>CM037876.1:83921270-86559969 GCA_021292165.1 Shinisaurus crocodilurus | reverse complement strand
ACACGAGCACATGTTTGACAATTTGTGAATATTTTTGGTGGACACGTGCTCACACTTGTGCTCGTGTCCAAAGCCGAACGGGGCATGCTCAGGTTTTGTGAGCAAAAATGACATTCTCATACATGCCTATTAAATGGGGAAGTATTCCTCTCACCCTCCCCTATTTTCCTGCATCGAGCAAGGGGTTGGACTCGATAGCCTTGTAGGCTCCTTCCAACTCTATGATCTATGAAATCTACTACTATGAAACACGAGTGAGAAGGTGCTATTGTACTCATGTCCTGCTTCTAGCTATGGGACAGATGCTAGACTAAGCAGGCCCTTGGTCTGATATAGCACAGCTCTTCTCATGTTCTCATGAACGCCCTTATCACACTGTGTGAACTCTTGTGCAAGTATTTGTGGAACAACGCTCATGGCTATTTTCCTTCAGCTCACAGTTTTTAGGGGCCAACACATTGTAGATAGCTGGAGACACATAAATGTTAATGAGAGATAGTTTGCTATATGGGGTGTTTCCAGACAGAGGGTGCCTTGCACTACCAATTAGAAGGCATTGTGTATTCCGTCTTTTTCTCCTTAACTGATTTTCTGTGGTAAGAAAAAAGATGGAAGAGCAGTGGGAAAATATGGGAGGGCAACAAGTGGAAGACAATAGTATTTAGACCTCCGCCTCTTAACAGTCTGTGAATGAGGCAGGGTGATGTCACTTTTTCTTGGATAAGTTTCAGTTGGTACAGCTTGAGGATGTTGACAAGACACAAGATGCTTGGACAGCAGGTTCGAGTGACCACATCCGTACTGGATATTTGCCCCTCTTGGCTTATAAAAACCAGCAGGGAGAGAACAGCTGGGCCAGGGAGGTGATCAATGCCTCTTTGCGAGAGGGGTTGATCCTGAGCCACCTGAAAGAGGTGTGGTGAGACCACTCCTGAAGAAATCCTCTCTGGACCTAGAAGATCTTAACAACTTTACTTTCCTGGGCAAGGTCCTTGAGCAGGTGGTTGTAGACCAGCTCCAGAAGCTCTTGGATGAGATCGATTGTCTGGATCCATTTCTGTTGGGATTCAGGTTTTGGCTTGGTGGCTTTCAATACTGCCAACCATAGTATTCTTCTGAGGTGACAGAGTTGGGAGTGGGAGGTACTTCATTGCAGTGGTTTTGCTCCTTTGGATGGTCTGTTCCAGAAGATGGTGCTTGAGGGACATTGCTTGGCCCTATGGATTCTCCAGTATGGGGTTCCACAGTGGTTGTTTTGGGGGACACACACCCCATGCTATTTAACATCTACATGAAACTGTTGAGTGGGGTCATAAAGAGTTTGGAATGCTGCTCTATTTTCCTTTTCATTATCATCAGGTGAGGCTGTGGATGTATTAGATCAGTGTCTGGCACCAACATTGTTATAATTTTGGGGCCAGGTTAAGACTTTCCTCTGCCCCAGGCATTTGACAGCATATGATAAGGTTTTAACCAGTTCTAGGATTTTTTTTATTGTTGATTGTTTTAGGGCACAACATGTTGGGCATAATAAACATCTCTAATAGGCACCTGACATTCTCCTTTCTCTCTCCTGTTTTTCTGATTGTTTTAGGGTGCAATCCTATGCATGTTTAGACAGAAAAAGGCCCTACAACTCCCAGCATGCCCCAGACAGGCATGCTAGCTGGGGCATGCTGGGGATTGTAGGGCCTTTTTCTGTCTAAACATGCATAGCATTGAGCGTTTACATTGTTTTTGTATGTAAATGGTTTTCATATTATGTTTTATATTGCATTTTTAAGGTTTTAATCTTTTGTAAACTGTCCAGAGAGCTTTGGTTATTGGGCAGTATAGAAATGTAATAAATATAAATAAATGAATACATACCTCATCTTGAAGCACCCACCGATTGCATAATAGTTTGTGTGTGTAGTGACAAAGACCACTCAACAGGAGAATGGGCCATCAGTGCCTGTGTGGAACTGTCTGTACACTTTGGATTTTGACAGCATTCTGTACTGAAGTCCACAGAGTCAATATGCCAGCCTTCCCCAACTTGGTGCCTCCCAGCTGTTTTGGATTTCATCTCCCATCAGCCCCAGCCAGCAGGTCCAATGGTCAGGAATACTGGGAGTTGTAGTCCAAAACATTTGGAGGACACCAGATGGGAGAAGGTTGCAATGCACAATTTTCCATTCTTCCCTCCCACAGATCCATTTGCGTGCCTTTTTACCAGTGCAGAAACAAGACATTAAAAAGTACAAAAGACTAGATACACGACATTCATCAATATAATTTACCCATGCTTATTACATGTTTAAACAGTTGCTTTGTATTTCCCTTCTTATGCACATGTTGGTGATGAAAACTTGTTTAGTCTCCAATATACAATACAGATCGTGCAAGAACGGAAGTGTATGGCAGGTGGTTACCAGATTTTCTCCGATACAAGCCACAGGTGAAGCAACTGCACTTGGTAAAAAGCAGCCACTAGGCTTGCTTTCCCCCTCTGTTCCCCTTCTCCCCCTTCTCCGTTATGGTTGTATATAATCAAAGCTGGAGCCGTGGATTTCCAGGGTAGTTTCAAGGGAAGTCACACCCATCACTCCACAGATACAAATTAGTACACAACCTCACAACCACATCCACACGGGAAGATCCTTCTGCTGGCAATGCAATGGTAGTATTGCTCATTATTTATTGAAAAATATTTTTAGGCTGCCTTTAAGGGTGAGGACCTGCTCAGGCAGTGAAGACTGGTGGCTCCAGGGGCAGTTTATCCATTGTGGGTTTTAGTCTGAACTTGGATTGTGGTTATTCTATCAGGGCCATTGATTGTTCTCATTAGGCAGCGTACAAAGAGAAACAATACAGCAGTAAAACAACACAAATCAATGAAAACAATCAATGGCCATGATAGAATAACCACAATCCAATCCACAAAAATTAAAAAGACCACTAAAACCATCCACCTGAAAATACAATTTAGGGGAAAGCCAGCAAAAACAGATGGGTCTTCAGAACTTTCTTGAAGGCTGGCAAAGAAGGGGCCTGACAACACCACCTGTGATTTGTAGCTCATCCAGAGGTGTGGGGCCACTACCAAAAATGCCCTCTCCTTTGAACTCACCAACCTAAGCACCATTGGCAGCGCACAAGTGAAAAGGGCCTCTGTTGATGACCTCAGCGTGTGAGCAGGCAGGCTGGCACTCATCTTGATATATGCGCAGGCTCCTTCCTCAGTTGATATCTGGCAGCAGCCATTCCATCAAGCCACAGGAGAGGAAGATGAAAAGCAGGGCCGTTCCATCAGCTCTGCTGAAAGACCAACTCCATCAGGCGCCTTCTCTCCCTAAACTGCTTCCAGCTGCTCACTGTAAGAACAACTATTAAACCTGGAAGGATTAGTGCCTGAGTTTGTTTTTTTTCCTCTTCCCTCCTTAACCGTATTTCCTTTTTACTCATGTTTTTTAGATTGTAAGCCTCAGGGCCGGCGCTACCGCTAGGCAAACTAGGCGGTTGCCTAGGGCGCGGCTGAAGAGGGCGCGGAAACGCTGCATCCTCTTTGCTGCCGCTGCGCCGCCCCCGCCAGGCCTCCGCTGCACCGCCCCGCCAGGCCTCCGCCTCCCCACCCTCCCGCCGCCACCGCCGCGCCTCCCCCGCCCGCTCGCTCGCTCGCCTCCGCTCGCTGCCGCTGCACCTCCCACCGCCATCGCCACCCCCCAACCCCCGGTCACCTACCTTCTCCGCGTCGCGTCGCTTCCGAGCCCCCCGCGTTGTTTTGGCGTTAAACAGCCCTGTTGCCATGGTTTCCCCGGCAAAAAACAGCGGGGGGTCCCGTCGCGTCGCGTCACTTCAGGAGGAGGAGGAGAAGGAGGAGGCAGCAGCAGCAGCAGCAGCAGCAGCCGACGCCGACGCGACGCCGCCGCCGACGCAGCCAGGGCGGGGGGGGAAGGTAGGTTGGTGGTGGCGGCGCAGGGTGTTTTTTTTTGCTGCTTTGGAGAGGGGGGCGCTAAATATTATTTCGCCTGGGGCGCCAAACTGCCCTGCACCGGTCCTGGTAAGCCTGCAGGCAGGGACTATCTTGTTTTAGCCACTCTGTATGTATGTAAGCCACTCTGGGGGCCTTTTTAGCTGAAAAGTGTGATAAAACTGCTTCAAATAAATGAAGAAATAAACAAACAACATTGGTTCTTATGCACACTTATGTTTAAAAGAGAGGAACCAAGAACCATGTCTCCAGTCTGGCTAGGTTATCACTCCAGAATTAGAAGCATTTCCTCCAGCCTAGTCTCTCTGGGTAGGAGGATCAGTTTATAGAAAAGTTATCAGAAGGAAAATGGATTCTACCCATGTGCAAAGTCCTTCTTTATTGCTGTTCCATCACGTTTCACAGCTGGTCCCAAGCGCCGATAACAGATTTCAGGACTAAGCCCAGCCAGTTACAAGTTAACGGTCCTAACAATACTTCAGCTCACTTAACAAATGTTGCTTCTCCCCCATTGAGCCAAGAAGTCCCAAAGTGATAAAGATTCAACAAAGTCTGCCAAGACTAGATCAAGATTCCTGGTGTGTGTGTGTGTGGAATCCTTAAGGAATGTTAAAATAGAATCAAATATTTATCAGTAAACTAACATGGATGAGCTACCCCGTTATCCACTCTGAGCCATAAAACATGGGTTGGATAGATACGTGTGTGCGTGCGTGCGCACACATCATTTTGGTGCATACTTATGGTTGAAGTGAGGATTCTAAACCACTGTACAGATCGTGACTACAGAGGTGCTGTGTGTGTGAGAGAGACACGATAGCTTCATCCTGATCCTTAAACTCCAAGATTGTAATCTGGTATTTGTTGTTTGGCAAATACAGAGCAATCTGTTCCCAGTCAACATTACTACTCAACTTTTGTTTACTGTAGTTTAAGACTTAAGTTCTGCCTTTGTACTGCCATTATTCACTATCTGTCTTGTTGTAACAGATGAGTCACAAACAATGGAACTAATCCAATCACATGAGTGAGATAAATTTTTAACCAAACACACACATTTGCTCCAAGCTGTCACACATGTATGCCAGATAATGTTAAGCTGAAGTATAACATTGCATGCTTCAAAATTTACGTGGAAAGCCAAGACTTCAAACAGTGTTTTTACACAAGCCACTGAAAATAGCTATACCTCCCTTGTTACTTCGGAATATAGAACCAAACAGGTTCCTCCTGTGAAAGCAGAAACCATTCCTCATCTGAGAGCAACCTAATGCATTTTTATCTGTCCGACAGTGGATTCTTCATTAAACAGGGGAAATTTATTAAATCCACAGATTTGGCAGTGGAAAATTCAGAAAGCAACAGTGGTAACTTTTTGAAAATGGGAAACATTGCAATCCAAGAGGCATTTGCAGTGTGGTGTTTTGCACAACGCTTTTACACAAAATGATACAGGCAAGTTAATTAAGTGTTCTTTCAGAAGAAAGGGGCAGCATTTTTATGAATGATGTACTACTCAACTCGCTCGGCAAGGACCTTGTGAATATAAAAAACAGTCTTATGACCCTTAAAAATGAACAGTTTTATTACAACATATATTTTAGGTCAATGGGACTCACTCCAAATTGACAGTGTGGATGCAATTGGATGATCATATCTTGGTTTAATAAGCCAAGATATGCGCACGCCTTTTGCCTGCTTGCTCTGTCCTTGCACTGTCCCTCACCTCCTCCCCACTGTGTTGGGATATGCGAGGAAGTCTTCAATTAACCACAGTGTCCTGTTACATCTGAACCAAGAAACCATGGGTACAAGATTCAGGATACCAGACTACCATTTAAGATCTTGGCTTGTTCCAAACCTGGTGATCATATTTTCCTAGGTTACATAACAAGAAACTATGGTTAACTGAGGACTTTTGAGCGTTAATTGCATCTCACCAAGAAGGGAAGGGTCTGTGGCGTTGGCACAAGACTCATTCATATCTTAGCCTATTATTAAGCCAAGATATGATTGTCCGAACACAGCCAATATAAGATTGCAGTCACTTTGCTACCACTGCATTTGCTTCTACAGAGTTATACTGGTAAAAAAGCCTAGATCCAAGCTTGCTGGCCACTGCCCCCACACCCACACACTGATTAGGTATCAATTTTGCTGGATGTGCCTGACTGGGCAATTGAGGCACTACTTTCTGTTAGAGTCACTAATTTCAGTAATTTGGTAATTTCCCGTCTTCCAAATTCAATAATTTGCCTCAGCAATGCCACCATTTCCATGGCTCTCAAGCTACATGTTTTCTAATGAAAAAACAGTAATTAATTGTGATATCAGTAGAATATGTCTCTCTCTGCGTGTGTATCCTATTAAACCATCAGTACTTAAGCAACAGTATGATGTCCATTCAACTCCCATCTCTAATTGTTGCATAATAATACTAGCTCTGTTCTGTTTCTCAGCAGTCCACCTCCTTGGGTTTGGGACCAAATGCCAAAGAGACAGAATAGACATAAGAGGGCGCTGTTTGTTTGGCTTTATCTCTTGGAAGAAACCTTTGTTAAACTAAGCAGCAAAGTATTTAAGAGCTGTGCAGCTTCCAGCATTTCTTTAAAGCAGGAAATGGGGTTGTGTTCTGCAGAAGATTAGATATTTAGCCCTGCATTTGCCAAGAATAAGACCCACACCATACAAAAACACACACACACCAGTGCCTGCTTAAAATCACTTTCTAGACAAACATGGGATTTCTGTCCTGGTTTCAATTAACATTTTGCACACAATGGTTCTTTGAATTCAAAGTCATTTATTGACACTAGGCTGTATGGACTGTAGCAGAAATATATATGGGAAGCACAGATCTCCAGGGTCCACATTTTAGTTGTGTTGTAGCTAGTATGAGTCGAGTTGCATAATGACTGAATGGCAATTGTGTACACTTTCAGACAAAGCCATGGATTTTATGCTGTCAACGTATGCACATGCAGGAAAATATGTACATGGCTCTGTCAATATGCATAGTCTGTCTCCAAGTGATGTCAGAGAATGTGCAAAAATTGACTTTTGCCCAGCCAAAGTATGAAATCCTGTTTTCTCCATTTGTGCGCATTGTCTGACATCATCTGGAGATCAGGCAATGTACAATTCTCCCGTTTGTTTGTTTGTTTGTTCAATTAATGGTATTCTATCCCACCCTTGCTTCTACACAAAGAGCTCAGAGCAGCTAACAGCCTACATAAAACCTACATTACGCTGTCCATTGGTGGACCCTGACCATGCTTTTATGGGCTGGCCTCTTCTGGTGTTTTCCATGGATCAAACTCTGCAACCGTCTGCTGGCCATTTTTAGAGGTCTGTGTTCAAATTGCTGCTCTGTAGCAACTTGGATGCAAATTTGTACTCATATGCAGAATATTCCAGTGTGTGGCTTATTATAGGATGCAGTCAGTAATTGCCTCTGTTTCCTCCCCACCCCCTGCCCTCAGTCACCATTTTGTATCTGGCTCTGGTTGGCACTGAAGTTCTAGCAAAAACACAAGGTAGGCCCCACAAGCCTGAAGTCTGATGTAGATCATCCCAATACAGCCAGAGGTACTAGATATTTTTTTTTTAAAGGCAACCGTGGGGAATACGCTCCCCCTTTATACAGCACACATGTGTAAGTGGCTTTCATTAACTTACCAAAATATGGAATATGGAGCCAGTTCTGAATATGAACTGTGTTATTCCCCCACCCCCCCACCCCCGTATTTGGAAGAATAGTCATAACAAAAGAAACATGCTACAGTTCTACAATAACTTAGCCACCAGGGAGATGGAGGATTAGGGGGAGAAGTTTGATATTCAGAGGCAACACCCATTGTAGTTGGCATGTTACTCCACTATTAAGTCATACATCTCCCCCAGGACTATCCAGTGATGCGAATCTTAGCTAAATGAGTCACAAATACCCTATAGAGGGCAGTCCAGCAACCCTTTTAGCTTCTTCTGCTGTTTTCACCTGGGAATCTAACCAAAACAGTGTGTGTGTGTGTGTGTGTGCGTGTGTGTGTGTGTGTGTGTGTATAGAGAGAGAGTAGACAAGTCCACCGCTGCGGGTTACACTGAGTGAAATAGAAAAGGGATAAACATGTATGGTTCTTACTGTTGCTGTTATTGTTTTATTATGTTTTTATCTGATTACTATTTTATTTTTACTGTTTCATATACTGCCTTGGTGGGTTTCAGAAAGGCCATATAGAAATACTTTAAATTAATTGATTAAAATGTTTAAATGTACAAAGAGAGAATGCAAAAGCAATCTGCAAAAGTATAATTTTTGATACAAAATACAAAGGCATCAGATCAATGCCCAGTTTCTGGTTGCAGTGTACTTTTGGAACAGTTTCCATTTTATGATCATAGCTTTGCAACAAAGCTGCTGCTACTTCAAAAATAATCTTTTGCTTTTTTCTCCAAAGCTAGAGAGTGACAGAGTTTCACAAAAGTGAATAATACATTCCAATATAGAAGTATCTGGGTGTGTATTTTACAACCACCAATATTGGCGTGTATTGGTGTTTGCACCAATAACCAATATAAAGTTTCTAGCTCACATTGAAGGCCTTTTGTTGAAGTTTACCTTATTTTAAAAAGATACACAGTGTGTTAGCTTTGCTGGGTCCATAATACTTCAGCTCTTTCGCTGCTATAAAAGTGATTTCAGTATCCTTTCCCCCCAGTTCCTTGCCAAAATAAGTTTGGCTGCTTTTAAGTTATGTGCAAGTGCCCGGTCCTTGACTCTTGCATCACCTTCAGTTAATCCCAATAACATCATTGCAGGACCCAAGAGCAATATTCTCCTGCATAATTTTTAGAACTTTGCCCAGTATATAATTGCCTTTTTATAAACCCGCCAAATCATCTTTTCATTTGTGGTTGCTGCAGTCCCTTGAAACACCAGAAGCACTTTCTTCTAATGCTCTATTGATATCATATTTAAAGAACATTTCTTTTATGATTGTACATTCCAGCTAGGGGGGGAACTGTTCCACCTGAGAACATCTAACCACACATATGGTTAGATGTTTTGTTTTTTTCAAGTATCAGACACTTACAGAGCAATCCTATGGCCCCTAGACAGTATCTAGAGGGCCATAGGATTTTTCAGAGTCCCAGCTCCAATGTCGGGAAAACAGCTCCGACCTCAGACCGGGGACTCTGCACTTGGAGAGCCGCCCCCAACTCACAGCCAGCATGGAAATAACCATGCCAGCTGCTTCTCCAAGGTCATTAGAGTGAACTCATAGAAGGGGTTTAGGGGGCGTTCTGGGGGGCAGGGAGGGGAGGAGACCAGCACCACCAAGATAGACGTATCCTGGCAGAGTCTCAGCCTCACACACACACCCCAAAGCTCTGCTGTTAGATGGCTGAAAAACTGGCTATCTAGCTGCTTTACAGAGCGAGAGGAGCACAGACACGAGCTTCACCTCTGCGCTTCTCCTGCTCTGCACAAAATGCCCATAATCCTCTGAGTTCATAGGGTTATGGGCATCCCCATTGGATTGCACCCAAAGATGCTTTTGTGGACCAGCTGGTTTTTGTCCTCATCTCTTATGACCAAACTGATGCACTTCGGCTCCCATGCTTGATCAACAGCACAACCCTATGACATGTCTACTCAGAAGTAAGTCATTTTAGGCCAGTTGGACTTAGCCCCAGGTGAGTGTGTATACTAGTACTGCAGCAGCCTAACCCTGGAATTAAGGATGCAGTTCTCAACTGATCTATCTTATCTTAATATTAATGCTGATGCCTACTGAAACTGATGGGTAACAAAAATCTCCATCATTTTCCTTGTTCTGCCAGCAAGCATGGTGTAGTGGTTAGAGTGTCAGACTAGGACTGTGAAGACTCAGATTCAAATCCCCACTCAGCCATTAAGCTCACTGGGTGGCCTTGGGCCTCTCAAGACCTTTCAGCCTAACCTACCTCCCAAGTTTGTTGTGAGGATAAAATGGAGGGTGGGGGGAAGTACCATGTACATCACCTTGAATTCATTGGAAGGAATTGGTGGGAAATAAATGTAACATTCAGTCAATCATCTGTCTATTTAATCTATCTATCTATCAATCATTTTTTCCTCCTGTTCGGGTTGAAATTGCTTGCCCAGTTTCCCCCTTCCTCTTCCCCTGCCCAATTTACAGTGCCATGGAAGCTTTTATTTTTCAACTTCATCTTCTTAAATGTGAGACTTAGAAACCGATCCACAGACTTTGCCTTGACAGAACATGTCACAAATTAGTTTTAGAAAGGTTTCAGCAGCAGTAACTGTGGGGATAGATACGTTTTGGGCTAATCGTTTCATCCACCTCCCTTCCAGGGCTGTTTTATATTTCAAGATAGGGAGCAGAAATGTCATCGGCATGAGGAAAGGCATTTGAACTTGAACACTATAGGAGAAGAGGAGGAGGTGAGAACAGTACAGCATAAATTAGGCAACATGTAATGAGCTTTCACTCAACCAATATACATCACTCACCCCGGTCAGTTAATATTATCCGCAGACTCAGTTCCCCCCTTCATCCCCTCCTGTTGGACTTTTGTAGAAAGAGAGCTTCTCTCGCTCTATGCCATCGGGTTATTGTCACAGCATGCGATGGAGAAGAGCCTCAAAACATTTTCAAGATGGGAAGCTTTGGCCCACATGGCTGCCAAAAAGGAAGGGTGTGTGGAGCAGGGAGGGAAATCCAAGAGCAGGAAAACAACGTTACACCCCCACCCCCAGTGCAAGGCATGTGATGCCGTTCTGTTCCCAAAGAGAGATTTGGCTGTTGCCATAAAAAGCTGAACACATATCCAAACAAAGCCATGCATGTGTGTAGGAGACTGCTACAAACAACAACAACAACAACAACAACAACAACCCCAAGCCAAGAGTATAAGCTAATGAGAAGCATGTTAGCAACTTTTTTATTAGCAGAGGTGTTGACATCATCTGCCGCCCTGCCAGGCCAGGCCCAGCATATCTGGCCACCTCAAGCGAGGTGGCAGTGCTGCTGCTGGCCGCTCACTCACCCACCCACCCGCTCGGGCAGCCTACCTGCTTGACTGGCCACTCCTTCACTGCTCAGCCAGCCGTCGTGGCTGGCCACTCACTCCTGCGGCATCCAGCTGCATTTTTGGTGTGGTGCCACAACAGGGGCATGCAACTTCCAGCGCTCCAGCTGTGTCATCCTACAACTCCCATTACCCCCCATCATTGGCTATGCTGGCTAGGACTGATGGGAATTGTAGGCGAAAACATCTGGAAGGCAACAAGTTGCCCACCGCAGCAATGAACTAGAAGCAGAAGCAGAGACTCAAGTAAGATTAGAAACCAGAGGCTCCACCAAGGGGTCCCTGTTGAGCCTTGCAAACTGATGCAGGATGGAAGCATCAGCAGGATGGAAGCATCGGCGGTTTTCTGCTGGCCTTTCATTGCCTCGAAATACTCACTCTATCTGGGACCATGTTTTAGTTGAGGACTTTGCCCCAGGAGACCCAACCCAACTCCCCACTGGCACATTTGTGCAAACACAACATCATTGCTGTCTTGTATACACAGTATATGATGACTGGTCTAAAACCCCATCAATGGCTACTTGTCATGATGGCTATACACTAGCTCCATGCCTTTGCTGGGGACCAGTAGCATGAGAGGGCTTTGGCCCTTTTCTCCTGGCTGATCATGGTGGGAAACAGGACACTTGACTAGATAGGCCTTTGTTCTGATCCAGCCGGGCTCTTCTTCTGTTCTTATTCTTCAGAGTGATCTGCTAGGCTCTGAGGTATTACCTCTCACTGGTGGCTGCATCTATCCCAGAAAAGCAAACTGGATCACATCCAAAGGAAATGAAACATGTAATGTCTATGAGAGAAGCAGATGTTATTATTCTCCCTGATTTATTTGGAAACGGACTGAATTGCCGGCACTTACGGTATATTTTCAGGCGACTTGGCCAGGTAAGTAACATAGCTACTGTGCCTAGTAGAGGGATAGGTAATAAGCAAGCAATAGTCGACTTCCCACAGGCCACATACAGAAACAGAATCTATGTTTGTGAATAAAAGTTCCTAGTCCTCAAGCATGCAAAGGAACACAACCACACTAGAATAACCCCCACAGTACTCTCAAGCCCTGGGCATCCTGTTTTCTGGTGGGTGTCATGGTGACTGCCCATGTAGGGCTGGGCAGTCTTGGTACAGCTGTGATTTGCAGGAGCAGTTTAGACAGGATTGCCCTGAGAGCTCAGAAGGGAAGAGGCAAATAACAAACATTTTTTAACTCACTCAGTCTCTTACTCACTCAGTGTGAGAGGCAGTGTGGCATAGTGGTGAGAGTGTAGGGCTGGGACTCGGGAGATCCGGGTTCTAGTCCCCGCTCTGCCATGAAACTCACTGGGTGACTTTGGGCCAGTCACTGACTCTCAGCCTAACCTACCTCACGGGGTTCTTGTGAGAATAAAATGGAGAGCAGGAAGAGGATTACGTATGTAAACTGCCTTGGGTTCCTTGCAAGAGGAAAAAAGGTGGGAAATATATATAAGAAATAAACATAAGAAATATACAGCTGAACATTCATTTAGGGTGCAATCCTATGCATGTTTAGACAGAAAAAAGTCCCATAACTCCCAGCATTCCTAGCCAGTCAAGCTGGGAATTGTAGACCTTTTTTCTGTCTAAACATGACTGCCTTTAAAAACAAATTCTACAAGTTTGAAGGGCTTCCCTCCACCCCACATGAACATTGCATTTCATACAATTGGTGCATCTGTGCCAAAGCTTAATACATTTTTGGTATCTGCGTACGTTCCACTTGCATGTCGCTGAAGGCTGCTAAAGACCAATGAGTCTGAGTGAGTGAGATAACGGAGAGTATTTGGTTTGCTTTTCAGTTATGTTTGGTTTTTCTACAAAAGTATTTTGTCCACTCACAGTCCACTTCCCAGGCTGATTCCATAAACAGCTCTCCACGGGGAGCAGTGGTGTCGTGGAGCCAGGGCTTGCAGCAACGCCACACCAGTCCAGCACCTCTTTCTTAGCAGGGACTCTGATGTCCCCCATGCTGGCTGGCCGAACATGCGGACTGCAGGGAAGCATTTCCACTGCAAGCACACCAGTGGAGTGCTTCATTGCCACAACAAGTATTCGCTGCAAGGGTGGGGCTAGCTAGCCCATAGGGCCCTGTGTGACCTCCCTCACATGTTCTTTCAGTGTGTGTGTGTGTGTGTGAGAGAGAGAGAGTTTTGGAAAAGAGACTTTAGATTAGCAACTCCCATCATTCCCAATAACCATGCTGGCTGGGAATGATGGGAGTTGCAGTCCAACACATCTGGTGGACACCAGGTTGGAGAAGGCTACTTTAGATAGCTGGGACTGAGCACAAACAGCAAAGTCAAGGCTGCATGCTCTTTCCCACACCAGAGTCCCAGAACAATTACAAATACATTTAGTGCATTGCTTTTCATAGAGTTCATTGCCTCCTCACACGTCACAGAACCCTTTTCTCTTCTTCCTGAATTGTTTTAATCTTACAGTAGGAAAAGATACCACAGAAGGACACAAACGGCATGTTTGCATGTAGCAACAACCTATGCCCTAGTTAAGCCATGGGTTGTTAACCCACGATATGGCCACCAAATGATCGAGCATATCATGGGTTGTTTTTCCAATTCATTGGTTGTTTTGTGCCATCCCCTTGCAGGCTCCCAGCCCATATCCCAGGAGCCTTTGAGAACTCTGTAGTCTGACGAAACAACACACAGAGTTGTTGTTTGGATGTAACAACAGCCCATGGCTTGAACAACCCACAGTTGACAACCCAGCAACAAGCCATGGGTTCTCTTCGAGGGTTGTTCATGGTTAGCAACCCAGAGTCCTGCATTCAGAAATAATGACAACCCTCAATTCAACAACCCATAGCTTAATTAAGCCATGGGTTGTCATTACATGCACACAGGCTCAAAGGCTACATGAGGAAAATAGAGCATGGTGCCTTAACATTCTTCCCCCACCAGCCTCTTCAAAAAGAGCTAAAATTAAGCAGATGTGTGGAAAATGGAGACTTATTATGAGTAAGGAACTCCCACTTGGGCTTCTATCTCTTTAAGAGTCTTCTTTGCTTTCCATTACATATTTCACACCCAAAACGCAATTCACATTTCCTGTTGCAAAGGGATCCCCAACCAGCCAGCCATTGCTCCCGCCTCCATTCCACCTCCACAGACATTTCAATTCTCCTGTTGACCTGCTGTCAAACAGCTGTGGAAGACCTTCCTTTTCTCTTAATTCAGGGCTGTGGTCGTCCCAAAGCCGAGATTGAGCTCAACGGTCAGCCTCTTATGCTGCACATCAGAGAAGTACGGGGAGCTGAGGGGGAGTCATTTCTAAAAGCTGGGCTAGGGCAAAGAAGCTAAGTGACTGCAGCCACATGTTCTCTCTCTGTACAAGGCAAAAGAGAAAGATGGGGTGTGCTAAATGACTACGAAATTCACTGCTTTAAGACAACCACATCTTGTATCAATACCAGCAAGGTGTGGCCTCAGGAATTCTGGTGTTACATACATACATTTATATAGGTATGTCTAGACCACTTGATGTATATACAGCTTGATAGTATAAAATCTCTGAGCGTTTCCTAGGTACATCTGCCTAGGGTAGCATTTCCTAAATTTTCAATAGCCAAAGCATTTTATCTCCAGTCATGGTCGCACCTCAGAAGGTCCAACAAAAGTTCGCTGCCCCTCAGAGGAACTATCCCTCTGCATGTGTGTCCACACATGAGTCACTTCTTTGGATGGGGCTTCTGGGAAATTCTGCTGTATCTTGAATGACTCCGTCATAACCAAGGTTATATATATAAGACAGAAATACTCTTCCCCCAGCCAGGGCCAGCATATGACATTTTGCTGCCTGGGGCAAAGGACAAGATGGTGCCCCCTCCCCAATTCTACATACAGGAGCCAATCAGACTGGCAGTTGACACTTACTTCAACAGGGCATTGGGTTGAAGTAAGTGTCAACCCAATAAAAACATTAGTCCTACCTATAGTAGATCCATTGTAATGAATGGGACTTACGTTAGACCAGTGTTCTCCAACCTTGGGACCCCAGATGTTTTTGGCCTACAACTCCCAGCATGCCCCAGCCAGCTATGCTGGCTGGGGCATGCTGGGAGTTGTAGGCCAAAAACATCTGGGGACCCAAGGTTGGAGAACACTGTGTTAGACTAACATTGGATATAACCCAGTATCCTCCACTGCACCTGAAGGCAACAAACTAGCTTGGGAGTTTGTGACACACACCGCTGTGCCATCCCCATTACGCCCCACGTCTCCTCACATCTGCCGCCAGAAGAGGCTGCCTGACTCACCCAGAGAGGAGGGGCTGGCTGGCCCTGCCCTAGCAGAAGCTGAGTGTGAAGGCCGAAGAAGGCTGTTCAGTCATAAGCCCTCCATGAGTACAGACCACAACTGCCACACTCCCACCCACCCCCCAAGTCCTCTTCAGGTTTGGAGATTGGGCCTGCAAGATGTCTGAACCAGGTAACTGAGAGCCTGATAAAGATGAAGAAAGTAGCAAAACTCGAGCTCGTCAAACTTCCCTGAGTTCCACCTTGAAGCTCAGTTCGACTTGTTTCTCTGCCTGATTGCAAAAAAAAAAAAAAATCACTTCTTTTTTATTTTATTTATTTATTATATGTATACCCCGCCTTTTTTCCTGCAAGGAACCCAAGGCGGCTTACATAATCCTTCTCCTCCTCCTCTCCATTGTATCCTCACAACAACCCTGTGAGGTAGGTTAGGCTGAGAGTCAGTGACAGGCCCAAAGTCACCCAGTGAGTTTCATCATGGCAGAGTGGGGACTAGAACCCAGATCTCTCAAGTCCCAGCCCTACACTCTCACCACTACACCACACTGGCTTTTTGAGTGAAAATCACCAGGTACTTGAGCGTGCGTTCAAAAGTACTCAATCTTCTCCCATTGATTAAAGCCTGTTTGAGCACACTTTTTAAAGTATGCATTTTTCATGTGTATTTTTCTAGTGTATGCATTTTTCAAACACATCTCCTGCCGCCACCGCCACCGCCACTACCACCCTTCCCATGAACAGCATCTCAAGCTCAGGAACGTACAAGTTTCAAGTGCAGATTCCACTCACATTCAGCTTTGGGAGGTGCAGATGGGGTAAATCCCGGTACAAAATGAACTGAACTGAATTTCTCATACATCCCTACTGGGAGGAGGAGATAATATGTAATATGAGTTCCAGGGAAGAGAAAAAATAAAAACGGGTTCCTATCCAAAAGCATGCTTTGGAGTTGTATTTTGGGTTGGATACTAACAACATAGGGATGTTTAGGAGTGTGTCAGGAATTCCCAGCCGGAGACTGGCCAGGTTTACCTCTTAATGACTTATGAAGCTGTCGTGCACCATTCCTTCCTGCTGTTTAATAACGCTTTAGAAAGAGTCCTTTATGAAGATGGATAGCACTGTAATTCTGCAGCTGAGGAACTGGCCTGCTGTCAAAGAAAACAGAGGCCAGTTTACTATCGGTGACACAACATTTTTCATTATCCACCACAGTCTTCCAAAATACATTTGCTTTTGAATAAAAAATAAATTGACCACTAGGGAAGCGATATTATTAATGGTAATGATAATCTTTATGGTTGTCCGCCATTGCAACTGACGACTACTGAATGAGTGGCATATATAATCAGGACCGGTGCAAGGCAGTTTGCCGCCCTAGGTAAATTCAAATATTTAGCGCCCCCCCCACTTGAGCCCTCCCTCCCTCGGCGGCAGCAGTCCCAGCGGCAGCGAGGAAGAGTCGGCCAAGCGAGCGAGCTTCCTCCTGCTGCTGCTGCTGCCAGCCTCCGCGGCCCGGGAAGGGAGGAAGGAAGGAAGGCAGGAAGGCGAGAAGAGGCGCCAAGCTGCGGAGGATCAGCAGCCACCAGCCGCTCCAGCTGCGCCCTGGCGGACAGAGGCAAGCCCGCCTGCCCGGAGGAGGTGGAAGAGGCGGAGGAGGCAGAGCGGGATTCGGCGCCAAGCGAGCAGCCCCGCGCGGAGCTGCCTTCACGGGCGCTGCTGCTGCTGCCCCATGCCCGCCTGGCCGCTCTCCTGCTCGGCTTCCGTGCCCAGATCCGCGCCAAGCGCAGCGAGCCCTGGCTGCCTGACGCCTCGCGCGCTCCTGCCGCTGCTGCTGCCGCCGCTGCTGCCACAAGATCAGGCTTGCTCGCTCCCATCTTCCTCCTCTTCCGTATACACGTCACGGAAAGTGGAGCGCAGGCCCCGCGCCCTCCCTTCCTCGTCCGTTCCTGGAGGAGGAGGAGAGGGCGAGTGTCTGCGTGGGTCTGGGGCACAGGCGAAGCAGGAGCGGAGCGTTTCTGCGCCCCCTTTAGCCATACGCCCTAGGCAGCCGCCTAGTTGGCCTAGTGGTAGCGCCGGCCCTGTATATAATATAAGTGTGTGTGTATATATATACACGCACATGCATGATATATATCTATCAAAAACATCCTATACTTAAACAATAAAAAGCTAATCTGATCAGGTTAGGCCCAAAGCAAATAAAAAGATCAACAAATGTATACGTTGTACCATCTCAGTTCAAGTTATACAAAACCAAACACATAGTTAGTTGTTATTATTAAAGAAGAGTTCATCAGTAAAAAGGTTTAAAACGGGTAAGCAAACTTTTTGGGTCATGGGCACATTTGGTAATTTGAGAAACTATCCTGGACACGGCCACAAAATGGCTGCCATGGGAGGCATGACAACGGACAAGTAACCTGCCCCAAAGATTGAATACAAAGCAGAGAGGGGTCTAACACACTAAATGACTCCTGTGAACCGATGCCGTAATCTTACTCATTCCTCAGCAGGCAGACAGATTACAGTCGCAATGAATTCATGCTACTGCTAAACAAAGTTGTTCCATGATTAAAGGAATCAGTAAACTGGAGGGGCTCCAGCACAGTCATAGGCATGTGATTTGGCTTCCAATTAAAAAAAAAAAAAGTATTAGGCCCTATTGGATGTCGATTGCAACATTTTTCGCATTTTTGCAGTCCAGGGGTCCTTCCAGATGAGGCTTTTAAAGTGCTATCAGCTTGCCTTGTCATGGGATTTTATGGGGGCTTCACATGGTGTTGTCTTCCTATGCTTCTGCCCACCACACCCCGCTTCTCCTGCCTTTTCTCATTATGGTGAAAATCTGTTAATTTTTCAAGGCATGTAATAACAGCGCAAACATCATCAGGTGGGAATGTTTGATATCACAACTTTCTGGCCTTTTGCTGGGGGTGTGGTTATGATTATGACATGTTCCGTGATGGATGTTCCTGAGAGGTGTGTTCCAAGAACATGCCACGGGAGTGTTTCTCCGCAGCTGTGCCATTTTGTTTCCTGCATCCATGCTAGAAGAGCTCTAATGGCTGATAACACACCCCAGATGGCAGTGTGCTTTCATGGAGCCACACGGACTTGTGGGGGCACGCAAAATGGAAGACAACAGCTTTGATATTTCCTACTTTGGCTATATTTATAACCTTTCTGTGTGAAAGTGCCGTGTGTGTGTGTGTGTGTGTGTGTGTTAAAGGAGTATTTGCCCAACTCTGTAATATACCAGGATGGTATAAGCATTTCATCATTTTGTCTTTTCAAATTTCAATAAATGTCATCATTTATTTCAAATGAAACACTTCTGTTTCCCCCATAGGATCAGAGTAATATGAATGGAAATTCTTTGTGAGTGGGTGGGTGTCCTGTTATATACAAATAGTTTCAGGGTACTTCCAGAAGGACAGCTCCTAGCCTGACCCCATACATCAGCTGGAGAGGGAGCAGCTAAAGGGAGTTTGTTTTGCCCTTCCCTGCAAGAAGAAGAAAAAAGAAAGACAAACCTATAAGAACCTTTTAACTAAGAACTGGTGCCTGAGTTGCATTCTTCTTCCTCCTCCCTCCCAATCCCTTTTCCTTTTGTGTCATGTCTTTTAGATTGTGAGCCTAAGGGCAGGGACTGTCTTATTATTAATCTTTGTAAGCCACTCTGAGAGCCTTTTCTGGCTGAAGAGCAGGGTATAAATGCAATAAATAAATAAATAAATAAATTACTAATAAAAAACGCATTGTACAGCTCTTTTCTCTTTGTGGAAAGAAAAATGGAAGACGTTGTCTGGACGTCCCACTCGTACCCCTAAAATTCTGTGAATGAGACAGGGTGATTGCATAATAAAAACCTAGTATGGAAGTCTCCTCAGTGAAAGGAATAAAAATGCAGCTCCATTTGGGGGTGAGGAGAGTAAACTGCCGGTCTATTGATGTTGCTAAAAAGAAGAAGAAATAGACTCACCTATACACATATGCCCACTAAGGAGGAGGAAATGGCTGCTGTTGGGAAGGGAAGAGGTGGCAGAGGAGAAGAACAAGGCGGCGGCTATGCTGCATCCTGGCTTGTGTGCACAGCAGATTGTGGGTTATGGTGCAAAAAAGAAAAGAAAAAAAACACCAAAAACCTGCAATATCTTTTACTGTGTGGAAGGGCCATTATAATTCCCGATTTATTTATTGTTTTAGAAAATGGAAACCAGCAGTCTACACCCACTAGAAGGCTTCCATCTGGAAGCACCCCAGGTAGATTACCGAGCCTCTGGTGGGTTTCTATAAATGGCAGGTGGCCTGTGTTTTTGGTTTTGGTGGGTCATGCATTATGCAGACCTGAATTTTACAAAATCAGATGAAATTTTAAATAATTCTTTTAAAGAGTTTTCATAGTTGAAATGGTATTTAAAGCAGGGGTCTCCAGTCCATTCATATTCATGGGCACATTTGAAATGTTGAGAGCGTTTCATGGGCACTCTCACAAAATGGCTGCCATGGGGTGGGGCTTGCCCATTCATAAAATGGCTGCCATGGTAGGCACAGCTTGTTACAAACAAAAGACTAATTTCCCAGAAGGCAAACTAAAAGACAAGTAACTTGTCCAAGAACCTAAGTACGATTATAGAGGTGGGGTCTGAGCTCCAAAACACTCTTTTGAACCCAAATAATGATGGCACTAGAGGGCAGCATTTCACCTTGCAGCATGCCAGCCTCTCAGTTAAATAACAACAACAACAACAACAACAATTTTAAAATCTTAAGAAATAAATGGTGGGCACCAAGAGAGGGTCTGCAGGCACATCGGTGCCCATGGGCACCACGTTAGAGATGCTAGATCTAAAGTCAATGAGGAAATCACTAGGCATAGATAAAAATTGCATAGAAGGGTGGGGCTAGGGTGAGAGGGCGTGGCCATCTGGGGAACTGCAATGAGCCAGATCAGGCATCCAGGCTTGAGCTTCTCCACCCCTGGCTTTGATGGAAATTGTAATATTGCCTACTTAAATCAACAATGTAATATAACCACTAGAGTGGGAGGAAAGGGTTAATTAAACAATTCCCCAGGGTGCATGCTTTCTAATTCCTCCTTCCTCCTTCCACTGTGGCCAGTGCTCTCATGCTCTCTCTCTCTCTCTCTCTCCCCCCAACCTGATGGACACAGTCTGAGCTGGCTTTCCAGCTAGTAATCTCCAGTGAAGCAGACTTTTAACACCAAAGACCTATAGATATATAGGCATATATCTAACTATATGCCTATATAGGCATATATAGGCATATATCTACATATATATATATATATATATATATATCTACCTATATGCACCCTGCTTATATGAATAAATGAATTGTAAGTTAAACTTTGTTTGGACAATCCATTTCCTTTTAAGAGCCTTTTAGCAGTGCTTAACAACCCACATGGTGATAACCAGTTTCAATAAGCAGGCTGTGCATAAGGGGGGAAACTCTGCTTCAGCCTAACCAGTATAGGACTGACTCCTTTCCTTATCCTCCAAGAGGCTCAACCTGTTTCCTGCACTGCAGAAACAACAAAATGTGTTTTGAAATCCATTTCATCTTCCGCTATAGAATATTCTCCCAGCATAGACCTTTTGAGAACTCCTCCCTCCAAACGCAACACCACTACCTATGAATTGCCTGATGTAGGAGGAATAGGATGGGCTCTTTTAAGGGGCAGGCATTACGTTTAAAGGAATTTTCAGTGGGGGAGTTGCAGAAGAAAAAATAGAACTTGGTCACACCTTAAAGACTGGCAAATGTATTGTTGCTTAAGTTTGAACGGACTACAGTTCACTTCATCAGATATAATGAAGTTAAGAACGTAAGAAGAGCCATAGTGGATCAGACCAAGGGTCCACATACTCCAGCATTCTGTTCACACCAGCTGCCCATGGGGAAACTCACAAGCAGGATATGAGGACAACAGGACATGAGTGTGGTACCTTAAAGACAAGTTGGTAGTCTTTAAGGCACCACAAGACTGTTATCTGTAAATGCTTTGTCCCAGTTCTAGAATATGATAGCTCTACAGAACATGAGTTAACCTTGTTTTATAACAGAGCCACTGCTTGCATTATAACATGAGACATGACAAGGTTCATGTGTGTGTCTAGAAATCATATACTCTAATCCCAGATGTATGGATCCCAAATGTATGCTGATGAGGAAAAGACACTCTGCACATGCTCAATGGCACTAGATCAACTTAAGGTCAGAGAATGCAGCACCATAGAACCTGACCTCTTTCTTTCAGTGTCATTTTTGAGTTTGTATTTAACAAACACTAATTTGCAGGTAAATATATAAACTCAACATAGTTTCTAGATAAGCTTATATAAACATGGTTCCAGTTCAGTCAACCCTTCTAGGACTGTGTGAGTGTGAAGTTTCTCTTACTATTTTTTACTATTAATTATTCAGGAACAGGAATCTGGAGTAGGGAAAGAGGAGGAAGAGAAGCAGGGGAGGTGGGGAAACTTTGAAGATTTCTGCTTTTAAGTGTTTCAGCAGCTGGCAACTCCCCCCCCCCTCCTGAAGAGGCAAGGACAGGTGAAGAGATAATAGATGTTAATTTTATGTGTTGACCTCTGCCACTTAGTTGCAGCAGGGGGAATCATTAAACATCCCCTGCCAGACCACCCATCACCCTGTACAAGCTTTGGTAGAGGCTCCTGAAGTCACCAGGGTTGCCAATTTCTGAACAACCCACTGTAGACATGCCATTAAAAGCAGATTAACAGAAGCATTAGCAGGTGATGATGTTTAATCTATGGTTGTCAAGGAAAGCCCCCTCCCACGGTTCTAGGCTACAAAAGTAGGTGGAAATTTCATGTATTTTCAGGGGGTAAGGTGAAGGTCAATGGGGGACACACACAGTTTTCACTGGTGCTCCTCCATGCTTCTGGTTGCCATGTTTAAATTGCCCATAATGCCCCAGAACAATGCTACATCATGATGTCATATTGTTCTGGGGCATTATAGGGAGTTAAACACGGCTGGCAGCACAGATTGAAACTGAAATGAATTTGAAATTCATTCCACCCCACAAAATGCAAAAGAGTGGAAACAGTTTTATCCCCCTTAATGCCTCGTAACCACCCCCCCCCCCGCAAATCTGGGCTGAAACTTTAAAATATTCAAAAGTTTGGCTCAAACCTAGCTTAATCTCCATGCAATGAAAAGGTTTGCCTGCTAATTTCTGCACATCAAGTTGCTTTAAAAGGCATAAGAGCAGCCCAGGGTTTTTTTCCCCTTGGTCAGTGGGTAATGCTAGAAGGAACAATAGGATTGTCAACCAATCAGAAAGTGGGGTTTATAGCTCCAGTTCCTTATTTGTAATTGTCATCTGTGGTCATCATGCATTAATGCAAAAAATGATGGTTTTGGTTGGAAAGAACTGTGCAAAAAACTGTTGGTTTTGTTTGGAGAGGATTGTACAAAAATGATGGGTTTGTTTGGAAATAATTATTGTTTATCTTTAAGGGGACAGCCCCCCAGTCACAGAGGTGCCTGATACAGGGTAGTCCAATGTGCATTTTGGAGTGCAGGGGCATATAAACTTCAGTTCCTTATTCAGTTATTGAGGAGTTCTGCTTTGAACATTCACACAAATAAGGAACTGGGAACTAGTAGTAACCAGCTTCAGCATCAGATTTAGCTCTGTGTGTGTTTATGTGTGTGTGTGTTCACTTCCAGGCCACGATCAAGGCAGTCCCCATTGCCACCAGATCCACCCAAAAGTGCTGAGCTGACTTAACTATCTGACCTACTCTTAGCTCTGACCCATGACTACAAATGCCAGAGCTGGTGTTAAGGGGAAGGCCACTAGGGCCGGAGCCCCAAATCTCTGGGAGGCCATCTGCCCCACCACCCTGCTGTCCATGGGCACTTGCTGAAATAAAGGTACAGGGGCCCTGATGATCTTTGTTGCATGTGATCCTCCCCCTCCCCCCCCCGACTTAGCTGGCTTTTTGCCCACATGTGCTTCCCCTCCTGCTGCCCCCCCTCCGAATCTTTCTGCCTGAGTTTTTTTCTGAAATCAAATGCCCTCCTCTCCCCTGTCCATACATCCCTTTTTAAAAATAGGGCTGTCCTTAGGAGACAGGGTCCTTTACAGACTTCAGAGTACGGTATATATAAATTAGCGTATGCAAATTTGTGCTTTGGGGGGGTGTCCTTTGGGTCTGAGCCCTGGATCTTTCCGGTACCTAGCAACAACCCTGACAAATGCTCTTCTTTTCATTTCACATTTTGGCAACTTTTGGTAGACAATTGACTCCAGCCTTCTCCAACCTGGTGCTTGCCAGATGTTATGGACTTCAGCTCCCATCAGCCCCAGCCAGCATGGCCAATGGTCAGGCATGCTGGAAGCTGTAGTCCATAACATGTAGAGGGCATCAGGTTGGAAAAGGCGATATGCCTTCCTTGTGTCTGGAAACGGTGTGATCTGCCCACACAGAGCAGCTCCATCCATTTTCAATGCATCTGTTTGCAGATCACAGTTGAAGAGCCCCAGGCACTGAGCAAAGCAGCTGCTGACCATCTAGCCCTGCCTCCATTCTTTGGTCATCTCCCCCCACCTGCCATGACCAGCAGCAGGACTCTTAATTTTGCTCCATAGCAGAGGAGACAGACGGATGGGAGCCCCCAGGAATCTTGTTAACCAGCCTATAGGTGCAGGTGATGTCCCAGTAAAATTCTCACATGGGGTGGGAAATGCAGGTGCTCCAAAATAGTTTGTGAATGAACTTCAGGAATTTTTACATCAAGCCTCTCACATCCAATTGAACGCTGATGGTGGGGATAGAAATAGCAGTGACACAAACACACCCAGCGATGCTCTTAATAGGGCTGAAATGTTTTGGCAAAAGACATTTCAGAATGCAAAGATGCAGCTATGGGTGATGGTGTTTCCTGTAACAGTTTGTAGCAGAAGAGTTTTACTTCTATGTTCATCTCCCTTGGCTCACGTTTCGCAACGGTATACATTAATCTAGAGGATTCACAGCTGACGTAATAAAAAAACACCCATCCTACTTGCACTAAAACCCAGAGAGCTAGATCAATATACCCCAGCTGATACAATCTGTTGCATTGCTTGGAAAGTGATCGCATTTATTGCTGTCATCGCGGTGTCCATCTGCTTTCACTTGAGGGGCTACACATGTTTTCTTAATCAGAGCAGTTGCTCTGTTGTGTTTATGGAAGATCATTATTTTCAACTTTAGACCTTCCTAATCCCAAGAGGGAAGCTTTAACCACAAGTTTGCTTCCATGCCGTATGACATGCAAGTGACCAACAACTTCAAGTTTGTCTCTAGAGATTTATGCTGTGGGCTGTTTGCCCAAAGTGGAGGGGGAAACGTGCCTCTGAATCAGGAGTAAATTGACTCTACAGATTTTGGCAGCCTGCTGGCTGGCCAATTGAATGTGACTGTACATAGTGCATACGATTACTTTAAGAGTCTATCTGCTGCAGCACCCTATATATATATATATTTAGGGAGGGGATCCCAGTGATGTAGCAAAATCTGAAATGGGGAAGGTGGGTCAGGCATGAGATTTTAGTTGTATTCCCCCATTACCGAACGCTTTTTGATTGGTCCTCAGATCATCTGTGATCCAGACTGGTTTGCATGGATCTGTAATTGCTTCAGCTCCTACAGTGACATAATCTTCCCGCGTATTCAGTAAATTGCACAAATTGAAAGAAGTGACATGGTCTAGGGGCCAAATCTACTCCAGATCCAATCTGAGGGTTCTATCCAGTGTTAGTCCCACTTAGAATAGTCCCATTGAAATGAATGGCACTTAAGTTAGACTAAGATTGGATAGAACTCCGAGTAATAACAAAGCAGAATTGGGTGGGTTTACCTATACCTAACAGGCACTAATATACATTCATAGATCATAGAGTTGGAAGGAGCCTACAAGGCTATCGAGTCCAACCCCCTGCTCAATGCAGGAAACTAGAGGAGGGGTCTCCCATCCAAGTAATAACCAGGCCTGACCCTGCTTAGCTTTCCACACTCGGACAAGCTGAGCCAGCGTAAGCCACAGGTCTGTACATTCTGAAAGAGAAATATCAGAAATGCTTCCACTTTGTCAAGATGAATACATTTCATCTTGCAACAAGGCCCAACATTTCTTTGCAACAATTTAGACATTCAACTGAAGCATGCTAAAGATATTGCAGGCTCACATAAAACTAATCAACAGTTAATTGAAATTAAAACCTTGCTATTTCATTTAAATCCAGCCTTTTGAAAATGATAATAACAACAAAATGGCAGCACAATTTCTAGTAGGTATCATTGCTAATAGCAATGACATCAAAGGGCTTATTTTGGCCTTTGTTTCATTGTAAATAAGTTCTAAGTCACAAAATCGCTGTGGATGGTCCACAGAGCGGTATGATGACCAGGTGCAGAGATTCTATTTTGGTGCTAATCCTCTCCCTAAGTCCTTACTACTTGGCAGTTAAGCATTTCCTGGCGTGCATGGTAATAACAGGCAGCTGTCCTGTCAATTCCCTCTAAAAAATGAGATAATAAGGCAAGCAAATGATTAGCATTTTATGTCCTACATGATCCATAAATTCTCTTCAAAAAGCAAAATCTTACAAGTGTTGGTTGTAAGAAAATTGGCAAAATCTATATTAGCGTAAAACCTTCATCAGGCCAGCTCAAAGGTCACAAAAAATGTGCAAGCTTTTGAGATCACCAGATCTCTTCATCAGGCAAGATGTATCCCCCACACACAGACACCCCTGCAAGCTGCTTTGATGAGTTACTCTAGGGATCTTGATGAGTAAGTTTTAGGGCACAGTCCTATGGGTTGCACCCTCAGTGACAGGAAGCCTCTGGACTTGGAAGCTTACGGTCATCTTAGGCAGGGCAGGAGCAGCAGCAGAGGGCGATTGTCACCTTCTTGTCCTCCTGCCCTGCATATTTTGCTAGATGGGCTTTTTTGCCTGTCTAGCTGGGGCACTTCAGAGGAGGAGGGAAAGAGGCTGGAGAGGGCTCAGGATATGTCATACCCTGGCCCCTGCAGTCTCCTCCCCTCTCTGCCCACCAGAACGCCCCCTTTTGCCCCTCTCCGAGGTCGAGTTCCCAACCTCGGAGAAACAGCCAGCTCAGTTCTTTCTGCCCCAGCCCCTGTGAGCAGGGTGTGTGTGTCAGAGCTCCGATTCCCATCTCCGAGGTTGGAGTGCTGTCTCTGACCTTAGAGCTGGAACTGAACTGTCCTATGGTCTGTCAGATGCTGTCTAGGGGCCATAGGTTCACTCCCTTAGTTAGCTAGTTTGAAGTTTCATTTTATTTTAAAAATAACTGAGCATTTTGGAATCTCTCTTTGCTTGGTTCTTGAATAAATGCATGCCCTCCAACATTTCACAGATGAAAATAGGGTCACACATGTGAATTTGTAAGAGGTATGGTTAAACAACATGAAGGTGTGATCAAGAGGGTGTGGCCAGGCAACATGAGGGCATGGCCAAGGGTATAGTCACCCACCCCAGGATGCTCTAACTATTTAAGGCAGGGCTCTCCAACCTTGGGTCCCCATGCTGGCTGGGTATGCTGGGAGCTGTAGGCCAGCAACATCTGGGGACCCAAGGTTGGAGAGCCCTGATTTAAGGGCTCTGACCACTCTGAAGCCACTTTGATCTCCAGACCCATCATGATGATGGTGATTGCTGTTGTTGTCATTATTATTATTGTACCATCAATGTGCATGGTGCTTTACCGAGTGTACAGGCCCCAAAGAGCTTACAATCTAAAATGTAATATAGAGGTGACAACAAATGGTAGGAAGGGGTAAACTGGGGAGGAATATGCCATTATTTCAGTCAAGCATAACTTTCAGCCTACTTTCCCCACATTGTGCAGGAAACTCCTTGTTTTAAAGATCTCCCTCCCACTTTAAAAATGGATCCCTCCATGGTGGCTTTGTTCTCATTAGAATCATAGAATCATAGAACTGTTAAACTGTGGAATTCACTGCCACAAGATGTAGTGATGGCTGCCAACTTGGAGTAGACAAATTCGTGGAGGTTAGTATCTAGTTTCCCTTCTCAAGGCATTATATTACTGATAAGGCTATCAATGGATTAGTCATGATGGCTACATAGCACCTCCAGGATTGGAGACACCATGCCTCTGAATACCAGTTGCTGGGGAACATGAGTGGGAGCACACTGTTACCCTCATGCCCTGCTTGAGAGCTTTCCAGAGCATCTGGTTTGTCACTATGGGAAACAGGATGCTGGACCAGATAGGCCTTTCCAGTAGGGCTCTTTTTATGGTCTTATTGTCTTAACCTAGCACAGAGAGGGAGGCATGATGAACACCTTCTTTTACTAGAAGATGAAATCCCAGTCCCTATATACAAACCCAGGTTGCTTAAGTGTATGCAAGGACTTGGTTTGCAAGAAGATGTCCTTCCTTTTGTCTGTTAGACTTATGGGTTGAATAAGTCAATCTGGAGCTTAATTTTTGACAGCCAAATACAGAGCACAAGCCTTTTAAGGGCACAAATTGTGTCAGTCTTCAGAATAAATTAATTTATATATTACAATTATTACATTATTATATAATATTTTATAAGTGGCTTTTGTAATATTTTTTTAACCTTACTTAAATCCTTAATTGTTGATATTTGGTGTTTTTTATGTGTGGGTGGTGGTGGTTCAGTGCTTGCAAGGTAATCTCTTTCTTTTTGTTTTAAAATTGTCAGGATTGGCACAAATTCAAAAGGGGAAGCTTACCCACCCACCCCACACCCCCAAACATGGAGCTTCAGAGAGAAGGGGAAGTTTCTTGCATTTCCTTCTGACACTGTATCTCACCTGTTAGAGGCACAGAGTCAGCTCTGTTAGGAAATAAAATCTTTGGCAATATAAAGATAGGAATCACATGATAAATTCCCTCATTCACCTCTCCCTCGGTCCAGGCCAGTGGGTAAAGCCTCCACCTCCTTTTCAACAGGTAGAGCATACACACACACATCCTTGCCTGGCCCTCCCAGCTTAGCAGCATCTGTCTCTCTGTGGAGACCCTGCGCTGTTCGAGCCTAAGCACTGAGTTACTCTTAAAGAGGCCATGCCATGGTCAAAATTGCAGCTAAGCTAAAACTGCAAGCTTAGCTGCAATTTTGCCCATGGCATGGCCCCTTTAAGAGCAGCTTAAAGTAGCTTGCAGTTGCAGGAGGCAGGGGAATTTGGGACTCTGCATGACAAAGTGAGCAGCCGTGATGGCTTAAGGGTTTTCATGATGGTCCTGGCATTTTCGTGGCAATTGGAGACTATGTAAATACACTCTGTTAGAAACTGGAGTTGATTTAGTTTTTTGCTTACCCTGAAGCTGGCCTTGCGGCCTTGCCCAGCATGCCTGCACCATTTGGCATACATGCTAACTTGGCTTTTTAAGGAGTTTGAAGGACGTTCTGAAAAGGGGGCCTATCCTTCTCTGTAAGTGTATAAGCCTGGATTCATGTGTACTGTATCTAGGACACAAGAGTTATTTAATAAAATTGTGAGTGGTGGCAGCAATGACCCCCCACCCACTTGTGGCAGAGAGATCCCCCCACAACCAGGTACATTTGCTCCAATGCACAGTGTGCAGCTTCTGAGTGCCATGCATATTTTTCTCCTGTCCTCCTCCAGCAACCTCAGTAGAATATTGAGCATCTGTCCTGCCCAAACCACACCCCCTTCCCATGGCCCCACCCCCTTTCCCCAATAGTTCGTTGGTTTCCTGGATTTTGCACAGCTTTTTCCTGTTCTTAAAGGTTGAAATGCCTCTTCTGAGGCTTAGTCACTAGCAGTAAGAGCTTTAAGCTAAAATATGCTGGTATGTTTTGTATTTTAGCCCCACCCTTTTGCCTTTGGCTCCACCCACCACCAGAATGCAGCCTCTGAGAGCTTCTCTGCAATTGCATTTGGCCCTGGGGCTGAAAAAGGTCCAGCACCCCTGCTCTACACATTTTTTTTAGCCCTTCATGAGTTCAGGGAAATTCCTGAGCAGGATCTTTGGCTCCTTTCCAATATGAACATCTCTGAACACTTCCCTATGAAATTTGAACTTAGGAAACTCTGGTTTGTTGAAACTCTGGTTTCAGAACAAGCCGGGATCAGAAACTATGGTTTGATCTGGCTTATTCTTCTCACTAACTGTAGTTTAAAGAAACCGAAGTTCCCCAAGTCTGGACATCACACAGGACAGGACTATGGTTAGTTTAGGGAGAGGGGAGGGGCGGAGTGCATAAGTCCAAGGCTTGCCATGACTCATTGTCATAATGGAAACTAGGCTTTCCCATTACATCTGAATCCCACATGATTCTCACATTTTTCAGTACTATATACTGTTTTGAAAACCTGCAAAACCTGACCAGAGGTGACTGTGGGAACTGAAGAAATGCGTGCGTACACCATAGAAAGCAAAATCCCACCTAAGCCACTTTCAGCTCTCTTTAACACAATTGTCTGCAAGTGTCTTTGTCATGCCCCTGCCCATGGACAAAGCGTTATATCAGTTAGTATGTAAGGGGAGGGGGGAGTGTGAGAGGAGTGTGGAATGTTGGATGTCTGCTGATTGGCTGAAAGAGAGAGAAGGGGGGGGCGTGTGACACCTGTGATATAAACGCTGTTCAGGAGGAGTTGCAGAGGGCAGTCTGAAGAGAGGGGGAGAGAGAAGGAGTCTGAGGGGAGTTTTGGGAGAGCTGTGGAAGTGTTCTGAGTGGAGTTGGGAGCTGGAGTCTTGTCAGAGAGAGAGAGAGAGAGAGAGAGAGAGTTTTCAACATTTAGAATCCAATAACATTATCCATTTCCCTACCCTTAATTGTAGTTAAATAAACTTATTTCATTTTTAAAACTTAAAAGGTGTGGTCTGAATTGGTTACCCTGGAGGGGGTTGGTGGCAGCGGAGGTGATTGGGAGAGTGGGGGGGGGATGGGGGTGGACACAGTGTGGATGTGAGATTTGACCATAATAAAGCTGCGAGTTCAAATCACAGGTGGTGGTGAGCGGTGAGCGGTGTCACAGTCTTCAGTTCAGTTCAAATGCAGTCTCAGCAGCAAAATAATCTGGAGGCTGAGAAAATGTTATTTTTAGAGGCAATGTACTGCTTTTTCCATTGTTTTGATCTGTGATGAGAAAAAGGGCAAAACAAATTGAACCCTGGGGATTCCCTAAAAGAAGAAGGCATTATTGCATTTCCAATGGAGTTATTGCAGATCTATCATCCACTTGCCAGTTTGTTGTGATTCTTGTTAGTGCATACAGATGAGATTTCAATGGCTTAAGCTCTCCATGTAAGTGATGCAGGAGGTGTACATTTCTTTTCTATTGCCTTTAGAATGCCCTCCAGATGCTTTGGACTACAACTCCCATAAGCCTCAACCTCCATGACCAGTGCACATACATAACGTAGCATGTAGTTTAGCCCTTAGTCTGATAAAAGTCTGATAAAATAGGGAGGGGCCATAGCTCAGTGTGACAGAGCACATGCTTTGCATGCAGAAGGTCCCAGGTTCGATCCCCGGCCTCCAGGTAGGGCTTTGAAAGGATCCTGCCTGAAACCCTGGAGAGCCATTGCTGCCAATCAGTGTCGACAATACTGGCTAGATGGACCAATGGACTGACTCAGGCAGCTTCCTATGTTCCTAAAAGGTAGCATTTTTTTTCAGAATCATGTCCATCAGCAAATGGACTGACTCAGGCAGCTTCCTATGTTCCTAAAAGGTAGCATTTTTTTTCAGAATCATGTCCATCAGCAAACCTATCAAGAATTCCAACAAGGGGTCTGTAATGTAACACCTGTTCCTACCAAACGCCCACACACAGGAAGCCTCAGCAGGGAGGGGCAGGATCTTCTTAAGAGGGACAGAATGTAGCAAAGAATGAAGTTGCTACAAGTCATGAGTAGGGGTGGGAGAGAAAGGCCTTTGTCACCAGCAGCCTAACTTTAGAAATGTCACTTTTAAAGGGCTATCCTATGAATAGAAGGCCAGGATTTTCACATTTTCCATCAGCCTCCAGTTGTTTTTGTTTTTTTGTGTCTCATTGGGAATTGTGGTGCTTATAACTAGGGAGCCAGAGGCAGAGTGTAGATTAGTAGTTATTTAGCTGAGTTCCAGTCTATTTGAAATGTATTTAGCATTCTCTGTAGTTCTGTGGGATTTGTCATAAATCTTGAGTAAATATATTTAGCATAAGGCTCAAATGACTGAAGTCTTGAATTCTCAGAGGGCTCAGAGCTTTATGCCTTACAAACTTCTCTTGTTTAAAGAGAGATGAAGGAAAAGAACCAATTTGTCAAAACAAACGTTTTTGTGTGTGCGGTGGAGGTGGGGGGGTTGTCACAAGAGTACCAGACATTATCTCCTTGGGAAGTGGCACTCAGTTCTGTGCTTTTGGGTAGCTTTCTTTATCTAAGGAGCGAGACCTGTTCTAGGAATTAGATGGTAGCATCCTATCGTGAAAAGAAAGCATCACTAAGAAAACCTTGAATTTTTTCCTCCTCTCTCTCTCAAATGGTATTCAGAGTTGTCTTCATTGGACTCCATCCTATCTCTGGTTGCCAGGGGCTCCCACAAACTTGGATAGACATTTTCAGAAGTAACATCTCATTTCAGTGCTGGAAATACCTAAATCACTTTTGGGTTGAATGCACTGGGCGGGGGGGGGGGGAGATACTCAGACAAATGGAGACAGTGCCCTGATCCTAGGGACCAGCTTGAGGTGCATCAGCGGGAAGTAGGAACTGGGCTGCTGTAACTGAAGCTTGGCCTTGTGCCTAGGAAGGAGAGCAGAGTCAGCTACAGGGCCAGCCCAAGATACTTTGCAGCCTGAAGTGTTGGACAAGATAGAAACCCACACCCCACATTCCATGTTACAAAAGCTGAACAGACTGGCCGTTGAATCTTACATCCACACACACAACACGGCAGGGTCTGCCACCATAACTGAGGTCAGCAGGCTACCTCAGCGTGGCACACACAGTTCTGTCACCTAACACCTTGCTGCAACTCTCTGCCCCACCCCCAGAATCTGTTGCCTGAAGGGGCCACATCATTCTGCCTCATGGTAGGGCTGGTCCTGGTCAGCTAGTATGGCCGATGGAGCTTTGGGCTGGTTTTAGGGACTCATATGAGTCACACTGTATATACAAAACAGTGGCTTGGATCTGAAGGTAAATTAACTTAAGGCACAATCCTATTCATGTTTAGACAGAAAAAAGGCCTACAACTCCCAGTATGCCCCAGCCAGCATGGCTAGCTGGGGCATGCTGGGAGTTGTAGGCCTTTTTTCCCTGTCTAAACATGAATAGGATTGTGCCCTTAAAGAAGTTCATAGAAGAAAAGTTTCCTGTCCAGTCTGCCTGCCTGCAGCCACCAGAGCCCCCGCCCCCTGCCCTCCCTCCCTCCCTCCCTCTCACACACACACACACACACACACCCTCTCTGGAAGGTTAGTGGCCAAATTTGGATCACCAAAAAAGAGGAAGCACATCACCAAAAGAAAAGGACAAAGGAGGACACAACACAGATTTGCATAACATCTGCATATGCTAATTTATCTGTATGGATGCATATTTAGAAAGAACTACTATAATTTAAATAGAAATACAATAATCTCACCAGAGTGGGGAAGAAGACTGAGACCAGACCAGGTGACCCGTGTGCCTGCTCAGTCTGCTGTTCAGGTGCTAAGTGCTGATGGGCAACTTCAAGTCCCCTGCTGACTAATCCGGTCCACTATGGTTATCAACATTGCTCCCCAACATAGGCTTCAAGGAAGGAAACCAAGGCGTAAAATGAACATCCACGCCCTTCAAGATCCTATTAAGCAAACTCGTCTTCAATCATTTCTTAAGGAACATCTACCTACGGAACCTCCTGATAACATTGAGGACCATTGGTCTAAGCTGAAAACCTCAATTACTGCAGCTTGTGAAAAAAACTATTGGATATGAAACTAAGAAACATCAGGATTGGTTTGATGAAAATGATAATGAGATGAAATATATAATTGACCATAAAAGGAAAGCCTTCTAAATATTGCAAAATGATACTAATTGCGCTGCCAAGAAAAAAATCTACGCCAGTGCAAAGGCTGGGGTCCAAAGAAGAACAAGAGAACTTAAGAACGTGTGGTGGAAAAAGAAAGCTCAAGAAATTCAACAACTTGCAGAATCTCATGATGCACGGGGCTTTTTTAAGGCCCCAAGGGCCATTTATGGACCAGAAACCTATGGTACAAACCCTTTACAATCAAAAGATGGCACCAAACTCTTAAAAGACAAAGAGTCTATTGCACTGCGTTGGAAAGAGCATTATTATGATCTTTTAAATCATAAATCTAAGGTGGATAATGAGATTTTTTCGCAAATCCCGCAAAAACAAATTAGAGAGGAACTTGCAATACTCCCCACTTTGGATGAAGTTATAAAAGCCATTAATCAAATGAAGAATAACAAAGCTAGTGGACCAGATGGGATTCCTGCTGAAATCTTTAAAGAAGGGCCCCCCGAACTTGTATATCTTCATAAACCCATCGAAAAAATCTGGATAAGAGAAGAGATCCCAGAAGACTTTAGGGATGCCATAATTATCACCCTCTTTAAGAAAGGTGATAGGACAGACTGTGGAAAATATCGTGGCAATTCTCTCTTAGCTACCGCAGGTAAAATATTTGCCAGGATTCTCGCAAACCATCTTCTATCTATTTCAGAAGAGATCCTCCCTGAAACTCAGTATGGTTCCCGCCCCTCTAGAGGGACAGTAGACATGATTTTTACTGCACGTCAGCTCCAAGAAAAATGCCGGGAGCAAAATCAACCCCTTTACATGGCATTTATTGATTTGGCTAAGGCCTTTGATACTGTAGACCGAACGGCTCTCTGGACTATCCTTATGAAAATTGGATGGCCCAATAAATTTGTGAATATCTTGCGACTTCTCCATGACAACATGACGGCAACGGTTTTAGACAACAACGGCTCTCATGGTGCTCCATTTAAAGTGGGATCAGGTGTTAAACAGGGATGTGTTATTGCCCCAACATTGTTTGCTATTTTCATCACCATGATTTTACATCTTGTCGAGGGGAAACTTCCCACTGGTGTGGGAATTATATATCGAACAGATGGAAAGCTTTTTAATCTCAGTAGGCTGAAAGCAAAAAGTAAGGTAATTACTGTGAAGATGGGACTTGTAGTAGCTGAGACTTTAGAAGAAACCCTGTTAGATGTCCCTTCTCCCCCCCATTGCTGTTTAGCTAACGGATTTTCACTGTAGTCTTTTGGAATGTACTGGGAGGCTGTTTGGGAGCACCTGGGAGATAAGGGTGAGCTGCAGAGCTGAGAAGCAAGGTCAGGCGTTAATTGGGATGAAGTCATGAGAAAGTGTCTACAGCTGAGAAAGGGCGGGGGCCCCTCCTTCGACAGTTAGGAAGACAGGATTGGTGAATGCTGGGCGGGAAAATGGACCCTGGGGGCAATAAAGGAGCTAGGGGAAAAGGCTTCAGGGTTCTTCCTTTGGGGCGTGGATGCTGGGAAGTTCCATCTGGGCAGGTATGCCACTTTGACAGGGTAGCTAGGAAAAGCTAGGCCTGGTTTGACTTGCTTTGTTCCTGCAGACTCTTGGGGTTTGTTTTTATGTTCCTTTAGAGTCCCTTTTTATTCCCATTCCCTTTTCCTCACAACAATTACCTCACCCCCTTTCCCTTACCTCCTTTTAGCCCTTTCTTATAAGGGATTATTTTACTTATATTGGACACTTGGAGACCCTACACTGACTAATTTGTTATTTTTACTTTTAATAAAGTCTCCAACTTAATCTTGGCGTGTGTTCCTTTTTAAAGGTTGGGGCTGCTACACCAGTTTGGTGTATGAGACCTTGGGAGGTGTGTGCCAGTCCAGGGAACATTGGGACTGTGGCCTGCCCTGCAGGGTTGGTGTAAGATCAGCCTCCTTCACAATTACAACCTCCGTTGTGGAACTTCAGTATGCTGATGATAATGTGGTCTCCGCACATTCAGAGGATGATCTCCAAACTATCCTAAATGCTTTTGCAGAAGCATACGAAAAACTTGGTTTCTCACTTAACATCAAAAAACCCAAAGTGCTTCATCAGCAAGTGCTTCATCAGCAAGTGCAAGTTAACCCTTTGGTGATGTCATCTATCCAGCTTGGTGGGGCAATACTGGAAAATGTCGATCATTTTCTCTATCTTGGCAGCTATCTTTCTGTTACAACTAACATTGACAGTGAAATTCAGCATCGTTTGAGCTCCGCAAGTGCCGCATTTTCTCGAGTGAAACAGAGTGTACGAGGATCGGGATACCTGTAAGAAGACCAAAACGCTGGTTTATGAAGCCATTGTATTACCAACTTTATTGTATGCCTGCGAAACATGGACTATCTATAAACATGATTTCCACCTCCTTGAAAGATTTCATCAACGTTGCCTCCGGAAAATCCTGCGAATTACTTGGGAAGATAGGCGAACAAATGTCAGTGTACTGGAAGAAGCAAAGACTACTAGCATTGAAAAAAATGATCCTTCAACGCCAACTTCAATGGACCGGCAGGGCCAGCGCTACCGCTAGGCAAACAAGGCGGTTGCCTAGGGTGTGCGGCTGAAGAGGGCGCAGAAACGCTGCGCCTGGAGGTAGTGGTGGGGCCGTGCCTGGGCGCCGCTGCCGCCCCCACTGCTGCTGCCACCACCCCCGCAGCCGCCGGATCCCCCCGCCGCTGGACCCCCCCGCCGCCCCCCGCCCCCGCCGGACACCTGCCACCTACCTTCTCCGCACCCCCTACCTTCTCTGCGCTGCTGCGCCGGAGCCCCGCCCGCGCTCTGTTTTGGCGGGCGGAACCAGGGCAACAGGGCTTAAACAGCCCTGTTGGCCTGGTTTCCCCGGCCAAAAACAGAGCGCGGGGGTCCCATTGCGTCACTTCCTCCTCCTCCTCGGAGGCGGCCAGGGCGGGGGGGGAAGGTAGGTGGCAGGGGGGTCCAGCGGCTGCGGGGGTGGTGGTTTGCAGAGCAGGGCTGCTTTGCTCCGGAGCCCCCCCGGCACAAGAGGGGGGCGCTAAATATAATTTCGCCTAGGGCGCCAAACTGCCCTGCACCAGTCCTGTGGACCGGTCATGTTGTTTGAATGTCTGACTGCTGTCTCCCAAAGCAGTTACTTTATTCCCAACTCAAGGATGGAAAGCAGAATATCGGTGGTCAGTATAAAAGGTTTAAAGATGTTCTTAAGACTAATCTAAAAAAAAAAAAAAAGCAATATAAACATCGAAAACTGGGAAGCTCTGGCCCATGAACGATCTAAATGGAGGTTGGCCTTTCACAAAGGTTCTACAGACTTTGAAGAAGCCCGAGTGCAAGGTGAAAGGGAGAAACGTGCTAAGCGAAAAGCACGTCAAACGAATCCTTTACAGCATGCCCATCTTCCATCTGGTAACCTGTGTCCTCACTGTGGGAAGCTGTGTGGATCTAGAATTGGCCTCCACAGTCACTTATGGACCCATCGCTAAAGTCTACACAATTTTTTAGAATTTCCTGCTTTTATAATTTTCTTTTTGTAATTTTATCCTGGAAAACAATCTTACTCGGTCACGAGTGATCGCCTACTACCTAGGGTTCTTCATCTTTAAACCAGTCTTGGACTGCACAGCCCTTCAGATAGATGGTGCCTTCAAATAGGGGACTGCCCTTTAAACAGAGGATTGTCCTCTGTAAAGTAGGACACTTGGCCACCCTAGGGCCTTCATGAATAATGTGGAAAGGGGGCAGGAGTTTGCTGGGGAAGGGGAGAATCACCCCAATTCAAGCTTGGCTACTAAGAAGAGGGCCTTTTCTATTGTGGCAGCCTGGTTGTGGAATGATCTTCCCAGAGAGGCTCACCTGATGCCTACATCAAGCTCTTTCTGGCACCAGGTGAAAACCTTTGTATTTTCTGAAGCATTTTAGTTTTTCAGTTTCCGTTTTAAATCTGGTACTGCTGCTGGATTCTATGTGGTTATTTTTATTTTATACTGCAGTTTTAAACTTTTAAACTTTTATATTGCATTTTATCATGTTGTATCCTATGGTTTTAATTGTTGTGAACCACCCAGATAACTTTTGGCTATTGGGTGGTACAGAAATGTAGTAAAAAAATAAATAAAATGCTGTGTGTGTTCTGTGGGTTGTGTCTTTTTGCACACACAGAACTTTTGGCTGTTGCCCAACCCGGCATCCTCCAGATGTGTTGGATTACAACTCGCATCATTCCCAGCCAGCATGGCCATGATGGAGCTGTGGTCCAAGACTGGTTTGGGAAGGCTACCATGACACATGCAAAGGCTGTGGATGAGCCAGTCCCAAGTGAAGGCAGCTTTTGTTCAAAAGAATGGAAGCAAGCGGCATTTGTGGGGTGAGGCTGGGGGGGAATTAAAAATAATCCACACCAAACCACATACAACATGGTTAGCGAAGAGAAAACTTTTGAAAAGCAAAAACGTCCGAGTTGTCTTTTACTGTTTCAGATGAAAACTTGAGGCTTTTGAGTCAGTGCAGCTAGAAAGCATATTTAATCCTACACAGGGTTGGCTCTGGAATAGTTCAGTCTATCATGGGAATGCTTAGCTCTGTGATTGGTAGGATGCCAAGCATTTCAAATGGTTTTGTGTCAGCACAATGATTACTCCCATGAGCCCTGATGGGGAAGGTTGACATTAATTAAACGACTAAGTAATCAAGAACTTGTCTTGGAGGATCAGGAGAAGGGCTTAGATCCAATTGTCCTCAAGGTTTACTTTGGCCTGTCATCCCCGCCCCCACCGACCCCCCACCCCCTGCACTGCCTCAGTGCACTCTAGATGACAAATATCCCCATTGATGAAGTGCAACAATGTTGAGAGACATGCTCTAAGCAAACAGTAGACTGGCTTTCCCCAAGCGGGGCACCTTCCGGATGTGTTTGTCTACAAGTCCCATCATCCCCAGCCAGCAGAGTGGCTGGGGATGATGGGAGCTGACGTCAGACTCATCTGAGGGCGCCCAGCTGGAGAAGGCTGCCGTAGACTATTACAAGATTTCCACGGGTATTTTCAAATGAGAAGGCACTAGGTTGAAAGAAGCTAAATTTGTAATGAGAACCAGTGTGGCCCGGTGACGATAGCCCTCAACCTAAACAGAAGAGATTTAGAGTGCAGTCGCAGCAGGGCTAAAGATTCACAAGGTAGTTCTATGGGTGGGAAACCAGTGGCCTGCAAGCTAAATATTATGCCCCACAGGCTTCCTCCCCCCACTCCCTCCCTCCCCCACACATAGCAGTTAGGCTTTTTAAAAAAGCCAATGGAAGCTTTTAAAGAAATAGCTTAATTACACCAGGGGAAGAGGGTGGTTTGCATGTATATGCATGTGTGGGTCACACATGGGGAGGCAAGGGTTAAATGCTGTAATCCCCCCCCCCATCATGCAGCAATTAAGCTTGAAAAAAGCATCCCATTGGAATATGTGTGTATGAAGGTACCTACACAGCACCAGTTCCCGGTAGGGATGTCCACAATGGATTAAAATGAGTCCAGATTTCTATGAATCCAATCTGCGGATTCCACAGTGGACCAGCTGTTTCCAAGTCATGCAGATTCTGCAGAATTGTGAGCCAGGTGTGTTGTATTTTTTTTACTGGGGGGGGATTTGAGCAAATGTGCACTAGCGCTAATGCGTATTTGCACTAATGTAATGCGCGGTACCGCAAGCGGAACAAACTTCTAGTCCATCCTTAAAAACAATCTGATTCCATCAATGAGCGGACAATTGAATGTAAGATGCCGGACAATGAGCGAAACGCGGACAGAACAGATGTAACAAAATCCATACATCCCCAGCACCTCCTGGTATTTTGAAGGCCGCTGGGCAAGGCACCCTCAATGGGCCCCGTCCCTCAGTGGGTTTACCTCCTCACCACCGTAGCCACCAGCTGCTATGGCTCCTCGCCCTCTTTCTCATCATTGCTACCACTTGCTTGCTCAGCAGGCAGAGAGCCAGCGAGAAAGCAGACAATGCTCTTCCTCCTCACCCTTGTCTGGGCCAGGGCGAGGGGCAGGCGAACAAGCAGGTTGCAGTGGCGAAGAGGAGGAACAACTCCAAGGGGCCTTGTCACTGGGCCCCTGCTGGGGTGTGGGCCCTCGGTAGGTGCCCAACCATGCCTACCCTTGACGCCAGTCCTGGATGTATGTGGATGTGTATGAATAGGGGGTGGGGGAGATGCCCCTGGCCCTCCCCACTGTTGGCATGCACCCCACAGAAGGTTAGCCATGAGAGAATGCTGCCCTCAGCCTGGAAAAAAATAATCCCCATCAACTCCCTTGTTTAGCTTACTAGACCTACTGTAAAAGAAGAAATATTTACCAGAGGCTTTAGTCCAATTCAGCAACTGCTTCCCCCGTGGCCTTCCTGGAAAGGGAGTAAGCTGAGGTGGTAATACTGCTCTTGCACGGCTCCATTTATTTCTGTGGGGCTTGTCAAGGAGAGCTTCCTGCTGTATGGTGTCCTTAGTATTTTTGCTTTTTATTTTTATTTATTACTAATGTTAGCACCAGAGTATTTTTTTTTTAAATTACCTAATCGTTCCAGTTTTACTTTGGATAGTTATGTTTAATTCAATATTAAATTCTATATTTTTTTGGCATCTATGTACATTGAGAGGGTTCTACCCTTAAAGGTGGCATAAAAACAATCTTAAATAAATGAATTAAAAGTTAAAAAGTTATAACACTTCCTCAGTGGTGCTTCTGATTCAGCTCTTTCAAGGGAAACCAAAACTGTCTTGTCTTCTGTACACCATCTGAGTTCTATGAGTCTTTCAAGTTTCTCCCCGCGTTTGTTCTTGGTCCCTCCCCTTATTTCCTCCATGAGCTTGCATGGCCAAACCCTACTTCATCAAAAGCTCATTCATTTAAAAAAAAAAAAGACTATCCTTTAGAATTCCACATAATCTTTTCCTCTATCAGTTGGACCAATGACAAGCACATGCTAGAGAATGTGATCAGATTTACTCTGTCCTAAGCAAGGCATTTAATTATACTGGGCATGCTTTAAAAATCCCATCCCAATGGGTTATATCCAATTGGGGCTGTGTGCCAGCAGAACGTGTTTCTGCTCATGCAAGGTGAAGTGCCCTGTTTTTGACAATCCCCCTTGCTTGGAGCAGCCCTCCATGCCACACCACATACTGTTCCAGAGGGTCCCTCAACCATCAAGGTAAGGTTCTTGGAGGGCCATGGGAGATGGTGTTAGGTAGGGAGGATTGAAGAAAACCAAGTGCCCTGTCTTGCACAAGTGGAAGCTCTTTCTGCTACTGTAATGCCACCATTGGATACAACCTTGTGGCCATAATGCTGCTGCTATAATTTTATTAGCAGTCACAACGGAAGAATCTCTTACATGCCATTAAATGGCTTACAGACTTCACTCCATTTTCCCTCACAAAGTCCCCATGGGACAAATAAATTGCTTTCCCTTTTCCTGGGGAGCAGAGAGTAAGCAACATGGCCAAGGACCCATAAGTCTATGGCAGAGGTAGGTCTTGAATCCATGTCTCCCAAATATTTTAAAATCTTTCTCTTATTGGCTTAGTTTCTACCGAGGTATTGGACTCGTGCCTGGGCTGTACCACTTCAGAGTGCAAGCAGCGGGGCCAGGGCCACATGTCTCCATGCAAATAATTCCCTGTACATAGAACACTGGATGTCAGAGAGAAGGCTAGGTTAGAACATTCCTTCCTGACTTCTGGTTTTCATACAAAAACTAATAATTGGATGGAGGAGCAAAGATATGTGCTCATACCTGCAATTTGCTACAGTGGTATAGCCCAGATATGGCCAAGAGTACTTCTCAATGAGATCCACAAAAGCCCTAGGGGACATGCCCAACATTTTAAATCCTGGTTGGAAACTAGTTTTGTGGGAGAGCTACTTTAAAAAGGCTGTGGTACAGCCAGAAAACCCCATTGCAGCAGCCTCCTCCCCATCCCATTTTTTTGCCTGTGAAAATTGGCAACAGGAATGCCAGATGGGAGTCTTAAGAGGTCCAGATTTTACCTGGGGTCCTCCAATTGCTGCTCCTGAATCTTTCTGGGGGGGTGGGGTGTTAACGACATTTTCAGCTGAAACCAACCACCCCACTACCCAGTCCCCTGCTCAGTATTTAGTAGCCCTAGTGAAGCCAATGAGATCACTTGCAAGCAATATTGTGAAGGCAGAACCAGGCCTTTTCTAGCGAGAGCGGAACTAGTTACGGTATATCTTCAAAATGCACGAGAGACTTCATTTCACATACTTTGAAAGCCATTCAGAAAGATTATCTCTGCGTATGGAAGGGAAGGACCTTAATTAAGGTAATCATCATGCTAATGGAAAGTGGTGGAATAAAGGCTGTGAATAAAAGCTAATGGTAAAATTAAGTTGGCAGTGGTTTTTAATGGAACATTTACCTCCTTGCCTTTTGTTCAAAGGAGATGAGTCATTTAAAATGACTACTTTCTGAAATTTTAAAAAAAAATAGATATGGCTGATCTATTGGTATTAAAGACTCTGCTCCTAATTCCACAAAGCCCAGAAGTGTACTTCTTATTGTTGTGAATGATCCCGTTGGAGTGCAGAGACTTCTTTTTTTTAAAAAAAATATTTTATTTATTTTTCAAAACAAATTATAACACACAAAATATATTTAACAAAATACAAAATTATCACACAAATATAACATAATCAACATACAATAAATCATAAAGTGCTCCCCCCCACCCTCCAAGGGACCAATTAATATACTTCTATCCTCTTGATCAAATAAAGTCTAAATTCCAAAAATATAACATATCCTGACAAGGCATGTTACCCTTCCCCTTTATTAATACATAGTCTAGTAATTGATTCCATATCTCCATAAAATTATTCTTCTTTAGCAATCCTTTTTTGCATTTGATACTACTAGTTAGTAGTATCAGAGACTTCTATGTCATAAACACCATAGGCGGAGAGAGGTTGTAGCAGAACATGAGAGTAAGATCAGAATGAAAATGAGATGCTACCAGAATTGTTATTTTTAAAGAAAAAGCAGGAGTACATAAATTTGCATTGTTCCATAGGCAGATTAATCATGCACCTTATTGCCCAGAAAAAAGTTGCCCCCACCCTTACAAAATCTTGACCCAGGACAAACATTGACTGTATCATGACTGCATTGTATGACTTTAAGCTGACTGATATCAAAAGAAATTGCATGGTTTGAAACTGGTGTGTGTTCTTGAAGAGCAAGTTCTGGCCCTCATTAATTTTTATGCTATTACTATTTTTGCAGAAAAGTTGGAAATAGTTAGCCAGCTACTCTTCTATTTAACTTTTGGAAGGCCATTTAACATTACAATTATTAATATATCTATACCAGCTTATTTGCTAAAAAAAAAAAAAAAAAAAAAGCCATCAAGGCAGTGTATGGCAATTTAAAACAATAAAACCTTAACACAATTTTTAAAAAATCAATTTTAAAAAGTAAAACTGTGGAGAAACGAGCCTTTGGGGGTACACACACTCACCTCATGTGTGAACCGGCTGGGGTGGGGTGTGCATAGTTAGCATGTAGAGAAAAGAGTTTTTAGGGTTCCTGCATGCATGCATGCAGGAACAAACACACACACACACACACACCTCCTCATGTGTAACCAAGTGAGGCCAGTCAAGGGGGCTGGGAAGAAGCGAAAGGTACATAAAACATAGGATGGGGCCTGGCGCCCAGAGGTCTGGAGGAGCCAGGCTGAAAGCGTTCATATGCAGATGTAATTCAAATAGTTCAAGCCATGACTCAGGAGTTTCCTTTCCCTTGCCTGGCCAGGTGAAGTTCTTTCTGATTGGCTGAAGGCAGGAAAGCTACAGAAAGGGGGAGGGGGGAAGAGATATTTCCCAAAGCCTGTTTTAGTCTTAGTCTTTGTCCTGGATCGCATGGCTACCGGCTACCCTGGCTATTGGGGATGGCAGAAAGCCAAAGAGAGGCCCCAAGCCTTTGGGGGGGGGCATCAGGATCCGACCCCAGTTAGCTCCTGGTGAAATGAGCTGGATGAGGGCTCTGGTGAAAGGCGAGTCTTGTGGAGGGCTATTTATCTCGGACCTGCGGGTAGATAAAATAGTTCCCCCCGGGCGGCAAGGCTGTGCTGGATCTAACCCTTGAAGAGAACACCCTCAGGTAACAGGTGTGTGTGCCTGAGAGATCTTAAGGAATCAGGTTTTATTGTTTTATAGCTTTACTGTGTACTAAAGTGTGTCTCTTTATTTTGTGTGCTTCTCTCATTTCCCTAATCTTGTTGTAAGATGCTACCAGAATAAACCTGTTTGGTTTTACCCCACATGGGTTTTGTAGTGATCTGTGAGTTCAGTATCTAAATCCAGGTTACAGAAATGGAAGGCGAGTCCCTAAACAGAGATCCAAGTAGGATTGCAGACAGCTGAGGCTGGCAGTCTGGTATCTTGAGATCTCAGAGGGTCTTGGTTCCTTTGCCAGTAGGCAAGGGTGGGGTGGTGGCGGGTCAGCCAGCCCCCCCTTCCGGGCCACATGGTGGCAAGTGCTGGGATTCCTTTTGAGTAGGAAAGGGTGGGAGTCTGGCGGGCCAGCCAGCTCCCCCTCTTCCTCCACAAAAAACATTATAACTACATAATTGAAAAGGCTAAACTGAGAAGATGTGTCTTTACAACCTTTCTAAAGTCCAAGAGAATGGAGGCCAATTGCAATTCTTGAGGAAGCACATTCCACAATTTGGGAGTAACACAGGAGAAAGCCCTTTCATGCATGTCATACAAATAGGCCTATGTGGGTAATGGAGTCCTTACGAGGGCCTTTCTTACAGATCTTAATAACTAGACAAGTTCATAACAAGACAGATGGTCCCTTAGGTAGCCAAGTTCTAAGCCATTTAGGGCTTTAAAGGTTAAAACCAACACCTTGAATTGAGACTGGAAAGAAATTGGCAGGTCTTTTAAGACAGGTGTAATATGGTCCTGATAATGTGCACTGGTTACCAGCCTAGCTGCCGCATTTTGCGCCAGTTGAAGCTTCCGGCTGCCCTTCAGGGGTAGCCCCACATAGAGCACATTGCAGTAGTCTAGACATGTAACCAAGACATGGATAACTGTCAGACCAACCCAGGAAGTTTTTCTGCTGGCACACCCAGCGTAACTGTGCAAATGCACTCCTTGCCACCGCTGCCGCCTTAAGATCCAGGGAGAGGTAGCACTAAGGCACACACCCAAGCTAGGGATCTGGTCCCTAAGGAGGAGTGCAACCCCTTCCAGAACAGGTTGAATCTTGATCCCTGAGTCAGGCTTTCTACTGACCAACACCTCATCTGTCTTCTCTGGGTTTAACCTCATCTTGTTCACCCTTATCTTGTTCACGTCTTTTTTCATACATGGAATGTTTCATTATTTAGGTGCATGCCTTTTCTTTTACACAGAAAAATATACAACAGAACACCAGACTATGAGCCTTTGCAATACAGGACAAAGCAGCAGAGACACTGTCCCCAGCTATGTTTAGAAAAGTCCTCCAAACTACAGCATAATTTTTCATTGGGCCATGTGAAATATCCTTTGAGATATTTAATCTCCTGTACCACCATCTCCCATACAAGCCTGGCGGGTTGTAAGAACTTTGGAAGAGGCTGTCCTTTCAATACCACCGCCGTCAGAGGTACATTTGTTGGCAGCACAAAAGAGGGCCTTCTTGGTGGCTGCTCCCAGCCTGTGGAACTCATTGCCAAGGAAGGCTACATTGGCTCCCTCTCTACTGTCCTTCTTCCAGCAAGAAAATACATTTTTATCAAGCAGGCCTTTGGCGTGTAAGCTGATCTGTTGGGCTGGCTGCCGTTTTTATTCTGTTATTGTTGGGTTTTTATGTAGCTATTTTATTAATGTTTTAATCAAGTTTTATTTATAATTGTAAGCTGCCTTGAGTACCATTTTCTTGGTAGAAAGGTAGGGGAACAAATCAAACCAACATTGAGCCCCAGTTCATTCTCATCAGCATGCTGGAGGAGCCCTTCCCCTCCCACAATACAACATGTGTGGTACAGAAGCCCTATTTGCAAGATTTCTCCCCTTTTTTGAGGGGGGGGGGGAAACCATGTGACTATGTGTAGAGCACCCAAATCATGTATAATGATCTGTTCCTGGTAGTGGCAAGGGGGCCGATGCTGCTCCTCCACCATGTGAAGGCCCAGGGTTATCAACTGGGGCTCTATATATATTTGTGTGTAACCAATATAGTACACCTCTGCATGACTTAACAAGTAACAATGAAGACAGAATATTTATACGTAGCGGGTAGGATAATCCATCATTTTATTGGTTGACTTTTCCATTCTCAAAGAGGCATTCCATCTAATTCAACCTGGGTCCCCATATCTGCACACCACCATAACTAACCTGTATCTTTTAATGACCCCATTGACGCTTTGCTTGAAGTTCAATATTGGAGAGCACGGAAGCCAAAGACAGAGTTACGGCTCTCTCCCACCCCTACGAGGAAGAGTGTTTTGTGATTGCCCGTATTAAAATCAATGAGGTAATCCATGGGCTACAGAAAGTGGGTGGTCTTTGCGGATGGAGGCGCTCTCTTCACCCTCCACACCTCCCTTTGGCCCAAGCCAGTTCCTGCAGCTGGAGCGAAGGCAGGCAGCAGACTGTCCCCGGCACATTTCTTCATTTCTCACTTGAGTGCCCTTCTTTAGTTGCTTTTCAACTGCCCACTTTATATCGGCTTCATTACACCACCGCTCCATTTGTCATGCAAATGGCGAAACTCAGGGAAGTTTTTCTTTTGGCCTTGTCTACGGAAGAATACCGAGAGGTATTCAAAACGTATTAACACAAATCAATGGCACCAATAAAAGCAAGATCTCCTTAGCAACATAATCTTGATTGCAAAGGGAGAACTGAGAGCATTTAGCAGAACAGTGGTCCACATGGAATACGCATTTGTCTGGAAGAATGCAGCACAAAGCCTAAAAGAGAGATGCTGAAAAAATCCAAAATTAACTCACACTGAACAGTTACTCTTTTTTTTTTTTTTTTTTTAAGAAGTGCACAATTGGCTACATTAAATCTATCATGGGCTTTTCTGCTCAGCAACATTGTATCATACCGCTTTGCAAACTGAAATTACAACACCCTGCATGCTTCAGAGTAGCTCCAGGGTGTTTTTTTAATTATACATATAAAGAGGCTGTTAGGGATTTTTTTCTTTTTCTTTAAAGAAAGTAACTAAAAGGAGCCCTAAAGGGGGAAAGTGTCACACAAAGATAGAAGTAGATTGTTTAAATTCAAGTTCTTGCTGATATAATGCTGGACAGCGTTGGGGGTACTCCACACCATGGCCCAGGTTTTTAGACATTATTGAAGCTATAGTAATAAAGGGACCTACCTAATTTTTAAAAGACAATTTTGAACAAACTGGGAAGTATCGGCAGATTAAACATTTTACATATTTAACTGGAGGTAAAGCTCTGTAAGTAGCCGGAGCTTACTTTTAATTATACGCCTAATGTTCTTCTACACAAGCCAGAAAGATGTATAACTTGGCAGACTAAAAAGCTCATCTTGAAGTGAGAGATCTGAACTGCCTCCCCCAAATTTTTAAATTAAATGGGGGAGATAAATGTTTACAGAAGATTCAAACATAATTTTGCTAAATGTCATGCCTCCCAGCTTTAGTGAATGCAAACCTTGGGGCACAGGTGGGGAAATAACATTAGGATTTTTAATGATAATTTTCACACACACTCTCCTCCTCCCCTTCCCCACTTCTATACAGTGCAACTCTGCTAAAGGATTTCTCAAGAATTAGGGGTATTTTGTCCTCAAAACTTTCTAACATTTTTCCGGTCATGATATTTTGAAAGAAAATCTTCTCTACAAAGGAAGGATAGACAAGCCCATATTGAGGAGCATTAACATGCTTAAGAGCCCAGTGTCAACAGCAGCACTGACTCAGAAATCTCCCATGCATTTTTAACAGAATCAATAGTAAATTTCTCAAAATATATTTTCTATCTATATTTACAGCACATTCCTATACTTGCCTCTACACAAACATCAGCCCCATTGAGTTCAATGGGGCTTACTCCCAGGAAACTGGGTATACACTTACTAGGAAGTAACAGTGCAACCCTACAGATGTCTACTCAGAAGCAAGCCCCACCGCTGAGGCTTCCTCCCAGATAAGTGGGTATAGCTTTACAGCCTCTCATTGAACTGGATGGAATTTACTTCCAAGTAAGCCCAAGAAGGGTCATAGTCATAGCCTAGTGGCAGAAGCCATGGCTTTGCATGCAAAAGGTCCCGGGTTCAATTCTCCAGGTAGGGCTGGGGAAGATTTTTGTCTGAAACTCTGAAGAGCCACTGACAGTGTAGACCAGTGTTCTCCAACCTTGGGTCCCCAGATGGAGTTGTAGGCCAAAAACATCTGGGGACCCAAGGTTGGAGAACACTGGTGTAGACAATACTGGGCTTGATGGACCAATGACACACTGTAAGGCACTTTCCCAGGTTTCTATATGGATTGGGCTGTTAATTAAAAGCATTCTGGTGAAACGATGCCAAACAATTGTGTGCACCAGAATTATTTTTAATGCACCACATCCAGTTTGGAAAGGAAAACAAGTCTTGATAAGATAGCTTCACAATTTTTATTAGTTTGTAACACATACAATTCAGGAAGTTTTCTTGAGAGACTTCCAAGTAGAATACATTCTAAAACTGGGTCAGGTCAGGGGGAAATGGTTGATATTGAGGGGGAAATGTGGAATTTGGCTCAATGGATTAACTTAAAGCAATCATGGCAGATGTGGTTAAATAGAAACAAAACAAACAAAAAACACAACACCCTACCCATCTTCCTTCCTCTTTGCTTATCAATTTCAATACTGGCATCTAACTATACATTTTGGATTTAAAGTATTTTTTTTCCAGTAAAAAAAGTGTTAGCCAATGATCATATTTTTTTTATGAAGAGAACCCTAGCTTAATCTTTTTAAAAATTTACTAGGCTTATACATGGTGGTAGAGCCAGTGTGGCATAGTGGTGAGTGTTGGACTGGGACTCAGGCAGGGCTTTTTTTCTGGTGGAACTCACCGGAACTGAGTTCCAGCACCTTTTCTTCTATTAATTGCATTACAATTTAATCGCCATCTACTCCCGAGAAAATGTAATCCAAGAGTTCTGGTGCCCTTTTCTCCAGAAAAAAAGCACTGGACTCAGGAGATCTGGGTTCTAGTCCCCGCTCGGCCATGAAGCTCACTGGGTGACTTTGGGCCAGTCACTGACTCTCAGCCTAACCTACCTCACAGGGTTGTTGTGAAGATAAAATGGAGAGCAGGAGGCGGCTTATGTAAGCCGCCTTGGGGTCCTTGCAGGAAAAAATGTGGGGTATAAATATAATAGATACCAGTAATAAATAAACTGAAATACCGGTATATCTATTGTTAGTACAAAAAAAGAGTATTGATTGGCCCTCCCATCCACTATGCTAAGCTAGCCATTAATTGGTGCAGGATAATTATTCTGGTAAGCTGAGTAGATGCCATTATTTCATATTTATTTTCTGATATTCTGTATTAGAATAGATTAATAGGATGTCCACATAGTCAAATGTGTGTCAGCCATGTAGAAGAATCAACTGAGTTACACACAATGATGACAATCTAAAAGGCCATAAGTGCATAGGACTCCCATTGGATGAGTATGAAAAGGCTAAATGGCTGGGATCCAAAAAAACTTTAGGCAAGCCCAAGGGCTTTGGTATGTCCAATGTTGTGTTTTTTAAAGTTCTCTTTGAACAGCAGACCACCAAGCTGTGTGACAAGGAGCTTCTGAAACTTCCCTCTGTTTCCATCTAACATAGAGGCCAGCCATTTAACACACACCTTGGATGCATGAAACTAGTAGTCCCATGGCTCTTTGGATCATTCAAAGAGACAGGGCGCGCTCTCTCTCTTTATAACTGATAATATGAAAAACCTGGTTACATGTCGGCCCAATCTTATTCTGGTGGGGGCCATCTGGTGACATTTCAGTATGCTTAAATCTCACTGGAATCCAAGAGTCCTAAGTAGTTAATAACTTAGGATACTGTAGTAGTACTTAATAAGTAGTTAATAACTAAGTAGTTAATAACTACTACAGTAGGATACTGTAGTAGTTAATAACTTAGGATACAGTCCTAAGTAGTTAATAACCAGTCCTGTGCTTGTGTACTCAGAAGCAAGTTCTAAATAAGTGTATATAGGACTGTAGTATACAATACTGAGTAAACAAAAATATGATTGGGCTGTTGCTTGCTCTAGTTTACATCCAGTATTGTCTATTGGAAGAAGATCTAGGACTATGCACTTATGTACACATTTTGAATTAGGCAAATATCAGACATTTCTCATAATTCACCCTTTGTGCCAATGTTGCTGCTGCTTCTCTTCTCCAAGACTCCAAGTTCTTAGTAGCCATTTTTTTTTACCTTTAGTTAGCCGTTCGTCCAACTTCTTTGTCACAAGAATGCTATCAGAATCTTCCTCAGTATGCAGAACTAGAGGATCTGCTTGTGTATAGAATTGTGGAGAGGGTAAAGAGGGGGATGGAAGGGCATTGGGAGGCTTCATCCCATCTAGATATGCAGGTTAGCTCTCTCTCAAATTATAAGGGCACCCTATGCAAGGTGACTGAGTCACAGTCTATGTATAACACGTCATAGGAAACAGCCTCTCTGTGATTTTTTCATCCACTGTCCTTATCATTCAGCACAACCTACTGCATGAGCTGGGCCATCATGAAGCAAATTTCCCCATCCCAGTTCACATCAGTGGTGGCTGCCAGTGGAGGAATTCACTACATGATGGCCCCAACACATATGGGAAGTTGCATTAAACCAGCCTTCCCCAACCTGGTGCCCTCCAGATGTTTTGGACTATAGCTCCCATCAGTCCCAGTAATGGTCAGGAACGATAGAAGTTGTAGTCAAAAACATCTGTAGGGTACAAGGTGGGAGAAGGCTGAACTAAATGACACGGCCAAGGAATAGATTATTTACCATGGGAATGCTGATCCGCATGATGAATGTAATACCTAGATCACTGTGTAAAACCATGCACATGCTGCCTTTGGGACTGAAGGTAATGAACTGACCAGTAGCAAATTGACCAGATTTCAAAACCTGATGCCCCATGATAAACATTAGCAGCTTGCAACAACATTTTTAACATCTCTGCCATACTACCAAGTGACATGCTTTGTGACATCATGCTAGCACAGCTCTTGGAATACAGCTCACGCTAAATCACCATGTGCTAATATCCCAAAAATCTTGTCATCAAGCCATCAGAATTCATACTTTTAAAAATGTCTTTCAAAGAAACAAGCACATTAACAGACTTAAGGATGCATCCCAATATATATTTGTAATGACACATGATGCCTATGTAAAAAATCGAGGAATTAAGTTTCCAGTACAGGAAGCTTATTTAACTACAACCATATATTTAAATTTGTTAGGATGACACTGTGCCAGTATATTTGATTTTTTTAAAAAATGTTTATAGGCTACTAGCTTGAGTTGTTTTTTAAATAAAGGTACAGTCGAAGCACATTGCTAAATTTAAAAGCAGCAAACACAGCTGGCTGACATGACATCCAGACGGTGAAAAATATTGTACACAGAAAAATTAAAGAAACACTGCTATCTTGTTGAAGGCAAGGGAACAAACAATTAGCAAATATTTCACTGGGTCTTATTTTTTTACCTCTTGTCTGACAGGAATAACTTGAACATTTAGAATGATTTTTGGAACATGGTCAGCCTTTTTTTAAAACAAGACAGGTGAATCATTTAATGCTACTGATGTGTTTATACTCCACGTTCTCAGTCTTTCAGTTGGAGGTATTACAGAAGACACCAGCTCAATTTCTAATGCAGAGGTGGCACTCAATCTTTGGACTGAATCATAAAGGTTAGTGATATATGTGCTCAAGAACCAAAATATAGGAATCTGAACACCTGCTTACCAAAATAGATTCAAGCTTAATGCAACTTTCATCATTATATAATTATACAGAAGAGGGAAAGTATACTGTATTTGAATAGGCAGAGTTCTATTAATTCTTAATCACTGTAAGAGGGGGATGTTTGGGTTTTTTGCTGTCAAAAGGTTCATACTACAAACTTATGCTTGTTTACTCAGAATCAGCCCCAATGTGTTCAATGGGGCTTCCTCCCCAGTAAGTTATATTTAGGACTACAGCCTTAAGTTCCCTTAGTAATTATAACATACATAAAAGGATACATGTTCTTTAAGCCACACAATTACAATGATTGATGTTGTGGGGGGTGGGGTGGAACCAGCCTACCACAGATTTGATCAATCTTTTTTTGCTACCTGGCTAAAACTGCAAGAATAGAGAGGCTGCCAAGTACCTTGTGGGCTATGTTCAGTTTATTGCGTTGTAAGTAGCTCTAAATTGATGACACTTCAAACGAGAACAGGGTACTGTGCTCAGCGACACCATTTACCATCTCAGAAGAATATAAAAGCTTGAAAATGCCCACTGATTTACATATTTAGATCACGATAACCTGCAGATCATTTTAAATTAAAAAAGCAAATGCTAAGCTACATTAAGAGGACATTTTGTGTTATTCCACAACACTCTTAATTTAGTAAATGTGAACATGGATCAGTCCATGAAAAGAAATCTTTATGCAGCCATAAGAACTCAACAAAAATGATTTAGGGTGTTCCCTTGCCTCCTTGTTTCTGACTCTAGCATTTTTACTACCAGGTTTTCAAATGTGTTGCCACCATGTGGGATGAAAAATTATTTTGTTGACGAATTCAGCTACTTTGCAGCTTTTGCTCGTGGCTCTGGTAAGTTCCTACTCCGCACTTCCAAAGGCCCAGCAAACAGAAATTATATTTTTCTAAGGTTAGTGTATACAAAACAACAACCTCAAATGACCAACAGTCCTTATCATTCAAGCAGAAATGGCTGAGTGATAAGAAACCAGTAAAAAGTGTTAGTGGGTTTAGAGCATGTTCAGACAATCTCAGCTGCCTGACTCATGCAAGTAACTGTTGCCCAAGTGGTCTATTTGCTTGAGCAGTGTCACATCAAAGAGTTGGGGTTGGGCAGGCGGGTTCTATCAGAATATCATGGCTCCTATTCTGTGATAAGTTTCATGCAGTTTTTAAGTTCATAGAGGAACTAGTATGTCGTGCAAAACCCCTCCTCTCAAGCTACATTGCTCATGCAAGCGGACCATTCAAGAGAATGGTTAATTCACATTTTTATGTCATACAACAGATCTGACCCAGGGAAAGGTTAGCAAATGGGGACAGATTGTACTGATGCCCTTCTCATCTTCTTCAGTGTCTGTCTGGCCCGAACTATCATTACATACAAAACTGAACCCTTTGGAGAAGATAGAAGACTGGATCAATTCTATTGCAAGCAGGCTGTAAAACTGTCCATGTGAAAATTAGATTCACCAAAAGTTTGTGGAATTTAGGAACAAGAGGCCAAGGAACTCTAATGTACCAATTACACCAGAATTGTCTGCTCAGCAGCAATTTACACATACAGGAGCTCCAACATACACATAGAGCTCTTGCACATGCAAGGGATCCCTCATTTGCTTCAACAGACAAAAACTCAACACATGCAAAAGATTCATGGAAAAGAATTCCTACCTTCATGGAAGTGAATAGAGAAACTTGAGGTCCCACAGTTCTAGAAAGGAGCTAGTGTCTATACGGGTGCTGTCAGTTCAGTAGATTAATTTTTCATCTTAATCAAAACCACATTCCAACAAAGGCACAATTAAGCCCACTGAAAGTAATGGACTTACACACACTGTGTTAGATTGTGGTCCAAATCATTATTACAAAGGTGTGCTCAAAACATGCAAATGTTTCAAGCACATTATAGAATGTTCATAAGTAAGAGGTGTGTGTGTGTGTGTGGGGGGGATGCTTTATATAGCAACCTTCCCCAACCTGGTGCCCTCCAGATATATTGGGCACCAACATCCATCGTTCTCGCTCAGCATGGCCATGGGGATCGTGGGAGTTGCACTTCAACACATCTGGAGGGTACCAGATTGAGGAAGGCTACTTAGTTTATGGTTTCTTTTTTCAAGGAACAGCACATCACAGATCAGGGATTTAAAAATATATATATCCTAGATTATGACTACATATTTTTTAAGGCTCTTGTATCTTAAAAGGAACCCAGGCAGATATTTTCAGCAAACAATGCATATGATCCAGCCAAAACCAGCTGCACCATTTTCAGTGGGAGAGAGCTAAGCATATGCTTAATTTTCTCCCAACTGAAGACAATGGGATTTAGAAATGCCTAACCTTGGCTGGCTCATGCCCAAGATTAACAGATAAAAGCAAAGTTTTGGAAGAACTGTATGTTGTGATATGCAAAGAAAGCCTAGATAAAAGGTGATCTAAAATATATTTCTAGGAAATTATTTCTATTGCGAAGGACGTGTAACCTTCTAGTGAAGATCTGCTATGAAAAGCAAACATTGACAGATACACAATAAACATATCTGTATAATGACAGTAAAGTGAAACTTGTATTTAAATGAAGAAAAAATGATATTCTTGCAGTGGGGTAAACTTTTCATTAATACAAATATTAAGCAGGTTGCATTTGTTGGCTATTCACATTATTGCTCTGCTACATGAAGAACAGGCCCTTAACATATGTTATAGTTCATGTACATTAATATCCAAAAACAAGCTTTTTTCAGAAATTACTGTATTAAGGAGGCATTAAACATAATACATGACGATATGCACAGCCAAGAAACTAAAACCTGGCCTGACAAAGCATACTATCACATATCCATATTTTTAAAATGCTTTCTTGTGCAAACTGTAAAAAAAGGAAACAGAAAGCTAACCATGTAAACATAAAAATAGAACAGAAGCTGGGATGTCATAAGTATTTACCCAAAACATTCAGTATGCTATTAAGTCAAATAACCAATTTTTGATTTACACATCTGATACACAGATGTAAAAATCAAGACATTATTAACATGCCCATAGTTTCTGGCACAATGCTGTCAATGTTTTACATACAAAGACCCCACCCCAAGAGAAAATGGAAAAATAAGAAATTAGAAAGTGAAGTTGCAGTTAAATCCCATTGAAATTAATGGAACTTTAAAAACTTAGCCACAACTAACTTGATCCATTGATTTTAATGGGACTTAAGAACAACTAACAACTTTCTTTGGACTAGAGCCAAAACCTGTAAAATTTAAAAACAAAAAATACCAAAGTATTTATTTAACAAATATATTTCTGACAATCTTGCATCCTTGTGTACTATTAGATGTGGTAAACAATAAAAACAGTAAAGCTGTTACATGGCATTAGCCACAATACACACACACACTTGAGCGCACGCGCACACACACTCCCCCTCCCAAACATAACATTGGTCTGTCTTTTTAACTATGATTAAGAGATTGGGAACAGGTTGCGGGTCACATGTTCCATCCACCACCCCAATCTCTTAGCCACAGCAGAGTTGACCATGGTTGTATGTACACCGACCTTCTGTGAAATACTAGTGATTTTTATGATCCTGAGCAGTATTTACCATTGGTCACATGCAAATCTACCACCGATTCTTCTAGTGGAATAATAGCAAACTAATTTCAAGTTTCTTGGGGACGAATATCTTCAGAGCAATGGGATTTCTTCATGGAATAGAAAAAAGTGTAAGGGTGAACCAACATTTGGGTTTCAAGGAGTTTATCAAGAAATGCTGCTTGTCACCTCACAGGTGGCTGATTTTATCTTCCAGAAAGGCAGGGAAGAAGTAAAATGGATATATACAAATATGTCACTGGCAAAATATGCAGAGTTTCAGAGAAGATGCAAGTGCATAGGTTGGTGATTGCCAATTTTCAAAATTTACAGATGCGTATCTTAGGGTTAAAAATACCTTTTCACCTATAGCTATTTTTGGTTGTATATTTATAGCTATATAAGTATATATACACACAAAGAAACACACAGTCTGCAAAATCAGGATTAATTGACAACAGGAATGGGACAGGTAATAATAACTTAAATCACACTGACATTTGCATGAAATGACTTCTGCAGAATTTGACAAAATGCACTTTGAACATGCTGTTACAAAAAAAAAGAGAGGGAAGAATGAAGAACACCACAAGATTCTGTAGAACCAATGCTATATCACCACCAGGAGAGCACCAAGCAAGGCACCATTGGAAAAAGACAATATACTTGGGAAGTCTCTAAGTAAAGTAAATGCTAATCTGGTCGGAAAATTGGTGTCTTTGGTAAAAATTCTATAAGAATGACCTGTGTAAAAGAGAAAAAAATAGACATTTAGTGGATTATTGATAGCATTGTCAATTTTAAAACATCTCAGCAATCTCTTAAAAATTCTACTATGACAAATGAATAACTGTGACAAGGATCCAAACTGCTACCTTAAGGTACATCCAAGGGCTTATGTGTGCCAAGGGGCATTTTGACTTCCTTTGAATGCAGGCCCCCTATGCTACATGAGAACCTGGTTTTGAGATTCCACCCAGTTTGAAAACTTGTTTGTCATTAAGTAGGGCCAAGGGTACATAAACATGGTTAGGAATGTAGGAGACTGTTTTATCCTAGATCAGACTATTTGTCTATCTAGCCCAGTATTGTCAACTCGTATGGGCAGCACCTCTCCAGGCACATATATTTCACTTCCCCTGCTACATGATCCCTGTACTGTAGATGCCAGGGATTGAACCTGGGACTTCTGCATCCAAAGCATGACCTCTGACACTGGCTGTCATGTAGCACTGACCACAAATCTTTCTGGCAACTACCTCCCCTTGGTTGCCCATCATGAGGCACAAGACGCCTCTTCAGTCCAGAGTCCTCTGTACATTTCAGAGTGAGAAAAGAAGGACTGTCTCATTTGGTAATGAATGGGAGATGCTACCCCTCTCCAAAGTTCTTCTGCCTGCACAGAGAACTTGGGGGAAGGGGTGTCAGTCTCACTTCACCCCAGGCTTTAGTGATTTAAAAAGAAAAAAGGGGGGGGGAAACAGCTGGAGAGATACTCATTATTTTCAAGAGTTTCTAGAGCTAGGCACGGATTTAGAGACTGACTCTACTCCCAAGTCTCAGAGAACAAAGTGGAAGTGTGTGTCAATGAATGGCAACCAGAAAGTGTGAAGCCCTCCCTGGGCACACAGAAATAGTTGCCCTGTTTTTTGCACCCTGGCTTATAACCACACATATTACTCACTCATGCAGTTCTGACAAAATCAGTTGTTTGGTAAACAGATTTTACCTAGGTAAACCACACACAGAAATATTAATATAGGCCTTGAACTAGTTCTGCATGGCCAAGAGGGTTATTTGAGCTTGTATTTCTCAACCAGCATCAGACTCACAACAGTGGGCATGTCCAAGCCCTTTCACACATCAGAACTATGACCAAGATCCAAAGAGCAAAGATGGCCGAAAACATTTGCTGCCTAAGGCAAAGGACACGATGCTTCCCTCACATTCCACGTACAGAAGCTGACCAGAGCGGCAGATGAATCTGACTTCAACGCTGGCAACAGGACAGCATCATCAACCAAGACTAGTCCTAAGCTAGCCTCCACCTGAGGGCTGGAGGCTATCTTAGGAGGCAAAGGGCAGGTTGCGTGGCACACACAACTCTGCTGTCCAACACACTGCAGGTGCTCTCCACACATAACCAACCTGAGGCGGTGCCTTACTCTGCCTAATGGTAGGACTGACCCTGCCAAAGAGAAAGCAACCATCTAATCATAACTGTAAAACAGGGCAACTCTGGGAGGTCCAGGGGCCATTTCTGTACCTGGACCCCTCCCTCCCTGGTCTGCAGCTTCCCCATAATGCCATTAAAAAAAATAATAATAATTAAAAAAAATTTAAAATGGCATCTGATGTGGCCATGGAGTGCCAAAAGTGTCAAAATTAAAGTTAATTTTGACCCTTCTGGTGCTCCATAGTAGCTACAGAGCACTCAAAGGGCCAAAAAAAGCTTCAAAATGGCCACTGAGGACCGCATTTTGTTTTTTAAAATTTTTTTTACACTTTTGGGGCAGCAGGGGTTGGCTGGGCAGCAGGGGTTGGCTGGGACCATTGCATGCGGCCCACGAGCTGCATGTTACCCACCCTTGCTCTAAAAGGAAGCTTTGTAAAATAAGAGTAAAGCTGCTCAAAGATCAAATCAGTTACAACTCAGTCCAAATTAAGTTAATCTTTCAACTTCAACTGTTTTCAACACTATTTTCACCCCAGCCCCACCCTTCTCTTTCCCTCTGGCATTCAAGGGTTGCTTTGTTAACAGGAATACATTTCTCACACAAGAAAAACTAGTTCTAAGCTTAACTATGATTATAGAGAACGATCACTTTATGCAATTAGTTGATGGAGGCAGGATGGTTACAAGCACAAGTTATTAAATTATCTACTAGAGAGTCTTGGGGGATAGTGGAAAGGGAGTTATATTAATAAAAACATGTTCTCTCAGATGTAAATGGTCTCCCTTTGGAACTGCTGTACAAAAGCTTACAAGTTTGCACACTACTTAAATTTGGTTGCCTCAGCAATTAAAAACTAGGAGGGCAAGTTTTAGCCTAGCAGGACAGGAGGACAGTTCTCCTCAGACAGCAAAATGCTCAGTTTATTCCACCTTCCCTAGTTTACTCCATCTTCACACCCATGTGGAAACCACAAAAATACAGCATGCTTATCATACTGTATTTTTACAAAAGTAGTGCTCCTGCAAGCCTCTTATTAGACTAAAATGTTTACTACCATTTTAGGTATTGTCAAAGGTTAATACTCAGCTAGCGCTGGGAGAACACTTATTTTAACTTTTGCACAACAAGTTTTATATTTGAGAATCACTTGCAGGAGTACTATGGTGTCCAAGCAACTCAAGTCTGCTATGTTGATCCAGAAGTAGTGTTTAAATACATACTTAATCAAAAGTAGAGTTATAGTCCAATCCTATTCATATTTACTTAGAAACAAGACCAAATCAAGGCAGTAGGCTGGATCTGAATGTTATCTTCCATGAATGAGAAGAGCTTCTTCTGAAAGAAGGAGTCCTTCCGTTGGAGGAAGGGAACCTTTGGATCCAACCCAATGGGATTTAGAGTACATATAAGTGCATCCTAAGTTGTAAAAATGTTAATGTTATGGCCCAATCCAATCAGATCAGATTCTTACTACTCATGCAGTAATAAACACTTCCTAAAGTGGACCTTGGAATTAAACAAATTGTAAACTTTACACTATTTCAGTGGGCTTGAAGATTACAATATTAATTTGTATTAGCACCTGAACACCTTGTAGGAAAATGCTGATTTATTTAGAATGTGTCTCCACATAAGTGTGCTTAAGTGTGCCTTTGAGTGCAAGTGGGGTTCAAAAAGGGCAGAAACATTCAGTAATTAAAATACAGAACTGAACTCTTTTACATAGGCCAACCCCAAAAACCTGTGTCAAATTTCCTTTCTTGTCTCCAATTACTGCAAAGCTACCATGTGTCTCTGATCATAAATTAACATGTTCACTATAATAGATGATCATAAATTAACATGTTAAGTATAATAGATGTTAAAAAGAAACCATTTGTTGAATAGAGCTACTCTGCAACAAAAAAAAAAAAAAGGAAAAAGGCATTTTAGGAAGGCTTTTATGTTTTAGGCTAGATATAGGCCTTAGTATTTCCCCTTTCTTCAGTACTAACAGAAAAGATGATTTTAAGATAATTTGTAACTATTTAAACACTGTTTTAAATCAATCTTCTAACATACTGTCTATAATGCATGTATTGTGCTAAATAATAGACAAGATATATAATTAAAAAGCATGGATATGTCAGAAATCGCTAAAGCTAGATGCTTCTGAGGGTTAGTCTTAATTTGTTAACCCCTGTTTGTATCTTAATTTTTGTATGTAATACTAGCATATTTTGTTTTAAACTGATAAATATCTTATCAAGTTACTTTCCCTAAACTTCCTGGGGGGAAATTAAAAGAACAGTAAGTAAAATGGAAGTAAAATCACATGCACTGGTAGTTGGGGTGTGTGTGGGTAGGGGGTGTGGGAAGAGATAGAGAAACGAATGCACTCCAAGGAAAGTCTTAAGAAATCTACAAACTGCCACTTCTGTATAATCTTTAGAACTAGGGAATAAGAGCCAAAATCCCATACATTTCCTCTCCCTCCTTATCATTAAGGCTTTAAAACCAGAGTGAAGCTAGTAAAGCTCAAGCAACTTTCAAGACTCCCGAGGTATGGGGGCAGTTAAAATCTGCAATGTCTAAAGGTTTCCTAAGCTCCAGCAGCTTAGTTGAAAGGTCTCTTTCCATACGCCGAGACTTGATTAGCATGATATAAAAACAGCCCACATCTAACTCGCTGCGTAACCAAAGTTGCAGTTATTCTTTTTATACAGCATCTGAAAATTTCACACTCCATCAACACACGTTCAACCCATTTTATCTTGGCAATTAATTTATTATTTTTCCAGGACACAGTGAAGCCTTGTTTTCAAGTCATTCATAACTTTATAAATCAGCCTTGTGCATGAAACCATACATCTGTGAACCGTAGAAAATCCTTGCCACTCAGGCGATTAAGCTCCTGACACCTTTGCTGATTAATAATCATGGAAAGAATAAGATCAGAAGCAAAATAAATGATCATTTAATAGAGAAACGCACAAAACAGCCCTTTAACTTACATATTCCATCATGTTATTCGATTCACATTTCCTTTTGCTTAGCCTCCAATGCAAGCACAGCTAGACAACAGGGAGAAAAGGGGGAAAGAAAAATGAGCTGTATTTTATTGCCAGCACAGAGACTAGCCCATTTGTCCACCTTTCATATTTCGTGTTCAACAAAAGCATCTGTTTCCATACTGTGCAATTCAGGCCCCAGCAGTACGAAGCTGCTCCCTGCGGCACTCACCTTGTGGTATAACCTATTGTTTTCCCATTCTAATAACTTCTCAATCGATCTTCGTGTCTGGAAGACAAATGAGAAAGAATTTTACTCTTGAGTAGTTTTAGAAAAAAGTTTGTTTTGCAGCTGCCTTTGTGTGGAAAAGGTGGGGGGGGGGAAGAAGAGGTAAAGGACAGTGACTGAGTACAGGGTGGTCTTCTGAACTATGAGTTTTCTATATTAATTGTATCTAAGATAAAGAGGTACTTTTTAAAAAGAAAAGGGGGATATTATTGACACAAAATACAATTAACAAATATTTAAATGGTTGGCATACACACACACACACACACACACACACACAAAGATGTACATTAATACCATTTTTTCAAGTACTTTTAACAAGTTTTATTCATTGACACTGCCAAATGAGCTAATTTAGATCCACTGAAGCTAGTGGGACTAAGCCACCTCAAATTCAAGTAACTTGAAACAAATGGGTTGCAGATCAAGAATGGAACAGTTTCCATACGCAATTTGTAGACTGTATTACAACTGTGATACATACAAAATGTAATGCCATTGACTGAATTCCAAGACTGGAGCTCTAAATCTATGGTTTCACATTGAACAGTTCATGCAGAAATGCCCTGGAATATTTTGAAATCCTATGTCAATAAATTTGCTGAATCTAAGTTTTCCAGTTTTAATGAAAATATTTAAATCGTCTTGCACTAAGCCATTCTAAAGATGTTGTTAGTATCCCAATTTAGTTATATTAACATGCTAGAAATGCATACTGCTGTTTATGGCCATTTGACTGTCATATCATCAACCGCTCAGCAGTAAAATGGGATTTACTGGTCCTTATGAATAAGAGAGGATAAATCACGACACCAGGTGTTGAGATGAGACCAGTGTTGCAGGTGCAAAAGCATGGATCACTGAGTCTTGTGGTAAATTCAACATCGTACAGCTGCAACTTCCTTACAAGGCAAAAAGAAAGGGAGGGGGAGAGAAGGGGAAGGGAAGCATCTTGCACTTCAACTACGGCTAAACAAGAAATGCTACAAACTTCACACTGATACAGCAAGCATGTGGGTTTTTAACATAGTATTTAAACTCATTACCAAACCTACTGAATATATTCCAAAGGCAAAAAGATATATTTATCTAGCAATAATGAATTCTTCTCATTTGCAACAATTGTAAGAGCATAAACCTAAGCTGTGGCTACATGAAAGAATCAACTCTGTTATGTATGAATAATTATACATTTTTACCTTTTCATGATTATTTCTAAAATTAAAGGGATTCCCCCAAACTCTTGAGGTACCTTTTAATAGCAGCAACTAAATTATTATATTGTATTTTTAAAGTTCTGTTTCTTCTGGCTAATACTTTTTATTTTATTAAAGACAGTGCCTGCCCTCTAACAATGATCGGCAGACCTCACTTGTTTCTTTGTAAAGATAGCCTTTTAGAGTCTGCTCTCCTTTTAAATGAAAATAGGGCAGCAGTTATGGTCACACTTTTGTTAATTTAGTTGCCAGTCAGCTCCAAATCAAAAGAAAATAAGGCTGCAGAGTGTAATTAACATTCAGTTCAGTCGTTTTGTCCCTTGTCTAGCCCCCAGAGCTTTGTTAAAATTGCCATCTGAATGCTGAAGGCTGTAGGGAAATCGATTTGATTCTAATCGCACCATGAAAAGAACATGATCTAACTGCTTTCAGCCCTCCGTAAATCTGTACTAGGTCTTTAGCACAATGCAACTTCCAATTTAAAAAGCACTGAATGTCTCGTCAATGACTTTGTGAAGAAAAAAGAACAAGGAGCAGACATAAAAATTCCAATAGTTGTTTAAGCATTAAAGCTCATTTGCATCACAGCAAACCTGAAAAGGGCTGACCTCTCAAACCGCCTCTCAGGTCTATGAAGTTGTAGCCTTGACAAGCTCACATTGACAGAGCTCATTGACTCTGAAAGGCTACTCTATCAATGGTGAAAAATGGCAATAGGTTCTACTCCGAGCAGGCATCTGCCTGCCCACCCGCTGCTAAACCAATGGCAAAACCGATTCAAAAATGTGAAGCTACCTTGTAATCTTCCTTGCCAGAACCTTTTAAATAATAGATTAAGACTGCTGTACAATTTAACTTTCATTGCAGACGCGGAGGGGAAGGAGAAAAGATGGGAAAGAAACCAGCTTCCCAAATACCAGTACAATTAAAACACTTTACACTTGAAATGGGAAACTGAATACAGAAGACTTAATACAACATTCTGAAAGGGGCCCTCTATACTTCTTATTGAAACAATTTAACATTTAATTATTGTTACTCTTATCAGGGTTTTTTCTTAACTACGAAGTTCGATAGGGCACTGATTTCTAAGGAAACATATTAGCCAGCTTTTTAAAAAATGTAGTGATTCACTATTAAGCAGTCAGTATATATGTATAAGACAAACTGTGCCTTTACTCTTATTTCAACTTAACCCACCCTAACTCCAAAGACTCAGAGAAGGTAACACTGATGTACACTCAAGTCTATAAGAACACCTATTTTTTGTAAATCATTACTTGTACTTTGTACAAGTAATGCAACATTTAAAAATCGCTCAACCAGCACTCAACCCCATCAGCTATACAAAAGGTGAATGAAAGTTTAAATGAAACATTAGCAAGTATCTCTCGGCCAGGGGAAGAAAAGGTGAATTAAAGAGCATCACACAATTCTTTACACCAAGCTTCCCTTTCCCTACTTGACAGGTGAAGAGAAAAAAAAGACTTGCACGTGCAGCTTAATTAATCACTGCACTTGACAGCTCAATGATTTACAGTGAGGAGCAGGTGAGGACATTCAAAACCTAAAGGGACTCTTGATTTGAATATAACACTCGGATGACAACCCTGTAGATTCTTCATCAATGGCATACAGAAAACTCAGGGAGCAGATTTGCTGACAACAAAGCCAAAGTTAAGTGGAAGAGTACTTATTAGGAAGGTTTAGAAACTAACTACAGTAGTTATTTCTTTTTTTCAAACTAATATTAAACCAAAAATAAATTTGAATCTTTTAAAAAAACACCTTGTATTAGGAAACTAAACCTGATTTTTGGGCCATCTTAAACAAATGGAGAGGCAAGATGTAAGCAAATAAAGGAATTACAGAGAAATGTAACACACATGCAGTTTTATCCTATGCATATTTCCTGGGAAGTAACATTACTGAGTTTGATGGAACTAACTCCAAAATAAGTGTGCATAGGACTGCAGCCATTTCCTCTGAACTACATTCTGTTGTGTAAAAAGTAATGAAGTAGAATGAAAAATTCAAGCCAAAAATTTAAGATCTGTATTAAACTGTTTAAATTAAAAATGACTAATTGACAGTAATTCTTAAATTAATGTAAGTTTTCATTCAGCAGTCAAAGACATCTTATGAAAATCCTCTTCCCACCTGCCAGTAAATTCCAGACAATTGTTTTCAGATTTGGTGCAACCTATTCTAGGGCTCAAGGTGGGCACTAATTTAACTACTCCAGCTGCTGCAGCTATTTAATATCACATGTATACATGTTTATAACTTCAAGTGGGTTAGGACAGGATGGAACAACCTCCTGTCCAGAAGGCTTATCCTTCTACATAGAACATTAACAATATTTGTGCAAACCCTGTCATCAAAAGCTAACACAGATCAGTAAATGATGCTCAGCGCCACATCATGCCATTATGTATTCCACTGCATATACATGAGCTGGGAAGCTGCAACCCACATTTCCCCATACATATACATGAAGTGAAATACAGGTTTGTGTATTCAACACATGTGACTATAAGTGGCTTTGGTTTCCTACATTTTAAGTACAGTCATGCCTTGAATTGAGAGCATAATTCGTTCCGGAAACGTGCTTGTAATCCAAAACACTCTTAAATCAAAACGAAATCCCCCAAAAAAAATTTGTACAGAGATTTTTAATTTAAGCCATACTACAGTACTTGTATTGCAAGACGTCGCTTGTATATCAAGTAAAAAAAAATTAAATAAATATTTAAAAATTTGCTTGTCTTGCAAAATGCTCTCAAACCAAGTTACCTGCAATCCAAGGTATTACTGTACTGTACTTCTATCTAGGAAAACACATAGCATGAAAAAGCCCCCATTCCGGTGCTTTGAAAGGTCTTTAGGGAAAGAAATTCCATTCTTGTAAGTCAGCCAAACTGAACACTTCTTTATGTGATGGAGCATGTATTGTTTGGTTAGGGATGTTAGATGACTACAGTGGGATCTATACAGGCCTGAAGAGCTTGAGTCCATCATGCATTGCTCTTTAAGCAGGACTTGTAAGTACCGGTAATCGTTTAAAATGAGACAAAAATTACTTTATAGAGAACATGGCTGTTAGGGAAGCATGCCAACTTTATTCTGTAATTGCAGGTAGTTAACTCGCCGCTAAGATTTACATATTAGGAAATGCTGTGTAAAGCCTTCATACAGTTGAGTATAAGGAAAAATAGTGGGGTACAAAGTTAATGTGGAGGGGGCAGAATTTAACAGAAGGTACAAGTCTGATGTGTGATGGTTAGCTACCTACTATAAGATTTTCCAAGTGTGGGATAGTAAGATGTGTACCTAAGCAACTTAGCTAAATAATTAACAAAGCCTCTGGTGGAAATTACAGGATGATCCTATCAGTGCTAACTAGCAAAGCTGCCCACACTCAAAATTAATTGATGCATATGTGAAGTCTGGCATGTTCATAATTCTCTAATGTATAATGAGCTCTGAGTTTGATCCAGGGAACTTTATTTTTTTTCTCTAATTCAGAGTTAATTTATGTTTTCTGGGTCTGCTCTGTGTGGTCTGCATGGTGGGTGGGTGTGTGTCTTAGTAAACTTACAGTAATACAAGGTAGTTTGAGGGCTTTTTGGGGGGAGGGAAGTACTGAAAGGTAAAAGCCTCTCTGAGAGACTAGAAGGTACAGCTACTGATGTGCACTTTCAAAACAGGGCTGGAACTGGCATTGGACATGACACTACAGGATCATATAACATTGTTTCCAGGAGCTGTAAGGAAAGAAAAAAGATGGCTGTCCTCATGGGCCATGCTTTCTAGCCTCTTGGGGAGGCTTTTACTTTTAAAGAAATCTAAAAAATAAAAAAAATGGCTAAAAAGCCTTTAGCCTACCTCATATTACTCTGTCTAAATTTGTTATTACTTTGAAATCTCACAACAGAACTTTCATCAGAACTTAAAACTTTGTATTTGTATCTTGGTGAGCAAATTATGAATGATGATGGGGTCAGTTCGCCCATCACTAGTGCTAACAGTTACATGAAGAAGCACCAATACAGACTTTATGTTTATATCACTTCAACAATTGCTTTTTATGCAACAATTCATGCTAGTTTTCTATAAGCTCTCAATGGCCTTGTAGGCCCCTTCCAACTCTACTTTTCTATGATTCTATGAAACCAATGTACTCCTCCAGATGAACTTGTCACCAACAGTGAATCAATAATACTAAAGTATATTTTCAACATTTAAAACTGAATGTTATAAAGTATTGGAGGATAATGCATCAGAAAGTAGAGTCACACTAAGTATACATGATTTGAGAAATTTTAGTATTTAAAACATGATATTATGTGTTGGAGTTTTATGTAGTATATTTTCTGAAGCATGAAATCATTTTACAGTAATGAGTAATACGAGTAATTTACACTGTTGAAAAGTGGTCTTGTATATTTTTGTAGTTCCTCAGGGAAGAGGTAGGGCCCAACTCACAGCAGATATTGTATATTAACATTACTTCGAAGCAGCTTTGGGATGTTCTTTTTGGGGCAATCTTTTTTTTTTAAAGTGCAGACATTTATTTATTTATTTATTTATTTAGCTGCAGCTTGAAATTCAGCCACAATAAGTAGTAACCACAATGCCATATTACCGTAAGTATGCCTAAAAGGTATTCAAAGTTAGCAGCTTTTCAAAAAAATTGCTTTGCAAAACAGAATAAGGCACAGAAAAAACCCGCAGTAGCGAACTTGAAATAGAGACTATATGACAACCCACATGAGAATAAGTGCAGTCTAACTTACTCTTTTACTGAGGCAAATAACTGGCCACATACTGCAACCTAAAGTGCAGCAGCAGCAAAGGCAGCCACAGAGTAGCCATCGAACATTAACTGGAAGGTTCTTCTTAAGACAGCTATTCACTCTGCTGATGCTGGCTTTAAACTCCTCGGGCGCAACCTGCAAGAAATAGCCATGAAGCACTGTGATAAATATACTTCTAATGGTTGATTTGAGTTAACAAATCCTTCCCCTGTCCCCACCTAAAAACAACATGAAGCTGACTGAATTCTAATCTTTGTCAGTTCTTCCCGTGGATTTTCTCCTGCGGATACTTACTTTTCCTGTTAACGATGAAGGAAACTCTGCTTCAAATTTGTTGCTCAGCCCAAACCTACAAATATAAAATGAACAGGTTATTTCACACCACATGATGTGACCAACAGACGCTTCACACCTTACATGGGAATTGTATTTGCTGAGGTCAACATGTCAAGCTTGAAAATATTTGCCAGAGAACTACACTGCACGAGCATGGCTGTGCGCGCATAAGCCAACAGGTATTGGAATCCACAAGCACTTGCCTCCTTTCACACTTTACATGTTTATGGCACTAAGTGCTATTGCAGCCATGACAAACACAACTGATGCATAGAATTGTGAAGCAACTCTAATTGAAACATCCTCAAGAAGCCATTTGAGAAGTGCACTACCAGCTTGAAGAAGGAGCTTATGTTTTAAAGACTTCTTTATTTGTCTGGCTTAAACAAAGCTAATGTTTAACTTTCAAACTCAAAGAACAGAATAAAGACTTTTTAAAAGAACAAAACTTTGGGATCTTAACGCAATTTCTTTCTTTTTCTCAAGTCTCCAAATTACTATGGATCCACAATCCAGAGCATTAATGCTTTAACAATGTTTTGGCCTGCATGCTCTTCCCACTCATCTGAGGTTGTCTTTTCAATTCCAGGTTTTCTTTATTTTTATAGCACTGCATGCTGTATCTACAAGAAGCAAGCACAATTTCCTTTCCCCAAAATTCTGCTTGTCTTCATCTCATCTCCTGTTTAGGAGGCAAGTGTTGTTATGCCTAACCAATGACTCTGGTTAAGTGATTGAGCCACTTTTCTAATGACATCTGCTGCTAATTTTGTATTTTTAATGGTTTCACTTTGTGTTTTTCTTGTTTTATTGCAACCAGTTTGACAAAAAATAAAGACAGGCAATACATTTTAGTATAAATAAAATAAACTTTATGGTGCCACTGCCAGATATAGTGTGACAGATGCTGTTAAACACTTTGCCCTAGGAAGAGGAAACAAATGGGACTGCAGCTTGTATGCATACTGTAAGAAGTCCTCCAATTATCTCCCTGAACCCAAGAATGGTATACCAGTGAAAATTTGCAGTTGATAATACAGAACTTGGAAAGCAGATTGAGAATTCTTTATTATATGTGTACCCCCAAAAGTATATAGATGAAAGATAGCAATTGGGTATGTGTGTGACTCTGAAGAATTTAGACACCTCTGAAGACTAGAATGAATACACAGACTGGACTTATTCTTAAGCTACCAAAATGAGATCAAAGGTGGCTACTGTATCTGTATTAATGTTTGTCTCCCACCCCACCCTCTCAAAGTTCCATTAAATAAGCTATACCCTTCAGTCACACCCAAGTTGTTAATCAGACTTATAAACAGAACATCTAAAGAGTAAGCCAAGGAACTTCAGCCGATGCTCTGTAAGTAATCATGTCATCCTTAACCATAAGTGACTCTGCAAGGTCAAGCGGCTGCATTCGAAATATCTTAAGCTCTTAGGGCATGTGTTATTCTCTCATCTTGACCTCCCTCTTTCTAGTAGTCAAAAAAGTCTGACCTTTTGCTCCCAAGAACACAATTAACTGTGGAGAAGAGATTATACCATAAAAAAAGAATCATAATGAACCATGATGGCCTGATAATTAGCAACTAATAACTCCCATGCAGAGAATAAGAACATAGGAACTAGGATAAGTGCTCTACAAAGTGTTAAAATATGTGCAAGACTTCAGGAACTGGTGCTGTAGTTGTCCTACCATAGGGACTGAAAGCTAATTCTTGCTGGAAGAACTGAGGCTCAATAGCTACAAAGTTTTTCATACTTTACCTATAAAGACACTTGGGGCTTCATCCTCTCACTGACGGGTATCAAAGTTTCCACAACACACAGAAACCTGAAGTCTAATCCATCCAGACCACTACAAAAACTGTAAAGATTGGATGTTTACTTTTCTCCCTTGAAAGTCCTGATAGGACGTCTGTCTCATAACAGCAGCCAATAGAGTGAATAAAACCAATCACTTTAATTTAATTCAGTATATAAGTGTTCCTTTTACAATATAAGCAGTCTTAAAATGAAATTTGAATTTAATATAAACATGTTAAATCTGCAATGCTTGCTTTTATTTCATGTATTTTTACAGAAGACGAAAAGGCCACAGGGGAAAAAAATGACTTTTGAGCACTATAAATATGATACAATGGGCCATGCATCATATTTAATGTTGTGGCAAGTTATATTTCAACTTATGGACAAATACTACTTTTGCACAATAATTACCAGCTTCATATTTTGGGCACTTACATCACAATACAGCACACCTAACTCTCTTATGCAGAGGTAGGATACTCGCATGTGGCCATCATTCTTACTTTATGCACTTCCTGGGCATCACCCAGGTACCACCTGCCACTGCTGCCACAAAGAGAACAAGAGACTGTTAGGCTTTTGACTATGCTTCTAGGAGTACAAAAGTCTTTAGTTGCAAACCAATATGTTTATTTGTTATAGCAACTAACTAGGCACATTTGTTCAGCAAATCCATAATTTACAAAACAGGAGATCCGATTTAAATCCATCCTGGCAGCCAATACTTCAGTAAGAACAAGTCAAGAGAGACAGGAAGCAAGTTCTCCATTCTCATACTTTAGCTATCTTCTTATTGTAGAAGTGGGCATGTTCACTGAAAGCCAGGAAGTATCTAAAATTGCAGAATGCAATCTGTATTTATTAGTACATATGTGCATACACACACAGCTATCCTTCCCTTTTAGTCCAAGGGCTATTCTAATATGTCCAAAAGACCTTTAGAATGTTTTCACTCTATCCAGCAGCTTTAAAATATGTTCTATCCCAAGACAGTGGCAGTTGTCAGCATAGCAGTACCAGTACAAATACTACCATACCAGTGCCACATCTTAGACTGATCTCTTTAAACATTTTCTGCCACAGCAGCTCAGAGGATCAGCACAGAGCTCACTTTGATGATTCAAGTTTGTCTGGTTTCCCTTCAGAGCTCCGCCCTTTCTTTTTGTGCTAGCCATTCCAACAAATGCTTCAAGATGAAACCTAGATAGCTAAATCATTCAGTCCTTCCAAGCATTGTTAACTCTATTTTAAAAACCCATAGTTATTGTTTCATAAGTATTCTTCACGTCTTGTGGCAGAAAAAGTTCTGAGGCTACAATCCTATATCCACTTGACCAGAAGATGAAGTAAGCCCCACTGAGCTTAATGGGACTTATTTCTGAGTAGGCATGTTTAGGATTGCACTGTAACTTAGTTACACTCAAGTCCTACTGAAATCAATGTGAAATGTCAGTCATGACTAATTTAAGTCCAATTGATTTCAGTGTATGACTTAGTCCAGATCCAACCCAAAGCGTTTTGCAAAAATGAACCACACATTCCAGTCCATGACTCCACTCTACATTTGAGGGGGAGTTCCCCCCGCCCCTGAGGCACAAGCACAATTTCCCCCTTCGTTCTCTCAAGTAATGTTCACAAGAATACTTCCTAGGAGGAGGAGGATTTCAACCACTTTTTCATATTGCAAAATGAGTCCTTCAACCCCACATAAGATCAACAAGGATTTTGGTCTTGCACAATATTTAATAGGCATTCAGCTCCCAAGCTAACACCAATTCACAAATCATGTTCACATGGTGATTGAAGATGTACTGAGTCCCTTCAAAAACCTAGTTTCAGCTGAAATCTTACCGCAGGAATATTCCAAACCCTTCATATGTTGGCATTTTAACTGAATGCTTGTAGAAGCAGTCCTGCAAACAGAACTCTGAAGTTTGAGAACAACCTTGAACCACACTCAGTTAAAACTTGATATAAAATATACAAGATATAAAATCAACATCTCAGTGCTGATTTAGAGATTATAGGAACCAACTATAATTGGCCACAGAAATCTTGAAACACTGAAAGATAGTCTGAATTATCAGAGTGTTATCTGATATGACAGAAGTGTCTAGAAAATGGATACAATTATTTTAAGAGTTTTCTTTTTTCAAATAAGGCATGTCATGTACCGTACTCTATTTCAAATATGGATGCTTTTGAAGAAAAATACTATTAAGAATTGTATTGACACAAAATGACAGTTAAGGAGTTCAGTTTATGGATTGTTGCTCAATCCGGAAATAAGAGTGAGACAATTTCAGGATAAGTGGGAAAGGATTCTGAGATTACCAAATGCAAGTATCTTCAGAAATAGTTTTGGAATAACATATCAAATATTGAGATGTCAAAAAAAATTGTAAATGCTTCGTAAGTACTACTTCAATTGAATCTAGCCACAAAGACTGAACATTTCTAGATCAGCATCCAATTGTTGCTTGAGGTTTGAGAAGGATGGACCACAATCAGAGATAAAATTTTAATATGTGGCCTCTTCCCTTCTCAAGCTAGGAAACATTTATGGTTCTACTCATATCTATTGTAAAGGCAAACTGATGTTTCAAACTAGTAGATTCCCTTTGAAGCCAGTCCATCTTTAGCTGATGATTTATTCAATGTACTTGTTGCCCTCAAATCCTCAAAAAATAGGGAACTGGTATACAGACTGATGCTATATACCAGTCTTCCTCTGCCTCCAGCTCTTCCTACTTCTTGAGGCATCTAGGATGATTCAGATGTTTTATGGACTACTTGCTGAACTTCCCTCTGGTCAGACATAAAATAGTAACCTAAAATGTATTATGTATAACTTGGTTTGCTCATAAAATTATCATATTTGTATATTAAATTTAAAAGTTTAGTTTATTCAAACAATAACAGCAAATTTACTGAGTTGACTTTGAAATGTTTTAATTTTAACAATAATTTAATGAGCAAACCAAATTATACATAATACATTTTATGCTCCTAAAGTAACTAAGGGTGCAGTCCTATGCACATTTAGACAGAAAAAAGTCCTACAGCTCCCAGCATCCCCAAGTCAGCCATTCTGGCTGCGGAATGCTGGGAGTTGTGGGACTTTTTCTGTCTAAACATGCATAGGATTGCGCCTTAAGTGACTAGATCTGTAAAGAACACTTTAAAAAAGTATTGCCTATTTCCCTCCAAATTTCAGTTTTCTCCAAAATAATGCAGGGGAAATCTTTTTTCAATGCATGGCTTCAAAATTTCTGGAGAGATTATATCTCTAGATAAGATACTAAGATCTGCCACTAGTACACAAAGAATGGGCAAATTACCAGGTGTTGACAAACTTGTTAGGAAGAATTCACGTTCTTCTCCCCATTTTGTAGCATAGTATCATGTTTAGGAGCAATGTTATGATCTTTCCCGACTATGTTTCAGTGCAGTTATTAGTTTAGATCAGGGGTGGGCAACCTTTTTTGGCCCTGAGGGTGTGAGGAGAAGTGGATAGGGTTCCCCAGGGCTTTGCACGGAGAGCAGTCATGGACCACATGCACACATGCAGCCCACAGGTTGCCCACCTGTGGCTTACATATTTTATCGCAAAAACTGGAAAGAATTTAACTAGCATAATGAAGCAGATTAAACTACTGTCAAAAATCCCAACAGAACACTGAAGCATATTAGTGGAATTCAGCCTCCTTGGGTCACTCTGCTGTGCATATGAGGTGATCCTGAATCTGCCAAGGCAACATGATTTCCCGGAGACACAAATAGCCAAGAAAACTCTTTGCTACCCTCAACTAGTGAAAAAGATTTTATAAATTCTCAATTTGGTCCTAAACTCATTTGTAACCTTGATACTTTACATACAAATAACATACAGCATTTTACATAATCTGCAGAGGATTGATCTTGATGACTGACTGGAAGCTGCAGGTGGTAAATACAGCAGCTTGTTGGGAATACTCTACACAAAAGCCCTACAGAGTTTGTATTGCCTTCTAGGCACAATTCCAAATGCTAATTCAGACTTAGATCCTCCATACCTATGCTATGTCCCACTGCAACCCATACAGGTTGCTGAAGGTGGCATCTTCAAACACCCACATCTTGCCAATTTGAAACTAATTTTAAGCTGCCCCCTCTGATCTGCAGCACCCTTATTCACTTCTTGACTTTTGTCATGCAGCTCTATGCTTCTTGATGTACCTGTAACTACAGTAATACCTTGGATTGCAAGTATAATTTGTTCTGGAACCATGCTTGTAATCCAAAACACTCTTATATCAAAGCAAGTCTCTGGCGGGCGTGAGCGGGGCCGATTTTGGCCCGCTACGCCTGCTCAAGGCGAGTGGTTACATCCCTACACTACTTGTATTGCAAGACGTTGCTTGTTTATCAAGTCAAAATTTAAAAAAATTTTTGCTTGTCTTACAAAACGCTCTCAGACCAAGTTACTTGCAATCCAAGGTATTACTATATATCAATGGTTGCTTGACCTCTGTAAAAGAGTTTGTGCTGAAATTCTTAGTCCATACTGTGATGAAATGGGTTTGTATTTGGTTTGTGTTGCATGGGAGGACTTATTTGAGTGTTACACTGATTAGTATAAAAGGACTCACCTGATATTCTAGGCAGGCATGAATGTTAGTTTGTATTGTGACTCACTCAGTAAAAACTATCTTTTGGTATCCTGTGTCTGGAGTGTTCTGTCTATGCCTAAGAACACCAAACATTACACATACTGATGCAACAATATGAGCACCCTAAGGAGAAACAGCAGCTGCATCAAGAATGGTAGCTGCATAAACCTAGTACAAACAGTGGGCAATCTCCACATTTCCTTATGGTGCTCATAGCCATCCACTAGCAGATTATAGCTCTCATCCTGCAAAAGGATCCCTGAAGCTGCAGATACCTCTGGCTAACCTCTACTTTCTTAAAGTATGCACAATTATTAGAAAATGTACTTTAGTACAGAACGTTCATATTCTGTAAAGACCTCCTGAGCTCCTTAACTCTAGCAAAGGGAAGACATAATTCCAGTTCCTCCAGAAACTTCCTTCTTCCACAAAAATGTACAAGCCTCCATAAAGAATTCTCATTGTACACAAAGGAATTGTACAGAAAGTCTGACATTCTTCTTCTTACCATTAACATTCTCTTACCTTGATCATAGCCCATTGGCTTCTCATTAGCCCTAAACTCTAAGCAGCTTGGGCAGGAACACACCCGCCCCTGTGAACTCCCAAATCATGTCTATTCCATCTATTCTGGCATGTTCAGTGGCTGCCCATATGTAGGTCTTCTCTGTTGTTGCACAGAGACTCTAGAATTTCCTTCCTACTAACAGTGTTCAAATGGGAGAAGGTAAGAGGGGCACTTAATGAAACCCACAAGACTTACCCCTGACTCACCCAAACTTTACATGAAATCATGACACACACACACAAGTGCAACAACTCATGCAAGTGCAATCCTATGCATGCCTATTCAGAAGTCCCAATTAGTACAATATAGGACTTACTGCCAGGTAAGTATGTATAAGATTGCAGCCTTAGTTACTCTAAAAAGAATAACCAAGCTGACCATCACAAAACACTTTTCTACCTACCTCACCCCCTAAAATTCAAGTACTGCTACCTAAGCCCTGACTCCTTAGTTTTTGAAGGTAAGTAAAGATATTTTTATTTCATCAGAGATTTGCTATTAATTAAATGAGTGAACTTGAAGCTGCTGTTAAATGAAAATCTTTTGTGTTCTTAAGTTGTATTATGTGTACTTTTATGTGTTGTATATACCGTATGTGTTGGCAAAAGTTATTACATGTGCATATGTACTCCTCTAGTTTCCTGCATTGAGCAGGGGGTTTGACTCAATAGCCTTGTAGGCTCCTTCCAACTCTATGATCTATGAAATCTATGAAAAAAATACATTTAGAGGATTTCTGTTAAGGACTCAGATTAAGAGTTATTGCCTTCTCTCAAGTACAAATGACTACGGCACATGGCTAGGTGTTCTCAGTTACCACTCCCAAGCTTGATATTACTGCCTTCCTCTGGGGATTGCCTGATCATTTTCTGATAGGAATGAATGACTGCATATTCATACAAGGTGTTCATGCTACTTATATTTGCTTTAAATCCATTTAAATTCTGCAAACTGTCCTGATCCTATGGTATAATAGGTCAGGAAAATGTCAGCAAACCAACCAACCTATAACACCAATACAAACCATAGTCTGGCAATCAAATGGCCTGCTATAATGGGTACCACTAACCACACACCAAATCTTTTTAAAGGAAAACTGATTTGTAGTGGCATAAGCCTTCATGGACTAGAGCTCATGTCATCAGATTAAGTGTACACAGAATCGATGTCATAAATGAAACACAATCTTCCTTCCTAATTTAATATCTTTAATGGGAAAGAAATCCTCTTGTTTAGAGACCAAGGTTTTCTTTTCCACTACAATTGCTAAAGTAGCATAGGAAAACTAGAAAGACTGTATTGTTACCAATTATTGGTGTTGTAAGTGGTCACTGTGATTACCTCACACATATTTGTGTTTTGTATAGAAATGTCACAGACCAAATACTGGGCCAAAAGGCCACGAAATGCAAGAGTTACCATTTTCTTTCCTTCTGAATCTTCTCCAACTGATGATAATACTTCATCCATCTGATGAAGTAGGCTCTATTTATTTATTTATTTATTTATTGCATTTATACCCCACCTTTTTTCCTGCAAGGAACTCAAGGCAGCTTACATAATCCTCCTCCTCCTCCTCTCCATTTTATCCTCAACAACCCTGTGAGGTAGGTTAAGCTGAGAGGCAGTGACTGGCCCAAAGTCACCCAGTGAGTTTCATGGCCGAGCGGAGACTAGAACCCAGATCTCCTGAGTCCCAGTCCAACACTCTAACCACTACGCTAATCTTTCAGGTGCTGCAAGGTGTGTGTGTGTGTGTTGTAACCTGTAACAGACTGCCACAGCTACTTCAATGGAATCTGCTAAACAGTGCACATTACACTGGTACTGCTAAACTGGAGAATACAAGTTATTTTGATATCAAGGTCCAGCTAAAAAAGAAGTATGCCCTCTGACCATAATAAGGAAGACCTGGGAAACTGAAAAGATGCCAGTCCTAGCAAGTTACAACTAGCACAGGAGTGCAGAGTACTGGGCACTGTACAGAAAAGTAATATACAATCAGCAATAAAGTCAGGCAACAGCCATTTCATCAGGAGCCAAAGGTGGTTGGTCTCTCAGCTGAGCTGATGGGAGTGGCTCTGCTTCCCATGTCTCCCTCTGCTGCAGCTTGATGGTATGGCTGCTGCCGGGTGACAGTTCACAGAAGAAGGCAATGGGAGAGAAGGGAAGGAGGTCACTACGGCAGCTCTGCTGAAAAGTCAGCTCCATCAGGTTCCTTCTTCTATCAACTGTCACCCAGTAGCAGCCATACCATCAGGCTGCAGCAGAGGGAGATGGGAAGCAGAGCCACTCCCATTAGCTCAGCTGAGAGACAAACCACCTTTGGCTCCTCCTCTGCTTGAACTACATTTATTCCAACTGCTAAGTTATATGAACGCTGTAACTAAAAAATAAGTGCCTGAGTTTGCTTTCCCTTTTGTGAGATTGTAGCATTATAATGACAGTAGCTTTGGTTCTTTCACATACTGTTTCTGCAAATGGTCACATCAAGACTTGGGCAGACTTCAGAATATGTCTTCTGCTAAGAATGAGTCTGTGTGCTTGTTCACACATCGGGCTGATGCCTCTGAATTTCCTACGTGCAAATATCTTCTGGATGGTACTTGCTTTGCTTCTTGTGGAGAAAGTAGCCTATGAACTAGCAGTATTGCTGCAATTCTTGCTAGTGGGGCAACTTCAAAAAGTTCTGACAGTTGCAACAATCATATATAACCAGTTACATACTATGTACTTTGGATACTGTTTCCTCTATGTACAGACAGATGAGCCTGAGGATGTCTCTGTGTAAGAAATTTGCCACTGCCAAATTTGGTGTGAACCAAACCTGTGTAGCCCAGGCAATGGGGAAATCTTCCCATGCAGTCCTAGACAAATTGTTGTGTATTGTCCAGTGCATAGGAAATTGCTGGTGTTAACAGATACAGTATTTGATGTTTGCACACTGAGAACAAGAGTAAACAATTAAGTAGAATAGTGCTTGAATTCTCCAAGGTGGCTTGTTTTGGAAGTGTCTGTTATATAGAATGCTACTTCTACTACACTAAACTACCACTACACTATAGAATGCAGTTTTTATCTCTGGAGGAATTATGGCCTCTGGAAATCTCTTAGATAAGTTTTTCATATTCTACATCAGCTGCTAATAAATCATCGTAGTATCTTCTGGGGTGTATTTATTTAAAGCATTTAAACTTTGCTTTCATCTGAAAAAGTTTTCAGGAGGGGCTTACAAAGATAAGACAGCCCCTATCCTCAGGCTTTGCATGCATTCCTTTTGGATATTTCTGGCCACACAACATGGCAAACTCTTACTAGCTGTTAAGGACACTGCTAATCACACCTTGCAGCACCCCAAAGTGACTGAAAAAGCACGACCCGCTTCTTGCTAACAGCCAGTGCTTCTAAGCAAATTTAGGGCATGGCAAACATCATCATCCTTTGCTCTCCTTTTCTATTAGAAAAAAATATATTTCTCTGCAGCACAAAATAAACCCTAAGACTAAACAAGTGAAATGCATACATATCTCCTCTAGTTTCCACCAATTCCAACATGGGTTTGAAAGTCTTCAAAGAATCAAGTCTCATGACTTTCCAAAGAAATATGTCAGCCAGTACCAACGTTATCTGCCATCTCATAATAGGTCACCTACAACCATTACATTTAAAGAACAGATTCACACTTTAAAGTATTGTATCAGTTCAGTTATACTAATGCTTACACATACCCAGCCCAGCTATGCATATCTTTGGAGGTCAGTTTGAAGCCATACAACTGACCACTGAACTGGTGTGGCCACAAGTACTGCAGACTTGGCATTGTTATACCATACAAGTTTAAGTTGTAAGCAAATGTGCCTACACATGACTTCAACATTAAACTGCAGACCATGCTATTAAAAATATATATATAACATAATCCAGATCTTTAATTAGGCAGCTGACATCTAACTGAAAGCTACACAACTACTACTCATTACATTCTATTCAAAATGATTCCTAACTACTGAGTAGACAATCTTTTTAGAGAGTATCTAGACCAAACCTAACTATTGGACCAGGTCCAATGAATCTAGGAGACATAGGTTCATGTCCCACTTCTGCCATGAACTCACTGGGCTGGGTTGCATGACACAACAGCCCACCATGGGTTAATTTACCTGTGGGGGCTGTCGTGTCATGCCAGGTGCCCACAGGTGCCCGGCTTGCCATGTATTGTGTCATGTGAACCCAAGTGGCCGGGGTTGCTAGAGAGTTAGACAACTTTCAAATAACCCTAAAAGAAGCGACAGCTTGATGGTTGTCTAACCCTCCAACAACCCCAGCCGTCTGCGTTTGGATGACACGACAACTCACAGCAAGCCAAGCACCATGCAAAAATGGTGCCTGGTATGACACAACAGCCCCTGCAGGTAAACTAATCCACAGTGAGCTGCCATGTCATGCAAACCAGGTCAGTGTGAAGCTCTGGCCAAGTCACTCTGCAGCCTAAGTTTCCCATCTCAATGCCATGTGAATCATAGCAACATGCTATGTTATTGTGAGGGCAAGCACAATATAAGACTGAAAAGCAACAGAGGTACCAGCAACAAAAGGGAGGAGAAAAATGATTTAATTGATTTTTCTTTACCTTTTTTTAAACATTTCAATTGTAGCAAGTGTTTCTTTAAAAATAACCTTGTTTACAATGAAATCTAAATGTAATTCAAGCATGTTAAAACATACTTTTCTCAAACTAAAACCATTATGCTTATAACAGGCAAATTGAATTAAGGACCATATATGATAGGGCAATAACCAGGATGGGGGGAGAATATGACTTTTGAGATCAGGCATTATAAAAATGATACAATAGGTCACGTACTCTATAGCTCACCAAGATTATCCACTGATGCCACCTGGGTGTTTTCATGCTTCTATTTTATGCTCTACAACTACCTGAACTCTGCAATGTGTTCTCAAGTTCTAAGTATCTTTGACTCTAGTAACCAAACTAGGAGACTACTACTAGGGGAAGTCAAGTGGCGATTTGTAATTTGATGCCATAACTATGCCAGTGAAACTCAATTCTCTCTCTCCTTTCCATCTTATTCCAGGGGTGCTATGCAGGTTCTGAACTAGTGCCAGAGATCAGTGAAGGAAAGAATGTGGGCTAACATATTGAAGCTTAATCCAGACAATACAGAAGTGCTCCAGGAAACAGGGAATAGTATTTCACCATCTTGTATGGGGTTGTATTCCCCTTGAAGAAATTAGGTTTGCCATTTGAGAGAGCTCCTTGACCTAGCCTTGCTACTGGATGTTCAGGCGCCAGCTGTGACCACAAATGGTTTTGCCCAACTTAGGCTGGTGTGCCAATTGCACTCGTTCCTAGAGAAGGCAGAACTGGCCATGGTGACACATGTCTTAAGTTACCTCAAGACTGGACTACTGTTAATGTACCTTACATGGGCCTGCCTTTGAAAAGTGTCTGCATACTTCCACTGGTGCAAAACACTGCAGCAAAAATTCTGACTAGGATTGGTCCCCTGAACCAAGGGAGTCCTTTGATGCTCCAGTTGCTGACTTATTTCAAGGCTCAATTGAAAGTGCTGGTCATTACATTTAAAGCCCCAAATGGTTTAGGACCAGAATACGAAATGACTATCTCCTCCTGTTTGATCTTGCCTTTTGAGATCAACAGGGGGAAGCTGTTTAGTGTATCCTGGTTCCAAGGTACACTTGTTTGGCTGGGATGCACGAGAGTGCCTTCTCTGTGGTGGAAACCAGGTTGTGGAACTTCCTGCCTTGGGAAATCCATCTGGCGCACTCTCTGTTATTATTTTGTCACCATGTTAAGGTATTTTTTTTTAATTCCAGCAGGCATTCCACCTGGCTGCTTAATTATTCCTATTTGATTTTATGAACTGCTTTGTCTGTTGTCTTTCAGTCTTAGTCTCCCCCACACCCCAAGTTGGATTTATTTATTTATTTTCATTATGACTGTTAGCTGCCTTTGAGCATTTCTTAGAAGTAGAATAGCAGGATAGAAATTCCTTTATGAACAACCCCCATTTTTATTTTTTGATCTCGTGAATAAACACTTGCCAGTAGCTTGCAAGTTCTAGGCACTTAGGGTTCAATTCTATGCATGTTTCAACAGAAAACATCCTACAACTCCCAACAATCCCCAGCCAGCATTGCTGTAGGACTGTCTAAACATGCATAGGATTGCGCCCTTAGTCTTCAAGTAAGTGATCTTGTATTGGGTCCATGCATACGTACAGAGCCAAACAAAAAAACATTATTTTTGCAATCCCTCTGAACTCATCCCTAAAAGATTATGTAATGCAACAGGCATGTGGGCTGCATGATCAAATGGTTTATTTTTAAATTATGCTCAATATATTTTAATTGCGATAGTAACCAACTTGTACACACGCTCATTCAAACATACAATATGGAAATCTTGATTTAAATTGGTCATTTTTCATGGTGATTTAAGTCAATCTACTCTGAATAGCATTACTTTTCTGCACTATTTGTTATATCTTTCAACATCCTAGAAGTGCTCCACCACAGGATCACAGGAAACAATACTAACAGAATCACATAAAATGACACCTAGCTAAAAAACAACAACAGCAGAGCAAGTTTGTCATGTCATATACCATATTATAAAGGCAATCCCACTGCTCTAAGCATGACTGCCTTATTTGCTGATTATGGTAAGAGGAAGTCTTCACACCACAACTAGCTGGCAGAAAGTTGAAATTTATCATTACATGAGTAGGTTGGGACTGTGACTAACAAAAGCATTAACAATTTACATTCAACTATAGCACTGCTGGTCATGTGTAAAAACACTGTTATCCAAACCCCAAACATTCTACTTCCTGATAAGTCATCATTATTTGGTTTAATAATTTACATTCTGATATTAGTCATAATGAACCTCATCAGCTCTGTTTCCTTATTGTCCTAGACATTATGTCTGTATGGATTACAAGTAAAAAATGGAGCATACTCTACGAACATTGCACTAATAAACTTGAGATGGGGAGCATCACATTCCTTTGACTTGTATTATACATTCAGAACTGCCTCACATGGGTGATGTGAGGCAGTTCCAAAGTGCTAACTGTCTGAAGCTTAGCACTAAACAGTTAGATTTGCAAGTGTACACAGTCACTTTGGAACTGCCTCACATCACCCACTGTGGAAGTTTAGGCCCAAACGTGGCACAAAATGACATGAGACTTCCTCAGGTATACCAGCGTTCCCAAGGCTGGTACCCTCCAGATGTTTTGGACTATGACTCCAAGCATCCCTGACCATTGGCCTTGCTGGCTGGGGATGATGGGATGGTGTCCTCCAGAGTCTAAAAACTCTGGAGGACACCAGGTTGTATAAAACTAAGGGTGGATCCAGATTTAAGCTGGATCAACTACGCTGGTTGAAGTAAATTTCCCCACTCCCTCCTTCCTACACAGCCCCTCCAGTCCCCTGAAAATGTTGCACAAGAGAGTCGGGAGACGCTGCTGCAGCGTGGAGGGTAAGGGGGGAATCTCCCAAAATCAGGCAGAGGGACCTTCCTAGAGCAGAACACAGAACTCCCACAGAAGTTCCCATCCTCTCACAGAAGGCAGATCCTGGATCCAGCCCATTGTATAAACCATAAATGAGCGTGGGATGTAGAAGAGGTAAATATTAGATCCAATCTTTTGACCCAATCAGATTTACCTGTTCTATGCATCTCAATACATGAATCGGGGAGGCAGGAACAGAGACAGAAGAGTTGGAGCTTCCAAAGAGATCCTAGATGGAACATAGTGGATTATGCTGGGTTTTCAACTGCTAAATGGGATTGGAGATAAGGGGGAGAAGAGCCTGAACAATAAACATCAAGCTTTCAAGAGTGAGGGGGGATAAAGGCAAAAAACTATGAAAACCCTTATCCCAAGGGTCATGTTAGCCTTTTATTAGCCCATCATGAGCTTGGGCAATTTTATTAATTAATTTATTATTGCATTTCTATACCACCATAATAGCCAAAGCTCTCTGAGCATTCACAACAATTAAAACTGAAAAATACAACATGACAAGATACAATATAAAAGTTTAAAACTGCAGTATAAAATAAAAATAAAAACCAAAATAAAACCTAGCACCAATGCAAAGATTTAAAATACAGTAACAGATTTAAAACAGAAACTGAAAGACTAAAACGCCTGGGAAAATAATGCCTTCACCTGGTGCCAAACAGAGCACAATGTAAGTGCCAGGCAAGTCTCTCTGCGAAGCTGATTCCACAACCGGGGCGCCACAACAGAAAATGCCCTCTTCTTAGTAGCCACCCACCTCATTTCCTTCAGTGGGGGCTCCCAGAGAAGGACAGCTGAAGATGATCTTATGGTCCAGGCAGGTATATATGGGAGGAGACTATCCATCAGGTAACCTGGCCCCAAGCTATTTAGGGCTTTCAATGTTAATGCCAGCACTTTGAATTGGGCCCAGACATGGACTAGCAGTAAGCGCAGATGGCATAAAACGGTCACATTGGCTAGTCCCTGTTAACAATCTTGTTGCTCTATTTTCGACCAACTGAAGTTTCCAGATCATTTTTAAAGGCAGCTCCATGTACAACACAATGCAGTAATGCAGACGAGAGGTTACCAGAGCATGGATAACTGTAGCTAGGCTATCTCTGTCCAGATAAGGATGTAGGAGCTTCGGCTATTGAGCAGTATAGAAATGAAATAAATAAATACATAGTTGGTATATCAGTCTAAGCTGATAAAAGGTGCTCCATGCCATGGAGTCCACCTGTGCATCTAGTGACAATGCTGGATTCAAGAGCACCCCCAAAGTATGAATCTGATCCCTTAAGGGGAGTGCAACCCACTCCAGCACAGACTGAACATCAGGTTGAGCAATGCAGGGCTCAGCATCAGAATAGTTCTAAGATCAATTCTCCTTCAGTTCTGGATCCACTCTGTGGTCTTGGCAAAATCACAATTGCTTCACCTCATTTCCTCATCTCTTACTGTAAAATGAAATCAGTGATGCCCTACCTCACAAAGTTAATGCAAGAACAAACAATACAATGAAAACTACGCTTTTAAACCAGGCTTCCCCAACCTGGTGCCCTCCATATGTTCTGGACTACAACTCCCAGCATTCCTGAAAAATGACTATGCTGTCTAGGGCTGATGGGAGTTGAAGTCCAACACATCTGGAGGGCACCAGGTTGGGGAAGCTTGTTTAAAACTAACTTTGTACACTCCAGTGTGCAATACAGCTTTGAGGGGGGGAAATGATACCTTGTTCCAGAAGCGACTACACACAGAGAGATAATATGATACCCTCAGCTGAATCTTTATCACGTTCTACAAATACTGTATGGATGTATTATGCTGGTGTAGCATAACAGCCAAGGCATGAGACACAAGACAGTCCCCAATTCAAATCTTGCCTGAGCCATGGTTTATTTCATGCTTTTAACAGGCCTGTGGCTCACACTGGATCAGCTTGTATGAGCGTGGAAAGCTAAGCAGGGTCAGGCCTGGTTATTACTTGGATGGGAGACCCCCTCCTCTAGTTTCCTGCACTGAGCAGGGGGTTGGACTCGATAGCCTTGTAGGCCCCTTCCAACTCTATGATCTATGAAACCAGGGCTCTCCAACCTTGGGTCCCCAGATGTTGCTGGACTACAGCTCCCAGAATCCCTTGCCATTAGCCATACTGGCTGGGTATGCTGGGAGCTTCAGGCCAGCAACATCTGGGGACCCAAGGTTTAAACCTATGATCTTTCACTTTTAGCACGTCTACCCCCACCTGCAATATGGAACAACATTGACCTACCTTACAAGGTTATTGTAAAGCCGATAAAGATAATGCAAAGTACTGTGAACTCTAAGATAGAGTACAGCATAAATCATAAGAATAACAGGTAAGGCTTTGCAGCACTAAACAGCATGTATACTGTTTACTACTTCAAAGGGGTCAAACCTCTTTCAGCCCGAGGGCCAAATTACATTTCGGAGCAGCTTCTGGGGGCCGCATTCCAGGGGTGGGCGGGACTAAAGGCCAAAAGGAGCTTTACTTTGTAGCTGCTGACTTTACTTTATAGATGTTATAGATGTTGAAAGTGGGAGGGTTGCCTCGAAGCCTCTGACTACAGGAAGCCACGTTGAAGGCCAGAGGTCTCTCTATACTAGGGAGGGAAGAGTTGACAGGCAGGAGCCCAGCCGGCTCGAGTTGGGGCTGGGCCCACAAGGGACTCCTCGCTTCGCCTCCCTTCCCGCCCTTGCAGGTACTGCTTACACAGTGACATGGCCGGAGCCGCGCACCACCACCGGGTCTGGCGAGTGCTTCAGCAGCTGCTCCTCCAAGGCCCGCTCCTCGTCTTCCTCTTCTTCGTAGATCTCATCGAAGTCCGCCATGGCCGGGGCCGGGCCGCGATGACTCTCCCCAGGAACCGCGAGGAGGAGAAGAAGCCGGGAAGGAGACCGAGACAGGAAGGGCAGGAGAGAGGACCAGCACGGGGGCAAGAGCAGCCGCTTCTTCCACCACCGGGGCCGCCGACGCTCCGGCCGCAGGGGCCGCCGAAGTCTCCTTTCAGAGCCGCAGGGAGGAAGCGCCCGTCATGATCCCGCGGAGGGGGACGGACAGGAACAACAACAATAACAACATCCGCTCTCCGGCGCCGCGGCAACCACTGACTGAGGAGCCGCAGGCGCAAAACCCCGCCCACTTCTCCGCCGCGCGCGCCCCCGCGAGAATCTCGCAGCTGCGGCGGCACGTTCGCGAGCTCACTGCCCAGGCACGTTGAGGTGGGGGCCGGGAGGCTGGGGAGCGCACGCGCCGTTCTCAAGGGGTCGTCCCCGAAGCTGCTCAGTGGACAGCGGTGCGCGACCAATTGCTGCTCAAGGGAAGGAATGGTAGGCCGGCCGGATGTGATTTGGGAAGAAGTCTCCTTGGAGCCTGATCTTACGACGTACGCCCCCTTTCTTTTAATCGGTCTTCATTTCCGTGTCCATGATGATTACTAGGAAGTAAGTCTCATTTGGATTCATTGGGACTTCTGCAAGTAAGGGCGCAATCCTATGCATGTTTAGATAGAGAGAAAAAATCCTACAATTCCCAGCATGCCCCAGCCAGCCATGCTGGATGGAGAATGCTGGAAATTGTAGGACTTCTTTTCCCCCTGTCTAAACATGCATAGGATTGCGCCCTTAATGCATTTACTGAGCTGGCTCTTGGGACCGTAGCCTAGCAGCTTGAGCCCAGTCGTCTTGACCCTGAAATAAAGTTCATCGATTCCAACAGGATTGACCTGCAACAAGGGGTACGTATTAGAGTTGCAACCTGACAGTGCAGTCCTAACCGTTTTTATCCAGAGGTAAATCCCATTGAGTTGGAGGGGGCTCCTTACAGTGCCATCTTGCCACTGTGGTGTAGTGGTGAGAGTGTAGGGCTGGGACTCGGGAGATCCGGGTTCTAGTCCCCGCTCCGTCATGAAACTCACTGGGTGACTTTGGGCCAGTCACTGACTCTCAGCCTAACCTACCTCACAGGGTTGTTGTGAGGATAAAATGGAGAGGAGGAGGATTATGTAAGCCGCCTTGGGTTCCTTGCAGGAAAAAAGGCGGGGTATAAATATAATAAATAAATAAAAGTGAGCCCCACTGAGTTCAATGAGACTTACTCTTGGATAAGTATGTGTGCGATTGGTGCCATAGTAACTAATGCTTACGGGTGTGGTCTGGACCATACTTACTGAACCATACACAATGAGACTCACTTCTGAGCAAATATGCATAGAATTGGGCTGTAGCTTGCACAGCTGCAATCCTTATGCACACTCAGTAGGGAGCAAGTCACATTGAACACAGTGGGGCTCACTACTGTAAAGATGCATAGGATAGGGCTGCGAAGGTGCAATCCTGTGGATGCTTACTTGGGAATAAGGCCAACAAATGCAATACAATGTACTTTTCAATGAACATGCTTAGGATAAGATTGTAATTACAATTTGGCTGCTGTTTTTGTCCTTTATCCTTATGCCTTCAATCAAATGATTGCAAAGGATATGGATGTGAGGAGGAAACTGTACAGACAGCTCAGAGTTTCTTTAAAGTTTTCATTGTAGCCACTTGCACTGTTGAAGAGACAAGCTGCTTTTCAGTTTAAATTCTGTAATGGAAACAAGGCTTGCCTCTTCAGCATGTGGTGAAAACATCAAAGGCACCCATTGCTCTTCAGCACTTTCTTCTGTTACTTTCACGAGGGTCTTGTCTCAGTGGTCACCTCTAAAGACACTAGACACTACTGGTGGTCCCCAGTTCAAAGTTCAAGACCTGCTGCTATAGAGAATAATTCCTGTAATTCATGCTTTTTCACCATTCTGTTTGTTATATTTAGTTGTTATTTATGAGAAACTTATGGGCAGGGCAATCCTGTGACCCTGCTATACCAGAGGCCGAGCTGCCAGGGCCAGTGTTGACACAATATAGTTGTAACCCTACACACACCCAGCAGTAAAAGTGAACAGCACAATTCTACAAAAGCTCATATCACATTTGAAGACACACCCACAGCATTCCTGGCTGCCATTCACCAATTCCAGTGTCACTCACTGCTGGCCCCCACTCCCACATGCTAACCTTTAGTGGAAGGCAAGGCACCAGTCAAGATCCAGTGACAGTGATAACACCATCATGGTGTCACCCTCCCCAGTATATGCATATGTTCCCCACCCACAAGGCACAAGTACACTCCCAGGAATCAACAGCACCTCCACACACACCCTCAAAGCGTCCAATGGCTTGCATGCAGTACCCAGAGGCCTCCAAAGAGAAGGGTGTGAGTATTAAACCTTTCCAGAATAATATTTGTAAGAGTACCACTGGGGTACTAACAATTTCACTCAAGCAATGCACATAGCATATTTGTACTGGTGTCTGTGTAAGAGAGGGACAGGCATTATGAGAGGGAAAGGGGCAACTGAGGTGCATCCTGCAACAGTGTAAGAAGAATGGAAGAGCAAAGGCATTTTTGCCCTACCTGGACTGGACTGCCTTGAACTGGAATGGAAAATTCACCCCAACGCTCCACTGGCTGTTCTTGCAGGACTGGGACTGTTTTCAATGCCTGTCAAAGGAGATCTTATGCGGCAGCTGTGTCCCTGGGCATACATACCCTTGTCACATGTCTCTTCACCTGGTTGTTTCAATTCCCAGTACCAGTTTTGTTTGTTTGTTTGGTTGTTTGTTTGTTTCATTTCTATACCAACCAGTAGCTGAAGCTCTCCTCCTCTTTCCATGAACCAGCACTACTGTTGGGCATAGTACCAAGGATAACCTTCCATTTTCCGCTATCCTATCCTTCCCTGTCCATCACCATTTTTTATTTATTTATTCATTAAATTTATGAGTCTCCCTATAGCTGAAACTCTCAGGGAGACATACATAATGCAAACACAACTGTTATATGGTACACAACTGTGTGTTTACAATAATTTTGCTGCTATGGAATCTACCCAAATAAAATTTCTGAGAAATGTTCTCGATCTTCTGAGTTGTGTGCCTAATGTGCTCCTCTGTCTAGAGACAGGCCAAATCTCAGTTGAATCTCGGGCTTGGATGTACATGTTAAATTTCTGGCTAAAAATGATATTTGCCCCTCAAGGTCTGGCCCCTTTGACCTTGATGTATTTCAGTCAAAATGGAAAAGGGCTGTGGATAAGAAACTGTAATCTGGGTTTCTCGTGAAATGCCATCTTGGCCCTGGGCCATACAAAAGCCAAAGAGGCCATATGCCAGTCTATTAGGGACATTGAGCTACAAGGCCATATAAGAGCAGCTACCCCATATTCCCAATTTAGAGATAGGGGGCAGGCTTTTTTTTACCTGCAACCTATTTAACTATCCCAAAATACAGGAAAGTGTTTATGTTGGCTAAGTTCAATGTGCGCTTTTGGAGGGTAGATAGAGCAGCTCCATATTCTGAGCGCTTATGCCCCTGTGAAGCTGGCATGGCAGAGACTGTGGGCCATGTATTGTACTGTTCCTTTTACTGTGATTTTCAGCATATTTTTATTACTCCTATTTTGCAAGGAATACTTTGCAGATCTGATGTGTTTTATATAGATTATCTCTTGGCCAGTCAGAATTTTCAGGTAACCTCCAAGGTGGCTAGATTTTGCGCAGCTGCAATTGCTTGTCAGCATGGGATGATGTTGATTGCCTGGAAATGTTTTAATTTGCTAAATCTTATATTACCATGAGTGGGACATGTGTAACTTTTCTTTAAATCTACTTGTTAAAAAATTGCTGACCTATCTGTATTTTTAATTAATCCTTACTTATTTTCATACTGCTGTATTTACTGTGCTATCTCACTTTGTTGGCCTTGTGAATATTATTGTATTTAAAGTGCTATCTTACTTTGCTGGTCTTGTGATCGTAATAAATTACTATCTATAATGAAGGCAAAACCAGTAATAAAACACATTAAAAAGCATTAAAAGCAGCAAGAAAAATTCAACATTTAAAAGAGATAAATAACTGAGCAACTAAAAGCAGAATACGATTTTAAAATGCAACATTACACATATTAAAAATAAAGCAAGCAGCAGTTAAAAATACTTTTAAAAGGCCTGGCAGAATAAGAAGTAGCCACCCACTGAATTTCCAGGGGGGGGACGACCCTGAGTAGGGCCTCCTTTTTTTATGCCTTGGTATAAAACAGTGGTCTTGCTTTACACAGGAGTTCGTGTCTCTCCTTTGCAAGCCCCATCAGTGCCCAATGGGTGCCGCTTCTGGTTAGGGCAGCTTATGCACACAGCTCATGCACGCATCCCACAGCACCCATGGACAAAGGTATGCCTTCCTAGTGGACTTTCATCTATTAGGCATAAGGAGCCAGGAGAGGATATTCAGTCTGCATTCACACATTGGAAATGAAGTTGGGGAGGTGCTGTAGCCATCTGCAGTGAGCTGGTGGCGGCCCTATGGTGGGGCTGTCACAGCCCCGATCTATGCATCACTCCTGCTGGAGTCAGTGAGGCTTGCTCCTGCATAAGTCTGCATGGGATTGTGACCTGGAGACTTCTTCATGCCTTATGTTGCCTTTCCATTGGCTGTGCCCTATTTCCCAGCTAGTTGCCCCATACCTAGTTCACTGGACTTTTTTTTACGTTTAAATTTTTTAGGTTTAAACGTCGACAGTGAAATCCAGCATCGTCTGAGCTCCGCAAGTGCCTGCGTTTTCGCGAATGAAACATAGAGTGTTCGAGGATCGGGATATTTGTAAGAAGACCAAAACACTGGTTTATGAAGCCATTGTATTACCAACTTTATTGTATGCCTGCGAAACATGGACTATCTATAAACGTCACCAACAGCTCCTTGAAAGATTCCATCAACGTTGCCTCCGGAAAATCCTGCGAATTACTTGGGAGGATAGGCGAACAAATGTCAGTGTACTGGAAGAAGCAAAGACTATTAGCATTGAAAAAATTATCCTTCAACGTCAACTTCAGTGGACCGGTCATGTTCGAATGCCTGACTGCCGTCTCCCAAAGCAGTTACTTTATTCCCAACTCAAGGATGGAAAGCGGAATATCGGTGGTCAATATAAGAGGTTTAAAGATGTTCTTAAGGCTAATCTAAAAAAATGCAATATAAACATCGAAAACTGGGAAGCTCTGGCCCATGAACGATCTAACTGAAGGTTGGCCTTTCACAAAGGTTCTATGGACTTTGAAGAAGCTCGAGTGCAAGGTGAAAGGGAGAAACGTGCTAAGCGAAAAAGCACGTCAAATGAATCCTTTACAAGACCATCTTCCATCTGGTAACCTGTGTCCTCACCGTGGGAAGCTGTGTGGATCTAGAATTGGCCTCTACAGTCACTTACAGACCCATCGCTAGAGTCTACACAATTTTCTTTAGAATTCTCCTTTTAAAATCTCCTTTTTGTAAATTTTCTTTTTATCCTGGAAGACAATCTTACTCGGTCACGAGTGATCGCCTGACTGACTGACAGTTCACTGGACGGACTGTCTGTCTCTTGTCCTCATCTGACCCTGAGGGTGTTGTTCACACTCCTCATTAGTTTGTTGTAGCAGTTTCTTTGTCGCTGTCATTGTAGACTAGAGAGTTTCCAGTGTATGGCATATTTCATTTTCTTGAAGATCATGTATGGTGGGTGGTTTGATGACTGTTTCTACAGTGTTTGTGCTTCGTGAACCTTTTTGCTCTGGGCTTGTATCCAGTCTAAGTGTAGCTTAAGTCCCATTCATTTCAGTGAATCTACTGTAAGGACTGACTATTGGATACAACTCTCTGTGGCCACATTGGCTACTTGATTATCTGAGGAAAGGGGGCATTCTGGTGGGTGGGGAGGGGAAGAAACCAGAGAGGCCATGATACAAGTTATCCTGAGCCTCTTCCAGCCTCCTTCCCTCTCCCTTTCTAGGGCTAAAAAGCCTGTCTAGTGAAATATGTGTAGTATGGCCCTTAGTAGTAGTGATCCTATATTGCCCAGGAGGTATAAATCAAGGATATATTGCCCAGGAGGTATAAATCAAGGATAAGAAAGTTACTCTGAAAGTTGCTTTGAGGAAGGGGAAAGGGTAAAATCCTGAGTCTTCTGGGTTCAACAGAAAGTCCTTTCTTGATTGGAAGCATGTCTGGATTTCCTGACCAGTGTCTCCTTTATGGTTTTGCTTGAAAACATCCTATGATTAATATCCATATCAAATTACATTACTTACAAAGAATGAAAATGGGAGGGGGAAAGCAAGCACAAATAACCCACTTTCCAAACTGTAATTATAAAAGCATTATGAAGAATCAGGCCTTGTAGCTTAATGACTGTTAAAACCGTGGATGGATGCAGCTGGATGCTGCTCTGAGGGACCACATGATAGAACTCATTATTGAGGGTAGAATCCCTTAATCCAGAAAGAATTTGCAACATGATGGACTTAAAGAACTACTTGTGTTCCGCATTATACTCTGCCAAGAAAAACTCTTGGATGCTTTTGGACATTCCACCGATTCTCCCCCCCCCCCCCATCTCTCCCAATCCTTTATATGATTCATTAAAACAAGGGATGTGTGTGGTCATTTGTTTTATTCATTCCCACTAATATAGGTAAACTGTAATCTTGCTTCGTTCTTCTTCTTTTTTGTTTGTGATTATCTCTCCAAGTATTTTTATTCATTTACATTTGGTTAAAAAGGGAACACTGTTACAACACCTGTCTAAAATTTCAGGTGCAGCACTGAGGAGGGACCATAGCTGTAGAACACATGCTTGGCATGCAGAAGGTCCCAGATTCAATCCCCAACATCTCCTGGTAGGGCTGGGATTCTGGAAAGCTCATGTCTAGAACCCTGGTGTTAGGGTTAGGGGAGCCACTGCTAATCAAGGTAGACCAGGGGTGTTGAACCACGGGCCCACAGGCCAAATCCAACTCACCTGGGATCCTGACCTGGCCCTCTGGGGTTTACCCCAGGTGACCACACACTCTTCCCCTGGCCTCACCCCTGGTCTTATGGATCATCTGAAAGTGCACCACAGATGGTACATAAATGGCAATTTAAGAATTACTCACTTAGTATTTTGCCTTATTAAAACAACAAAAGATGTATGTATTTTAGCACATAGGTCTCTTCAACTGAAAACCCAGAACTATGTGTTTCCCCAGTGAATTTGCTTGTCAAATCACTATGATAAATTACATAATATCTTTTCCACTAATTACTATGCCAAATTTTGATCTAGAGAAAATAAGAAAAGGCAGCTAGTAGCTGTCAAAATGCTGACATATTATTTTTCATATGCTACCTTATTGTCCATTAACATTGGGAATGCAAACCTATCTGTACAGTTTCAAGTTTAAAAGTTTAAACCTAAGCCATCTCTGTCCAGTAGGCAACATTCTTCCGAACATATGCAAATCTATACTTTCCTATTCTATCAAGGAAACACAAACCAGAAAGCATCCACCTAATGACCATCAAAATTCTACAGAGGAATATCATTGTATATCTTGTAGGAGATATCTGGATGTCAGACAATGGTTTCTTTTAAAAGAACCAGAAATATAAGAAATACAGTGATCAGGAGGAGTAAATTTAGGGAGGATAAACAACATATCCACATATTTTACCTGGGGCAACAGTACCTAAGGAGCATCATCCTTGCACTCACTGTTTATTGCAAGTATACTTATAAGATGACTGATTTTAAAGGCTATTTTGGTCCTAAATGGTATCCCCTGAGACATTACACAACATGTAACACCAGTACAGTAATACCTTGGATTGCAAGTAACTTGGTCTGAGAGCGTTTTGCAAGACAAGCAAATTTTTAATTATTTTTTTTTACTTGATAAACGAGCAAGGTCTTGCAAGACAAGTCGTAGGGATGTAACCGCTCACCTCAAGCGGGCGTAGCGGGCCGAAATCGGCCCCGCTCACACCCGCCAGAGACTCGCTTTGATATAAGAGTGTTTTGGATTACAAGCATGTTCCAGAACGAATTATGCTCTCAATCCAAGGTATTACTGTACTGTGGCATATATTATTCAATGTCTGATTAAGAAATTTTATGTTGGACAAACATCTACAGCTCTTAAAAGTTGAATAGATAAATATCTTTGTAATAACAAAAATAAGTTAATTATACTTTTTAGTCATATAATTATATATAGACTGGGTTCATACAACACGACAACCCATCATGGGTAACTAGCCATGGTGGGTTGTTGTGTCGTCCAAACCTAGACTGCTTCCCACAGGGTGGCATATTTTTGGGCAACGAGCCACCCTGACAACCCATGGCTTGTTCTAGAGGTTGTTGACCCATGATGGGTTGTTGTGTCATCTGAACCCAGCAGACCGATCCCATCATGGGTTGCAGGAAGTACGGTATTTAGCAAGCCACTTGGCAAGAGCTGCAAAAACTCCTTGCTGCTCTTCAGGATCTTGCCCATGCCACAGGCCAGGGACAGCCAACAACAGTCCCTCCATTAATGTCCAAGTGGCACTTTGGAGCCACCGTTGTGATATATTTCCCTTCCATTTACTTCCCAGCCATGAAATCTGTGTATATTTCTCTGTTAAAAAAATAAATAAATCACAAATTTCCCAGACACTTAAAAAAAAAAACACCTTAGAGGTTGCAGAACAGGACAGAGTGAATGGGATGCCCCCCCCCCGCCCCCAGTGTAGTCCCATTCACTCCATCCCATCCAGCTGCCTTGTCAGGTTTTTTTTTTACAGTTGTCAGGGAACCGCAATAAGTGTCCCAAAAAGGAACCGCAAAAAGGGAGTGGCCTTAAGATCTCCCCTTTTCTGGATTAGCTGGAGACTCAGGAAGTTCCCCAAAGGTGAAGGGCACAGAGAAGTGTCAGTTAAACACTTAAAACCCAGAAGATTACCTTGCTAAAGGGGAGATCTACAGCTCACCCCCTTTGCTTCCAGATGGGACTTGGATAGCGCAATTTCCCTGCCTCAGACACAGAATTTCATGGGATGTCCACATGACGCCTTCCATTTGTAACCCTCCCGTGTTTTCCTACCATTTCTTCCACCTTTTTCTTACCGTAGAAAGTCTGTTACAGAGGGAAAAAACTCACCTTCATGGTTTTTTCCTCATTTGCTGGTGCATTCCAATTGACAGCTAGGCACTTGACAGCCGTCAGCTGTTCTCAATGTAGCCTATATGCACTGTTGCCTCCTTACTCTGTTACTGTTTGACAGCTGTAACTGACAAGGCAATAGACCAGGCAAGACTACATATATCGGAGAGGCAAAATAGTGCACTTGTGCTGTGCAACTCTGAAAGACTGACCATAATAATAATAGTAGTAGTAGTAGTAGTAATTATTTTTAAAAATTACAAAGACATTTGTGCACATTTCTGGGGCTGGGGGGGGGGAAAGACCCGATTGCACGTTTTGGAATCCGGGGGGGGGGGGTTCCCATAATTCCCAACTCCCATAATTCCCAGCCAGCATACGGAAAGTTGCTGTATTGGATATATGACTTTTGGGTAGTTGAAAGAGCCGATCAGGAGAATGACAAGGTCCTACTTAGAAAAGAGATTCAGAGAGCAACCTGATGCTTTTTGAACCCAAGAGGGCTGGATTGGGACTCTCAGAGGGTCCCAGATTTAGCCCTTGGGCCTGAGGGTCTACACCTGTGCCATAAGCCTTCAGGGGCAGACCATCTTAATCAGTCCACCATTTCGCAGAATGAGGTGGTAAAACTATGGACTGTGTCTCTTCAGGCTGTGGGGGTGGGGGGAAGACACATATTTTTTAATCCTCTCCAGTGTAAAAATGTAGCAAAACCTCCCCAACATGCCAGTTTACTACATGCAGTGAGGTGTTTTGTGTTTAAAGTGCAAGGGCACTAAAGGGGGGGGGAGTCCCCTTGCATGCAGTCTCAAGTGGTGCAGTCCAGAATTCAATTAGTTCTGTCTATACCACCCCATTAAGAATCATGTGTAGATCGGTTCGTAGGCCCATGTCATCTTACGTTGTGCTGGCAGCATGGAGCTGCTGCTGTGCAGCTCCTTCCAACACTGCGAGAGAAATGCGAGAAGCCCTGGGACATGTGGGAGGAACCCAGCTTGAAACCCCTTGCTATGCCCTTTGCTACCCTGTCCCAAACTTGGGGTGCTTCCAGATGGGACTTGGATAGCGCAATTTCCCTGCCTCAGACACAGAATTTCATGGGATGTCCACATGACGCCTTCCATTTGTAACCCTCCCATGTTTTCCTACCATTTCTTCCACCTTTTTCTTACCGTAGAAAGTCTGTTACAGAGGGAAAAGTAGAATAGCTGTACAAATTCCTGACCATTGGTCATGCTGGCAGGGGCTTCTGGGAGTTGAAGTCCAAAACATCTGGAGATCTACTGCCTACCCACCATTGCATAGAGCAGGGGTGTGAAACCTCAAGCCCATGGACCAAATGTGGCTCATCAGGTCTCAATCTGGCCCACCAGGGTGCCACAGATAGCCAGATCCCCTTCCCCCTGGCCCCACCTTTCCCCCGACCACTAATCATTTTGTGGTTACCCAGCTTTTTCACCACTGGAATGTGGCCCCTGAGGACTTCTCTGAAATTGAATTTGGCCCTCTGACTGAAAGAGGTTCAGAATCTGGAAGCACCTGGGTCAACACTGGTGTGGGAAGAAGTTAGATCAGGGTTCTCCAACCTTGGGTCCCCAGATGTTGCTGGACTACAGCTCCCCAGAATCCCTTGCCATTAGCCATGCTGGCTGGGTATGCTGGGAGCTGTAGGCCAGCAACATCTGGGGACCCAAGGTTGGAGAGCCCCAAGTTAGATTAATCCATTAGATTATCTTGGTGGTGCAAAAAAGAGTCGTGGTACAGCAACCAACAGAATATTAGAGCCAGTGTGGTGTAGCAGTTAGAGTGTCGGGCTGGGACTCTGGAGATCTGCGTTCTAGTCCTCACTCGGCCATGAAGCTTGTGAAGATGGGACTTGTAGTAGCTGAGACTTTAGAGAAACCCTGTTAGATGTCCCTTCCCCCCCCCCATTGCTGTTTAGCTAACAGATTTTTACTTTAGTCTTTTGGAATGTACTGGGAGGGTGGTTGGGAGCACCTGGGAGATAAGGGTGAGCTGCAGAGCTGAGAAGCAAGGTCAGGCGTTAATTGGGATGAAGTCATGAGAAAGTGTCTACAGCTGAGAAAGGGCAGGGCCCCTCCTTCGACAGTTAGGAAGACAGGATTGGTGAATGCTGGGCGGGAAAATGGACCCTGGTGGCAATAAAGGAGCTAGGGGAAAAGGCTTCAGGGTTCTTCCTTTGGGGCGTGGATGCTGGGAAGTTCCATCTGGGCAGGTATGCCACTCTGACAGGGTAGCTAGGAAAAGCTAGGCCTGGTTTGACTTGCTTTGTTCCTGCAGACTCTTGGGGTTTGTTTTTATATTCTTTTAGAGTCCCTTTTTATTCCCATTCCCTTTTCCTCACAACAACTACCTCACCCCTTTTCCCTTACCTTCTTTTAGCCCTTTCTTATAAGGGATTATTTTACTTGTATTGGACACTTGGAGACCCTACACTGACTAACTTGTTATTTTTACTTTTTAATAAAGTCTCCAACTTAACCTTGGCGTGTGTTCCTTGTCTAAGGGTTGGGGCTGCTACACCGGTTTGGTGTATGGGACCTTGGGAGGTGTGAGCCCGTCCAGGGAATATTGGGACTGTGGCCTACCCTGGAGGGTTGGTGTAAGATCAGCCTCCTTCACTAAGCTCACTGGGTGACTTTGGGCCAGTCACTGATCTTCAGCCTAACCTACCTCACTGGGTTGTTGTATGGATAAAATAGAGAGGAGGATGATTATGTAGGCTAGAGAGGAGGATGAGGATTATGTAGGCTGCCTTGGGTTTCTTGCAAGAGGAAAAAAGTGGGATAAAATGTAATTCATTAATAAATAATTAAATATAATAAAAATATAGTAAGGGGGGCTTGCTTGCCCCGCCTTGCCTGCCCAAAGCATTCCCTGGCATTGAAGCAAACAGAGCAGTCTCAGCTCAAGCAGAGCTCCATTGGTGCTTTTGGATGTCACATGTGCCTCCTGGAGATACTGGGCTGGGATATTTGAGTACAGGCATCCAGTTTCCTAAGTCCAAACTTGAACTTCTTGGCACAGAATAGCCAAAGCCTCACTTGCCAAACTGTAGTATAGACACCTGCCCAAAAAGAATTAAAATTCATGAACTTTTCAATGCAAACAGATTATCTGGATATTTAAAATATACACACACTGCTATTAGTAGATTTCTGGGTATGATGCGAAACTGTAACCAATTAAATAAAAGTTGAACTAATGCCATTAGCTCCATAACCTTGAAACAGCATAACTTATTATAAATGATTTACACCAACTAACTTGTGTGTCTTCAAAAGCTCAGGAGAGTCTGACATTGATTTATAAAATAAATTAATAAGAATATGAATTGTGGTAAACCATGCAATTGCGGGTTTTGAAATTTTCCTTTATCTCTTTCCCCAAGGAAGTGCAATATTTATTCCCACTACTTCATAGCCATGATTATTACATCATTAGAGTTGATGTGGCCAGGTGGTTAAGAAGTGGCTGTTAAGGTTTAAGAGCCTTGAGAAAGCTTTAGGTAAGCTACTAGCCCTCAGCCTGGCCACCTATAAAGATGAGGAGAATACTGGCCTACCTGACAGGACTGCTGTAAATGAACTTTGAGTACCTAGGGAAAGTGCTATATTAAATATATTTATAATTAAGAAAATAAGAAGAGCCATGCTGGATCAGACCAAGGGTCCATCTAGTCCAGCATTCTGTTCACACAGTGGCCAATGAGATGCCCACGGGATCCCAAAGCAGGACATGAGTGCAACAGCACCCTCCTGCCCATGTTCCCCAGCAATTCATTAACTCCTTGGCTCCAGAAGGAAAAGGTTAGCTTATCCTTCTCTCAGACTTGGGTGGATGGTACCTAACTTTAATCTGTGATGGTTTTAGCAGAGCGATCTCATTGGCACTCTTGGGCAAGGCTGACTCAAGGTTTCTTGCTGCCCCAGGCAGAATAGGGTGTGTGTAGGTATCCCTACATGAACTAAACGTATGTCCCAGGAGCCCCTCTGAGGTTACAGAGGATTTTGTGCTTCAGCTCATGCAAGAGTCGTAAAAAGAGCCTGCACATGTTCAGCAGCCTCCAGCTGGCTGCAGCAGCGGTTGTTTCTGGCAGGTGCTACAGAGAAGCCCAGTTCCAAACCTTTTCTCTGCACCACTGCTCACTTGTTTGCAGCACTGTAGGATTCTTCTAGCAGCACGCAGTCTACTTATATGTATTCTTTGATAGGAGTGCAAAAAAGCACAACATATGATACTGGATGCACAATTCAGCTACCTGAAGATCTGAGCATTTGTTGTTTTTTTTTAAGAAAGCAAGTTTCTAGACCTTGTGGCTGCTGCCCAAGTGTGTGGATGTGATGCCTGTTTCATAGATTTCATAGACAGAGTTGGAAGGAGCCTACAAGGCTATCGAGTCCAACTCCCTGCTTAATGCAGGGAACTAGAGGAGGGGTATCCCATCCAAGTAATAACCAGGCTTGACCCTGCTTAGCTTTCCCCACTCAGACAAGCTGAGCCAGCATAAGCCACAGGCTTGTTGATGCCCCTCTTCCAAGCTAGAGGGATAATTGTATATAAATTCCATAGCTTGGGGGCAGGTGGGAGAGATAACTAGGAGAGCAAGCATACATTCAGAAAAACAGTAAAATTGCAGAATATATTATGCAAAAGAAGAGAAATCTTGCAAATTTTCTCAATTCCAAGTTTGTGTGTAAATGATCAACCAGTTAATTCAGGGGAGGATATGTGACTCTCCAGATGTTGTTGGACCACAACTCCCATCAACCATAGCCAGTGGTGAGCGGAGTTGCAGTCCAACAGCATCTGGAGGGCCATGAGTTGCCCACCCCTGATTTAACTTGGATGATGCAAATCCAATAAATCTCAGGGAAAATTACTTCCTACATGATGTAAAAAGGCCTACAATTGCTTCACAGTCTTTCCAAAGGTACCTGTTCTTCCTCTGTTATTGCATGAAACCCAGGTCAGTCACCAGAGTTGTGGGACTGTGAGTCTGAGGACAGGGAGAGACCTCAGCTGATGCAGTAACCCCATCTCTCAATCTAGGTCAGCAACCAAATACACACACTCAAAGTAATACAATATTAAACATTAAAAACATTTAAAATATTAAAACTCTTAAGGAGTCAGCAGTAAAGTTAATAATGAGAGAGCAACAGATAAAAAGTTTAAATGCCTGCTGTAAGAGGAAGGTCTTAAGCCTGGCATCTAAATGTATACAGTGAAGTCACCAGGCAGATCTCCCTGGGAAGGGCATTCTGCAGATGGGGGGCCACTACAGAGAAGGCTCTTGGCTGCATTCTTCTCTCTTAGCTCACACTCTCCATTGGGGAGGAGCAACACTGCCCCAGCCAAGTGAGTGGGGGCCCTAACTGATTGGTTCCTAGCAAATAAGTGGATGTGAAAAGAAGTCCCTAAGGGCGGTAAGTTTGGGTGTGTGTGTGTGTGTATAAAACTCTCCCCCCTACCTACACACACACACACACACACACTAAAAGTGTTGCTGCCTCTTGCCTCTTTATCTTGTGGGGAGAGAGAGAACTTTATGTTTCCACCCACCTCCGCTTACACATCCTACTAACAATCAGAAACTTTACAAAGCCTAAAAGGGGGATTGTGGGGCGGGGGAAGGACCTCTTGCACCGCTTTCTGCTGAATGAACTTCTTAGTTCCTCTAATGCAGTGGGCCTTTTGATGTGCCACAAAGCGCGTTACGCCCCAAGATTGGTCTCTTTGGACAAATCGACAGCGCCGGGCTTCTCCGTCAACGGTCGCAAGTGAAATGGACAGCGGGGCGGTCGAAACTCCCACGCTTGTTTGAAGCTGCACAGCGGCGACGAGCTGCAATCTGTGTGTGTGTGTGTGTGTGGTGTGGGGGGTGGGTCGGGGTGTTTTCAGTTTCCAGAAGCGAACCAGGCGAGGTGGAGGGAGGGAAATCTCTGGTCCAAAGAAAAATAGAAAGGGGGCGGGGTGATTATCACTCCCCCCCCCCAACCTTAAAGTAGCCAGCGATTTCCTCCTCGTTGGCCTTGTGGGTTTCAGCCCCTGAAAATGTTGCTTGTCTATCAAGTCAAAATTTATGATTATTCAAATGTTGGGACTGGGGAAGGTGGGGAGGGGAAGAAGAAGAAGAAGAAGAGAAGACTTTGAAAAGAGAGGAAGAAAGCGAGAAAATTAATATTGCAGCTGTTCTTCTGATTAATGAGAGATAATTGCTCTCGAAAAGTCACCCCTGTGGCATTTTGTTGTCTCCTGGATCTTTGTTCTTTCCCCCCACTATTATTGAGGACTTTTCTTGAAGACTAAGCGGTTCTTTTCAATTTTTGGTATTCAGAAAGTGTTGCCTGGTTACGGAGAATGGAGAAATCGGGGGGCGATATCGGGTAAGATGTGCCACAGGCAGGCACATCACAATGCCACGCTCGGGAGAAAAAGGATGGCTACAAGTTAACGAGGGGCTTTCAATAAAACATTCATGGGCTTGTTCACGCTTTTCGAATGGCCTCATTAAGGGGAGCGGGGCAGGGCCCGGCTGCTGTTTGCCTTCTACACACACACACCAGCGCTCGCTTTGGGAACTTTTCGAGGGAAGCCACCAAGATACGTGAAAAGAAAGACTTAGATTCTTCGAGGGGGGGGGGCGCCACCACAAATTAAGGTCCCCTTCTTTTTGCCATCCAAACCACCACTTTTTATCTGTTGCGTTTATAGCCCGCCTTTCCTCCAAGGAGCCCAAGGCGGCATACATGATCCTCCTGTTCACCATTTGATCCTCACAACAACCCTGTGAGGTAAAATTAAGCTGAGAGTCAGTGACTGGCCCGAAGACACCCAGTGAGCTTTGTAGCCGAGTGGGGACTAGAACCTGGATCTCCCGGGCCCTCGCCCAACACTCTAACCACTACACTACGGTGTTGGTTCGCAACCCTGGGATTAACCCAGCACGGCTTGGCTTCCCAGGACGCATTTGGAAAGTGTTCGAGTGCCACCCAGGTTGAATTCGGATTGCCTTCCCTCAACCCCACCCCGCAAAAAACAAAATCTCTGGGGGGTATTTTTTGTAGATCATCGGACTTTCAAAAGCAGCATCCGAGCTATTAAACACAGGCAAACACACAAGCACGTTGTAAACGCAGGTACTCGGAAGGAAGGCCTGTTCCTCATACGGGTTTGTTTGGGGTTTTTTTGCTCCTATGCAGAATTAGAAACACCTAACACCACTGGATTTGATCCAGATTTAGGCATGCTTAGAGTAGGGCTATTGAAACCAATGGGACAAGTTGACTAACTTGTCAGACTTAGAGGAGAGCTATTGAAATTGTTGGGACTTGAAAAAGATACTAGGAAAGGATATATTGTGGAGTAATATCCTTCCTATCTCACGTTAGTGAGATCAGCAGAGTAGAGTCCCTTTCCAGCTTAAAAGAAGCTTAGATTTGGCTAGTGTTAGCCAGTTAGCATTTGGTAATCCAGGATGCTTTAAGGCAGACTGGATTTCCCCGGTTTTGCCCCCTGTTCTCTCCCTCAGAACAATAATCAGAGACAAGGTCTTGTAAAAGTTAAAAGTAACATTTACTCACTCAGATTATGCAGTTTCATTCAGGCAGGCTTAAAAGCGTTTCTTACAGTTGGTTACAGTTCATTTGGAAATACTTGGGGTCTGAACTTGTGGAGTTCAGACCAGCAACTCTGGTTACATGCTGCTGCTAGAAGAACGTGGGGCCAACAACTCATACAACCACACATTCAGAGACCCAGCAGAAAAAGGAAGAGCTGATAGCTACGCCACTTCCTGTTGGGGCTCTGTTAATTATTCAATGAGTATCTTCCAGTGAATCCACCCTAGAAGATACCAGTGATCTTAACCAGTTCACCCAACTACCTGGTGAAACATGAGCCATAGGTTTTGACTGCAATTTAATTATCCAACAGAAATCAATAGAACTATTAGTCAACTTGTCCCATTGGTTTCAACAGCTCTACTCTAATGTCTGGATCCAACCCACGGAATTCGAAGTGCCCGCTAAACTGCCAGAGATCGGGCTGTGCTTTCAACCAGACATGCTTATTACACGGAGCTTGGCCCAGGCCCAGTGAGTGTGAGGGGACTTCTTGTAGTGCGGATCGAGGGCGAGGGGAAATACCACAGTATAAACGATGGGAAGATCCCATCTTGAGATTCGAATCCTTAGGAGGACATTTCCGCCCGTTTCCTCGGAAGTATGATCCAACTGCGATCGATGGGATAAGCGTAAGTCTCTATCAGCACATTGGCTTGGGAGAAAGCCCCATTGACTACACTGGCACTTATTTCCGAGTATTATACGCATGGGCTCGGGCTGTAAATGGTAACCCCTGAGCACACTTACTGGCTAGGGAGTGCGGCCCCTCGAACTCAGTACGATGGGCTCCCGAGCACGCCTGATGCAGTGTTGCGGGAACCTAGACAACGAGCCTCAAGGCGGTTGCTCCAGCGTAGCCCCACCGGTTTCGGGGGGGGGGGGTTCTTCCAGAGCAAGTAGTGGCTCATCACCTTATCATCCTGGCGCTCCTATCCTCAGTCAGCTCATGTGCGACGCTCTCCAGCACGTTTTATTCAGAAGTGAGCCCCATTGAGTTCAATGGCATATAATTCCTCTCTCGCGTGAGTGTTGCGTGCTGAATAAAGTCTTGTTTATTCCAACTGAGCTTCCATGCCAGGGAAGCTCATACCGCTGCCCCGATCCCTTTGGCAAGTGAAACGCCCGGCCCGTCAGTTCTCCAAGGCGCCAGTCTGATCTGGGCGCCAGTTTGTTCTGGGGGAGGGGGGAGGGGGGAGGCTATCTTTTTGTGGACGTTGCCAAACCAAACCATTGGATTGCTTTAGATTTTCCCCATCGCTTCTCCTGGAGCCCTCCAGACGTGTCGGACTACAGCTCCTATCATCCCAGCTGGGAATTGTAGTCCGGCACGTCAGGAGGGCGCCAGATCGGGGAAGGCTGCTTGAATGAAAACCGTCGGATAAGCGTGACTCTCCAACCCTACAAGTTGTGAAGGAGGGAGAGAGGCGGTGGGAGGAAATCTCTGATGTTCTTCTGGAACAGCGCTGGCTTGGCTTTTATTTTATTTTTTTAAAATTTTCTTCTTTTTTTTTAATAGAAAGGGAGGGGGCAATTTTGTTGCATTTCCATTTGTTACACTGTCTTGAACTGAAAGCAGACAAAGCTATACTCTGTCACCCCGAGCAGAATGAAGGGAATCAAAGGATTTTCCCTTAAAAGGACTAATTTTCTCCTTGAATTATGAAAGTAATGGCAAGGTAACAGCCTGCGCTCTGTACCCAACTGCTTAATACCTTCTAAATCCTTCCACGTGGCTCGACTAGTCGTGGCAATTAGAGCTCATTATAGGCTCATAAGAGCTCTCATTTTGGGGATTACTTAATGGACAATGAAATTTTATCGGACAGAATTATTGAAAAATAAAATGGTAACGAGGTCGATGTGATGTGGGCGCACGCCTTGCATCATTCCGCCTGGGTTGGAATATCTCTTGCCTGCAAATCGCTGTTTTTATTTGCGCGCTCGCTCGCCCTCCTCGTCTCCTTCTCGCTGCACTTGGTTTGTTAGAGCAATTACAGGTTCAAATGCTGATCGTACATTGCCTTTGAGTTCCCTTCCAGCACGTGGGCATTTCCAGGCCGCTCAGATCCCCCGTAGGATTCGGTGTACATAATGGAATTTCCGGGTGTCCACCGTTTCTCCAGTACTGGAGGCAGCAGGATGCCTGGGGAACATGAGTGAGAGGGGTCTGCTGCGCTCCTGCCCTGCTTGGGGGCTTCCCAGGCGCATTTGGCTGGCCACTGTAGAAGCAGAATAGTGGACTAGGTAGTAGGCCTTTGGTCTGTGGCAGCACGACTCTTCTCCTACCCTTAGCGAGGAGCCTTTGAGAGTTCCAGCCTCAAGGCTTCCCCCAAGGCATCCAATGGCAACTGGGTTGCCAACTGTCCTTGCTGGAAGGGCTCGTGTGCTTTCTGCTAAGGCAGAAACTGAACCGCTCACCCCAACATCTTTTCTCGACATTGCAGTGCAGGGATAGAGAAAGTCTCCCTAGCTGGTTTTTGCTGGCTATACAGTTGATAAAGGCACAGGAGCCCTGCTGGGGAAACAAGTTGTCTACTCTGACTGAAATCAATGGGATTTGCTTTGAAACAAAGCCAAGATTTGGTAGGCTATTTGGGCTCCTTAGGCATAAGGAAGAGAATCTGGTGCCTTTAGGCATCTTTTAATCCTCTTCTCTTATTGTTCAGCTTTCATATTGATTTGTTTTTGTTGTTGTTTTTAATTAAGGCTGCCATTCCATACATGACAGTAAGTTCGACTGAACTCATCGGGGGCTTGCTTCTGAACTGACCTGTGCAGGATTTCTATCTTATCTATTTAATCATTTTAAGGTGCTTATAGACTTATAGAACAACAACAAAAACCCTTCATAAAGCAGCTTGCAAAATTAATACAATATCAATCATACACATTTTAAGTCCAGTTAACAACTTAATAAATACTAAAAAAACAAAAACAACAACCCCCCCAAAATAAAGGGTTGTACTGTGACCATGTGATCCTCTACATATACTCAGAAGTAAGACCTTATACTCAGAAGTCCCATTGAGTTCAATGGGGCTTGCTCCCGGGTAAATGGGTTGCCGCCTATGAACACTTAACTGGGAGAAAGTCTTACTTAGTTCTGAGTAGATTTATAGGATTGTGCTGTAAATCTCTCTAACCCTTTTATTTGTGGCTAGATTAATGGATTCTGTTTATACAGAAAAATGTATAGGATTGCTCCCTTAGTTGTCAAGTAGCGAACAAGCATGTGTGGATCAGGCCTTCTGTGTAAAACACACATAGGATTGCTTTGCACAACCGTTTATTTCTTGGGGAGCTTCGAACTTTTTCTTGCTGCTGCAGCTACAGGCAAAGGGCGTTGTTCTTTTGACCTGAGATTACAAGGGGTCCGCTTTTTCTAATTTGGAGAGATGGATCTTGTAGAAGTCCAGTTTTATGTCTTGGATCAGCCATGCTGCCTGCTCTGTGTAAAACACTGAGAACTGTGAGTTAAATAAAGTCTGGGGAGATTTCCTGATGGTAAAATAATGTTAGAATTTAGTTTTGGGGAAGTGACCTTCCATATCTGACATCAAGGGCCCTGTGGGAAAGAGGAAGGAGTGAAGGGGGCAGGAGCAGGCAGAGGGAACATCATGGCCTGCTCCAGTTGGACTGCCCTCCCCCAGGGCTAACTGACGCTCTGTTTTTTCTTGTAATTAATTAGACTGTACATCGCTCAGAGTGACCGAATGACTGGCCAGATGGGCGATTCAAAAATATAATAAATAAATAAATAAATAAGAAGTCTCGGGTAGGCAACGTCTTAAAAGGCCATTTTTGTGGTGGGTTGGTTGGGGAGAAATGCCCTAACAACAGATTTGTCTCCACTGTACTATTCTGGGGGTGGGGATCAGGGTCTACCCTGCGTTACCCCACCCCACACACTTCTTTCCATCTCCGCTTAAATAACCGACTCCTAAGCATAGTGCAATTCCCATACGAGGCTGCAATGCGAGACCGATTTATCTGAGGAAAAGCTCCATTAATCGCAATGGGACTTACTTCTGAGCAGACATACATGGGATCGCACTGTAAATATAAATTAGTCGCAACTCCCATTGAAATCGTTGGCTTTCAATTTCTAAGTGAAATCAATGTTCTCCTGAGCACCGGATTTACAGGCTGAGGCTGCAGTCTTATTCACACACAGGTGCTGGGGGTGTCCCTGCTTCTCTGAGTAGATGTGTTACATAGGGTTGTTATTTATTTCCAAGCTAATGTGGTTATGGCAGCGGTCTTAAATCCATATATCGATTCCTTAAAGCAGGATCGTAACGTTGACCAAGTCCTAAAATCAGATTGCAACCCAATGCACGCAGCTGGGACCCCAATGGGTTGCATCCAGTGTTAGTCCTACTTAAGAGTAGAGCCATTGAAATGAATGGGACTTAAGTCAGACTAACATGGACACGACCCAATAGGACTTAACTTTCGAGTAAACAGCATAGGATGGGATGGCACGAGGCATCCCTCCCCCATGTTCCTCTTGCTTGCTTTTTCTGAATTTTCAGGGGGGGGGGGACTGGGGAGGCGGCGGCAGCAGCTCGTGCTTTGCCGCCCGCCTCAAGGGCTCGCCAGCGCTGACCTGCCTCTCCTGGGTTGCCTAATTGTTGTCACAAGACCTTGGATTAGCACATTTCTGGAATAGCTGCCTGTTTACCCTCCAGAGACCCCACCGTCCAGTAAACACTTTCTAATTGAATCCTAATCGCCTTCGAATAGCGGCCTCGCCGGTCTCAGCAGCAATTCATAAAACTTTAATTGCCACCCATAAATCCTCCGACGAAGAGGAGCCTGCCCACGACCCGGCTATCCGTCGCTTGCCCCGGCACCACCGAAAAGACGCAGCTGCAACTGGAACAGTCGATCCTGCCCTTGAAAGCCGGCCCAGGGTTTGTTTTTAGGGCAGCGGTGGCCAACCCGGTGCCCTGCTGACGTTGTGGACTACAGCTCCCACAATCCCAGACCATGTGCCCTGCTGGCTGGGGCTTCTGGGAGTTTGTTTGGGCGACTTACAATCACCAATAAAACTTGATAAAAACAATAATAAAACAAACACATCAAACACAAATAAAAACCATTCGTTGTAGTCTAAAACATCTGGAGGGCACTGGTTGCCTGCCCCTGTCTTAGGGTAGAACCGGAGTGGCTTTCTGGTAGTGTGCTGTTCCCGTATATTGCGGGGAGGGGTGGGAGGGAAAATCCAGGTTGACCCCGTCCGCTTTGATTGCATCATTTACAAGTAACCGAATAAGAACTTGCTCGCAAAACAACTGCACAAATGGCAGATTTTCACGTCACAAAATGCAGAGACAAAATGGAGCTCCTGTGCTTTGCAGAGTCGAATACAAGAGGGAATTTGGTCAGGGCTAGATAAGATTGCCGAGTCTGGGACTCGGGCGACCCAGGTTCGAATCCCCATTCAACTGTAATTTAGCTCATTGGACGACCCTGGGCCAGTCGCTTTCTCACAGCCTGGTCTACACACAGGGTTGCTGTGAGGGTTAGAGAGAGAGAGAGAGAGAGAGAGAGAGAGAGGATGGGTGTACACTGCCCTTTAAGCTCCCTGAGGGAAAGGGTAGGATGGAAATGTAATAAATAAATAATACTCTACCTCAAGATTCTTACACACACACACACACACACCTAGTAAACCCCGTCATTCTTTAAACAAACACCTCTCCAGGTGTGACCTCACCTCACTGCTTATATCTTTTTTCCTCTACACACTGCCAACTGACGATAACGTTTCATGTCTCTGGTGGCTTGTAGACTCCAGCCCACGAAAGTTTATGCCAACCTTCCCCAACCTGGTGCCCTGGTGGACTGCAACTCCTATCTTCCCCAACCAGCATGCCTGGCCTGAGAGTTATCGTCCCAATACATCTGGAGCACACCAAGTTGCTAAAATATAGGTGTTCGTCTTAATGGTCCTATGCCCCCCTCTTTTAGATTCGCCTTCACCGATGTTGTTCTCCGGATGTTCTGGACTACAACTCCCCTTTTCCATGACGATTGACCATGCTGGCTGAGGCCGATGGATGTTGCAATCCAAAATATCTGGAGGACAGCAGGGTCGTGGGAGGCTGCTTTAGAGGGCAATGGCCCCTCCTCCTGCTCATTCTTCTGAGTGGGGCCCTGGGCTTCTGCCCCAAAGTCCTACCCGGAGTAAGCCTCTGCTTTTGCTATACCTAGGGCGCAATCCTAGGCCTGTTTAGACAGAAAAAGTTCTACAACTCCCTCCATGCTGGCTGGGGAATGCAGGGAGTTGTAGGACTTTTTTTCTGTCTAAACATGCCCAAGATCTCACCCTTAAGCCCGTTTTGTTACACATGGGCTGCAAGTTCAAACTCCGTTTCCTATGGGCTGTTCCCTTGGCTGACATGGGCTTAAATGCGATCGAAGGATCCTTTCCTGGGGGTGGGGGGGGAGGGGAGGAAGGATTGTGAAGCGAACAGCCCGCGGACCTAGCGAGGGAGTACTAGCTGATCTGGATGCTGCTGATGCTCAATCGGACGCTGAACGGACGCAGGGGGGCATCCCAAGGCGGAACAAGTCCCCACAAGCGGTTTTCGTCTGAGCCACCTACGCACTTGATGGCATGTGAAAATCAGCGCCACTTTTAATGGATGGGTGTGGAAAAGTGGGGCCATCAATCTCAATAAAACAGTGAGGGTGGTTGGAAAATACATGATCATGAATCTGGATTTTTCAACCCGTGCCAGTTTAAAAGCAGGGATGGGAATCCTATGGCCCTCCGAATGCTGCTGGATTCCAACTCCCATTAGCCCCAGCCAGCACGGCCAGTGATCAGGGACGATGGCAGTTGTAGACCAGCGCCATCTGCAGTACCACTGGCTGCCCACCTCCACTTAAAGTGCATGTGGTTCACACGGAGGTAGATCTACTTCGTTTGAAAGCAAGAACATGCGGGAAAGCTCTCGGTTGCTCCCTAAACACCCGGAACATCACGGAATTCTTCTCTCTACGCCCCCGACGTGTACCCGTATCCGTATATTCTCCTAGCTTACTCGCAACAAACTGCCTCTGGCTTCAGTGGGACTTACTCCCGAGTAAGTATGCACAAGATCGCAGCCTTCTCCTTATTCCTGGCGTTCGGTTTGGGGTCCATTCGAGGTTTGAGGCGTCCCTTCCCAGGCAATGTGTCGGCACTGGGCCCAAGTCAAGTGGAAACTGGATCGGCAGCAATCCTCTCCGCAGGACTGCTGCCCCGCGATCTTCCCTCCATTAACTCTCTAAGCCGCTTCTTAAACTCCCACGAAACCGGTCATTGGGAAACGGCGTAATCGGCTGCGAAGTGTCTCGGGGCCGCCTCTTTCTAATGCAATCTGAAATGCTCTGCAATCGCCGAGCGCGCCTTTTCGCCATTTAGCCAATTTCCCTCGGCCTGATCGCCTCGGCGCACTCGTGGAAGATCAAAGGCATCCTTCCGGCCGACGTTTTCTCTTTGCATTAAAGGTTTCGGAGTGAAGGCCTGCAACGTTCGCCAAAGTTTGACTTGAAAGTCTTCCGTTTTGGCCCAGAAGCGTCCAGAGGAGTTTAAGGCTTTGTGCGCTGAACTAATTGCCAATTTGACAAAATCTTTCTTTCTTTCTTTCTTTCTTTCCAAAAGCCCTTACAACCAACTCTGCGAAGAGGCACGAATAATTCTATATCCCGATCCTAATTACACATGTACTCTGAAGAAAGGTTGAAATCCTAAGCACAATTACTATGGAGTAAGTCCCATTGAACTTAGGGAGCATTCTCAGGCGACAATCCTACACAACTTTCCTGGCCCTTACTTCAAAGCAAACATGCATAGGAGCGGGCTGTTAGGACTGCCTTCCAGGGCACTTCTGATTCATGGGACTAAAAGCGCAATCCTATGCATGTTTAGACAGGAAAAAGTCCTACAACTCCCAGCATGGCTGGCTGGGGGATGCTGGAAGTTGTAGGACTCTTTCTGTCTCAACATGCATAGGATTGCGCCCTTCATCTCCAAAGATTTAGGCTTAGGCTGCAATCCTATACCTACTTTCATGGGAGTAAGCCCCATTGAACTCAGTGGGACTTATGTCGGAGTAGACATATATAAGATTGTGCCGTTAGATGGCAATCCTATTCACCCTTACCTAGGAGTAAGTCCCAGCACAGTCGGACTTACTTCTGAATAAATATGCTTAGTATCAGGCTGCAGGTATGTCTTACTCTTCCAACCTATACACCAGGGATGGGCAACATGTGGCCCTCCAGATGTTGGACTGCAACTCCCATGATCCCTCACCATTGACTATGCTGGCTAGGGCTGATGGGAGTTGCAGTCCAAGAACATCTGGAGGACAAGTTGCCCATCCCTGCACACACTTATGCAAAATTGTTTACTAAGTAGAGTTCAACGGCACTTACTCACTGGGCACTTGCTTAGGGTTTCAGCAGCCTGCCTTGGTTTTCGCCCCACCCCCACTCCTACTCCCACCGGATTTCCAAAGAATTTCGAGCAAATAGGTTTATACAGGCAGGCAGGGTTAGGGTGCAGGCAGCCACTCAAATCAATGCGGATTTTGTCTTCAACTAGACATGGAATATACTTAATGCAGCAGGGCACCAGCTGCTGCTGCTGCTGCTGCTTCTGCTTCATACATTTAAGGCGCAATCCTATGCGTGTTTAGACAGAAAAACGTCCATTTAGACAAAAAATAATAATAATGCTGGGAGTTGTAGGACTTTTTTTCTGTCTAAACACGCATAGGATTGAGCCTTTAAAATAGGAAGCAGACAGTTCACTGTTAGGGTTAAGCAGTCTTTTCTCCAAGACATACACGAAACACAAAGGCAGCCGTGTTGGTCATAAGAAATATTACAAAATCCATATCGTGTAATACCTATATTAGGCCAACTCAACGATCACAACCAATGTGCAAGCTTTCGAGACCTCCAGATCTCTTCATCAGGCAAGATGTTACAAAAAACAGGTTGGTGGGGAGGATTTGAGTTGGCCTAATAAAGGTATTACACTATATGGATTTTAGAAGCCCCCCCCCCCGCCCCGAGATCGCTACTTCAAATTACAGATTTCCTCTTCCTGTTAACTCCATTATTCGCCTCGCAAACTCCCATAAATAATTGTGCCATCATATGCATACTTACTTGGAAGCAAATCCCACCGTGTTACTACTACTCTCTACTAGTGAATAGGTTGAGAATTGCAGACTAATGATAATAAATCTCCCCGATCTTCCAGAGAAGGATACTATACACACTCGGTTTTATACAGGTTTCCTCGAAAGTAAACCCCACTTAATTCAATGGGATTCACTCACTCCCGAATAAACGTGTATAAGCCTTACCCCGGAATGCATTGCACTGAAGTCCATGGGACCTACTGCCAAATGGAGTGTTTAGGACTGAAACATTGGGTAGATTGGAAGTAAATGCAACCGACACTTACCGAGGAGAAGAAAAGCACCCACAGAAACAAGTGCGATGGTTAAGGGTTTTAACATTTATTATTGGACAACGAGCGTTCAAAATGCTAAAAGGAGCTTCAGAGTTCGATGCAGGAAGCAGCGCTGCTGCGGAACTGTTCGAGGCAGCATGCTGAAGTTACATTAGCGGGGTCTGGTTGTCGCCACATCCCCAGCGCATGTTATGCCCTCTGGAAACTGGCAAAACTGCTAAGAAGATCTTGGCCAGAACGCGCAGACCCGATCCTATGAGGTTTACTCGGAAGTAAGTCCCATCAAGTTCGAAAGGGCTTACCCATCCAAGTAACTATGCATAAGACGACCTGAAGCCTTAATGCAGGGGTAGGGAACCCGTGGACCAATACACCCATCATCCCTCACCATTGGTCAGGCTGGCTAGGGCTGATAGGAATTGGAGTCCAACGACATCTGGAGGTTCCCCAGCCCTACCTTGATGGGACACACTTTCCAACGCTGCCGTGTGAACATTAAAACTGCTGCATCCTTATTCACACGCACCTTCCAATGAAGTCAATGGGACGCGCTGCAAATTAAAGGCGCGGAGGACTGGAGAGAAGACCTAAGAAGGACCTAGTCCTAGGCTGTAAGTTAAACACCCTTGAAACGCAAGAGTGGCTTTCTTTCTACCGGGCACACCCCCACCCATGGCACCGGGCATTCCGTGGGTCGCCCCAGCATAGGACGTGTGAATTGTGGCTTAGACACGTGGTAGGCTTATATCAACCTCTCCCAACCTGGTACCCTCCAGGTGTTTTGGACTTCAAAACCCATCAGCCCCAGCCAGCAGGGCCAATGGCCAAAGATCCGGAAGGCACCAGGTTGGGGAAGGCGTGCTGGAGGAGAAAAGGTTGCAGGCGGCGAGGCTAAAACCAAACAAGCACGGAGGACGAATTGCGAGGAAAGAGGCGCAAGGCTGGATGGCGCGTGGAAAGGCAAACGTTTGGCCCATCGAGGCGCAGCGTTAGTCTGAGAAGAGGCCGCTTGCGCCCTGCCCAGGGCAGTTGCTGCCCTACTGGTGGAGAAGAAGAGGAAGAGGAAGGAGGAGGAGAGAGGCGGCTGCTCGGGAGTCCCAGTGAAATTAACACACCACACGCACGCAGGCCTTTCGCCAAGCGCTCCCCTCCTTTCTAGGTTTTGTTTCTGCCCAGGAGGAGGGGGGGGGTCTTCTGAAAGGGCTCCCGAGTCAGAAGCCCGAGGAGCTGGAGATGCGCGTCGATTGCCAGGCATCACGTGTTAAAGAGTTGCTATAAATCCCCGCACCCGCAGTGGGCGGGTGGGGGGGGGGAAGGGAGGGAGGGAGGTAGATCCATGGGAGGTCTAGAGAAAAGGGAAAGTGGTGGTGGGGGGAGATTGGTTCTTTTAAGACCAGCCCTCTCCAGAGCCCCCCTTTGTTCGTCCTCTCAGACATAAGCACCTTCCGGGCTCGCCCGGGAGGACTGGCTAGGAGGGAGAGAGAGAGAAGCCCCCGATCCAGCCAGAAGCGCCCGATCCACCCCCAGCGCGGCGGCTGCTGCTGCTGCTCCTCCTCCTCCCCGGCCATGTCGCGCTCCTTCTATGTGGATTCGCTCATCATCAAGGACTCGGCGCGCCCGGCGGCTCCCTCGCTGCCGGAGCATCATCATCACCACCCTCCGCCCCCCGGGCAGGACTTCCTCATCCCGCTGGGCGTGCCGGCGTCGCCCCTGGTGCTGTCGGTGGCCGGCGGGCCCGCCTGCCCGGCGTCGCGCAAGAGCGGCGCCTTCTGCGTCTGCCCGCTCTGTGTCACCTCGCACCTGCACGCCGCCTCGGCCCGCGCCGCGGGAGCAGCAGCAGTGGGAGGAGGCGCCGCCGCCACCGCGATCCCGCTGCTCAAGGGCCACTTCCCGCCCGCTGCTGCTGCTACTGGGGCCGGCGGCGGAGGAGGAGGAGGAGATGCCCAGTATTGCCCCCGGATGAGCCATCATGCCCAACAGCAGCCAACCCCGCAGCAGCAGCAGCAGCACCACGGCTCGGTGGCTTCCGCGGCGGCGGCGGCGGCGGCAGCTCACGCCCTGGGCCACCCACCTGTCTGCACGGCGGCTGCCTACAGCATGAGCGACCCCCGGCGATTCCACTGCCTCGGCATGGGTAGGAGCCTCTCCGCCTTTCCACCTGGGCAAGGGGCCGATCCAGGGATTGGGGCACGGGGGGAGCCACGGGAGGGTCAGGGAGAGGCGGGTAGGCAGGCAGGCAGAGCAGCGGGGCTCTCCAGGTCAAAGCGCTCTTTCTCCAACCACTCTCCCCCGCCCCGAAGCGGATTCACACCGTCGCGGTGCCAAAAAGTCAAAGCACCCGAGTAGAAGAAGAACCCCGCTGGCCCTCTTTAGGATTACAGCGTCGAGCGTTCGCCGTCTTGCAGAGATTCGCCACTCCGGAGTAATCCGAGATTTACTCCGGTGGGGTGATTCCACCGCCCGTTCGGCTGCGGCCCGCCTCCAACCCATTCACTTCTCAGCCCATTGGCTCCGCCGATGGCCACCCAAAAGGAAGTTGGTCCCCTCGTCCCTAAAGTAAGCCTCCACCGACTTCCCCAAAGAGTCCTCAACTCCTTCGCTTCCATCGTGGCTCTAAGGAATGCAGCGGCTTCCGGAGGAACCCCCACAGACTCCATTGCGATCCTGAAGAGCGTTAAGCCGGGTCATCAACTCACACACACACACCCCCCCCCAGTGCATAGGGCTGGTGGAATAGCAGCGGCAGGGTTACTGTAGTGAGGCTCCTCTTTCATCTTCCTCCGAGGCGGAGGTGAGAAGCTGTTAAAAGGGAGCGAGTGCGATCTGGGCTGGAGAGCTGATGGGGATCGAGGGTGGTGGAGCCGCGGAGTGAATTCTTGGTGCGCCCTGCCAGTTGCATTCCTTCCTTTGGCTCTTGCTGGGGATGATCGCGGGTACGGGCGTCCGAGGGCTGTTGAACAAACCAGGGCGTTTCATTGGTGGTTAACTGGTCAGCGATGGGGACTGAGTGACTCCGGACGTTGTTGGACTGCAGCTTCCATCGCCCCTCACTACTGGCTGTGCTGGCGAGGGCTGATCGGAGGTGCAGTCCAACAGTATGACATGTCCACGTTCCCCTCCCCTGAACTAAACTGAGGCTGACGATCCCCAGGGAACAGGGTCAGAGGCTGCCGGCTCCAGCGGAGCTCAGGGAAGGGAACCGAGGGTGTGTCTTTGGTTCTGATCGCAGACTGAACCGGAACCTAGCCACTGGGCGCTTCTCTGCTTCTGAGAATGGCGGTACTCCCCACAAGCCATTCACTCCAAGGCTTGCGACTGCGAGTACTCCCATTAACTTCAATGGAACGTCTCCGTGGCTTGAGGATCCCAGTCTTGAGTCCAGGCCAGAGCGGCATTCAATTCGATTCTATGAGACCCGCATCTCTGGAGTAATGGGTTTGAGGATTGCAAGCTTAGACTCGTTGGTGACTGCTCTGAGTCTTGAAGTAAACTTTCCGAAGATTGGCCTCCATCTAAACGTGCGGTCCGGAGTCATCTCAGTCTAGACGTGTGATCAGCCACACTGGAACGAGTAAGTAGCTTGAGTGAGTATTCACTCACTTCTGAATACTCCTGCGTATTCTGTAGCTGTAAACCAAGGTCAACGAGATTACTTTGAGGATCTCAGTCTACATACGTGCAATCCGGGTTGGTCTCATTGCAATCCACGGATAATCCGGATTAATGCAGACATAGACTGGCAGCTCAAAACGACTCGCTCAAGATGGAGTTATGGCACGGAAGTTCTGAGTGAACAGTTTGGAGGTCTCAGTCTGCCCGCACCTTCTTTAGTTGACATTAGTGAGACAGCTTCTCGAAGGCCCATGATCTGTTGAGGTCTCCTCGAATGGCCTCAAAAGCGAAGAGAAGTTTCCCTTCTCGGAAAGGGCAGAAGAATGGTTGACGTGTAAGAGCGCCATGGCGGGTTTCCTGCTGGCTTGCCTTGAAAAGACTCTGCGACTTGGTCTGGTGAAGTAGGACGAGGCTTTTCAATCCCAAAACTAAGCCGAGAAAAACTAGCCAGGAGCTGCCTATTAAAAAAAGAAAGGAAAGAAGATGAAATCAGAACTTAACTTTTGGAAGGAGCTCTGAGCTCTGCATTATGCAGTGATTTTTCTTAAAGTGCCTTGAGGAGTAGTTCAGCCTTTCCCAACCTGGTGCCCTCCAGATGTGTTGGACTACAGCTCCCAACATGGCCAGCTGCCGGGGACGATGGGGATTGTAGTCCAAGATACCTGGGGGACACCAAGTTGATGGGGAAAGCTGGAGTACATTGTTGCTGATTACCACTCCAACTAGCCCTGCCACTCTTAGGAAGGATCAGCAGGGGAGGGTCCCGACGGCCAGATGTGTGGCTTGCAGGCCAGGCAGCCTTTAAGCCTTGACACATCTCCTTCGAATCAAAGTGTATGTCCTGTCGAACCAGTCGTAGAGTATGCAGGCTTTGGCGCTTCAGAGAGGTCTTCATCGGGCAGAACTCTGAAATGGGGAAGCATGCATATGATCGCAGCCATCATATGCAGGTGGCGTGGAGAGCACATAATGCAGGCCACATGCACATGCTGAAGCTAAGCAGGTATGAGCCGGGTCAGTGCTTGGATGGGTGACTGCCTGGGCTGCTGCCCACATCTGTTCTCCAGCACTGAGCAGGGGGTTGGACTCGATGGCATTCTAGGCCCCTTCCAACTCTACGTATTCTATGATTCTATGAACTTCTCCCTCCCTCTCCCATAACCCTAGAACTCGAGGTCCTCCACCTTAAACTGGTCGGTGGTAGGTTCTTCTTCTTCACGCGACGCAGGATTCATGCGTGGGCTTTGCCAAGACATGTGGGGATGGTCGCGGGTTTAGATGGCTTGAAAAGGGCTTGAATTTGGTTGAGCCAAAATAATCGGAGATGGGTCTTGTCCAGGGTGACTAGTCATGGAGCCATAACTACGCCTCCGAATACCAGGTGCTGGGAAGCAACAACGGGAGAAGGCTATATTGCCTTCACGTGGGCTTCCCAGACTCATCTGGTTGGCCACTGCAGGAAGCGGGATGCTGGTTTTGAGGGACCTTTGGTCTGACCCAGCGGGACTCTCTTTATGTCTCTTGTCCAGCCAAGCCATTTCTTCGATGCCGTGATTAGTTTCGCACCGACTAGTGCTTCCTTTCCCTGAGCGACTGGTGCCAAGGTCCCAGGCCAGACTTCTGGGCCGGCCTTAGAGGCGCTGCTCCTTCATCCTAATGGTGCGAGGAGACACCATTCAGCGGTGAGGGAGGAGCCCTGCTTCTTGAGCTCTGCTCTGGGCCTGGGTACTGAAAACAGACTCCAAGGCTGAGCCCGGGGGATCTGTTTTTGGACTGCAACACCCATAACTCCCAGGGCTTGAGCCCAGGCATCTGTTTAAGACAGGGGGTAGGTAGCCCAACCTGGGGGCTTCTACCTGTTTTGGACTACAACTCTCATCACCCCTTAACCATTGGCTGTGTGTGGCTGGGACTGATGGGGGTTATAGTCCAGAATATGTGGAGGGGCCCCAGATGGCTGAAGCCTGGCTTTTCCTAGGTTTTCTAACCGAGGCTGCTTCGCTCTCTGCCCACTCCAGGAGGCTCAGACGGCTCCGGCCAACTGCAGAACGGCAAGCGGATGCGCACGGCCTTCACCAGCACGCAGCTCCTGGAGCTGGAGCGCGAGTTCTCCTCCAACATGTACCTGTCCCGGCTGCGGCGGATCGAGATCGCCACGTACCTCAACCTGTCCGAGAAGCAGGTGAAGATCTGGTTCCAGAATCGGAGGGTGAAGCACAAGAAGGAGGGCAAAGGCACCCAGAGGAACACGCACGGCGGCTGCAGCTGCACCAGCAGCAACCCGGGACGTTTCCCCAGGTCAGAGGACGAAGAGTCGCTCTCGCCGGCCTCGGCTAACGAAGACAAAGAGGTCTCCCCTTTATGAGAAGACCCCTCTTGGACTCGGGTTGCTCTTCTCGCCGCCGGACGATCTCAGGCTGAGCCAGTCTTGAGCCTGCGGGTCTCCCATCTGCAAAGAGGAAAGACGTGGGGAGCGGGATAGGGGGGGCGGGGAAGACTCTTAAGGGCTCTGTCCACAGGGCTAGTGCTAGATTTGGTGGAATGTAAATCAACGTTCAGATAAAATGATATTTATGTAACATAAACTGCTGCAATTCTGTCCCGCCTGCCCCATCTCGAGTTAATAAACAGCCTTGGCAATCCTGGCTATCCCCCTAAGGTGGTGGTGGGGAGATGAGGAATCTTCACCCTCCCAAAAAATCTCCGTTGGAGGGGTGGGGCGGGGCGGGATCCCATTTGTCCCAGGGTTATGGGAGAAAGTTTAGAAACTGGAAAATGTAAAACACTGTCTGAGACTCTTTTTTGTACAGGTCTTTATAAAAAAAGAAAAAGAAAAGAATGAGTGGGGTGAGGAGAGGGAGAAAGAATCGGAGTTAGAGTCGTCCAGATGCTCCTGTTGTATGTGAATAGTTTTATACCAAATTTATATTTATATTTATTTAAATAAAGGAGATCAGGCAAGAAGTGGGATGGCTTTTGGTTCTTAAAAGACTCGTTTTTTTAAAAAAAAGAACTTCTTGTAAATTAAAAGGCTTGACAATACACTACTCTACATGCTTACTCACAAGTAAGTCCTACTATGTTCAGTTTGGGCTTATACCATAGTAAGGGTGCAATCCTATGCATGTGCAGACAGAAAAAAGGCTGTGCTGGCTGGGGCGTGCTGGCTGGGGCGTGCTGGGAGCTGTAGGCCTTTAGGATTGCACTTAAGGTGCAATCCTAAACATGCATAGAATTGCATGTTAAGTGTGTTTAGGTTTGCACCCTAAGGTTGTGCCAGGAGGAGACCTGAGAACTTATAGTAGCTGTAAGCAGGGATGCGGGGCAGGGGAGATATTCAGTGGACTTTTATTCCGCTTTTCTCAATTACCTAAAAAACGCTTTAAACCCCTAAATTCAAATTTAAAAATAGTTAAAGTTGGAAAACCAACAAAACGTTGCAGTATATCCTCAGCTAAAAAGAGGAATGCCCCTGTCCAAAACTCTGGACTAGGGGTGTTGAACCTCAGGCCCCAGGGGCCAAATTTAGCCCTCCCGGGGTCCCAATCTGGCCCTCTGGGGTCCTCCAGACAGCCCCTGCCAATTCCCCTGGCCGTATGCCCTGACCCCTGACCACCAGTCATTTGGTGGTTTCCCAACTTTTGTGCAGTTTTTACCCCATTGTAAGAGATTGAAATGCCTCTGCTAAGGCTGAGTTACTGGCAGGAAGAGCTTTAAGCTAACATATGCTGGCATTTTTGCCCCTGCTCCTTTTGCCCCACCCACCACTGGAATGCAGGACCCCCACCCCAGAGCTTCTCCCTAGGGCTGAAAGAGGTTCAACACCCCTGTTTTAGATAGCCTGTGTGGGATATTTAAAGTGCAGTCAAAACCAATGATTCATGTTTCACCACATAGGTTCATGAAGGGTTAAAACCACAGTCTCTTCTCAGGTGAATTTCCTAGAAGAGACTCAGTGAGGTATCTTTACCTGTGCCCCCTAGCAGGAAGTGGGTGTAGCTCAATGCTCTTCTCTTCCTGCTTGGACAAACTTAGTTGCTTGTTTGCTGTAATACCAACAACACGATGTACCAAGAGTTGCTGGTCTGAACTCCATAAGTTCAGACCCCAAGTGATACCAAATGAACCTTTTCCAACTGTGAGAAACGCTTTTAAGTCTGCCTGAATGAAACTGCAAGATCTGAGTGAGTAAATGTTATTTTTGACTTTTACAAGACTGTGTCTCTGATTATTGTTTTGTGGGAGAGAAAAGGGGGCAAAACCAGGGAAATCCAGTCTGCCTTAAAGCATAGATTTCATAGATCATAGAGTTGGAAGGAGCCTACAAGGCTATCGAGTCCAACCCCCTGCTCAATGCAGGAAACTAGAGGAGGGGTCTCCCATCCAAGTAATAACCAGGCCTGACCCTGCTTAGCTTTCCACACTCAGACAAGCTGAGCCAGCATGAGCCACATGCTAACTGGCTAACACTAGCCAAATCTGTTGGATAATTAAAATTGCAGTCAAAACCTATGGCTAATGTTTCACCAGGTAATTGGGTGAAATGGTTAAGATCACTGATACCTTCTAGGGTGGTTTTCCTAGAAGGTACTCATTGAATTATTAACAGCCTGAACAGGAAGTGGGCGTTGCTCCCAGCTTCTTCCTCCTTTCTGTTCAGACTCGAGTGAGCTTGGCACCACCAGGTTGTTGGCTCCACGTGGTCCTTGTAGCAGCATGTAGCCAGAGTTGCTGGTCTGAACTCCACAAGTTCAGACCCCAAGTATTTCCAAATGAACTTGTAACCAACTATAAGAAACGCTTTTAAGCCTGCCTGAATGAAACTGCATAATCTGAGTGAGTAAATGTTACTTTTAACTTTTACAAGACTGTGTCTCTGATTATTATTCTGAGAGAGAGAAAAGGGGGCAAAACCAGGGAAACCCAGTCTGCCTTAAAGCATCCTGGATTACCAAATGCTAACTGGCTAACATTAGCCAAACCTAAGCTTCTTTTAAGCTGGAAAGCGACTCTACTCTGCTGATCTCACTAACATGAGATAGGAAGGATATTACTCCACAATATATCCTCTCCTAGTATCTTTTCCAAGTCCCAACATGGGTTATGGGCCCAGGATAGATTGTTTTGGTAGCATTTTGGTGGATGCCACTGGATTCTCTTCAGGGAGAAGAGGAATCCAAAGCAGCCATATTTTTCTTTGTTCCCTGGTGAGCACATGGTGACTCCATTGTCTCCTTGTGAAAGAGAAACCCCCTTTCCTCAGAAGGCAGTAGTAAGGCAGTGAAGGTTTTTGAGTTTTGGGCATTTTCAGTTTTTGAGTTTTGCACATTTTTCCACTTTTGAGTTTGGCATTTTTCCCAATTTTGATTTTTTGGGCATTTTTCTTGATTTTTGATCCCTGAAGATGAGCTGAGCAAACTCAAGAGGAGAGAGCTTCTCCAGGCTGCCCAAATTAACTGAAGCAAATTTCATACAATGGAATAGGCGATTGAAAGTGATTTTGGACAGACTTGAAGTCCTGGGCTGTATTAAAGAAGATAAGCCTAGTGGCGCTGGTGAAGAGACCAGAGCAGCAGCCAAAGAATGGGAAAAGCAAAACAGGATAGCAATATCTGTTATCATAGAAAATTTAACTGATTGCCAAATGATCCATGCTGGAGAAGGGGAAACAGCCAGAGAAGTCTCCATAATCTAGAAAAGGCATTTGGGTTTACAAGCAAGCAGTCTCATAAGCGCCTAGTGAGAGATATGTTTCATTTGAAGCTTGAGTGCAAGAAAGATTGTGGAAGTCATGTGGAAGAGTTTTTAACTATTATTGAAAAGTTAAGACTGGCAGAATACGTGATGAATGAAGATCAGAAGGTCTGCTACTTCCTGGGGTCACTGGGATATAAGTTTGAGATTTTTATATCCAGAATGGACAGTGTCCCAAATTTAACACTAAAAGATTTAATTGGTCATTTGAGAGAAGAATGTATTGAGAGAAGGGAAGAATCTCCAATCAGGCATTCTAAGCAAAGTGACTCAAACTACTTGTCCCAAGGGAATGGGAAAGGCACATCCAAGAGAATTGTATGCTTTAATTGCAACAAAGAGGGACATATTGCCAAGTTCTGTAAGGCCCCGAAGACAAAGAAGCCCCCATCTTTTAGGCAGCAAAAGGAAAAGAAGGGGAGTGATGAGAATAGCTTACTGATGCAACAGAAGAGTTTAGCAGCTAACTGTTACAAAAGTAAGTCAAGCAAATGGGTCATAGATTCGGGTGCATCGAGCCATTTCTTACACGAGAGAGGATTCTTCAAAGAAATCAATGAGATTGAAGAATCACAAAGTGAGGACATCCAGATTGCAGATGGCAATGTGATAAAGGCACAAGGTGCAGGCTCAGGAGTTCTACACTGCAAGGTTGGTGGTGAAACCAGAAAGAACTGTGTAGACAGAGTTATCTACGTTCCAAAATTAAGTTGCAACATGCTCAGTGTCTCCACTTTAGCAAAGAAAGGCTGATCTGGAGCTTTGGCACAGAAGACTTGGACATAGAGAAACAAGCACAATAAAGGAACTGCAGCGCAAGGAGCTGGCAAGAGGAGTGGAAGTAACCCAGAGTATTATTTGAAGGTGACAAGTGTAAAGTGTCCAAAAATGGTAAAGTGTTTGTTGAAGCTAGTCTGATCAATGGCGTGTATGAGGTTATTGTTTCAGAATCTCAGTCTGCTAAAGTTGCGTGCCCAAAGAAGAAGGATGAGGCTGTCCAAGATGGACTTGTGGACTTGACATACTAAATGACTGCTGACATCCTAACCAAGGCTCTACCAAGAGACAGTTTCCAGAATCTTCGAGTCAAGATGGGACTGTGGGTGGATTAATAAAATTGTGAATGAATGTGTGTTGTTTTGCCTGAGAAGGGGTGTGTTGGATAATTAAAATTGCAGTCAAAACCTATGGTTAATGTTTCACCAGGTAATTGGGTGAAATGGTTAAGATCACTGATACCTTGTAGGGTGGTTTTCCTAGAAGGTACTCATTGAATTATTAACAGCCTGAACAGGAAGTGGGCGTAGCTCCCAGCTTCTTCCTCTTCCTGTTCAGACTCTAGTGAGCATGGCACCACCAGGTTGTTGTCTCCACGTGGTCCTTGTAGCAGCATGTAGCCAGAGTTGCTAGGTCTGAACTCCACAAGTTCAGACCCCAAGTATTTCCAAATGAACTTGTAACCAACTGTAAGAAACTCTTTTAAGCCTGCCTGAATGAAACTGCATAATCTGAGTGAGTAAATGTTACTTTTAACTTTTACAAGACTGTGTCTCTGATTATTGTTCTGAGGGAGAGAAAAGGGGGCAAAACCAGGGAAACCCAGTCTGCCTTAAATCATCCTGGATTACCAAATGCTAACTGGCTAACACTAGCCAAATCTAAGCTTCTTTTAAGCTGGAAAGGGACTCTACTCTGCTGATCTCACTAACGTGAGATAGGAAGGATATTACTCCACAATATATCCTCTCCTAGTATCTTTTCCAAGTCCCAACAAAATCTAAGCTTCTTTTAAGCTGGAAAGGGACTCTACTCTGCTGATCTCACTAACGTGAGACAGGAAGGATAATATTCAACAATATATCCTCTCCTAGCATCTTATTCAAGTCCCAACAACCTGGAACAGACACTTCATAATTCTGTTCAGGGTTCATGGGTGGGGGAAGGTTTCAGGAGGTGGGGGGAAGGAAAGGGACAGTTTCCTTTCTTTCCTCCCCCCCCCTTTCCCACTCTCCTGAAACCTTCTCTTCCTGTGCTATAAATTGCTAAAAGACTCTGCTGCCAGACATGGACCTGAGCATTTTATTGCTCTACAGCAGGGGTGGAAAACCTTTTCAGGTTCAGGGCCATGTTGCTCCCCTAGGGGGCAGGTGACATCATGGGGCAGGTCTCTATCTCTGACTTCAGGTGCGTGGAGCTCCTCCAACTGGTCCCTTAGCCAGGGAAACTGTTTTGTTCTGCACAAGCTTTCCCTGGCTAGGGACTCAACCAGCGTTACTTCTCTGTTGCCTTTCCCACACGGGGAAGGTGAGGGAGGAGCAAAGCTGTGGCTCAGTTGCTCTCACCCCCTCTCCCTTCTGATGAAGTGGGGGCTTTGGGGAGGAGGAGAAGAGGCTTTGGAGAGGCTGGATGGGATGGCCTGGTGAGCCAAATTTGGCCTGTGGACCACAAATTCACTATTCCTGCTATACAGCATGGTGGGAAATCTTTTTCTGTTGAGGGGAGTATACCTTCAGGGATAATCTGTCAACTGCCACATGCCAGTGGTGTCCAGGGCCAAAGCCTGTGGTGTGCAAGGCCAAAACCAAAGGCAGGTTCACTCTCTCTTTCTGCCACCCCCTTCTCTCTCTCCCTCCCCCCCTCTCATACCCGCCCTCTCATACTCCCTTCTATTTCTCTCTCTATCTTCCTCCCTGCCCAGCTATCTGTTGTGGGAGAGACATATCTCTCTTGCCAGAGATCTGAACTATCACTTGCAGCAGAGGGCTTTTGAAATTAGGCCAAGGGCCACAGGTTGCTCAGTCCCGCTACACAGCAATGGGGAAAGGTTTCTGGAGAGTGAGAAAGGGGAAAGGTGTCATTTCCATTGCCTCTTCCTCCCTGAAAGCTTCCCCAATAGTGGGGGAGGATAGTTTTCTAACCTCAGGGCACATATCTTCCCAATCTGAATTCCTCTCTAGGATTGGGGTGGGGTGGGGAAGAGAAAGTTTCTGAAGGGAGATAGGTATTCTTTTTGCTTTCCTCCCACCTAAACTCTCCCCATATGGTATTGGTACAGGTATGTTTTTTGTCAGTTTGTGTGAAGCAGCTGACAAAAGCATAGCCCTGAAACAAACCATTTCTGGTTGCTCTCCTTCATGTCTTAACAAGGTAAGAACATAAGAAGAGCCATGCTGGATCAGACCAAGGGTTCATCTAATCCAGCATTCTGTTCACACAGTGGCCAACCAGCTGCCCATGGGATCCCACAAGCGGGACATGTATCCAGCAACTGGTGTACATGGGCATACTGGCTCTGATACTGGAGGTAGCATATAGTCATCAAAACTAGTAGCCATCAATAGCCTTCATTGGTAGTCTTCACACAAGTGCCCTTCAGGTGCAGTCAGAGCCATGTGGGAGCCACTTTTCTATCATCTGATTCCATGTGGCAGGGGGCTGCATGTGAATGAGGCCACCACTTGAGTCTTTTCCTATTTCCTTGTGCCTAAACTCTGTCATTGTGTCATGTACAGGCAGTACATTCCCAGTGATGGAAATAATATTATTGCCCAGCTTTATATATTTTATGGTATTTCTACTTATACCCCAATTGTTCTACCCAATAGTTATCCAGATGCTGAGACGGTTTTTCCCTAGTGATATAATAATTTGTAGAAAAATAATGTGCACTTTATCTTTTTTTCTTGTATCCACCCCACCCCACTCCTACTTACAAGCTACTACAAGTTGTTAAGGAACTGAGCAGACCAATTCCCTCTCCCCAACTCCAGTTCCCTCTTGTTCTTTCAATGGATACATTCAGTTCCTCAGTGGTTCTTATTCTCTAGCTCCTGAAAGCTCGCAGGTCCTTGTTAGGCAGTTGGGAGGATTCTTCTCCTTTTAATTTACAAACTACTATCACCTAACTACCTACAGAACCCCCTGAATATGTGGAAACTATTCATTTAATTTGGAATGGCCATTTTTTGCTCCCAGACTGATAGGCACTGAACCATTCAAGTTTGGTACTGGGGACGACGACAAGTGGGAACCTGCAACAAAAAATTGCAGCGTATCTTCAGCCCCATATAAGTAACACCAGGGCTCTAGCTAGCCTAGAACAGAAGCCTTGTAGCCAACAGGTGTTTGGAACTCAAGGGGGAGGGGGTTGAAAAGGAGGCACCTTTTTTTCCCTTCCCACCTGATACCGTTCTTTTATCCCCGTATTGCAGATTGGGGTTAGGGACTCTGGCAGAGTGGCTAATAAAAGTCCTGCAGTGACCAGTGCTAATGTTGCTGATTATGGGCTAAGGCTAGTTTAGATTTCCATTCAGAAATCACCTACACAAAACACATCTCAGGTTACAGTAAGGATCAATCTACTTAAATTGCTGAGACTCCCTTCCAGTCCAAATCCAGTGCTCAGTTGCATGCGGAAGACTTGTGCTCCATTGATTTACATGCAATCATTTTGCATTTTTAAATGTTTAAAAACTAAAGTAATAATACTGACTTTCCCGACACGGAATAAGACCCAAGTTAAAAAGAGAATGAGAGCCAGTGTGGCATAGTGGTTAGAGTGTTGGACTGGGACTCGGGAGATCCGGGTTCAAATCCCCGCTTGGCTATGAAACTGACTTTGGGCCAGTCACTGACTCTTAGCCTAACCTACCTCACAGGGTTGTTGTGAGGGTAAAATGGAGAGGAGGAGGAGGATTATGTAAGCCGCCTTGGGTTCCTTTCAGGAAAAAAGGTGGGGTATAAATATAATAAATAAATAAAAATAAACTCTCTTTACAGCTGCTGCATTCTATTCCTGGTTGGACACACTGCTTCACAATCATAGCTTTGCTAAAATTCTGGATTTTTCCTTTGTTTTGTATGGGGCAATATTCACTTCTGCCCCAAGGGAGTGGCGGAAAGTAGAGGAAGTTTCATTTCCACGAAACAAGATGAGTTACTCTAATATTTCTTACCTCAATAGGTTCAATTGCCATCCTGGAAGTTTACAGTTCTTGTTAGACTAGTTTGGATTTTTATTTAAATATTTTTCATTTATTTTACACATTTATATATTTCTACATACCTAGGAAGTCCCCTGCTCTGAATTTGTAAAAAAACAAAACAAAAACAAACCACTATCTTATGTTTGGGTTGCCTGTTTCACTTCCAGACTGAATGGCACCCAACCACCTGAGTTCTCAATTAGAGGGAATGATGATGGTTTATGTCCTTGATCCTGAATTCACTGAATGACAGCCACTTCACACTTTATGCGAACACACATGCCACAAGAAATCATGGCCAAACAGAAGTTCCCTGCAGAGTGCATCCACACAGCATGCATGTTTCAAAATGTGCTTTGTAACACAAAATGCTGTACTCCACTGCAGCACGGGAGCAGGCTAACTTCAGTCTCAGGGCCACCCAGAGTGGAGGGGCAGGCACTGGGAGTGGGACCATTTGTCCCTGGTCTATGCAAAGCAAGGGGCTCCTTGCCTCAGCTCCTGTGCATACAGTTGGCCTCCGCCCTGGTCCTGCCCCATTGCTCACCAGAACCCCACACGTGTATGGGTCCTTGTAGGGGGCAGCAACAGGGCTTCTAACATCACACCTGCCCTAGGCCACATAAACCCTCTGGGTGATGCTGTTCAGTCTTATGTGGTACACTTTTTTTTTTACTTCCCTAGAATCCTGGTCCATAACTGTGTTTTAATTTTCAAAGCAAGAATGCATATTCAGGCTCTCTTAACAGACAAGGCAGCTAACTAGCTAGGCTGTGTTAACTAACCATGAGTATGCACTGTTATCCACCACAGCCTTGATCATTGTCTTGGATACATATAACTTGTGTTTCAGAAATTGGGAGTGAAATCTAGAGCCATTTAAAGAAAAGGGAAATCTTGGCATGGCAGGAGATCAGCCAATGTGCAACATCCTTGACAGAGTTATTGTGTGCTTTGAAAAGCACTTGAGGTGGCGATTTTGCAGTTACACAAATTTACTTTAATGAATGTGGATGTATCCCTACTCACAAGCCAGTTGTGTTGGGATATTTGGGTTTAAGGTGACTTCTGCCAACTAGCTCAAATCTAAAGACTCTGATTTCACTTGTTTCAGTAGAGCAGCCTGCACTGATATAAGACAAGTGTGCTTGGCGTAGTGGTGAGAGTGTTGGACTGGGACTCGGGAGATCCGGGTTCTAGTCCCCACTCGGCCATGAAATTCACTGGGTGACTTTGGGCCAGTCACTGACTCTCAGCCTAACCTACCTCACAGGGTTGTTGTGAGGATAAAATGGAGAGAAGGAGGAGGATTATGTAAGCCTTGCAGGAAAAAAGGCGGGGTATTAATATAATAAATAAATAAAAAATAAAAATTCATATTCTTTGTGACTTTGGCCCTGGATACATCCCACAAGAGGTAATAGGGCTGATCTATAGGAACAATGTTTTATAGACCACCCAAGAAAAATTGTTTGAAAGGCAGGGTAGAAATCCTAAAGGAGGTAGGCCCTCTACTTTTAAATAAGAGGGTGGCTAATCATTTTTGGTTTCCTTCTGTTAGGATGCAAATGACCTGAAAGCAATGTATGTTAGAGAAATCAGTGTGTGTTAAACACAGTGTTTCTAATGCTAAACACTCGTAGGAAACTGGTAGAACAATAAATGCTGCATTCAAGGCAGCATTTATTTCTTAATGATTGCCTTCATAGTCTTTTAGACAAGCACTGATGTACATGTAACTGTAGCTTAATTTCAAACAGTAATGCAAACAAACTAGCATGTCAGATTAGTATGTGCAAGTGGGACCTGCAACAAAATGCTGCAGTATATCCTCGCCTCCTAACATCAGTGCTACTGTTCAGAGTTTCACCCATCCATCCATGCCCTCATCCAGGATACTCTATTCCATTCTCCCCGCCCCATTCTCCCCATCTCAACTGACACTCAATGTTCTATGGCTACTGAGCATGCCCTGTCCTTATTGGACTGTTTCTGGGGAGGGAAGTCTTGTTTCCTCCTTAGGTTTTGTGTGTGGGGGGGGGGGCTTAGATGTTTTTACTTCTGCAAACTTTGGGGTTCCCCCAAGCATTTTGATACCTCCTCATGTTTCTCGGTGGCCCTGCTTTGGCTCCAATCCTGTCAGCATTCATCCCCTGAGTTAGCTATTAGATAGAGTGATCCATGCATCCATCTATTCAAGATTTATGCTTTTTCTTGTAACGGTTTCAAAAGGAGCATGATAAGACACACTCCAGAGATATACGGTAAGCTGACTGATCAATATACCATAGTCACCATTTAAATTATGATGAGGGATTCCTATTTAAATGGCAGAGATCAACAGGTTGCCTTAGGGAGGTGGAACAAGTGCAGTAGCCCAAGCCCTGTTTTCCTGATATGTTGCATCAGGTGTCCAGCATTACACTGATGGTCAAAGTGTCCTCTTGGGTACCATATTTACCTTGAAGCAGGCCGTATTCTGGCTGATCATGTCTCAATCAGTCCTACTTGCAGCCATAGCCTGTGTGCACAGAGCTAAGTCTCTGAATCCATAGCTGGTCAGTGCAAGACCTCAAGCAGCCCTAGCAGCAGCTTGCTGCTTCCTCTGTCACTCTACTTTTTCAGCTGATAATTGCTCAGGCACAAGGCTTTCCTAGAAGTCTCCCTTTCCCCTTACAGAGAGCCCACAAACCATCTGGCATTCTTTCAGTCCGGAGAATGATAGCCATATCTTCAGATACATAAAGGTGTGATGTTAGAAAGCTGATAATTAGTACCTCCTCCAGGTGTTCCCACAAAATGAGGGGAGGCAGGGGGCGGGCAACTAAGGAGGTGGCCTTTTCAGTGGAGGCACCCCAGTTGTGGAGTGCTGCCCCCAGAGGGGCTCACCAGGCATTATATATATATAATGTTTCATTACATTGTTGTATTTTATGGTTTTAAGTTTTGTGAATGGCCCAGAGAGCTTCAGCCATTGTACGGTATAGAAATGTAATAAATAAATACGTATCCAGTGGCTCTATTAGCACTGGACTTTGGGGCCCAGATCCAGGGTGCTGCAGTTTGGGCCTGGCAAAGAATCACTAGTGGAGGCAGCCGGAAACAAACATGGTGTCACCACCCAGCATGGGCAGCTGCACACTGGGACTGATGGCAATTCCCACAACCTCCTTTTTTCTTTTCTTTCTTTAAATATTTAGTCAGAAGGGGCATGCTGCATAGTAAAGTACCTGCTGCCAAGGCTCCATGTGGGGCCCAAGGGCACTCTGGGGAAATGAAGATGGCGGATGCTGCTGGAGCCTCAGCAGTGTGGGATATTCAAATGCAGTCAAACCAAAACAACTCATGTTTTGCTAGATAGCGCATGAATTGGGGACTCTGTGAGGTAACTTCCCTCATGTGCCTAGACAGGAAGTGGCCGTAGCTCAATGCTTCTTCCTTCCTGCTTGACCACAAACTTTCTTCTGAAACTTCTCTTCCAACATGGTAGCAATGTGAGATCGGCTGCTGGTCTGAGTCCCAAGCTCAGACCCCATGTAAAGCCAGATGTAAGATAACAACCGTTTTAAGTCTGCCTGAATGAAACTGCAAATCTGAGTGAGTAAATGTTACTTTTTAACCTTTACAAGACTGTTTCTCTGATTATTGTTTTGCGGGAGAGAAAAGGGGGCAAAACCAGGGAAATCCAGTCTGTCTTAAAGCATCCTGGATTACCAAATGCTAACAGGCTAATACTAGCCTAATCTAAGCTTCCTTTTAAGATGAAAAAGGGACTCCACTCTGCTGTTCTCACTAACTGAGAAAGGAAGGATAATACTCAACAATATATCCTCTCCTGGCACAATACTGTAGTCCCAACAAGCAGGAGGTGCTTTTCTACACAGCACATCCACCCAACTAGACGGAGGAGGAGGAGGAGGGCACTCTTTCTCAAGTCCCTGTGCTGCCTGGTAAGCTTGGGGAAGGAGGAGCCAAATGGGAAATCTATAGCTCTCCAGCTGTTGCTGGACTACAACTCTCATCATCCCATCCATGATCTTTGGCAATGCTGGCTGGGGCTGATTGGAGTTAGAGCCCACCAACATGTGAAGGGCCACATGTTCCCCACCCCTGAACTAAAGCTTCAGAAACAGGTCTAGTGGCCTGTTTTTTCTGTATGAGAAAGCAAGTGGAGGAAGGTGGGCTAGCACCTCAATCTTCATCCCCTAAATTGATTCCAGCCCTTTCTGATGACACAGATGCCACTTTCTCCACATCCCTTTTGCCTTTAGGCTGACATCCTCCAGGAAGCCCAATTTGTCCAATGGACTTCAGATCACCAACCTTTATTCTCAACCCATCTGGAGAACTCTGAAAACAGGTTGCTTCTTGCCTGCTGAAACCCAATTGCCATACATTGGGATGGCCTGTCCGCATCAGAACCAACTTCAAGAAGTTTCAGCCAGGAATGGAGAGCTCATAGTTTGAATTCGAAATGACCTTTGATGCAAACATCTCTCCTGGAACAAGAACTTTTTTTCAGGTACAAGATCTTTGCCCCTCATTCCTTCTGCGATTGAATTGTATGTAATTAAAATTTATTAAAATGTAATTGAAGTCAATAGGATTTGCTTGCAAGGAAATTTACTTCAAGGAAATTGATCCCCTTGAAAACAACGTGCTGGAGTTCTGAGTAAAAGTGGTTAGGAGGACTGGGCTGCAAAAGCCAGATCCCACTCAAAACCCAAATACACTTTATTGACTTAGGCCCACAGATTCTAGCCAATTTCATGGCTTCATTGGAAAGAAACAGGGTTCAATCCAAGTATGTTAACTGGTTCTGGATAGATTTGAAACAAAGTACTTCTTCATACAGTGCATAGTTAAGCTATGGAATTCAATCACAAGATGTAGTGATGGCCACCAAGTTGGAGGGCTTTAAAAGGGGATTGGACAGATAAGGCTATGAATGGCTACTATCTTGATGGGTATTTGCTACCTCTAGCATCAGAGGCATTATGCCTATGTACACCAGTTGCTGGGGCACATGGGTGGGAGGGTGCTGTTGCACTCATGTCCTGCTTGCGGGTTTCCCCATGGGCAGCCGGTTGACCTCTGTGTGAACAGAATGCTGGACTAGATGGACCCTCAGTCTGATCCAGCATGGCTCTTCTGATGTCCTTATGTCCTTATGAAAGGAACCATTTTGATGGAACCGTGGGTCAGAGTTCTCCCATAGTGTTTAAAGTGGCACCACACTTGATTAAGCAGATATTGGTTGTTTGAAATGGAGAACTTTTACACATCCTCTGGCGCGATCCAAACTTGATTGCAATGGCTGAGATTGAAGGGCGCGCTTACTTTCTCCCATTGAAATCGATGAAGGTGCAGGATGATCCTAAGCACATTTGCTTGGAAATAAGTCTCACTGAGTTTACTCCCTAATAAATGCGTTCAGGAATGCAGCCAGAAAAGTGCTTAACACTTCATCAGGGTGATTTTATGAGCTGGTCCTCATGCTGAAAATAGGTGCCTTGTTGCCAAAAGGTGGGAGAAATAAGATAAAGAGGTTCTAGAACTAATTTAAAGATACAGTAATACCTTGGATTGCAAGTAACTTGGTTTGAGAGCGTTTTGCAAGACAAGCAAATTTTTAAATATTTATTATTATTTTTACTTGATATACAAGCGACGTCTTGCAATACAAGTACTGTAGTACGGCTTAAATTAAAAATCTCTGTACAGATTTTTTTGGGGGGATTTCGTTTTGATATAAGAGTGTTCTGGATTACAAGCACGTTTCCGGAACGAATTATGCTCTCAATCCAAGGCATGACTGTATATCCGTGTCAGCCAAGCGTTGTTTGAAGAATATCTTTTGTTGAGACTTGAATAAGATGCTAGGAGAGGATATATTGTTGAATATTATCCTTCCTATCTCACGTTAGTGAGATCAGCAGAGTAGAGCCCTTTCCAGCTTAAAAGAAGCTTAGATTTGGCTAGTGTTAGCCAGTTAGCATTTGGTGATCCAGGATACTTTAAGGCAGGCTGGATTTCCCTGGTTTTGCCCCCTTTTCTCTCCTTCAGAACAATAATCAGAGACACAGTCTTGTAAAAGTCAAAGTTAACATTTACTCACTCATATCTTGCAGTTTCATTCAGGCAGACTTAAAAGTGTTTCTTACAGTTGATAAAGAGGTTCATTTGGTATTACTTGGGGTCTGAATTTATGGAGTTCAGAACAGCAACTCTTGTTACATCCTGTTGTTGGTATTACAGCAAGCAAGCAACTCTAAGCAGGAAGAGAAGAGCATTGAGCTACCCCCACTTCCTGCTAGGCACACAGGTAAACAACATACCTCACTGAGTCTCTTCTAGGAAATTCACCTGAGAAGAGACCAGTGGCTTTAACCCTTTCATGCACCTAACTGGTGAAACATTAATCATTGGTTTTGGCTGCCCTTTAAATATCCCACATCTTTCATCTATATTTCAAAGAGGAGCAGCAAAGAAGTATCCGAATAAGCACTCCCCCATCACACTCACACACACTACACACTTTCCCCTTGTAGAAAGTAACGAGCCCCAGATTAATTAAGGAGTGACAATTTCAATCTGCTGTTAGACGGAGGTTGGCACTGCCCAAGGCTGAGCGTGGGGAGCTCGCCAGCCTTTGCTTTTTATTGTCCGCTTTTTCTCTGAAGAGCAGACAAAGATGGATAGAGGGACCCTGAAAAGCAGGAGGCGTATTTCAAACAGGCCAATAAAGGGCGCCTGTCACTTTAAGACAAGAACCAGAGCGCTTTGATGACTTTGTATTAAGCATCACGGTTCCCAATAAGTGACTCCAACTCCCCTGAGACGGGAGCTGAAAGGAAATGTAAGGGGATGACACTTCAAGTGAAGCTACTTTAGCCAGAGCACTCCAGGGTGAAAGAAAGATACGGGACGGAGGACTTGACCTGTGGGTTGATTTTGTTTTGCTTCCCAAAGTCAGACGAAATCTAGCTATTCAGAGTTGTATAAAAGTAGGATGCTGCAACCCCTTATTAAGCCACTCGTGCTCGTAGGACTGCTCGGCGGAAAGTGGGCTTGAAAATCGCCTTTGGGCAGGCAATCTCGGATCAGTGCAGCAGAAAGCGTTATTGCCAGCACTCCGGCTTAACTGGCTTGGGGAGATCGGTTTTGCTCCCTGAGGAACAAATCATATAAGCGAAGTAGATCATTTGCCATGTGTACCAAGGGGTAAAACCATCGGCTCTCCTTCTGAGACTCCCAAACTGCCTGGAGAAGAGTTCTGGTGAACTGGAAAACTTGATCACTACTTTTTTAAAAATCGGTCTCAATAAACGTATTATGCTACTGTTGGTGCTTGGATTTTCTTTTCCCCAAACGTTCCTCCTTGTCTCTTCGTGAGTGCCTTTTAGAGCAACGTTCTTCCCCCAAAACATAGGCCAGTTTAGGGCGCAATCCTATCATGTTTAGTCAGAAAGAAGTCCTACAACTCCCAGCATTCCCCAGCCAGCATATGACTTTTTTTTGTCTAAACATGCATAGGATTGCGCCCTTAGCAATTTTAAATTGATTTTTTCCCCTTGAAAAACATTGATTCAGCTTAATTTAAAAAAGAAAAGAAAACACCCTCCTTGAATATAGCGAGTCAGCTTTAAAACATAAATAAATAAAACTAGATGAGGTTTGTTTTCCCACTACTCTAGTTTTCCCATTACTAGAGGCAGGAGGTGGCTGATTTCACGCCTTTCTCCCCACCCCAGAGCCACGTTGTTTCTCAGGTTTGAATTCCAAATTCTGCCGAGGCTTATGGAGAGGATGAAGCCAATTGTATGTAGGAAAACTGCGTAAAAAAGCAGTTCGCAGACAGCATTGGAAGATGGTATGTGCAAATGAATGTGTGTAGAAATGAATGGTGGGAAAGTGTGCCCGAAAAGATAACTTCTTTGTGTGAGGGAGAAATCAGGAGAGGCAACGATCAAATTGCTGTGCATGAGGACGAGGGGAAAGGGGTCGTATCGTATGCTGATAGGAAAGGGGGGGGATGTTCCCTGTGTACTTGTGGAAGAGCAAGAGAGATTGACTGGAAGACAGTGTGTGTATCAAAGAAAATAAGGGCGGAATCCTATGCATGCTTAGACAGAAAACTCCCTACAACTCCCAGCATTCACCAGCCAGCTATGCATAGGTTTGCGACCGAAAACGCTAGTCTGTAGCAGGGCTGGGAAACCTGTGGCCCTCCCAGATGATGATGTACTGCTATTCCCATGAATCCCATCGCCCTTCACCCTTGAGTCAGGCTGGCTAGGGCTGATGGTATCTGGAGGGAGGCAAAGGTTGCCCAGTTAGGAGTGCGAGAAAGATTTATTTATTTATTTATTATATTTATGAATCGCCCATCTGGCTAGACATCCGGCCACTCTGAGCGATGTACAATCCAATAAAATACAAGGGTGGGGGGGAAACACACACACACACACACACACACACACAGTATAAAATACAATTAAAAACAGTACAAAACTTTAAAATCCTAACCCACCCTATATTCCTGCCTGAAAAGCCACGTTTTTAATGCAGGGCAGAAGCTAATCAAGGAAGGGGCATGGCGAAGGTCACTGGGGAGAGAGTTCCATAAATTGGGGGCTGCCACAGAAAAGGCCCTCCTCCTAGTCCCCACCACCCTGGTTTCTCTGGCTGATGGGACAGGGAGAAGGCCGCCGGTGGCAGGTCTTGTTGAGCAGGCCTACTTGATGTTGCCGGAGGCGCTCCTTGAGATAAACTTGTGATTGAGAGAAGGTAAAAGAGCATGACTGGGTGAAAACTGTTTATGTGAGAAAGGATGCTGTGCCCCGGAATGTGTAAGGAGTGAATGTGAGTGAATGTATGCTAGCATCGTGTAAGAGGGAGAACCCGTGTGCGTTAATGTCACTGTGGGACTGAAAAGGCGTTCCTGCCTGTGAGTTAAATGTATGTAAAGTGGGTGAGTGAGAATGAATTTTGTGACAGAAAGTGCCTGGTTGCCTGAGAGAGCGAGCAAGAGGTATTTTTTGGTGAGTGGACGAAAGAAAGGTAGTGTTATGTGATAACGTGTACCCTTGTGAGGGGGGAAAGTGGATAAAAAGTAAGAGACAGTGAAGCGGGCCAGTAAATGAGTATCTGTGGAAGAGACCTGAGGAGAACGTGCACGTGAATGAGCGCCCCTCATTCTCACTCTTTTGAAGACGTGTCTTGGTGGGCGGGTGTGAGTGGGGAAATGCTCCCTTGTGGGTCTCCCTTGGGCTGCGGGGGTTCAAGGGAGGGGGCAAGCCCACCTGCTAGGCAGGCGGAGCCGTCGACAGTTTGGGGTTTTCTGCCGAAGCTCTGAGCGGAGAAAGGGATGGGGACCCCCGCCGGCTGCAGCCTCCCGCCCTTTTGAAGGCCCAGCGCAACAAGGCCTCCTCCGAGCTCCGGCTGAGGCGTCGCGAGAGAGCCGTTTAGTAGTCACTCTTTCATTACGCACTGTTTGAACCTTGCAACATGTGGTAATTTCTGAGGGCCAAGCTAACAAGGGGAGGCAGCGAGGATTACGGCGGAGGGGGCCCGGGGAAATTAGCCAACGGTTAATTTAACGCGCTTTCTGCCCGAATTTCAAGGCAGGTGAAAGCCGAGTCTCATGCCGGCTCATTCACGGTTGGGAATATCAATGGCTCTTCTCCCCCCCCCCCCCCCATATATAATCAGGGAGAAAAAGAAGAAGAAAATACATGCAATGAATATGTCGATTTTTAATTACATGACTATTACTATTAATGGAATTACACCGTGCCACGCAGGTGGGGGGGTAGGAGGAGGGTGGGGGGGTCCATGTGGAACCTGCTTTTCTCTTATCGCGTCCGTCCGTCCCCCCCAGCCCGGGTTCTACTGCAATGGAATCAGATTAACAATGAAATGAGTATTTTATGAGCTTCCTCCGCCACACAGACCTGGATTCAAAGTGTCAAAACAAGAAACGTGTGGGGGGTGGGGAACCCGAGCTCATTCTCTGAAGGAGGGAGGTTGCGAATCGGGCGGGAAAGGCAGAGGAGGAGCCTGGTAATTAATAATTAACAGCAACTCGCAGTCTACGTCTCTCCGCCACATCCGCCTACGCGCTATTTATATCATATCGAAGAGTTATGAAGAGCCACTTCATGGCGATCTTATGCGCCCTTCCTCGACAGCAGGCCCCTGCCAAAAGCGGTGCGGCTTACTTCCGAGTAAAAGCGCGTCTGACTGGGCGCTTTACCAAGCGGGTCCGTCCGCGCAGCCAGTTTTCAGTTGCCATAAAACCGGACCGAATCTCGACGATCTTCTCTTTGTGGGGGAATCAGTTATTTTTCTGCTATTCAGTTATTTATAAAATCAGTTGTTCTGATTTTTTCATGCAAGGATTTCACACAGGGCTGGATTCACACACGGAATCCAACTCATAAAGGGCGGTGGCAAGTTCTTTCGCTGAGAAAGATGCGTCTTAAGAAAATGTATCCCCTTTGGGTTGAGCATTAGAAGAACTTTCCGGGTTCTCGAAATTGTTATTATGATTAATAGCAAAAGAAAAATTTAAAAAAAATAGTCATCGACTTCCTTCACACTTCTGCCATATCACCACCATAATTATATTACTACTACAGTATTAACAATAATTTAGAGAGCCCAGAAAGCCGTTCTAATGTGTCCAACCCAAGGGAGAGAAAAGGGCTCTGCGGCGCTACCTGTGTCTGGCAGGCGAAGAAGGTGATCCATGCAAATGAGCTGGCATTAGCCAAGAAAGAAATACTCCCGATCTTCCAAAAGCTGCTTCTCCCCCGCCCGCCCTCTCCCCTTTGTACCCTTTCCCCCCTATAGAAGAGGGAGGTATTCTGCATGACAAAACACAATTAAGCTTGCTATTCAGGAGTTCTGCAGCTGGTAGCCCATTGGGAAAGTGGGAGGAAACGCGAATATATTAATTGTTGTGTGAAAAAAAGTTTCCCCTTCTTCGGAGGCGGAGCGGGTGATGGCTGGCGGGGGGGGGGGGGAGCAGCGTCTCCGAAGCTTTGGAGCGCTGCCACCTGAACAATCTTGCCGCTTCCCACGTGAAAAGGCACGCTTGTCACGGATCAAGGGCCTTTGGGAGTGAACCCGGCGACCTCCTTCTGCCGCAGAGGCCACGGCGGAGGGGGCACGCGCGTACCCTCTGGGCCCTCCTCCGCGGATTTAGGAGGCGGGGGTGTCAAAAGCCCGCGCAGGGTCAGCGCGCGCACGCACGCACGCACGCACCCCGCACGCACCCGGGCGTCTCTCCTGCGCCCAGAAGTGAGAGATCGCTAAACGCCCGGCTGCGGCTGTAAATAACTTTCTCCCCTCCCGAGCCCGGCTGAAAGGCGAGGGACGTGGGCCATTGAGCAGGCGGCGCGGAAGCGCAGCTTTGCACGTGGGTCGGCGCTGGAGAGGGCCCTGGAACAGCAGGGCAAGGCGGGGGCTGCAGCTGGCCAGGTGATGGATGGCTTGCAGCTTGCCGTCGCCCTGAAAAACCCACGGCGGCGGCGGCGGAATGAATCTTGTCCCGATCAAGGCGCGGGGAGCTCTCCTGTGTGTCAGCAGCAGACCTCACAGTAACACCTCACGCCTTTCAAGCCGTGGAATCGCCAAAAGAGCCACGGGCGCTTTTCACAGTCTGCCTTTTCTTCTCGCTTCTTTTCCCAATAATTTGGGGCGGTGGGGGTGGGGAGTCCGTTTTTCCTAGGGACTTGGAAAGCCCTGCATTTGTCTCGCCGAACATCAGGGTTCTAGTCCTCGCCGTTATGTTCGGTAACCTGTCCAATTAGCGTACAGGCTGCTGGCAGCGTCTCATAGCAGCAACCCCAATAGGATTGTGCCCCAAACCAATAATTTAATAAGGAATGGGAGAAATAACTATGCTGGGGATCTTACAGAGAGAATTAAAAAAAGAAAAAGAAAGAAGCATCTCCAGCCCCATGGTTTCAAAATTTTCCAGACAGTTTACATCTCTAGAAAGTCTTTCTATTACATAGTTTTTCGAAATTATTTTGATGTGGGGTACACGCCAGGTAGCAACACCTTGTCTTTAACATTTTATTCATAATTCTAAAAGAAAATACTTCATAATCCAAAACAAAAAAGGGTCCTTGGGGGAAAATCCCGGAAAACCCCAGTTTTCCACAGAATTGTTTCGGTTTCTTCTGGCCTTCACATCTCTACGTGAAGCCCTATTAAACTCAATGGGACTTACTTCTCGGTAGACATGTATAGGATTGCACTGTAATAATAGCACGTCGTTAGATTTAGCACTGGAAGGAACGTGTAGTGGCATAATTTACCTTCTGTGTTTTTAAGCACGCACATGGTTCTTTCTCGCTTTTAACCGAATTCTCCACACACAGCATAAAAAACAGCATGTTTAGAAAGAAAAAAAGTCCTACAGCTCTCAGCATCCCTGGCTGAGGGATGCAAGGGGTTGTAGGACTTTTTTTCTGTCTAAACATGCATAGGATTGCATCCCTAATGTATCTTTGAGTTATGCCACCTATGATGACGTTCAGCTATCCCGCCTAATGTATCTTTGAGTTATCCCACACTCCCACAGTGTGTGTTATCCCACCTATGTTTCTTAAAAAACAAACTATTTATTTATTTATTACATTTATACCCTGCCTTTTTTCCTGCAAGGAACTCAAGGTGGCTTACATAATCCTCCTCCTCCTCTCCATTTTATCCTCACAACAACCCTGTGAGGTAGGTAGACCTCACCATTGGGGAATGCTGTGTCAGCTATAAAATCTTCAACCACTACCACTGAAATAAACTACAGTAATACCTTGGACTGCAAGTAACTTGGTTTGAGAGTGTTTTGCAAGACAAGCAAATTTTTAAATATTTATTTAATTTTTTTGACGATATACAAGCGCCGTCTTGCAATGCAAGTACTGTAGTATGGCTTAAATTCAAAATCTCTGTACAAATTTTTTTGGGGGGATTTCGTTTTGATATAAGAGTGTTTTGGATTACAAGCACATTTCCGGAACGAATTATGCTCTCAATCCAAGGCATGACTGTATATCTAAAAGAAACTGGTTCCTATTGTTTAAGCATGGGATTGACACTTCTGCTAGATACAACCTTTCAAAATGGACACAAATGTTTATAAAGGGGAATTATTTACTAAAAGGAATAAAATGTCACTCTTTAAATAATAGGTTGAGATTGCTTGAAGGTTCTTAAATTAAATATGTTTGGTTACTGTTTCTAATAGATAAGAGAGTCTTCCCCAGCTAAATAAGCTCTCAATGGCTTTTCCTTCAGACCAGATTTCCCTATTGTGCTAGCATATGCTACTCTAGCACAACACAATGCCAAAAGTATTAGCTGGTGTGCAAGGGCAATCATGCACCAGTTAATGCCATTGGCATTGTGCTAGAGTAGTTTATGCTAGCGCAACATTATTATTATTATTATTATTATTATTATTATTATTATTATTATTTTATGTGTCACTTCCTGCTGAAAAAAGCAGTATCAAAGCAACTCACACACACAATACAGAAATTCATGATTAATATATGTCTTATTATTAATCTTTGTAAGCCACTCTGAGAGCCTTTTGTGGCTGAAGAGTGAGGTATAAATGCAATAAATGCAATCAATCAATCAATCAATATAACAGGAAAACAACAGCAACCCCAAAATCAATACAAGCCATAATCAGCACAATAATACATATGTGGAGGAAGAGGGGGAGGCTGGCTGACCCGCCAGACCTCCACCTTTTCCTACTCCAAAAGAAACCCAGCACTTGCCACCATGTGGCCCGGAAGGGGGGGCTGGCTGACCCGCCACTACCCCACCCTTGCCTACTGGCAAAGGAACCAAGACCCTCTGAGATCTCAAGATACCAGACTGCCAGACTCAGCTGTCTGCAATCCTACTTGGATCTCTGTTTAGGGACTCGCCTTCATATTTCTGTAACCTGGATTTAGATACTGAACTCACAGAGCACTACAAAACCCATTTGGGGTAAAACCAAGACAAGGTTTATTTCTGGTAGCATCTTACAACAAGATTAGGCAAATAAGAGAAGCACACAATATAGAGAGACACTTTGGTACACAGTAAAGCTATAAAACAATAAAGACCTGATTCCTTAAAATCTCTCAGACACACACCTGTTACCTGAGGGTGTTCGCTTCAAGGGTTAGATCCAGCACAGCCTTGCCGCCCGGGGGGGAACTATTTTATCTACCCGCAGGTCCGAGATAAATAGCTAGTCCTCCACAAGGCTTGCCTTTTTCCAGAGCCCTCAAACCAGCTAATTTTACCAGGAGCTGCCTGGGGTCGGTTCCTGAGGGCCCCCCCCCTAAAGGCTCGGGCCCCTCGCTGGCCTGCCATGGCTCCAACCGCCAGGCAGGCACCCAAAAGACTAAGACCAAAGGCTACACGTGGGGAAATAGCTCTTCCCCCTCCCCTTTTCTGTAACCTTCTTGCTTCAGCCAATCAATTTGAATTTCACCTGGCCAGGCAGGGGGAAGGGAACTCCTGAGTCATGGCTTGAACTATTTGAATTACATCTGCATATGAACGCTTTCAGCCTGGCTCCTCCAGACCTCTGGGCGCCAGGCCCCATCCTATGTTCCATCACCTTTTGCTTCCTCCCAGCCCCCACCTGGTTCACTCATGAGGAGGCGTGTGTTTGTGTGTGTGTTTGTGTTCCTGCATGCATGCATGCATGAACCCTAAAACTCTTTTCTCTACATGCTAACTATGCACACCCCACCCCAGCCGGTTCACACATGAGGTGTGTGTGTGTACCCCCAAAGGCTCGTTTCTCCACAACATATAAAAATAAATACCATAAAAACATAATCTAAAAACAATGCAATATGAAAAAGTGTTCATCCACAAATACACAAAATCTTCCCCCACTCACAGCCTCATATGAACACCACAAAAGCAGCCCACAGCAATTGGGCCATAACTAATGTCCAAATGCCTGGAAAAATAATTTACATTAGTGGTTACGCCCATTGGATACTGTCTATTATGTATAACGTGGTTTTCTCATAAACTTACCATGTTTGGTACATTACATTAAAAATTATAGTTTATTCAGGCAATAGTTACAAATTTGCTGAGTTTAACTTTAAATGTTTATCATTGTAATAATAATTTTGAGCAAACCAAGTTATACATACAGTCATGCCTTGGATTGAGAGCATAATTCGTTCCAGAAACGTGCTTCTAATCCCAAACACTCTTATATCAAAATGAAATCCCCCCAAAAAAATTTGTACAGAGATTTTTAATTTAAGCCGTACTACAGTACTTGTATTGCAAGACGTCGCTTGTATATCAAGTAAAAAATAAATAAATAAATATTTAAAAATTTGCTTGTCTTGCAAAATGCTCTCAAACCAAGTTACTTGTAATCCAAGGTATTACTGTACTACATTTTATGTTCCTAAAGTATAAAGTGACTTTAGATCTGTAAAGGGTGCTAATAAACTATGTAGTGTGTTGGATAATTAAAATTGCAGTCAAAACCTATGGCTAATGTTCCACCAGGTAATTGGGTGAAATGGTTAAGATCACTGATACCTTCTAGGGTGGTTTTCCTAGAAGGTACTAGTTGAATTATTAACAGCCTGAACAGGAAGTGGGCATAGCTCCCAGCTTCTTCCTCTTCCTGTTCAGACTCTAGTGAGCGTGGCACCACCAGGTTGTTGTCTCCACGTGGTCCTTGTAGCAGCATGTAGCCAGAGTTGCTGGTCTGAACTCCACAAGTTCAGACCCCAAGTATTTCCAAATGAACTTGTAACCAACTGTAAGAAACGCTTTTAAGCCTGCCTGAATGAAACTGCATAATCTGAGTGAGTAAATGTTACTTTTAACTTTTACAAGACTGTGTCTCTGATTATTGTTCCGAGGGAGAGAAAAGGGGGCAAAACCAGGGAAATCCAGTCTGCCTTAAATCATCCTGGATTACCAAATGCTAACTGGCTAACACTAGCCAAATCTAAGCTTCTTTTAAGCTGGAAAGGGACTCTACTCTGCTGATCTCACTAACGTGAGATAGGAAGGATATTACTCCACAATAGATCCTCTCCTAGTATCCTTTTCAAGTCCCAACATAGTGTATATAATTTAATTTTCTCCAAACTGTCCATTTTTCCCCACCACCCCACCACTGCCCTGAGAAAAAGAAGCATTTTCCCCTCATAGCTTTAAAATTTCCGAAAAGTTTACATCTCCACACCCAGGTAAGTGGGTACAGGATTGCAGCCTTAGTATCACTAAAGATGGTGGGAACAGCTTCAGCTGTTTCTGAGGAAAAGCCTGTTAAAATCAGTGGGACTTGCTTCCAGGTTATGATGGTTAGGTTACAGCTGTAAGGCCTCATTCCATAACATGTACAGCCCCAGCCTATGCAAATTTATTCAGAAGTATATCCCACTGAGTTGAATGGGACTTACTCCCAAGTTAAGTGTGCATATGATGACAGCCTTTGAAACACAGCAGCAAGGTAAATGCCAGGTTGCCTGCCCCAGGTTGCCTCGAGGTAGGCAGCCTGGTATCCTCCAGAATTTTTGAACAACAACTTCCATAACCCCTGACCATTAGCCATGCTAGATGGAGTTTGTGGGAGTTGTCATCCAAAACATCTGGAGGGCACCAAATTACTTACCCCCATTTAACAACTTATTTTCCCTCTTTGATGGATTCTTCAGGAAGGTGGGGAAACTCCTTCACGATGGCATGCTTTAACATTCATAGTAACAACCGCAGCAGAAACATTTAAGGGGTAAATCAGTCATAGAATCATAGAAAAGTAGAGTTGGAAGGGGCCTACCAGGCCATCAAGTCCAACCCCCCTCCCCCGCTCAATGCAGGAATCCAGGTCAAAGCTTCCGGGACAGATCCTGGAAGAGTGCTATCATATCTCCCCTCAGTCTCCTCTTCTGAAGGCTAAACATGCCCAGTTCCTTCAGTCTCTCCTCATAGGGCCTTGTTTCCAGTCCCTTTATCATCCTTGTTGCCCTCCTCTGAACCCTCTCCAGTTTGTCTACGTCCTTCTTAAAGTGTGGTGCCCAGAACTGGACGCAGTACTCAAGATGAGGCCTAACCAGTGCCGAGTAAAGGGGAATTATCACTTCACGTGATTTGGAAGCTATACTTCTATTAATGCAGCCCAAAATAGCATTTGCCTTCTTTGCAGCCACATCGCATATTCGCATTGCTGGCTCATATTCAGTTTGTGATCTACCACAATTCCAAGATCCTTCTCACTTGTAGTATTGTTGAGCCAAGTGTCCCCCATTCTGTAACTGTGCATTTGATTTCCTTTCCCTAGGTGCAGCACTTGGCATTTATCCCTATTAAATTTCATTCTGTTGTTTTCGTCTCAGCGCTCCAGCCTATCGAGATCTCTTTGAATTGTTTCTGTCTTCCAGTGTATTAGCTGTTCCACCCAACTTTGTGTCATCTGCAAATTTGATAAGCATTCCTTGTACCTCCTCATCCAAGTCATTAATAAAAATGTTGAAGAGCACTGGGCCCAGGACTGAGCCCTGTGGTACCCCGCTCGTTACCTCTCCCCAGTTTGAGAAGGAACCATTGATAAGCACTCTTTGAGTCCAATTCTGTAGCCAATTGTGGATCCACCTGATAGTTGTTCCATCTAGCCCACTTTTAGCTAGCTTGCTAATCAGGATATCATGAGGCACTTTGTCGAAAGCTTTGCTGAAGTCCAGATATATTACATCCACGGCATTCCCATAGTCCACAAGGGAGGTTACCCAATCAAAAAATGAGATCAGATTAGTCTGGCAGGATTTGTTCTTGACAAATCCATGCTGGCTTCTAGTAATCACTGCATTGTTTTCAAGGTGCTTGCAGACTGATTTTTTATAATCTGCTCCAAAATTTTCCCAGGGATTGATGTCAGACTGACTGGCCTATAGTTCCCAGTTTCCTCCTTCTTGCCCTTTTTGAAGATGGGAACAACATCCTCCAGTCATCTGGCACTTCACCTGTCCTCCATGATTTCTCAAAGATAATAGACAGTGGTTCTGAGAGTTCTTCTGCCAGTTCCTTTATTACTCTAGGATGCAGCTCATCAGGCCCTGGAGATTTAAACTCGTTCAGAGTAATCAGGTGCTCCTTGACCATTTGCCTATCAATCTCAAGCTGCAATCCTGCCCCTTCAGTCTGCACTTCAGGTTTGCCAGGGGGGTCATAGACCCTCTTTTGGGAGAAGACCGAGCCAAAGTAGGAATTGAACACTTCTGCCTTTTCTTTGTCTTCTGTTATCAATTTGCCATCCTCATTGCGTAGTTGAACCACCATTTCTTTCCTCTGTCTTTTACTATGCATGTATCTGAAGAAAGCTTTCTTGTTGTTTTTAGCATCCCTCGCTAACCTTAGCTCATTCTCAGCTTTAGCCTTCCTGACACTATTCCTGCAGTTCTGTGCTACCTGCCTGTACTCTTCCCTTGTAGCCTGTCCTTCCTTCCACTTCCTATATGTGTCTTTTTTTGTTTTCAGGTCATCTTTGAGTTTATTGTGAAGCCACATTGGCTTCATCTGTTGCCCTCTGCTTTTTTTCCTTGTGGGAATTGTTTGCAATTGTGCCTTTAAAACTTCCTTTTTTAAAAACTCCCACCCCTCCTGGGCTCCTTTTCTCATTAGAGTCGCTTGCCATGGGACCTTACTTATCATTGTTCTGAGTTTGTTAAAATTGGCTTTCCTAAAATCCAAGGTACGTGTTTGACTACACTCAGCTTTTGCTTCCTTTAGAATCAAGAACTCAAGTATAACATGGTCACTTTCCCCCAACCTGGTGCCCTCCAGATGTGTTGGACTGCAACTCCCATCATTCCGAGCCAACATGAGCATTCTGATGGGGAAAGATGGGAGCTGGAGTACACATCTGGAACACACTAGGCTGGGGAATGCTGAGTTGAGCCAATCAATTAAAAACCTTTTAAGGCACAATCCTATGCATGTTTAGACAGAAAAGAGGCCTACAACTCCTAGCATGCTACTGCACTCTGAGAATGTGACAAATGTGACAAAGAGATAAGAACTGCTTCGTTGGATCAAATCAAGGTCTATCTAGTCCAGCAGTTTGTTTCCAACAACTGCCAGCCAGATGATCTTGGGAGCTTACAGCCTGGACATGAAGATGATGGTCATCTTTACTGTATTGTTTTCACCAAGCATCTGGCAATAAAAAATATACTGACTTTGAACAATTAGCTGTTATTGCTAGTACCCATTGAGAGACCTATTCCCCACAAATTCATATAGAGAGTGATCCTATGGCCCCTAGACAGCATCTAGGGGGGCATAGGATACTTTAGATTCCCAGATCCAAGGTCTGAAACAGAGCTCTGACCTTCGAGCTGGGGATCTACGCTCTGATCCCACTCCCCCCCATCCCACAGGTGGGGGGGAAGAACCAGGCTGGCTGCTTCTCTGAGGTCAGAAAATCAAACTTGGAGAGGAGGTAAAGGGGACAGGCAGAGGGGGAAACTGGGGCCGCCAGGATATGACATATCCTGACAGCGCTCCAGCCTTCCCCTCCGAAATGCCACAACTAGACAGCTGAAATACAGGCCTGTGGCTTACGCTGACTCAGCTTGTCTGACCGTGGAAAGCTAAGCAGGGTCAAGCCTGGTTATTACTTGGATAGGAGACCCCTCCTCTAGTTTCCTACATTAAGCAGGGGGTTGGACTCGATAGCCTTGTAGACTCCTTCCAACTCTATCTATGAATCTATGAAATCTTTCCTATGAAATCTTTCCTATGAAATCTTTCCTAAAGGTTCTCTAGCTGAATTGCAGAACAGGAGGAGTTCTGCATTGGAGATTACCTCTGCTACTCTCCCCACTCTGCACTGGATGCTCATAAGCCTCTGAGTTTGGAGGCTTACAACCATCGAGGAGGGTGCAAGCGATAGGATTGCACCAGTAATCCTTTTTAAAGCCAGCCAAGCTGGTGGCCATGATCTAACCTCCATATCTTGTGCTTTTGATTTCCATAAGTTAATTATGCATTATAATTAACTAATTAATAAATCAATTAAGTAAGTAATTGGTCCAGGCATTGGTAACCTTGAAGTTGGATTATTTCTATGTGCTTTATGAAGGGCTGCCCTTGAGGCTGGTCCAGAAGCGGCAGCTAGTGCTGAATGCTGCAGCTAGGCTGCTGAGTGGAAACACTACTGGGGCAGATTTAAGGGGGGGGGGTTGCTAGCATTTATTTATTTATTTATTTATTTAATTATTTATTTATTATATAAAAGCCCTAACAACTTGTTACCTGGTTTCCTGAGGGATCACCTTCTCCCCAACAGACTCATTTGATCCTTGAGGTCATCTGGTGAGGCCCTATTAGTGGTGCCATGTGCTCCTGAGGTCCACTCTGTGGTTGTTTGGATCAGGGCATTTAGTGTAGTGGTGCCTACTATGTGGAATGATCTTCCCACTGTGATTAGACTTGCATCAACATTTTGTAATTTTAGGCACATGTTGAAGACACATCTATTTATGCAAGAATTTCCAGTGTACTTTAGCTTGGTGCCATGTTCTGGGGCACTGCATAACTCCAAGGTGGAAATGGATTTAGAGAGGTTGAGGATCACCCTGATCTCCTTCTATGTCTTCCCAGCCAAAAGATGTGGCTCTCCCATCAATGTCTGATTCTGGGATGACTCCCCTGCAGCTTCTCCTGTCCCTCAGCCATGCAGGAACAGAAGACTGCAGGAACAGACACTGGCCTTTTAAGAACTGCAGTCAGCATCCAGCAGGGGTGGAGCCACAGAAAGACCAGGCTCTGCCAGCCTTCTTAAGGCTTCAGTTGACTGCAGCTCTTTGCTGGGACAACTGCTCCTTATGGGAGAATAAATACTCCACTCCAGCCAGCACCTCCTGCAGTGTGCTATCCAAGGTCCTGATGTGACTCCCACTTTATGTGACCCATATCAGACACCATGTGATCACTGTGATGCAGTCTGCTTCCCCTGGGCCTCATGCCTAGTCAGGACACCTACCAAGTATTTTATTCTTATGGATATGTTTATTGATTCTATGTATTGGTTTTATGTTCTTATGCTTTGTGTAAACCACTTAGAAATCCGTAGATGTAAGTGGTTTAAATAAAAATAAATGATGGGAAGAATTGCTTTCTTTCACTTGTACTGAGCACATCAGCTTCATTATTTGACTCCAAATAAGATGGAATCCAGGAACTGTATTCCCTTTAGGACACTGTAGTATGCCAACAGATAACAGAAAACTTGTACCATTTAATATATTTAAAATGGTGCAAGAAAGGAAAGCTACACACATGACCTCCTTTTAAGTTTAGATTGACTTTCAATTGAATGAAAGCAAAGGGCCAGAGATACTACTGTGCTGATTTCCACCTTGGCATTCAGGGGACTGCCTAAATAAAAATATGAAACCCTGCTCAAAATAGTAGCCCATTTATTTGCTTACAAAAATGGTTCAGAATATTAAGACAGAGCAAACAAGCAAACAAAGCTTACATTTGAAAGGGACAATAGAGCATGGCAGAATATAATATATTTGCAGTGTGGCTTTTGTTTAATGCACCAAAGATTACTGAGGTAGTGTATAGCATGTTGCTCAGGAAGGAACGAAGAGCCTTAAATCTGTGGGGAAGTAACATAGTTTAGTGATTGAGCACATGCTTTCCATGCAAAAGGTCCCATATTCAATCCCTGGTATCTCCAGATAGGGTTTGAAAAGACTCCTGTATGAAAACCTGGAGTGGTGCTGCCAGTTAATGTAGGCGGTACTGAAAAAGGTGGGACAATGGTGTGATGCTGAATGAGCCAGTTTCCAATGTTCCAGTGAACTGCCTGGAGATCTCTCACAGAATAGAAGAAAGCAGGTTTCTTTCAGCAAAGAGCTGCAGTCAACTGAAGCCTTAAGAAGGCTGGCAGAGCCTGGTCTTTCTGTGGCTCCACCCCTGCTGGATGCTGACTGCAGTTCTTAAAAGGCCAAATGTAATATCATATTACATTTGGACTGCTGGATAATGGCACAGAACTACCAGACTATGGTTGTCAAGATGCAACAATTTGCATTCAGGACACAATGCCTGGACACATGGATGATGTGGATGAGTTGTGGGCTTACAGTGCTAGTGGTTGACACAGAAGAACAGTGCACTTACTGACACACTCTGTGAACTCTGGGTTAACATTCTCACAGCACTGTGTGTGGCAGTCTGGTTGAGTTTGACCAGGACAGGATAAAAAGCCAACGAACGAAGGTACACTCACTGCTGCACTGAATGTTCACCCATTTTGATTCAAGTTTAAAGTGGTGTTTTTGAAGGGTGGTTGCAATATTTACTCTTAATTATAAAGAGGATTCATCTCTTTTCTGAACTTGTTAACTGCTGGTGTTTTCCATTTCTGCTGCTGCTACTTGAACACAATTTTTATTCTTCAATTTACTGTGACCTCTTCTTCTTGGTTTAATCACATGGGTGATCCCAGCCAGTTGGGGATCATGTAGAGAACAGGACAATGTTATGACAATACATAGTAAGTTCAGAACTGGATTCATGCTGATATCTTTAAGGCCAAATGAAGCAAATTCAGAAAGATTGCCCTCGCTCAAGCAATCCTTGAAAAATTGTCAAAAGGTGTGTGTGTGTGTGTGTGTGTGTGTAGAGGGCTTTTTGGAAAGTCCCCTTTTGGCTCAGCTGTAATAGAAGTGATGTGGAGCAATGTGGCTGGATGGGCATGAAGAGCAAGCTTACCTCCTTTCTGGGCCTGGGGCCATCTAGTGGATAGGGGGTGGGAAAGATTACGGTACATACCATGCAATGTGTAAATAGCTTTATGAAGGAAACTGTAGGAAGAACTAAAGTTAATACAACTGTAGGGGGGGGGTGTTGTTTGCTTATTTCTTAGATTCATTGGGAGATATGGTAAAAGGAAATGGGGGGGGGGATAGAAGGAGAAAAAGAACAGAAATCAAAGACAAAATGTTCCCTCCCAAATGTGCATTTTGACCCTCTAACAATCTCACTATTCCAAGCTTCCAGGACTTCATGAAAGGCAGTACAGGAGGAGTGATCAACCAATCAAAGACTGTATGTGGGTTTAAATACTTCATTCTTAGTGCAAGTAGAGCAGAAAATGGCACAACGTGAATCCATTCTAGTGGCACTGATTGTAATGAGAATGGGAATGGCACAAAGGTAACCCATTACAGTCTCAATAAAGTAATCTTGTGTGGTCTTCCTTAGATGGCCTAACACCCTTGTACTCTTTATTTTGCACAACCTTCACATTTCTTTCGCAGAATGGCTGCATGCTACATAGCCATGGAACTGCACTCTAGCAAAGCCTTATTCATCCTTAAAGGCTATCAGCTCCCACTTTAATCAAATGGATATTGACCAGTAAACTTCTTCTAGCCTCATTATTACAGCTTCGTGAAAGCGATATCAGAGTTACTAAGGAGGCCCTCATCATTGCAGGCCCATTTCTAGGCACTTAGGACTCTGCAAAATGAAGACGTTTTGCCTGGCGAGAGAGAGAAATGGCTCATGTTCCCTCATTGTTCTGTGTCTGATATGGCCATGTACAAGTTCCACAGATTGATTACAGAAGCAAATCCTGATATAATTGTGAAAAGATACTTATAAGGGACATGTGTCTGTGTGCTGAGGTTTCCTTGTTAAAAACAATTATGAATGCAACATATTGTGTGCAATTTGTTTTAAAAGAAGAAGGCTATGTTCTTTTGAGGAAAAGAAAAGAACCACTATAGGCTTAAGTTTTTGGAAAATGGATCCCTTGCTAGATAGAATTTTACCGGTAAATGGAATGGCCTTTCATGAGTAAGGATGCTTATTTAAAAGTACCGGTAAGTCCAAATGAAATGGAGAGCTAGGACTGGATGGGAAAGGAAGAAATGAATTTATAATGATTGGTACAGTCTTTAGTACTGTACCAGTCTTCTGTAATCAATTCAATGGACCTCGGAAAAGTAAGATGTTAGAAAAAGCATATGCTTTTTGATGTTGTTAAATAGTCACTGTTATTATCCTCAGAGAGCAATGAGAGTTTGTTTGTTTTTTTAAAAAAATTACTTGAAGGAGTGGTGCTCATGGATAATGCTTCCAGTCACAACTTATGCACCTCTGATATCACTGGATATCTGCCTTTATACAACTCAATACAAATACTCCTTTTGACTAAATTATGTTATTACTATCAAACTAAAAGTGCAATCCTATGCATGTTTAGACAGAAAAAAAGTCCTATAACTCCCAGCATCCCCCAGCCAGCCATGCTCTGAGTCAGTCAGTCAGGCGATCACTTGTGACCGAGTAAGATTGTCTTCCAGGATAAAAAAGAAAATTTACAAAAAGGAGATTTTAAAAGGAGGAGAATTCTAAAGAAAATTGTGTAGACTCTAGCGATGGGTCCGTAAGTGACTGTGGAGGCCAATTCTAGATCCACACAGCTTCCCACAGTGAGGACACAGGTTACCAGATGGAAGATGGTCTTGTAAAGGATTCATTTGACGTGCTTTTTCGCTTAGCACGTTTCTCCCTTTCACCTTGCACTCGAGCTTCTTCAAAGTCCATAGAACCTTTGTGAAAGGCCAACCTCCAGTTAGATCGTTCATGGGCCAGAGCTTCCCAGTTTTCGATGTTTATATTGCATTTTTTTAGATTAGCCTTAAGAACATCTTTAAACCTCTTATATTGACCACCGATATTCCGCTTTCCATCCTTGAGTTGGGAATAAAGTAACTGCTTTGGGAGACGGCAGTCAGGCATTCGAACAACATGACCGGTCCACTGAAGTTGGCATTGAAGGATCATTTTTTCAATGCTAGTAGTCTTTGCTTCTTCCAGTACACTGACATTTGTTCGCCTATCTTCCCAAGTAATTCGCAGGATTTTCCGGAGGCAACGTTGATGAAATCTTTCAAGGAGTTGGAGGTGCCGTTTATAGATAGTCCATGTCTCACAGGCATACAATAAAGTTGGTAATACAATGGCTTCATAAACCAGTGTTTTGGTCTTCTTACAAATATCCCGATCCTCGAACACTCTATGTTTCATTCGAGAAAACGCGGCACTTGCGGAGCTCAGACGATGCTGGATTTCACTGTCGATGTTAGCTGTAACAGAAAGATAGCTGCCAAGATAGAGAAAATGATCGACATTTTCCAGTATTGTCCCGCCAAGCTGGATAGATGGCATCACCAAAGGGTTAGCTTGCACTTGCTGATGAAGCACTTTGGTTTTTTTGATGTTAAGTGAGAGACCAAGTTTTCCGTATGCTTCTGCAAAAGCATTTAGGATAGTTTGGAGATCATCCTCTGAATGTGCGGAGACCACATTATCATCAGCATACTGAAGTTCTACAACGGAGGTTGTAATTACCTTACTTTTTGCTTTCAGCCTGCTGAGATTAAAAAGCTTTCCATCTGTTCGATATATAATTCCCACACCAGTGGGAAGTTTCCCCTCGACAAGATGTAAAATCATGGCAATGAAAATAGCAAGTAATGTTGGGGCAATAACACATCCCTGTTTAACACCTGATCCCACTTTAAATGGAGCACCATGAGAGCCGTTGTTGTCCAAGACCGTAGCCGTCATGTTGTTATGGAGAAGTCGCAAGAATGACTAAGTCTGGATCCAACCCAAGATATTCTTGCCTCCTCTTTACTACTGGCATGGCTGTGCGCAGATTTTGGCATCCTGATGCTACTACCCAAATCATCTTCTTTTAATCTCCCTCATTGCCTTCTAAATATGTTCCTGATATTTTTTTTTAATCATTTACCCTTCACAGTGATTGCTCTTACTTCACAGTGATTGCTATTAGTTTTAGCAGTCTGCAGTTGGCTTATTTACTGTGCTGTAATTAAAAGTTTGATGAAAGAGTGAGCAAGCAAATAATTAGTGTGGAGCTTATTGTGAATGTGAATAAAGGCATTTCTGGCAGTTAGAAACTATTTTACTTGGTTCCCCCTGGGTTCTTAAATCAGAAGAAAAACATCCTCCATAGAACAGAACTGATGACATAAAACTAACACTATAACACTAAATAATATAACCAAACACTAATGTGGAGGTGATGTTGTAATGTGGGGACCAGTGTAATGCAGACCGTTCTTGAAACATGAAAATAAATCTTTATGATTTAAACTTCCCCAAATGACTTTAATTTTGCATAAGAAAAATGCTTTATTTTATATGTAGTCCTGAGAATGACATGATTAATAGCTTTTCTTAAATGTGTTTTTAAAATATATTTCATATAGAGGTAGTGTTATTTAGCAATGGGTAAAAATTCACAGAGCATTTTTACATTGTGGTAATCCAGAAATGTAAATGGTTCGTGAACACTCCCTTTGATTTTTCATCGATATTTCTAGAGTTCCATACATTAAAACCTCACTTGCATGCATGCATCCTATGTATGCTTAGACAGAAAAAAAGTCTTTAAAAAGCTAGCTATGCTGGCTGGGGCATGCTGTGAGTTGTAGGATTTTTTTCTGTCTAAACATGCATAGGATTGTGCCCTTACTTATGTATGTACGTGTGTATGTGACTGTGAGAAATGGACAGAGGCACCAACATCTATGGAACCTCTGAAATATTATATGTCATGAAATTGCATAGATAGAACTATTGGTATCTCTTCTTATGTACTGCCACAGCAGATTGTAGGAGTGTATGCAGTTAACCAAGCCATCTATGATGAAATTGCAGCAGTGTATGTGATCTGGAGTCACCATCTCTCTCAAACATAACAATGTTGTTCCCATCTTTGGTCATGAGCACTCTAGCCCAATTTAGACCAATATTATAATTATGCCTTTAATTCATCTAACATGGGGCCACTTCGATCCCAAGTCTCATGGTGGAGGAATGGGCATACATCCACCACCACCAAGCATCGAATGTGACATGACATGTAGATGCTGTACATGGAAGCTTAGCACATGCATATACCAGGTTTACACCATTTCCCTAGTCATGGGAGGGAAATTGCATGGATTTGCTCTTGTGAAGTTACACTGCTCATTGAAGGAGTGCACTCATGGGAGCAGCTATTTGTGGTGGTTAGCTGGCTGCCATAATGTCTGTACCAGAACTTTTAACTGAGGAGGAAGAAGGCTTCTGCATGTATGGGCTTCGTATGAAACACCGACAGTGTACATTACATTAGGCCAACCTGGTGCCCTCCAGTTGTGCTGGACTACAACTCCCATCATCCTACCCAGTTGGTGATGATGGGAGTTGTAGTACAACACATCTGGAGGGTGGTGGGTTGAGGGAGGCTGCATTAGCACATGAGAACTAGATCCGCCACAGGAATGGGATTGCTGCTTGGGTAAGCATCTGAGCCAGGCCATTGTGAGGGGAAAAGGCAGTGACTCTCTCTCTCTCTACAGGACTTTTAGTCACCTCACCTTACAAAGCAATGTCTTCTCCAGGCTGCTTACAAACATATAACAGATAAAATCTCAGTTCCAGCAATATAATGCAATGTAAAACACAATTTGCAGACATCAAAATATCAAAATGGTATATGGTGGGGTGGTAAATTGTTTTAGCGGTCGTGTTTTATTAACTTGTTTTAGTGATATTTTTAAAATTGGTTTTACATTTTTATAATGTTTTATTGTTTATATTTTAAACTGTATTTTATTGTATTTTTAAATTGATTGTTGTACACCGCACAGAGAGCTCCGGCTATTGGGCAGTATAGAAAATGAAGGCATGAATGAATAAATAAATAAATAAAAAGCCAGCTATCAAAAACTACAGTTAAACCTTTAAAATATTATTCAGACCAGCATTAAAAGTAAACCCAACACAATCCAATAACCAGAAGTCCAAAACCAAACCAGAAACAAGCAACCTTAATAAAGTCATATTAATTACTAAAAGCCATTCAGAGTAGATGGGTCTTCAAAGCCTTTTTGAAAGCTAGAATTGACAGAGCCAATTGCACATCCCTTGGGAAGTAGCTCCATAAGTTAGGAGCTCCACAAGTTAGGGGGCACCTCTGAAAAGGCCTTGTCTCTGGTGCCTGTCAGTCTAACTGACCTTAATAGTGGGTCAAGAAGCAGAGTCTCCCTGCTGATATTTTCGCATGGGCAGGTTCATACTGGTATAGCCAGTCCTTCTGGCTATAACCTGGCTCTGAACCATTTAAGGCACAATCCTATGGATGTTTAGACAGAAAGAAGTCCTACAGCTCCCATCATGCCCCAGCTAGCCATGCTGGAAGGGGCATGCTGGGACTTGTAGGACTTTTTTCTGTCTAAACATGCAAAGGGTTGCACCCTTAGGGCTTTAAAAGTCAAAGCCTACACTTTGAATTCCTCGTTATATTTTGCTAGTTAGTTATGTTTGTTCCACAATTATCTTGTGAACATAAGCATCTGTTCATGTTTGACCAATCCAGAACATTTGAAGCATATCATAAATCAGTTTGCACGAACAGTTTGAGTATAAATATGTTTTACTGATTAGAACTTGGCTGAAATCATTTACATTATGCTATGTTCTTTAAATTCCAACATGTTTTCATTGCCATGCAAACTAATTTATGAAATTATTCCAGTGTTCTGGATTGTTCCAACATGAGTCAATGAACCATTTCATATCTGCTTTTGCACAAACTGATTTGGGCCTTCACCAAATGAATGGATTCAAATGGACTAGCAGCAGCAGCAGCAGCAGCAGCAGCAGCAGCTTCTTCTTCTTCTCGTATATCCATTAAGAGTATTTATAAAAAGGTCTCACTTTTGCCTCAGGAAACAAGATACCTCTTTTTGCTAGGAGCAAGAGGAGAGTTTGTTTATATGTAAGAATCTATAACTCCCCACCACACACACATGCTTTAGATTTAAGCTGAGATCATTGAACAAAATGGGGGTGCTTTTCTGCATATTTGGAAATACAGGGGGAACTCTGCATGCATTAAAAATAAAAGTGCCCCTGCCAACAGAACACAGTTAATTTTTCGCCTAAATGGAAAAATGTGGGTGCTTTTCACTGCCTTGCAGCACTGTACTCTTGGGATGCACAGGTGGAGAGGCCCTATGCCTTTAATTGTTGTTCAGCAGCTGCAGTTTGTGGTGCAAGGGAGAGAAAAGTTACTGTCAGCAGTTGCTGGGGCTCAAACCAGGAACCTTGAGTCTGTGCGTGGCTGCCCCATATGGCAGGCCACTGAACTACATGTTGCAGCATCTGCCTAACCAGCAGAGTATCTCAGAGCAGGGATTGACTTGTCCACCCTGGCTGGTTATTGGATCCTCCTGGGCAGGAAGTGCTATAAGAGGGTGTCGTATAAGCCTCCCACCTTCCTGCAAGGTGGAGCAGACTGAGATGTGCTTCCTTTAAGCCATCTATCCAGCTTGGCGGGACAATACTGGAAAATGTTGCTCATTTTCTCTATCTTGGCAGCTATCTTTCTGTTACAGCTAACATCGACAGTGAAATCCAGCATCGTCTGAGCTCCGCAAGTGCCGCGTTTTCTCGAATGAAACATAGAGTGTTCGAGGATCGGGATATTTGTAAGAAGACCAAAACACTGGTTTATGAAGCCATTGTATTACCAACTTTATTGTATGCCTGTGAGACATGGACTATCTATAAACGGCACCTCCAACTCCTTGAAAGATTTCATCAACGTTGCCTCCGGAAAATCCTGCGAATTACTTGGGAAGATAGGCGAACAAATGTCAGTGTACTGGAAGAAGCAAAGACTACTAGCATTGAAAAAATGATCCTTCAACGCCAACTTCAGTGGACCGGTCATGTTGTTCGAATGCCTGACTGCCGTCTCCCAAAGCAGTTACTTTATTCCCAACTCAAGGATGGAAAGCGGAATATCGGTGGTCAATATAAGAGGTTTAAAGATGTTCTTAAGGCTAATCTAAAAAAATGCAATATAAACATCGAAAACTGGGAAGCTCTGGCCCATGAACTGGAGGTTGGCCTTTCACAAAGGTTCTATGGACTTTGAAGAAGCTCGAGTGCAAGGTGAAAGGGAGAAACGTGCTAAGCGAAAAAGCACGTCAAATGAATCCTTTACAAGACCATCTTCCATCTGGTAACCTGTGTCCTCACTGTGGGAAGCTGTGTGGATCTAGAATTGGCCTCCACAGTCACTTATGGACCCATCGCTAGAGTCTACACAATTTTCTTTAGAATTTCCTCCTTTTAAAATCTCCTTTTTGTAAATTTTTATCCTGGAAGACAATCTTACTCGCTCATGAGTGATCGCCTGATGATTCTCCCTAAGTCTCATGTTGCAGGAACTTAAGAGCTACAGAAATTAACCTGAGAGTAGGGAAGTACTATTAGCAAGCCCCACAGTCTCTGCCAGGCAAGGGGCCCAATCCATACCTTCCTTCTACTTCTCTTTAAAAGCTTGTAGCATGGACAAATACCTAGGCACACAAGTGAGAGCAATTTGTGGGTTAGGTAAATGATCCAGTCACTCCCAGGTTTCAATTTTGTTTTTTAAATATTTAAATTCAATATAAGAGAGCAGAAGAAATCAAGGTAGCAAACAGAAAGCAAATAAACTGTTCTAAATAGTCCCTGTCCTTAGACTTACATCATCAGCGTCATACTGGCCAGAGCCAGAATCTCTCCCAGGATGTCTACTGAGATATGTCATAACCCAACACAACCATGTCTTTATCCCAGGTATTTGGTGCCGGTGTGGCTGTCAAGGGGAGGGGGGATGAGAACCAACCAAATAGGTGTAGTCATTGTATAGTGGGGGGAGCTTTGGGGCACACCTGTGCAGTTAATCATTCCCCTGTGTGAATTTGGAGGGGAAGAAATGTGTTTACCAGGGCAAGGCTAGAATGGAGAACTTGGGGCTTTTCTACATGAGGCTTTTAACCCACCACTTGACAGAGGCTTCTTCTTCCGGATTCTTTGTGGGATTAAAATTGGCTCCTTTACACATATTTTTTTTCTGGGTTTAAGTTCCTTGTGTAGAAAGGCTCTTTGTCTAGAGGATATTTTACAGTGACAGGCAGTGTCAATTTGGACTCAGCATGACAGACACAAGTTAGTCACGTCTAATATAAATCAGTGGGTCTACCCTAAGCCTGACTAAGTCTAGCTCCAACCTCACATGTGTATGATGTAATTCAGACATGCCATCCCTGCATGGACATGTGGAGATGGTGGAGGCATGGATGGCATACTAGATGTTAGGAGGGCAGGTGCATTCATGCTCACAACCTCATGATGGCTGGAGTAGTAGCATTTGAAGCTGCCCACTGGAATGCCTTGGCTCAACCATACCCAGGGCCTACAGAAAACAAAACCCACCCTTTTATTCTAGAGGCACATAGAGGCAGCTTATGGGCTAGGATTATCTCCTGTTCAGCTTTGTTACAAGTGGACTCATGGCATCACCTTTTCATTCTTACAAAAGAGAGAGCTAGTACTAGCTAAGTTACTGAGCTGTAAACCAACTTACCCCAGTTCAAAACTTAGCTTTGAATCTCAACTCGTTCAGTAGTGTAGGGGATGTGCAGCCAAAACCTCACACGCCATGTACAGGTGCATGACATAATTGAGACCACAGAGTTGTGCCTCCTAGAGCAGACACTCTGTGGACATTACCCAGACGTCCTCTGGGGCAGGATGTGGGCGTAGCCAATGCCTTCTTTTCCTGCCCAGGAACAGAGTCTGAGCCATGAATCCGTAACTGCAGCATGTCTAAAGATGTAGCCAAGAGTAGCATGTCTGAACTTTTCCCAAATTCAGAACATGTCGACTACCACATGATTCCTGCACAACTGTAATACATTCTTAAGCCTGCCTGTATCCAATCTGCAAGATCTGAGTGAGTAAACTCTGTTTTTAACCTCCAAAAGACTGTTTGTCTTATTGGTAGTATAAGGGAAAAGCCAGGTAAAGATCCAGTCTGCCAAAAGGGCAGCCTGTACCCACTAATCGCTGATTCTGCTCTAACTAGCAGCTCCGCACGCTCACGTTTTTCCACTGTAGTTGGGGTCTGCTCTGTTGTGCTTGCAAACGCAAGAGGGGAGAGATAATATCTCATAATATCCTCTCCCAGCTCTTTTAGCAATCCTCAGCAAGTAGCACCAGGCAACCAACTACCTATCAGGCTCCACCTTCCCCATCTACAGTATGAAGGTAAAACTGACCTACCTCACAGAGTTGTTGTAATGATTACTGAGATAATATATGTGAAGTGCTTTGAACATTCTACCATGCTACAAAAATGCTAAGCAGTATTGAGTTCAGGTTTGTTACACAAAATGTATCCCTGTTTTCAAATAGCTAGTCACAAGTAGGGATGTCACCGTTCTGTTTTTTTTGCATTCATGAACGGTGAGCTGGTCTGAGCAAAAGGAGAACGTTCGTGAACAGACTTGCGTGAGCCGAACAAGGCAAGTTTGTACTTGCTGAACGGTTCACCAAAAATTCTCACACAACACTATTTTTTTTGTGTTCGCAAACGGTGTGCGAACAGAGCTAAAAAGGAGAACGTTCGTGAACAGACTCGCGTGAGCTGAACAAGGCGAGTTTGCTCTTGCTGAACGGTTCATGAAAAATTCTCACACAACCCTATGCGCTCTTTGTTTCTTTGTTATGTGTTACTTGTTCTTTCATATCTAGAATATGACAACCTGCACAACTTGGCATCATAAAAAAAGACCAAAAAAGTTTTGGTCCAAATGCAAATGTGGTTTACAAAGAGATGACTCTCTATTAACTGTCTGATTCAGGAATGCAGCAGCAGCTCTTCCAACGTTCTTTACAGTTTTGTGCAATATACAGTGTTGTGCAACTCATTGTGTGGTTTTCCCATATTTTCTTTATTACAGCCTTTTTAAAAATGAGCCAGACATTAACTGCAGAACAGAGGGCTGTTATAGTATTCTTTCTTTCACGGAGATAACATTACAAGATGTATTGCACAAAGAATGTGTTATCATTAATAGTCTAATGAGCTGCCTCGTGCTTTTTCTAACATGAAATTGGCAGTTTCAGAAGTTGATCTATCTTCTAAATGAGATAAGTACTCAGTTGAACTGAATGCAAACAAGACTTCTGGGTGCAATCCAGAGTTAAGCCATTTTAAGTCCCTTTCATTTTTAATGGGACAGAGATGAAATCAATGGGCTTTAAAGTAGTATTTAACTTTGACTTTTTATTATTAACAGTGGCCATAAAGGGAATTAGTATGGGTTAAATAAATGGTAGTAGGTCAATGCTAGGTAAAATGTGGTAAAAGAATATAATTTGATAAGTGTGGTAATAAATCACATGGAGGCACTTCAGAGAAGTGGAGGTGGAGCTACATTGGGCAAGGCTTGGGCTTCAAGCCAAGCTCAGCCAAGTAGTGGATGCAGTGTAATATAACTACGAGAGACAACTGCTCCAATTGCAAGAAAGGAAACCATAGGCTGCATTTGGTTCTTCAAAGGCAGTGTCAGTTTCCACCCTATTGCTTTCAACGTGCATAAGCTCCTCTGTCAAAATGCCAGCTTTAAATGGGATGATATAATTTGCAGAGTCTTCCCCCACCCACCCACACTTCCTTTAATGGTAGTATGGAGATTGTGCAACTTTCCTCTTGCATCTTTCTAGATGCAAGAAGTGAGCTTCGTATTTTATAGTGTGCATGATCAATGGATATGTATTTTGTATACATACATGATAATGTATTTTGAGGATGGTGGCATAGGTCTTCCTAAAAACAGTGCATCCCACATAACATAATACCTTGGCTTCTGATATTTTACTGATAGTAGCTAGATAATATCAAACCAAATTGGATCTTCATGTAGCAAAATGCAGAAGGCCTAACTGAAACTCCCCCCAACCACCCCCACATGCTGATAAACACTCTGTGTGACTCGAGAACTATCGGATAATACCACAGTCAGCTGTCTTTGAGATCCAAACAGAAGCCACAAGATCTTGTCAAAACAAAGAATTTTCTTTAGGGCTGGACAAAGGAATTATGCATTTCACTTCCTGGCACTTGGGGTTGTACAGTTTTGTATTTTGCACGTTCTTGCTCTGGAAGGACTTGACCGAGAATGAGATTAAATCATTTGCCGATAGCTTTCCCATACAAGGCATCTGCTTTTCAATAATGTTAACACATGAGCCCGAAAATCCCACAACTAACTATTCTGTATACCTGACTTTTGGAAATGCTACCTATAATGAAACCACTACTGGGTTGTTGTTTTTTGGGTGTTTTGTTTTGTTTCATTTTTGGTCCACAGACATCTCCCATTATGCTCAAAAAGTTGTTTACAGAATGTTCACTGGCAATTTTGAATAACTGGGATTAAAATGGAACTATCTGAGATGACTGGAGACCAAAAACAAATATTCATTCACATGCTGAATCCCTGTTTGCCTCTCTCTTCCACTGCACAAGCTTGGTGCTACAACGTAATTGTTTAGTTGCTTCATTAGTATGGAAAGGAAGGACTGAAGCAGGGGTGTTGAACGTCAGGCCCACGGGCCAAATCCATCATCCCACCTGAGGTGCCAACTTGGCCCTCTGGGGTTCCCTAGATAGTCACACCCCCTTCCCCTGGCCCCACCCCCTTTCCCCCAACCACCAATTCTTTGGTGGTTTCCTGGCTTTTGCACATTCCCCCCCATTCTAAAAGGTTGAAATGTTTAGTTTCTGGCAGTAAGAGCTTTAAACTGGTGTTTTTTTAAATAATTTGGCCCCACCCCTTTTGCCTTCAGCCCCTCCCACCACTGGAATGCAGCCCCTGAGAGCTTCTCCAGAATTGAATTCAGCCCTCAGGCTGGGAGAGGTTCAACACCCCTGGACTACAGTCAAGTATAATTGTAAAAATACTTCATATAAAAGATCTGACATATACATGTACATGCCTTAGTTATTATATATATATATATATATATATATATATATATATTGCTGAATACATACTAAATATTTTGAAAATTACAGTTTTCATTTTTCCTGAGAAACAGTTTTATCCTTGAAATATGTATGTGTATCATTCTTGATTTTTCTGGATATTTGTGTCTTCAGAGAGAGAGGGTTTCTTAAGAGCCTTTGTGATAGACTTTGTCAAAAACCTTTTAGACAGGCTAAGGGTGTAATCCTATGCATATTTAGACAGGGGAAAAAATCCTACAACTCCCAGCATCCCTCAGCCAGCATGTCTGGCTAGGGAATGCTGGGAGTTTAGGATTTTTTTCTGTTTAAACATGTATAGGATTGCATCCTAAGTAGATCTATCGGTTCATTTATATCTACATGTTTGGTGATACTTTCAAAAAATACTAAAAGATTCTTTTAGGCAAGATTTCTCTTCAATACTTCTGGACATTGTTGTTGTTGTTGTTGTCACACAGGACTGGTGCAAGGCAGTTTGGCGCCCTAGGCGAAATGATATTTAGCGCCCCCCCTCTCGTGCCGTGGGGGGGCCCCTCCGGAGCAAAGCAGCCCTGCTCTGCAACCCCCCCCATGCGGCCACCACCAACCTACCTTCCTCCCGCCCTGGCTGCTGCCTCCTCCTCCTCCGAGGAAGTGACGCGACGACGGGACCCCCGCACTCTGTTTTTTGCCGGGGAAACCAGGGCAACAGGGCTGTTTAAGCCCTGTTGCCCTGGTTCCTCCCGCCAAAACAACGCGGGCGGGGCTCTGGAAGCGACACGATGCGGAGAAGGTAGGTGGCGGGGGGGTCGGGGGGGTGGCGGTGGCGGGAGGGGGAGACGCGGCGGGGGGCAGGAGGGCGGGGGGCAGGAGGGCGGGGGGAGGCGGCAGCGGCGGCGGGCGGAGGAGGCGCAGCGGCGGCAGGTGGGCGGGCAGGGAGGCGGAGGCCTGGCGGGGGCGGTGCGGCGGCAGCGAAGAGGAGCGCAGCGTTTCTGCGCCCTCTTCAGCTGTGCACCCTAGGCAACCGCCTAGTTTGCCTAGCGGTAGCGCCGGCCCTGTTGTTACATTTGTGTTATTCTGCCTACCTTCTAATTCTCTGCCATGGAGAAGGATTTTAGTGATATGTTACATATTTTAGCTTTAAAATATACCATTTCACCTATGTATTGCTTCCGAACCTTCAAATGAATGTTGTCCAGCACCAGTGAAATGCTCCTTTTACCATTTTCAAATAGCTCTATCTTCTAAGACTTCATCCTTCATCACCTTTGTCTGACAGTTCTTCACATGCACTGCCCAAAACCAATTGTTTAGAAGTGCAGTGGAGAATTACGTCATGGACCTGGTTCTCATGACACACCACAGCTCACCATGGGTTATTTAACTCATGATGAGCTCCAGTGCCCGCAGGCACCATTTTGCATATGCAACCCCTCATCAGAGATTGTTGTGTTATCCAAACCTAGCCATTGGGGATTTGTGAGGGTTTAACAGCCCTTGCATAACCCCCGGCTTATCCAACCTTCACATAACCCCCGATGGCCAGGTTTGGACAACACAACAACTCCCTGTTCCAGGGTTGCACATTCAAAATGGTGGCTAGCACCAAAGGGTTAATTAGCCCACAATGGGCTGTCCTGTCATGTGAACTAGCCCAGTGTCTCTGTAATGTCCCTTTCTTCAATACATCTTTTACACCCAGCCAAAGAAGTTTCAGCCTTCTCATCAGCTGGGATGGTGAAAGATGCTTCTGGTGATTCTATAGCAGTGTTCTCCAACCTTGGGTCCCCAGATGTTTTTGGCCTACAACTCCCAACATGCCCCAGCCAGTGTAGCTGGGAGTTGTAGGCCAAAAACATCTGGGGACCCAAGGTTGGAGAACACTGTTCTATAGCATGATTTACACTACAGTGATAAATTGAATGGCATAGCATACCAAGGCTCTGCACCACAGTGATAATCAGTGGTGATTATCAGTGTGGTGCAGTGATGAGTGCACTGCACTCATCAGTGATGAGGAATATTCTTCCTGAATCAGCCCTTGCCACTGCTGACCTTGTCAGCCCATTAGGAACATGATGCCTGCAGTGTTCTCTTCTTGATTGTGTTAATCAAGACCATTCAGCTCATACAAGGATTACAAATGATATTGAATCATCCATTTAACTGGAAAAGGCCAGTGACTAACATTCCTTACCGGGGAAGTACATTCATCCGAAAAACAATAGGACTTACTTCTAAACAAATATGTTTAGAATCAGAGTATTATAAGACACCAATGCATATACTTTATGAATGAAAAAAGCAAGTTTTAACGTGCATGCTCACACAACTTGAAATATGACTTTCACCTGACTGTCTTCATGCAGTTCTTCTCTAGTTGACATAGTTTGAGCCTTTTGAGGTGCATCCAGATTTAGTATAGCTGTGAAACTCACACTCACTCACTCATATTCTTGCAGAACCAAAAGTTACTGACTTTGGAAAACTATTTCCATTTCAAAAGAGACCTTTCTGTGTGCTAGCTGTGTTCCAGCACCCTTTGAATCCCAACAGATCTCAGAATTCATTATCTACAACTACCCATCTCAGATTTGGTATATTGCAGAAGGTGAGTATGCCTGTATGGATGAGAAGGAGGAGGAGGAAAGCCCTCTGTAAAGATTTGGGTTATCCATAGTATATAAGGAGCAGTTTAGACAAACAGATGAAGAAAAAACTGTTCATAGGCATGGACTGGCCCTTTTGAGATTGCTGGCGGGGGGATCATATATGACTGAATGCTCACTGATATTTAAAACATTTCCTCCACATAGCAAACTAGATATTAGAGAGAAGAATTCTAATCTATTCTGATCTCTCACATGTTAGTTTTCTACATGTAAGGGTTTTTATTTTTTGCATGGAAATGCATTTAAATATGCAACCTCTCTCCCCCCCCTCCCCCCCACAACCCCAGCACCTGCACTCTGAAGTCCAGGACTAATTTGAACAAAAGAGTTTTAATACCTGATTAGTTGTTTAGCTAGTTGAGGTCTAATTTCCAGTCCGAATGAAGGAAGATACTTAGAAAACAAATTATTGAATTACTTTCGTCACAGACACACTCCAATTCATAACAGGATGAAGCTTAAGTACTCTGCTTTTTCAGTTTTCAGAATTATTGCTTACACAAGGAAGCTGCATTTCCCATCTATAGCATTTAGTTCTATTGGGGCAATCCAAAAACTGCTTTAACTGATGTTACCATTCCAAGATCTCAAAGCCAAGCTAGGCAATGGATCTGCCAGAGTACAAGTCACAACAGAACAACAAGTTATTTTTAACTTTCATCTTTCTGAAGTCAATATTGGGATAGACTGAGATGACAAAGAAAAACGTCAAACGTATGGAAAAGAACTTAGCTGGACCTTCAGAAGCGGTGACCACACAGGGCAAAGAGCAATTAGGGGACACTGACAGGTGCAACTGGCCTGTGGGACCACTTATCTGCCAGGGGAAGAAGGTGTTTGGCCCTTATATTTGCAAATGGCTGCTGTCCATTGGATTTGTCTAATCACAATACATTTGAACTTTGCACAAGCAAAATTCTATTGCTCTGGCAGATCCAGTGTTGTATGCCAGTGAATGTGACATTAATAACTTCAGAACTGTTTCTGTAGTTCTACATGGGAATCGTTTTCCAATAAGGCTACTGTTGCATTCAGTTGTATTAAATAGAGCTCCTGAATCAGAAATTTCCTGCCCCACCCCCAATTTAATTCAGCACCAACACGATGCAATCTCCCTTAACTTTATTTAGGTAGTGATTATCCACAATGGAAGTTGTGTTCCATCAAGGCAGATGCAACACACCAGCCATGTCTTGGGGCTCTTTGGTGCTTGAGTATCCTCCCCCACACCCACCTCATGTTAGCAATCCCAGGCATAACAATAAAACCAGGAGGTTTCTCAATGCATTAGAGATCGCAGGTCATAAGTTATGCAAGATTGTGCTGTAGCTATACATGTGCTAGCAGCTCCTGTTATTAGCATTCTACAGGGTATTTTTAGTTGGAAAAATAGAAAAGCACACTAAGCTCTATAATGGTGGTGTAGATCAGAGCACTTGGTAAAGACTGGCCACATTTGGAAGTAATTGTGTCTGGTTCACCCCAGAGACATTCTCCCATTCACAATACTTACATTACAGAGGTTAGCTAAAATCAACAGTGTTCTTTGGGGCAGTAAATAGAAAATGTTCATAATATGGAATTGGCTGGAGATGAGAGACATTTACCATCCTAAGGTTTGAGTGGGGTTGTTTTTTTTTAAAGCAAGAGTCATATTTTTTTCATTGTATAAAGTTAACAGCAGCGCGCGCACACACACACTCTCCATTTACTCTGAGTGGGGTGCCCCGTTTTGTACAGAGGTGAAATTTGAATACCTGGAACTGATTTTGCTTGGATTCCTGCCAAGCGGCCTTGAACTAATTTTGTTGTGCTCACTTGGACTCGAGTGCCCCCTAGTGGCTTAACTAAAGGCCATCAGGGTATTAAAAAAAATTGCTCTGCAATTCCAATTGTACGTGTTATTAGCTCTTGCACACTATGCAAGAGACAATAGGGTGCTGCTGTGTGTTGCTAATTGTGGCTGTGGTGTGTGCGTGTGTGTTTTTAATGAAACTGCAGACAGGCCTCTTCTAAGTTGCTCACAAACAGCGCCATAGCAAACCAAACTATTTCAACAACAACTAAACCCAACCCACATTGTGCAATATTATATAGCCAGCAGCACAGTCTGCAGAGGAAGTCTTTCCTCCCTCCCCCTCTTCTCCATCATCTAACAGATGTTTGTGCAGTGACATTTGGAAATCCTTGCAGCACAAAGGATATTAATAATCCTTTAGTTGACTAACAATCCATCCCAGATCATTAGGATTTAATGCCCCCTGTTCAAAACCACCTGGAGGGCTTTTGTATCCAATACCTCTCTGTTTACTTTAGGGACATTATTTGGCTGTTATTCATGCACATGTGCAGTGTGCTGGCCTACGTCTTTCTGTCTGATATATTTACAGAACACTGAGCTCTCTGGCCTACTCTCCACCAGAGAGAGTAGGTGCCAGAGACCTCCTGCCAGAACTTGAGCAAATGTCTTAAGCATCATTTACAAGTTGACAGCAAGGGTATGGGGATATTAAACAATGATCATATAACCATGATCTGGAATTAATATTTTAGAATCAATACCACCTGCTCAGCGCCACATGGTGTTGACTCAAGGTGTTTGTGTGAACAGGCCTCAACAGTTACAGTTATACTCGGCAAGGGTGGTTGATATAGGGCATGACAGGTTGGTTCCCATACCTGCCCAGCTTTAGAATGCCCTGGGCATTCTAAAGCTAGGCAGGTATGGGAACCAACCTGTCGTACATATGTTATTGTGGAAGATGATGATTATTTAATGCATTTCTTACAGTGCCATCCAATGCGACTGCCCATAACCCTCTGGAGGATTACGGGCATCCAATCGAGCGTGGGAAGAGCACAGAGGCAATCCTTCCCCCGCCCTGCAAAATACATAGATGGCCTACTTCAGCTCTCTATGTCTTTTGCCCCTGGTTGCAAGGAGGAGGGGCTGAGGCACTGCAGGGATACATCTATCTCAGCAGAGACTCGCTTCACTCCTCCCCTCCCAGTGCCTTCTCCGAAGTTGCAGTTTTTTGACTTTGGAGCTGCAGCTAGCATGGAAAGAACCACATTGGCTGCAAGGGCAGAGGGAGGGCGTTCCGCAGTCCAAGTCCCAGCTGCAAGCTCAGAGTGCTTGTCTTAGGTCGGAGCTGGGGCTCTGACTTTTCCTATGGCCTTCTAGACAGCGTCTCCTGACCATAGGATTGTGCTTTTGGACACCTTTTAATACTGCAGACTTCCCAAGGCAGTCCACAATAGAAAACATCTAATCCTATATCAATATAACAAGTTCGTAAAGTCATAAATTAATTTTAATGCCAATTTAAGATGAACCAGTAACAAAAGCAGCATATTTCAATTAAAATGAAAGAAAGCTAACATTTTCAAAATGTTCTTAAAACCAGCAACAGATGTAGCCAGCCATATATCTCTTGGGAGGGAGTTCCACAGAGCAGTGGCCACCACTGAGAAGACCTTATCTCTCATGTTGCCAACCTTACAGATATTAACGGTGGATGATCTGAGGATGATCTTAACACATGGGCAGGTTCATAAGGGTGTAGGCGGGCCTTCAAATAGCCTGGACCCAAACTGTTTAAGGCTTTAAAAGTCAAGACCAGCACTTTGAATTCAGCCCAGAAACACACTGGCAAACAGTGTAGCTGGGACAGACTGGGTGTAGTATGAGCTGACCATCTGGCCCAGGGGTACACAACCCAAAGGCCACATGCAATGCTACCTTGGGGGTTGGGGGCCACATACATATGCATGCACACACACACACATCCTGATACAAATCATACTTACTTTGCTAGTAGCAGTGGAGGGAAAAGAGCAATATGTATGAGGATCTCATCTCTGGAAGAGGGAGTGGAGAGCCTTCTCTCCACCCTTCCCCAGCAATGTTGATACAGATTGCTCACTCCTCAGAGGTCCTCATACAGAGCTCTCTTTCTTTGCTGGAAAGACTGATCTGTATCCCTGTTAGCAACAGTACAATCCAAGAATTTGGTAGCAACAGGTGGGGCAGGGCACCTGGAGGGACCACAGTTAAGGTCTTGGGACCCAACAAGGATTCACAAAGCCACATTTTGCATCAGCAGAAGTTTCTGAGTAGGACTGTATGAGAATTTCAGTTCAGAAATCATCCTGTTCACAACCCTGAATGGGAACACACTTTAAAAAAAAAAATAATGTTCACACATTCCTGAACTTGCCATTGCATTTTTAAAATGTGAAATGCACACTTTGAAAGACACATTTTTCAAATAATATACATTTTCATGCTTTAGTGAATGGGGTGTGTGTGTGCACTTTTGAAAAAAATGTGCTCAGGAATGCACATTTCCCCCCTTCGAAATGCACACTTTCCCTGTTCAAACAAACCAAAAACATGCTGCAACTGAAAATGGGAGTGAGCCAAACCAAGCTTTGAAATGAGGTTCAGAGAATTTTGGTGAGCTCGAACATTCCTGGTTCTCCCATCCTTATAAATTCTGAGTCATCTTTCAAAGGCAGCCCAACGTAGAACAAAATCCACATATTAATGCCGCAACCCACAGTATTTTACTGCAATGACTATCAGGAATTAGTCCTGATGTTCTCTCTTCCATAGATCACTCAACAGCACATTGACTTAATAGCAACATGCTTTTTTGCTGTGTCAAAAATCAGAGCGATGTGGGGGGACTTTGTACTGCCAGAAGAAAGGTAGTCGAAAGGTAGTCTAGAGCTTCCTGCTTAGCAATAATAGCCATAGGTTGAGCTGATCTCTTCCAACTTTTATTTTTTACCAGTTTGGATTGAATGTGTAAATGCTGAAAGAACTATCTGAGCACTCCTATAATAAGTCCCCATATATGGCCAAAGCAACTGAAAGATACTTAGTTGTGGCCTGGAAAATGGGATCTTAGGTCATTGTGATGGAACGCTCAGACTAGGTCTATGTACCCTGTGACCCACCAAACCATGCATGGCAGTTCAGGAAGAGTGAGCTAAACTTCCCATTTTTTCTATCTGTCCTGGATTGTTAAGCACCCGACAGGTCACAAGACATGGCTCTTGACTTTTATTCAACTTGGGGGGTGGGGGGAACTTTGTGCAAGCCTGGTCTATGTTAACTTTATGGTTTCCTTTTTGCAGTGGTGACTAAGGCTGCAACCCTTTATCCACTTATCCAGAAGCAGGCCCCACTGAACTCAATTGGACTTACTTCTAAGTAGACCTGTGGAGGATTGCACTATAAGTCCTCTACAAGTTAAAACATGCCTTTACTGAAGTTAAGTAATCTTTTGGTTTCTATGACTTGAGAACTATTGTTGTGCATATGAATGTTATGATTAATGGAGCACCAGCCTTAGATATGTGATCTACAAAGCTTGAAGTTCTCAAAAGTTGAAGACTTCTCAAAATAATTAGTTAAGTGGTATAATTTTTTGGCCATAAGTCCTAAGAAAACTAAAATGTAAATATAAAATAAAATTCTAGAACAGTATTTGCATAGATTAAGAAACCAGCCCAATCTCCATCCTGATTATCCTTCTCAAGCCATATTTTTATGTAGATTTTCTGGCCCAGGATGCACATTCCAGCATGTATGCTGGAAACAGGAACCACTCAGTGGCTGTCCACCGGCTGAAATTATTGACAGTGCTGACTGAGTGCCAAATACAGGCAATATCTCATGGGCTTTTTGCTTTCTTGTTGTTCCCTCCTATGGGCATTTTAAGCAATATTGGGGTGACCTTCATGGGACCAGACCTTTTCTGCTTTGATCTTCTTGGCCCTGAACTGGGGACAAGAGTGAGCATACCTGTGAAGAAGCTCACATTTGCTTTGTGGCATTTGAGGAGGCCCAAACCGTGTTTTCTTACAATGAAACAGCATTAAGAACCCTGCTCCAAACATTGAATGAGCACAAACACTCAATAGTATAAGCATACATCTTTCTTCATGCCTCTTAATGAAATGGTTAAAGAAACTGCTTTTACAATCCTCAAGAGCAGAAGGTGATTTGAAATGGCAGGGGGCTCAATAAAACACTAGTATGTGTTAAGATAGATACACACACACACACACACACACTATAAATATTGCTGTGGGGTATGGTATTCTATTGTTGCCAAGCAACAAAAAACCCCATAAAAAGACTTGCCTTTCTAAATTCTTCTTGTATAGTCTCCTAACTGGTGGTGGAGACAATAGATATGTCTTTACTGGCCCATTAGGCTAATATTTATCTGAGATTATTAACCTTTATCTAAAAACCCATTGTGGAAGGCACCAGAAGCCACACCTACCTTCACTGCTTGGGGCTGAATGGAACATTTTCTATATAGTATTCAGTCTGGTCAGAGGGGGAGAAGGAGAAGGATCAGTTTGAATTTGGACCAGCTTGCTTTTTAGGATCTTAGGGCTCTGGACTGATGATGTTTTGGGACCTGCACTGCCAGTCTGTGCACTTATTTACTTCCCCTCTTCTCAACTTTTTAAAAATTAATTTTTATTATAAAATTTCAACAAAACACAACTATAAAGAAAAAAATGTAAGTACATAGATTTGAATATATATCAATTTCAATACATGCATATGAAATGTATGCATGTGTGTGAAAATACAGCTTTCTAAGAATTACACATAAACTTCAACAAAGGCAGACCAAATATCCATATACAGGCAGTCCCCGAGTTAAGAACATCCGACTTACAAGTTACAGACAACCCATACTTAAGAACGGACTACTGGGTCCCCGGCACTACGTCATTTACGTAGAGTACATAGCGTAGTATACTACGCAATCTGCGTAATTTACACAATTTGCGTAAATGCTGATTTTAACGTATAGAACGCTATGCTGTTCTAACTTACATACAAATTCGACTTAAAGACATTCTTAAGAACGGAACTCGTTCGTAACCTGGGGACTGCCTGTATATGTATCCATTCACAAAGCATTGTTATCCACTGCATTATAGGAGGTGATGATTTATCCTTCCAAGGTTGTAATATCAGTCTTTAGCTGTCAAAAAGGCATGGAGAATCCATTAATGCTAACCGTGCATTACCTTCCAGAAAACAGGAAAACAATTTAAGAAGACATACATCAGTAAGAGAGTGATCCTATGGCCCCTAGACATTGTCTGAGGGGCCATAGAATACTTCGGATTCCCAGATCTGAGGTTGGAAACAGAGCTCCGACCTTGGAGCTGGGAATCCGCATTCCTCCCCCCCCCCTCAGCTGGCGCCGAAAGAACCATGTTAGCTACCTCTCTGAGGTTGGGAACTCAACATCAGAGAAGGAGTAAATGCGGCATTCCAGTGGGCAGGGAGGGGAGGAGACTGCAGAGGCCAGGATATGAGCTATTCTATGTCCTCTGCAGCCTCCTTCTCCCCCTCCTAAGCACTCCAGCTAGACTGTTGAAAACATCCATCTAGCAAAAATGCAGAGTGGGAGGTGCAGGGAGGCAGAGATCGCCTCCGCCATTCCTCCTGCTCTGCATAGGATGCTTGTAAGCCTCCGAGTTCGGAGGCTTATGAGCATCAGGGGCACAACCCATAGGATTACGCCCTAAATATTAAAGAGTGTTGCAATACAAAGTTTATCCGTACAATAACCTGCTCCCCAAAAGTGGTAACTATTGAGCATTGCCAGAACATTTGGTTAAAAGAAGCATTAGCTGTGTTACACCTCCAGCAATTAGCCTACTTAGACAAACCCTTATTAAAGAGATGTTGTGGAGTTCAACAGACATGGAACAAGAGTTTTGGCTAAATAAGATGTAACCTGAGATCCATAGGTGCTTCAGATACAGACACTAAAGCAGTGGTCCATTGATTAGGCAAAATGGAACAGTTCAGTTTCCTATTCCATTCCTGCTTAAGACCCTGTGTATCATATTCATTCACCGATAATAAGTATTTATAAACATGGATCGTGGGTCAATATAACTGATCAGCCTCAGTAAGTGCTTCCAATAGCAAAGAAGACTCTGAAACTGTAAAAGCAGCAGGGCCAAAGCTAGATTCTAACAAACATTGAATTGCAAGTATTGCTATTCAGCCATAGCAGCCAAATTGTATTTGGCACGCAAAGCCAAAAATAACAAAAACTCATCACCAGCACCCACTAATTGATCCAAGGTAAAAATCAACTTGTCCATCCAAGTCCACCACAAAAACATTTTCTTCCCAAAGCAATGTTTAAATCTGGATTTCCCCATAGAGTAAATTTAGCATGAGAAAATGGATCAAAATATAATTGACATGACATTATGCGCCACACGTCTGACAGCCGTAATGGCGGGAGGAACCCTATCCATTATAATGAGCTGAGAACCTAATGCCATCCATTAGAGAGAGGATCCAGACAGGAACATTCTAAAACTGACTAAGGTGGAAAGTCAAATCTAAGTAGAAAAGACCAAAGTTTAGTACAGGTCAGCAAATAGGCCCGATGATATAAAGCAAGATCCGGAAAGCCAAACCCACCTTCTTTAATTGGAAGTTGCATCCTTTTCGATGATATTAATCAAGAGGAGGAACACCCCCAATTTTTAATATATTTTTTTAAACAGAGCATTGGATTTTTGAAAATACTTGCCAGGTATAGATAGAGGAATCCCACATATAACATAAACAATCTGAGGTATAATATTCATGTTAAGTGTATTTACTACTTACCCCACAAACTCAACTTTAAAGATGCCCAGATAGCTATATCCTGTGTGATCTCATTAAATAGCTTATTCAAATTTATCTTTATCATTTGAGTTATGTCTCTAGGAATAAGTATTCCCAAATAAGCCAGTGTGGTGTAGTGGTGAGAGTGTTCGACTGGGACTCGGGAGATCTGGGTTCTAGTCCCTGCTCAGCCATGAAACACACTGGGTGACTTTGGGCCAGTCATGGACTCTCAGCCTAACCTACCTCACAGGGTTGTTGTGAGGATAAAATGGAGAGGAGGAGGATTATTATGTAAGCCGCCTTGGGTACCTTGCAGGAAAAAAGGCGGGATATAAATATAATAAATAAATAAATGTAGTATCCTGGTGGCACCTCAGCCTCTCTGCCTCACGCTCTGGAGCAAAAGACTTAGACAACTGAAATCTACTTAGATATGGAGCAGTATACAAATACTGTAAATAAATAAATAAATCATCTGTCTAAGCCTTTTGCAGGGTGGGAGAAGGGCAGAAGTAACCTTTGCCTCCACATGCCTCCATAAAATGCCCATAATCCTCTGAATTTGGATTGCATTGGATTGTGCTGTTAATTGAATAGCCAGACAAATCACCAAAAGTATTGATCAACAGCATCAAAGCTAAAACAAATGACTGGAGTTTTGAGATAAATGATAAAAGATCATCAGTATCAAGAATAATATTAAATTCTGAACAGTCATGCACAAAGCCATGAATACTACTATTCTGTCTAATAGCACATGCCGGGGTCAAATATCATAAATCAAATATCAATGGAGAAAGCTGACATCCCTGTCTGATACCTCTCCCAAGAGAAGAAAAAAAAAAAAAGCCAAGAAGAGACCATTGCATAACTAGCTCTTGGGGTTGAATATAAAATTCTGACCTATTTCAAAAACACTACAGAAAAGCTGAAATTACTCAGCATAGCAAAAATAGATTTCCAATGAATTTTGTCAAAGGCCTTTCCATCATCCAAAGAAACAATGGCAGTCTGTTCTGTTCTATCAGTATTGAAAGCTATCAACAACTAATCTAAGATTATCAGCCCCCTGTCTATGTTTAATAAATCCCACTTGAACTGCTCGAACCAGTGTTGTGATAACTTGTTGCAATCTATCAGCCAGAATTGCAGTTAATATTTTAATATCTACATTAATTAATGAAATAGGTTGATAGCATAATAAGTGTGATCATTGCCAGACATAGGAATCACTGTAATATAAGCATCATATAACAATGAAGAAAGGGAGTCCGATTCAAAAATGTGATTATAAAAATGATGAAGCTTTGGAACTAACAGGTTGGAAAATGTTTTATACCACTCAATAGGAAACTCATCCAGACCAGGTGATTTCCCAGATTTGTAATTGCTTTCAGAATTTCTTCAATGTGCAAAGGAGCCATCTTCTCAACTTGCATATTTCTAAATGAACAGATAGAACAAAAACACCACAAGCCTCCAACACCCACACACTTTCTCCATGCAAGGAAATTGACCCTTTACAGGTGCTTGGAACTTCCTATTTCCCTGGGAATGGGGAGTACAAAACAACATTGTAAAAAATACAGTTTATTATAGTATTTAAAAGATTACGTTTGTACTAGCTCACATCTTGCCAGTTACAATAGATTAACCTATTTAAAGGAGTATATGTGGGACCCCTGTTTAGCAGGCTTTTTAGTAGACTGGGTTCCATTGCTACCCCCCTGCATGCATGCATGCATGCAAGCACACACATATATGCGTGCACATGTGCACACTCAGAGCCATAGTGATAACATAAAGCATTTGGCTCCATGATGACTGCATTCCAAAGCAGAGTTGCTAGGTCTGCTTAATAGCCAGAGGCAATTTGCTGCCAGAAGAGTCAAACCCCAGGGCTCTAGAAGAAAAACTAAACTGGGGGGGGGGGGGGATGACCATGTTTAACTTTCTTGAAGAGTTTGGGGGAAAGAAGGAAGGAAGGAACCAATCTTTAACATTAAAGGCCAAAGAAAGCAACTACAACGATAGCAATGAAGAAAATAGGTTGAGGCTTCAACAGTGGCCACAGTAAAGCTAGCAAAGAACATAATCAATTACCTTAAGTTAAACAGCAATGTTGTGAGTAAAACAAAGGGAGGGGGAGGGAAGGGGTGGGAACAACTAGACTTTAACTTCTTTTGTCTCTAGCTCAGTTCTCTCTTCTCTCCCTCCCCTCACTGGGGCCTTGCTATTCAGAGCCAAATTATGTTGAACAAACAGAATGAGTAGGCTGGTGCTGTAGAAGAAAAACAAGAAGCCAAAGCAACCATCCATGTGAGCACATCAGCAAAAGAGCTGCCTAACCTTGTCAGACTTAGTCCAGATGATGCTTGGGATTTGGTGTTGTTCTCTCTTCTTTGCTCTTTTGTCTCCACAATGGAGGGAGTTTTTAGAGTCTCTGGGAAGAGCAAGATTTGGAGCTTCACTTACATGCTCTTCTCATTGTTTATCCTGTCAGAACAAACATCCTTGTATCTGCCCTGCCAAAATATGGTGTCAAAAGAAAAGGAGATTTAAGGTCTCTCTCTTACCCTCCTCAGGGTGTGCCTTGAACTCTTAGACACTCTTTGAAATGACAATTCTGCAAATCAAAATAAATGTGATATCAGCTATGTTTTGTTGAACAAGGTTATCTTTGTTCTTCTGGAGTAATGACAACTATTTTCCCCTTAAAGTAACTTCTGTGGTAACTACTGTGGGCCTGTATCTATCATACCCATGCTGTAATTATTCTCATTGAGACAATCCCTCATTTGCACTGGTTTCTTCTTTTCCTCAGGATCTGATTCTCTGTAGGTTATGGAGAATGCTGCAGTCAATAAAATTGCTCTTACCAGCTCTTTCTGTCCAGAATGACAAAGAATCTAAAGGCAGAATCTAAAAACTGAGGTAGTGTTCATGGCTTCCCATTTTAAGATAAGTGATAAATCCTGGCCCAGATAAAGGACAAATTACTCTCTCTCTCTCTCTCTCTCTCTCGCACGCACACAGACACACAGACACACACACACAGAGAGAGAGAGAGAGAGAGAGAGAGAGAGAGAGAGAGAGAGAACCAGGGTACTTCCTAATCTTTAGTTAGAGTCACTATCTGTCTATCTGGCAAGGCTCCTACAGAGCCAGCTAAAGACATTTTGTCACTGGAAGCAGAGCCCGAACACACAAACACACAAACACACACACACACACACACACACGGACCAACAGTATAAAGAGTGTTGCACCAATTAATCTATCCCTCCACAATGGTGCTGCCTGAAGCAATTTGCTTCACCTTGCTGCATGGCAAGACTAGCCTTGGGTTTTTGAACTTTAAGAGCTATATGACATTCAGAAATATATTGGGTGAAGTTTCTCCCATCAGTGCTTATATGCAGAAAAGCAGGGGTGCAGAACCTCTGGCCCAGGGGCCAAATCCAGCCCAATCTGGCCTTCCAGGGTTCCCCAGATGGCCATGCCCCGTTCTTCCAACCATTGTTTGGTGGCTTCCCTGCATTGTGCAGTCCCCTCCCCCATTCTAAATGGTTGAAACACCTCTCCTAAGGCTTAGTTACTGGCAGAAGGTACTTTAAGCTAAAGTAGGCTGGTATTTTGGTCCTGCCCCTTTTGCCTTTGTCCCCGCCCACCACAGGAATGACGCTCTCAGGCCCCTGTGAGCTTCTTTGAAATCGAATTCTGCCCTTGGGCTGAAAGAGGTTCTGCACCCCTGCATTAAAGGCACAGGAAACTTACAAGAGAAAAAAAAATTGTGGGAACTCTGCCTCTCCAACTTCCTGGGCTTCAACCCTAACACAAAAATATCCTGCTATTTTACCAACACCACAGCCACAAACAGAGCCATTAATTCAGAAAGAGAAACCACTGTCCTGCAGCTGTCTCGTAAATAAAAGGTACTAATCCTCCTCCCCACCCCAAACCAGTAAAAAAGCCAGTCAATGGCAATAGAAGTGGAAGTAAAGCGTTGGGATGTGTAGGGGATGGAAGCAGTGCCAGAGGAAGGCGAGAGGAGCAGGTACAATGAGCACACAAAGGGAAAGGGTTGGATACCCATATGTAAAATGGGCTGAGACACTTTCCAGAGCACACCAGGCCTTCCTCAAAGCCCACCTTTTCCCATGAAGCCTTTGGCACAACCCCCTGATCCTCATCCCAGTTTACTGAAACTAAAAGTGCTTCTAGATTCAGCATTTATCATGCCATCACCTTGCTTCATTCACAGAATATTAGAGGGGACCAAACAACAAAGTTTCCCACTTGTAACCCTCCTGTGTTTTTCCAACGCATGTTCCATATTTTTTCTTACCATAAAAAATCTATTAAGGAGGAAAAGACAGAAGAGCTGCACAACACCTTTTGATTGGTAGAGTGCTTTCAGAGCTCTGTCTGAAAGCACCTTCAGCCTAAATGTGTGAAATGGAACTGAGGGCATATTCTTCCTGTTTATTATTTATTTATTTATTTATTCATTTGAAGCATTTACATCCTGTTTTTCCGTCAAAAGACTCAGTTTAGGAGAATCAACACTAGTCAACCGTCCCTGCCCTCAGGCTCACAACCTCAAAAGACACAAGACACAAGGAAAGGGATTGGGAGGGTTTGCTTTCATGTCCATCCCCTTCCCCTCCCTCTGTTGCCTCCACTGTGCCAGAGTTTTAGATTATAAACCCCACAGGCAAGAATCTGTTTTCTTGTTGTTACATGTACAATGCACACTGATGTACTATATAAAGGAACAACAACACAATGGGATTGATGACATAGTACTATAAAATAAAAACCTGTTTATCATCCCCTATCTTTCTCCAGCCATAGAGGTGCAATACAGAGAGCTGTGACCATGCCATGTTTGCCCCATGGAATGAGAGGTGCGTAAAGTGAGGTCAGGCACTACCTTTTATTAGACCTCCAAGTGATACTGTTGAAAGAACATGCAAACTTTCTAGATACACAGAACCATTAGTCTGTGAATTTAGTTTCTGGAGGTCCCACATCAGATGAAGGGTTACAGAATAGATTTTATCAGGTTAGCTAGGAAGAGCTTGGCACAAGACCACCTCTCCCAGCCACTCACCCACTGTTAACATTGCTAACACTGTGTGCAGTGCCGGCATTTGCATGCATGTATGAACTAGTGTTGCTGTTGCCATTGGCTTCACCTCCTGTGGTAGTGAATAATAATTACAACTTCCCACCTACATTACCACGGGATGACAAAGTCCTGGTATATGTATGTGTGGCTGCTCAGTCCAAAGGAACCAGTATATTTCAAATCCCATTCCTCTGTACCAGCTTTGCCTGGCATGGGTGGCATATTTGCAGATATAGTAGCAGGGTGGAGAGGCATGCTTTATACAACACCCCCCCCCTGCTTGGCCCTGAGCCTCTTCACCATTCTGTGCCCCCCCCCCCTGTCCTGTGCAGCGCAGGCTCCACTGGTTGCCTTTCAGGACTGAGTAGGAATTTTTGGCTTGTCACCAGCTTGGCCAAGGTGACTTGTTTTTTCGACTACTCTGCACTGAAATTAGTATGGGATTACATGTTTTGTTAGGATAATTGGTCACATTTCCCTTGGCAGGTAAGTGTGGGAAAAGCCAGGTAAGGGATAGGTGAGGTGAACACCTGGAGGCACCTTTATGGTAATTGGTGTGTTTCCCCAGGCTTGCCTTTCAGGGCTCTGTGGGCAAGATACAGTTCACTTTGGGGGGCTGACTCTGCTCAGAACCGGTGCAAGGCAGTTTGGTGCCCTAGGCAAGATCAGATATTTAGCGCCCCCCCTTCCCACTTGAGAGCGCTGTATTTTTTTTCAAGGTGTTTCTGGCGCCCCCTTTAGCCCTGCGCCCTAGGCAGCTGCCTAGTTGGCCTAATGGTAGCACCGGCCCTGACTCTGCTCACTCACTCAGAGCTCTCAGTGACACGGGAAGACCTCCCTTCTCACAGAGAAGGTGTGGCACTGGGGAAGGGAGAAGATCATGGCCACCCTCCCTGAGGCCAGGGTGGGCTCATCCAATACCCATCAGCCTAGTTGCCCGAAGAATTAGTTAGATCCCGCACTGACACCCCTTGCAGAATCTGTAGTTTAATCAATGTGGCTCCAATCCAATAACCGTGTCTCTCTCCTCTATCCTTGCCATCTGTGTCTGCAAAATGTATGTATGGGTAAAATCCTTCACTGGTAAAATCTTTTGCCTCTGGATCAAAGACGACATCTCCAAGCCATTTCCTGCTACTAGGAAAGGATGAACGTGCTGCTAGGTGGGTTCCTTGTGATTACAAGAAATCAGTTAGGAAAGCCCTCCCCCTCTCTTTGATGTTTGCAGGAAGTGAAGAAGACTTTCACACCTTTCTGAAAGACCACTTGGCTTCAGGGAAGTGGAGCCTCTTGTAAACACGAAGGGGGAAAAAATATACCCCCACAATTTATATTTAGTTTAGATTTGGACGTTTAGAAGGTATGCATCAGCTCCCCCCCCCCCACAATTGCCCCTCCAGTTATTAGGCAATTTCGGAAAGAGGGTAGGAAGGAAGGGGAATCCAACGAAGAGGTTCTCTTCATGGGTTGCTCTAAAATGAATTGCAGCAAGGCAGGAGGGTGATGCCCAAGGCCGTTTGGAAGAGAGGAACTCAAGTCTTAGACTTTAAAAAGCGCGCCAGTTTGGGGTGGGGGGGAGTGGCCGGACACTTTCCAGAAGGTCGAACAGACTCAGACTGGCAGCAAGAAGACTTTCAGATGAAACCAGAGAGTGCAGGTCTATTTGCTGAAGGAAGGGGGGAAAGTGCATAAACACGGGCCACCATAATTGAAGCCAGATCTTCCACGGAGCAAGACAAAAGACTCCAGGCCGCCTCAAGGACTCGTCTGCAAGGGGGGGGGGCACACACGACCCCCCTCTTTCAGCCGGCTCCCTCCACCACCCTCCCGTTCCCCCATTTACAAATTAAGCGCGTTCATAAAAAATAATCGATGGTGTCAGGGAGGTGAGGGCAAGGCGAAAGGGGAAGGGCTCCGAAGCAAAGGGCAGCCCAACAAACAGAACAACGGCAACGCCTCCCTTGCTGCAGTCAAAACAAAAGGGAGCTAAATTAACAAACTATTCAGAGGCAGCCTCGGTCAGATGTGCGCGTTTCACTCGTTGGGATGGAGGGGGGGGGGAGAGAGAGAAGAAACCTATTTCGGTGTCTGAGCTGAGGACAAATAGAGCTGCGGGGTGGGTGGGTGCGTTTAAAGTCTCCCAACCTCTGAGTCTAGACCCAATAAAGAGCAGAAAAGTTAACGAGCAGCCATGGAAAGGAACCTGCTGCTTGCCTTCATTCTGCCCTGCCTTTATGTGCGCTGTTCTCCCCACACCTCAACCCCCGTCTAGTCCAGGCGGATCCAGACACAGGCTGCGGTGTTAAAGAAATGGTGTGAGGGGAGAAAACAGTGACCTGTTGCTGCTCTCGCTGGAGCGTTTACACGCGCAACCTGCACACCCTCCTCTCTCCGCTACACGTGGACATTGTGGCGGCCCGGAGGGAGGGGAGAGAGAAGCGGAATAGAGTGGGCTTGGGAGGCAAAAAAAAAAGAAAAGAAAAAGTCTCCTGTCCCCCGCCTGCTGCTGTGAGGTAAAGGGTCTGTGAGGAGAACTTGCCCGAGTGGTCGGGCTCAGATGTTTCAAAAGCTTCGGAGCGCTTCCCCCCTCACGCGCACAGCGCTGCCACGCGAGGCAAAAAGGCGGGAATTTGAAAAGCTCAGAGCAGAGGGAACGACCTTCCAGGTGCATAAGGCAGGTTGCAGCTCTGGCTGAGCACCATTTACCAAGGAGTAAGACTCCAATCCTACATGCACTTACCTGGGAGTAACTCCCATTGAACTCAGTACCACTCACTTCTGAGCAAACATGTTTAGGATAACACCGTAGATTTGACAGAATCCTGAACGTGTTTCCTCACCCACAGATCTCTCTGTACCTCCAGTTGTTTCCCTACCCTGCATTATTTCCTGTACCAACTGAGCTACTTTTCCCCCACCCCACAGGGCTGGCCCCAAGACATTCTGCTGCCTGAGACAGAGAAGCAAATGGGACCTACCCACCCCAGTCAAGGTGCATAGTAGTACTCAAAGCCAATAAAGTTGTTTCGGTTCCTCAGGCAGAAAATCCTACAAGCACCTCTCCCCTTCCCTGGCAGTGAAAATACAATCATAAGTTATAAACAATGAATAATTTGCTGCTTTTTCATGACATTCCAAATCAGCTGTCTGAGGCAGCCGCCTGCGGCTCTAAAATGGCTGTGTTTAAAGGACCCTGTCTCCTAAGGACACCCCTATAATTGTAAAAGGGGATGTATGGACAGGGTTGAGGAAGGTATTTGATTTTAGGGGGGGGGACTCAGGCAGAAAGATTCAAGGGAAGTAGCAGGAGAGGGGAGCACATGTGGGCAAAAAACCAGTCAGTTCAGGGAGAACAGTTGCAAGAGGGCTTCTGTACCTTTATTTCAGCATGTGCCATTTTTCTCCAGTTACATGAAAACCAGCATCTTTCAAGATAACTTTCTGTACAGTGGACTCAAGTCCATGAAAGCTTATTATGCCACAGTAAATTCGTGAATCTTTAAGGTGCCACAAGGCATTGTGGCTTTTGAACACAAAAGAGCAAGCAGCCCCTATCCACTTCCCACATCTATTCACCTTTATCTAGCTTAGTGCAAACCCCTGATGCCAAAGAGGACCATGCACCCACCAGAATCTGGCCACGTGGATCATGCAAAAAGCAGGTGCACTGCAGAAAGATGATTGCAGAGCCAAGGAGCTCCAGACACACTCAAGCAAGCCAGCAAGCCATACACTCATATATTACCTTGCCCCAAATTCAGAGGTTGTTGCTCATTCAAACCCTTTTTGCAAGCAAACCCACTTCTGTTTTCCCCCAGGGTAAGGGGCCTGGGCTGGGCCAGCTTGGAGGAAGCAACAGATGAGGAAGGACTCTGATACTCCGTGTGAGCAGCCAATGCGCCTGCTCTTCCTCTTGTCAGGGCCTCACTGCCTACAATGGCCCAGGGCATGGGCAGGTCTCTGCAGAGTCAGGCACACACCAAGAAAGCCAGGTGACAGTGGTGCTGTTAGGTAATTTTGGACTCCAGACTTAATGAAAATAATGAGCTGACTGTGGAAGGAAAGGGGGCAGTCTCCCCTCTAGTTTAAAAGGCTGGTGCCTTCATGATACACTCCCTATTAGTCTGCTAAGGAAGTGAGTCCTAAGGTCTCCTAGTAACTGCAAGGCTACTGTAGTACTGAGTTCAGAGGGAAGAGGCAGGCTTGTATTAAGGAAGATGATGGTAATTGGGGCAGCTCTGAAGATCTGGGGCACTGCTAAAAAAAAATCTGGAGCCTATGCCCAGATGGGCTATCTCTAACTCTGCCCATGAGAGAGAGACAGTGCTTGAATTGTGTGTGTGTGGGGGGGGACAACTGCTGAAGAACCACATAGTCTCTTACCTTTTGTTATGGCACCCTTTGCTACAGGGCTGTTTTTTTTTTTTTTTTTTTAGAAATCTATGGCTGGGGGGCATGATTTGGCTAAAACTAGGGGGATGGAGTCAAGGGGTGGGGGCTTGAGACCTACCTCACTTCCCCAATAATTTGAGCACTGAAGAATGTCCCCAAACACTTTGTTCCTCACTTCCAGCAACCCCTGGGTTATGTGATTTCCCACCTAAACTATATATTTAACCTGGACTATATATTTAGTTGTTAGTAACTCAGTAGTTGTGGGGAAACCACCAAAGGATAGAGACTTTTGAAACAGGATAGCCTGTTGCATTCTGGAGGAAGCCTACAAATATTAAAAGCTGGATTCTGGAATGGACCTGAAAGTCATCTCTCACCATCCTGAGGAGCACTCCTCTAGACTTATATAACTATGTCCAAGATTCACATACAAACACACACCCCTCTGCTTATCTGCATTCATGCAGCCTTATCTGATCCATTAGATTTGGTTGTTGTGAGCAATTCTGATGCCTCAGATCTATTTCCATCAGTCCCAACTTGTGATTTTTCCCTAGGGCATCTCTGGCTGCTTACTTTTTGGACACCAATCACTGGGCTAAACAGACTTTTGGTTTGATGTGATCTTTAGGATTTAGAAATGAAGAGGGTTGCCAAAAATCTGTATAACGTAGACATCAGGTTTAAAACTCAAATCCTTACAAATATATGGATGTAACCCAGTCTACTAAAATCTAGTGGAATTCTTAGCCCTCCCAACCTTTCTAAAAAGATTTTTAAAAACAAGCGATAGGAAAATAAATCTTGCCATAATGAAGGTACTTCAGGGGAAAGATATGAATTAGATCTGTCAAGTGCTTAAAGACATTTCAGCTGCAATCCCAAGTGCATTATTTTGGCTGTACATACTAAGCAAGTTCCATTCCAACATTTCCAAGTAAGTTCCTAGTTATCGTATTTATGGTGAGGTGTTAGTCCATTGCCTCACCTTTAATCAATTAGCAGAGCCATCTTATGCATGTCAACTCAGAAGTCAGCCCCATTGAGTCCAGTGGGGCTTACTCCCAGGTAAATGTTTATAGGATTGCAACATTATACTGTAACTAACTAATTAGAATCAAGAGTGCAATGTCTTTATATTGGCAACATACTGGAGGTTCTTTGTGAAGAAAACAGTTTATCTAGTACATTTTATGGGAAGAGGCAAATGTACACCTTACACATCAGAATGTACATTTTAGGCTGTTTAAAACAATGTCAGCATCAGTCCACTCTCTTACACCATGGTTCAGGTCTGATTAATATACATTCAAAATTAGATGTATGAATTCATCATTAATTATCTCTGTGAATTGGTTCATACCATGAATGGTAGCAAGACAGAGAGGAACCAAAGTAGGGCAGCTTCAAATATGGCAAAGTAAGTTTTCTCAGGGAATTCACTTCAGTGTAGGAATTTGTATGCAACGTGCATAGATTGTTAGACCAGTTCACACATGGATGCCCATCACTTGATAAGTGCATCAAGACTTGCATGTGTGAATGAACCATCACAGAACAAAAACACCACAAAAATAATTTTCATATCACTACCCACCAGATCAACTCTACCTCAAAGATTTTTAGTGGAGTGTCAGTCCACACATTCAGCCAAGCATCATCAAGAAATTAGTTGAAACCAAGTTAAGACATGAGCATGCATGTGTAAATCAGCCCTCAAGTGTGATTATCCTAGACTCATGTAATGCATTGTCTGTACACCCAGTGTACACTCTCTGGGAAGTGGTGAACATGGAACTGGTTTTCACAAAGTAGGCTCTTCAGTCCTGACAATCTACATATAGGATTTACTCAAATTCCTACACTAAAATGACTTTGCTCTAAGACTCTCGTCCTTTGTTAAACTCTGGCAGCCTTCCAAAGAAAAAAGTTGGTACAGAACAGACACTCCTGCACTTTCCCCACATGACTGCACACACATGGGTGCAGACATCCAGGCTATGATTTGTTCTGCTTGGAGTTTATTGAAAAACGTGGTGTTTGACGCATTTCCAGAAGAAGTTGTAAATGAAGCTTGAAAAGGACTAGTTCAATGAAAATCAAATGTCTCTCAAACTCATGATTTCTCTTTTAAAAGAGCACCCTGGGCTGCTCAGAAAGCTTGTTTCCACCTCTACCTCCGAATCCTCCACCCCTTCCACACAAGCTAATGGCTCCAATTGCTCTCCACTACGTTTTCTTGGCTTCCCACTTCCCTACGAGGACATGTTCCACACAGGATAGAAAGAGCGCCTGGTGGCACTTTCCCTTTTGGGCTAATATCCACAGTTCATCGATCACAGCACAACCCTGTCGTTAACAGCGTTGGCTGGCTCCGAAGCACAATGGCATAGGAAAGGCGGCGGCGGGTAGGAGTGGGAGGGGGGTTGACTTCAACCCAGTGGGGTGCCCCTCCCAGCAAATGGCGAGGAGACAGCTGTGCGCCGGGTAACAGGGGGCCAGGGCAAGAGCTGCTCTCTCTACCCAAGGGCACATATGGTGTGAATATTCCCTGCTTTCTGTCAACTCCCAGCTACCTAGATAAGAAAAAAAATAAACACGCAGGCTTGTCAGGAGGAAGGGGGTGGAGGTGGGGGGGGGGGAGAAGAGAGATTTCTCGCCCTGTTCCCAAGCTCAGGACCACACAGGGTTCGCAGGCAGGCACCCCTGCTCTTCTCTGTCCAGCAATCTTGTAGCATCTTACAACAACAGGGCGGGTTCAAAGGGCTTCCCCGGCCTCTCTTTAGCGCTCCCTGGAAAGAGGGTGCTGGGGCAGCAATATCTCCCATTCACGCTTATTATTAATGGGTAAACGGACCTCACATTGAGCTGGGCAACGTCATCTATCTACCACAGAATTGTAGCACCACCATAAGGGACGTGTGATGTTCTCTGTCCAGATCCCACCTGGAAACCTTTAGCTTCTCCTTGCTAATGATCACAACAAAGGCATTATTCAAATGAGGCAGTAATTGCAACCAGAAGATGCTTTTCTTTCCCGTTTTCTTTCCCCTCCGCTCCCCCCCCCCCTTATCTTTCTTTTTTCTCTTGTTTTCCAGAGCAGTAGCTTGGTCTTCTTCACATCTGGCCCAGACTATAGGTCCTGCAACAAAAGTCCCCTTTATCAGTCTCCAGGCTTTATCTGCACGGAGAAACCTCAGCCCCGGCTCCCCCCCTTCCTCCCCCCCCCGCGACGCCTTGAGGACGTCCAGACCGATCCAGAGGTCTCAAGAGTGCAGCAACTTGGATGGAAGCAGACTGAATCCCACTGACATGGATCAGGCGGTGCTCCCTTCCTGCAGCAGGAGAGATGTTAGCAATGGAGGATTTTGTAGTTGGGCCATTAATTAAATGGAATGCGCTTGCTGTGCATTGTTTTAAGATTCTTAACAGCGCGATCCCATAGCTGTCTGTTCAGAAGTAAGTACCATTGAGTTCATTGGGGTTTACTCCCAGGTAAGTGGGTGTAGGGTTGCAACCGTAATGATCTTTAAAGCGCTTTAAATTCATCCTCGTTCTTTTTGAATGCGGATTCCCCTTGTTGTTTTGTGTTGTTTTCGTTTTTTGTGCCCTGCTTTTAAGACTGCTATCCACAAATCGCTTATTCCAAAGCATTCTAAACTCTGGAGCAACTGGCTTCCTAAATTTAGGCTTGACACTGGTCAATTTCATGAGATTTCCCTCCCCCACCCATAAACCTGTATTTCCTGTATTAGCCTTTCAACCATAATAAACTCCAAAAAGATAAGTTATATGGGAATTTTTCTTCCATAGAGTCGAGTTCGATTGCAGCCTGCTATTCATTTCCAAGCAATACGGTATCCTGTTAGCATTCCGAACAAGGGGCTGCTGTTCGTAGAATTGCCTCCAAAGATTTCCTGGAGAAACATGTGGAAGCAATAGCGAGGGCTTGAGCGCTCACCCGAGCTGAAGATGCGGTAGTGGAAAGAGACCGTGCTATAAGGGCTGCAGGCAATAGGAACCCAGAAAGGGAGGGAGGGGGGAGGAGGAGGAGGAGGAGGGCTGGAAATACAACCAGAGGGGATCCTTGACGTAAGCACGAGAAACCTGCCATTACTTTCAACCAAGTCCTCTGGGTCCTGTCCCACACCACCACACCCACCCACATACACACGCACCGAATGTCCATTTCGCCCTTCGAATTGCCAGGTGCCTTTATTTTTCAGCCCCATATAACGCACAATGGATGGACTCAAGTGTAATGTAGGGAGAGCAGGGACAGAAAAAAGCCTTCTTCCCACTTTATGCCACCAGTGCTCATATGTTTGGGGTGCACGCATACGCCAAGGGGCCGAACGTTTCCCCACCACCACTGGCGCGGCTGCTGAATTCTTCCACGGAGCCCTATTCGACGGTGATACGCCCATCCCACTGCGGCTCCACGGAGAGGATAACGGTGTTGACCCGCCCAACCCAGGTGCATCGCTTTCCATAGAACAGACACGTGGTTTCAAGGATGCCCCGCACTGCACACAGAGAGAGATCTGGCAACCGGGGGGGGGGGGGGAATCAACTGAACCGAGCTTGTTTGAATGACAGACATAAGATCTCTACAGATAAACTGGAAAGAGGTGGACAGAAGGGAAAAAGAGAGAAAGTAAGTTGGAAGGGAAAGGGCGAAGAGTTAAAAAACTTATACACTGGGACGGTCTGGGTTTTTGTTGTTGTCGTCGTCGTCGTTTCTCTCTCTTTTTTTTTAATACCGACGCACGCCTCGAAATGGATACACTCAAGTCAACGCCCCCTGCTCTCTTTCCTGGAGTAAGACTGCCCCCTTGGTCCCCAAAGCTGAACAGCTCCGAGTTCCAAGAAGCTGCGCGCTCTCTCTGCCTCATTTCCTATGAACTAGACAGAAAATAAATAGCAGCCTTACTCCCACGATCGCACCTAAATCTCCTTGTCTCTAACACTTACACACACGCACAGCCGTCGAGAGCTCACAGCGCGTCTCTCTCTCATGCCCAGTCATCAAACTTTCCTCTGGCCACGATATTGTGGCGCGCACACCCTTCCTAAACTCCAGCGCCAGTTGCCTTCCAGGTGAACGTCGGTGACCTACTCCGAAATATTTTCTCTCCTGATCGAAATCAAACTCCCCGTTTTATCTAGCTTGGGAAGATCTTTTAAACTCTTGCTGTGATTCTCTGTCCAATCAGACAAACAAAGCAGAGTGTAACAATTGTGACAAAGAAATGGATCCCCGCCAGGCCGCCCAATTCCCATATTATCTTTCATTCATAAATATTCTGTAGTAAGTCGGGGTCCGTGAGTATTTCTGGAGTTGCTGACCAGCACACGGCGATCCCTCTCAGCAAATTTTTCGCCGAGGTGCTCCCAAACGATTAAACCACCAAATCATGACCATGGCCACTTGGCCAGCCCCCCCCCCCCCGACAACTTACATGGTGAGAGTGGACCCAAGTCTCACGCAGCTGACCCACCGTCCCTGGGACTGTGTGTGATGTGGGGAAACTGTGTTCATTCATGTCATTGGGACCATTTGGGAAGGTGGGGAGGGGGATAAATTCGCCCCCTTCAGTGCAAATGACCTCCTCCAATCCCAACCCTTACCATATGGTCAACCTCTCCCCATCACCAACACACACACTTCTCCGCCTCCGTTCCAGATGAAGTCTGGAAGCTTTGCTCCCCCCCCCCCGCGCGCCTTACCAGCTTAAGAGGCTTGCAGGAGAGCCCCAGACACCAAGTGAATCACGGAGGCTCTTATTATGAAGGAGCCAGGGCGCGGGGGGGAGGGGGGCTTCATTTCCTGACAGCTATTTACTTGAAGCAAATGATTAGTTAGGGCAGGATGGACTCTAGCATTGAATCAATTACAGGACTCGGTTTCTGAGGCTATCATAGAAACGAGAGAGAGAGAGGAAAAAAGGAGCAGGAAGAGTCACAAAAGACGTGGACCCTTCTTGAAAAATCATTTGACTTGCTTATTTGTTGTAGTAGTAGTAGTAGTATTGCGGATTATTAACACATACACAAGAAGGTAAGGGAAGGGATGGATTTCTTCCTTCTCTCTCTGTCTCTCGGCTGGAAAGGTTTCAAAATCGGATTCAGTGTCTGGATGGGATAAGAAACCACCTGGGTTGCAGCTGGGGGGGGGGGCGGAAAAAAAAAGAGTTTTTGCAATCCGATCCTATTTCTGTTTATGCAAAAGTAATCCGTGCGTCGTCGTCCCTCATGGGGGCTTATTGCCAAGTAAGTGTGTTTAGGATTGCAGCCTTCGTTTGAAAGAAGGGTGAGGATCGCCAAAGTTTGCAGGAAAGTTTTGCATTTGTTGAGCAGTTCTCCACAAAGAGAGGGGGAAATGGACCCTTATTCCTGCCAAGGCCAAGCTATTATCATCATCATCATCATCATCATCATCAACAATAATAATATTTTTTGTGTGAAGGAGGCAGCCCGGATCATCGGATCCAGCCGAGCTGGACGGATAGCATGGATAGAGAGGTTTGCTGGAGAATTCCGAGGATCTGATCGGGAACAAGCAGGGTGGGAGGATGGAGACGACCGAGGAGAGCAGCGTGGCTAGAGGAGGGGAAAGAAAGAGGAGGCTGCAGCCCGCCGTTCCTTCGGATCCTCCTGACAGCGGAGAGCGAGCGAGCGAGCGAGCGTGCGCATCCCACTCTCCGCTGCTGCAGGGCAACTGGGCCCGGGCGTCTTCGGGGAGGGGGGGGTCTCTGCGCCCGGCTGTCGCTCTCCGGGAGGGATCCTGCCGACTCGGGTCTGAAGGGAGGCTGCGGCGCTGTTGGAAAAACGACGCCTGCTTTTTTGGGGCCGCGCTAATGACAACCAGATTTGGCGGAGCGCGGAGGGGCCACCGCGCTGCATTCCTGCAGCTGGGCTGGGAGGAAGGGCTGGGGGGCAGCAGGAGAGGTGGGCTGCTGGAGGGGAGGCGGGGAGAGAGGTGCGTGCGTGCGTGTGTGCGCGCGTGCGCGCGCCCCAATCTGGAGTGAAGCCCCTTGGAGGGAGGGAGGGAGCGTGTGTGTGTGTTTAAACAGCGGGGCAATCTGCAGATGAATCACGGTACAGGAAAGGGCCCTGGGAGCTGGCCAAACACCCTTGGCTTCTCCAGCATCCCGTCTGCGCCTTGCAGATGCTGGGAGGTTGGGGAGCAGCTCAGAGGCTGTTGAAGAAGGTAAGCAAGGAGGAAATACTTCGCTTTAAAACAATGAGGCTTCTCTCTCTCTCTCTCTCTCTCTCTCTCTCTCTCTCTCTCCCTTCCCCCCTCTCTCTCCAATGCAGAATTCTCTCCCCGACTTCCTTGGCTCCCTCTCCTCTATCCTGCCTCTCCTAACCCCCCAGACAGTCCCTCCGAATCCGGCTGTTCACTTGGGTGATCCCAGGGCGATCTTGGATGTGTCTACCTTCAAACTCGACGTGGAATAAAATGCTCTGTGGTGGGATGGTACCGTACCGTAAAAGATGTGGCCAGATCCCTACACACACACACACACACACACCTCTTTTGGTGACTGCCAACCGCTTCCAAGATGCCCATCATCCACCCACTCCCCAAGATGTGCCTTGGCCGCGCACAAGCAGCCGGGCACTGCGAAGAAGGCGAAGAGGGAGGGAAGCGGGGCGTGGGAGTTGCTTGGTTGAGGCGCTGCCTATGGAAAACCCGACGGAGCTGTTTGTCCGCCGCTGCCAACGCTGCCTGGCGAGCGGGGTTGCCTTGGAAAATAAAAGTTCTGGGCGGGCGCACCAAGAAATGGCTCTCTCTGCGCTCTGCTCGCTTGCGCAACGTTTTCTTTGGAAGGGGACCATCTTCCAGCAGCCGCTGGTGGGCGATCCAAAGCACCCGTTGGAGCGGAGAGCGACGGATCTGGACTGGGGAGGCGCGACTGCCCAATTCACGACGTCGTTCCCCCTCCCCGCCCGGCCGAGACGGAGGAGGCGGGATCAGGCTCTGGATTAGCACCCCCCTGAGGTCTCTCCGCCTTGTTTTGGGAAGTCTCCGAGGGCGAGCGCGCAGCTCCACGTAAGACCGGCTCGCCCTTGCCAGGGCCGCGGAACTGGGATGTACGTCTCGCTCCAATTTGGACCGTAGGAGCTGTCTCTTTTGCCCCTTTCCCCCAATTTCTATGGACTTCCCTCCCCGCCTGCCCTCCAAAGGGAGGTAACCTAAAGAAGCGGCTGGGGGTGGGTGGGGGTGGCACCGTCTCTTGAGAGCGAGGCTTACAAAGGTGTCAAGAAACAGCCCTCGACCCGCGCAGCTTAGGGTCGCAGCCCAGCCGCTGTTCTCTTTGTCCCGTTGGGACTTGATCCGACGGGACGGACCCCGGATTAGAATTGCAACGCCCTGCTCTGCTCCGCACCCCCCCCCCCCAAACGGGACAGTTTGTTCCGGGATAATGACACTTGGTGAGATCTGGAGTTTTCCGAAGCTGCAGCTAGTCTGAGACCAAGAAGAAGGACTACCCGCCCTCGCTCCCCAGCCTTCCTTAAACCTGCCAACTTTACAGATTTTAGATTTCGCCGTCTAATTGGAATTCCTTCGATAACAAATCCTTCTTTTGTGTGCATTTTAAAGTTATTTTGTTTTTTAAGCCTTAGCCTCTTGGTGGTGTTTTTGCTGGAGGGAACTTTTGGAAGATCTGGCTCTCCTCTCCCAACCTTAAAGGACTCCATCACACGGATTAGCTATTTTCATCTACAAACGGCCCACCCCACCCCCCAGCCCCAATATCTACTACCCCCTCTGGAAAGAGCGCCTGGGCTCCGCAGCGGAGAAAACTTCCTGGAATCTATTCCACACAGAGACAAAGGATCGGGGTTACCTCTCCGCTCCCCCGTGTCATCTACCGCCCTGATCCTGCTCCCCTTCAACCTGGAAGGAATCGTTTAACTAGGTGATTTGATAACAAGTCGAATAATTGTGCGAATCCCTCCCCGCATATCTTGGAGGAATACCACAACCTTCTGGGCCAGGAACTGGTCCTCTCCCGTCCTCAGTTTTTGTTTTTTTTAAATTTCGTCCAAACCATCCCATTGTTTTTCTCACAGGGGAAAAAAAAGGCGGGGTGGGGAAGAGAATTGACATCGCTGCTGGATCTTCTCGTTGTTCTCTCATCTTTCCTTTCTCTGCTTTCCTTACCCCTTCCCTCTACTTTTTAAGGAGAGAGCCTCGAGGTGAAGTCCTTGGCCTTTCAAAGAACTCGATCCTCAAACCAGTTAAGCCGCAGCGATGGGTTTATTTGTTTAACCGTCTGACTTCAGCGCCCTTTTCAAATCAAACGGCTGCGGCTTAGCAGGTTGTGGATCGGGGGCCATCAGCTCCCTACGTTACCTCTTGGTGGACTGTGGACATTTAACGAGCGAGTTTGGTCTGGCGTGTGTGAACGTAAACATTCTCCCAAACTAAACAGTGTGATGAGGTCCAGGCGCCTTTTTTTTTTTTTACAATGGATGTTTGGGCGTGGATGGAGACTAGCTCGCGCCGTTTACATTGGGGAGGACTTCTGAGCTGAGTCAGGTTGGGTAGGTGCGTGGCTTTTGACTGACCTGGATGCTTTACTGTAGAATATAGGCGAGACGTAGGACCGGTTCACACGTGTCTGGTCCTCACTTGTTTATCCTTGATGATTTGCAGCTGAACATGTGACTAGACTGTGAGCTGCAAACAAACAACAACAACAAAGGCATGGCGATGATATGTCAGTTCTGTTTGTAATAGATGGTCTGTGGTGGCTCACTCGCACATGCGGTCCTGCCACCTTTAAGCGATGGAACAGGAGTGAACTAGCTCTCAGATTTGATTACTGAATGATCATCTCGAATTCAGAGGTGGGGGTGGGGATTGACTTTTTGAAGTGTATTTGTGCGGGTAACATGTTGCTCACCTGAGGAGCAACTTAGGATCGCCTCCTAAGGGCGCAATCCTATGTAAGTTTAGACAGGAAAAAAAGCTATGCTGGCTGGGACATGCTGGGGGTTGTAGGCCTTTTTTTCCTGTCTAAACTTACATAGAATTGCGCCTTAAGTTACTTTTTGCTCTAGGGATCCTATTGCTAATTACAGCTCTGGTGAATGGCGCACCTTGAAATAAATCGGGGCTCTCGCGCCCTGCCGGAGCATCAGGGATTTGAACCAGGTCTGAGCTCCGCTCTCTCACCCGCGAGGGCTTGCAGGGAAGGCGCGCCGGACAGAATTTGTCCCCAGATGAGCACTATAAAAACAGGGAAGAAAACTCGCACGCAGCCTTTCCCAGCGCAGGATCCCCTCAGATATTGTTGTTGGATTATGCATTTATTTATTCTATTTGTGACCTTTATTGCCCGCTTTTCATTATAAAATCATCCCAAAGCGGGGAACTACAGCTCCCATCACCCCTGACCAAATCATCCTTACAGCTCCCCATTGGCCATGCAGGCTGAGGAGGATGGGACCCGTAGTCCAACAACATATTGGGACCCCCGATTGGGGAAAAAGCTGCGTCTAAAGTCCGGAAAAAGGAAAGAGTGGAGCGTGGATCTGAAACGAGGCACCATCCGTTCGGTGCTGAGCTGAGCTTTGGAAGGAGAGCTGGCCTTTAAAACAAAGGCGATACCTTAGTTGGGGGGCGGGGGACGGGAGGGATGGAAGAGTGTATGGATCTGGTTCAGTTCGGTTTAGAGTGGGCGGGGCAGAGGAATCTAGGAATACCCCAATGTTGCAATGTTTGCTTTGTTTCGCTTTCCAATTCTCAGACAAGCCCTTGGGATTACCCGTATAGCTGGAAAACAAGCGGTCTTTAAACCGCTTTAAATCGCTGACGAGGACGGCGGGGCCGGTGGGGCGTGTGGTTTGCTCGGCTCCATAATCATCTTCCTCCTCCTCTAAAACTGCTGACTCCGCAGTTTTCTTTCCTTATAAACTTCTCCAGAGGGGAGACCACTGCGTGTGTGTGTGTGTGTGTGTGAGAGAGAGAGAGCTCCGTAACTGGCAGGGAGTCGCTCCAGTGAGTCCACGATCGACGTGTTGCGTCCGTCTGCAAAGGTTTCAAGGAAGACCCCCCCCCCGCGCGCGCGCTAAGGGGGCGCGGGCAATATGCTTTCCAAAGGCATGGTGGTGGCAGAGAAGAGAGCGAGATTTTTTAGCTGGGCGACTCGTTGGACTTGTTTGCGGGGGGGGGGCGAAGGCGAGGAGCGCACAGATTTCTTGAGGGCTGGTGTGGTGACTGTGTGATGTGGCGGGGTGGGTCAGCTGGCCTGTGCTAGAGACTCTGGTTTCCCAGGGGAAGAGGCGGCCGCACTCAATTATAGCCGCTGTTTAACATTTTTTTCCTTTTTGCTGTTTTTGCAAAAACAGCCAGTCCGGCAGGCTTGCGGTGCTCTGCTGCCCCCCGGCGATTATTTACATGAATAGCAGGCTGAGCGTGGGGGGACGGACGGACGATGGAGTCCGGATTCATTAGCCCTCGCATTTTAACACTGGTTGCTGCGAATTTCTTCCTTAAACCATCGGGACGAAATGAAAAGTTTCATTTGCAAGGTGTGCAGGGAGGTGGGCCCTTAATTACTTATTTAACTACTGGTGTATATTTTGGTAACGCTGCATGTGGTACCTTACAATGACTGACGTTCTCCTAAACCCTATTTAATCACCTAATGTTTTCGGAGGATTTGAGTATGCAGGATTCCTAGGGTTATTAGTTTCAGGGGCACATGATCTTATAAGCAGGAGGCTGGAGCAAATGGCCCACAAGTCCCTTTCATTTCTAGCACTCTAATTTAATATACAGTATTATAATTTATCACTCCCTCCTGGACAGAAATGGAGCCAAAACAGGCCCACCAAGAAACAAGGGGGAGGTATCAGCATGCTTGGGGGAACTCTGAGGTTTGCAGAAGATATATATATAGATATATATATACACACACACACACACACACACACACAAAGTGACAACCACTCAACCAACAGCACCCCTATAAGACTGAGCATTCTCCAAGAAGTCAGTGTGGGCACTGTATTTGGGTATAAAGCTGGAATGCAAGTGCAATCTATCCAGAGAGCAAGGGGTGGGTTCACATGACAATTTTATTTAAGCCAAGTTGACTTCTGCCATCAACTTTGGTAGCTTGCAGATGTGCAATTCTGATCTTGTGAATGATCAGAGAGGGTTTGACTCTTAAATGTGGCCTTTTAAAATATATATATATATATATCCAGTTGGTGGGGCAATCAGCAAGAAGTCCTGAAGCCTCCCAAACATGGGTTGGCCAGTGAATTGGACACGGATTTATTCATCCGTGGGAGTCTCATTTGTTCCATGTTGAATATGAACGGACCTTTTGAACTGATCTGCATGTCCTTGTGCTTGCTTCAGCACACACCCCAGTAACAGTTCAATACATCTTGATTTCTTTAAAAAAAAATTTTTTTAAGATTATTCAGGGTGTGTTGAGCTGCCACTTGGACATACAATGAACATATTTGCAAGATCAATTCCGAAGTTAAGTCATGTGGACTTTGCCAGACAAAACAATGGCTCTGACAAGCTGCCCAGCCCTGGAGGGGACTGGGAAACATGTTGCGAATGAACCTGAGTTGGGAAAACCTTGAAAAAAGTGGTTGTGTGAATTTGTCCTCAAATTCACATGACATTCAGTCTCACCAGAATCAGACTGAAATCAAAATCAATGATTCAAATATACAATTTTTCCTGCTGGTCTATGACCGTAATAAATAAATTGAATATACAATTTCACACTGACTCTCTCTCTCTCTCTCTCTCTCTCTCTCTCTCACACACACACACACACACACACACGTGCACACACACAGAGGACTAGAGATGATGAACCCAGTTAAAATAGCCTGGGATGCACCTTTCAAGTGTTCCTAACAGAATTTTATGTATAAAGAATATTCAACTCCAGTGAAAAGCATTGTATGGGAAGGGGTGTTAAAGTTCCATCCATGGGGTTTGATCTGCTAACCGGAAAGGTGGCTTTTGATGTTCTGAGACATTCAGTCGATCCTAACGACAGGATCATGCTAGCTACTGCTACATCCCACTTCAATAATGAATGGTGCGCAATGCATTTGAAGCTAGTGTCTAAACAGTGCAATGTTGTGTCTGAAAAAGAATTAATTCCTTCAGATATTGAAAATATATTTTCTTATGAGATATTGTATATGGCAGCCTCCCCCAGCCTGATGCCCTTCAGATGTTTCGATTTTAAGTCCCATCAGCCCCAGCCAGCCTGGTCAAAGATAAGGAATTCTGGGAGTTGTAATCCAAAACTTCTGGAGATACCAAACTGGGGGAGGCTGCCATATAGCAAGGACCTGGATGGGATATGAGGCAAAGTGGAGTATTCTAGTATGCGAAGTGAAAATGTATCCGGATCTGCGGGGTGTGGGATGCCTGTGTGTGTGATGGAACAGTTTTGCTTTTGCTCTCAACTTCTCTGCGTTGGGCAAGAATTATCCCCCCGCCCCAAGTCCAATTGGCCACTGACTCTGGAATGCTTTTGCTTAGCCAAGTAGCTAGCAGAACAGTAATAGTTTGCTTGCCTAAACCATCTGGGGCTGCTTTATTAAACTTGTCCGGCAGGCACCTCTGCCATGTTGTCCTGCGTTCTGCGCTTGGAGGATGTGTGCTAATTTGGAAGAGGTAATGGGGTAGTACTGACATTTCTGTTTTAACACAGGAGGTTAGACTAGAATGTCCCAAAAGCTTTGCCTTATGTTATGCATTTTGAATGCTTTTTATATTTAGATCTCCCAATCCTGTACATGCTTACTTAGAAGTCAGCCGCGCACACACACCCCACCAAGGTCAGTGGGGCTTGGTGCAAAGAGGTGCAAGAATGTCTATAATCACTTCACTGTGTAACTGACATGACATTCAGGACATTCTGGACATTCTGGCCCTCTTGACATCAGCAAACTGTATGCCACAGGTTTTGGTACAGCTAGGAGTTTGCATTCCAAGAATACAAATGTCCACAGTAAATGGGGTAGTTTGCTATATATTCCTACCTTGTCAATGAACGCTGTTACATTATGCCAGTAAGGCTGGTATATTATCCTGGAATCTTAGCCAGGCAAAAGGCAACTGATGATGTTATGATCTTATGGTCAGGTTATCTTGTAATGACATAACATATGAACATGACAAGGGTGTCTAGGTGTGAAGAGTTACATTCACATTAACAGAGAAACAAGGGACAGTTCACACATGCATGTTCATCACCCACCAACTTCTGCATCAAGTGGTGATTTACCAGTGTGAATGAGCCATCCCAGATGAGAAAATATAGACAATACATCCCAGATTAGACAATACATCCTGGTTTAGTGACAATATCACTGTTAGTTCAAATCCAACACTTGTATTTGACAAATTCAGCCAAGAGAATAATCAAGAGAGAATCATTACTCCTCTTGCATGATGGTCATGCCAAGAGTGGAACATCTCATGCTTTCAGTACCATGGGATTGATTAGTCTTCCCTATAATATGTGGACAAGACCTGAGACTGCACAAATTCATACTTCACCCCAACAAAGATGCTTCTCTGGAAAGAAGAGGTCTTCACTTAGAGAGCACATTGCTTAGTGGCTTGTAGTCCTAGTCTGCAAACTCTTGAGGTGTCAGTTCAGAATGCCCTCCAATCCCTATTCCTAATTAATCAATAGGTCACTGTATGGTTAGGTGACCTGGTGCTATCCCGATGTTCTGGACTACAACTCCCATCAGCCCCAGCCAACATGGCCAATGGTCAGGGATTTTATTTATTATTTATTAATTATATTTATCAATCGCCCATCTGGCCGGTCACCCGGCCACCCTGGGCGATGTACAATTAAAATTGTGGGAGTTTGTCATTTAAAAGATCTGGGGAGCACTAGGTTGCTACTGAGTCGGTGTAACCACATAATACCACCACCAACAACAAAAGTTTCAGCATACACAGATGTTTAGAGATGCTTGAAAATGTGGTGGAGCATCTTTGTGTGTGGTGGGTCTACATCTCCACTCCCATCAGAGGTGTCAATTAGTCTACAGGCTTTGATCAAGGCCTTTGGGCATTCCAATGCAGCCCCAGTGCCCACACTCCACGCGATTTGACCTCAAATGGCAGGCTGGCATAGAGACTCACAAGTAGACCTGTCACTTAAATAGCCCTGGCTTGCCGTGACAACCAGCTCATGCATTTTGATGCACACTTGCAGCAGGATAGTGTGCCTTGTATCGGGGCAGTGAAGTCAGGAGAGAAGTGCTCTTCTGAGGGAAAGAAGTCCTCTTCTTTCTCCTCTGTCCTCTTTCCAGCATTTCCTTGGCAGAGATCTACTCCAGAGGGAGTGAGAGACTTACAGTGGGATGGTGGGCCAAAAGGTGCAAACTGAAATCCATCAAACGGTGGAGGAACTGACATTTTTGGAGAACAATCTTGGATACTGCCCCTGGATGGAGAATTTGACCCTGTAACTCATTCCAGTTTTTTACATCCAGGAGTTTATCCGATTTGAAATGTGTCTGGAGAGCCAACTATTTTATTACTTGTTTCTCTCTCCAGGGGAGTCACTGAAAGCTGTGGAATCTCCCACTTTCCCCTTTAGTGGGACTCTCTGGAGGAGCTTTGTGAGGAAAAAGGGGCCAAGGACTCAGAAAAGTTGCAGGTGGCCGCATCCACATGTTGAAACGAAGCTTGCAAAATGCACAGCTTTCTTCAAACTGATTGTCTTCTTATTGGGCTCCTTCCTGAAGCTTTCTTGGAAAAGTGCACCATCTCCCTGGGGAGGACTGACTTGTTAGCATGTGATGACCCATAGTAAGGATGTCAGTCTTTGCAAATGTTGGATAATCTTGCCATTCTGTAACTGAAAGCGGAAAAATCTATCCGATTCTAATCATGCTACGGGCAGTTTCTTGGACTACGGCCGCCTTCCCCAGCCTGGTGCTCTCCAGATGTTTTGGATTACATCTCCCAGCATTCCTGGCCATTAGCCGTGCTGGCTGGGGCTGATGGGAGTTGAAGTCCAAAACATCTGGAAGGCACCAGGTTTGGGAAGGCTGGACTATAGGATCATGACATTTTGCAAAAGCAGAACAGAAATATAAATAATTTCCATTTTAAAAGTACACTTTTCCGGCAGATGTGATCTGGATCCAGTCCAGCATTGATCTGCCCCTACTGAAACAAAAGTTTCCATCCGTCAAAGTAATGGAATATCGTGGCATTCGTGTGGATCAACACTGCCACCATCTGGCGTGTAGGAGTAAATGCAGGCAAATCACAAGGCGCAAATCACTGCCCATATAATTGTATAGGCTGGATTAAGGGGTATTTCAACAGGGGGGGAACAAGAGAATTTCCTCCCCCGGCATGCATTCTTCTTGCTCCTACCCATTATCCCCGAGTCCCATTCTCTCCCCCACCTGCACTTTCTAAAGCCGGTTCTCTTGACTTTGTTTGTCCATCAGACTTTGGCATGACACAGCTAGAGCATGACAGACAGGCTGAATTTGGGAAATGGGAAATTATATTGGGCAGCCTTCCCCAACCTCCAGATGTTTTTGGATCTCAATTCCCAGTATTCCTGACCATTGGCCATGCTTTGTGGGGCTGATGGGAGTTGGAGTCCAACACATCTGGAGTGCACCTGGTTCGAGAAGGCTGATATAGAAAGATAGTGAATGGGATCAGGTTCTTAGAGAGAGATGTGACCAGCTGAGAAAAAAAGCAAACACCTACACTTTTATGCAGCCCAATCCTATGCATGGTTACTTAGAATTAAGTCCCATTGAGTTCAATAGAGCTTCCTCTCAAGTAAGCATGCATAGGATTGCAGCCTCAGGCAGCAATCATATTAACATTTTCATGATGAGGATGGTTTACTTGGGAGTAAACATTTACTTGGGAAAAAAGCATGCATAAGATGGGGCTGTTGCTTTATTTCCCTTCTGAGGAGCTGCAGAATGGCTGGCACTTTTGTAAAACGTTCGTGTACTGTTGCTTTTGATCCTACACTTTTATAACAAAGATTACCTTTTGATAGAACTTGCAGATGGCTGATCAAGTTTCCATTTGCTGCACACCCCGTAGTGAAGGGACTAGCAAGTCATGTAACATACCTCATACATTATAAGAAGAGTTTGGAGGATGGGGGGAAAAACCCTACAAAATTTTGGATATGATGAAAAAAATAATGTTTTCATTTTTTATTATTGAAAAAAATGAAAAAGGAGCATCATAACTTTTTCCTGAAACCATAAATAAATCCATCAACTAGGTTAGAACTGAGTGATTTTAATCATGCTAACATGGCATGTTGTGCTAATATGGGATTGCAAGACAAAAGGGTAACAGAACAGTAACTTTAGGGTTGCAATCCTATGCACACATACCTGGGAGCACATTCCAGTGAACACAGTGGGATTTATTTCTGAGGAAATATGCACAGGATTGCACTGCACATCACAAACCCTTAGGGTGCAATCCTATGCATGTTTAGACAGAAAAAAGTCTTACAACTGCATTCCCCAGCCAGGCATGCTGGCTACAGGATGCTGGGAGTTGTAAGCCTTCCCCCACCCTGTCTAAGCATGCCTAGGATTGCACCCTTATTCACAAACTCTTATTCTGTCCCCTAGTCATCTTCTCCTTCTGTAAATTAGAATGTTTCAGAGCTTTCCGATCTGCAGATCATCAGATTTGCTGGAAATCTCCTCCACTCCCCACAAAATATGGGTCAGTACAGGGATCCTTGTGTTCCTTAGTCTAAATCCAGATGAAGGTTATGGTAAACAAGGGGGACCTGTGTGGGCCCTGTTCAGGATTCCAGACGCCACTCCATATCATCCCCCTCCACCTCAGCATTCTTCCCCTGCCCTCCCTCAAACCAACCAGTCAGCATTCCATGGCCACTGAGCACATTCAGTCTTCATTGGATGTTGGGGGGAATCCTCCCCAACATTCCCCCTAATTTTGGTTTTGCCTTGCTTTTTCCTTCTGCAAATCTCAGGGTTCCCCCAAACCTACGGACACATCCCTGTTGTGTGGGCAGTGCTGTTTTGGCTACACAAGCAACGGCACTCATACTTTGGACATCAGAAACAGAGGGACTGCTATAAACACTTCATCCCAGAATGTTGTGCCCTTGTGGAACATAATGCTCTCCTTTTATTTTTCCATATGTTTGCTGAGCTCTGTACAGTCCCTTCTTAGTTTTATTTTTAATTGATCAGATTACTCTAAAAGGCTGCACTCTCCTGAAGATACTTATCTGGAATAAGTTTCACTGAACTCAGTGGGTCTTCCTTCTGAGTAAACATATAGAACTGGCCTGCAAGTACAGATGGCAGAGACAGCGAGAAGCATTAGAGGCCAGCTAACCCAAGATGAGTATGGGAATTCTTTTAAGATATATGTACTGTGGATTCTTTATCTAGAAAAAATACAGGATAGAACTGTGATGATAAAAAAAAAAAAAGCAATGGGGTGAAGGGAGAGAAGGCTGGAAGGGAAGATGACTTTGATGTCCAAGAGTCTGTTATCAGTGGGAGGCACTTACATAAACACATGGCCATTATTGCTAATTGAAAAACCACAGCAAATGACTTGTTTCTGCAGGAATGCCATCTGCTGAATTTCTGGAGTTGTCGTACGTGTGCCTGCTTGCTAGCCGTTTGTCAGTCTTGGCGGTGGGGTGTGTAGGTTGCGATTCATTCCCACTTACAGAAGGGTCAGCCCTATTGAGATCACAGCATCTCTCGGTGGTCAGTAAATCACTCCTTCTTCTTGAACACCAGTTTAATGCTTCACGGTGATATGCTACTAAAGGCGCAATCTTATGCACGTTTGGACAGAAAAAAAGTCCTACAACTCCCAGCATGCCCCAGCCAGCCTTTTTCTGTCTAAACATACAGGATTGCACCCTAACTTCACAAGACAGTGTGTTCCACCTATGTACGGTCTGTGTTTATTGTGGCTTAACCTGAAAACTGTTTCCTCTAGATGGAAATGAATGACTAAATTTAGCGGGCATACATATTGAATATAGGCATGAGCAGCAATTCTATGGGCAGTTACTTGCAAGCAGCTATTCATGTAAACTGCCCTTTGTTTAGTATAATTTTATTAATTTATTTATTTATTACATTAATATCCTGCCTCCCCCCCCAAAGAACCCAAAGCGGCTTCCATGATCCTCCTCCTTCCATCCATTTTATCCTCGCAACAACCCTGTGAGGTAGGCTAGGCTGAGAGTCAGTAACTGGCCCCAAGTCACCCAGTGAGCTTCATGGCTGAGTGGGGACTAGAACCCAGATCTCCCCAGTCCCAGTCCAGCACTCTCACCACTACACCACATTGGGTCTCCAATTTTATTTTATTTTTTATTTAAAATCTTTCTAGGCCATCTTTCAGGTCAGGAGCCCTACCAAGGTGGCTTACAACAATCAAAAATCATATAACAAGAACCAATATGGTAATCAATCAGCAAACATCAATAAAAACAACGAAGACCAGCTTAAGACAAAACCTTCAACACAAGTGCGGCTAGAACCTAGAACAGTCTGATAAAACATAGACAGCTAAATCTTCAGGGCCCTCCTAAAATGATGGGGCCTGGTGGACCCCGGATGGCAACCCATTCCAGAGGTGTGGGGCCACTGTGGAAAAGGCCCTCTCTTGTGTACTTGCCCACCTAACTGCCCCCCAAAGTGGGAAAGTGAGAAGGGGGCCCCTCTGTTGCTAATCTTAATGTGTCAGCAGGCTGATATGGGTGAAGCTGGTCATTCAAGTACAGTAATACCTTGGATTGCAAGTAACTTAGTTTGAGAGCGTTTTGCAAGACAAGCAATTTTTAAAATATTTATTTATTTATTTTTGACTTGATATACAGGCGACGTCTTGCAATACAAGTACTGTAGTACGGCTTAAATTAAAAATCTCTGTACAAATTTTTTTGGGGGGGATTTCGTTTTGATATAAGAGTGTTTTGGATTACAAGCACGTTTCCGGAACGAATTATGCTCTCAATCCAAGGCATGACTGTAGATATAAGAGTGGGTTACTATAAGCAGGGGACCTCGGCTGCAACCCTATAACCACTTACCTGGGAATAAGGTTACTTCTGAGTAGACATGTGTATAAGATTGCACTGTTACAGCATGGCCCTAAGCATGTTGATTAAGGAGTAAGCTTCACTGAACTCGGTGGGACTTACTTCCGAGTAAACACGCTTACGATCATGCCACAAATCTGCTGCTCATAGCATCCACCTCTTATACTGAAGAAAGGGAAGTCTGCATGAACGCATCTGGTATAAGAGCAGATGAATGCTCTTACTGGTCCTTTACTGTGTATATTACAAGAGAAGAGACGTAACCGTTTGTCATTTACAAGGCAATCTTTCTCGGCTTTTTGAGGTCCTGCTGCTGCATTGTTTCAGAGTCATCTGTTACTTGAGTTGAACTGAAGAACTGTGACCTAGGATACTGCTTGGGTCCGCTCAGTGGGTTGTTTTGCCATGTGGTATTTGGGGATGGGGGACCCCCGCAAAGCTGCTAGGCAGAAGTGGCTGTGTGGATTTTGTGAGGGCTGCCCTGTGATGGTATTTTCAACCTGTAAAAACACTGCTGTAGTATAAGGGATGCGAAACAAAATGTATTCATTTTAAAAGAAACTGCATTTGTAGTGCACCGCCTGGCATCAGCGCCATTGCTGACACAAGAAGACGCACACACTAATGGACATTTAAAAAAACAACAAAAACCTCCCCACCACCACCACAGGGAGTGGAATTTCAGGGCGGCGGGGGGGGGGGCAGGGGCAGGCAGAATTGGGGCATAGCTTAACCCCTTCCGTCCCGAAGTGTCATGGTCCCAATCTGGATCAGGACCACACTCACTCCACTACACCAATGAGATTAGTGAAATCAAATGTGCAGTTTGGCCCTAACAGGGCAACCGTGCCAGCATTTCTCCTTGTCCGATGTGCAAATTGTCCAGCTCAGTTTTGTGTCCAATGCATGCAATTCTTCTCAAATGTTGTTGGACTACAACTCCCATCATCCCTCTCTGGGGATAATGGGAGTTACAGTCCAACGTCTGGAAGGACACAAGTTTCCCACCCCTGCACTAGGGGATCTGAGGTGAGCCTCTCTCTCTTAGAGCCAAACTAGATGCCATATGAAACGCTTTAAAGGAAACCTGTGGCCTGTGGCTCACGCTGGCTCAGCTTGTCCGAGTGTGGAAAGCTAAGCAGGGTCAGGCCTGGTTATTGCTTGGATGGGAGACCCCTCCTCTAGTTTCCTGCACTGAGCAGGGGGTTGGACTCAATGGCCTTGTAGGCTCCTTCCAACTCTATGATCTATGAAATCTCTGTGGTGTTGTTTTTAAATAAAAGGGTGGCAGGCTTTGGGGCAGATGGTTTTCACTGGGATCACAGTGTGCAGGGAGGGGACGTTTAACCCTTCTCTAGCTTCAATCCCAACAAAAATCGAAATGGGATGAAGTATGTGAAATGCTTTGAACGGTCTAAATGAGAATGGATTATTTTATTAGGACCTCCACGTTTAAAACACGGATGCTTTAGCTTCTCAGTGATGGTGATTATGGCAGGTGTCAAATATGAAATCTCATCGACCGTCAAGTACTACTTACCATGCATGTCAACTATTAAATCAAAGTGGGGCAACTTCCCGGGGTAAGGAGGCTGCACCCGGCCTGCCCCTGCCGCATCATCACCAGATTTGCCACCAAAATTTGGCGGTGCGGTTGCAGCAACCTCCCCCCTCCACACACACAATTTTGCTTTAAAACAAGGTGCACGGAGAGCACGCGCCTTGTCATCAAGAAAAATTGCACTCCCGGGACACTTCTGGGAGCGCAATTTTGCTTGAAAACAGGGCGCACACTTCCTGCGCACCGTTTTTAAAGCAAAATCACTGGGGTTTTTGGTGCTGTCACTGCTGCGCCGCTGAATCTCACTAGCAAATTCAGTGGTGCAGTGGTGAGTAGGAGCCACAAAAAAGGCCACCCTTGTATTAAATACAGTAATGCCTTGGATTGCAAGTAACTTGGCTTGAGAGCGTTTTGCAAGACAAGCAAATTTTTAAATGTTTATTTATTTATTTATTACTTGATATACAAGCAATGTCTTGCAATACAAGTGCTGTAGTATGGCTTAAATTAAAAATCTCTATACAAATTTTTTTGGGTGGGTTTCGTTTTGATATAAGAGTGTTTTGGATTACAAGCACCTTTCCGGAACAAATTATGCTCTCAATCCAAGGCATGACTACTATCAAAGTCATTCACTGAAACCAAATATCTTTGGATACCAAGTGATGCACATCAAATATTGGGCAAACTATTTAGAAAGTATCTCCTGATGCCTGACACTAGAATGTGCAGAGGAGAATTCTGAGGAATGAAGGCTGCTGCTCAGCTTATATCAGCTCAGCCTGTTGATTCTCCTAGTCCAGTCTTGGCTGCTTCAACTGGCAGTGACTCTGCAGGCTCTCAGAGGCAGAGATCCTTCCCGTCCCCTGGACCGGAGCCTTTTATCTGGAGATGCCAGAGAATGATCCTGGGACCGTGCACATGGAAAGCATGGGTGCCCTGCTGCTGAGCTATGGGTTCCTTCCAAAATGGGGAAATGTTTGGGGTTTCCCAAACGTTTGTTTCAGCTGCAGCTAGCTGCACACTGGCGCGTATTCTCTGTGCAACTCAGCCGCTGATGTATGTCAGCTTGCTAGCACAGCCAGAACCTTCATGGCCCTGTGGGTGTGCACCTCATCAATGTTCTCCAAGCCACAGAGCCACCATTGCTCGGTCCCAAGGCTCCCTTTGGCTTCAGGAAGAACTTTGCTTGAAACACGGGAATTCATATGAGGAGGTGTGCAGTTTCATTACCAGGTTCAAGCCTTTCCCAAGCTTGGGCCCCCAGATGTTTTTGGACTACAACTCGCATCACCCTCAACGCAGCAGCCATGCTCTCGCTGGATGATGAGAGTTGTTGGTGATGGAAGTTATAGTCCAAGAACATCTGGGGGCCCAAGTTTGGGAAAGGCTTGTCCAACAACTATTGGGGACCCAAGACTGGGAAACCCTTCCCTAGACTGTAAATTACACATGGGACATAGAGAAAAGGTTATCAGTTGTAGTCCTTGACAGGTTACCCGTTGATTTATGGCAATTGGCTCTGAAAAACCTAAAAGACATTGCAATTTTGGCGATAATATATTACCTGTTATACTCTTAAGGAAATGAAATAGGACCTAAACATGAGCCCAGTCTTATATTCCTTCTCGTGTCTAGCAAGAGAGTTTCAATGTATGTTTAGATGATCAACAAAATTCTTGTTTCCCAGTATAAATGCAGTTGAAAATATTAACAAAAACTCCAATGCTAACAACTTCACCAAACAATGATTGCTTCCCCTATTATGCATGCCAGTCCTCTGCCTGTTTACATCAGAAGAAAGTACTCCTGCTGTGTTCAATGGTGCTTACACCCAGGTGTGTGTGTGTGTGTGTGCACAAAGGATTGCAGCCTTACTTGTTGTAAGCACTGAAGAACTCCGGGTATTCAGCCCTGAACAAAGCTGGGTCAAAGCAAGGGCTATATTTATTTTGGACTATTTTCATAAGAAATTCCTGCAGCTTGCGGTTAACATTCTCAGTGCTAAGAAAGGAATTTTGGAGGAGAACATCACTAATATGGGTGCTGTGTTTGGAAGAGGTCCATCAAGATCAGGGTGTCTTTTTCTGCTCTTTTCCTCCCTCCCAATACTGATGCCTTCTGGAATTGCATATAACCGTTTTTTACCCTGTCCTCCAGAACTTGGGTCAAACACGGGATTTAGAAAGTTGGCATTTTCCAAGGCCCTCTTAGCGTACTGTAGAAAGATTGTGAATCGGAGAACTGGGAGCGTCGATGTGTCATTTCTGGTCAGGGGGGACAAAGAGATGGTGGACAGCAAGGTTCAAAGGCGTGCCCTTAAATTTCCGAAGGACTGTCAGAGGACAGACCTCTGTCTGAAGGCATCTTCTCTTTGAAGGGCTGTCCAGTCCAAGTCTGGTTTAAATATGAAGAACCATAAGAAGAAAGAGCAGAGGCCTTGAAGCAGTGCCAGCTCCTTGGGCAAGACACTCTCAATGGGCCCCCTCCCTCAGGGGTCTGTTATCACCACCAATTGTCACCAGCTCGTTCCGCTCCTCCTCCTCTTTCTCATCATTGCTACTGCTTGTTTGCTTGACAGGCAGAGAGCCAGGGAGCAAGTGGGCAGTGACATCTAAGGCGCCTCCTCTTCCCCCTCACCACCGCTGTTTTCTGGGCCTGAGCGAGAGGTTGACGAACAAGCAGGTTGCAATGGTGGAGAGGAGGCCCCCTACTGAGGTGTGTGTGAGCCCTCGGAAGGTGCCTGGCCATGCCTACCCTTGATGATGGCCCTGCCTTGAAGTTGTCCATCAACAGTTTGTACCTGGCAGCAGGCTGAGCAGGCCCACGGGTCACCTCGTCCCAGTCTTCCCACTATGGTTTGATGTATTACATCTTAATTTAAATTATAGTCATTATTTCTAAATTAGCATCTATACATATAATTAAGATATGCAAATTTTATGTAGATCCATATCCTCTTCTGTCCTTTTTATGGGTGATGACTTCCTCTTTTTGGGTGATGCGTAAGTGGTCACCCTACACTGAACTCGGCAGAAACTTGTTTTCTGAGTCCGTATGCTTGAGATTGTGCTGTACGTTGTTAAGGGCTTTTGTTGCAGCTGTCCTTCTATACCCCATAGTAACCAGACATATATGTACTGATCTGATGCAGTCTGAAACACTTTGTGTTCTTGCCAAATGGCATCCCTGGTGAGTGGTAATATGGATCTGAACAGGCCAAAGATGAACGGGCCAAAGTTGGAGTTACCCAGGACCATTTGTCATTCCTGACAGCATAGAACCATTCATGTCAGCAGTGCATATTTCTAAGGTGCTAATGTGTATTGCAGATGTACTGTTGTCATTTTCTATACATTAACTCACTAATCATGGCTTTTCTTTATTTCCTGTTCTGGTTTCAGCTGACCATCACTATGGGTCCTTCCCGAAGGACATTCCTTATCCTGGGCTGCCTCCTGACAGGTAATATTCATCTCCCTTTGAATCTGTTTTGCTGAGCTCAACATTCCCCAGCAGAGAGAGCAGGTGGTTTTATCCTGAGACCAGTTAAGCCAAAGTTTACTCTCGGTGATGTACTCTGACTTTAAACATGAAAAGACCATTAGAAGCTGGCTCAGCTTGTCTGAGCGTGGAAAGCTAAGCAGGGTCAAGCCTGGTTATTACTTGGATGGGAGACCCCTCCTCTAGTTTCCTGCATTGAGCAGGGGGTTGGACTCGATAGCCTTGTAGGCTCCTTCCAACTCTATGATCTATGAAATCTATGAAATAGATGCGTGCCCTCAACAGTTCTCAGATCGTTGTGACAATCTGATTTCAAGCAAGTCTGGAGTCGTGAAGCTGATTTCATTTCTCTCATCATACTCCATAATATTGCTCGTCCCAGGAAAGAGATTATGGGTGCAAATCCTCAAGGGTGTTATGCATGCTCCACTAAGACCCAAACACAAAAATAAACACAGAAATAAACACAAGATCTGAACTATCTGGAATTTGCTGACCAAGGCAGGAGAGTTACCCCGAGGACGCTTAGAGAAAGGGGAAGGTAATAACCGAAGTTTGGTCCAGGGGTTAAATTTGCTATGATTTCTAGGCCCTTGACCTGTGGACAGCATGGTAGGTTTCTTGCGGCTGGGTGGGGAGGGGCTGGCAGTCTCCTGGCTGTAGGAAAGATGGTACAGCTGGATCTGATTTTGCAGCTCGCAGCATAGGAAGAACAACAGTTTGCAATGAAAACTGAAAACTGAAATCGAAATGTAAAAGCTCTCTTTTTATTCTTATTAAAAACATGCATTGGTAGGGGTGTACCTACCAGACACTTACTTTAACAAATAATCAATCCGCATATAATTTGCCACATTGGGCCTTACTGCTATTTACCTTTTTAGAAAGGGTTAATTACGATACATCATTATTATTATTATTATTATTATTATTATTATTATTATTATTTAAAAAATGGACCGAAAAGCCACATTTCGTAAAAATTGTAAACAGTTCCCAGGAAAAGATTGTGTAAATAAGTGTTATTTCTGAATTCTTCAAAACTATGTGTAAAAGATATGGCAATGGGGGCAAAACCCAGCTGAACACCAGCTAAATCTCCGTCTTGATATCCCGCATCTGCTCCTAGCAGAGCTGGCTCCAGAATGCCTTAAACTCGCGATCGTATTTAACCTCCTTCCATGACTTCACTAGACTGTCAAGTGCCCTGCAAGGAGCCAGCACTGGAAGTAGAGTTCAGGGCTGGTTAACTTGGAGCCTCTCCATAGAAATGGCCAGTGTTCAAAATGAGCTGATAGTCATTTCCTCCGAAATGGCGAGGTTAAAATGTTCTTCCTGGTGGTAACATGTTGCACTTTTCTTTTCACAGGGCCATGGCTAACCTCTTGCCAGCCTTCACTTCCCACAATTCTTCCCAACCAAGATGAAATGGTGGTACAGCTGAATTCCCCCTTCACCCTGAAATGTTCTGGAGACAGTGAAGTAAGCTGGCAGCATCCAATAGCCGAAGGCAACCACACTGTAGACATCAGAAATGAAGAGAACAACAGTGGCCTTTTTGTGACTGTACTTGAAGTGGCAAATGCTTCCGCTTCTCACACTGGATTGTATACGTGTTACTACAATCATTCTCAAGAGGAAGACAGTGAGGTTGAGGGAAAGGACATCTATGTCTATGTGCCAGGTGAGTTGATTTCTCTCATTGTATATATATATGGCAGACTACCACAAGGGATCATGGATGGAGAGATGGTGGAGAAACTCAGCTTTAGGAACTTTTTTGATCTTTGAGCAGATCAAAATTCACAATTTTAGAAACTGTGGGCACAGTCCAACTAGTTCCCTCCACCAACAGAAGTTTTCCGTAAGCAGAATGGGGAGGGGCAATTTCTCCCCTCCTCCCTACATCCTCCTGCACCCTTCAAAATTTGTTCTGAGCCCTGCAGAGAAAATGTGGGGGCATGCGGGGACCTGCAGGGAGGAGAGCAAATCAGCTAAAATTATCCCCTCCCCATTCTGCTGAAGGAAGCCTTGTTCTGTGTTGGTGGAAGGAACTAATGGGATTCCACCATTCCATTAATGCAATTCAAAGCCCTTTCTAGGTCTAGATTTTCAAGCCTTATCTGACCCCATGTCTCAATCAAAGGAAAGCCAACCCAAGTGTGATTAGTCCACAACTGACTTGTTTTGAAGGACAATGACTTTAAAATTTTCCTTCAAATTTACCATTTCAACTCTCCCCCCCCCCCCCCCCCCGGGAACCACTGCATTTCTCCTATGTATATGCTGCAGATGATTCTGGGCAATATTCAGTTCACATTGCCCAGAATCTGCTGGGCCTTACCATCATTCTGTGTGTGCCCTACAGAATGCCCAATACGCCTTTGTGGCTGCACCTCATAGGAGAACATTGATAGTCATGTTGGGTGAATGATCTTCCAGGGAAGCTTGTCTGTCATTACTTATACCGAGGGACCTCCAATAAGCTTCTAAGGAATCCACAGGATTCCCTGAAAGTGCACGGACCACTGGCATATATGATTTTAGAATGGGAGAATCATCTCGAGTTCTTTCAAAATATCATTATTAATGGTATGCACTTAATTTTTAGTTTCATTTTCTGTTTAGTTTTAGTTTCTAAAGCCCACCTTAGTTTAATTCCACCATTTCATTTACATTAGTTTTTTCATTCCACATAATTCATTGTCACATTAGTTTTAGTTTTATATTCATTTTTATACTGATTTCAGTGGAGACCCAGCCTGCCTTCTGATGCCTATAACTTTGGTGTATTCCATCCAAATGGCACAAAATTTGCAAGCATTCTACCACTCTCTTATGGCATCATACCTGCCAAATTATATATACAGATTTGTCAAAGAGATGCCATTTTATAGGCAATTTGAAAAGGCCTACATTTTATAAGTTCTCCATTGGTTTAAAGGGGAGATCGAGCTGCCCGTCTCTTGTTCCTAACTAATGCATTATCCATGCAAATGTCATGAAAGTTGTGGGCATTCTACTACCACTAGCCCCCAAGGCATCGCCAAATTTCAGATAGATTGGACAAAACATTCTATTTGATTGTTGGAGACTTCTCGCAGAGCTTGAACTAATGTTTCTTTGCTTCAGTTTGAAGAGTTGGCATTGCATGTCTTCTCAGTTTTCACAACTCTCTCAGTTCTCCCCTCACCTTGAGTCATGATTGATTGACATGACAGACAGATATACCTAAAGCTTGATCCTGTCATGCAGAGCACCCATCCTCCTTTTATAAAATCATAGGGTAAATCCATATTGCAGTTTCAACCATGGCTTAATGGGATGGTTCTACCTTGACTTATTAACCCACCAGTATGCCATTTCTACTTGTCTTGAGGTTACTACCTCTTGTTGGAGACTTTCCCCATGGACCAAAGAACAAGCTGCCAGAGTTGCAGATCTCAAATGGTTGATTTTTGTTTTTTATTATCTAATGAAAATGTCTCTTTCCATCATGAACAATATATATTTGTAAGGAAGCCATAAATTTATCTGCAAGAGTTTTGAAAGCACAGGTGGAAACCATTTTCTTTATTAAAAGCAGAAAGCTTTTAAAGTCCATACACTGAATCAATTCCAAAGCAAAAGGAGCAGCGGGGAGGAACAAAGGGGGAGCTATGAGAACCCCCCTGGTGGGGGAAAGTGAATGCACTGAGTTTTATGGAACGCACATTTATATGCTGCAATGTTTGAGTGATTGTTACAAGGTCTCACAGTGTGTATTACAAATTCTTTTGTTGGCTGGGTTCTGACTTCCATATATTCATTGTTTTCCCCTATCAAACTTGATAGAAGACATCCCAACCTTGCAGCAGAAGTGTCTTTATTTTAACAAGGTAGATTTTAATACTGTAGGAGCCGGATTTTAAAACATAAGACTGTTTTACTACACAAGTTTGAAAGACTGTGGCATGTGGTTTCTTCCTCTTTAGACTCTTAGTTTGAATTGCCTATTAACAAAGCTGTATATACCCGGCCCTGGAACGAAAATAAATAAATAGGTACATTCTATGTCCACACCCCACCCCTGCCCCAAGTCTGTGACAAGAAAAGGCGGATTCTGTCACCTGTATGGCTTATTTAAATTGAGTAAATTTGAATAATTTCCCTTAGCTTGCACACTTAATTCTACAGTTTTACTATTTGCTGAATTTGTTCCCTTCCTGAGAAGAAGCAAGCAGCTGTAGCAGGTGCTGCTGCTGAGCCAAATGTTATCGGACGTTGGGCTTGAATTTCGGGGACGAGTGACAGGGCGGTTGAACTCTCCCTCTCAGTTTTGGGGGCAGGGAAATGTGTGTGCGGGAGGGTGAGACATGCAGCCACCAGAGCTCCTCCTGGTCGTTGCCTGCCACCACTTTTCCTTTCCCAAAAGCCTCTGGGACCAATGCTACATGACGATATGTTGCCTCACATAGCGTCCTTCCTTGGGGCATTCGGGAGGCAACAGGGAATTTCTCCCCCTCAAGAATGTAGCCCTCTCCCCAAAACTGGCTACAAATTTGCAGAGGGAAGGCATTTTCACTCAGCCTTAGTACAGGGCACGAAAACTATGCCTCCTGGCACTAATCTAATTCAGCCCCTCCTCAGGCTTTTGAGGCATTTTCTACATCCTTTCAAGTTTCAAGTATGCCTCAAAAGCCATTGGCTGGGTACTCTAGGAAACAGGATCCTGCACTGGGGGGGGGGCATTGATCTGATCCAGAACAGCAGTTTTTATGTTCTTCTGGCAGAAAGTGTATTATGCAAATACTAAAACTTTTTGCAGCATACATTTTGCAAGATATGAAAACATGTGCACACTTGCAACCATAAGGGCTAAAAGTGCTTTTGAAAAAAAAAAATGAAAAGAAAAGGAATAAAGCTGCAATTCTTAGGAACTGGGATTTTCTAGCCTATATTACATTCTGTAGCATTTTTGTGCTCCTCTGGAATTGCAGGACACACACAGTTTTCCATATGATGTCTGTGATCTAGAATTGAAAACAACAGCTGCTGCTGTGTTTGGAAGAGACATATAATTTTTAGAAGAGGCACATCTTTTTTCCATCCTTTCCTGGCCTGAAGGATGTGTTTCACCCTCCTGCATTGGCCATGTCCAAATGCTTACATTTTTGCCCTCTAAAAATGCCACACCCAGTGTTTTCTACTGTAAGAGAGGCCACACTCCAGAAATTGAGTCCAGTAATGACTCAAAGATGTAATACACTTTGGTGGTACAGATGGAGAGAAGCCATTGATAATGTGTATCATTAAGATGGCACCAGTTTGCAGGAACACGTCCACCAGATCACCGGATTCTTTAAAAAAACAGAAGACTGACACATTGGCCTGGTTCATACATAACATTAACCCATGGTTTATTTAACCCATGGTTGACCTATCCAGGGTTTGTCTGGCAGATCAAACAAACCATGGTTTGTTTTTCAGTCTTTGGGTTGTTTGTTTCCCTCCTCTTTTGCCTGTTCCCTCCCTGTATACCAAATGCCTTTGCGGTGCTGTTGCAGTGGCATGCAGAGCAGCTGGGTTTTGTTTTTTTGCCACTCTTGCCTGCTGCCTCTATAGCCTGGAGAAACCATGGTTTTGTGGAACGGCAGTATCCAGATATCACAACAACCCAGAACTCAGTAACCCAAACCATGGGTTAGCATTATGTGTGAACTAGGCTATTGTTAGGAACTACCATTTGAGTTTTAAAAATTGTGCTTCTCCATGTTATATTTCACTTTACCACCACATTCACAAGGTGACAAAAAGAAATGTATTAAAGACAAAAGGCACCTTTAACATCAGTTATAAAAGCAACAATTCAACTTTGCTTTTCTGGATATATATATATTTTAAGTGTGACTGATCAGATGGCAGCATATTTATTTTCCCTTTGTGTACTACATTATAATATCTTGGGCTATTGCTTACTGGTAAGGTGACTAAAAGAAAGCAGAACAGAGTTCCTGTACCATTTAATAGTTGTGTAAGAGGGAATTTTGTCAGGTGAAGCTTCTCATACGGAGGGAGGTGAAAAAAGCTACAGCTGCTGATTTCTCCGCTCTATTTTTATTTATTTATTTATTTCATTTTTATACCGCCCAATAGCCGAAGTTCTGGGCGGTTTACAGCAATTAACAAGACAGTCCCTGCCCGCAGGCTTACAATCTAAAAAGACACGACACACAAGGAAAAAGGAATGGGGAGGGAAGAAGGGGGAATATTAATGAATACTCCTGGCAGGGCTGGTGGAGCTTTCAAAGGCATAGGAGCCTGTCCTGTTTTCCAGCTGGTCACACCTGACTAGCATGCACTGAAAACCCAGACAACTGATGCCTTTTTAGAAAAGGCTGCAACCCCTCAGAGCTGCATAGGGTTGCCAACCATTGCATATTTTACTTGCCCATTTAGTATTCTGTCTCACATTTGATATACAGCAATCTTGAGCCAGGGTGGTTTATATTTTCTTCATGCTGAATCTCTGAACCATGAGACTCCCCACCCACCCCCAACCTACTAAGCATTTACTAGGCTCCATCCCTGGATGGCTCAAAAACCCACCCCAAGCGCTGTCCTTTTTATATTGCCATCAGGTAGCCTCCCACTCTCTGGCCCACCAGCAGCAAGAGCCTTTAGGCTGGAAGGTACTTGGGACAGGGCTTTCTCAGTTGTAGCCCCACACTTTTGGAACTCCCTCCCCCAGGGAGATACCTAAGCCTCATCACTGCTGACTTTAAAAAAGAGAGGGGGAAACCCCCTTAAGACACAAATTTTCTAGTCTGCACTGCATTTGGTACTTTAAAATAATTAGCTGCTGCTGCTGCTGCTGCTGCTGTGTATGGGGTTGCAATTATATGTTCCTGTTTTTGTAATGTTGAAAGGCACCTTGTGAGGGTAGTGCACCCTGAAAGATCTGTTATAATCTTTTAAATAAGTAATAAATAAATCCTGTGTATGTTCAATCAGAAGTAAGCCCCACTGTTTTCAATGAAGCTTACTCTCTAGTAAGTGTGTTGAGGACTGCAGCCCTGAAATGATATAGATAATGGCAATTCTCACTCTATGCACGTGAAGAGCAGGGTGTGGAGTCACTTATTCACACCTCGGTTATAAGTACTGTCCCCCTCCCCAGGAAAGCTGCTGCTGGTCTAAACATGCTCCAACATGTCTGAGCGACTGCAGTGGCCCTCTTTCTGTGCCTCATGTAGATTCATCTGGAAGCTCACCCTTCCACAGGTCTTTCTGTTCCTGCTTTTCCTTGAGAGAAGGCTGTGTGTGCCAGGGCCAGCCCAAGACATTTTGGTGCCTGAGGTGAAGGACAGGATAGCGCGCACACACACACACACACACACACGCACACACACACCATTTCATGTACAGAAGCTGAATGGACTAATCTTATTTCAACAGCATCCGCCACATCTGAAGGCAGCAGGCTAGCTTAGGGGAGTGATGGCTAAGTTGTGTGGCACACCCAGCCCTGTCCTCCAACACCTTGCTGCCACTCTGCAGCACCCTTAGAATCTGCCACCTGAAGCAACCACCTCACTCTGCCTAATGGTAGGGCCGGCCCTGGTGTATGCCAAAGACCTGGGGAAGAATTAGCTACTAGATGCTCCTAGGAGAGGATTGTAAGGGTCTCAGTGTTGGAATCTGAGACTGGGGGAAAGACAGAGTCAGAAACCCTGTTCCCCAGCAGCAGCAGATGCCGCAGTGGTGTGACAGTGGCGTTAGTGGCAGAGGCTAGTCCAGTTGGTTAAAACAAAACCCAAGTCAGTTTCTTTAGAAAAAGGTTTACTAAAAAACTAAGACTTGAAACCAAATTCAGGAACACAAGCATGTACAGAGTGCTATATACAAAAATATCAGAGAACAGTATGTTAGACCCAAAAAGAATAACTGTCTTAACATACACAACTTTCTCCTTACTAAAACAATGCTTACTCATAAATTCTAACATCCAATGCCTTACTCTCAACGCCCATCGTCCAACGCCCAACCAACAACACACAAACACTGTTCACTTTAAATACAAAACTGTACAGGCACACCCATTGTATGAGGTCATGCCACCTGCATACAATTGACCTTGGAGCCACCAAGAAAAAACTGTAAGACCATTTTACTGTGCCAAAGGTGAATTACCTCATTGCAAGACCTTGGGCAGAACTGCCTGTTGCTAAGTCAGACTTTCTTGCCCGAAGGCAAACCAGAATATTCAGCTCCATATTCTGACACTCACATGACTGCGTTCAGGATGGCATCAGCTTTCCCGGGCAAGAGAAGGATAAAATGGAGGTCTGTGGGAGCTGTTCCACACTGAAAACACTTACATTTACTCCTCTAGTCCTGTTGATGAATCAAAGCATCTCATTCTTCACAGATCCGGCTGTCCCATTTGTTCCTACGTCCCCAGAAGATGTGTTTATTGTCATCACTGAGGAAGACGGGTCCTCCATCATCCCTTGCCGTACAACCGACCCTGACGCTCAAGTAACGTTAATGAACAGTGATCGGAAGTCTTGTATGCCTTTTATGACAACAGACAGGGCTTCATCGGAAACTTCTCTGCAGGCTCTTATACATGCAAGACCACTGTTAAGGCAGTGGAGTTCCAGTCTGGTGAATTTTACATCTATGTTTACAAAGGTACTTCTTTACATACTTTTTCAGTGGAAGGGATGAATAGTGAAAAGTGAGTCTCTTAAAAAAAAAATATCTTGTTTTTTCCAACCTGTTTATGAAGGCATTCGTGAATGTTGGTAAGTTCAGATCAAGAAACAAACCTAACGAAATTGCCTCTGATTTGCAGCAGCCAAATTCAATAGGTACAGGGTTAAGAACGTTCCTGAGTTAAGAACGTCCAACTTATAGACAACCCATACTTAAGAACAGACTTCTGGGTTCCCCGGCGGTACGTCATTTACGTAGAGTACATAGCATAGTATACTACGCAATTTGCGTAAATTATGCAATTTGCGTAAATGTCGATTTTAACGTATAGAATGCTATGCTGTTCCAACTTACATACAAATTCGACTTAAAGATCTTCTTAAGAACGGAACTCGTTCGTAACCTAGGGACTGCCTGCATAGCTATTTCCAGCATGAAGTGGACCATGTTGTACATGTCAGCTATATAATTGCTAAAGATGAGGAGCCCATCAGAAAAAGAGAGAGGTGGCAACCCTAATTCAGCACCCCATTCAGACATGGCTGAGAATACACAGGGATTCAAACACAAACTTTTAAGAGCTAAGCATTTCTTGGATGGATAAATCTGTTTTGCTTTCTCCCGCGTTCTGCTTTCTTCCATGTTCAATGTTTTGAAAATCTCACATTCTTTCCATCCTACTTATGAAGGTATTTTTGCACATTTTGGCATGAGCTTATTAAAATGCAAACTGAACAAATTTCTCACCCATCCCTACGTCAGGAGCTCTTAGTCTGTTACTCTTCAACAAACATGTTGAGCAGAGAGATCTCGTATCCTCCTGAGGCCTGTGATGTGACCCTACCACTCAACTGTTCCTTATTATAAGAGTTATATTTGGCAAAGTCACAGCTGTTTGCAGCATGGTGTGAAGTGAAGGAGTTTAAGAGGTACCAGAACAGGCCAGACTTTGCAAAGTTAGCAAAGATAAACAAGGGCACAATCTTATGCAAGTTTAGAGAGAAAAAAGGCCTACAACTCCCAGCATGCCCCAGCCAGCTATGCTGGCTGGGGCATGCTGGGAGTTGTAGGCCTTTTTTCTGCCTAAACTTGCATAGGATTGCACCTTAAGATAACTTTTCAAAAAGGAAAATAAGTGTAGAATATCCCTCACAATGTAGAACACCTGATAGGAATCATGTCAAATGTTGAGCACTGGTTTCTGAAAGCACCATGATATATTCTGATAGACTTATTCCATTCCAGTGTCTTAGTGTGGAGGATCCCCTCAATGGTTACTGAGGAGAAATTGTTCAAAAGGATCTATATAATGTGTACAATGTTTCTTAAACGTGTTAATCATCATCTTCTTCTTCTTCTTCTTCTTCTTCTTCTTCTTCTTCTTCTTCTTCTTCTTCTTCTTCTTCTTCTTCCTCCTCCTCCTCCTCCTCCTCCTCCTCCTCCTTCCAGCTACTTCAAATCTTCATGTTGAGATTGAGTCCCTCAAGACAGTGTATAAAAGAGGAGAAACCATTGTTGTAACTTGTGTGGTCTTGGATAATGAAGTGGTGAACTTGGACTGGAATTATCCAGGGAAAATGGTAAATACCTACCTTTGTTGCTGAATAAATGACCGGAGAAGACTGTGGGTGGGGTTTTGGTGGTTCATTTTATTTTTTTTATTGGAATAAAGACAGATGAAGAGAGACCAGTTTCATGTTGTGTTAACTTGGAATCAAGAATCAAGACTTTATTGATAGTAAACATGCAGAGCTTTACAAGATGTTATGAGGAGATGGGTAACATATGAGGTTGACAGGAAGTGGGACTCTAGTTATAGAGTAATAACACTCCCTTGAACCTGGAAAACAGAACAAAAACAGAGTGTTCGTGGTGGAGTTGCCCACATGTTACACTTTGGTTGATGAGAGAGTATGACTGTCTACAAATTACTTCAAGTCATAATCTGAAGGGGTGGTTCCTTTAACTTGAAACTAGTGTGCTACAGTAGTTTAAAGTGTTGGACTAGGACCAGGAAGATCTTGGTTCAACTCACCACTCAGCCACAAACCTCCCTAGCTGGCACCGGGTTCTTAGCTTATCCTGCCTCACAAAGTTGTTGCAAGGATAAAAAGGGACAAGCCCAGGCACTCCCTGGTGTAAGAGTGGGCAATTAATCATAAGGGTTGGATCCAGACTAAATTAGTGCCTTTTAAGTGAACGTGAGTGAAAAGTTAATCGTGACTAACTTCAGTCCCATTGATTTCAATGGGAACTTATTACGACTTACTTAGTCTGGATCCAACCTAAAGTTCATCAAAGCAGAAAAATAAGTAAAAGAAGAATATATCTCAGATTGTCACATTTGTCCAAATGGAAGGCTTGTTTCACACAGATCTATAGGGGACAGGAGGGTAAGATCTTCCGAGCCCCAGTCAGGTACCTGAAGCTGTTAATTTAAAAAAGTTGTGACCTCAATCTTATTTTATTCATTTTTTTTAAAAAAATGTATGCCCTGTTTTTCCTTGTAAAGTAAACTCAAAGTGACTTACAAAGAATAATAATAAAATACCTAAAATAAAATTAAAACAACGGTTCTTCCTTCCTCTTGGAACATATTTCCCCCATTTTTTTTCCTTTGTCAATGCATTAATCTTAATGTATCCAGCCACCAGGTTAGGGCTGTCCCAAGACATTTTACTCCCCCCAAGGCAAAGGACAAAATGCCCCCCCCCTCACATCCCTATATCCCAACTACAGAAGCTGACCAAACAGGCAGTTGAATCTTACTTCCACACTGGTAATCGGACAGTGTCCTCAACTGTACCTGAAGGCAGTGGGCTATCTTGCGGGGGGGGGAGGTACACCCAGCTCTGTTCTCCAACACCTCACCACCACACACCACCAGCCCCAGCATCTGCTGCCGGAGGCAGCTATCTCACTCTGCCTTTCACACATCTACCCTGCTCCAGCTAGGAGCCATATATGCATAGAAGCAGCCTTCCACTTATCCCTAGTTGGATAAGGAATTTCACGTGGTGTATGGTTCTCCAGCCCAACCCACTAACCAGAGTGGTGTGTGTGCATCACCACAGTCAGGTATGGACAACAGCTTTGATCAGCTATTTGGGATAGGGGACAGGAGGGTACCATTCCCCTCCTTGCCACTGAGCATTCCACAGGCGCTATTGTGAATATCTAACTGGGGCTACACATTTGCAATTGCATCAAGGTCAATGTGCTTGCTTGGATGTATATCCCCCAGTATGGCCCATTGGGCGTTCACGACCAAATGATCTAATACATTGGGTTGTATCCAATGTTAGTTTAACTTAAGTCCCATTCTCTTAAGTCCCATACTCTAAGCAGGTTGGATGCTGCACCTACTAGATCAACAACATTCTAGTTCAAATTTTTTAAAAACTATCACATTTACAATTTAAAATAAACCAATTTTAAGACAGCAAAATAGCAAAGCTAATATCCATCTTACCTTCTGAATACTTGAGATAAGAAAAAGTCTTTGCTAATTTCCAAGAGTTAAGAAGGGAGCTGGTCTGGGGAGCCTCTTAGGAGAAGTGATTTGCAAGAACAAGCACTCCCACTGAAAAGCCCTGGCCCCACCCACCTGAGCTTGGATAAACATGGGATCTAGAGAATCATAGAATCATAGAAAAGTAGAGTTGGAAGGGGCCTATAAGGCCATCGAGTCCAACCCCCTGCTCAATGCAGGAATCCAAGTCAAAGCATCCCTGACAGATGGTTGTCCAGCTGCACCTTGAATGCCTCCAGAGTGGGAGAGCTCACCACCTCCCTAGGTAGTTGGTTCCATTGTCTTAGGGCTTTCTCTGAGGAGCGTTGTGTACACAGATACACAAAAGATGCCTAATGATTTTCTGTAGCTCACTTGTTTAATGTAACTAACTTCACTCTCTTCCATATGCAGAAGAATAAAGGTATAATTACACTAGAGGACATCAAAATTCCAACCCAGAAGCTGGTTTACAACTTGACCATCCCAGATGCTTCAGTGAAGGACACTGGAGATTACGAATGTGCTGCTCAACATGTGACCAAAGATTTCAAGGAATCTGAAAGGGTGGTCATCACAGTTCATGGTAGAGTCGGTTTCTCGTTTCCACATTGTTCCCAATTGAGCATGCCAACAGTCTGTTATTGAGAGATACTCATGAAAACCTTTGTCCTCCCACAGTTAAAGGGTTCATTCATCTGGAACCCCATTTCAAAGCCATGGAAGCTGTCAATCTGCATGAAGTTAAACACTTCATAGTTGATGTGCGTGCATATCCTGAGCCAATGCTGTTTTGGCTGAAGGACAATGTCACTCTGATGGAGAATCTCACAGAGATTGTCACTAGCTCCAAGCAGATCCAGGAGACGAGGTAAAGAAAATATTTTCAAAGGTATCTGTTGATGTCTTAGCATTTGGTTCTCCATTTGCACACCAAAGTATCTTCTCGGACACTGATCGTTCTCTCCTTTGAAGAACCTCCAGTGCTTTTTTTCTGGAGAAAAAGGTACTGGAACTCTTGGATTACATTTCCTCGGGAGTAGATGGCGATTAAATTGTAATGCAATTAATAGAAGAAAAGGTGCTGGAACTCAGTTCCGGTGAGTTCCACCAGAAAAAAAGCCCTGAGAACCTCCAACCCACACCCATTTCTGTGAAAATTTCCTCAGTCTCCCATTCCTGTACTTTCCCCTCTGTCTTTGAGCTTTTTTTGTTTTTGTTTACTTCCATCATTCTGTCATGTCATTAATACCATTCACAAATATCTATCACTGGTTGAACAGAACAGAGCCACTATGGCTCATTCATTATCTCTTTGGTATCCTTTTCATGTAGTAGACATCCCAGCAAAAATCATGTTCCTATTTTTTCCCCTGCTAAATATTTCATCATCCCTGATTTCCCAATGCTCTTGAAAATGCCACCATCTTCCTTACAACCTCTCTAGAAATTGGACCTCCTCTTCTGGTCCTCCCTGTTGTTTTTTTCCTCAGCCTCCTGGTGCTTTTTTCATTACAACAATGAAGAAACCAGTTCTGCATCTCATACTTGGCACTTGTTAATGTCTTCTTTCATGCTGCAATCTCTCACATGGGATGCTGCAATCTCCTATAGCTTATTATTATGGGCAATCAAGTGCAACTCTTTCCAGTATCTCAAAATTATCACCTTGAACTCAAACCGATACCCATCTTCTGAAAGCATTCTCCAGCTGCACACAGGTTATAAGAAGCCTTGGTTGTGTTTGTACCTCAGATCTATTACAGGATGTGTAAGAGGATTGTATGCATGTGTACTCAGAAGTGAGTTCCACTGAATTCGGTAGGGCTTACTCCTAAGATGTGATCCAGAGAAAGAGGAAGCTCATCATGCAAAGTGAGGCATTCACCCTTTTCTTTCATGCTGCATAGTCTGGATAAAGATAAACTCACCTGTTTCATGGAAAGCAATGGGATTTACATAAACTCTCATTGATTCCAACTGGATTTAAGTGCACTCACTATATCTGGTTGCACTGATCTAAGTGAAGTGACCTAGAAGTCAGCTCCACTGAACAGGATTAACTTCACTTCCAGTGTGTCCAGGATCAGGGAGAAGAGGTACTTGTAACATTTCCTTATAGTGAGACTGTCTTGTACACACATTGGTTTCCAATAAAGCTATCTGTTCTTATTGATTATAATTGTGTTGTTGGACTATTTTTTTAAAAAAATGACCCCAATATTCTGTCTACTATCTATAGGTACAAGAGTGTACTAAAATTAATTCGTGCCAAGGAAGAAGACAGTGGACACTATACTCTTGTAGCACAGAATGAAGACGAAATTCAAAGATACACTTTCTCTCTGCTCATACAAGGTAAACCTGTAAAATGGGTTTAAAAAAAATTAAATCACAGTAGTGAGCTAGAAGAGCAAGTGGCGTTATGGAGACAGGTGTCAATTGAACATGTCATGATGCTATCAAGCAAATGAACAACCAAGATACTGCATATAGAAAGTCTCAAATGCTGAACCAGGGAAACCTGGTTTCAGATCCCTGTTCAGCTGTCAGGGATGGGGACTCGGACTCGGGGACTCGACTCGTGAGTCCGACTGAGTCCCCCCTCTGACTCGAGTCCCACTCGAGTCCCAATAATTTATGTGGGACTCGAGACTCGACTCGGGACTCGAGCCCAAGGACTCCTCTTCCTCCGCCTCTGCCGCCGCTCTTGCCTCTGCCGCCGCCGCTGCCCTCACCTCCTCCTCCGCCTCCGCCCTCACCTCGCCTCCGCTGCCGCCCTCACCTCCACCTCTGCCGCCCTCACCTCACCGCTGCCGCCACCCTCACCTCGCCAACGCCGCCGCCCTCACCTCGCCTCTGCCACCGCCGCTGCCGCTACCCTCGCTGCCGCCGCCCTCACCTCCACCTCCGCCGCCCTCACCTCACCACCGCTGCCGCCGCCGCCCTCGCCGCCGCCCTCGCCTCTGCCGCCGCCGCCGCCGCCCTCACCTCCTCCTCCTCCTCCTCCTCCTCCTCCGCCACCGCTGCCGCAGCCGTCGACCTCATCGCCATCGCCGTAGCACACAGCACGCCGCGTCACGCCGCCAGCACCGTCGCTCTGTTTTTGGCGGGGTTGCTGTAGTTCAAAAACAGAGCGCCGTCGCTAGCGGCATACCGCGTCACGCCGCCAGCGCCGTCGCCCTGTTTTGGGCGGGGTTGCTGTGGTTCAAAAACAGAGCGCCGTTGCTAGCGGTGTGACGCGGCATGCCACGTCACGCCGCCAGCGCCGTCGCTCTGTTTTTGAACCACAGCAACCCCGCCAAAAACAGAGCGATGGCGCTGGCAGCGTGACGCGGCGTGCTGTGTGCTACGGCGATGGCGACGAGGTCGACAGCGGCGGCGGCGGAGGAGGAGGAGGAGGAGGAGGAGGTGAGGGCGGCGGCGGAGGCAGCGGCAGAGGCGAGGGCGGCGGCGAGGGCAGCGGCGGCGGCGGCGGTGAGGTGAGGGCGGCGGAGGTGGAGGTGAGGGCGGCGGCGGCGAGGGCAGCGGCGGTGGCAGCGGCGGCGGTGGCAGAGGCGAGGTGAGGGCGGCGGCGGTGGCGAGGTGAGGGCGGCGGCAGCGGTGAGGTGAGGGCGGCGGAGGTGGAGGTGAGGGCGGCAGCGGCAGCGACCCATGGAGGGAGCGGGAGGGTCTCCGCGGGAGGAAGGGCAGCTTTTCTTCCTCTCGCGGAGACCCTTCTGCTCCCTCCATGGGCCGCCGCTTTGGGAGGGACTCGGGACTCGGGACTCGACTCGAGTCACCATTTTGGACCTCGGACTCTAGACTCGACTCTAGACTCGGGTCCAAAGACTCGGGACTCGACTCGGGACTCGGGACCAAGGACTCTTCAACATCCCTGTCAGCTGTGAAGGCCACTGGCTGGCTAGGGGATTCTGAGAGTTGTAGTCCAACACATCCAGAGTGCACCAGGTTGGGGAAGGCTGGTGTAGACGAAGCCTAACTGGACTGCAACCTAAATGGCTTGAACCAGATCATTTCCCCCATGGCTTCAGTCATATTGTAGGGCCTTGGTACAAATAACGATTTGTACATTAAGTTCTGACCCGTAGAAATAAAGGTCATCCATCATTAATGTATTCAGCATTTGCATTCTCTCAAGAAACAACATATGGTATGAATAATACTTCTGAAAATTGGGGTCAATAATATGGCAAATTACCTAGGAACAAACTGGCTCACTTGCTGCTGTCCATGGAAGATACTTTGGAGGTTATTTCAGCCCCAGATGTTGACATACTTAAACATCTGCTGTGCCTGGCTGGCAGTCAGAAATGGTCCCTTCCACATGGATTTAATCTGGAAAGAGGAAGGGGTATATTAAAGGGATAAGGAATCACAGTGCAAAATGTGCATTTAGCAGAGAACTTATCTTGGTGACGATTGTTCAGCGATGTTTTTAAAGAAGAGCTTTGGAAAGAGTTCATACAGATGTCTGCTCCTTCTCCACCCCACCCACAACACTATCGGTTACTTACTCTGTTTTATTTACTGAACTTGTATGCCACTTTCCCTCTGAGTGCTTATTTATGCTTCCTTCCCAAGCAATCTCTCATCTAGATCTACTTAGCTTCAGCAGTAAATGGCTGTCATGTCATCCGCCTTCAGTCCATTCTCATAGATTTCATAGATCATAGAGTTGGAAGGGGCCTACAAGGCCATCGAGTCCAACCCCCTGCTCAATGCAGGAAACTAGAGGAGGGGTCTCCCATCCAAGTAACAACCAGGCCTGACCCTGCTTAGCTTTCCACACTCAGACAAGATGAGCCAGCGTGAGCCACAGGCCTGATCTCTTATAGCCGGGGCTGAAGCTTGGTGGCAGAGCATGTGCTTTGCATATAGAAGGTCCCAGGTTCAATCCCAGGCATCTCTAGTCGAAAGGATCAGGTAGCAGGTGACAGGAAAGACCTTTGCCTGTGAACCATGGCCACCAGTCAAGAGAGGACAATACTGGGTTAGATGGATAAAAAATCTGATCTGGCATGAGGCAAAACATGGGACAAGGTTTTCTTTTACCCACACTGTGTAGGCTGGGGATGATAGGAGTTATAGTCCAACACATCTGCAAGGCACCAGATTTGGAACTATTAATTCCAGGAAAGTGTTCATAGGACTGCAGCTAGTAGTCTAATCCTATGTATATTTAGTTAAAATTAAGTTCCACTGAGTTAAATGGAACTTACTCAGGATAAATAAGCATAGAACTGCATCTAAGAGAGAAACCCTATGGTCCCTGGGCAAGCATCCTAGGGAAGATAGGATGGCTTGGGAGACCCCTTGGAAGGGGGAGTCAGAGATCTGACCCCAGACCCCTCCCCCCTCGCAGCTATCGTGAGGCACCATGCTCGGTTTCTCCATAGAAAGGGGGTCTTCAGCATGCAAGGCTCTCACTCCAATTTATCCCTTTTCAGTTCCAGCTTTAATACGAGACCTAGTGGATAATCATCACGGTTCTGCTGGACAGACAGTCCGATGTTTGGCGGAAGGGACACCACTCCCTGATGTGGAATGGCTGGTTTGCAAGGACATTAAAAAGTAAGAACATTTGATTCTGGCTGTATTTGTATAGGATTAGTTTGCCAGTGAGATTACACAGCTAGAAGCTTATAAATTCTTTGTAATGCATAGGGATTTTAATTTTTGGAGATGCAGGTGGGGGGAACTGGGAATTTGATTTCAATGAATAAAATTCTTCTTGACTTCAGTTGGGCTAATATACAACAACCATTGTGAAGGACCGGTCCTTTTCTGCAAGAATGGGAGTTCCACGGCTCTTTTGACAGCTCAGAGCTCCTGCTTGCGATCCCCAGTTCAGCTCAGGTAGGGTGGCGAACACTGGAATTTAGCACTGAGTCAAAGCAAAACTACACTTCAGTCAAAAGTGAAAGCAAGTTTATTCTTGGTAGTAAACCAGTACAAATTGGAAAGGGAGATAAGGGAAGTGAAATTGACAAAAAAGGAAAAGCTGACCATTTGTTAATTACACACAGTCAGAACTACAAAACAACAGAGTCTAAGCTATTCTAAGCTAACACCAAAGAACCTAACCTAAATCTAAAACTAGCAACTTGAACAAACTTACAGCAATGTACCCAGGCAGTCTGCTTGGGAGTTGAATGTCCGGGCTGGCCTGAGCCGACCCACTCCGTGCTTCGCTGCACCTTGCTTCCAACAAACTGCAGAAGTCCTGGTTGTCATTTTTACCCCCTCTCTTGCCCCCCCTCTCAATCCCCCAACCCCTCCCTCTGCTGACAGGACGAACTGGTCCGGCCAGGAAGGAGGGGCGGTGCGGTGGTTTCGGCGCTACCTTGCCCATGGCCCATCAAAGGTGCTCGGAAGGGCGATTGAGGGTGCCTGGCAAACCATTGAGGGTGCTTGAGGAAAAACCATCTGTATGTAAATGTGGCGTGGACTGAGCTCTCCTGCCCCGGGCGGAGATTATGCAGGTGGAATGTGGGGCAAAGTGTGCGCTCTGTCAGGCTTTCTCTCCACAACCATGAACCCCAATAATACAGTTCACAACAATATTATCAACAATGTATAATCACAGGAATAAATACATATGTACATATCAACAGAATGCTGGTCAAAATCTATTTCAGCAAGTTGCCTGTATCAAGTCCATATGTGTAGATTTTAAGTCCTTGGGAGAAAATCTTTTCTGGCCCACTTTAAATTAGTTGTTGCTAGGCTGCAACTCTCCACTCTTCTAGTGATAAAACGAAGAAGCCCTAGCTGTGGTTGTTGTTGTAGTCTTAGGTGCTCCGAGCTGTGCAGTATTCTATCCTTCAGTTGGACTAAGCCAATGCAAGTTATTGCCTATTGCCCTCTCCATGTTGCCCTCTTAGGGCCAAGTAGTAGAAGCGATGTAAAATGTGTGAACACATTTCTTGTGTCTTTCTCCCCCTCTTTCCTTTGGGCAATACTGTGGCTGTTTTTTCCAATCAGGATTGGACCACAGCAAGTGAGGAGGGGGCAGTTAACCCTTTCCCCAATATGGCAATGCCATGACCACCCCCTCTCCGCCAAAGCTACTATTTTCCCTAGGAAAGATGCTGCTAGTCTTTCCTGCAGGGGGGTTCTCAACGTGGCACCCATGGGCACCTGCAATGGCGCCCATAAAGGGGTCCCCAACATGGCACCTGTGGGTACCTGCAAAACTCCCCCCCCCCTTCTGAAATACGTACATGGATTTGTATATATCCATAGCAATGAATACATATGAAATGCATACAACTTTCCAGCAATTCTACACAGGCTTCAGGAAAAGCTGACCATTTGTTAATTTCCATGAAGTAGGTAAATAATGTTAAAAAGTGTGTACATCATGAATATTAAAGACTGTTCTAGTACAAAATTTATCTGTGTAATAACCTCTTCCCAACTACTGGACATTGCCAAAACATATATTTTAAAGAAGCATTAGCTGTACTGCACCGCCGGCAATTAGGTAGCCAATTTAGACAGTCCCTTATTAAAGAGAGGTTGTGGTTTCCAGTAGACATGAAACAAATGTTTCTGCTGAATAAGACGCAGCCTGAGATCCATAGATGCCACTGATTAGCATTTTGTGGGGGTGCCCACAACATTTTCTCAAATTTCCAAATGTGCCCACAGGTCCAAAAAGGTTGGAGATCCCTGCTTTACTGTATTGGATTAATGGACAACTAGAGGCAAATGTAATGATTCCCCCTTCTTCCCTCCCCATTCCTTTTTCCTTGTGTGTCATGTCTTTTTAGATTGTAAGCCTGCAGGCAGGGACTGTCTTGTTAATTGTTGTAAACCGCCCAGAAAGCTTCGGCTATTGGGCGGTATAAAAATGAAATGAAATGAAGTGAAATAAATAAATAAATAAATAAATAAATAATATGAGAGCCAGTGTGGCATAGTGGTGAGTGTTGGACTGGGACTCGGGAGATCCGGGTTCTAGTCCCCACTCGGCCATGAAACTCACTGGGTGACTTTGGGCTAGTCACTGACTCTCAGCCTAACCTACCTCACAGGGTTGTTGTGAGGACAAAATGCAGAGGAGGAGAACCTTGTAAGCCGCCTTGGGTTCCTTGCAAGAGGGAAAAGGGTGGGATATAACTGTATATAACTGTAAGGGTGGCCGGCATCGCCCAGGGTGGCCGGGTGACCGGCCAGATGGGCTGATTGATAAATATAATAAATAAATAAATAAATATGTAATGTGATAAAATAATGATGATCATCATCGTCATCATCTGGCCCTATAAGGTGTACCGGCTTAACAATATTTTCGAAGCTGATGTTATACTCATTTAAAAGCAGGTACAGCCAAGGTATTTTGGAATGAAATGATACAAGTCCCATGTTATATGTGGCTACCACCATGAAATGCTGCTTTCCCCTGGGCATCAAGTTGCTTAGGCTGGCGTTTGCCAGCCTGGTGCGCTTCAGATGTGTTGGGCTGCAACTTCCATCAGTTTGGGGAAGGCTGGTGTGGGTAATCTGTCCTTGCACACATACATTTGTTTGCTCCATATGCAGTTCTCAGTAAAAGAGATCCAGTGTGGTGTAGTGGTTAGAGCAGTGGTTCCCAACCTTGGGTCCCCAGATGTTGCTGGCCTACAGCTCCCAGCATACCCAGTCAGCATGGCTAATGGCAAGGGATGCTGGAAGCTGTAGTCCAGCAACATCTGGAGACCCATGGTTGGGAACCACTGGGTTAGAGTGTTGGACTGGGACTCAGGAGATCCGGGTTCTAGTCCCCGTTCAGCCATGAAGCTCACTGGGTGACTTTGGGCCAGTCACTGACTCTCAGCCTAACCTACCTTACAGAGTTCTTGTGAGGATAAAATGGAGAAGAGGAAAAAAGGCAGAATATAGATGTAAGAATGACTGACTGACTGAATAAATAAATAAATAAATAAAAGAAATGTTTAGCATGATCATCCGAATGATATCTTTATACTTATCTCCAGATGCAGCAATGATACCTCATGGACCCTCCTGACTAACAATATATCTGATATCACTATGGAAACTCATCTTGATGAGAAAGACATGGTTGAAAGCCAGGTGACTTTTCAGAAGGTGGAAGAAACTTTGGCTGTTCGATGTATGGCAAGGAATGATCTTGGCACCGTCACACGGGAACTGAAGCTTGTGGCTCCAAGTGAGTTAACTTTGTGTATTGTTAGCTCAGCTGCCACGTGTCCTCCCCCTTGAAGAGACCCAATCAAACATGCAACAATTTATGCACTGCAAACGAAAGTAGCACCAACCATTTAATATCTACATAACACTGAAAACAAATGCAACAGGTTACAGCAATGCATGATGCCTCTAGCATGCCTTTACAGGGTTCAGATGGGTTGGATCCAGATTTATTCATACCTAGAGTAGACCCATTGAAATCATTGTGGTTTAAATTAGTTAAATCCCATTGATTTCAATGGGTCTGCTCTAAGTATGACTAAATCTGGATGCAGCCCATAATCTCTAAGAGTGCAGCTCAACATTATTCTTTGTACAGAGCCAAAATCATTATAAATTTTATTATTTTTTGACATACCTGAGGTCGCAGAAAGTGACCAAAGTAATTTCCCTCGTTCCAAGTGGGACTAAACTTGAATTTACAAAAATAATTAGCAGAGTATGGAGAACAGACGGGGAGCCCATGGCATATATATGGAGAGCTTCTTCTCACCCCTCAAATCTGTGCCTCTCTACCACTTTAGCCATCATTGACTGAACCCCCAGGGAAATTTCTTTTTACTGAGGAAGTATTGGTATCATATGTGTCTTTAATCTCAAGAAAGGCAGGAAACAGCAACTGGTAATTGGAAGATGGACACATTTAAATAAACAGGGACACGATTCAGCCAAAGTTAAGATTTAAAGTGCAATCCTATGCATGTCTAACCAGAAGTAAGTCCCATTGGGTTCAACTGGACCTACTGCAAGGTAACTAGGTATGTATACAACGCCCCGTTGAACACATTGGGTTGTACATCTGAGCGAACATGCTTAGTTCATGTTTAACTCTCCCTTTAAAATCAATGGGCCTAAAGCGGCAAACCTCAACACACCTGGGAGTAAGTCCCATTGAACTCAGTGGGCATTGCCTCTGAGTAGACATGCATAGGATTTACTGCTAGACAAAATAGTTAACTTTGTCTGGATCTTGCCCCCCCCCCTTTTAATGTAGGATGATCATAGTTAAAACAGAGGATAGAAGCAAAAGATGAGGTGCGTTATATAGACAAGCAAAAGATGAGGTGGGGGGTTATACAGACAAGCAGTTTTCATTCTGGAACAACTGTTTATTTCTGTTGTCATGAAACTGCCATCATAGGACCTGCATCTAGACCACTATTGCTTTGGCTGCTGCAAGCTAATTTAACCATTTGTGTGTTTAGTTTATTCATGTATGCATTCATTCATTCATTCAAAAACACTTACATACTACGTTATATTTTAAAATATCCAAAGTGGTGTACAAATAAAACAATTTTAAACAATGCAACAGTAAAAACAAGATAAAACCCCAGAAAATTTGTAAGAAATTGAGGGATGGATGAACATGCAATGTTCGAGCTCAGCAAGGTTTTCTGAATCTTGGTTTGCCTCGTTCATATTCCCAAACATGAAGCTTGATTTGCCTCGTTCATGTTCCCAAACATGGACATGTTTTTAAATCAGGAAAAATGTGATTTTTTTAAAGTCCACACCCACAATGCACCTTTCCCCCCATTCAGTAAAGCATGAAAAATGCACTTTAAAAAAAAAAAAAAAAAAAGCGCACATTTTTCTAATGGGCTCACAAGTTCAAACATTTTCTCCAAAAATGTGCACATGTTCACATTCAGCTCATTCGACTGTTTTGCGGACACAAGTGACATTCTCATACATCCTTACCCAAATATCCAATCTGGCGGTAATTGTATGCTGACAATAATATTGGCTAGGAACTGCCTGTTGAAACAAGTAAGTTTTCAGCACAGTCATATCGTTGGTGCATGTTTCATGGCCAAGGGGAGGCTGTTCCAAAAAAAAACAAAAACAAAAAAAACCCTGGTGCTATCACCTGGAAAAGCCCTTTTCCAGGTGGTTGCCACTAGATAGCTGATGGCCGAGGCACCACCAAGAGGGCTTCATCTGCTGATCTCTTTGGGTGGGCAGGGCAATATTTGAAAAGACGCTCCCTCAGGTAAACTTGTCCCAAGTTGTTTAGGACTTTATACGCTAATAACAAAACTTTAAATCTGGTTTGGTACCGTATTGGCAGCCAGTGCAGTTCCTTCATAGGGATGTCATGTGCTCAGGGTAGGCCGCTCCAGCGAACTGCCTAGTCACTGCATTCTTCACTCGCTGCAGCTTCTGGACCAGCCTTCAGGGCATGCCCCACAAAGAGCTGGCCCAAAATACCCAAGCTATTGCAGTAATTGAATCTCAAGGTGGCCAATGCATGGGTCACTGTGACCAAGCTATCCTTGCCCATGAATGGTTGTAGCTCATGTACCTGGACATTGCTATCAGCACCCATGCCATCTCATAATAAAACATGTTGCAAAAGTGATTTTGCTTTTCAAAAAAATAATAAATAAATAACTAGGAGATTCCCTGTTGCCTTTGATACAACATATTCATCCACCCACTTACTAGAACTAAATAATAATAATAACAACAACAACAATCTGAACTACACATTTCCTTTTCCATACAGCTTTAAGATCAGAACTGACTGTGGCTGCTGCGGTTCTAGTGTTGCTGGTGATTGTAATAATTTCACTGATTGTCCTGGTGATCATATGGAAACAGGTACCGTAATTGAGAAACATACTTCTTTAAAACAGTCTCCATCCACTTACTTAGTAAGGATAAGGCTAACATGCAGCATTCCATTGTTTCGTGCACTGCAGAAACCAAGATATGAGATAAGATGGAGAGTCATTGAGTCCATCAGCCCTGATGGCCATGAATATATCTATGTAGACCCCATGCAGCTGCCCTACGACTCGAGGTGGGAATTTCCTAGAGATGGACTAGTGCTGGGTAAGCATCACAACACAAAACATGCCTGGACTCTCATTTGTTTTGGAATGTCAGTATCATCAGCGGTACTATGTTCTTTAGCCGCCAAGAAATAAAGTGGCTTAGCTGCATAGCCAGGAAAATTTCTCTCCCTGTTAGCGATGGTTCCTTATTCCCTGACAGCTCAAAATGCTAGATGTGTGGTGGAGTCTATTGATTCTTGGACCATGGCTCTAAATTAAGGCCCAGTGCTCCTGTTATACTGGTGGCGTGGGAGCTGCGGTAACACCACTCCTTCCTGCACGGCTGACATGTCACAAGAAGCCCCATGTTGTTGCATGGGAAGAGCCCATGAAACAACAGTTCCCCGTTGCACAGTAATCAAGTTTCCCCAAGAGTTAATACTGGTGTGATGAGGGAAACCACAGTTTGGCTTCCTGCATGGTCCAGGGCATTTCACATTACCCTGAAGCGTGGGAAGGAGTGGCACTGCTGCAGCCCACACGTCAACAAAGTTACATAAGAACCCACCCTAAAAGACTCTTATTTTATACTGTAGTTTTAAATTCTTATATTGTATTTTATGTTGTATTTTGTGGCTCTAATTGTTGTGAGCTGCCCAGTGTGCTTCGGCTATTGGGTGGTATAGGAATGTAATAAATAAATGAATGAATGAATATAAGAAACATTCTTGTAATCGAGCGTAGCTGAGCTATGCATGATTAGATTATTTACTCCAGAGTAAATGCATGGGGGCCCAATTCAGATCAGGACCATGGCATTCCAGGAGGGGGAGGTTAAGCATCCCCATCCACCCACCCATATTTGTCCTGAAATTCCACCAAGAGCCAAGCCCTGTGGAAGATGTAAAGCAGAGATGAAGAAACTCAGGCCCGGCGGCCAGATCCAGCCCTTCTGGGGGCCCAGTCCAGCCCTCTAGGGTTTGCCAGATGGACCACGCCCCTTCCACTGGCCACACCCCCTTTCTCCCTGGCCACTTATTATTTCATGGTTTCCTGGCTTTTGTGCAGTCCCCCCCCCCCCCGTTCTAAAAGGTTGAAATGCCTCTCCTGAGGCATATTTTGTTGGAGGATATCCGATATGGGAAGGAGTCGGTCCTATACTGGTTAGGCCGAAGCAGAGTTTTCCCCCTTATGCACAGCCTGGTTATTGAAACTGGTTATCACCACGTGAGTTGTTAAACCCTGCGGCTCTTAAAAGGAAACAGATTGTCCAAACAAGGTTTAAAACTAATAAAGACATTTATTAGTTTTACTTACAGTCCGTTTATTCATATGTGTGTGTCCATCATGTTGGGGGGGGGGGGGAGAGAGAGAGAGAGAGAGAGAGAGAGAGAGAGAGCTGGCCACAGAGAGGCCAGAAGTAGGGAGGAGGGGTTACAAAACATGCACCCTGGGGATTGTTCAATTAACCCTTTCCTCCCACTCTAACTAGTGGTTACATTATCTCATTGATTTAAGCAGGCAATATTACAATTTCCATCATATTTACTGGCAGTAAGAGCTTTAAGCTGAAAGAGGCTGGTATCTTGGGTATTTTGGGCCAGCCTCCTTTTGCCTTCAGCCCCGACCTCCACTGGAATGTGGATCCCAAGAGTTCCTCTGAAATGGAATTCGGCCCCTTGGGCTGAAAGAGGTTCTGCATCCCTGATATAATCATAAAAGGCCACCTCTGGTGACACGCAGACGCAGAGCCCTTTCTCCTCATATTGATTAGCCACAACCGGCAGGAAAAAAGACTGTGAGGTCTCATCTGATTCCAGCCCTTCATGTTGTAAACACCTGGCGAACAGGTCTTGTATCCAAACTCCAAAGGAATGTAGATGAGCAGGGCGAAGAGAACACTTGATGACAAATCATGGACAGCAAGGAAGTTCTCCCGCCCTTCTCTGCGCATACTTAGCAGAGGATGTGGGCAGAGGAGGAAGCATTTCTCACGGTGACTGCATGCGTCCCTGACACTGAGTGGAATGGGCACTGGATGATGGCTAGGCAGAGCAAATATTTAAAAGGGGCTGCATCCTGCCATGTGGTCCACAGACCTTCAGTCACAGAAGGCCTTCAGGGCTTTGGTTTAAGCTCAATGTGTTGGCGTGGGCTTGAAATGTCATAGGAAGCTTTCTCCATCCTGGTTACCGTATATCACAAGAAGCCCGAGCAAAGTTTCGTTTGGCAAATGAACTGTGAGAACTTCCTCCTGGGATTTTCAATTATGGACCCCGCTGAGCTTGCATTAAAGCCAAGGAGGCCCTTAAATGGGAGAAACGTTAGGCCAAGCTTCTCCCAGGATCACCTCTGAATTGTCACACAGATCACACATTGCACAATGAGGGGTGGGATGAAATTAATAGGGTATTTTTTTAATTTTCATCATCTGATCTGGCTGCACAATTGCGGGACTGGTTTTGAGACTGATGAAAGTCATGCTGGCACACAGAAAGCCAAAAGGGGAAATAGGTGTTCATAGGTTTCTCTGTAACAGGCATGGGCAACACTTGGACTGCCTGTGTGGCCTGCCACGAGTGCCCTGTCTCCCAGATGCCCCCCAATCCCCCCCAGCTGCCACTGCTGCAGTTGTGCTAGGGAAGAGGGCATGCAGGGATGACTCTCCTCATCCGCCCCATTTACCAGCATAATCGAGGAGAATGCTGGGAAACGGCACACAGGAAGAGTCACGCCCATGTGCCCGGTTTCCCAGCAGAATCGGGCTCCTGCCACGCGCGGCTGCCTAAGGCGCGTGGCGGAAGAGGGCGCAGCGTTTCTGCGCCCCTTCCTCGCGTCCGGCGCGTTCCTGCCCCGCCTGCCGCCTGCGCCACGCCTCCCCGCCCGCCTGCCAGCCGCTGCCGCCGCCGCTGCACCCACCCCCCCGCGTGCGTGCGCCCGCCCGCCCGCCCGCCGCCTACCTACCTTCCCTTCGTTTCTGGAGCCCCGCCGGCGTTGTTTTGGCGGGTGGAGGAACCAGAGCAACAGGGCTTAAACAGCCCTGTTGCCCTGGTTTCCCCGGCAAAAAAAAAAAAAAGCGTGGGGGTCCTGTCGCGTCGGAGGAGGCGGCGGCGGCGGCAGCGGCAGCAGCAGCAGCCAGCAGCGGGGGCGGGGGGAAGGTAGGTGGTGGTGGGGCGGCAGCGGCGCGGGGGGGGGTTGCAGAGCAGGGCTGCTTTGCTCCGGAGCCCCCCCCGGCACGAGAGGGGGGCGCTAAATATAATTTGGCCTAGGGCGCCAAACAGCCCTGCACCGTTCCTGAGAGCGAGAGCACATGCGTGTGTGTGCATTTTTTGGGGGGGCAGCCCCAACCTGCCACCCATTACTTCATTTGGCCCTCACTTGCCCACCCCTGCTCTATAACCATGAGGTCTAGAGGTTTATTTATTTATTTGTACTATTTATATACCCCTAGATATTTTTTTTAATCTCTAAGCGGTTTCCATATAAATATTAAAATCACAATTAAAAGCACATTTAAAATACAATTTAAAAACAATATAATTACAACAATAATAATAAATACATGTGCCCTAGAGATGTGCCCTTACAAATGATATATAATTACAACAACAACAACAACAACAACAGTAGTAGTAGTAGTAATAATAATAATAATAATAATAATAATACATGTGTCCTAGAGATGTGCCCTTACAAATGAAAGCTGAGATGCTATTAGGGCTCTGTAGAAATTACTAGGGCAGGTCTTCACTACAAATGTAAACCATATTGTGGTTTCAGTTTAACTCTCATGGTTTCAGCCAAATAACTCTGGGAACTGCAGTTGTGTCAGGGCGCTGTGATGGCTTTGTTACAGAATGCTAGCCATTTAATCAAACAACAGCTCCCAAAGTTCCTCAAGAGTAGGAATCACAACAGTAGCATGGGATGAGAAGTGGTACAGTACGGTGTAGTGGTTAGAGTGTTTATTTATTTTGGGCTGGGACTCGGGAGAGCCAGGTTCTAGTCCCCACTCGGCCATGAAGCTCACTGGGTGACTTTAGGCCAGTCACTGACTCTCAGCCTAACCTACCTCACAGGGTTGTTGTGAGGACAAAATGGAGAGGAGAAGGACAAGCTGCTTTGGGTCCTTGCAAGGGGAACAAAGGTGGGATATAAATGTAATAATAAATAAATAAAATACAAATGTATAGGCTGGATATGCCCTTAGTTTCTGCAGCCCTAATTCTGGAATTGGCAGGCAGTGTAGTTGCATCTCCAGCCATGGAGATTTCCACTGCTCTCTTGTCGGTTTGCCAGCATTTGAACTGGAACCATGTAGCTGTCCCTTTTTAACAACAGTTTGATCTGCAGCAACTAGTAGGTGCAGCAACTAGTAGCAACTAGTAGCTTCATGCCATGAAAACCTTTAAGTTTCTTCATTTCAGACTTTTGTTATTTATTTATTTATTTATTTACATTTATTAATCACCCATCTGGCCGGCAACCTTGTTAAAGGTACAAGCCAGGACAGGGTTGGTTGGTTTTTTATCCAGTGGGTGGCTCAGCGTCCTTCCCCTCTGTAAGCATTTATCAAATAGAAACTTTTTGAAGACTACAGTGACAAGTAGAATTTCTAGGTCACAACTTGGAGACTCTCCCTGTGCTTTTAAATTTGCCGCTTCTTTCTAGATCAGCACACAGTTCTTATCGGCAAATTATGATTTTAATAGAAGACAGGATACGGCAATATCCTGTTCTGGGTCAGTTTTTGCTATAAGGGAAACACAGTGGGTACGTTCATGGGGCTTTCTAGGGCCAATTTGTGTAGCTCAGATTGCAGCCCTATCTATAGTGCCAGTTTCTATGCCCCCTGAAGACAGGATATGACAGCATCCTGTTTTGTTTTAAAAACTCACACACACACACACACACACACACACACAAAACTGATTTGATGGCAGCAGAGCAACGTGGGTATAAACACTGACTATTTCATTGTTGACGTTTCGGAAATGCATTAAAATCCTGTCTGTGAAACTCCTTTGTATACTGAACTTCAGAAGATTCCCCCCGCCCCGCCCCCCCGTTCGGGACACATTTCCTTTGAGCTGAGATGGTGAAGATTTCTAGTTCTTTCATTTGTAATGCCATTGACAAGAATGGGATCTTTTCGCTCTGTTATCTACCTGCTAAGCAGCGCACAACACATGCCCTGGATTTTTCAGGTGCACAAACGCACAGTGCTTGCTTGCTTCTATGATGCAGCCCCCTAGGCATTCATTGTACACACTTGGAGCATTTGGAAAGGGCTAAGAGTGATGTGGTCTCCAAGGCCTTGGCCTGTGCCCTCTGCCCCCCACCCCAGCTCCAATAGTCGCTGCCTCCACTGGCCTTTCCACATGCCCTGTACGTCTACCACAGAACCGTGGCACATTACAGAGGAGCCTGGAGCAGAGCATGGCCTGGTGCCCTCCAAATGTTCTGGCCATCAGCCCCAGACAGCATGGCCAATGGTCAGGACTGCTGGGAGATGTAATCTCCAAAATGTCTGGAGTTAAAGCAAGCTGCATTTGATTCACTGAAGCGGTTGCCTGTGATTGAAAACAATCCTATTAACATCCGTGGAATTACCCTAAAGTAAGGGGTGTGTGGACTGCAGATGAATAGTCCGGTCCGGAGATGGAGAGAAGCTCTGATAAGTGCACAAATTTCCCACCTGAGTAGGCATCCTCCATTTATTTCACTGGAGGAATTAGTTTGCAGTGGGCAAAGGGATATTTTGTTTTATCAGCTGAATAATTGCACTTTTAAATTGCCCAATAACCCAAGTTCTCTGGGCAGTGTACGATACATTAAAAACATAAAATACAAATAATGAAACAATGAATAAAACCAGCACATAATAAAACCAAGATTTTAATTAGATGAACAAACTATCTCACTCAGTACAAATTCAGATCACTGGCATGACCTAAAGAGTATGTCACTTCAGTCAGGGAGAGATAAGATATGAGGTTACATCTCAGTTAATAGCAGCCCTCCATTTGTCTACAGGTCGAATTCTTGGCTCTGGAGCTTTTGGGAAAGTAGTTGAAGGAACTGCATATGGATTAAGCTGGTCGCAGCCAGTGATGAAGGTGGCTGTGAAAATGTTGAAACGTAAGTGGTTTTTCAGGTTCCAACTGATCTGCAACATCACTCCAGTGAACACAAATAATTAGAATCATGACTGAATTAGAACTTGAAAGCAACATTAATTGGCATGGTATATTTCCCATGACAGGGTTTTCATTCTTGATGTTTTTGATTCCACCAAGATGTAAACCAGGGGTGGGGAACCTCAGGCACTGGGGCCAAATCTGGCCCTCCAAAGGCCAAATCCAGCCCTCCATAGTTTCCCAGATGGCCACATCCTCTTCCCCTGGCACCACCCATTTCCCCCAAACACCAATCATTCTGTAGTTTCCTGGCTTTTGTGCAGTTTTTTCCCCATTCTGAAAGGTTGAAATGCTTCTCCTAAGGCTTTGTTTCTGGCAGTAAGAGATTTAAGCTACAATATGCTGGGTTGTGGGGTGGGGTTTTTTGTATTTTTTGCTCCACCCCCTTTGCCTTTGGCCCCACCTCCCCTGGAATGCAGTTCCTGAAAGATTCTCCAAAATGGAATTTGGCCCTCCAGCTGAAAGGTTCCCCACCCCTGATGTAAACAAGGATGCCATCAAGAAGAAACCGCCTCTTAAATCAGTCAAAATATCACCTATATTGGTGCTTCAATTCTAAGCACATGGATCAGGCTTTCTCCTGTTTGGCATAGTTTGGTATCCAATCTTTGTGAATTCTGATGCAAACTGACCAGATCCCCAACTCCCAGACTCGTGTGGTTCTCCGAATTCTGCAATGCAGTTCTCAGCATTTTAAAATGCATCTTGGTACTTTTTTTGAGCTGAGAATTGCATCACAGAATTCGGAGAAGTGCAAAATCCGAAGGATAGTTATGTTCCGAATGATACTTTGGTCCAGGAATTGGGGAACAGATCAGTTTGCATCGAATTCACAAAGGTTATTTTTAAAATTTAATATTAAATCATCAGGATTTTTCTCTATATCCACATCTTTTGTCAGTGAATCTGATAAATAAATGTATGCATGTGTTGTGGATTGTTGCTGAGGAAGAAGTGGAAAGGGAGATTAAATGAGTATTCAACGTGTTTTGAGTTTCTTCAAGGTTTGAAAGAAATTACAAGTTTCCCATTTAAAAGGCTTGACTGAGATGGTAGCAGAACTGAGAAAATGTGTAGTTATACAACTGTATCATTGCCATAAAACATGGTGCCACTTAAGTCAAACCAGATTCACCTCAAGCAGGTTCAAACTGGTTTATCTGAAATTAGACTCATGTTACCACAATCTGGTTTAGAAACTGACCCAGTTAGAAGAATTTAAAATGAAAACCCACCATACAAATGTGCCATTGTTTACTGATTATACAAGACGTGTCTCCTTTCTGAGAAATCAGTGATTCGAAGTATTATTTTTTTCCTCTTGTGGCTTTCCCCATTGACCGTATCCCCTGCCCAACACACACACACACACACACACACACACACATGCCCTGTCACAAGGAATGGATGTCACAGTGGACATGATGCGATTTCTTTTTATATTCAGTACTGTGAGCGTTATATAATTCTAATTAGCTGCTACACTTAATTTCCTGACAGCCACTGCAAGATCCAGTGAAAAGCAGGCACTCATGTCTGAGTTAAAGATAATGACCCATCTTGGACCCCACTTGAACATCGTCAACCTGTTAGGAGCCTGTACAAAATCAGGTAGGCTTGTCTAGCAGTCCTCTCTTACCGTTGAAAAGAAGAAATGAGCACAACTCCTCGCTGTCCTGTTTGCTTGGTGCCACTGACCCAGTATTCAGGCAGGCAGGCAGACCATAATTTGCCAGATCAAAAGGTGGCTACTTGACTAGATGGCTCTTGAGATCTTGAGATTCATTACACCATAATTATACTATAATTTTTTGTCCGCATTGTGTAAACATCTGCCTGCTGTACTGTAGCCATCCTTATGTCTATATTGTGTCTAGGCCTGCACAAGCCGTGTGACCCACCAAGCCAAAACACAGCCAAATTTTAACTGTGGATAGAAGGCCAAGCAGGAGGAGCTCCAAAACCAGGCAGGCTGTCGAGCGTCTGGCAGGTTGCAATTCACAGCTTGATGGGTCAGCAAGTTGCGAAGGCCTGATCCAGATTGTCAAATAACCCTTCAGGACAGGGTTTGTAGATGTGGCGTAGTGGTGAGAGTGTTGCACAGGGACTCGGGAGATCCGGGTTCAAATCCCTGCTCAGCCATGAAACTCACTGGGTGACTTTGGGCCAGTCACTGACTCTCAGCCTAACCTACCTCACAGGGTTGTTGTGAGGGTAAAATGGAGAGAAGGAGGAGGATTATGTAAGCCACCTTGGGTTCCTTTCAGGAAAAAAGACGGGGTATAAATATAATAAATAAATAAATAAATAAATAAAATTGGTGAATAGGATTTAATGCAAGTCCCTGACCATGACTAGAGATGAATCAAAATGAAGTTCTTAGCTCCAGGATTTGGAAGGCCTCCGGTTAGGACCCTTAGTGGCCTGTTTTATCCTGATTGAAAAGGTGGGTCATGAAAACTGATAAATTCCCTTGTGTTGTTGTCTGACCTTCTTGGGCAGGGATTGGCCAAGTTCAGGCTCATGGGGTCTCCTTTCTTTTGTTTACTACAACAGTGGTGCCACTAGAGCTGGACCTCGGGGCCAAAGTCCAGGGCCCCACAGCCTGGGGAGGGGAGCAAATGACCACCCAGAGAATGGCAGGTGATGGGAGCAGCAGCAGCAAACAGGCCCAGCGTCAGCACCTAGGCCGGCAGTAGCATCCCGGCACCTGCCATGGCTGATGTCGCTCACTACAGCATCCTTTCTTTTTATTCTATAGTCGGGATGGTGGTCCAGTCACGCACATGGTTACAGATGCTCAGTTTCTTATTTCTCCTTGAAATATATATTCTGCTTTTCCACAACAAAATGGTACTTATTCCCAGATAAGTGTGTGTGTTTAGCAACAGGGCAGCAGAAGCAGAACTCAGTTTTATTCCGTAGTCATGATGGTGCTGTGATTTAAGTGGGCTTAAAATTCAAAACTGCACGTGCTCAGAAATATTTGTTTGCTTGTTTGTTTGATCAGGGTTGGCAAACAGCTGCTGTTGTTTTCTCAAACGTATCAAGAATGTAGATGCAGTTGTAAAGCATGGAATGGTTTGGGAGGGGGAGAAGAGAAGGGCACGTTGTGTGCTTCAATCACGACACATCTAAAGGGCCCCACCAAAGGACCCTTTCAGTCCAGCTGCACCACTGCAGTAGATCCTCGAGATCCACCAACTGGAGGCAAATGTATGCACAGTGGCTCAATGGGGCAGACATACACTTAGAATTAAAGAAGGCGAAAGGGTAGTTCTGAGCACATGCTCAGCAACCCAGCAATCAGTTTTCATGATCAGAATCAAGCTTTCAGCCTATTCACACAAAAATCCACTTCTGGTGTCCCGTCCCATCCCCCCCCAATTTTCTTCATTCAGCAGCCGGAGAGACGGACGTTTAGCTGTTGGTACTACTACTATTAGACAATGGGGAGTCAGAAATCCTTGCCAATCTACTACAAGTCATCCAGAGATGTAGCAGTGATTCCAAACTACCTTTTGCCTGCTCGTGATCTTAGGTGCTTGTGTGCGGGGAGAGCGGCAGTACTGTTGGGGCAGTGAGCTCCTGGCTGGTCTTAGGCCTGACCGTATGGTTTTCTGGAGATGACCCTGGCAAGAGGCTAAGTGTTGTGTTGTCTTTTTCTCCCTCCCACCAGGTCCAATTTACATCATAACAGAATACTGCTTTTATGGAGACTTGGTGAACTACCTGCATAAAAATCGGGACAACTTTCTGAGCCGACATCCTGAAAAGGCCAAGAAGGATCTGGACATCTTCGGGATGAACTCAGCTGATGAAAGTACTAGAAGGTAGGATTTATTTTTTTTAAAGTACCGGTAATTAAGGGTGCAATCCTATGCATGCTTAGACAGAGAAAGGGCCTAGAACTTCCAGCATGCCCCAGCTAGCCATGTTGGCTGGGGCATGCTGGGAGTTGTAGGCCCTTGTTTCTGTCTTAACATGCATAGGATTGTGCCCTAAGGTCCAATTGAACTCAGTGGTGCTTACTTCTAGGCAGACATGCATAGGATTGTGCTGTAAGTTCAACTGAAGAGTTTAATGCTGCAGGGTTTGGGTGGGGTTTTTTTGTTTTTGTTTTTTTGCAGATATGGGTAAATCCAAGTATTTACATTGCATGAATGAGACAGGCACCTAAGCCCTACAGATACTAATAACCACAATGTTGCACAGTGTGTCTTGAATCTGTGCTTCCGCAGGGGCAGCATGTGGATGAAGGCATATGTGACAATGTGACATGTTAGTGAATCCTCTCTGGAATCCCGTCACTGCATTACTTCAGTCTACTTGTGCCTGTTCCTCTCCAGAGCTGATTCTGGGGGGTGGGGGGGTGGGGGTGGGGTCAAAACAGTCCTACGAGTTTGAAGCAGAAGCCAGTTGAGCATGGGGCAATTCGGCTGGCCCCAGTGGCCCTCTCCCCAATCCCCTGAGTAGTTTCTCCCTGTTAAAAAAGTGTACTTTTTAAATTAACAAGGTGATGTAGGTAGGAATGGATAATTGTATGGCCATTCATGCATTGCTTTTGAAAATAAAATTTAAAAAAGGCAGGTGGGCAGGCAGTCTGCCTGAAGCATGGCAGAAAGGGCGAGACCGTTGCCTGAGCCAGCATTGGATTGGCTGCTGTGCATGTCTGACATTGCAGCTGTGCAGCCGGGAGGAAACTGGGCTCATATACCGCAGCTGGAGACTTTGCTGCTAGCTCCGTACTTCTATTACACATCCGTGCGAGGCAAATAGCGTGGATTCATCCTGAAATGCTGCCCATTGGATGCAATCTCATGATATCAGTGGACTACTGGATGGTTGAATAAGCATGTGCCGGGCTTCACGGCAGGATGGCCAACCACCTCTTATTTTTCTGGTCTAACCAGTAAAGCCACAGTTTGGCAGATAATCAGCACTGGGGCCAGAAAAGCCAGTAAACTTCAGAGTTGAGTTCTGCATGATGTTTTTGTTTGTTTGCTATTGAGAGACGCCTGGCTCTAGCATACTAGGGTCCTTCCATCCAAGCTCTGGGTGCTTCCAGACAGAGGGCTCCTAGTGCGACTGGGAACCAGCAGAAGGCATTGTGCAGCTATTCCGTCTTTTCCTTCTCAACAGGTTTTCTGCAGTAAGAGAAAAGACAGAAAAAGTGGTGGGAAAACATGGGAGGGTTATGAGTGGAAGAAGACATTGTCTGGAAACACACACCGACACCATAAAAGTCCATGAATGAGACAGGGTGATGGTGCCATAAAAGCCTTGTCTCCTCTGACTCTTAAGAGATCAAGATCAGGCCCTTCTCCATCAATTCAGGCCATGCAGGAAATGTATTATGAGACCCAGAGCGGTAGCACATTTGCAGATTCAGTACCATATATCTAGGATAGATTGCATAAAAATGGCAAGCACAAGTGTCATAGGAATGGCAAACTAACAGCCATATGCTTTCATGATGGCAAGAAAGTTATATCTTACAAAAATTACAGTTGCCAGCCACCCCATGGACTCCCAGCAAGCCCTCCCTAGCAAGAGGATCATGCTGGCTTAGGTGCCACTGCTCGAAGGTGCCCCAGTGGAAAGTGTGCCAGATTGAGTGCCGCACCTAGAAAACGCTCTGAGAGCTTTCCAGCACCACCTCCAGCACCACCCCCACGGCCCTGAGGGAAGGGTGATTGGGTGCTGCTGCTTGAAGGCAGCAGAATATGTTGTTGTTGCCAGTTTGGCCCTGATGCTCCTTGGCTACATAGCTGCCACATGACCAAAAGCCTTTCTCCCAGTGTTGGAGCTGGGGAAGTGGACGGGGTCACCACTTCACAACTGCTGGGGCAATCTCTGCTCACCTTTGCAGCTGCAAAGTTGGAAGGAAGGATGGGAGCTTGTCACTTGTGCCAGAGGGCAGTGCCATGCCCACGATAGCAGGTGTCATTCTTGAAGTCCGCTTATGTGCAATCTTGCTTCCAAGAAACAATCTCTATCTTGCTAGGAATCATACAGCTCTGCACTTTCTTGGACATCAATGGAACTTACTTCCAAATAACAGGGCTTAGGATTTTGAGGTTGCCCCAAAACTATCCCCAAGTTCCCAACTATGTATTCCAGTCAATTGAGGGTAACAAGAATCCTGGTAGTACCAACCCCACATGCTCCCACAACTCCTCAAAATCATAATATTGGTTTGATACGACAAGCGCTGTTGGGTAATTTTGATTGGTTCAAGTTACTCAGACTTTCTGATAACCTGCCATCATGCTCTCTTTATAAGCATAGAGAGAAGGAGCAATGGAGAGTAGATTCTTATGATCCCAAAGGATTTGGGAAGGGCAGAAAAGCACTGAGGGCATAGGCGCCAGGTTGTCAAATCTTTATTTTGATGTCCGCAGGAAAACATCATACTATAAAAATCTGTACTCCATTCTGTGATCATAAATGTAGAGACGAGCATGGCATGGAAGTGTTGTAAATCCCACTGTGCATTAATTTCTTTACAATGTTGCCGTGCTTCTCTTCCAGCTATGTAATCCTGTCCTTTGAAAACAATGGTGAATATATGGATATGAAGCAAGCAGAGACGACTCAGTATGTGCCCATGCTAGAAAGGAAAGACAGGTCAAAATATTCTGACATCCAAAGGTCTTTATATGATCGGCCTGCTTCGTATAAGAAAAAATCTGTGTGGGGTAAGTTAAGGTGCTTGCATATGTGTATCTTTGAACATAAGGCTAACACATTCTGAATATATTCCTCTACCAAGGGCCAAACTAGATGCCTTGTGGGAGATTTCTAGGTGTGTTTTTCAATACTGCGGTACTTTGATTAGTGCTGCAGTGCTGGGCAGGGTGTTAACCCTTTCCCCTGTACCATTTTCCTGCCTTTGAGGAGGTTGCTGCTAATAACCTTACAGAAGAAGAAAAGACAGGTAACTAGTGCCTTTGCCCCAACCCAATTCACCCTCTTTCCTGTGGCTTTTAAGGTTTGAAAATACGTTGGGAGATCCAATTCTGGATCTTCTCCATCACATCTTGTTTGGCCCTAACATCCACACGGTTTGGTTCTTTTATGCTAACATTCATTACGGAAGTGGTTGCTCTGGTTTTCTTTTCTCCGGCCTGATTATAACTGATGTATTCCCCCAATGTTCAAGTGCTCTCATGACCATTTTGCCCACAGGCAGCCTTTATTATTCCGAACAGGGATGACCTTATTTCCATATCTTGCCTTAAGCCAAGTAGGCTTCATGGAAGGCTTCCGACATGAGCTCAGGTCATGCGTCGCATAGGTCAACCAGTTTTTGAAGGTTTACAACACTGTGCTCAACTGCAATCTGCACTAGAACTACTTCACCACGGGCAAACAATATCCCAAACTGTTTCAAAACAGAACATAGTGTTGCTGTGAGAACTGCCTTCAGTGGTCTTGGGGCAAGTCACCACCTCAAAGCATAAATGAAATGAGAACTGGGAGGAAAACAAACACCTTTGCATAATGAAAAATAGTAATATACTATTAACGAACTTTGGACAGAATATTGCAACAGCATCCAGCACGAGTAGAGAGTAGACCAATACTAGTTGGTCTTTAGTAATAATTTAGGACTAGATTTCAGTTAATGCTGCTGGCTTAGGAACATTTAAAATGTAAAATGCATCATTAATGCAAACTAAACATTCAGTGCAAATGCATACTTTTGCCAAATCCTGATTCTGAGAAAGCTTCACAGGTGGCTGAGCTGTATCAAGTGAAATGGTTTCCTATTCCTAGCACAGTGTGTCCAGAATCTGCATGTGGCGTACTCTTCCTTCCAGTGCAGTAAGTAGAGGAGCCCCATGTAATACAATAGATCCTCTGTATCTGTGGAGAAAACCTCAGTGAATATCCGTAAGTTAAAATAATGCTGGGATTCAGAGCAACCTCTGGAGTGAAAGGAAATATTTCCTTCCTCTTCCCCTTCCGCACAGTACATGATAGTGGCAATATTTCCATGTGATATCAGAGCTAGTTGGTGGCATGATACCAGCTACTATTATGCCTAGTGAGAGCCAGGGTGCTTCTAGAAAGCTTGTATTGTGCAACCATATTAGTGCCTCATTCACAGAACTTTGCAGGAGGTCCAGGTTCAATTCATACATCTCCCATGTTCTCCCACCACCTCTTCCACCTTTTTCTTATCAGGAAAAAAAAAACCCAGTAAGGAAGAAAAGATGGAATAGCACAATGGCTCTTGATCATTAGTGCTAGGAGCCTTCCGTCTGGAAGTACCCCAGTGTAATACGTGGCACTGGTGGTTTTGTTACCTTCATGTATGCAGCGGCATTTTGACAGTGCTTTTTCTTAGCATTCCTAGGCAGCAGCTAACAGCCCCCAAACAGAACACTCCCAAACGATTTGTAGAACACCAGATTGAGGGTTAGTGAAGGGCCATGTGGCTAACTCATCCCTTTCACTGTCCCTTTACGGAGAAATCTGATCCATGGCTTCCAAAACAGGCTTGGCCACTGCTTGCTCACAGTCCCAGATCCTGAGTCTTTTCCAGAGGCAGACTTCATTGGCCGAGGCTAGTCCACACCCTTAATGTTTTGCTAAGCCACTGGGATTACTGCGTAACTCAGTTTTAGTCTCTTTTGCTTCTGTTATTTTCCAGAACAAAATAAGAACTACTGCCATAGAATAATTAATCCTTTTATGACCCTCAGTGAATACGGTATTTGCTAAAGAGCACAGCTGTCCTCAGCAAAGCTAAAAAGGGACACACGTGCACGCGTGCGTGCGCGCGCACGCACACACACACACACACACATACTGAATGAGATGATGCCATCTCTAAATTATTGCTTTGGGTTTAAACCACAACTGGAATAAAGTAAAAACAAGCTGTATAATATGTAGGTGGTACTTCTTTAATCCTCTAGTTTCTTGGGAAAAGTGTATAATCAAAGGAGAAATAAAAGCTATACTTAGTATTTGGATAGGTTGTGTTGTTTTTTTTAAAGGACACTGTCTATCACTGATTGATGCAAATGTACAAGGGAGTCACTTGTTTTGAAGAAATGTTTTGGAGGGACATGTTGTAAAGCAGCCTTCCCCAACCTGTAGTCCAACACATCTGGAGGGCACCAGGATGGGAAAGACTCTTGTCAAACTATCAACTCAGTGTCTTGGAAAGCAGAGAGGAATGACTGTTGCATTAATGTAGGGGGGGAGGAATTGTAGGGGGGGAAAACAGCATCTGTTCAATCCCAAAGCCATTTGAAATAAACTCTTTCTCAGGGCAAGTGGTCTTTGCAGTTGGATCTGCTCACCTTCTCAATAATCATGGCCAAAAAACATCCCCCATTGATATATACACCTACTCAAACACATTTCAGAATGATGCCTTACTCAAACAGACTGTTGGATTTATGCCTTCATGGCAATTTCCTAATACAGATGTGTTCATCATTTCCCCCCCTCTCCACAGAACCAGATGTCAAGAACCTTATTTCTGATGATAATTCAGAAGGCCTCAGTTTGTTGGACCTACTGAGCTTCACTTACCAAGTTGCACGGGGAATGGAGTTTTTAGCTTCTAAAAATGTGAGTGTCTATGTCTAACAGCATAATTCTATACATGTCCACCAAAGTAAATCCCATTGAGTTCAGTGGGGCTCCTTCTTAAGTAAGTGGATATAGAGTTGCAGCCTAAGAGGAAAGCATGGAAGGATTTCCTTGTTTTAAACAATGTTCCACCCACCTTCTTGCCCAATCTCCAACCCTGCCTGCTGGAACCAACAGTAGTTCTGGTTTTACTCACATGGCAGGAAGGAAAGGAAAGTGAGTGAGAGGGCTGATGAACAGGAAGTCCCAGAAGTGTTTTTAAGGTGGGGGGAGGGGGTCAAGTCTGTCAGCATGTGATGAAAGGTGCTGGTTTTCAGGTGCATTTTTTTACATCTGCTTACTTAATGGGCAAATAATAAAGTTCTAAGCACCATTTTTTTTCCTATTCAGTTATACAGATATTAATGCTAAAGTCAATTTGATTGATATTTGATATTGTTGTAAATATCTCTTTTTATATAACACGATATGATGTGCACGCCAATTTACAAAACACAGATGTAATGAAATTGCATGATGATCCTACATACCGTATGTTTACTCATAATTAAGTCTCGCTGAGTTCAGCCCAACAAGGTAGGGAACCAAGGAAAAGAACCATGGTATTTCTTAGGGAAAGCAAAAGTAAGCAGCCATTAAGCTTGGGCCACCCATCAACTGTGGGGCAGGCTGTTTGCACCACAGCAAGGGCACTGTGGTGGGAAAGGAGGAGGCTGGTGCAGCTGGAGGCTGCGTGCCAGCAGTTCTGTGTGAGTGGGGGCAAGGCCCGGGTTGCATGGTTCTCAGCTCCCTCAGCCCAATCCGTGGTGCTGGGTGGACTTGGGGGGTGGGCAAGGGCCCTGGGAGTGGGCTGGGAGGTAGTTTTCCCTCCAGGCCGTTCTGTGGCTGTAAAAGGGGACCGCGGCCCGGGCTCCTCCTTCCCCACACACGTGGGGGCCATGGGGCTGCAGCCCAGCTCAGGGGCTGGCATGCTGGTGCTACCCCCAGGGGAGCAGGGAAACATGTGAATGGCACACACTGGGGCATGGCCAACCCGTGCTTTGGCAGGACATCCACACACCCCCATTGGGGCCACCCAGCATGCGAATTGGCCAGCAAGTGGGCTGGCCGATTCAGGGATTCATCTCCCTACCATGTCAAACTCTTAAGCTGTAACCAATAATGTTGTGGCCAAGTAATAACCCAACCCTGGCTCTGCATAATTATTGGGTGCCTTTCCTAGGACGGCGACATCTGCTTACTTAATGGCATACTTAATTAGGCACCCGGGGAGCAATTGCATTTAGTTACATAGATCCCAGTTTTTCAAAAAGCAACATATATATTTGTACGTGATAAGTTTTGAAAATCACCATTATTGCAGGGGAGGGGGGGAAAGCCACTTTCCCCCTCACTCACAAAGACCATCAGCAACCCTCAGCTTTTAGAAGCCACACAGCCAGCTGAGCTGTACTAAGATGGGGAGAAAATTCCCACGCCCCTCCCACAAACAAATATATCAGCCAGCCATTCAAAAACAGCAAGGACAATCCTGGAGCTTACGCCAGTCTTCTTCACACCTTGTGAATTAGAAACATTCATCATCCCGGTGGGGGTGGGGGGTGCTCAGCCCTTCCCTGGCTAATACCCCCCCCCTCTTTTGGGATTCCTTCCAACGGAGATATGGTGCAGAAGATATAGCATCCGCAGCTTTGCTTGGTGTAGCATCCCTCAGGGTATAGGTGCCATTTCTGAGTGAGGATTCAGGCAGCCCAGCACAGCTCAGTGTGGGCAGGAGAGTGAGGAGTTAGCAGTGACAACAGTAGGTTTTATTCCCTGTGTAGGCTTATACGAGAGGCCAACAGTCACAACAACGGTTACAAATGAGACTCATGGCCAAATGGACAAATATTGTATCTCTCTCAGGTTAATACCAGTTACATGCTATGTATAGTGAAGGCATGTTATGACCAGTAATGCAGTTTATGTATTCCGCAGTGTGTACACCGTGATTTGGCAGCGCGAAATGTCCTCCTGGCTCAAGGAAAGATTGTGAAGATCTGTGACTTTGGTCTGGCTAGAGACATCATGCATGATTCAAATTATGTATCCAAAGGCAGTGTATGTACTTTTATATTTATTATCATCTTCTCCTTCTCCTCTCCTCCTCCTCCTCCTCCTCCTCCTCCTCCTCCTCCTCCTCCTCCTCCTCCTCCTCCTCCTCCTCCTCCCCCTTCCCCTCCCCCTCCTCCTTCCATTTCTTTCCAATTGGAGAAAATAAAGTGTACAACAGCTCCAGGGCTGGCTTAGTTCCCCAAAGGGGACATCCTGTCGGAACAAGAAGGCTATAGATCCTGTGGATCCACAGCCTCTCCTGGCATGCCTCCTATTTACCCTCTCTGACTCTGGAGGAGCACCAGCTCCAGACCTTTCCACAGCCTCATGGAGAAAGTTTTCAAGGTCAGATCTTCCTCTCTGAAAGTGGACCTCTCCACCCTTGAAGAGGGAGATCCTGGGATGTTCTCCAAGGGCCTCTAGGGTTTCAGCGTTAGTCTAGCATACAAAAACAAACATGTTAATGCAAGCATTGTTTAAGGATCTTGCCTCAGAACTTTTGGATGAAATAAACTGACATTTAGAAGAAAAATAAATATCAGGAGCTCTTTTTTCGTTAGTCCATCAGTTCTCAAGGCTCTCTCTCCAGTCTCATGCCAAACACAACTGGAATGAAAAACACTCTTCATGCATGACGGTAAAGTTGTATTTTGCTATGTAGAATTTCCCCCTCTCTCTGTAGGAAGATTATAGCAAAGTATGATGTATCTCTCAGGCTGTAATTAAGAATGGGCAAGATTTGCGCTGGACTTAATAATCTAAGTACATTTATCAGGACATAACAAGCCATATCAATTGTTGATATATCTTAATTCAATTACTTGTCCAGCTCATACAAGTTTTCTCTCAAAGCAACTGAGCCATTTTTCAGTACTTGTAAAATGGTTTATCAAATCAGTTATTTCTGGATTGGCTTTTATGCAGAGTCAACAGCAATACTTGAGTGTCTTTAAGGGGAATCAATGACTTGATTCACACAACACAACAAGCCACAGTACGGAATGAGTATGGATTGAATATGGGTTGCTGTTGAATCGTGGGTCGCTGTGGGTTGTGTGAACCCACAAAGAGAATCCGTGGTTTGTGAACCACAAACAACCCACAGTTCACAGCCCAACAACAAACCATGAGTTCTCTTTGTGCGTTGATTATGGTTAACAAGCCATGGTTTGTTAGTGCAGCTGGGTTCACACAACACAACAATCCATGATTCAGCACCAACCCACCATCCAACGACAACCCATACTCAACCCACACTCAACCTGTACTCTGGGTTGTCATGTTGCATGAACTCCGCTGATTTTCGTTTCCATTGGCTTCTATAATGACAAGAAGGTGCTCGTCGAGGCTCATAATTGCACAACAGTTTTATATTATTATTACAAATTACTTGAACAAACCTGAAGTGGAGAAAATTTTATCACCTCTTCAGATGATACTAGTGATCTGTACAACTAAGACTTTTAAAAACCTCAGTTGTCTTTGGGTGGCCAGTGCTAGTGTAACAGTATGCTAGCAGAATATAGTGTGTGTGTGACATGGAGGTGAAGACTGAGGGTACTTCCAGATGGAGGACTCCTAGCACTAGCAATCAGAAGGCATTGTGCAGCTGTTCCATCTTTTTCTCCTTAGTGGATTTTTTTGTGTTAAGGGAAAAGACAGAAGATTAGAAATGGTAAGAAAACATGGGAGGATCACAAGTAGAAAACAACATTGTTTGGGTCCCCAGGGGGTGAATGAGGGGGGTGCCATCACCCTGCCTCAGTGAATGAGGCAGGGTGATGGCGCCATTAAAAGCCTCATCTGGAAGCACCCTTAATATTTGTGATGTTTAATAATGTGAATATCTATACAGATATATGGTGTTACCCACCCAGTCTTTGGGATGGGCTGCAAATCAAAATTTAAAATATACTGGTGGTGAATGATTGCTTTTGTATCCATTCTTATTGACTCTTTGCATTCTTTCATCAGACCTTCCTTCCAGTGAAATGGATGGCACCTGAAAGCATTTTTGACAACCTGTATACGACGTTAAGCGATGTCTGGTCCTATGGCATTCTGCTGTGGGAAATATTTTCTCTGGGTAGGCACCCTAATCATTTTGGCACGTAACTGAGCTTGATAAATAACTGGAGATTTGCACATTTTTCCCTGCATTGATATGTGTCTAGAGCAGCCTTCTCCAACCTGGCACTCTTCAGCTGTGTTGGACTCTGACTTCCATCATCCCCAGCCAGCATGTATGCTGGCTGGGAATGATGGTATAACAGGACACAGATTGGTACAACAGGATCACAAGGTTGGAAGGCCATCTTCAAGGCCTACAAGGCCATCGAGTCCAACCCCCTGCTCAATGCAGGAAACTAGAGGAGGGGTCTCCCATCCAAGTAATAACCAGGCCTGACCCTGCTTAGCTTTCCATGCTCAGACAAGCTGAGCCAGCATGAGCCGCAGGCCTGAGTCATAGTCCAAGACATCTGGAAGGTATCGAGATGGAGAAGGCTGGTCTAGAGCCTAGTTGCTCCCCTGGACATATCCCTAAATGGGTCACAAAAAGGAGCACCACTCAACTAATTCATAACTTACACATCCTGATTCTTATCCTTAACCAACAAATTATATAAACCCCCACCCCTTGTTGCTGATCCTCAGGGAATGTCAAGATTGGACTCGATGGCCTTATAGGCCCCTTCCAGCTCTACTTTTCTATGATTTTCTTTGATTGAATGCAGTGAGCCTTTCTCAGTTACCCTGAATCTGGACCTCTAACTAGGTCATCAGACAATGCTTTTACTGTGAATTAAGGGAATTGAGAGGGCAGGACCAGGCTGAAAACTAATGGAGCCCCAGGCGAAGAGTTTCAATGCCCTCCCCATTTTTAAAAGTTTGAATACATTGGTTTTACCATTGCATTTGAAGCCCATCTCACAACTTTGATGCATGATTTGCATTGCATGCATGATTTATCTGTGTCAGATAAGATGATACATTTGTATGCACAGATCTGTACATCTGTATTTATCAGGCTATAATAAAAGCATATTTGTTTGCTCTAAGTTTATAGAAGCTTTTTAGTTTCAAGAACAATTGAAATGTATAACATCAAGAAATTGAACTTTGGGTGGTCCAGTACTAAAAAAACATTACAGTCAGTGACAGCCTTAGAATGTAAATTGTAGTCCATGTGTTCAAAAGGTAACATAGCTTGCCTTTGCCCTTGCAAGCAGTGTCAGAGAGATCCAAAGATGGGCAAATGGCATTTTCAGTCCATTAAAATAAAAAGCAATGTCAGTTTTTCATTTCACTTTACTTCGTTCTTATATTTCACTGATTGACCGATGCCCCACCCCTTATATACCTCTCTGAGGGCATGACTGAGAATATTCTAGAAGGTTCAATGAAAATGTAGTTCTCAGAAAGTCTGGAAGGCCCCATGGGATTCTGCAAAGGTCCAGAACATTGTTTCTAGGAGGTTAGTGGGGGAAAAAATGAATCCACGTATGGAATACCTGAAACATTCTACTTTCCACTTTTGCCACAACCGACAAAATTAGCAAAATGAATGTTCTGTTAATCTGGGTGTTTGAATCGCAAGAAGCTGAATTCTGCATCCAGTGCAACATTCCCATGCTTACACAGTATATCAAATATACACAGCCCTGGTTATCTATGACCTAGACTGATTCTCCCAACCATTGGCAAGCACAGGAATCAAGAGGGATGATCTTGTTCAGAAGTTCTGTGTATGTTGTGACTGGTTCAAGGATGTGGCCAGATCTAAATTTGGTTGCATCCCTGCTCAACCGGCTTTCTAATGATTTTTTTTAATCTGGTGGTGGTGGTGGTGGTAGTGGTGGTGGTGGTGGGGCATATCTTTGTCTTGTCTATGTTGAACCAGTCACAATACCTCATAAGTTTCTACTTGGTATTTATAAAACAAAAAGTGCTGTATAATGGCTTCTTGAACATTTAATGACATCTTACTTCCCTTGACTTTCAGGTGGGACTCCGTACCCTGGCATGATGGTTGATTCTACATTCTATAACAAAATTAAAAGTGGCTATCGAATGGCAAAACCTGACCATGCTACTAGCGAGGTGTACGTGCTTTCTTTGTGTCTTTCATCTGCAACATCTCTGCTTCTCATTGACTCAAGAAAGAGACAGACTTAATATATATAGAACGCTTGGCCTGGTGTCCTCACAGCATTCAATCCAAACACAGCTAAGCTAAAACTCTCCAGGATTGAACTCTGTAAAAAATAGTTCTGCAAGTTTGCAGCAGAAACGGGTTGTGGATAAGGCTGATTGGCTTGCTCCCCGCAATGTCACCCCCCAAAAAACAGTTTTGCAATTTAAGAAAAGTTACCTTTTAAAAATTAATAAGGTGACAAATGAACAGATAAATGCATGAATGCTCATGGGGCACTTCTAAGAATAAAAAAGGGCAGCCAGCCCACCTGAAGCACAGGGCATGGAACAAGACCGATGGCTGAGCCAGTGTTCAATTCACTGGTATACACATTTGTTGTCACAGTTGCAAAGCTGGGCTTACCCCATGGTTGAGGGATGCACTATGACCTGCTCTCTTTTTCTGTTATGTCTGTCTTCACCCTTGTATCCTGTCATTAACTGACTTATGAAACCTCCAAGTCCCAGATTATTAAGCTATTTCCCCCCATACCTTTCACAGATATGACATCATGGTGAAATGCTGGAACAGTGAACCAGAGAAAAGGCCTTCTTTTTACCACTTGAGTGAAATCGTTGAGAATCTGTTGCCTGGAGAATATAAGAAGGTTTGTCCTTTTGGAAATTAGCTGGCTTCTAAGATCTCAGAAGAAGATTTTGCTCAGTTGCACTAACAAGCCTGGGATCTTAAGCTGGGAGAATTAAATGTTGCTCTAAAACAATGACAACGTGGACAAGCTGAGCTTCCTGGTACAAACTATTTACAAATATTATAATGGGAAGTACAGCATGCGTATCTTATAGCCCTACCTTGTAGCCCCACCTTATCCTGAGTAGAATAAGATCCTACTCAGTGCCAGTCCTACCACTCGGCAGAGGCAGTCCATCTAAGAAAGGGATGAGATAAGAGTATTCAGGAATCCCTGCATGGTCCCAACTTACATGGTTCCAACATGGCTCTTGGGGACGCTGTGGAGGTGTCATAATATTCTGAATATACATCAGAATAGAGGGGTTTGTCATTGGTGTGTACCATTAAAGCAGGAGTACAGAAGAACATTATTTGGGTGGGGGGCCGGATGACGTTGGCAGGTGTGGCTACGGGTACTGTTATCACTCTGCCCCCAACCATTTTAGCCTTTCTCTGTGCTGGGGAGAGTTTTTCCCCCAAGCACCCTAACCCATGCACCCCCCAAAAGAAAGCTTTTGTGGCACAATATTAAGTTTGATAAAGAAGGGAGGCCAATTTTGCAAAATAAATATTTTTCAGAGTTATGAGAGAATTCACTTGGACTTCTTGAAGAGCGACCACCCTGCTGTCACACGTATGAGAGCGGACTGTGACAACACCTACATTGGAGTCACTTACAAGAATGAAGACAAACTGAAGGATCGGGAGAGCGGATTTGATGAACAAAGACTCAGCGCTGACAGTGGCTACATAATCCCTCTGCCAGATATTGATCCGGTTTCAGAAGATGAACTTGGCAAAAGGAACAGGCACAGGTAAACACTGATTAAAGTTCACTGTGATCTAAATTTTGATGTCATTATCCACACCAAGCAGCACATTCAGAATAGTTGTGCTAAACAGAAATCTGTGAGAAGGCCAGCAAGCTCAGAAGATAAGGAAAGCTCTTTCGGACTCCAAAATTATGTATATATACTTTCTGGTGAATTCCTAGGCAGGACTTCTGTTGCCTCTAGAGTCTATACCAGGGGTGAGAAACTGAGTGAGGTCTGGGGGGCATTTTTGCCCCTGGGACACACACCTCCACCATGGGTCACCCCCAAATTTTTTTTTTAAAAATGGTGTCTGTAGTGCTACAGAGTGCCAAAAGGATCAAATTTAACTTGCAAACAAGCTAAATTTCACGCTTTGGGTGCTCTGTAGTGCCACAGATGCCATTTTTTCCCCATTAACAATTTCCCCCCTTTGAATTTGGTGGCATGGTGGGTGCCACATGCAGCCCGCAGGTTGCGTGTTTCCCACCCCTGGTCTAGACAATTAAATCATGCACTTTTTCACAGTGCATTTTGATCTTCCTGACTGTTTTCCTCTGCGGTCTTCTTGCACAGCTCCCAGACGTCTGAAGAAAGTGCCATTGAAACTGGTTCCAGCAGTTCTACGTTCATCAAGCGTGAGGACTGAGACCATCGATGACAGCGACATTATTGATGACATCGGAATGGATTCCTCAGAACTGGTCGAGGACAGCTTCCTGTAACTTTGAAAGAAGGAGCTGACATTTTTTGAACTGTGTGAAACAAAAAGGGGGAAACTCAGCATATTACTTGTAGACTTTTGACTCCGGAAGGAAAACCACTTTAAAAAACAATGGTAAAGACTTGCAGTGCCAACAAGTGGCATCAAGATCTCGCCCGGTTTGTGAAAGAACAAGACATTTGGAAACCAGCTTTTAAGCATTACTCCTTCAGTAGCATCTCAGTATTGTTTGCAGTTTCAGTAGCTAGGCGGATAAAGGAAAAGGCCATGGAGAGTCCAGTTTGTGTTTCAAGGGCATTCGCGACTCAGAAGGATAGCATTTCCACTATGGTGAAGCATCACCAATGTAATTGTGTAAATACCTGTCCTACCAGGATATTTTGTGGAATATACTTTTTTTTTCTTTTTTAGACGACCACTCAAGACTTCTACGTATTTTCTTCCTTCAGTCTCATTATAAGCTGCTGTTGAACTATCACATGAGATGAAGTACCGTACATGTAAAAAAACAAACCACTTTTGAAACTTCAAGGGATTGGTGCTAGGTAACCTTTCACCTTTTGCCGCTCATGCAAGCAAAAGGGAATAATAGTAATGTCCAAACCTTATACAATAGCTTGGTAAATCAAATGAGACTCTTCATAACCATAGAGGAATAGCAATTTACCTACTACTACTGTTCTCAATATCACTAAGTATAGTTTATAACTACTCCTTGTCCTTCATTAAAATCACAAAAACGTTACTAACAGACTAAAGCATTTTAGGGTTTCAACATTTACAAGAAACAACTGTTCTATTTGACTGTTAACAATTTTGGTAAATTAAAACTATTTTAGGAAGTAGGAAAAGCTAATGTATTCTAAGGAATCCAGATGTAATTTCCCATCCTTAGTGGTGTAGCTTTCCTAACATTATGGACTGATATGCTAGTGAATCCTCCTTTGATTCAGCGGAGCTCTTTTAAAAACCTGACGTTCATTTTAAAACCTTCCTTTACAACCAGGTTGCTCAAGTTGTACAATGAATGCGTGTATGTGTGTGTGTGTGTGTCTAATCAATCAATAGCAAGGCTGCTTGGAGTGTTCACGAAATACACTGCACATCTGAAAGTTTGTTTTGGGTTTACATGTGACAAATTGATTTGATACACCAAATGCTCTTTCTGACAAAGCTTCTTTCTGAGCCTGTGATTTCCAATGAAGTATGTAGCCACTTTGCTAATAATAATAATAATAATAATAATAATAATAATAATAATAATAATCATCTAATTTTAGCATTGCATTTTAACAAAAATGTAACTGGATCCTGTTGTCCTTGTCAGGTTTTCCTATGGAAGTCAGTAAATAGGAGTCTTTTACAACCACTCCAATGGACACTGAACCAAGAGTAAAGCCATTTTAAAGGCCTTTCTGGGGGTGAATACTTAAAAGTTAGGATTGGTTGCAGCACCCTGTTGTGTGTACATTCAGTGGCAAAAGACTGTAATGTATAAAATGGTCCAGGCAGCATTGGTTCTTCTTTTAGACATTTTCAAACAATTGTTTGATATCAGTCCTTCCTTAATCTGCACTTCTTGTGTGTCTGATAGTGTGTATCTGTGTCAAAATTGTTTTATGATTCCCAGTGCGATCCTATACATGTCTACTGTTCAGTGGGTCTTATTCCCAGGGAAGTGAGTATTGGATTGCAGCCTTAGGATGTGAGTCTGTGGAAATCACGAACTGGAATCTGTCTATGAAAATTAAGATCTGGGAAACTTCGGTGCACAAAAAGAGATTCCATGCTTTTCATTATAAAAAAAATAATAATCCAATGTTTAATTTCTATAAAGGCAAATGTCAGAGTGCAAGCCTGCTTAGGAGCTATGCCATGCTCCTTAATCCTAAATATGTATGCAACAGGCTGAAGTTGCTCACTGGTGAGGGACAAGGAACTTGGCACATTCTCAGAGGCTCTTCTGCTTATTACGTAATACACAGACCTGCTACTGAACTCAGATGCTAGAGCTGAGTCCTGGCATTAACTAAGTCTTGAATAAATCTGTCCTAATATGGAGGCCTGCTGGATTTCCTGTGAAGTCTGTGGTCCCTAGATATCACTGTGCAACTATCTGGGCAAATTGAGTAAGTCCAGCCCTTCTAGATATCCAGCACTGACACCCTCTCTGCTTGATCAAGTCTTATTCATTATAAATGTGCTGATGCAATGGTTGGAGACCACAAATGTCTCACTTGCAAATGCATTTGTCAAGTGGTACCTCATGCATTACTGCACATAGTTCAGGTCTTCTTCATGTTTTACCAGCCACTAAAGAATAAGCTGCAATATTCTTGCCTTGTTTCCTCTTCTTGTTGTATTCATCCCATATCTCACAAAACAAACATGCTAATCCAAAATGTGCATATTTTGCTTTCATACGCATGGATCATGTTGCCCATATGGCGATGCACATCTATCCATAATATATATTATCAATGGGATTCACATTTATTTTCTTTCTGCACTGCAGTGTCGATAGGGATGTATATTGCCATCTGCTCTCTCATGCAAGCCATGCCCAACACCTTTTTACAATGTAACTATAGCTGGATTGGGACCAAGCTCTATTTGTGGATAGAAATAATTCTTAGATTTACGGTCTTATGAATATTACAGTTCCTGACCTTGCAATGGACTGCACATTGGAAAACTCTATGAAGTCAACACATTAATGCAGGAGGTGCCTGTTGGGCTATAGCTGCAACCCTACACCCACTTATCTGAGAGTAAGCACCACTGAATTCAATGGGACTTACTTTTACGTAGTCATGTATAGGCTTGCGCTGTTAGTCTTTCAATACTAGCCTGGGGTGGGGGGAGAGCCTGGATTTTAGTACTATAATGACTGATGATAATCTTACTTATGATTTTCTCTGTTGCGGCTCAGTTTGGAGAGATTTTCAGAAAAGAAATGCCCAGCTTCTGTCTGTTCCATATTTGTATAATGACAATCGAATTTTGCCTGTGAAACACAACTTTCCCCTTTTGAATGCCTGACCCTATTCCTTAAAATGTGGTCTACAACACAGTCCTATGATATAATGAGGGACATAAGATAAGGTGATGTTATACATCAATATGTATATATGTATTTTTATATCGACTTTGAGGAGTACTGCCAAAACATATATGACAAGCTGTATCACTGCCTTTGTTTATTTTTCATTTTTTACTGTAATTTACTCCGCAGGCACGCTAACTATTGCACTTTTAAATGTCCAAAATTTATATTTTAGAGTGGTAAAAATAAGTGCGTAAGTTTCGAAGATGGTGGTATTGTGAAATGTTTTGAGAAGAACAAGGTAGAATGAGGGAACATAGGTACCAAATGTGTAATACAAATGCCCCTGTTCTTATTTTTGTCTTTAAAAAAAACCTTGCAAATTAAGATCTTTATATTTCAATAAATGATATATAATTTAAAGAAACTTAAGAGGTGTCTACTCTTACTTGAAAGATGCCATTTTATTTCATACAACTTTATCCTAAGCTTGGTTCAATTCAGTTCAAGTGGTTTGTTTTAAAACAAATGGTCACTATCAACAGAAGACGTTTTCTATCAACAGAAGACATTCGTATTTACTTATTTTTCAATGTGCACCAGACTTCAGCAGGGGAGGTGCTAGGTTCCGAAAAGATCTGGGGCACAGGCTCACAGGAGAAAAAAATATATGCACAAATTTGCGTATGCTAATTTACATATGCTCTAAAGTCTGTGCATGTGTGTGTCCTTAAAGGACCCTGTCTCCTAAAGACACCCCTATTTCTAAAAAGGGATGCATGGACAGGAGAGGAGGGCATTTGATTTCAGAAAAAAACCTCAGTCAGGAAGATGCAAGGGGAGGGCAGCAGAAGGTGAAGCACATGTGTGCAAGAAGCCAGCTAATCCAGAGGGATCAGATGCAGCAGAGATCATCAGGGCCCCTGTACCTTTATTTCAGCAAGTGCCCATGGACAGCAGATGGTGGGGCAGATGGCCTCCCACCCAGAGAATCAGGGCTCCAAATGAAAGATTCTGGGCTCCAGCCCTATTGGGTCGCCCCCTAACACTGGCTCTGGCCTTCAGTATTACTACTTCCAGGGCAGTACTACTTCAGATACAACAGATAAAAAAAATAACATTACATATAAGCAATAAAAACTGCAACCGAGTAAGAGCATAAAAGTCACAGCAGTGGAAGAATATTAGTTCAACCAAGGTTTTAAAAGGCCTGGGAAAATAAAAAGATCTTTGCCTGGCATCGAAAAGATGTAAGAATAAGTGCCAGGCAAGCCTCCAGCAGGAGCATTTCCACATGGCCTCAGAGGACATGGGCACCCAGAAATGAGCCTCCAAATATTATTTTAGTGTGCAGGCAGATACGTGTGGGAGAAGCCAATCCTTCAGGTACAGTGTAGAGCAGAGGTGGGAAACCTTTTCGGTCTCAGGGGTCAGAACCAATCCGGTGGGCTGGATGATTTCAGATATTTGAAAAGGTCATCCTGCCTAGGAATCGGATCAGACTATGGGCTTCTCTACATGAGGCGTTGAACCCAGTGCTTTACCGAGGCTTCTTCTGTTTTCTTGGTGGAAGTAAAAGCAACTCCCTTACATGTGTGCCCCCCCCCAGCCATTTTTCTTTCTTTCTTTCTCTGCCTTCATATATGTTCTATTACACAACCACGAGGTGGCACTGCAGTATAGCCCAATTGCTGAAGTACATGTGCTTGTTTTAGCGTGATAGCTAATCACTGATTATCCTCCTTCTAAAAAAGCAGTGGGGAAATGCTTGGAAAGCGCAGACAACAACATCGTGTAAAGCCTCCCCCCCCACTACTGGGATTAAAGAATTGCAAGCGCGCAATAAAAGCCTCATGTACAGAAGCCCTGTTAGAGGCGGAGACCGGAGACACCTTCTAAGGGTCTGGGCCAAGGAATCCCAAATGCAACCATCTCTCAGCTTGAGCCTTTTGAGAAGTGCAGGAGTAAATAGACTGTGTTACTCATTCAAGCAACACAGCTGGGACGGGAATGACTCACACAAGTAATTCTCCTATCGCTGCCCATTTAGCCTGGTTTTCACCACACCGTTTAGTCTCTCTGTCCCGATTCTGTTCCATTAAAGTGGTTAGAGCCTGTCTCATCGTGTAATTCTCTGGCCGCACAAGCTTGGATTTTACAGCGCCTATTTTTCTTCTGCCTCTGTGGTGTTCTGTTTGCTGCAAGCCGGACTCCAGTCCAGATGACTTCATTCTCCGCAAGACAGTCTAGGGTCCCCAGCCCTTTTTAGACACATTTGGGGATTTGAGAAACTGCTGTGGGCACCGCCACAAAGCAGCTCCCATAGACGATGTGTGGCTAGTCACATAATGGCTGCCGTGGGGGCCTTGCTAGTCAAGAGGTGGTGGCAGAGAAAAACAGCAAGGCTAGAGGCTGGGAGCAGGAAAGGGTTGGAAAGGGTTGCTTCCTGGCCCACCCAATCTTCTTCCGCCTGCGCAGACCTTTCCCTTTTGCTCTCTCTCCTTCTCACTCCGCTCCCAGCCGCCAACCTCACTAGTTCTCTCCCCCAGCCCCTTTCCTCGCTATTTCTCTCCCTTTCCCGTCCCTAGCCGCCTTCTTTCTCTCCCTTCCTAGCCTCTAGCCTTGCTCTTTCTCTCCCGCTTGCCCCTTTATCTTGCTGTTTCTCTCCACTCCCAGCCTCCAGCCTCACTATTTCTCTCCCCCACCTCTTTACCTCACAGTTCCCCCCCTCTAGCCTTGCTCTTTCTCCCCCCCTCTTCCAATTTGCCTTGCTTTCTATTCTTGCCCACGGAACAGCTGAGCAGCTTCAGGAACAGGAAGGAGAACCGGGTGCCATAATGTTTTACCATTTTTTTTTTTTATTTTTTTTTAAGGGGGCAGGGAGTGTAGAGCTAAAGTATTTCTATCCCACTCTTCAGCCAAAAAAGCTCCCAGAGTGGCTTAGATGCAATCAGCAAAAAACAATCAAATCCACCCACCCCAACCCCAAAGTCTCTGCCCACAGTCTTACAATCAAAAAGGATACAACACACAAGGAAAAAGGATGGGAAGGGAAAAGGAAAAAAATTAAGTCGACTTTCAGCAGGGCTGGTGGAATTCCTTCCCCTGAGGAAGAAAATATCTTTCCGAAATGCGTCTGGCTTATTAAAGCTTCCTTGGGCACTTGAGAACATGTCCTCTTCTGTTTTTGGATAACAGTCCCTGAGCCATGTAACCAATTGTGCTCATAGGGAAGACACAGCCAGAAAGGACTTGCTGGTGAACTATCAATTAGAACAGTGTTCTCCAACCTTGGGTCCGCAGATGTTTTGGCCTACAACTCCCAGCATGCCCCAGCCAGCTGGCTGGGGCATGCTGGGAGTTGTAGGCCAAAAACATCTGCGGACCCAAGGTTGGAGAACACTGAACTAGAGGCAGAAAAGAGAAGAAACGTGAATTCTGAATAGAACCTGGGGATGCTGATGTGACATTTGAGAATCAAGGGCAGACTAGCAGTGGCACTCGGGTGCACTAGTGGGAAGCCTTTGCAATGCAATGCAGAGAAAGAGACAGCTAGGTGAGGTGTTGTATAACTTTGGATGGGAGGTAAAGACCACCATGGCCTGCAACAGTGAATGTTGTTGGCTAAAGGAAATGGGAACCAAGCTCCACTCTAGCACAAATAACCTGATTTAAATCAACTGGCTAGCTTCCTCAAAACCTATAGTGTTTCTCGTGGGACTTATTTTTCTTATTATTTTTCTTATTATGCATTTGTGGGTCAGGATGGTATGTCAGTGTAGCAGAGGACTTGTAGGTTTTACCAAGGGAGATGTGGGTTCACAATTCTTCTTAGCTAGGAAGCTTATTGACTGACTTTTGAGAAGCCACTATTTCTCAGCCTAACCGACCTCACAGGGTTGTTCTGAAGATAAATGGAGGGCAGAGGAATCCCACATACACTGCCCTGAGTTCCTTGAAGAAAGCACGAGAACATAGGATGCAAATGTATAAATGAATCATAGAGCTGGAAGGCTTATTGGAGGTTGTCTAGTCCAAGCCCCTACACAGTGTAGAAATCTTTCAACTACAGCATCTCTGACAGACAGACGGCCATTCAACCTCTGCTTAAATACCTCCAGTTAGGAACTTCCTACTGTTAGGAAGTTTCTCCTATGTTCAGAAGACATAAATAAATATGTACTCAAAGGAAAATACCTTCTAATGGCACTGGTACGAGGAGATGCTTTGTTTTGAATTTATATTTTGGACATATATTTAATTTAGAAAGAAATTACTGGATGGGGCTTCTGTCTTTCCTCATGGGTGTGAGATACATCGTGTTCTCTCCTGATACTCTGTTTGTAGCTTTCTACTATACTGCTTTTCTTTATCCATCCACTTTAGAAATGCTTTCTCCCATGTCCCTAAAATCCAAAAATCAAACTGGGACAAACCTTGGTTAATCATCATCACCATAATAATTAGCTTTTCTCTGAGTCAACCACAAGGTGGAACTATTGTTCAAGAATCAATTAAGCTTAAGGCACTAATTTTTTTCTGCATCTTTCCCATTGCAGGGAATTCTATGGAAAACAACCGGTGCGTTTGCACATCATGCCAACCTACCCTGGCAATAAGCCACAGTAGGTTGGTTGTTGTGCGAACAACCCATGGAGCGCCCGACAGATGATCAGGCTCATCATGAGTTGTTGACTTGTTGGCCCCTCTCTTCCCCTCCTCCCCCCCCATTGGTCTTCCTGCAGGTATCCCAGGGGACACCGTGGGAGGACCAAGTTGTGTCCCCCCTCTCCGCCACAATCGCAAGCCATTTTGGTCTCCCTGCGGCTTTTTTTCACTTTAAACCTTTTTTTCTTGAGATTGCGAAAGCCAACTGTCAAGCCGGCTTTCATGATCCCCGTTTTTGACAGCTACAGACAGTCCCTTCAAATTGCCCCAGCAGCACAGCACCTTAGAGGGGCTGCCTGTGGTTGCCAAACATTTTTTAAAAATTTTTTACCCACACTTGCGGACATTCACAGTTGCACAGGTGTAGGGATGGGGACCCTCAGGTGGGCAATGTGCAGGGGGGGCTGTTGGCAAAGTCCAGCAGGTACCCACCCTGGGCATTGCCCCACAGAGGCTGCAGGTAAGTTTATTTTCCACTTTGGCTACATCTGACAGCTGTCAAAAGGCAAGCTGTCAAATGTAATCAAAGGTGCGAGTGATCTTAGATCGCGAAAAGGGGGTGGCGTGTCATTCACCCCCTCCTTTGCGGCAAGATCCTCAGGGCAGGGGGAGACGCATGTGTCCTAAGGGTGCCCTCACTTTTGCACTTGTTCCCGAGATTCTATCACCTCAGGAACATGCAAAGTGCAAGCCATATTTATTATGGCATGAGTTTCCAGAGGCAACAACCTTCTTCATCTGATGCATATGATCAATGAATGCAGTTCCCCAAATACTGTTCTCAGGAAAGTCCCATTGATTTGAGCTGGGCCAGTTGGTGTGGAAGCAGCATTTCACTGACTGATCCCAATTGGGGTTATCTTCAGAACTGTCTAGTTGACACACAACAACAACAATGACTCTCAGCCTAACCTACCTCACAGGGTTGTTGTGAGGATAAAATGGAGAGGAGGAGGAGGAGGAGGATTATGTAAGTCACCTTGGGTTCCTTTCAGGAAAAAAGGTGGGGTATAAATATAATAAATTAATAAATAAAACAACATATTTCTACTCTGGTAACCCCAATTCATCACAATGCTAAATGTGGCTTCTTCTACAAGTTATACAAATTAAACAAATTTGCATATTGCTTCTTCTTCTGCATCTTATGGAGAACAACAAAGAACCAAAGGCACTAAAGCTCCATCTCCAGCCTAATAGAAATCCTGCACAGGCCACCCACCTGGCTCTGGAAATAGAGGGTGCTTCCACACAGAGGGCTCCTAGTGCTACAAATCAAATCATTGTGTGTCTATTCCATCTTTTCCTCAGTAAAAGATCATTTTTCTGGTAAGAAAAAGACCATATATATGGTGGAAAACACAGGAGGGTTACAAATAGAAGATGACATCATCTGTACCCCCCTGTAAAATTCCGGGTCTCAGGCAGTGTGATTGTGTTGGACTGGGACTCAGGAGATCCGGGTTCTAGTCCCTGCTCAGCCATGAAACTCACTGGGTGACTTTGGGCAAGTCACTGACTCTCAGACTAACCTACCTCATAGGGTTGTTGTGAGGATGAAATGGAAAGGAGGAGGAGGAGGAGGAGGAGGAGGAGGAGGAGGAGGAGGAGGAGGATTATGTAAGCCGCCTTGAGTTCCTTTCAGAAAAAAGGCAAGGTATACATATAATAAATAAATAAATAAATAAAATAAAAGCCTCAACTGCAAGTGCCCTTATCGTATGCACATTCAAGTTTATCTTAAGGGCTAAAAACTTGATTTTAAAACAAAATGTGAGATTCTCAGGATGCAGAAATTCTAGATTTCACACTTGTGGAATGCAACAAGCCCTGACTATGGCTAAGATCCCCAGTCTGCTTCTCCCCCTCCTGCCGCCAAATAAATTTTGATTCTAAATAGGGAGGGACTGTACCACTGCACAGCTTTATCTTAACATCCTCCCACTCCCCCATTTAAAAAGAAACCTACTGCATTTGAGTTCCACAGACATTAATCTCATATAGCATTCATTTATAAATATCCTTACTGGAAATGAACAGTTTAAAGATCAGAGCAAATTTCCTTGTATGTAACCTGACGCAATTGCCAATAATTAATGGACCTCATAGCAACATGCTGTCCCTTGACAGAAAGAAGTGCGGTCACTTGACTTGTGCTTTTCAGTCAGAAAGAAAACCCATAATTAGAGATGCTGCAAAGCTGCGCTCCGAGTCACAGGCAGCTCATCTGACTCCCAACAGGCATTTTAATATGTGAAGATTATGTTCCTAAACGTCTGGCAAAAAGGAAAACATTAAAGTCCGAATCCCATTTCCTGGCATGAACTGTCTCGGAGGTGGACTGGAGATGATCCTGCCTTGCAGCCCAATCTTATGCAAGCCTACTCAGAAGTAAACCCCATTGAGTTCAATGGGGTTTACTCCACGGCAAGTGTGTAAAGGGTTGCAGCCTAAGTGGCCTTAGATTCTTAAGGCCACTTAGGCTGCAACCCTTTACACACTTGCCGAGATTCTTAAGAGCCTCGCTGGGTCAGACTGAAGGCCTATCTAGCCCAGCTTTCTGTTCTCACAGCGGCCAACCAGATGCCTATGGGAAGCCCACAAGCAGGACATGACTGCAATAGCACCCTCTCACTTGTGTTCCCCAGCAGCTGGCATTGAGAGGCATACTGCCTCTAATGCTGGAGGTAATATATTATGACTATTATATTATTAATTTTTATTTCAGAATATTTATATACCGCTTCCCATTTTAAAAATGCCGAAGCGGTTTACAACAAATTATAAAACAATGCATCCTTATAAAAGCACAACACTTAGGGCTTTGCTACATGAGGCTTTTAACCCACCACGTTACCGAGGCTTCTGCTTCCGGATTCTTTGCGGGATTAAGGTCGGCTCCTTTCCACATATTTTTCCCATGGATTTTTCTTTCTCTGCCTTTCTATATGTTCCATTACACCACCACTAGGTGGCGCTGTGGTAAACTGGAATTGCACAACTACACAAGGGTTTCATGCTGCCATTCACAATTATACCAGACTTTCCTCGTTAGGAAAAAAAATATTTACAGTATGCTAAAATGGTTCCAAAGAATGGGAGAGGGCCTGGAGGATGACGACATTGTGTAAAGCACCAGCAAAATACGTGAGTGAGGAAGTGTGAGCGCACAGTAATTTAATGATGTATTGTGTGAAGCAGCATTTTACTTTCGTGTGTATGTCGTGAAGACAGACGTTATTTTATATGTCATGAAGTTTCATCCAGTGTTTTCAGATTATTAAATGGAATACTTGTGCCAGAACCTAAAAAATCTCTCTCTTTTTAAAAAAAAATGGTACTCTCATCTGGTGCGTATGTGTGTGTGTGGCATGGAGGGGCAGATTCCAACCGCTTGCTCCTGTGCCTCCTCTTCTTTTGTAGCAGCCCTACACTTCACCTCAGCAAACTGAAGGATGCAGGTGCCACGTACTGACTGATACCGATGCAATGTCCTGCCTCAGACAGCAGTTGACACCACCCCCACCACCACCCCACACACGGAGGCACATCCGCCGTCCCTCACACCAAAACTCATTTAAAGGAGTGCAGCCCCCCACTTTTCTGCTGTCTTCAGAACCCTCAGCCCCTTCAAATCCACCTCCCAACGGTGCTCAAGGAAGGAAATGGCCTACAGTTGACCCTACACAAGCCCAACTAAAAAAAAAAAAGTAATTTTAAAAAATATGCAAAAAATTGTGCAACTTTCTTGCTCTTAAAAAAATTAAAAAAGTGTGTGTGTGTGTGTGTGTGTGTGTGTGTGACAAACCAGTGACAGCCCCTCCAATGTGCCTCTTGGGAACTTTGCAGGGGATGACACTGGGTGTCAACTCGGACATCATCGCGAAAAGCGATCTCGGCGGCGCGGGGGGGGAGGCGAGTGAAAAAGGGCTTGCAGTCACAGCAGGGAGAGGACAAGACAAGGCAGCTTTAGTTGCCAAGTCCCCTGGGATACAGGGTGGAGGACTGAGGGGGACAGAGGGGGGGATAACCCATGGTGAGCCTGATCATCTGTCGGGCACACCGTGGATCGTTCAGTGAATAACCAACCCATCGTTGGTTATTTGCAGGGTGGGCTAGCATGACACGCGAACCCGATTGCTCAAACTGGGGCAAACAGTCCATAGAGCCAGTGGCTAGTCATCCTCACTGTTACCCTCCACCACTGAACCATTGCTGACGATCTGACTGCTCTTGAAGGTTTATTTACAGTAATCAACTTCTTTCTCTTCCTTTCCAAGTGAACTAGGACATAGGCTGGGTAAAACTAGCCTCAGCCTGACATGCTGCTGTAAGAATTGAAGCAAGGGCAGTCATCAGGTTACACACTACGGGTAGCATTAGCAAGTGGATCTAGACAGAACAGGTTATTCCTCCTCCTACCCACCCGTCATCCACAATGCAAACAATTTCAGCAAAGAAGTGGTCTTAGAGATGCAAATGTCTGGACTGGGGTGTGTGTGTTGGAAACAGATTTTTTTTTTAAATGTTTTTTTCCAGGGATTTTGGGAGGAAAAATTGGGGGAGGGGATTGGTCTCCTCACCCCCGAATTCGGGTTCCCCCCCTGTTTTTTCCCCAAGCCTTCCCATCTCTAGGTTTGCCTACTGGTTTTTAAAAGCAAGGTGCTGGGTGGGGACCAAACTGACTTAGAAGCTGTATCCTCCAGTGCTGAAGCCCTGACCCTAATGCAAGTCATATCATGTGGTGTTTTGCTGCAGCAGTTTTCCTTTGTTGTCACTGCATGTGTTTGAATGGTGTTCAGTTCCTGCACATTGGAACTAAGGGTTGTTAAGCCCTGGTGAGCCATGGCCCAAATTCAGACAGCAACGCAGAGCTGTCGGCAAGGAAGGACAAGATAAGGACCAAGGCCACCTCCAGTCCAGCCACACAAACTCAGGGTTTGTCATAACATTTTTGAAGATTCTGTTTCCACCCCAAGTACTGCTTCTTCAGTAAGGCCAATCTCCCACTCTGAAAGAGAGAGATACACACACCCACACACGGCACATCCTTCTTCCCCTGTGAATAGGTTTCCAATTTTTTATTTAAAGAATTCTGGCATCCTGCACGATATCAGTGTTGGGGAGAGAACTGGAAGCCAGTAGCCCTAGCCAAGGCTCCAAGTTTCTGCCGCTGTGCCTGAACTCTACAGTTAGGGCTGCCACCTTTCATTTGCTCATAGGGCTCTTTTGCCTCTAGGAGCTGCAGGAGAGGAGGCACGTTGTTGTTGTTGTTGTTGTTGTTGTTGTTAATTATTGAGAATTCAACCTTTCCCAGCATAGTTATGTAGTGATGGGGAATGTGCTACCAAGTTCATTTCTGCCTCCTCTGCAGCTGTCACGACGTGTGTGCTCATGGGAAAAAGCCAGACCTCTGCAGCAGAGCGCACAGTTTGCATGCAGAGGGTCCCGAGTTCAATCCCTGCGAGCCCCAAGTAGGGCTGGGAAAGATGCCTGCCTGACACCTGGGAGAGCCACTACCAGTCGGTGTAGATAATACTGAGTGATACACCAATGGCCTTGGGCATAAGGCAGCTTCCTACGATCCCATTTGTGTTTTAGAGAGGGAGACTTCTTAGCACAGTGTTCTCCAACCTTGGGTCCCCAGCTGTTTTTGGCCTACAACTCCCAGCATGCCCCAGCCAGCTATGCTGGCTGGGGCATGCTGGGAGTTGTAGGCCAAAAACATCTGGGGACCCAAGGTTGGAGAACACTGTCTTAGCATAATGGGTCGTCCTAAGTCCTGCTATCCTTTCTACAAGTCCTTGTACTGTTCTTTGTTGTCCCTTTGTTCCCGATGACACTCATAGGGCTACAAGAACTGGCAGTTCTTACTCTGCCTGTTCAAGTCTCATTAATTCCAGCGACTCTTGTACCACTGCATCCCTGGGCTGAAAAGAGGGGTAATTTTATTTAAATGGTGTGGGAGAGAGATAGAGGGAAGCTTGTGAAGAGGATGCATGGCACATCAGCTGCTCGGAACCAAGTCAGGTTGCCAAAGACAAATAACAGTAGTGCCATGGACATGCTTGGCCATCTGTCAGCTGTTCAATCTATGGGGTGTGAATCATTGCCTACTTCAGATATTATTAGGACACCCACCACTGCTGCTGTTGGTGTGCAGACATCTCCTTGTCAGAGTTATTCACCCTCCGGGTAGGTGGCATCCATATTGTCATGTAACATGTTCACTAGCTCAGGGTTAACAGGGTATAGTGACACAGGGTTACACATAGGGGAGTGCAGCTCTGGAACCTTTTTCACAGCAGGAGCGATGACATCACCTGTCCGAGGGGATATTTGCCAGTGTTGCAAGTTTGGTGGCTTGGAGGACAGGCCTGGCCTGGCCTATGATCCCTTTGTTAGGCAGGCTATGCCCAGACAGTGACTGGCCCAAGATCACCCAGTGAACAAACACATACAGAGCTGTCTGAATTTTTGCTCTCTTCTTGGTGGCCGTCATGATGAGCACTTCGAAATTTACCATGCGACCACTGGATGTGAATGAGTTCCTGTTTAGCAGAAGAGCCTAAGAAAAAACAAATACGAAGACTCCTGGCTAAAACCAAGAGAACTTACTTCCAGCTTACTACTTCATTATTAGTATCAGGTTATAAGAAAAAGAAAGAAAGCTTGAATGTATCTCTAATTAGTCTGTAGACTTCATCGTTTCAATCAGTGATTTCCCCCATCAATCCACTAAAGGGATTTGCATACAATCTTCAATACTATACTGCAAAGGGTTTTCCTTTGATCTGAAAGGTCAGCTCCTGCACAGCTCAGAAAACCAACAACGTTGTTTGGGAATGTTTTGGGAATCCAAAAGAGGGAGGTGTGCAGCCCAATCCTATGCATGTTTACTTGGATGAAAGTCCCATGAGCATAATGATGCTCACTTCCATGTACATCTGCAAAGGGTTACACCCTATCCATGATAAAAGTCAAGCAAAACAACAAACAAAACAAAAGCAAATAAAGGCATATGTTGATGCTTGCTTTTATTTAGATTATTTCCCTAAATGCATGGGTATTTTTTTTTTTAAAGCATTAAAATTATTTTGAAACTGAAGAGTTAAAATAATAATAATAATTAGGCCTGCCCTGAAAAGTCTACTTGCAAGACTTTAGCTCTGAGCTATTCAGCAGCTTGGACAACAACATTCTCCTTAAATTGCTAAACAGTGAAGATCTGATAAAGACCTCTGCTTTGATCTAGCAGCTCAGGTACTGCAAGAGCTGAAGTTCCAAAAAAGAAAAGAAGAAGGAGAAAGCTTGCTGGAATTGGGTTGCAAGATAGCCAGTTGTATTTGAAGGCTGATTATATTTTCAAGGAGCTGAGCTGCTTGGAAAAGAGTAGGACTGCCAAGGCCCTCACTATACTGCAAAGGGTTTTCCTTTGATCTGAATGGTCAGCTCATGCACAGCTCAGAAAACCAACAACGTTGTTTGGGGGAAATGAATGTGAAACTATTACTGCACTCCTGCTCCAGTAATAGTCATGTTGGCCTATGATGGGACAGGACTTTGTTCCTTGCAGAAAACCCAATACATAGCTGGTGATTCTGAAGGCTGTTTAGGCTGGGGCCCCATTCAGGATGAGTTTTCTGCCTTTTTAATTTCTGTCCTTTGTAATTTACTCAACTCAATACAATTTCTTGGGAAAGAAACATTCTCTATTTCTTACAGCTTCAAGGTGGTGCACATGAAATATATGTGCATGTTCCCTGCATTCTCAAGCACCTTCTCACTCCTCCCTTTGAGGATTGGGATTTCTCATGTCAAATTTACTGTGGGTTCTGTCATTAATTTCAACAGGACATCCATTATTTTTGAAAGTTAATTCTCAAATTGAGTGCCACAAAGGGATTACAGTCATGCCTTGGATTGAGAGCATAATTCGTTCCGGAAACGTGCTTGTAACTCAAAACACTCCTATATCAAAACAAAATCCCCCCCCCAAAAAAAATTTGTACAGAGATTTTTAATTTAAGCCGTACTACAGTACTTGTATTGCAAGACGTCGCTTGAATATCAAGTTAAAAAAAATTAAATAAATATTTAAAAATTTGCTTGTCTTGCAAAACGCTCTCAAACCAAGTTACTTGCAATCCAAGGTATTACTGTATTACTGCGTTGTGAGAAACAAACAAGATAATTAAAGGTTCCTGTAAGCCAGTGTTTCTCAACCTTGGGTCCCCAGATGTTTTTGGCCTACAACTCCCAGCATGCCCCAGCCAGCTATGCTGGCTGGGGCATGCTGGGAGTTGTAGGCCAAAAACATCTGGGGACCCAAGGTTGAGAAACACTGCTGTAAGCCCAGAAACCCAGTGTGGTGCAGTGGTTAGAGTGTTGGACTGGGACTTGGGAGATCCGGGTTCTAGTTCCTACTCGGCCATGAAGCTCACTGGGTGACTTTGGGCCAGTCAGGGACTGTCAGCCTAACCTACATCACAGGGTTGTAGAGGATAAAATGGAGAGGAAGAGGATCATGTAAACTGCTTTCGGCTACTTGCAAGAGGAAAAAAGGCAGGATATGAATGTACAGTAATACCTTGGATTGCAAGTAACTTGGTCTGAGAGTGTTTTGCAAGACAAGCAATTTTTAAAAATAAATTTTGACTTGACATTGCAAGCGACGTCTTGCAATATATAGGGATGTAACCGCTCACCTCGAGCAGGCGTAGCGGGCCGAAATCGGCCCCGCTTACACCCGCCAGAGACTCGCTTTGATATAAGAGTGTTTTGGATTACAAGCACGGTTCCGTAACAAATTATGCTTGCAATCCAAGGTATTGCTGTAATAGAAATGAACTCAGAGAACAGACTGCCCACTGCATCTCTGCGTGATTTGCTGCTCTGGCCCCGCCTCCGACCAACCTCCGCTGAGGGTGGGCATTTCTGCTGGGTTTCTGCATTGGATGTGATTGGAGCACTGCATTCACTCCCAAAGTAGAGATCAGTGGTGCTATCAGGACAGGAGTTTCGGGCAGATGTCCAGAGCCCCACTCAGCAGGATGAGCAAGAAGGCCACCAAACACCACAGAGCTGGCTTACCACATTTTGAAATGTGCGTATTACCATCTAAAGACCCCACCCTTCGTTAAAACCTTTATGTACAGAATCTAACATTCCTACCTGCACCATTGGTAGAGACACAGCAGAATTACTCTCCAAAGAGGTTGCCCATTGTGTCTATGTATGAGTATGGGCTACCCTCCTTCCAAACAGAAGGCATGCAACACCTGATTGCCACTCCAAATCCACAGTATCTGCCGCATCGGACAGTCTCTCACTTTGTCTAATGGTAGGGCTGGCCCTGATGCTCAGAGTGGTGAGTCATGTAGAACCATAGGAGGTGGGCCCCATTAAGGGTGGATAATTTGTGGGGCAAACACATACCGTACCTACCTGTGAAGGCTGTGAACAGGAATGGGAGGGTATTGTTATTTTAGCTGTGGAATGAGCTCTGCTTTTCACACACACAAATCTTTGGTCTCCTTAATACATATATACAGGCTATGAATAAAATCCCGATTGCCTCTTCCTCTTCCCCTCCCTCCCCTGCTTTGAGAAGTGGTGTAATATACACGAGAACTGGCCAATCAGTGCTGATCAAATGATGGTTCAGTGCTTAACTTTATTTATTTATTTATTTGGGACTTGCACACTGCTTTAAAATACTTTTTTAAAAATAGTCAAAGGGGAGAAAGTCGGCATTGTGATTGACACAAGGGTGGTGTGAAGCAATGCTGTGCACAGTCCAGCTCTGAGAAACAGGAGAATGGACACAAGAGTCAACCAACCAGCAGTGCGCAAATCTGCCTTCTTCCATAACCAGAAGCGGCGGCTTCCCTGGCCTGATTCCAATCTGGACAATGTGTCTATATTCCGGCAAGTATACACTCTCACAGCGAGCGAGCTCTGCTGAAGCTATGTCTGCCTGTCTTCCACCCTTACTCTTAGAAATTCGTAAAACTAAACCTAAGAGTGAAAGGTATGACAAATTCCAATTCGGACAAATTATGTATGACAGCTGTCAGACCGTTGGGAAGTTTTAATACATCACTTACACAACCCAGTTCTCTCTTCCTCTTCTCCTTCTTCCCCCAGTTAATATTGTGTACAAAAGGATGAATTCACAAAATCACACAAATCAGTGAAACAAACTACTTTCAACAAAAAGGGCTTTGTGTCTACTGTGTTGGCATTTCCTTGAGCTCAAGCGTGCTTCCACATGGCATTCATACTGGCTCCAGTTCAGCCCAACAGAGGGTGATTATCATAAGGGTCGGCCCGGGGGCCAATATCACGCCATGTGTGTTCAGTAATCAGTCAGCAGACATGTGAGCAGCAAATGCTGGGTGGGTGGTGAAGCTGGCGTTAGGGTTTGGCAAAACAATTTTCGCCACCTGCCTGCATCTTGCCACCTGTCTAGTAAATAGACAGGGCTTGAAAAATTGGCCCCAGGCAGCACCCCTACAATAAATTCTTCAAAAAAAAAAAAAAAAAAACCAGGTAAAATAGTACTTACGAATCATTTAAAAAATATATTAAAAATCAAACATACTCTTTTCATTGAGTTGTTGTGAAGAAAAATAAGATGCAAAAGGTTTGTTTTGTCATCAGTTATGATCTGTGGGATCTTAGCAGGAAGTAAGTATTAACCAGGGAGCCTGCAACAAAATGGTGCAGTGTATCCTCACCCCCAAACAGGGTGAGCTCCTGCTAGCCATGCCCTTCTCCAGGATAGTCCATTCCATTCCCCTCATCCTCAGTTTTCTCTTTTATTTTTCCTGCTGATACTCAGCATTCCATGGCTACTGCATATGCTCAGCCCTCATGTGGGCCATGGCTCAGTGGTAGAGTCTCTGTTTGTGTACAGAAGGCCCCAGGTTCGATCCCCGGCATCTTCAGGTAGGGCAGGAAAAACTTCTATCTGAAACCCTGGAGAGCCGCTGCCAGTCAGTGTCAACTTTGCTGGGCTAGGTGGACCAGCAGTCCGACTCAGTATAAGGCAGCTTTAATATAAGGGACGTTGCCCCCTCTGTGTGTGTGTGTAATCATCTTGGACTTTCTCTGACCATAAATATACTTCCTCCTTCTTGTTTCTTAGCGGCCCTGTTTTGGCTCCACAGCTATCGGCACTCACCACCTGAGTTCGCTGTTAGAAAGAGTGATGAAACAAGGTAATTAATAAATGTTTCAGTGCAACTATTTTAGTTAACAGAAAATGTAGTCATTTTGCGGTTCCTGGCTTTTTCAGGTCCACCGTGTACTTTCTAAAATTAAGTCTGCAAATCGTCTTGTGTGAGAAAGGAAGCCACATTTGTGAGAGCAAAATTTCTCAAAGGTGGCCACGGGTGGGGACTTTTGATGCTGCTAACAAGGCCCTGGGTTGCTCCCTCACTTTATGCGGAATATGATAGCGCTGCAAGTTAAACCTTCGGCACAAACATGCAAACAGTATGAGCACGATAAATGTTAGGGCAGTGTTCTCCAACCGTGGGTCTCCAACCTTGTGTAGGCCAAACACATCTGGGGACCCACGGTTGGAGAACACTGTGTTAGGGCTTGGAGAATATGTGAGAGCATGCATACTAAGAAGATACTTTCCCCAATTCTTTACAATGCAATCCTATACACATCTACTTAGAAGCAACTCCCATTGAGTTCACCGGAACTTGTTCCCAGCGAAGTGAATATAGGATTGCAACCTGGAACGCTTCCCCCTGTAAAGATCTAGAGGAGGAGCTGCTGCTGGTTGCCAACTCCCTCCTGAGGCCTTACGCAACCAGCTGGGAGGGCTCGCCACACACCCTGAATCTATCTAGCCACCATGAATTTATCTGAACTTTTTACGAAAGGCATCTACACCCTACATCTTGTGGTAGTAAATGGTTCCATGTTAGTGATTTATTCTTTGACAAAATTCTCCCTTTTGTCTGTCCTGAACTTACTGCCAACTTGCACAAGCAGAAAAAGTGGTAAATCTGCTTTGAATCCTGCTTCCAACCCAGGTGAGGGCCACACAGGAAAGGGGATTTAAACATTGCTCTTTAACCATCATGGCTTTTTCATGTCACCCAAGAGCAGAACGTGTGGTTCTGAAAACGTATCATTGGCCCTCCATTATTAATGTAGTGCTGCATACATTCTGAACTAGGTAAGAGTGGCTGACCACTCAGAGGGAAAGGACGACGGGAGGCCCAGTTGTGTAAGAGCAGGAATTCAGTAGGTACATTTTGTGCCGACGTTCTGTAAGGATGAGCCGAAGGAAATGTACTAGTTTAGCCTCTCTGCTGCTGTGAAAGATGCAACTGCCCTGTTTCCCCTTCCATCCAGTCATCCTAGGCAAGTTAGAGAGAACATAATTTCCTGACAGCCATTACAACGGAAAGAAAGCAAATTAGCCGCAGCAGCCGCAGCAGCCGCAGCAGCCGCAGCAGCCGCAGCAGCCGCAGCAGCCGCAGCAGCAGTGTTATCAAAGATTTTTGGGCAGATCATTACAGCCATTTTGCAGTCACTTGTACTAATATAAATCATTAGTATTAATCCTAATTCTAGTAGTCATGTGGCACTATGGAATGGTGGTGCCACACACTGCCACATATGCCAGAGGCCAGCCAAGCACAGGGCTTTTAGCATTGCAGCTCCTGCCCTGGGCAGCTCCCTCCCAGTTAATATTAGGCAGGTGCTGAGAGTTTCGCATTTAAGGTGGCTGCTTAAGGAGTTCTTTTCCACTCAGGCTGTTCCTGTAGTGTGGTCCAGCTATGAACATTGGTTTGATTGTTTTATCTTTATTTGATATTTTATTGTTGCAATGTTAATGTTGCACACTGTCATAGCATTATTTATTATTATTTATTTATTATTAATATTTATTTATCGCCCATCTGGCCGGCAACTGGCCACCCTGGGCGATGTACAACAATAAAATACATAAATACAATAAAATACATTAAAACAATATAAAAATTTTAAAATCTTAACCCACCCCATATTCCCACCTGAACAACCAGGTTTTTAATGAGCGACGGAAGCTCATCAGAGAGGGGGCATGGCGGAGGTCGCTCGGGAGAGAGTTCCACAGTATGGGGGCCGCCACAGAAAAGGCCCTCTTCCTCGTCCCCACCAGTCTAGCTGCTCTGGCATGCTGGGGCATGCTGGGAGTTGTAGGCCAAAAACATCTGGGGACCTGAGGTTGGAGAACACTGCCTTACAATTTAAAGTAAGATTACAATTTAATGAACAAAAATCATTGTTAGAATTGTTAAAAGGAAAATCCATCTTTAATATATCTTTTTTAAAAAGTATTACATTAGTACAAGAACAGGAGTGTATGTGTGTCTGTGTGTACCCAAATGTGCAGAAGTATCCTACTTGCTCAGGTATATGTATGTAGACTCCTGTGCAAACACCCTGAATGTATGCAGGTTGGGGGGCAAAGCCAGCAGGCCATGCCATGCATCATGTTACTGACCCCCTCTTACATGTTCCTACATGGAATTAATGTTTTGCAAAGGGCTTTCTGTTAAAACTTCCTCTTGAAACATCCATTCAACATCCTGTTGAAACCAATGGGACAAATTCATTTTGATTAACATAAATCCAAACTGATTTCAACAGGGCTTAGCCATGATTAATTCTCTCTGGATTAGAGCCAAACCATATATTTCTTGAATTTCATGTTCAACTTGCATTTCCTGAATATATAGGGCAGTAGTGTGTATCTTCCTCTGATAAAAATAGCACACCTTAGTTTTGTCAAGTGGAATTCTGCCACATTTTAACCATATCCCACACACATTATTTATAGATAGAGGTGTTACACACACACACACACACTCCCGGCTGAGATACAAACAAGCTGAGGAAGCTTAGAAAGTATTTTAAACACCACTCTGCAAGTTTCCTTCTCAGCTGCTGCTGTGGCCTATGAATGCATTATTCAGCATATTGGCTTTCCATCCTTCCCAAGAACATTTGGCAGAAATTTTCTTTTTAGGAGTTTCTTTTATGCAGGATTGGATACCTTGCTGGCATTTTTAAAAAATGAAAGGTTAAGTTCGCCCTCAAGCAAGAACACCACAGGAGTCTCTTTTGGAGGGTAAGTGTGTTTGCATATACACACACACAGCTATGTGAAGCAGTTCAACAAGAGCTGGTATAGCATGATGATTGATATTGGCTGGGTTCACACAACACACTAAGCCATGGTGGCTACAGTAAACCCTAGAACAAGCCATGGCTTCGAAGCCACAGGTTGTTCTAGGGTTTTCTGTAGCCTCCGTGGCTTAGCATGTTGTGGGAACCCAGTTATTGAGTTGCAAAGGCCCCAGTTCAAATCTCCCTAGGTGATCTTAAGCAAACCACTCTGCTTAACCACCCCACTTTGCAATTAATAGGGATAATAATACATATCTACCTTACAAAGCGGTTGCAAGGATTGTTGAGATAATACATGCAAAGTGCTCTGAACATTCATTGTGTAAAATAAACATTATTACGGCTGTTACCCAATTAAATAAATCTTGATTGCATGTTTTAGTTCACAGGTAGGCAGCCTGGTGCCCTTGGGATGGTTTGGACTACAACTCCCACAAACCCAGCCAACATGAGCAATAGTCAAGGATTATGGGAGTTGTGGTCCAGAACATCTGGAAGACACCACCAATTAATCCAGACTACAAAATGTTTTAATCCATTATTCTAACTGGTTGACCAAATATTACAGCCCAAATTACTCATGCAATGAATGGGACTAGTAGCTATGAGTGTGGATGTGCAATTCCATCTGTGGTGCAAGGCAGATGAGAGTGTGCTTCTCCATTCAATCTGTGTGAGCAGTTTCTGATCCAGCATGGGAATCGGCAAATGGCTGGTTTTATGTGCCAGTCTCCTCCCTTTCTCAATTGCACTCTGCTATAGTTCAGCTGTCATTTCTGCATTCCAAGTTCTGCCTGACTTAGATCACTCAATCAGCACCAGAATTCAAGAGGGTCATGAAAAGGAATGGAACAGAGAGTATGTTGCAACAGGCCAACTGTGCATGCAAACCTTCCGCACAGCTCCACCACTGCAACCAGCAATCCACACACACACACTGCCCAACTTCATGCGTACTTCAGTGATGAAAGCAGATCGTTCCTGTGTCACTCTGCAAAAGCATTGGTCTGTTCTAGAGCAACTCCCCTGACTGCCTATTAGCTTCCTGGTGCAATATAAGATGCTAGTTAATACCTTTAAAAGGCTTAGCTCACACACACAGCTGAGGAAGCATCCCTCCCTATATGAGCCCATCCCCTTCTTAATATCAGTTAGGAGCCCATGTAAGGACTCCCATCTACACAGGAGTTTGAAACAGATAGGGATGAGAAGCACGGCTTTCTTCAGGGTGGCCCTGAAAATGAGATCAGCTGGCACAGGAGGCCCACCCAAGCCAAATCTTGGTATTTTTCTGAAACACTAAGATGTGCATATATCATCATCATCAGGCGATCACTCGTGACCGAGTAAGATTGTCTTCCGGGATAAAAGGAGGAAATTCTAAAGAAGATTGTGTAGACTCTAGCGATGGGTCCGTAAGTGACTGTGGAGGCCAATTCTAGATCCACACAGCTTCCCACAGTGAGGACACAGGTTACCAGATAGAAGATGGTCCTGTAAAGGATTCATTTGACGTGCTTTTCGCTTAGCACGTTTCTCCCTTTCACCTTGCACTCGGGCTTCTTCAAAGTCCATGGAACCTTTGTGAAAGGCCAACCTCCATTTAGATCGTTCATGGGCCAGAGCTTCCCAGTTTTCGATGTTTATATTGCATTTTTTTAGATTAGCCTTATGAACATCTTTAAACCTCTTATATTGACCACCGATATTCCGCTTTCCATCCTTGAGTTGGGAGTAAAGTAACTGCTTTGGGAGACGGCAGTCAGGCATTCGAACAACATGACCGGTCCACTGAAGTTGGCGTTGAAGGATCATTTTTTCAATGCTAGTAGTCTTTGCTTCTTCCAGTACACTGACATTTGTTTGCCTATCTTCCCAAGTAATTTGCAGGATTTTCCGGAGGCAACGTTGATGAAACCTTTCAAGGAGTTGGAAGTGACGTTTATAGATAGTCCATGTTTCGCATGCATACAATAAAGTTGGTAATACAATGGCTTCATAAACCAGTGTTTTGGTCTTCTTACAAATATCCCGATCCTCGAACACTCTATGTTTCATTCGAGAAAATGCGGCACTTGCGGAGCTCAGACGATGCTGGATTTCACTGTCGATGTTAGCTGTAACAGAAAGATAGCTGCCAAGATAGAGAAAATGATCGACATTTTCCAGTATTGTCCCGCCAAGCTGGATAGATGGCATCACCAAAGGATTGGCTTGCACTTGCTGATGAAGCACTTTGGTTTTTTTGATGTTAAGTGAGAGACCAAGTTTTTCGTATGCTTCTGCAAAAGCATTTAGGATAGTTTGGAGATCATCCTCTGAATGTGCGGAGACCACATTATCATCAGCATACTGAAGTTCCACAACGGAGGTTGTAATTACCTTACTTTTTGCTTTCAGCCTGCTGAGATTAAAAAGCTTTCCATCTGTTCGATATATAATTCCCACACCGGTGGGAAGTTTCCCCTTGACAAGATGTAAAACCATGGCGATGAAAATGGCAAATAATGTTGGGGCGATAACACATCCCTGTTTAACACCTGATCCCACTTTAAATGGAGCACCATGAGAGCCGTTGTTGTCCAAAACCGTTGCCGTCATGTTGTCATGGAGAAGTCGCAAGATATTCACAAATTTATTGGGGCATCCAATTTTCATAAGGATAGTCCAGAGAGCTGTACGGTCTACAGTATCAAAGGCCTTAGCCAAATCGATAAATGCCATATAAAGGGGTTGATTTTGCTCCCGGCATTTTTCTTGGAGCTGACGTGCAGTAAAAATCATGTCTACTGTCCCTCTAGAGGGGCGGAAACCATATTGAGTTTCAGGGAGGATCTCTTCTGAAATAGATAGAAGACGGTTTGCGAGAATCCTAGCAAATATTTTACCTGCGGTTGCTAAGAGAGAAATGCCCCGATAGTTTCCACAGTCTGTTCTATCACCCTTCTTAAAGAGGGTGATAATTATGGCATCCCTGAAGTCTTCTGGGATCTCTTCTCTTATCCAGATTTTTTCGATGAGTTTATGAAGATGTTGTACAAGTTCGGGCCCCCCTTCTTTAAAGATTTCAGCAGGAATCCCATCTGGTCCACTAGCTTTGTTGTTCTTCATTTGATTAATGGCTTTTTTTACTTCATCCAAAGTGGGGAGTATTGCAAGTTCCTCTTTAATTTGTTTTTGCGGGATTTGCGAAAAAATCTCATTATCCACCTTAGACTTACGATTTAAAAGGTCATAATAATGCTCTTTCCAACGCAGTGCAATAGACTCTTTGTCTTTTAAGAGTTTGGTGCCATCTTTTGATTGTAAAGGGTTTGTACCATAGGTTTTTGGTCCATAAATGGCCCTTGTGGCCTTAAAAAAGCCCCGTGCATCATGAGATTCTGCAAGTTGTTGAATTTCTTCAGCTTTCTTTTTCCACCAAGCGTTCTTAAGTTCTCTTGTTCTTCTTTGGACCTCAGCCTTTGCGCTAGCGTAGGTTTTTTTCTTGGCAGCGCAGTTAATATCATTTTGCCATATTTGGAAGGCTTTCCTTTTTTGGTCAATTATATATTTAATCTCATTGTCATTTTCATCAAACCAATCCTGATGTTTCTTAGTTTCATATCCAATAGTTTGTTCACAAGCTGCAGTAATGGAGGTTTTCAGCTTAGACCAATGGTCCTCAATGTTGTCAGGAGGTTCCGTAGGTAGATGTTCCTTAAGAAGTGATTGAAGACGAGTTTGCTTAATAGGATCTTGAAGGACTTGGGTGTTCATTTTACGCCTTGGTTTCCTTCCTTGAAGCCTACGTTGGGGAGCAATGTTGATAACCATTGTGGACCGGATTAGTCGGTGGTCTGTCCAGCAGTCGTCGGCACTCACCATGGCCCTAGTAAGAAGTACATCGCGGCGATCTCTAACACGGACAATTACATAATCCAGAAGATGCCAGTGCTTTGACCGTGGGTGCTGCCATGATGTTTTAAACTTATTCTTTTGTCGAAAGAGCGTGTTTGTGATAGTGAGATTATGTTCTGCACATATAGACAAAAGTAAGAGTCCGTTCGGGTTGCTATTACCAACTCCGTTTTTTCCAATAGTTTCTGGCCATAAATCAAAGTCACGCCCGACTCTTGCGTTAAAATCGCCCAGGAGGATAATTTTATCCTCCTTAGGTATCTCTGACAGGAGAGTGTCCAACTGGCTGTAAAAACTTTCCTTGATGTCATCATCAGCATCTAATGTTGGTGCATAAGCGCTCAAAATAGTTACCTGTTGGTTATTGGCGAGTTTTAATCGAAGAGTTATCAGGCGTTCGTTAATGCCAGTAGGAACTTCTGACAAAGAGTTCACGAGTTCATTTTTGATGGCAAAGCCTACACCATGTATTTGTCGGTCCTGCTCAGGTAGTCCTTTCCAGAAGAAGGTATAACCTCCTTTTTCTTCTTTCAGCTGTCCCTCTCCTGCCCTTCGAGTTTCTTGAAGTGCTGCTATGTCAATTTTAAAACCGTCTCAGCTCCCTTGCAATAATAGCAGTCCTACGCTCAGGGCGTTCACTATCTATGTTATCCAGCAATGTCCGTATATTCCATGTTCCAAAATTCAAATGTCTTTTTCGACCGCTAAAATGGTGACCCCACTGGACGCGGTAATCCAGTCAGGGGAGAAAGAGGTAGACTATGTTTAGGGCACCTTTTCTAGCCCCCTTCCCATACGGGGTGAGCAGAGTGGATCCTAAATAGGGCTGCTCAGTCATGGATACAGCTGCCGAGCTGCTCGACTACCTCGTTCCTTGAACAGGGCGACTGAGTCTGCATCCACCGCCCATGTGCTGGTCCATGACTAGGGGCTTCCAGATTCACAGTCCTGCCCCCGTTGCCATTCGCCAGTCGCCATGGGACTTTTTTTTGTTTTGTTTTGTTTGGTTGGGTTGGGTTGGGTTGGGTTGGGTTGGATGGGTTGGGTTGGAAGACGCCTGTGCGTGAAACTGTTTTATGTGGGGAGATCGGTGCACAACGAATCACCACACAAACTTGACAGAGTACGGCAGAGATCCAATGGCACGGTTACCCTGACGATTGGAAAGCCATTCTCTGCTGCAGCCTTCATCCGCCTTCACAGCCGTTGTAATTTAGGTTTAATTATCTTCCGCCTGTTCTGCCGTTGAGGACTTTATGTTTTGGATCGTTCTTTGTCTGGTTCCTCTCCCCGGACCTTACCGCCATGGGTGACCCTACTGGGAGTACATAGCTCCCGACGGCATTGCTCACAGGATTCATCGGAACACGCAAGCCCACTCACCACTTCAAGGTGACGATCCGGCGAGGCATATATACAGGCAAGCAATTAGAAGGAGTTAAAGTGGTTGGCTTTAGTTGACCCCTGGCTTAAATGGCTTTAAAATGGAATTAGACTAATTAATGAAGGACAAGATTATTCATGCCTAGTAACCAAGATAGCCAATGGCATCTCCATGTCCAGTATTCCTACTCCACAAGCATGGGAACAGGCAGCCCTGTAGTTGTGAGATTGTAGAGGAGATGGAGGAAAGACTAGTACCTGACCCAGCAGTGTGAACACAATTGCTGAAAGAGCTAGGGAGCTCTCCATAAGGCTGCTAAACTTCAAGAAGGTGGACAAGGACAGGTACCAGCCAGGCAGTAACTGAGTGTTCGTATAAAGGCCTTGTCACCCCACCCTTCCTGGTTTGTTAGTGAAGGCTCTGATCCTGGAAGCACAGGATCTTGTCCTCCGAAGCAGAGTCTAAGGCTGGAATCCTATGCACCCTTACCTGGGAGTAAATCCCATTGAAATCATTAAGACTCACTTCTGAGTAGACATGCATGGGATTGCACTATACATTAGTCTAGTGAACCCAGAAGACTTGGTCAGATGCGTGAGATTGGACTTTATTTTGTAGAGGAATCCTATTGGCATACAGATTAGATTTGGGTGACAGCTATGGCCAAGGTCTGTGCCCACTAAAGTAAATGATATGTAGAAACTCCTATCTGCATGATGACAAAGAGATGCTGTGAGGCTCACACAACTTTTTCAGAACATCCATGTTGGAATAATTCTACCAGGATTTGTAACTGCATGACAGAAGCATCATAAATATTTAAACCAGCAGCGTGAATGTGGTTGCATGACGACAACAACAACATCAACAACAAATGAAAGCAAATTTTCAATTTTCCTTTCAATACAGTCACAGGGGGTGGCGGGAAAATGTGCTCAGAACTGATGTGAAAGTGGTCCTTATTACTGTATATTCAGGCATAGCTAGGAAGCTCAGACTGATAGCTATTTCTACTGTATTTGCATGCTGTCTCTTGCTTTTCATGAACGGGTGTCACTTGTGTCCTTTTAGAGAAGAATTGCTCCCAGGAGAAATACTGGTCTTTTGATTTTTGTCACAAGCTCCAACGGAAACCATCTATCTCTTCAGAAGACCCTTCCCCTGGGCTTTCGTATCAGTTGAGGTAATCATTTCCAAATACAGCAAAGAGCATAAATCAAGCTAAAGATTAAAGAAGGAGGTTGAAAACAATACTGTTATGTGGATCCAGTATCTGCGGTGTGGAAAATTCCGTTCAGACTTCCTTTAAGATTATGAACTATCTCAAAGGATCAAGTGTTAGAACAATCAATATGGGCCAAATCTGCTTCCAGGCTTCCTGTGTGGCTTATCTGCTCTTCAAGTAGCAGTAACAAGTATGCCCCAATAGCTCAAGATTACAGAGCATGTAGATGTGGTTTTTGTGAACCACAAAAATAAACAAAAAAGCACCTGAGGAATGAGTGGTGATTGTTATTGAAGACTACATAGGATGACCATATGGCCTACTTTACAAAGGACAGTCTTCTATCTGAAGGGCTATCCAGTCCAAATCCAAGTTAAAGATCAAGAACCATAAGTAGGGAGAACAAGCTGGGACCTTCAAGACACCCATCAACTGTTGGCATCTGGACAGCAGAGTGAGCAGGCACACAGGTCACCTGGTCATTGTCTTCCCCACTATGATGAAATGTATTGTATTTCTATTTAAATTATAGTACTGATATTTTAATTAGTAAATTCTCAATTTGCATCTATACATATACATTAGATCATGCAAATTTTATGCAAATCTGTATCCTCTTTTGCCCTCTTTTTTTTAGCAATGCTTGAGTGGCAATCCTACACTATGAACAGTCCAGTCCTAGTCCAAGGCCCCCATGCTACCCATGCAGGAAGTAGGTCTGATTTGTTTCCCATGGAGACAACTTCCCAGCTACCCATAGGTAAGTGCCAACAGCCATAATACAATGTACTGTGTATGACCTGGACTCTGCACACCATAGTGATGGGCAACTTGTGTGACCCTCCAGATGTTTTGGCCTATAACTCCCATCAACCTCAGCCAACATAGCAAATAGTGAGGGATTATGGGAGTTGTAACCCAAAATATCTGGAGGTCAACCCCTCCCATAGAGACTGTGCCTTTCTTTGTATACCATCACATCAGGTCATCTGAGAATGTTCCCTTGATATCAACCATGTACCAAGTTTAAGCAGCAAGAAGCATGTACAGAGGTATTCTTGGCGGCTTCCCCAACAGTTGTGGATCTCCCCTTTCCTTGGAGCCTGGCCAAATATTTCCTTATAATATTGCAAGATCTTTTGATTTGAGCTGGCTTTTGGAGGCCAGGATATAAGGATTCATGAACAGATTTTAGTCTGATTTTATGTGTTATTTTCAGATCATAGCCTACTCCAAGGCCTAACGAAAAGGGAAAGACTAAAAACGGATAGGCAACTCCATGTATGTTAACGTTTCTGAAATGTGTATGGGTGGGTATAGGTGGGAGGGAATTCTACAGTGTGAGAAATGTCCAAAGTTGAAATAACTTCAAAACTGGTGTTTTGTTTTTTAAAATCTGCAATAAAAAGCCCAGTTGTTCCTAGAGTAGGATCAATGCATCATTCGAGGTACACATAGGACTTCTTGGCCTATATGGAAGCTGCCCTATACTAAGTCAGACCATCAATCCATCTAACTCAGTATTGGCTACACACTGAGTGGGCAGCAGCTCTCCAGGTTTCAGACAGGAGCTTTTCTTGTCAATAAACTATGGTGCTATATTGACTCTTAGTTCTGCCCATATGTGCCAGTACTGATTTGCCTCTACTGTAATTTTTATATTAGGATTTCCCCACAATGCAAGTTCTCCATGTATGGGGATCAAAGTCCAGGGATGATCCCAAGTCCCTCCATGCCCTCCTTGTAGCCATAACTATAGAGGTATAGATATAAGGCTTACATAATTGGCTAGAATTTAAGGCTATCCAACCTCCAATGTGCTATTTTCTGCCTTTCTAATTCTGCACATTCAGGTCATTCTGGCCCCAGTCTTTCCTCAATCCAATACCATCCCTGGGCAGCCATGAAGGTATTGTGGCAAATTTTGATGTTAGGGAGACCAAATCCTCCCTTATTAACTGGACGCTATTGTTATATGAAGTGTGAGGCCTTTGTCCAGCTCCCCATATAAATGATTGAACCAATGACTCTATTTGGGTAAATAATTTCTTGGGCCGCATACTGGTAGATCTTGGAGGATATATATAAAATGTAATTGTGGCACGTCAAGAGGTCCTTGCCTGATTTTAAAATTAAATACAGTAATACCTTGGATTGCAAGCATAATTCGTTCCGGAACCATGCTTGTAATCCAGAACACTCTTATATCAAAGCGAGTCTCTGGCAGGCGTGAGCAGGGCCGATTTCAGCCCGCTACATCCGCTCGAGGCGAGCGGTTACATCCCTACAGCTTGTCTTGCAAGACCTTGCTCGTTTATCAAGTCAAAATTTTAAAACATTTTTTGCTTGTCTTACAAAATGCTCTCAGACCGGGTTTCTTGCAATCCAAGGTATTACTGTATATGCAGGCCTTATACACTGTGGGTATGAGTGCCCCTGTCTCAGTTATTTCTGTAAACAATCTACCTATTATTGGGAACAGTTCCTCACCAAATGTTTTATATCATTCAGCGGGCTACCTATCTGGGCCTGGAGCCTTTCCTGTCCTCACTGATTTTATCACCTCCTGTTATTTCGGAGGTTGTAAGAGGTGAAGCCATGAAGTGTCTTTGATCTTCACTCAATCTTGGAAGTAGAATAGTATCCAAGAAGGAATCTATGTCCTTTTAAACATCCCCTTCCTTAGAGTATAATTAAGAATAAATGTTTTGAAACAGCCCTATATATCATTGCAACTCTCAATATTCCTAAAGGTGCCAGGACCGGTGCAAGGCAGTTTGGTGCCCTAGGCAAGATCAGATATTTAGCGCCCCCCCCTCCCACTTGAGAGTGCTGTATTTTTTTTCAAGGCGTTTCTGGTGCCCCCTTTAGCCTTGCGCCCTAGGCAGCTGCCTAGTTGGCCTAATGGTAGCACTGGCCCTGAAAGGTGCTCCCGCAAACTAAGAGCACAATCCATTAAGCAGACACCACTGATGAGGAACTGGACCCATCCAGCACAATCTTACTAGAAAGAATGGAAATTGCATAGCAATAGTATGTGATGGGGAACATTAAAGTGATTACCACAATTATTCTCTTGGTGGGGGATGCTTGACTCCTTTTCTCAACAGTAGTTACATATCAATCACTTGTTTGACTAAGTGCATAATAGGATTAACATCTAAAAATACATTAGATATAAACCAGATTGCTTTATCTAAAATATACATCCTTTCCTGTTCTTTCTGTAACTAAGGTCGCATAACACAGGACCTACCAACCCTCTGCCTCCAAACAAAATCTGCCTTCTTTCAGTGCTGCTCTTCTGCTTACCGTAGTTAAAAAAAAACCACACATCCCTCAATACATAAATTAGCTCCTCAGAGCATGACTGAATAGCTCAACTAAAACAAATCCATAGATTCCTACATGCATGCTGAGTCTAATAACACATTTGACTGATATAGTGCAGTTGCCATTTTCATATAAATATTTAAAGTTGGAAACCTCTTATGTTAGTTCATTTTATGTTAAAACATTGTCTCAGTGGATTGTTCTCAGCACAGAGCTATACTTTTTTGTCTCTAGAAAAGGAATATCAAAACTTCCTGCATAAAGTACATCATTAATGGTGTCATTTTCTCAAAGGTCTAGCTTTCCCCAAATAACTAACGAATCCACAACTAACCTTAATCTGGTTCAGTGTCCACTGTTTTACAAGGTTTTGTGGTTAACAGTTTATTTCCTGCAGTTGTCTGTATCACTAAGGGCATATCTACACCACAAACTGGTTTAGTAGTCACCCCTCTTTTCCAACAATATTTATTAGAGAGACTGGATAGCTTGAATTAAAAATTCTGAACACCTGCCCTAAACTACAGTTCCCAGGGTTCTTGGAGGTGAGCAAAAATGATGCCTGTTAGACTGGTACAAAGATGGGGACTGGATTCACACAACACAACAATCCATCATCAGTGACAAGCCACAGTGGGTTGATGTGTTGTGCGAACCCAGACCGATTCCTGCAGGGTGGCTTGTTCATCGGCAACAAGCCACCTCAACAACCCATGTCTTCTCAGGGTTGTTGGATCCATGATGGGTTGTCGTGTCAGGAGCATGGAGCTTTGACAGCTAGCTGTCAAAACTCCAGTTGCTTTTAAAAGGGTGTTGTTGTTTTTTTACAGGGCTATTCATGGTTTTTTGACTGACATATACAGGCATGAATGCATATGTCCCTGACAAAAAAAACCCATGGGCAACCCAGCCCAAAAACCCTTTTAAAAGGAATTGGAGTTTTGGCAGCTGGCTGTCAAATTTCCGTGCTCCCGTAAAAGGGGATGGCTCACACTTTTCCACTTTTCCGAGCACCTAGAATCTTGGGAAAAGTATAAGGAACCTGACAAGAGTCAAGTCCAAAAAGAAGGAGATAATCTACTGGCCACCCACTTTCACAAGCAAAGATCACTCACAGCTGAAAGAGAACCAGATTCAGTAATTATAAAGATGACGAAGCTGGGACCAAGAAGCTAGAAAATGTTTTGTACCACTCAATTGGAGTGGAAACCCATCTGGGCCGAGTGCTTTCCCAACATTCATATTCAAAATTATTTTCATTATTTCCTCAATACGCAGGGGAGCCATAAGGAACTGTTGTTGTGAAGAATCTAACCTTGGAAGTTTAAGCTGAGAAAAGGAAACATCCATATCTTGCTCTGATACTTCTTTACTCTTACTATACAAATCGGAATAATTTTTAAAAAATTGTATATATTTAGGGGAAGTGTGTGTCATATCACTCTCATCTTTAATAGCAGAAATAACACTTTGATGCTTTTTCTGTTTAAGATGATGTGCCAAAAGCTTACTTAGACGTTCACCATTTTCCCAGTATGCCTGGCGTAAACAGGTTAGAGCAAATTACACCTGCTGTGAAAGAATATTATTCAATTCATATTTAATGCACTGCAGCTCCTGATAAAGTTGTGCAGTTGGAGAAGTAGCAAACTGAGTGATAAGGGATTTCAACTTCTCACTTAAAACTACTTGCTGCATTTTAAAAAAATTGTTCTTATGGGAAGCGTAAGCAAGGATTTGGCCCTGTATAAAAACTTTACTAGACTCCCACTCAATAGCACAAGAATCAACTGTGCCCTCATTAATTTCAAAGTATTCAGTTAATTCTGCCAAAATCTGCTTTTTAAATGTCTCATCATTAAGCAGGGAAACATTTAAACTCCAAAGAGCAGGGGGCCTAAATGAATATGAAAATTGCAACTCCAGACAAACTGGGGCAAGGTCAGAGACTACCATCATTTCAATTTTACAGACATTTATAAAACGTAACAACGATGTAGAAACCAAAAAATAATCTAATCGAAAAGAATTATGATGAACAGGTGAAATAAATGTGTAGTCCCTTTCGAGAGGGTGCAAAGCTCTCCATACATCAATCAAGCCAAATTCAGCCATATACACCTGAAATGTAAGTCTCATCATTGCTTGCTTCTTAGGGGCAGGTGTATTTCTATCCAACAACGGGTTTAAAACTTCATTAAAATCCCCACCCACAATCAAATAATCATATGCAACATCAACCAATTTACTGAAACATTCATGGAACATAACTAGAGAATTTTTCTTAGGCCCATAAACATTAATCGTAGTGTGAAGGGCCGCTGCCGGTCCTTTCCTGCAAGATCAGGAGCTACATGGCTATTTTGACAGCTCAGAGCTCCCGCTTGCAATCCCCGGTTCAATTTGGTCACTTACACTGGATTGAGGCACTGAGTCAATGCAAAACTACACCTTAGGCAAAAGCAAAAAAAGTTTATTGGCTGGGGTAAACATACAAATTGAAAAGGGAAGGGAGTGAAATTGACAAAGGGGAAGTGAAGCTTGTTACACACAGGCAGAACTATAAAACAACAAAGAACCTAAGCTATCCTCAGCTAGCATCGAAGAATCTACCCTAGTCTAATACTAGTAACTGTGACGGACTTACAGCAAAGTACCCAGGCAGTCTACTTGGGGGTTGGGTGTCTGGGCTGAACTGAGCCAACGACCCTCTCCATGCTTCCCTGCACCTTGCTTCCAACAACCTCACTGAGCCTGGGTTGCTTCTTTTACCCCCTCGCCTGCCCCCCTGCTCAATCCCCCGACACTTCCCTCTACTGACAGGATGGACTGGTCTGGTCAGGCAGGAGGGGGTGCGGAGGTTTCGGTGCCAGAGGTTTCGGTTTCGGCGCCACCTTGCCCATGGCCCATCAGAAGTGCTCGGAAGGGCGATTGTGGGTACTTGGCAACCCATTGAGGGTGCTTGGGGAAAACCATCTGAATGTAAATGCCTGTCTCGGAAGGAGCTCTAGTGCCCTGGGCAGGGATTATGCAGGTGGAATGTGGGGCAAAGTGTGTGTACTAACAGGCTTTCTGTTAGAACACATAGCAATTACTTTATCCTTATATTTTCCTACCAAAATCAGAAAATGACCTTCAGAATCACTAATAACCCATTGGACTGAAAAACAAAATCGCTTATGAATTAAGATTGCTACCCCCTTTAAACCTAGTAGAAGTGTCAGTTACATATACCTCTTTAACCCAATATTTCCTCAATAAATGGGCATCTGCAGCCATCAAATGGATTTCTTGTAGAAAAGCCACATCAGCATTGTGCTCTTTTAACCTAGAAAGCACCATGTTCTGCTTTTTTGGATGCCGCAGCCCCTTGACATTACATAAAGTCACGTTAAACATAAACCAAAAAACTCCAAATAACCCACGTAGTGCCCATTTCCCCCAGAAAACTAAAACAAAAACAAAAAATAGGGGGGAAAATTGGCTTTCAGTAAAAGTGCCAATGTAATCCATCCCACCTGCTTCCTTATCAATTATAAAATACATACTTAAATAAAAAGGAACATTGGGTATTTTGTAAATATTTAACTACATATATTGTTTTTGAACTAATTTATAAACCTATGCAAATATAAAAGCATATCAAGCATATAGAGTTACCTAAAGTAAGGGGGGGGATGAGAAACATGCTCTTGTTTATAGATACGTTGGCCAAGTGCCCAGAATATTATCTAGTGTAATAGCATAAACAATAATGAACAGCCAGAAACTTTCCAGCTGAACCAAATTAAACAGCTTCAGTAGAAGTGGATGCAGCAGAGGGAGAACCTCCAGTGATCTTAATGCCCATCAGAAATGACTCTGCAGCTTCCGGAGATGCAAATCTTTTCATCTGATTCCCAGAGATAAGGCAAAACGTGGCTGGATATTTAATGTGGTATTCTAGCCCGAGATCTTTCACCAGGTTCCTAGCCTTGGTGAATCTCCTTTCTGCCTAGCTGTGCGAAGGAGTTACTGTTTTGTTGAAACTCGTAAAAACTGCACAATAACAGGTCCTGCTCTCAATGCATGGCCAGAACCAGGAACATGATAAGCTCTCTCAATCTCCAGCTGAAACTGTGCTGGCAGTTCCAATAACTCATGAAAAAATGTCTCCATAAATTCTGCCAAACAGCCCTGTGAATACTGTGTGGGTTGTTCTTGAAGCCCAAGGACACGCAAATTGGCTCTCTGAGAAGAAGATTCCAAAACTGCAACACGGGTGGATAATACTACTGTACATTGTGAGAGGCTTTCATTGCTGTTTCGTGAGCAATAACGCGATCTTCCAAACCAACAAATCTTTATTCCAACATTTTAAGATGACCATCTATAGAGTCAACAGAACATTGAAGCATTTTAATTGACTCCTGTATCAGCTGCAACTGTTCCAGTTTCTTAGACTGCTGGGATAATTGCAATGACATATTTTTCAACATATCAAGGATATCTTTCCATTCTTGTTCCAGCTTAGAAACCTTGGCTGACAGAGGTTGTGGAGGAGTGGGTGGTGTTCCCACACCCTTTCTTGCCTTACCATAATCAAACACTCCTGCAACTCACAAACAGCAAATACGCAGATAGAATAAAAACAAGAGCCAAACAAATACAAAATACTGAGATATGACTGAGTCTTAAATGAGTCTTGAAAGCTGAAACATCAGGAGAGACAAAGACGACGATCCATCCGATTACTTCACCATCTTAAACCAGAAGACTAAAAATTAATTTTAAAAAGTTTTAAAACATTTCCACAAATTTCCTGTGCAAAAAAAAAAGAAAAAAAAGAAACAGGATAACGAACCAGTGACAGTGCCTCCAATGTGCCACTTGGGCACTCTGAAGAAGCTCTCACTAGCTGTCAAATTGGAGATCACAAAAAGTGATGTCGGGGGGGGGGAGAGAAAAAGGGTTCTCTATCATGGCAGGGGGAGAGGAGACAAGTCAGTCCTGCCATGGAATCCCCTGGGATACCTGTGGGAGGATTGAGGGGGAAAGGGACACACAACCCCAGTGTGCCTGATTGTCTGTTGGGCGCACTGTGGCCTGTTTCATGAAAACCCCACCCTGCATAGCTTATTCGCAGGGTGGGTTGTCGTGACACATGAACCTGCCCGATATGTTTATAATATAGATAAGCGCTGAAGGGAATTCATGTAACCTCTGTGGTGCTTGGCTCATTCACAGTATTCAAAGTCAGAGAGCCCCACCTTCATTCTTTTCAGAAAGCAAGGTTAGTTGTTTCTTCTCCTCTCAGATGAGCCCCATTTTTAGATTGATCATGTGATCAGGGCCTACTTATGTATACGTGCAGGCTGAGGTTCAGCCTAAAGGTTCTATGCAGATGGGGAAGTAGGTGAGAGACTATGCACTAACCTAATCTGGACCTAATCAATATTAGCTCTGGACCTAATCAATATTTTTGTGACCAATGTGTGTATTATTTATGAATTAGTTTAAATGCTCATAATTACTTTGTGTTTTTATTAATAAATCAAAAAATATTCTACAATGAGTGTGTTCCCTGTGTTCTCTGAGCTGCCTGCTACTTCTTTCTCTGCTTTGTGGCATAGGGCAGTATTCAGCGCTGCTGCAGCACTCGCATAAATGAATGCTAGCGCAATGGAGAACTAGCACTTGCTAGTGCAACCGGAAACTAGCCCAAATGAGTGCATAGTCTCTCACCTACTTCCCCATCTTCATAAAACCTTTAGATTGAACCACAGCCTGCACGTATACATAAGTAGGCCCTGATCACATGAGCAATCTAAAAATGGGGCTCATCTAGCATATCATACAGAGACTAAGGGCACAATCCTATGCATGTTTAGACAGAAAAAAGTCCTACAACTTCCAGCATTCTCCAGCCAGCATAGGACTTTTTTCTGTCTAAACATGCATAGGATTGCACCTTAAATGGATCAAAGTTAGTTATCCAGTGTAATATTTAGACATTTGTACATCTCTGGCATTTTTAATATCAGGCTGTGCCCTAGCTTCATTTGACTAGAACAGCTTGTGACACATAAACAAAAAACACCCCACCTGCCAATTAGCAATTGTATTAATTTTTTAAAAAAGTAATTAGCAGATATGGGTGGCCCAATCTGAATGTGTGCCCTGGATATGTACCTTGGATTTGTGAGGGATCTTTAAACCCATTGCCCTCGCTGCAGTCCTAGTCCAGATCAGCTCCCCACACCTGGCATTTGCATTGGAAGGAAAGATCCCATGACCATGTGTCCTCTTTCACGGAGGACAGTCCTCTATTTGAAGGGCCGCCAGAGGATCATCCTCTATTGGTATGTGTTCTCTCTTTGAAGGGCTGCCCTGCCCAATTGCAGTGTAAAGATAAAGAACCATAAGAATGGTTATCTGTCACCAGCTAGGACCTGGGCAGCAGACTGAGCAGGTAGGCACACTGGTCACCTGGTCACAGTCTTCCACATGATAACAAATTGAAGCTTAATCCAGACAAGACAGAGGTGTTTCTGGTTAGTCAAAAGGCAGATCAGGGAACAGGGATTCAACCTGTACTGGATGGGGTTACACTCCCCCGAAGACTCAGGCTTGCAGTTTGGGTGTACTCCTGTATTCAGCCTTGAACCTGGATGACCAAGTTTTGATGGTGGCCAGGAGTGTGTTGCACAGCTGAGGTTAGTGCACCAACCACACCCATTCCTAGAGATGTCTGATCTGGCCAAGGTCATGCATGTCTTAAATGGATCAAAGTTAGTTATCCAGTGTAATATTTAGACACTTGTACACCTCTGGCATTTTTAATATCAGGCTGTGGTTTAGCTTCATTTGACTAGAACAGCTTGTGATACATTAAACAAAAAACAGTTACATCTTAGTTACAACAATGGAACCAACTGCCTAGGGAGGTAGTGGGCTCTCCCACACTAGAGGCATTCAAGGTGCAGCTGGACGGCCATCTGTCAGGGATGCTTTAAAACTTGGGATTCCTGCATTGAGCGGGGGGTTGGACTTGATGGACTTATAGGCCCCTTCCAACTCTACTATTCTATGATTCTATCCCATTTGGACTACTGTGATGCACTCTACATGGGGCTGCCTTCTAAAACTGTTCAGAAACTTCAGCTGATCCAGAATGCTGTGGCCAGACAGTTGATTAGGGCCAGTTACAGGGCGCACGTGACTCCCTTGTTAGAACAGCTTCACTGGCTACTGGTCTATTTTGAAGCAGAATTCAAAATGCTGGTTATGATCTATAAAGCCCTATACGGATTGGGACCAGGCTACTTGAAAAATTGCCGCCTTCTTTACAGTCCTGCCCGGGTTTTAGGATCCTTAGGAGAGGCGCTTCTTTTGAGATCACCACTTTCAGAGGTGCATTTGGTGGCGACTGAAAAGAGGGCCTTCTTAGTGGCTGCTCCCAGGTTGTGGAACTCCCTGCTGAGGGAGGCTAGGTTTGCTCTCTCTCTGTTGACCTTCCACCGACAGGCAAAGACCTTTTTATTCAAGCAGACCTTTGGCATGTAAGTGGATCTGTTGGGTTGGATGTTGTTTTTATTCTGTTATTGTTGTGTTTTTAATTGTGTTTTAATGCATTTCTTTTATTATTGTTTTAATCAAGTTTTATTTATGATTATAAGCCACCCTGAGTGCCACTTTTCTTGGTAAAAAGGCAGGGTACAAATCTAATCTAATCAAACCAATAAATAAATGTTGTGAGATGTACTGTATTTCTATTTAAATCATCATAGTTATATCAAATCTGCAGCTATAAATGTAAATTAGCATACGGAAATGTTATGCAAATCACTGTCCTCATTTTGGTGATGCGTTTCCTCTTTTTTGGCAATTTGTAATTGGCCACCCTAATGCCAATGGAAGCTTTCATGTAGCAGGCACGTTGGAGCTGATCCAGACTGGGACCAAAGAAGAAGGCAAAGGGTTAAAGCCCTCATACCTGCCTGCCAGCATCCCAGTCTAGATCAGGGGCCCTATGCCTGCTATTTGGTTTTTTTAAAATGCTATTTATGTGAATGGAGTCACATCTACTGACATTATATAATAACCTTATGGAAGCTAAGGAGGCTGGGATGGGAGAATACCTGGAATCCTATGTGTGCCACCTTGCATGCTATGGAAGAAAGGCAAGGTAAGAAGAATACATTTTATTCATTCATTCATTGAAAACATTTATATATATTACCCTTCATCATAGTAGTTTTCAATAAAACACAAAAACAAAGGTAACTAAAAAAAACCCCAACCAAATATTTATTCACTAAAACAACCATGGTTATTTCCCCCCCTCTTTCAACTAATGTAAAGGGAAGAGGTTCCTGCTCATTAAAAATGTGGGAGTTTAGAGCAAACCCTTAAGTGAATGGGGCAGGAAATGCATCTGAGGAACAAAGGGTATTTTTGGATATGGGCCAAATTTTATAAACTGCACACCCTTGTAATTCTTGACACTTGGAATTAAAAATGAAATAGCAAAAGTTTAAAGCAAGCAAGCTCCTTGTTTAACTAAGGCTTTGCATCTTTTTAATTGGTTTTTCTCGCTAACGTGGTTGGAGACTTCATGTGTATTAGCTTATTTGCTTTACAGCTTGTGGCTTTAGTGGTTTAGGCCTGTATTTTAAGATCATATCCCTTTACAGGAAAGGGAAAGATGTGGAATGCAAAAGATCAGTTTAATACAAATAAAACCACCTAACAAAGCCCAAATGATTTAGTGTGTGTGTAAAAAGAACATGGAGCCTCATAATTTCCAAATAATACTGAAATAACATAGCCACCTTCTTCTTCTTCTTCTTCTTCTTCTTCTCTGGAGAATGCTAGATACATTAAATCAATATTGATTTGTGGTTCTTATTTAAAGTCTATCTGTTGCTGAAAACAAACACCGAGCTGCAAAAATGAAACGTGTTAATACAAACTTTGTGGGCTTTAACTCACTTCTAACATAGGCTACGAACCACCCAATAAATTGACACATGGGTCTTCTCCTTTTTCTAGTTGTCCAGTGAATGAGTCACAGCTGCAAGGAAAAATGGGGCAGAATTAGTAACTCTTTTCAATTAAAATAAATATTTATAGTCTTTCTACTTCAAGTCTCTAACCCACATGTTACTTGGCTCTGTGTGGTGGAAATTTCTGCTTGAAACGTACAGGGCCAGCTTGCTAGAGATACTGGTGGGAAGACATTGTATACGGAGGCACCAGACCAGACATCCTTTCAGCACATCCAGTTGCCACAGTCCACATTCACTGTGGGGTCTAGTTGCCCACTTGTCCATAAAGCAGACAAGCTAACTGCAGGCCCAGCACTGGCCACACAGCGTTGTGAAGTCAGCACAGTGGTATCATTGTTGTGCATGGCAGGGGAGGGTATTTAATTTTTCCAGGAATGCTTCCCACACTTGTGATTAGGTATATGCTAACATTGTAAAATGCTGACCCAAAACTGACAGACTTTGCTTAACTGAAGTAAATAGATCTGTATTAATAGGAAAAGAAAGGACGCAAAACTTTCCATGCCCTTGTTTCTGTATGTCTTAGTCAGGTCAGTTATGCCGTGTTCTATTCAGAACCATTACAGTCAATGGACTGGATCTAAAGGTTCCGTTCCTCCAATGGGATGGAGGGAGAGCCAGTGTTGTATAGTGGTTAGAGAGTTGGATTGAGACTCGGGAGATCCAGGTTCTAGTCCCCACTCAGCCATGAAGATCACTGGGTGACTTTGGGCCAGTCACTGACTCTTAGCCTCACCTACCTCACAAAGTTGTTGTGAGGATAAAATGGAGAGGAGGAGGATTGTGTAAGTTGCCTTGGGTTCCTTGCAGGAAAAAAGGCAGGATATAAATATAATAAATAAATAAAATAAATGGGAATCCTTGGATCCAACCTATTGGAAATTTGCCATTGTTGTGTGTCTACACTTGACATTTAAGCCACTGTTAAATCAATCAAATCCATTTACAGGAAGGGCCATAGCTCAGTAGTAGAGCACCTGCTTTGCGTGCAGAAAGTCCCAGGTTCAATCCCCATCATCTCCAGGTAGAGCTAGAGAATGTCCTGCCTGAAACACTGGAGACCCACTGCGCTCACTCGTCAACAATGCTGGGCTAGATGGACCAATCGTATGACTCAGTATAAGACGCTTCCTTTGTTCCTATGTTCCAGTTTAACTGTCACAGTTCCCAAACATGAGAACCGTTGCTCTGTAAATGGGTGAGAGAGAGACCTCTAAAAAAAAAGAAAAGAAAAAAGAAAAGAGAGGATTATCTGAAATCTCACAGAACTACAATTCACAGGGTTTTGTTAATAGTTATTACAGTATCCAAGAGGGACCTGCAATAAAATTTTGCACCGTAGACCACTCTGTTCAGGATACTCCATTCCATTCTCCATCCTATCTGGGTTGCTGTGTCCACCCCCACCCAACAGTCAGCATTGCATAGCTACTGAATACACATTTGCAAGTAACAAGAACCCGTCCGTTTAAAAACCAATGGCTTCTTGTGCACACGTGGGCTTGCTGCCTGTAGCACACCTGCCCTTTCCACTTTTACTCTACAACCCACAATCGGCATGACACGTGAACCCAGGCTGCTGGCTTGTTTAGGGTCTAAACAACTCAGAGATTAATTTATGGTTTGTTGTTGGGTTAACCGCTGGGTTGTTTAGCCTCTAAACAACCCAGCGGTCCAGGTTTGCATGTCATGCTGCACAACCTATGAAGGAGCCAATTGTGGGTTGTTCTGTAAAGTGGAAGAGATGGGCGTGCTGCAGGCAGCATACCTGCGCATCCCCCCAAATCCATTGTTTAGTTATGTGCGAACCACAGCTCAGTCTTCACTGAGCTGTTGTGGGAATCCCCTACCCCACATGAGGAATTTTTCCTAAATATTTTTTTGGGGGGTATACTTCTGCAAACCTTGGAGCTACCCCAAGCCTGCTGGTACCTCCCTCTTGTGTGTGGGTGGTGCAGTTTTGACTACCTAAGGAACAGAGGGCCATGGATAGGGGTGAATGCTCCTTCCTAGTCCTCCTCGATCTCTCAGCGGCTTTTGATACCGTGGACCACGGTATCCTCCTGGACCGCCTGGAGGGGTTGGGTATCGGAGGCACTGTGTTACAGTGGTTCCGGTCCTTCCTCTCTGGAAGGTACCAGAGGGTAGTTCTTGGGGAGGAGGCTTCGGACCCTCGGCTGCTCACTTGTTCGGACCCTCGGCTGCTCACTCTATCCTCTCCCCGATGCTATTCAACATCTATCTAAAGCCGCTGGGGCCTATCATCAGGAGGTTTGAGGTGCGGTGTCATCAATATGCGGATGACACGCAGCTCTACCTCTGTTTCAAGTCCTCACCGAGGTTGGCCGTTGAGACCCTGTCCAAGTGCCTGGAGGCAGTGGGTGGCTGGATGGAACATGTTGAAACTGAACTCCGACAAGACCGAGGTACTTCTGGTGGGAGACAAGGGAAGGTTAGGGGATGTTGACCTGGTGCTGAATGGGGTACATCTCCCCCTGAAGGACCAGGTCCGCAGCTTGGGGGTCATTCTAGACTCACAGCTGTCCATGGAGGCTCAGGTGTCAGCTGTGAGCCGGGCAGTGCTGTATCAACTCCATCTGATATGGCAGCTGCGCCCCTACTTTCCTAATCATCTGCTCCCATCAGTGGTTCATGCCTTGGTCTCCTCTCGCCTAGACTACTGTAATGCGCTCTACATGGGGTTACCCTGGAAGACAGTTTGGAAGCTTCAGCTGGTACAGAACGCGGCAGCTCGCCTGATTAAGGGCAGCCGCCGGCGTGATCACATCACGCCAGTGCTTAATGAGTTGCACTGGCTACCAGTTGCTTGCCGAGCCGAATTCAAGGTGTTGGTTTTGACCTTTAAAACCCTACACGGCTCTGGCCCAGTTTATCTCAAGGAGCGCCTCCAGCAACATCAAGTAGGTCGCTCAACAAGATCTGCCACGGACGGCCTTCTCCTTATCCCATCAACCAGAGCAGCCAGGCTGGTGGGGACTAGGAAGAGGGCCTTCTCTGTGGCGGCCCCCACATTATGGAACTCCCTCCCTAATGACCTTCGCCATGCCCCCTCCGTGATGAGCTTCCGCCGTGCATTAAAAACATGGCTGTTCAGGTGGGAATATGGGGTGGGTAAGGATTTTAAAAGAATTTTTTAATACTGTTTTAATTATCGTATTGTTTTACTGTATTTTAATTGTACATCGCCCAGGGTGGCCGGGTGACCGGCCAGATGGGCAATTAATAAATATAAGAAATAAATAAATAAATAAATAAATAAATTGAGATTATAATAGATTGTTTTGGTTGAGTTGCTTTGGTTGAGTTCATTAGGATGTGGATTTCAGCTGCCAGTGGCAATTCCAAATGTTTATTGAACGTCCCAAGATCTACATACAATAGAAGGTATGGATACCTCAACTTTGAATTTTATAAATGGTTGATTATTTAAACTGTTATTCTGCAGACAATTATTTGGATGCAAAGTCCAGGAGGATCAATAGGACTTACTTCCAAGTTAATGTATTTACTTTTGCTTTTGAATGCTTAGGGTTCCAAGAAATCTACAGTCTTTAATCGGAGAGACAGATAACTATACTATACTATCATGATTTTGTGCTGCCCCATTCAAGAATTGTTCCTGAACGATTGTCCCCAATATGAACTAATTTTTTAAAAATAATAATAATATGATGGCACAATCCTACAAAAATCTATAGCCACAAACTTCATTAATAAGATTAAATTATCATTAGCTGGGTCATTTTTGGCAGCATTAACCACATTTGACCTTGGTGTTCACCTTGTAACTTATCATGCAATTTTGCCCACCTGCAGAGCAATCCACATTTTCATAAAAGTTCCTGTGGGATGTCAGTTTGAATAATTAGACTTGACATTTTACCGACCAGCAAAATAGAGGCCGCCTTTTTCCTAAAGGAAACCACAGTGATAACAATATCTTTATGCCAAGCTGTGCACTGGCATCAAAATTATCTAATTTGTTTTTTCATACATTTGCAATGTCGTTTGGCCAGTGTGTGTGTGTGTGTGTGTGTGTGAGAGAGAGAGAGAGAGAATATGTGTGTGTGTGTATAAAAATTGTTTTTTTTACTAAAGGCAAATTACAAAGCAACCCACAGAATTTGTATTTGCCTTTCAGTACTTTTTAATGTAAATTATAACATCCTGATTATAATTTAATCCCCCCCCCCCCCCCCGCTTGGTTTTAACACTTGAAAGGTCTAAAATGCTTTCACTTGCCTCACTTTGTTCATGGCTCTAGCCAAAGCATAACATTCAAAGTATAACAAAATGTAGCTGGGGGGGGGGGGAATCCAGTTTTAAAACTGAGGGTAGATCACTTTTGCAAAGAGTACTTATACTCTGACTACCGCATGACAAAAGTTACCGTAAGTCTTAACAGCCAGAGTTGATAAGAACAGATAAATATATTCAGAATATATGGGAGAAAAGAATCACAGTCATAATAACCAGTATACAGTCCCACATGTCAGGATTTGGCACACCAGGCATGTGTATGCATTATAATACCATGCACTAAACATGTGTACAGCAGGGGCTGGATTGCACCTGCTGACCCCTCCCCAGATGTGTTCATCATCAGTTGTGAAAGAGTCTACACATGAACAAATAATGTGAGTGTAGGGAGGGTGTGAAGCCAGCAGGCACAGATGCACTTCCTCTCTTTGTGTGTTCAGTGTACACATTTTAATGTATTTATTTCTTTAAGAAATTTCTTACTCCCTTTTCATTATAAGTTATCCCAAAGTGGGGTACAAGCAATAAAGCACCATAAAACGGCTACACGGCTTTGGATCACAATACTTCACGGAATGCCTCTCCCAACTACAATCTACCCAGGCACTACGCTCAACATCTGGGGGGGAGGGCCTTTTCTGTGGTAGCCCCCCAACTGTGGAACAAGCTCCCCGCTGAGGCCCACCTAGTGCCAGCTCTACTGTCTTTTTGGTGCCAGGTTAAGACTGCCCTTTATGTGGAGGCTTTTAACAACTCTAGTGCATGGTGGGGTGGTTATTTTATAACTTTTTTACTGGTTGTGTTGTATTAACTTTAGTTATTTGAGTCGTTTTCAAAATTTGGTTTTAAATTTTTTATAATGCTTTTATTATGTATATTTTATATTGTATTTTACTGTATTTTTTTACTGATTGTTGTAAACTGCCCAGAGAGCTTTGGCTATTGGGCAGTATAGAAATAAAATAATAATAATAATAATAATAATAATAATAATAATACAACATTGACAAAAACATAATAAAACAGGGAGAACGATAACAGATAAATAACAGTTTAGATGATATAGCAAAAGAACTATTCAGTCAAAAGTCCGGGTAAGCAAGCAGGTCTTTAGCTTGCGCCAAAAGCTTGTAAGACTTGTGCCTCTAAAACTGATGGAAGATGTAGAGCATACCGGTTGTGCCCTTGGCTCAGGCCACCCTGGGGACTTCAGTCGGGACCTACCAGTATTTATTTATTTATTTATTTATTATATTTATACCCCACCTTTTTTCCTGCAAGGAACCCAAGGCGGCTTACATAATCCTCCTCCTCCTCTCCATTAGGCTAGGCTGAGAGTCAGTGACTGGCCCAAAGTCACCCAGTGAGTTTCATGGCCAAGCAGGGACTAGAACCCGGATCTCCTGAGTCCCAGTCCAACACTGTAACCACTACGCCACACTGGCTCTGTACATAATTTATATGTACAGATGCAGTTTTAGAAATAATTATTATAATTTAAATAGAAATACAACACATCTCATCATAGCGTGGAAAGAACAGGTGACCTGCGTGCCTTGCTTAGTCTGCTGTCCAGGTGCTGTTGAAGAGCAGCTTCAAGTCCCAGCTCTTCCTTCGGATGTTTGCACCAGATTTGGACTGGACAGCCCTTTAAATAGAGCAGTGTTCTCCAACCTTGGGTCTCCAGATGTTTTTGGCCTACAACTCCCAGCATGCCCCAGCCAGCTGGGGCATGCTGGGAGTTGTAGGCCAAAAACATCTGGGGACCCAAGGTTGGAGAACACTGAAATAGAGAGTGCCTTCAGAATAGAGGACAGTCTTCTTACAGCCCTTCAAACAGAGGACCTCCGTAAAAGAGGATACATGGGCCACCCTACAATTTGCATGTTAGTAATTGTGGAGGAAGGGGGGGCTGGCTGACTCGCCACACCCCCACCCTTTCCTACCCAAAAGGAACCAAGACCCCCAGAGATCTCAAGATACCAGATTGCCAGCCTCAGCTGTCTGCAATCCTACTTGAATCTCTGTTCAGGGACTTGCCTTTCTGACTGTAACCTGGATTTAGTTACTGAAGCCACAGAGCGGCTACAAAACCCATGTGGGGTAAAACCAAGAAAGGTTTATTCTGGTAGCATTTTACAACAACCAATAGGGAAATGAGAGAAGCACAAAATAGAGAGACACTTTAGTACACAGTAAAGCTGCAAAATAACAAAACCTGATTCTTAATATCTCTCAGGCACACAACTCTGTTACCTGAGGGTCAGTTCTCTTCCAGGGTTAGATCCAGCACAGCCTTGCTGACCGATGGAGATTACCACACCTACCCAAAGGTCCGAGATGGATAGCCTCCCACAAGGCTTGCCTTTACCAGAGCCCTCATTCAGCTAATTTCACCAGGAGCTACCTGGGGTCGGATCCTGAGGCCTCCCGAAGGCTTGGGCCTCTGCTTGGCTGGCCGCCATTGCTCCACAGCCGGCAGCCACGCGATGACCAAAGACAAAGACACAAAGGCTACACTTTGGGAATATACCTTTTCCCCTCCCCCCTCCTTCCTGTAGCTCTGCTGCCTTCAGCCAATCATGATGTACTTCACCTGGCCAGGCAGGGAGGGGAACTCATGACATTTGCACTTGAAAGCTTTTAGCCTGGCTTTTCCGGACTTCCAGGCGCCATCCATTCTAGAGGAACTATGCACACCCCACCCCACCCAGCCTCCAGCCGGTTCACACATGAGGTGTGTGTGTGTGTGTGTGTGTGTGTGCGTGTGCGTGTGGGAACCCCCAAAGGCTCTTTTCTCCACAGTAATACTTGAAAATGACATGAAAAAGTAACATGTCCACTGTCTGTGTATAGAAAAGATTCGGATGTTCAACTGCATGATCTGCCTGATGACTCAAATCTATAATCTTTCAATAACCATAACAATTTATATATGGATTTAATATAGTACACTAGAACTATTTCCAGAATATACCTAACCAAATGAGACATCCAGCCACTAAAAAAGCAGTGTTAATGCAGTTTAATTACTTCAGAGTACCTTCCTACACCTCTCAGTCATGCCATTATATTCCCCCCCCCCCATTTATCAAACCCGTGAATAAAAGCATTGTCCTTCACCATCAATCAGCAGCTACCATTTTTTGCTTTCCCAACCCATGGTTATTCACACCTCTGTATTCCTAAAGATGCATATCATTCCTGAGTGTAAGGTATAAATGTGTGATTTATAATGTCTTGAAACTGAATTCTGCTAAAGGCCCTTCTGCTATGCAAGATGGCAGCTGCTTTTTAAATTTTCTTTGATTTAGCTTCTCTCAGACTCTCCCAGCCTGCAGCTGTCAAAAGAAAAGTTCTTTGCCTGTGCATCTGAAAGGATGCTTTTATACTGACAATTGTTGCTGCAGTTCTGTCTTTCACAGATGGGCCACTGGGAAATTGGGGAAACTGCCCCTGGAAATCAAGAAAACAGGGGGCATTTAGCCAAGACATTTTGTTTACTGTCAATAAATGCAGCTGTAACATCCCTAGATCATTATTTCCCTCAGATCCCATGCGCTTAGTGCCTCTGTTTGCCTCATAGATTCAGGCCTTATTGAAAGTACAAACCCTTTTTGCCCAAGTTAACAAGAAAACTACAAACAACATTCCATATCAACTGTGCAAAGATGCTACTTTGAAAGTTTTTAATTAAAAATATGAATCACTGATGTACTCCTTCTGACTGACTCTCACACAGCCGGCCTTATCTTCAGGCAGAGTGAGGCGGCTGCCTCAGGCAGCTGATTTGGGGTGTCATGAAAGGGCAACAAATGGTTAGTTATTTGATTTATGATTGCTGTATTATGCTGCCAAGCAGTGGGAGAGGCACATGTGGGATTTTCTGACACAGGTGCCAAAATAAGTTGACCAGCTTTGGGTACTACCAACCATGACTTGGAAGGAAAGGGCACATTTTGCTGCTCTGCCTCAGGCAGCAAAGTGTCTTGGGCCAGCCCTGTTGCAAGGACTCAGACAAAGGTCTTTCCAAGCTTGGATGCATGAAATCCTTTTAATTAGAGATGCAAGAGACCACTGAATCTGCTGTAAGCCCTGGGAACTTGTTGAAGGATGGGATATATAAACCCCTAAGATAAATAAATAAATAAATTCCATTTGTTGTCATGTGACTATCAATCAGGGATACTATTTGGAAGGGCACAGACAGCCTCTCAGCATTTCCACTCCCCAATGAAATCTAAAATGACAACCCTGCTATCAACGATTACGCTCGACATGCCAGTTATTATGGGACTCGCACCTCTGAAGACAATGGGAACACAAGAAGGAAGAAGGCTGCCCAAGCTTGCAGCTCGTTCTGAATATGGAAGACAGTATAAATGGCACAGCTATACCATTTCTAATGGCCTAATTTGGGTAGCATCTTCCTAAATTAGTGTTTCCTGGATTGAAGCACCATTTTTTTCTGGAAGAAAAATGAATGTGCACTTCACTTGATACAAAAAAAAATATTTCCATTTTCTCAGTCATCTTCCACGATGGGCAAGCATTGTCCTTGCAACTGGCCAGTTAATATTGCCCACCATCATTCCAGCCTCAGTTTTGCTTGCTCAGTCAGGGCTAAGTGATGAGACGGTGTCCTTTGTTCTGGAGAGCTTCAAGCACCTGTCAGGCTTAGTGTTAGGGAGTCTCTGTGTTTCCTTAGTCCCTCCCTCAGACTGATGTTTCTGCCCATATATTCACAGAAAGAGGGAGGAACAGTCCTGCATGGTAGATGCATCCAGCGTGTGGCCTAGTTTTTCAAAGCATACTGTAACCCTGGATCTCCAACATGGTGCCTGCAGATGCTTCCCATGGCTCCAGGTTACCTGCCCCTCATGTATTTTTTAAAAGATGTGTTGTTGTTGTTGTTGTTGTTGTTGCTATTATTAATTGGGAGGTCGGTATGTTGCAAAGCAACGAGCTGTCCTCAAGCACCATCTTTATTTCCCAGAATGCCTCTGGGAATTTTTGTTTACCCCAGAGTCATTTTTAGAAAATAAAAGTGGTGGTTAGCTTGAGTCCGTGTCCAGTACTTCACTTTGAGGCATGCCCAGTAGGCTTGAGGGTGATGGGGAATATCCCGGAGGGGCAAGGTGGGGGAAGCCTCTTGGGGGGCTACAGGGGATGGCAGGGAGTGAGGAGGCATTTTGCCTGTGCTGTGTGTGTCTTGCCTAGTTGTTGGGGTTTGTTTTTTGGTGTGGTCTGGTGTGTATTAGCTGGCTTGTTTGCTTGCTGTGGTGTGTGCGTTTTGCTTGGTTTTGTTTGTGTGTGCGCGCACGTGTGTGTGTTTCTCTGAGCATCACCAGTTTACCTTCTGTGAAATGGGTATTTTGTTGTGCTTGGTGGGGGCAAATAGGTGATTTGGCATGTGAGGCTCGGACTTCACGTCTTTCTTGTGCTCCGTTTCTTTGCCAAGTTACTTGTCTCTAAGCCTCATCAGTTTGCCTTCTGTGGGAGGAGAAAATGGTGGGTTCACAGTCCTGGGTGCTCTGGGTGCTCTGCACTTCCTCAGAACCCTGTATCCCAATCCATGCTACAGTTTCTTTTCTTTGAAGTTGCCACTTTCAAAGGTTCTCCAAAGGTTGCCACTCACAAAGTTAATAAATGATGGCCAATTATTTTGCAACAAGCATATGGAATTATTTCAAAGGCATGAGATGTATTAACTGCATGTTAACTGTTTGTTAAACACATTCACATGCACAGAGATAATTATATTGGATAGAAACAATTTTTTAAATTAGAAATGGAGCTATCAGGGAATAGCCTTCCCCACCATTGGCCTTGCTGGCTGGGAATGATGGGAGTTGCAGTCCAACACATCTGGAGGCCACTAGGTTGGTGAATGCTGATGTAGATGGAAGGGAAGTACAGAAGGGCTTAATAGCTATCTTGTAGTCCTATTTCTAGTTGGAGTTATGGAGCATAGTGGATTGAGCTATGCTTATACATAATTCTCATACACCAATGAACCTAACAGAGGGACACCTTAGTCCTCATTTCCAAGGACTAACTACCTAAGGCACAGCCTAAGCAAAAAGTTTCTCACAGCTTATTGTTTTAAAATTTGCCTCACCTACCTCCGAATGCTCTACACATAGAACGCGAGCATGACAGGGATCTAGCTTTCTATGTGCATGGAGCAATTTTTTCTTTGAATAGGCAGCGTATCATACAACTCCCTTTACCAACCTGCCCATGTCTTAAGCTCTTCTGCTGAGAGGCCCTGCTCCAAGTGCCTTCCTTAATAGGAGCGCACTACAAAACTACAAAGGACTGGCAGGGCCGGCGCTACCGCTAGGCCAACTAGGCTGTTGCCTAGGGCGCGTAGCGGAAGAGGGCGCAGAACGCTGCGCTCCTCTTCGCTGCCGGCGCGTTCCTGCCCTGCCCGCCCGCCCGCCTCTCCGAGAAAGCCAGGTCAGTGCGGGGGATTGCGCCCGGAGTAGTGGTGGGGCCGAGCCTGGGTGCCTCCCCCCCACCTTGCCTCGCCTCCGTGCCGCCTCCCACCTCGCCTCGCCTCGCCTCCCCCCCGCGCCGCCTCCCCCACCTCGCCTCTCCTCTCCTCCGCGCCGCCTCCCCCCCCGACACCTACCTTCTCCGCGCTGTTTCCGGAGCCCTGCCCACGCTCTGTTTTGGCGGGAAGAACCAGGGCAACAGGGCTTAAACAGCCCTGTTGCTCTGGTTTCCCCTGGCCAAAAACAGAGCGCGGGGGTCCCTTTTCGGAGGAGGCGTGGGAAGGTAGGTGGGGGGCGGCAGCGGCAGCGGCAGCGTGCGGGGGGGTCCGGTGGCGGCGGGGGGGGCGGGAGGTTGCAGAGCAGGGCTGCTTTCCGGAGCCCCCCCCGGCACGAGGGGGGGCGCTAAATATAATTTAGCCTAGGGCGCCAAACTGCCCTGCACCGGTCCTGAGGACTGGACTGGAGAGGGCTTTTTTTTCAGTGGTGGCACTCTGGCTCCAAGCTTGTAGGGAGGGCTCCATTGCCCTCCCTACAAGCTTTTAGATGCCAGGTTAAGGACAAACCTGGATGCATGTCAACTCAGAAATATGCCTCATGCAGTCCACTGGGGCTTGCTTCCACATATGTGTGTACCAGACTGCAGCTGAGCAGGACAATCCCAACTCCCGTGGTGGAGAGCTCAGAGTATCCAACAATTCCAAAGCCCTGCGGAAGAGCAGAAGAGGGGGGGGGAGTGGCACTTCTGCTTGCCCTACTCTCCCAAGGGCCAGTTTGGCAGCAGGGTGGCGTTGCAAGTTCCCTCTCATTGAAACAAATGGGAGTCTGTTGACCTATCAGTAGCTAGGTCGCAGGCCGTCTGGGGGCCAGGAGAGCAGTGAATTCTGAAGATCCACAGCACCACCCAGAATGTCCCCTGGGCTGCCTCCAGCACACATCCTGTGCCCCCATTCTGATGTTAGAATTCTGACATGGGGGGGGGGACTCCCATGAGTGTTTCCAGTGCAGCTGGGGAAGGAATCTGAGGACGGATCTGGATCTCCCCCTCCGAGGGCGGACTTCTCTCTCCACTTTCAGAGGGGGAGATCCAATGAATCCTGTAGGATTACTCCTTAAGGCATTTTTAACCCAGGCTTTTAAAATATGTGTATATTTCCTCCACATTGTTTTGTGATTTTATTGCTGCCTTTTTATGATATCGACATCTCTGTTTTATTATATTATATAGTCTACGTATGCTGTACACTGGCCTGGAATCTGGTCTGATGAAGGGCAGTATAGAAAAGTTTAAAATAAAATAAAAATCAGATCTAGGGCAACCCAGAAACGGTTTTATTATATGATGAGGTTATGAAATAAACTTAATATGACAAGCTATTTGATGCATAATTATCATATAATCATCATAAAGACAAAGCACAAAAGCATTTTATTTTATCCTAGTTTCCATTTGGTCATGTTGCAAGAAATGTTGTGGCTGAATACAGAAACAGATATTTGTGATAGAAATGTTTACTCCTCAGTCCTCCTCTCCTTTGCTTATGCTAGTATGTGAAACCAGGATCTCTGGCCTTTTCATTTGCATGTGGTTTTAAAGTTTGATTTCATTCTTTGGCTGCTGCAGAGGTCTATTATTATTATTATTATTATTATTATTATTATTATTATTATTATTATTTCATTAGATTAGTAATTAGTAGTCAGCTGATAGTAAGCCAGTCATTAAAGCAACGCAAATAGATTGTTCTATTTATTCTTAGTTAAATCTCAGATTAAAATCTTCAAGATGTCATATATATTTTGCATTTTTAGTTGCTTTTCTCTTCCAAACCTTTACATGCAGGATTTGGGGGGGCGGGGGGGAGATCCCTAGTATGCTTTGATAGACAACACAATGAACACTTAAGGCAGATTGCTCTTGTCTTGCCACATGAAAAAAAAAACATGTGAATGAGGCTTTTCAAAGTGCATAATCCTATTTACGATCACTAATTGAAGTACTGTGTTTGTCAAAAGCACCAAACCAGTCGTTAGTTGTTTAGAAGCCAGGCTGGCTCATCAACTTGAGGGGGGGGGGGAGTACTATTTTATTTATATTCTCCACCATGCCCAAATCCAAAAGGACACAATAAAGATGTCTATTTTAATGCTGATCATGTTAAGTTTCAGTGGAGCTAGCTTGTGCTCTGTAAAACAAACAAACAAACAAACCCCATTAAGAGTCTTTATGACCAAAAACCAACAAAGCTGTTTAGAATGCTGAGTGCCAGTCCCTTTCTTCAGGTGGGTAAAAATTTATAGGAATGGGTGAGAATTTTGGCTGGTTCTTTTAAAAAAAAAATAATTACCACAGATTTCTTCAGATACCTCGGAAAGAACTTGATATTAAAAAGATTTGAGTGTGGGAGAAAGCAAAACTGCTGGATTCATCCATCCAGGCAGAGGGCTCTGGGTGTTTAGGTCTTAAAAGTCTGGGTTTGAATTCCATATTGGGTTTGAATCAACCATATTTAATTCTGCTGCTGAATTAGGGTTGCCTTTCCACCTCTTTTTTCAGACAGGTTCCTAATCTTTAACAGCTACATGGCAGGCAGATGCAGCATGCACCTCTCCCTGCTGGGAGTAGCTGTATCTTGAATTTGGCAAGCACAGATAAGTGAGGCATTTGTTTGGTTTGTGTGTGTTTTTTTATAAGAACTTACCAAAGTTTCTTCATAAACAGAAGGAATGTGCATTTAAAAAACAAAACAAACCCTGAATGTGGGAGAAAGCAAAACTGACAGATTTGTCCATCCCTAGAAGAGAACGAATGAGCCTCTGTTCACTAGGTCCATCTAGTGGCTGGGAAGCAAGCTGCTATCATATTTTTACTAATACAGTAATACCTTGGATTGCAAGTAACTTGGTTTGAGAGCGTTTTGCAAGACAAGCAATTTTTTAAATATTTATTTAATATTTTTTTACTTGATATACAAGCGACGTCTTGCAATACAAGTACAGTAGTACGGCTTAAATTAAAAATCTCTACAAATTTTTTGGGGGGGACTTCGTTTTGATATAAGAGTGTTTTGGATTACAAGCACGTTTCCGGAATGAATTATGCTCTCAATCCAAGGCATGACTGTACACTGATCTAAAAGTTTACTGATTGTTGCCAGGGCTTCCTTCAGGATGGATTCCCAATACAAATATCTCAAGTGAGAATCAATAGTGATGGGGTTTCTGGTAGAAAGGTAAGCTCACCAGGATCTTTTAAATACCTATAATATATACTTAGTTGTTGTTATGAAGGAAACCTATTTTATCTCAATGTATAACTTTTCATCCTTCAGTGCCTAAAGGTAAGTCTCTACTTTTGCTACACAAAATTGGGTGGAACAGCTAATATTCTGGAAGACATTTTGAGTACAGGCAGTACCCGAGTTAAGAACGTCCAACTTACAGACAACCCCTACTTAAGAACAGACTTCTGGGTACCCCGGCACTACATCGTTTACATAGAGTACATAGCGTAGTATACTATGCAATTTGTGTAATTTACGCAATTTGCGTAAATGCAGATTTTAACGTATCGAACGCAATGCTGTTCCGACTTACATACAAATTCGACTTAAAGACATTCTTAAGAACGGAACTCGTTCGTAACCTGGGGACTGCCTGTACTGCGTCTTGAGTACTGCGTCCAGTTCTGGGCACCACACTTTAAGAAGGATGTGGACAAACTGGAAAGGGTTAAGAGGAGGGCAACAAAGATGATTAGGGGACTGGAAACAAAGCCCTGTAAGGAGAGACTGAAGGAACTGGGCATATTTAGCCTTCAGAAGAGAAGATTGAGGGGAGATATGATAGCACTCTTCAAGTACTTGAAAGGTTGTCACACAGAGGAGGGCCAAGATCTCTTCTCGATCATCCCAGTTTGCAGGACATGGAATAATGGGCTCAAGTTACAGGAAGCCAGATTCTGCCTGGACATCAGGAAAAATTTCCTGACTGTTAGAGCAATATGCCAATGGAACCATACCTAGGGAGGTAGTGGGCTCTCCAACACTGGATGCATTCGAGGTGCAACTGGATAGCCATCTGTCAGGGATGCTTTGACTTGGGTTCCTGCATTGAGCGGGGGGGGGGGGTTTGACTTAATGGCCTTATAGGCCCCTTCCAACTCTACTATTCTATGATTCTACGTGCTCCCAGACATTTGGCCCAGAGTCACAATGTGCCACACGGAAGTTGCCTTTTTACACTTATATCAGGGGAAATTGGCAAAAGATTACAGAGCAAAGATCAGACAAAAGAATATCACTTTATTACTAAGCAGAGATTAATGAGTTTGCCAATTTGGCACAAAGAGGTATGATACAGAGAGATCAAAGCTTGGACTGGCAGCTTACTTGATTAAATCTAGAGGATCAGGAGCAAGGAAATGAGAGGGTGGTAGTCATCTGGCAACTTGTGTGTGGGAGGCCTAGTCGGAATGGGGCAAATGCGAGATGTACATGATGCCAGGTTGGTCAATGCAAGGAGTAGAACAGAGTTAGCAGGACGAGATCAGGAAAATTAAGAGAGAGAAAGAATTTGGAATGCAGATATTTACCTCCTCCAGAGGAGAAGGAATATAAGACCATTCTATCTTATGGGTTCACAGTGATCCAAAAGTTTTTTGCATGGACAAGATACCAGACTATAAGGATCTTGCTTCATGAATTATAGATGGATACTTCACTCTTCCCTGCAGGTTATTTTAGTTCCTAATTGGTAAAGAGAAATGGCTGGACTTAACATGGTCTCAGGCAGAGCAGAAGCTAACAAAAATCAAACTCAAATCAAACTCCTGCAGTTCCTTGTGGGTAGCTCTTTCTGAAACCTTGGGTTTTAGGGGTGGGGTCTGGTTGCCCCCAAAAAGGTCCAAGTCTACTGAGATGTCATGCCATGGGTGCTTTGTATATATTATAGGTACAGTAATACCTTGGATTACAAGTAACTTGGTTTGAGAGCGTTTTGCAAGACAAGCAAAATTTTTAATATTTATTTAAATTTTTTTGACTTGATATACAAGCGACGTCTTGCAAGACAAGTACTGTAGTACGGCTTAGATTAAAAATCTCTGTACAAATTTTTTGGGAGGGATTTTGTTTTGATATAAGAGTGTTTTGGATTACAAGCACCTTTCCGGAATGAATTATGCTCTCAATCCAAGGCATGACTGTATTTAAAACTGGATTGGGTGTTCTAGGCTGAACTTGTCCTTCCCTTTAGGTACACCCAGAGTTCCATGTGCAAACCCTGGGTAGAGGTTCCTAATCTTCTTGGCTGTTTACTGTTGATTGCTCTACTGGTAGGGATGGTGCCTTATCACTTGCCACTGCTCTTATTAGCCAATCCAAAATAGGGTGGTCACTTAGGAATCACCAACAAAGAAAAGAGGAAATGCATCACCAAAAAAGAGGACAAAAGAGGACACACATCTGCACACAATTTGCATATGCTATATATATGTGTGTGTGTGTGTGTGTGTGTGAAGAGAAAGCCATAGCCCCCCCCCCCACACACACACGTATATGCACACATACCGCAAGATAGCATCAGACACCCAAGAATCACAATAGGAGTCATTAACATGCCCCCTGGCAAGTCCCTGGTCTGGCAGCCAAAGGAGCTGTGGAATATTCATTCCCAGGTGTTGGATAGAAGAAAGGAACAGCCAAAGACTCCTAGGTGCTGGGCAAACAAGAAAAACCAGTCGTGCCAGGAGGGGGCACGACAAGAAGGAGGGGCCCCAACGGAGGGTATAAAGCCCAGGGTCAGTGGCAGGAAAAGGGTTGTTAGTCGTGAGGCAGCAAGCTGCACAAAGGTCCATGGCTCAGGACCTCCACCTCCAACCCTGGGGAGCTCCCAGTGAACAACGCTAACATAGAACAGCCCTTTCGGAGTTAAGCGGCTTTCTAGGAACAAGGCATTTCCAGGTACGACTGTCTGTATTGCTTTTGCGGCTCGCTACCAGCTCAATTGTAGGTGTGTGCTTAGCGTGGCGCTTTGTATATGTTCTGTTACGCTTCATTAAACTCTGTTTACCCATAACAGTGTAGTAGCGTCCATTCAAAACTCGGTCTCCTCGCTTTGCCTGCGTTATAATTGGTCGCAGCTTCTGCCAGAGAGCTGCGTACCGCTGATAGAGGGCTACCCGAGTCCGGGTTAACCCCTGCGTGGCTGAACCCGCCAAGAAGGACAGTTGCAGTCTTTCTCCACTATATATATAATGTTTAGATGCAAATTTAGAAACTATTTATAATTTAAATAGAAATACAGGACATCTGTGTGCTGTGCTCAGTGTTGATGGGCAACAGTCCTTATGGTTATGGTTCTTTATCTTTAAACTGGCACTGCACAGGATGGCCCTTCAAATAAAGGATGCTTTCAAATTGAGGTCTGTCCTCTGTAAAAGAAGATATATGGTCATCCTAATTCAAAAGGGTGCACTCATGGTGGCTGAGTGCAAAGCAGGCCAGGTATAGAATATAAGGCATTTGCATGTACTCAGAGTTTTCATGCTCCTTTGTAAAATGAGGATGATCCACAGCTAGTAAACACTATAAAACAAAGGCAGCTGGAGTGTACTGCAACTTGAGGATTGTGAAATGTGCTGCTTCATCATGCCGTGGCAACCTCAAGCCTCTCCTTGAGATACTTTACTGAAGCACATGGGATTTTCCAAAGTCAAGGTATTAGGAGTTTACTTAAAAGGCACTGAGGCTAAGCTCCTTGGTAACAGCTCCCTCAGAAATCATTTTGTGAAATAGTTTAACAACAACAATAATGGTTGAACTTCCCATATTGAAAATACTAGCATCGGGGGATGAAATGGAAGCACATGCTGAGGCGTGAGTATGAGTAAATCTTCCCTTTAAACTCCAGGTTAAGCATGAAGTTTAAGGACTTCTTTGGAATGGTGTTAGACTGAAGTGCCTTAAAACAGGCTCATCATCTCTTTATATGTCTTGCCTGTTGTCTTGAACTTTCTGAGAGGTCTGGTGTGCACAATCATTTTTCTCCTACTAAACGGCCCAAAAGGGAACGCCATACTCACGGGGTCACACAGTTCCCTCCAATTAGACTCCTCCTAAATCAGGACTCAGCTGGTCTTGCACTTCTTCCAGGTCAGAGGTGATTACTTTGGTGCCTTTATGGTAAATTAAGAATGAGGTTGCAGTGCATGAGTCTGGTATGCTATGTAATTGGCTGTACATTTTCTCCTGATGCTAAATGCTAAATAATAATAATAATAATAATAATAATAATAACAACAACAACAACAACAACAACAACAAAAGAAGAAGTCTCTGCGCTTCCTTTTACAGCTGTTTCCTACATAGTGGCTTGGGGCCCAGCAGGTGTTAGAATCATAGAATCATAGAAAAGTAGAGTTGGAAGGGGCCTACAAGGCCATCAAGTCCAACCCCCTGCTCAATGCAGGAATCCAGGTCAAAGCATCCCTGACAGATGGCTGTCCAGCCGCACCTTGAATGCCTCCAGATTGGGAGAGCCCACCACCTCCCTAGGTAGTTGGTTCCATTGTCTTATTGCTCTATTGTTGTTTAGGTGGGTTGCAATTTGCCAGTGTATTCAGGCAGACAACTAGGCAGGTAATTCAGGGCAAGCAGCTAAGAGGAACGGTTGATACTCAATATTCAAAAGTCACCCTGCATGTGCCAGCACGTGCTGCAACCCACCGTGGCTTAAATACCTAAGCCACAGTGAGCTGCAGTGATCATGCAAACCCGGTCTTTGTCACTCCATTGAGAGGGACCACTCAGGGGTCCTTACAACATATGGGACTTCTAGATGGTTAGTGCTAACCCCTGAACCACAGTCTGAAAGCCACATCAAACTGTTATTTTAGATGGTGTTAAGGCATTTTGCTAGTACATGGGTGTGTGGGCAGATGTGGCATCATGAGATTCCAGCATAAAAAAACAAGAGGTCTATCGTTCCAGAATACTAATCCACCAAGCCAAATTCTAGCAAGCAGCTGTTGCGCAAGTGCTTTCCTCTAGGAGAACAAGGGCCACCAATTGTCCATGTCTGAAGCAGCCCTAAACAGCTTGGGTCTATGCATCTGCAGTTTCTCTTTTATCTCTCTAAATCAGGGAACTTGAAGAAGTCTTTTTCTCTTGTTTACATGAGAATCATGGCAAATTTCAGTGTCTTAATATCCATGGTCTCTGACATTTTGATATGCTCATAGCAGGCCTGGGGGACATTTTTCACTCTGAGGATTGCATTCCATCATGGGCAAGCTTACAAGAAGGTGTGTGTGCATGCCAGCAGTGGACAGGGTCAAAGTCAAATGTGGGTGGGGGCAAACCCACAGAACACACCCCATTTATACACATCCATCTGCACACTCCCTCTAATTTACACACATTCTTACACACACAGAGATGCTCTTCCCATGTAGCAATTAGACTTGAAAGAAGCGTTCCATTGGAATCAATGGGAAGCTTTTATAAAAGCCTGATTTCTCTGAGGGGGGTGATTTAGGGGAAGTCACAGCTGGAGAGGGAAGGGTTAACCCTCCTCTCTTAGCTGTGACCCCCCTCCAGCTGTGACCCCCCCATCATCCCCCCACTACTTGAAAAAGCCTCCCATTAATTCCAATGGGAGGCTTTTTCCATGTCTTACTGATATGCGAGGGGCAAAGGGGGGGCACACAGGCTGCATCCAGCCTGCTGGCCACTGGTCCTTCACTCTTAGGTTATAGAAAAGGATGACAGTGGTTCCCTAACAGAAAGACAGAACATTGACAGGATTTAGACGAGACAACAACCCATCGTGGGTTGCTTGCTACCCACGATGGGTTGTCATATCGTACGAACCCAGACCGATTCCCACAGGCAGGGTGACTTGTTTGAGGGGGCAAGAAGCCACCCTGACAACCCATAGCTTCTTTTACGGGTTCTTGTACCCACAATGGGTTGGTGTGTCGTCCAAACCTGGGCGACTGCTGCCATCACGGGTACCGGGAATCAGCTAGCGATTCGCCTGGCAAGAGTGGCAAAAACTTCTTGTTGCTCTTGCCAAGCTGGCCAGCACTTGGGGGGGGTGACTGGCACTGGCTGGGTGTCCCCTGCTGCAATTATGAGCCATTTCGGCTCGCCATGCCCTTTTTGCATTTTACCCTCGTGGGGGGGGGGGGATCAGGAAAGCCGGCCTGGGAGCTGGCTTCTGCAATCCCCATTTTGACAGCCACTGATAGCCCCATCAAAATGCCTGAGTGGCACCTTGGAGGGGCTGTCAGATCTTTAAAAGAAAAATATAGAGGACTTTCCAGAAAACGCACAACATTTGGAAGTCTTATTTAGGGGGTGGGGGGGGAAAGGTTATCAAATTAATGGATTGGATGGAAAAAATGGAGTCTAGACAACAAATAATTGAAACGCTTGGGCCAGGTAGAATTTTGTGGTTAAATTTAATGCAATTAGATCAGTGGACCAAGGAATGGAAGTGGAGAAATGAGTATGATAGGGAACTTACTGGATTTGAAAAGAAAGTGGTGCCTAGAGAACTTGTAGAAGGGAACATCTCTTCAAGAGGTATAACAAAGAAGATATATAAAACAATTCAAAAAATTGAAGAGCAAAAAGATAATCTCAAGATGGTATGGGATATGGAATTTGGGGAGGAGACTTCAAATGAAGGGTGGAAAAATATTTGGGGCAGACGTATATTAAGAAACATGTCAGTAAGGATAAAAGAAAATTTCTATTACCGGTAAATTATTTGGAGATGGTATCTGACTCTGGTAAGATTAAATAAAATAGATAGTAATCGTTCTCCATTGTGTTGGAGAAGATGCCAGGATCTTGGTACTTATGCTCATATGTGGTGGAGTTGTAAAAGTGCACTGGATTTCTGGAACAAAATTTTTGTAGAAATTTCAGAAATTATTGGTCTTAATTTGGAGGTCTGTTTAGCGTTGTTATCAATAATGAAGAAACTTGTTTGTTCTCAAGATATAAAGGAACTAACTGCAAATTTGTTAACCGCGGGGAGATTAATGATAGCAAGGAAATGGAAAGTTCAACATCAGTTTTCAATTATTGATTGGTATAAAGAGGTGTGGGATATCGCCTTAAATGATAAATTAACTTGTAGTATCAACTGTAAAAAGGAACAATTAAAGAAAAATAACTTCAAGGATATTTGGGGACAATTCCTAGACTATGTTATAGTAAAGGGAAAGGGGAGTAAGCCATGTCAAGATATGATGTATTTTTGGAATATTGAATAATAATGGATTATTATGATATAAATTATTTCTTGGTCCCGTGGTGATGGGTGCACCTTAGTAGCTATATGTATTTTTAAAATTTTGTTTTATATATAATGTTTGAAATAAAGTTAAATAAAATTTAAATAAAAAATAAAAAATTGTGCACAAAATGTGTGCAAATAAATTTGTATGTATTTGTTTTAATTTAGCCATATTTGTGCAAGTGTGGACATTTGCAGTTGAGCGAGTGTAGGAATTGAAGTCTTGGCTGGGACAATGTACTGGGGGGTACTTGCAGCCAAAACGCAGCAGGTACCAACCCTGTTCATTGCCCAAAAGATTCTTTTTCCCTTTGCTTTCTCTTGACAGCTGTCAAAAGGCAAGCTGTAAAGAGAAAGCAAAGGTGTGAGTGAGCTTTGCTTGTGAAAAGGGGGTGGCGTTCTTTACACTCCCTTTGTGGCTAGATCCTCCACTTTTTTTTTTGCCCTGACCTTCCTTGGGCTTGGGGGGATCAGTTTCCCCTTGGCCTCCTCCCAGGGAGTCCAAGGGGAAAGCGCCCCCCACTCCCCCTGGCAAGCTCCTAGCCCGGGGGAGCGGGGTGGGTGGGTTATTCTGTTTGCAAGTGCTGCACTCCGTGCTGACAAGCAGAATTGGGAATGGGGGGAGTGATTTTGTTTGCCAGTGCTGCATGCAACGCTGGCAAACAAAATAGCACCTCCCCACTTCCCTAGGTGAGGAGCTTGCCAGGGGGAGTGGGGGGTGCTTTCTCCTGGGTCTACTGGGGAGTAGGCCTAGGAGAACAGGCCTCCTCATGCCCGCCAGCCAGTGCGATCGCAAGGCGATCGCACTGGCCAGCAGACCCGATGAGGCCCATTTTCCTGGGCCTACTCCCGGGTAGACCTAGGAGAATGCGCCTCCTCTCTCCCCCGCATCCACGGTGCCGATCACCCTATGGGGTGATCAACACCATGGGCAGGGGGGTTGTGTTCTCCTGGGTCTACGTGGAAGCTGGCCCATGAGAACGTGCCTCGTCCCCCCCCATCCCATCGCTCTTGAGGAAGCCCAGTGGCAGGTGGCTCATCATCCCTTCCCCTTAGAATCATAGAATCATAGAAAAGTAGAGTTGGAAGGGGCCTACAAGGCCATCGAGTCCAACCCCCTGCTCAATGCAGGAATCTAGGTCAAAGCATCTCTGACAGATGTCTGTCCAGCTGCACCTTGAATGCCTCCAGAGTGGAGAGCTCACAACCTCCTAGGTAGTTGATTCCATTGTTTGCTGACAGTCAGGAAATTTTTCCTGATGTTTAGGTGGAATCTAGGTTCCTGTAACTTGAGCCCATTATTCCGTGTCCTGCAAACTGGGATGATCGAGAAGAGATCTTTGCCCTCCTCTGTGTGACATCCCTTCAATACTGGAAGAGTGCGATCATATCTCCCCTCAGTCTCCTCTTATGAAGGCTAAACATGCCCAGTTCTTTCAGTCTCTCTCATAGGGCCTTGCTTCCAGTCCCTTTATCATCCTTGTTGCCTCCTCTGAACCCGTCTCCAGTTGTCTATGTCCTTCTTAAAGTGAGGTGCCCAGAATGGACGCAGTACTCAAGATGAGGCCTAACCAGTGCCGAGTAAAGGGGAATTATCACTTCCCGCGATTTGGAAGCTATACTTCTATTAATACAGCCCAACATTGACACAAAAAGGAGAGCAAATGGTTAGTTATTTAATTTATTATCATTGTATTTTTCCTGTCGTGGGTGAGGCAGGGGGAGAGGACCTTGTGGGATTTTCTGCCTCAGGTGCCAAAATAACTTGACGGGCCTTAGGTACTATGCCCTTTGCTGCTCCACCTCAGGAAGCAAAATGTTTTGGGCTGGCCATACTTCTGGGGTAAAGTTAGGGCAGAACTTGTCAAATAACAGAGGAATCTGAAAGAAGCTGCCAGCTTATGGGTGGAGTTGGGAAGGAACTGGACTCTACTGGCATTTCAGACTTCAGTAATGCCTGATCTGATAGAATATTTTATATGTTGGGGCAGTAAAATACTGCCTGGTTGGCAAACGCATTGATCAGTAGTACACAAAAGCTATAATTGGCCTACAGCTATCAGGGATATTGAAGAGACCTTGGTCTCGAGTCACAAGTTGAGTCACGAGTCTTTGGACCCGAGTCTCGAGTCCGAGTCCTTGGTCCAAATTGGTGAGTCCCGAGTCACTCCCAAAACTGACTCCACAAGTCCCTATTAAAATCAATGGGGGTTTTCCCCAACAAAATAAGGCTATTTCAGATGTGTGGCTTTAATAAATTCTAGGCACAAGTGTGCCTTTTTATTTCAAAACTCTGCAACTGATTTTGGCAAGAACAGACCAGGCAGACAAACCCAAAATAACCAGGCAGGCAGAGGAGGCAGGGAACCCCAAAGCAGGCAGGCAGAGGCCTTTGTCTTGGACAATTCAAACTGTGGAACTGGTCAAGAAGAGACCAGGCAGGCAGAGGAGGCAGGGAACACCAAACAGGCAGGCAGAGGCAGCCAAACCCAAAATGTCTGACCCTAACCCTAACCCCCACAACAACACATCAATCAAAAGAAATCTCAACACATCGTTGGGGCTGAGCTCCTGGTAGCTGTCCATAGTGGCCGAGCAGCAGCACGCCTCGCTTCCATGCGCTCTTTGCCGGCGTGCTCCTCTCCACTCCTTCTGGCACAGCCCAGGGATGTTGACGAGTCCTTGGTCTCGAGTCCCGAGTCGAGTCTCGAGTCCCATTAAAAATATTGGGACTCGAGTCCGACTCGAGTCAGAGGGGGGACTCAGTCCGACTCACGAGTCGAGTCCTCGAGTCCGAGTCCCCATCCCTGACAGCTATGCCACATTTCACCAAGGACTGTTCTCCACATAAACAAGAATCCAAAAGGAGAAATGCAAGGGAATGACAGATGAAGACCTGCACAGAATATCCATGAAAATATCCATACTAGCGGACTGTGGTATTAACTCAGGATTTCTGACTGCAAACGGTTTTTTTCTCTCCAGTTGCATTTTAACAGGGATGCTTACCTCGCCTTTAGAGAGGCATTATTTGAACCAGGCAAACAGTTTTTCTAGCAGCAACAACCATGCAAATTTCCAGATGTCTTCAGGGTAGATGGTACAAGTTAACCACAGATTGACTCAGTTTCACCTCAGTACTAACTCAAGTTTCCAGTTGTAGCCAAAGTGCTTTTAAGAAGGCAATGCCAAAAATCCCATCTAGCTAAATAGTTACATGTCCTATTTCTTGATTTACAAAAAGAATGTCATGGGGTTTTTGGAACCACAGACAGATCAGAACTGCTCAGTCTAAGTTACCATGGCAAACCACTTTCCGTTAAACTACTGAATTAGATAATGAATTAAGCTCAGCACCATCCATATCTCTTAAACTAAGAACAGACATTGTCTGCAACTGCATTGAGTTGATTACTGGCTGGCCACAATACAACCACAATAGGCAAGAAAAAGATGTTAAGTTGATATTTATTTCTAAGCAGATTCTCGGCCAGAGGCCCCCTTCTTGATGATAACAAAGCAGTACCCTACTTGAAAGCATAGCTTCATATTCATGCAGAGGACATGCATATAAATCAGGGGTGGGTGGAAAGTAGATCTCCAGACGTTTTGGACTTGAACTCCCAGCATTACTGACTATTGGCTATGATGGCAGGGGCTTCTGGGAGCTGAAGTCGAAAACATCAGATCTACCTTCTGCCCTCCCCTGATGTAAATGACACATCACTCCCCCTATTTTTAAACAAAGGTATTCCACATGTACATGTGCTTGGTGGCCAAATGAGGCCAGGGAGAGGGCAGGAAGTAGCTGCTAATGGGGTGGTGGGGAGAGACTCTCGAGGTATGCATAGAGTTGTGAAGGCCTGGGAAACCCTCCCAAAAACAGGGGGGGGGAATCTGGGGGGGGGATTAACATCTTTTTCCAGGGTCAATTTTTTGTCCTTGGGAAAAATCTAGGGGGAAAGGGGAGTTTTTCCCAGTGTCTCCCTTCCATTTTCCTGAGGTTTTTCCCCTGGGCCTTCACATCTCTAGGTATGCAGCAACATTGTGGATTAAAAAAACCCTACTGCCCCCCAGTCCCAGGTCTCCAAACTGTTGGAGACTGCAAGTTTGCATGTCTGTGCTGCTGCCCTCATGCTGCCACTTAATCTGGACAGCAGAGAGCCAGTCGGTTTGACACTAGACTAGCTTGAAGGGAAGGAAGCAGCGTGTGTGTGTGTGTGTGTGTGTGTGTGTGTGTGTGTGTGTGAATGCTCACTTTCAAGCAGCTCCTAACCCCCACTGGATCCTTTAAGCTGCCAGGAGGGCTGCCCCCTTGAAGCTGAAAGGATCTCAGAAGGGGGAACTGCTCTCACGGGAGGCATGTCCTCAAGTGTGTGTCTCCTCAGGCCAATTTGCTGCCCCACAAAGGCACTTTCCATCCAGCAGGATCTTTCAATAGCTGCCCACTTTGGAGGAAGAGGAGAAGAAGGCTGAGCAGCAGCAAGAGGGCTGGCTGAAGGGAGGAGGGAGAGAGAGAAGAAGTTAACAGGTAGACTGGGCGAGGCAAGGATATGAAGGAGGGTCCTGGTGGCCATGTGTCCACTCTGTCGTTTACAGAGTACTATTTTGAAAGCATCCTCTATTTGAAGGGCTGCTGGGCAGCCCAAGTTCGATATTAAGATAAAGGACCATCGGAAGAAAGAGCTGGGCCTTGAAGTTGCCCATCAAGAGCACCTGCACAGCAGACTGAGCCAGGAACGCAGGTCACCTGGTCACACAGTTTTCCACACTATAGTGAGATGAACCGTGTTTCTGTTTACATTATAGTAATTATTTCTAAATGTGCATGTGCAACTTTAATGCAAAGCAGTGTCCTCTTTTTTGGCAGTTCACAAGTGGCCACCCTAATGAGCGAGTCCGTTGGCTGAGGCAGAAGAACAGGAGCAAGGAAGGGGGCAAGCTCTAAGCCCCGGCTAGGGATGTATGAGAAATTCGTTTCAGTTCGTTTTTGATCAGGATTTACCCAGTTTGCACCTTCTAGGTCTAACACAGACTCAGACACAATCTGCAGTCGAAGTCCGTACATTTCTGAGCTTGCAATGTTATTCGCAGACACCCCCCCCCAAATGTGTTCAACAGTATGCATACATATGAAAAAATGCATACTTTTGAAAAATGCACACAAGTACACTTTAACCAATGGGAGGGAGAAGAATGTGTCCATTTCCAAGATGCACACAATTGATGCATACGTTTGGGAAAATCTGCACAGAAATACGCATGGATTTCATGCAAAAATTAAAAAAAAACAAAGCTCGCAATCTGATACGGACTCGAGTTGCAACAAGCTTTGAGATGAAATTCAGAGAACTTTGGTAAGCTCAGGTTTTGCTGATTCACACCTACCAGCAGCTCCTTCTCAAAAGCTCGCAGAGCTGAGCGGTGGGGCAAGAAGCCAGGTGGAAGCAGCGGGGTCCTTGGGGGCACCCTGCGGCCAATTCCCCTTCCTCCTGCACCCTCTACTGTGAGGGAGTGGCCACCGCCCCTCAAAGCTGAAAGGACCCTGCTGGTGATTGAGGGGACTGCAACGGAAGAGAGGAATTCCGGCTGACATGAAACAGATGGTGCGGTTGCCGTCACATTGAGGCCTGGGATGGGAGAGGTAACTGGTTGGTTAATACTCAGAGAATGTTCCTGCTGTGTATGTGTGTGGGCAGAGGCATGGTGTGTGAGATTGCACCAGGGTAAGGCGGGAGAGGCAACCGAGGTGCCAGGCAGGTTGCCAAGCCAGTTTGTTAGGTTTTTATAAAACGGCCACTGATTTTTTGTTGATGCTCATTATGTTAATGGCAAAGGTTTTAATATCTATGCAGAGATTGGGGTTGGTGTTTGAGAAAAAAAGAATATTGTTATTGAGGTATGATTGAGATATTGTTATTGAGATGATTGAGATATCGTTACTGAGATGATTGAGATATTGTTATTGAGATATTAATAACTAATAATAATGCTATTGAGATATTATTGGCTTGGATCCCAAATTGCTCCTCCATCCAGGAGGAGCGTGATTTTATTCAGCTCCTTGCTTTATCTGCAGCTCAGTGCACCATATCATGCACCATTCTCAAGTGCCCCCCAACCTCATGAGCAGATATTCAGGGGGCTGGAGAGGGAAAGAGGAGGGCCCCGTTTTGTGAATGTTAACAGATCCAAGCCATTATGTTTCAAAATGTATTGTTAATTTTGTTATTGAAATGCTTATTGGATTGGGGTTTTCTTATTTTTGGTTGCTTGCTTTGCATACTTTGAGGCGCCTTGATCACAATTTCCCTTGTGATAGGGCAGCCTATAAATCAAGTATAATCTAATTTGCTCTCTATGCTGCTCTCCCAGTGCTGGGGGGGGGGGAATCAGTGGGGATTGGGATATTAAGAATGATGGAAATGAGTGATTAATCAGAAGCAGGTCTTTTTGCACAGGGTCAGCTTCGGCAAACTCTGCATATTTATTTATTTATTTATTTATTACTATATTTCTATGCTGCCCATTAGCCGAAGCATGTTAATTAGGGGCTGTTTTTCACAGCCATTTCTCCTGGTGTAACAACTCCTGTACTCACTTTATCTTTTGGTTGGTATACATATTCAAGGAGGTGCCAGAGAGAGAGCAGCTGCTAAGCAGGGTCAGGCCTGGTTATTACTTGGATGGGAGACCCCTCCTCTAGTTTCCTGCATTGAGCAGGGGGTTGGACTCGATGGCCTTGTAGGGTCCTTCTAACTCTATGATCTATGAATCTATGCCTTCACTACCAGAGGCATTTAGCAGCTTGTGGGCTGATGTACTCCTTGCATTCAAGGAGACAGGACCAAGATGTTTCTGATCTCCATCAGCCACCCAGGGCATAGATTAGGGATGCTCGAGGATTTTGTTTGATCTGCATTTTTAAGCAAACTGATCAGATTCACACTTCCTAGACTGATACATAGATCTGAACACAGTTATCCTTCCTTTTTTTGCTCTTCTCTGAATTTTGCAATATAGTTCTTGGCTCAAAAAATATACCAAAAATACACATTAAAATTATACTTTAGATTAAATTGCAAGCAAAAAATGTGTATATTTTAGGGTAAAAAGTGAACAAAAATGTGGTGCATGTGTGTTTGTGAGGGGGGAACATCCAAATAGAATGCAAGTTTTGTGCAGTTTTCTTAAAAATGTGCAGATTGCTGAGGAAACAGAATGGAAGGAATTTTGAATGGGCACATGCAAAATAATTGACATGGAACAGAAACAGACCGATCCGTCCATCCCTAAATAAGACACAGTTGTAAATAGGAGGAAGTGAAGTGACCGACCTTAAAAATGAAAATATGAACATCATATCCCAGTCAACCCTTACATGATGTGCCTATTGTTAATGCTGCTTAGCTAAAGAAGATTGTGTAGACTCTAGCGATGGGTCCGTAAGTGACTGTGGAGGCCAATTCTAGATCCACACAGCTTCCCACAATGAGGACACAGGTTACCAGATAGAAGATGGTCCTGTAAAGGATTCATTTGACGTGCTTTTCGCTTAGCACGTTTCTCCCTTTCACCTTGCATCGGGCTTCTTCAAAGTCCATGGAACCTTTGTGAAAGGCCAACCTCCATTTAGATCGTTCATGGGCCAGAGCTTCCCAGTTTTCGATGTTTATATTGCATTTTTTTAGATTAGCCTTATGAACATCTTTAAACCTTATATTGACCACCGATATTCCGCTTTCCATCCTTGAGTTGGGAGTAAAGTAACTGCTTTGGGAGGCGGCAGTCAGGCATTCGAACAACATGACCGGTCCACTGAAGTTGGCGTTGAAGGATCATTTTTCAATGCTAGTAGTCTTTGCTTCTTCCAGTACACTGACATTGTTCGCCTATCTTCCCAAGTAATTGTCAGCAACGTAAAACTTCAAGGAGGGAAGTGAGTTTTAGATGCATGTTCGCAGCAAGTGTAATACAATGGCTCATAACAGGTTTGGTTTCTTACATCCCGCTGTAAGATGCCTAGGGCAGCAAACACACGCACACACGCACGCACATTGCACACACGCACGCGCGCGCACACACATGCCCCTGGGGCCAACTTTGCCTATATAATCTCAATATAGCAGGGGCTGCAGTTTGTACTAAGACCTTACTACTTAACACAATAGTTAATCTAGCAGTGGATGTGAAACTAGGTTAAATGATTTCACAGCAAAGTAAATTTGAGCTTTGGAGATTTGTATGCAAACAGAGATGTGGAAGGTATATTCAGCTGTCTGTGTCCTAATGTGCAGAAAAGGCAGCAAAGCCCTAAGAGACATTAGGACATCTAGCAAATGAAGAGCAAGGCCTGTATGGCAGGTATATCCTGCCAGGTGATATAATGGATCACCTTGGTTTCACCCCACCAATGTCAGACACTTTTTAATGAGACGCTGTCTCAGATGGAGACTAGGTAACCGCAGACTGGTTACAGTGACATGTTTGAATTCATCATGGGCCGGAAGAAAGGCAAGGGAAATGAATGATATGACCGTAAGAGCAAACTATTTAAGGAGCGGGTGGTAGAACTAAGAGTTTCCCCAACTCTTGCAAATGAAGATTAAATTTACTGGAGACATGGATCTATGCCGGCACACAATCCCTTTAGGCAAGTCCCAAGAAGCTTGATCTTTAAAAGTGATGGAAATCGTAATATTGCCTGCTTAAATCAATGAGGTAATGTAACCACTAGTTACAGTAGGAAGAAAGGGTTAATTGAACAATCCCCAGGGGTGCATGTTTTGTAACCCCTGCTCCCTACTTCTGGCCTCTCTGTGGCCAATTCTCTCTCTCTCTCTCTCTCTCTCTCTCTCTCTCTCTGCCTCTCCATCCTGATGGACACACGTCTGAGCTGGCTTCCAGCCAGTGATCTCCAATGAAGTGGACTCTTAACACCCATCCTGCATATATGAATAAACGAATTGTAAGTAAAACTAATAAATGTCTTTATTAGTTTTAAACCGTGTAAGGACAACCCGTTCCTTTTAAGAGCCTTTTACCAGGGTTTGGCAACCCACATGGTGATAACCAGTTTCAATAACCAGGCTGCGCATAAAGGGGAAAGCTCTGCTTCCGACTCCTTCCCATATCCTCCAACAAAAAGTTATCCACCACTGAATGATGACATCTCAGTGACTTACATAAGCAGAGTGCTTTGAAGATGCAGCTGCACTGAATTTCTCTTGGTTTGAATCCATTTTTTACAGCAGTAAACCTCCCCTCCCTTCCCCCTGTCCATAAAACTTTAGGATCTGCTGAGTTACATAAAAATATAAACTTGGTCATTCATTTCATTCCCCGTTAGTCATTTATTCAAAATAATGACTCTATTCAATTAAATGATCCATGCCACAGAAAATTCAGGCAAGAGTCATGTGTATAATTGATGTGTAAAATGTGTTACGATTCATAAGCTCTATTTAGAGTTGCCACTTCCCCCCCTTTTAATAATCAGCCAACTCCTATGCTTTTAATGGCTCCGTGCCAGGCAGAAAACCACATATGGAAGTGGAGCAATGAGAAATGCTACCACTGTTGCAGCTCTGGCTGTCATGTAGCTATTAAAGACACTGGAGCCTGTGCTTTAAAAAATGTGGCAACCAAAACTTTTTCAGAACATTCTGAACTATTAGGTCTTTTTATTATACCTCATCTGAATGTCTGTCTGACACTCCTATCCTAAACTCATATACATAGAAGTAACATGCATTGATTTTGAAGCAACATTTGATAGTATATTTAGGATCACAGCAAGGTGACTAGATGTAAAAAAAAAAAAAAAAAGGACATTGCTCCTGAACTGCACCTAAATTAGTGTTTAAGTAGAAGAGGGAATTTCTGCATATGTTGCTTTCTCGGCCCCTCCTCTGTAGCATGTCTTTCTTTCTTTCTTTCCTTCTCACGTAGATTTATGTACCATTTTTCAGTGGGCTATCAAAGTGGTTTACAGAAATGATAAGAGTCAGTCTTCTCAGATTTAGCACTCAATGATCCGGTTTGCACATAATGACAACTCATGGGTTGTTCAAACCATGGTTTTTCAGGGCTGCGAGCAAGGGAACTCCCCTCGCTCTGACTCCCATGCTGTTCAAACCTGGAACTCTGGGTTGCTTAGGGTTAAACAACCCAAAGCTTAGCCAACAATCACCCATGGTGTGTTGGGTTAACTGCTGGCTTGGTCATCTCTCAGCAACCCAGAGTTCCGGGTTCAGACACCACAGGAAACAACCCAGGAATGAGACATGATAACCCACCGTGGCTAGTTAGTCACAATGGGTTGTTGTGTTATGAGAACCAGGTCATTGACTTGAGAATAAGTACCATTTGGTTGTAGAAAAAGATAGTATACTTTTAAAGTGAAAATAATAAAATGATCCTCTGTAACCATGTACATGCCCCCAACTATCAATTTTTTAAAAAAAAAAAAGAGAAGAAAGGATGTTGTGGTGACCAGCATCAACCCTAGTGGGCCTGGTGTCTCCATTCAGGCCCAGGTACTGACACCAGGTACTGACCGACCCTCCACCTGCTGCTCTTTGGGTGGTCATTTGGGCTCCTTTGGGTTATGGGGCCTCGGACTTTGGCCCTGAGGGTGAGCCCTAGCTACACCACTGCCTGGACGTTGTATCACACATCAATGTCTTAACTGTGTTTATGAGTTTTGGTTTTATGATTGTTTATCCCAAAGGCCTCAACACAGTCTTTTCTCATTACAGACTTAAAGAGCTAAGTCTGGGTTTTCTCTTGTATTTAGTCCTTTTGCATCAGCTTCCTTTCATCCTTATCAACAGTTGATGCCTATGATGACTCCAGTACTGAAGATGTAAAATGGGAAAGAAGATTTGAAAGATTCAGTGGACATAAATGTTTCACTTCAATCCACCCAGGCCCTTCGGCGAACTGTAATGTCTCAAGGACAAGTGGACAATGAATGCTTTTAAACTAGCATTTCCTCCCATCTGCTGAAGTGAAGCAAGAGCCTACAAGGCCATCCATAAATCCAAGCCAGTCATGTCTGGAAAAATAAAGGAAGTTTGTAAGCTGACTTTGTCTGAGGTGAACAAACCTCTCCCAATACTCGTATATAGTTGCAAGTGAAGTAACAGGAAAGATCAGAGCCACTGTCTTGAGAGCTTGTGGTATTGTGTTTGGAGCAGCCGCTCCCAACCTGGTGCCCTCCAGGACTACAATTCCCATCATTCCCAGCAATCATTCCCTGCCCCCCTCCCCAGCTATAGATTAATACAGGGCTCTCCAACCTTGGGTCCCCAGATGTTGCTGGCCTACAGCTCCCATCATACCCAGCCAGCAGGGCTAATGGCAAGGGATTCTGGGAGCTGTAGTCCAGCAACATCTGAGGACCTAAGGTTGGAGAGCCCTGGATTAATAAACATTAAGCGCCCTGTCTTCCTCTCCCCTCTTGGCTGGTGCATGGGCATTCAGCATGACAGGGCATTATGGGGAATGGGAAGTTTGTATGTGGCTCCCTTACATCCACTAGCCTGGATAGGATATGGCAGGCACATACATGATACAACTCTACTGGCATGGCATACATTATACCTTGTTCTGCTGCAGGGTAAGCCCTGAGGCTCTGACCATTTGGCTTAGTTTCCCTGCTTGTTTCTCTAAATGGTTAATTTGCCCCACATGGAAGATGCCAGTATGGTCTAGACCAGGGCAGGGGGCAGAGACTTCAGGCAAACGTATCTTCTGCAAATCACCCAGACATCTACAACTGGTAGATCCCTGTATGGCTTCTGCCTGTCACTCATCTAGGTGGCCAGTTACGCATCACCAAAAAAAGAGGAAATATGTCACCAAACAGAGGACACCAATTTACAGAATATTCGCATATACTAATGTATATGTATAGCTGCAAACTTAGAAATAATAACTATGATTTAAATAGAAATACAATCAGGGATGGTGCTAGGTACCTAAAAGATCTGGGGCTCAGGCCCATAGGACAAAAAGAGGTGCACAAATTTGCATATGCTAATTTACATAAGCTCTAAAGTCTCTCTCTGTGTGTGTGTGTCTTCAAAGGACCCTGTGTCCTAAGGACATCCCTATTAAAAAGGGATGTACGGACAGGGGAGAGGAGAGCATTTTATTTCAGGGAAAAAACTCAGACAGAAAGATTCAAAGGGGGGAGCAGCAGGAGGAGAAGCACATCACACATGTGGGCAAAAAGCCAGCTAATCCAGAGGGATCAGATGCAACAGAGATCATCAGGGCCCCTGTACCTTTATTTCAGCAAGTGCCCATGGACAGCAGGGTGGTGTGGCAGATGGCTTCCCAGAGATTCAGGGCTCCAAATGAAAGCTTTGGGGCTCTAGCCATAGTGGGCCACCCCCTAACATCGCCTCTGAATAGAATACATCTCACCAGAGTGAGAAAGACTGAACAGGTGGCCTGGCCACCCTACCTGGCCTAGACATTGGGATGGCCAATTGTTCTGGCCATTTTCTCCTGGCCACTGGTGGCTGTGCCACATTTTAATCAATGCATGATGATTAAAAAAAAATAGAAAAAAGACAAGATAAAGAAATAATTTTGGATCCTAAAATAAATTAAGGTGCAATCCTATGCAGATTTAGAGAGAGAAAAGACCTACAATTCCCAGCATGCCCTGGGACAGGCTGGGAGTTGTAGGCCTTTTTTCTGTCTAAACCTGCATAGGATTGTGCCCTTAAGGAAGTTAATGGAAAGAAAGTTCCCCATCTCCTTCCCCCCCCCTGCAGCTGCCTGTACCCCCAAAAAGCTTCTCCGGAAAGGCGTGCCCACCCCGAACAATGTGGGATGGACACAGGAGAGCTACCTGGAAATCCAAATTTGGGAGATTTCCCAGCCTTTCACACCTCATCCCACATTATTCAGGAAGGCTTCCCAACCCTCCAGAGAGGATGTGTGTGTGTGTGTGTGTGTGTGTGCGTGCGACGTGTGCGCACACACACACGGGAATGGAGGACAGGAAACTTTCCTTCCACAAACTTCCTTATCGTAGGATCGAAGCCATGGTCTGCAATATTTTAATATCAGTCTTTGGATTTTCAATGTAATATTCCAGCCTTATGTCCACGAAGAGGCCAATTGTGTAGCTAAATGCACTCACAGCCCCCTTGATCCTTGCCTGGAGAACTGTGGCCTAGGCAGCAGCAGCACCCGTCTGCAGCATAACCGGCCTTTAATTGGAAACATAATGTTCTTTCAGTTGTTTCTATGCTTATTGTGATCTGCCGTGTAGTACAGCGGTAAAACTAAACACGCCAGTTCTGTATTGTTTAATATGTCGTTGTAATTAATAACTGCCAGCCTCTTATCTTGTAATGCGGTTGAGAAACATTTTGATTATAACCGACAGTAAACTGAAAAAAAATGGTTGTTTTGCGACATATGAGCTTGCATGTGAGAATACCCTTGACTGAAAAATATACAGCCAGGAGACTGAATTCCTAATATATATTTTTAATGCCATAGAAGCTGCCTACATTTAAGGCAATGGAAAACAGAAACCAACTGTACAGATAATTTTGGGGCAGGGCCGGATTAAGATAGGTGCTATTGGAGCTGCAGCTCCAGGCCCCTATCCCAAAACAGGCCCACAATCAGGACTGGTGCAGGGCAGTTTGGCGCCCCAGGCGAAATAATATTTAGCGGGGGGCCCTCTCCAAAGCAGCCCTGCTCTGCAAAAAAAACAAAACCCTGCACCGCCACCACCAACCTACCCTCCCCCCACCCTGGCGGCGGCTGCTGCTGCTGCTGCCGCCGAGGAGGAGGAGGAGGAGGAGGTGACGCGACGGGACCCCCACGCTGTTTTTTGCCCGGGGAAACCATGGCAACAGGGCTGTTTAAGCCCTGTTGCCCTGGTTCCTCCCGCCAAAACAACGCGGGCGGGGCTCCGGAAGCGACACGACGCGGAGAAGGTAAGTGGCGGGGGGGTCTGGGGGGGTGATGGCGGCGGCGGCGGGAGGCGCAGCGGCAGCGAGCGGGAGGGCGGGGGGAGGCGCAGCGGCGAGCGGGACGGGAGGGTGCGGCGGCGGCGGGCGGGCGGGAGGGTGGGGAGGCGGAGGCCTGGCGGGGGCGGCGCAGCGGAGGCGGCGCAGCGGAGGCAGAGGCCTGGCGGGGCGGCGCAGCAGCAGCGAAGAGGAGCGCAGCGTTTCTGCGCCCTCTTCAGCCGCGCGCCCTCCTCAGCACCAGGCCCATAATGCTCTTAATCTGGCCCTGATTTAGGGCATGTTAATTTCAGGGAATAAGAAAAACAAAAGTAAGTAAGGGAATGCGATTTACTTGAGAAATTTCTATGTTGGTAGTTTTTCAGCTGTATAGAACTCTGCAGGTGGACATGTATTAAAACATCTGTGAGCATGTACTCCTGTGTCTACAATAGCCTTCCCCAACCCAAATACCCTCCAAATGGTTGGGACTATTTTATTTATTTGTTCATTACATTTATATCCCACGTTTTCCTCCAAGGAGCCCAAGGCAACATACATTATTTTGCTCCTCTCCATTTTATCCTCACAACACCCAGTGAGGTAGGTTAGGCTGAAAGTTAGTGATTGGCCCAAGGTCACCCAATGAGAGCTTCATGGCCAAATAGGGACTTGAGCCCGGGTCTCCCCAGTCCCAGTTCAACATTCTAACCTAGGGGCAGACAACCTTTTTGAGCTGTGGGCCCATCTGGCAATTTGAGAAACTGTCCTGGGCACCACCACAAAATGGCTGCCATGGGAGACGTGAGAAAGTACAAGTAACCTGCCCAAAAGACTGAGTATAAGGCAGAGGTGCGGTCTGAGCCCCAACACGGTAAACAACTCCTTCATCTCCAAACTCAATGGGGTCCAAGTACATGAAATGGCATTTGTTGCCATTCTTCTGTTTTCACCACACTGTAAAACTTCACATTGCAAGGTCTTTAGAAATGGGACTAGCCTTTGTGCTACATACTCTGATGGCTCTCTGATAATGTTGTTGTTGTTATCAACAACCAGCAAAACTCTCCCCTGGAACATATATGAGCAGGTTGTGGCAGTTTATTGCAGATCTGCAAATGAGTTTGTTGTGCTAGCAGTTCCTTTCCGGTTCTAGGGACTGGGTGGGTGGAGGCACCACCACTCCTTACTTTGGATTGGAGTTTGATTTCTTGCCACTCTCAAGGATTTTCTCCTACCTCTGATTCTACTGATGGCTATCATGCAATCTGTGGCTTCCATTTGCTTCCCCCACATCACCCTTGGCGCTCTCTCTCTCTCTCTCTCTCTCTCTCTCCAGTAATACCTTGGATTACAAGTAACTTGGTTTGAGAGCGTTTTGCAAGACAAGCAAAATTCTTAATATTTAATTATTTATTTATTTATTTGATATACAAGCGTCGTCTTGCAATACAAGTACTGTAGTACGGCTTAAATTAAAAATCTCTGTACAATTTTTTTTTGAGGGATTTCGTTTTGATATAAGAGTGTTTTGGATTACAAGCACCTTTCCAGAACGAATTATGCTCTCAATCCAAGGCATGACTGTATATATATATATATATATATATATATGAAAATGGCAGATCTGTTCAAAACAAACTGGAATATCGATTGACACTAGAAAAGAAAAAAGAACAGGAAAGGAAAAGAAAGGAAAGGAAAAGGAAATGGACTAGGAAGGGCATGAAAAAATGATGGCGGTGAAGAAGGTGTAGAGAGAAGAGCCCAATTCCTGGTTGTGGTAGCTGGAATGTTTCTTTCAGGATAAAGCAGCTTTCCACAACCTGGTGCCCTCCAGATGTGTTGGACTACAACTCCCAGCATGCCCCAGTTAGGGCAAGGCTAGCATAAAAGTTAATGACCGGAGACCACATTTATTCCAACGTCTCCATCACCTCTCTCTTGATGACAGAGGTGGGTTTTTTGCCTTTTATTCACCTTTTCCTCCAAGGTCCACTTGATCTTCAGCCTATTATTCTACTGTAGGAAGGTTCTTATCCTTCCAGCAGCATTTCTCTACAAATGCTGCAAGAAGGAGCCCCTTCTTTTTCTCTTCTAGGCACTTCCCAGATTGCAGGTAAGTTTCCCACCATTCAATTGTTGAATGTAAGGTGTACATTGAGGTTAGGTCCAGGTTAACATGACACCTAACCTCAGACCCAAAACAAATATACACAGCCCTGCCTGCTCTCAGCCTGAAAAGTAGCAGCTTTGTTTGCAGAATCTCTCTTTGAGCAATGTAAGCCACAGGCATGTGGCTTACGCTGGCTCAGCTTGTCTGAGTGTGGAAAGCTAAGCAGGGTCAAGCCTGGTTGTTAATTGGATGGGAGATCCCTCCTCTAGTTTCCTGCATTGAGCAGGGGGTTGGACTCGATAGCCTTGTAGGCTCCTTCCAACTCTATGATCTATGAAATCTATGACCACTGGGCAGCTCCAAACTAGTGAACTAGGTTTCCTTCCTCCAGCTTGTCCACATCTCCAGAGTTGTTTATTCCAATCTGGCTTAGTTTATAAAATCACAGAAGGAGCGGACTTAGGTTCATAGTATGGTTTTCTGTTGGATGAGCCTTTCTATTGGATGAGCTTTAGTCTGAATATATGTTGATTGCGTTCATGTTGTACCATCGCTAGGGGAAGAAAGGAGATGGTAGATCTTTGTACCACATTTGTCTTACTGGTTCCAGTTCCTGGTTCCAGTCTCATCATCTTGTTCACAGCATGCAAGTGATAGCAGGAGGCGGCTTATGAAGGTCGGGAAGCACTGCAAGAATTAGAGGGGGAAGCAGCAGAGGCTCCCAATGCATTGTCTACCAGACCATGCTTTAATGGCAAGTATTTCCAGATGACACCTCTGGGCAGCCCAGACTCCTCCCTAACTCCTCCTTGTGTTTTGCATTTGTTGTTCCTTCTGCTCATGCAGCATGATAGTGTCTCAACCTGTTTTTCTGCTCATTCTTTCCATGGGACTGGACTTCCTCCAGTTCTCATCTTTGAATTTTTCTGCAGCGTGGCTTCACTTTGCGTTAATGGATCAAATTTTTGGCCTGCCACAATTCCAGGCTTGCCCTCATATGCTTTAGAGATCAGTGTATCCCACGGCAGGCAGTAGGACAAGCTGTTCTTTTACTTTCCCATTTGGAATACACCATTTTCATCCTATTCAATAACAAGGCTCAGCATGAATAGCAACTTTAACGTACACTCTTCAAGTAGCTGGTAGATATTGCCGAAATGCAGCAGACAAACACAACCTATTTATTTTGGAGCAGAATGCCACAGGCTGACATCTTAATAGAAACTGTGTGAGAAAGAAAAGATTAAACAAAGATTACCCGTTACTGGCCTTTATTCATCTGTTGACAGGATTTTACTGTATTTGCATAGCCGGTATTACCAACTACCAGTATCCAGCAGTATCCTGCTGTCATTAAGCCCTACCTGACTTATGCAAATATTCTTTCATACAAACTGATCTCAAGACAGCCTTGCTAATACCGTACTATTGTTGTCTCTCATGCCTTAAAACAATTTATTAAATATAGCACACAGTTCAATTGACATTTTTCTCCTCTCCGGATAATTTTAAATATTGCTCTATAAATGTGTGTATAATATAAGAAGGTGGTGGTGGTGGGGGGGAGTTTTCTGAATGTTTCTGTCAGTGTTGGAAGGTGCCTTCCCTTTCAGCAATGTTGGGGGAATTGCTGTAAAAGGAGCAAAAGTGTTGGCCTATTCAGAAAGCATTGCCCTCACTCTAAATGGGCTTTATTTGCTCTCAGTGACACCAGCACATAGCTAAATCTGATTGCTTACATCAGTGCTTTTTTTCTGGAGAAAAAGGTACCGGAACTCTTGGATTACATTTCCTCGGGAGTAGATGGCGATTAAATTGTAATGCAATTAATAGAAGAAAAGGTGCTGGAACTCAGTTCCGGTGAGTTCCACCAGAAAAAAAGCCCTGGCTTACATAGGGTTGTGATGTACTGTCACATTCAAACCAAATAAGGAGCAAAGAGCTGGAGCTCCAAGGCTGAGGCACTAACTCATGGAGTGGTTGCATGGCTTTTATAGTCTTATGGTGATATACTCTTATGGCTTTTATAGCGGGGTTGATGATAGTCCTGCCTCCTCTTCCTGGAGCTGCTCAGACCCAGGATCCAGAGCACACATGGGGCCAGCCTTCTCCTCCCAAGTAGGCCCAATGAATGGGATGCCTCAGGCTGATAGTTGTGCACTGTGTTACCAGATCTGAACTTTAGCCCAGATCTGTTGCTTCTGCAACTCCTGGTCAAGAGCTGCCTGGGATGGGTGTACCAACAAGAGTGGGCTGCCCGGTAATGGAACACCCTTGGGCATGGTGTCTTCTGGGAAAGTGAGGCTGTGCCTCAGAAGGTACTGAGTTCCCCAGGTCTCCATTTTTGCTAGGGTCCACCACAGGATCATGCTTTCCCTCCTTTTCAGAGGAGGTCTCATCAAGGCTGAAGTCTGAGTCCTGGTGGGTCCTGACATACAATCACATTCAGTACATGCCCCCTAATTGGCTAGGATCACTCTGGAGGAAGTTATAATCAGGAAATAATATGGTACCAGAGCAAGTGCAGTTAGGGGAAACAATGACAAGAAATCACTTCAAAAAACAAAGTATATAATTATATATTTAATGGGGTTTTCAGGAACTATTTTTGCCTCCTTAAGAGCAATACTTTCAACCCAAAATGTTAAGGTGAACATCTGATGTTGCCCTAGTTTTAACCTATGACATATTGGTGTATGGAAAATGTGATATTGAAATCTCAAGGCCAAAAGGTGCAGGATATAATATGTAGATGTTACAATATTATTAGTGTAATATGCAAAATAGCCACTGCTTTGCACATTTAATAGATGGAGAACAAAGGCTGAGATGGACTTGGCTAATTCATGGTTATCCAATAACCCTATGGCTAAAATGGGACATGACCATGAACCCAGACCTCCTAGATGCAAACCAACCAATTGGACAGCAACTGGCTCTCAGTATGTTAGCAAGAGTCGCTGAATAACTGAGTCCACAAAGTGAAGGCTTGACAAAACAAACTTTACTTGGTTGCAAAAGGCACCCGCAAAACACTGACACAAGAACGTCACTTTTTCTTTACAAAAGGAAGTCCCTGGTTAAAGTAGCAAAAACTTCTTTGTCTCTGCCTTGCTACTAGGCATTGTTCTCTGCATGTATCCAGGGGAGCTGATTAGCTCTGCACCCTGGATGACCCCTCCCATTACATCTCTAACTCTCTAAGAGCAAATTAACCCTTTGGTGAAACTGTCTATTAGTGAGATCTCCTGCCATCACTATGTGATACCTACCTGGATTAGCAGGGCCTCTTCTACTTGCTATTGAGCTTTAAGAACACGCACACTTACACACAAGTAGCCTGAGAGAAGCTCAGAGGCATTTTTAATATCATGAGTGAAAATGCTTGGTGACTTTTTGTCACCATTAAAGCCCCTGCCCCCCCCCCCAATTCATTCTCCAGATTTTCTTAGGAAAAAATGTAACAATTACTTGACTGTTTTGAAAAAAATATTGCTAACCAGTTTCATCAACATTGGGGCAGGGAGATAGGAAAAGATGATGGATAATCTGCTAGACCTTGGACCCGGGACCCTCAGACCCATGTTTGTGAGGACCACTAAGGTCACTTGTCAGGAGAAGCCAATGAACTGTAGTGGAGGCAGGGAAACATTCACACATGATGTCACAAGTGGAGGACAAGAATGGACAGCGAAAGAGAACTAACCAATTTTGAAAAGATAGTTTTGACTAGAGAAGCTATAGAAGGTAATGTTTCAACAAGAGGCACAACAAAGGCTTTATATACGATGTTACAAAATGAAGAAGAGCATAAAGGTTCTCTTAAAGTGTTATGGGATAATGAATTTGATGAGGAAATATCGAAACAAAGTTGGAAAAATATTTGGGATAGACGAATTGTAAGAGTTATGTCAACTAGGATAAAAGAGAACTTTTATAAAGTCGTATGGAGATGGTATTTAACTCCAGTAAGATTAAATCGGATAGATAAAAATTGCTCCGCATTGTGTTGGAGAGGATGTAATGTAAAAGGTACGTATGCCCACATGTGGTGGAGTTGTAAAAATGTTCTGGAATTTTGGCAGAAAGTATTTGCAGAAATATCAGAAATAATTGGAATGGAATTAGAAGTCTGCCCAAAATTAGCATTGTTAACAATTACAGAAAAGTTAGTTTGTTTAAAAAATACAAAAGAATTGATTGTGAATTTGTTAACAGCAGCAAAATTAATGATAGCTAGGAATTGGAAGGTTCAACATGTGTTTTCAATTAATGAATTTGAAATGGTATACAGAGGTATGGGATATCGCGTTAAATGATAACTTGTAATATTAAGTGTCAAAAAGGACAATTGGAGAAAGACACCTTTGTGAACATTTGGGGCAAATTTTTGGATTATGTGTTGGTAAAGGGGAGGGGGAACAAACCTTGTCAAGATTTGTTATATTTTTGGAATATAGAATGATAGCTTGTATACACACACACACACACACACAAAAAAAAAAAATTGGGGTGAGAAATATAACTTGGTCCCAAGAGGTGGGGGGGTGCACAATGTTTATGTTGTATTTTTGTTGTTGTATTCATTAGTAGTTGTAAGATGTGAAAAATTAAAAATTTAATAATAATAAAAAAAAGATGTCACATCGCATATATTTTCAGCAAAGTATTACTGGAAAGACATGGGGGAGGGTGACACAAGTTGGTGGCACCTATGCATTCCCTAGAAGATGCATGAGTGTTCCTTGCCACAAAATACCTAGCATCAGATCAGATTAACTGGTCTATTTTGTTCAGTTTTCACAATCATGGTTAGCAGCAGTCAATGCTAACCTTACAGGGAGAGATCTTTCTCACCTGCAAGGTCCCTGAGGGGTTGGCAAACTGGCACCCTCCAGATATTTTGGACAACACCTTCATCAGCCCTAGTTAGCATGGCCACTAGTAAAGGATTATAGGAGGTGTAGTCCAAAACACCTGGAGGGACCCAGATGACCTATCTCTGTCTTAACTGAAGCTTCTGGCATTGAACTGGGGAACATGGAAATGCAACATGAATATCCTAGCAGTAGGATACAGCCTGCTATATGGATTTGAACAGTTATATATAAGAAAGATGTTGCACTTGCAGCCCCGTGAAGAAATTACTTAAAGCATAAAGAAAGAAAGGGCAAAAGGATGCTTTTCTCCATTATAGGTTACATTTGACTCGAGTTGATTATGCCACTGAGATCCAGCACAGCCATCTGTTTCTTCAAAGCCTTTGATGAACTTTTGGTTCATATGCAAATGGATACAATTCCCAAATTTTGTAATTATATATAAATAGATCCCTAAGGACACGTATAATTTGTCAGGTTTCAGGATAACATGCATTGTTGAAATACAATTTTTCTTCACCCATATGCTTATATTCCCATTTTGCAGTAATACAAGATTGCAGAAGCTAGCCTAAAGGTAGAAACATAATGAGTGTATGAGACACCCTTCTATATCATGAGGCTGGCTTTAAATTCATGAGATTTCCCCCCATTAACTTGGTGTGTTTGATTTTTGTTTTATTGTCTTGGGGCTTCAGAATTATTTAATTTCATGATATATGATCAAAACTGATAATCCTGCAGCCTGTTTGTTAATTCTGCTCAATGACATGGGAGTAATCTCCAAGAGTGTTCTTTGTTTCCCTAAGAACTGATGACCAAGCAAACTGTTAGCAGACTTGCCAGGACAATGTAGGCTATAGCAAAGTAGGTATGTCTCAAGGTTCAAGGCAGGTCATCCAGGATGGCTCGCAAACCTCACATAATAGAGGTTTGCTGAAAATAAGTTTGGGTAAAAAAACAACAACCCTCCCTTTAAAAAAATCCTACCCCCCTTTCTAATTGGGTCACATATCAGACCTGGCTTCTAGAACAAACGGAGAGGACTTAGCTGTAGTGCAAGTTCCACATTCTAATTCCAGAAAATAAACATTCACAGCCACACTCAGCTCATTGCCCCCAAATGGAAGATATACACACAGACTTTGTTTGCATGTAATGGCAGCATTCAGTGGCAAATCGTGGGTTAATTAATCCATGTATTGTGGGGACATGTGCTGCACATGAGCCACTTCTGGTTTCCAGCGACAACCTATGAATGCGGCATTCATAGGTTGTTACCATAATGTCCACACCTAGACACTTTGGGTTATTTGTGGGTTAAATAACACAAAGTTAATCTAAGAACAAATCATGGGTAAATGTTGGGTTGTTTAACCCATGAACAACCCAAAGTGTCCGAGTTTGGATGTCACAGTAACAACCTACGTGGCATTCGTAGATTGTTGCTGGAAACCGGAAGCAGTTGGCACACATACGCACAATTAATGGGTTAATTAACCCACAATTTGCTGCCTAACACCACCATTACGTGCAAACAGGCTCACAGAAAAGTCCATTTCTGAGTGGTAGGTGGTAGGACTAGGTGTTCCTGTGATTCTCGGTAGCCCTCCCACAGATGACGGCTTGTGTGCTTGTCGGGGAAAGCTGTCCAGCTTCAAGTAAGGCAATCTACCATGGTGAACAAAAAGGCAAACGGTCTTTCCCTCCATTCTTGAATAGGGATACAATAGGCAGAAACAAATAATAAATTTGTGCTGTGCTTGTTCTGACAATTATATTCCCCAAAATTCAGGTTGAATTCACACATACATATGCATAGCTCAATGATTGTACAACAAAGCAATGACTTAGCACAGGGGTGGGCAGACTTCAGGCTTGGGGGAACTACTTTGGTTTTTTTACTAGAACCTTGAGGTCCATCCACCACAGCCAGGTGCATAGTAGTAGATCAGACAAGTGGACATATGCTAAGAATGAAGGCTCAGGGTGCTTCTGAGCATATGCTCAGCCTAGAAATGTGTGATCACAAGTCCTTTCACACACAAATCCACTCCTGTTTTCCTCCCAAACATTTCAGCAACAAAATTGGGGTGGGTGGGGGAGCTTTTTTAGCTCTTGCTATTATTAGAGGGATAGAGATTCAGAAACCTTTGCTGAGATCTACCCAGATATCTTCCAGTATATCCCAATCTGCCGCCTGCCCACCCCTGACTTAACATGTGTGTGAGATGGCCATTACAAATCAGGCACTACAGATATGCAAGGGTGGTCACACCCAGATCTAAAGTAGGGATTGTGTCTTCTGGAATATTTTTCCTAAGAAAACAGAGCAACATTTTGTCTTGGGGGAAACACAAATGCTGTTAAGGTAGTAAGCTTGGTTTGTTTAGTCCAGGGGTGGGCAACTTGTGGTCCTCCATATGTATTTGTCTACAACTTCCATCAGCCCTAGCCAGCATAGCCAATAGTGAGGAATGATAGAAGTTGTAAGCCAAAACATATGGAGGGCCACCAATTGCCTTCCTCTGGTTTAGTCCCTTTGGTCTGTTTTCAGTTTGTAGGACAATTTCAATATCAAGTACATTTTGAAAGTAATACATTGTGAGGCCCTATGTTAAATGCATATTATAGATAACAATATTCTACTTCTTCTTGCTAATATTGTAATCCTTTCCATTTTACCAAAGGCAAAAAATATAAAATAAAAATAAATATGGACTGTATCTAGTAAGGAGCTGCTGCTTTAAACAAAATGGGCATGCATAAGATACATTCATATGATCCACTGCTGAGCATCCAAAGATAATGAAAATTAGGCTATGTCTCCTTGGTTAATGTGTTTCTTAGAAGCAAAGGGAGTTTTGAGAACACAACATGGAGTTATGATCCCTGTAGTAATCACGTTTTTGCCATGCTTCATGCTTGGTGTATTCTACTGCTATATTAGGCAGGAAGCCACATTTACAAAGAAAGATAGAGAAATATGTATTGCAATCGCTCAGGAATTGCTTAAAGATATAACATCAAAAAGAACAATTATTTGCATCAGGTTACAGAACACAGTGCCTGCCCAGGGAAAATGCTATTAATGGCTGATATTTTGTCAATTTAAATTCTAGAGCTAATTTCACTTGTGCTCCTTCCTGATATTCCATTCCAAAATCCTCCTTTGACAACCAAGACTTCAACCTTCAAAACATCTATTCCAGTGTAGTCACAAACTAGACTACTCTAGACAATGTACTTTAGAGAAAATAGGAGGATAAAAAAATTACAGTGAAGCCCTCAACACTTCCTCAAGCAGTCCTGAGAGAACCAGGGGTTGGATCCAGATTTAGGTGCATGCAATTGGGTTGGCGGAAGTGGACTTCCCTGCCCCCTTCTACCTACAGCAGTCCTTCCAGACCCCTGAGAATGCTACACAGAGGGTCAAGGGACCCTGCTAAATGGGGTAAGCTGTTGTGCCGGGGGTAGGTTGGATTCCCAAAAATAGGGCAGATGCACCTTCCATGAGCGGAACCCTTTCATCAACAGAAGGCAGATCCTGGATCCAATCCCAGCAGTAAAGTCACAGGGTGTAATTTTCTTTGGAAGAGAGAACACTAAAGATGTGTAATGTCTTTGTAATATGTATTCTATTTCAAAATTAACAAGCAGAGCATAGTGGAAGCAGACTCCTATAAACTGGCAGCAAAACCACTGACCCTGCATCATATTCTCAAAACAACAATATGGATTCCCCATAGCCCCAGGTGGCTTCCTGTTCAGCTAACTCCAGCTAAAAACCCTCCTTTCTCTCTCTCTCTCTCTCTCTCTCTCTCTCTCTCTCCTTGTCTGTACTCTGTCCCCAGTGCATACATGTTGTGTATTATTATTATTATTATTATTATTATTATTATTATTATTATTTTATTTCTTGAATTTCGTAGGCAATTTCTTTTTTTAAAGATCCAACGTGACATAGAACAAAATGATTAAAACATACAAAATATAAAATAGCTAAAAACAATTTCCATTAAAATACCAAAACATAACAAAACAATTAGAACTTCAGTAAAGACCATAACCAAAACCACTGATGCATAAAAAGCCCATCATGATGTCTTCAAATGCCTGGGACTAGAGGAACGCCTTGACCTGGTGCTGAAAATTGTTGGTGCCAGGAGGGCCTCGCTTATACCATTGTCCAGTATATGATTGTCACACAGGGCCGCCAGTGATTTGCAGCTTGGTTGGAATCTCATGCGAACACTAAATAGCTAGTGGAAGTGGAGGGACTGGGATGCTTCATAAGTATGACCTGGGCCTAGATACCTTTTAGGCACAAATCAGCTTATGCCTCATGTGCCTTTATATTTTTTATAATAAAAAATATTATTTTATAATTTATTTATTTAGTTAGTTAGTTAGTTAGTCACTACATCTCTATACCGCTCAATGGACAAAGCGTGCATGCGCACTTCTTTCTCTCTGGGTGATTCACAACAGTTAGAACCATAAAATACAGCAACACGATAAACATAATATAAAACTTTAAAAAATTTAAAACTACAATATAAAACCAAAGTAAAAGCCAGCAGCTAGTATAAAGATCGAAACAGTGTAATAATAGATTTTAAAATAACAAAAACTGAAGGACTAAAATTCCTGGCAGAAAAAAAAAAGGTCTTTACCTAGCACCGAACAATATAGGTGCCAGCCAGGTGAGCCCCTCTGGGGAGGGGATTCCACAACCGGGGTGCCACCACTGCAAAGGCCCTCTCTTTAGTAGCCACCTGCCTCCCTTCATTTGAGAAGGGCACACCAGAGGAGTGCCCAGATCTTAGGGCCTGGGGCAGGTATATATGGGAGGAGATGATCCTTCAGGTGACCTGGCCCCAAGCCGTTTAGGGCTTTGAAAGTTAATACCAGCACTGTGAATTGGGCCCAGAAATGAACTGGAAGCTTTCTATGAAATGCTTTCCATGAAATGTAAGCAAACCACTCTCACCTAAGTAGAGGTTCAGTGAGACAGGTTTTGGAGGGAGGGCACAGGTTTTGTCTTTCCCCACTTACTGCTTCGAAACTGGCAGATATAAAGATAATCTAAGATTAATCACTATCACTGTTAACTCTTACTTGCAGGTAACCAGTGCTGGCTCCAGGTTTTTGAGGGCCCTTGAGCAAGACACCCTCCATGGGGCCCCTCCCTCGCCCTCACCACAATTGTCACCTGCTGCTGTGCTGTTGCTTGCTCCTCATCCTCTTTCTCCTCATTGCTACCACTTGCTCGCTTGACAGGCAGAGAGCCAGTGAGCAAGAAGGCAGCGGCATCTCCTCCTGCTCCTCCTTTCTCACCACCACCACCACCACTGTCTGGGCCAAAGTGAGAGGCAGGTGAACAAGCAGGCTGCAGTGAGGAGGAGGAGGAGCAACTCCAGGGGCCTCTTGTCAGCCAGTAGGCCCCTGCTAGGCTGTAGTCCCTCAACAGGTGCCCAAGCATGCTTACCCTTGACACTGGCCCTGCAGGTGACCATAGGGTTTTTTTTTTTTTTTACCCCTGCAGAGTTAACCGTCTTCTTCAATGAAACGGACAAAGTCAGGCTAAAATTAAAACAATTTTAAAACAACAACGTAGTAGTACTTGCAGATACAGCGACACAGCATCTTCCCCGAAAGGACATCATAGCAAACGAATGATTCTGTACAATATTTGCTGCTCTTGAGATAAAAAGCAAGATTTCCATAAGCAGATATAAGGAATGATTCAAGGGCTGAAGTAATGAAAACAAGGCAGCCAAAATGTTTATGTTGAAAAGTACATGATCATTTATGCAAATCTAGTCAAGGATCATAACTGATGTTTGATGCCTTTAGAACTAAGCTTGGATCCTACTCTGTAGGTTCACTTGAAGGATCTGGCCCCCAGACCAGAAAATATTTTTTAACAAAAATGACAAAAATGTACTCCTTAGCTGATACCCCTTTTGGGCTACTGGCAGGTGTTCTAACGTGGAACAGTAGAAGAATCTGCTAGTTAGATAATGTATCTAAAACTGCTTAATACCATTTTCCTTCCCTGGGGCATGATTTACACATCTCCAATTTCAGATATGCATTGTCTTATTTATTAGTATGCAACTTAATCTTTAGCACATTTTCTGTAAGATTTAAAACACAATGTGTGCTCTTTTAATTTGGGTTATCGCTTCAGTGACATTTATATTTACTTTCCTGCTTTCTTATGCTGATAAGTTAAAGATGCCCTACAGCAATTTGCTGTATGTTTGTATGTGTTTCCATGCCTCTGTGTGTGTGTGTTTCTTCCAAGAACTTACATATTTGCTAGTACAGGGAAATAATGTATCTAGAGCTTTTAACTTTTCTTGCACTTCCAAGTGTTTAAAGCACCTCACATGCATTAACGTGTTGTAAGCCTTTCAACAAGGGGGTTGGACTCGATAGCCTTGTAGGCTCCTTCCAACTCTATGATCTATGAAATCTATGAAACCTTGTAAGGTAAGTCAGTGCTATTATATGCCATGTGGGGGGAGGGGGACTGAGGCTGAGAGGGAGTGGCTTGCCTAAATCCACCTAACGAGTTTATGACAGAGGCGAGATTCAAACCAGGACTTCCTGATTTGTAGCCCAGTCTCTTAACCACTGTGCCACACCAGTTTTCAGTCAATTAACTTCCCAAATCCAGCGAGAGAGAACTGCACCTCCCACATGTAGGTAGCCTAGTGCAGGGGTGGGCATAGAATCATAGAATAGTAGAGTTGGAAAGGGCCTATAAGGCCATCAAGTCCAACCCCCCCCCCCTGCTCAGTGCAGGAACCCAAGTCAAAGCATCCCTGACAGATGGCTGTCCAGCTGCACCTTGAATGCCTCCAGTGTGGGAGAGCCCACTACTGCCCTAGGTAGTTGGTTCCATTAGCGTATTGCTCTATAACAGTCAGGAATTTTTTCCTGATGTCCAGATGGAATCTGGGTTCCTGTAACTTGAGCCCGTTATTCTGTGTCCTGCAATCTGGGATGACAGAGAAGAGATCTTGGCCCTCCTCTGTGTGACAACCTTTCAAGTACTTGAAGAGTGCTATCATATCTCCCCTCAATCTTCTCTTCTGAAGGCTAAACATGCCCAGTTCCTTCAGTCTCTCCTCACACAGGGCTTTGTTTCTAGTCCCCTAATCATCTTTGTTGCCCTCCTCTGAACCCTTTCCAGTTTGTCCACATTCTTCTTAAAGTGTGGTGCCCAGAACTGGACGCAGTACTCAAGATGAGGCCTAACCAGTGCTGAGTAGAGGGGAACTAGTAGTTCCCACGATTTGGAAGCTATACTTCTATTAATGCAGCCCAAAATAGCATTTGCCTTTTTTGCAGCTACATCATGTTGCCAGCTCATATTCAGCTTGTGATCTACAACAATTCCAAGATCCTTTTCACTTGTAGTATTGTTGAGCCAAGTATCCCTCATCCTGTAAATGTGCAGTTGGTTTGTTTCCTAGGTGCAGCACTTAGCATTTGTCCCTATTAAATTTCATTCTGTTGTTTTCAGCCCAACGCTCTAGCCTATCAAGATCACTTTTTTTTTGTTTCTGTCTTCCAGATTATTAGTTGTTCCACCCAGGTTTTTTGAATTTCAACTCCCAGAAGGCCCCTGCCAGCGTTCCCAATGGTCAGGAATGCTGTAAGTTGAAGTCCAAAACATCTGGAGTTCTACTTTCTGCCCAACCTGACCTACTGCATGCATTTATTTATTATTACATGTATATCCTGCCTTCCTCTTGCAAGGAACCCAAGGCACCATACAGGGTCCTCCTCTCCATTTTATCCTCACAACAACCCTGTGAGGTAGGTTAGGCTGAGAATCAGTGACTGGCCCAAAGTCACCCAGTGAGCTTCATGGCTGAGTGGGAACTAGAGCCCAAATCTCCCGAGTCCCAGTCCAACACTCTCACCACTATACCACACTGGCCCTTTTGTATTGCAAATATAGATGCAGATGCATCTTTTAATGTGAGCCTAACTTCAACAACTTATTTTTCTTCCACAACGTTTGGGCTTGTGGAGTTAGATCAAAACAGACAGACTTTTCAGTATTAAAGAGCTCTCTCTATGTGTGTCAATATGATGGAAATCTTCCTAAGAGATACAGATTTCCTCAGGCTGGTAGTGAAAGGAGTAGTAGCCAAATCTGTTGACAAGCTTCTTCGGCTTTAATTTCCTTAGTAGAATCACATGAACCCTTGAAAGGGCTGGATCAGAGATGAATATAAAATTATTATTTATAATGGCTTACAGAAGCACACCAAGAAAATCCCCCCAGCAAAGACACTACAGATTGTAAGTTTTTAAAAAGAGAAAGAAGTAAAATAACATTTACTCAGCAGTGTCGACAGAAATTTTGATTACCGCTCATCATAGGAAAACGAGATCATTCTTCTGTGTCTCCCAAATGTCCAATGTTTACTTTTAATTAACATCATACAAATATATGAATACTGCTTTTGCTTTCAAATAAATGCTGGGTTGGTCATGATGCCATGATCTTTTGGTCTGAAATAACTGGCCTGTGCCAGACAACTAAAAATATGAAGCAGTAGCAGGGAGAAGGGTGAAGAGCCTTTGGCCTGCATCTCGGAGTCAGAGTGTGGCACATAATGGGGGGGGGGGGTCTCCCAGGGAACTAACCAGCCCTTTGCCTCTTGCCTGTGAGCCAAAACAGGCAGTACTCCAGACCCAGCTTGCACATCATGACAGCAAATTGTGGATTAATTAACCCACAATTTGCCAGGGACATGGGGAGCATGTGAGCCGTTTCCGGTTTGAAAAACAATCTACAAACGCCCCATTTGTAGGTTATTGCATGACGTGTGAACCCGGACACTCTGGGTTCTTTATGGGTTCAACAACCCAGAGTTAACCTAAAAACAAATCATAGGTTAAGTCTAACCAGATCTTTAAATTCCCAGGAAACCGCCCCCCCCCTGCCATGCTAGGGTCCTGATCCAGATCAGGTCCCCTGCACCTACTCTAAAATCATCATCATCATCATCATCATCATCATCATCATCATCATCATCCCCAGCTACTGGGTATGGATTTACAGTAATGTTTGTTTTGGCCTTGTGTGTCTACTTGCATGGAAGAAAGCAGCTGAAGTGCATAATAATAATAAGAGTCATTGGAATCAGTCACTGGTGGGCCAGATGGACAGGCCAGTGGGTTGGGCTGGGTCGGGCCCTGAGGTTGTAGTTGCCTGTCCCTTCTCTAGGTAGTGGAAGATCTGGATAACATATTCTTACCCATCTTCCTCTAGTTAAATTCTTGGATAAGATAATAAGAAGAGCCCTGCTGCATCAGACCAAAGGTCCGTTTAGTTCAGCAATCTGTTACTCATAGTGACCCCTAGGAAGCCCCAAACAGGGTTTGAAGGGCCATAGCTCCCTCCCATTCTTGACTTCCTTGCAACTGGTATTCAGAGTCAAACTGCCTCTGAACATGGTGGCTCTATTTAGCTATGGTGGCTAGGAGCTGTTGATATGATACCATTAGTTAGCGATCCATGAGGGGATCTGTCCCTTTATCCCACGACTACTAAATTTGGTATTACCCAAAGTAAGATCAGATCTGACAAACACATTTGTCCATTATAACAAAGAAACTGGACATAGTAATAAGTAAAGTTAGGGCACAATCCTATGGCCCTCTGGCCTTGCCTGGGGGGCCATAGAATAATTCGGGCTCCCCACTGCGACCTCGGAAATTGGTTCTTTCCATGCTGGCAGGGAACCAAAGACAGAAAACCATCTTCAGTTGCCCCATGGAGGGGGTGTTCCTGGGGGCGGGGTGGGCAGGAACGAGGCACCACCATCTTATGATGAATCCAGGTAGTGCCTCAGCCTCTCCTCCTCGGGTGAGGTGTAAAACATCTATGGCTGAAATCTAGATGTTTTTGAGGGCAAGGGGAACACGGTGGTAATCCTATCCACTGCGCTCCTCTCACACTCAATAGGATGCCCGTAATCCTCCAGGTACAGAGGGTTGTGGTGGGTACCCACATAGGATGGGGCTGCCATATATAACACTAGGAAGAGAGGACTGGTTTCTTCAGATGGAAGAAATTCCATCAAACTCTGATGGAAGAGATAAAGACAAAACCTTAAGCAGAAGTTTCAAAGAATAAACAAAAGGATTACAGCATGAAAGACAGCATGATACCTCTCTGTTTACCATTAGTAGCAATTGTCAACAACACCTCAGGGTTTATGGTATCAAGGAGCAGCTGGTAGTCCAAAGGAATCAGACCCATCTTATCTCTTCCCAGAGATCTCAAGGATTCCTGACCATGGAAATAAAGGCTGAGGAACAATTCCTAAAATGCATACTCTGACATGAGAGTCAGTGACCCTAGCATCCCAATTTGCATGGTGCTGAATGTCTTTTGGAGTTGATTTTGTAAGATCAGACTCTAGGTATTGCTAGGCTGGCTAAAAAGTCATATACTTCTAAATTATTCAGCATGCAAGAAAAGTGGAAGATTTCATTCTGGTGTCAGATCTTCACTCAAAATTATGCTATGGCTGCTGATGCTTGTTGTTAAAGCACCATCATTGTATATCAAGGGCAGGCAGACTTCAGGCTTGCAGGATCTACTTTGTTTTGTACTAGAACCTGGAGATCCATCAGCCAGAGCCAGTTATTAAAGACGTACACGCTTAGAATTTAAAGCATTCTGATCCCAGAAATTTGTGTTGAGTACCAGAACTTAATAGAGCTCATAGTCCTTCCAAACACAAATCCACTCCTGGTTGCTGCAAGCTGTCTTAATTTCAGCAGTATAATTTATGATGAGGGGGTAGTCATTTTGTTGCTGCTGTTAAAAAAATTGAGACTCAGGAATCCTTGCTGACCTACTTCAGATTATCCAGAGATCTACCAGTCGATTCCAATCTGCCTTCCTCCTCCCACCCCTGCTGTACATGAAAGAAAGAAAGAAAGAAAGGGCGGTCCCTACTGCAAATCTAATTATTATCAGTGGGTAGAGCTATCAGGCCAATGGGCAGAACTATATATAAAGTCCTACTTAGCTTAGGACCCAATTACCTGGTGGAGCGCTTCTCCCTTACGTACCTGGCTGGATATTAAGACTGAGTGGGGATGCTGTCTTGATGGTGCTGCGTTTGCCAGGGATTCTATATGCGAGAGAGTGGGCGTTCTTGATACAAGCACCCTGACTGTGGAACTCTCTGATGAAGTGGTCACCTTTTACCTCAGACAAGGACAACGAGGACCAACTCGGGTTATTGGAAAAAGGTTTATTGTGCACAATAGGTCCTGCGGACTGTGTCGCAAAGCAGAACCCCGGGCGGGGCTTTTACAACCACTTTTATAGCATACATAAGTCTGGTCATTTGGCAACAGTTCTTTACATTGGTTAGCAAGGTCAAGACAAAAGGGGGCTGCTTTAGGGGAGGGGGATTTCCTTACAAGGAGACAGGAGGATGATCTTACAATCAAGCAGCTGGTAGGTATTATCTGATCTTGGTCACGTAGGCAGGGTGAGACAGCAAAACACCTCAACCCTTTTGAATCAACATAGCCATTGTCGGCCATTGTCAGTCAATGCCACAGTCATTACCCTGGCAATCTGTCTACATGCTTGGCTAGAATCTCTTGTAAGATTTTATTTTAACTATTTTGTTTCCTTCACTCCTCCCCTTGAAACTTCAACACCTATCTGGAGTTTCACCCTGGGGGATGGGGCGATACTCTCACACAGCCAGGATCTGGGCAGCCGCCCTTTTTCTGCCAATAGGCTCAGGCTATTTTGGATTGTCCGGACCACAATAGGGAGGATACAAGGGAGCAGGATGCAACCCATTGCGATTAGCCCTATCGCTTGCAACCCTGGTAACTTGGGGAACCATCTAGAGAAAGCTTTTCCTAGATCGAGCCCTTTCTAGGTCTGGACTGGATGCATATGTAAGCCATAGGATTACATTTAAGCAGAATAACAATAAACATTGGCTACAGGTTATGCGTTTATACAATATAGAAATCACATTTTGAAACTACACTTTACCACATTCTCTCTTTTTGATTCTAAGTGAATGCACACTGAGGGTCACTTTTAATTAAAGGCTGATAGGTAAGGCTGGTTCAGACTGAGCTGGAGTGTTGACATCAGTTCATCTCGTCCGATCCTCTGGGTGTTGTCTTTGATGGTCGTCCCGTCCGAGGTCTGAGATGATATTGATGTTCTGGCACAAATTCTTCTGTTTCAGGGGAAGAGGTTTCTAGCACGTTCCCCCGAATCGTTGGAGGCGTTATTATGTCCTCATTCTTGTTTCGGGTTTGAGGCTTTTTATGGCTGAAGTCCTTGGCACTTCACAGCGTTAAGTACACTTCGAATCCAGCGATAATTCCTTTCGCTGTACCTGAATATGAATTCATTCACCTGGGACAGAGTGTCCCTCCGTGCTGGGCTGGTGCTGAGCCGCCTTCACCTGTGAATGAAGAGTCTTCACACATTTCACCAGGGCCTTGCAGTAATTCTGAATTGAATGTCCCATCAACATCTCACGAGGGGTCAGGTCTCGCCACTTGACCTGGCCTGGATCTCACACACACAAGGGCCATGGGAGGTGCATCTGGCCACATCAGTCTTGTCTCTGTGCATACTTTGGCCAGCTTGTCTTCTAATATTTTAGCAAAAAGGATTCTTTCTCTCTGCCCGCTGCTGTGGCGTTAGCTCTCACACAGGGGCATGTTCTACTTACTTAGAATACATATAAACAACTACAAATACATATTGATAGGAACAATACTTAGGCATTTGAACAAAATCAAATTGTACACTACAAAAAGGTCCTCAGGGTGAGGTTGTATGCTCACCCTGTCTTTCACAGGTTTTCCAGTATTATGAGCCTGGCACACTGCACACTGGGCAAAGTACCGGTACTGAGTCACTGCAGATGTAAAAATCAATTCAAACCACTCTTTTTGTCAACAATCAAACCAATAACTAAATCTGCTTTTCTGAATGACGCTGTACATAGTCTTTAGCAGGAAAGCAACTTGCTAATTTGTGACTTTGCTATAAAGAATGCAGGAGAAACTGACTTGTTTTGAGTTGGAAGGGACTCACAAGGCCATCAAGCCCAACCCCCCCCCCACTCAATGCAGGAAACCAGAGGAGGGGTCCCCCATCCAAGCAACACCCAGGCCTGACCCTGCTCAGTCCTCCACACTTTAGACAAGCTGAGAACCAGCATGAGCTACAGACTTTTATCTTTAGCAAGGCAAACCAAGCTTTTGAAAATCACATAAAACACAACAAGTCATTTGTACAACTTTTTGAAAACTAACTTAACAACAACAGAAGGATTGCAATTCTTTTGGTATTTTGGTGCCATTGTGTTATGCTACACTTAAATACTTATTTTACAAAAGTGCTCTGTTAGCTTGCTATAAAAGCTACTAGACAAGCATACAATTTGCAACTAAACTGTTCAAATTTACCAAAGCTGCCCAAATTTACCAAAGCTGCCCTGTTGGTTTGCCTTTGGCAAAAACTAACTAAGCATACATCTTAAAAAAAGACAATAAAGAGGGTAAATTTCAGGAAAGCCCATTTCAACAAAACTGGGCACTAAAACGTACAGAAACTGAGTTAGTAGTTTAGATTTATCTTTGATAGCTGCACTTCTTTTTTATTGCTTGTAAATAATCATGCCCCCCCTTGCTTACCCTTCCCTTCTGTTGGGAGCAGCAGCAAGGTGGCAAGGTTTCAAGTGACACAGCATTTTACAATTTTTCTGGATTTTTCTCTCTTACAACAACCCTTTGAGGTAGGTACAGCTGAGAGTCTGTGACTGACTCAAAGTTACCTAATGAGCCTTATAGCATTTATTGCTTCTCGAGGGAGGGGATATTGCAGCATATCTCCCTTTTCTTCTATTTGAACCAGAGAAGTAGACTTTTAAGAGTCTTACTTCTTTTTTGGTTTTCCGCCTAACATTCTGCTGGTACCAAAGCCAATATTGGCGGAAAGCCCTGTTTTTTTTTTTCCATTCCCCAGAGACTCAGCAAATGCCAGGAGAATTGGGACTACATTCTATTGTAGCCCTTAGTTTACACAATCCATCATGACTTAACAGAACCATTTCTCATTATTTTTTCAAGAAGTCAAGAAAACTTTTGATTTTATTATTATTATTTTTTAATCTGCCTTGTTAAGAACAGAACTGCACGTTACTTCTCAATATATATTTAAAGATACACATTTTCTTTTTTTTTGTTTTGTTTTTTTGACACTGCTTTACACAACTTTCTTTCAAATAGCTTTTTTTTCAAAATCTTTACTTCTTATCACATCTTTTACAACTTTCTTTTGCCTGCATAACTTGGGCAGAGAGGGTTTTATTTCCTTTTCTATGCCCTTCTTGCTTGCAATTCTAATGTTTCTTTTGCATCTGCCCTTGTCCAACCTTTCTTCCCCCCCCCTTCTTCAGGGCAGAGGGGACAGTTTACATGCCTTTAATTAATCATCTCTTTTTTTTTTTTTTTTTTTTTTTCTGCCTTTCTTTTGATCTGGCGCGTTCCTCTTTTCTGGGCCAGGGCAGGGTCCCTTTCCAGGCAATCATTATGTGTGCCACCCCCATCTTGCACTCCTTTTTAACCATGGGGTGGGTTTGTGCTGGCCACCCCACTCCCATGGATGGCCACTCTCTACCTTGCACAGGGTCTGGAGAATTTGGCGTTTAAGTTTTCGCCCGTAGTCTCTCCCAAACCCTGCTTTGAAATTCCTTTCCATGCATTGAAGCTGTGTCCTTGGGACGCTGCTTCCCCCCCGCCCCATTCTCTTAATTCTAAGACCAACAACAAGAACAGAAACAGAAGGGTGGGGTACGGACAGGAGAGTAAGGGGTCTCTCCTGTTAGACGTTAAGGGATTTCACACACACGCTCCGCTGACCCGCGGCCCCGGACGTTCCACGGTCACCTACGGGAACTGCAGCGGCATTCACACTTCACCACACATACCAACACATTCCCTCCCGAGATCTCTTGTATTCCTTTACCAAAAGGGAGGCCAGTTCAGCCTTTTTCAGCTGCCTCGTAGGCCCAATCCTTTATTCCTTTACCCAAAAGGGAAAGAACCAGTTCAGCTTTTTCCAGCTGCCTCGTAGGTCCAATCCCCGGAGGATGGCCAATCCTCCTCCCCTTGTTCCTATTCTCTCCTGTAGGAACCCTAGAGTATACTCGCCTGTTCCGCCGGTCCGGCCCCCTTGGTCCTAGTTCCGCACCGAGTTTTGTTGGTTCTTAGAGTCACCGTCCGACCGCTGCTCCGTCAGGCCCCCTGTTCGGATTCCCTCACAGCCAAGTGCTGTGATGCGCGCTGGGAGCTCCGCAAGGCCTCTCCTTAGGGGGCAGCGGTGGGCTGTGCCCCAAGCAAGCTACAAAGCTTCCTTGCTGTCCCTTCGTGGTTCGCCAGATGAAGTGGTCACCTTTTACCTCAGACAAGGACAACGAGGACCAACTCGGGTTATTGGAAAAAGGTTTATTGTGCACAATAGGTCCTGCGGACTGTGTCGCAAAGCAGAACCCCGGGCGGGGCTTTTACAACCACTTTTATAGCATACATAAGTCTGGTCATTTGGCAACAGTTCTTTACATTGGTTAGCAAGGTCAAGACAAAAGGGGGCTGCTTTAGGGGAGGGGGATTTCCTTACAAGGAGACAGGAGGATGATCTTACAATCAAGCAGCTGGTAGGTATTATCTGATCTTGGTCACGTAGGCAGGGTGAGACAGCAAAACACCTCAACCCTTTTGAATCAACATAGCCATTGTCGGCCATTGTCAGTCAATGCCACAGTCATTACCCTGGCAATCTGTCTACATGCTTGGCTAGAATCTCTTGTAAGATTTTATTTTAACTATTTTGTTTCCTTCACTCCCCCTCATATACAGACGGTGCCAAGTCTTACAAGCATTCAGCATCAGCTAAAGATCTATTTGTTTACCCAGACTTTTGATTCAGTTTTCCTATATAGTCATGCCTTGGACTGAGAGCATAATTCGTTCCGGAAACGTGCTTGTAATCCAAAACACTCTTATATCAAAACGAAATCCCCCCCAAAAAATTTGTACACAGATTTTTAATTTAAGCCGTACTACAGTACTTGTATTGCAAGACATCGCTTGTATATCAAGTAAATAAATAAATAAATAAATATTTAAAAATTTGCTTGTCCTGCAAAACGCTCTCAAACCAAGTTACTTGAAATCCAAGGTATTACTGTATTTTCTTTTGCTGCATTGTGTAAACTGTAATTTACCTGTTACTGTTCTCCCATTTGATTTTGATTATGTGTTGTTGTTGTTGTTGTTGTTGTTGTTGTTGTTGATTTCTTATTATTTTACTATGTTTTATTTCTTGTATCCCGCTTTGGGATTATTTTCAGGGATGTTGAAGAGTCCTTGGTTTCGAGTCACGAGTCGAGTCACGATTCTTTGGACCCGAGTCTCGAGTCCGAGTCCTTGGTCCAAAATGGTGACTCCCAAGTCCCGAGTCCTTAGTCCCGAGTCCCTCCCAAAGCTGACTCCACGAGTCCCTATTAAAATCAATGGGGTTTTCCCCCAACAAAATAAGGCTACTTCAGATGTGTGGCTTAAATAAATTCTAGGCACAAGTGTGCCTTTTTATTTCAAAACTCTGCAACTGATTTTGGCAAGAACAGACCAGGCAGACCAACCCAAAATAACCAGGCAGGCAGAGGAGGCAGGGAACCCCAAAGCAGGCAGGCAGAGGCCTTTGTCTTGGACAATTCAAACTGTGGAACTGGTTAAGAAGAGACCAGGCAGGCAGAGGAGGCAGGGAACCCCAAACAGGCAGGCAGAGGCAGCCAAACCCAAAATGTCTGAAAGGTTGCATTTTAGGAAAATGATTTTAAAAAATAAACTTGCTGTACTTCCTAAAACCTATCCATGTTGCATTTGAGGAACACGATTTTGGAACACGAGTGCTTGGTCTCGAGTCCCGAGTCAGGTCTCGAGTCCCATTAAAAATATTGGGACTCGAGTCTGACTCGAGTCAGAGGGGGGACTCAGTCCGACTCACAAGTCGAGTCCTGGAGTCTGAGTCCCCATCCCTGATTATTTTATATTGAAAAGTGGGTAAGAAATTTCTTAAATAAAGAACAGACAGAGGGAGAGACAGGAGAGACAGCAGTGCTGGCATGTAGTGATCCCAATTAAGGGCTGGTAGGGCAACTCCCTTATGAGGAAGGGTTACAGCAGCTTAGAATTGTTTAGCTTAGAAAAAAGGTGAGTAAGGGGAGACATGATAGAGGTGTACAAAATTATGCATGGTGAGGAGAAAGTGGATAGGGAGACATTTTTCTCCCTCTCTCATAATATTAGAACCCAATGGGCTCATCCCATGAAACTGATTGGTGGAAGATTCAGGACAGATAAAAGGAAGTACTTCTTCACAAAGCACATAGTTAAAACTATGGAATTCACATCCACAAGATGTAGTGATGGCCACCAATTTGGATGGCTTTAAAAGAGGATTGGACAAATTCATGGAGGAGAAGGCTCTCAATGACTACTAGTCCTCCTGATGGCTGTATGCGGCCTCCAGTATCAGAGGCAGTATGCCAATGTACATCAGTTGCTGGGGAACATGGGTGGGAGGGTGCTGTTGCACTCCTGTCCTATTTGTGGGCTTCCCACAGGCAGCTGGTTGGCCACTGTGTGAACAGAATGCTTGATTAGATGGACCCTTGGCCTGATCCAGCATGGCTCTTCTTACATTATGTAGTGGGTGCTTCGTGCTTGCATCAACAAATATGTCCTGCTTCTTCCCCCTTCATCATATATCCTGGCGTTACCAGTTACATCACTGGATAGAGTAACTTCAGCTGAGCCTTTCCTAGAATGGGTCTCCATAAAATCTAAAGATTGTTGATATGCCTTTCTGTATGCTGTTTTTAAATTCCAGTAGGGAATATAGTATATATGCAATATACAAGCTGAACATTTAATAATACTGAAGTCAGGAAATTAAAAAAAGTAATGGTTTCCACTACCAATCCCAGTCCCACTGCCTAATATGCGAGCACACCTCATATTTACAAGCACATAAAATATGAAAATAGACTTCACAGTTGCTGAAGCAAGTGCACTTCTGAATTTCCTGAGGGTTGTGCGTTTATAGTTTCAGCCATCATTTTGCAGTAATCTGATTTTTCAGAACATATCTAACAATTCTGTATTGTATTCCTGTGCCATAATCACACAAAATGTTATTTTACTTTAAAGCAGGAAAATCTCCATTGCTGCCTCATTTGATTGGACACAGGAATTAGAGACACACTTTTTGAAAAAGTGTTTTTAAGCTGACAGCTCTCTATTTTTGCTTGAAATAATTCAACGTGCTGTGCGACATGGATGTCATGTTACATAAATAGTTGTGCATCCTGAAACTGGAAATCTTTAGCTTAAACTACAAATTATTATAGTTAATTAGCAAAACCAAATAACATTAAATAAGTGAGCCATTTTGATATAAGTGATAAGCAACTATATGAATTGATTACTAAGGCATCCTATAACATTCTGACATCTTCTGTTTCAGAGTTGGTGTACTGCACCCCACACAGACTCACACAGACTCTGTCTTCCAAACAAACCTAAGTTTTATTTAAACAAAGCCTTTCCACTGAGCTCTCTCAGGCAGTGGCCTCTCTCTCCTCAGGCCAGGAGCAGTGGCTGTTGCCCTCAACACTGCCAGGAACTTTCCTGGTTCCTCCCAGGAAGCACAACCCAGTCAGGCCGGATCCGGTACTTCTTTCATATTGTTACATCCTTTCTCATTTGTGAAAGAAAAATAAAATAAAATAGAAAAATAAACTGGAACTGGTGACTTGGTTTCCACGACATGATAAGCCATGATTGGTTGTGAGCCTTGTTAGTGTCAGTGTGGGTTACCATGACATGCGAACCTGGTGCGGATGATTCAGCATGGTTTGTTAACCATGCACAACACAAGCCACCCTGAGAACCCATGGCTTGTAGTAGGGTTGTTGAGGGTGGCTTGTTCTCAGGGTGGCTTGTCATGACATCTGAACATGGCAGTGTGGCCTGTCCCAAGTGGCTACAGAGCCACCTGGCAAAATGGCAAAAAGCCCGTGCTGCTCCTTGTGATCTCAGCAGTGTTGCCTCTAGCCTCTCCCTCCCTCGCCAGTAATATCTGCCCCTCCATTGATTCTGAAATGGCACTTTGGAAGGACCGTAACTTGGTTGCCACCTTTTTTTTCTCCCAGTGCTTTGGAAGTACTCAAATTGGGTTATAATAATAATAATAATAATAATAATAATAATAATAATAATAATAATAATTATTATTATTATTATTATTATTATTATTATTATTATTATTATTTTCCCCCAGTCCTTCACCTTGTCAATTTACTGTGTGCAGTCTCACCTTGTCAATTTACTAGTATATTACCTACTCCACTTCAGAGAACTCCCAAAGCTGCATTGTAGATGAAAATTGAGAAGGTGAGACTGCACATAGCAGACGGACCAATCTGTGCACACTTGTGAAGGATTGGGGGGGGGGGAATACTACTAAAATACAAACACATTTGCACAATTCTGAAGCACCAAAAAAAAAAAATGCAAGTGAAGTAATTGAACTGAAAAGGAGCACTAAAGTTGGCAATAACTCCAACTTGTCAATGTCATCCTCTCGCTATTACACCTTGAGCAGTGGCTGCTGAATGGGACGGAACAATTGGGGCAGGTGGGTGTAATTCCTGCTGGTTTAGGTGCCCAAATCGCTCTGTCGTGTTCAGCCACCGCTCGTAGGGATGTGCAAGCATCCCCGTCGTGCGATCCGTCCCGAGCACCCTGCGAGCAGCAGCTGAGGTGCTCGCTGAGATGCTCGCCGGACTTCTAGGTCCCCGGCGCTACACTTCCGGGTTCCCGGCGCTACGTTTATGTAAAAAACAGGGAAAACTTCCTTAAAATGGCAGCGATTTGCGTAAATGGCACTTTGTTTTTTATGTTAAAAACAGCATATTAGAATTTAACATATTTTATACTGTTTTTAACATAAAAAACAAAGTGCCATTTACGTAAATTGTGGCCATTTTAAGGAAGTTTTCCCTGTTTTTACGTAAATAACGTAGTGCCGGGGACCCAGAAGTGTAGCGCCGGGGACCCGGAACTTCCTTTCCCCAGCTCATCTCACAAGGACGTGAGCCGAGCCGGGGAAAGGTAAGTCGCATGGAGCTTGGGCGGGGTTGGGGCCGACAAGTTCACCCTACTTCCACCCCTCGATCGAGCTCTGCGCACATCCCTAAATAGGAACATCGGGATCTGCCTTATACTGAGTTGGACCCTTGGTCCATCTAGCCTAGTGCTGTCAGCACTGACAGGTATCCGCTTTCCAGGGCTTGAGACAGGATCATTTCCTAGCCCTACCTGGAGATGGCGGGGATTGAACCTGGGACCTCCTGTGTGCCAAGCAGGGGCTCTACCACTGAGCTACAGCCCTTCCTATCGCTGGATGGTAACTAACAACAGCAACCAAAACAACCAAAACAGGCCCAGATCCCTTCTTCTGCAACCACGGGAACCTGCTTTTTGTCTCAAAGACCTGGGTGAAGAGAAGGAGAACAAAAAATCCTCTTGTTTTAGGGAAGAGTTGCAGTTTTTTGTGTCTGAACCCCCACGGTTTTTAATCGCACTTTCCAGAAATGCCTCTTGGAGACCTGGATCCAAGTTCTGGGGCTAGTCCGGTTTACAAAAGTACTGAGCTAAGAACATAGGGAGAGCCTTGATGCTGGGCCAGACCACGTGTCCATCTAGTCAGCATTCTGTCCACACAGTGGCCAACCAGCTGCCCACGGGAAACCCACAGGCAGGACATGAGTGGAACAGCACCCTCCCACCCATGTTCCCCAGCAACTGGGGGACATAGGCATATGGGGCCAGGCATGCTTAGCCTGGCTCGATATGTAAAGTGATTCTTTGTGGTCTCCGGTGTTGGTGTATAATATCAACATGCTATGATCTTTTTGTTTATAGTACAGATGGTCTGCTATCTGGCCTTGCTAGACAGGATGTGTACTGTCTAGGTTTTGCTGTGTTCACCTTAGCTATTCTTGGTAGTTCTCAAGAAGTGTGTGAACCAGTTTGTCATGTGATCTATTGCTTTTTTTTTTTTTTTTTATCTTTTTTTTTTTTTAATTTTTTTTTTAATTTTTTTTAAAACAATACAAAGAAAATAACATACACACATAACTAATATTGTGCTCCCATCACCATGGGACCAAACAATCCAATAACTCTATAATTGTTCATTATTCCAAAAATACAATATATCTTGACAGGGTAAACTCCCTTTCCCCCTTTTAAACACATATTCCAAAAATAAACCCCAAATATCCTTAAAATTATTTTTCTTTAATTGACCCCTTTTGCATTTAATATTACAAGTCAACATATCATTCAAAGCCATATCCCATACTTCCTTATACCATTCAGTAATAGTGAAAACTTGCTGGATTTTCCATTTCCTTGCTATCATTAGTCTACCTGCCGTTAACAAATTTATGATTAATTCTTTAACATTTTGTGAACCGATCACCTTTTCCGTTATTGTTAGCAAAGCTAGTTTAGGGCATACCTCTAAATCAACTCCAACAATTTCTGATATTTCCTCAAAAATCATTTTCCAAAAATCCATTACATTTTTACAACTCCACCACATATGAGCATATGTACCCAATTCCTGACATCCTCGCCAACACATTGGAGAACATTTATTATCTATTCTATTTAATCTCACTGGGGTCAAATACCATCTCCAAATCAGCTTATAAAAATTCTCTTTAATTCTTACAGACATATTTTTCAATATTCGCCTATCCCAAATCTTATTCCACTCATCCTTTGATATTTCCTCTTCAAACTCTGTATCCCAAACTATTTTAAGATTTTCTGCTTGCTCTTCTGATTTCTGCAACATTTTATATAACATCTTTGTAAGACCCCTAGCTGATGCATTTCCTTCTACAAGTTCTCTAGACATAACCACCTGCTCAAATGCAGTGAAATCCCTTTCATGCTCATGTCTTCTCTTCCATTTCTTACCCCATTGTACTAATTGAATTAAATTTAACCAAGAAATTCTTCCTGCCCCAACCCTATCAATTATTTGCTGTCTTGTCTCCATTTTTTCCAGCCAATCCATTAAAGTTATCACCTTTTTCTCTCTAAAAATTCGTTCTAAATGTCTAACATTCTCGGGAAAATCTTCCATAACCACCACTGGAGTAAGCGGGGATATACCTGGTAAAAATATTTCCTTATTTCTACCCCAAATTTCTAACATATTTTTTAAAAAGGGATTTTCTAATCTTTTTGTCATAATATGTCCTTGTTTTGTAAATAAGAATTTATCCACCCTATTACCCAATTCAAATGCTTCTATTTCCCACCACATAAAATCTTTTCTAACAATAATATCCATGATATATCTAAGTTGATTAGCTATATAATACCATTTTAAATTAGGGAGACCAAGTCCCCCTATTTTTTGAGCTTTATACCATCTATTCTTAGTAATCCTTGATTTTTCCCCCCCATTACAATAGCTATTTAACATTACTTGCCACTCTTTAATTTCTTTCTCTGATATCTTATATGGTATCATTCTAAATAAAAAATTAAACTTCGGTAAAATCTTCATTTTAATCAAAGCTATCCTACCAAACCACGATAATCCCAATTTTTTATAATCCTCTATTTGATTTTTAACTTCATCTTTTAGTTTTTTAAAATTACATTCCCCTATTTTATCCAAATCTTTTAATATATCAATACCTAAATATTTAATTATATTTTTTATCTTTATATCCACTTTCCTTTGTTTAAATCCCCTTTCCTCCAGTTTACTATAATTAAATGTCATTATCTCCGATTTATCCCAATTAACTTTTAACCCTGTTACTTCTCTAAATTCATCTAAATGTTTCTCTATCCAATCCCAATTTTCTATAGGCCGTTCTAATGTTAACAAGATATCATCTGCAAAAAGGTTTATCTTACATTTGGTCTCTATTCCTATCCCCAATAATTTCTTCTCCTGTCTTATCGAATTCGCTAACAATTCCATAACTAACACAAATAATACTGGGGAAAGGGGACAACCCTGTCTAGTTCCCCGGCCTAGGCTAATAGTTTCTGTTATTCCATCGTTTACAATTACCGACGTGACATTATGAGTATATAATTGGTTAGTAATACCTATAAATTTTTCTCCAAACCCCATAGTTTTTATTAACATCTTTAATGCAGGCCATTCCACACAATCAAAGGCTTTAAAAATATCCAATGCAAGAACCCCCGCTTTCAAATTATTTTTCTTTATTAAATAAATTATATTCAGAACCCTTCTTGTTAAATCTGCCATTTGTCTTCCTTGAATAAACCCACATTGATCTATCCCTATATACTTATTTAGAAAACTATTCATTCTTCTAGCTAAAATTGCTGTCAATAGTTTAGCATCTTGATTAATTAATGATATTGGTCTATAAGAACCTGGTTCTGCTAAATCCTTCCTTGGTTTCGGGATTAAAATGGTCAAGGACTGTTTCCATGACGGGGGGATCTCTCCCCCCTGTAAAATATCATTAAACAACCGTTTTAACTTCGGAATTAACATTTTTTTAAAGACTTTCATGTGATCTATTGCTGGTGATGTGTGTGAGCTGGTCACAGACAGCAGCCATGTTATAGGGACTGTTCATGTCAGCCTGGAGGACTACTTCTTCTCTCTACTGGACTTATCCTTTCTGGATGTATATAGCACTGGATTTTGCTTGCTATGCTTTGTACTCTGCACATGGACTGTGTATATCAACACCAACACCCGGCTCTTCCAGACTTAGTGCAACTATAATGGCCTTCCAGAAGCCCTCAATAACCGAGAGATCATTCACGCGATAAGCAACTGTGTTAATGTTCTCTTTACTAAAGGAAATAGGAAGCAAGTCCCCAATCAGAAATGGGAGCGTGGCAGTCTGTGTCAGGGATGTTGAAGAGTCCTTGGTCTCGAGTCACGAGTCGAGTCACGAGTCTTTGGACCCGAGTCTCGAGTCCGAGTCCAAGTCCTTGGTCCAAAATGGTGACTCACGAGTCCCGAGTCACTCCCAAAGCTGACTCCACGAGTCCCTATTAAAATCAATGGGTTTTTTCCCCAACAAAATAAGGCTACTTCAGATGTGTGGCTTAAATAAATTCTAGGCACAAGTGTGCCTTTTTATCTCAAAACTCTGCCACTGATTTTGACAAGAACAGACCAGGCAGACAAACCCAAAATAACCAGGCAGGCAGAGGAGGCAGGGAACCCCAAAGCAGGCAGGCAGAGGCCTTTGTCTTGGACAATTCAAACTGTGGAACTGGTCAAGAAGAGACCAGGCAGGCAGAGGAGGCTGGGAACCCCAAACAGGCAGGCAGAGGCAGCCAAACCCAAAATGTCTGAAAGGTTGCATTTTAGGAAAAGGATTTTAAAAAAATAAACTTGGATTGTTACTGCAACTGGGTCCAGGCAGCACCTGCAGGTGGCATCAAACAGGGATGTTGACGAGTCCTTGGTCTCGAGTCCCGAGTCGAGTCTCGAGTCCCATGAAAAATATTGGGACTCGAGTCCGAGTCGAGTCAGAGGGGGGACTCAGTCCGACTCACGAGTCGAGTCCTCGAGTCCGAGTCCCCATCCCTGGTCTGTGTGCAGGATTGCAGCCTGAAAGCGCATCCAGACAGATCTATCGTCATCCTTACCATTTTCTTTCTATTAAAATGTTAAACTTCACATGGGGTGTGAGTAACTCTAACAATAACCATCACCAGGCGGAAATGTCTTTAAACCTTGTTACATGATGTCGACTCCAAAGAGAGACGTTGCCAGACCATTTGAAAGGCTAATTCCAAATGAAGGAAATGAATACAGAGGTTGTAGGGCAAGGAATCTTCCTAGATTGGTCCCAAGTTCTGTAAAATGGCTAATAGAATCAGGTTTGGCTTTCATGACAATGCAGCATTTTGAGACTGGATTTAGATATGTCTCTCCCCCAACTGTCACCGGGCAGCAGCCGATCCACCAGGCTCCCTGAACTGTCCCCATCTCAGCTGGCCATTATCACTTTCAGAACTGGGCCCTGCCTTTGCTTTTCTTCCTCCTTCCTCCCCACCCCTCTTTCCCTTTGTGATCTCTTTTCCAGGGTAAGACTGAGGCCTGGGACTGCCAGGTTGCTTTTTATTGACATAGAAGCCACTCTGGAAGCCCTTTTGGGTTGAAGAGTGGGATGAACAGGCTTAAAGAAATAACCTTTGGCCAATTCTATTTAAGCATGTACTGAGAAACATCGTCCTTTGTATGAAGCGGCTGCGCCGTAACTTTCTAATAGGAGGCTGCAGAATATATTGCGATGTTTAGAAAGTGTAAACACCTTCAGTATATGGATTCTGAAGAATTGTTGCCCTTAAAGTCTCTCATAGCCTTGCTACAGAGAAAGGAGAAAAGCAAAAAGGAAGAAGAGAGAGAATGATTTGGTTGTTGATTTATTCAAGGTATTCATATACTGCTTTTCAGACTGAACTCACAAGGCAGTTTACATGAAATTATTAATATAATAAAATCAATAAAATTATGCAATCAAACAAAAAAGACAAGCAATTATTTGACAGCAGGCTCACCAAAGTCCAAGTCTCCTATAGTGTTGCTGAAGTGGGCCATGAAATGTAAGCTTATCATGCAGTTTCCTACGGTGGCTCTTGTCCAACGAAGGCTGTTAACAATTACACTAATATTCTCCCTGAGAAAATAATCTAAAGGTAGTAAGTCCATGTGTAATCTTTGTTCACGTATTTGCATTTTCGATATAGATACGTTTGCAGCTGAAATGTGCACTGCTGAAAGGCCGTGGAATACAATATTATGGGGTATTTGAAGAATAAGTTTCTAAGTGATAACTCTGCTTTCCAGAGGCTGAAATAAAATGAGAGAATTGCAAATCCTTGGGTAGTATGCATATTGATGAAATCTGACTGGGACCTTCAACAGTCAAAGAAAAGCTCTGAAGACAAACCAGTCATTCTAACTGAATGGTTCTGTGTTCATCCTGTTCTGGAGAAGGTTGCACTCCCCCTGAAGGAGCAGGATCTGGGCCAGAGTGAGAGGCAGGTGAACAAGCAGGCTGCAATGATGAAGAGGAGGAACAAGTCCAGGGGGCTGTTGTTAGTGGGGCCCTGCTGGGATGTGGGCCCTCAGCAGGTGCCCAACCATGCCTACCCTGGGCGCTGGCCCTGTTCCCAGGCAACCTCCCTTCAGACTATTCCTCGTGATTTCTAAGTACCCATCACATTTCAGCCTTTGCTGCTCCACTTCACTCTGCCAGTTCCATTTGTGCATCAGTGCAGAGAGGCATGGGAGCGAGTTGCAGCTATAATGCCAAACCTTTCTAAAATAACGTGTGGGATGCAGTCCCCAGAATCAGACATCAGGTGGCCAGCTGTTCCAGGATCTCTGCAGCCCATTCTGTCTCAATCTGGCAACAGGCCTTCTCATTAGTGGTCTGGTAAACATATTCAGGCAAGGGTAGCAGTCTGTCACCTCTTTTATCCCTTCATGCCAGAGTGGAACTGTAGTGTGTTAATTCAGTCAGAAGCCTCTACTCTCAGAGCACCCAGGGAGCAGCATGGATCTGAAAAGAGACAGTCATTTGCCAAGGTAGAATCGAGATGCTTGATGTGTTCTGGTCGGGGTGAATTCCAGGGTAATGTATCTCACCCTACATTCTGGCCTTCACATGCACAGTAAAGCATGTTTAAGGAAAGTCCTACTGCTCTTGGGTTCAGTAGGGTGGCAGAGGTTTACTTTGGATAGGTTCATGGGAAGCCTGGACCCAATGGACAGGCTGGGCTATTAGGCACCTAGTTACTCTGGCTTGCCCAGTGGCATCCCAATGGACATCATGATTTGACACCCCTCCTCAATGACTAGGGCAGGCTCATCATAGCTGTACGACAAGTCAAGGTCTTTCTACCTTCAAGGAACCCTTTGCAATTCAATTTATTTGCTGAGGAACTCTGAACATCTGCCATGGAACTCTTCTGCACTGCAAAAGATTCTGGGGTCTAGTTTTAGTAGGCCAGATGCTGTTGCTCGAACTAAAACACACCAAGCACTCCCCTGTAGCTGTACATTGCAGTGGAAAATCAGGAGTGTTAGGAAAGTTTGTCCACCATTACTCACCTTTTCATTGAGGAATCCCTAATAAGCGTCTGAGGAGTCCAGAGTTCCTTAGAATACAGCTTGGAAACCACATGATGAGCAAACCTTTGATTCAGCATACAAATGAAATGATGCAACAATCTCCCCCAGTTATTTTCAGCATGCCAAGACTTCCATTGAAATATTAAGGTTAATATTTGTGTTTATGTGAAGGGCACATGGAGATTTATGGAATGAAGATAAGAAGAAATACATGCTAGTCTTAGGCATTCAACACTGCAGGGAAAGGCAGAAACTGGTTACATACCGTTACCAGAGAACTGAAGAAGAAAACTCTTACATTCCTGAAGAGGTGGATAACTTTTCAGAGCAGAAATAATTGTATATATTATATTCTGAAGACCTCCCTGGCTGATTCTTAGTTGGTTTTTGTGCCACAGTGCTGGCTCATGCTGGTGAGAAGGAAATGAAAAGAAACAAAATGGAGTTACTGCTTTGCCAAGTGAACCTGTACTACAGACTCCTAACATTGCAATTCTATACATGTCTACTCAGACATATTTTATTTATTTATTTATTTATTTATTTATTTATTTATTATATTTATACCCTGCTTTTTTTCCTGAAAGGAACCGAAGGTGGCTTACATAATCCTCCTCCTCTCCATTTTATCCTCACAACAACCCTGTGAGGTAGGTTAGACTGAGTGTCAGTGACTGGCCCAAAGTCACCCAGTGAGTTTCATGGCCGAGCAGGGACTAGAACCCAGATCTCCCGAGTCCCAGTCCAACATTCTAACCACTACGCCACACTGGATCTCAATGTCCCATTGGGTTCAGTGGGGCTTCTTCTCTGGTAAGTGGGTATAGGATTTCAGCCATTAAACTTTGACTTAACATAACACTTCATTTCAGCACTATGAGCTGTTTCATACATGCATGTATATCATTCAATAAATGCATGTATATCACATGATTACTTAAATAATTGATGACTCATAGCTGAACTAACTCTATTGATTGTTACGACAGATCATCTGCACATTAGATTCCCTTCAGGAAGAGAGGCTAACCCCACACTCTTGCAAAAGGTTTGGGATCTTTGGCTGCAGGAAAGACACGCACACTGGGTGAAGTGCACGCTTTGCCCTTTAACACTGAACAGACACACACACACCAGAAACAAAGAGTTGTTTTATTAAAGATGAAATATAGAGCAGGTACAGCATCTTACTTCTGGTGATACAGTAAACCCAATGATTTCAGGCAGCAAAATACACTTACACTATTGCAAGCACGCTCTATAGTTCTAAGAGAAAGGAGTCCCTGTTTACCCTAGTAGCCTATAAATAGGAAAGTGGTGGAAGAAAGGCTTCCATCTAAAAGGATAGTGAGAGAAAGAAGTCCCGGTTACTACCTTCTCCATTGGGGTCCCTGCAGTGGATCTCCAACTCCAACCGTAGTCCCATGGAGGCAGAAGGTAATCAAGAGACCTGCATCTCAACACACCCGGTGCTAGACGACTTATGATGGCTCTCCTGACTCTCTCCCAAGTCCCAACACACCTTCCCATTACTGAACCCTCAGTTCTTAGACCTTTCCTGGCTACAGGAGAGGGGCAAGGCTCTCCTTTGTTTCCCTGACAATCTTAATCACGGCTAACACCCGGTCTTTTTTGTGCCTGTGGTGGAGGGTATCTTATCTTTTGTGTGAGGCTATAGTCCTTGATGGGTGTTATAGGGGGAAGCTTTTGCAGGTTCCCCTCACCTGATTAGTTTAAACCTCTGATGGAGTCCTGTCCAGGGTTGGGGACATCCTTTTTCCAGGGCTGTTTCAATTTCTTTTCAGGAGTTCCTCTCTTATCCCTTCAGGTCATGCGTGTTAATCTGATCATTGCAAGACTCCAGCCACTGCCCATTCATGCTTTCTAGATTTCAATCACGCTCCATTCAAACTTTCATTGGCATCCTCTGTGCCAGTCCAGTGAAGGGTTTAGCTAATCATTTCCATGAACCCAAGCTTACCCAACTTGCTATTTGTTTGGGGCCTGCTGTGGCCTTCTTGGTGAGCCACACTCATAACCAGATGGTTATTATTATATCTACTCATAACATGATCAGTACGGCTGCACCAGAATCCCTCCCACCCACCCACACAATATTTACCTTGCTCATACCTCTTTGCTGCTTTTTGATGGCCCTCTGTCTCAACAGATACTTCAACACTGTTTTTTAAAACAGCAACAACAGTGACTTCATGCTGGCTATAGCTAATCAGATTTGGCTCTGTGCTGATTTCCCAAAGTCACTTCAGAGTGAGGGCAATGCTTTCTGCTCTCACCCTGATTGGGCAAACACTTTTGCCCTTGTTCACATTCTCTCGCCCCACCCCAAATCACCAAATGTGAGGCACTTTTCATGGGGGTTAAAAGTGTTCCTAAAAGCATCCCTGGTTTCAGTTTGTATAACCCTGGTGAACCGTTACACTGACCAGTGTCTGTGCTTATGCAGCCCATTCTGTGTTTGTGAGGGTTTTTTTTTTTTTTTTAAATTGTTTGGCAGTAGCCAGAATGCTTTTAGGTAGGAATGCAGCTGTTTGCCTGAATTACACCCTGTCAAGGCTCCCCCCCCCCACTTCTCATCACTGCAGCCCCATTCCAATTTTCTGTGCCAGTCTGATCCCTGACTGTGAAGATTATGCATACCAATTGGCTATCTCAGTAAATCATGTGATGGACTTAAGGCAGGTGTGGGCATCCTGCAGTCCTAAAACTGCATGCTGCCCTCTGCATAATTTCATGTGGTACTTGGCCTAATTTCAAAACCATCTGCAAGTGATCAGCTCAGACCTCTAGCAAGAGTGATTTGTCGCTTCCCCAGCAGGCCATTGGGCAGGGAGGGAGAGGGACAAAGAAAGGGGGTGGCAGAAAGCGAGAAAGGGCTTGCCTTGCTCAATTTTGGCTCTGGCTCTGCTGCCCACTGCTGACTTTGGCCTCGCCCACTATTGACATGCAGCCTCCAACAAATTATCACTGAAGTCATGTGTTCTTTGAAAGAACAAAAGTTACCCACATCTAGCTTTAGGGGAGTCACTAGACAATCCCAATCTTGAACCCAGATGTGAGAGCTCTCTCTCTCTCTTTCACAGCAATTGCCACATTGCTTTGGGCCCATCAAAGTTCCCAAAGTCCACTGCAATATTATGAATGAACCTCATCTCATAAATACTGTCCAATAATCTCTGGAACACAAGAGCAATTTCCCCCTTGCTTGTTGAAATGCATTGCCCTACTCCTAATTGTTTTGTGATATTTTTGCTGGCAGAGGATAGTTACTAAGAGAGTGTTTGATAGGAGAAATGAAGCAGGGCCAGCTCCAGGCTTGAAGGGCCCCAAAGAAAAGTGCCCTTTGGGGTGCTTTCTTGAACATCAGAGGACCTCCCCCTGGTTATAATACTACTAGGTATGAGTGTGCCACTCAGCAGCTGTACTATACCACTAGGTATAGTGGTGGACAGTGGAAGTACCATGAGGCTGGATCCGTCCTTTTTAATTTACTGCAATGTCCCTAACATAGTATGGTTCCAGGGCATAAGACGGAAGGCACTGAACCTAGCTACTTTTTAAAAGGGACCCCCAGGGCAGGCATCAGTGGTAGGCCATGCCAGGGCACTGGGGCTTTGGCAACTGCCTGAGGTTGCCATGTGCTGGTACCTGGCCTGAAAGGAGGCCTCTGGTTCAAAGCTTGCTGCAGCTATGAATTCAGTAGGTAGACTTGGGAAACCACTGTCTTTCAGCTTTGACAACCCACCCGTACTGGCTCCAGGTTTTTGAGGGCCCTTGGGCAAGAAACCCTCAATGAGCCTCCTCCCTCAGCGGGACTACCTTCTCACCACCATTGTCACCAACTGCTATTGCTCCTCCTCCTCCTCCTCCTCCTCCTCCTCCTCATCGCTACCACTTGGTTGCTTGACAAGCAGAGAGTCAGTGAGCAAGCAGGCAGTGGCATCTGCTGTTCCTTCTTCTAATCACCACTTGTTGTCTGGACCAGAGAGATAGGGAGGTGAACAAGCAGGTTGCAATGGTGAAGAGGAGGAGCAACTCCAAGGGGCTCTTTTTTTTTTTTTTTTTTTAATTTTATTTAAATTTTTACACAATACAAAGAAAATAACACACACATATAACTAATATTGTGCTCCCATCACCATGGGACCAAATAATCCAATAACTCTATAATTGTTCATTATTCCAAAAATACAACATATCTTGACAGGGTAAACTCCCTTTCCCCTTTTTAAACACATATTCCAAAAATAAACCCCAAATATCCTTGAAAATATTTTTCTTTAATTGACCCCTTTTGCATTTAATATTACAAGTCAACATATCGTTCAAAGCCATATCCCATACTTCTTTATACCAATCCAAGGGGCTCTTGTCACTGGGCCTCTGCTGGGGTGTGGGCCCTCGGTAGGAGCCCAACCATACCTACCCTTGATGCTGGTCCTGCCCCTTCTGCATGTGGGCCTGAAAATACTCACCTACCCTACCCAAATATCTGAAGGAACACCTCTCCCTGTGTCAGCCTGCCTGTGCCTTAAGATCTTCAGAGAACGCTCTTCTCCAAGCACCTATGGTACATTATGTGACATCAAGGGTGCTCTGATCGTGGAACACCATCCTGGTGGGACTTGGGAAAGCATCGAAAGGGGGAAAGAAACTGACAAATGTCAGTTCAAGGTGTAATAGCAAGAGGATGGGAGTTATTGTAAATAAGTGGGAGTTAATGCCCCTCCCCTTCAGTGCTCCTTTTTGGAGCAATTACTTCACTCCCAACCTTTTTTTCTTTTTCTTTTTGCTGCTTCTCCCAGTCTTTCGCAAGTGAGTAGATTCGCCTCTCTGCTACGAATAGTCTGCAGTAGTACAGTTGCTTTTGTCAAGTCACTGACAAGGGAAGCACCAAGGTAAGTAAATAAATGAATAAATAAATATGGGTCTGCCCATGCCGCTTTTGTTTTTCTCAAGAGTTTCTTAGCTGTTTTTATTGTAGATTCTACTTTGCCATTATTTTGAGAATACCTAGATGATGAAGTAGTATGTTCAAAATTCCAGTCCTTGCTGAATTTCTGGAATTCTGTTGCAACAAACTGCAGCCCATTATCTGAACACACATTGCCTGATATCCCATATTGTGAGTGTGCTTTTATGTTATGTATGACTGTTCTGACACAGATATCTGATAAGTAGTCTATCTCCCCAAAATCTGAAAAGTAATCTTCAATGAACATATATTCCTTGTCTGCCCAGCTAAACAAATCCACACCTACTTTTACCCACAGTCTCTCTGAAATTTCATGCTGTAATAGTGTTTCTTTGGGTTGGTGGTCTGCCCAGGATCTGCATACTTCACATTTTCCCATGAATGTCTTCAGTTGCTCATTCATTCCTGGCCAGCAGACTGCTTCCCTGACCTGTCATAGACATCCTTCAATTCCCAGATATGATGAATGCACTCTGTGCATGATTTCTGTCTCAAGGGCTTCTGGTATAACTGCTCTTTCTCCCTGGAAGAGGATGCTGTTCTGTATACAAAGTTCATCCTGTATATGAAATAATTGTTTTATCTCTTGTGGTACATGATCTTTTGTTTCTGGACACCCCTGTGTAATATCATGATTTTTAGACTCTGGTGGATGTTAGTCTTCCTCTGTTCATCACTGAATCTCTCTGTCTTTCCATGTGGGTAAGTACTGTACCATACTGATGATTTCTACTTCAGCTTCTACTGATTCCTTTATGGCAGCTGCTGGTAGGTATGCCCGGCTCAGGGTATCTGCTAACAGTAGGTCTCTGCCAGGGTGGTAGTTGATTTGTATATCATACTTCTGCAGATGCATCATCATGCACTGTAGACACTTTGGTGCACTGAGTAAGGGTTTTTCCCGTATATTTTCCAGAGGTTTATGGTCAGTCTGGACATCTAATATGCGACCATAAGTGTACTGGTGAAATTTCTCCATTCCAAAAAGTATTGCAAGTACCGTAGTTCTTTTTCAGTTAGGGCATAGCCCTTTTCCATTTCTGATAAGGTTCTGATCACAAATACAACTGGCTGTCCCCCTTGCAGCATGGTAGTCCCTAGACCTGTTTCTGATGCATCACACTGAAGCATTAATGGCTCTTCTAGGTTGTAATGCTTCAAGATTGGGGCTGTTGCAATCATCTCCTTTACCTTTTGGAAAGCAACTTCATGTTGCTCGGTCCACTCCCACAGTGTGTCTCGGTGTGTTAACTGCCTCAGGATCTCACAGTTCTCTGAGAGGCGTTTACAAAACTTATCTAAATAGTTGGTCATTCCCATAAATCTCTGGACTCCCTTGACATCTTGGGGTCGTGGCATGTCTCCAATAGCTCTTACTTTTTCTTGATCTACCTTCAGGCCTCTTGAGGTCAGTAAATGGTCAATATATGGTACTTCTGTGACCCTTCATCTATATTTGTCCCTATTCAATTTGATATGCCTTCCTCTGCATCTTTTCAGAAATGCTATTAGTTTACAATCATGGTCCTGCTGTGCTTGCTGTAGGTCATCACACTCTCCCACTATCAGCACATCATCCGCTATATATGGCCCAAATTCCTTCCAAACCCTCCAAGGCTTGCGTCAGCCTGTTCTGAAATAACTTGGGGGCAGGACTGATGCCCACTGGCATTCTTAGCCAGCAATTTCTCCCAAAGGGTGTAGTGAATGTTGTGAAATAACTGGATTCTTCATCCACCTCAATATGCTGGAATCCATTCTTGACATCATAGATGGAAAATAGTCCTGGTTTTGATACATTTGGCAATATATCTTCAATAGTGGGCAATGGAAAATGACTTCTTCAGTTCTCAGTGCTTTATTTAAGGACTTTGGATCTATGCGTATTCTGAGTTTCCCTGATGGTTTTTGGATCACCACCAGACTGCTTATCCAATCTGTACTTTTCTCTACTATTTGAATAATTCCCTGCCATGGTAGACTTTGCAACTCTTCTTTCAGAGGCTGTACTAAAGCTGTCGGTACTTTCCTCCTGGGTAACTTAACTGGCTTCACACTTGTATCAATCTCAAGTTTTTAAACTCCATCTAGCTGCCTATTCCCCTCAAACACATCCATGAATTCCCTCTGAATCCTTTCCTGATTCAAGCTTCATCTCATCTAAATTTTCTATCACTGCACTATCCACTGTCAATATGTTCTGAAATTGTACCTTTATCAGTTTCATAGCCTGGACCGCTTTAAGGCCTAACAATGGTACTGCTCTCTGGTCATCTACGACCACAAACTCTAGCCTGTATTTCTTGTTTGTCTTTGGTTTAGAAATTTTGAGTTTGCATTTTTGCTCTGTTTTTGATGTAGTGTGATCATACATTCTTAAAAGCTGAGTAGTCTCTTCCACTGGAATACTGGGGTTCACTAGGTGGATGAGGATAATGTTGCAACTGGCACCACAGTCTAATTGAAATGGTAATGCTTTATCCCCCAGGCACATGGTTGCATACAATTGTTTATGTTGCCCTGTTGCGTTTTCCTGCAGTGTGTTAACTACCCACATAATGCCTTCACATTCACTGTCAGTCTCCATATTTACTGTGTGCACTCTAGCTTTGGGCTTTTTCTGTTTTTATAGACACTTGGATGCATAGTGGTTCAGTTTGTCACAGTTGTGGCATTTCTTCCTATAAGCTGGGCAACTCTCTTTTTGCCTTGTGTGTTTCTGCCCAGAGTACTTGCATTGCTCTGTGGTGTTCACTATTGTCCTTACATCTAGTAACTAGATTCTAGTTTCTCCCTCTCTTTCTTCTGTACTACATGGAAAGGTTCCACTGTCTGTCCTTCCTGGGCTCTAATCCTGTCTTTGGACAATTCAGGTGCCCTGCAAATCTCCAAGCTTTTCTCTAAGGTCAATTCTGCTTTCTTCAGCAATCTCTCATACTTGAGTGTCCTGTATTCCCACCCACTATCTGGTCCCTTATTAAGGAGTCTTTGATATCACCAAAATTGCAACTGGCTGCTAGCATCTTTGAACTAGTGCGGTGTTCCTCAATGCCTTCCCCAATTGCTCGGTTCTGCATGAAAAAGCTACATCTTTCCACTGTTTAATTCTTTCTGAGGTTGTAGTGGGCACTGAGTGGGCATAAAAAGAAAACCTTTTACTGTAGCCAAAGTGCTTGGGTAATATTTGCACACAGTGACTCACTTATTTCTCTCCCCCTTTCTCCAATCAAATATAGTTTCATTTTTATCTGCCATTGGCTGCAATGTCCACATAGAGATTAAACCCCTCTTTCCAGTTTTTCTATGCCTGGGCTAAGTTCTGAGCTTGCAGAGATTCTGCTAGGCTCTGCCCATCGGCATCATAAAATGTCCGGTACTGCCCTGGCATTCATTGCACTCACCACCTGACCTTGCCCTGGGAATCATTGTTTTTTAAATTAAAGATTATTAACCCTATATGAGGCTGGCTTCACAGTTTCTTCCCATGTCATTCTAGCGACAGTACATTTTCTGTGCTGACCACTCTCAACTACATCATCTATTTCCCCCATCCACATGGTTCTGAAATAGATAAGATACATACTAGTGTGGTATGGGAAGAAGCCAGCAGAGGAATGGCTCCTGTGCTAAGAGAAACTGTGAAATGGAGCATCAAATGGTTTCCACACAGGGCCGGTGGTACCATTAGGCCAACTAAGCAGCTGCCTAGGGCGCAGGGCTTAAGGCGGCGCCAGAAATAGGGAGGGAGGGCTCAAGTGGGAAGGGTGTGTGTGCTAAATATCTGATCTTGCCTAGGGCACCAAACTGCCTTGCACCGGCCCTGTTTCCACATTATAGACTGGCCTCAGCCAACTTGAAAGCCAAACTCATTAAAGCCTACTTAAGTATTTATTTGAAGTGGAAAAAAGCAGGGCCAATATAAACATACCCTTGGTAAAGATGCTTCTTGCAAACAACTATGTTCTCCATCCATTTGTATGATTAACAAGAGGAACCTCTAGTTTTCCCAGAGTGACCTTTATGCTAGTTCCAATATCCATATTAGGATAACAGCTTTATTAGGCCAACTCAAATGTCACCAAAAAAAACACCTCAAAGGGGAAAAAAGGCTTTCACATTTTTTGCAGCCATTGAGTTGACCTAATAAAGGTATTATCCCAATATGGATTTTGGAATGTTTCTTAATCACTAACACCTTTGCTTCCCCCCCTTTTGTTTTTGTTTTTGTTGTTGAATTATGCCAACGTTTGGCAATTGAAAAGAGTTAGATTAAGGTTCAAGTTCCATGCTGTATTCAACCAAAAGGCCCACTACTTCCCCATTCTGAAAATATAGTTGATCAAACTAATTCAGTTATTTAAATATGTGCACCAAATTCCTAAACACACATGTTAAAATCAGAAGCATGAAAATGCTGCTGCATAAGCCATATTACAAAGGCTGAACAGTAACTTTTCTTTTTCTTTTGCTCTGCTTGCAAATTCTAGTTGTATTGGCATTTTTGATCCCTTGGAATCTTAATTGTTTTTAAACTGCAGGAGAGTTGATGTCTTGCAGCAGTCATCCAGCTTGTGCATTAATGAAAGCTACTCAGTTGTACCTTTGCAACTTAATACATGGTGGGTTTCTGGAAAAATACCCTACTATTTCCCTATAGGTATAGTATAATGTTTTTTGAAGTCATTTGGGGATATGCCAGCGTTTTGCTTAGTTCTACTTTGTAGGGAGAAAGCTGTCTGTCTCATGATGTTAGGAATCCAAACTGGATGTCCCAGGAAAACAGTACCAGCTGGCCAGCTCAGAGAAACTGGGGAGCTGTTGCAATGACACTGTTGGTAGAAGCCCACTTTGGGCAATGGATAGGGCTCTGGCCTGTTACTCTCCATATTCCACAGTGGCTTCCCAGTAAAGCTAGTTGCTGACCAAGACTCCATAGGAAACAAACAAACAAACAAAGAACAAAGCAGAGAGACCTATTAAAGCAGATTTGTTCTAGAATTTCACTAATTGGGGTGGGGGGATCTATACATCATAACTGAGCTAATTAAATCAGCCAAAGGTGATCCGACCAACTGGATTGAAAAGGTGATGAATGCCTCCTTGAGAGAAAGCATTGAACCGAAGACTTTGAAGGAGGATGTGGTAAAGCGTTCAGGAAAGAAGTCCTTTCTAGATTCCATCATGCTGGACAACTACTGGACTGTTTCAGATCTACCATTTGTAGGCAAGGTGCCTGAGCTTGCGATGGTGACTCCATGTATTCCTGTATGATACTTATTATCTAGGATCCATTTCAATCTGTTTTGTGACCTGGTTTGAGGACTGAAGAAACTCTGGAGGATGATGTATGCTGGGAACTAGATGTGGGGGAAAGGGAGTGCATCTCTTTTGCTTCTGCTAGATCTCGCAGTAGCTTTCAGTACCACGGACCATCTGGATTGCCTGGCTGGGATAGGGCTTGTAGGCACCATTGTATAGTCTCTTTCTGGGCCGGGTCCAAGGTTCTGGTCATAACAGCTTGGGACCAGAATACAAGAAGGACCATCTCCTTCCATATGATCCTGCACAGCCACTACATTCATCAGTCCTATTCTGTGACTTGGTTTGCACATAATGCTGAATTGTGGACTAACTGTGAAAGGACTGCTAACCGGTTCTTTACTCAAGACCAGAGATCAAAGGTGCAAAACTGCCAGCCTTAGCTCTGCTGTCTTGAACTGAGTGGAAGACCGACAACCTGGTCTTCTGCGCGGGTTCAATACTAAGGGGGTAGCGGGTGCTGGGGCGGGCCTTCTCCGAGGTCCCCAGCGCCTCGCCTTAGCCCAGAACAAAGGGATAACATAGCCACAAAAGTATATTTTAGAAAACAAGTTTATTTACAAAATTACCTTCACAAACTCAGACCCACGCCAGCAATACAGCTTATCAGTACGGTACAAAGTAGCAAGCAAAAGCCTCAAGGACAACGTGATTTCAGGGCTCTCAGCTAGTTAGTTTAGCTCGGGTCCCGGCAGAGGCCCGGTCAACCGCACGCTGCTAGCTGGGTTCCCGGCGGGGCCCGGTCTACCCAAGCGGCTAGCTGGGTTCCCGGCGGGGCCCGGTCTACCCAAGCGGCTAGCTGGGTTCCCGGCGGGGCCCGGTCTACCCAAGCGGCTAGCTGGGTTCCCGGCGGGGCCCGGTCTACCCAAGCGGCTAGCTGGGTTCCCGGCGGGGCCCGGTCTACCCAAGCGGCTAGCTGGGTTCCCGGCGGGGCCCGGTCTACCCAAGCGGCTAGCTGGGTTCCCGGCGGAGGCCCGGTCTACCCAAGTGGCTAGCTGGGTTCCCGGCGGGGCCCGGTCTACCCAAGCGGCTTGTGAGTGATTTCAGCTTGGGTTCCCGGCGGGACCCGGTCTACCCAAGCGGCTTGTGAGTGATTTCAGCTTGGTTTCCCGGGGGTCCGGTCAACCCAAGCGGCCAGTGATTTCAGCTTGGTTTCCCGGGGGTCCGGTCAACCCAAGCGGCCAGTGATTTCAGCTTGGTTTCCCGGGGTTGCTGATCCTTCGCTCCCTTACCCCAGACATGGGCAAGATTGCTGATCAGGTCCAGAGAAAAGTTCCCTTGTGCAGGGTGTTTTATACCTTGGTGTTTCAGGTAGCCCCTCCCTCCGTGATCAGGTGGGTTGACACCCTCCCTGAGGGGCGGCCTTTTGGGTCAGGTGGGGTGACGCCTTCCCCCCATGGGATGGGGTCCCTTTGAAGCCACTTGCTTAATGGTCCCATCCTATGGTGTTGAGTGGCCATTTCTTAGGGTTGCCGAAGCGTCTGCCCTGGAGAGGTATTCAAGTCTTATGTAGATGGGGCTGATATGCAAGAGCATTGACAAACCTGGTGATGCTTCCTGCCTTCCCCCCTGGGGTGATTCTATGTAGATGTTGTTTGTCCCCTTTGGCATCTGTGGAGACTGGTTGTCTCCCCCCCCCCCCCGGGTCTCCTTCCCCCCTCCTTGGTGAGTGTGTGTGTGTCAGGCAGGGGGCTTAGGTTGGCTTTCTCCACATCTCCCCCCCGGGGAAAAGATGGCATTGGGGTCCCACACCCCAATTTCCCATCGACTTGCCCCTCACCTGAGAAAGCCCGGGAGAGTGCATCAGCCAAGACATTGTCCTTACCCTTGATGTGCTCAATTTCGAAGTCAAAGTCTTGCAACGCCAGACTCCACCGTAGGAGTTTTTGGTTGTTGCCCTTGACTCTATCTAACCAGCACAGGGGGGAATGGTCGGTCTGTAGGCGGAACCATCTCCCCCAGAGGTAGGGGCGCAACTTGGTGATGGCCCACACCACGGCCAGGCACTCCTTCTCAATGGTGGCAGGACTACGTTCTCTGGGCAGGAGTTTCTTGCTCAGGTAGGCAACGGGGCGCAGCCCTTCTCCTACCTTCTCCTGTAATAACACCGCCCCCATCCCGGCCTCAGAGGCATCTGTCTGTAGAACGAAGGGGGATTCGAAGTTTGGGGCTTGCAGAATGGGAGCTGCCGTGAGGCAGGCTTTTAACCCGTCGAAAGCGGTCTGGCAAGCCGCGGTCCACTGGACCCTGTTCGGTTGGCGCTTTTTACAAAGATCAGTCAGAGGGGCTGCTAGCTGACTGAAGTGTGGCACGAACTTCCGATAGTACCCTGCAAGTCCCAGAAAAGCCTGCACCTGTTTTTTGGTTGCGGGTTGGAGCGATTTCTGAACCGACTCGATCTTAGCTTCCATGGGTTTGATGCTCCCCCCTCCGACCTGATGTCCAAGGTACTCAACCTCCCCTAGCCCCACCTGGCACTTCTTTGCTTTCACTGTCAAACCAGCATCCCGGATCCGCTGGAAGACCTGCCGGACATGCTGCAGATGCTGTTCCCAAGTGGAGCTAAAGATAGCTATGTCGTCCAGATAGGCACAGGCAACTTCTCCCAACCCGTTTAGCATTCCATTCACCAGCCTCTGAAAGGTTGCCGGACCGTTCCGGACTCCGAAGGGAAGAGTGGTGAACTGGAATAAACCCAGGTGTGTGACAAAGGCAGACTTGAGAGCAGCATCCGCGTCTAGCGGTACTTGCCAGTGGCCCTTGGTGAGGTCTAGGGTGGTAATGTACTTGGCCCTCCCTAGCTTCTCCAGCAAGACATCCATGTTGGGGATGGGGTAGGGGTCAGGGACGGTCACCTTATTGATTTTCCGATAGTCCACACAGAACCGCACCCCCCCCATCCTTTTTGGCCACCAGGACAATCGGGGAGGACCATGGGCTAGAACTAGGAATGATCACCCCTAGGTCTAACATGGCTTTGACTTCCTCCGCAATGACCTGAGCGTGGGGTCCTACCACCTGGTATGGCAGAGATTGCAGAGGGGGGCTGTCACCTGTTTGAATGGTGTGCTGGATGAGTGGGGTCCGCCCGGGGCGGTCTGAGAACATGGTCCCAAATTCATCCAGCACCCACTTCATTTGCTCCCGCTGAGCCTCGGACAGGGTGGGTGACAGTGAAATTTCTTCCATCCCCCCGCCATCCCCCCATTCTCCCAACAGATCCCCATCAGCGAAATCCTTATCATTATGTTCCTTCACACAGCCCACTCCTGCACCCCAGTCCACATACAATTTCAACATATTCACATGAAACACTTTACATTTTTCAGGAGTCCCGGCAAAGAGTATTTTGTAGTTGACTGGTCCAAGTTTCTCAACTACAGTCCCCAGACCCTCCCACTTAAGACACAGCTTGTCCGTTTTGAGGGTACGCAGAACCAACACCGTATCACCCACCTCAAAAGTCCGGGCTACTGTGGTTTTATCATACAGCTCCTTTTGCCGCTGCTGGGCTGCCTTCAGATGCTGTTGGGCGACTTCTCGAACGCTGTGGAGGGTGTCCCGTAGCCGCCGCAGAAAAGTGTGAACCGGCACGGGCGAACTGCCGGCAGCCCCCTCCCACTCCTCCCGCAACAGAGCCAAGGGCCCCCGTAGTTCTCTGCCAAACATCAGTTCATTCGGGGAAAACCCGAGGCTTTCCTGCGGAGCATCTCGGTAGGCAAAGAGGAGGTAGGGTAGGGCTTGGTCCCAAGTTCCCGGGTGACGGCTAGCGTACGCCCGGATCATTTTCCCCAACATCTGGTTGAAGCGTTCAACCAGTCTATTGGTCTCGTGGTGGTAAGGCACCGAAGTTACATGGTCAACCCCCCCCCCCAGGTCCCACATCTTCTGGAACAGTTTAGACATGAACCCGGTGCCGCAGTCCGACACGACTGTGCGGGGCATTCCTAAGCGGGCAAAGAGAGAGAGCAGAGTCTTAGCCAGGCTGGCTGCAGAGATGGAGGCTAGCGCAAAAGCCTCCACGTAGTGGGTGGCAAAGTCCACTACCGTCAGTACAAACTTCTTCCCCATCTTGGTGGGCGGGTTCAGGGGACCCACTATGTCCATAGCAATCCGATCAAAAGGGATCCCCACCACCGGGAAAGGCTGAAGGGGAGCTCTTGGGTGATCGCGATTGTGTCCCACCCACTGGCACACATCGCAGGACCGACAGTAAGCTTTAATGTCGGAGGCGATCATGGGCCAGTAGAACCCCTCTGTGATTCGAGCTTGGGTCCGCTTCTGCCCCAGGTGTCCTCCCCATGCCACGTCGTGGGCAAGGTGCAGCACGGCACGGCGGTACCATTGGGGAACCACCAGTTGCCTTTGCTTGCACTCCGGTGCCACTTCCCCCTTTGGCTCGAACTCCCGGTACAAAGTTCCATTGTCCCAGACAAATCTTTCGGTGGCAAGGGATACCCCGGGGTCTTGGTTGGCCAGATCGCGACACTCCTGCAAGGAAGGGTCCAGCCGCTGGGCTTCCTTGAATTGGGCTTGAGTCCCAAAGTCTTTAGCCATCTGGGCAAACCCTTCGTTCTTCGGGGGCTCCGCTATGGCCTGGTTCTCCCCGGAGTGCCCCGCAGGGGATGGGGTCACCCTGGGTGGTGGAGGGGGCACGGGCTTAGGCTTTGGGACCGGTGCGGTTACGGGCGGCCCCCCTCTCCTTGCCTGCCCCCGGGTGACAACCCCCTTCTTAGCTTTGGCCACCCGGAACGCGAGGTCGTTCCCGATTATGATGCCCCACTCCTTTTGGCGATGGATGATTATGTCCATCTCTCCTTCCCACCCCTGGTACTTGACCCGGACCCGGGCGATGGGGACGGTGATGTCGGTGGAGTTATAGGGTTTGATCGTACACGTACGTCCTGACAAAAGTTGGGACCTTTCTACGCGGTCCCGGGGCAGAGCCATTACATCTGCCCCAGTGTCCCTATACCCCACCCGGGAAACATTATTGATATAGATGGACTCACAGAATTGCTTGCGGCTCCATCTCAGCTGGTCCGGGGAGGCGATGCGATACAGCGATGCACGGGGTCCGGGACGGTAGGAATCCCACTCTTGGAGGTCCTCCTCGGCGCCGCGATCCTCGGGGATGCTTGCATGGAGGGAGAGGACCGACTGTCGATCGTTGTCGCTGTCGTCGTCCTGAGCGGCTGCAGCACCTGCGACGCGCCCTATTTTCCCCGGCGAGGGATGGGCATCCCGGTTTTTGGGCTGGAGCTTGGGGCAATCCCGCCGCAGGTGTCCCATCTCGTTACAGTGGAAGCACGCCCCAGACCGAGGGTTTCGGTTCCCCTTGGTCCGAGGGGCCTCCTCGCGCCGTCAGGGCAGGCTCTTCTCCGGCTCTGATTTCTTCTCAGCCACGGCCGCGGAACTTCCCTTGGTGGATGGGGCCGTCCGGTATAGCCCCATCTCGTCGGCCATGATCCCCGCTGCCTCACAGGTACGGGGCTTCTGATCCCTCACGACAGCGGCCAGCTCCTTCGGGATGGTGGTGAAGAACTGCTCCATGGCGATCAGCTCGACAACTTCCTTCAGGGTGGAGGCCCGGGAAGCCTCCACCCAGGACTCGCAGACGTGCATCACCTGGACTGCCCATGCCACATGGGTGGTCCCGGGGGAAGGTCTACCCTTTCGAAATCTCCGCCGGCAATGTTCGGCGGAGAGGGCGAAGTGTTGCCTGGCCGCTGCCTTGAACGCCTCGTAGCTCGCTGGGGTCTTCCGCAGATGCGCCCCGAGGAGGTCGGCCAGGTCCCCACTGACCTGGGTTCGCAGGGCGGACAACCGTAAGTTGTCGGGGACCCGCTGCTCCTGGCACGCCGTTTCGAAAATGGAGAAGAACATCAGGATATCCTGCCCTGGCTTGTAGGAGGGGAACGTCTTGCGGTCCCACGACGGAGGGGGAGGAGCGGAGGGGACAATCGGGGGAGTTTTTCCCCGCCTCATGGCTGCAGCTTGGCCAACTCCATCTGCATCCGGATCATTTCGCGCTCGTGGGCCATCCTCTCCCGCTCGTGGGCCATCCATTCCGAGGGAAGCTCGAGGGGCTCCAGGGGCTCCAGAGGAGCGGGGTCCTCGGTCACCACATCCTCTCTCCTATCTGTCTGAACTGGGATACGGCGGCCCCTGGGTTGGGCACCCTGGGCCAGACTCGCCAGCAGCTCCGTCTGACGGATCAGCGCCGCCAACCCCGGGGTGATGGGGGTTGCGGGCAGGGACCGCCGTGGCTCGGCTCCCCTAGTCGCTCCGTCAGGCTCTGGGTCGCTCATGGTGATCCTTAGGCTCTTGCTACTTTGGGTCTGGGAGATAGTCTGGGCTAATAAGTTATCCCACCCCTGCCACCAAGTGGAAGACCGACAACCTGGTCTTCTGCGCGGGTTCAATGCTAAGGGGGTAGCGGGTGCTGGGGCGGGCCTTCTCCGAGGTCCCCAGTGCCTCGCCTTAGCCCAGAACAAAGGGATAACTTATAGCCACAAAAGTATCTTTTAGAAAACAAGTTTATTTACAAAATTACCTTCACAAACCCAGACCCACGCCAGCAATACAGCTTATCAGTACGGTACAAAGTAGCAAGCAAAAGCCTCAAGGACAACGTGATTTCAGGGCTCTCAGCTAGTTAGTTTAGCTCGGGTCCCGGCAGAGGCCCGGTCAACCGCACGCTGCTAGCTGGGTTCCCGGCGGAGGCCCGGTCTACCCAAGCGGCTAGCTGGATTCCCGGCGGGGCCCGGTCTACCCAAGTGGCTAGCTGGGTTCCCGGCAGAGGCCCGGTCTATCCAAGCGGCTAGCTGGGTTCCCGGCGGGGCCCGGTCTACCCAAGTGGCTTGTGAGTGATTTCAGCTTGGTTTCCCGAGGGTCCGGTCAACCCAAGCGGCCAGTGATTTCAGCTTGGTTTCCTGGGGTTGCTGATCCTTCGTTCCCTTACCCCAGGCATGGGCAAGATTGCTGATCAGGTCCAGAGAAAAGTTCCCTTGTGCAGGGTGTTTTATACCTTGGTGTTTCAGGTAGCCCCTCCCTCCGTGATCAGGTGGGTTGACACCCTCCCTGAGGGGCAGCCTTTTGGGTCAGGTGGGGTGACGCCTTCCCCCCCGTGGGATGGGGTCCCTTTGAAGCCACTTGCTTAATGGTCCCATCCTATGGTGTTGAGTGGCCATTTCTTAGGGGTGCCGAAGCGTCTGCCCTGGAGAGGTATTCAAGTCTTATGTAGATGGGGCTGATATGCAAGAGCATTGACAAACCTGGTGATGCTTCCTGCCTTCCCCCCTGGGGTGATTCTATGTAGATGTTGTTTGTCCCCTTTGGCATCTGTGGAGACTGGTTGTCTCCCCCCCCACCGGGTCTCCTTCCCCCCTCCTTGGTGAGTGTGTGTGTGTCAGGCAGGGGGCTTAGGTTGGCTTTCTCCACAAACTGATTCTCTCAGGGCCTTGCCCTGAGTCTATACACTGGATTTAGCACTGAACCATAGAGGAACCACACACTCCGTGTGGGGTAAAACTAGGAAAGTTTATTTAAGGTAAACAGATTACAAAAAAAGGTGGGAAATGAGGGAAGGAGAAAAGGTGGGGAGACACTTTGGTATACACAGTAGAGCTATAAAACAACAAAGCTAGTTCTTTACTACATATCTACCCAGGCCTTACTCCTTTACCTGGGGTTTTTGTCCTCTTCAGGGCTTGCCTCATCAAAAGCCTTCCTCCCGCGAAAGCGTGCAGACAACAACAACGAAACCCAAATGCCACGGCAGGCAGTATAGATTCCCCCCCTCCTTTCAGTAGCCCAGGTGTCTTTAGCCAATCAGGATGAACTTCATCTGGGCCAGGCAGCGGAGGGGTGGCTCTTTGCCGCATTTCCATGCGAATAGCTGTGGCACAGACTCGGAGGCGTCAGGGGCCATCAGAGGAACTAGGTACATTTGCATGACTTTCCCAGCCCCCAGCTGGGATTATACTTGTTTACACATGAGGAGGTGTGTGTGTGTGTGTGTGTGTGTGGTGCAGGAAACTCTGATGCTTTTTCTCCACTAACCTATTATTTGCCAGGCACGAGCGGGAGTGAGCGAGCGGGCTGCCTCCAGCATGATCCTAATTTCTGCTTTCTGTAAACAACCTAGGATCAACCCAGTTGTCGGTTGTTATCATGACGTCTGAATCCAGACACTCTGGGTTGTTTAGGGGTTAACAACCCAGAGTTAACCCAAGAACAAATCATAGGCAAGGTTGGTGGGGAAACAGGAAAAGGCCTTTTCTATAGTAGCACCCAGGCTATGGAACATCCTGCATTGTGAGATCCAGCTATCCCCATCCTAGTTCTAATGCTTAGACATCAGGTGAAAAGTCTTGTTCTGCCAGACCTGTTGCCTGACTGGTTCTTGATTATGTTTATTCCCTGCTTGTCTGTTGTTGTTTTTAATTTGTTGTGCTCTGTGCTCTTTTAATGTTTTTATGCTGTTTTACATTTTTTGATTATTAGCCACCTTGAGCATCTCAGAGATGAGATGGAAAGGTGGAGAATACATATTTTAAATATGTAAATAAGCAAGTAAGTGAGTAAGTAAATAAATAAATAGATAGATATGCTCATATTGAGGTTTTAAGAATCTCAAGAAGAACATCCACAGGAGGGACTCCCTTTGAAAAGATTGAGCATCATGCCCAGTCAACACAGGCCTGAGGCTACACCTAAGCAAACTTGATTTGTGTGTGCGTATGTGTTTCCTTCTGGTTATGTTTACGCTATTTTGATGTTTTCCCTGTACACATTGTCTTTAGGAATGGAAAAAAACCTAAGGAAAGAGATCATATGGCCTGATATATAGGTCTGTTTCAGTTTATGCTTTCCATGTGAGTGAGCTACTTAGCCTACACAGCTGACTGGAGAGTTTTATCCCCAGTCTGCTCTGCTTTAAAGCAGACCTCTGCACCTCGCAGCTTGACCCACCAAGCTGAATGCATCCCACCAGCCAAATATTGTGCCCTGTATGTTAGTTGAACCCCTGCCTTTCCACTGTCCCAGCCAGGCAGCAAAGTCTCTAGGAGGTTTATTGACACCCCCCCCCTCTGCTGGGCCACCACACATGGCTGGCATGCTGGCTTGCATTTGGCTTGGTTGGTCACAAGTTGTGCAGGCCTTCTCTAAAAGGGGCAAATATTCAAAGTGCTGAGGGGTGGTGTTTCCCACCCACCAGGGCTGGCCCTACCATTAGGCAGAGTGAGGCAGCCACCGCAGGCAGCTGAATTGTGTGTCATGAAAGGGCAGCAAATAGTGATTTGTTATTTAATTTGTGGTTGTTGTATTTTTACTGCCAGGGAGGAGAAGAGGCACTTGCGGGGCTTTCTGCCTTGGGTGCCAAAATAACTTGACTGGACTTGGATACGATGCACTTTGACTTTGAGGGGTAGATGGGGTGGTAGTGCCTGCCACTTCCTTCGCTGTCTCATCAAGCAGCAAAATGTCTTGGGCTGGCCCTGCCAATCTTAATGTTTTGCGTTGTTATATTTTTTTTTTGTAAAAGGACTGATAACTTAAATTTATAAAAAATAATTATTTATATATTTATTAAATTTCTATCCCAGCACTCAATGGCATTTAAGGTGTGAAATGTATAGCTTATATTTTTGCATAATGAATGCAGTTAACTGTGAGGAGGAGGTGCCTGTGTGGTAAAGTGGTTAGAGTGTTGGGCTGGGACTTGGGAGATCTGGGTGCTAGTCCCCACTTGGCCATGAAGCTCACTGGGCCAGTCACAGACTCTCAGCCCAAGCTACCTCACAGGGTTGTTGTGAGGACAAAATGCAGAGGAGGAGGATTATGCAAACTGCCTTGGGTTCCTTGCAAGAGGGAAAAAAGGTGGGATATGAATGTAATAATAAATAAGTGCATGAGGAAAATGAAAGCACTGCGCTTGGGGACACCAACACGGTGGGAGTGAAACTTGTGCTCTGTGCCTGAGAATGTGTGATTTTGTCTCTCCATTGAGAGGGGGCACTCAGGGTCCTTGAAACATATGGTATTTCTATCTAGATGTTTAGCATTAACCTGTTCCTTCCTCCACAAAAAGAAATCCAGCATTTCCAAAGAACATTTCGTTGATTATTTCCAGCTTCATTCCTAGCCATAACTGCAGTTCCTTTTTCTTTCCACCATGTTTCCTTTCTTCTCTCTCCCTACCAGGTCTCACCTAGTAATACTAAATAATAAAAATTGTGACATGTGTACCACAAGAGGTGGACTCCAGGAAGTACTTCAAATTATTTTCTTATTCTTGGATAGATTCAGTCATAGTGATGCAAAACCAAGGACATAATGCCACAAAATGTGGACATTAAAAAAAAAAAGTCATGACTTTCTACCCTAAGGTTTCACCCCACTCCTCTAAAAAGAAAATATATATACATATGAAAATGACCCTAATGTGAAATGGGCTTCTTAATAAACTATTTGATGAAAAATATGTCTATGAGCACCAGTACCTGCATTCCACTTTGCATGAAAAAGATGGATCCACCTATCAAAAGAGGTTCCCTGTCAAAGATAAAAGCAAGCAAAGAAATTGTGAGACAGCCATTTTAAGCATACAGGGCAAGACTTTTGTCTGATACTGCCAGACCACATGGGATAAGGCTGTTAACCTTTGGAAAAAAATTGACAGTTGGGGCAGGAACAGAGCGAACATCTCGCCACTGGCAATTTAATTCTAGTAGCCAACATCCTTGAAGAATAGGGGTAGGAGGAGAGAAATTCTAATTTATTCTGGTAGTAGCTGCATTGTTCTGAACAGTAATAGGTCTTTCTCTCAGGGTGCATCCAGATGGAGCTTTTATCATGCAATCACCCTGCCTTATTCATGGAATTATTTATGTATTTATTTTATTTCTATACTGCCCAACAGCCGAAGCTCTATGGGCAGTTTACAACAATCAATTAAAAGTACAATAAAACACAATATAATATTTATTTCATTTTTATACTGCCCAATAGCTGAAGCTCTCTGGGCGGTTTACAGCAATTAACAAGACAGTCCCTGCCCGCAGGCTTACAATCTAAATATATAATAAAAACATTATAAAAAATTAAAACCAATTTTTAAAAAGTCACAAATAACTAAAAACAAGTCAATATAACATGACCTCTAAAAGAATTAACCACCCCGCCATGTACTATTTAGTTGTTAAAAGCCTCAACATAGAGGCAGTCTTAATCTGGCGCTGAAAAGATAGTAGGGTTGGTGCCAGGCAGGCCTCAGGGGGAAGCTTGTTTCACAGTTGGGGGGCTACCACAGAAAAGGCCCTCCCCCTTGTTGCCGCCCTCCGAGCCTTCCTCGGAGGAACCAGAAGGAAGGCTCCAGATGTTGAATGTAGTGTCTGGGTAGATTGTGGTTGGGAGAGGCGTTTCATCAAGTATTGTGGTCCCAAGCTGTGTAGGGCTTTATAGGTTAAAACCAGCACCTTGAATTGGGCTTGGAAGCATATAGGCAGCCAGTGCAAGCGGGCCAGAACAGGTGTTATATGTTCGGACCTTTTGTTCGCAGTAATTAGTCTGGCTGCCGCGTTCTGCACAAGCTGCAGCTTCTGAACAGTCTTCAAGGGCAGCCCCACGTAGACTGCATTGCAGTAGTCTAACTCTGAGATTACCAGAGCATGGATTACTAAAACCGGGCTATCCCTGTCCAGATAGGGGCATAGCTGGGCCACCAGCCAAAGCTGGTAGAAGGCACTCCATGCCACTGAGGCAACCTGAGCCTCAAGTGACAAAGATGGCTCAAGGAGATCCCCCAAGCTGCAAACCTGCTCCTTCAAGGGGAGTGCAACCCCATCCAGAACAGGTTGAATTATACTGTGGGCCCAGATATCATTGTCTTCTACTTGTAATCCTCCCATGTTTCCCCACCATTTCTTCCATCTTTTTTCTTTCCACAAAAAATACATCAACAAAGAAAAGATGGAGTAGTTACACAATGTCTTTTGATTGGTAGCTGTAGGATATGTCCATCTGGAAACACGCTAAATATTTGTATGGATTTCCTTTAACACTGAAATTGTGTTTAATTCTTTTGCGAGAAAACATTGTGCCACCTTTGGAATATTCGTTATATGAATGCAGATAGGACTTCCATTTATTATTATTATCATCATCATCATCATCATCATCATCATCAATAATAATAATAATAATAATAATAATAATAATAATAATAATACCCCGCCTTTTTTCCTGCAAGGAACCCAAGGCAGCTTACATAATCCTCCTCCTCCTCTCCATTTTATCCTCACAACAACCCTGTGAGGTAGGTTAGGCTGAGAGTCTGTGACTGGCCCAAAGTCACCCAGTGAGTTTCATGGCTGAGTGGGGACTAGAACCCAGGTCTCCCGAGTCCCAGTCCAACACTCTCACCAGTATGCCACACTGTATGTCTCTGCCCTGATAGATTTCATAGATCATAGAGTTGGAAGGAGCCTACAAGGCTATCGAGTCCAACCGCCTGCTCAATGCAGGAAACTAGAGGAGGGGTCTCCCATCCAAGTAATAACCAGGCCTGACCCTGCTTAGCTTTCCGCGCTCAGACAAGCTGAGCCAGCGTAAGCCACAGGATATTTGACACAGGTTTACTAGATGCATCTACCCTAACAATTTAGAACACTGACTGAGAGTCATGGGTGCTATTTAAGGAGGGTGGTCTGTGAATGTGCATTCCTGCCTCCCCATTATTTTAGAGCCATATGATTACCTACCAGGACCACCTATTTCTCTGGTCAGCTACAGATGTGTGACTACTGTTATAAATCAGTGTTTTCAAACTTCCTATCCTCAGGAAACCCTTCCTATGTGGATTTTTCTGTTGAGGGCTGCATTCCCTTGGGGGTAATCTGTTGGGGGCCACATCTTGGTGGGTGGGGCCAAAACCAGAGGTGGGCAGAGCCAGAGTCAAAAGTGGGTGGGGTTTGCAACATTCTCTATGCCACCCCATCTCTCTCCCTCTCCCTGTGTGTGCCACCTTCTCTCCCTCCCCCCCCCTCTCTCTGACACCATATCTCTGTGGGCTGCATGGAATTAGGCTGAGGGCCACCTATGGTCCCTGGGCCACAGGTTCCTCAGCCCTGCTTTAGGGAACTGCAACTCCATCCAGAACAAATTGAACACCACCTCCCAAGGTAGACAAAACACCCACCTGTTAGTTCTGAGCTTCAGTCTATTGCAGGGCTCTCCAACCTTGGGTCCCCAGATGTTGCTGGACTACAGCTCCCAGAATCCCTTGCCTTTAGCCATGCTGGCTGGGTATGCTGGGAGCTGTAGGCCAGCAACATCTGGGGACCCAAGGTTGGAGAGCCCTGGTCTATTGGTTACCATCCAGTCCATTACTGATCCCAGACACTGATTCAACATTTCCACTACCACAGATCATGTGAAACACTGAAGTAGAACTGGGTGTTGTCCATTATTCTTTTCTAATTGAAAGAATAATCATAACATCTCTGAGGAACCTTACTCCAGGGTTCCTAGGAACACAGTTAAAAAACCCTCTTATAACCAATTAAGGCTGCAATCCTATACATATGTTCCTGGGAGTAAGTCAGCCTTACAAACCAGGTAAGGACAAGGACGGCAATAATAGCAGGAGTAAACCTATAGCTTAAAAAAAATATTTTTTTTAAGCAGCAACAACAAAAAGGTTTACTCTTGCTATTGTTACTATTCCTCCAACCCAGTACCCTCAAGGTCTTTTGGATAACAAATCTCATCAGCCCCAGCATGACCAATGGTCATGGATGATGTGAATTATAACCCAAAACATCTGGAAGGCACTACTTTGGTGAAAAAATCATGACAAATGCTGTTAAGATACAGTATATTGGGTTGTGGGGTTTTTTTTGTTTTTGTTTTGCAATTTAACCTTGAATATTTCCAAGTCTTTTAAACCTTGCTATAACTCTTACCAACCCCTTGGTGAAATTACTTTTCCTAACGAAACAGTGTCCCTGCTGAGAGTACTTCAGCCCTTCCAAAGAAGTAGCAACAGAAGTAAACTCTCACTTCTTCTCGTCATGTTTCTGCACCAAAGTTTGGGGCAGGGGGAAAGAGAGGGGCACTTTTTTTTACTTGTTTGCTGCTTCTTTGGCAATGACCAAAGCAACTTTGAGAACCAGCAAAACACAAACAGCATAAATATGGAGCACAATCCGCGCCAAATTTGCATGTGGTACAGTGGTTGTAAGAATGGTTAACCACGGTTCAGATTCATAACTTGACTCCAAGGCCAGCCCTACCAGTAGGCAGAGTGAGGTGGCTGCCTCAGGCAGCGGGTGCTGGGGGTGCAATGGGAGGTGGCAGTGAGGTATTGGAGGGCAGAGCTTTGTGTGTTGTCATGTCACCTTCCCTTTGCTCCTAAAGCTAGCCTGCTGCCTTCAAGTGTGGTGGAGGACATTGCCCTATCGTCAATGTGTTGAAGATCAATCCAACTGCCAGTTCAGTCTGCTTTTGTACACGGAATGGAGTTGAGGCGCCATCTTGTCTTTTGCCTCAGGCAGCAAAGTACCTTGAGCTGGCCCTGTGAGTCACACTGACTTTCCTAAGCTTTTCATTTGTGCAGCAAATGTGCTAGAAGCAACCAGGACAGGCCCTACCATTAGGTAGAGTGAGGCGGCCCCCTCAGGCAGCAGATTTTTGGTGTCATGGAAGGGCAACAAATTGTTAGCTATTAATTTACCATTATTGTATTTTTTATTTTTTTTTACTGCCAGGGGTGGGGGGGGGGAGATGTTTGTGGGATTTACTGCCTCAGTTACCAAAATAAATTGGTTGGCCTTCGGTACCACACCTTGACTGGAGTGTGTGTGTTGTTTGCTGCTCTACCTCAAGCAGCAAAATATCTTGGGCCAGCCATGAAGGTGGCAAGCTGTAGCACTGAGTGTAAAGTTAACGCACATGCACAGACGCACAGCCACTTCTCCATATCTTGGCAAACTCCGCATGCGTGAACTCACCTCACATTCTCAGCATGCCCATTTTGGTGGTCTTGTGAATTAGCTACTTTTCAGGAAAAATGCTATCATAGAATGGAAGATAATCCAGCCAAACGTACGCACTCTATAGGCCCGTTGATTTCTGTGTGCTAGGTAAAGCCCATAGTTCGATCTTCCATCTCAATCAATAGGACTTCAGCTTTTGTTGGATCACGCTGAGAATCTGCTTTTCCCCTTGATGCACACAGCTTTGTAATAAGAGACCCGCATGACTTACAGCTGAGCAGCTTATTAAAAAACAAAAAAAACAAACATCGAAACCCCGAGCAACAATGATAGTAAATGTTTTCTTTGTAGAGTTTTGACGGAAGCAATGGTGGTTTTCATTGTAGGAAGAGGCACTTTTGCTTGATGTCTTCCCTTTCCCATTAATACCCCCCCCCCAAAAAAAAAACTTCTTAATTAAAATCTATCTCTCGAGAGTCTCTGGGAGCCTTGGCAGAGAGAGGTTTGATTTTCTTGTCTTTTTATTTTTAATGTGCTATAAAAAGGAAATGATTTTTCTAAACGGTGCATTAAAACGTTCCAAAAAGAGGAGGGAGAGAGAGGCAGAGAATGGCCACGTCTGATAGGCTCCCGTCTCTCCGCCAAGGCCACCGCCGCCACCCCCACCCCCCCCCGAAGCCCCTGGAGTTTGAAGCACGAATCTTGTCTGTCTGAGCCATTGGGTTGCTGGCGAGAGAGAGACAGAGGCGTGGCCGCAGGAGCGGGAGGCAGTGCGTTGGACTCCCCGCGCGGAGTCCGGGTTTGTGTGTGTGTGTGTGCGTGCGCGCGCGTGCGTGCGTGCGTCTCTTTCTTTCTGCACGCTGGGGACACTTCGCCTGAAAGGTCAGTCTGGAGGGACTCTCCGCTCGGAGGATCGGACGCCGGGCGGCGGCACCATGAAAGGCTGCTGGGCGTTGGGGATCGTCGCTCTGCTGACGCTTCTGTGCAAACCAACAGGTGGGGTGCGAGCGGCTCGGAATCGGATTGTTCTTCGCGTTCCGGCCGCAGCGGGAGCCCAGCGCGGCGCTACCTGTGCGAATGGCCCCGGAGATTCCGCTCGGCTGCCGGACAAGGGGGGAGAGGGGGCGCGGCGTCCTTTGGTTTCGCGCCTCTCCGTCGAGATTGGGCCCGGGATTTGTGGGTCTGGGGATCCACGGGCGTAGAATAGACCCCCGCAGAGCACCTGAGGTTAGGCAGAGAGTGGAGTCGAGCGAGGGGAAGCGGGCGGCTGGAAGAGAAGCGTTGGCTTTGCAACCAGCTTGGCTGGCTGCTGAGGATTTCAGTGGAGTTGCCGCAAGTTTAAGTGGAAAGAGTTTGGCACCTTTTCTCAGAGACAAGGACTTCAGGCACCTTTTCTCAGAGACAAGGATTTGGGTTTGGGGTGGCTTTACTTCACCGCCACCCCTCCACTGAGAAGGATTTCACTTGTGTGGCCAGGAGCGAAGTTCCCAAGTAAATCTTCCTCCCGAACCACCCCATGCCAGTCGCGGGATGCGCCTTCTTTTACGCTCCGCTCCACAAATCTTGTTAAGCGGCCGCAAGAAGGGCGCTGGGTTTCTGAAGCCGTTTTACCGCCCCCCCCCCCAGCCCTCAACGCGTTACTTTAAAGTTACGTCCCGTTGATTCTGAGGGAGCTTTCCCAAGCAACGTGTTTTAGTGGGAGTCAAACGACCGCCCCATTGAATCACATCAGTACGCTGTGCCCCAGTGGTCTCGAAACAAGGCGGTCTTGTGCAAGAAACGTTCCAATTCTCGATACCTTGAAGGGAACGTCTTTCTGTTGAAATCAGCAGGACTGTGCAGCCCGATACTGGCCATGTTTCGTATGCAGAAGTAACAAAGCAATCCTATGCATGTATGTATGTCCATTCTACTCAGAATGAAGTCCCATTGAGTTCAGTGGAACTTACTCTCAAGTAAGTGTGCGTAGAATTGCAGCCTAAATGCCACTGAATTGAGTGGAACTTAACTGAGTAAACATGCAGAGGACTGAAGAAGGTTTAGTAAAAGCGTTTAATAGTCCAATCCTACCCATGGCCATGACCATTCAAATGTAAGTCCCATTGGGTTGAATTGGTCTTACTCCCAGGTAATTAGGTATACAGGCTGCAATGCTATACCCACTTACCAGGGAATAAGCTCCATTGAACTCAGTTAGACTTAGGTGTAAACATGCATAGGATTGCGCTACATGGTTAGGATCAAGTGGTGTCACAGTGGCTTGAAATAAAGGTAAGAGCTCCCAAACTAAAGTGATTTGGCAATCCTAGTTGGAGAAAACTCAAACAGAGAACGTCTTCCCAGTGTTGGTTTTCAAGTTTGTTTGGATATGAAATGAATTGTATTGCTTTAAAAAAAAAAATCTTACTGTAGAAATCTTTTGCTTTGAAAAGTCAGTTTAAGGAGAGGAGGAAAAGGCAACATGTAATTAATGCAAGTCTCTTTGCCATTTTTGTATAGATATTTTTGGTCATGTTAGGTTTGCAGAGTAACCCCCCCCCCCCAATACTACCTATAGTGGATTCACATAACAGTTTGTGTGTTGATTCACACAACCGTTGGGTGTGTATGGTCACCGCTTAAGAATCTTGCTCGTGCCAACTCTCAGCCCATGTGCATCCATTGTCACAGGCAAGATCCAGCTTTTGGCACACCATTTCAAGTGCTGGTTTTTGAGTGTCTGCCAACACGCGCTGAAAGCAGAACTTGCGTATGGTGTTGGATATACGCAGCTGGCTGGACATTGCAGTAAACTGGCACATGGGATTTTGGAGTGGCTATTGTTGCCACCTGGTCTGGTAGATTATCATAAGGTGTGTGCTTTTCTAGTCACCTGACAATCAGATCCACATGGGATATGGGAAGGATCTGATATGATTACTGATGAAGGAGCAAGCCTACATTTTTTAGACTGCGATCTGTGGGGGCTATTCCTCTGTAACCATATGTCTCTGAGGCCACCTAGAGTGCCATAATTTCATTCAAGCTGCAGTGAAATTTCTGTGGAAATGTGTCATAGAACTAATTTCCACATGGATTTTGCTGCAGCTGAAATCTGAATGCAAGTGGGACATTTGGGACATATACTTACCATAGTAAAGGTCCAAGGATTGCCCTGTGCATGGTGCTCTGAGCCACAATGCAAACAAGCTAATGTTTGAAATACCTGTCTCTGTAGCATACAAAGAAACACCCTGCAATCACCTTGGACCTGCCACTGTGATTCTTTGGCACTATTTGACTGGAAATAGGGAACATCGTTCTTGCAAAAACAACACCTAGTCACCCTTTCTTCCTAAGAATTATGTTTAGGATCCCGATATTAGTGAGCAATAAAAGGGGTGCTCAAATATTTTTTAAAAAATATATTTTCGGAACACAGGATACTGCCTTATACCAAGTCAAACAATCTAGCCCAGTATTGTTGACATTGACCCTGTTTGGATGTAATGGCGGCATCTGGTGGTCATTTGTGTGTTAATTAATTAATTAATTAGTTGATTAACACAAAAATTGTGGGGACACGCACCACGTCGGGGCCATTTCTGGTTTCCAGGAACACTCCACAGATGCCACCTTCGTAGGTTGCTTTTGTGATGTCCGAACAGAGGCACTTGGGGCTGTTCGCTGGTTAAACCCCATTATCCCAAGAACAAACCATTAATTAACCCAAGGATTGCTGCTGATGCCTCTGTTACATCCAAACAGGGCCACTGACTAGCAGCATGGGACCAGGATTAACAAGGATCTGAATAAGAATGGTCTGGAGAAGTTGCTATTTTCTCTGAATAAAATAACAGATGTACCATAGAATAGTTTGTAGATAGACAATGCATGTTGCAGAGGAGTAACTTGTTAAATGTTCTAAAATCAGTCTTCTCCGGCTGGGGCTCTGCACTTCCAACTTGTTGGATATGGTGCTCTAATGTGGGTTTCAAAGTACCTTAACATGTGGTGACACCTTTTTATATGCTGTTTTATGGAGGAGTCTCAGCTGTGTGCACTGTAAGTGCAGTATCAGAATTTGCCACTGAGAGGAGACTTTAGCAACTATACACAGTTCTCATTGCTCCTGAACCCTTGCAAAGCTGTCTATGCTAATATGACTTCTTAAACCATATTTATTTATTGTTTTTGCAAACGGGTTTAGAGTATCTGTCTGTCATAGGGAAAGAGTATAAATCTCTCTGTGCAGTGCTGTTTTTGAGGCTAACTTATCTCCTGATCAGTACAACGTGTCTTTGTGGTTCAAATGATCGTTGAAAAAGTATAGCAGCAGTGAAAATACACACAAGATTGAGGCTGTCTAGCACTTTCTAGCAGAGATGAAACCAGAGCTGTGTATTTATTCTTTCTTCACGTAGATGGGTTTTGTTCATTCTATATAGAGACGTTAATGGTTATTTGGCTTAACGCAGCATATCTATTTCAGTCTTTCCTTGATGGCTTATTAAGGAACCCAGCAATGTAACTTTGTACACCTGTAACTTTTAGTCTCGGTTGTGGGTTCCATGCTGATCTTGCCACAAATCCATCTCCTCTCAGTCCTTATGCCTCATTGTGTTTAATCTCCACTTCTGGCAGCATGGTGTACCTATACTAAGCCATCTTGGGAAATACTGATTTACATCAGAATTCTAAAAACATTAACTTGGAGGTACATGAGCCACTTCATATGGCACTTTTTGTATCCACAAATCCGTATAGGAGTAGAAAATAAAGACAAACTGTTCCATTTATTGGCAGATATGATTATGAGTTATGGCTTTTGGCAGAAAATTAGACCTGCCCAATCTTTACCAGAATGTCAGTCACCTGTACTTTGCTAGCCAAATCCCATCAACTTGTCTCTCTATTGTCTACTTTGGAATTGGTTCTGAGCACAAACAGCAGTTTATGAAGCAGTTCTAAGGCATGGCTAGAATGCCAGGCTAACAGCTTGATCCTCCTGAGAGCAAATATGCACAGCTCTGGTTATATAGATAACTGCACAACATCACAGTTCATGGTGTTGCACTAATGCAAAAGTGTTGGTAATGTTACATTGGTAGCAGCTGTCATTTCCCTCCAAGATTCTTGGAACTTGGGTCTATCAGTGGCTATTAACTATGATAGCAAAACCACATAGCCCACTTTAGGCGTTCAGTAACAAATGTGTGAAGGGGATTTTGAGAATGTGTCAGCCAGCCTTGCCCTATAGATGCCAACGTGCATTGGCCACATCCCCTGGTAGATGCACGATTGGCATCAATCTGAAGGGAGACCCACACACACATGGATATTATACACGCAAAGGACTCCCTCCATGGGACAGCGAAGCCCAGTCTCTGTGGAGGAAGTCCTACACATGTACATCCATATACACATGGGGGCCTTTCAGACTGATGCCAGTTGCATGTCGGTGTCTTGAGGACGAGGCTAGCCAGTGCATTATCTGAAGCCCCTTCACTCATTTGGTACCTTTGGGTAGAGAATGACTGAAGTGGGACTCATATTATATTGGTCACAGGGCATGGTCAGGAGGCACAGGAGGCAGCCACCTTGGTGAAGCGAAGTAGGTCTGGGTCTGGTCACTGCTTGGAGCGAAGACCACCTGGGAACCACATGTAGCCACCTTGAATTCCATGATGGAAGAAAGGTGGGATATAAATTTAATTAATTAATTAAGAAAGAAAGAAAGAAAGAAATATTTCAAGGCAACATATCTCTGAATATCAGCTGTTGGAGACAGTCTCCATCATGCTCTGCTTTTGAGTTTCCAGGGGCATCTAACTGGCTAGAAACAAGGTGCTGGATTAGATAAACCTTGATCTGGTCCAGCAAGACATTTCATGTGTTTCGTGATCAGCACAGTGGCGATAAGCCACATGTGTGTGACACAGAGATGGTATGTGGTGGTGTCCATGTTGTCCAGTGGTAGGAATGGACACTTGGTAGTATCCTGAAGGTCTTTGGACACTGCATTCAGGTAGAGTATCTGTTGGAGCAATTGCAATTGGATTGCAACTGGTAGATGGTATAGGAGGACAGATTCTAACTCTCCCCCCACCCCCATTTATCTTTCAAAGGATCCAAGTCAAAACTAGGGCTGAGATCCAGAGTTAAAATCATACATAGTACAGTTGAAATCAGCGGTCCATAACCACACAGCTAAGCATCTACATCTAATTGATTTTGATTGGGTTCGGCACACTTTCAGTGCAATCCTATGCACATAAGGAGTTCAGTGGGACTTACTGCTGGATAAATATGTATAAGATTGCATTGCAGTGTCTCTTGGATTGTATCTAAGGCTTTTAGAAAAGTGTGATAGAGCAAAAACAGTTGGAAGCAGCCTTTTAACAATGTTGGGGTGGATGCTTTGCTTTTAGAGGATGTCAATATTGTGTGGACACAGAAAAAGCCTTAATAAGGTTCCACACTAATCCCAGGGTTGTGTGTGTCTACAACTGAGAGTGCTCAGGGTATATTGTACCAACTTGGCTCCATTTTTCTTTGATAAATAGGATAACATGGAGGAGGAACAACATGTAAACCACCTTGGGTTTCTGGGAGGAAAAATGGTGGGATATAAATGTAATAATAAATAAATCTAAAAAACGAATCTTACAGTTTTTCAAAGGACAATTAATAGAAGAAGGTGATACTTTCTAGGAGTAAAGTTGAAGGAATCCGAATGACAGCGTGATCCATAGAATTACATTTTGCGCGCAAATCCCCTCACTGCTGGCATACCCATCCCACCGGGCCTGATTCCTTGCCTGAAACATTGCTTAGAATCTCTGGTATCAACTGGATGTTGCTCGAGAAGGCATCAGTACACCTCTGAGCTGCAGCAACTTTATTTATTTATTATATTTATACCCCGCCTTTTTTCCTGAAAGGAACCCAAGGCGGCCTCCTCCTCCTCTCCATTTTATCCTCACAACAACCCTGTGAGGTAGGTTAGGCTGAGAGTCAGTGACTGGCCCAAAGTCACCCAGTGGGTTTCATGGCTGAGCGGGGACTAGAACCCAGATCTCCCAAGTCCCAGTCCAGCACTCTCACCACCACTATGCCACACTGGCTCTGTAAGCCTGCCTTGTAATGTTCCGCTTGCTTGGGGCAAGTAGCAGTTGCCCCTTGACAAGAATACAAGTGGGAAGCTGCCCCTACACAATGCAGGGTGGTCTCTTGTTCTCTCTCTCTTTCTCCCTCTCTCCAGCCACACCCAGAACGCAACAGCATGTTGTGCAAAGCATTCACACGCTTATGGACCAGCACTGCAGCTGTCTTGGTGGAAGAGCGGGCGTCTCCCCACCCATCCACCACCCATATACTGTAACTTATTGCAGCCTTTCCCGACCTGGCACCTTCTGATGTGTTGGTCGTGCTAGGTGGGAATTATGGGAGTTGCAGTCCAACACATCGGAAGGGCACCAGGTCACGGAAGGCTGTCTTACACTGTGCATGTACGTGTGTGGGTGAGAAATCACACTTGGTGCATACAGGCCTCCATGTGAAGCATCCATCCCACACCCTCTGTGTAGTGGAGAGGAAGGGGCCGCACCACCTTTGCCTCCACCATGCAGATTTCTGGACTGTCTTGTCAGTATGAGAACCAGGCCTATGGCAACTATGTGTGTCGCGTGCTTGCGTGTCAGGGCTTAGCCAGTAGGGCTTTAAGGTGAATTGAAGGAGAGGCTGATCTACTTGTGCAGTCACCTCAGCAGCGCCCTGCATTTAACACACAGAAGCACTGAGCTGCAGTTTCCCCTTCTTTTTCCCTCGTCTTTTTAACCTTCAGGGTCTACTAGGTCTTCAATACTAGAAAGTGGGGAAGTAGTAGAGCCACCTCAGTTTCATGGTAGGGGAAAGGGAGAGGTGTAAGAAACGGTGCAGGCAAATGGAGCAGGCCATGGTAGACCATCCCCTAAATAAATACGTATTTGCAAACCTGCTGTAAACATTTCAAGCAAGGAATTAGTCATCATGGTTCCTGCAACTTGGTCTTTCCACCTGTTGACCTCCATATTCATGGTGAAAACCACAGTGGCCGCTCTTGTGAAATCTATTTTTAATGTATTGCTGAACATTCTCCCTCAAAACACTGTCTCTGTTATTGACACTGATAATGGCTTACTTATTGTCAAGATTAAATCCTACTCTAATAGGTCAGAGGCACTGGGGAAAAAAATATTTTCCTGGTTAATTTCCTGCACGAGTGATAGGTGCCTCATATTTTCTGTCAGATCCCAGTAGGATGACTTTTTTCTCAGGGGAAAATAGGGCCTGTTTTTACCGTTTCTTTGGAAGGTCATCATATCTTCTCAGGCATTGATGTACAGAGGACTAGAAGTTGCTGGAGTGATTATTTCTGCCTCCTGTTTCTTTGTTTAACTATATTCGGACATTGGACTTGTTCTCTGGAGGCTCACAGAAGAGAATGTTTGTTTGTTTTTGTTCTGAGTGACACATTGGATTAATTTATTAATATTGAGGAGAAGCATGAAGTACAGAAGGAGACACACTGCCCTAATGGATCTCTTCCTAGGCAAACATAAGGCAGACATTTACATTAGGTTTAGTTTCTTTGTTTGCTGTTCTGCTTCATTCTTTCCAATAGAGAGGAACTGGCACCAGATCTAACTTTAAATGTAACCTTCCTATGAAATCAAGCTTGAAATCAAGCTGTTAAAGCCTTCAACTCTCCAACTTTTTTTCACTTAACATCCTTTGTGGCCTTGGCTTACTGAGTGGACTTCCAACCTTCCTATACACTTCCTTCCTTTTGCACTTTTACTGGAAGGTTACCTATAGTGACCTTCCTTTTACAGTTTCTCTGAATGTACCAACCAGTATTAATAATAATAATAATATTTTATTTATTACCCGCCTCTCCATCTAGATCGAGGCGGGGAACAACAGAAAATATAAAATACCTGAACTAAAACAACACAATATGTACTATTAAAACATCTTAAAACATCCTAAAAACATCTTAAAACATCTTAAAAACATCTTTAAAACATCCTAAAAACATCTTTAAAACATCCTAAAATTCCGCCGGATAGGCCTGCCGGAAGAGTTCAGTCTTTACGGCTTTTTTAAATTCCAAAAGACTGACAAGTTGACGTATCTCCTCCAGCAGGCCATTCCATAATCTGGAAGCAGCAGAAGAGAAGGTCCTCTGGGTAATGCTTGTCAGCCTAGTTTTGGCTGACTGAAGCAGATTCTTCCCAGAGGACCTAAGTGTGCGGGGTGGATTGTACGGGAGAAGGCGATCCCGTAGGTAGCCTGGACCCAAACCATGTAGGGCTTTAAAGGTAATAACCAACACTTTATACTTCGCCCGGAAACTGATTGGCAGCCAGTGGAGTGCTTTTAAAACTGGTGTGATATGGGCACCCCTAGGTGTACCAGCAACCAGTCTGGCTGCCATATTTTGCACTAATTGAAGTTTCCAGACTAGGTATAAAGGTAGCCCTATGTACAGCGCATTACAGAAGTCGAGCCTCGAAGTTACCAGTGCGTGCACTACCGTCTTTAGGTCTTCCAACTCTAGGAAGGGGCGCAGCTGGCGTATCAGCCGAAGCTGATAATAGGCACTCCTAGCCGTCGCATCTATCTGGGATGTCATTTGGAGTGACGGATCCAGGAGCACCCCTAAGCTGCGAACACAGTCTTTCAGAGGGAGTGTAACCCCATCCAGAACTGGTTGACATACCTCTAAACCCAGGTTGTGGCCTTTGACAGCAAGCACCTCCGTCTTGTCTGGATTCAATTTCAGTTTATTTTCCCTCATCCAGCCCATTACTGCCTCCAGGCATTCATTCAGAGGAGACACACTATCCTTAGCTGATGCTGTTGACGAAGGCATAGAGAAATATATTTGGGTGTCATCAGCATACTGATAGCACCCCGCCCCATGCCTCCGGATGATCTCTCCCAATGGTTTCATGTAGATATTAAATAGCATTGGGGAAAGAATAGCTCCTTGTGGCACGCCACATAGCAGCTCCTTTTTGGAGGAGCAGCTATCCCCAAGCATCACCATCTGGAACCTACCCGAGAGGTAGGACCGGAACCACTGAAGCACAGTGCCCCCGATTCCCAGTCCCCTTAGGCGTTCCAGAAGGATACCATGGTCGATGGTATCGAAAGCCGCTGAGAGGTCCAGAAGCACCAACAGGGACACACGCCCCCTGTCGGTACTCAGGCGCAGATCATCTACTAAGGCGACCATAGCAGTCTCAACTCCGTATCCTGCTCTGAAGCCAGTTTGAAATGGGTCTAGAAAATCAGGTGTCATCCAAAACTGCTTGGAGTTGGAAGGTATTGTGTCCTGGTTTTGTTTTAGGAGAAGTGTTGGACTCAGATCATGGATATCCTCACTTGGCCATGAATTTTTTGCAGTGGCCTTGAGCAAGTCACCATCTCTTTCCTTAATGTTCCTGGGCAGGGTTGTTGTGTTGATGAAGTTGGAAAACTCCATGAGGCTCTGCCACATTACTGCGTGTTCATTTCCATGTCATCTGGTCTCATCTTACCTGCCGTGTCACATGAGACATTGTTGAGAATTGCAGACATGGATCGACGTTACTCTGTTGCGGCGAAGGCAAAGAGTTCTGCAGCAACTTAAAGGCTAACTTTATTGCAGCCTTAGCTTTCATAGGCCCTAGCCCTCTTCTAAAGATGTGTGATGTATCCTGGAAAGTTATCAAATAGCATACAAACATATATAAATATACCAGTTTCCCAGGCTAGTATGGACTCCATAATGGATGTCTTGGGAAAATCTGCATGGGCTGCTGAAATGCATTTACATGGGGCTACCTTTGAAGACAGTTCAGACATTTTAACTGGTACAAAAATGGAGAGGTGACAATGTTAACCTACACAGCCTGCTGGAATCATATAATACGGAATTGTTTGCGTCTGGGTCCAATTCAAAGTGCTATTTTTTCTCTTTGAAGTCCTAAACAGCCTAGGTCCTACCTATCTAAAACAGCACCTCCTCCTGCATATTTGCCCCCAGACATCGAAATTGTTCATGGTTAAAGGCTTTCTTTTGAGTACCCCCACCATCTGAAGGACATTGGGTATCTACAGGATCGTGAGCCTTCTGTGTGGTGGCATCCCACCTGTGGAACTCCCTGCCTGGGGAATTTTGCTTGGCACCTTCCATGACAGGTGAAAACTTTTTTTATTTTAAAAAAAACCCTTTTTAAAGCATTTTTATTTTTTTATTTCTCACTATTGTTTTTATTTTTGTATATGGCATTTCATTTTAAACTGCTCTAAGAGTTTTTGCTGGTGGGGCAGTGTAGACATTTAGTTAATTAATAGTGCCATCTACCCAGAAGTAGAAGTTTTTCTTCCAGGAAAGAGTGCATAGGATTGCAGCCTAACAAACTTCCTAGGCTATTTCATGGCAATCTGATATGGTAGGCTCTGGCTTTTGAAGGTTCGCGCCATAGTCCATTTGCTAGTCGTAGGATTCTTCATCTTTTTAAAGACTGCTTTATCTCCTAAAGTAATGTCTATATAGGGTTTTGTTTTCTCCATACTCATTGCCAATGCTGAGCCTTGCTGATCCCCTGGTAGTCCACAAAGCACTCTGGGAAAGAAAGATCATGGAGTGGATGGTGGAATCCACATGGTGAAAAGAGTGGCACAATACTATGCAATGGTACTCCTTTTTTCTTCTCCCTTGCTTTGCTTCTAACACTTGTGCCTTGTGTGCGGAGCATAGGAGGGGTTCTGAGGGGACAAGCCCAGATACACTGCTTTATATGAAACAGCGTATAGTATATTGTCTCCAATTGCAGCATTACAAAATATGTCTAGGCAGAAATCTTACGATAATAATCTCAAGATAATCTGGTAGCATGTCATACGGGTAGGTGGAGGTACTGTGGCATCCTTACGCTCTTTCCCCCTTACCTGTTCAGGGCTAGAAAACATTTCAGATATTTAGAAACCAGTATTGGGGGTTTTAGGTGCCAAAGAAAAGAAGGCTAAATAAATATTTCAAGTCTGTAGGCAGCTGCATCAAATTTCTAGGCTTCCGGACAGCCACCCATCTGGGAATTTTCCAACGCATTGCCTTCCTTCCCTCCGCACCCCCCACCCATTTCTGTCCACAAATATTGACTTGGGTTACTAGCCAGCTTCTATTTCTGGCTATGCTCACTACTACTAAACCTCTCCCCTAAGCCTGGGTGAGAGGCAGGGATTTCTGCCATTTGTCTGGGGCAGGGATAGGCAACACGGGGCCCGTGGGCACCACTGTGTGCCCAACACCTTTCTTGGCACTCACCCCAGGGTGCCCTACGTATCCCACTTTTAAAAAACAACCACACATTTTCTTACTGGCAGCTCTGATTGCCGTGAAATAGGTTTCTGTTGGTGCTGAAAACTTTGGGTTCAAAGGAGTTGTTGAGTGTGTTGGGGCTCAGACCCCACCTCTGCTTTGTACGCAGTCTTTTGGGCAGGTTACTGGTCATTTGCTACGCCTCCCATGGCAGCTGTTTTGTGGCGGTGCCGAGGACAGTTTCTCAAATAAATAAATAAATAAATAAGTTGAAAAGTGTGCCCACCATCTAGAAAGGTTGCCTACCCCTGGCCTGGGGTATAGAGAAGGTAAAATACAGTGTGGAAGGTCCCTGTTCAAACCTTCTTCAAACCACAGTGCAAGTGGGAGCTTGGGGGATGGGGGATATGTGTGCTGCTGGTCATCCTTCCTGCCTGAGGGCCAGGGGGGTACTTGCCTCTGGGGAGCTGTTGACCTGATTTGTGGATGCCTGCTGCATTCCATTCCTCACCTTGTTTCAAAACGGGGACCGTGTATCTACATCAGTCTGGTGTCCACCTGATTTGAATGTTGGTTAATTTAGTCCCTGCTTATTGCATAGGTTTACGAAGCAAGATGCTCACCTAGGCTTTTGAAGCCTGTCCCTGTTGCACGATTGTGGGATTCTCACAGGATTTGAAATCTGTGAGGAGGGGGCGGGGAAAGCATGCATGCAGAACCCCCCACCATACCAACAGAAGCAGGGGCTATTTATCCAGTGTGGTGTATGAAGACAAAACAAGAAAACATGATAGAAGAGAATGAGAAAGAGCAGGCAAAAAAGGAGGCAAATTCCTATCAGCATTGCAAACCAGAGCAGAAACACACTGTCTGACTGACCACTGTGGAGACAGCTTAATAGTCTCCTCCATGCTTTTAAAATGCTCCTTATCCCATTCAACCCGGAGCCAAGGTTGAATGGGCATGGCTCTGTTCAGATTTTATCCACTCTGTGTCCTTCAATCAATGGTACGATAACACGAGGCATAGCCTTCCTGCCCAAGGGGAAGAAAGCTGTCTTGACAGTGTACCCAGCACCTGTCAGTCCACAGGGAAAGAGAGCTTAGATATGCTTCCACTAAATAATCAGTTCAGCCCTACTACTTAACCTGAGTCCCTGCCCTCCCCTCTGCTCATTTGTTTGTTTTGCTTATGACTTCGTCTCTTCCATTCAGCATTTAGATCAAAATGCCCCCCCCCCCATACTTCCACTGTCAAGAGTAAAAGGCGATGTAGATGTGTAGTATTTAAATCAGGGGTGGGCAACATAAACATGCCCCCCCGCCTTTTTTTGCAGTCGCCACTTCCCCACCACCACCGCATTTGCTGCGCCAGCACAAAAAAGCAACAATTTTGCTTTCGGACAAGGTACACACGCTCCCCACCAGCCTTGATCTTAAAAGGAAATCTCTGCTTTTTTCCCCTGCCATGCCAGCGAATTGTGGTGGCAAATTTATCAGCAGGGTGCAGCCCCCAGTGAGATCTGGGTGGGCAGTGTGTTCACACAACTCCCTGAAGTTGCCAATGCCTGACTTAAATCCCCCATTACCAATGACACGAGGAAAGTAGTGCAAAAGAAGTTATGCCCAAGCCAGGCTCCATGAGAATATTCCTGTGACTGCACATTGTAATGATAGTTGTTATTTAATTAATTTATTTCTGTAGCTTGGCCAGTATGTGTGAATAGCACTTTACAGAGTGCATGCGAACGGGTCCCTGCTCCAAGGAATGTACAATTTAAAATTTGACTCAGGGGAAACAACAGAAGAAAGGGAGAAAAATTGGGGGCATGGGTTAAGAGGGAAAGAGTATTTGTTTCAGTTACACGTGCTTAGATTTGGTTACAAGCTTTACTACAGGAAATGTATAAACGGAAATATATGCTAGGATGGCTCCATCACATACTTTGGACTTACGGTGTAGTACACTTGCTGAAAAGGTTGGCCACCATTGGTTTATTGGGACTACTTTTATTGTGAGCCCTTCAACGGTTATGGATATATAAAATGAAAACCATCATTATAGCATAATCCCATACATGTCTACTCTCAGTAATAAGCTCCATTGAGTTCAGTGTGACTTACTCCCAGATAAGTGTGGATAGAATTGGCTTAGTGGCGTTATAATCTGAGTTCTTTTAAACTGGTAGATATTTAAAATATTTTGAAATAGATCTAGCATTTTATCAGACTAAAGATGGTAAAGTATGAAGAAATGGACAAAGCTGGGGGGGAAAAGAGCTACAGAAGTACTGAAAGGTCATCATCAGGATATATGCACAAACATACACAATACATGAAATTTACAGCGAAATCCAGTGCATGTTTACTCAGCCATAAGCCCCACTGTGTTCACTGAGCTTTACTCCCTAGTACATATAGTTGGGTTGCAGCCTTGGGGTCTAATCTTATGTCCGCTTACTTGAGAGTGAGACCCATTGAAATCTGTAGGACTTAATTCCAAGCAATCATTCATGTATAGGATTAGACTATTAATTTATGAGAAACATTAGATGTGAATAATGCAAGATTAACAGTTAAATACTATACATGTCTACTCAGAAGAAAGCCAGATTGAGTTCAATGGGACTTATTCCCAGGTAAGTGTGTATAGGATTGCAGCCTAACAGTGTAATCTATACATTTATTTATTTATTTATTATATTTGTACCCCACCTTTTTTCCTGCAAGGAACCCAAGGCGGCTTACATAATCCTCCTCCTCCTCCTCTCTATTTTATCCTCACAACAACCCTGTGAGGTAGGTTAGGCTGAGAGTCAGTGGCTGGCCCAAAGTCACCCAGTGAGTTTCATGGCCGAGCGGGGACTAGAACCCAGATCTCCCGAGTCCCAGTCCAACACTCTAACCACTACGCCACACTGGCTCTCATGTCTACATGTCTACTCCGAAGAAATCCCATTGAGTTCAATGTAGAATTCCAGTCTAAATCACTTGAGGCAGGTCCTCCTCTTGTCTTTCTGTTGTTTTCACTCATCTAGAGAAGCGCCACCCCACACAGTCCTATTCTTTGCATTTGCACATGATTTTACAGATGTTATTTTTCTTTGTAGTGTTGTACAAACATCTTCCAGGATTTTGACTCATTTCCTCAAGTCTCTTTTAGCTGTTTTAAAAGGACAAGCGGAAATTAGCTCTAATATCCCGAATGGGACTTCTTTTTTCTTTTCTTTTTTAAACTGTATGTTGTACTCTGTTTAGTGAAATGTAGTTTATTTACTGCTTTCCCCCCACCACTAGTTCTTTTCTCTCTCTCTCTCTCTTCCAGTCAAGAGAGAGAGAGATGCACTGCTTCGTATTTATTTTGTTTCCCAGTTTTTATTCTTACTGGACAGAAGCCTATTCAGAGTACACAGTTCCGATTCAGCCCAGTATGGCTTGGTCATAAAGTGTGGTTTTGGATTGGGCTCAAGGGTAGTTGTAGTTGAAGATGACAAAGCTGGATGTTCAGTCATGCTCAACTTTCTCAACATTTGACTTTGACAAAATCAGGGGTGGGGAGCCTGTGGCCCTCCAGATGGTGTTGGACCAAACCTCCCAGTATCCCGGATCATTGGCCATGTGGCTGAGGGAGTTGGAGTCCAATGGGTCACAAGTTCCTCATCCCTGGACAAAATGTTGAACCGGATTGCTGGGTCACAAATGAATTGCAGATAATTCATATATTTATGTGCTTTACATTTGTTTTTGAGGATTCTAGGGGCAGAATGGATATATTTTCAAAGGCACAATAGCAAGACCCATTATTATAAAAAAGGATTGTGTTAGATTCTAGTAGGTCTGCATCTGTGCTTGACCTTTGTGCCTGAATATTATCCCAAGGTGTAGCTCTGATCACTCCCCCGAGTGACACTATATGTTAGCAGGCCCATAGCTTGGCTTCTCCATGCTTGTGTTCTCTAACCTGAAGTAGTATCTAAAGAACAAACCCAGTACTTGACCTGTTGTGCCAGTGGTGAGTTACGTATTAATGTGTTTGGTTCAAGCCACACTGTACTGATTCCCCACCACTCACCCCCTTCAAAGCAACTGGTAATGCCTGCCGCCATTGCTATTCCATGGGTAAACTGTTGAGAACTGGCTGTGCCTTTCAGTTCCCCAGCCCTCCATGGCTTCATCCTCCTTGCTTCCTGTGGGCTTCTGGTTAAGGATGCTTACCTCACTAACTTCATAGGAAGCTGCCTTATATTGAATCAGAACTTTGGTCCACATAACTCCATACCACCTACACAGCAGCTCTCCAGAGTTTCAAACAGGGATTGAACCTGGAACCTTTGGCATGCTATCACTCTGCTGCAGCCCTTCCCTACCTGACACTACTCCCACTCCTGCCTGACTTCAGATCCTGTTGGCCTGGCATGGAAAAGACTCATCCAGAAGATTGTACAACCACCCACTTCTGGTCAGCCAGAATTGCAAGAACACAGCTATCCCTTGATGTCATCTGGGCCAGCATGGTAGCTTCTGCCAACCCTGCTGATTCTGCCAACAGCACTGATGATGTGCCCTCCCCCCGCAAAGACACGTATGCTTGTGTTTCCCTTTAAACATGAGGCTCACAGTGGCATTTGTCCACTGTGCTAGTCTTCCCAGAAAACACATGAGTCAGTTGACTATGTGAATGAATGAATGAACGAATGAACAAACTTTATTTACGGTCAACTGACCACCAATAAGATACAAAAATACATAACATTAAAAAGTTGTGAGCATGACTTCTTGGAGGTTTTGGATGACATGGGAGGCGTACTCCTGCAATTCAATCCCATGATGCCTGGAAACATCATGTGGGGAGGATTGCAACAGGCTAACAACATAGGAGAAGGACATTGTTCTTAAACTCATCTCTGGGAGCCTGATTTTAGACATATTTAACTTGGACAAAAGCTTCATTGCAATCCGTGAGACTATATCCAAGTAGACGTATTTAGGATCAGAAAGCAAGTCTTAAGAATCATTGTGGGTTTATTTTTCAGGTTTGTACAAAAGCAGGTTGTACAAGAGACCCCAATTAATTATTCCTTTAAAAAGCACACACTAAAAAAACACCAGTTTAGTGAATCTTTGTAAACAACAGGCTATGCAAAAAGAAAGAAAGGGAAAAAAAACAATATTTCAAGTTTGTTTTTCTTCAGATGCAGTCAGAAAGAACATGTAGTCCTATGCTTAACTTCATGGCAATTTGACTAAAATGATTTTAATAACATAAACTGATTATGAACATAACAGATTATGTGCAGTTATAGCATAATCAACTGCACTTTTTCAGCATTGAATTTTACTTCATTACATCAGTGTGACTTCTGAGCATCAGCCAGCATTCTGCAGGGTGGTGGCTGGGCAAGTGTTTATCTCCACTTTCCTGGTTTTGTTTTGCTCCAGCTGTTGTTAGAACTACCTGTCACCAGGAACACCTCATTGGGAAATCTCATGGCCACACCTGCAGTTTAGTTTTGAAGAATGAACTGTGTGGAAGACAGTAGACACTATTCGTGTATTGCTTTTTTTAAAAAAAAGATAAGATAATAATTCTGATTTGATTGACAGCTCCCTGTGACAGAAATGGAAGAATTTAGCTCTGAATCTAATAGCTCCAAATCTGCTCTGTTTACAGTTAGCAGTGTAAGTGGGTTGTTTCTCTTTGGAAGCGTGACAGATGAGTTGCGCTATTTGGAAGGAGAGATAACAAAGGTATTCGGATGTGCTGTGTCTTTTCTTTCCTGTGAGTAGTAGTCTTCGCTTGGCAACTCTTAACATACTACTGAGAACTGATGTCCCTCATGGCATCAAGTGAGCTATTACAAACAAAAGACCTGATGGAAATACAGAGCTGAAGGAACAAAAACTTGTTGGTTGTCGTATCTAGGAACACTAGGGTAGTTTTTAACGGAAGTAAAAGTTCAGCAAAAGCTGAATAATGTTCATTTGAACATTACAATGGAACAGTATGACTATTACAATGGAAGTATGACTATTAAAATATTTAGAATTGGTAAATTCCTAGGGTGTAGGAATTTGATCAAAGGGTATCACACTCATAGGGTACAGGTGAAAGTTCATATAATGTACTATTAACATGCATTACACACATCCTTCCCTAAAATGAATGTTTCCTCTGTATATGGTCTTTATATAGCTCAGTCCCTTAAGGTTTCCTGTTCTGTAACACTTCCACACTTATTATAAAACGGCGGGTGGTGGTGCTACTTTGCTTTTAACTTCACAACCCACATGTGGGGATTGAGGCTATCAATTCACCCAGGCAGCTTTTTCAAATCAAATGAAGTACGTTTTCTCCTCAAAAACTCACCTATAAGTGTAAATTTCCATTGTGAGGCAACATTTTAGAATAAATTAAGCTGTTAGTAAAAAATGAGAAAAGGATTTTCATGAGGAATAAGTGTATCTATAACAATCGATCTTGAATGATGCCTGTCACTTTGGGATTTGATTTTTTTTTTTTTAAAGAACCTAAAGGATAATTAAATTAAGGTAATCATTTCCAAATGGTGAATCAGAATCCATGGATTAGTCACAGCAGTTTTGTTGGTGAGTTTGTCAGGCTACAGGTGGTGTGTAGGTGTCAACAATACAGCACAAGAAGTTAAGAAAATGGACTTCCACAGCAAGGGATTGGTATCCGCTAATTAAAGTGCAATCATATCAAGTTTAAGCAGAAAAAAGGCCTACAACTCCCAGCATGCCCCAGCCAGTTAGGTTATGTCCAACTTAAGTCTCATTCATTTCAGTGGGGCTATTCTAAGTGGGGCTAATATTGGATACAACCCAGTGTCCTCACAGTGCTCCTAAACTCTATTTTGTTTGGTTCAGATAATGTTGCAGGAAGTTGCAATATTGCTTAGCATGCAGGTTAATTTTATTCTTCTGGGTTCTGACTGGGACTAGAAGCCTTTCTGGGATGGAACCAGAAGGACCATCAGGTTTTGGGGCATGCTCCATAAATAGCATGCAAGGGGAGGGCCTACCTTGGCCTGGTTCCATCCCCCAAGGGGGCAGTGCTAGGTCTCCCCTGTGCTTGCTGTGAGGCAGGGTGGTGGTGGTGGTGGTGATGATGATGATGATGATGATGATGATGATGATGATGACAACGACAAACCCTTACCTTGCCAGAGAGAGAGATCTCTGGGCATGTGCTGTCCAGCATGATGAACAGTGATTTAACTAAACCTTGAGGCATGCAAAAAGAGGCCCAGCCACGCTACTACAGATTCTACAATTCATTTCAGACTTTAGGGATAATAGAACAGAATAATTCCACTTCCCAGCAAAATCTTTTGAGAGGAACAGAATAGTTCTTCTTATCCTTAACTGAGGTTGCTGCATCAATGTGGGCGCTCTGTGCCAGAAGTCAGAGAGGGTAATTTGGAGCTTCTATAAAAAATACAATCTTGGAAAGGGCTTTTTGCATCTACCACCACCCTGTCCAAAAGTTCAGCTGTTAATCAGTGCTGCAAGTGGACAAGTGATCTCTGGAGATGTTCAATGGGATGTGCCAGATTTACTTTAGTTTATGCCTAGCAAGCAGCCCACAATGTATATATTGTTTAAAGTATTCACTTGAAACTTGCAGATGTGTGGTGAGATTGGGAATGAGCCATGAGCTGCCTTGTCCGTTTCCAAAAATAATGACTTGCCAGTTTCCCAAACTAAAAGAGTGGAGCCTTTGACTACGTGATATGAGCAAATCAATTGGAGAGCCTCCTCACAAAGGGATGTTTTTAATGGCTGGCTCAACTAGTATTTGAATTAATTATATTTTCATCAATTGGGCTTCACAGACAAAGGCGGATTCTGATCGTCACTATTCCAGTGAAAATTTACAGCAATAGCATTGAAACAAAAATGGTTCCTGTGTATTGTGCTAATGGCATGTGGATTGGCATTCAGCCCACTGCCTCGTTAGTTATGTAAGAGAGAGAACCGTTTACAGACAGGTTATTTCCCCCCAAGTAACTTGATACGTGAATGCAATGGTAAATGCATTGAATATACGGTAGTATGTTGTTTTGATAGACTAGTGTGGCGTGTTCCGTTTCTTCCTTCCTTTCTTTTTTTTTTTTAACATTTTAAATTATTTTAGAAATTGAAACTGTATATACAGTATCAAATTGAAGTGAATGGTATGTATGCAGGTCAAAATTATCATTATGTTGCTCATTCCAGAAGCCTACAAAACAGGCCTTCGAGTTTTTAATCAACTGAGCCTAATGCAACCTACCAGCTGTGTGTTTTGGCTTGTCAGGGGCTTTACCACCACCTCCCCCAGCAGTCAAAGGCAGCAAGAATTGGTGGTTTATCAAGTCTCTGGTGGGCTGCCATGCACATCCGAGGCAAGGGAGCTGTGTTCAGCTTGGAGGGTCACAAGTGGTATGGACCAGCTATGAGCAATGAGTTCTCTATAAATTAGTCTTAAGGTAATGTGTCATTTAAGGGCTTTAAAAAAAAATTCTTAATCACAGTTGCATCCCAAGTTCAGACTACAGTACTTAAAATTCAGTGGGTATTCTCAAGAGTAGAGTGCCATTTCTCTGGTATTACTACAGTCACAGCATTACCTTAAATCAGTGCTTCTCAAATAGTGGGGCGGGCCCCCCTGGGGGGGCACGAGGCTCCGTAAAGGGGGGCTCACCTGATTGGCCAAACCTGCCCGTGTGACTTTTAGACCCTTTAAATCTTTTCTGCTACAGTTAATAAAGCTATTCTTTGTTGTAAATTGATCCACATTTCTTTCTTTTTTTATTCTCTTATACGTTAATCGCGCGGGTGGCGCGAAATATTTTCTTCTTCCTAGGGGGGGCATGACAGAAAATAATTGAGAAGCACTGCCTTAAATACTCTATGACCTGGTTCGCACATAGTGACAACCCATGAGTGGTTGTGCATGAGTGGGAGAGAGTAAGCGCAATGCCTGCTGTGCACCTTACACTTCTGCTTTTACTCAAGAACCCACAGTCGCCTCCTTTGTAGGTAGTTGGGTGTGACATCCAGACCTGGACCAATGGGTTGTTTAAAGGCTGAACAACCCAGTGGTTAACCCATGGTTTGTTGCTGGGTTAACCACTAGGCTGCTTAGCTCCTTAACAATCCATTGGTCTGCGTTCGGATGTCACTCTCAACAACCAATGAAGGAGCTGATCACAGGTTGTTGATTTAAAGCATACCTGCTCTCTCCCACTTGTCTCCAGCAGCCCATGATTTGTTTTAACCCATGGGCTGCCATTATGTGCAAACTTGTTCATTGCCTCTGTGATTTGATAGTCAATAATTAAATTAGCATCATCACCAGTGATAGTTTTTTTCAGAGAGCAACTAGTGATGGGGGAACTCGCTTTGGTTCAATTTAGAATTGGGCTTGACAAAGTGAGCTATCCACCCCACAAAGTTTGGAAAATAGCTAGCTTTTTTCTGATCCCTATTCCAAAATTATGGAACCCATCTTCAGAAGCTTGACAGGATTCAAATCCCTGCTTGCAAACCTTTCCAAAATCCCCTGAATCCTGTCCTGCTTCCCCCTTTCCCTTCCCACTCACCTAGCAGCAGTGGGAAGGTCTATGAGGCGGCTCTCCCTCCTTAGCATCTTGAACAGTGTACGCATAGCATCACAGCATCCTGGAAAATACAGTGTTCCCGGGTTGCCTGGCTCCTTAGTATGGATATCTGATGTCCCAGAATCTATGTGTCCCATGGCTCCTTATTATAAATAATTATTATAAATCATAACTGCTTGCTCTGCAGCATCCTTGTTCAAGGAACCCTGGGATGTGTTTTTTCCAGCGTACCTGACATCCATACTAAGGATTCAGGTGCCCTGGGAAAAGTACATTCCCATGGCTCCTGGAACATTGCCACTGTAGCATGCAAGGCAATAGGAAGAGAAGAGATCTGCTCAGAAGTTACAATATAAGCTGTAGAGGAAATCTAGGGACATGGCACTCTGTTCAGAATTCAGCCTAGCTTTGCAAGCTGGGCAAATCTGTATTCCAAGGTGAAACTGAACTTCAGCAATATAGTTAGTTTTAGGCTGCAGTCCTATACCCATTACCTTGAAGCAAACCCCATTGAACTCTACTTCTGAATAGATATGTATAGAACCACATCTTTAATGTGTTTGTCAGGAGCCACTGTGGCTCAAACCAGGAACCTTCACATCTGTGCTCTGCTACCCATTTGAGTGACCAGAAATGGCTGCAGATTGAAAGGTTTCTGGGATATGATGGCTCTCAGACTCCTGAATGACTACCCAGTTCTGAACTTCCTACTGGCATGAGGTATTAAAGACATGGGTGATCATTTTGAGGCTAGCCATTGTCGACTTTAGTTGAGATACAATATTAGTATTCTTTTGTCCTCAATTTAGTTGTGTAGATTATTTTAATCTGCATGTTTTATTCATTGTTGCATTTTTCTTGAAATGAGATATTGCAGGCGGAAAAAATCAAGAGATAACAAAATAGCAATAGTAGAATAATTATGTAGTTATTACTATTTTTTTTTCTTCTAAAGGCTTTATCTAGGAGGCTGTCAGACTATCTTTAATGAAACTTCAATATCTTGATTAAATTGCTGCCAGCCCTTGAAATAATTAGCATCCATATTACCAAGAAAGCTGCAGTTCAATTCAATTCGGTGTTTTCTAAATGGCTGGTGATTCAAACTGGTATTGGGGAAGAATGTGTTGTGCATCCCAGCTTTCTTGTATTCTTTTCTTATAGAAATGTAGAAAACATCATTTCATACCCTCGTGGCACATTCCAATAAATATTTCTCAAAAATAAAAAGGAGAGTGAAAAGATAATGTACTTTTAAAAGTGCTTCCAAATATAAGTTGGGTTGGGAATCCTAAGCCATTAAGCACAATGTCCGGTAAAGGTTATGATGAATAAAAAAAGTAAAAACTCAACACATTTGCATAATGAATTTTCCATTAGTGTGTGTTTTGATCCATTTTATTTGTTCCAATTAATTATTTAATATATTGTATATTTAAATCTATAATGGTTGAAAAAAAATTAGCAGTGAGAGCAATTAGTTGATGAGCAGTTTATTAATCTGGAAGAAGAACAAGTACGTTTTAGAAAGCAACATTAATTTTGTAGATCTATATGAGATCAAACTTCACACGTGCTCTCAGTAGGAAATATATTACTTGAGCAAACCATGGGGTTCAATTGTGCAAGTACTCATCACAATACACCTGGTATATCACTCCCTCTAGAAATGAACTCTGGTACTGAGTGCCGACAGGCCAAAATGTGGGCCCTGAGAAACGAGAGGGAGGTATCAGCATGCTTGTGGGAATGTGGAGGTTTGTGGGAATGTTAAAGGTTAAAAACCCTTTAAAACAGGGGTACAGAACTTTAGGCCTGAGGGCCAAATCTGGCCCTCTTCGGGTCCCAAACCAGTCTTCTAGGCTTCCGCAGGTGGCCATGGGGACACGGACCCCTTCGTTTGGTGGTTTTCTGGCTTTTGCAGTCCCCCCCCCCCATTCTAAGAGGCTGAAATGGCTCTCCTGAGGCTTAATTTGGCAGTAAGAGCTTGAAGCTAAAAAAATGCTTATATTTTTGGCCCTGCCCCTTTTGCCTTTGGCCCCACCCACCACTGGAATTGCGGCCCCCGAGAGCGCCTCTGAATTAGAATTCAGCCTTTAGGCTGAAAGAGGTTCAACACCCTTGCTTTAAAAAAAAAAACAACCTGAAGCCCCCCCCCCCCCCCCGTATCCTCATGAGGAATGTGCATGCTTGGTAGCCAAGGAGTATTGAGGGTCAGTTGGGAAAAAAAACCAGACCAGGGGCTGGGGTTCGTGGAATGGCCCCCTTGAGCTTCTTATAGTGACCTGGCTGGCTGGTAGGAACCCTAAGCAGGAGAACTCCTGCTAGGAGATGAGGATACATGGCGACAATTTGTTGCAGGCCCACCTTGTATTGACCAATTAATTAATATGACACAAGAACACAAGAAGATCAAACCAATGGCCTTTCTAGTCCAGGGGCCAATCAGATGCCCACAGGAAGCCCACAAGCAGGACATGAGTGCAACTGTACTCTCCTGCTCCTGTTCTCCAGCAACTGGTATTGAGAGGCATCCTGCCTCTGATACTGGAGGCAATACAGAGCCATCATGACTAGTAGCCATTGGTAGCCTACCTCTAACAAAATGGTATCCTTGCTCTAGTTCAGATAAAAGCAGCTAAAACACAGTGCCATTAAAAGCACGCGAGAACAGGACACACAAACACACTCTGCATGAAATTTAATCGGCTGTGTGTAATAGAAGCAGCTGTCCATAATAAGTGTGTAGCAAAGAATCTCCCGCCAAATGTACGTAATAGATAACTGCAGTTGAGCCAATATGTCAAGCAGCGTGGGAGGAGCTTGTTAAACCAGTGCTGCTTTTTTTTTTTTTTTAATGATACACGGTGGGTGAAGAATTCTACAAATCCTTCCTTTCTAGCCCTCCAGTTTTGCCTGTGAGGGTTACGTGTGTTCTAAGCATGCAGTCGGCGAGGATTCAAGCAGCCACGTCTGAGAACTTTGTGTACGCTGTGGCCACTTTCTAGTCACGCTAAGTTTAAATCTAGCGCAGCTGTCAATATGGAACTATTCCCTGTCTGTCGCTGCAGCTGGGAAATTGATTCTCGCTAGGTTCCAACAAGCCGCTGCAGATCTAGCACCACAGACACCTCACCCGTGCCAGCTCTAGGATTTGGAGAGCCTTTGGACAAGACACGCTCAATGGGTCCCCTCCTTCAGTGAGTCTACCTTTTCACCGCCATTGTCACCAGCTGCTACTGCGCTTCATCTTCTTTCTCAGTATTGCTACCACTTGCTTGCTTGCTTGACAGGCAGAGAGCCAGTGAGCAAGCAGGCAGTGGCATCTACTGCTCCACCATTGTCTCTGCCAGAGTGAGAGGCTGGTAAACAAGCAACCTGCAGTGGTGAGGAGGAGCAACTCCAGGGGGCTCTTATCAGTGGGCTTCTGCTGAAGTGTGAGCCGTGGGCAAGTGCCCGACAATGCATACCTTTGCTGACGGCCCTGCACCTCACATTACCTCAGCTGCAGTGCACCGGAGTCCGTGTTTCTGTTCATTTGCCAGCTGAGGTCCCTGCCTCCTGTCCTTCTCTCATGCCTGCCCATTGTTGCCCCTTCCACAACGGTCTCATATCATTTTGGCTACCCAGCCAAAATGTCCCGGTTCTCCACTCAGTGTCTTCCTGCCTGCCTCCCACTGCCACCTCTTGACCTTTGTAGCTGCCTGAAAAGTCCCTCATGGCCACATCTAATCAACCATGCCCAAGGAAGATGTTTTTAACTAATATTCTCATCATTTGTATTTATTTTATTTTTCAGAATTGGTCCCCTCCAGACTGTCCTCCATTTTCTCTCCTCAGTCCTAGGTATTTTGGCTTGTTGCTCTTCAGAGTTTTAAAGAAAAGGATTAATGTTAAAAGAGTGAGTGAGAGAGAGAGATGGGGGGGGGGGAGAGATTATCGTTATCACATTAACTTCACAGATGGTGCAAACATCCCGTTTGGTAAACAACAGAGCTCTTGTTAATCCTGCCTATTTATCTTCCCCCTGCTTAAAGAGTTCCCAAAGAAACCACTATTGATCTGCAAACCTTAGGATAGTTAGCCCAGGAACTGTAATTGTGAAGGATAATTGACCTGTTTCACTAAGCCTTGCTAGCCTGTAATGTCAAACTGTGACAACAGAGTGCTTTGTTCTGAAGGAAGACCTTGCAAGGTATATATGCCACTGTAAACAGTGAATTGGTATTGTGGTGTTTGTTGTTGTATTCCCCCTGGCACTGAGATTGTAAGGAGGAATATCAGGGACTTGAATCTTTCAAAGGCTCCTCTTTGGCTCAGATGAGAAATACAGGTGATAATCACCTCTGATAACATTGTCCTTGGTTAGTCATGTGCAAAATGCAGCACAGGTAGATTGCTATTGCAAAGCAAAAGGTGACACTGACAGTGCCAAGTTGTAGGGACTCTCATAAACACAGCCAAAAGTCACCACTGTAGATGAACAGTGATGATGCTCTTTAGTCATGTATATATAATGTATATACTATGATCACAGTTAGCACTGTTAGTATTGCAGTGGTCATAGCTAGAATCATACAGCAGGCGTATCACCAGTAGTTCATTAGTATTGTTAATTCCTTCTTGGCTAAGGATGCACATATCTGGGAGGGAAAGGACCTGATGTCATCAATTACATTTGTGGCAGTAAATGGCTCCTGAGATCACGGTATGAAGCAATACAACCATCATACAACCATCGCCAAATTTCCAGTGTAGCAGCATAGTAGGTGATGATGGTTCCTTTTCTCACACAATTGCATAGCATTCTCTTTCTTTTTGACATTGAGGTTTCCTGAGTGGAAAATTCCCAAATGTGCTTTGATTAATTGTTAAGGCTGCAAGAGTGTATGCATTTATATGTGCTCAAGTCCTGTTGACTTCGGTAGAATTTAAGCCCCGTGTGGAAGTGCAGCCCTATCATTTATCTTTCATCACATTACATTTCTGTAATTCAATTATTATATTGATTTTTAAAAATTCAAACAAAATTATAATGTATCTATCAAAGTTGTATATTGTATCTATAACAAGTGCATGATATAATCAGTGCTCTTGTGTGTATTGTATTTTTATAGACCTCATCACAAAATGGGGCTTGTTTGTTTGCTTCTTTTGAGTTGTGTGGGACTAGTTTGCTCTTCAGCAGGGGTGCCCAATCTTTTCGGCCCCAGGGGCTTGGGGGCTGCATGCACATGCACACACAGATTCACACACATACCAGCAACCCTGTTACAGACCACTCTTTCCTCACTGCTCTCCATGGCAGGAAAAGAGCAATCTGTATAAGGATCACTGTGGGGGAGTACAGGCACTCTGCACTGTTTGTTTGTTTGTTTAATTTATATCCTGCCTTTCCTCCAAAAAAGGCACTCAAGGTGGCTAACAATAATAATATGCAGATTAAAAACAAAATCTGAACTAAAAAGTAACATAATTGACTGCAGTAAAACTAGCTGCAGTCTTGTCTGTTCTTCCTACTGACTGCTGGTGCTGCTAATTTGGGGCAACGTATGCACAACCTGTGACCCACCAAGCTGAACAAAGTCCAGCAACCATGTATGTTGCCCATTGAGTGCTCGATAACCTTCCTCATTTTTGGTACAGTAATACCTTGGATTGCAAGTAACTTGGTCTGAGAGCATTTTGCAAGACAAGCAAAAAAAAATTTAAAATTTTGACTTGATAAACAAGCAAGGTCTTGCAAGACAAGTGTAGGGATGTAACCGCTCGCCTCGAGCGGGCGTAGCGTAGCGTGTTTTGGATTACAAGCACGGTTCCGGAACGAATTATGCTTGCAATCCAAGGTATTACTGTGCCTGCCTGAGAGAGCAAAAACAGGTTATGTACATGGCTGATGGGTTGTGTTCAGTTTGGTGAGTCTGCATGTTGCGTAGGTTGGTTGTAATGAGCACAAGTGTAGCCTGTACCATCTTGAGATGTGGTATATATCGCTTTATGATTATCAGGTGTTTTTGTTGGCTTTCCATTCTTGGAAAATGTAAACAGACACATGATTAGTTGCAAATGCTGAGCCCAGTCCTGTGACTTGGGCATTCGTGATTGCTAGGGGGACATACTTGTATATCAAGTACCTTGTTAGAGGTGCATATGCTGGTTTAGAAGAGAAGATTCATTGTAGGCAGAACAGTAGCCTTTGAATGTATGACTTGGGAATTAGAGAATGAAAGAAGGCCATTGTTCCATATGGATGGCCAAAGCAGCAAGTACAAGGCCATGCATGTGTGGAAATATGAGCAAACAATATACAGCAGGTTTGTAATACTTCAGCATGCATACGGTATTTGCTGCTGTTAAACTTTCTCTGGAGAACAGAAGATTTTCAGATGAATGTAGAAATCTAAAGGAGTGATAAATACATTGATGCCACTGGTTTGATATTATATCTATATCTCCTGCAAAGTAATCACATTTTTTAAAATCATCATGAGAACTCTGTGAGGTCGGTCAGGCTGAAAGATGAGTGGAAGGATGGCCAATGCTGGTTCATACATTGAAAGTGTCTTGATGTAGGGCAGCCCTGCTGCTGAAGTCATGCGAAGGAATAACAGGGAAAAGACTGGGCACTTCTCAGGGCTACATGTTTGTGGAGAAAAAGAGCCTTTGCGGGTTCATACACACACACACACACACACACACACACCCTCATGTGTGAACCGGCTAAAGGCTGGGGGTGGGGTGTGCATAGTTCCTCTAGAAGGGATGGTGCCTGGAAGTCTGGAGGAGCCAGGCTGAGGGCTTTCATATGCAGATGTAGTTCAGGCCCAGTAAGCCATGACTCATGAGTCTCCCTCCCCCTGCCTGGCCAGGTGAAGTTGATCTTGATTGGCTGAGAGGCAGCAGAGTTACAGGGAGGAGGGGAGGGGGGGAAAGGTATATTTCCCAAAGCGTGGTCTGTCTTTGTCTGTCTTTGGATCGCGTGGCTACCGGCTACCCTGGCTATTGGGTGATGGCGGCAAGCCAAAGAGAGGCCCCAAGCCTTTGGGGGGGGGCCCATCAGGATCCGACCCCAGTTAGCTCCTGGTGAAATGAGCTGGATGAGGACTCTAGAGAAGGCAAGCCTTGTAGGAGTTTACCCATCTCGGACCTTCGGGTAGGTGTGGTAATTCTCCATCGGGCGGCAAGGCTGTGCTGGATTTAACCCTTGAAGAGAATACCCTCAGGTAACATAGGTGTATGCCTGAGAGATATTAAGGAATCAGGTTTTATTGTTTTGCAGCTTTACTGTGTACTAACGTGTCTCTCTCTTTATTTTGTGTGCTTCTCTCATTTCCCTAATCTTGTTGTAAAATGCTACCAGAATAAACCTTGTCTTGGTTTTACCCCACATGGGTTTTGTAGTACTCTGTGAGTTCAGTATCTAAATCCAGGTTACAGAATTGAAGGCGAGTCCCTGAACAGAGATTCAAGTAGGGTTGCAGATAGCTGAGGCTGGCAATCTGGTACCTTGAGATCTCAGGGGGTCTTGGTTCCTTTGAAGTAGGAAAGGGTGGGGGTCTGGCGGGCCAGCCAGCCCCCCCTTCCTCCACAATGTTAAATACATAGCTCATAGCTATTCTCTTTACCTTAGTGTAAGTAAGGGGTGATCTGGATCTGGATCATTGCGCATGGGTAGGGGAGGTTTAAACCTGCCCACCCAGCCACTCCCCACCACCGCCACCACTATCACCAGGACTTTAAAAAAAGCAGGGGGTGGGGACTCTATGGGTGCCATTGTCCCCACTGTAGAGTGATGGTAAGAATTTTGGAGATACAGTGGCTGGGTGGGAAGGTTTAAACCTCCCCCAACCCACATATGGTGGTCCTGATCTGGATCGGGGCCCTGTGCGGTTACACTAAGGTAAACAAAATAGTGAAGATTAGCTGCACACTACGTGTTTAGCATAGAGTGTAGTTTATCCCTCAGAATAATAGGGAAACATTGCAACACCAGGGCCTCCCTGTGATCTAGCATTAATATTGCACTCCCAGTTCATATGTTCCTTCCCGCAGGCAGCCATGGTGTTGGGGCCACATCGACATGGGTTGAACTGGACTGGGACTCGGGAGATCCGGGTTCTAGTCCCCGCTCGGCCATGAAATTCACTGGGTGACTTTGGGCCAGTCACTGACTCTCAGCCTAACCTACCTCACAGGGTTGTTGTGAGGATAAAATGGAGAGGAGGAGGAGGATTATGTAAGCCGCCTTGAGTCCTTGCAGGAAAAAAGGTGGGGTATAAATAGATTGAACAAATAACTAAATAACTAAATAAAATATATTAATGGGCCCCACGAGCTTCATTGCCCAGGCAGGATTTAAACTCTGATCTCCCCAGACCTATCCAATGTGCTACCCAATGTACCATACTTGTTGATTTGAAAGGCTCTCTATTGATTAGATTGATTAGATTCTCTAGAGAATCTGACCCTTACCTATTTGCCTTATTGTGTTTCACTTTCTTTGGATTTCTCACTAGCTGGAGAGTGTTTACCTGACATCCTCTTAAATCCATTGTACTTCTAAGAGCTGGCTAAGGTTGCGAGATAAATACATTTGAGACTGCATGATAATCTATGCAAACTTCATTTGTAGGCTTAGCTGGTGACATTGCCCCTAATAGCGAGAAAAGCCAACTTTGAAAGAAAGAATTAATTCAAGTGTTCTTACTGTCTGCATCAAGTGAGCACATTGTAAGCCAAGTGGAGATGTACGTGCACTTTCCCCCCATTTCTGTCAGTGGCAATTGTTATAAACAAAGATAGCATGAAATAACCAGATTGTGATTTACACGACTGAGGCTGCCTGTGATGATAAAAGGACATAATTTGTGAGAAATACCTAGCTTGTGGGCCTCGATGCAAAGCAACCATAATACATAAAATGGCTAGATTTAAACCAGTTTCCAGATCCCCTTTAGGTCAGTAACTGCCACTTCCAGTGAAGATACACTTTGTGTGGCTTAACACAAATACATAACAGCTGAACCCAGTTACTTGAACTTGAATTACTGTAAGAATTAATTTTAAGCCACTTTGACATTGAAGGGGAATGGCCGCTTGTCAGAGGTAGAGCACACATGCTTTGCATGCCAAAGGTGACAGATTCAATCCTTGGCATCTCCAGGTAGGGCTAGGAAGTAATTCCTTCCACCGTAGTTACCATGCATCATGTGACGGAAAAATCTTGTGGGAAATGCAGTGCTTTTCCATATTCACATCAAGACAAACTCTGGATGAAGAGACTACAATTCCCATGCCATATAGGATGGTGATTGTAGAACTAGAATCTGTCAATAAAGGCATATAATCAAAGCTCAGATTGGTGTCCTATAGATAAGGGGTTGGATGCAAATTTAGTCATATTTAGTCATGACTATCTTTAGTCCCATTGATTTCAATGGGCCTCTAAGTATGACTAAACCTGGATCCAACCCAAGGCCTCTGAATTCTAGGTCTCCATTTTGTGACTATGTTTCTGGATTTCTATCAACTTGGCCCAAAAGGAAGGGGGAGTTGAGTAAAAATATTGAAGCAGCCAAGAAGATTCAGTCGGCAGGCATGGAATTCCTAAAACGGTAATACTTTAGTCATCTTTTTAAAACAAATGAAAATTATAAGTTTGTTTATTTATTTTATTATATTTATACCCTGCCTTTTTTCCTGCAAGGAACCCTAGGTGGTTTACATAATCCTCTTCCTCTCCGTTTTATCCTCACAACAACCCTGTGAGGTAGGTTAGGCTGAGAGTCAGTGACTGGCCCAAAGTCACCCAGTGAGTTTCATGGCCGAGTGGGGGGTAGAACCCAGATCTCCTGAGTCCCAGCCCAACACTCTTACCACTATACCACACTGGCTATGTTAAACTTACATAGCCCTATGAAGCATAGGTATATTTTTTAATTAAATAAATGAATGAGAGAAAGGTGATGACTGATGAGCAAACACTAATCACTACATTTTATTTTTGGCAGGTGGTACAAGACCTTCTATTACTCCAGCAGAATCTCCTTTGGTTGTGAATAGTGGGCAAGAATTAAGACTATCATGTAGTCACGATGGTCCTGTGACCTGGGTTATTCAGAACGCGGACCCATCAGCAAGGCCAAAGAGTTCAAAATATAAGGAGTTTCACGTAGGTAAAGCAGGTCCCAGAGACACAGGAATATATACGTGCAGAAATGGAGAAAACAACTTGAACAGCTCCATTTATGTTTTTGTTAAAGGTAAACTATTGTCGTTATTTCTCTCTCTTTCTTATCCCAAGAGGGCATTCTCTAAAATGTACTGGAAATAGAGGCTTGGCTCATGCTTATATTTTACAGTTCTCACATTGATATTTATTATGTGATCTTTTCACATCATACGACACCAGCATGTCAGATCAAAATGCTCCTTCAGATATTGACTGCATTCCACATTGCTGTTCACTGTAAGGTGGTTGTGATGTCTGTATGAATACTTAGGTGCTCATCCTTTCAACTATTACTAAAAACCTGGTGGAGGCTTCCCCCCCCCCTCCAAAAGTGTGGTATATGCTTTCTTGAGCAAGTGCTCAAGATTGGTGACACCACTCTCAAGCAACTGCTCCAAGAAGCATTCTTGAAATGGGCATGTGTGCGTGTGTGGCATAATCCCTTTGCTGGGGACTTGGGACCAAACTACATGGTACATTAAATGTGTAGTTTGGTAATGCATGTTTTAAAATGTTAGATAGCTTCATGCCCCCCTCCATTCAGGACCACGGAGAAACTCCACACCACAGTCCCAATAAAAATTGGGAGGGAAACTACCATTGGGACATATGTATCACCAAATGATGTGCTTATCATAACATTGTGAAAGAATGGTTTAAAAGATGGCAAATAGGAGTCAGCTCTTAAAGCATAATCTGCCCTCTGAAGTGAGACTTCCATTCTGTATCATAGGGCCAGCCTTATTTTTACTTCTGAAAGATACTTTACAGTGAGATTCTCAACAAAATACTTTTATCGCCTTAATGAGATTCACATAATGGATTCAGATGATGACCCAGCAACATCATCTCAATGATAGAAGAGGACAGATACATTCAGATTTACTAGGAAGAACACAAAATGCTTTCTTTAGCCATCAGGGAGCCAACCGTTAATTCATTCTGCAGTAAGAATCGCTTGCATCTTAGGAAACGTCATTGCAGGGAAAGCAAGCACCTTCGGGTGGCCAGCCAATATCCTCAGAATATGTCCTGCTTATTCCTCTGTGTTCAAAGGGCATATCCAAAGAAGACTTTTAGGTCACAGTCCTAAACACGCTTACTGAGGAGTAAGCCCCATTGAATAGTGGGATGTCTGAGCAAATGTGCATAGGGATCTCACTGCATGTGTGCTGATTCTGTGCACCTAATCCCTGCCCATCACATGCTTCTTCTTCATAATGCAATATTGGCATTCCCTACTCCCACCCCAAGGTTCTTCTTTCCATATTTATGTATTAAATAAGTGACAAACTTGAAGCTCCCAAGTAGACCTACCCAACCCAATACATACATGGTTTGCATTTGCATGCTCCCTAGAAACAGATCTATTCCAGCTGTGGAAACATGAGCTTGGACAGTGGTTTGGTGCTGCTGGATCACTTTCCATTCTATTCTGCTCCATAGTATGGCAAAAGGGGAGAGATGTCACTTAGCCATGTAGCCACCTGGATCAGGAATGGACAATGAAGCTCTGCCTCCCACTTTGGATTAGAGACCTTCCTTGTGGTATTAGTCTTCTGCAAGGAAATCCTCTGATCCTGCAGTTGGGGCAAGATAAGAGTCCTTTGCACCTCTGTTCATTATTCATCCCTGATCGAGTGGGCTACATAGCACAATGTTATGTCTGCTGCCTCTGCAGCCTCTCTTCTCTTCCAGGATCATCAGGCACAGTTTCTTGTCATTATCTTTTTGATGAGAAATCCCATAGTGTCCGCGAAGAAAGATCTGCTCGGTGGTTTTCCCTAAGGGGACCACTTCAGGGATGTGTAACGCACCCAGAACCACTTGATTTCTCTATACTTGTTGACTGGCAGCTAGATGTCAGGTGCTGACTCCACTGGAAAGCATTGCATTTGAGGTGACACAACACTGCGTGATATCTGAGTTCATACCGTAGTGTCAGATTAGTGATGGCCAGCTCACACATGCAAGTAATCAAGCAAGGTTGCAGCCATCAAGCGATGAAGCTGCATGTGTGAACAAGCACTGAGATTCAGCTGAAAATTGCTGAATTAATAAGCCCCACCCAATGCCTCTGACATATTAAGAAGGTTTAATTTGAGCCAGGGACCAACTGTGAAACTTGTTTTGAATGACAGGGCTCAGACAGGGATATATGAAGATACTAGACAGAAGTGTATATGAGTTGCATGCATGCCTCTTGCCACTGGGCAGCTCCAGCCTGTCTGCATGTTTCTGAAATTGGAAGCAGGACTAGTAAGACTTGAGCTCCTGCAACTCTGTTCTCAAACATTAGCTGTGGGATTTGTGTTGGGCAATGTGGCTCCAAAAATACCCCTTTGAGACATGATTGTTCCTGTTGCTGATGTTTGTGCTGTGTCTGTCTCCCTGAGCAGATTGGAAAGATGCCCATGTGAGGCCCAAGACTCTTGAGACAAACATGAAATTAAGGGAGCTGAGGATCTGGAGTATGGGTTTCTAATGAGTCCTCTGATGCTGTCTGCAGCTGTTCTGTGGGCCGTTATGACGCTAAAGGGATTTTTGGAAGCACCACCAAAAGTCATTTTACATGTTTTGCCAGAATGTCCATAATCTGTTGCCGCTAACACAAGGGCTGGTTCACACATGCATGTAGATCACTTTATTTCTCATGACTTGATTCCTCAATAATCAGTGATTCGCAGTTGAATGAGTGAACTGGCTCCATGGGAAAAAGTTGCTTTTGTGAGCATGTATTGATGGTCTTAGATCTGAGGTGCTTCATTCACACATGTAAGTCATCAAGTTATGAGCGCACATGTGTGGCATTTTTGTTTGAACTCTAATGTTTTCTTGCACTGCATTCCTGCCCACTTCCATCACTGTCCAGAGGTTGCCTTTTCAGTGGTGCTTCGGGGTGTATGTGCTCAGCTGGGCTATTAAGGAGCTGAGAAGTTCTTCTTCCTTTGTGCTCTGTCTATTGGATGATGTGTTTGAATTAATTTTGGACTTTATTCTGTTGATTTCTTCTGCTCTGTGAAAGCCCTTGTATAGAAATATCTTGAAGGCTATGCATTCCCCACCCCTCCTGTAGGGTGAGGTGGGATTATACATTTCTATGTAACAAAGAATCATATGGATTCTCTGGAATAATTGCCAGGGAGATCAAGTGGAGTGAGTAAGGACTGCTTCCTGTGTTCCTAGCTTAGGGGGGTTGCCGCTTCCATGGACAGATAACATAGGAAGTTCCTAAATCAGTGCTACATCTCCCCAAGGACCAGCAGCACTGACGAGGGAACATCTTGCATAACCTGCCTGTCCCATGTGATTCCATCATCCAAACTTGACCAGTGTGGTGCATGATCCACCCATGCAGAAGGAGGCAGCAACCACGCCTCATGAGTAGTGCATGAATTAGGCTTTTCTCAGTCTGCTTTATCTCACAAAGACTATTTCAAAGATATCTCCTGGCTCAGAGACTCCTTGAAGCTGTGGGAACTCCATTGTGGGCATAAAGCACCTCTGGCAAGTTGCATTAGATGGCTTTCTCATTTATGGAGGTCACAGCTCTGTGCATGCAAATGGATATTTCATGAAGCCATTGGCATGAATGGAGAATCCCACTCACATAAGCTCTGTATGCCAGTCAGAGCGGATGCAGGGCTGTGGATTTGAGGTCTTGGTGTTAAGGTGTTTTGAGGGTTGCAGCAATAGAATAAGCTTTTGCTACCAATTAAGAATTTCTATTAAGGTTCTGTTCTGTGACAGAGGGATTAAATGTCTGATCTCATAACACTTTCCAAAGAAATTCCCCTTTGTGAATGAGATGGGAAAAGCTATTCATGGTAATGAACTAGAGTGTGAGTTTTACTGTGCAGGCTACATTTCATACTAAGATCTAAACAAGCAAAAGGAAATTGAACTATGGTGGGAATTCTGGCATTATGTGATCTTATTTTCTCCTCTCGTTAGAGTTTGCTAACACATAATATGATCTGGTAAGTGTGAGTTCATTCCCACATCTATGTAAATCATCATCATCATCATCATCATCATCATCATCATCATCATCATCTAATCTGTTATGTTCTCCTGGTAACCTAAAAATATCTCACTGATTTCCAGGAGAGGGAAAATACAGTTTTAGTATTTCCTTAGGCCTCAAGAGTCTGCATACAGTGAGCAACTATTTATAAGTCTGTTACTGGATAAAAATTCTGTCAGTTACTACCGACATTCCAAAGCCCGTGTCATCAACACAGTAGTTAAGGCTGCTAATTTATGGACTTTCCATTTTATTTATGGAATTTCCATTCTTTATGGACCTTGGAAATATGATTGTGACATTTCCCAAAAGCAGTCAGCTATCTGGTCCTAGAGTTCGCTCTTTTGGCACATTGGAGTAAATTGAGCCAGAAGGCTTGCATCAGGAACTTGTGATCCTAGGATCTGCTGAGTGACTTGTGAGAGTGATACCCTGGCCCACTGTAACATGAGAGCTGGTCAGCCAGTGACATCGAGATCATAGCATTTTAGAGCTGGAAGGAATCTTGGAGGTCATCTAGTCCTGCTCCAGCATCCCTGACAGATGACCATCTAGCCTGTAGAATAATAGCTGAGACATCATTCATGAGAAGATTACACGGGTAAAGAGGTAGAGCAGCCTTCCCCAACCTGGCACCCTTCAGATATTTTGGACTTAAAAACTCCCATCAGCCCCAGCCAGCATGGCCAGTGATCAGGAATCCTGGGAGCTGTAGTACAGAACATCTGGAGGGCACCAGGTTGGGGAAGGCTGATGAGGAGAGAAGTATAAAACAGATTAGGAGGAAGGTTTAATGAGGCTCAGAAGAATGTGTCCTACTGATGGTGACCCATTAGCTAATATGCCCATACGTTTCTTCCAGTCCTTTTGTCCAAGTCATAAAATGTCTGCGGTACATTTGGAGGGGAATTTATAATATTTTGGTGACAGTCACAGCAAAATGTGTTCTAGTAGAGTTTTTCAATTAGACAGAAAAGGATTGAAATGATGATTAAAAACTGGTAGGATTCTTTTGTGCAGAGCTCTTAACTGCCTAATTTTTTTTAAAGCAAAAAGTCAATTTCCGTAGTGCGGTAAAATTCAAACTTGGCAAGTACATATCCTATTAGCTCCTTCTTTAATTTCACAAACAATTCATAGAACTGTGGAATCACAAGGTACCAGGAGATAAATAATCGAGTCCACCCCTGAACAGTACTGTTCACTCACCAGCCCTTAACATATTCATCAATGCTCCCTGTTCAGAGGGAATATACCTCTGAGTTTCAAATGCTGACAACAAACAGTGGATGGATGTTGCCTTCCTGCTCTGCTTGTGAACGTCCCACATGCACCTGGCATCTTGTGGTTTGCTGGAAATGCGATAGTGGATGAGATCAACCTTAGTGTGAATCAGGGTGTTCCACAAGCAGAGAAGATGCACTGCTGGAAACGTAGCTCCGAATCACTTGACACACTAAGGTGAAGGTTATGGAGGGGAAGGTTACTCTGGCTAGTAACTTTAATTAGGGCACTATAATTCATCTTGAATCTTTCATGCCCTCGAGCAACCTTCCCCAACCTGGTGCCCTCCAGGTGGTTTAGACTCCCAATTTCCCATCATGCCTGACCATTGGGTGTGCTGACCGGGGCTGTAGTCTAGGGCAGCCTTCTACAACTTGGTACCCTGAGATGTTGGGGATTACAACTCCCATCAGCCCCACTCAGCATGTCTAATGGTCATTCCCTCCATTCTTGTCCTCCCCTGCCATCTTCCTCCATCCTAGTCTCCCTGTCGTTTTCCTCCACTTTGCTGTCCTTTTCACCGTCTTCCTAGTCCCCTTTTTCCTGTCACTGTCCTCTCCATTCTCATCCGCTTTCATTTTTCTACCTCCTCCTTTCCCCTCTCCTGACCAGCACACCCACCAGTCCGCTCTCCCTGCATGTGCTTGGCCCTTTTGTTTTTTTTCCTACCAGAGGCTGAAGAAAGGAAGTGCCTTCACGATGGAGCTGGACAGGCTTGATGTGGTGGCAGCAGTGCTGGCGGGTCATTGTAAGAGCCATCTCCAAGAAGGAAACCCTGCAGGAAGGAAGGGGTAGATGGATGGATGGATGGATACATTTATTTAATTTTTATTTTAAAGTATTTATAGGCTGCCTTTCAGGGCAGGAGCCCTCCCAAGGCGCATACAACAATAAAATGCATATAATAGAATTCATTTAAAAAACCAATAATAAAAAGCAGCATAACTTCCACAAAACAACAAAGCATGCATGTGCCTTTCCTTCTTCTCCCTTATCTTCATCAATGGCAAATGGTCTGAGTGCTTCCCAGTATATTCTTCTTCCTGAGCTATTCATTCATGAGACGCTATTACATTAGTAATAGCCATCTTTGCCAAGGTGCAGCCTTTCCCAGTTTCCCTTTGTCTACCAAAGATATGTTTACTAATGCCTTCCTTGGAACCAACTCTTTGTCAGTTGTTCTTTGTTACTGTAAGAGGGTGGAATCATTGAAGGCTTTCAGATAATTATAAGAAAACCAAGCAGAGAACTTTGGGATATCCTCACGTGGTATCACTGATCCTCCATTTGTTCTACCTGTGACCCATTACATACTTCGTTGAAAAATGGTGTTTTAATATATAATCTTCTGGAAGATGATTTTTATTTCTTCCCATTACAGATCCAAAGGTCCTGTTCTTTCATGAGTCTCTCATATATGCGACGGAAGACAGTGATGCCCTTATTCAGTGTCCAGTGACAGATCCAGATATTTCAGATTTCACTTTGAAGAGGTGCCAGGCCAAACCTCTGCCTGAGAATATGGTGTTAGTTCCCGATCCACAGAAAGGAATTACCATCAAAAACGTACAAAGATCATTTCTAGGTTGTTACCGGTGTGTAGCACGACAAAATGGAGTGGAGAAAGAATCGGACAACATTTATCTTGATGTGAGGCCAGGTAATGCATACCTTCATCTGGACTGGAATATCTAGTAAAGCAGTCTTCCACAACTTGGTGACCTCCAGAGGTGTTTGACTACAATCCCCATCATCCTCAGCCAGCATGGCCATGGATCATGCTTGCTGGGTTGATGGAAATTGTAGTTCAATACATCTAGATCAGTGTTCTCCAACCTTGAGTCCCCAGATGTTTTTGGCCTACATTTTTATAAGCCAGCTATGCTGTCTGGGGCATGCTGGGAGTTGTAGGTCAAAAACATCTGGGGACCCAAGGTTGGAGAACACTGATTTAGAGGGTGCCATATTGAGGAATGCTACACTGAAGTCACATGAACAACTGCCATTTTTGCGTATTTACTTCCTCACCAGTATAGCTGGTTTATATAAGATTTTATGTTAAGAAGAGTACCATAATTCAATAATTATTTCATGCTAATGGTATACTCAGCTTCCATCAGTGGATGGCAAGTCGTAACCTTATAAAAATGGCCATGGAATGAGTTTTCTGATCGGGCATTGATCTTTGCAGGATTAAATACTGTGCAGGCTTATCTGGGCATGTTCTGTAGTTCCAGTAAATGTTTTCATACTTTTAACTAGGAGATGTACTTGGCGTGAAAGCACAAATCTAATATGTTGCAGAGATTTAAAATACCTCTAGGAGGTCTGATATTTTCTTGGGAGGTTAATAACTGTTGATTCTCTCCCCCCCCCCCCACTCTTGGAGGCTCTACATGTAATGAAAAATAATGCACCTCTAAATTGTTTTCCAGTTCACAAATCCCTTCCAGCCATCACCTTATCCAAACCCTACGAGCTTCTCAAAGAAGGTGAAAAATTTGAGGTTACGTGCACAATCACGGATCTGGATAGCACTCTGAAAGCTAATTGGATTTTTCAAGGCAATGCGGTGAGTTCATTATACCCCATCAGTCTTAACTAATGTACTTGAAGAACAATCTAAAACACACACACACACACACCAGGATCACATGTGGGGTGTATACTTCATTAGTTGTGACAAAACAGTATTCCTGAGAGGTGTCGTTACCCAGAGCAGTAGCCTTGACAGATCTCAAATGGATGCCACAGCCTTCTGTGGATTTCTAGCCTTTCTGCCGTACACCCCTTGGCAACAGCCTGTCTGGATTTGCATCAACCATCTCTTCTCCTCTGATTGACAGCAGCTGCTGGATTCCACCCACATGACTTCCTCTCTCCTTCCTGTGATTCATTTCAACTAGAAATCATCATCCTGGTCCAGATCAACTAAGCAGACACCTACCTTGTTGGAGCTTTAGATTCTGAGTTGTGTTGCTTGCCTTATCCTTGTTCTTCTTTGCTTTGATTCTCTTTGCTCTGTCTTGATCCTTCAAAGCATGCTTGTCCTTGCTTATGTCTCTGCTTTCATTCACACTTTTCTGTTGTTTTTTTTATCTTGACAAAGACCCAGTATTGACACACTGACTGGGTTCGCGTGACGCGACAACCTACCATGGGCAGCCAGCCATGGTGGGTTGTTCTGTTATCTGAACCAGGCATGTTCTCCACAGGCTGGCTTAATTTTCATGAACAAACCACCCTGAGAACCCATGGCTTATTGTAGAGTTGTTCATACCCATGGTGGGTTGTTGTGTCATCTGAACCCAGGAGAGCACTTTTATTGTGGCTTGCCAGGATCGGCAACAGAGCCACTTGGCAAGAGCCACAAAAATAGCCCCTGCTGCTCTTCATGATCTCACACCTTCCTTGCCAGTGACTGCCCCTCCACCAAATGCTGTTGCTGCTGCTGCTGCTGCTGCTGCCCATTCTTTCACAAGTGCGCAGATTCAGCTGCCCGATATGTGGTCTTGTCTGGTCAATTCCCTTGTATGTTTCAGCTGTCAAAAGGAGCAGGGAAGTAGAGTAGGTAAGATACAATGAAATTGACAAGACCAGGCTGCATATAGGCTAATTTGTGCACAGTTGTGAAGGACCAGGGAAGAAATAACAGTAAGAGAAAGGAGGGACCCAGTAGCGCAGTTCAGAAGCACTGAAAATGGAGGGGGAAAGCGAATGGAGTAAGTGCACCAAAAAGCGCAGGTGGGGGGTGGACACAATATCTCCCCCTTGGCAATATAATCCTCTCACTTTTAAGTGTTGTGCTGACAGTTCTCAGTGTCCTCCACCTTTTCAACACTTCCCCGAGTCTCCCACAAGTCCAGAAAGGGGAGATATTACCTCCCCCCCCCACTTTTCGCAGTTGCTTTTTGGAGCAGTTACTGCTGCCGGTTACTGCGCTTCAGTGGATGTGCACAAACCTCCTTGAAAGATTTTTAAAAAAACAACCTTAGAAGGCAGCGGCATGTTGACGGAGTGAATGGGGCCTCAGGTGGGGCAAGGATGGGTGTAAGTACTGCTGGTGTGGGCACCCCATTTGCTCTGTCTTGTTCAGCCAGAATATTTGCACAAATTTAAAGGCTGTGAAGTAAACAGAGGAGAAATTTGTGCAAATGTAAAGGCTGGGAAGTAAATGGAGGGGAAATTTCCTCACCTGCAGTAACTGCTCTGAAAAGGAGCCACAAAAAGTGTGTGAGGGGGAGTTAATAACTCCTATTTCTGGAGTGTTCTGAATCTCTTAAATGTACAGGGTAGGCAACATAGTGTCCTCCTGATGTTTTGGACTACAACTCCCATAATCCCTGACCATTGGACATGCTGCCCTGGGCTGATAGGAGTTATAGTCCAGAACATTGGGAGAGCACCAATTTGCCTACCTCTACATAAGCATTAATGTGTGTTAACACATGTCGGTGGCCTGCAAGCCATAAACCAGAGCTAGTCCCAAGAATGCAACCCCAGGCAAATCCGACTGCCCTGGGGCTCCCAAGCAAATCCAACTGTCTTTGCAGCAAGACCTCTACAGATGGGCAAGCCAAGACCAGAACTCCAGGCAACTGTCTGTTTGATGTGATTCTGGTGTTGCAAAATAGTAGCAAGGCAGAGAAGTTCGTCTGGCATAAATGTGAGGTTCCAAGGGGAAGGCAGGGATATAAAGCCGGACACTCAAGAGGCGGATCCTAAAGCAGCAGTTCCAGCACCTGAAAGGCTTGGACTTCTGATATTAAGCTTACCTAGGTTTTCCTAGGAGGCTTGCTAAATAGTCCCAACAGCCAGTTGGGCTGCAAGTTGCCAAAGGTTGCAATTCTTTGGCTTGGAACTCGCCGCAGCTCGGTCATTCGGAATGCTTGCCTCAAATCTGGGGAGGCATGGGAGGTCAGGGCTCATAGGTAGGTAGGAGAGATACAGACCTTGTCATGCTCCTAATGTGGCCATTGGGAGTATGATGGAGGTCTGAAAAAGGCTAGCGATTGAGCTGAGGAGTAACCAAGCTGTGGGGAGGGGCCGTAGCTCAGGGGCAGAGCACATGCTTTGCCTGCAGGAGGTTCCCGGTTCAATCTCTAGGACCATGAAAGAATCTTGCCTGAAACCCTGGAGAGCTGCTGCCAATCAGTGTTGACAATACTGGGCTAGCTGGACCTATGGTCTGACCTAGTATAAGGCAGCTTCCAGTGTTCCTGGATTTGTTTTTTAACTGTGTTTTTTTTTAAGGGAAATGGTTTGGTTACCCAAGCCCAATTCCAAACTGAGCCCAGGGGGTGGGATGAAGGTGTCACCCATCTTGTCAACAAACAACAAGTGGGTCAAGAGGGACTCAAACAGGGCAGGAAGACTGATTGAAGGAGGTTTGGTACCAACACTGCAACATCAGGGAGCCCCAGCAGCCATGTGGAAATAATTTTTAGTAGCAATCGCTCTGCTGAGGTAACAGTTGAACCAGCTCTGAATCACTAGTAGTTGGGAAATGTGCAGATTTGTCTGTGGCGTATCTTGTAATTTAAGTGCCTAGGAAAAATTCCTGAGAAGAGTGCTGCTCACCTTGCTGAGTAGATTCCGCTGTTAATTGGTGACTGTTAATGGCAGTGATTAGGATATATAATCAGCAACTCATATGTGCATATAAAAAGGACTTGTGTAGCACTGTAAGGCTAGATAAATCGCGAAGCCTTGGGAAAATATGTCCTGGGTAATCTCTCCCTGGGGTCCTACATGCCATTCTCCACTAATCCACTGGCGCTGGCACAGGTTCTGCCGCTTAAGTGCTTATCTGTCAGCAAATTGCAACTCACCCACTCCAAGGGTGAAGCAAGCCTCCGTAGCGTTCGGTCCGAGGTGGGACCTGCAGATGGGAGTTCTGGGACCGTTCCAAGAGCATTATGAATTTTTTATTCAAAAACTGGTTTTCACTCGTGGCCTTCTTCTAACTCTTTTTTTTTTTTTAATTCTCTTTTTAGTTTTGTTTGTGCATCCCACTTCTCCACATTTGTATGATTTAAAAGCTACCAAAATATTTGGGAGGGACCAACACTTTCACCTGTATTTTTTTATCTTTCGAAAGCTCATTTGGTGGCAGTCTGCTGAGTGGGTAATGAGAAATAAAAATGGGTTTTGAAATTGTTAGGTTATGTGTTTAGCACTGGGATGGTAATATTGATTCCCTGCCAAATGAGGTTAGGAAATCAGGAGCTAGCTTCAGAAATGGGTGCTCCCTCCGCACAGCCTTTCCCCTTCCAAGAACAGGAATTCCCCCTTTGAACCACCCCTTAACAGTTATGTTGATTAAGCAGTTCATCCAGCACAAATTTTAACCATGGTTAAGGGGCTACTAGACCAGATTATATTTTTTAAAATTACAATGGTTTGTTGGCTGTGTTTCTTGGCATGGGATTCTACCAGTCTAAGAGCCAAATTAAACGTTCTTGTCATCAAGCAAAGCTGAGCTACGTGTGATTGGTTTATTTACTCCAGAGTAATTATGCTCTGGGAAAGGAGGGTTTAAGCTTACCTACCTATTTTGTCCTGAAATTCTACACATGGATGGGGTGTTAATTTTTTTTTTTTTAAGACTCCATTGACTCCAGTGTTTTTTCTTCTTTTAAGCCCCTTGTGAGGTGTGTGTGAAATTTTGGGACGATAATAGGTGGATGGGAAAGCGTAAACCCTCCTGGAGTGCCATGGTCCCAATCCAAATCTGGGCCACGTGCACTTACTCTGGAGTAAATAAACCAATCACACATAGCTCAGCTATGCCAAGTGTGATTACAAAAATGTTTAATTTGGCCCTAAGATTGGAATCCCTTCCAGTGTTACCTCAGTGGTGGAGGAGCTGCTGCGGCACTGTCTCTCCTTTTCTGAGATGACCCAGCTACTTAAGAAGCCAGCATTTCTTCTTCTGGGAACTGGGGTGGTGTCTTCCTGTGCTGGGAAAGGGCTGCATTCTGTGCTCTGCCTTCCCACTTGACCTGCGTCTTCCAGTGTACTGAAGCAGCACAACAAACAGACAAGTTGTAATGGTCTCCATGCTGCTGAAGTAATATTGGAAAGGGTCCCAAGATTGCACATATCTTAATAAGGACAAATCTCCTAATTTTGTCGTTAGTACTAGAAAAGAAGGCAGAATACCAAGAATGTAGGAGTGGATCTGAGGAAAGGAAATAAGAAGGGGGGGGAGTGAGAACACTGCTCTCGGAAGGACTTTTCTTTCCCCCCCCCTCCAAAGAGAGCTTTGAGAATGTAGTTGTTTTGTATGGAGAGGTTCCAGTGACAGGTTTGCCATGATGGCTTGTTATGCTGGTTTTAAGTTATGAATATTAATATGGTGAAGTTATAATTACATCTATTTTTAATTTATCTGGGAAAGATGCTGTGTACACTGTATCTTAGATGTTAATTTTTCCTCCCCCTTGCCGACAGACTCATACAACCCAAAGCAGGAATGTGGGTGATTATGGATTTGAAACAAAATTAACGTTGAGCATCCGTTCAGTGGGAGTTAATGATTCTGGAGCGTTCACGTGCCAAGGAAGCAACCCTTTTGGAACATCCAATGACACGATAACCTTGCAAGTACTAGGTAAATAGTAATAGAGCAGATGTGTAAGATTTATGTGCCGTGGAAAGAGCAAATAAATTCTCCCGCAGGGCAGAAGAGGGGGAGACTGCCGGAAATATATATATAATGCATTTTTAATGTTATGCTAAAAAAAAAAACCAAAAAACCCCCAAATGACCAGTTTGGTGTGGGATAGCTGTGTCAGCATGCATGTAACTGCCCCATCAATATCACAGAGAAGACAAAAACAAATGTTTCAACATTGGGAATATTATCGCTTGTGGATAATGGGGGAAGACTGAAGGTGAGTCAGCAGCACCCTGCCCCAGAGGAGGCCAGTGTTGACAGCATTAGTTTATACTGCCATTGCAACTTAGGTCCTGACCTCATATAGGTATTTTGGCCCCTGTTCTGCAGGACATGAAGTACGAATTGGGCCTAAGACGTGACTGAAAGTTCAGGAAACATTTTTGCCCTTTAGCAAAGGTGTTTCTGCACTCAAGTGAGAAGCCAGCTATGCAGACTGTTAAGCTCATACTGGTGCCCTGATGCACACGAGGGAAGACAGAAGGTGGGTCCCCTGATGGGGAACTGGGCCAGGCCTAAGCATTGTATGCATATATACTGTAGGAAGGGGATGTCCTCGGGCACTGTGCAGTCTGTTTTCTCCTAAGGGCAGTAGCCAAGTGTGTCATTTGGTTAACACAAATGGCATGGCGCTAGCAGACACTAGGTTCCAAACTATGGAGAATCCAACTAAAGTTACGTTTGTGCTGGTGCATTTCACTTGTGCAAGCACTTGCACAACTGATTGGGCAGTCGGTTGCACAAGCATAATGGGCAATCGCTTGTGCAGTGGAAAGATTCGGTGGTGTTGCACTAGTGCTATTAGAGTTTTCGGAATGACACTGTTGGATTCAACCCATTGGGCAATGCCCCATGCCATGTCTTTAAGTCAGAGCCATTGGGCAATGCCCCATGCCATGTCTTTAAGTCACTGCAATCCGTAAAGCAGGTATTCTGATCCCATATGATATGCACTGTTGTATCAGACTGTGTAAGTCCCTAAATTGCTAAAGGTGCAATTCTATGTGTGTTTAGGCAGAAAAACGTCCCACAATTCCCAGCATGCTCCGACCAGGCATGCTGGCTGGGACATGCTGGGAGTTGTAGGACTTTTGTTCTGTCTAAACATGCATAGGATTGCACCCTAAGTGTATTTTATTTTTATGTAAAGCTCCCTGAGTGTCGATACACAATGAGGCACCATATACATGAACCAGTTATGATTATTAGTATATACCGTACACAGAGCTACTATGAGGTTTATTTAGTGTTCCAGCCACTGGCATGCTAATTATATTGTACAAAGCAACACACTTTGAAAAGTACTGTGTTTTCTGTGGAATTCTAAAACTTTGCTAATTACATAATCATGGGGTGCAACCTATCAGGACATTCTCCAACACAAACCTTCATTGAAATAAATGGGGACTGCCCAAAACAAAACAAAATTGTTTGATGACACACACACCAAGTTTAAAATGAAAATAATTTGTAAAAACATTAAATCAAGAGATAGAATGTGATAAAAGCAACCCCACAGAAGACATTATACCAAAACAAGAATAGTATGAACATACTACTTGATTGATGGATTGTATTTGTGAACTCCCCCCCCCCATTAAAAAGTGCTTTAGGCAGCCTTCTCCAAGCTGGAACACTCCAGATGTTCTGGACTACAACTCTTGTCATTATTGAACATGCTGGCTGTGGCTGATAGGAGTTGAAGTCCAAAACACCTGGAGTGCACCAGCTTGGGGAAGGCTGGCCTAAGGCTATGTACAATAATGTACTAATGAATTACTTTCTGTATATAAAAATATATATTAAGGCTGAGATCCTGTATACACTTATCTGGGAGTATGTGGGGGTTCCACTAAACTCAATGATTGTACAGTTGGTCTGAAAAGCCTTGGAGAAAAAGAAAGTCTTATGGAGAGTAATATACAATGACAGGATTTAGTGGGCATCTTTAGAAAGCCTAACCTGGTAAAAAGGCTGCTACAATTGAGAAGCCCCTGCTCTGTTTTAATATATTTTTACTTTCTGAATGGAAAGCACATGAAATAAGGCTTCACTTGGTAATTGAGCAAGGAAGGTACGAGAGAAGCTGCTCCCTAAGGTAGGCTGGATTGTGCCCAAAGAGTGCATTTTAGTGTGAAAGGTTTGATTTCCAGGGCCCTCTAAAAAGCCTGATCCATTGTCTCTTGCATGCACTCTAGATCAGTTCCGTCAAGAGCCATCAAAGGTGCTTACATTGTGCTGTTTATTAACATACTTTCCTGAAAAGCCTCCCCAGAGTGCTGGATTCCTGTGATACGTAGTACTTTTTAAATATTAAAATTACCATAAGTGCTAAACTGATTAGGAGCATATTCATGTACTGTAATTAGCAGGAGTATTCTGAACATGTCTTTACCCGTAATTGGCAAAAGGTTCTTTTTTCTCCTGGTTGCTCTGCTTCTTAGATGGTATTATTTCACATAGGAAAATGAATAAAATCTAGCTGTTGTATTGCAGCATTTCTTGATTATGTGGATATTCCAGTGGGCCAAATTCATTCTGAGCTGTAAATACTATGGGCACAGTCCCAGAAAAAATAATGGGAATGCATTACACCTGTGTTAAAAGAGCTTACTTGATTGCTAGTTGCTGGCTGCAATTCAAGGTGCTGGTTCTTAACTTTAAAGCCCTAAATTGCCTGAGATCAAGATACCCTAGGGACCATCTTCTACCATATGAATCTCTCCTTGTACTTAGATCAGGCTATGAGACCCTCCTCCAAACACCACAACCTTTAAAAGTGGTGGCTCCCATCCTGTGGAATGCCTTCCTTACATGGACACATTCGACTCATTTGCTTTTAGATAAATCTGTTAATTAAAAAAGAAAAATCAAAAGCTTTTTGTTAATTTGTGCTGTTACATGGTTTATTTTACTGCTAACTCTTTGATGGTATCATTGTAGATAGTTTTAATGTTTTGATTGTTTTCTGGTTTATGTTTAACTTTGTTGTATTTTTATGGATATTTTTGTGTTGTGAGTCACTTTTAGGTCCCGATATAGGCCAAGATGTAGGATACAAGTTAAATAAAATAAATACATAAGTAAATAAATCCAGCCATAAGTCACATTGATTTAAATGTCCCACTGAAATCAATGGCTGGATCTGGGCCTATGATATAAATGACTGTACAGAAGAGCAAGATCTCTTTGTGCAACATGAAGAGTTAATGCTCACCTCACTCAGTAAACTGTCATTGGCACTCAGTCTTATGTTTAACTGATAAGGGTTGCTTTTCTACAGGTTGCAATTTATAACATACTTTGTCAGTAAAGTTTCCTTATACCATTGACCTTGATTTAATTATGTGTATTTTAAAGTACAGAAAGGTTCCAGAGAATGGTGGGTTGTTGTTTTTTTTAAAAAAACTTTCCATTTTACCTTTACCACCAGGTAAAGGATATATCAATTTGTCAACTTCAACCAACACAACAGTAAATGTCAATGATGGAGAAAATCTGGATTTAATAGTGGCATATGAAGCATATCCCAAGCCGGAAGAAGAAGTATGGATGTATATGAATAAAACTTTGCAAAATTCATCTGATCATTATGTGAGAGTCACAAATATAGAGAAAAACAGGTAATGTAATATGGTGCAACCAAACATGATTTGATATGGCAACTGGGATCCCTTTTCTGGAAAGAGAGGGGAAACACAGTGGAGTCATTATGACAATTCCCAGCGATGCAGGTGTGATGTACAGGAGTTGAGAGGGTAGAGGTGTTTTCCAGGGTTTCCTACTTCTCTAGTGCCAGATAATTGTCAAACCTAATGACTAAAGTCCAGGCCATTACCAGGATTAGCAGGGCCCTGCCATCCTCCTCCGCCCTTGGATTCATTTCCTCCCCTGGCATGGTGGGCCCATTTCCCTCCCCTTACCTGAACAGTGATGATCACAAGTCCTGCTGCTGGTACCCACCATTTTATTTCCTGTACAGTTCTCATGGGGCCCCTGACAATGCATAGCTCTGGAGCAGTGCTATGTCAGGGCCCCACAGGCATTATGGGGGAATTAAAATGGTGGTCACCAGCCACAGGTGCCTAGGCTCTATTGCTGGGTAGCTACTGCTGGTTTACATTTGCCAAGCACGGAGGGGACCGTTGGGTGTGGGTGGCTATAGCTGCCATTTTGGGTTGACTGTGGTCCTTTCTTAGGGGTCAGGCCATCAGCAACTGCCCGATTGTGCCAACCCCTGACACCAGGCTTGACTAAAGTGAGCTGTGATACTGCCACCTTTATCTGAAGATTCCAGGCTTCTGCTCTCTTCCTAGGGAAGGGAAACATCTAACTTGAGGACACAGTCTGCCAATTCCAGTTAGCCATAAGGTGAGCCACAGCTGAGATAGAAATTAAGAAGCCTCATGATTGGTCCTAGCCAAATCAGTAGTTGTGAGCCTACATTTACCTCAGGAAAAACATGATAACAGTATTAAAGGACAAAGTTGGAGACCTTTTCCAAAGCAAATAGCAACAAGTAGCAAATGAATCTAGTGCAGCAGTACTTAATTTTGCTTAGTAGCAGGTAGGCATTACTAGATTTGTTTCTGTCTCATCCTCTGCATCCAAGCAGTACTTACAGTTACAACGCAGTCCTTTCTGTATGAGTGCTCTCAGATGAAAGCCAGTGTCACTAGGTTCAGTATGAATTATTCCCAGGTTAAGTGAATTTAGAATTGCAGCCATAGTGGTATTCTAGCCTCTCAACATCTGTGAGATAAGTTAGGCTGAGGGATAGTGACTTTTTGAAAGTGTCCCAGTGAACTCTATACTGAGTTGGGTTTGAATTTCACACAGACAAGCCCAGTGCTTTGTCATTGTGTTAAATTGACTGGCACTGAGATTTACTCAGTGGTACTATAATGCTGCATTGGCCTGTAGAAAGAATATTTTAATTTAGGAACCCTCAAGCAGCCTTCTGTGTAGCTGCAGCATTGCAAAATGTGGTTGTCCAAAAGGAACAAGGAGACTAGAATAACATTCTTCAATGCAGCAAAATGTAAGGATGCATGTGTAAACAGTCTGCTTCATCTCACTGATGCCTCATGAGAGCAACTGGCCTTTCTGTTTGTGCTTTGAGTAATATGAGTAATAAAGCTGCATTTCTTCCTCCTGTAGATATTCCAGTGAGCTTCACCTTACTCGACTGAAGGGTACAGAAGGAGGCATTTACACATTGTTTGTGTCCAATTCAGATGCCAGCTTCTCTATATCATTTAATGTCTATGTGAACAGTAAGTAGAAAAGGGCAGTCTACAATATTTTTGTCACAGATCCTTGCATCTAACAAAACAAATTGTGCATGCAAGATGTTGCAGACTGGGTTTGCATGATCACCACAGCCCACCGTGGCTTATTCAAGCCACGGTGGGTTGAGGTGCGTGCTGGCAGCCATTTTGAATGTTCAACCACCAGTGGTGGGTTGCCATGGTTTGTTGTGTCATCCAAACCTGAGTTGCAAGGGTTGTCTGAGGGTTAAACAACCCTGAACTAACCCATGGTCTGTTATAGGGTTATTTGAGGGTTGTTTAACCCTTAGAGAACCCCTGCACCCAGTTTCAGATAACATTACAAAACACGGCAACTACCTGCTGGGGGTTGAATTTTCAAAATGGCTGCCAGCACATGCTATAAGCCGCTGTGGCTTAAATAGGCCATGGTGGGCTGCGGTGATTGTGTGAAGAGGCCCATAGTCTGGGTCTGCTGTCTCACGAGACAGGGTAAGCCCTTGCTTTAGGTGGCTGATCGGAGGGAGTTGTCCCTGCCCTCTGCAGCAACCGCCCTTCACCCTCACTCGCCATACATCCATAGGGCTGCCCACCACCTCCATGTTTCCTTGCTGGCCTGCTGCTGCCACAGCTGCCTTCCCACGGCTGCAACAGGAAAGCAGTGGCAGCGCAGGCAGTTTCCAGGGCCACCTCACCTTCCTCAGAGCAAGCCCCCCTAGTGTGCTATCTTGCACTGGCCCTGGTTGTAGTACTTAAGGGCTGAAACAGAGAGCATCCTGTGAAACATGGTTGGAAAATGGGAGCTAGCCCCAGGTGTGCACACCCTTTCCCTTCTCCCCTCTCCCAAGCATTGCCCCACATTCCTTCCTTTCTCAATGTGAACCATGGTTCATATTACATGCTAACCATATACTCTCAAAACAATATTCTCCCTCTCATTCTTGGCATTAACCATGGTTTAGTGTTAGATATGCTAACTATGCTCTCTCAGAATGATGGTTTTTAATTCCTCCCTTTCTTGGTATTAACCATGGTTTAGTGTTATATGTGAGCATTAACCATGTTCTCTCAAAACTATGATTGCCAGTTCTCGCCTCCCTTCCCAGCATTAATCATGGTTTAGTTTGACATTCTGTCCTCTCAAAACTATGGTTTCAAAAATACCATACGGAAGCCAGAGAGACTTGTTCCTTAGACTGTAGTTTCTGCTTGCAAACTGTGGACTCAGTCTTATTATCTGCATTGATAAATGCAAAAAGTTCAAATTTGACATATATGAACAAATATATCTTCCTGTGTGCAATACCTTAAATGTAAAACTATAGGAAATAGTGTCTAGTCTTCAAAATTCAGAAAATGTCCCTCTCCCTAAACTTATTGTGGACTAGTACTTGCACTGCTAAGGATGTCTTGTGGTGCACAATCATCTAACTCATTTTTGTTACCAGAATAAGTGACTTGCAGAGCATTCCTGCGTAATGGCAGTGGGGAGCGATGAAGTGGGTTTACTGCCTCACCCCTAGCCTTGCGGGATTGTGCAGGTCAGGGCAGAAAGTGGGATCCACGTATTTAAAATCTCCCCCTGCCATTTAGAGCAGGGAGAGGGGGAATGGGCCGCAGCAGCTCCAGGGCCAGGTGTAGCCGACTGGCCAGATCAGGCCCGTCTGGGAGGAACCCTTGCTTGGACCTAATGAATCCGAAGCTGGCTCCTCCTTGCTCTGTCCACAGAATGCCTCATTCCAGGGTGTTCCTTCTGCTGCTGCCGCCAGTGGAAGAACTGGTGGCAGTGGTTTTCTGCCTGCCTGGACACAGCAGGGGGCCTCTGCTGGAGCAGAGCCCCTCACCCTCCATCGACAGTGCTTCTCTCCACTGGGGAAGGCAGAGGAAGAGGCACCAACACACCATCCTTACCTTCTCCAACCATTAACAATGGGGGGTGGGATGGGGAGATTAGGATTGTGCTCTTAGCCAACAAATACCATGCTCTGGGTCTATGACTTTTACTGTATGTACACAGCCAGTGAGTCTTGACTATACAGCTGTCAGGTTTCCTCTTACTAACAGGGTTTTAGAAGATTATTTTTTTAAAAAATGAAGGAAGGATTACTTAATGCACTTACAGTAAGCAGAAGGTTTGCTTACCCCATATATAAGCCAACTTCAGCGTGTGTGCACCCCAACTTCACACATTTATTATTTATCATCAGGTTTCTGTCCCAGGCTTCTTCCAAGGATTAGGTTGTCCCATTGTATCCTCACAACACTCCTGTGAGGTAGGTTAGGCTAGGACAGCCTTCCCCAACCTAGTGCCCTTCAGAAGTTTTGGACTACAACTCCCAGCATTCCTGACCCTTGGCTATGGTGGCTGGGGCTGATGAGACTTGGAAGTCTGAAAAGTCTGGAGGGTACCAGATTGGGGAAGCCTGGGCTAAGACATAGTGACATTCCTCCTCTCCTGATGACATCTTTATCTGTAGTCAAAGGATGTAATAAAAAAATGGATCTAAACATGTACCAGTGCCAACAAGTGTGAGCAGTGTTTCCCTTCCAGAACTGTTTTACAGGGGCGGGCTGGCGGGCTTGATGCATTCCACTGTTTTTATTTATCCCGATATCAGAAAAAAGGCACTAATGGCTATATATTGCTCACTGCTTCAGCTACACCAAATTAATTATTGAATGTTTCATTAAGCTGTTTTGCATAGTTCCATCCTCTTGTCAATAATCAGCCATTAAGTGCTTTAAATCTCTAATTTCATTAGTTTATTAAGTGCTATTGAGCTACTATCAAGACAGATTCCAAGCACAGTTAAAGATAGCTTAAAGAAGTTACTTTCCTACTTTTGCATCTCAGTAGTCATCGCTTCAGAGCCATTGAATCGATTTGCATCGGTTTTATTGCCAGTTTCTTTCCCCTCCTAATTAGCAGAGGCAAATAAATATGGTAGCAGTATGTATGTAATGGCCATCATCTGCCAGAGAGGTATTTGTTGCCCACGGCCCAACCCTTTATACTGCTGTGCTGGGAAGCTTAGCTAAGCGTGCAAGCAGCAAATGACACGTTAGGTTAGTCATACGATTTGCCCTTGAGTGCAGGATTTTTCTTAAACATATAGCAAGTGTGGGGGCCCTGATTGGAACCCTGGCATGAGAGGTAGATGGACTTTAAGCTTCTCCCCCCCCCCCCCGCCTCTGTGGTCCCTATCTAGATCAGGTGCACTGAACCTGCTATTTGCATTGGGGGGAATTGACCCTTAGTTGGGTCCCCAGCAGCCTATGCTGGCCCTCTTTTGTCTGTGCTCAGTGCCTGCCTGACGTGGGTTGCAGTGTAGGAGGATCTGGTCATGTAGGAATTTTTGGCTGTCAACCATTTTGACACTAAGGGATTAGGGTTTTGCCTACTGTGTACTGCTTTCCTGGGTTAGAGTTTTGGCAGCTAGTGCAGAGGGGCACTGATTAACTAGGAAGTTAGTCAGGCAACCACTACTGGCAGGGATGTGCTTCGGATTTGGACAAAACAGAATTGGACCCCTTTGGACTGTTTGTGGTGCTTCCCAAGGCCAAGCAGGCTTCCCTCCGAAGCAACCAGAACCAAAGCTGGGCCCAGAACAATCTCCAAACAGCATCTTTTCATTTTATTTCTCGAAAATGCTGAGGAGTGGAAGGAGAGGGGAGGGAGTGCGGTTGAGTGACTGACAGATCCACCTTCTATTCCTAGGGCATGTTTTACCAGGGGCTGCAATCACACTGCTTTCGGGGAGGGCAAGGATGGGACCATAGATGGCCATTCCCCCAATGCTACCAGGCTTCACTATGAAAAATACAGTAGTTGTGAACCGCTCAGAGAGCTTTGGCTATTGGGTGGTATAGAAATGTAATAAATAAATAAATGGACCTTAAACTGGATTTTAGCCAACTCTCTAGCCCTTGCACCTATCCATCTGAAACTTTGCAGGATTCTTGCCTGCAGACATTTCTATGATGTGTGCCAATTGCCCCAAAACCCCAGTGCTGGAGAGAAAGGATGTTGGACTCCCTTTCCACATTAACTGCTGCACCTATCATTCTGAAACTTTCCAGATTTCTTATGTAGGGACACCTCTAGCCTGTCTGTCATTCTCAGAGCAATGGTCTACAAGGAACATACGGGCATAAGTGTGTCTTCTTTGGGATTCCCTCAGAATAGCTCTCTACTCATCTGTATGGCAGACTGGAGTCTCACAGTTCATATGGAGAAGTGTTTCCCAAAACTGCATGCCGCCCCTTCATCAAGCCCATTTTCCCAGAAGCTGTTTCTGCCATACTTTGTTTCAGTGCATCAGCTTCCATGTGGCTATGTCCCCACCAACACATTCAAGACAAATACATCATACAACAGCAGCAAAATCCTTGCAAGTCAACCCGAAGTACACAAGTGAAATTTCTTTATTCCCTTCCACTCCGCTTATGGCTTGCAGTATTTTATTCTCCGAGGTGTAAGGAGATTCTAGAAGAGAATAATAAGAATTCATAAATGTGGAAATCACTGTGCACTGTTGCACAGCTAAGGGTGTTGTCTATAAAAACAAAAGGGTATAATACTTAAGTGTGGGATAGCGCTCTCTTTCATAACTTTAAGAACAAATTTATTTTGAGTTAAACTGTGGGCAACATTTTGACACACACTTTGATAAAAATTTGCTAAGGCCATGAATTGCTTTGCCGACTGGATATATTGCTCATGGACCACCAGTTGGCCATCTTTGTGTACACAAGGAACAGGACTGGGGGCCCAGGTAAAACTTGCCTGAGTTGCTTGTAGTACAAGAAAAAGGGTTAGTAGAACAAATGGTGTAGCATTCCGCACTGACTGAAGTTTCTGAACCATTGTCAACCAGCCTATTTTAGCTGCTTACTGCAGCCACTTTTGCATGGAATGATAAGCCAGAATTCTGGGAAGTTCTGGCTTATTGTGAATGAGCTGAATGCTGGTGCATGCAGCCTGCTCTCTCTCCAACTTTGCTAGTGTGACCACTAAACAAACCAGGGAAGTTTTTCTCAGCATGTCATCCAAACTAGGGATTCTGGCTTGTTGCCTCTTTCAGAAGCCAGAATCCCAAACCAGGGTTTGTTCTTGGTTTAAGTTATTGGCTTGTTTTGTAGCAACAAGCCAGGAGCCCAGGTTTGGACATCATGCTGAGGAAACCTTTCCTGGTTTGTTTAGCAACTAGTGATCACACTAGTGGGGAGGAGAAAAGTGGGAGTAAGCAGGCTGCATGCATGAGCACATGGCCCATTCACAGTAAGCTACAATTCTTCAGAATTCTGGCTTATAATTCCATGTGAATGTGGCCTGTATAAGCTTCTGTTTGCACAGTACCATAAGATCAGACTGCAAGAGTCAATTGACAGTCAAATTATTTTATAGGCGGAAGGGAGGAACACTAGTTCCTGACTGTGATGGCTTGCGAGTCAAATAAATACAAGAGTTTTTTTAACTTGCCTGAAGCTGTTTTCCCTGACACTCCCTTCGACTAGGATGTGCACGATCGTTCAACACTCCATTGAGTCATGTTGCAAATCAACCCTGGAAATTTTGCAAAAGAGTTGGTTGGTTTGATATTTTGACAGAAGCACTACATACATGCAAATACAAAGAGAAAGAAAAGAGCGTTTTCAGTTCCTGTAACATCATCCATTTGTGGATGGTAAAGAGAATACACACAGAATCTAGTGTCCTCTATCCATAATCTCAAGAAGCATAGATCATCTGAGTACTTCGGAGTCTCTACTCAGAAAAGAGCTGGCCTGCTCCTCTGCTAAATAATAGTAAAAATAAATATCAGTTTGTAAACTATTATTAATGTCCACATGGACAACAACAACAACAATTATGATAATAATAAGAACAACATGTTCCTTAAGTGCTGAAAGGGTTCACATACACGGTGGCTTGTGTAAGATCACCTGGTGAATTCATGGATGAACTAAGAACTGAACTGAAGATTTCCTGGCTATAGCTCATGCTGTTACCATTACTCTACTAGAGATGTCACAAGCAGTTGAACAGGGGCACCCTGCTTTCCTCTAGTCTGCAAGTGCTGCTACCACCTAGGGTGGTTATGTGCCCTCTTTTACAGAGGACAGTCCTCTACAGGCAGTCCCTGATCTAAGTACATCCGACTTACAGACGACCCATACTTAAGAACAGACTTCCGGGTCCGTCCGTCCCCCAGTGCTACGTCGTTTACGTAGCATACATAGCATAGTATACTACGCAATTTGCGTAAATGCCCATTCCCCCCCCCCCATAGAACGCTATGGTGTTCCAACTTACATACAAATTCAACTTAAGGACATTCTTAGGAACAGAACTCGTTTGTAACATGGGGACTGCCTGTACTTGAAGGTGTCCTTTGTTTGAAAGGCTGTCTTGTCCAATCCCAGTTTAAAGATAACCAACAATAAGAACTGTTGCCAGTCACCATTAGCACCTAGACGGAACAGGCAGGTGCACACAAGTCACCTGGCCACAGTCTTCCACACTATAATGAAAGGTACTGAATTTCTCTTTAAATCATAATACTTCTTTCAAATGTGCATTTACAAACATAAATTAGCACATGCAGCTGTTATGCAAATTGCCATCCTCTTTTGTCTTCCTTTTTGGCGATTCATAACTGGACACCCCAGTGAGCATCTACTGCCACTTTGCCCTGCCCTCCCCCAGGGTATGTTTCTGAGCCCTTGAGAGGGAGGAGTAGGCGGCAGCAAAGGACCCTCCGCAAGCACTCCCAGACTGAACGCTTGCAAAAAGCTTGAGCCTTTGTGAGTGTTTGATCTGAGTGCTCACAAAGGCTCAAGCCCTTTCGAGGCAGGCAGTGCACCCCTCTTCTCCCCCCCTAGCTCTTTCCTTCCAGTTTCTCTTGAGCATCTGAGGATTTGGAATGACTGAATCTCAAGACATACACATGACTATTTCCACACTATATTGGCCTCAGTTCCTGTTCAAGCTGTCCAACTCCTCCATTAAATTAATCCTTACAGGATGTTTTGGAAAAGTTTGTCAAAGGTTTTGGTGTACCTGTTCTTCTGAATGCCTTTTCAAAGACAGCTAGCATGAATGTCTGTAAACCCTATTTATTGCTGCTCTCTTCCCTTGGGCTCTGGCAATAATCTTTTAAAACACAGCAGTGCTATGATTTCTTAAATGTAATAAAAGTGTAATGCCTAAGAAAAGGAAGCAGAATACCACAAACCTTAATTGGTAGAGATGCATATTTTAGCTATGTAACAGCATAGCAAGACATTAATCTTCATTTCAGTTAATGGGGAAAGTCTTTCAAAAAGAGGGTTGAATGATTGCCCTCTGATCTATTTTAAGTTGCCTGCACTCATGCTAAAAGGTAAGGCGAGTGTGGAGTTAGCAGCCCTTTGCTTCAGCCTGGCCCCAATCGCTTCTCTCTTCAGACTGAAAACAAGCCAATGTAATGCAGTGGCTAGCGAGATCCCTGGTTCAGGTGTCACCACGGGCATTGACTCACTGGCCTGGTTTGCACATCACGGTAAGTCAGAATTAAAAATAAAATTCTGGCTTACCATGAAAGAGCAAGCATGCTAGGCACACTGCTCAGTCGTGCCTGCTTGGCTCCTCCTGCCAGCAGGAGCAGCTAAATAAGCCAGGGACTCTGTACATGGTTTGTTTGGCATGCTGCCTAGACCCGTATCTCTGGCTTCTTGCTCTCCCGAGCCAGAGTCATAAGCCAAAAACAAACCCTGGAATATGGTTCAAACTTCTTAGGAGAAGAGCTCTTCCCTCTAGCAAACTACATTTCCCCTAAGAAGGATTCCAGATCCTTTGAAGGCTTGCTGGGGTAAAAGCAGTTATTGCAGGGGAGATGCAGTCAGTGGGGCGGAGAAGGAACAAGTAGCCTCCTCTGTTGCCTGCTGGTTCTCTCTGCTGCTTCCAAACACCATTTTGGAGAGAAGCAGCAGCACCCAGGATTTTAGTAAACAAGGCCCTGTCTTTCGAATGCTGTTAATGAGGCTTCCTGGGGTAAAGTGTGTGAAATGCTTTCAGCGGTTAGGAAAAATGCTAAGCATTGTTAAGATGAAAATTAGGTTTCTGCTTACGTTTTTGCTAGAATACGTTCCACTGTGTTCAATGGGGCTTACTTGTAGGTAAGTTTACACAGAATTGCAGCCTTAGGCAGACACCTTAGTTACGGCTAGAGATGTACGGATTTTGTTAAATCCGTTCCGTCTGTGTTTTTCAGGTTATCAGGCACCTTTCTGTCATCTGCTCACTGAGGGAATCGGGGGGGGGGGGGGGGACACACACCAGAATTTTGTTGTACTTGCTCTAATTCACATTAGCGTTAATGCACACTTGCACTACGGCAAATTAGCACAAATCCTCCCCAGAAACGAAAAACCGATCCGCAAGTCTGCAGAATCCATGTGACACTGGAAAAGCCGCTCCACTGAGGAATCTGCAGGTCAGATTCAGAGGAAATCCAAACTCATTTCAATCAGTTGCATTTTTCTCTAATGTGCCTAGTCACGGCTCACATTTCCAACATGCTTCTAGTATTTGGGTTGAAGTATGAGTGATGTAGGGATGTGCAGTAATGCAGAGACCCAAGGAATGACTGTACACCTGTCCATTTATTTCCAGCCAAACCAGAGATTGTCACTTCAGAGAGACTTAGCAATGGCATGCTTCATTGCGTGGCAGCTGGATACCCTGCCCCTACAATAAACTGGTATATTTGCCCAGGAAGTGAGCAAAGGTGAGTAGGTGAATCACTTTCAACATGTTATTCTGACTGTAGGTTAGATTTAAGGTGCAGTACATTGTTAAAATTGCCCCCTTAAATAGAATTTAAACGTACGGTATGTACTTTTTTGTGTTCTACAGCCCTTCTCAGCAGCAAGCGTTCTTGGAGGGTTGCTTAAGAAAAGAGCAAGGGGTGGGGGTGGGGTCAGTGTCTTAGTATTTCCCCCACACCCCAAAGTAGCCTGCAAGCAAGTTCTGTTGCCCCAGCAATCACTTTCTCCTTACAGCTGGTGTGTGTGTATGGGTGGCGAGGAGGCGGGACACTCATTCAGTGAACACATGAGGGGAGAAGTGGGCCTATGCTCGCTAACCTCCTAACTGACACACCTGCCAGCCACACCCAGTTGCAAAGGAGAGCCATTATGTATGTACAGCTTGATGCAGATAGGGCCCTTTCAAACCAACACTTCACACAGGGCCGCTAACATAGCTTTGCCAGCAGATGCATCAGGAACTGGCAGATGTGGTTCTGTTCCTCCTCACATGTTCACCGAATGTGTGTGTTTGGGGAGGGAAATGTCTCATGTCTCTCTTGCCATAGGTTGGCAACCAGGGGACTACACAACATCCCTCATGGGGCTAAGTTCAACCAGTAGGGCTCTGTAGGGAGGGGCCGTCTGTTGCTCAGTGGTCAAGCACCTGCTGTGCATGCAGAAGGTCCCAGGTTCGATCCCTGGCATTTCCAGGTAGGACTGGGAAAGATTCCTACCTGAAACCCTGGAGAGCCGCTGCCAGTCAGTCTGGGCAGTACTGGGCTCAATGGACACATGGTCTGACTTAGTATAAGGCAGCTTCCTATGTAACTTGCTTGCTCCCACTCTGCAAATAGCCTTACTTGTGGTAGGTCTTTCTGTGGTTTGCTTCTCCTTCTGTTTTTTTAGGAGTCACTGTAATTTATGACTAGGCATTAAGGTCCAAATCAGAAATCAGAGAGCTTACACCCACTTACAATTGGGCTGTTCTTGGCCCTAATTATTTAACCCTGTAGAATGACAATTACAAAATAGCTTCTGTGTGTGGCTATTATCTTTTGGATTTATCATGTAATAACACAATTTTCCAGGACACAGGGTAATTAGATTTCCATTTACACACAGTAGATTATATGGTAAATGTGTCTTGTAAGCTTGAGGAAAAGAAAAGAATTAACTACAAAGGCAATTACCAAGTTTCTAAGAAGATTGTATATACTTTCAGTGCAGGTAGAGGATTTGCAAATAGGATTCTAAAATACCTGCTTATTTTGACAGCATTCCGGACATTATTGCTAGCATGTAATACATTTCTTATCCGAATCATTTTTCAGAAGTTACTTTTTCCTAAGTGTTCTTCTGAAATATGCATGTGTCATCAACAACAGCAAGAGTAAAATTTGTCAAATCAATATATATGCTTTGTCCTAAAGGGATTTTAAATTGCAATACATAATGAGAAAGAGCATACAGATTTTTAAAAACTATTCCTAGATTGGCCAAAGTTTTGTCTACAGCAGGAACAGCCGTTGCTAAGTGGAGCCCAATCCTATCCTTGGTTGTATTGGTTTGGTTGTACAACTGTCAGTACAATCCTATACATGTCTCCTCAGAAGTAAGTCCCACTGAGTTCAGCAGGACTCAGGGATGTTGAAGAGTCCTTGGTCTCAAGTCACGAGTCTTTGGACCCGAGTCTCGAGTCCGAGTCCTTGGTCCAAAATGGTGACTCACGAGTCACGAGTCCCAAGTCACTCCCAAAGTTGACTCCACGAGTCCCTATTAAAATCAATGGGGTTTTCCCAACAAAATAAGGCTACTTCAGATGTGTGGCTTAAATAAATTCTAGGCACAAGTGTGCCTTTTTATTTCAAAACTCTGCAACTGATTTTGACAAGAACAGACCAGGCAGACAAACCCAAAATAACCATGCAGGCAGAGGAGGCAGGGAACCCCAAAGCAGGCAGGCAGAGGCAGCCAAACCCAAAATGTCTGAAAGGTTGCATTTTAGGAAAATGATTTTAAAAAATAAAATCTTCACCGGTGATTGCACTTCTCTCCACTCCTCCTGGCACAACCCAGGGATGTTGAAGAGTCCTTGGTCTCGAGTCCCATTTAAAATATTGGGACTCAAGTGGGACTCGAGTCAGAGGGGGGACTCAGTCCGACTCACGAGTCGAGTCCTGGAGTCCGAGTCCCCATCCCTGGCAGGACTTACTCCCAGGTAAGTGTGTATAGAATGGCAGCATGAGTTACCCTTTGTGCGGCAAGCCATCTGAGTCTGTCTCACCTGCCTTTCAAATTTGCCCCCACCCAATACTTTTTTATGATGCTAGGGGCATGGAGCTGCCCCCGTGTGTGTGGCAGCCCTGCCCCTCCCAAAGACACCATTTGTGTTCCCACCGCTGCAAGAGAGAGGAAGCCAGCTTCTGGCATAATAGAACTGAATTTCCCTTTCCACTGGTTCTGGGAGTCCAGTGCGCAGGATTGAGCTCTCTGCTTCCTCCCCCACCTGTCTCAATTCCTCCTATAACTTCTGCTAGTCTGCAGTCCTCTTAAAATAGGTGAGTTGTTGCAAACTTACTTTGTAAGTAACGAACATTAGTATTACATTTGAAATCCTGTGCTTGTACTGTCGGTACCTCAGTGCAGCTCTACCTCAATTCAGCTAGTACTTCCTGGATACACAGAGACACCTGCAGGATATGTCTGTAGATAAATCCCTTGCAGGCCATCTTCAAGCAGAGGCTGGACAGCCATCTGTTGGGGATGCTCTAGCTCTAGGATTTCCTGCATTGAGCAAGGGGTTGGATTAGATGGCTTACAAGACCCCCACCAATTCTGTTATTCTAAGATTCTAACTCATTAATATCTTGTCCTGCTCAGTATCCATTGAAATTTATTTTATTTTTTATGTTATTTATTACATTTTTTAAATCGCCCATCTGGCTGGTCACCCGGCCACCCTGGGCGATGTACACTTCAACAATAAAACAGACATACACAATTAAAACAGTATAATTTTTTTTAAAAGTCCTAACCCACATCCGGCCACTCTGAGCGATGTACAGTCCAATAAAATACAAGGGGGGCGGGAACACACACATACACACACACACACACACACACACACAGTATAAAACACAATTAAAAACAGTACAAAACTTAAAAATCCAGGGCATGGCGAAGGTTACTAGGGAGGGAGTTCCATAACTTGGGGGCCACTACAGAGAAGGCCCTCTACCTAGTCCCCACCACCAGCCTGGTTGCTCTGGTTGATGGGACAAGGAGAAGGCCGTCCTTGGCAGATCTTGTGGAGCGGCCTACTTGATGTTGCTGGAGGCGCTTCTTGAGATAAAATGTATCCAAGTTGTTCAACAGACTCTTGCCTGATCTCTGTCAATGAAACTTGCTTAAAAAGGAGATTTCCTGGCAAATTATGCCCGCTGTCATCTTGGCTGAAACTATAACATGAAACAACGGACCAATAATCAATAATAACCATCATCTATGCGATGTCAGAGTCTGGCCTTAAGTATACTAACCTTTGGATAATTGCAATGTTTTTGATAACTTGCTATAACAGGCTGTGACCAGTTTTGTCACATATTTTGAAAATTAATGAAAATAGAAATAGCCTATTTCTCCAGCCTGTTTTAAGTTCATGAAATCTGAAGTCATACTTTCCACAAGATACAAAATGAAAAGCAGCACATTTATTTAATTCTGGGCATATTGGGTTAGGTCCAGATTTAGTCATACTTCAAGTATGTACTTTCAGTGCAGGTAGAGGATTTGCAAATAGGATTCTAAAATACCTGCTTATTTTGACAGCATTCCGGACATTACTGCTAGCATGTAATACATTTCTTACCCAAATCATTTTTCAAAAGTTACTTTTTCCTAAGTTTTCTTCTGAAATATGCATTTGTCATCAACAACAGCAAGAGTAAAATTTCTCAAATCAATATATATGCTTTGTCCTAAAGGGATTTTAAATTGCAATACATAATGAGAAAGAGCATACAGATTTTTTAAAACTATTCCTAGATTGGCCAAAGTTTTGTCTACAGCTTGCCTTGAACAGTCGTTGCTAAGTGGAGCCCAATCCTACCCCTGGTTGTATTGGTTGCACAACTGTCAGTGGCCGAGCAGCTCCAAGTTCGCTTGGAGGAAACAGATTATCTAGATCCATTTCAATCAGGCTTCAGGCCTGGTTTTGGAACGGAAACTCGCTTGGTCGCCCTGTGGGATGACCTTTACTGGGAGAGAGACAGGGGGAGTGCGACTGTGCGACCTTGTTGATTCTCCTGGATCTCTCAGCAGCTTTCGATACCATCGACCATGATATCCTTCTGGATAGGCTGGCGGGTCTGGGATTTGGAGGGACTGCCTTGCAGTGCTTCCGCTCCTACTTGACTGGCCGATTCCAGAAGGTGGTGCTGGGGGATTATTGCTCTGTGCCATGGCAATTATGCCATGGAAGTACCACAGGGCTCTTTTATCCCCCATGATTTTTAACATTTACATGAAACCGCTGAGAGAGGTCACCTGGAGATTTGGGCTGCAGTGTTACCAGTATGTGGATGACACTCAGCTCTACCTCTCTTTTTCATCAAATTCAGGGGAGGCAGTGGCTGTTTTGAATTGGTGCCTGGGCCTGGTAATGGACTGGATGAGGGCCAATAAACTGAACCTCAATCCAGACAAGATGGAGCTGCTGTTGGTGGGTGGTTTGTCTGTCCGGTGGGAAGATACTCAACCTGCCCTGGACGGCAGGTTAACCTCCCCCTAAAGGACAGGGTTCGTAGTTTGGGGGTGCTCCTGGGCTCTGAACTGTTGCTGGAGTCACAGTGGACTTGGTGACAAGGAGCACCTTTTATCAGCTTAGGCTGATCTACCAACTACGATCCTATCTGGATGGGAAGAGCCTAGCAATGGTGATCCACACTCTGGTAACCTCTCGTTTGGACTATTGTAACGCGCTCTACGTGGGGCTGCCTTTGAAAACGGTCTGCAGACTTCCATTGGTTCAAAATAGAGCAGCGAGTCTGCTAGCGGGGACTGGCCAACAAGAACATAGTCCTCTATGAATTACACTGGTTACCAATTGAAGTCCGGGCCCGATTCAAAGTGCTATCATTAACATTCAAGACCCTGAACGGTTTGTGGCCAGGCTATCTGAAGGAACGCAGAATCCCGTACGTGCCTACCCAAACCCTGAGATCATCTTCGGAGGTCCTTCTCAGAGAGCCCCCTCTAAAGGAAGCTAGGAGGGTGGCTACTAGGGGAAGGGCCTTCTCAGTTGTGGATCCACATTTGTGGAATCAGCTCCCCAAAGAAGTGCACCTGGTGCCCACCCTCTATCCTTTTAGGCACCAGGTGTAAACCTTTTTATTCGCCCAGTATTTTAACGGTTAGATTTTTATTCCCATTTTATCACTACTGTACCTCCAGACCAGGGCTCTCCAACCTTGGGTCCCCAGATATTGCTGGACTACAGCTCCCAGAATCCCTTGCCATTAGCCATGCTGACTGGGTATGCTGAGAGCTGTAGACCAGCAACATCTGGGCACCCAAGGTTGGAGAGCCCTGCTTCAGACTGAATCATTTGGTTGCTTTTGTTTTATTGAATTATGTTATATTGTGTTTGTATTTCTATATTAATGATACTTTTGGTTTTAAGATTGTTGTTTTTATTCTGTTTGTTTTTTTCTTGTAAAAACCACCCAGGGAGCCTTCTGGCTGATGGGGAGTGTAGAAATATAATAAATAAACAAACAAATAAATAAATAGACCCATTGAAATCAGTGGGACTTAAGTTAGTCATGAATAACTTAAGTTTCATTGATTTCAGGGAGTCTACGCTAGATATGACTAAGTCTGGATCCTACCCGATGATCACATTCACACAGAACTATAAGCCAGAACTCTAGCTTATTGTTCATGAGCAAGTGTGCTAGTGCACACTGCCTGATCACTCCTGCTTGGTTCCTCCCACCAGTGGGAACAGCTTCAGTAACCCAGAACTCACTAGGAGGAAAATACTGAGCATTATGTCTAAACCAGGTTTGCCTCTCTCCTAAGAGGCCAGAGTCTGAAGCCAGTTTTTTGAACTGGCTTAAGATTCCTGGGTTCATTGGGAGCGACAAACCAGGGGTCTGATCCCGGTTACTTTAGCCACTCCTGCTCATGAACTATAAGCCAGGATTCTCTGGAATTATGGCTTATTGTTGTGTGTGAACGAGGCCAATGTGTTAGAGCAGGGTTCTCCAACCTTGGGTCCCCAGATGTTGCTGGCCTACAGCTCCCAGCATACCCAGACAGCATGGCTAATGGCAAGGGATTCTGGGAGCTGTAGTCCAGCAACGTCTGGGGACCCAAGGTTGGAGAGCCCTGTGTTAGAGAGAGAAATAACCATAGAAAACGTACACTCACTTTATAGCTAGTCAGTTGTCCACCAAATTATTTCATCCAGGTGAATCCTTTCTTCCAGGTGTTCAGATTCATCAAATATTTCTCCGGTGGATGTGAAGACCAAGTATCAAGATCCACCCTTTCCTTCCTTTGGAAAGGTAGTTGTTGAAAGCACCATTGATGCCAGCATCTTCAAAGACAATGGCACAATCACTTGTGAGGCTTCCAATGCTATTGACAAGCGCTCAGCTTTTTTCAACTTTGCAATTAAAGGTAAGGGCCAGAGTGATCTTCAAAATGGCATCCTGTATTGATCGTGTAAGCTCTTGAGGGTAGGGAACATCCTGTTTGCTCTGTGCCACAAAGCACCATGTTCCTTGATGGTGCTGTAATAATAAATAAACACTTTATCTTTCTTTCTTTCTTTATTATTTATTTATTTGTACTATTTGTATACCACTAAATATTAAGAAAAATCCCTAAGCGGTTTCCATATAAATATTAAAATCAAAGTTAAAATCACATTTAAAATACAATTTTTAAAACGATATAATTACAATAATAATACACAATAATACACAGCAGTACAGAAGCAGTAAAAATGGGATAGCCTGGTTAATTAAATTATGGGCCAGGGAAGGCCTGGGTGAACAGGTGCATTTTCAGGAGGTGTTTAAAAGATACCAAATTTTCTGCCTCTTGAACTGCATGAGGGAGTTTATTCCACAGGGTGGGTGCCGCTACCGAGAAGGCCCGCTGCCAAGGCATTGTACGGCAACATTCCGATCATCTTGGAATGACCTACAAGGCCTCCGCTGATGATCTTAAAGGTCAGTTGGGTATATATAAAGGAAGGTGGTCTGCTAGGTATCCTGGTCCTAAGTTGTTTAGGGCTTTGTATGACAATACCATAACCTTGAACTTGGCTCGGTAGCTAATAGGCAGCCAGTGCAGTTCTTTCAGCACAGGTCTTATGTGAACATAGCTGGGTGTCCCAGTGGGCACCCTAGCTGCTGCATTCTGCACTAGCTGCAGCTTCCAAGCCAGGCCCCACATAGAACGCATTACAGTAGTCTAATCGTGCGGTTACCAGTGCATGGATCACCATGGCATTTTTCTTCCATCAAAATGCCTTTTATATTAAATATCCTATGATACACTGTGTAAAAATGTCTTGTCTGCTTTTCTGATCTGAAAAGAGCATTCAATAAAGGCACATTAAAATCCATTTATAAGTGATACCAGGTGTGTGTGTGTGGGGGTGTTTCTCCTGCCAGAATTTATTTTAATGTCTGGATAGCTTTGGGGGGGGGGAATAAAAAATTGACCTGTCAAAAGTTGTTGAGGTGTCTGCACTCGAATATCTCCCACTCTCAGTTTGGTGGTTGAACCAAATGAAAGGTGAGTCAAGGGCCAGGCTGCTATTAGGATTCTCTATGCAAGATTTAAAACTGGGCTCTTTTTTATGTGTCTCTTTCTAGAACAAATCAGTACCCACACCCTTTTCACTCCTTTGTTAATCGCCTTTGGAGTCGCAGCAGGATTGATGTGCATTACAGTTATCATTCTCGTGTACAAATACCTCCAGGTAAGAATCGTGTGTTTAGCTAGAACACCCTGTCGCTGTTTTCTTCCCTCAGGTTCACAATTTGAGCACTCAAAATGGTTGCATCTTTCTTCCAGAAACCCAAGTATGAGGTTCAGTGGAAAGTGGTTGATGAAATAAATGGAAACAACTATGTTTACATAGACCCAACACAACTTCCCTATGATGACAAATGGGAGTTTCCAAGAAACCAGCTAAGTTTTGGTTAGTTTGCATGTGTTTGATTTTGCTGGCGATTAGAAGTCATCAGACCTGTAAAACTCTGACTGGGCCAACAAAATGGTGTTGTCCACCAAAAAAATTAAGGATATCAATATTTGTGCAAGTACTTTGAGGAGTTTGTTTCCTTTATAGGCAAGGTTAGGCAGAGTAAGGCCAACTAAAGGTTCCCCCTACTTTACACACCTGAGTGCCAGGGTATCCACAAGCTGGTTCTCCATGTGATCCTCATCCCAATGTATTAATTCCTGCCAGAGGCTTGTCAGTCTGAGGAAAAGGGTGGAAAAACATTCCTGGGAAAATTGTCTTCCAGATTGCCCACAAATGAAGCCATGTTTTTAAGATATTTTTTCCAAACCTAGCCCTTTTTGCTTAATTTGTTATTCCACCAAAAGTCACATATGCCAGCGATGACGCCTCACCACACCTTTTAAATGCCTGTAATGTATAGCTGTGTTTATTAAATATAGTAGTAGGCGATCACTCATGACTGAGTAAGATTGTCTTCCAGGATAAAATTACAAAAAGAAAATTATAAAAAAAGGAAATTCTAAAAAAAATTGTGTAGACTCTAGCGATGGGTCCGTAAGTGACTGTGGAGGCCAATTCTAGATCCTCACAGCTTCCCACAGTGAGGACACAGGTTACCAGATAGAAGATGGTCCTGTAAAGAATTCGTTTGATGTGCTTTTCACTTAGCACGTTTCTCCCCTTCATCTTGCACTCGGGCTTCTTAAAAGTCCATAGAACCTTTGTGAAAGGCCAGCCTCCAGTTAAAGCGTTCATGGGCCAGAGCTTCCCAGTTTTCGATGATAACAGATGTCAAGTAACCAAGACATTTATTTAATATTTTGCCTTTCCACCAAAAATGGTGCTCATGGCGGCTAACAATAAAAGCCAGATTAAAAACAAAATCTTAATGGAAACCTCATATAAAGGCAAATAAAGTAAAAACACAATTAAAAACGTGTGCACATGCACACAAAAGAAATAAACAGCACCAACAAATGAGGGGAAAAAACCCTTCAGCAGCAGACCAGCCAAAGGCCTGCCTGAATAAAAGATGCCTTTGCCTTCAACGGAAGGATAACAGAGGGGGGCAACCTAGCTATATGTGGAGAGGAGAGATGGAGTAGGACAGCTCCAAATAATAACAATGATTGTGCTGGAGGTTGTTCTTCTCACAAATGGTCACAACTTTGCTACCCTCTCCCTTCATTCATGGAATAATTGAGGGATGGCCCCTACAGGTGACTGCGACCCTATCTGTGGATCTTCTATTAGCCTATCCCTGCTTTAGTTTAGATCAAAAATCTTCAGAATGCATCAGTTAATTTTATAAATTATGCGGTAAACTGCATTACTAATCTGCTTGGTAGAACCTTTGTGCTTAATTTTCACACTCTCTGGATCTCCTTTAGGCAAAATTCTAGGAGCTGGAGCTTTTGGGAAAGTTGTTGAAGCGACCGCCTATGGTCTGTTCAGGCCTGACGGGGCAATGAGAGTAGCTGTAAAAATGCTCAAGCGTAAGTCCCTGAATCTTCATTTTGTTTTATTTATTTTAAAATGTCTCTCTTGCCACTCAGAGGGCTCCTAAAGTATCATATGAACCAAAATATGAAACCATGCCTTAAAACAACAATAAGTACGATAAAGGGCAAGCTATTGTCTCAGCCATCTAAAACACAGATTAATGAGAAATATACTGTGCTCATTACTGTGTTCTGTGCTGCTCAGTGTGTGCAGAAATTCCAGTCTGAACAACCAGGTCTTGACTAACTTTCTGCAAAGCAGCAGAAAGTGAGCCTGGAGGGCCTCCTTGGGGAGTGAATTGCACACCACCAGGAAGGCCTTTTTTCTCATAGCCATCTGCTCAGTTTGGAGGACAGTTTGAGCTAGGTTTGCTACCCAAAGGGCTCCAAAGTAAGGATCACTTTGTGACACAAAAATAAAACTACATGTTTCCTGTGTCAGAACATTAACAGTACTTTATTAGAATATACCGTAATGCAGGCTTCCCCAGCCTGGTGCCCTCCAGATGTGTAGGACTACAAGTTGTAGTCCCGCACATCAGGAGGGTACCAGATTGGGGAAGGCTGCAACTTTAATTGGATAAAAGTTGCTTTTTGCAGTTGTGGTGCACCTCACAAGTAAATAACGTTCCTAAGTAATTAACTGTTCATTGAAATAAGGAAGAGGCCACACAAGTCTAGTTTGAGCAAGGCGTCTTTGGAAGGAAGATCTTGGAGCCCATTGAAGTGTATATATGGGAGGAAGAAATCTGAAAGTACCTTGCTGTATGCTCATGTGCCCTTCCACTCTCTCCTTCATTTGCTGAGCCTCATCTGTCTCTTTCCAGCCAGTGCCCATTTCACTGAGAAGGAAGCCTTGATGTCAGAACTGAAAGTGCTGAGTTACCTTGGCAACCACATAAACATTGTGAATCTACTTGGAGCCTGCACTATTGGAGGTATGGGTTTTGAAAAAAAATCCTCAGTTTGGATAGCTTCAGAGGAAAGCTAGTGATGTTCACTCACAAGAGTCTCTAAGAATAAGGTGGGCACGCATCTGGTTTCAAATGTTCATGGAAAAAGCAGGGCCTATTTCCCAGGGGACACTTTGACAAGGGCAGCCCAGGGAATTGGGAGGATTTTTGGGCCCCAAAGCAAATGAGCAATTCTCTAATTTTGAACCTGATAAATCATATACCAATAGTGAACTAATTATTGTGGATTCTTATGTAGCCAAAATGGCACCATCCACATACAAGGAGGTATCATCTGGTTCAGGGAAACCCCAAGGTTTACAGAAGTACCAAAACACTTCATTAAAAAAAGTAAAATAAAACTTACCAAAGGGAGACCACCCAAAACAGTGACATTTGTGGGGGATGGAAAATATGAGAGTAGGGGGATGGAATGGAGTATCCTGCAAGAAGTAATGGTTGCCTATCTGGAACACTGTACAGGAGTACTCCACACTGCAATATTTTGTTACAGATCCCAGTTGTAATACTAATTAAGCAAGCCATGCCTCCTTGCCCCAACAGATGGCCTGAAGCTCGTGTCATAATACCCTGACATAAACAAGTATATATTTTGGTATCATAAAAACTAGTTACTGAACTGTGTTCGGGGGAGTGGGGGGACAATCCAGCTTAAGTTGCCCTCGTACAGAATCCGATAATTGAAATCCTAGACTGTGTTATTAGATATTCAAAGGACTCGGAGGCAGCCAGGCATTCAGAAAATACATATCTGATATAAAAACATTTGTACCATCAGTGACTTGATTCTGCCTTCAAACTTCAGTTTTAATAGTTTAAAAAGTCTGGAGCATCCAGCTTTTCTGTCTTAGAAGGCTGTTCTGTTTGAGTGGGTTTTTTCCTATTATGCTGAAGACTATAATATTTTATATCATTTCCAAAACATTACTGTTAGAGCGAGAAGTCCTACTGTAAACAGGAGTGAATCAAAGGGATTAATGTTAGAAGCTTACATTTGGAACAGATAACTTCCTTCAGGAAGGGCTCCAAAATGAAACAGATGTGTCTGGTTTGCTCCATTATCACGAGACTTATTTAATTCGTGTGTGTGTGTGTCTGTGTGTTTTTAACACTGCAGTACTATTGATGTGTGGAAATAATTAATTGGGAATGACATCGTTTTAATTGGAAATGAGGCCCAGCTTCTGAATAGAAACACTGCTGATGTAATTTCATCCTGACTTTTCAAGCTGAAACACTACTCTATAGTGTGATTTGAAATGGCCCATTTTTGTACATGTAGCCTAATAATCATTTTTGTTATGTGTGAGCCAGAATGCAAAATTCACCCACCGCTTCGCACTTCCTCTGCATCTGCAGGTCCTACTCTGGTCATCACAGAATACTGCTGCTATGGTGACCTTTTGAATTTTCTGAGGAGGAAACGTGATTCTTTTATTTGCCCAAAGCATGAAGAAACCGCTGTTTACAAGAATCTTCTCCACCAAAAGGAACACATGTAGTAAGGATGTGGTGCCAATATTTGCAGTCATTGCCAGGAAATCACAGTGCATCTTTTGTGGTTTATTTTTTATTTTTTATTTTTTTGCTTTTTACCCGTTTGTACCCATTTTGTGAACGGGGAGGGGGGAGAAACCTTTTATCTATCACATATCTTATTTCATTTTTCCTCTGAGGAGTTCGGAGTGGTGTACGTAACAACTATTCTATTTTACCTTCACAACTACCTTGTGAGATAAGCTGAGCTGAAAGATGGGGCTTTGCCCAGAGCCGCCCAGTTAAGCACTGTTAGGTGCAGGGATATGAATCCTGTGGTTCAAGTCTAGCCCTCTTATCCGCCACCACACTGCTCTGGCTTCCTTTTAGGAAAGAGCTCGAGTTACTCCAATGCAGGCTTTTCACTAAGTGAGTCTTTCCTATCCTATGCACGTCATCTGCTATCCTGTGCACACTTGTTGGGAAGCAAGTCCCATGGACTTCAGTGAGACTTAACTTCCAGGTAAGTGTGTATAGGATTGCACTCTTAGATTGGATCTTTGTATGAAAACACCACCTTAAACTGAGCCAGGCTACAGGTCTGAAGACCTGTACATCCTGACTGACAGCAGGCGTGTACCCTGAACACAAATGAAAATGCAGGCACGGTAATCGGAGTTTAATAAGGGCGTCCGCTCAGGAGTAATTCCAATAGATGCCACCTAAGGTCCCCTCATTAAACAACCAGGAATCAAACCTAGGACCCACAATCACTGAGCTATCTGTCCTCTGCAACAATTTTATTGTTCATTCAATGAATCTCTTCACATTCTGTATAGGCGTCTGTTTCTTAAAAAAAAAAAAAAAAAAAAAAGTACTCAGAGACCAGTGGCGTAGTGGAGCCAAGGCTCTTGGGGTCAGTGCACCAGGACCTTTTGATTAACCGGGACGATGGAGTCCTCTGCCACCCCACCCCCCTAGACGTCCCTCTGAGCTTAGCTGCAATCCTGCCAGGAACTATATATTGCTGTGAGCTGTAAGTGTTGCAAAACGTGAAGTATTCTGGGGTGGCCTGGTCTCAAATGGGCAATTAAGATCCGTTAGCTTTACAAAAGACCTGCTTCGGGTGGGGATGAAAACTGCTAGAACTGTTCTTTTTATGTGGATCTACAGAACTGCCTGCATTTTTGGACGCTACTTGGGAGGTATGGCTATGGGGACTGTCATGATGACTGCCTGCACTTCAACATTTAACGCGACACCACTATTGGAGACTCATATTTTTTTTTCCAGGTGCCTCCCTTGTGAAAGCCAGGTTTTCTTTGTGTTGCAAAGGTCCTATATATTAAGTAACCTCATACTTCCTCTGCTTTCCATGCAGCGATGCCACCAATGAATACATGGACATGAAACCAGGGGTATCTCAGGTCATCCATGCCAAAGCCACTAACAGAAGTCCAGGGAGGCCGGGTAAGTTGGCAACAAGGAAGGAAGGCGGGAAGAAGACCTCTGTTTTGAAATTGTCTGTACTTAGCAGAACATGTCCAATAAAAAAAACCAATTCAGCATTAATAGAACGTTAACAATCTACACTAAAGCAGAAAATGATTTTCCCGTTTTCCGTTGGGTGGGCACATTTAGATAGGATGTTCAGAATTACTTCATGTCTAGATAGCAGATTATGTGTTTGAGTAGCATTTCTGTGTTAATTTAGTGCCATGCTCTGTTAATAGAAAGCCTGCTGTCTTCCCAAGCAACCATAATTAATCCATTTATGTATTGTTCCCCCATGTGTTGCTTAGGATCATTTGCTAATCAGGATGTCACAATTGCCATTTTAGAAGATGATGAACTGGCTCTGGATATTGAAGACCTATTAAGTTTTTCTTACCAAGTGGCAAAGGGGATGAGCTTCCTTTCTTCTAAAAATGTACGTTGGGAACTCGGGGAAATAATGATTTCTTCATGTAGACTCATTGTAGAGTAACATTAAGTGGCGCATATTTTCACTGTTGTCATCTTTTAGAGGAGGGAAAGCCCACTGGTGTCCTGTGGGCTGCATTCAGCCTCCTGCTTTGATTTCTTTACACCCTGCCTATATCAGATGAGGAATTTATCAACAGGTGTACCTCCCATTGGGAAACAAGAGGTTGTGGCAGATGGGCAGGGAACCAGCCAAGGCGGAAAGCCAGAGTCTCCCCCATCCAAGCTGCTTGAGGAGAGGGGAAGTTGTGATGTCATCATGGCTTGGGAGGGTCCTCTGGCCCCCAAACAGTTTGGTCAGGGAGAGTCTAGTCCTGCAAGCTAACAAAATTGGCCATCAGTATTTTGGAGCAAGCATTCTAAATTGAATTGATAGTGTTGGCACCTGTATACACTGTTGTGTACAGTCAGCATTTTTATATAACTTTTACAAATATTTATTTCCTTTGCTTAACTTTATCTGCTTCATACAAAATGTTTGGACTCAACTATACAGTAGAACCACTCAACACTTTGGGTGTGGGAGACACTTCTCTGGTTTACTTGACCATGAGGAGCAAGATAATTAAGTGCCGAAAAAGTGAATAAAACCATTCCAGTCCTGAAGACATTACTTGGAAGCATATTCCATTGATTCCCTGGGAACTTTCATCCAGGTGAACATGCCATGAATAAAGTTCTACGCTGGTAGATGGATGAGGAAGGAAAACAACCCCCCTACAACAGCCTTCCCCAACCTGGTGGGGAAAGGTGTCCTCCAGATGTTTTGAACCTAGTGCTGTCCAGTTGTTTTGAAGTTCAACTACCATCAACCCTAGCCAGCATGACCAATCGTTGGAAAAGTTGGGAGTTGTAATCCAACATATCTGCAGAGCACCAAGTTGGGGAAGGCTGTCCTGTCCTACTACCATCTTAGTAGAACTGAATCAGAATAGAGCCTGACACAAGGTAAAGCAAGGTGAACTATTAGCGTAGAATCCTTTTGTAGCTATCTGGACACAATCTACTCTGTATCCATTAGGATCCTGGTTCTCTAATCCTCAAAAAGTTATTCTACTATATCAATGGGACTTGGACAAATATATTAAGACTAGAATGCCCTTGGGTAATATACAGTGCTAAGCCATAGTTTTGGTTTATTTATGTTACGTATATGTTTTCTTTTAATTCAACCCTTTCAGTGCATCCATAGAGACTTGGCAGCAAGGAACATCTTACTAACTCATGGTCGGATAACAAAAATCTGTGACTTTGGTCTTGCGAGAGATATCCGGAATGACTCAAATTATGTGGTGAAAGGAAATGTGAGTACATTTGGATGCAAGCTACAACTCTCTGAAGTGTATCGTATAACTCCACTTGATTCTTAATGGCTGGAGATCACACCAGTAGCCTTCGATGCACCAAATAATTTCTGCCCAGAAGTCACAACTTAGAACAGGGATGGAGGTGGGCAGCAAAAAGAAATGGGGCTGTTCCTCCAAACAGAAAGTAGGAAGGAGCTCCCTTCTGCCATCAGTTAGCTCACTGCAAATGACCTCCCCTCAAACAAACTTCCTCTCAACTAAATCTCTTTGTTAAACCTGTAATCTCTTCCTGTGTAACGGAGGTGCAGCTGGAACGGTCTCCTGAGATAATGAGAATCTGGCTCATCCAAGGCTCGAGCAAAGAAGACTACATTCCGTCCTCTTTTATTAGTTTTCACCACCACTACATGTCCTGCAAAATTCTGTGGATCCAGGCAGTTGAGAAGAGATAAAGAATGTGAGCAGCACAGGCAGGCAAACTAGCGAGTGAAAGCCACTTAATAGCATCTGTGTGTGCAGAAAAACTAAAGTGAGAGACCAGATTTAATTTCCATCCTCAGGCTAATTATCTGCAGCAAGTCTTCTTCTTCTTCTTTTTTTTTTGAAGTGCGGGACAACAGCTTGTAGGTGGGCAGTAAGTAATTGCATTCCATTTGTCTAGATTAGGGAGTTTCAGTGTCCTCAGTTGCCTGGTGTTTCATGGTGTGAAAGAGTCAGAAGAGAGGGGTCTGCTACAGCTGTTAGGAACCGGGAACAGAAGATGTCCCTTCCTTGTGTCTGGCATAATCTCAGAGCAGATGCTAAGAGAACTCTGATCGCTCTGGAAAGCGACAGCAGCCAGCAACGACTTCGGTCTGTAGCAAGAATGATTTGATCATCCTTGGGTGATCAAAGATACGATGGCTTTAAAATTTATCATTCTGATTCAGAGCCTTCGCGTCATGTAATTAGATGAAGCAGTAATGCAAATTTCTTTCCTTAACCCGAACAGTGAGTTCTTGTTGTATGATACAGCGGTAACCGTTTGATGAAATGAATGATGTGATCCTTTGAAGTGTCATGATTATAACCTAAGATTGTACACCCAAAACCAGCTAGAAGGGTCACCACATAGTTACAGAAAATGAACTGTATACTATAGTAGTGATATGAAAACTTGAAACTTAAAATGGGTCATTTAGGGTGCAGTCCTATGCAAGTTTAGACGAAAAAGGCATACAACTCCCAGCATGCCCCAGCCTGCATAGCTGGCTGGGGCATGCCGGGAGTTATAGGCCCTTTTTGCTGTCTTAACTTGCATCAGTTTGCACCTTTAGTAACTATACAGGCCACAGTAAGATTAGCAGTATAGAAATCGGAGCCCAGGGAAGCTCCATGGAGTTACATTAGGCAACCCCAAAAGAGAACCCATTGGGACATTTGACTTACTTTCTTTGAACAGGAAACCCCATGCTATATCACAGACTGTTTTTGACAAGTCTCTTCAGTTTCAAAAATGCTTTGCCAGATGGCACTGGGCACTGCTGTTTAAGAAACACAAGCCCAAAGCCCCCTTGAACACAAAAAATGACCTGACTGCTCTTTGGAGACTAGCCTCAGGTTGCTTTGATTTTATGTGATTTAACTGACTTTAGTTTTTCTGCTGCTAAATGCAAAAGATATCACCACCTTAGTAATGCTAGAATTTTTTACCAGACATCAGATGAACCATTTTTGCAGGAACAGGCCAGAGAGGAATTCCTTCCCCAAAGGAGCTCTAAAAATTTCAGAGTATAAGGGCAGAACAGTAAATAGTGTGGAAGATTCTCAGTCACTTCCTTTTAAGGGTGTTTCCAGACAGAGGGCTCCTAGCGCTACCAAACAAAAGGCATTGTTTGATAGCTATTCCAGCTTTTCCTCCTTATAGATTCATAGATCATAGAGTTGGAAGGGGCCTACAAGGCCATCGAGTCCAACCCTCTGCTCAATGCAGGAAACTAGAGGAGGGGTCTCCCATCCAAGTAATAACCAGGTCTGACCCTGCTTAGCTTTCCATGCTCAGACAAGCTAAGCCAGCATGAGCCACAGGCCTGTAATGGATTGGGGCGGGGGGAGGAAAAAGTTGGAAGGAGAGGTAGGAAAGCACGAGAAGGCTACAAAAGGGTGGCAATGTCATTTGGATCCCCCGCCCCTAAAATTCCATGAACATGGCTCCCCTTCCACTCTGCAGTCCCAAGCCAGTAGAGTATTTGTCCTGGCAGGGAAGGGGAAGCAAAGTTCTCTGTTCCTTCTTCAGCCAATGGATGGGGCCAGGTTGGTCTTCCCCTTGCTGTGGTGTTCTTCCTGGGAGGCCTGGGCTTGCAACCTCCCAGTGATCCTTGGTCCCTTGTTCCATCGATGGAGCCAGAGAGCAATTTTGGTGTTTGTGTGTTACTGTAATACAGAATGAAAAAGGAATTATTAATAATGGTCATTCCTTCTAACAAGGGATGGTACTTCTTGTTTATTAAATCGTAAGTGACCTTTCAGTTCCTTCATTTTGGTATTATACAAATTAATTCAAATATCAGTTAATTAATGATTAATAGTTCAAAAGCAGCTATAATTCTTTAGTCTTGGTAGCTGTGCCAAGTAATTGACATATTTCACATTTTATTTCACACTAATTTTTCATTTTCCCTCCTTTTGTCTGCAAAGGCACGACTTCCTGTGAAATGGATGGCACCTGAAAGTATTTTTGAATGTGTGTACACATTTGAGAGCGATGTCTGGTCTTATGGAATTTTGATTTGGGAACTCTTTTCACTAGGTAAATTGCATTGGACTATTGAGCCTGCACTTTGTATAAATCGAACAAGATTATTACTCGGATCTTAGCTTTCTCTCATTTTAAAAACATGATATGATATATATTAAAAGGCCACTTCTGTGTTAACAGGAAGCAGTCCCTACCCTGGAATGCCTGTGGATTCCAAGTTCTATAAAAGGATTAAGGAAGGATACAGAATGTTTAGCCCAGAATTTGCACCTGCTGAAATGTGAGTGACCAAACTTATAGCAGTTTTGAAATGGAAAATGACAGATGGCCAGATTTTGATTTAAATAACATTTTAGTTTTGGGTCCCGTCCCCCGTCCCCCCCATTTCCAAAGTTGCAGTAGTGGAATAAGCCTTAATTGTATACTGAATATTACTGGATCCCCTAGCACTGCCTTAAGCGGGTCCTAAATTAATTTGCTTGCAAGTAAGCCCCAGTGAAATTGATGTCCCAAGTACAGACATGTAAGATTAGGGTGTTTGCTTACTAATTTGTACTCACAGTTGTGTGCACTCTGTATATATATATTTTTAAAAACCTGAAAAACAAAGTCAAGCAACAAGGTGAACCAAATTCTGCACCAAGGAAATCTGGACTTGGCAATCTGGTTGAATCACATAAATCAGGCACACGACATAAGAACATTGGGTCCTGCTAGCCCAGAATTGACTGGCAGCAGATCCCCAGGGCTCTCAGGTGGAGCTCTTTCCTAGTCCTTTTCCTGACATCCTTTTAACTGGAGATACCTTGGACGTTTTACATGCAAAGCTTGTGCTCTAGTGTTGAGATATGGCCCCTTCCCACATCTGCATGTTATTTGCTTATTCTGCACAAATCGGCTTTGGCTGATATTGGAGAGGTGAAATTTCTTCGGCTTGCTGCTTAAGCCTCCCCTTCGCTCCATCCCAGCCACTCGGAAGTCCTGCTCAAGCAAGGCTGCTGATCAACATTTGAACGTTTGTGATGACTGCAATCCGACAAAACTTTGTGTGCACACCGTTGAGAATTGTGGGTCCAGTTGAAGGTGTCTTTGATATTTCACTGCAGTTGGTCAGATGGCTGAACAGGCTGTTTCTTGGTTGAAAAGTGTCTGCCCGTTCAGCTATGTCAGTGGCTATAGTAGAAACTTTAAAAGAAAGCTGGCTGCACTTACGGCTCTCCCCTGTGAGTATAAGACACCCGTAAGACAGTCATAATATGTAGCATTTATATAGCACTTTGGGGTGTTCAAAACATGTACCATCACATACATGACCTCGGTACAGTCAGTTTTAATCCCCATTTTGCAGATGTGGAGCTGCACTGAGAACTAACCGATCATGCGGTGAGTTCATGGCCAAAGCAAGATTTGAACAGGGGACTTAGCCACCACACTGCATCCACTTTTCTTTTTATTCACCAGTAAACTAATGGTTTGTTTCAAAAACAAACAGAATGCAGTAAAATGCATTTGAATTTTCTAATGTTTGTGATTAATATTTTATCTGCCGTCAAAATCTCAATGGATACATTCTCACTGTATCTGCAGGTATGAGATAATGAGGAGCTGCTGGGATGCTGATCCTGTAAAGAGGCCAACCTTTAAGCAAATTGTACAACTGATTGAGCAGCAGATTTCAGATACCACAAGCCATGTAAGCACTGAGCCTTTCAGCCTGGCTTCCTGATGGAGACAACTGCTGAGTGTCCTGTTTAATGTAGCTGAGCACTGTAAATGTTTCCTTTCTAATTTCATCCTCATCACACACCTTTCTTGGCTCTGTGAAGGTTTTTAATGAAGGAAGTAATCCTTAAACACTGTCCCTGCATATCTTCAGCCCGTTTCCATAGATCTCACAGGGTCTGCACTTAGTGAATTGTGGCCCCAGATTGGCAGCTTTTCTGAGAACAGTGTGTAAGCAATCGTAATAGTACACACACAGCCAGGGAACTGATCATCCAATTGCTAGCAGATCAGGGAAGGGAAAGGGGATGAAAGGGGATGAGAACAGTCTAGTGTTCCTATGTGTTAGATGGCATGGAAGCACTCCCAACGTAACTGTATTTTTTAATTTTATGGAAGTACATTAGGGATCCTTACGAATCAAAATAATAGATAGAAATAAAATAATTTTCTGGACTGAAATGATCTGAGAAGCAAAAAAGAAAATTCCTGGTTTCTGATACTTTTATTGCGCTTTTTGACAAAGTTCAAAGGTTACTAAAAGAATGAGAATGATGTTTGAGAATCATTGCTGGTTTCTAAGTGTGTTAGTAAGTATGAGCTCTGTAAAAATGTAAAATACAAAATCTCCTGTTTTAGCACTGACTCACAGAACCGTTTTTGAGGTGAAGAAGTCACCAAAAGGTGACATTTGCCTTCAATGTTTGTATTACAAAATGGTTTTATGAAAGTGCTCCCACATGATAATGATCATTTACCACATCCTACAAAATATTAGACCTCTGTTTATATGCTACAGTGTGAAAGGGATCTCTGTACATACACTCACCAAAAGGTTGGTGTTGTCGACTTTGATAGCTCCAATCGCCTTTTCGGAGCAAAAGAAGGGGGCTTGTATTCAGTCCTTGCACTCCTGTAAGCTGGTGATCAGCATGCTGGCCATCTGATACAGGTGGACCTGATCCAGCAGAACTCACTGAGCATACAGCCATGGGTACTGGATGGGGGCCTTTTACTCTTTACTGATGCGTGTATTGATAGCATCTGCCAAGTCGATCCTGTATCTGCTTCCCTGGGATTAAGCCCTTCTGAACTCAAAGGGACTTACTCCTGAGTAGACATAGGCTTGTGCTGTCCAAACATTCTCCAGGACATGGTAAATATCAGTCTTACCAACCAGAGGATGTGTTAACTAGAGTGAAAGCTGAGGACAAAACTTAACTTGTTCATTTTTTATTTTTTATTTCTTTATTTTCTTGGTCCTCAAAAGTTTATGCCATTATCAATTTGTTAGGATTGACAAATTGATCTGCCTTCCTGAAAAGGAAGGAACTTTACTCAAGAGGAAGGGCTCTTGTCCTGGAAGATCCCTCCACATGATTTTGGGGGATCCCCCCGAACACACCATAACTTACCCCATTCAGCAGGGTTTCCTGTCTCTGGGTTCACACAATGTGATAACCCACACTCAAGGTTGAGTATGGGTTGAGTGTGGGTTGGCATTGAACCGTGGGTTGTTGTTCAACTGTGGGTTGTCGGGTTGTCTGAACCCAGCCACGATAACTAGCTATGGTTTGCTAACCACAAACAACCCTTGAAGAGGACTCATGATTTGTTGTTGGGTTGTTTGTGGTTAAAAAAAACATGGTTTGTTATCGTGCCTGGGTTCAGACAAGACGACAGCCCACGTTCAACAACAATCCACACTTAACCCACACTTAAGGTTGAATAGGGGTTATGTTGTGTGAACCCAGTCTCTGTGTAGCATTTTCCAGGGGCTGGAGGGGCTGCTATGGGAAGGAGGGGCTGGGGAAGTCCACTACCACCAAAGCCGTTGATCCAGCATAAACCTGGATCCAACCCATGGTCTTTAACATGCCACAAGACTGTTGGTTGTTTTTGCTGCAACAGATTAACACATCTAAGCATACACAAACATACACACACACACACACACACACACTCACTCACTCACACACAAGCTAAAACTTGATTAAATGGTTAAAGAGCCTACTTGATTAAATGGTTGAAGCACAGACTAGTGTGTTAACTTTCCTGGATAAATACAAAGGAATTGATGGTAGTTTGGCATTATGTGCAGTCATTCAGTATTAACGCTAGCTTATGTCTTTTCCAGATTTACTCAAATGTTACAAGTGGCATTTGCAGTCAAGGAAATGCTACAGATCACTCTGTGAGAATTAACTCGGTGGGCAGCAGTGCTTCATCTACCCAGCCCCTACTCACACATGAAGATGCTTAACAACAAACTCCGCCAGCCTTGATGGAGAATCTACTGATGTTTAAGAATGACTACTAGTTGTTCTCATTTTATTCAGTACTACGCCAAGGGTAGTAGGAATACTGCAGTAATTTTCTCGCTTTTTTTAAAAAAATCACATACTGTTAGAAACAAAAGTAGATTGCCCATCACAGTTACAGCATTGTTACACTGTTTGCTAGAATCTGTGTATAGTTGCTATGTTATATGCATTTGTAGTGTAGAAGCAGATTTGGGAGTGGAAAAGAACATTTTAAAACTTGTGTATGGAATCCTTTAAAAAAAAAACAACCACCAGATATTGAGAGCTCTGACTCTAGAAAGTTGATGCTCATGTTTGGAAATGAATAAATGCAAATATCAAAGCCAATTTCAATTACTTCCCAAACTTTGAAATGTTAGAAATACAAGCAAAATGTCACATTCTAAATCCAAGCACAGAAGGTACACTTGACTGGAAGGATACAGAAAGACACTGAATAGTAGCTCAGCATGAGTATTACAAGTCTGGGCCATCTTCTGAGACAGGGTAGGGAAACTGACCTTCCAGGTGTTGTTGGATCAACTCCTATCAGCCCTAGCCAGCATGGCCAGGGATGATGTGAGTTGTAGTCTGACAACTTCTAGAGGCCCACAGGTTCCCCACCCCTTCTCTAGGGGATTGGAGATGATGGCAGTTCTCACCTTGCCAGCCTCCCTGTTCCTGCATCTTCCATTCTAGTCTGAACATATGTAAAGGTAGGTGTGTGTTGGGGGGGGGGGCAGAAGACCGTTTCCTTGCTTCCCTTTTTGTACGTGTAGATTCCTATTCATAACCACATAGCAGCATTTTGTAATCTGGCAGTGGCTGCCCAGTGTATTCTTTTTATCCCATTATCAACATTGGAAGGTGAGTCTGTGCATCCATTTCCTACCACATGTATTGGGAAGAAAAAGTACACTGCTGTGTGGCTATTCCCAAATTAACAAAATAGTTGCATCTCCATCTACTATGGTAGACCTGAGTATAAGAAAATACAACATCTAATTAGCTTCCAGGTTTGGTGAAAGACATGTCTGTTTGTATTTCAAAACAGACAATCGTGTTCTTTACATAGCACTTGTAGTTTGATCGGAGAGTAGACAAGATGTTAATGGTATGAGCTATGTACCTTCTAAAGGAGAGGTTCATTTTTCATGATTATTTTTTTTGTGTGTAAAACAGTCAGATATTTTTCTTATTCTCTCCAAAGCATCACTTGGGTGTATTTTCCTGCACCTGCTAATGTTTGCTACAGAAAAAGCCTGCACAATCAAATCCTGGGAAGGGCTTATTCCTCTGTAACATTGTGTATGGGATGGCAGCATTGGTAAGAAAAGTAACTTACTTGAGATTTGTGAGTTTTCATGTTAGAGTGAATTGGAGTGTAACAGGGAGGTGGATTTAGGAATGATCTATCTATATTTATGTTTGTTGCAAAAGACATCCTTACTGGCGCTGATCACCAAAAAACACTTAAAAGTTTGATTTTCTCAAAAGTCCTGTTTTCCATAAATCCGCAAAAATCTAGAAAGAAAAAGGCATTTATTTAGGTATTAGACCAGTTCTGAAATACCTTCTCATTTACAGTATACCAGCCTTTCAGCACCCTGTTATTTATCCTTAACATACCAGCCTCTCTTGTTGGGTTTACATGTTCTTGTTTGAAGTAACTATTTGCTCAAATGCAATGTTATTAAGGGAGTGATCCTATGGCCCCTAGACATCGGGGGGGGGGGGATAGGATGGTTCAGATTCCGAGATCCGAGACAGCATCCCAACCTCGGAGCTGGGGATCAGAGCTCTGATTCCCCCTCCCTGCCCCGTCGCAGCTGGTGCAGAAAGAACCACGCAATGCAAAAAAGGGGGAGAACAGGTTCTCAGGATGCAAATTCTTTAATAATTTGTTTTCAGGTGGAGGAGCCCGATGCGTTTCAGCCTATAGTTTTTTAAGGCCTTCCTCAGGGGGTTGTAGAAAGATGTCTGCAGAATTCTTTAACAACTAGAATGTCTTTCACTGTTAGTGGAGCCTTAAACGGCCATCTAGCAAAAATGCAGAGCGGGAGAAGCATCGAGGCGAAGATCACCTCTGCCGCTCCTCCCATCTGCATAGGCTGCCCGTAATCATCCGATACCAGAGGCTTATGGGCATCTCGACTGGATTGCACCCCAAGTAACTATTTGCCTAAATGCAAAATAATTAAAAATGCACTGCTGGAGCCCTCCTTAAGTTACACTGCATACCACTAGCTTTTGCTGTATAACTGATCTATAGTTACGTTTTCTCCCACATTGCTTGGGGTTATAGTTACAGTAATTTGTTAGCCAGCCTTTTAAAAAGTAGACACTTGCACTGGAGCTATTTATGCTGTTGCACCTTTCCAAAGTTTGCCAGGGTTTGTGTGGGGAACAGCTCAATCTGAGCTCCACATATGCAGTGGCTTCCCATTCTCTTCTGTGAAGGGAAATGCTCCATACATGCTCCAGATTTTCTCATTGCACATGCAGGTGATCTCCCTCTTCTGAGAATGGGGAAGCCTCTGCATGCCCAGAGCATATGTACATCAAAATCCTGCATGTGAGCTGGAGCCACTGGATGGTGGTCACTTGATAGCCCTGTTTTCACCTTCGGGACATCCAGTACATGGTGTATAACAAAAACATAGGTGGGGGAGGAGCAGGATTGTAAGGTCCTGGACCTCCATGCATTCAGCAGAAGGTGTGAGAGGGGCCCTATGCATATACAGCTCTTCATGTGTAGGCTTTACACATGCAGTTGGGAACCTTGCACAGTTAGGGTTCCCAATTGTGTAGAAGAGCCTCTGTGCATACAGCTGTACACACACTCAGCCCTTTCACACCTTCCACTGAATTCACAGTATGGGGCAGGAGGTGGAGGGGGCACCTATCCCTCTCCCCGCTCCACATGTTCAGCATATGTGTGTACTGAAGGTGAGAACAGGGCTTGTATCATGCATCACCCCCTCCCTCCACTTCTGACAGTCAAACTGCACATTACGCTGATCACATAGCGAGTAGCTCAGACTTGACTTGCTTTTTACGCTCATGTAAGCATGCACGGCCCCAATTTGGAACAGGACCATGGCACTCCTGGAGGGGATGATTAAACCTTCCCCACCCCCCAGTTTCCCCCTAAATCCCCCCTCTTGTGGACTCCAACTGAGACTCCCCCCCCCCCCTAATTTTCACAGACACCCCGCCCACATACACACACAAGGGGATTTCATGGAAAAATAGGTGGGGGGGAAAGGTTTAACCCTCCCCTCCCAGAGTGCCATGGTCCCAATCTGAATTGGGTCCATGCATGCTTACATAAGAGTAAAAAGTAAGACAAGCCTCAGCTACATGCCACGCGATTAGCGTAATGTGTATTTGGCTCTAAGTCTGTTATTACTATTTTTTAACCTTTTGACTTCCATAGCTGTTGTAGACAAACTCATAATAATTGTAGACACCGCGGTACTTCATTGGCACTTGGATGGAAGATTTCCCCCCCTTTAATATACTCAAAAGTTATATTTTTATAATTTTGTTTTTGTTGAGAACGTAGTTATGCAGCAGCTTGATATTTTCAGATTTGTTTTATTGTTCGAATTGTTTCATGTAAATGCTGAAATGTAGCAATAATGTCTTCTCAACCCTTTAGGTTCTTGAGTCTTTAAAATATTTTTATATATATAAATATATATATATATATATGCACAGCAACTGTATGTATAAATAAGTGAATGGTTGAAAGATGTATTGTTGAAGAGTTTAAATAAAAGTGTAAATAATATACATTCATTAATTTGTGGGTCTTGCTGTGATGTACTTTACTAGTCATATATTTGATGAAATCAAAGCCTCAAGTCATATATTTCCTGGGAACAGCATTCATAGATTTCATAGACTATAGAGTTGGAAGGAGCCTACAAGGCTATCGAGTCCAACCCCCTGCTCAATGCAGGAAACTAGTTGGTCTGGTGGGAGAACATCATAAGCAACATCCTCTCCATCACTCAGTTAACATCAAATCTGAACAAAGAGTTCCTTGTGACTTAAAACATTTTTGTAGAGCAACCTGTTTCAACATGAGTAGGCTTACAATATTAAATGTCAGTTGTATTAAAGTCAGCTTCTTAATCACAGCCACCACTTGATGTATCTTGGATCTCCAGATGTCTTCTGCCTTTCCCCTTCACATAAACACAGAACCCTTAAGCCTAGTATTCCAACCAGCTCCTTGAAGATCGTGCACAATCATACCCAAGTCCCAAGTTAAGCCCTTTGACGTCCCATTAATTCCAGTGGGAGAAATGTCAATGAATGCTTAATGGGGTACATCTATCCCTGAAGGACCAGGTCCGCAGCTTGGGGGTCATTCTAGACTCCCAGCTGTCCATGGAGGCTCAGGTGGCAGCTGTGAGCCGGGCGGCGCTGTATCAACTCCATCTGATACGGCAGCTGCGCCCCTACCTTCCTAATCACCTGCTCCCATCAGTGGTTCATGCCTTGGTCTCCTCTCGCCTTGACTATTGTAATGCGCTCTACGTGGGGTTACCCTTGAAGACGGTCCGGAAGCTTCAGCTGGTACAGAACGCGGCGGCTCGCCTGATTAAGGGCAGCCGCCGGCGTGATCACATCACGCCAGTGCTTAATGAGTTGCACTGGCTACCAGTTGCTTGCCGAGCCTGAATTCAAGGTGTTGGTTTTGACCTTTAAAACCCTACACGGCTCCGGCCCAGCTTATCTCAAGGAGCGCCTCCAGCAACATCAAGTAGGCCGCTCAACAAGGTCTGCCACGGACGGCCTTCTCCTTATCCCATCAGCCAGAGCAGCCAGGCTGGTGGGGATTAGGAAGAGGGCCTTCTCTGTGGCGGCCCCCACATTATGGAACTCCCTCCCTAGTGACCTTCGCCATGCCCCCTCCGTGATGAGCTTCCGCCGTGCATTAAAAACATGGCTGTTCAGGCGGGAATATGGGGTGGGTTAGGTTTTTAATGAGAATTTTTTATATTGTTTTAATTATTATATTTTATTGTGTTGTTTTGTTGTATTTTAATTGTACATCGCCCAGGGTGGCCGGGTGACCGGCCAGATGGGCGATTGATAAATATAATAAATAAATAAATAAATTCTCAAATTGAAAACTATGGGTTGTAATAATGGTTAACTTCCTCTGGATCATGCCCGTAGTCTGGTTTAAATGAAAACATTTCTTACTGATTCAAAGACTGTCTGGAACACCAAGTGAGATTATAAAGCAATTTTTGGTTAATCAGGGTTTTTTCATGTTGCTGGGACTCGTGTTGCTGAGACCCAGGATGGTTTGTAAATTACCCCAGCCAGCTACCCTCGCCAGGTTCGGACATCATGACAACTTGCGCCCAGCAAGGGTAATTATACTAATTAGGTGGCTCGCAATCAGCATGCCCAGAGAGGGAAAATAAGCCATGGTGGCTTATTTTCCCTCTGTGATTGTGCAAACCTGGTCATTGACTTGGTTCGCAGATAACACTAACCCATGCACGGTTTATTTAATCCACGGGTTGTTGAATTTTGGGTTGTCATGATGTGTGAACGCAGCCGTGTTCATAAACCATGAATAACCCAGAAAGAGAACCGGTGGGTTGTGAATTCTAGGTTGTTTAAACTATGGGTTGTCGTTACATGTGAACCCAGAACTGTGGGTTGTTCATGGGTTGTTTAGCCAGGCTACGGTCAGCAGGCAAGGGTGGTTAAAAAAAAATCCAGTTGCTCTACATGCCAGTACAACAGCCCTGCGAAATCATTTGGGTTACAGGGAGGGAGGGAACGAAGGAGGAGGGAAACAACCTAGGGATTAAGGAAGCAATCCAATGGCAAACAACCAAACCCTGGGTAATACAACAATGGGTTTAGCATTATATGTGAACCAGGTCAGTATCTCTGAGGATCTAGTATACATTTTTTAAATTCTGATATTCAGTGTATGGGCATGGCAAATAAAACTGTCATCATACCCATATACAGTCATGTCTTGGATTGAGAGCATAATTCATTCCGGAAACGTGCTTGTAATCCAAAACACTCATATCAAAACGAAATTCCCCCAAAACAATTTGTACAGAGATTTTTAATTTAAGCCATACTACAGTACTTGTATTGCAAGACGTCGCTTGTATATCAAGTAAAAAAAAATTAAATATTTAAAAATTTGCTTGTCTTGCAAAACGCTCTCAAACCAAGTTACTTGCAATCCAAGGTATTACTGTACAGACACTGGATAATGTGTGAATACATAAGGTGGCGGGGACACAATTATTGGAAAAGAAACATGTTAAGTAATCGCCTTGTTTCAATGAATTAGCTGCAGTGAGTCTTGAGCTTACAAGCTTCCCCTCCTTTTTCACATGCCAGAGGAAGATATTGGAGGGGGTTTTGCTTCTGATTTTAAACCACCTTTGCCCATTACACCCAAACTCAGGGAACTATGGTTTGTTTAAACCAGGGCTCTCCAACCTTGGGTCCCCAGGCCCAGATGTTGCTGGACTACAGCTCCCAGAATCCCTTGCCATTAGCTATGCTGGCTGGGTATGCTGGGAGCTGTAGGCCAGCAACATCTGGGGACCCAAGGTTGGAGAGCCCTGGTTTAAACTCTAGTTATCAAACTAGCCAGGATCTGAAACCACAAATTGATCCTGGTTTGTTCTTGCTTACAAGTGGAAACAAGTAATTGGAAACCTGTTTGGTTAAAATCAGAAGCAAAAGCTTCCAGTCTCCTCTGACATGCAAAAGCAGAGGAGAGGGATACAGAAGCATGCAAGCCTGAGGCTCACTGTGGCTCAATCATGTAATGGCAAACCATAGTTTCCTGCTACATTTGAGCTTGACTATTGACTAGAGCACAACATACAGCTCCAGCCACATACAGCTGGCAATGCCATATATTGCAGCCATGTGCCTGATAAACCTGTGACTTCTATTGAAGATCTCTGAAGAAAAAGAGAGGAAAAGCCTCGGTATAGTGTGCTTGTTCAATTGTTAAAAATGTCCGAATGATTGCAGTCTTCCAAAAGTACAACTGTACGATATGCACTACAACAAACCGTCGTTCTAGGGCAGGGCTCGGCAACTTGTGGCCCTCCAGATGTTTCAGACTACAACACCCATCACCATCCTGGCTAGGGCTGATGGGAGCTGTAGGCCAAAACATCTGGAGGGCCACAAATTGCCCATCCCTGTTCTAGCTGATGGATTGTACACAAGACAACTTTACAGTTTAGAATAAGTTCTCGCATCATTAGCCATCCATTAGCAATCCATGGCGAGTCCATGCATTTCTGACATGGGGTGAACTGTAGTTGTGTAGTCTTGCTAAAAAGGGACCGATGCAGCCTAGGGATAATTCGGTGGGAAGGGGCCCAGCCCCCCCCCCTTTTGGGGGGGGGAATGCTACCTGGGCCAGTGTTTACCCTGAATCAGGGATGCAACCCTGATCGTGGCATGAAAGTTTCCCATCTCACTAATCCACTGAGCCCAGGCTCAGCAGAGCCAATGGGGGGCACCACACTTGTTCCTTAGCTGGTATCAGCTGGTGTCTGCTGGAAGTGAAGATTGTCTACAGTCATAAAGGGGGGGGACAGACACTGGTGTCCATTTTCTCTTTACTCTGCTGTTCAACTGTGGGAGTGTTCCTATTAGTGTTTTGCTTCTCTCCCATGAGTTGAATGAGCCCCAGAGGATTAGGAGAATGGGGACTGAGCTGGGGGTCACTGACAGTTGCCTGGCGTGTTCTTCAGTCTCAGTTGCTTTTTTTTTTTTTTATATATATATTTTTTTAAAATTTTTTTTATTAAATTTTAAAACAATACAAAGAAAATAACACACACACATAACTAATATTGTGCTCCCATCACCATGGGACCAAACAATCCAATAACTCTATAATTGTTCATTATTCCAAAAATACAACATATCTTGACAGGGTAAACTCCCTTTCCCCCTTTTAAACACATATTCCAAAAATAAACCCCAAATATCCTTAAAATTATTTTTCTTTAATTGACCCCTTTTGCATTTAATATTACAAGTCAACATATCATTCAAAGCCATATCCCATACTTCGTTATACCATTCAGTAATAGTGAAAACTTGCTGGATTTTCCATTTCCTTGCTATCATTAGTCTACCTGCCGTTAACAAATTTATGATTAATTCTTTAACATTTTGAGAACCGATCACCTTTTCCGTTATTGTTAGCAAAGCTAGTTTAGGGCATACCTCTAAATCAGCTCCAACAATTTCTGATATTTCCTCAAAAATCATTTTCCAAAAATCCATTACATTTTTACAACTCCACCACATATGAGCATATTTACCCAATTCCTGACATCCTCGCCAACACATTGGAGAACATGTATTGTCTATTCTATTTAATCTCACTGGAGTCAAATACCATCTCCAAATTAGCTTATAAAAATTCTCTTTAATTCTTATAGACATATTTTTCAATATTCGCCTATCCCAAATCTTATTCCACTCATCCTTTGATATTTCCTCTTCAAACTCTGTATCCCAAACTATTTTAAGATTTTCTGCTTGCTCTACTGATTTCTGCAACATTTTATATAACATCTTTGTAAGACCCCTAGCTGATGCATTTCCTTCTACGAGTTCTCTAGACATAACCACCTGCTCAAATGCAGTGAAATCCCTTTCATGCTCATGTCTCCTCTTCCATTTCTTACCCCATTGTACTAATTGAATTAAATTTAACCAAGAAATTCTTCCTGCCCCAACCCTATCAATTATTTGCTGTCTTGTCTCCATTTTTTCCAGCCAATCCATTAAAGTTATCACCTTTTTCTCTCTAAAAATTCGTTCTAAATGTCTAACATTCTCGGGAAAATCTTCCATAACCACCACTGGAGTAAGCGGGGATATACCTGGTAAAAATATTTCCTTATTTCTACCCCAAATTTCTAACATATTTTTTAAAAAGGGATTTTCTAATCTTTTTGTCCTAATGTCTGTTTGTAAATAAGAATTTATCCACCCTATTACCCAATTCAAATGCTTCTATTTCCCACCACATAAAATCTTTTCTAACAATAATATCCATAATATATCTAAGTTGATTAGCTATATAATACCATTTTAAATTAGGGAGACCAAGTCCCCCTATTTTTTGAGCTTTATACCATCTATTCTTAGTAATCCTTGATTTTTCCCCCCATTACAATAGCTATTTAACATTACTTGCCACTCTTTAATTTCTTTCTCTGATATCTTATATGGTATCATTCTAAATAAAAAATTAAACTTCGGTAAAATCTTCATTTTAATCAAAGCTATCCTACCAAACCACGATAATCCCAATTTTTTATAATCCTCTATTTGATTTTTAACTTCATCTTTTAGTTTTTTAAAATTACATTCCCCTATTTTATCCATATTTTTTAATATATCAATACCTAAATATTTAATTATGTTTTTTATCTTTATATCCACTTTCCTTTGTTTAAATCCCCTTTCCTCCACTTTACTATAATTAAATGTCATTATCTCCGATTTATCCCAATTAATTTTTAACCCTGTTACTTCTCTAAATTCATCTAAATGTTTCTCTATCCAATCCCAATTTTCTATAGGCCTTTCTAATGTTAACAAGATATCATCTGCAAAAAGGTTTATCTTACATTTGGTCTCTATTCCTATCCCCAGTAATTTCTTCTCCTGTCTTATCGAATTCGCTAACAATTCCATAACTTCTTCAGTCTCAGTTGCCACCATGCTTAATATTTAACATTTCAGCCTGTTCGGTTCAACTTTAAATAAAAACTAAGTGCACCCCTCATTAAATAAGTAAAATTACTCTCACAGTGGTTTGGATTGTACATCAACAAAGGGAGAATAACTTCAGATGTGTTTTGATGGGAGGAAAACACTATAGCTCAGAAAGCATCTTATGGTAATTACCTACCCAGCTTAACTGGGATCTCTCACCCTGAGTTTTAAGGAGACAGTTTTACAAATGGAAACATTAAAAATCCAAGGACGAAAAAGCTGCCATTCTGCTAATTCAGATGCCAATTAATATCCATTCCCAATCTCATTGGTGACTATTACAAGCAATCAGTTATTACCATTAACTGAACATTTTATAGTAATCTGCAGGAATTAGGTCAAGCCACTTAACAGGGTATGTCAGCTATGTGTCATCTTTAGAATGAAAGGGGGAAAGACAGAGACATCCAGCCTTTAAAATACATTGGAGACAGAAGGCATGAAATCAGAAGATTAGTAGCAGTGAGACTGGCTAAACAGGACTGGGAAGAGAATCATCTAACAAACAATACACATGACTACTCCTACAGCTTACCATTTCTGTTTCATTTCTTTATTCTCACCCGCCCCACCCCATCTATTGCTGAAAATGGGTTTTTACTTAATCAATCTAAACTTGGGCACATAATAGGAGGATTTGAAGGTTTGTGCCTGTGGAACAAACCTATGGTCATCTTCAAGTTCAGTTATTCCCAACGCTCACTGTTCCAGGCATATAGCAAATATGAAACATTTTCCTATCTGATAATATTGCATGGAGATACTGAACTTAATTCCTTCAATCTTCTATGTGAGTGCTACAAAATGAGCTTTTCTTTGGCATCAGTTGCTGTTAAATCAGAAACACTGCTATGGCTCTTTTGATTCAGAGCAACAGTTAAGTCAGCTTTAAAACTCACCACTCTGGAAGTACATGGCTAAATGCAATGTTAAGAGACTTCTGCTTGCTTGTGCCACAGGAGTTTCCCTTCCCCTCTTCTCCCCTGCAGCTCCCCTGCACACACCCCAAGCCTGCTTCGGAGGGTTCCCAAGTCTGGAACAGATTTGGGGGGGGAAAGGGGGCCGCAGAGGGGAGGGAGAATTCCATTCCACTGGTTGAAGGACATCAATGGATACAACTATGAAATGTCGTGCTTTTATGGGAACCCTGACGACTAGGCTTGGAATACAACTCCCATAATCCCTGACTATTGGCCATGTGGTCTGGGGCTGATGGGAGTTGCATTCCAAAAAAATCTGGAGGGCACCAGGTTGCCTACCCCTGCACTTTGGTGATAACAGAATTTATGCAATTTACAGTGGGATTCAAGGACTGCAAGTTCTTGAATTGCTGAAATGCTGCTGTAAGCATAACTGTATACAGTGGCTGTGGGCCATGCTTCCTGCTCTGCACATGTGTTTCGCCAGTCTTGGAGATCAACCGTCTTCTTTAGTAGGAATTTTTTCAAGTTTCATCACTAGGAACCTCCCTAAGTTCATAGTCAAACTTCTTGTGGTCTTGTGAAGCATAAAAACACAGGATGGCAGACTGGTTGTTTGGCAGCAGTTCATCTTGCGTACAATCTGAGAAATGAGGCTGCCTCACTTCTGTCCAAATCCTAGACCCGTGGTTAGAGAAGTCTGTGGCTGAGGTATTAGCAGGTCATCCACTGATAACGTGGAAATACCCATGTGGCCCAAAATGATGCCGCACTGGGGAGCAGGGGAGGCACTGGAGGAAATCTAAATTATTATTTCTAATAATAAAATTATTATTTTATTGGATTGTACATCGCTCAGGGTGGCCGGATGTCTGGCCAGATGGGCGATTCATAAACATAATAAATAAATAAATAATAAAATGGCAGCTAGTCCCAGCCTCTTAGAGCCCTAGGCTGGGGAGTGGGCGGATGCAAAGGGAGTCCCAAGGCATGTGTTGGTGTTGGGCTCTGCCAGGGTGCAGGGGGCCTGGCAGTTCCCCAAGGATGCAGGGGATGACATTGGCCCCTGGCAGGTACCAGCCATGCCTCCCAGGGACATCTGGGCCTGGGATAACAGGCCTTCCTGGCTTATTAGGTGGAGAAAGGTCAAGTGTTGGAAAGTCTGGTGTGCCTTACAGCAGAGTTGCCTTATACAAAGAAAGCGTAGTAACACAGCATTTAGTATTAGAGGGAATAAACCCAGGCTAGAGCCAGTTTAGAAGAAGTTCAAATCAGCTTACTTTAGTGCTTTTATACACATCGTCGAAGAAGGCGATCTAACACTGTTAAACTACAAGGACCCCCTAAAGCTGGGTGCCTGAGTGCAAGTAAGTGAAGGCATGAGTTGATATATGGTTACTTGCTTCCCTCAGGAGAGAGCACATGTTGCCTGCTGCAGAGGCAAAGAGGAATGGAAGGAGTAGGAGAAAGGAACCAATCAAATTACAGGACAACAAGAGGGATGAACAAGACAAGTGCCTGTTGATACAACATATTCTCTATCACCCCCTAGTGTCTGGAAGCATGTGAAGTTGTTCCTATTATCTAACACAGTGTTCTCCAACCTTGCGTCCCCAGCTGTTTTTGGCCTACAACTCCCAGCATACCCCAGCTAGGCCAAAAACAGCTGGGGACGCAAGGTTGGAGAACACTGAGAGGAAGATGGACCATTTCACCACCACAAAGGCCTCTATAGATAGCTCAGGCTTTTACCAACCTTTCGTCATGTCTAGATTATGTGAACCTCTCAGCCAATAGAGAAGGCACTAAACAACACAGCGTCTCCAGTAGCTTTTTATGGGCCTGATGAAGGATGCATGATATTGATTGCAATGGATGGTGTACCTTCTACCAGCTTTGGCTGGTGGCCCAGCTACACCCATATCTGGATAGGGATGACTTGGTTTCAGTAGTCTATGCTTGTTAACCTCCAGGTTAGATTACTGCAATTTGCTCTATGTGGGGCCACCTTTGAAGATGGTTTGGAAGCTGCAGCTTGTACAAAATGCAGTGGCCTGATTGATAGCGGGAACCAGAAGATCTGAGCATATAATACCAATGATGGTCTGTTTGCACTGGCTGGCTGTCTATTTCCAAGCCCAATTCAAGGTGCGGTATTGACCTAGAAAGCCTTACATGGCTTGGGATCACAGTAACTGATGGACCGCTTCTCCTGGTATGAACCTAAGTGTACACTACAATCAGTGACTGCTGTCGTTACCCTGGAAGATGGTTCAGAAGTTGCAGCTGGTACAGAATGCAGCAGCTCGCCTGGTTAAAGGCTGCCGCCAGCGTGATCACATCACTCCAGTGCTCAAAGAGTTGCACTGGCTACCAGTTGTTTGCTGAGCCGAATTCAAGGTGTTGGCGTTGACCTTTAAAACCCTGTACAGCTCCGGTCCAGTTTATCTCATGGAGCGCCTCCAGCAACATCAAGTAGGCCACTCAACAAGATCTGCCACGGACGGCCTTCTCCCTGTCCCATCAGCCAGAGAAACCAGGCTGGTGGGGACTAGGAGGAGGGCCTTTTCTGTGGCAGCCCCCAATTTATGGAACTCTCTTCCCAGTGACCTCCGCCATGCCCCTTCCTTGATTAGCTTCCGCCATGCATTAAAAACGTGACTTTTCAGGCGGGAATATGGGGTGGGTTAGGATTTTTAAGTTTTGTACTGTTTTTAATTGTGTTATATACTCTCTCTCTGTGTGTGTGTGTGTGTGTGTTCTGCCCCGCTTGTATTTTATTGGACTGTACATCGCTCAGAGTGGCCGGATGTCTGGCCAGATTAGTGATTCATAAATATAATAAATAAATAAACATCTGAGGCCTTCCTCTGAGTGTTTTCTCTGAGGGAGGTTTGGAGGATGGCAACAAGGGAGATGGTCTTCTTGGTGGTGCCCCTGAACACATGGCTTAGACCAAGAATTTGTTTTCAATAAATTCCCCCCATCCCCTTCCATGGCAAGCTTTTTTTCATTTCAGTAGCCTCATTCAGATTGATAAAGTCATCATTTTGTTGTTGCTATTGTTAAACAGGAGAGAGTCAGTAACCCTTGCAGGGCTACTACAAATCACTCAGAGATCTACCAGGAGGTCCCAATCTACCTTTTGCCCACCCCTGCCTTATGTCTATCCAGAACTTGGCCACCACAAAACCACCCATCACTCTGGCCACACAATGCCTCTCCTTAAATAACTACCTACCTACATACATACTGGCTTCCCATCTGCTGCCAGACCCGACAGAAATTCCTCATCCTTACTTTCAAAGCTCTTCACAGCTTTGGCCCTCCATCTCTCCGCTTTCATATTCCAATATATTCCTTCAGATGACCTTTGCTCCTTCAGCAGCAAAGGTTTTCTGCTCCCTCAAGCGATTTTGCCCTTTCTGCCCCTTATGCCTGGAACTCCCTCCCACAAAACCAACCACAATGCTGTGCTGACACTTTCCTTCATCCTCAAAACCCACCTTTTCTGTGAAGCCTTTGGCACCATCCCTTAGTCCACCTCCCTTACTGAAACTCTGTAATTGCATGTAATGGAACTGACCGGATATTTCCCCCCTGTTTACCCTCACGGCCATCTTCCTCTATTGCAGGGGTGGGCCACCACATGTGACCTCCCAGGGGAAGTTTTGCAGCCCACACTGGGTCAGTTCCCACAACTGCTGCACCACTGGATTCCTATGATTCTGCTGGGAAACAAGGCACATGAGAATGGTATGCCCTGTTTCTCCACAAAATCATGGTCCCTCACATGATGCTTCCGGGGAACAAGGAATGTGCTACCCACATGCCTTGTTTCCCAGCAGAATCACTGGAGGCAGCCAGCCGTGCAGCCACTTCCAGTTGTGGCTGTAGCAAGGGACGGGTATGGCTCCTGGAGGGTTTTGGGCGATCCAGTGTGGGCCCCCAACCCTCCGCCACACACATACACACACAGAGCCAGTATCTGTACTTGGAGAATAAACCAGGTAGCAGGTGGGCAATATTTAGCTGCAAATCATTTTAAGAGCTCGATTGGTTCTCCCTTCTTCTCTCCCCCCCCCCCCCCCGCCCTCTCTGCTTCCTCCTGCACTCTTTCTTCAGGAAGTAGAACTTTCAAACAGTGGTTGCTTTGAGAGACTTGTTCACTACAGGGCCAAACCACCATCATATGGCCAGGCACCAGCTTCTGTTGCTTAGAGGGAAAGTAGCTGACGCCAGCAAGTGACAGAAGATGTCTTCACAGGAGGTGGAGTGTCTGTTATTTCAGGAGATAAAAGTGCTACAGTTCGAATCGATGCACATGACTATCATATGCGGACTGGGGCTATAGCATGATTGCAGTGGTTCAGAAAGCGATGTAAAAGAAAGAATTGTTCCAAATGCAGTTCCAAGAAATGTTAATGGCCTTTCCAGATAAATATACTGCCCTTGTGCTTGGTTATCCATGAAATGCGTAATATGTGTGATTTTCCTACCTCAGTGTTCCTACCTCGGACGGTAACTTGGAAGACCAGAGCCTTGCCGTTTCCCCCCACTGTTCGCTATCTATGAACCCTCCCTCAGTATTCATTCTTCAGTCTGCCCCATCACAAATCCTGCCAATCTCCCTTAGTCCTAAGCACCTTTATAGTCTGGACAAACCCTAAAATCCATATTTCTCATTCTCCAGCCATGTGTACTATATCTCCATTTCCCATTTAATGGAAGGGGTGGGGATAATCCTGATGCCTTGGACTGCGTTGTTTTGGGATGGGAGAATAGACAGGTTTGTTTTACAGGTGGGATTTATCCCATAGCACTGGAAAGAGGGAGTACACAGCCCCTGAAGGAGAAAAGCTGAAGAAAAAAAGAGGACATTTAAAATTCACAAAATGGAACAGGGGGAGTCTTGAATCACATGTTGCACCACTGCGTTGTCTCCTTTCTCTGTGTGTTGTGTCAGGAATGTCTGCAGTGCAGTCATGGGCTTGGCCTTGGTTCTGCTGTTCAGTCAGTTCTCTAAGCCAGGGGTGGGCAGAAGGTGGATCTCCACATACTTTGAACTTCAGCTCCCAGAAGCCCCTGCCAGCATGGCCAATGGTCAAGAATGCAGGGAGTTGAAGTCCAAAACATCTGGAGATCTCCTTTCTGCCCACCCCTGCTCTAAGCCACCAGTTACAATAATAAGGAGATGCTGAAGCTCCAGTTAAAGTCTGGGTGGGAAAGCAACCAGAAGGAGAATCAGCAAGGTGTGTCCTCCAGAACATGACCAGAAGTTCAACCAGAAGCCTAGATTTCATAGATCATAGAGTTGGAAGGGGCCAAGGCCTTCGAGTCCAACCCCCTGCTCAATGCAGGAAACTAGAGGAGGGGTCTCCCATCCAAGTAATAACCAGGCTTGACCCTGCTTAGCTTTCCATGCTCAGACAAGCTGAGCCAGCAATGAGCATGCTCCCTCTCCGTGTTTCTTTTTAAAAGTATCATGCATATGTGTTTGGACTTTGGAGTCTGTGGGTGTGCATGTGTGTATTGGTTTAACTAGGTCAAGCAAATAACCTTATTTCACAGAAGAATCATAGCTGCTTTTATTTAACTCAGGCTATTTTCTTGTCAAACTATATCTATGCATCTCCCACCAACTTATTCAAAAGCAATAACTGTGTTTTAAAATGAGGGGGGGGGGAGGCCGCTTTGTTTTCATAATGATCAAAAACAGCCCTTTATTGGTTTTGCTTCAACTGGCCAGTAAATAGTCTTCCGCAACAAAGCCATCTATGAGCAGCTAAAACAGGGTTTTTAGGATATAAACTGGCAAGCAACATTAATACAGTATTCATTCACTGTCACAAGAGATGGATGAGAAAACAAGTTCCTACTAGTGCTGGGCTGAAATTCCTCAGATGGGAATTTTCTGATAAATGTTTGAAGATGTTCTTTTTCCAGCTCCTCTTGAACTATTGGGAGAATTCCATTCCTTCTGCAGAGAATATGCAGCAAAACGTTCTCCACAGTTTTGGCATCCATGAATAGGGTGGAGAATTTCAGGCACCACGGTGAATCCAGTTTCAATGTTGTTTTTAAAAATACTGTAATATTGTTGAAGGAAGCATTGGGCCTTGCACCCCAACCCTCCCACCCTTCCTCTCTTAGCCCGTTGCTTCCTTTCATCCACTAGTATGAAGTAGAGATATTGTCTCATTCAGTATTAACTGAGCCAACGTTTATTGGAATTTTCTCCCAGGCTTCTATTTCACCCCCGCCCCCTAAATGGCATGCAGAATACTGCGAGGCCATTTTCACTCAGGCCCTTGTTCCCACACAAACACGCCTTGGAGCATCCTATTTTATGTAGCAGCTTTTAGCAATTGGGCACATGACAATCCTACCAGTTCTTAAGGAACATGCTACTACACTCATGCCTACTTGTGGATTTCCCACAGGCAGCTGGTTAGCTACTGTATGAACAGAATGGACCCTTGGTCTGATCCAGCAGGGCTCTTCTGATGTTCTTATAAGAGGAAGAACAGTGGTGGTGACCAAGCTCTCTCCCAAGGAAGCCTGTCCACTGTTATTCAGCTTCCAGCTGAGAAAGCCCTCAAAAGCTGCGAAGAAACTCCAGGGCTCCGCAGAACAACGCTTGAAAACTTCTATGGCATTAAGCCCTGTGTATTTGCTTCTCCCAAGTTCTTGAGCACCGAGATGATGATAAGAAGGGGAAATCCTCCATTCCATCCATTCTTACAGCAGAAGTGTTTCTCCCCTACCCCTTCAAAGGGGTCACCAAGTGTTAAGCCCACCAGACATTCTACTTATGAAGCTACCTATGGGTGCCTCTGCAAACATATTATCCATGGTATTCCCCCCATCATTAACCAGGGTGTATTTATTTATATGGCCAACTATGACCGGCAGTCACAATGGTGATATTTGGCCATATTTATGGGGGTCCTTGTTTTCAGCTCACACCAAAGCCACACTCTACAGTAAGTAATACTAAAAATCCTTGGGGCCCTATTGTATAAAATCTCCACGGAGTTCACGATTCATTGGAGCCATCACATTCCTTTTCTTTTCTGTTCAACACTTGCCTTTGAGTCAATATTTTGTCCCCCTCTGTGTGCTTATTGATATTTTTCCCCTTCTTTTAATATTTGTTCTGTGATTTTATTAGGCAGTGAAGCCAATTTTAACAGGTGAATGGAAAATAATTATCTGGGTGATTATTATTTTGTCTCTCTTCTAAAACTACCATTCTAATTGCTTTTTAAAAATAATAATGTAGTTCTCCTGTGCTCCTCACCATTCTTGTTCAATCAATCAATTCCATTATCTGGTGGCCCAGTTCTGTGAGCCATTGCATATTTAGGAAGGAGTATAAGAAATGCTGCATGCTGGTGTTGTGCTGGAGCCATAAACCTGAGCGTTGTTTGCTCTTGTAGGAAACAGAATCCTGGACTAAGAAAGACTTTTGATGTAATCCAGCAGGGCAGTTCCTCTGAAAACTGATCCAACAGTCCACATTAGAGACCCATTATGGCTGCCTCAAACAAAGGTCTTGATTTGGGTGAATGGAAAGAGATAAACTGGGGATGAATTCTGTTGGAACCACCATGTGAATCTAATATTGCAAAGTAAGCTTTTACGATGGATTTGGAGTCGAGAGTCAGTTCATATAGCCAAAACGGCAAGAGGAAAATGTGGACTGTGTGGATCCATGTAAAGTTCCGTATGTGTTAAAGCGATAATGCACTTGCCTAAGCACACGTCCGACCCACATATCCGTCTTACCACTCAACCCACATTCAGTAGTGTTTTGATGGCATTTTAAACAACATGAGTTGAGTCGCAAGTTGAGCACTCCACTGTAAAGAGTGTTTTGGGAAACTGGCTTGAGTCATGAAAACTCTGAAATGGAGACTCACAGATGATTACGGGGCATTTACCTGATTAGAATGATCACAAGATGCAATTTAAAAGAAACAAAACACGTAGCCACTGCGATCTTCTGTGAGCCCCTCAGACAGGGATTATTTATCACACAAGAATATAGGGGATAAATCTTTTCTAAAGTCACATCTTTTCCAGCTCTTGAATGTTCAAATCATGGAAACGCCCTCATAATCATCTGTGTGCATCTTCATTTGGAGTTTACATGACTCACACCAATTTCCCACTCATGAGCAGTTACGTTACGTATGTTGGTTCACTGGCTGGAACAACGTCAGTACCAGCTCTTAAACTCAGGCTGCAGTCCTATATGTATTTCCATGGGAATAAGTCCCCTTGGACTCAATGGGGCTTATATCTCAGTAAACATGTATAGGATTGCACTGTCAGTGAATTCTTGGCTGAGGCGACATTTGAAACAGGATATCTACTCAATGACACCAGCTCTTCAGGCATGACAAAATAGCAATCCATAGGGGTAGAAAAGATTACTCGAACAGGAAAAGAGCAATTGTTTTTGTCATATTTTATTTATTTATTTATGTATTTATTACAATACTTGTAGACCACTTACTATATTAAAATCCCTAAGCAGTTTACATTAAAACACAATGTAACAATATAAAAACAAGATAAAAATAATATATAACTAAAAACAGTTAAGAATGTGTTTTAAAAAATGGTACCTCATCAGAACAATAAAACAGGGAATTAACAAAGTCTGACTGGTCAGGGAAAACCTGTGTAAATAGGTGCATTTTCAAGAGGCATTTAAAACTTGCCCCTGTTTCTGCCTTTCCGTGGGAGAGTGTTCCAAAGGGTGGGTGCCACCACTGAGAAGGCCCATTTACATACCACTACCAGATGACACATTTATTACACCTTCTTTTAAATAAATCCAAGTAGAAAGGGAATTGCAAGAACCTGGATTGCTCAAAAAGCTTCAGATGGTCTCCTATTAACCATCTCCTCAAGAAGTGCTTCTTTGTTTCCCTTCAGCTGTGATGCATTAATTCTTATTTTTTTGACATTGTTATCTCTAGCCTGCAAGCTTTGACTATAATTCATTGCTTGCTTTTTCTACCCACCTTCTCATTTCCAGCATAAGTTCCTTTTTAGCAACAGACTTGGAACTATCCTTCATGAAACCAAACTGGCCACTTCCTGTACCTAGCATTTTCCTTTATACCACAAAAACTCATTTCTGACTTTAATTACTGCAGGTCGGGGCTTTCATGTATTCCTAATTATTCTTCTAAGCTTCTACCTTTTACATTCCTCATTCCCCTAGCAACATATGTGCATTTGAAGGATGAGGAGGTTTCTACACTTAACTGCCCTTGTGGACAGAAATTGGCATCCTGTCCACACCACATTCCTTGTTCCTTTTGTCAGTGATCAGAGGTGACCACAACTTAGCTAGGTGATGTGGAGCTTGACCCGTTCACGGTTCAGAATGTAGGGATAGAATTATGTACAATACTGGTGCAGGACCAGCCCTACCATTAGGCAGAGGGAGGCAGCCATCTCAGGCAGCTGACTTGGGGTGTCATGTAGGACAGTAGATAGTTAGTTACTTATACTGCAATCCTATGCATGTCTACTCAGAAGAAAGTCACAATGAATCCAGTGTGCAAGTGTGTTTAGCAGGCCCTCTAGATCCTCAGGCTCAGAGCTCAAATCCAGCTTGCCTGGGGTCCCAATTTGGCCCTCTGGGGTTCCCCAGATGGCCCCTCCCCTTTCAATGGCCCCTCCCCCTTTCCCCCAATCACCGATCATTTGGTGGTTTGGTGGTTTCCCATCTTTTGTGCAGTTTTTCCTCCATTCTAAAAGGTCGAGCTGCCCCTAGTGTATAGGATTGCAGGACTGATTTATTATTATTGTATTTTGACTGCCAGGGAGGGAGCGCTTGTGGGTTTTTCTGCCTCACATGCCAAAATAGCTTGGCCAACTTTGGGTACAAATTACATACCTGGACTTTGGGCGACAGGATGTGCGTGTGTCATTTGCTTATTCTGCCTCAAGCAGCAAATTATCTTGAGCCAGACCTGGTGCTGGTTGAAACCACCAATGAGCAAAGAAGAAGCAGTGGAGGCGATCAGAAAATTGGGGTTGACAGCCGTACAGCCAGGAAGTGCCTGGGTCCTGTAGTAAGTAGGCTTCAGTCTGTTGCATCCACCATTCATTGTCAGTGCAGAGATGGTATCAAGTCTCAAATAGTGAATATCAAGTATTGAATGAAATCTTCACCATCAAATAACAATTTTTTTCTGGTTTCCAAATAGATTGACTGATGTATATATGTATAAAACAGGTCTAGATATGTCTCATAATGAGATGGTAGAATCCTGGACTGTATTACTTCAGGCTGCATGTGAGGGTGCCATTTTTGGATTCTACATCATGTAAAATATGTCCTGCAAGTTAAAACAAAAACCCAACCACATAGCACATCAGGGAGAAAGGCTCTAGCTTAGCTTTCTCTCTTCTTTGCCTAGTTTTGTATAATTTGCAAGCAGAAAATACAAAACAAATAATGAGGGAATATTTATTTATTTATTTATTTATTTAATACATTTTTATACCGCCCAATAGCCGAAGCTCTCTGGGCGGTTTATAACAATTAAAACCATAAAATACAATATAAAATAAATATAAAATTTAAAACCACAGATTAAAAACAAACAACAGAGCTAGCAGCAGCAGTTACAATAACAGAGTTAAAAACAACTACAAGATTAAAATGATTAAGATGATTAAAATGATTAAAATGCCTGGGAGAATAGAATAACAAAATAAAACAGGAAACAATAACAGGCAAGCATTAAAAAATGGGAATAATCCTCTTAAATGTGGGTACAGGCCACCTCAGAACTCTACCACCTCCAGCTGAAGTGTGTGTAAATGAGGCCAAATACTATGCCAGTATAAAAAGCAGAGATAGTAGTGTTGGGTGTAAGAAAAATTCCAGTATCCATCTTAGTGTAATACCTTGCATGTGGCTCATGCTGGCTCAGCTTGTCTGAGCAGTGGAAAGCTAAGCAGGGTCAGGCCTGGTTATTACTTGGATGGGAGACCCCTCCTCTAGTTTCCTGCATTGAGCAGGGGGTTGGACTCGATAGCCTTGTAGGCTCCTTCCAACTCTATGATCTATGAAATCTATGAAACCTTTCTTAGGTCAATACACTAACACTCTAAAGGATGGAGTGAAATCATGGATTTTGCTTTCGCCATGCTGCCAAGGGAAGGCAGAAAATGGAAAATATGGTGGGAAGGTATGATCATGCTTCATCCTCTTTGTAACCCTTAATTGTTGGGACTCCCGCACCAGACAAAGATTGTCTATGGCAGGGATGGACAACTTGTGACCCTCCAGCTGTTTTGGCCTACAACTCTCATGATCCCTTACCCATTGGCTATGCTGGCTAGTACTGATGGGAGTTGTAGGCCAAAACATTTGGAGGGTGACAAATTGCCCACCCCTGGCTATGACCACAATCTCATGTACACTTATTTGGGAAGTAAATCCTCAGTAGGGCCTATTTCTGAATAAACATGCAGCATGCAGAGGACTGGGCTGCAAAAAAACTTGTATATGAATGAATTCCCAGCTTGACATTCATGCATACAAATATAGAGTGCAATCCTGCCAAAGGTTAGCACTTCTAAATCCCATTGGCTTCGTGGTACAGTTAAGCATGCACTTCATCCTCCTCAGCTGAAACCAGTGGGCCTTACAACCCAGTCTTGTGCATGCTTACTCATGAGTAAGTTTTACTGAGTTTAATAATGGGACCTCCTTCCAGTTAAGTGTGCATAGAAAATCTTAAGCACTTTTCACTGGACTGGGGTTTGCTCATGCTAAATGTAAACATAAGGAGGAGGAGGAGGAGGAGGAGGAGGAGGAGGAGAAATTAAGAATGGGAAGAAATGAGATGCTTTATTTAAAACAAATGTGGTGCACATTACTTTTTGATTATTAAGTAGAGGAAATTGTTTTCTTCATCCATGAATGTTACATAGATTTTCACCAAGTAATATATAAGACCATTTGTTCTGTGATTATTTTAAAAGTAAAATTAGGTGCTTGGAAAGGTTTAAAGTAATTCTAGTTCAATTTAGTGCTGCTTTCTGGACCATTACAAATAGATGAGCATCTGCTTTTCTCTCCCTCACCCCCCGACTCCTCAGCCCTTCATACAACACCAAATTATACAAAATGCAGTCACCGTGTAGAAATCAAACATCTCAGAAATGATTCTTTTGGCTACATAATCAAGCAAGCAATTATTGCATTATCTTCAAATTATGGTTATACATTATTAATATGTATTCTGTGGGGAGGGGGGCACATTTCTGTAAAAGCATTTTTTTTCCTGGCATGTATGATAACCCAGCTCTCAAATCTGAATGCACATGAGCCAGACATGTTGCCACCCTTGGTTTTAAAATGCCGTTGGATTTGATGGAAGGAGAGGGAGGGAAAGAAAGAAAGAAAGAAAGAAAGAAAGAAAGAAAGAAAAGATCTGGAATCACCATCATACACAGGCCTGAGCCAGATAGCCATTTTATCATCATGCTAGAACTGCACAGTTGTGGCAGAGGTTCCAGGCAATGGTATTCCAGATATTATGCAGCACACAACGACACTCAACTCCACATTGTTTTCTTGCTGGAAAAATGCAGCTCCCTGCACCAAGCTAGTACACCCATTTACTCTTGGAGGTATGTCTACAGCTATGCTGTAATTTAGCGGTCATGACTGCCCCCAAAGAATCCTGGGATCTGTAGCTTGGGGAAGACCACCTCACTCAAGGCATTTTTGCATGCCCATGACAACACTGCTTGAAGCATCTTGCACATGAATGCTACCTTTGATGGAATACAAAAGCATCATATATATAGTCCAAATGTCTCCTTAAGCTACTTAGGTTAAAAGTCTTGTAGTGGAACTTGAAATGTCATGTTACTTGACCAGTACAAAGAGATTCATTCATTGAATGATGGATCATGCAAATTTATTTTCTAGACTACATATCCACTAGGCAATGCCAGGCGAATGTCAGTCTGTTTGGGAAAGCTTTAAAATAGTATATCACGTAACATGTTAACAAAGATTCACACATGAAGGCTTCTTTGAAGAAAGCCAAAGCAGCTCTTCTGCCCCAGTTATCATTGTCCTCCAATACAGAGATTAATTGCTCCATGGTTGTTGTTTTTTCCCCAAGTCACTCCACCATAGTATTTTGATTTTTAAAAAAGTTTTTAAAAATCATTTTCAAGATATGTTTAATTGAAGAATCCCACGAAAAGGGTATCGTGATCAGGTGAATGGGGAAAACTGTAGGCTCAAGATATTGGGGTCTATATGTCCCTACAAACATGGGGGGAAACTCACGCCACCACAACAGGTGCTTTACGGTGATGAAGCAGTTCAGCTACAGGGGTGTTAACATTTCTGGACTGTTGTTTGTTTGTCTGTTATACCTCCAGGACATTTTGAGGAGTTGGGGAGGGTTAATGCACAAACAATATATTGGAATGGGGGGAGGATCTGATTTTTAATGTTGGGGTTATTACACACCTCAGATACCTGTTCTGTGTAATTGTACACACTGGGGGAGGAAATTTGGTTTTCCAGCATCCCTGGACACTGCCACAATAGTTGTGCACTTACGCATCACCAAAAAAGAGGGATTGCATCATCCAAAAAGAAGGCAGCAATTTGCACAACATTCGCTTATGAAAATGTATGTGTATAGGTGCAAATTTAGAAATAATAACTAAAATTTAACTAGAAATACAATACATCTTACCATAGTGGAGAAGACTGACCAGGTGACCTGTGTGCTTGGTCAGTCTGCTGTCCAGGGGCTGTTGATGGGAAACTTCAAGACTCCTGTATTCCCTCCTTATGTTTCTTTGACTTTAAACCAGACTTGGACTGGACAGCTCTTCAGATAGAGGTAGAGGAAACCTTCAAACAGGGACTATCCTCAGCTCTCCAAAATTGAGGACTGTCCTCTGTAAAGTGGGACACCTGGCCACCCAGAAGCAGGAAGAGGCAGAGATTAATTGAAGTGGAAGGCTAACATTGGATTGTGAGAAAAATCATTGGAACTAGTGATGGGTAGAACTTACTCTCAACATTTCACACAATAATCTATCCCTGGAATTTTCAGTTTGAGCGGAGAGCCAAAGTATCCATAGGAATTCAAGCACCATAGTTTGGAAGCCCCAGTACAAACTTGTAATTCAGGGCCACTACCGCACACTTACCATGGTCCTATCACATATGCATAATCTCCTGAGTCATGAAAGACACATTTTTATTTTAATTCTGAAGTTATATGTATTTTCTACATTACCGTATATGAAATTATACCATGGCCAATAGTGGCACTTTTCTACCATGCCACCAAACACCCCTCTCCTTCTTGCTGTTGTTGGTTAACATAACCTCCAGTCTGGAGAAGAGTTCTATGAAGCTTGCTAACTATTTTGTAACTTTGGGGTTTGTCCTAATAAGGGTATTGCCCTGTTCATGTTTTGATCTTTTAAATTATTATTCTAATAGACCAATGCAGCTGCCAACAAAATAGACTGATTCCCATTAAAATGTTATTATTCTGGCCTTTTTCATTTAAAGACCACGAATCATCTCCCCACTCTTGCAAATTCATCCTCAATGGACAAAATAACTAGGTGGCATAACCGTTCTTGCCCCAAAGTAGAATGCCTGTAGTTTTTGATGAGTGCTGGCGTGTCTGCAGTTGTTGTTTTTTGTTTGTTTGTTTTTGGTAAATCTTATTTAATAAGATACGTGGGGGTAGTTCCAACTCTTTTTCGAAATAGACTTGAATTTTTTTCTTTTTCAGATGTAACATTTCACAAGCAAAATTCTCAGAAAGATCTGTAGGGTATTTGTGAACTACACGTTTACTCACATGTATTTGGGGGTCTGTAAATCCTACATTCACAACTGGCTTCCATTGACCCTGGGATCAACCTCTCCGATTATGATGGTGCTTTGTCCCTCCAACCCGCTGTCCCTCTCTCCTGCCCATGCATAAGGAACTCTGGGAGTGGCAGTTCTTGAGAGAGCATGTCACATAAGGGAACACAAATTTCTTGGTCTCTGAAACTACAAGTCCTAGTTCAACTGCACAAGCAGCACACTCTCTCTGATCTAGAAAAAAGCCTGAGCCAGAAAGTCACTGTTCAGAATGGAGCTTGTTCTGCTTTAACACTGCTTCTGGCTGGCCCCAGCGCATCTCACAAAATCTGGACAAGTACATCTATACGGGGAGATATATTTCCATAACTAGCCTCAAGCATGATCTACATTTTAGCCTCCATTTCTTCCTTTATGGTAATGGGGTTGCAGTCTAGGCTGCCCCCCCCCCTGGATCTCTAGGCCCAATAAAGTGTATATTCCCCTCTCAATGCTTGGGCCCTGTGTGAAGCAGCACTGAAGGCTGATCCACCTGCGTAGCTAGCCTATAGTGGAGGAGCAAACAAGTTTCTCCACCCGTTGTGGACATAATGTAAAGCAGGGATGGGAAATGTGATTTGTTTGTTTTTTGGTTTGTTTATTATATTTATACCCCGCCTTTTTTCCTGCAAGGAACCCAAGGCGGCTTACATAATCCTCCTCCTCTCCATTTTATCCTCACAACAACCCTGTGAGGTAGGTTAGGCTGAGAGTCAGTGACTGGCGCAAAGTCACCCAGTGAGTTTCATGGCCGAGCAGGGACTAGAACCTGGATCTCCCAAGTTCCAGTCCAACACTCTCACCACTACTACGCCACACTGGCTCTCCAGATGTTGTTGGACGGCAGCTCCCATTATCCCTCACCATCCCTTATGCTGGCTAGGGCTGATGGGAGTTGCAGTTCAACAACTTCTGGAGGGACACACATCCCATCCCTGATATATAGGGTGGAGTATTGCCAAGGAAGTGGTCTGCTGTGCACATATTTAGTCCCCTACTATGAGCGACCACAGAAACTAAGGCAACAAGATCTTTAAAAAAACAACACCATAGACTTTGATCTTTAAAAGAACAGAGCCTGATGGGTGCCCTGTTGACTTCACTGGTATTGGGCTGCCCTCATCTTCAAAGGGCCTCATTAATGCATAAGAATAAACATGCATCATGTTTTGCAGCTTAGTTGTATTTCCTGATTTAGTGAGTGACAGGTTCAAAATGTTACTTGCACGGCAGCCTTAACTTAAGAAGAAGAAGAAGAAGAAGAAAAGGTTTTCATTAACTAATATTAAATTGTTCTCTGACATGGTTACAGAAATCTTCACATTTCCCTCCCTTCCCAATTTCCTTATGGTTTTTATTATATTAAACATTAATTGTTTGATAAGAAATAGAAAATGTTTCTGTGAACACCGAAGCTCCCCTGTTCACCTGCGGGTTGCCCGTTCCCAATTCATTTCAATGGAAGGAGCTGATCTCCCTCAACTGAGAATCCACATCTGAAGAGCTCTCTCCATTCAGATGAATGGGGAAGCACCTAATGGGCAAGAGAAGTCTACGTGCAGGTCAGGCCTGCCACAAGCACTACCAATTGCTGCTTGAGGAAACATGTATTTTGAGGATCTGTCATAGATAATGATTCAACCTCTAGATTGGAGTTTGGGAACCTAGGGCCTCCAGATGTTGTCAGGCTCTAACTCCCATCATCACTGATCATTGGCCATGCTGGCTGGGGATTATGGGAGTTGGAGTCCAACAAGAATGGGGTGTGTGTGGACAGATTCAACATCCCTGATCTAGGCGGAGACAGCCCAGGCAGAAGTAGCTCTTGGTGCGCTTCCTTGTGTTCCACAGCCTGGTCACCCTCCTTCCACCTGCCCCATTTCCATTCTTTCCACTCCCTGCCAGTGCTTTTTTCCTTCGTGGAAAGTTTATGACGTGGCTCCAAAACACAGCCACGAAAGCCATCGTCAGCCTGGCTGCAACTGGACTTTAAAGTATATTGCTTCAGTTCAAACCACCAGTTTCTCATCTGTGAGAATGGCTGTTTTGAGCACTTCAAAGACTTCAAAGGCAAACAGACTTTGCCATGCTGCTTGACTTTGAAGTCCTGCGTACAAGACGTGAATGGTTTTATAATAAATTGAGTGTCTCGGTTTCTCCAGGAGACAAAATTCTAAAGGTTCCCCCCGGCCTTAGCATTTGTCTATGGATCCTGAATGGACTTTCCTTAAGAAAAATAGATCTGATAAAGCAAGTCCTTAAGCAGGCAGGCCAAGGTAAATCGAATCATGTGACTCCCATAAGGATGTGTTCTTATGAAATCCTGCATCTTGAACACGATGCAACAGCCAGCTGTTTATCAATCTACCGTATATACATAGGGGGGATGAAGCAGCAGTTGCATAATATTTTAGTGCCTTTAAAATAGGCTTACAGTCATGCCTTGGATTGAGAGCATAATTCGTTCCGGAAACGTGCTTGTAATCCAAAACACTCTTATATCAAAACGAAATCCCCCCCAAAAAATGTGTACAGAGATTTTTAATTTAAGCCGTACTACAGTACTTGTATTGCAAGACGTCGCTTGTATATCAAGTCAAAAATAAATAAATAAATATTTAAAAATTTGTTTGTCTTGCAAAACACTCTCAAACCAAGTTACTTGCAATCCAAGGTATTACTGTATTTTGTTCTATGACCCAACTCATCCCCATAAGGAAGGCTAGTAGCACTTCCGGCACGCTATTCACATGATGAACATGCGCAGCAGAATGATAGTGCATAGTGGGAGAGCAGAGCCGTGGTGGCAAGCCCCACTCCCTGGCCTATATACATTCACTTAACCATCTGCCCAGTCCCTATGCTGGTACAAACTGTATGGACACACACTTGAGAAACATGCAAAAACCACAGTTCCCAACTGCGCATACAAGCCTACACAGGTACAGTTCGCATGCATGTAGGGATCAGACGGATAGTTGAGTGAACACACTTAGGTTGAGGGGCTTGCAACCATGCTCCTATTCTTCCCCTGTGCCAGGGCTGCAGAACCGCTGTTAGCCCCAGGGCCAAAGGTCATTCCAGAGAAGCTCTTGGGGTCCGTATTCCAGTGGTGGGCGGGGCCAGAGGCAAAAGGGGTGGGGCCAAAACCCCAAAAATATCAGCATATTTTAGCTTAGTGCTCTTACTGCCCATAACTAAGCCTTGGGAGAAGAATTTCCATCTTTTAGAATGGGGGGGAAACTGCACGAAAGCTGGGAAACCACCAAACGATTAGTGGTTGGTGGAAAGGGGGTGGGGCTGGAGGAAGGGGGTGTGGCCTTCTAGGGAACCCCCGAGGGCCAGATTTGAGACCCCTGGAGGGCCAGATTTGGCTCCTGGGCCTGAGGTTGTGCACCCCTGCACTACGCTAGCCTTCCCCAACCTCTTATCTCGTTGCTCCTCCTAGCTGCTTTGTGATGGTTACTATTTTACAGATCAGAAACTGAGAGAGCTCGTGATGATCTCCCCAAGGTCGCCCACAAGAGTCCTTGGTTCAGCTGGAATTTAAACAGTGGCTGCTTCCAGGAGGAGGGCTCCCTAGCACCACCAATCCAAAGGCATTGCACAGCTATTCCATCTTTTCCTTCTAAATACATTTTTCCTGGTAAGAGAAAAGACAGTGGAAGAAGCAGTGGGAAAACTCCGGAGGGTTATGTGTGTGGAAGACGTTGTCCTCTGGAACCCCACCCCCATAAAATTCCATGAATGAGGCAGGGCAATGGTGCTATAATAAAAGCCTCATCTGGAAGCCCCCATAATCTGTCCACCAGGTCATGCTATGATCAGGATCTGCATTCCTGTGCGCCATCCCAGCTTTTCCCATTTTTTCTTCAAACTACAGCTTCTTTCACTGCATTGGATTTAGATGCCACTCTAGAGGATCCCTTGACTTTCAGAAATGGCTTTTCTGGTGGCATATCAGGAAGACACCTCGGTGAGTGTAGGGCCGCTCCCTTCTTAGATCCTTGTGTGCAACCACAACAGAGCTCTAAGAATATGTAATAAACAAGAAATAAAAATTAAACCAAGCAAATGCCGGAGTGAACTGAGCATAGGACACCTTAAGGAAAATACTATCTTCCAGGAGCTCTGTTTTGTAAATCATACCCTATTGCCCAAGCCCCATGAACTGATACCAACTACTGTATCGGTGGCATAAGAACCAATAAGAACTAGTGGTTGGGCTGCTGGGACAATGAATATGCTGCCCCAAGGCTCTATCTCAGCTGTCCCAAAACTGGTGCCCGATGGGTGTGTTGGACTACAACTCCCGTCACATAAGCCAGTGTGGCCAATGACTCAGCCGTCTGGGGAGGATGGGAGTGGTCATCCAGCACACCAGGAAGGCACCAGGTTGGGGAATGCTTTGCTGGCTGGAGATGATGGGACTGGTAGTCCCCAGAGGGAACCAGGTCGGAGAAGGCCCTGCTGGCTTGCAGATGATGAGAGTTGGGGCTTGTTCGCACGACACAGGAACCGCAAGTCCCCCACGGTTCCCATGTTCCCGTGCCCCCGTGGGACAGCCGCGAACGGGACGCACGCAAAGTGACCATGGTCGGTAGAGGGGTAAGCCCCTACCACGTGTGGTCACCATGCCATGCGAACAGCGGGCGGCCGTCCTGCGAGGTCCCCACAGAGGCGGCAGCCCAGAGCAGCGGGAGCGGCCGCCACTCCAGCCTGTAGGGGCAAACGGCCCGTCTGGGCATCCCGGGGCCCCGCCCCCTAGCACCGGGATGCCCGCACTGCCGTGCGGGGACTGTGGGGACCGCCCACACGTGCGGGGCGCAGGTCATCTGTGGCGCCCCGCTGGACCCCGCGGGCGGCCCCGTGGTGCCTCCCCCGCCTGCAGCCTGGGTCGTGCGAACCGGCCCTTGGAGTCCAACACACCCGGCGGGTGCTGGGTTGGGGAAGGCTGCTCTCCCTTATAGCTCAGCTTCAGCATCGTTAGGTTTCTTTGGCACATCAAATGTTACACTGTTTACCTCAAAGTGAAATACGGCCCAACTGAAGTGCCCAGCCAATTTCATATTGGGGCCTCCGCAGTGTTGCACAACAGTAGGTAGTTTTCTAGGTTTTGACTTCAGAGAGAGGAAGCCAGAGGCCTTCACAAGGAAATCCACGAGACCTGGAGGTGTCATGAAACCCAGATGCTCAGGAAATGTAGCACTTTGTGTGGGTTACTTGCACGGAACTTCTGAACTAATATATTGCTCTCTCAATAGGAGGGTGAGTTTGCTCGCTGCTGGTGTGCCCAACAACAACAACTGTAACCCAGCAAAATCCCAGTTTATCTGAGGCATCGCCTGGTTTCCTTGTACTCTCATGTGACATGTGGCAATTTGACTCTTTGTTGCATAAGAAACCACTTACCTCAGAGGATCTTAGGAAAGGATAAAATAATTAACAGTGCATAACTGCCACTCCATGTGAAAAAGACACAGTTAGAGAAGTCTGGTGATTGTAAACAGTTTTTAAATGAGGAACGCTATAAGGGAGGGGGGATTGTTTCCTTTAATGGTCCATGACTGATTTAAAAAATTCTACTTAACATATTCACAGCCAAAAGAAAAAAAAAATTGCTAATTATCTGAGACCAAAAATAGTTGAGTCCCGGTCAATCATCTATTTTTAGCAGTCTTTTTGACTTAATTGGTAGTTCTACACTGCACAGCCGCACACAATATATTGTTCTTTGGAAATAAACTTTTTATGCAATCGGGAAAAAAATCATGGAGTATTCAACATATTCCAGAAGATCACACGTTTGCTTTTTTTTACTTGCAATCGCTAGGCTTTTTCTCCTAGAGTTGTTTTACATAATAATAATTACTCAGCGGGAATAGAAGGCTACTGGGCCATCCTCTAATTGTGAAAAGCTGCAGTTGGGCACAGCCCATAGCCAGCTGTGAAACACTGCTGGTCTGGGCACTATGGTACTAAGTGCCAATTTCAAACATGGAACTGGCACTTAGCATGGTATTAAGTGCCAGTTTCTTTCACATATCATATAGCCCATTGTGTGTGCCTTTACCACCTCAGAATGTGCATGAGGCATTGCTTGCTCAGCAGAACCATCCGGAACAGTGGAAAACGTATATAAAGAAAAGGGTAGACTAGAAGACCTCCATGTGATGTGCACACTGCTCAGCATAGGGAGAATGGAGGACATTTTCAAATGAGCAATTAACTCCCCTCCCCAACATTGCAGCCCTCCCTCAAAAAATCGCCCCTCCTCTGCTGCCATGATCAGACTTTTAAAAAGCCTCCATTGCAAGCCCCAAGCCTCCCTATAGAGACCTCTTAGGACAGGGGTGGGGAACCTCTTTCGGTTCTGCACTAACAAGCCATGGCTTGTTAACCACGAACAACCCATGAAGAGAACCCATGGTTTGTTGTTGGGTTGTGAACTGTGGGTTGTTCACCATGGTTTGTTATCTCGGCTGGGTTCAGACAACATGATAACCGACTTTCAACAACAGCCCATGGCTCAACGACAACCCACACTCAATCCACACTCAACCTTTGAGTGTGGGTTATTGTGTTGTCTGAACCCAGTCATTGAGAGCTAACATACAGCATGTTAAAATCAGTGTGATAAAATATCAAATTCTACGTAAAGTACCCCTTGTATGCGGGAGGCCGACCTCTTCACCCAGGTCTTCCTAAACTGACTGTGCTGCGCACTTGGATTGTAGCACTCTGATGTTAGTTTTTTAATTGAGGATGTTTATCTTTCAATTTTAAATGTTTTGTATCTTCTGTTTTTAAATGTTTTAGCTGTGGTTGTTTTGTGGTTTAAGTTTTTATATTGTAAACCACTTTGAGATGTCTTTTTAGATATAGTCAAGCATATATAGATATAGATATATAGATATAGATATAGAGACACACAGACACAGACACAGACACACACACAGACACACACACACACACACACACACCAGATTAAAATAACCCTGGCTAGCCCTATTCATTCGAAGCCATTGAGGGTCTTCAAAAAATGCTCAGGCTCAAACTCAGATGAGTCACCTAAAGAGGATACGGTTATCATCAACGGTTGCTAGTCATGATGGCTATATATTACCTCCAGTTTCAGGGGGCAGTATGCCTGTCTCAATACCCACTGCTGGGGAACATGAGTGGGAAGATATTATTGCATTCATATCCTGCTTGTGGGCTTCCCATTGGAGGATCTGGTTGGCCACTGTGGGAATAGAAAGCTGGACTAGATAGGCTTTTTTGGGATGTTCTAGCATGACTCTTCTGATGTTTCATAGATTTCATAGAGTTGGAAGGAGCCTACCAGGCCATCGAGTCCAACCCCCTGCTCAATGCAGGAGACTAGAGGAGGGGTCTCCCATCCAAGTAATAACCAGGCCTGACCCTGCTTAGCTTTCCACGCTCAGACAAGCTGAGCCAGCGTGAGCCACAGGCCTGTATATTCTTATACTGTATATTCTTATACTGTATATTCCTATATGTTCTTATGCGTGGATTTGTGGGTCAAAGTTTCATCCCCACAACAAGTCCCACCTGTCCCTATAGTGACATCATTGGATACCACATAATCACAGTGACACCATGTTGTGCATTTCTGTGCTTATGCCACGTGGTAAGTACTCCCGCTTGTTTCCACTGAATTGTCTTCTCTTTTTTGCAATGCAATTTGTAGGCACCCATGGGAAGCAGCGAGGGGGGAGCATAAAAGCCCCCTTACCTTCTACACTAGGGTCCCGATCCAGATCAGGGCCTGAACTGGCAATTTGGGGGCAGGGATGACCCAAGACATTTTGCTGAGCATCAAATGCCCGGCCCCGCCGCCGCCGCAAGTCATGGTGCATCATGCCCAAAGACAGTCACATTATTTTGGCACAAGAGGCAGAAAATACCACAAACCCCTCTCATCTCAGTAAAAATGCAATAATAACAAAGTAAATAACAACTTGTTGCCCTTGAATGACACCCAAACTGTGCTGCCTGAGGCAGCCACTGCATTCTAACTAATGCAAGGCTGCAAAATCTCTTTCGGCCCAAGGGCCGGAAGCTCTCAGGGACTGCATTCCAGTGGTAGGTGGAGCCAAAGCCAAAAGAAGCAGGGCCAAAGAAACCCAAAATACCTGCATGTTTGAGCTCGAAGCTCTTCCTGCCAGTAACTGAGCCTTAGGAGAGACATTTCAACCTTTTAGAATTGGGGGGGGGGGGAGACTACAGAAAAACCAGGCAGGAAACCAGCAAACTTTGGGTGATTGGGGGAAAGGGGGTGGGGCCAGAAGAAGGGGGCAAGGCCATCTTGGGCCATCTGGAAGGCTGGATTCTGGCCACTGGAGGGCCGGATTCGGCCCCTGGTTCTGCACCCCTGACCTAATGGTAGAGCCAGCCCTGGGGTGTGTGCGTAGGAACTACACTCACATATAGTTTGGCTATTGCACTAGACTAGAGAGAGAGGGAGAACTGACCATAGGGACGCTGCTTTTGATGGCATTCTCATGGCCTGCATGATGTGTAATCCAGCTCTGCCTCCAGTGATGTCATATAGGCTGTAGCAAATAGGCATCTCCAACAGCTGTATACACAATAGTTGAGTCAGCCTTTGTCTCTCTTCTTGGTAAAAGGGATTGTTTTTTCCTGAGCCATACTGAAAACCTGCAGAACTAATTTCAGCAGAGCGCACAGAGAGAAAATCTGGAGTCAGCGATAGTGTTCTCAAACCTCCACCACTCTCAAAAAAAATGCTGCATCTGTCTCCAGTCTAAAAAAGCTAAAGCACAATGCCTATTGGGAAACTCCTCCTGGCTTGGCTACCAAGTACACAGTGAAGTTAGCTGCCAAATCTATACCGTGGGGAGTTCTGTGTCAAGTAACAGTCACTAAAAGCTCCAGGCTTTCTTTCACATGAGTACCATTCACAGCACTCCTGTGTGCATCCTCAAAGCTAAGTATGAGTTGAGTCACTATCCAAATATTTCACATCCCTAGATAAACTCAGGAGTAGGAGATGTTAGATGACAAGAGGGACCGTAGCGGCAGGCAGCTGCCAAGGAAAAAGGTGTCTCTGGCAAACCTTGGTATATAGTGATGCGCAGCTTCATAAAGAAGCTTGACGACTTTAATTATAGCAATATTAGGAAAGCTTTTAAAGCTCTCCAAAGTCAGATGCTCACCACCATTTCATCATTGATCCCTGGGGTGATTGATTCTGACATTATGTATCATTTGTGAACAATAAACGTTCAAAGCCAGATGGATGAGTGTGATGCTCCGCTTAAAAACAAAACAAAACAAAATTGTGCTTGTTTTTACCTGAAATCCACATGTAGTATACTCAGTTGAAAGACCAAGATTTAGCACTAGACCAGTGTTCTCCAACCTTGGGTGCCCAGATGTTTTTGGCCTACAACTCCCAGCATGCCCCAGCCAGCAAAGCTGGCTGGGACATGCTGGGAGTTGTAGGTCAAAAACATCTGGGGACCCAAGGTTAGAGAACACTGCACTAGACACTCCTTACAGGACACCACTTCTGTGGAATGAATCATCTGTCCAAAGACGTACACATGTTATTGAGAGATATACCCAATTAAGAGCACCGGAACTAGGGTGGCCACATATGAATCGCCAAAAAAGGGGAAATATATCACTAGGGGAAAAAAAAGGAAAAAAAAAAAGAGGGAACCAATTTGATTAAAATTTGCTATGCTAATTTATATGTATAGCTGCAAATTTAGAAATAATTATTATAATTTAAGTAGAAACAGTACATGCCCCCATAGTGTGGAAGACTGTGACCAGGTGACTGGTGTGCCTGGCTCAGTTGGCTATGCAGGTGCTGTTGATGGGCAGCTTCAAGGCACAGCTCTTCCTTCAGATGGTTCTTTATCTTTATACTGGACTTGAACTGGAGAGTCCTTCATATAGAGGATGCCTTCAAAATAGAGGACAGTCCTCTGACAGCCCTTCAGATAGAGGATTTCCATGATCATGGCTGAAAAGAAGACATATGGCCACTGTAAGGAGCAGACTAGTAAGGCCCAGCTCAGCTACAGAGCTCTAGACCAGAGCCAGTCCCCAAAAGAAGGCCTATGGTATGGCATGCCCAGCAGCCTTTGCAGGATGAAGCCCAGACAACCAATGTAGGACCAGGACTTCAGGCCACAACCAGATGAACCTCACTCCAGCTCTTCAGATAAACGGACAAGGGAACAGATAAGAAAATACAGTGTGTCAGATGGGTCAGACAAACAACCAGGGGAATGCAAGCAGGCAGACATCGGATGAGAATCCAGGGCAGGATGGAGAGTCAGAGAAACAATGGCAGCCTGGGAGCCTAACAACAGCCCCAGCCCCTAAGAAGCTGGGACTCCTGATCCAAAGGCCAAAGCCAACCTGGGAATGCTAAGCAGGTTCCTTTATAGTCCCAGCAGCAAACCAGGCTGCATCAGATCTCCAGCAACAAGTACAGTGTGGCATAGTGGTGAGACTGGGACTGGGACTCGGGAGATCCAGGTTCTAGTCCCTGCTCGGCCATGAAACTCACTAGTCCCTGCTCGGCCATGAAACTCACTGGGTGACTTTGGGCCAGTCACTGACTCTCAGCCTAACCTACCTCACAGGGTTGTTGTGAGGATAAAATGGAGAGGAGGAAGAGGAGGAGGAGAAGGAGGATTATATAAGCCACCTTGGGTTCCTTGCAGGAAAAAAGGCGGGGTATAAATATAATAAATAAATAAATAAATACAGCTGGATACACTAGCAGGAACAGAAGGGTCAAATTGTGGTCTCAGTCCTGACACTTACGTGCAACAATGACTTAGAGTGGCCATGTGTCTTCTTTTACAGAGGGCAGTCCTCTGTTTGAAGGTGTCCTCTATTTGAAGGGCTAGCCTGTTTAAAGATAAAGAACCATAACAACTTAGCACCTGGACAGCAGATAGAACAGGCAGGATGAGGAGCAATAGCAGCAGGTGACAATGGTGTTGAGAAGGTAGACGCACTGGAGACCAGAACTGCAGATGTGTGCCTCTGCTACAGCCAATTGTCATAGACCAGCAGCAGGACAGGCAATGTGAGATGGATCTTGGAGTTGCTCCTAAACAGCATCTGCAGAATTGTAAGGCATGATGGGCTTAACTTTGAAGAAGTAGGGCAGGCCAAACCAAGAACCCTCTCATGCTTCCTCTGATCTTACGGGCACTTTGTGCAAAGTGAGGAGAGTTGGGGTAGTGCCAGTCCCATAGCCCAGACAAATGTCCAACCTTCCTATACTCTGGAGATGGCCCAGGCCATTTCCATGATCATGGCTGAAAGTTTCTCAGCAGCTGCAGTCATGGAAATGGCTGATTGCTCACCATGTATATGGCCTTTCTCAACATGGCCACATACATGCATCGGGGACATTTAGCAGTGCGAACTGGACCCCTCTCTCTTGGGGATCTGTGTTGATTTCCACACATTCACGTAAGATGCACACCATTGTTTTTAAAAACATGGGATATGCTTTTAGCCTGCCTCCGTTTTTCTGTCCTGGCCTGAGACACTAGATAGATTTTCAAGAAACGAGTTTGATTTTAAGCAGCTGTGCTATGAAATTGTGCAACATGGAATGCAGCACGTACATTGCCGGTGAGAAAGTCACAGAGCCACAGTGTTGGAATTTACAAATTGCCTTTTGGAGATGTGGATTACACAGTTCCTTCTGTCTCTTTTGAAAGGGTTCTGCTTTCATTGCCTTTTCTCTGGACACTAATTTTAGCACTAATTTAATAGTACGTAGAATTCTGATTTGAGCATTCAGGAAGTTTGTGACTAGTATCCGGCTCTTAGAAAATGAAAAGAAAGGTTTAAAATTAAAACTCATCCTAATTACTTGCCAGTATAATAAACACTACTGGATGAACACTGAGCCTGGCTTCTCCTTTTTTGGGGATCTTATTATTTCTGATAACTTAATCCCTAAATCTTGGGGCAGAAGGTAGATTGGGAACTACTGGTAGAGCTCTTGATGACTTGTGGTAGGTCAGCAAGGGTTTTAAACTTCCAACTATTTAATAACAACTAGAAGTCTGTCTGTCTGTCTCTCTCTCTCTCTCTGGCTACCAAAATGAAGAAAACTTGGGAGGGGGAGGAATTAGGAGTGTTTTTCTGTGTGAAAAGGCTAAGACCTCTGTCCTGACAATGAAAACAAATTCCAGGACTGCTGAGCACGTGCTCAGAAGTATCCTTTATGCTGTTCTAATTCTAATTGTATGTCTTGCCCCACTAAGTAACAATGCAAACACTTGACTCCACTTGATAGATCTTGGGGATCTAGTGGGGGTGGGGAGAAAGTAGATCCCATAAGCCCACCCCTGTCTTAGGGCATGGCACAGTCATCCTTTTATTTTATTCTTATTTTTAAGGAAAATATCATATAGTAAACAGGATAACTTCTTTTTGCGAGTGTGTGTAAGAGTTTTGTCATCACAGAACACCTTTTTCTTAAAAGTATCTCTCCTACAAGAAGGAAATTATGCACAGTCTCATCTACAATAACTGACCTGAAATTGGAATGAGGCTTCATAAGGAAACATCCAGTTCCTAACCTAATACTAAAGCGGTTGCAGGGTGGGGGGATTTCTTAGGGGGAAAGTACCAGGTGGAAAGGTGTAGTTAATATTTCCTCCACTAGTCAATTCTTCTCTTCAAGTACACCACAAGCAGTTTTAAATCATCTTTCCTCAGCTGTGCTCTGCACCCAAAAGTGACCCTGGCTTTAGAGAAGTTATAAGAGTGGAAAGCCAAATTAATCTGGGCTCCTTTCTTCTGATCATTTTTCAATTTTGCTGTCGTATTTTCAAAATGTTCGCTTTGTAATCATATGGGCTTAAAGAAAGAAAAGAAATAGAGGGACTGTTGAAATTACAGCAAGACTCCAGAACCATTCAAATGTGCCTTAGGAGACTCATGCCGCCCAGGAAATATATGCCATTTGCCACCAGATCTAAAAACTCAGAGAACCTTTGGGACAAAGGTTTTGAATATATACTGGAAATCTACATTGATTTGCTGCAATGTTCTTGTTTTGTCTCTCTGAAAGTATATTGCTCACAATCAGGGCTCTAATATTAATCCCAATAATACTCCAATAATAGTAATTGTTCAGTGCTGGTGGGAAAGCAAATTGCTTCATTGCCCAGCCAGGGCCTTCAAACTACAGTTTGTCTTGCTTGCCATTCTTTTCATTTAGTGGAAGCTGTTTCTTCCTGATCAACTTTCCGCCCAATTTTCTGTTGATGCACGAGCACAAATCCGATAAAAGCAATGCATTTTCTACGGTGACAAATCAGCGAGAGAAATTGCTAAGTGCCAAAACCTTGCCTCTCTGAAAACGTACTGTTCGTATCGAACGTACCAGATTCCAGAGCATATGGCAGGCCTGCCAATTTGTGGAAAGCTGTGTCACATGTCAGCTTCTGTCACATCGCTAGGCAGTGTTCTGAAGCCAAATATGCCCCCACGTGATTTTTGCCTCTCGCAAAACGGATGTGCGCGCGTCTCGGGCTGCAAAATGCTTCCTTGGTTTTGGACAAGCACTATCCGTTCTCTGCTGCTTCTTCTCCGATGTGTCGCTCAGAGGCAAGTGAAACAAAGAAGGCCTAAGTCAGAGGTGCAGAACCTTGGGCCGGGGGGGCAAATCCAGCCCCCCCCCACGGTCCTCCAGATGGCCCCACCCTTTCCCCCCAACCACTGATGGTTTGGTGGTTTCTGGGCTTTTGTGCCTTTCCCCCACATTCTAAAAGGTTGAAATGCCTCTCCTAAGGCTGAGTTACTGGCACTAAGAGCTTTAAGGTAAAATAGGCTGGTATTTTTTTGCAGTTTTGGCCCTGTGCCTTTGCCTTTGGCCCTGCCAAACTCACAGACCAAAATGTTATATTCGTAAATGCAGTCGGCATGATTGACCCTCAGAACGATCATGCAAGAAACAGAGGGAGGTGCCTCATACTGAGTCAGACCATTGGTCCATCTAGCTCAGAGTATTGTCGACACTGACTGGCAGTGGCAACAGTAGCTGGTGGCTCCCATGTCAGTGGGGTGGTGTATCCACTCTGGGTTTCAGCCTGAACTTTAAAGGAGCTATCCACGGTGCTGAACCTAAATTTCCCCCGTATTCAGCACCATGGATAGCTCCTGAAAAGCTCAGACTAAAGCCCAGAGTGGATACACCGCCTCACTGACATGGGAGCCACCAGCCTCCACTGGTGGCTCGCCAGGGTTTTAGAGAAGAATCCGTTCCAGCCCTATGTGGAGATGCCAGGGATTGACCTTGAGACCTTCTGCATCAGAGCCAGCCCTCCCATGAAGCAGGGTGAGTTGCCTGCATCAGGTGGCAGAGTAGGAGGAGCAGCAAACAAGCTGCGCTGCCCCCACCAGGAGAGCCCGCTGCCACCGTCCTGCCTCCTCCAACAGGTGCTCTGGGGATCCCTGCTAGCCACCCTCCCACCATGGCATTTGCCGCTCTCTGGAGCAGCTGCCCGCCCCCTGTATCCTTCGCTGTGCGTCCCCTTACTTTTGCTGCTGCACAGCCAGAAAAAGCAGCCATTGGACTCTCATGAGGGCTCACCTGTATCTCGCGAGACCCAGGTGACCAAGAAGACCCTGCATCAGCTTCTTCTGGCCGTGCCACTCTTCATAGGGCTGCTGAGCGGCAAAAGTAAGGAGGTGCACGGCCGAGGGTGGGTGGGGGGATGCAATGTGGTGCCAGGAGGAGTATGTGTTCTCTCCCACCACAGGCAGCGAGAGAGCTTGTGCTGGGGGGGCTTTTCTGCATGCAAAGTGCGTCTTCTCTGCCCTTGAGTTACAGGCCTTCTACATGAGGAGTGGGTCTGTGTGGGTGTGTTAGGGTGATTGTTGGGCAATAGACTACGTAACACTTATTTCTTCATCAGCAACTTTATAGATTCATAGATTATAGAGTTGGAAGGGGCCTAGAAGGCCATCGAGTCCAACCCCCGGCTCAATGCAGGAAACTAGAGGAGGGGTCTCCTATCCAACTAATAACCAGGCCTGACCCTGCTTAGCTTTCCACGCTCAGACAAGCTGAGCCAGCGTGAGCCACAGGCCTGTATGGAACTTCAGAGCACGTTGGGTATGTCTGTTCAGGTCTTTAACAGTTTGTGTAAAAGCTCTCAGAAATGGATAAATACGTCTCAGCGCAAATTTACATGTCTAAGAGAAAGTGAACAGACTCTCTAATTATATAGGTATACACATATGCTTCCACAAGACCAAAGTCCGTGCCAAGCCAGACTGCTCGCTACCTCAGCAGCCCTCCCCAAGACAGGCCGTTGCCAAGCAAACGAGCGGCAGGCTCCAAAACGGCCTCGCTGCTTATTCCCTTCCTGGCACTTTGACTTGGCAAAGCCCAGGGAGGGGAGGAGGCAGCCAGCCAAGCTGGAAGCCGCTCATGAGTTTCTCGTGCGCTGCTTCTCACCTGGCCTGCTCCAGTCTCCAAGCGCACTTGTTCAGGGAGTGGTATCTGCCCACCCAAAAAGCGGCACGTCTGCGACTCACGCACCATTTCCGGCTGCGCAGAATGACAGCGTGCTTCGGAAGCCTTCAGGGCAAGCTCTCTTTTGATGTTCTCCACCCTTTCTCTCAGCATCTCTGGCTTTCTTCCCCTGCTGTGAGTGTCAGGGGAAGGGGAGTCAGGAAGGAGGCCAGGGAGGGGACGGGAGAAGCCTTGCTCAGTGAGGGAAGAGGGAGAAATGAGCCGCACTTGATGTGGTGAGGGGAGACATGTCAGGATTTCTAGACTGGCAAGTGAGCAAATGGGCCCTTTGTCCTAACACAGCGTGGTTGAACAAGCAAATGGGGAAGCTGATTTAAACACACACGATAGCATACTAAACCGAAATGTTGCTGCTTTCTCACAAAGAACAGAGAACGTCCAGCTAAGTCATTGCTCTTGTGTTAAGTCAGCTTAGAAATTTAGGAAGACCCCCAACCCATTAAACTTATTGCATGGAGATGAGCTTTTCTGATATTACTGTTGTTCCAGTGAAGCAGCGGTGTTGGACCTCTTTCAGACCGGGGGCCAAATTCAATTTTGGGGAAGCTCTTAGGGACTGCATTTCAGTGATGGGGCAGGGCTGTAGACAAAAGGGGCAGGGACAAAATATCCCAAACACCAGGATATTTGAGCTTAAAGCTCTTACTGCCAGTAACTAAGAGCTTTTCTACACTAGGCTGTTAATCGGCTATTAATCCAGTGTTATCTACTTTTGGTTTCATTGCAGAACTGAGAACTGAACACTACATGAAGAACATTTCCTTTCCTGCTTTTTTGCTACATAACCTGTAGGTGGCACGGTGGTATGGTGGAATACCGCAAATACATATGTGGAAATAGTGCTTTCTTTCACCTTCACAATTAAATGCCACATTTTCCCCGCTCAAAAAAACAAACAAAACCTCGCCGAAAGTGCTCATAGGTACTGAACTGAAACTGGAGGGTCAGGACATCATCTAAAGAACAGATAAACAACCATGAGTAGGGAATGATGAGCGCACAATAAATGCCTTGTGTAGAGAAGTCCTAAGCTTTAGGAGAGGCATTTCAACCTTTTAGAATGGGACAAACTATCCCAAAGCCAGGAAACCATGAAATGATTGGCAGTCGGGGGAAATGGGGTGGCTATCTGGGGAACCACAAAGGGCCAGATTTGGCTCATGGGCCTGAGGTTCAACACCCCTGCGTTAGAATCATAGAATCATAGAAAAGTAGAGTGGGAAGGGGCCTACAAGGCCATCAAGTCCAACCCCGCCCTGCGCAATGCAGGAATCCAAGTCAAAGCATCCCCGACAGATGGCTGCCCAGCTGCACCTTGAATGCCTCCAGATTGGGAGAGCCCACCACCTCCCTAGGTAATTGGTTCCACTGTGTTATTGCTCTAACAGTCAGGAAATTTTTCCTGATGTTTAGGTGGAATGTGGCTTCCTGTAACTTGAGCCCATTATTTTATTTATTTATTTATTGTATTTTTAAATCGCCCATCTAGCCGGTACCCGACCACTCTGGGCGATGTACAATAAAACAAAACAGATTAAAATACACTTAAAACCGTATAAAATGTTAAAATCCTAACTCACCCCATATTCCCACCTGAAAAGCCATGTTTTTAATTAATAGCGGAAGCTCATCAAAGAGGGGGCATGGCGGAGGTCACTGGGGAGAGAGTTCCACAGTTTGGGGGCCGCCACAGAAAAGGCCATCTTCCTAGTCCCCTCCAGCCTGGCTGCTCTGGCTGATGGGATAAGGAGAAGGCTGTCCGGGACGGATCTTGTTGAGCAGCCTACTTGATGTTGCTGGAGGCGCTCCTTGAGATAAACTGGACCAGAGCCGTATAGGGTTTTAAAGGTCAAAACCAACACCTTGAATTCGGCTCAGCAAACAACTGGTAGCCAGTGCATCTCCTTGAGCAGCGGAGTGATGTGATCACGCTGGCGGCTGCCTTTAATAAGGTGAGCCGCCGCGTTCTGTACCAGCTGTAGCTTCCGAACCATCTTCCAGGGTAACCCCATGTAGAGCGCATTACAGTAGTCAAGGCGAGAGGAGACCAAGGCATGAACCACTGATGGTGGGAGCAGATGATTAGGAAGGTAGGGGCGCAGCTGCCGTATCAGGTGGTGTTGATATAGCACCGTCCGGCTCACAGCTGACACTTGAGCCTCCATGGACAGCTGGGAGTCTAGAATGACCTCCAAGCTGTGGACCTGATCCTTCAGGGGTAAATGCACCCCATTCAGCACCAGGTCCACATCCCCATACCTCCTCTTATCTCCCACCAGTAGTACCTCGGTTTTGTCGGGGTTCATTTTCAGCATTATTCCATCTCCTGCAAACTGGGATGATCGAGAAGAGATCCTGGCCCTCCTCTGTGTGACAACGTTTCAAGTACTGGAAGAGTGCTATCATATCTCTCCTCAGTCTCCTCTTCTGAAGGCTAAACATGCCCAGTTCTTTCAATCTCTCCTCATAGGGCCTTGTTTCCAGTCCCTTTATCATATTTGTTGCCCTCCTCTGAACCCTCTCCAGTTTGTCTACATCCTTCTTAAAGTGTGGTGCTCAGAACTGGACGCAGTACTCAAGATGAGGCCTAACCAGTGCTGAGTAGAGGGGAACTAGTAGTTCCCACGATTTGGAAGCTATACTTCTATTAATGCAGCCCAAAATAGCATTTGCCTTCTTTGCAGCCACATCACATTGCTGGCTCATATTCAGTTTGTGATCTACCACAATTAATCCTTCTCACTTGTAGTATTGTTGAGCCAAGTGTCCCCCATTCTGTAACTGTGCATTTGATTTGGTTTCCTTTCCCTAGGTGCAGCACTTGGCATTTATCCCTATTAAATTTCATTCTGTTGTTTTTGGCCCAGCACTCCAGCCTATCGAGATCGCTTTGAATTTTGTTTCTGTCTTCCAGAGTATTAGCTGTTCCACCCAACTTTGTGTCATCTGCAAATTTGATAAAGCAACAATAGGTAGTCAAAATAGACACCATAAGCCTCTTTATGAGTCAAAATTCAAAGGGTTAGAGCCTACCAGAGCATAGCTAAAGGCAGTTTGGTAACTTATGGTGGCACTGTGGAGAAGACCAAAGAAAATATGTAGAAGAAAATAACATAGAACCTCATGTACTGTCTAATTTGCACCTGAGAAATGCGTCCATGTGACTGGAGCCCCATATAGGCCACAATGTTTGCAAGTAACTCGCTATTCAGATTGCCTCCTATTGCACAGACCAGGGGTGCACAACCTGTAGGCTACATGCAGTCCTTGGCTATGAGTTGTATGGCCCCCACCACACAACTGCTCGGCCAGTGGGAAAGACCACAGAAAGGAAAGCTTCAGAATGACTGGTAAAAGGAGGCTTCCTTCAGCGGTAAGCAGGGAAACCTGTTTCCATCTCAGATGACTGATTGGAGATAAGCACAATTTCAAGACATATAAACTCTAAATATCCTGCTGGGTATTTAAATGCCAACCATTGTGGGCAGTGGCACACAGAGAAGAGTGTCTAAGGATGACCTTAACAGCTGAGCAGGAGAAAGGGCCAACAGTATTGGCTCCCTCTCTGTGGAACTCCCTGGCTGTTGATGTCAGGCAGGCACCAACTTTATTTTGTCTTTGGTGCCTGCTGAAGACAGTTTTATTTAAACAAGCCTTCCTTGACTAACCAGTCACAGTTTTATTGGCACAATTTGATTTCGAAGGCTTTATTTATGTGTTTCGATTATTATGATGATTCCCCCCCCCCTTTTTTTAATTGTTCACTGCTCGGATATTTGACTGGATGTAGAGTGGTATATAATTCTTGTAAATAAATAAATATGGGAGAAGACGGTAGACCGTTCTAAGCTATTTAGGGCTTTAAAGATCTGCACCAACACTATGATTCAGGCCTAGAGGCTGACTGGCAACCACCGTGGTTGAGGCAGCACTAGAGTAATACCTTTGAAACAGCCAGTCCCAGTAGGCAGCCTTGCTGCTCTATTCTGCACCAACTGAAGCTTCCAGAGGAAGCTCCACATATAACACATTGCAATAATCCTGGCGAGAGCTTACCAGTGCATGGATAATATAGCCAGGCTATATTAGCCAGGGTTGTAGCTGATACATCAGCTGAAGTTGATACTTTGTGACACCGAGGCCACTTGGACCTCAAGAGACAGAACTGCTGGATCGACGAGCACCCTCAAACTAATGAACCTGATGCTTTAGGGGGAGTGCAACCCCATTGAGAGCAGGTTGAACAACACTTAACCAGGCAGGTGAACGACCTCACTAACAGGACCGCCATCTTGTCTGGATTGAGTCTCAGTTTATTGGCCCTCAATCAGCCCATTACTGATTGAGTCCAAGCACCGGTTCAGGATAGTCACTGCCTCACCTACATTTGATGAAACGGAGAGCTACACCCCTGCTGTAGCACAACTCCTGCCCGACTGAACTTACAAATCCTTAATGAGTGTGAGAAAAACAGGGCATCTCTGTGCCTTTGTGCTGCATGCCCCAGTTATATGTCCTAGGTTTGTTCTTTCAATAAGACCACATTTTGTCAGGTTCAGGATGTGGTTAACTTTTGTAAGAAGAGGCATAGAAATGGACTCCCCATTAGCCTTTCTGAAAAAGCTTTCAATTGTTCAGTCTCTGTTTTAAGAGTGTGGGGTTGTTGCCCTGCAGTCATCTCTTTGCATTCTGGTTCTGGATTCTTTTTGTGCTCGTTGACACTACTCAGTTCTTCTCCTTCAACTTATACTCTCTTAAGTGGTATATATCCAACCATACACAAATTGTTAAGAAATGTCTATTTACACCCGGAGGAAATCATATCCATATGTGAAATTGGACAAATAAATTTCCATGGAATAATTTGTCTAATCCATTGGGAATCAGGCGAATCGTAGGAGTAAGAAACAAGCATGAACACACAAAGAAGTTGTCTAGAAATGGATCTGAGCATGACTGTGGCAAACAGGCCACTTTGACCAAAAAAGGGGGGGGGGATATTCCTAGCTAATTAGTTAAGTCAGGCGATTACCATGGGCAAATCCACAAACGGTTTTTTCCTGACCCATAACCACCACCACCCAGATATAAAGCTCAGTCCTCAAACCAGAATTCTGGATGGATGTGTACTAAGTATTGTGTCCTCAATACATGATTATGCAGCTGACATTTAATGAAAAAGCAGGCCCCTACGATGATGAGGCAAGCCGTTTGTATGCTTGTGTTTGTCCCTACAAAAAGACGTAGCAAATTAAATTTTCTTGTGTGTCCCAAAATATCTGCATCATTTAAAACCACTCTTGGTTTGAGCCCGCTACTCTCCTCTAAACATCACCAGTGTTTCTACCGTATTATCCTCCCTCTCTACAGGCTATTTCTAGGACCCTGTAAAAAAAAAACCTACTTCTGATTTGAGATGATAAGGAAACTTTAGGCTACCTTGTACCATCAGGCCAGAAAATCCTGTGACACTTTTCAAAATGGAAAGAGGAGTGTGTATTCTCTTCATTTTGGATATTATGCTTTATGCTTCCTGCTTGCCTGGCTTTGAAGCGTTCCCCTGGGTCTCTTTCTTTGAATCTGCTGCATATTTTGGAAGAAGACAGTCACAATTCAAATCAAAATGCAGCTTGAAAACTTTCAAATGTTCATTTTATACAGCAGAGTTGTGTCAGTTATGTACTTTTCATGACCTTGTTTCCTTTACTATAGTGTATATTATTATTATTATTATTATTATTATTATTATTATTAACTGCTAAGAGACATTAAGACTGCAATCCTATGCCCACTTACCCAGAAGGAAGCCCCATTGAATTGGGTGGTACTTTCTCCTAAGTAGATGTGCAGAAGATTGTTTTGTTAATCTTTTAGATCAGCCTTACCCAATGTGCTGCTCCCCAGATGTTTGGACTACAGCTCCCATCGGCCTCAGCCCCAATGGTCAGGGATGATGGAAGTTGTAATACAAAGCATCTGGAGGGCATCATATTGGGGAAGGCTGTTTTAAATTATGTATGGCTAAATGTAACTCCCACCCCCAATTTTTTAAAAGAAACAAGAAAAAGTATATCTCTCAGTAGCTTTTCACACTGGACCACTCCATTCTCCATTCCTGGAAAATCTGGTGGAGCTGTCAGGCAGGGATGGCACTTCAGTAGTTCCACTCTTTGGGAAGAGGCCAGCTCAGTCCTATGGGGATTGGTGTTATTACCAATGTTATTATTTAACATCTGTATGAAGCTGCTGGATGATATCTAAAGCTTTGCAGCTGGGCGCCATCGATCTGCTAATAACAGCAAGCTCTATATTTCATTAATGTAGTGTCGAGGAGCCACTGTCTCCATCTTGAACCAGTATCTGGAAAGTGTGGTCAAGTGGATGCAGATAAACGCAGTTGAATCAAGACGAGACAGAGGGGATGCTGATAGGGAACATTTGGGAACTGGAGGGGACTGGTCACCTTGTCTAACCAGGTGAAGAATTTAGGGATGCTTCTAGATACAGCCCTGCTTTTTGAAAATTAGGGCTAGGAGTGCTTTTAAACCAACTGCATTTGTTGTCCCTCCTCCTCCACCACCACCATCACCACCACAATCATCATCTATATCCCCAAAGTACCCTGGGTACTTTTAGTACTTCTACTAAAAGTACCCAGGGTAGCATATAGCGTAATCATGAAACCATACAATGCAATCAATAAAAATGCATGTACATGTCTAAAAACAATAACAATACACAACCAACACAAAAACAAAGCAAAGCAAAAACAAAAAACACCATACCATGTTGTAAGGCAGCCGTGAAATCTGTGTATGTTTCCCTTCCATTTACTTACCAACCATGAAATTTGCGTATATTTCCAGTAAAAAATTTAAAAAGTGCAAATTTTCCAGTTTTAAAAAAAACCCAACCTCTTGGAGGTGGCAGAACGGGATGAAGCAAGCGGGGCACCAGCACCAGCGGGACTTACCCACCCACCCCAAGGGGTCCCATTCACTCCGTTCCATTCAGCTGCCCTCTCGGGATGTTGTTGTTGTTGTTGTTGTTTTAGAACTGTCAGGGAAAAGTAACTGCTCCAAAGAGGAGCCGTGGAAAGGGGAGGGGTTAATATCTTCCCTTTCTGGAGTAGCTGCAGACCTGGGGAAGTGTTGAGAATGTGGACGGCACTGGGGACTGTCAGTTCAAAACTTGGAATCCAGAAGATTACACTGCCAGGGGGGAGATCTTGTCGCCAGTGCCACACCCTTTTGGTGCACCTACTTCCCCCCCCCTTTACCTGTGATTTTCAATTGACAGCTCGGCAACTGTGCGCAAATTAGCTATACGCAGTCTTACCATGTCAGTTTCCATCTATGTTACCAACTGCACTTCACTCCTTGTTTTTTGACAGCTGAAACATACAAGGACATCGACTAGGTAAGACTACATATATCAGACAGCTGTAAGTATGCACTTGTGCACAAAAATCCCAAACAAAAAAACAAAAAAACCCGAAGACATTTGCGCACATTTCTGGGGCCAAAAATTACAAATTAAAAAATGTGATGAGCAAGTGATGGTCACTCCAAAATGCTGCTTGGGTATTGGTAGAGGGGCTATCACTGGCGGTGGCATGGGCAAAATCACAACGTGTGACAGGGTTTTTTGCTGCTCTTACCGAATGGCTCACTAGCTGATCCCGGCAACCCATGATAGAATTGGTCTCCCAGGTTCAGATGACATGACCTATAATTCTGTTCTCCCAATTTATGTATATCTTTTGGAATTACAATTCCTAAATATTTAATTACACTATTAATCTTAACATTACTTTTTTCCCTACACATTTCCATCTCTTCCCTTTTGCTATAATTAAACAACAAAATCTTAGACTTATCCCAATTAATCTGTGTAGCCCCGTTACTTCCCCAAACTCCTTTAAGTGATTCTCCAACCTATCCATATTTTCTATAGGATTTTCAATTGTTAAAAGAGTATCATCTGCAAAGAGATTTATTTTGGTCTTCTCCTTAATCCCTATCCCACATAGATTCCTATCTTCTCTAAGTACATTTGCTAAAATCTCTTGGGTCAAGCACCCCTAGAACAAACCACGGATTGTCAGGATGGCTTGTTGCCCAAAATGAAGCCACCCTGCAGGAAGCGGTCTAGGTTCGGATGACAGGACAGCCCACCGTGACTCGTTATGTGAATCCAGTCATTGAAACAAAGCAAAATAGTTGAACATATTAAACTTTTACCTCACAAAAAGTCGGTTTCTTCACACCCTCCCATGTTTTCTTACAGCTTTTCCCATCTTTTCCCTTAATACAGAAAATCCATTAAAGAGAAAAAGGATGGAACATCTGCGCAGTGTCTTCTGACCGCTATCGCTAGGAGCCCTTGGAAGCACCCTATGTCGGTATCTGTACGTAGCCTTAGAATGTAATCCTTCCAATGGTTATCAAGGATAAGATGATAGAAAAAGGAAGGTTGCTTTCTCTCACTCCTCTCAAAAAAGAGCTGTTCCTTACAGAGTTGACCCATAATCGTGTGCTTCTCCCCTCCCCGCCAGCACCTGCAGAACACAATCTGAAAAATGTCAGTCCCTTTTAGACAGTGTTCTCCAACCTTGGGTCCCCAGATGTTTTTGGCCTACAACTCCCAGCATGCCCCAGCCAGCGTAGCTGGCTGGGGCATGCTGGGAGTTGTAGGCCAAAAACATCTGGGGACCCAAGGTTGGAAAACACTGCTTTAAGAGGATGTGTAGAAACTATGTATCTTTATCTGTTTTTTTATGTTTTGTAATGTTTTTATTTTGTGAGCGACCTCTCAGTGAAGTTATGATGTAACAGTGCAGGTCAGAAATCTGTCTTTGATACTGCAGATTGGGTGTTAGATAGCTATGGCTGCATTGGTTACAGTTGCTATGGAATGGAGGCTTCAAGATGACCGTTTGGAAATGACTAGGGGGAGAAGCTGCCTTGGTTTATATAGGTAGCAGATGAATAGTAAAATACGATTTGGCTTGGCCGAGGGGTGCAGCGGGGGGGGGGGTGAAGCGGGTGGCTACATGGGGCACACAGGCTGCATGCTGCCCACCCCTGCTTTATTCCCTTTGTGATATCTTATCTTGCCATTCTTTTGAAACGTTATCAAGTCCAGCTGCAGTAAAGTATAATTTAAATGCCTGTTCCCATCGCTTCTAGTTTTCAGACAAATTGCCTTGCAAGGCCAATGGAGGAGGAGCCCGGAACGAATCCATATCTTCACGCAAACTTTCAACTGCAGAGGAAAAACAAACAAACCAAGTCCACACCGACTTCTGACACCATGTGATACCCTTACTTAAACAATTACAGTCCCATCTAATGTGGGTGCCCGTAACCCTCCAAACTCGGAGGATTACAGGCATCCAATGGAAGGCGGGAGGAGCACAGTGGCTAGGATTGCCTCCACACTCCCATCACCCTCCAAAACATTTAGATGGCCGATTTTGGCCATCTAAATGTTTTACCTCTCTTTGTGAGGAGGAGAGGCTGAGGCACTGCCTGGATTCCTTGGAGGATGGTGGTGCCTCACTCCTCCCCTCCCTGCCCCTGGGAATGCCGTACCCCGCTCCAGTTCCGAAGACGGTCTTCCATCTTTGGAGCCAAGTTGGCACGGAAAGAATTGCGCCAGTTGAGGGAGGAAGGGCGCTTCGTGGGCAGAGTCCCCACTGCGACTTTCAAAGGTGTTTCCGAGGTTGGAGCGAGTACCCCAACCTATCCTATGGCCCCCTAGACAAGGTCAGGAGGCCTGATAGGATTGTGCCCTGAATAAACTTCTTAATTTTGTTCATCTTATAAACTTGTGTCTAGTGGTGGTATCTATCCCATGCCTATGCCATAGGAACTAAGCTGCTGGGTTTCTGAGTGTAAGGGTCAGAGAGTTTATTTTGGTGGCAGTGATTAAAGACTTTAGAGTTGGGACAGCAGGTCCTAACAGTGAAATTGATTTGAGAGCTTTAGTAAAAAAACTGTGGCAGGGAGTTCCACGCCTTAACGTTTTGTCACAAGGTCCTTAAAAATGTATCATTTTACTGCTGCATTTCTGTAAGGTAATTGATGGCTGTGTGATCTAAAGCAGTTTTCTCATACTTTTATTTGCAGTGTCTACCTAACATACACATATTTGCCCTGCCTAATGTACTGTTGTTTCGTTCATTTTGTGTATGTTGCTTTGTGAGGACTTAGCCCTAAGAAGTGGTAAGTAAATACTTGGCATAAATAAATTAAATATATATATACTAATGGAGCAGCATCTGAGAGCTGTGCCACTGCAAATTCTACAGCACTGCAAGGCTTTGGGGAAATGCCTCATGAATTGCATTCTGCTTCATCTTGAAAAGATTATTGCCCAAGCGGGTGCTTGGCTTGCTTGTGCAGACAGGCCGGCTGGCCCAGAGACTGCACTTAAAGTGGGAGCCATGTGTGTGACTTGTTTGCTATCATATCATTAATGTTCCCAGAATCATAGAAGTGTATCACTTCAAGAGAGCTAAGAAAAAAATCATTCTAGTCCACCATGGTTTTTTTTATGTCAGAGCTCTTGTGTTTTTAACAGTCCACAAAAAACAGAGATAAAGCCAATGCAGCCGTTCTAATCTCAGCACTGTGGTGACAGGAAACACTTTACCTGTTGAATGGCTGCCTAACAAATATCTGTTGAACAGCCCTGCAGGGGGGAAAATGTGACCATCACTCAAATACCCTGGCAGTTTTGCCCACTAGTTTAAAGTGGTTTAAATTTAACCACTTACTGCAACTTACCAGAGCTTCCTACTGAATCACAATTTAATTTAAAATAGTAGCTAATTGTTATTATTTTCGATTTGTGACCCAAATATAAGAGTAGCCTTAAAAATCACAAAGAATCGTATCCTAATAGCTTTTCGAGGATTTGTGTTTTTCAGCTTTTCAAAAACCTGTAATTGGCCCAGTCGAATAACCATCAGATATTCGAAAGAAGACCTGAAGAGGAGGTGGTTGTAGCAAAGGGTGCAGAATTTCTACTTGTTTGTGCGACTGAGCACAATATCAATATTCCATCGCACTCTATTGTGGCGAATGACATCTGGCAGCTAATCCCTTTTGTTCAACCACTCTAGTCCACGGTGGCAGGCAGTTACAGCTCACTTTCATGTCTGAACATAAATGTAATTTCATACTCTTAAGTGCACTGGCATTCACTTACCACTGTGGAAAGAGGCTATTCCTTGAGGGATATGCATTACAACAGAATTGTTCTCCAAGACTGACATCAGGTATTTGTTTCCTAGCTTGTCTAGGCTTGGCACACAAAATCCTCTTTGGTGCCCAGTGGTAATCGCTCACTTCAGGCCCAATCCAAGTCCTACTGAATGTTTTGGAAAGGCTCCCAACGGCCTTAGCGGGAGACTTGCATCAGCTTTTTGTCTTGCCAGAAATCATTCTGTTCTTGAGAGGAGGGAAAAGGCCTGTTCCAATTATGTTATTTGAAAATGTTCAGTAAAGCAGCTACCAATGCCATCCAAGTGTTGATGTTCACATGACTAGTGCTAGAGCCCAGCAAGATTAGGTGGTTGTGGGAGGATGTTACTGTGTGACCCACTGACCAGTATGGGGGGTACTCAGTTGGGATTGCATCAATTCCCATTTCCCACTTTGTACATGGCCCTGAGGAAGGTCAGATGTCTCTCTGTCTTGGTGCCCATGACCTTCTCCGGTGCCCTTCACAAATATGCAATCACTGGGACACACACAAGAGCCCTGGGAAGCAAAATGATGGAGCACTACATACCATGGAACCATCTTCAAAGGTAGCCCCAAGTACAAGAAGTCTTCCTAGATATGACAAGTGGTCTATAAATTGATGGAAAGTTTGATTAAATAAGTAAGATAGTTAGAAAACAATATCTTTCTTGGTGTTTCTATATAAGTACCATCTATATAAGAATATTTACATACCTGCACAAATCCAAGATACTCTTCTCTAAGCCAGTCAAACACATTATGATTTTCAGAAACAGTTAATGTATGGACAAACAATACACTGAATGAAAATATTGGAAAGCGAAATTTTTGTATCTTGTTCTTAAGGAGGACAGAATAGGCAAGGTGTACTTGCCTACAAGTTGTTCCTCTATTCACATAGACCTGGTTCACACATTATTTATTTATTTATTTATTTAATACATTTTTTAAATAATGTATTATTTTTATAATATATAAAAATGTATTAAATAAATAAAATGATGCTAACCCATGGTTTGATTTAACCCATGGTTAACCCATGGTTTGTTGCCTTACCCAGGATTTGTCTGGCAGACAACTGAACAAACTCCAATCCCTCAATTTCTCAATCCCTGGGTTGTTTGTTACCCTCCTCCTTTTCCCTGCTCCCTCTTTGTATCCCAAATGCCTTTGTGGCACCATAGTATGGGCATGTAAAGTGACTGGGGTTTTTTGACCACTCTTGCCTGTCACCTCTGAGCCAGGCGAATCAACCCAGGAACAACCCACAGTTCTGGGTTCACATGGTTTAAACATCCCAGAGTTCACGACCCAACAACAAACCACGGGTTCTTTTTCTGGGTTGTTCATGGTTAACAAACTATGGTCTGTTAGCATGGCTGGGCTCACACAACACGACAGCTTTCGTCTCCTTTCTCTCTTCTCTCCATGTTCCCTCCTGCCCTCCCTTCTCCCCATTTGTTCAATAGATTGCTATCACATGACCCCCCTTCATGAGTGAAGTGTGTGAAAGGCCCATGACACAATTTCCAGGGAGGGCCCCTGCTGCTGGCCCCACCCTTGGCATTGAATATGTCGCTGGCCCCACCGCCACGCTTCCATGCAGTCTGGACCCCCGGCCCATGAGAAAGGTTCTAGGGCGTGATAAGAATCACTGAGAATTTTAGATTCAGCTCTACCCTAAGCATTCAGAGACACAATCAAATATCTAGATAAAGTTGGTCACAAAAATCCTCCTTGAAGTTTTCCTGCACATGCCCCACTGAAAAGCCCAGAAGGTAAGCAAGAGCAGGGTAGTTTTCTCACACAGGGTCCATTCATTTCCATGGAAGTTGCACAGACTATTTTTCTGCTGGACTGTGCCCTGAAATAATTTTGAGAGAGCCATTGAGAACATCTCTTTATATCCCTTATAATTTAAACATGTTGCTTTGAAGGGGGGGGGCAGTGATGTTATTAAAATGATGTGTTTGGTCATGTTGGTTGGTGAAGGGACATTTAAACAAGCCCTAGGTCGCCACTAAAACAGTGAAAGTTGTTTAAGAAATCTGCAGACTCTTTTACAACCCCTTGAGGAAGGCCTTGGGGAAAAAAACACAGGCCGAAACGCGTTGGGCTTCTCTATTTAATAAAGTTTGCATCCTGAGAACCTAGTTCTCCCCCCTTTTTTCATACTTAGAGTAGACCCACTGAAATAAATGGGACTTGTTAGTCATGACTGACTTAGGTTCCATTGATTTTAATGGTTCTGCTTTAAGTATGACTAATGCCTGGATCCTACCCAATGTTTTATGGCCCTAAGGAAGCTTTAAAATGTCTCTCTGTTATAGCATTTTATAGGTAAAAACCATTGTTTCAGATGCAGCTCAATTGGATTGAAGATGAGATTAAGCTGGAGGGACTCTGCAAACATACAACTAATCTTTATGAAAAGCACTCTGAAATTCAACACGGTTTCGCTTGCCTACTTAACCCAAATGGCCTGTTAAAGCCAAATAAAGTGGACTACAATGGCAGCCAATTGGCTTTGATATTTATGAGCTGTCAAATTAATTTCTGCAGACCAATATCGGTTTCCCAACCACTGCTGGCCAGGGGTTAACCCACCGCATGCTCAGAAATGCAACACTTTAATCCTCTCCCTTTGCAAAGAGGAAGCCACTGAGTAGGAGAAACAGCAACTGGGAAAATGTACAGTCCGGAATCTTTAAAATAAACTTGTCAGCCACTCATTGACATGACATCTGTGGCGATAAACACTTTACAATAAACAGTGTGGGCTTTTCTTAAGCCTCAGTAACGTAATCACTTTCAGAAAAGTTTTCAAAGGAATTTTTTTTTTTTTTTAAGAATCGGAATATGGTTGCATTTCCAGGCTTTGTTATGTTATCTGCAAAAAATAATTCAGTGTTCTTAGGGAAGTCAGATGATTAACCCTTCAGCAAAGAAAGGCATTTTGCATATGTCTATCAGCAAGAACACATTCCAAGGAGGGATACCTGGTTTCACAAAGCTCTGCAGACATTTTCAGAACTTCTACATTTTTCACATCCTTGAGATAAAAAGGATGTCCACACAAAATTGATTTAACAGTATTTTCTTCTCCCCAAGAAACTCTGGAAATTGCTATCATTTTTGGGCCGGGTGGGAAATCTGTGGCCCTCCAGATGTTTGTGGACTACAACTTCCATCATCCCTGACCATTAGTCATGCTAGATGGGGTTGATGAGCATTGAAGTCCAACATCTGGAGGGCTACAGCTTTCCCATCCTTGTATTTTCTAAAGCAGTGTTCTCCAACCTTGGGTCCCCAGATGTTTTTGGCCTACAACTCCCAGCATGCCCCAGCCAGCATAGCCAACTAATACTATTGTAGGCCAGAAACATCTGGGGACCCAAGGTTGGAGAACACTGTTCAAAAGAAACAGAATATGGTTGCATTTCCAGGCTTTGTTATGTTATCTACAAAAAATGAATCAGTATTCTTAGGGAAGTCAGATGATTAACCCTTCAGCAAAAAGAACTTTTTTTGTTAGGGGGTTACGAATCTCAAACCAAGGCTGGCATCAAGAGTAGGCATGGTTGGGTATCTCCCGAGGAGGCCACGGACAAGAGCCCCCCTAGAGTGGTTCTTCCTAATCTCCATTGAAACCTGCTTTTTCACCTACCTCTAACTCTGGCCCAGACAGCAGTGGTGGTGAGAAGGAGGAACAGTAGATGCCACTGCCGGTTTGCTCGCTCACTGGCTCTCCGCCTGTCAATCAAGCAAGAGGTAGCAAGCAATGATGAGAAAGAGGATGAGCAGGGGAGGCTGGTGAATTCTATGTCAGTGGGGCCCCTCATCCATTGCAACTTTTATTCTGAGCTTTATGGGAGCTATCCATGGTGGTGAACTTATTTTGAGGATGGAGTACAGCGCCATGGATAGCTCCTGTAAAGCTCAGCATAAATCATAGAATTTACTTTACTCGGCACTGGTTAGGCCTCATCTTGAGTACTGCGTCCAGTTCTGGGCACCTCACTTTAAGAAGGACATAGACAAACTGGAGAGGGTTCAGAGGAGGGCAACAAGGATGATAAAGGGACTGGAAACAAGGCCCTATGAGGAGAGACTGAAAGAACTGGGCATGTTTAGCCTTCAGAAGAGGAGACTGAGGGGAGATATGATCGCACTCTTCCAGTATTTGAAGGGATGTCACACAGAGGAGGGCAAAGATCTCTTCTCGTTCATCCCAGTTTGCAGGACACGGAATAATGGGCTCAAGTTACAGGAACCTAGATTCCACCTAAACATCAGGAAAAATTTCCTGACTGTCAGAGCAATAAGACAATGGAATCAACTACCTAGGGAGGTTGTGGGCTCTCCCACTCTGGAGGCATTCAAGGTGCAGCTGGACAGACATCTGTCAGAGATGCTTTGACCTAGATTCCTGCATTGAGCAGAGCTGCAATGGATGAGGAGCCCCATTGATGTACGAGTCACCAGCCTCCCCTGAAGAAGAATAACAGCAGCTGGTGACAATGGCAATGAGAAGTTAGACTCATTGAGGGAGGGGGCCCATTATGGGGGGGGTCTTGCCCAGGGGCCCTCAAAAACTTGGAGCCAGCACTAACAAAGAACATTCAGACACTTAGGGCACAATCCTATGGCCCTCCGACCTTGCCTGTGGGGGGCATAGGATAATTCAGAGTCCCCCTTCAACCTTGGAAATCCCTTCTGAGGTCGCAGTGGGGATTCCGAGTGTGGAGAGCCCCCCCACCCCCACCTTGCACCGCACCGGCTGGGAACCAAAGATGGAAGACCATCTTCGGTTCTGGCGGGGGGGGGCGTTCCCGGAGGCGGGGAGTGAGGAGTGAGGCATGGTGCCTTCCAAGGAATCCAGGTGGTGCCTCAGGCTCTCCTCCTTGGGAGGAGGTGTAAAACATCTACGCAGCCAAAATTGGCCATCTAGATGCTTTTGAGGGTGAGGAGAGCGCAGCAGCAATCCTGTCTGCTGCTATTCTTCCGACCTCAATAGGATGCACGTAATCCTCCGATTTCGGAGGGTTACAGGCAGCCTCATTGGATTGCACTGCCCGCTACAATTCCTAGGATTTTTGTGGGGTGGGGGACCAGGGCAGTGATACTGCTCTAAAACTGATATACATTTGTTGCACAGATATCATTCAGAGTGTCCTGAGCTGATCTAGACTTCAAATTCCCTCACTTTTGTTGATGTTCAAGTTACAAATGCCTCGAGATTATGGGATAGGTCAGCAAAATGAACTGGAAACCATATTGAACTGACTGAGAATACATGAGAAACATGTAATGGGTAAGGGGATTTCTTTACTGGACCAACTTCTGAGAGCAAATGATGGCAAGTGTTCAAATGGCACAGGACTGTGTGTCAAGGGGACTTGCTGAAGAATGCTTAATTCTTCAGCATATTAGTAAAGAGGGTGGCCAACACTGAGCACCAAAATAACTGGAGAGAGACTGGAGCTGCTGAGAAATCCTCCGTTTTTGAGGGGACTCTCAAACCATCTATTCTCAAACCCTGAAAATTCGCTCTGTGTGCCTCTGTACGAGAGAAAAATCTCCATGTTCCATGTTCATTCTGAAACAATGAATCAACTGAATTCATACAATTATGTACAACGGAGGGGGAAAACAAACCTGAGCAAGCAATAATGCTTATCTCTGTATTACTATGAAAAGCTTCACCTGCTGATTTCTGTAGACTGAAGGCACAGTTAAAGGCACAGGATAGGAACAAATCAGGCCGGTATTTTGTTCCCCCCTGCCCAGTTAGTTATTATGCAACTCTAATCTCAGTTCTGACTGACACATCCACTCCCTGGATACAACCCCCCAACACCTAGCAACTTATTCAAAAAGGAGCAGATCAGCTGAGTTCCACGACATTCCACACACATACCCATTAATAAAGTTTTGGCAGGTTGGTGGACTATTGGCAAGTTTTTGAGGCAAACAAATAAATAAGTGTATGAATGAAACTTTGGGAGACCAGATGTTGCCAGTATTAAGAAGATGGGGTTGAATTCACACCATTGTTTCACCAGCTTTGTTTTCCGGTGTAGTCCTTTCCTGTAGAGGGTCGGTCGGAGTACGTAGCTTGCAGCCGCGATCTGGTTACTTAAGAGGCATCAACGAGATCCGCACAACACATCAGTGAGAGATGGCTAACAGTTTTCCTTTTCCTGTGCAGCTGGTGTTTGCTGAGAGGGCTAATATGTATGCGGATTTATTTACCTAAGTCTTTTCTTTTCCCCCCTTTTATTAATCAGTGGACATCAGCATGCTAACTGTTCCTTGTTCATTTTGAAACAATGAATAAACCTAATTGACACAATTATGTACACAGAGTGGGGGGAAACATCCTTGATATGCAGGTGGAAATCTAAGGCTTTCTTTCCTCATGAATACCACTGAGTTCCCTTAAAAAAAAAAAAAATTAACACAACAACAACAATCATGACTCCATATGTTTAATCATTAAACAATATCACTAAAAACAAACGAAAGGATTATGTTTTCTTCCTGAATTTAGATTTAAAAATAAAATACAGCCCCTGATTTTTAGTACTAAACCATACCATGGGAAACATCTAAATCAGGGATGATCCACTTCTTGGTTCTGTGACTTCACATACCTGATCAAGGATAAGTGTCAGAAGAGTATTTTGCCTCACAACCCATCCCCTCTCAAGGGTGATCAAACACTGTAACAGTGTCTTCAAGGAGCTATTAGCTGTTCAGTTGAACATTAGGAGAAACACCTTGATGGTTAAGAGAAGTTCAAAAATGGAATTACCGTAATTACCTAGACCAGTCTTCCCCAACCAGATGTGTTGGACTGCAGCACCCATCATCCCCAGTGGATACCAAGCTGGGAGAAGCTGACTAGGAGGGGAGGTTGGCTCTCCCTCACTGGAGGTCTTCCAGCTGAGGCTGGACAACCATCTATGGATTTCCATCTTTGAGCAGGAGGTTGAACCACATCAGCCTTCCCCAATCTGGTACCCTCCAGATGTTTTGGACTACAAATCCCACCAGACCAAGCTAGCATGGCCAATAGCCAGAATGCTGGAAGTTGTAGTCCAAAACATCTGGAGGGCACCAAGTTGGGGGAGGCTGGACTAGATGGCCTTCAGGCTCCCTCCAATTCTACGATTCTATGTGTCACATTTTAAAACAGGAGTGGGGAACTTGCGGCCAGCAGGTGTTGTTGGACTACAATTCCCATCTCCCCGGTCCATTGGCTATGCTGGCTGGGGCTGACAGACTTTGGGGGGCTCATAGCCCCCCCCCACTTTAAAACTAGGGTTGCCAAATGTTGAACCAATGCCCTGTAGCTCCTTTATTAACAGCAATTTGATCTGCAGCAAGTAGCAGGTGATAATGTGTAGCTCTGTGCCATAAAAAGCTTCACCTGCCAGATTACTCCCCTCCTGGCCAGTTGGCAACTCTCCACAAGACTCTCTTGATTTTGCTACAGCAGACCAACTCCGTTCCAGTCTGATACATGATGATGTTACCTGCTTTCTAGGTGAACTGTTTGTACCTATATAAACTGGGTTCCTGTAAATGAGAGGTGTATTGTGGAACTGGAATGAATATAAGAGAGTTCTTCAATCTAGATACAAACGCCAAACCCGTCGAGTCCTTAGGATCATGTCTAGAACTGTACAAATTATCAAATAGCTATTGGGTGGGAGGTTGAGGAAGAAGAGAGTAGTTAATTATTACTTCTGTGCTAACTAATACTTGGACTAAAGGTGGTATCTAATGCTGTCACAGTGCTGGTGCTAATGACATTGTGCTAGCACAGTGTTCTTCAACCTTGGGTCCCCAGATGTTTTTGGCCTACAACTCCCAGCATGTTGGAGCATAGCTGGCTGGGGCATGCTGGGAGTTGTAGGCCAAAAACATCTGGGGACCCAAGGTTGGAGAACACTGTGCTAGCATAAGCCAACTCTAGCGCAATGTCATTACTGCTTGCTGGGCAAAGGGGAAAAGCAGCGATTTGCCACTGAAATTCAATGGCAAATCGCACTACCGAAGTTCGGTGGCCAATCACTGCTTTTTCCCTTTGCCCGGCAAGCACTAATGACATGCGCTAGCGTTGGTTTATGCTAGCGCAATGTCTTTAGCACCAGCACTGTGACAGCATTGGATACTGCCTTAAGAGTCCTGTTACAAAAGAGGGATATTGATGCCTGGCAAACGTGTGTTTATTATGGACTTCTTAGTTCTTGCCAGAACAAATGAAATTAAGAATAAGAATTTACCTTTTAGAAAATCCCACTAGGCTCTGAAGTGATGGGCCAGCAAGTGCCCTTCCTAAGCTTGGCTGACAGAGATTTTAATTCAGAATATACACATGCAGTTGTGACATGGGAAGGGGATTTGTTATCCTGAAACAATAAGCTTATCAATTTCTCTTTGCAACAGTGTGAAGATTTGCATAAATAAAACATTTGGTTTTCTAAACTGTTACATCTTAAGAGAACATTTCTAGGTTCTGTTATAAATCCTGTTAATGAATGTTTGTTTGTTTGTTTGTTTCAGTATTTATAGGCCACCTTTCAGGATTAACTCTCCCAAGGCAGAAAAGATAGAATTTCATTATAACATAATGCAATCCATAAAACCACAATCTAAAAATATGACAGCAGCAGTTAAACAATATCAACAGAATAAAACAGTATAAACATAAAAAGCATCAAATAATAAAAAATAAAGACAGCAGTTAAATGCAAAGCATTAAAATGTCAGTCAAGGTTTGAAATGAAATTTTTTTTCAAAGCTCAAGAGGCTGTATGCACCTGCCTAGGGAGGGAGTCCCATAACCATGGCCTAGCATTAATCCTAATATTCAATTTATTAATTGACCCAGTCAACAGACCTCACAATAAGATTCAACATACCTCAATTAATGGACAGGAATAAAATTTTAAGAAACATCAATTTAAATTACAGGAGGAATGAAATCCTAATATTACAACATTTCAGTGCTTAGTTCTGAGGGATTTATAGCACAACCATGTATCTTTTGGGCACAATATGAACACATGGGAACAAGCCACTGTTAGTACCGATTTACAAAAGGATGCTTCCAATGGAATAAAACCAGCAGACAAAGGGGACACTATTGTAATCCTAAATATGCAGACTACATTAAAGATGTGAAAGGATAATTTGATGATGAGAAATTCTATACGTTGATTGGTCAAGACCACATCGATATTATCCCTCATCAAGGTCAGTATTGAGGTGGCCCTGACATTGGCCCACTTTGCACAATCAAACAACTCATGGTTAACAAATCATGGGTTGCTTGTGAGCGAGCAGGAGTGAACAAGCGTGCTGGCTCCCAACTGCTCACCCACTTGCTAAACTACCTAGAAACCCCCAATTCCTGGGTTGTTCACCATGATGTCTGAACCTGGAAGTCTGGGTTGTTGAGGGAGAAATAACCCAGAGTTTTAACCTATGGTTTGTTGTTAGGTTAAAACTCTGGGTTATTTATCCCTCAACAACCCCAGAGTTCCAGGTTCGGACATCACAGCGAACAACCCAGGAATGGTTGCTTAGCAAAGCAGAAGCAGGTGAGTGGTGGGGAGCCAACATCTTTGCTGGCTCCCATCCACTCGCAAGCAATCCCTGGTTAACAAACTGTGAGTTTAATTGTCTGAATCAGGTAAATGGCATGTAGTAGTGATAAGGAGGCAAAAAATTTAATGAGTACCTCTAAAATCCAAGGTTTGGGTGTATTTTTTAATTTTACCCCCCCAAAAAAATATATAAATGGGGGGTACCACCAGAAAGACCAATAGCTTTGGGCTCATGGGAGTTTTAGAACCTCTCTAAAGATGGGGGGTTCTGATTTTGTGCCCCTATTGTGTGTCATACATAAAGTTGAAGGGTAGTGTGGACTGTGGAGCCCTAAGGAGATGCGTTTGCCTTTATTCATACCTCTGAAAAATTGGCAGATGGGAGGGTGGGTGCCTTTCACAAGGGGGGAGAGGAAAAGTTCACAAAACCCACACCCCATTTTGGCTTGGCGCTAATCCTGAAGATTTTTTTTCTTGAAAGTAACCCTAGAGGAAATAATGGAGCTGACTTGCAAGTCAATATACCCAGGATTGGAGTGTGAGAATGTTGATTTCCTTATGACATCTGTGCAACCTGATTGTATATTGATGTTGTCAGCACTGCAAACGTATACATAAACTTCCAAGACATATTAGATACATTTGCTTAAACAAACCACATGGAGTCTGTTTTACCAGCTAAAGGAATTTCTCATAGACAGGTGGGGGAGGGGGATTTTCCTGCTATGAACTCCGTTGCTATTTCTTTCACACTGGTGGAGATTGCCTCCTTGTGGTGGGATCTTACCTAAAACAAGTGGTTCAGTCAAGAAGATACTCATACTGTTGGGACCCTCTGAACCTTATATTCATTATTGGATCAATACATATGAAATTAGGTGTTATTGATCTGAGAAGCACTTTTCTTTTAAATAATAATAATAATAATACAGCTCCAGTTGAAATAAATGTGTCTGTGAACACTCCAGCAATGTCCCTTAGCTGGTGTCAATTGTATATCAGGGATAAACTGTAGACCACCAAGCCAAAGAATCACTTATGAGCAGTGTATGGTGGCCCACAAAGGCTTTGGTGGTCCTTCTGGTTGTTGTCTGTGTTTTGTTTGCCTTCCTGGGATTATACAGGGAGTTTGTCAATCAGGTGGCCATGTGTCCTCTTTTACAGAGGATGCCCTTTGTTTGAAGGGCTGCCAGAGGACCTTCCTCTATTTGAAGGGCTGCCCGGTCCAGTTGCAGTTTAAAGATAAAGAACCATAAGAACTATTGCCCGTAACCAGTCAGCGCCTGGACAGCAGACTGAACAGGAAGGCACACTGGTCACCTCCTGGCCACAGTCTTCCACACTGTGGTGAGATGTACTGTATTTCTATTTAAATTATCTGGATGGGCTGCACTCCCTCTGAAAGATCAGGTTTGTAGTCTGGGAGCACTCCTAGATCCATCACTGTTACTGGAGTCCCAAGTGACTGCAACGGCTTGGAATGCCTTATACCATCTTCGATTGGTTCACCAGCTATGGCCTCTCCTGGACAGGGATAGTTTGGCCACAGTGATACAGGCACTATTAACCTCAAGACTGGATTACTGCAATGCACTCTATGTGGGGCTGCCCTTTAGGCTGCTCTGGAAGCTGGAGCTAGTGCAGAATGCAGCAGCTTGGCTGTTGTCAGGAGCTGCCCCTTTCAGCATGAAACTCCTTTGCTGAAGGAACTGCACACTGGCTGCCTATTCACTGCTGGGCCAGGTTTAAGGAAGTGGTACTTGTGTACAAAGCCAGTAACAACTTGGGATCAGGATACCTGAGAGAGCGCCTCCTCCCATACCAACCTGCCAAGTCACTGAAGACATTGGAGGACATTCTCCTGGTGGTTCCACATGGGCCTATGCCCCGACCGGAGTCCACCAGGAGAAGAGCCTTCAGTGTGGTGGCTTCATTTCTATGGGACTTTCTGTCTTCAGAGGTCAGGCAGACTCCGACACTATGTTGTTTTTGGCACCTACTAAAGGCATCTTTGTTCCTGGAAGCATTCCTTGCTGCCTAGCCACAGTTTTAAAGTTATCCTGTTTTTAATTATTGTTTTTATTCTTTTATCTGTTTTACCTTTTCATTGTTCACCAGTCCGGAATCTGCCTAGATATGGAGCAGTATACAAATACAGTAAATAAATAAATATTCCTAAATGTGCGTCTCTCTCTATAAATTAACATATGTAATTTTTATGCAAATGCATGCCCTCTTTTGTTTGTTTGTTTTGGCAATTCATAAGTGGCCACCCTAGTGGCAAATTGTGCTGGTTTGGTAACCAGGTGCAAAGAAAGAATAGGATCCTATGACTTTCATAGTTAAACAGAAGAGGACATTTCAGAAACCTTTTTTTAAAAAATGCTGCATGAAAAGTTTCTCCTGCCAAAGTTCCCTCCTCTACAAACCACTAAAGTAAGGGCAGGCTTAATCTGTTAGCTATCTTTCTCACCTGTCTTATTTTAGGCATATCTGCATGTAAATAAGCAACAAGAGACTAATTATGCTGCCCATAGAGTACCTGTGGCCCTCCAGGGATTGGACTCCATCAGCCCCAGCTAGCATGGCCAATGGCCAGCGATGATGGGCATTGTAGTTGAACTGGCTGGGGGGGGCACTGGTTCCCCAGCCCTGCCACAGAGAGACTCTTGTGAGATCAGAATACATGAACAGCCCAATCCTGTTCAAGCGTTCAATGGGATTTACTCTCAGGCATGTATGCTTAGAACTGCAGCCTTTAACAAGGCCATGGAGTTGAGTTTCTTCAGGTGGAGAATGGAACCCATTTGCTAGATATTTGGAGACAGGCTCACTCCCATGGGTGTCATCCTCCTTCTTTCTCTTTAAGTGCACTATCAGGAATGGGGAACATGTGGCCCTCCAGATTGTGTTGACTCCACCCCCCCCCCATTATTCCCAGCTAGCATGGCTAATAGTCAGGCAGGATGGGAATTGTAGTCCAACAACATTTGGTGGGCCATCCGTTCCTCACCCTGCTCCTCCACATACTTTCAAACAGACTTAATTTTAGCTACCCCTCATTTGGCACACATAATCCAGAATTCAGACATGGGACCTATAATTTGGGTGTCTTGCAAGATGAAGGAGCACAGGGTTATTGGATGAAATAGGGGTTGGTGTTTCAATGAACTGCTTGTAAGAAACAAACAAAAAGGATGGGAGACTTGTACAACTTTGCATCTGGTTACTCTACCAATGCCTGTATTCCAATTTTCCTATCATACAATGTAAGACTTCATTAAAACGAGTTCTCTTTATGTTTAATATGGGGTATTGTTGGGTTTATCTAGGGGTGGATGGGATGCTGGACAATTTGTTTTCATTTGGATGAATATGCAATCTTTTTTATTGTTATTTAAAGATAATTTCAATAAGAGTAAAATTAGGGCCACCTGTGTATGCATATGATCTCCCAACTACCTTAGCTGGAAGCTATTAACATTTGCCATAGTCCTGCCCTTACTTAATTTATTTAGACCTTTTAACACTCAATTATATTACTTGCAAATGAAACCTGCAGTTTTTACTGCAGCTTATGTGTTGGGGGGGGGGAGTCCTTTTGTTTTATGCCTGCTTTGTTTTGTGCATCAGGTTGGGTTAGCATTGCCACCTCTGTTTCTACAGGGCTCCTATAGCTTTAGCAACTGTGTGGCAGACAGAAATTCAGCAGGTGAAGTTTTTATGTTTTGGAAATATAGTTAGAGAAGATTTTACCAGTTACCTGCACTTCGTGGTTCAACTATTAAAAGGCATACAGCCACTGTCTATGAAAATGTAGCAACCTAGTAGCAGAGCCTTTAAGCCATTCACTAATATCCCCCAAAGAGCATTAAAAGGAAACAGCAGGAATATAAATAGATATAATTATATGCATATGCACTTGAAGCTAAATCCTGGATAAAAACAACAACATACAACTCAACTCCATAATGACTTTAATTAGCTAATTGATGATCTAGTCACTGGGAGTCCTGCTACCACCTCTTATTGTGCTTCCCACACAGTGCTTACTTTCTAAAATAAAAAGGGTTCAAGCATGATTGGCAATCCATAGTCTGGCCTGGAAGATCTCTTTCCTAATCCCAGAGCTTGTTGAGCTAGTTTTTTGTTTCCTCAATGGTGAGGAAGAGGCATCCTGTGTATGTTCAGAGGCACTTTTACTGCCTAAGATAAGATGACCTGGCACTGAAAAGTTTCCACAAGATTATTACATGCAATGTGGCAGTGGGAGGTGTTGTAATGGAGTTCTTATAAAACCACATCTGAGGGATATGGCAGTTATTTATTACTGGTATATGGCATCTTGGAATAATATTTTCTTGGAAGTCATCTCCTTGGTAGGGTGGCCACTTACACATCAACAGAAAGGAGGACACACACACACACACACACACACACACACACTGGTTGATTTGCATAAAATTTGCATATTCTGATTTATGACACTTGCATATCAGATGCAAATGTAGAAATAATTACTATAATCTAAATAGAAATACAATACATCACATCATAGTGGGAAAGACAATGACCAGGTGACCTGTGTGCCTGCTCACTCTGCTGTCCAGGTACTAATTGTTGATGATGGGCAACTTCAAGGCCTCTGCTCACCCTTCTAGGGGTTCTTTATCTTCAAACCCGGCTTGGACTAGAGCAGTGTTCTCCTACCTTGGGTCCCCAGATGTTTTTGGCCTACAACTCCCAGCATGCCCCAGTCAGCGTAGCTGGCTGGGACATGCTGGGAGTTGTAGGCCAAAAACATCTGGGGACCCAAGGTTGGAGAACACTGGACTAGAGGATTCTTCTAATAGATGATGCCTTCAGATAGAGGATTCTCTCTCTCTCTCTCTCTCTCTCTCTCTCACACACACACACACACACACACACACTCACTCACACTCACACACACAGAGCTGACGGACGGATGTTAATGGTACAGCAGGCACAGCTTTACCTGGAATGGAGAAATTGTAGCTGGTACATGTCTGCAAATCAAGCTGCTCTTGAAGGAGCAGGAACAGGAACCAATAAAGGAGGGAAAGTTGGCTACTCTTAATTCCACGGCTGAGCCTCAGCATTGAAAAGTAGTTCTAGCAGGGGAGGCTGATGACTCCTATTTCGGTGGGGCTCCTTTTCCATTGCAGGTTTTCCCGTTATTATTTGGAGCATTAAAGGAGCTGTCCATGGTGCTCCATGTTAGTGAACCTGTTTTGGGGTTGGAGTTCAGCACCATGGATAGCTCCTATAAAGCTCCAAATGGAAGCTGTAAAACCCGCCGTGGATAAGGAGCCCCACCGAAATAGGAGTCACCAGCCTCCCCTCAGTCCTAGATAGATCTGGCTTGGATGAAACCCTCTGTGCATTCCCATTATACAGACAAAATGTATGGGCCCCGAAGAATCCAGATAAGGAATCTCTGTATTTTAAAACACTACAGATTTGAACCTATTTTCCATAGTAAGAACAACACAATATTTGAGGGCATTCAATGAGCTAATCAGAGCTTCTACATGACATGGTCTTGATTCAATATTCAGGGATGAGAAAAGGGGACTTCAGAGGAACAAAGTCCCCATGGACATGATACATCAGGGCTTAGATTCAGGATCTGCCTTGTGCAAGAGGAAGGGGTCTGCTCGTGGAAGGTCTCTCTATCCAATTTTGTGGGATCCCCCTCCCCCCAGCTCACCCCATTCAGCAAGGTCTCCTGGCTGATGTAGCATTTTCAGGAGGCTGGAGGGGCTTCCGTGGGAAGGAGGGGGCAGGGATGTCCGCTTCTACCAGTGCAGCTGATCGAGCTTAAATTAACATGCTCCCACTGGAGGAATCCTCCTCAGAGGAGGAGCTAGAGATCTCGGAAATCAAGAACACGCCAAATCAGCCAATGTCAGAAGACCTGGAGGAGCCTGGGTTCCTGAGGCAGATGGCCACAGGTCCATCCCTGCAAGGGGCAAGGGACTCTGAGGTGGAGGCTGAGCAACCCCCTGGTCCCCAGGAGCATCAACGCTACAAGAGGCAGGCCAGTAGGGCCCCCTTGAGAAGTTGTGCTTGATTACAAAGGACCTCTCGAGAGGAGATGACTCAGGAGTAGGACCCTTGCCAGAGGGCTATAATGAACTACAGCTGAGCCCTGGGTGGGACTCAGGAGTCTCTGGCTATATGAATCTTCAGTTTCAGCCTAGCCAGTGCCAGAAAGCTCCAGTGCCTTTTACCTTGTTTTCTGGATCTTGCCTTGTCATTGATCTTCTGTGTTACTGACCCTTGGACTCCTGCTTGACTCTGCTTCTGGACTGTGTAATGTATCTGACTGCTTAACTGTGCCTTGACCTTTGCTTGTATCTTGACCACTCCTGCCCTAGCCTAATCCCCTACTGTACTGAAACCTTTGTGCTTGACCAATTGCCTGTTTGTTGCCTTGCCTTTTGGATTGCCTCATAACTTGCCCTAATGCTGAGTCTGATTCAGCCCAAGCAGGATGTAAATCTCAATCCAACCCCAGGTGCCCACACATGCATTTGCTAACTTCTGGTAGTACATGGGGCTCATGACATCGCCAGGACTGTGTGGAGATGCAAAGTTTGGATGCCTGACATGATTTATTTATTATGTGTGTGGTGTCAGATGTTCTTCCAAAATGGTGAGGGAAGAAGCACATGCAATCAGCACTTCCTCTATCACAAATTCTGGTCTTGGGTAAAGGAGGTGGGTTGTGTGTGTACGTATATACTTTGTGGCACATTTTGTGTTCTCTGATGTGAGGATACAGCACATATTTTAACTCCTCCCACAGCCCAGGGCTGGCATGAGCACCTGGCTTGGGCAGCTGCCAGGACTGCAGCAGGACCTGCCAGTGCTGACACCTGCCTTTCCAATACCCATATCAGGTGGTAGGGAACTCTGAGCCACCACTTTAAATATCCCATAATGCCAATTTAGCACTCTGGGGCATTGTGGTAATTTAAAGTGGTGGCCCCTACAAGAGCCTACAGGGCATTATGGGAAATTTAAAATGGCAAGTCAAAATTGCGCCACCACTGGAGGGGGCACACAGAGGGTGCTATGTGTTGAGGCTCCTCTGATTTCTGTTTGATAGAATGTCAGTGCCATTGTGGAAATCATGGCGACTATAGGTATAGGTCACCCGTGAAGGTACTCCACAAATAGTCTGTGAGCACTGCTCGCTCACTGGCCAGATCTGAGTGGTTGAGCACATTATTTGGATACACAAGGTCCCAAATTCAGTTCCTGGTGTCTCCAGATAAAAACACACAAAAAGGTACCAGGGTGGGGAAAGACCTCTGGCATGAAACCTTGGGGAGCTGATGCCAGCCTGAAGACACAGTGCTGGGCTAAATGGAGCAAGGGTGTGACTCAGTCTAATGCAACTTCATCATGTGTTCAGCTGATACTAGATTTGATCAGTGCCTGAATAGGGGGATCACTGGGAAGTTGCATCTACTCTTCTCTGAACTCTCTTAATGGAAAAGTGGGGTGTATAAATATAACAACTATAGAATAAGAGAGAGGGAAGAAATCCCATATTGATGGGCATTGATGCCACATCGATGGGCATCAAGTTCCCACATTGATGGGAAGCAACAGCATCCCAAGGAAGGAGAGTCCTGAGTCAGGTAGCCATGGGGGTGGGGTGGGGGGTGCCAAAGAAGAATTTCTCTTGGGCTGCAATGAGTAAGAGGTCCTTTCACATTAACTTGAATGCTGCAAGGCCTGTGTAGGCTGACAAATCTCCCTTGTGTTTGTATGGCAAACAGAGCCCTCCAGTGGGCACAGATACTTATTATAGAAATGGCAAGCTACTGATCTGGTGCAAAATAATCCAGCGTTCAGCATGGTCAGGCCAAGCACTATATGATTGTTGGTTTCAAACTGTGTTCCACAAAGGGACCATAGCTCAGTGACTGAGTGCATGCTTTGTATGCAAAAAGTACTGGGTTCAACAGGCATCTCCAGTTGACGGGATCAGGTAGCAGGTGATGATGTGTGAAACATGTCTTCCCATGAAGCTGGGAGAGCTACTGCCCATCAGAGCAGACAATACTGGGCTAGATGGACTGGGCACATAGTCTGAGCTGGTAAAAAGCAGAACCCTGAGATTCCTCAGAATCTTAGGAGTTTCTCATTACTCAGAAGGTCAGTAATAGCAGAGTGCAACCAACAAGGTCCCTGCAACAAGCTTACCCACCATTAATACTTCAATAAAATAGATACATGCTGATCTTCACCCAAAAATATATGCAGTGACAGTGGAGGGTTGGGTATATTCTAAGTCTTACTCTTGGTTCCAATGAGGACCAACATACCTGGCCACTGCCCAACATGAATCGGCACCCTTGAACATGCCCCAGAATCCCTTGCAGTAGGAGCTCCTCAGCACTGCAGACAAGTCTGTGTGGAAAGGATTTCCTCAGGGCAGACAGTTTGAAAAACCATCACCATAAGAGCAAATCCTCTCCTCTGCCACTTTTTAAATAAATGCTGATGCCTTAACAACAGGCTGACAGGTGGATATTAATCAGGCGAATGTTTATGCCCATGCCAGGGAGTTTTACTTCCTGAATTTCTACATGCCAGGCTGTTAAAATGACAGGAGCAACAAAGCCATTTTTTAAAAAATTACAACACACTATTCAGCAAGATACTCTTATAAGTTGGCATTATTTCTTTTCTTTTCTTTAAATAAGAATAATGGAATTGTATGGCTAGGATCATCTAACCCACTTGTCTCCCCTCCCCAAATCTGCATTCTCGTGCCTAAGGCATCTTTGCCTGCCTGAACTTTACTTGAAATCCTCAAAGGGAAGAGACTCCACAGTCTGCTTTAGCATCTTATTTGAGTGCTGATCCCTTATTATAGTTGGCTCCTTCTTGTGTTATCTCAGCTGCATGGAAAGCACTCCCACAGATCTCCTTCCCACTCCAGTAACACTGAAGTCCAGTCACATGAGATTTTTTCCAGTGCAAGTGAATGTCCTCCTTCCAGCACTGCAAGAATAGGAAAGAGCAGCATCACAGTCTTTCCACATGTCATCAGGCTTCCAATGTACAGGAATTGTGAGGGAAGGCTCCATGCTGCGGCAGCTCCACTACTGGAGTAATGTCAGAAGGGCCTGTATGGAAGTTGTTCTGCATCTTTAATGCCCGTGAGCACAGCATGAAGCTCATTGGCTAGCCATGATGGGCATGTACAACAACCGCCCATCCTAAGTCACAGGGTTGATATGAGGTTACAAAAAATTGCTCTGAGGTTCTTGAAGGAAGGATGGGATAAAAAATATAACTCCATCATCCCCCCCCCCCTGAAAAAAGCACCGTATGAGCTTGTGATAAAGCTTTAATTATTGTTAATATGTATAGCATGATAGGATGTCCATGCTACATGAAGAGTTCATATTTCAATATTTCAGCGTTTGGTGCTGTGAAATGAAACTACATTTTCTTCTCAAACACTAGGTGTCTCCATAACCACGGAGTTAAGTTTGGTCTCCTGAGGCTGCGATGCGATCATCCTCATACTTCGATAGGAACTGTTTCCTCATATGTCCCACTGAACCCAGCCTACCTCTGAGTAAACATTACAGTGGCCAATTACACATTGCAAAAGAAGAGGACATGCACTGCCAAAAAAGAGGACACAGAGTTTAGCAAAAATGGCATATTCATTTATACATATAGATGCAAATTTAGAAATAAGTACTGTAACTTAAACAGAAACATCATGGTGAGGAAGACTGTGATCAGGTGATATGTATGCCTGCTTAAATTGCTGTTCGGGTGCTGATGATGGGTAACTTCAAGGCCCCTGCACATAAAGCCATATGGTTCTTTATCTTTAAGCCAGACTTGGACTGGACAGCCCTTCAGATAGAGGACACCTTCAAACAGAGGACTATCTTTTGTAAAGTAGGACACCTGGCCACCCTAGCACATGTTCCATCAGTAAGATAAACCTCCCATGATAAATTTTCCTTGAAGCAGCTTTTGTATACGGGAAACAGCAACACACACCAATTGTCTTCAAGCTCAACAGTTATTTACTATAAACACTAGAAAAACAGAGCAACCTTCTTTGACTTCTAAGAAGAGCACAAACAACTTAACTGATGAACAATTGTCTGTGGTAACTTGCACAGTCATATAGGCCCAGGCTTGTCCTGACCTCTCAGGAGATTATGCAGGCCAAACTGCTCCTAGTGACCTCTGCGCAAAAGAGAAAGCATTCCCTTCTATTCCTCTCACATGGCCTGCTAACACTGAGGCCTTCTGGGCTTGCCGCTTAAAGAAGCCATATACAGTAGCTGAATGGGATAACAGTTCTACATCTGATAATGGCGCTCTTCCATTTTCTATTCCATATTAACATTTAACAAATTATTATGCATTCCAGCCTAAATGGTGTTCCTTCTGGCTATGCCTTAAGTTGTCTTCTTTCCAGCCCATCTGTGATTTGAAAAACAGCACGCTCCCCTATTGCTGCACCACTGTCTTGCCGCCTGCCAGTATTCCCCCACTGTTTCTTACCTCTTATTCTACTTTCTCTTAACCATGTTGACTGTCTAGGTTCTTTACTAACATTCATTTGTGTACAAATACCATGGAAAGGAGTGGTTGGAGTTTAATTTGCTGCCCCCATGCCCTGCCTTCCACATGTTCAAAGGTACCTTGCTTGGAGCCTACACACATGTGTACCACCAGCCTTCCCCAAGCTGGTGCCCTCCAGATGTTTTTGGATGACAGCTCCCAGGATTCCTGACCAGTGGCCAGACTGGCTGAGAATTATGGGACTTGACATTTGGAGGGCACCAGCTTGGGGAAGGCTGATGTAGGCTCTGTATGCATGATGCAGAAACCTGGGAAATGGAGGGTCTCAAATCACGCCTATATACCCTTCAGGTGTATGTGTCAAGCAGTTGGGCAGACCCTCAGGCCCAGGGGCCAAATCCAGCCCACTTGGGGTTCCAGTCCAGCCCTCCAGGGTTCTACAGATGGCTGTACCCTGTTCTGGCCCCACCCCCTTTCCCCTCACCACCAATCATTTGGCCATTTCCCAGTATTTGTGCAGTATTTTCCTCTACAGTAATCCCTTGGATTGCAAGTAACTTGGTCTGAGAGCGTTTTGCAAGACAAGCAATTTTTTAAAATAAATTTTGACTTGATAAACAAGCGACGTCTTGCAATACAAGTAGTGTAGATAGGGATGTAACCGCTCGCCTCGAGCGGGCGGAGCGGGCCAAAATCGGCCCCCGCTCACGCCCGCCAGAGACTCACTTTGATATAAGAGTGTTTTGGATTACAAGCACGGTTTCGGAACGAATTATGCTTGCAATCCAAGGTATTACTGTATTCTCAAAGGTTGAAATGCCTCTCCTAAGGCTTAGTTACTGGCATGAAGAGCTTTACAGTACAATATGCTGGTATTTTGGCCCCGTCCCCTTTTGCCTTCAGCCCCACCCACCACTGGAATGTGGCCCCTGATAGCTTCTCCAAAATGGAATTTGGCCCTTGGGCTGAAAGAGGTTGAACACCCCTGGTGTAAAGGCTCTGTTGAAATTATACCTTTGAATGTATGGACACTGAGTTGTGAGGCCAGCTGAATTCAGATTTCATAGATCATAGAGTTAGAAGAAGCCTACAAGGCTATCGAGTCCAACCCCCTGCTTGATGCAAGAAACTAGAGGAGGGGTCTCCCATCCAAGTAATAACCAGGCCTGACCCTGCTTAGCTTTCCATGCTCAGACAAGCTGAGCCAGCATAAGCCACAGACAATAATTGCCTCTCCACTAGGGCTGGAGAGACAGTGGTTTAACCAATCATTTATGAAATTGACCTAGTGATCTGAGAAGAAATGGTTGCATGAAATTGTCATCCCCAATCCAGCTTTGTTTTTCCAAATCATGAGGATGATTACCTTGGGAGTGGGTCCCATTGAACTAAGTAAAGCTGATGTAAATTAAAAAGAAGAAAGGGCCGCCTAATCGCCCTAGCATCCACGCATCCTGGTTCTACAGCAGTCTTCCCCAACCTGGTGTCCTCCAGCTGTTTTGGACTATAACTCCCAGAATTCCTGACCATTGGCCATGCTGACTGGGGTTTAAAGGGGGTGAAGGTCCAAAACATCTGGAGGGCACTAGGTTGGGGAAGGCTGCTCTACACTAAAGTGTGGTGGCAGATCTGCAAAGAAACTACCACAATCAGGGTTAAAAAGGTGCTTTTGTAGTGCAACAAACAAGATACTCCAAGGAGTTTACAATCTAAATCCAGATTGGGGTGGGGGTGGGGGTGGCGGCAGCAAGCATAAGAATAGAAGCATGTGACCAAAAGCAACATTATGAATTAAAGAAAAAATGGCTGTTGAATATTGGAGCTGATGGAAAGGGTTAAACCTAGGTTGTGAAGTAATGAAAGAGCAGTTATGTGTATGATCTGTTTATTTTTGTAATAACAATAACAAAATGGTAATGTAAGAAAAATCATTGCTAAAAGAAGTTTATAAACCTTAATGACTTTCTTATTTACAAATATTATAAAGATTTATAGTAGAGGGGGAGTTTGAGGTTTTTTATTATGGTGGGTTTAATTTTGAAAGGAATTTATGGGATGATGACTAAGAGAGGATGTTTATAAGATGAAGTATGGTTGTTATATCTGTATTTCATTCTATGCAGGGGGATATATAAGGATGCTAAAAACTTTGGATGTGCATTTTAATTTTAATGTAACAGCTTGTAAGGATTAATATATAAGTGAAGTTAAGAGTTTTTGCCTTTGATAAGCAGGCGAAAAAGAGGCCAGTGAATTTTACTAATATATAGTAGAAATGCCTAATATTGTTTAAATAGAAGAGTTAATATCCACATTTATGATTGAGTGGAAATTTCTAACTGGTCTTTTGTAGAGTTTGTAGAGATTGGAATAAAAATGACTTGTGTATTTGTGAGGTTGATCAATATGAATAAGAAAAATATTGTTTGACAATAGAAAAAAGAGAAATTTCTTTGTAAATTTAGATCAGAGTATCTATTGCTACTTATATTTGTTGTGGAGAAAATTGGAAGTCCATTTTAGTTAGGGGTGGGGGTTTTTTGGTCTTTGTTTTGTCTTTGTAGTGTTTGTATGTGTTTTATTTCTTTTAAATAAAAAAGTCAAAAAGAAAAAAAAGAAAAAAGAAGAATGTGACTAAAAGCAGTTACGATTTGAGTTTGGAAATGAGGACTTGGGGGCTAAGCCAGCCTTCCCCAGCCTGCTGCCCTCCAGATGTATTGGACTACAACTCCCATTGACCCCAATCAACATGGTGAATGGTCAGGAATGCTGGGAGTTGTAGTCCAAAACATCTAGAGGACATCAGGCTGGGAAAGGCTGTGCTAAACCAAAGCGGTTGCTTTTGTGCTATAGTTTATAAGGAGAGAGAACAAGAGATGGCCACATAGCATTCTAGGTGGGTTGTTGGGGCTGTTCTTTTTTTCTAAAGAAGTTCTCTTGCCAGAAAGTTTATATTCCAAATATTTTCAGCAAGAGCAGCAAATAGCTTTACTCTGAAACTATGGTTTATAATTGTTCTCTACGTTTCCCCCTCATCAGTCATGGTTATTGCTTCTCATGACCAGCAACATATACTGAATGGGGAAATATTCCAGTTATGATCCATGTAATTAATTATTGTCAAAAACTCTGCCCAGGCGCACTTACTTTCTGCTTTAGTTCAGCTACATCTTATGGTGAGGTAGAAGAAGTTTAATTAAAAATAGCTTTGATGCCATGCATCAGAGTGAAATGAAGTAGAAGAATGCAATTAAAGCAGGTGCTTTATGACAAAGTGAAAGGTATGCGGGACTGTTGGTAGTTTATTGTATGAAGGTAGCCAAGGTTGAGTGTTGCTGTTTTTTTAACCCAAGTGCTTCAGGAATTGATTTTCAAAGGATACAGGATGGCCTAAGTGCAAAAACTGGTGCTCTGATGCACCAATTCACACTGCTAAATTTCTCCATGAGATTGCATGCACAGGAAAACAACTGTGGAAAATAAGTTATTAAAAATGGAGTTATATGCATTGTGCATTCCCACAATCATGGCTGGGTGTGGGTGTGGGAAGGGTGTGTGCCTGAGATTGCTGAGATGAACGTGGTGCTAGTTCACTGCTTGTACAGCCTGGTTCCTCCTAGAGATGCCTCTGAAGAGCTAGAAATGTGGGCAGTGAACTCCAATGCAGACTGAACTCCAGACTCTTTCCAGCCCAGGTCCTATTGGAAAAATGGAAAGGAATCCAGATTCTGCCATTTGATTCCAGGCCCCAAGACATAACAGTGACATCAGTGTGGTATAGATGGGATGCCCTAGACATAAGTAGCAGCATCTAGGGCTTTGGGCCCTGCTGTAGATGTTATTGGAAGGCGTGAACTCTGTCACCAACAACCCACCTACAGTAAGTAAAGTGTCTGCCAATCCCTAGCTTACACTAATCTTTTCTACAAATGGTACATGGGAAAAATTAGCAGTGTGAATCAGTCAACAGTATGATGTTAGGATCAGCATTATTCCCCTTCATGTGTATCGTGACTTCAGGGCTTGGCCATGAGCAGCAGTCTGGAGTGAGCCAGGAGTCATGACTGAAAAGCAATCTGGATCAGAGGGCAAACCAGAAGGCAGGAGCAGTGAACACGCCAGGAGTCAGACCCAAAAGCAAGACCAAAAACACAAGACCCAACACAGCTGAGGTAGACCTTGTTGCTCAAGCAAAGTTCCATTGAGACAGGAAGCCCTCTTATAATTCCTGCCCAGGAGGAGCCAATAGCCAGCCTGGAATTAGTCCAGAATGTTTTTCACTAAGAACCTGTGGTGACATGGCTTTCTAGGCACAGCAGTGCTCAGCTGTTCTTGACACTTTACAGAGAAGCTACAGTAATGTGACTCACCACATGGGGCAGTGGTCAGCAGTTCTTGACACATGACCAAACCCTGGGGTCCTGTAATACCCTGAAGAAGACTCAGGTGGATGACATACAGGCTGCTCCACCCAGGGGAGAACCTTCAATATCTTCTCACATCTCCTCCCTATCGGAGAATGTGGCCCAACTGTCATCCTCAGAAGACATGTCCCAAACAACACCTCCATCTCCCCAATCTCATAGAAGCCAATGGATACAGAATCAGGCAAGGAGGAAAGGGCCCTTTAAATTATACCTCCAATTTCTCTAGGAAGGTGGGGACTGTCGTACCCCACCCTTCAGTAGGGCCTCAAGCTTGCCCTCCTTATTGGGATCACTGAGTGCACTTATGTAAAGTTGGGGGTTTCTTTTCCTCAAACCCTTACCCTTACACCACTCACACTGACTTTGGGATGTCTAATCCCTACCTTATACCTCTTTGACCAGTACAATAAGCACAGCTTCCCACACAGACTGTTTCAAATAACAAAGAAAAGTTTATTTTAAAACACAAGTTCTGGAAATAAGTTTCACGTGTAAGTTTCAGATAATCTTAAATCATGTACTATCTTATCCTAGTACCAATCCTCCCTCAACAACTGTTCCCAATAGCAATCCTTCCTGCACTCACTAGCTAAACTCTTAATAATCCTAATATAATCACTCAACTCTCATGGTCAGCTTCACAGTCTCCCAAACAGCACTTCACATTCCACACACTCCAGTCCTCTCACTCCTGCAATCCCCACCAAAAACCCTCTAAACCTTTCAAAACCCCTCTCAAAAACTCTGCCTGTCAGCACTGCCCACTGTTCATACAACACAGGCTCTGGCCCCCTTCTCACTCTCTCAGCCAATCATGTCACATATGTAAATACACCATTCTTCCCACCCATCCTTTCTCACTCACCCAGATACAGCAGGAATACATACTTATACTTAATACTCTGTACAAAAACACACTATACTTACCACCTATACACTTTAAATTTAAACCCAAATAACATGACATCACAGGGACCATTACAGTGCAGCCCCTGTTAGCCCACATGTAAGCTCTCTGTTGGTCTCAGCTCTCTGCTGAGACAATATCCCTCCATAGCTGAAATAAGGTGGAAAGCTCCTCCAGCCTCCAGTGCCAGTGGAGCCCACTGGGAACTCTCCATGGTCCTGACTTCTACATAGAGGCGAGCAGCCTTCTCCAATCTGGTGCCATCCAGAGGTTATGGACTATTACTCACATCATCATTCCTGACCATGCTGGCTAGGGCTGATGGGAGTAATAGTCGAAAACATCATGTGGGCACCAGGCTGGGGAAGGTTGGCTTTGATAGACTTGGCCTGACTGGACCTGATTCACACAAAAAAAAACAGCCTGGCCGTTTCCACTTCCCCTGTGAGCCTTAAGTTCCAGAAGAACAGCAGAAATTGTGAATCACATGAACAGGCATCATCCATAAAACTGGGCACTGGGAGCATGCTTCTAGCTCATGTCTGTCGCTGCATGGACCCTTGACGCCATCCATGATGCCATGCATTAGGCATGGATGTCTGCATAGGAAAGCCTACCTGCATAGGCTTTCCATGCATTCTGGAACCCCTGCAAAACTGGGGTTCCAGAATACACAGAAAGCCTACATGTATAAGAGGTTTCCCCAGATGCCTAATGTGTGGATGCCATGACCAAAGTGCTGCATGACCTCAGGGGTGGAGCCAGAGGCATGACCCTGCAGACCCATTCTAAATGTAATGCCCCTTCATGCGATTCATCGATGAAAATGACTTTTGTCATCCAGTTTCTGTACAAATTAGAGATAGTTAAAATGCTAAGTCAAGACTGTAGTGGGGTCTAATACACTGTCATTTAATTGACAAGAAAACTAAAGCAAAGTATCACTCAGCATTTCAAAGTTTCTCGGGCTTATTGTGCCATATAACTCCTCATACTATTCCAAGTTTCTCTGGCAGTGTGAAGTGCTCAGTACTTGTTACTTTGTTAGTTTATGGAACCAGCTGCGAATATCCCATGAAACCGACTGCCGCTTTATACCTAAGCTGTGGTCTTCACACTTTACTTTGGATAAACACTGGCTAAAGCGGTTTATAAGCTGGGCTTGTTTACCTACAGAAAGATGATCTTTAAAGTAACTCCAATCAATAGAAGTTCAACTTGGAGGTGAAAGACTCTTTTAAAAGAAGGACACTATTTGTCTTTAAACAGTCTTTCAACAAGTCGAGGTTAAAAGGAACGTTTTAAGCTTCATTTTGTGAGAGAATTCAACTTTTCCTGAGTCAAAATATTTTCTCAGAAAATATTATTAGTCACATAAGCAGATGTCAGAACACAATCTGTTATTTTTCTTAAGTATGTACACAATAATACTGGCCTATACATCTAGGCCACACAATCCACAACACAGTTTACTACTAAGGTTACTTTTAAAGTGTCTTAAGATTCATGTGAGCAGAAAGTATAATCCAGCAAAAGTCAGTTGCAACTGAGTGAGTCCTATTGCAAGCATGGAATGGGACCTGCAGTGAGATTCTAAGTATGTTTACTTGGAAGTAAGTCCTACTAAATTAAGGTTGCAGTCCTATGTACACTTCCCTTGGGGTAACTGTCACTGAGTTTGGTGGGACTTACTTCTGAGTAGACATGCACAGGACTTTTTCGCAAATAAGTGTACCTATGATTGTGTCACCAATTTTGAGGTGGCTTTGTGCTGAATGGGAAAGTAAGACCCATTAGCTTTACAAAAGACTGCTAGAACTAGAACTTTTTTCCCCCATTGATTTTTTTATTGTGAATTTCATTAAATCAAAAGAGAAATAAAAGAAAAACATAAAAATAAAATAAAATATTACAGTTTTCTTAAATGAAATTTGAGTAGATCAATTATGATTGATACATATGAAATGTATGCCCCTTTATATTTTATATAATGCAAGATATACTAGTTTGTTGAAATGGATCAGCACAGCTGCCAGCATTATTGGCCTTTCCTTGGGTGTGTGGCTATGAAGACTGTCATGATGAGCATGTGCACTTCAAAATTTACCATTATAGGCAGTCCCCAGGTTACAAACGAGCTCCATTATTAAGAATGTCTTTAAGTCGCATTTGTATGTATGTCGGAACAGTATAGCGTAGTATACGGCATTTACGCAAATTGCGTAAATTACGTATACTACGCTATACTCTACGTAAACGACGTAGAGCCAGGGAACCCAAGTTGTCCATAAGTCAGATGTTCTTAACCCGGGGGACTGCCTGTACATGGGGTGATTTCAGGTTTGTGGGATCTACTTTGTGTTTTACTAGACACCCTAGATCTAAAAACCAGGTGCAAAAGATGTGCAAAAGACATGCACTTAAGAATGAAAGAATTCTGAGCTGAGGAATTTGTTTTGAGATTTATTATTATTATTATTATTATTATTATTATTATTATCAGCAGCATTAGCATTTCCTAGCTGCCTTTCAAGACTGCAGTCTTCTCACTGCACTGCACTGAACTGGTGTGGGAATTATATATCGAACAGATGGAAAGCTTTTTAATCGCAGTAGGCTGAAAGCAAAAAGTAAGGTAATTACAACCTCCGTTGTGGAACTTCAGTATGCTGATGATAATGTGGTCTCCGCACATTCAGAGGATGATCTCCAAACTATCCTAAATGCTTTTGCAGAAGCATACGAAAAACTTGGTCTCTCACTTAACATCAAAAACCCAAAGTGCTTCATCAGCAAGTGCAAGTTAACCCTTTGGTGATGCCATCTATCCAGCTTGGCAGGGCAATACTGGAAAATGTCGATCATTTTCTCTATCTTGGCAGCTATCTTTATCTTACAGCTACCATTGACACTGAAATCCAGCATCGTCTGAGCTCCGCAAGTGTCACATTTTCTCAAATGAAAAATAGAGTGTTCGAGGATCGGGATATCTGTAAGGAGGCCAAAATGCTGGTTTATAAAGCCATTGTATTACCAACTTTATTGTATGCCTGCGAAACATGGACTATCTATAAACGTCACTTCTACCTCCTTGAAAGATTTCATCAACGTTGCCTCCAGAAAATCCTGCAAATTACTTGGGAAGATAGGCGAACAAATGTCAGTGTACTAGAAGAAGCAAAGACTACTAGCGTTGAAAAAATGATCCTTCAACGCCAACTTCAATGGACCGGTCATGTTGTTCAAATGTCTGACTGCCGTCTCCCAAACCAGTTACTTTATTCCCAACTCAAGGATGGAAAGCGGAATATCGGTGGGCAGTATAAAAGGTTTAAAGATGTTCTTAAGACTAATCTAAAAAAATGCAATATAAACATCGAAAACTGGGAAGCTCTGCCCCATGAACGATCTAAATGGAGGTCGGCCTTTCACAAAGGTTCTATGCCATGGACTTTGAAGAAGCCCGGGTGCAAGGTGAAAGGGAGAAACGTGCTAAGTGAAAAGCACGTCAAACGAATCCTTTACAGGACCATCTTCCATCTGGTAACCTGTGTCCTCACTGTGGGAAGCTTCCATCTCTCCTCTCCACATATAGCTAGGTTGCCCCCCTCTGTTATCGTTCTGTTGAAATTAAAGGCATCTTTTATTCAGGCAGACCTTTGGCTGGTCTGCTGCTAAAGGTTTTTTTTCCTCATTTGTTGGTGTTGTTTATTTCTTTTGTGTGCATGTGCACACGTTTTTAATTGTGTTTTTACTTTATTTGCCTTTATATGAGGTTTCCATTAAGATTTTGTTTTTAATCTGGCTTTTATTGTTAGCCGCCTTGAGCACCATTTTTGGTGGAAAGGCAAAATATTAAATAAATGTCTTGGTTACTTGACATCTGTTATCATCGAAAACTGGGAAGCTTTGGCCCATGAATGCTTTAACTGGAGGTTGGCCTTTCACAATGGTTCCATGGACTTTGAAGAAGCCCGAGTGCAAGATGAAGGGGAGAAGCGTGCTAAGCGAAAAGCACGTCAAACGAATCCTTTACAGGACCATCTTCCATCTGGCAACCTGTGTCCTCACTGTGGGAAGCTGTGTGGATCTAGAATTGGCCTCCACAGTCACTTACAGACCCATCGCTAGAAGTCTACACATTTTTTTAGAATTTCCTCTTTTTAGAATTTTCTTTTTGTAATTTTATCCTGGAAGACAATCTTACTCGGTCACGAGTGATCGCCTACCACCACATATTATTATTATTATTATTATTATTATTATTATTATTATTAGCATTAGCATTAGCATTATTAGCATTATTATTAGCATTAGCATTTCCTAGCTGCCTTTCAAGACTGCAGTCTTCCCAAAGCAGCCACAATAGAAAACATACAATTCTATCTCATCATCATCATCATCATCATCATCATCATCATCTATAACCCGCCCTTTTCCCAATACTGGGACTCAAGGCACAAGTTCATAAAATCATAAATAATTTTAAAACCAATTTTAAAAGAACCAGTAACAAAAGCAGCATATATAACACAGGCCTGTGGCTTATGCTGGCTCAGCTTGTCTGAGTGTGGAAAGCTAAGCAGGGTCAGGCCTGGTTATTACTTGGATGGGAGACCCCACCTCTAGTTTCCTGCATTGAGCAGGAGGTTGGACTTGATAGCCTTGCAGGCTCCTTCCAACTCTATCTATGAATCTATGAATAACACACTTTCATATAAAACCCAAAGAAACAAAATAAATTCTTAAAACCCTCCAAAAGAAGCCAGCTATATATATCTCAGGAAGGAGTTCCATAGATAAGCGGCAACCACTGAGAAGGCCAGCCAACCTAACTGCTCTTAATGGCAGGCCACTGAGTAGTGCTTCCAACACCTGTGGCTTATGCTGGCTCAGCTTGTCTGAGTGTGGAAAGCTAAGCAGGGTCAGGCCTGGTTATTACTTGGATGGGAGACCCCTCCTCTAGTTTCCTGCATTGAGCAGAGGATTGGACTCGATGGCCTTGTAGGCTCCTTCCAACTCTATGATCTATGAAATCTATTATCTTAACACATAGAGCAGGTTCATAAGGGTGTAGTGTAGGCGGACTAAAACTGAATGGAGCTCATAGTCCTTCCACACACAAAATCACTCCTGGTTACTCCTTCATTTCAGCAGTATAATTGGGAGGGGAAAGAGTAATTTTATGGTTTCTATCATTAAATAATTGGGAGTTCAGTCCTTCCTGATCTACTGCAAAACACTCAGACATCTACCAGCAGATCCAGATCTGCCTTCTGCCCTTGAAAGCAGATTACTAGGATTGTGCCATTGCTGGATATTTGGGACAAAGTAGCCTGACCTGGGAGGGTACTGCAATCTCCAGGTTAAGGGCTAGAAGCAAGTGCTGAGTAATAACAAGTACAAAATTCTCTTAGTCTGTCCATATGGGAAAATATTATGGAAACTCTGCATCAGAAACAATGAAGAGTCTCGTGGCATGCCAAATGCTAAGAAATTTATTATGGCATGAGCTTTTGTGGACCAGAGGTCATTTCACCAGTTGCATGAAGGGTTTATCCCAAGTTGACAGATACAGGAGAATAAGTGTAAACAGCAAGGTCAGATTGCAAATGAAATGCAAACAAAGGGTGATAATTAGAGTTAAAGCTTAAACTGAATGCCAAATAATTACAATGACCATTCCCAAAGCCCTGTTGATAACATGGACATCCTGCCATTGCTAACTTAATTAACACCTGTAGTGGGATAAAAGCATATTATCTCGATTCAGGCCACAGGTGATACAATCAAACAATAAAGTGGTAGAAAATCCACTGCTTGTGTGCCACAATGCAGAGCAAGAGTCAGATTCAGAAGGCTGCAGCTGCAGGAAGGGAGGGAACTAACCAATGGGATTGCCAACTGACCAGAAGAAAACAGCCTGGCCTGTTCTTCTGCCTTTAACATCAGTGCCATACGCAATATAAGCAAGAGATGTAATATGCCAAATGAATAAATGAATATTAAATGATATAATTATTTCACCCCACCCCCCACTTCATAGCATGGAGACAAACTTTTTCACTTGCTAATACCAACATATCACAATTGTGTTAAAGGCACAGTTCCAGTGGCAAAGTTGACAACCCTAGCATCCACCAGTAGTACAAGCCAGTTGTAATGATAGCAACCAGAAACCAATAAAACACATTAAAAGCCGACCTCAATTAACACCGACAAGCACACTTTTGCCTGTGATATCAAGTAACTGCACAACAACACGATTAAAATACACTGCTCTGTTGTTGGAGGGCTTCATCGTCAGTTTTGTTTTCAAAACAAACAACCAGAGGCCACGAATCAGGATCCCATGCAGAAATAAAGTCTCTTGGGGCTTTTGTGGCACAGAGGCTAAAGCCACACAAATAAACCAAGAGCTGTGCTGCTCTTCTTATTTCAGAAGGTGACAAAAGGGTGGAACCACTTCAGCAGGTTCCAAATACCCCTTTAGGCAGGGAGAAATCCTTACAGCTACAAGGGCATGTCAGATCTTTTTGATGACTAATTTTCTACAAACAGTTGGCTTACGACATTTTGCTGCCCAAAGCGGAGCAACAAATGGTGCCCCCCCCTCCTCAAGGTGCATAGTACCGAAGGCCAACCAAGTTATTTTGCACCTGAGGCAGAAAATACGACAAGCACCTCTCCCCGTCCCTGAAAGTAAAAATATAATAATAACAAATTAAATAACTAACCATTTGCTGCCCTTTCATGACACCCCCAAAAATCTGCTGCCTGAGGCCGAGCTGCCGAGCTGCCTCGCTCTGCCTTATATGATTCTAGAACTGCAAATGTAAGAAGTTAGGAAATTATGAGTTACAGCCAGTTTTCCCTTTCATAGCCTTAGCCCAATTGGTGCTAGACTTTCCCCCACTTCTGCAACATGCCAGCCCAAGGATGACTCCAACATGCCAGCCCAAGAATGCCTGACCCCATACATCAGCCGGAGAGGGAGCAGCTGCAGGGAGCTTGCTTTACCCTTCCCTACCAAAAGGAATACACAGCTCCAACTGACAGTTCCCTGGGGCGGCAGACTCTGGCCTCGTCCATCCGCCAGTGAGGGCCACTGGGAAGCTGCACCCCATGCCTCCCAGAATTAACATCACGGCAAGGAGACCAGCCTGACCCCATACATCAGCCGGAGAGGGAGCAGCTACAGGGAGCTTGTTTTGCCCTTCCCTGCAAGAAGAAAAAATAAAAAAAAATATTTAAGAACCTTGTAAGTAAGAACTGGTGCCTGAGTTTTGCTTTCTTCCTCCTCCCTCCCAATCCCTTTTCCTTTTGTGTCATGTCTTTTAGATTGTAAGCCTGAGGGCAGAGGCTGTCTAATATTAATCTTTGTAAGCCACTCTGGGAGCCTTTTTTGGCTGAAGAGCAGGGTAAAAATGCTGTAAATAAATAAATAAAACACAAAGGCCTGCAGGGTAGATTCTACCCTCAAGTCATATCCACAGATATGTCACATGAATAAGGCTAATGAGCAGGCCTGGCTTCAGGATAAGGCTTTGTCAGGCAGCTGCCAGGACCCCAAGAGTGTTCACCACAGACATCTTACCTCCCTTTAAGAAAGCAGCTGAATCCAGGAGCTGCCATTTAAATTTACCACAATGCCCTGGAGTGACACTTCATTGGACCCCTGACTGCCATGAGGTAGAGCCAGAAGAACGATGACCTTTTGGGCTAGATGGATTGCTCCACTGAGTCAGGTTAAGGCGGCCCCTTATATAGGAGAGTATACTTTAAAAATCAACCTTAATTTATATCTGCTTTTGATATCTGCTTCTGGGGTGTAGGTGTAAGATTCTTACACTTTGCCTCGTAAAAACTCCCTTTTGGTTTTGTTGTCTTTTTTAAACTCTTCAGAAAAGCAACTCCATATGCTTTTTCTCAGCTTATTGCTCTTCAGAGCAATGAAGAAGCCATTGGTGATCATTAGAAGAAGAGGAAGAGGAAGAGGAAAAAGAAGAGGAAGAAGAAGAGGAAGAAGAAGAAGCCACCAAAAAATATTACAAAACCACCCCAGAATAAAACTGCTACGTGAAAACCGGCAAGCTGCTTTGCATCCTCAAATAGACCTGGGCGGTTCAGTGTTGTCATTTTGTTTCCGTGTGAACCTCAGCTTTTTATAAATGCCAGAAGTATTTTCCTTTCATTCCTAAGTTCACCTTCTTCGCCTTGCTTGTGACTTCCTTTCACCAGAGAGGGAAGGGCAGCAGTGCTGTTTTGTTGCAAGAGCACTTGGGGTATTGTTTTCCAAGCCACATCGTTGGTTTTGCCACAGAAAATATCCTGTGGAACTGGATTGCAAACAAAACAAAAAGGAAAGGAAAGGAAAACAACTTCACTTTGTGGAATTTGTAACCCTGTAGTCAAATCAGAGTGATATCTTCTTTTTCCAATGCGACATCTTTTGACATCTGAGGAATAAAAAGTGCTAGAGTGGCTCTCCATAGGGCTGATTCACACTTAGGAAGCTGCCTTATGTGAGGTCAGATTTGTCCATGCAATAAACCCCCTGACTGATAAGACCCCCTCAGAGCTGATATAGCATCTTACGTAATCCTTGAGAGCTGAATATCTCCCAGCCTTAACTCAGTCTGTTCTGTTCCAATGGCGAACAGCTCTCTCCATTAGGAGGTTTCTCCTAATGTTTCTTCTTTTCATAGATTTCATAGATCATAGAGTTGGAAGGGGCCTACAAGGCCTTCGAGTCCAACCCCCTGCTCAATGCAGAAAACTAGAGGAGGGGTCTCCCATCCAAGTAATAACCAGGCTTGACCTTGCTTAGCTTTCCACGCTCAGAGAACCTGAGCCAGCGTAAGCCACAGGCCTGTAGAAGTGGGAGAATCTCTGGTCTAAACAAGGTCCAGGAAGGGCTAACTCATCGCAGAGGTCAGAGCTTTTATTTTGCCTCCTCCCCAGATCAATAAATCTCTCCCCTATCACTGTAACCACCACCATTCCCCTGAAAACAAAGCTTGCTTTGGTCCTCGTCACGTCAGTCTCCACCACCTGGACTTCCAGCTCTCAATCTTCCCAGCCTCTCTCCTGTCTGTCTCTCCCGCGCTATTTCCATAGCAACCTCTGTGACTTGGACTCTCTACTCATGCCTTGCATCCCACTGTTACCCATTTCTGGAATACCACAATCATCTTCAGGTGGAGCAATATCAGGATCAAGCCCAGCCAAGTCTCCATCCCTGCACGATCTCTCATAGTCCATTTAGCCCAGTACTGTCTACTCTGGTGGAGTCTCAGACATAGGTCTTTCTTTCTCATCACCTGTTAGAGATGCCAGCACCTGGGACCTTCTGCATGCCAAGCCTGTGCTCTGCGCATGAGCTATGTCCCCTCCCCCAATGCATGTACAACACTCAATAGCTCATCACTGAGTGCACTTCCATGGAAAGCTACTGTGTTTGTGGGGAGCTGATGAGTGTGCCTATGGTGTCTGATCTGGGATGGTGTTTCACACATGCAAGTCATCGCATGTTGTAGTCATCAAGTCATGAATATGCATGTGTTGTAGAACATGCGGGAACTGAGCTCTTATGGGCATTTGATGTGCCTCCTCCCACCATCCCCACAGCCACTGGAATTTGAAGCTCATGCTGGTTTGCCAGCCCTTCTGCTGGGCTCATGAAGGCAATGGAGAGGTGAGTATGGGCTCCAAGGTGCGGGGTTGGGTTGGGGTTGTAATTTAGAATGATATAATCCTAAAATTTTAGGGTTGGATAGGAACTTAGAGATCATCCAATCCACCCCCTGTTCAATGCAGGATGCAACTAAAGCGTCCCTGAATGAGGTTTGTCCAGCCTCTGTTTAAATATCTCTAGTGGAGAGCACCACCTCCCAAGGTTTTCCAGTGCTGAACAGCTCTTTCTGTTAGGAGGTTTCTCTTTCTCCTAACTTTTCTTCTTTTGAGTAGAAGTGGGAGAATCTCCTGTCTAGAAAAGCCTAAATGAGAGACATTTGGGGACAAAATACCTTGAGGAGCATCAAAATTACTATAAATAATGAAATGCAATTGTGCAGAGTTGTGGGTCCCTGTAGCTTAGTGTTAAAGAACATAAGTTCCAAGCTCCTTGGTTCAAATTTCCAACTTAGCTATGAACTCACCAAGTGGCCTTAGGTAAACTATTAGATCTTCGCCTCAGTCTTCCATCTGTAATATGAGAATAATACAACAAGTCTGCTTTATAGAATTGCTGCAAGGATAAGAGGAGGTTAAACGTAACACTTAGGGAAATCCTTTTATAAATGCTAATTCTTATATTAACTGTTTGCACAAAATGAGACTCTTTGAAAGAGACAGGAATTTGTAGCGGATAAGACAGCCTTTGTTTGCCTTTGTGGAACTGGAATTTTGTGTTATGCAACAGAAATATACATTTCCTAACAATAATGTAGATCTCATGAAGGGATATGCCAATAATTCTGATGTCTAAAATGTACAAGTTCAAATGCGGGATGAGTAGCAAAGCAATTTCTCTACAAATTTCATTCAGTATACTTTGGGGGGTGTTTACCTACAATTTGTTTTTAAAGAATAGATAGCATTGCCAAAACAGTAGACATGTACAGGATATCTATAGTTAGAACCATTGCTTTCTTTCCAACTTGTTTAGAATACATGGGAAGCTTAGTGGTTCCTGAATCTGCAATAGATTTCCTTTTACATCACTTGCTGAAGGTTGCTGATGTTCTGATATCCTTGCTGTGTCTTTGAAATGTTAAGAATGCATTGTTCATTCACAACTAAAAGACTGAAAAGCAAAGGCTAAGTTCTTTTACCAGGTGTACTAGGTGCATCCAGTAAAAAAAGGAAATTATTCAGCACTTGGTAGCCACCAATGGAATCTTGTGGAAATTCTTCATTTCTGATCAATGGCATGAGATTTATGGCTCCATTTTGTGGGAAGGTTGGGGTATGGAGGATGTGACATGTGAGGTAGTTGGACGACATTCATGGAAAGATGTAAGAATGATGGTTTTCAGTCTTTCTACATTCATGGATCCCTTCCGACATTGACTTATTTGCTCGGGACCCATGCACATCTGTGCTGGAAATCCTTGTGCCTTGCAGAGGATTCTGGGACATGTTTTAGGGCAGCCTTCCCCAACCTGGTGCCCTCCAGATATGTTGGACTATCCAGCCAGCATGGCCAATGGCCATGCTGGATGAGGCTGATGGGAGCTGTAATCCAACACATTTGGAATTCACCATGTCAGAGAAGATTGTTTTAGGGTTAGGGCATGTATTTATTTTCTGCTGCACTGCTTCAGCCTGTTGGGATTCACTGGCACATCTATGTGAATGGAGAATACGCAACACTTGCATTTCAGCATTGCATTACAGGAGAAGATCAGTAGGAGTGCAGTCCCATCTTTTTGGGAAACTTGCCTGCCAGTTAGTGATCTTCCCAGAATTTCCCGGAACCACTGCTGTGAGAGAATTGATGGTTTTGTTTAGGTAACTGCATGCCCTCAACGTTTTATTGATGAAAATACAAGCACGTGTAGAACAACCCACTTTTCATGTTGCCCATCACTGAGACAGCCCACCACTGCCACTATTACACAGGGCTGATGCCTCATTTCTACCTGCTGTGGGACTGTATTAATTTACTTTGCCTGTAAGCCTGCCCTGCGCTAATTCAAAAACAACAGAGCCATTTGGTTCAAGGTGTGACACTAACGTGGCCGGTTATTTACTTTTATTTCTCTCACTACCACCTGGCTGTTAGTTCACTTTCTTCACTAACCCAGTGGCTGAGATATGGTAGCTCCCGGGGTATTAGTTCACCCTATTTTAAACTAACACGCTGTTCCAACTCTGTCACAAGTCTTCACTCACTCCCAGACAAACACAAGCGGACAATCTGTCTGAGGGAGATAAACTCTGTTAAAATACCATTGCTGGTTATTGTGGAGTTTACGCTGGGTAGATATTGTTTATCTTGCTCTTAGCAGCTGTACCAAGTGACTAGGTGAGTGAGCTTCAGCATGGAAACAGTTACCAGACAGTCTCTTCAGTAACCCAACAAATGGTTCTTTATTTTCTTAAGTAAAACATTTCTTTAAACAGGAACAATCTCTTCTCCATAAAGGCAATAGTTTATGTTGAATTAATTTTATGACTCTTATCTGACTGACTAGAATCCCCCTAACTCACTTCCCTCCAACTCACTTCTCTCTCTAACACTCCAACACCCTAACACCCTAACCCTCTAACTAATTCCTCTCTCACACACAGGCACATATATACAGAGCTCCCCCTCCCATCAGAACTTTCTACAGGCGAGCCCCAATAGGTTGCCGGGCACGACCACTCTGCCTAGCAAAGCTAGATGTTAACCGTTTCATCACACAAGGGTCAAAAGCAGAGCCAGCCAGCAGAGGCCATCCTACCTGTGCAAGCAAAAATGCACTGTCACCGTGGGGCAGGGGAGGCTGGTGACTCCTATTTCAGAGGGGCTCTGAATCCATTGCAGGTTTTAGTCTGAGCTGTATAGGAGCTATCCATGGTGCTGAACTCCATCCCCAAAATAGGTTCGCCACCATGGAGCACCATAGATAGCTCCTATAAAGCTCAGAATAAAAGCTGCAATGGATTCGGAGCCCCACCGAAAAGGAAGTCACCAGCCACCACTGCTGTGGGGTTATCATGAAGATGAAGGGCGGCAAACAGTTCATGAGGTGTCTTTTTCCTGCCTGCTGCTGCTTTGGCTTAGTGGTTAGTTAGAGAGCGTATCTGTGGAGTGTGGGTTCTTCTAGTCATACCTGCTCCCTTTTTGCTTTTGTTTTTTGTTTTTTTACCTCTGACATAACAATTGCTGGCCAGGCATGCAGAAAAACGAATTTGGCCTTAATTCTACCCATCCCCTGGCAGGACTTGAACCTTCTCTGTCTGTTTCCCATCCCGGCGCTCTGCCAAGCATGGCACCAGCATTTGCTCCTGTGGCAGTGCAGCTGGGGCTCCCCCTTTGTTGCTGGTTCATTCCCTGGCAAAAGGGTTCTTCCTTTCAGAGGGCTGTTGCCCCCTAGACAGACTTGAGCACTTGTCCCAGGGATGCCTGCGTGCCGCCTCATGTCAACAGGCTGCCTAGGGGTTGCATTGCACTGCCCATCCTTCCTTCCCTCAGTATTGGTAAGTCACAACTGACAAGTGTGGTTATTTACAATTGGAGGGTCAAAACAGATGTAACTTTAAATTTGTGTCTAGCAGCTTCATCCTTATTTCATTTTTATGCTAGAGTAGGCCCAGCGCCCCTGGTCCAGATCGTAAAAGCCTCCCCACCACCACCATGCTAGGGTTCTGATCTGAATCAGCTCCTGCATCTACTCTGGAGGAAAACAATGAAAAAAGCACAGCTGCTAGATACAGATTTAAAGTGATGTCTGTTTTGGCACTGTGTGAGAGTAGAACTAGCCGGTGTGCAGGGCTCCCTGGACAGCCCATCAAATTCTGGGCTCTTAATGCCTGTGGTTGCCGCCAGAGAGGCTGCAGTGGTGTTTGGCAGGCTACCCGGCCTGGCCCTACCATGAGGCAGAGTGAGTCAGCTGTCTCAGACAGCTGATGCTAGGGGTGGGGACTAGCTGCAGGATGGTGAAGGACAGAGCTGACCTGCCATGTGCCCCCTAAGCTAGCCTGCAGCCCTCAGGTGTGATGGAGGATGTTCTGTTACCAGCGTTGAAGTAAGATTCAACTGACAAGTCTGGTTAGCTTCGGTATGTTGAAGGGGTGTGGGGGAGGCACCATCTTGTCCTTCAGTACATGGAATGGGGGGAGATGCCATTTTGGTTTTTACCTCAGATAGCAAAATGTCTTGGGCTGGGCCTGCGGGCTGTACTTTGTGTGTGTGGTGGGTCATGTGATATCATGAAGGTGTTTCCCTATGGACATCCATGGCTGGCTGATGTGGAGCCATCGGCACGACGGCAGCAAGCCATTCAGTGATTGGTGGGTGTTGGCAGTGTTGCAATGAATGCTGGGCAATTGGCTGTTGGGATTGCTATTTTCTCTGGCACTGCTGGCATTTTCTTCTCAATCTTCCTGCTAGGAGCCTGTAGGATCCGAACTATGCTACACTACATCAGTTAATGTTATGCTGGCTTATGCCTGGCAGGACCATAGGGATTGTTCTGCCCCAAGTGCTTAGCTTTGGTTGGATTGCACTCTTCTCCATACTGCTGTGACTAAGATAGCTCACTTGAGATATTAAATATTAATCTTGATTATTTTGAGCCTCCCATCAATAAAGCTTGTTGAAGTGCTTAATTGTTCCTAATGGCTACTTCACACATCATGTTTTTGACAGTAAAGCCCCACCCACAACCCATTCTTTCTTGCCTTTTTATATTCATACTCCGGGGGGGGGGGATATAATACGCCATACACAAAAAGAGGGGGGAAACAACCACAAATATACACATTTACAATACATTGTATTTATGTTACAAAATAAATATATAAAACCGTTTCCTTCACAGTATTAAAGTCAGAATAGGTGTGGAACATAAACAACAAATCTCCCTCCTTCACAGTTCACACTGTCCTCTTCTGCTGTTAGACATGCATTGCATGGGGCAAACACATTTTGGGCTTACATCTTACGTTTTCACACACCGGGAAGCTGGGATTGCCTGTGACTTCCCTAGTCCCTACTACAGGTAAGTGCAGCTTTTCTTACTGCAAAATGTGTGAAGAAACCCTAATTGTAATGCAGTTTTTAATCCGATTGGGTAACGTCTTCACACGTGTCTATCAAGTAAGTACATAACATTGATGAGCAGCAGAGCGTTGTGGCACAAAGGGAAGACTAGGGAGGGGCACCCATTTTTTGAAGCAATCTGCACAATTTTGAGACAGATATTCAACCTGGAATTCCTGCACTTCTTCTTCCACCGCATCAATCTTTCCGGCGCTTCAGTCTACACATTTAAAATGGCGATGACTAGGGTTGCGACAAATCAACAGTATTCCACGGCAGCACTCTCTGCAATATCCATAAAAATTAATGTGAACTGCAAATTGCTAATAAGACCTAATTATCTTCATCAAGGAAATAGCAGAGTTAATGTGAGGACGTGGTTGAAAAGGCCATTGATTTAATAATATGACCGGTCTTTGTGTTTATAATTGCATTTGCCTTATCTGCATATGCCATGCTGGTTTAGTACTTAACCAAGCTGTGACACTGCACAGCCGCTGGCGGGTTAAGAGTTTTATCAGGAAATGTATAGAAGTCTTGGCGACTGTAATTTAAAACTAAACATTTAAGTACACCCAAAGAGCTGTTATTGTAAAATTATCTCCTGAAGGCTCCCACATAGCCAATGCATTACATTTTATGCCACGAAACAAAGCTCATTAAATAATCTTTAGTGCAAACTAATGGCTGCTTTTCTCCATCCTAATGGTTTGCGATTCCCTGTTTGGCTCCTCGTAAGGTGGGAATTTATCGAGACAACCAAGCATTCAGGTGGATTTTGCACAGGGATGTTGAAGAGTCCTTGGTCTCGAGTCACGAGTCGAGTCACGAGTCTTTGGACCCGAGTCTCGAGTCAGAGTCCAAGTCCTTGGTCCAAAATGGTGACTCACGAGTCCCGAGTCCCGAGTCACTCCCAAAGCTGACTCCATGAGTCCCTATTAAAATCAATGGGGTTTTTCCCCAACAAAATAAAGCTACTTCAGATGTGTGGCTTAAATAAATAAATTCTAGGCACAAGTGTGCCTTTTTATCTCAAAACTCTGCCACTGATTTTGACAAGAACAGACCAGGCAGACAAAACCAAAATAACCAGGCAGGCAGAGGAGGTGGGGAACCCCAAAGCAGGCAGGCAGAGGCCTTTGTCTTGGACAATTCAAACTGTGGAACTGGTTAAGAAGAGACTAGGCAGGCAGAGGAGGCAGGGAACCCCAAATAGGCAGGCAGAGGCAGCCAAACCCAAAATGTCTGAAAGGTTGCATTAGGAAAATGATTTTAAAAAATAAACTTGGATTGTTACTGCAACTGGGTCCAGGCAGCACCTGCAGGTGGCATCAAGCAGGGATGTTGACGAGTCCTTGGTCTCGAGTCCCGAGTCGTGTCTCGAGTCCCATTAAAAATATTGGGACTTGAGTACGAGTCGAGTCAGAGGGGGGACTCAGTCCGACTCACGAGTCGAGTCCTCAAGTCCGAGTCCCCATCCCTGATTTTGCAATACAAATATGGGTTCTTCTGTTCTTTTAAAACACCCAGCTGAGTGGCATAAGCTGGAAGGGAAGACATGGATATCTGTGTGCATGTCTCTCTTCCTAGCTTGAAGGGCTGGCCAGCCCTATCATTAAGGCAGAGTGAGGTGGCTGCCTCAGGCGGCTGATTTTGGATGCTATGGAAGAGCAGAAAATTATTCCTTACTTAAGTTGTTGTTGTGTTGTTGTTGTTGTTGTTGTTGTTGTTGTTGTTGCTACTGTTGTTGTATTTTTACTGCCAGGGAGGGGAAGAGGCACTTTTCTCCCTCAGGTGCCAAAATAACTTGACAGGTTTTGGGTGCTATGCCTCCCTGAAATGAGAGTTGGGTGTTATGCGGAGGAGATTCGTCAACTTACCAGTCTCTTGGAATTTAAAAAAGCCATAAAGACTGATCTCTTCCGGCAGGCCTATCCGGCGGAATTTTAGGATGCCTTAAGATGTTTTTAAGATGTTTTAATAGTATGCGTTGTGTTTTGATTAGTTTATGTGTTTTATATTTTCTGCTGTTCCCCGCCTCGATCTAGACGGAGAGGGGGGTAAGAAATAAATTTATTTGTTGTTGATGATGATGATGATGATGAGGATGAGGATGATGATTATTATTATTCTGATGACATCGAACTCCCTCGATGAATTCTCCTAGCAGTTTCAGGTAGAGATATTAAACAGCATGGGGGACAATATGGAACCCTGTGGGACCCCATCAGCTAACAGTAAGACATCAAACAGCAGTCCCACAGCACCAGCTTCTGGAAGGACTGGAACCACCATAAGACTTTATCCTGGCAAGCCAGCCCAGGATACCATGGTCAATGGTATCAAAAGTCATGGAAAGGCCAGCAAACACTCCCCCTGTCCTGTTCTTGGCCTAGGGCCTCAACCAAGGTAACCAAGTTTGATTGAAATGGATCTAGATAATCCATATCATTCAAAGAAACCTGGAGCTGAGAGGCCACCCACCATGCCTAAAAATGGAATGTTTGGGACTGGGTGGAAATTCTCAGTACGGTGAGACAAAGGGAGGGTTTTTCAGCTACTGCTTCTTGCCAGGGCCACACCTTCCTATAAGGAGGCATTCACCACATCCACTACCCTCTTGGTCACTCCTCCTCTGGCAGCTCTTATTAACTAGGATGGACATGGGCCAAGTGCACATATGGCTAGCTTCACCTCTCCCTCAGGCTTCACAGATTGAAACATATCCCACATACCTGGACAAGCGGGTGCCAAAGATATATCTGCTGGAAACTAGTCTAACTGCAGCAGCATCTAAGTCAGAATGGTTATGAGTGACACTGCAAAGTGTCTAGCAAACTGGTCTTAGCAAGTCACTGAGTGGTCCTCCTCTCTGCCTTGGGCCAAGATGTAAATGCCCTCAGAACCATTCTGATGGCCAGCTATAAGTGACGGAAAGTAAGATTTCTTTGCCACCATCATTGCCACAGAGGAGGCTCTGAAATGAGCTCTAGCCTGTGTGTTTGATTAGATGGCCATGCTGGATGGGGATGATGGGAGCTGAGTGCAACACACCTGGAAGGCACCAGGTTGGGAAATGCTGAGCTAGTATAGAGCAACTGTCCCCCAGCGGCCCAGCAAGCTTCATGGGGTGAGTCAGAATTTGAAGAGACTTTCCCCCCTGGTCCAACCCTCTTAGTCCCACATGGCTTTGGAGACAACAGAACTCTGCAGTTGATCTCACCTCCTTCTTCTTTGTATAGGTCTTAAAGCAGGATTCTCCCTGCTGTTCTTTACAAGCTTTTCTACACGAGGCTGTTAATCCGCGGTTTCTACTTTCAGTTTTGTTGCAGAACTGAGATCCAAGCACTACACGGAGAGGGTTTCCTTTCCTGCTATTCTACTACATAACCTCTAGGTGGCAGTGTGGTATATTGAAACAGCACAAATACACAAGTAACAAAACAGTTTCTTTTGTTTTCACAATTAAATGCCGTATTTTCCCTGCTCTAAAAAACTCTCTGAAAGTGCTCATTAGACACAGAAGCGAAATTGGAGGGTCATGGCGTTGTCTAAAAAACTGTAAACAATTGTAAGGAATGACAAGCACGCGATACATGCCTTGTAAAGAAAAGCCCTACAAAGAAAGGGGCCCAGAGAGAGGGAGAGAGAGAGAGAGAGAGAGGGAGGGAGAGAGAGAGAGCGCATGCGCACACTTTCTGAGATGCAATCCATGGTGGCTTTTCATTGCAAAAATAGTGTTACTTTTTAGAACAGGACCTTATAGGTTTGAGCTGCTAGTAGAGATCAATGAGCAATCCATTTTAAAGGTTCAAAAACATGTTAAATCTTCCACTTGTGGAAGCCCCTTTGCATTGCGTATAATGTGGCAGGCCAAATAAGCTACTAGCTTGCAGTTCTTTTACATTCAACAATTTGGGACCCAACCAGCTGCAATTTATGAGTTAGCAGAATGTATCTTATTGTGAACCTGGTAGAGTTAACAGCTAATTACATCTTTGGGTGGATTATGCTTTACACTGCACAGCTTTATAGAAACAAAAGCCAAGTTTCCCAAATCCCATTAAACAACTTCTTATCTCAAATGCTGAGATGCTTATCAGTACCATAAGTTAAAGGGCTTCAACTCCATTCCCAAATGACCCCATGGTAACTTTCCCAGGACTTAATCAGACATCAGACCAAAATGCTAGATGGGTGGGGGATTGAAATCACAGTTACCAGCCCATCAAAATGCAGGTCTAAAGCTCATAATAACGAGGGAGCTCTATCATTTATTTATTTATTTATTTTATTTGTTGTATTTATGAATCGCCCATCTGGCCAGCAAACCGGCCACTGGGCGATGTACAACATGATAAAATATAAAATACATTTAAAACAGTATAAAATTTTAAAATCTTAACCCACCCCATATTCCCACCTGAATAGCCATGCTTTTAGTGAGCGGCGGAAGCTCAGCAGAGAGGGGGCATGGCGGAGGTCACTAGGGAGAGAGTTCCACAGTATGGGGGCCGCCACAGAAAAGGCCCTCTATCGTAAGTTATATCCAACCAACTTGGCACTATATATATATATATATATATATAGGTATATATATATATATATATTTGGGCAAAATTCAGTGTTCCAATTTTGCTTAAATTACTGCTGCTAACACTTTATCATAGCAGCAAAGATGCATTTCATGAATTCTTTCACAACACATTATCCAATCAAAAGATACAGTCTGTCCTTGTTTGTTTGAATGGCCTAGGGGAAAGATCCATCATTTTTGCATAATCCAAGGGCTGTTCAAATGTAGATAAACTGCCCTCTTTAAAGGGTAGTTTATCTGCAGAGATGGATCAAATCTGGCTGCAGTTTGGCAAAAAATGCTTTGAACTTTTCCTGAATGTTATCAGGGCTCATGATGTCATGTCAGAAAGTTGGTGCTCTAGAAGAAGGCAGAAGAGTAGAGTCATCTTCGTTGTCAGGATGTTGTGTCAGCCATGGCTGAGAAACATCTAACATTGGTGTGTGAGGGGGTTTTTTGTTTTTGTTTTTAAATCTACAATTAATGTAAAAAATGCTAAACCAGACACACCCAATTGTCCCTAATCAGCAAGAGGGACATTCCTATTTTCTGGTATCTGTCCCTGATAAAAATGTGTTTAGCTCCTTCTTTAGAGTCTCCTAGAAGTTAAATCTCTGACTGCCTGAGTCCTCTGTCTTGTCTCTAGTGTGCACCATTGTAAATGTGCATGTCTGAACACTAAGGCTCCATGCAATGCACAGCCTGCCATTCACACATTGGGGTCTATCTTGAACTGTGCATTACATATTGTAGAACAATTCTATTTTTTTCCCCAAGTATCTCTTTAACCAAAATATCAACAACCAACAACTATACTTGGCTTTTAAATCAGGGGACGAGACGGGGTATTGCAGAAAATAAGCATTGGACCAAGGGTCAAAGTGCCTTCAATAATATATAATATTGAGGCAGAATAATGGAGCACAAAGTGAGTCTCAGAACTGGGGAATTACCAGCATATCTCCATTATGCTTCCCACCCAATAGTTTATAATTTATTCTTAGGGAATTGGGTCACATGGAATCCAACACACTCAGACACAGACACACAAACAGATATTTCTTAAACGGTCCATAACTCCCATTATTCAAAGTTGCACTTAAGAGTCAAACATCCATTTTCAGTTATTTCCATGACCTAGGGGGCAGACACCTAGGGTTGAATCCAAGATAGTCATGCCACCTGGAGAATGGACATCTCTTGCAGAACGGGACTACCACATTCTCTCCCCTTCTGCAGCCCCCCCCATCCTCCAAATCTTCTCCAGAGGGTCCCCAACCCTTCAGACCAGATCTGGAGGGCGCAAGGGGGGTGTAGGGTGGAGAAGGAAGATGGGGAAGTACTGTTTCACTAGTGGTATCCATTTCAGTGAAGTTGCAATCCTGCGCATTCTTACTTAGGAGTAAGTAATATTGAACTCAGTGGAACTTACTTCCAAGTAAACATGCATAGGAGTAGGCTGTAGAGTACCGGTAAATACAATTTCTAGGACCACTGCATCATACCACTCAAATCCCCAAAACTAAATATATAAATTAAGCAGTGTGTGTACGTGCGTGCATGTGCGTGCATGTGTGTGTGAGGGGGGGGGCAGGCAGGTGGGCAGACAGATAAACACAGAGTCAGTCATGAGTCCAGTCTTTGAATTGGGTTGTATTTACCATACATTTCATAATTAAAATACTGTATAATCTGACATCTGCTGAGCTAGATATGACCCAGCTGGTGTTTCGCCAAGAATACTGCACTGAGAATATGTATTTTGAAAGACCAGGTGCCTTTCAATGAAAATGCCTACGAAAAGAACTGTAGATAAGCGCTAAATAGATCAACAGATTTCTGACTTGTTCCTGAAACAGAATACATGTAAAAACAGAAACATGCAAGGCCAACTTCCTTTCAGAACCAGGTGTGAGGTTGTTCCTTTGCTGATCTGAATTACTTCTAAAATGTTTTTTGGAGAAAATGATTTTCCAATACAATCTGAACATGTAACTAATTTAAAATGGCACAAAATTGATTTATTGGTCAATTGCATGTGAATATTGGAAAAAGGAAATGTACAAATGACATACCAGATGGAAGGTAACTGCTATAGGCAAAGTAATAAACAGAAATATTTACATGCCAACCACAAAATTATCACATGTTGGAAAGTTTTCAGTCTGGGGTCAGAGTCACTTCTAATTACCGTAAGAGTCTGATGCTATCCATGTTTACTTAGAAGAAAATCCCACTGCACTGGCATTATATATAATATATATTTATTTTAATAATATATTACATTTCTTTCTACTCAAACTATAAATACTATATGTGCCATTTTTGTTAACTGATGGGTTTCAACTCTTGAAATATTATACAAAATACAAAATTATGTATATATAAAAAAAAGAAAACAAGCAAATTAACACCAGTCAAAATAGCACCAGGATATATTTTTCTTGTTTTTTTGTTTTTAAAAATTGTAATATACATCTTATGTTGTTAGAACTCTGGGCAACAACAACAAAATGGTCTAACAATTTCTAGATTAAACAGCATCAGCCATAAAATCTGAGCAGCTAGTAATTAATGTCATTAATACTATGAGTTTACTGACATTTGCTGGGTTACATAGAAACTACATCAGGGATGTGTTCTTTTCCTAGCAAGAAGCTTGGATCTGTATCTCAAGGGGAAGTGTTGATCAAATAAAGCAAACGTAAACTCCTGGATCATTTCACTGATTCTGTACATACTGACCGAGTCAAAATATAATGGTTCATTTCAGCGGGAAATGTCCACTGAGAGAAGAACCTCAGCTGATTAAGGCCTGCACAGCCTAAATGTGACCTCTTTCAAAAAGAGGATAGTCAATCTGCTTTTGACTAGTATTCCCCCGTTTATTTCACCATTATTCCCCCGTTTGTTTCACCAGTATTTATTAGTGAGATTTAGACTGAAGGCTTCTCTTAATGGTAGAGATGCAAGTGAAAGGTAATTTTGCAAGGCCAGCAAACTGTATTAACAATGTCTTCCTGAAGACTAATGCCCAGGGACGGTTAAAACTTGATAGCTGACAAGACTGAAAATCCCAAGGGTTCTGGCTGACTGCTATTCCATCTCACAATTGCATAGAAATGTGGTGTCAGCATAACCTTTCATGGATGTCCCAAAGGTTGCAATGCTTTCTTTGTCATCAAACCATCTAAGTGGATATAGTCATAGGTGTAAATGGTGTTCGGTGACTTTCTTTAAGCTGTGTCAAGCAATGACTTTGGATCCTCTACACCATCTAGCACTTTGTGTCCTTCTTATCAAACAAGATGTAGAGTTACGCACATATTTTTTCTGATTCCTGTGAACGCACATGTTCCGGGCATCAATTATCACTCATTTAAGAAAAAGGCAATGTTGGGTAACAGTTCCAGTTAATGCTCATTTTGGAGGGTTTCTTAAACAGGAGGCGGACCTAGGGGTATCCCAGGGCCGTATGCCAATGCGCAGCAAGTCTGAGAAGCATCTTCCCTGAGAGTTAAAAGTTCCATTTCTTCACCAGAGTAAACTGTGGTGTCCATGTCATCTGAGTGATATCCTGATTGGTAGCCACTTGTTGGATTGGAAGCTTCAGACATAACAGATTCGTTACTTTTACTGGAGACCAGCCCACTGCAAAATAAAAATAAAATATTAGCAACTTCACACCGTGCTCTGAAAATTTGCTCCAGTTTACCCAGCTGTTTTGCAGATAAACATGGATCATCAGCAGAGGGAGAAATGTGAAACAGGGTCTGTTCCATTGGCTCTGTTGAGAGACTGGCTCCAACAGGCTTTTCCTCTCCCTCAATTGTCATCTAACAGTAGCCATTCCATTGGACTGCAGCTGAGGGTGAGATGGGAAGCAGGGCCCATTCTATTGACTCTCGTGGGAGACCAGCTGCCATTTGGCTCCTCCTCTTCCTGAACTGCTTCCATTCAATCTTTGTGACACCGTTAGACCAGGATACTTCACAGCTAGCGGTTCTAAGATAATATCCACCAACCACAAAGCCCAATAATAATTCACAACTGTATTGTCAACAATGTATAATAACAGGAATAAATACATACATACAGAATGGAGCAGAATGCAGATCAAAATCTGTTTCAGATTAAATTAGCAACAACTACAGGCAGTCCCCAGGTTACGAACGAGTTCCATTCTTAAGAATGTCTTTAAGTCGAATTTGTATGTAAGTCGGAACAGCATAGCGTTCTATACGTTAAAATCGGCATTTACGCAAATTGCGTAAATTACGCAAATTGCGTAGTATACTATGTACTCTACGTAAATGATGTAGCACTGGGGAACCCAGAAGTCCGTTCTTAAGTATGGGTTGTCCGTAAGTCGGACATTCTTAACTCAGGGACTGCCTATATTTTAAAGTGGACCAGAAAAGATTTTCTCCCAAGGACTCAAAATCTACAGATATGCACTTGATAAAGGCAATTTGCTGAAACAGATTTTGACCGGCATTCTTCTGTTATGTATATATGTATTCATTCCTGTTAATATACATTGCTGATAATATAGCTGTGAACAATTATTGAGGTTTGTGGCTGGTAGATATTACCATTAGGGCCGGCACATTGGGTGCAGGTTCAGGGGCCCACAGCCCAGATGCTCCCCAAATGACCCCTAGAGATGTGCTGATGGCAGCACGCTGCAGCATGCTAACACTGGTGCACAGTCAGTTGGCAAAGCGGCAGCTGCCCACTGCCATTTCAGTTGACTGATCTTTGTCCAAGGTGACCAGAGTGGCAAGCAGCTGAGCCAATCTCATGCCACCTTTGGGTTACAGGGCCAGTGATGGCACTGTAGCAGAAAGAGGGCAGGCCAAGCTCTCTCACTGCTCTGGAGCCCTCATTGATCCTGCAGCCCAAGTGGTATCAGCTGCCACACTTTGGGAGAACATCAGTAAATTAAAATGAATGTGGGCAGGTAAAAGCTCAGCTGCCAGTGCTTGGATATGGCTTGGTGAAAAAAAACCCTCCTGATTCAGAAAATTATGGTCATCATTAGGCATGTGTTGGACCACAACCCCCACCATCCCCAGACAGCAGGGCCAATGGGAATACTGGGGATGATGTAGGTCATAGTCCAACATATCTGGAGGGCATCAGGTTGGGGAAGGCTGGTCTAGGAAGCATGCACACAATGTGCATCTTGGATAGGTTTAACTCTGCCACTGCAGGATAGATATTTATTTATTTAATATATTTATTTACCGACCATCAGCCAAAAGGCTCCCTGGGCGGTTTACAAGAGAATATGAGGACAACCAATTGGAGTGGGTAGGCAATGTAGCGGCATTACAAGGGTAGGAAGCAGGGTGGCCAAGGGAGGGGTGGACAACTTGAGCCTTCTTGTTTCAAGTGTCCAGCCCTGTTCTACACCATCTTGAAATGAAAATGTGCATGATGTTGGCTTGTCCAGACTTACCTAAAGGGCAACATCAGTTGCTTAGATTTCTCTTCTAGTGTCTTTAGCTCTTCAGATGCCAAAATCATTCCACTGTCTGTCTGATTATCCTGAAAGATGCCAAAAGACAGGACCCAAATTGAAAGACCCCCAAAATGCATGCCTCAAATGGAAAAGCACAAGAAGGATCAAAGAGCACAAACAATAAAACATGCAATATGGACTCACTTCTTGAACCACTTTTACTGTTGTTTCTACTGGTACAGATTCAAAGGTCTTTACACTCACAGGACGGCTTTTTCTTTTACTTCCTTTGCGGTGCTGACTGAAAAAGAGACATATTATCTTTGTCAGTGCTAAAGGAGCTGCTAAGAGTGCAGAAGTCTACCATCCTGTGCCAGGCCTGCACAACTTGTGATCCACTAAGTCACGGGTGCAGACTGTGGGAGTGGACTGGCAGAGAAGCTGGCAGGCTGGATGGGTAATCCTGTGAGCCATTTCTGGCCTGCAGGCCAGAGCTTCCCTATCCTGACACTAAGCCAAACACAGTTCTGGGTTTTGCTACCTGCATTGGGGCAGCAAAAATGGACGCAGGAGTTGTTAAGCCCCTGGCATGTTGAAATGCATGGCTGTGTTTGGCTTGGGTGGGTCATAAGCCGTGCTGTCCTGAACCTCAAAATATCTATGAGTTTCATAAGGAAAATCTCAGAAATAAAATAATATATTTTAGGACTTGCTAGGATTTTTTTCTCCCACCAGGGTTAGATTTGACCATGCTTTTGGTGACCAACTTGTCTGGATCATTTGCAGTGAATACAAACCCAAATCTTTTCATGCCGCTTCAAACACTGTAAATAAGGTTCGAGCAGTGGCTTGCAGGATCCTGCCTTGGCTTATGGCAAATGCTTCAGATGACTTATCTGGCACCACAAGCATATTCTAATCTGGGGGCGGGGGGAGATCACAAGACAAGAGTCCTTTTTTTCCCTGATGCTGAAAATATTTCTCCTGAAGTGAACCCAGGAGATACCTTTTTATGGGGGGGGGGGGGGGAGATAGAATCTGTTGCTTTCTGAGTTACACATATTGTTCCATTTTTCAAATCCTTATTTTGCAAACTGTTCTGTTTGAAGTACAACAAACAAAGAAGCTTGGATCACTCTTGTAAATCTTTTTCTTTGGACTCTGCTTCTGAGACCCCTAACGGGACTGGAGACAGCAGCAGCCGACGCAGCAAACTCCTCTCCTTTTAAAATTGTTGGAATTGGCACTGAACGTTGCACAACTCCCCTTTCCCCAAGGCTTTTCTCCAAAGAAAACCATCTGAAATGGAAGAGTTCCTAACTCTGTGACAATCAATCCACCATACTTTCATGACAGAGGACTCCAATCCCTATGCCTACCACCATCCCCAAAGTGGGAAACAAGTCATGAACTGGAAATTACCATTGGCAAAATAACCTAAAACTGAAGTGTGGCCCATGGCAGATTTGGTAAGAGCTGGAAAGATTAGGTGGGATCTGAGAATGACCCCTCTCTGACAGGTAAACCAGAATTGCTGCTAGTAGGTGGCAGAGCATTTGAACAAAAGGAATGTTGGGATGCTAAAAAACATCTTGGCTCTCTAGAAAAATAAATGTATCCAAAAGCAAGGATGGTTCATTGAGCATTATTGAAAGCTGTAGATATACAGTGCCTAGTCAACTGTAGGCGATACAGAAATAAATTAAGAATAATAATAAGTCCTGCAGCTGCTTCCTTTCTCATCCAGTAAAAAAGCAGCCTGGGGTCCCTTTAAAAAGGTAATACAGTGGGTAACTTTCCCCAACTCCTTCATTATTGCAGAATAATAGGAAAGCATGGGTCAGCAAGCAAAACTAGCAGAAAACTGCAAATAGAGAACCACAGCAAATGTTTTCAAAGTCTGTCAAGTTTGTTCATATTGCAAACATTATTAATCACACTCCTAGGGGCTTAAAGTACCTTGATCATACCTCTTAACTTTTTTTTTTTTAAACATCCCTGCCATCTTTGTTTTGCCAAGAGCACTATGTAGAAAATTACAAAAACCACTCCTAGATATCGCCAAAGTTCACAGGAACCTAATCACCAGCCAGAGTAGCTGCTGAAGTCTTCCCAAGGCCTCAGGGAAGGGGGTCATGTGGACAGACTTTTCCTCTAACACCAAAATGTCTCTCGAGTGGTCACAGCTGCCCCTTTACACCTTTCCTCTGGTGGGGCTCAAGCTCCCATCAACTCCTGCAACCCATGTCCTAGTCAGTGAAGCCCTGGAGACTGCTGCTCTCGGTGTGAGTCTGTGTGACCCCTCTTGGTGCATGACTTAGCCCCTCCCTCATGCTGCCTGGCAGAAGACTCTTTCCCTCCCTGGGTTGTTCTTGAATCCTTGTCCCGGGAGGGCTATCTGTGCTTGCACCAGATGTCCTCCCAAGGAAGCCATGTGTGTGCTGCATTGTGTGGGTTCTCCTTCCTCCCCTTTGTATGAGTTGTGCTCATAAAACTGTGGTTGTGAAGACCATAAGAGGATTTAAAGCCTTGCTTATTGGTACTGCCCAGAAAACGGGCAGTACTGGGGCTATTGCTGGCTGTATCACTGGGTATGGTGGAGTGGGGGTGCTCTGGCGTCACTGAGCATGTTGCGTGTGTTGTGATAGGCAGGGGTCTGTCCCCGCTGTGGTGAGTTCATTGGCTCCCACTGTGTGTGTGTGTGTGGGGGGGGGACGACACATTGCCGCGCAGTCCCCGATTGGCCTGCGGCAGGGTTTCCAAGGATGCTGAATTTGTGCATCGTTTTTGTATTTCCTACTTGGTGTGCCATTTCCCTGCTGTTCTGCACTGGGCACACATTGGATGTGGCAGCTGTTTCATCAGTGTAGCACTAGTGTATTTCCAGTCCCAGTGCAATGTGAGTATAGATCAGTGTTCTCCAACCTTGGGTCCCCAGATGTTTTTGGCCTACAACTCCCAGCATGCCCCAGCCAGCTACGCTGGCTGGGGCATGCTGGGAGTTGTAGGCCAAAAACATCTGGGGACCCAAGGTTGGAGAACACTGCTATAGAGAATGACTATGTAAACGTTGCAGCCTAGTGAACATGGTTAAATATAAATAATGAACAGCATAAGTACCTTCCTCATTCACACCACTACCTCACTCACAAAGGAACAGCAAGGGCTGGAGTGAGAGAATGACAAGCACTCCCCAGTGGGATGCACATTACCGTATATTACAAACCTCATTCCTGATGTGCTGTGATAATGGAATTGAGGATCACAGACTTCCTCTTCTTCCATGCAGGAAACAGGTGAGGTTGGCAGGGAGAGTCCAGAATCCTCTTCGATGTTCAGCAATATAGTTTGTGGAAGGACAATATAGTCCTTACCATCCTGATGCAAAAAACAGCCAAAAATAGTTTCATATTTCCGGTATTTCTGACTGGAGGTAGAGAATATTTTTTTCAGGGAGTTGACACGACAGCAGTTTGAGCAGCATTAACGTACCTGGCAAACACTTGCTTGCAGTAAATTTCCAAGGTGTTCCACCAAATCAGAGAAAGTAGGTCTTTGTTTGGGGTCCCCATGCCAGCAGTCCAACATGGTCTGGTACCTGGAGAAATAAAATAACAGTAACAGTGTTCCGATAAAAGTAGAGGTGGACAACTTGTGGCCTTCCAGATGTTTTGCCCTATGATTCCCATCAGCCCCAGCCAGTACAGCCAATGGTGAGGGTTAATTGGTGTTGTAGGCCAAAACATGTGGAGGGCCACAGGTTGCCTCCCCTGTTATAAAGAAATATGCCCTTCAATTAACACATTCTGCTTATTATTGATAGCTATCATTAGAACAAAGCAGTGAAAAGTGGTCAAAACTATACTGTCAGAAGGAAGGAAGGAGCCAAACAGATTTGGCTACTTGTGGTTCCCCCCTCTACCCCATTAGTTCCAAAGCCCCACTGGCCACCTGCGGCAGGATTAGGGCAATATTTTATCCTGGCCCATTTCTATGTGATTTATCAACTTCTGCAATGAAGCATATTTGCACCAGCAAATGTTCTTACATTTCGGGTGTTGTATAGTCTGGAGGCCTCATCCTTGTTCCTTCCTTCAGTCTTCTACAGAATTCCTCATCAATCTTCACACCAGGGTATGGCGAGGCTCCTAAAATGACAAGGGTTCCTTTTAATAAGGTGAGAAAAATTCTGGCCTTGTTGTTCAACTTCCTCACAGTACGTGGGTATGAGAACGTAGCTAAAATTGTTGGGGGTCACTTATACTGGATCCATTGAGGATCAATTAAATTGCATCTGCAAGCACAACAACTCCATTTGCATGAGCAACCTTCACAGAATGTTCGTCTGAACATTTATCTGAGTTTTGATTTGCCACACTATATATTTTCCAACCGGGAAGAGGCTGTTTGCATCACATGTAAGTAATCTTGCATTGTAATAGCATAGCCTGCTTACATAGATTGGACAGCTAGAGCATCAAGAAAATTCAATAATTGCTTATAATCCTGGTGCAATAAAATGTATCCATTTACTGTTTGTTGGATGCAGAAAAAAAGCACACATAATGGGTCTGGTGGAAGTTGGCTTCCCTTCCCCAAGCTTCCTCTGCCCAGCAATCCTCCCAAAAAGGCTCCCCAAGGGTTGGAGGACCCTGCTGAATGGTGGACTGTGGTGGGGGGGACTAAGGGGGAAGGGAAGATCTCCAAAAATCAGGCAGAGGCAACTTCCAGACCCACTGCTATCAATAGAAATTTTGTCACTGATTTCAATGGGAGTACAACTGATTCTATAACCCACCCACCCAAATCTCTACCCTGTATCCTACTGAGGGACAATGAAGTAAAAGGCGCCAAACACATTTTTAATTAAATATTAATTTAAAAAGAGCCAGTGTGGTGTAATGGTGAGAGTGTTGGACTGGGACTCAGGAGATCTGGGTTCTAGTCCCTGCTCGGCCATGAAACTCACTGGGTGACTTTGGGCCAGTCACTGACTCTTAGCCTAACCTACCTCACAGGGTTGTTGTGCGGATAAAGGGGAGAGAAGGAGGAGGATTATGTAAGCCACCTTGGGTTCCTTGCAGGAAAAAAGGCGGGGTATAAATATAATAAATAAATAAAATAAATAAATATTTTATGAACTAGCTTGTCTTGCATATATGGAGAAGCTGGTATGTATCCTAATTCTGAAAATGATTACATTTCAGAAGCTTGACTGTTAACATTTGAGATGTGTAGTCAACAAACAAATGTGACATACCTAATGAAAATATTTCCCAAAGCAGTACGCCGAAGGACCACACATCACTTTGAATCGTGTATACTCTATCAAAAATGGTTTCCGGTGCCATCCATTTTAGGGGTAGCCTAGCCTAGAAGTTTAAGAAGCAAGAATATGGTATTTCTTTATGGTCTTACTTACAATATTTATATACTGTCCAACAATGAAAAAAAGGCTCTCCGGGCAGTTTACAGTAAAAGTTAAAGCCATAAGATACACAAATAAAACTATTACAAAATATTAGGAAAACAATGAAGAAAAGGAAGCATTAAATATATGTTGTGATGCCAATGTTAGTATCATTCCCAAATTCTCAAGATTTCAGGCACTGAAACTTACATCTCCTTTTCTGACATAATCTGGATCTTTGTAGATATCGCGGGCCAATCCAAAATCACAAATTTTGACCACATTGTTTTCTGATAAGAGGATATTGCGAGCTGCTAGATCACGGTGGATACACTGCAAGGAGATGAACAATATATTTATCCAATGTATTTTATAAATGTTCTAGTAGAAAAGTGGGATATAAATTGACTGTTTGAATGTCTGACTGCCGTCTCCCAAAGCAGTTACCGTACTTTATTCCCAACTCAAGGATGGAAAGCGGAATATCGGTGCTCAGTATAAGAGGTTTAAAGATGTTCTTAAGGCTAATCTAAAAAAATGCAATATAAACATCGAGAACTGGGAAGCTCTGGCCCATGAACGTTTTAACTGGAGGTTGGCCTTTCACGAAGGTTCTATGGACTTTGAAGAAGCCCGAGTGCAAGGTGAAAGGGAGAAACGTGCTAAGTGAAAAGCACGTCAAACAAATCCTTTACAGCACCATCTTCCATCTGGTAACCTGTGTCCTCACTGTGGGAAGCTGTGTGGATCTAGAATTGGCCTCCACAGTCACTTACGGACCCATCGCTAGATTCTACACAATTTTTTTACAATTTCCTCTTTTTATAATTTTCTTTTTGTAATTTTATCCTGGAAGACAATCTTACTCGGTCACGAGTGATCGCCTACTACTACAATCCTGTACAGGTTTACTCAGAAGTAAGTCCCACTGTGTTCAACAGGGCTTACTCCCAGTTAAGCATACATAGGATTGCAGCCTAAATTGATTGATTGATTGATTGATTAAATGGATGGATGTGGATGGATGGATAGATGGTGAAATAGGCTTCCTTGCGGGGCCAGAAGAAATGGGAAGCCTGTACTCCACATGGATGCACATGCCTGGTGGTGAAATGACAAGTGCTGACATTCTTATCACAGCACTTTGTAAGATCAATGGTTTAGACTCTGAGTGCTTGGAAATGTTGAGTGAGCTCCGGACATGAGCATTACAGCTTCCTTCTATTAAACACCATCCTTATCGCTATCATTTCCTGAAGCATGGAGTCATCTGACGGATGTCATTTCCCCGAGAGAAATTCCTTACTTTCCGAGATGCCAGGAATTCCATCCCGCGGGCCACCTGGAAGCTGTAGCAGATGAGGTCCTCCAGGCTTAGAGGGTTTTTGCAAGGATCTTCAGACATTGCTGTAAAGGGAAAGATTAATTTATATACAATGTATAATGAGGCTGTGCATCCTGATTAACACTGTTCACACTTCAGTACAGGGGAACCCTTCCTCTCATTTCCGTCCTTACCATTCTTGCTTTCTGGTTTTATGAATCCTGGAGCTGTACAACAGAATTCACCATTGGTGATTTAAGGCGCAATCCTATGCACGTTTAGACAGAAAAAAGGCCTACAGCTCCCAGCATGCCCCAGCCAGCTTAGCTGGCTGGGGCATGCTGGGAGTTGTAGGCCTTTTTTCTGTTTAAACGTGCATAGGATTGCACCCTTGGGCAGCAATCCTAGAACCACTTATTTGGGAGTAAGCCCCAATGAATCAACAGAATTTTCTTCTGAGTAGATATGTATAGGATTGCATTTGCTGCGAATGTTTAGATATGCAGTTGAGTTTTCATCTATTTATTTATTTCGTTTATTTCTGTCCCACTCTTCAAACTCAGAGGTTATTTTTTTCAAAATCACCTGTAGTAAGCTACCCTTCAGTTCACTAGAACTTCAGTCTTAACATTCTAAGACAGCCTTCCAGATCTGTTAGACTGCAAAACCCATCAGTCCCAACCAACATGGCCATTGGCTATGCTGGCTCGAGATGATTTGCATTGCAGTCCAACACCTCTGGGGGACACCAGGTTGGGGAAGGCTGTTCTAAGGGCTTATATAACAACAGAAGACAAATCCCACCTTCTCCCTCTTCCACATCGCTGAGGGATCGCTCCTCCACAAAACCCGAACTTGTTGAGCTTTGGCTGCTTGCAATGCTGTCCAAGCGTTTCTTCAGGTCTACAGGGACTTCACCATTTCCATGCCTAAACCTGGCATTATTGGCCTATGATGTTTAAAAAACAAAACAAAAGGGAAACAGAATTTGCATTAGCCCATTGTGGCAGCAAACAAAAGGGTACAACACCCACACTAGATTTCATAGATCATAGAGTTGGAAGGAGCCTACAAGGCTATCGTTCAACCCCCTGTACAATGCAGGAAACTAGAGGAGGGGTCTCCCATCCAAGTAATAACCAGGCCTGACCCTGCTTAGCTTTCCACGCTCAGACAAGCTGAGCCAGCGTAAGCCACAGGCCTGTATGTGAGTAGTTAATATTGGAGGCAATTTTATCCAGGAGATGCAATCAAGTATTGTAGGCAAAACCTGCCCAGTTTTTGGTGCAGTTGAACATTTGTTCAGCACAGTCCACACGTCTCTGCTAAGGGCAGTACTGTTGTTGCAGGGATATTACACTGACTGGGTTTGCACGACATGGCAACCCATTGTGGTTAACTAGCCTTGGTGGGTTGTTGTGTTGTGTGAACCTGGACTGCTTCCTGGACAAGCCACCCTGCCAACCCATGGCCTGTTTTAGGGGTTGTTGTACCCACAATGGGTTGCCGTGTTGTCCAAACCTGGGTAATGGACCCCATTGTGGGTACAGGGAAGTGGCAAGCTAAAAAAGGGGGGGAAGGGGGAAAAAGCTACGGTGAGCGTGAAAGGGCTCATGGTCAGCAAGGGGACAGGAGAGAAGACAGGTCCTGCTGCGGAGTCCCCTGGGATACGCATGGGAGGACCGAGGGGGGAAGTGGGAGGGTCAACCCACGGTGAACCTGATCGTCTGTTGGATCGCACCATGGGTTGTTTCATGAACAATCTATACTGCATAGCTTATTCGCAGGGTGGGCTGTTGTGACATGTGAATCCACCCACTGGCTCTCAATTATTTTAATTCAAATGCGATCATTAGTAACTTCCAACAGTGGAAACATTTAAAAGCTCTTAAACTAAAAAAAAAAATGCTCCCTACGTTTCATGCAGACCTCACCTTGTATGGAACAAAATCACTTCGCTTGCTTCTTAAATACACTGAGAGATTTCCAAACTTGCAGTATTCTACAATCACCATGAGTGGACCTGAATAAATAAAACAAAGAGCACAAATGTGATTCTCAATAACTTTTTGGACAATTGCTTTTGGTGGAGGCTTATGCAAAATATCTGCCAACATTTTTGTGGACCATTTGTCACACAAATGGCTGGTTTATACATAGCACCACATAACATGTATGCTCTATACATTATAAGGATGTTTGCACTCTCCTTATCCCACTCCCCCATAGAACATTTTGTACTTTGAACTGACACTTACCGTATTTTCCGGCGTATAAGACGACTTTTTAACCCTGGAAAATCTTTTCAAAAGTCGGGGGTCGTCTTATACGCTGGGTGTCATCTTATAGGGCGGGTGCTGAAACTACCCGTATTTTTCCATGTATAAGACAATACTTTTTCCTAAAATCGTTAGCCTAAAAATTGAGGGTCGTCTTATACACGGAAGTACGGTAAGCTGAGGAGAGAATCAGGAACAAGTCCTGCAACTCCCAGCATCCCTGGGGAATGCTGAGAATTGTAGGGCTTTAAAAAAACAAACATGCACAGGACTGTGCCCTAAACTCCTTTAAAATGAGGCCAATTCGCGTGTACGGCCTCGGGTGTATGGATGGGGGGGGATAATAAACGGAGGAGGGGAACATGTGTAACAGTGAGCCCCTCTCCCTTGACTTCGCCTCCGGTCCGGGCCCCTTCCCAGCCTCCCTCACCGGGTCTCCCTCTGGCTGCCACGTCAGGGGGAGAAACAGAGGAGAGCCCGGCGCACCCCTTGTCCCTTTACAGGCTGCTGCTCACCATGGGGCGAAGAACATGATAAAGTGCGGTGCGCTCTGGGCGCCATGGCGAAGCATCTCGGCTTTGTAGAGGTGCCGCGCGTGAGGGTCCGTCTCGGCGCCTGGCGCCGCCGCTGCCTCTTCCGTCTCCTGCCACCGCCTCTTCCCCCGCGTAAGACCAGGGAGCCAAGCAGCAGAGCCAGGCAGGCGGCGTGAGAGGAGGCCCCGGGAAGGAGAGCGGCAACCATGGCGGGGGTGCAAAGGAAGAGAGAACCAAGAAGCCGGCCCGGACCACGTTGCCGCTCCCGGTGCTGCCCGGGCAGCGTCTCTTCCAGCCTCCGCCCCCCAGTGCACCTCGGAGAGTCGAAGGGTGACGGGGAGGGGGTGGAAGGAAAAGGCCGGCGACGCTAAGGCGAGTCTTGTCTCGATTTCTTCCTTCAAGCTCAGCTCAGGCTGAAGAGGGGCTTGGACTGAGGAAGCGGCCCATTGTTCCCTTGTGATGCATACCGTAATATCATAGTACTGGTATGTAAATGTTGCCTAATCACTAAATAATAATGTGTTCTGTTATTTTTTAAAAATATTGATTTAAAAAAACGTGTTCTGTTTAATGTTTAAAATATTGATTTCTGAATTTTGGGTCAGAAATGTGGGGGGCGTTTTATACATGGTGGTGTGCGTTGGAAGAGGGGTAGTCTTACACAGCGAGTATATCCCAAACTCTATATTTTAACTGGAAAAGTTGGGGGTCGTCTTATACGCCCAGTCGTCTTATACGCCGGAACCATCTTATACGGTACCTACATACATTTGCATGTGAGTACATCCCATGCATATCCAGCTGTGATTCAGGGCTGAACTAGAAATTATGATCAAAATTATAGCTTTCATCCTATGCGTCCCTCACAACCTTAACACAGGGCATGAGGGGCAGGGGGCATTTGGAGAGGAGAAGCAGTGAGTGGGAGGAGGTGTCTAACCCTTCCCCATTCTGCCAATTCTTCCTAACAAATTCCACCCAGCAGTTTTGATTTTATTTTTACCTAGCCATGCTTTGAAACCAGAAATGACCCCAACTGGAGAAACACAGTTCTGGGGAGGTGGACCACTAGGTAGTATCCAATGGTGTCATTCTGCAAATTCAAATAGCACTAGCGGAGCTCTGCTGAATATTTCTGTTGCACAAGCGGTTGTGGATTATGCTTGCATAACGGGTTTCACAAGTGTAATGCACAATGGGTTGCACAACAGGTTTCAAAAGCGTGATGCACAATGGGTTGCACAAGTGCACTTGCGCAAACAAAGCTTTAGTTTGATTCTTCTCTTGCGCATAGTTCGTAGCCTAGTTTGCACTGCAACATCATTTGCGCTACGGAATGACACAATACTATCCATTACTCCCCCTTTCCACATGTGATGTGAGGCCGGCCATGCCTAAACAGTTCTGATGGGGTAAGGCAGGAGTGGACAACATAGGCCAAAACTTCTGGTGGACCACAAGTTGCCACCCCTGCAGTAAGGCATACTTATGTACCAACCTCTGCCACAGAAATTATCCCTCCAAATACAGTATATATCAGGTTCCAAACAAAATAATAGTTAAGTTCCTCTATACCCCCAACTGCAGGCACAGCCTCAGCTACAACACAGTCTTGAAATAGGGAGATAAAAAAACCTACCTCCCCCGCCTCAGGTGAGTTCAACACCTGCATGACATCACCTTAGTCCTGTTGCTACTAGGATAAAGACAACCTTTTCTGATAGCAGTATAGGCAGGGTGAGGACACGGACTATAAAGAGAGAGGCTGAGCATGATCTCCCCTTGTCAGTTTTGCAGGTCTTTCATACCACAGCAGATTTCACTTAATAAACACAGTTGCATTTCAGATTTCTTTGGGTGCTAAAAAACTCAGGTAACAGAATCTGATACACTTTTTTCAGAATTTAGATCAAGGATGGCAACTTGTGGCTCTCCAGGTGTTTTGGCCTACAACTTCCATCAGCCCTAGCCAACACAGCCAATGGTGAGGGGTGACAGGAGTTGTACCCCCAAACATCTGGAGGGCCACAAGTTGCCCACCCCTGAAGATTGTCCACTTTTTGAATGGAATAACGAAATCTGATCGGGAGTGTGGGCAGAAAAAGCGAACCAGGTTTCATTGCACTTGAGCATGCTCAGAGGCAAGGCATACAATCATAGAATCACAGAATCATAGAATAGTAGAGTTGGAAGGGGCCTATAAGGCCATCAAATCCAAGTTAAAACATCCCTGACAGATGGCTGTCCAGCCCCATCTTGAATGCCTCCAGTGTGGGAGAGCTCACTACCTCCCTAGGCAGTTGGTTCCATTGTTGTATTGCTCTAACAGTCAGGAAGTTTTTCCTGATATTCAGCCGGAATCTGGCTTCCTGTAACCTGAGCCCATTATTCCATGTCCTGCACTCTGGGATGGTCAAGATCAAGAAGAGATCCTGGCCTTCCTCTGTGTGAAAACCTTTCAAGTACTTGAAGAGTGCTATCATATCTCCAAAATAACATTTGCCTTTTTTGCAGCCACATCACATTGCTGGCTCATATTCAGCTTGTGATCTACAACAATTCCAAGATCCTTCTTACTTGTAGTATTGTTGAGCCAAGTATCCACATGAACCTAAAGATAGGGATATTATCCCCCATCCTATAACTGTACATTTGGTTCCTTTTTCCTAGGTGCAGAACTTGGCATTTATTCCTATTAAATTTCATTCTGTTATTTTCAGCCCAGTGCTCCAGCCTATCGAGATCACTTTGAATTTTGTTTCTGTCTTCCAGGGCTATTCCACCCAATGTTGTGTCATCTGCAAATCTGATAAGCATTCCCTGCACCTCCTCATCCAAGTCATTAATAAAAATGTTGAAGACCACTGGGCCCAGGACTGACCCCTGCAGTACCCCACTTGTTACCTCTCCCTAGTTTGAGAAGTTACCATTGATAAGCACTCTTTGAGTCTGATTCTGTAGCCAACTGTCGATCCACCTGATAGTTGTTCCATCTAGCCCACTTTTAGCCAGTTTGCTAACCAGAATATCATGAGGCATTTTGTCGAAAGCTTTGCTGGTCAAGATATATTATGTCCACAGCATTCCCACAGTCCACAAGGGAGGTCATCTGATCAAAAAATGAGATCAGATTAGTCTGGCAGGATTTGTTCTTGACAAATCCATGTTGGCTTCTAGTAATCACTGCATTGTTTTCAAGGTGCTTGCAGATTGACTGCTTTATAATCTGCTCCAGAATTTTCACAGGGATTGATCTCAGACTGACTGGTCTGTAGTTCCCAGGTTCCTCCTTTTTGCCCTTTTTGAAGATAGCAACAACATTAGCTCTCCTCCAGTCATCTGGCACTTCACCCGTCTTCCATGATTTCTCAAAGATAATAGACAGTGGTTCTGAGAGTTCTTCTGCCAGTTCTTTTATTACTCTAGGATGCAGTTCATCGGCCCATGGAGATTTGAACTTGTTCAAAGTAATTAGGTGTTCCTTGACCATTTGCCTATCAATCTGAAGCTGCAATTCTGCCCCTTCAGTTTGTACTTCAGGTTTGCCAGGGGGGTCATAGACCGTCTTTCGGGAGAAGACTGAGCCAAAGTAGGAATTGAACACTTCTGCCTTTTCTTTGTCATCTGTTATCATTTTGCCATCCTCATTGAGTAGTTGAACCACCATTTCTTTCCTCTGTCTTTTACTATGTACATATCTGAAGAAAGCTTTTTTGTTGCTTTTTGCATCCCTCGCTAACCTTAGCTCATTCTCAGCTTTAGCCTTGCTGACACTATTCCTGCAGTTCTGTGCTACCTGCCTGTACTCTTCCCTTGTAGCCTGTCCTTCCTTCCACTTCCTATATGTGTCTTTTTTTGTTTTCAGGTCATCTCTAAGCTTTTTGTGAAGCCACATTGGCTTCTTCTATTGTCCTCTAACTTTTTTCCTTGTTGGAATTGTTTGTAATTGTGCATTTACAATTTCCTTTTTTAAAAACTCCCACCTATCCTGGACTCCTTTTCTCATTAGTGTCGCATGTGTTAAAGCTGATGGGGTAAGCGCAAATGATTCTACACCAGCACTTGGAGAACTGAGTTCTCTTTTAGTATATAACCACCCTTCTCAACCTGGTGTCCTCCAGATGTGTTAGACTAAGCTCCCACTGGCCATGCTCACTGGGGATGATGGGAGTTGTAGTCCAACAGATCTAGAAGGCAACAGGTTGGGGAAAGCTGGTATATAAGGTGTTGCCTCCGAACCTAGAATTTTGATTTAGCTATCATGTTTGTTTATATGCATGTTGTATGTTTACATGTTCGTATGTATATGGTTTTTATAATGTAGTTTTTGAGGTTTTAATCTTTGTAAACTGCCCAGATAACTTTGCTTATTGGGTAGTATAGAAATGTAATAAAGGAAATGAATGAAATGAAATCATGGCACGTAACTGTTGAAAGGCTTGTTCTCCATGGTTTTACCAAATCCCCTCGCCACTTTTCAAGCCATCTAAGCCTGTAGTCTTCACTACATTTTGCGGCATAGAATAACTGTGTGCAGAGGACTTGCTTCTTTTGTTTCTCTTGATCTACTGCCCAGCCATTTATTTGGGTAACCCAGAGTTCTAGGATTGTGAGAGAGGGAAAACAATGTCTCTATTTGCAATTCCTGGAGATCTATTTTATTTATTTGATACCCCACCTTTGGTCTAGAAGGAGTCTCCTCCTGCATGCTCACCACTTCCACTTTGCATTCCTAGGTTGTTTGATGTGACATGTGAACCTGGAACTCTGGAACAAACAACCTAGAGTTTTAACCCAACCACAAACCATGGGTTCAAACTCTGGGTTGTTTGTCCTCAACAACCCAGAGTTCCGGGTTTGCATGTAGCATCAAACAACCCAGGAATGGAGCATTCCTGCATTGTTTATGAAAACTGATACAAAGTGGAAGTGACGAGTGGGCAGGAAGCAGCACATTTGGTTATGTGCCTACCAGTTGTTATGTGCCAACCAGATCAGTATCTAGTTTTGGCCTAAAAAGGGGTGGACAGATTGCATAGGCAGGCTTTATTTGCATGTGGATGCATGCATTTTTCTGACTTGCAGTGCCTCTCTAAGGATGCACAAAAAGGTCTAGAGAGGGTTACCCCACATACAAACTGCAATCTGAGTTGTTGTTTTTTAATCTGTTGTTCAGCTGAATGGTTCTATTTATGTTTGTGGCTTCTCTTTCTTGATTGCTGCAAGTGTCTGCAAAATGAGGTGCTTGAAATCCATTAACAGCAGACTCCTGGGATTGAACCCCAATGCTTGCGTTCTACCAGTCAGCTATGACCTCTCCCCAAAAGTGACCAAAGTCTTCCAACACTTACCTCCTGGTTTTGTGCAGGCCCCAAGTAAGTTAACCACATTGAGATGATGACCAATATGAATGAGGATTTTGAGCTCAGACATCAGTGCCCGGTGTTCACTGTGGGTGGCACCCTCTATAAATGAAAAGGAAAAGATAGATAGGTAGACTACACACATGACATATAGAGTAGCAATGAAGGTTCATCTGCCACCTTCCATCAAAGTAGGAGGAAAAGAAATACACACTCCCAAAGGTCTATGTGGCTTCTTTGCTGTAGTATGACCACTGGTAAGCAAAATCTTGTGTGATGGCAACTTGGGAGCGCCATTCTATTTTTTTTGTTTTTGAATTTTATTTGCATTTATAACAAAACAAAACAAAAAGGGGGGGAACTACAAACACCACCACCAATAGCAGTAACCTAACCTACCTCACAGGGTTGTTGTGAGGATAAAATGGAGAGGAGGAGGAGGATTATGTAAGCCGCCTTGGGTTCCTTGCAGGAAAAAAGGCGGGGTATAAATATAATAAATAAATAAATAAATAAATAACAAAAAAGACATACCCATTTGCAGTAACTATTCACAACACCACTAGTTAAAAAACAAAGGGATGGATGGATGATACTAGGATCTAGGCAGGCACATTCAAAAGAAAGGAATGGCTCCAGCTTTTGGCAGCTAGAGAGATATGGCACATAATGACCTGGTTCACACAACATGACAAGCCAGAGGGCAGGCTGAATATGAGTGTGAGTTGTCGTTGAACCATGGGTGGTTGTGTTGTGTGAACCCAGACATGCTAGCAAACCATGGCTTGTTAACCAGGAACAACCCACAGTTCACAACTCAACAACAAACCATGGGTTCTCTTCGTGGGTTGTTTGTGGTTAACAAACCATGTTTTGTTAGCGTGGCTGGGTTCACACAACACAGCAACCCATGATTCAACAACAACTGATGGTTCAGCTCTGCTAGATGCTGGCTATGTCATGCCGACAATGCCTCGCTGAGGCATATGATGTGGACATGCCCTGTGGTGGCTTCTTTCCAGTTGGAAGTTACTCCCTGAATAATTTTTGTTCTTGAAAATCTGTGATAATTGTGGATGCTCAGGCAGTTTGAAATTATATCCTGTGATTAACAGATGGACAGCAAAAGTGGACTCTGAGAGCCCTAACATTTGCAAATAAATTTATACTCCAAGCCTGGAAGGATAAACACCCACCACCTATTATTCAATGGTCTGAAGATCTTACTGCTCTTGGTTCATTTGAACATGTATCTTACAATTGTCAGTTTTGTCTGGATGCTTATTTAGATATATGGTCTGCTTATATTAACTTATATATTTGCAATGGAGCTCCGCTGTAAACCTTGCGTCTATGTTTATTAAAAGCATTTTACAAAGTTCTCTTCACTATTCTTGTTACCCTCCACATGTTGAGGATAACTGTCTGTAATGGGGAGCCCCTTGTATCTGTAGAGTCTTGCCATGCTGATTTTACAGGCTTCTAAATCACGGAAATAGCCTTTATGGATAGAATAGACTCCTCACTCAGTTGCCCTAGAGCAGGGGTGGGCCAAGTGCAGCCACTGCTCCCACCGCCTCCCCCTGCCCACAAATGGTAAAATAATAATTAAAAACAAAACAAAACAAAATGGTGTCCAGAGTGGCCATTTTGAAGCCATTTTGGCCCAAGCTAATTTTGATCCTTTTGGCACTCCATAACTGCTGCAGATGCCTTCCCCACCCCCCACAGTGTCATGGGAGGTGGAGGTGAGGCCTGCAGGGTGGGGTGGGGTGAAAAAGGCCCTTGGAACTCCCAAAGTTGCCCACCCCGACCTAGAGGGTGACAAGAATGGAAACAGAGGGTGGCAAATCTAGCATGCTCGTCCTCCCTCTCCCTCCTTATGTGCTAATTAACAGCCACAAACACCTGAATAGGGCTACTGACTGTCATTAAGAGGTGCTGATTGCCCTCTTGTTTCTCACCTTTAAGCATTTTGACCGCAACAGTTCTGCAGGTAGTAGCTTTGTCAATGCCGAATGCATCTGCTTCAATGACTTGGCCAAATGCTCCCCGACCAAGTGGCTTACCTGGATACAAAGAAAAAAGAGAGGGGAAAGGGCAACTTTTTACATGTCTACTGACCAAATTATGGGAAAGAAAGCTCACCGTTCAGTAAAAAAAAAGGTCTGTGGAGAGGGCTGACATGAAGGAGGAGTGCGAGAACACCACAGCTATAAAGGGAGCAGTCAGACAAAAGCAGAATCCTGGCACCTCTCATGCTGGATCACGGCCCTTGTAAACATATATAACAGTGCTGGCCAACATTCTTGAAAATTGTGTCACAAATCAAAGTATGAGATAGTGCTACTCTAGAGTGCACTATAGTACATACGCTGCCCCCTCTGATGGAATGATTTTGTCTCTAGTCTATTGAGCTGGGAGCAGAAGGCAGCAGAGTGCAGCCCTATTTCTTCGGCTTCGCCAGGCCTGCAGGCTTCTTAGCTCCTATCCAGCTATGCCATAAACCTGTGCTGGCTGCACCACTTTGGGAGCCCTTGCTACACATTGGTTCCCCTCGGCATAGCAGTAGCAGCAGCAATAACAACAACAGCAGCAACAACAAAACATGTATATAGTGCTATCAAGTGTTCTAAGCACTTCACATGCATTATCTAGTTGCAATCCTGACAACAACCCTGTAAGGTAAGTCAGCGTTATTGTGCCCCATATTGCAAATGGGGGGAGGGGGGACTGAGGCGGAGTGGCCGTGGCTTGCCTAAGACCACCCAGGGAGTTCTCAGCAAAAGAGAGATTTGGACCAGGGACTTCTTGACTCACTGTGTGGGCACGAGGCCCTCTGATTTGGAAGCCCTGCTTCCCAGCTTCAGGAGCGTGTGAGTGCACTGTGGTGACTCTGTAGCAATGGAATGGTACTCTCTAGGGCAGTGTTCTCCAACCTTGGGTCCCCAGATGTTTTTGGCCTACAACTCCCAGCATGCCCCAGCCAGCTATGCTGGGAGTTGTAGGCCAAAAACATCTGGGGACCCAAGGTTGGAGAACACTGCTCTAGGGCTTCGGACTTTTCACAGCATGTCTTATGGTTAAGGCCTGCTACTACTAGACAGGTTCCAGTGCTGAGCACTGGTTCAAATTAAAGCCTACAAAGCCCCCTGGGAAACTCTAGTTCCAACTCAGGTGTGCAGAACTGTATTTGAGTGAGAGGCCAGATTGTCCTGCCCCATGGGCTGGATGATGTCAGTGGGTGTGACCATGGCCACTGACATCACTGCCTTGCCCCCCTGTCATTTTAGCCTTCCTCCATGTTGGGAGAGGCACAGAATTCCATGCCTCTCCCAGCGAGGAGAAGGGGTCTTGGCCGGCTCTGGGAGGAGCAGCTGTTCCCCTCAACACTGGCCGATTCCCTGGCTTCCTGCAGCACCCAGTGTCCCCGTGAAACAACTCAGCCAGCACGAGGAAGAACGGGTGCTCTTCCCAGCCGAGCCCCCAGAGATCAGACATAACAGCAGGGACTCCCCTCTGGAGGAACCCTAGGAGGCTCCACGGGCTGAATTGGGGAGCCCGGCGGACCAGATGAGGTCTGCGGCCAGGGGTTCTGCACCCCCGCTCTAACTCCTGAAAGGTAGCCAATAAATAAATCACTGTCCGTTCCTTGCAGACCCAGGAGGGCCAATGCATACATGGTGTTCTCTCCATCCAGGAGATCAAGCACAGATCACAGTGCATGTTGAGCTCTATATCGGGTATTAGGTATGTATCACATGGTCAACCAATGTCCCGTGTGTCCCCCCCCCAACCAAAGCAGCCTCTAGTTTCAAGGATAAGGGACATTCCCTTCTTTATTCCGAAGAGGAAAACACACCTAGCTTTAGCCTGTCCCTGGGGAACTCCCACTTGCTGGCATCGTAAGGGAGACGTTCACACTGTTCATCCATAGGGACTTCATCAGGATCCATGATGATAGAGAGGTAGCCAGTCTTTAGTTCTCCTCCATTGGCCTGAAAAAAAACAGCATCCGTGTACATTAAATAAAGTTACCCTTACTGGTTGGGCAATGTGCGGTTGGTCACATTTACTGGCTTCTCTGGAACATTATTTTTTTAGTCCACAGGAATGCAAGTATGCAGTTTCTCCCCACTGCATTGCAGGCCATGTGCCCACAAATAATTGTTAATGGCTTGCTTGATTAATATCCAAAAAAGGACATTTCCCTCACCCCTCTCTCCACTAAATGCCCGGTCAATTAAAAAGCAAAACTTTATACGCCCTCAGTTCCCAGCAAGAATGTGATGGTACCAAGAGGGGAAAAATGTGGCTGTTGATTTAAAGACAATGCAAGAAACAACACAAAAGGAGGCCTGTCACTTTTCATTTGCCATGCAAGATAGAGGCTGATGGGAGAGTTGGTTTCGTTACCCGTTTAACGGTCCGGAGAATGATTATGAGGAGCAGCCAGAAGAACATGGCAATTACTGCCGTTCCAACGAGAATAATGAGCTCGAGGTTAGTTTTCTCATCAGTGCCTGGGAAGAAACAATTGAACGGTTCATTGACAGGAGCCGGGAGCCTATTGGGATAGGTCATCAGCTGAAGTACTCAAAAGGGTTCCTTGTTCAAGAAAAAAAATCTGAGAAGCCCAACATGTAGGAAGTCAACTGAGACAAAAATGTGTCACGGAAAAAGCTGATCTAGGAGGAGTGCTTCCTTCAGTATACAACATAAATTCCCCACTGTAGCACAACTGAGGTGAATGAAGCCAGGAGTTCCCCATAATACTGCTCAATGCATTCTCAGAATTCATTTTCTCTATTAAAATGTATGAAATAAACCAAGTGATACACACTGGTATGGCAGCAATATCAGAAGATAGGAAGCTGCCTTATACTGAGACGACTGGCCTGCTGCCTGGCAGTGACACTCCAGGTTTTTGGACAAGGGTCTTTCCCAGCCAGGGATTGAACCCAGGACCTTCTGCATGCAAAACATGTGCTCTGCCACTGAGCTATGGTTCTTCCCCGGTGAGGACCACACAAATGAGCAAGGCCCAGGCAAAGTTAAGCACTTTTAGGTTGAACTGCATATTAAAATCTTTCCCTTTGAAATCAATGGGACTTAAAAGTGCTTTGGTTTGGCCAGATTATGCCCTTCATCTCCACTTCTTCTTGTATTATTATTATTATTATTAGTAGTAGTAGTAGTAGTAGTAGTAGTATTATTAACAGTATTTGTATACCGCTCCACATCAAGCAGATTCTGGAGCGGTGAACAATAAAAAGACAAAAACAAATAAAAGAAACAAAACAATACACTGAAAACAAACTAAGATTACACTGGTGGTCGAAGAGCAGAGAAGGCTTCCTGGAACAAGGAGGTCTTCAGCAGGCACCGAAAGCAGCACAATATTGGAGCCTGCCTGACCTCCAGATGCAGGGAGGCCACAGAAATGGAGCCACCACACTGAAGGCTCTTCTCTTGGTGGACTCCAATTGGGCCAAAGGTCCATGAGGAACCACCAGGAGCATGCCATCTGATGACCTCAGTGACTGGGCAGGTTGGTATGGGAGGAGGCACTCTCTCAAGTAACCTGGTCCCAAGTCATGTTTGTATGGACTTATTTCTATCACTCTGAATGGGTATAAAGGAATGATCCACATTGCACGAAGAAGCTTTTAAATGCTAAGTAACCAGCAAGGGATCCTAGCCTCAGTGAAGCAAGTGGCCAAGGAAAGCAGTGAAACTGGTCTAAGTATGAGACTTGAGTTGAGGATGATCCAATCCTAAAAGAAAGAAAGGGCTCACTGGCAGACGTTGAGGGGAGAGAGTGAACTAAGACCACAGAAGGGAATGGCTGGCTCTAACCAGCAAAGGGCACAAGCAGAGGCTCTGTTTATAGTTTACCAGGACACTGCACAGATAGGATGATTAAAATGGGCTGATAGACCCAAGAGCTTCAGCACCTGATACAGAGCATGACTCTATTTTAATATTTCCTTTCGGTGCCAAAGGACCTAAACCTGATGTTGCTACAGGGCAGGGGTGGACAACATGTAGTCTTCCAGATGTTTTGGCCTACATCTCCATCAGCCCTAGCCAGCATAGCCAATGGAAGGGGTCATGGGAGTTGTGGCCCTCCAGATGTTTTGGCCTACAAGTTCCCCTTGTAACCCTTTCTATAGGGGAAGGGTTGTAGCTCAGTGACAGAGCATACAATTAGTATGCAGAAGGTCCTAGGTTCAAACCCCATCATTTCCAGGGAAGGTCCTGAAAGATCCCTGTCTGGAAGCCTGGAGAACTGCTACCAGTTAGTGTATAGGCAATCTGGTGTCCTCCAGATGTTTTTGACTGCAACTCCCAACTCCAACCAGCATGAGTAAATTAGGGATGATGGGAGTTGTAGTCTAAAACACCTTGACTACCCTGGATAGACAACACTGGGTTAGATGGACCAGTGGTCTCAGGAGGTTCCTATGTGGTAAAAATTCTACCCCTGGCAAATGCAGATTAAGTTTATAAACTAAACAGAACTAAAACATTCTGCAAGTCAGCACCCAAAGAACTCACTTTCTGCCACCAAGATCACCATGTGCCCCTATACTTCAAGTTCTTGCGTCATGCAGCTTCTCCTCACAATGGTTCATTGTTTTAATATCATACTACAGCCCGTAACAAGACGGGTCGTAAATTCCCTCATTCGAAACAATCTATCACACAACCATGTTCCCATTTCTTTTTTAAAAAACAAAACAAAACATGCTAGGCTATACTCCAACAAGTCACATTTGTAAGATAACAGAATGCACATATTTACATGGAGGACTATTTACAGGCACTTTCCATCCAACAAAAATATGTCACATGGCACATCACTTCAATCTCCTGCTGGGGACTATAAGAATAACAGGATATAGCTTTGGCTTGCTTGGTAAAACAAAAAACCTCAGTAGATTATCACACTGGGGCAAAGTTTCTCTTGCTATTTTGACAGCTCTTATTAAAAAAATTTATATGGAAATAGCACAGGAGGCTGCGATCTTTGACATTATTTTGGGGACTTTACCTCATGCAGTGATCTACTCACTTAAATAAAGTCAAAGGAGCCACTTTCAGGTGATCCAGTTGCAGAACTGAATGTACGTAGCATTCTCCTAGACTTTCCCCTTCCCGCTATTATCTGGAATTTGGCACTTCAAGGTCTTTGTTCCTTGACTTCCACACAGCTTCTGGTCTCCCTGCTTGGCCCCAGATTTTAGCAACCTTGGGGCACTATCCTAAATTAAGTTCTGCTAGTGTAAGCTACCTCTAGCCTGCAGTCTCCAACGTGGTGCCCATGAAACACAGCTCATAGCACCCACCAGGTTCCCTGCCCCTCCTGATTTTTATTTTATTTCTTAAGATGTATTAATTATTTTTTTTAATTGGGAGGCTGGCATGCTGCAAAGTGAAGTGCTGCCCTCCAGTGCTATCTTTATTGGTTTCAAAAGATTGTTCCTGTGTTTTGGAGCTCAGACACCACCTCTGCCTTGTACTTAGGTTCTTGGGCCAGTTACTTTTCTTTTATTCTCACCAGTTTGCCTTCTAGGAACTGGGTGTTTTGTGTGACCAGCCATGTCTACCATGGCACCCATTTTATGAATGGGCAACCTGCCCATGGTAGCCATTTTGTGAGAGTGCCCCTGACATTCTCTCAACATTCCACATGTGCCCACTGACCCTCAAAGATTGGGGATGCCTGCTAGCACAATGCCAATAGCAGTTGTTTCCTCGGTAGCTTACACTAGTGCAACATAATTTACATTAGAGCTAGTGCCAAATAGGATACTGCCGTTGCTTTCCCTCAGCTCTGATTCAACTTAACCATCCATGAATCACCCATCTCCCAGTGAGCTCAATGCTTTCTCTCCAGGAGAGTTTGTAAGACTGACGTACATTTAAACACACATAAAATAAAATATCAATGAAATGGAAAGCAACACTTTGCAAAACCAAACCAGAGATGCACACTGATGCATACCTTCCACTTCAAAAAATGTTGCCGCTTTTGTACAACCCAGGATATTACAGGCACGACAAGTATAGAGTCCTTTGTCTTCCTTCCTCACCCTTCGTATGGTGAGCGTTCTGTTCTCATCTTTCAAAACAATACCTTCAGGAGGACAGAGAGAGACACAACACGTTATTTCTTTTGTTGTTGTTGTTAATTTGACTTGACCTTTGTTGTCAATACAAAGACATTGCAGTAGGTACATTTTTGCTTTGGATTTTCTTATCTCCCACCATGTACCAGCTGGGAAACCGTGTACCAGCGATCTCGATCAGGAGCGCTGCTGGGGGAGGTTAAACACCCCCCTGCAATCCTAATGCAGGTTCCTCAGAGGGCCACACCCCTTCCCCTGGCCACACTCCCCCTTTCCCCCAAATGTCGATAGCTGGGGGGGGGGGGTTCCTGGCTTTTGCACAGTTTTTTCCCATTCTAAAAGATTGAAATGTCTCTCCTAAGGCTGAGTTACTGGCAGTAAGAGCTTTAAGCTAAAATATGCCAGTATTTTTTTAAATGTTGGCCCCGCCCTTTTTGCCTTTGGCCTTCTGTGGCCCCTAAGAGTTTCTCCAAAATTGAATTTGGCCTTTCAGTCGAAAGAGGTTCAACATCCCTGTCTTTGTTTGGTTTTTTGTTACACTTATATCCCCCTTTCCTCCAAGTGGGCATACATGAACCTCCTCCTCTCCATTTTAATCTCACAACAACCCTGTGAGGTAGGTTTGGTTGCGAGTCAGTGACTGGTGCAAAATCACCCAATGAGCTTCATGGCCAAGTAGGGATTAGAACCCAGATCTCCCGAGTCCCAGCCCATCAGTCTAACCCAATGTTCTCCAACCTTGGGTCCCCAGATGTTTTTGGCCTACAACTCCCAGCATGCTGGGAGTTGTAGGCCAAAAACATCTGGGGACCCAAGGTTGGAGAACACTGGTCTAACCGCTTCACCACACTCGCTTGAATGCATAAACGGCACAGCCCCTCCCAGAAAATTCCGTGAATAAGGCAGGATGAAAGCCTCATCTGGAAGCACCCTAAGTAAACAAAATCAATGGGGAACTTTACGTAAGCAGATCTGCAAACAGAATTGCAGGTCAGAACATTCAGTCTCACCTGAATCTTCAATAAGGGATTCATTGTTTTTAAACCATGTGATGAGTGGAGAAGGAATGCCATTTGCTATGCAAGATACTTCTATAGTTTCACCGATATTTGTCGTCTTATTCTCAGGATCCCCTGTAATTGTGGGTGCCACTGGTTCTGTGTGCATGGGAGAACATTTTTAATGCAGGATATGGATATGAAAATTATGGAATCAAAAATATTCAGCTACTGAAAAGTTATTAAGGCGTTAGAGCACAATGATTAACAGCTAAGCTATGAGATGAATGCCCCAGTTTAAAAATGAGCTCATTCCTAAACTCATACTATTGGCACCAAAAACACTACCACAATTACACAACATTTCAAAGACATTCGTTATATTTAGGATTTATATTTGCTTGATGACCATTTTATATATTTTTCTTACAGAAAGATAAACTCTATGTAAAGAGATGTGTTTACCATAGGATTTGAAACATGATATTACATTTAGATATAGATAGATAAATAGACAGTAAGACAGATAGATAGCACAATCCATGGATTTGTGCCAGGAAAACACACATGCCACATTTCAAGAACTACCATAAATGAATAATTATTTTGGAATAAGTCACCTTGCTCTGCATTTTTCTATGATGTGATTATTGCTGAATTGCTACATTGCTTTTTGAACAGGTGGTGGTGGTGGTGGTGAATTCTGGGAAGCACCTTTGCTAAAATCGGGAGTGCACATGGAAACACAGGTGCACTACCAGTATTTTTGCCTGATCTTCAGGTTTATTTAATTGTGGGGAAGAAGAGCCTTGATACTGTTAAAATTTAATATCGAACATGAGTCATAGGAACATAGGAAGCTGCCTTACACCGAGTCAGACCATCGATCCATCTAGCCCAGTATTGTCGGCACTGACTGGCAGCGGCTCTCCAGGGTTTCAGGCAGGAGCATGAGATGGGCTTAGAAATAGTAACATCTGAAAGCATCGTGTGAGCATTTTAAGAACACAAGAATTGTGTTGCTGGATAAAAGCCAGTGGTAGCCAGTGTGGCGTAGTGGTGAGAGTGTTGGACTGGGACTCGGGAGATCCGGGTTCTATTCCCCGCTCTGCCATGAAACTCACTGGGTGACTTTGGGCCAGTCACTGACTCTCAGCCTAACCTACCTTACAGAGTGGTTGTGAGGATAAAATAGAGAGGAGGAGGAGGATTATGTAAGCCGCCTTGGGTTCCTTGCAGGGAAAAAGGCGGGGTATAAATATAATAAATAAATAAAATAAATAAAGCCAGAGGTCAATCAAGCCTAGTACTCCAATAATCATTTTCTGTTACTGGTCATCAAAGGTATATTGTTTCCAAACACAAAGGTCCCATTCTAGCAGCCATTGATCTCTATACTCCATGAAGCTGCTTAACCCATTTTTAAAGTTAGCTAAGCTACTGGCTATCACTAAACCTAGGGGCAATGAATTCCACAACTTAATTATATGTTGAGTTAAGAAGTTCTTCTTTTAATCTTCCTCTTTGTTCTCTGGTTGTGGTGCCTCTATGGCCCACTTGCTATCTACAAACCCAAGAGGACTAGAAACTTCCATGAAACTCTTCTGAAGATGCAGTCCAAAGACAATACATTGCACACTCCTATTATAATTAGGGATGCTTGAGGAATTTGATCTTTTCAAATTCCAGTATATGAACTGACCTGATCCGGAATAATGTATAGATCAGAAGTTATCCACCAGCTATTATACTTCCCAAATGTTCTGGCAGAGTCTTCAAAAAATGTATCAAAATGCATTTAAAATACATATTTTGAGAGAAATTTTTGTTTAACTCTGCATGGAATGGAAATGGGATATAATGGATTTATGAGTGAACACATGTGGAAGTGATGGGAAACTGGTGGGTTCCTCCATCCCTAATTAGGGGGACAGTTTCCCTTGCTTTCAAACTGCATGGACTTACCATAAATAGTGAGGTGTTTGACAAGGCAGTGTCGTGTTTTGGTCTTTTTGTCCTGAGCTATGCATACGTAATCCCCGCTATCTTGGAGGGAAATGTTATAAAGAAGGAGTTCCATGGCAACATTTTCTCCGCTGGCACTTGCAGCTGTGGCATTCAGTTTTTGAAGAGCGTCCAGGTTTTTGCAAACGGGCATGGGCAACCTGCCAAGGTGCGTCAGGGAGGCACGAGGGTTTAACTTAAACCAGGTCAGGTTTTCAAAAGTGAGCTTATCCGCTGTGCACTGCAAGGATACATTGTGCTTCTCAGTAGGCTGGCTTTTAGCCTGAAGATTGATTTCAAGGCCTCCTGCAAACAAAAATGAAGTTATTAGAAGAGAGAGAAAGTCATCATCTGTTGTGCTCAGACACAGGGGGCTTCATACTGAAAGGATCAGGGTAATGTTATCATTTTGAAAATGACTGGATTTCTCCTGTTCCTTACCATATGTTCTGTTTGTATGCATTCTGGCACACCAAGTACTAGGAATCAAGAATCAGATTGAATGTGTGCTTAAAAAAAAATAATTAAATAGCCACATTGAGAGCTATTCAAAAAAGGGCTGTTTAATCCAGACTTCCCCAACCTGGTGCCCTCCAGATGTGTTGGACTACAACTCCCAGGGAGATGTTGGGAGTTGTACTCCAACACATTTGGAGGGCACCCAGCTGGGGAAAGCTGATTTCATAATCTAATCAAATTGTTAGGAAATCTAATCATCCTACCAAAAATTCATTAATGAATAGTTCAGTGCCCTAAGTAGCCACAGTGTATTTGGTCCTTCACCTCCGTGTTCCTGGCTACAGGTAAAAACAGGCAACCATTTACTGTTTAGTCAACATGTTAAGACTCCACCCTAGGGCAACTCCAATCACCAGATCCCTCCTACTGCACACAAAGGCCTGGTTTGGACATAACAATAAACAATGGTTTATTATTACATGCATGATCCTCTGGCTTGTTGTGTGCTCCCAAGTTACCTCCCCTTCAGTGCAACCACAAGAAGATCAGGAGCTTTCTCTTCCAGTTTCAATTAACCAGGGTTTAGCGTTGCATCTGAGCCCTGAATCTTACTATGGTTAGTTGAAACAAGCCAGCTTCCTACATTATGGTTGAAGTTGGCTTGTTTCAGTTAACCATACTTCAGACTAACCACACTTTGACCACTTTGGAAGGTCCACACGATTCCCACTCATAATCCTGCCCATGTTTTTCCACCACTACTCCTGGGGTTTTTTCTCAGGAAACAAAAGACAGAATAGCTGCACAATCCCTTCTGATTGTCAGTGCTAGGATCCACCTGTCTGGAAGCCCCCCAGAGTAGTCAGCTTTAATATGATGTCTCATGTAAACACATCATTTACTGCATCTAGGTCATAATTTTAGTTGACATTTCACTTTTCACAAACTGAAAACCTACCTTAAACATAAATAACAGTTCCTCATTTACAATCATTATAGGGCATTGTTTGTTAATACATACATACATACATACATACGCACACACACACACACACACCATGAGGGGTTTTTTAAAAAAAAAACTGCTCTGAACTTTGAACAGGCAGCGCATGTATGCCAGCAGTCTTACATATATTCAGGAAGTTTTTTTTACATACTGACAGTACAGAAGGGTAAGAAGCCTGATACGTTTAATGAAACGGGCAGATATATTCATTGCAAACACTCATGCTATACTCACTTGTAATATGAAAGGAAATGACCCTCTCGCTTTCTCCTGCTTTGTTAATAGCCACACATCTGTACAAAGCGGACACATTTGCTGCTTGAATTACGAGGCTGCTTACAGTCTACAAGAGAACAAGTCAAGCAATTTCACGGCCATGCTGATGCTTCAGGGCTTAACTGGATCTTGCACAATAAGTCAGCTGAACATGTTGCCATGTAGCTATCATAAAATTCCAGCGCAACACAACCAGCCATTGTTTTAGGTATCCTGTTTGAGTCTGAAGCTTACATGACCTGCTGGTTACCCATTCTGGTAAACAAAAGTGAAACTGTTTACCCTTCCTAAACCACTCTGGCACAATTGTCAATAGAGCGCTTATTGTTGTCAATAGAGATCTTAACATTAACTAAAACTGAAAATAGAACACTTTCCTCAGCAACCATGCCGGTCAACCCAAAGTCTGTTTATACAAAAGTTAGTCTAACTGAGTTCAACATGGCTTACTCTCTAAGTTTTTCAGGCTTTCATCCTTAAGCTCAGGGCCGGAGCTACCATTAGGCCAACTAGGCAGCTGCCTAGGGCGCAGGGCTAAAGGGGGCGCCAGAAATAGGGAGGGAGGGCTCAAGTGGGAAGGAGGGGGCGCTAAATATCTGATCTTGCCTAGGGCACCAAACTGCCTTGCACCAGCCCTGCTTAAGCTGCAACCCAAAACACCCTTACTTGTGAGGAAATCCCATTGGACACCATGGGACTTGCCTCTGAGTAAACATACACAAGATTGTGCAGATAGTAAGCACAAGAATGGTTAGATGCCATTTGTCATGGTCCCACACATACCTAGCTGCAGCAAACTCACTTTAAAATCTCCATTACCATGGTTTATCATTTATGAACACTTCTCAATTTTCAGAACAGTTGATAATTTTAATGGCATTTTCCCTGTCTCTGTCTCTCTCATTTTTTTCATGCATTTCAATGCATGTATTTGTAACAATTGTTCAGGATTACAATAATGAAGCCTAAAATACTTAGGGCAGTATCCACTGCACTGCACCAAGTCCTGTCCGCCAGCGGCACCAACGGCTAGCGGAATGGAGATTTAGCACTTCTGGGGCCAAGCGGGAATTAGCAAAAATGCTCATTTCTGTAACTGGACAGGTTGGCGGAGCTCTTAAAAGGGAGCTCCGTCAACCTGTCCTGATCCAGAAATGCATGTTTCTGCTCATTTGGGGGCTTCCTCAGAGAAGTGTTAAATCTCTGTTGGGCAAGCAGTGGGTCCCGCTTGTGCAATGAAATTTGTGGGGTGCAAGAGAATTGGCTGCAGTGCAAACACCCCACTGGATACTGCCCTAAGAGTGTTTGCAAATCCTTTACTTTTTATTGTATTTGCCTTGAATACAACTCTGTGGGGCATACCACTATCAGTCACATTTGATAGATGAGTCATTGAGGCTGAAAGAGAATATCTGAGGCCACCTGAAGTATCCATAACAGAGGTGGGTTTTAAAACCAGGTTTCCAGGTCCAGTAATCTCCGTTGCTGGACCATATGGCTCTCAGTTTCATGGACATAACCCTGCATGTCCACATGAGAATCTCACTGATTTACATGGGAATTATGTCTATGTATCCACTGGCATGGTAATATGTACAGTAAAACCTTGGATTGCAAGTAACTTGGTCTGCAAATGTTTTGCAAGACAAGCAAATTTTTAAAATAAATTTTAACTTGATAAACAAGCGACGTCTTGCAATACAAGTACTGTAGTACAGTCAAGAAAAATGAAGACCTTACACTATCATTCTTTATTACAGCTTAAATTAAAAATATGTGTACAAATTTCTTATGGGGAATTTCGCTTTGATATACAAGTGCTTTGGATTACAAGCACGTTTCTGGAACGAATTATGCTTGCAATCCAAGGTATTACTGTACTTGTATTTAGGATCATAATAGGCCCATGATTATAATGTTCACAAATATGCCAATAAATTAGATTCAACTCCAATACTTTTGAACAGCATTTCAAATGGGAACAAAAGATGAGTGGCTCACCTTCATTTTCCCAGCAATAGTAACAAACTGAGGTTTTACTATTTCAATCTGATTTCCACCTCTTCTGTCAGTTATGTCTTTCCATTTCTTACAGGCGTAGGGATTGTTCCCTAGTCCAGCTTGTCTGAGAAATAAAGATCACAGAATAATCACCCTTGAAGTATTTGTTTGCATTAGCAAATATCCAAGATATATGTCCATAATGGAGAGACAGGGACACAGGGCAAGAGCATGCCTGAAAACATTTATGAACATAGTAAATGCCTTGGCAACATCTGATACTGTAGAATTGTTGAAGCTAATCCAGCATCTGGATTAAAGGCTATTGGAATCCCTGTGTAAGCTGCTCTAAAGGAACAGTGGCTATGAGTATCATTCCTTCCAATAATAAACTCAAGTGGTTGCGTGTCAACAGGACCTGGCCACTGAGAAACAAGAGGGAGAAACAAGAGGGGCTTGGGTGAACCCCAAGGTCTGCAGAAGTACAAAACATTTAAAAAACAAAAACAAAAAAAACAGGCCAATGAGGACTGAGCCTCCTCAGTGGCCTCTGGGAGCCATGGAATGTTGAGTGCCAGCTGGAAAAGAAAACCAGAAAAATGGGGAGTGGGTGTGTGAATTGGCCTGCTTGAGTCCTTTATAGCTTATCCTGGGGGTTGGTTGACTGGACAGAACTCCTGTTGTGTGGGTGATGATACACCGCAACATTTTGTTGCAGGTACCACTTGTAGTGTAATGAATAAAATCTCAAACTATACCCAGCCTTCCGAGACCTTGCTACTACACAAAAATAGAAGTTCCCAGGGCCTAGAGGTAAATGCCTTCATTACTCTGACTAGGTCAGCCCAATCAGGATACTCATGAGGGAGAAGCAGCTATTTTGGGAACAAACCTCCATTCATAAAATCGACCATTTGAGTTAATTCGGTTCAAAAGGAAGACAGAGTACATCATAGAAATCACTGGATTCCCTAAAGTATTTCTCTAGGATACTGGGCCTTGTGTAGGAAATGACTATGCACCAAAGGAAGAAGATAGTGGAAGTCATTTTAAAAACAACAACAGGAAAGCTGGCTCCTTCCCCCCCCCCCCCCATTCCTAAAAGGAAGTCTGGCCTTGTGCAAAACTAAGATAAGGGAAATGGAGTGGCCCTTGGTCAGAAGCTCACTCTATCATTCCCTCACATCAATCAAGGCGCTTCCTCTGAGATACACTTTCAGAGAGATAAGACACAGTGACAGTGTTGCATTCAGCCGTGGGATGCCATGAGGAAATCAGAGCAAAAAACACAAGGATCTGTCACGAGCATAAACAACAACAGCACCAAAATCTTCCAGAGTTGAGAACTAGCAGTTGCCCACTGCTAAAATCCTGTGCCCAATTAGGCTGCTTAAACCCACTGGGTTGGATCCAGACATACTCATACTTTGAATGGACCCATGGAAATCGATGGGACCCACTGAAATGAAGACCCATTGAAATGAATGGGAGTTCAGTCCAGTCATGGCTAACTTACATCCCATTGAGTCCAATGGGTCTACTCTAAGTATGATTAAGTCTGATCCAACCCAATAACTTCAATGAGACTTAAGCAGCATAACTGGATGGCACAAATATAGCCCAAGAGGACAATGAGTATAGAGCAGAGAGGAGTTGATGTAATTATTTAGCAGACTGATGTCCCCGTCGTTTCATCAATTATCCTAAAGGCGTCTTAACAATAGTCTATAATCACACACACAACCCAGCAGCCCTTCATTTCCTGGCCAATAGACAGGGCCAGAGTGTGTTTCCCTTTAGCTCCGCACTTATATATTTTGTTTTAAATTGTTGATTTGGAATTTAGACTGTCAGACACCTTGGGTACCTCTGTATGGAAAGGCAGGATAGAAATAGACTTAAATCAACCAATTCAACAGTGCACTAAGCCTAGTAGTAGTAGTAGTAGTAGTAGTAGTAGTATTCCTGAACACAAGAAACAGAGATGCAGGTTTTAAAAAAATACATATATTTAAAACCATCAGTAACTTGGACAGTCCTATGACATAGTGGGCCGGTTCGCACGACACAACAGCCCACTGTGGGTTATTTAACTCATGGTGAGGCTGCGGGGGGGGGGGGGGGAGCCACCATTTTGCATATCCATACCCCACTCGGGAGGTTGTCGTGTCATGCGAACTGGGTGAGAGTGGGGTTAACCTAGAACAGACCATGGGTTTTTTAACCCTCGTGTAACCCATTCTCGCCAGGTTCGCACAACACGACAACCCCCAAGCGGTGGTAGGATATGCAAAATGGTGTCTCTGGGCACCACAGCTTTTTGTGGGTTAAATAACCCATGATGAGCCACGTTGTGTTGTGTGAACCAGGTCAGTGGGAGTTTTGCCTCAAAGAGTGACTTTTTTTTCCTGGTGGGATGGGGGGAGGAAGTCATCTGCCACTTTGTTGTGTGTAGCAACACATGTTCCTGCAGCTGATTCCCAAATGCTTTCACATTCCGAAAGCTGTAGCAGAGTTGGCGGAAGTTGTGTCTGCTGCCAGGAAGAAGTGGAAATGAATCTTTTTATACAGCCTCTGCTCTTCCTGTAGCCCAAAGTTAGGTTCATTATCCAGCTTCACTGCCCCAAAGGGCTATTCCAGTGAACACATTACAGCAAAATATAATTTTATTTTATTTTTATCAGACTCAGGGCTGTGTGTATTCTAGAGATAGGAAGCTGCTTTATACTGAGTCAGACCATTGGTCTATCTAGCTCAGTACTGTCGACACCGACTGGCAGTGCCTCTCCAGCGTTTCGGGCAGGAGTTTTTCCTGCCCTACCTGGAGATGCCGGGGATCAAACCTGGGACCTTCTGCACACAAAGCAGGTGCTCTATCACTGAGCTACAGTCCCTACCCAATGAAGGAAGCAACAGATGAGCAGAAACAGGCGAGGATGGGGTGTCATTTTCACACAATCTTTCACACTCTCCCCACCCCCAAAAGCAGTCCCAAATACCGTTGCAAAAAAGGGCACTTTCACTGATCTTAGAGATTGTTATGGAACGCAGAGAGGATGTTGGATCCTAACCAATGAGAGCCAGTGTGGTGTAGTGGTTAGTGTGTTGGACTGGGACTGGGCACTGGGGAGATGCGGATACTAGTCCCCGCTCGGCCATGAAGCTCACTGGGCGACTGGCCAGTCACTGACTCTCAGCCTAACCTACCTCACAGGGTTGTTGTGAGGGCAAAATGGAGAGGAGGAGGATCATGTACACTGACTTGGGGATCTCAGAGGAAAAGGGAGGATATAAATGTAAGAAATAAATAAATAACCAGAAAAAGTGGACACTAAATCCACTGAATCCTTTAAAAAAAAACAAAAAAAAAACAGGGAGAGTCAGAACAATAGCCAGCACAATGCATTAGTGCCAAACAACTGGCAAAACCATGTTGTACTTACTGTGGGTTGAATGTACATTCTTCCTCAGATTGCCAGTACCACTGAATCTTGGCCACTGCTGGAACAGCATATACTGTACATGTTAGGATTTGTGTGGAGCCATATTTATAAGAATCCACAGGAGCTAAAAGCGCATTCTCTCCGATTTGAGGTGGAACTGCAGGAGGAAAAGGTGGATAAAGGAATACCATGGTTGGATTCCTACAATCAAAATGTGCTTAGTAAGGACAAGTGGGAGGTGCAACCAAGTGTTGCCATGTGGAATGCTCCTATTCAGCGCTGTCGTCAGCACTGCTCCGTCTCCTCCATTCTGCCTCACTTCTGGATTAGAGGGGCAGGGGGGTTGCACCAGCAGCCAGTCAGCATATTGGGGGCACTAAGCACACAGTCCTCACTGGGGTGTTTGGAGGGTGTGATTTCTCCTGCCTTTCGCGTTTTTCCTGAAAATGTTTTTTTTTCCTGCAAACCTTGGGTTTTCCCAAGCCTGATGATGGTACATCCATTCTGTATGTGGATGGTACTGTTTTGGCTACAAAAATACTGGCACTTGCCTCTGAACTTTGGAAATAGAGGAAATAATGATACTGTGATAATGATATAAAGGTAATGATAATGATATAAAGGATCATTATATACATGATAATGATATAAAGGATCATATTCAGAGCCTTTCTTGGGCTATTTTGGGTTGTCTTAAAAAAAAAAAAAAGGACAGAGGTGTTCAATACTCATTAATGTGCATTTTCAAATAGACGTCATACTGCAGAGTTGTCAGATTCTGAATCCTATGCCACTCATTCACCAAATCAGCGACTACAGTGTCAAACAGCATGACCAAAGCAGCCATCATTGCAGGTACCAAAGACCAGAGACCTTGCCCCAAACACAATACTTTTCATATTTTACTGCAAATCATTCAGTGATAGGATAAAGAGCTATGAAAGATTCAGAGGAGTGAGAATAATCAATGAAGAGTTATGAAAGAAGGGATGGATGTCCTTTAAAATACAGGACAACTGGGAAAATTCACTCCTGACCTCTTTAATGGAACCCTACCTACCTGCCTATGCCAGTCCCCAAAATTCTCTCCCACTCTCCCTACCTTGGGGACCAATAAATAGAATCTACAATGGATCCAAGCAGATAATAGCACACTTGGCTCTCAATCGGTGCGGTCGTCAGGGCAGAGAAGAGATTTAGGCCCACCAGAGCAGTGTTGCTTATAATATCAGAATTCAGGGCCATCCAGTGATACTGGACAGGGGATTCAGGACAGACAAAAGAAAGAGCTTCTCCACATGGCGCTTGATTAATTCATGGGATTTACCACCACAAGATGGCCACTAGCACAGGTGCCTCTGAAAGGGGATTAGACAAATTCATGGAAGAATTTGGCTACTGTGGCTACTAGTCTCAATGGCTAATTATGCATTGCAACATCTAAGTTTCAGAGGCAGCATGCCTCTGAATACCAATCACTAGAGAACAATGTCGGGAGAGGGCTCTTACCCTCATGTCCTGCTTGTGGGCTTGCAAGAGGCATCTGTTTGGCCCCTGTGGGAAACAGGAGGCTGGACTAGATGGACCCCGGGCCTGATTAAGCAGAGCCTGTGTCCCAGAGTGCACTCCTTTACTTTCTCCAATCAAAGAAAACAGCTGCCAGTCATTTCTGAATGACAAAGTAGGATTCTACCTGATATAAGCCCTATTCTGGCATTAGACTTACAGTTTAAGTAACTAAGAGTGCAGTCCTATACGTGTTTAGACAAAAAAAGGTCCTACAACTCCCAGCATTCCCCAGCCAGCCGTGGCTGTCTGGGGAATGCTGGGAGTTGTAGAACATTTTTCTGTCTTTAACATGCATAGCATTGTGCCCTAAGCAAGCTGGGAGCTGAGCCAGAGTAAGTAGCTGTGCCCCTGATGCCACACACGCCATGTATCTCCTCCCACTGATGTCCGTACTGTACACATGGAAGCCCCCACTCTGCAGACGGTTGCACTGTATGTGCAGACATTAGTGGGAGGAGCTATGTGACATGCATGACACCAGGGGCAGAACCTCTCGGCACAGAGGTCCACTATGCTAGGGGTCGAGGTCAGACTTTGCTCTCATCACAACGGTTTATCCAAGTAGAACATCCTACTTTGCCTCCTAGATATGAGTAATGAACATTTTCTTTGAAAGGAAAAAGCAAAGGGGTGTGGTTGGGAACATCTTGGTCGTGTATATATATATATATATATATATATATATAGCCTCTTGAAGCGGCAGGCAAATTCTGAAAGTGAAGAACAGCCTTATTTGTCCTTCTGCGCTCCTTTCTGCCACCCCAAGCCATTACACAGATGCTGATCCAGCCAACATCTTGCATTTACCATGAAACTACCATCACCATTCCAGAGTACCAGAGCGACACTGTTGTCCTAAAACTGGATCTTTTGGAAGCTGCAGACAAGAATGTTTCCTGAGCCACCAAACAGAGGAGGAACTTGAGGGGTGAAGCTGAACTACACAGAGAAGGGAGAGCAGGAAGGATGGGTGAGGCACACAAGGACAGCAGAGGAAGGACTCATGATATACAGGAATAAGAGAGGGCACTGAAGGCAGGAAGAGAGCAGGACACAAAGGCAAAACATATATACAGTAAATTGAAAACATTTTTTTGGTAAAACAATCGGGTAATCAAAAGTCTCTCAAAAAAATAAACTGAGGATACTGGAGCCAAGCAAAGTAAGTGCAATGGATGGTGGTGCACCTGCAGCTTGACAGACCAACTGCTTTTGCTGCCTGCCTGAGATTACAAAAACAGAGGTGTGGTGAAACACAGAAAAACTGTTCTCTGGGTGCTGCTGCTCACAATGGTGGCTGGCTATCAGGGGAAGAGCCTTCTCTGTAGTGTCCCCCCATCTGTGGAATGCCCTCCCCAGGGAGATCCGCCTGGCATCTTCACTGTATACATTTAGAAACCAGGTTAAGACCTTCTTTTTCCAGCAGGCATTTAACGCCTTATCTGTTGCTTTGATTATTAGCTTTACTGCTCGCTTGTTAATATTTTAAAATATTTAAATACATTTGAATATTTAAATAAAATATTTCAAAATACACGGAATAATGGGCTCAAGTTACAGGAAGCCAGATTCCAGCTGAACATCAGGAAAAACCTCCTGACTGTTAGAGCAATACGACAATGGAACCAATTACCTAGGGAGGTCGTGGGCTCTCTCACACTGGAGGCATTCAAGGTGCAGCTGCAGCTGGCCTTATAGGCCCCTTTCCAACTCTACTATTCTATTATTCTAATGTTTTGATATTTTGATATTTTTATTGTTGCATTTATTGTTTCGGTTGTTATTTTATTGTTATTTGGGGTTTTTTTATTATTGTAAACCACCTCGAAGGCATGTGCCAGTTGGGTGGTATATAAATTTAACAAAGAAACAAACAAATAAAATCATAATACCGGTACTTCCTGAGTCACTTGTTGGTGGGCTGCGTTCAGCTCAGTGGGCCCCAAATTGTACTAGAAGGTGTGTAAAGGAATGGGTGCCTTATTACATACTGTGCCACCCATCTTCTTGAGAAATTAAAAGTTGGCACCCATGTACCTGTGTTACCATGACTTGGTCAAAGATGCAGAACGTTGCCCCTCCAGTTGCCAATTAAGAGACCCAGAAAAAAAGCTTGGGAGATTTGGGGAGAAGTTTGCATCACTGGAAGATGGAAAGCTGCCTTATACAGACCATCAGTCCATCTTGCTCAATATTATCTGCCTGAACTGGCAGCTGCTCTTCAGGGTTTCAAACCAAGTAGCAGTCCTACTTGGAGAGGTCCAGGATTCTTCTGTGTCCGAACCTTGAGCTCTATCATTGAGTTACATCCCCACCCCACATCCTCCTTATCAATTGGCCTGTGCCTCTCACAGAGGCCCGCTTCATACTTTTCATAGCCATGCCCATATAATAGCTCCTGTTATCTGAATATTATAAATTGGGAAGGATTTCTCTAATGTAAATGGAGAATGAAATGTCACCCTTCCACACAGTTTACCATCGATTGCAGCTGGGTGCAGAATTGTACTGTGACAGAAGCACGGATTTGGGAAAAAGGACGTTACCATTCACAGCCAGGCGAAATGTGTGCTTCTCCCGCTCCTTGTTAATGGGGTTGGTCAGCTCAATAGTATAATTCCCAGCATCTCTTTCACTTGTTTCAGTAATTGTCAAGGAGTAACCAAGTTTAATGGTACGATTTGCAGCTATGGGTTTTCCATTTTTATACCTAAAAAAAATAAATAGTTGGTCCTTTGGTAAGCTTGAAATATAAGGTATTTATACAGGATAAATATAGCATCACAGTTGTATCCGACCACGCTTCTGGGGTGCTCTGGGAGTCTGGGCAATGAACATGGGATAAACTCTTTTTATCTGCAAAAGGCAGATTAGGTTGAAAAAGAAATGACTTGCCCACGGTCACCCAGTGAACGTCACTGCTAAATGGGGATTTTTACCTGACTTGGATGCAGTGATGTAGCGGTATGAAGTACAGGCGCTCATCATGACAGGCGCTCATCTCCATAGCCAGGAGACGACTCTCCTTGGGGGGAGTCCAAAATTGCAGGTGCTGTGTTGATCCATATCAGCAAACCAATTTTAGCAGTTTTCATCTCCACCAGGAGCAGGTCTTTTGTAAAGTGAATGGGTCTTAATTGCCCATTGAAGACCAAGCCACCCGCAAAACACTTAACATTACAACAAGGAACAGTATATTGTAGCTGGGACCTTCATTTCCCACCCAGCTACTGTGAGAACTGCAGCTAAGCCCAAAGGGAACAGGGAGTTCTGAGTGGGGTGGCAGCTGACGTTAGTGTCCCTGTTAATAAAAAAGTGCCAGCATTGTATCCCTGAGGGCCCTGGCCCCACTACACCACTGCTTAGATGGGTGGGGAGAGAAAGAGAGGGGGGGCTATTTTTAAAGCATCAAACAGCACTTCAGAAAAGTTTGTTCTGGATGCCAAAAGGATGCAATGGCTGATGTTACAGAAATATTCGAGACTTCAAACAAAACATTTCAGCTTCTGCCTTCTTCAGCTGTTCACATTAGTCCATATATGGCGGGGGGGGGGGGGAGGCAGAGGGAGATTAAAAAAACAAAAGCTACCCTGATTCCTACCATTTTGCATCTGGAGGTGGATACCCTTTGAATATCACAGGAATTTTAGCTGGTTCACTCAGTCTAGTCTCCACCAAAGATGGCATTCTGCCCAAAGTGATAAAAGGTTTTTCTGTCAAAACGTTAAAAGACAACAGTCATTTTAAACAATGGATATATTTTCTTTTTTTTCCAGAAATGTGTGTTTTCTTATTGTTCAGATTTTAAACAGAGGCAAAAGTCAGCATCTATTAAGAAGAGAAACGTATTGTACTACTGCAGAAAAAACCAACAGCCCTTGCGCCTGGCTCCCCGTTCTCCCCTGCCATAGCTGAGGTGGCATCATCATGACATGCCTTTTCCTGCACCCGCTCTGCATCACAGTAAAGTCACAGCAGTGGTGAAGGAGAAATGCACGACACATTGACGTCATCTCATGCAATTCCTTCTTACTTGATACAGTGGAGAAGAGAAGGAGTTCTGGAATTTGTCTTGAAGGGTGCTGCGAGATCCCATCTTGTCCCAATATGCTTCTTTCAAAACTTTAAAACGGGTGGGTGACTTGCAGTCGAGTTTCCCGCATTTGGGGAAATCGCAGGGGTCAGCACACCCGGAGTGCAATGGATGAGCCTCACCCTGGGAAAACCACCTTCATGATCATGGTGTCTCCCCTGCCAGGCGAGGGCTGGAGAAGAGGTTTGTGCTCTTGTTGGGGTTTGGCCGTCTGCTCCCTTCCCTACCAAACAAGCCTGTTTGGGTGAGTGACTTGCAGCCCTACAGATCTTTTTGCCTATAACTCCCATCAGCCCTTGCCAGCATAGCCAATGGTGAGGGGTGAGGGGAGTTGTAGGCCAAAACATCTGGAGGGCCACAAGTTGCCCACCCCTGCTTTAAAATATAACATCAGGCATTTACAGGTTGTCCAAAGATTTGGGGTGAAGTTCCACCAGAGTGCTGATGACACTCCATTTTATTTCTCCTTTAATCTCAATCAGGTGCAGCAGTTTAAACCCTGAAAGGCTGTCTAGAATCAGCAGTGGACCGGACAAGGATAAATAAACTGAAGTTTATTCCAGACAATACAGAGGTGTTCATAGTGGGTGGTCCAACTGATTTAGAAGCTGACAATTCAGTTTTGAACGGGGTTGCGCTCCCCCTGAAAGAACAGGTGTGCAATCTGGATGTGCTCTTCAATCCAATGCTACTCTTAATAGTCCAGATGCCATCTGTGGACAGGAGTGCTTTCTATCTGCTTCAGCACATATATCAGCGGAGGCCACTGTTGGTGATGGTGATTTGGCCACTGTTATGCATGCCTTGGAAATTTCAATTGGTTCAGAATGTGGCGATCTGCCTGCCAAAGGGACTCAGTTGAAGGGAGTACATAACACTTGCATTAAAAGAGCTACATTGGCTCCTGATATGTTTCTGGACACAACATTGCTGGCCCAAGATATTTTGCTGCCTGAGGCAAAGGACAAGATTGTGCCCTCTCCTGTTCCCCTCTCCCAAGAAAGCCAACTGGACTAGTAGCTGAATCTTTTCTCAACACTGGCAATGGGACTGCATCTACACCTGAAGGCAGGAGTCTAGCTTAGTGGGTGCAGGGCAAGCCACATGGTCTACAGATCTCTCCTCCAACACCTTGCTGCCGCCTCCCAGCATCTGCCACCTGAAGCGACTGCCTCACTCTGCCTCATGGTAGGGCCAACCCTGCAGCACAATTCAGAGTTCTGGCTTTAACCTTTAAGTCCCTAAAGCGCTTAGGTCCAGGGTATTTCAGAGCATGTGTCCTCCCATATAAAAATAACCCCATGTACTACCTAGGTCATCAGAAGGGGCACAAGTTTGGCTGACACAAGGGGCAGGGCATTTTTGGTAGTGCCACCTCATTTTGGATTGCCTTCACTTGTGAAGTTTGGCAGTTTGGGCTTTTCATGTAAGACTATATTGTTCTGGATTTGGGAAGGGGTGAATTTTATTCCAGACTTTAGTGACATTTTCTTGGACTCTTCCGCTATTATGCATTTGTAATTCTTATTCATGACATGTTACGGTATCTTTTAAATTTATTTTATTGTATTATACTGATTGGAGTGTGCAATTGAATTGTTGTTTGCAATTGAAGCTTATATGTGTGTGTGTGTGTGTGTGTGTGTGTGTGTGTGTGTGCTGAAAAATAATTTAAACAAACTAGACATGGGAGCCCTGTGGCAGCCCTGTGTTTTGGGTAGCTTGTGGTTGCACCCTAACAATATAATCCTATACATGTCTACTCAGAAGTAAACCCCACTGAGTTAGAGCCTGTAAGGGAACAATCCTATGGCCCCTAGACAGCATTTGAGGGCCATAGGATACTTCAGATTCCCAGATCTAAGGTTGGAGACAGCGCTCTGACCTCGGGGGGGGGGGGGAATCCACAATTGCTCCCCCTTGCAACTGGTGCAGAAAGAACTGCCCCGGCTGCCTCTCCAAGGCTGGGAATGTGACCTCGGAGAAGGGGGAAAGGGGCCGTTTTAGTGGACGGGGAAGGGAGGAGACTGGAGAGGCCAGGATATGAGCTATCCTGGGGCCTCTCCAGCCTTCTTCCCTGCCTCTCCGAAACATTTTTGCTAGATGGGCAAAAAAGCCCGTCTAGTGAAAATGCAGGGCGTGAGGATGGGGAGGCAGAGATCGCCTCCGCAGCTCCTCTCGCCCTACATAGGATGAGTGTAAGCCTCCAAGTTCGGAGGCTTATGATCATCGCAATAGGATTGCTCCCTAAATCTATATTGTTCCTAGCTCATTATTTTAAATAGCAAAACAGTGTCCTCACAAAGAGGAAATTTATTGCAGTTTTTAATTGATTTTTTTTTTTTTTATAAAGATCAAGCAAACCCTTGAGCTTCAATTTGATAGCTGCCTTGATTTTGCTGGTGGTTTATTTTAATCAGTGCTTCATTTCTCCCGATACCTCCTTTTCACAAGTAAATCCAGAGAAATGCCTTACCACGAACAATGACGTTAATACTTTTTTTCTTCATCATATGGCTGCTGGAGGCTGTGCAGCTGTATTGACCTCTATCACTTAAGGTCACATGCTCTATGATGAGAGTGCTTACAAACTTCTTCACTTCATCACCCAACAAGGTCTTTACATCCCTTATCGTAACATGCTTTTTCTGAAACAGAGTTGAAAGTAATTCATTCCAACGTCATCCTTTCAGCTTCCCCTCACCCACATACATGAAATCAAGCAGGCGTCTTACTAGGTTGGTCAGATGGGGTTGTGGACAGGGCTCTTAAGCCTTTACATTTAGATCTGTTAATAGGTTCTCACCTACTCACCTGTGGCGAACAAGGATTGCTCCCAGATGAGCAGATAGAGAAGCTTTTGTCAAATAGATTAGAATGCTGATGATGCACTGCAAGTGATCTATATTGGAATGCATGTCAAGAGGCCTAGCAAGAATTTTTGTGCACTGGTAACTTTTGGAGACTTGTTTGCAAGGCTGTTAAACAGGAGCATAGGAAGAGGGGATTTCAACAGTGCTTCAGGGGTTTAAGAAGCTACACATGCCAAAAAAAACCATCCTCATCTGCACAACTCTTAAAAATACAAGAGCCCTGTCCTCCTTTGCATCTGGTCATCCTGATTCTTAGCCACTTGCGCTTTCCTGAATGCATAGTCTCCAGTAGTGCATAATGGAGCAGTTCGCTCATCAGAACTACTGGCCAGCCCTTGAGGAACGAAAGGAATTCCTGCCTTTACCGGTACCACTCCGGAGGTAGTAGTACAGAGCGGATGTGCATCAGTCAGCACTAGGCAGGTTTGTGTGGTTTGTGACTCTCTAGTTGCCCCTGACATGGGCACAGACTGCTGAGGTCGGTGGAGCAGCTAGCCAATCAGCAACTGCACAATTGCATGGTGCTGACTGAGGTGCCCCCTGACTCCAGTGCCACCTCCAAGCCGCTACCTGTACGGGCAGGAATTTCCATCACCTTCTCCATCACCCCAAGGCAGTAGCCAGTGGTTCCTACAAGCAAAATTCTTCATTGGGCGCTGCTAATACTCACGCATCAATCATCCTCAATTTTGGGATGCCACTCCCAAATTTATAATTGTTCCCAATGCATTTCTGAAAGCTAAAAAGAAAATGACACACAGAGATGGGCCCTTTGGGGCTTTGACCCAACAGATTCATCTTCAAAAGGAAGCTACCTTGCTTGCTGGGGCTCTGTTTGCCGGGTAGCCCCATTCAAAGACGATCCCCACATTCAGCTCGGTCCTTGCAGTGCAGTTTATAGCTAACTTCTCTCCTGCTGCCAGCTCTACTTGGTGAGGGGGGTGCAGAGTAAGGTCATGAATTTTATATCCTGAGTGGAAAAACAATAATGAAAACAACAAAGAATAAAGCAGACTTCCCCAACCTGGTGGCCTCCATTAGTGTTGGACAATAACTCCCATCATCCCCATCCAGCAACTCCCATGGGAGTTGTTGTCCAACACAACTGGAGGGTGCTGCGTTGGGGAAGGCTGGAATAAAGTCAAAATGTTTGCATGCTCAGTGGCAACTTCAACAGTGACATTTCAGATAAATGAATGATTTGGGGAAGTGGGTAGGCTGGTTACAAGAGAAGCTGAAAAATGAACTTTTTGCACCAAAGTGACAGTGTTATGTAAAGTATTGGGCAGCGTAATCCTATGAGGGTGCCTGCAACCCCCCAAACCCGGAGGATTGCAGGCATCCTATGTAGAGCGGGAGGAGTGCAGAAGATAGGATATCCTCCCCACTCCCCTTGCCCTGATAAACATCTTGATCTAGATGTTTCTCCCCTCCTCCCAAGGAGGAGAGGCTGAGGTGCTACCTGGATTCTTTGTAAGACAGCAGTGCCTCGGCCCTCCCCTTCCCGCCCCCAGGAAAGCCCTCCCCAAGGGGGAACTGAGCATGGTTTTCCGTGCTCGGTTTCCCTCCAGCACAGAAAGAACCAGAAAGAACTGCACCAGCACCAGGGGGGGGGGCGGGCAAGCACGTCGAGGTGCTGCGACCTAGGAAAGGATTTCCAGGGTCACAGCACTGTCTATGCCTCTTCCTATGTCCCTCTAGGATTGTGCCCAAAGTTTGCATATGTTACTTCTGCAAGTCATGTGAAGGGGCAAGGAGCTGCCTGGACCAATAATTTTTTTTCCAGCCACCTCTCTGCTTTCTGAGATTTTGGCAGACATTGCTGATATACCTTCATGCCTATTTTTGCATCCTTAAGGGCTAGAAACATGATTTATTTATTTATTTATTTATTTGAAAGATTAAAACTGAGTTTCTCAAATATGCTGAATTTTGAACTCCATAATGAATTCCTTTCTTTTGCAGAACATTCATGGGAGACACATAGTCCCAAATGAAGCTTTAGAGACAGACAACTTCCAATGCATATACATTGCATATCCAATGCATACACATATATGTAATGTAACTGGAGATGTATTAATTCTTATCACAAAACTTCTTTCTTCAGGGTCCAAAAACAGAAAGATACCAGGAATACCCGCTGAGACTCAGAATGAGCTCAGGATACATTCTGGATAAGCACAGGATACAGGCCTGTGGCTTATGCTGGCTCAGCTTGTCTGAGTGTGGAAAGCTAAGCAGGGTCAGGCCTGGTTATTACTTGGATGGGAGACCCCTCCTCTAGTTTCCTGCATTGAGCAGGGGGCTGGACTCGATGGCCTTCTAGGCCCCTTCCAACTCTATGATCTATGAAATCTATGTGTCTGCAGCTGGAATCGCTTTGAGAAACCCTCTGTTCTTAGGCTTTAACTAGGTGTAACAGCAGCACACCCGTGTGTTGGAACTTGGGTCGGCCACACAGCTGTGCTGTGGGGAGATTTAAAGCAGAGAAGCAGTGTGTGAAAAATAGGGTTCCAAGCCCTCTTTCTGCCTGCTGCTTTTGGCCCCTTCAACCCCGTCTCATCCACCCGTGTTTCTCCTGGCCAGTCTTACTTCTTGTCTTGAAGCCCAGCCACAAGACAAACAGCTGGAGGAGATGGATGCAGGGAACGGGTACAGTATCCCTCTGACATCTGACACTTCTCTGCTTGGAATCACCTCCACCTTACTTGCTTCGCAGCTGTACTGCAAGACCCATATGGAAAACATGGTTTGCACTGCCATCACATCTACTAAGATTTTGTTACGCAGAATGGAAGCAGGGGCAATAAAACAGCATGAAGCTGCACCAGTTAAAATGGGCTTTAAGGTTGTAATTCTATGCACATTTACCTAGGAGTAGGCCCCACTGAATGCAAGGGGACTTACTTCTGAGTAGACATGATTGTGTAAGTTAAACCACAATGTGCAGCCTATATAAGCTGAATCCTTCAAGGTGCCCACAGAGACGAGTGCCGACAGTGAACAAGGAAAAAAAAGGAAAAAAGAGGGAACTCTACTGTGATTTTTTTCATGGTAGGTCAGCCTTCCCCAACCTAGCACCCTTCAAATGTGTTCAATGACAACCCCCATCATTCACAGCCATCACAGATGGGCTGCGTTGGCTGGGGATGATGGGAGTTGTAGTCCAGCATGTCTGGAGGGTGCTGGGTTGGAGAACGCTGTGGTAAAAGATACACTATTAATTGGGTTGGTGTAGAGCTGATACACAATTCCATTTGGAATTATCAAGGAAAATCACAGTGATGTAAACAAGGGCAAGGCAAAATAGTACAAAGATAGAATGTATCTAAATCCAAAATGGCTCAAACTGGAAGGCAGATGAAAAAGCAAACCGTGAAATTTCCTGTATAAGGGTAGAAGCTCTTTTGTTTTCATGTTCGCTTCTGAACAGTAGTTGGTTTTCTCTTTACAGCTCTCTCAGACAGCCATATTGATTCTCAAACATATATACAATTTTAGTCTTAGAATAATGATGGTGATGCTTTTTCCCTCCTGAAAGTCACTGAAACCAATGCAGCTTCATGCTGTTGCATTGTGCCTCCTTCCATTACGCTAAACAAAATCTTAATAGCGAACAAAACATCCACAGCTAGTAGTATATGACTTACCTACAACCACCACAATGTACATCACAGATTGATAGCTTTCACCATCTATCTTAGCTTTGCAGAAGACCATGCCTACGTCACTGATCAAGTTGGTGGGAATGGTGAAACCTTTTTGACTGTCCCATGAAATTGATTTACCGTCAGGAACAAATATTTTGTCTGGATACTTCTGTATGAAGATCAGAACAAAGATCAGTGAGACACTAATATTTTCTAAAAGAATGTAGGGGATGATCAAGTCGCCCACTGCACCCTCAATCCCCCCTCCCACATGCACTCTTCCACAGTCCCTGTCAATTCCTCCTTCCCCAAATGTAAAAATAAGTCATGTCACTAGACACTGGGAACAGCTGAAAAAACTGGCAAAAAGCAATATGTTGCATGTCTTACCGCATAGAGTGATACATTTAGGTTTGATGTAGACCCAAGGCATGGTATCACCACAGTTTTGTTTCCAGTTATGTATATAACGCCAATTTGATCACTAACTGACGTCACAAATGGAGACCTGTAATCTGGAAGATCTGTAAAATCTAGAGGAATTTAGATAAATATTACTAGTTTGCAAGAACCTCTTCTTTCTAAACAAAAGATTGCAGGATGAAAATGAGTGGTTCTATGTGTGATTCCCATCACTGGAACTCATGGTGGGTTGAAACCCAATGGAACCCATTATGTTTGTGAACAGAGAAGTCAATAGGCTGGAAACCTCTAATTGACTTTTTGCAGAGACTGGAAAATAATGATTTGTTTGTTTGTGGATTTATGGAATAAATGAATTTGGGACAATGGAAAGAAAGAGATTTCTCATTCTGATTATCGAGTAAGAAAAATTATTGTTACCTATATTTGCTGTAGAAGAAAATCGGAGGTCTATTTTGTTTTGTTAATTGTTATATGTTTGAAATTATGTGTTTGTTTTATATAGAAATAAAATTTAAAACTTAAAAAAAAAAAAGAAGTCAATAGGCTGGGATGTTGCAAAAATGTGGCATTAAGGAGAAGAGAGGGAGACTTCTGGCAAGTATGTGAGACTGATTGTGGATAAAAACAAAATGTTGGTGGACTGCAATGAGGACCATAGTTTTAAATCAAGGGTGGGGGAAATGGGGCCCTCCAGATGTTGTTGGACTCAAGACTCCCATCAGCCCCAGCCAGCATGGCCAAAGGTCAGGAATGATGGGAGTTGTGATCTAACAACATCTAGAGGGCCACCGGTTCCCCACTCCAAAGCATGCCATGTTACTGTTTTTGCTCAGAATCTCTCTCACACAGGCACCATTGTGTGTGTTTTTTCTTTCATAACTATTTTGTCCTTTCTATTAGACCAATATTTATTTATTTATTTATTTATTACATTTGTGAATCGCCCATCTGGCCTATCATTCTCATATATGTGTAGAACTGAAATTAAAGTTTACTCAGAAGTAGGTCCCATCTTCTTCAACAGAACAAGAAAGGGCACATAGGATTGCAGCTTTAATCTTCAATTTCCTGATCTGTTAAATAGGAAAAGAGCATCACCCCAGTAAACACCTACCTTGTACATAAACATAAATACTTGACATTGTACTGTTGTCTTGGTAAAAGCACTTGTAGGCCCCTGTGTCATTGCCTATGACTTTAGTAAGCGTGAGCATTTTACAGTAGATATTGTCAGCACAGTCAGTCACTGCTACACGGTTTTCAGAACTTGTCTGGTTGTTAGGCCAAAGCCATTCCAAAGCTCTTTCACCACTAGAGGAGAAATAGAGAGATATAAGGATACAGAAGTAATACTATCCCCGCAATGCTAATGGATGGTTCACATGGCTGTGCTCATCTTTTGATGAACTACAGTAATCAAGCTGTTACTTGTGTGTCTGAATGAGCCATCGCAAACCAACACCACCTAAAGTCACCTCAAACACAATGATATTTAGTAGAGTCTGCCATAATTAGTGATGTACATGCACATATGAACCACCCCTAAATGCACTGATCTTTATTCCTGAACCTTAATTTTTATAACAGCCTGTTTTCAGAAATAGTTATACTCCATTCAGATATCATGCAAAACCATGCTAATCCACAGTTCAGAACTTAAACCATGGCTTCTAAACATACAGGCAGGCAATGGTTTAGAACTGTGTGTCTGCTTTCATTTTACATCTGTTACGCTCTCCTGTTCCTATGGTGCAGTGGTCTCTGGAGGAGGAGCAATGGCCATAACTATGGTTTGTCAATTCAGACACCACACCAAACCATAACTAGAAAAAATCATGGTTGACAATCCCGCTTCAAACAATCTGATTCTAGTTTGATAGCCTATTGTACATGGTGGTTTGTCAATTTGGACATCACACCAAAACAGTTAAGCTTACCTAACCATAGTTTGAGCCTTAGATTCCTGAGTTGAATCAATGTTCATTTCTTTAAACTGGATGCATTGGGTTGGTTGGATCCACACTTAGTCATGCTTAGAGTAGACCCATTGAAATCAATGGGACTTAAGTTAGTCATGACTAAATTCAGTTTCATTGATTTCAATGGGTCTATTTGAAGTATGACTAAATCTGGATCCAACCCATAGTTACAAAAACTCTTCAGGTGTGCTATGTGTTGTAGTGGTTTCAACAAGTGGAAAGTACAATGAGTATCCATAGACAATGCTGTCTTTGCTTAGCATTCTCCTTTGCTATGTATACAGAAAACTATCAGCTATAGGTGAAAGAGACTGTAAGCAATGTTCCAAAAATAAAAAGTTGTGTGAATCCCCCTTTTTATGCACATGGGGAAGAAGGCTGGTGACAGAATAAAAGATGGTGAACTCAGACGTTCAAAGCTTATGTGGGGTGAATGTGGAAATCATAACTACATGCAACATTAGCAGCCTTCTTGCTAAACACTTGGCTAGTCTCCTGGTTGGCAAGTAGTTTTAAGGGTGAGCCATTCTAAGGAAGAGAGGGAGAGAGGGTGTAAAAAAGAAAAAAAGGAAGGAAGGGATATGAGGGTGGCAGAAAAAGGGGAGGGGAAAGGGTTGGCTCCATCCACCGTCAGCTCCACCCACTGCTGGCTTCCACCCTGCCTACTTCAGGCATGTGGCCCCCAAGAGATTACACCTGAGGGTATGCAGCCCTCAGCAGGAAAAATGTTCCCTACCACTGGTCTTAAGAAGACACAGTATGTGACCTGCCTCTCTTGAAAGAGTCATCTGGAATTATCCGTTCTGCAGGTAACTTTCTCCAGTGTAGCTGCTGTCTTGCTTGTGGTGCATTACAATCTGTATTACAAAGGTTGATCTATGGGTGGTCTGGTGGATGGTTCTGACTTTGAGGGTGGGAGATGATTTTTTATCTCCTCAGACTCCTCAGTTTTGAAAAGATTCAAGGAAGATGGGAAGGCATTAGTGTTTCAAGGAAGGAATATTTTAGACACCGTTGGATTTCTCAAGAGTTCTTTGTTTACATGCTTCATTTTATGTAACCATCTATTATGCACCCAAGGCAAAGAAGTCACAGTATAAAGGGAAGAGTATAATTAGAAAAAACAAAATACTATATACAAAATGACCATCATCTTGATGCTCCATCCTTACCTGCAACTAATTTGTAGCGTATCATTTGCAGTTACAGTAATAATAGATTTTTTGATACTAAGGGATGGTGGATCCAGTGAAACAGGTGAGCCTGCAAAATAAAAAGATCAAAAACTGAATATGCCGAAGGACTCAATAGAAATGTGATTATATCAAGTCACACATATGTTCCTCGTATATGAATATAGAATTTGGGATGCATGCCAGATTTGTGCATGCAAAGGGGAATGACAGTATTGACTGCTATGGGATAGGGATTGTGCATTTAAAGGGTTAAATTATGAAGGACAAAACATGGCCTTTCACACATCATACAGAAATTCATAAGCTCTGTCATAACAGGAAGAACGGGCAGATGGTCAGAAGCTAGCCCTTCAACTCTGCAATTCATAAAGCTAGGGTGGGGTTCCTGTTTTGATGTGTTGCTAACTTCAAGGTCTAGCTAAAGATATGGGACATTGAAATGAAGTGAACTTGGCTTCACATGATGATCTCATTCACTCAGGGATAACTGAAATCTTTTCTTATTAAACACATTTTAAACATAACCAAAGTTTGTCAATGCTTCAGATTCATTAACCCCTTTGCTTGGAATTATTCTGAGTCAGGGTGGATTTGATTCAAATCAATTTGATTCAAATAATGATTTAAATCACAATTTAAATCATGTTTTAAATTACTACTTAGAAAGACATTATTAAATCATGGGATTCCACACACACACACACACACACACACACACACACAAATGCACTCTTCTTTGCTATAACATATTTTACAGAACTCAGAGTTATCAAAGCTCACTGAAACAGATATTTGTGAAGGCACTGGAAGGTGAACAATTTCCAGTTGAACAAGTTAATCATGAATATTTGGAGAATTTTATCCACCCTGTGTCAATCTAACCTTTAGGTCACTGATCTGAAAGCTGCCATTCTTGGGGTGGGGGGAAGAACTTGAAAGGGAAGACTCCAGTGTGAAATAGCTGGATTAGAACTTACCGTAAGTTTGATCAATAAATATACCTACCAACTGACAACTGCATTTGATGATGTGGATTCTAGCCTGCAAAAGCTTATGCCAGCCTATCCAAACCTGGTGTTCTCTGGATGTGTTTATAATTCCCATCATCTTCCACCCAGCCAGGCAAATGCTAGGATGGCCATGTATTCTACTTTACAAAGAACATTCCTCTACTTGAAGGCATCCTTCCTCACTCTGTTTGAAGGGCTGCCCAGTCCAAGTCCACTTTAAAGATAAAGAACCATAAGAAGGGAGAGCCATCAGGGGCCTTGAAGTTGCCCATCAGCAGCTAGCACCTCCACAGCAGGCTGAGCAGGCACAAAGGTCACCTGGTCATATCACTTCTTGAAAAGGTCACCTCAACCACCCATCCCATAATTGGTCAACCCGTACGTTAATTGTTGTTAAACATCATTATGACACCCGCCTTGGGAGGCTCTCTGTTAAACTACTTTTGGAAGTGAAAGTAATTGTGTAGATGAAAGTAATGAGCAAGTAATTCTGGGCATCCTTCATCACTGAGCTGTATCAATGTTATTTTTCTTTAGCTTGAACCATAAGCTAACCTAGATTTCCCAATATCTGACATATATTTGCTGAATAAACTTAAAATTGAGATAGATTTAACATACTATTTTTCTTTCATGGATCATTACCTTCAGAATAGTTCCATTAAAAGTGTTGTGCTGGACTACAAAATGATACCTTCTGATACATTTTTTTTCTCATGGATTCCTCAATGGTATTATTTTATGAAGGAAATCACTGTATAAGAACTGGACCTAGATTATCAATAGCCACCACCACTATTTTATTATTTCCGATGACCAAACTGAAACTGGCATGTTGATCGGTTTTTGAAATATATTTTGAAATATATTGGGTTGGATCCAGACTTAGTCATGCTTAGAGTAGACCCATGGAAGTCCTTTGGACGTAAATCAGTCATTACTAATGTAAGTTCCATGGATTTCAATAGGTTTACTTCTAAGTAATTTGATAGTCAACCAGTAGTTTATTGCCTTGACCATCCATCATAATTAATCATAATTAACATATATTCAAAATACGAATGATTAAAAATAATCTGTTGTCCTCAAAACCATGTACCACATCAAGATTCACACAGATTTATCTCAATCTTCCTTTTGCCAGAGAATATTGACTCTCTGTTACTGATCTCTGCATGTTTGCAAGTAGAATTACAATTTTCAGTTAAACTAAAATGTTCTGTTAAGCTAGAAATCAACGAGGGAAGGAAGCTGAAATAAGAATTTAATGCTTGCTCCTTATTCCAGTAGTAGGGGGGTATCTTCAACTGTGCCCACACCACAAATGCAATGACTTAAAATTTATACTTAAATCATATGGGAGGGATATTCCCACAACAAGCATCCCAAACAGCAGAGAACATATGCTGAAATCTTAAATGAGTAAGACCTCTTCTCTTTGGTATCTTTCTAAGATTGGAAAAGTAGCTTCTGTAGTTATGATCAAACTTACCGTAATTAAGCCTTGCCAAGGGGCCAACCTTAAAACAACCAACAGAAACAAGTCCTGCTTGATGTTTATGTCCCTCAGACTGATTTTAAATTCTGCTTTGGCAGCCACAATGACCTGGTTCGCACATAACGCTAACCTATGGAATAGGTTGTTGAATTCTGGGTTATTGTGATGTGTGAACGTGGCCATGCTAACAAGCTATGGTTTGTTAACCATGAAGAACCCAGAAAGAGAGCCCATGGTTTGTTGTTGGGTTGTGAACTCTGGGTTGTTTAAACCATGGGTTGTCGTTACATGTGAACCCAGAGCCGTGGATTGTTTTCCCAGGCTACAAAGGTGGCTGGCAAGAGCGGTAAAAAAACTAGCCATTCTAGATGCCAATAGTACAGAACCTCAAAGGCATTTGAGATACAGGGAGGGAGTGGGTAAAGCAGGAGATAAACAAACAACCTGGGGATTGAGAAAACAAACCATGGTTAGTTCAATCACCTGCCACACAAACCCTGGGTAGGACAATAAACCATGGGTTCAATAAACCATGGGTTAGCGTTATGTGCAAACTCAAAAGTGAAAAAGTATGCCAGAGAATATCTGTAGGAATCCTATGCATGTCTACTCAGAAGGAAGCCCCACTAAATTCAATGAGACTTACTAATTGAGTATATAGTGGGGATACAGGATCACAACCTGTATCAATTGCATTGCACTTTGCAGACAAGCCTCCCTGAATGTATTATCAATATAATATTATCTATCTCATATTGTGTTAGTTTAAAATTAAGGGTATTAATAGCCAATAATTCATGAATGTCGGTTCCATGCTGAGATATTCTTGTCTTTGATTTAGATTTTACCTCTGCAACTAGGCTAACCACTTCATTGTGATTGCTGGCACCACATTTATCATTTTTATTACTGAATTGTAGATCAATTTATCCCTGAAATGCAGAAGTGAATATCTAGCAAAAGCTGTGATTATGGCTACAATCCTAGACCAACTTACCAGGGAGCTGAACTATTGAATTCATTGGGATTTCCTTCTGAGTAACCATGTTTAAGATTGCTCACATGTGCACATTAGTCACTCATGACTGAGAGTACAATCCTCAGGGATGTTGAAGAGTCCTTGGTCTCGAGTCACGAGTCGAGTCATGAGTCTTTGGACCCGAGTCTCGAGTCCGAGTCCGAGTCCTTGGTCCAAAATGGTGACTCACGAGTCACGAGTCCTGAGTCACTCCCAAAACTGACTCCACGAGTCCCTATTAAAATCAATGGGGTTTCCCCCCAACAAAATAAGGCTACTTCAGATGTGTGGCTTAAATAAATTCTAGGCACAAGTGTGCCTTTTTATTTCAAAACTCTGCAACTGATTTTGGCAAGAACAGACCAGGCAGACAAACCCAAAATAACCAGGCAGGCAGAGGAGGCAGGGAACCCCAAAGCAGGCAGGCAGAGGCCTTTGTCTTGGACAATTCAACTGTTGAACAGGTCAAGAAGGGACCAGGCAGGCAGAGGAGGCTGGGAACCCCAAACAGGCAGGCAGAGGCAGCCAAACCCAAAATGTCTGACCCTAACCCAAACCCCTCACAACAACACATCAATCAAAATAAATCTCAACACATCGTTGGGGCTGCGCTCCTGGTAGCTGTCCATAGTGGTCGAGCAGCGGCGCGCCTCGCTTCCATGCCCTCTTCACCGGTGATCGCGCTCCTTCTGGCACAGCCAGAAGACTCATCAACAGCCCAGGGATGTTGACGAGTCCTTGGTCTCGAGTCCCGAGTCGAGTCTCGAGTCCCATTAAAAATATTGGGACTCGAGTCCGAGTCGAGTCAGAGGGGGGACTCAGTCCGACTCATGAGTCGAGTCCTCGAGTCCGAGTCCCCATCCCTGACAATCCTATACATGTCCACTCAGAAGTAACTCACACTGAATTCAATAGGGCTTGCTCCCAGGAAGTAGGAATAGGATTGTAGCTTTAAACTATAACTCTATGCACACCTATCTTGCAGTAAGCCTCATTGAACTCAATGGGACTTGTGTCTGAATTAAGATGCATAAGATTGCGCTGCTAATTCTCATTGATTTAAAATTTTAAATGGAGTTTAGGAATGACCAACTTTGCTGGATTGTACCCAAAGTATATGTATTCTTCTCTCAGGCATCCTCAGAACAATCCTGCTAGATTTACTTATGTGAATTACACCACCTCAAGGAAGATAGAAAAGGTACAGACATATACCTGAGTAGTGGGAGAAGGTGTCACTATATAGCTAATTCAAGTAATCAAATGGCTTGGAGAATAGAGGAAGCCAGACAACTAATAATCCATGGGAAATTATCAAACATTAAAAAGAAAAAGAATAAAGATACTAACATTAACATTTCCCCAAAAAGAGAAAATCAAAATTATCAAGAAACCTAGTTCTTCCTGTCATGTTTCCTTGTAAAACAGAAAGACAGGGCTTTAAACCCAGAGACAGATCTGAATCTACTAGATCTCTGGTTCATTTCCTGGAGTCCAGTAAGGATTTATGTCTCCCAACTGTTTAACAAGAGCAGCAACAAAATAACTCCCCTCCCACCCTAAATTATATTTGAAGAGAACTTAAGGAATTGATTTTTGTGAGGAAAGACAAAATGCTCAAAACAAACTCCCAGGCTTGGAATTCTTTCATTCCAAGTGTTCTGTTTTACAAACCAGGCTCTGATTTGTGGATATCAGAGTTCTAATTAAAAAAACAAAGTAGATCTCGCAGGTGTGTGCCCCCCCCCCCCCGCTCCACATTTTACATTTCGCAAATGGAAGACAAAGATTCTTCATCCTCTGCCACACCGAGATGAGAAAGCATGTCTTTCATACACAAGTGTTCATTGTACTTTATTACTAGTTGTGCAACACTTAGAACAGCACTAATATAATAACATTCCAGTTATCCATCTTTAATAAGAAAGCACCAGAAAGAAACTATCTGAAAGAGTCCTTTAGCCCTTCAGGACCTTGGCAGCATGAGAGGTTTGCCTTCCACCTCATTAACACCAATAATAATATTAAATTACCATCCTGCAGACTGAAGCTACCTACAGCCACAGACAGCAGATGCCCTGGGGATCTCCTTCAAACATAAGTATGGTACTTAGGTTTTGTTGATTATTTCCTTTGTCACTGCACAAATCTCATTGTGGTCCTAATGATTAATGCAATCTTCCCAGAACCTCCTCCGTCCCAGTCCCCCAAAGCAATTTCAAAAGTTGCTGGGTTGGCATTTGGTCAGTATTGTTTGATAGACTTTTTGTTGGTACTTTGTTTTTCTTTTATAACTCACATCACTGTCGATGTACATCATGTTGATGATTTTGCACATGCAAATAAGCAGTAGACTCATTTATTCCCTTACACTGTAGGGCCTACAGCCTTCCCCAACCTGGAGCCCATGAGATGTGTTGGACTATCACTCCCATCACCCACCCACCCAGCTGGGGATGATGGGAGTTGTAGTGCAAACACATCTGGTGGGCGTTTGGCTGGGAAAGTTTAGGTCAAACGTGACAGGAGTTCACAATAGTTCATAAAAGAACTACCGGTATATGGGAAAACATGGGGAGGAAACTGATGACAAACGGCTTATGCAAGCATGCCAGATACACTGATGACAAAAATAATGGCGATGATGATGATGATGATGATGATGATGATGATGATGTAAAGAATGCCGTAAAGAATTAACTTGTGTAAAATTTCCCCCCCCAAAAAAAAAATTGGTGGTGGCTTCCTATGGTATTTTGTGCAATGGGAACAGACATGCATATTATTTACAAACGACGGTGTATTATTATTTTAATTAATTTATTGTTGTTGTTAATATAGCATATAGCGCCATCATTGTGCATGACACTTTGCTAAGTATAACACCACAGGTCCCTGTCCCAAGGAGCTTACAATCTAACACTTGCATACATTTTACCCTTACAAAGAAGTGATAACTCTCCTCCCTTCACTCTCTTCCACCCACCCGCGCGCCCGCCTCTCTCTCTCCTTCTTGCAAACATTCAACAGGAAGTTTGTCACTTTCAGCAACACCTGATCTGGTTTCCTGCGTCTCAGGCAAAACTTTTCCTTGCTTTCGTAACTAAAAAGTGCGAGGCAAGCAGGTCCCGTCCGTCCGTCCGTCCCCCCGGCCATCCTTTTCTTACTTCGCCCTCATTCCCGGGGGCTAGACAGCAAGCGCTACCCAGCTAGGCTGGAACACACATGAGCCCTTATTAAGACGTCCAAACGAGCTCGGGGAGAGCTCTCTCCCTCCTCAGTCCAGTGGGTAGCTTGGTCGTTGCTTGCTACCACCCTACAAAACCGTAAGGGGAGTTTTACCACATACACATCTACAATCAACACAGTCGCGTGTATTGGGCTCCCTGTGGGTGTCAAGTCTCTGTGGGGCCAGGATCAGAAGCTAACTCCATTCCCAAATAACTGTTTCTTCGCCTGAGGATCCTAGTTACACCACGCTACCGTGACTACTGCTGAACTCCCGTCCCATTATCATTTGGTTTGCTGCTCGGGCTGTGTGCCAGGCGCTGTACAGGACACCATGCCTTATTCTTCCCACCATTCTCCTGTGAAATGGGCCTCCTCTCCCTATCCCACAAGCTCATCCACCCAGCCCCATGGAATTCCTCAGGAGGGCTTGGGGGGGATCTGTTTCAACCCAGCTCGACTGATCCGATCCCTGCATCCAGCTAAGCTGGAAGGAAGGAACCAAGAGACCTGGCTGTGCTTCTCACCAGCCACACGTACCCAACGCCCTACACAACTCGTGCGCCCCTCACCTGAGTCGACCGGCCAGGGCTCCGCAGCAAACCACAGCACGATGATCAGCCCCAGATCCGCTGCGCGCTCCATCTCGCTTCGGAGCAACCACAAAACACCCGCAACCGCCACAAAGGTCCTCCAGGTGAAGCTGCCCGGCAAAGGCGATCTCTCGACTAGAGTCTTGACATCAGCCGAGGAGGGAAAAAACAAACAAACAAAACCCAATCTCGCGGCTTGCCTTTTAGATCCAACCGCTTCGGAAAGCCAACGGATCAGCGGAAGAAGCGCAGCGAATAGCGCTTTTTGCTGGGAAACTGCTGTGGATTCCCTTCTTAGTGCTCTCTCGCACACCGAACAGTCCGGCAAGCGCCTTCCGCGCCGGGCGGGGTTTTGCAAACCAATGCAGACCAGTCCCCGGCCTCAGCGCTTCTCTTCTGGGACGGAGGAGGAGCTTGAGATGCCAGTCCTGCCCCCAAGCCCCGCCTCCGCGCTATCTCTAGTGCAGCAGCCCCCAACCTGGTGCCCTCGAGATATCTTGGACTACAAGCTGGCTGGAGGATTATGGGAGTTGTACTCCAACACGTCTGGCAGGCACCAGATTAGGGAATGCTGATCTAGTCACTGATGTCCCAGCGCTTCACCTTTGCTTTAGGACAGTGGTGGGCCAGAAGAGGTAGATCTTGGCCTACTGGTAGATCTCTGAAGGATTTGTGCTAGATCAGCAAGGATCCAGAACTCCCCACTGTTTAACAGTAGCAACAATGAAAAGGCTCCCCTCCACACAGATGCAAAATAGGTCGCTGAAATGAAGAAAGCGGGGGACAGAGCAGAAGGGTTTTGTTTTGTTTGTTTTGCATTAGGCCTGTGAGCTCTGTTCTGGTGCCGAAAACACATTCCTGGGCTGAACATGTGCCCTGAGGTGCCCTGGACCTTAATTCAAACATATGTTCCCCCTCCCAAGCCACTCTTTTCTGTAGCTTCTAGTAAACAACAACAAATGGATTCCGCAAGCATGAAGTCTGCCTACCCCTGACAGGGCCGGCCCTACCATTAGGCAGGGTGACACAGACACCTCAGGCAACCGATGCTGAGGGGCAGGGAGCAGCTGCAAGATGGTAGGAGGAAAGAGCTGTGTATGCTATCTGGCCTGCCTTGCAGCCCCTAAACTAGCCTGCTGCCCTTGGGTGCAGTGGAGGACATTGTCCCATCATCAGTGTTGAAGGAAAATTCAATTGCCAGAATGACAGGGGTGCCATCTTGTCCTTTGCCTCAGGCAGCAAAATGTCTTCGGCCATCTCAGGCCCCTAAGCTAGGATGATTTGGAGTCTTTCCCCAAAGATGCTTCCAGACAAAGGGCTCCTAGTGCTAACAATCAAAAGGCACTGTGCATCTACTCCCTCTTTTCTTCCTTAACAGTTTTTTTTTTTTTCTGGTAAGAAAAAAGACGGAAGAAAGGATGAAAAAAGTCTCAGGAGGGCTACAAATAGAATGTTGTCTGGACTCCAGAAAACTTCATGAATGAGGCACAATAAAAGGTTTGTCTGGAAAGCACCCCAAGCCCTGAAGGGATAATGTATCCTGACTCTTCCGTGTTGTTATCCTCACACTGCCTGCCATTGACATACACTGCATGTACAATGCTGGGGAAATGATGGGGCATTCACCTCCTGCTTGCTTTCTCACTGATGCTGAATTACGGTAAATGCCCCCCCCCCAATCTTCCATCATGTATTTATTCATTTAGCCACCTAGCTAATATCTGATCTTAAAGAAAAATCAGGTTAATCCTGAGAGTCTACAGGTGATGAAGAGTGACTGTGCCAAGTTTGGGGTAGATCCGCTGAAAACTTTCTGAAGCCACCAGGTTTTTGTTCAGAAGCCTAAAAGAGTCTGCCAAATCTCCCAAATTGTCTGAACAAATTCTTCCTAAAGTGTTAAATCTAAAGGATTGTGTCCAATGTTAGTCCAACTTAGAGTAGACCCATTGAAATGAATGGGACTTAAGTTAAACTAACTTTGAATACCCTGGGAACTTAATTCTGATGTAACATTTAAAATGAACCTGTTCCTAATGACTGTATTTTGATAGGGAGACCATTCATCAAAGTTGGCTGCACTCAGTGAGGCATTAATCCCCATGGGAGAAGTTTAATTAATTGTGCCCATTTGTGTGCATACTTATTGAAATGATAGTTGATAAAATACTTGCTTCCCACCATTAACGCTGAAGGCAACATTCCTGTGAAAGGTACCGGTATATAACAACTGTAGAACAGAACAGACATAATGACTTCACTCAGAACTGAAACCATTTCCCTTGTAATGTTGAATTTTAAGGCTATGCCCTACAGTTTTCCAAAATGTATGTTACAAATGCATATTGCCTTCAACAGAAACTTCAGCTATTGGACAATACTACCGTGTTACATTCTTGCTAAAAAAAAATAAAATGAATTCGTAACCTGTCGCTGAAGCTATATCAAAGCTTTCTCAAGTTGGAAAAAGCACTAAAACTTTCAGTATTTATAAGTTATATATGGCATGTGTCTCACTTTCTGGGTTTTATGTGAATAAATTGGTGATTGTAATGTACAGGATTACCACAGAAGAAGTAACACTGTTCATTGTGCCCTTCAGTTCCTCAGAGAATAATAAGTTTCTCCTTCCAAGGAAATAAAGTATCTTTTAGCTACTTTTCTGATTAATTCCAGGGCTGGCCCAAGATACTTTGCTGCCTGAGGAGGAACAGTAAATAGTGTGTGTGTCCCCTGCCCTCCCCCCCCCAGTCAAGCTGCATAGCACCCAAGACTAGTCAAACCATTTTGGCATGTGGGGAGGAAAATCTCACAAGTGCCTCCCCCAAGTATAAAAATAAAACAATAATGCATTAAATAATTGTTTGCTGACATTTCATGACACCCAAAATCAGCTGCTTCGGGCAGCTACTTCACTCTGCCTAACAGTAGGACTGGCTCTGCAAATTCCTCTCAGTTTCTCTTCCCTGCCTGGGTTCTCTGATAATATCTCCCAGTTTCAAGGAGGTTAGGGCCCCTTCCAGAATCCCTGGGAGATATATTCACATGACCAAAGTCCTATAGTCAATATGCTTCATGTATATTAGTACTGTAAATTCAGCTTGCATTCTGCAACACAGATTCACGTTTTATTGTTTGTTTTTTTGTTAAATGTATATACTGCCCAACTGGTAAATTCCCTCCGGGCAATTCACAATCCTGCCTGCTACTGGGAATGCCTCAAAGACTGATTAAATTGTGAACGGCCAACTGACATCCTACCGTCCAACATTTTCCATTCCAGTGTGGCTTGGATTCCTCTATGTTAGAGTGCCAACTTGTATTATGAGGTAAACTTAAATCACAAACTGTACTGTGAGTTATCTCTTCTTTATGTTCCTTGCCTTGAACACTTAAAAGTTGGGAAGGTGGTTCAAAGAAAGAAAATACTGTTGTGTGTGGAGACAGGCCTGTGGCTTACGCTGGCTCAGCTTGTCTGAGTGTGGAAAGCTAAGCAGGGTCAGGCCTAGGTTATTACTTGGATGGGAGACCCCTCCTCTAGTTTCCTGCATTGAGCAGGGGGTTGGACTCCATAGCCTTGTCAGGCTCCTTCCAACTCTGTGATTTATTTAGATTCATAGAGTTGGAAGGGGCCTACAAGGCCATCAGCCACAGGCCATGATCTATGAGCTCTATGATGCTTTCAGACTTCCCCTGTCTTAAGATGGTTGCACAAGAAGTGGCTGGATTCATTTCCAAGTTATCTAGTTTGAGTTCAGTTGGATACAAAGGGAGAGAGAGAGGAGGGAGGGAGCTGAACATCTCCCATTAGCTATACTGGATGCTCACCATCTTTTGTTTGTGCATCTGCTACTTTCTTTGGTGGCCAAAACCTCATTAAACCCAATGCACAAAGGACCACCATGAAGTTCATGGGAAATGTTCCAAAGGCTCTACTACAGGGAATGCGGAAGGGATTGATATCTCCCAGTCGCTCCCAGGGCACATCTCCCCCTCCTGCTGCTCCTGAGTCAGTCACGATTCCTCTCCCCAGGCCCGCCTGAGCACTTTGCCGACAGACAGGGTCTGGCCGAAGGAGTCTGGCCAGGACAGGACAGGAGGCAACAGCAGGAGCAGACACAACAGCAAGCTGTCTTTCATTTCCTTAATTGTGAAAAACAACAATTTGGGTAGAGAGATCCTGGCACAGCAGTTCCAGCCTTACAGTCAACTTGATAATTTCTGTAATCAGTGGGCAATATAAACAGCTTCCCATTTACAACAGAAGAGCGAGCTGAATTTTTTTAAAAAATGGTGCAGAGGTAGTATTTCCTTTTCCTTATGATCTTCCTACTTAATAAAATCACCAAATTGTAAGGCTGGTGGAGAGGGGAATTTGAAAGTCACTAAGTCCAGTTTCCTGCTCTGAAACCACCAGGAAGAAGAAGAAGAAGAAGAAGAAGAAGAAGAAGAAGAAGAAGAAGAAGAAGAAGAAGAAGAAGAAGGAGATTTGCATAACAAATGTTCACAGTGCTTTACATACATTATCTAGTTGTAATCCTTACAAATGTTCACAGTGCTTTATATACATTATCTAGTTGTAATCCTTACAACAACCCTGTAAGGTAAGTCAGTATTATCCACCATATTGCAGATGGAGGGAGTGAGGCTGGGAGAGAGTGACTTGCCTAAGGCCACCTACTAAGTTCAAGATGACAGAGATGAGATTCAAACTAGGGACTTCCTGATTTGTGGCTCACTTTCTTAGCCACTACACTAAGCCAGTCCATGATGGTAACAATGGGGAAATGGTTGAATGACAAAAATAGGGAGCCACAAGGGCCATGTCAAAAGTGTATGTAGGACAAGGAATTAAGTTTATGGTAACTATGTCAAACTGCTAAAACAAGTGAGTTGTGTTTCATGTTTCAGGGAAAGGCCAATTGATCAGCCTTACTGTTCAATCTCAACTGATTAAAAAATCTTTCCTGACGCCAAATATGCCAGAAAAGCAAAATCTATTGAATAATATTCTGTCTCTTGCTATGGCACAGTGTGTTTTTTTTAGCAATATAAAACCATCTAAAAGGGCGCCCTCCAGATGTTGTTGGACTACAACTCCCAACAGCCCCAGCCAGCATAGCCAGCAGTCAGGGATGATAGAAGTTATAGACCAGCAACATCTGGTGGGCATCAGGTTGTCTACACCATTCTGACTGGAGACTTGGCATTTTTTCCTATTAGTGCAGTTCAAAAAAGGCACAGTAATGGAAGACTTATTAAGCCACTGGTGGACTGCCATATATGGCTGGCGAGCCACATTTGGTTTCAGTATGTATTAGAAAAACATGAAAGTCTTGTTCTTATGAACCCATGTGGATTTAACATTAGGAAATATATCATTATATGTCTACTGTTCAAACTTGCAAAAAGCATAAACATAGGCATGAAAATGATGGATCAATAAGCTACAACTTTTAAAAATTTCAAATCTTTTTTCTAGTCACCCTCTTAATCCATTCTAAAACATCTGAGAACTGTACACCAACAATGTTTTTTACCTTAGATAGGGCATTGCTAACCAATTCACCTGAACAGATATAATTCAGCATCTTATGATCTAGCTGCTTATTAGAGGTTGGGGCAACATATTTATTGATAATTAAGGGATGTCAATACAGCAGATTCCTGCACTCACCTGGAGATATAGAAGTTGGAAAGGTGTGTATTTTAAGTATGTTGTGTACAGCTTGGGAAAGCATTGTTCCTTCTGGCCTGTCATCATATCATATATAATAATAGCAAACTCAAGTGCTGAGTTCTGATAGCTATGTAGCCAAAATTTGGCTACTGAGAAACAAGAGGGAAGCAACAACATGTTCAGGGGAACCCCACATTTTGCAGAAGTAGAACCAAACTTTACGAGGGGGAAACTAAGAAGGCAACCCCGCACCAGAAAAAACCAGCCCAATGACAACTGAGCATGCTCAATGTCCACAGAATATTGAGTGACTGTTGGGGGGAGGCAGAATGGAACTGAGTACCCTGAAAGAAGACATGGCTGGATGGCTGGCTAGAACACTGATCAGGAAAGGAACACATCACATTTTGTTGCAGGCCCCACTTCTGTATCTTTAATTCAGTGTTCTAGAGCTCTCCAGACATAAAAGACTATGAAAGCCAACATCCCAAGAGACATCTACAGGAAGTTGAAGCAAACTTCCTTTTCCTATAGAGTCAAAGCTGTGCTCTAAATCATGTAATTTCCCCTTAAGTTTGGCAAAGACGAAATAGTGATTTCAAATCAATCATATTAAATACTAGCTGTTGCCCGCGGCTGCGTTCATGTGGATTTTAGGATTTGGTACAATGGAAAAGATAGTGTCTCTGACTGAAAGTGTAACGTTTAGGTTGGGTGCTGGCAGCAGAAAACTTTTCTGACAGAAATATCTGATCTTAAAGAAAAATCAGGTTAATCCTGAGAGTCTACAGGTGATGAAGAGTGACTGTGCCAAGTTTGGGGTAGATCCGTCAAAACGTGATGGAGTGGAGCCTATGCAACGACGCCCCACACACAACAGTCATTCAGTCATTTAAAAACTTTCCCTCCCTTTTCACCCCCTCAAAGAACATTCTAAATGGCCTAGGGGAGATTTGCATACCCACCCTTATTGGCCCCTGCAGGAATTCATACGAACATTCTAAGTGTCGTATGGGCTATTTGCATAACTTCTCCTATTGGCTCCTGCAGCAATTATGAGGTGAGGCCGATTTGCATAACTGCTCCCCTATTGTTTTGCCCATAGGATATGAGAGTGGGCTGATTCCCCCCCCTTTCCCCACCTTAGGGACGGAATTTCCAAGAATCCTTCTTTAGTGGGTGTCTACGTCATAAAAGCAATGTACCCTTCAAATTTTCACGTTCCTAGATTAAACGGTTTGAGCTGGGCGTTGATGAGTCAGTCAAAATCAGTCAGTCAGTCAGGACACCTTCTTTTATATATATAGATTGAGAAAGGGGAGAACCTGAACACTTTGGATGGCCAGTATAGTTGACAATTGGATAGAGGGCGGGGGACAGGCATGGGTTCTAAATGACAGACAACATGTAGGAAAGAAGACATAACAGAACACATGCAATCACAGTGGCTATACCAAGATATACAAATGTAGCTTTTGGAAGCCAGGAGGGCTATATAAATTTTGCATTCAGTATGCTCAAAAAAAGCAGAACACAACCTATAGTGGGCTTCCCTCATTGATTTCCCAAAGTATCAAAGGCACAAAGCCTTTCATGAGTTTTCCATGCAAAGCTGCAATTGGCATTTCCAGAGCAGGATGTATTCCCCTTGTTCCAACCCTTGCAAGGGTTGGCATCACATGCCCCCTTATGTGCCGACATCTGTTGACCTCCCAGGTGCCAAAAGAGACCACCTGAACGGTTGAAGACAAAGAGATCAAGGTCATGATCACCTGCCAAAGAAACATATTGTACTACTGAGATGTGCAAACACATTTTGTGGCAGACAGGTGACTTGAATTGTGGCAAAACAACAACAACAACAACAACAACTGAGGTTGCTGACTGATACATTTTTTAAAGTCAGAAGTAATTTCTACCAATTGCATCTATCAGTGATTATCAAGGCCTTCTCTGAGTACCCAAGCCATCATTAGATTTTTTGTGCTGAGTATCCCACATCTTCTCTTCTGAATCCATCTTGGAGGGGAGGGGAGCAGAACTCCTTTGGACAACCTTTCAGGACTGGACCCCAGCCCTGATTGCCCATTTGCATTCCCCTTCAGCATGGGGAGGGGGAGAACAAGAGAAGGAACTTGAGCTCCTGTCTTCTCTTTTTCTAGCAGCCATGCATAAGATTGCATGTTCCCTGCACAGCCCCCTTGACAGCTACATCTTAGTCAGGATGAATCATAAGCATACTAACTGGACTGGACTAACTATGCTAAGTTCAACTTTGTGCAATGTGTATGTGATAAGAGGCTGTGATAAGGTATACAAGTGGTGAAATTCAGTCCAGATCTTCCATGCGCTTGGCAAGATTAATTACTGTAAAATAGAACATACGGAACAAAGGACCAGTTTATATATTGATTGACTGATTGCTTGAAAGCATTTATATCCTGCTCTTCAGCCAGAAAGCTCACAGAGCTGTTTACAGGTCAGTAAAAACAAGACAGCCCCAGCCTTCAGGCTTACAGTATAAAAAGACAGGACACAAAAGGAAAATGGGGAGGGAAAAGGAAATTCAAGCACCAATTCTTAATGTTATAAAGCAGGGATGGACAACTTGTGGCCCTCCAGATGTTTTGGCCTACAACTCCCATCAGCCCTTACCAGCATAGCCAATGGTGAGGAATCATGGGAGTTCTAAGCCAAAACGTCTGGACTGGAGGGCCACAAGGTGCCCACCTCTGTTATAAAGATTCTTATACTAACCGTCTCAAATGCATCTTGAACGTAGCTGGCCATTGTTGGTCTTCTTATCACAACCAGCTGGGGTGGAAACAGTTCAAAGAGAGGAGGAGCTAAAAAATGCTGGGTCTCTAAGCCGAACAGATGTAATGTCTCTCCCACTTCTACAGCCTGATGGAATGGATTGCTGGATAACTGTTGAGGCAGAGCGAGCCTAATGATACTGTCTTCTCAGGTGGGCTGACTGTCGTCCTGCTTGTCTTCTCTGCCTCTGCTGCGGCCTGATGGAATGGGTCACATTACAGCTGCCACATGGAAGTGGGTTCCAATGACTCCTTGTGGTGGCTGATACCAGGTGGCCATCCATGTAAAGTAGCCATAAGCATTCAAAGTAGTTACAATAAGAATCTGTATAGTAACAGGAGTGGGCACCTTGTTGCCCTCCAGATGTTTTGGCTTAGAACTCCCATGATTCCTCACCATTGGCTATGTTGGTTAGGGCTGATGGGAGTTTAGACCAAAACTTCTAGAGGGCCACAACAATGGCCAGCTGCATTCAAGATGGGAATCAGACAATTTTTACACAGACACAACTTCAAATCTTTATTGCTGGTGTGGCCATAATATATTCAGTTCACATTCAGACACTGAACACCAACAGATCATCACCATATGATAATATTCGCCCATATGGAGCGATTTAAAGTACCGTAGCTTCCATGTGGCAACTGATGTGTAAGCCAGCTCTAAACAGAGATCACCATGGTTAGAAGTTGAACTCAGTTCAACTTACTCCAAAGTAAATCTCAGTGAGTTCAATAGGGTTTATTTTCAGATAAATGGATATAGGACTGCAGCCTTAATGGCTTGTTGCTGAATGTATGAGTGCCTCAACTGAAAAGCATTATGTCTGAACGTTACAAAGTATTTGTGGAGTTTGATCTGTGTGGTAGCCATTTCTCACATGCAAGTCATCACTTGATGCTGAAGTCATCACAGGATGAATGTACATGTGTGAACATATCTGAAGCATGATGTTCTAAAGCGGTGTTCTCCAACCTTGGCATGCTGGGAGTTGTAGGCCAAAAACATCTGGGGACCCAAGGTTGCTAAAGAGTCACAGACACTTTGTGAAGGGGTCTTTCCTTTATTCGTTTCTCCTTTATTCCTTTTGCTACATTTCTGCCAAGGAAGGGTAGGCTAGGCAGGTTTTAGCTCTTCCCTTTGATGTGTTGATGGTGTTAGCAGTATTGAGGGCCAGTCTAATCACACGGTGGGCTTTTAAAATAAAAATAAAAATGGGGAAATCCCCACTACATATATTAAACTGGTTTGAAACTGGCTTAGTTGTAGGGTGGCCATGTGTCCTCTTTTACAGTGGACAGTCTTCTATTTGAAAGGCTTCCTCTCCTTGAAGATGTTCTCTGTTTGAAGGGCTGTCTTGCCCAATTCCCGTTTAAAGATAGAGAGCCATAAGAACGGTTGTCTGTTACCATTAGCACGTAGACAGCAGACTGAACAGGCAGGTACACAGGTTACCTGGGACTTTTCTACATGAGGCATTTATTGTGTGTTTGTCATTCCCTACTCATGGTTGTTTACGAGTTCTTTAGATGACATTGTGACCCTCCAGTTTCACTTCTGTATCTAAAGAGCACTTTAAGAATTTTTTTCGAGCAGGGAAAATGCAATCTTTAATTGTAAAAGTGAAAGAAACTGTTTTTTTCACCTGTGTATTTGTGCTATTCCCCTATACCACAGTGCCACCTGTACTGGTTCTACTACTACATAACCAGCACCTCCAGATGGTTATGTAACCAGCACTACAGGTTATGTAATAGAAAAGCAAGAAAGGAAACACTTTTTGTATAGTATTAGTACTCGAATATAAATTCTGCGATGAAACCAAAAAGAGTTACAGTAGATTAACAGCCTCTTGTAGAAAAGCTCCTGCTCAGTCTTCCACACTACGATGAGAGGTACTGTACTTCTATTTAAATTATAATTAGTATTTCAAATGTGCATCTATAAATATAAATTAGCATATGCAAAGTTTATGCAAATCGATGACCTTTTTTGTGCTCTCTTTTGGTGATACATTTCCTCTTTTTAGGCAGTTCATAACTAGCCACCCTAGTTAGTTGTCGTCACTGAATCCTTCTAAAAACTCTGGGTGTTCTTGATGAAGGTGATTAAATTTCTTTTTCTATTTATTTATTTTGAAATCTTCTCCCCTACCCAGAGCTACAACTTACAGGTTTCCTTTGCCGAGAGTCTGAAACTGGACTGTAACTGGTTTAAAATGATGATTTGAAAATGGATTAATCGAAAGTTGTCTTTAGGATCAAACTAAGGTGATGTCAGATGTATGCATGCATCTCTAGACATCGTTGTTGTTGTTGTTGTTGTTGTTGTTGTTGTCATGGCTGGTGTCAAGGGTAGGCATGGTCAGGCACCTGACGAGGGCCCACACTTCCAACAGGGGCCTGCTTGTTCACCTGCCTCTCGCTCTGGCCCAGATAATGGTGGTGGTGAGAAGGAGGAGCAGTAGATGCCGCTGCCTGCTTGCTCACTGGCTCTCTGCCTGCCAAGCAAGCAAGTGATGAAAAGGAGGAAGAGCAATAGCAGCTGGTGACAATGGCAGTGTGAAGGTGGACCCAGTGGGCTGGTTCGTATGATTGGTGGCCAGCAGTGTGGCTTGAATAAGCCATGGTGGCTGTGTGGCATGTGCCAGCCGCCATCGTGAATATTCAAGCCGCGGTGGGCAGTCGCTGCGGCTTACCGTGTCATGTGAACCCAGGCAGGGTGGCTTGTTACCATGGTTAATAAGCAGGGCCGGAGCTACCATTAGGCCAACTAGGCAGCTGCCTAGGGCGCAGGGCTAAAGGGGGCGCCAGAAACGCCTTGAAAAAAAATACAGCGCTCTCAAGTGGGAAGGGGGGGCGCTAAATATTTGATCTTGCCTAGGGCACCAAACTGCCTTGCACCGGTCCTGTTAATAAGCCACCCCAAAACCCAAGAACAGCCCATGGTTTCTGAGTGGCTTGTTAACCACAGTAACAAGTAGCCTGCCTAAGTTCACACAACACGATAAGCCACGGCGACCACGTGCCACGGCTTGAATATTTATGATGGCGGCTGGCATGCATGGCAAGCCACCGAGACTTCTTTAAGCCACACTACCAGCCGCCGATCATGTGAACCCGGTCAATGAGGGAGAGGGCCCATTGAGGGTGTCTTGCGCAAGGGCCTTCAGAAACCTGGAGCCGGCGCTGGTTCTTGTCTTAAATACAGCCATAAGGCAGCCCAATTTAGATCAGGACCACAGTGCAGAGGGAGGGGGTTAACTCTACCTCCTCCTCGCATTCCTGAATGCAAATAACTTCCAGTTCCAGTAGCTAAGGGGGGCAGGGCGGCCAGGGTGGGGTGGGGAGAGGGTGTTGTTGCAAATGTCCAAAAACATATTTAGTTCTTACCCTGTCAGGGTGTTGAAGTCTCTTTCACCTGGATTTCCATCTGTGCTGCTGTTTGGTTAAAGATAGATACACATATTTTTATTACTGCTTTGCAGCCTGCTATCATAATATTCAAAGGAGATAATGGGCTTATTTTCCCTAGGCAAACCAGCAAAAATATTTTGACTGGGCTGGCGCAAAATAAATAAATAAATAAATAAATTGCACGCAACCCAAGGAATACCGCTTAATAACTGTTTGGGGAATAGTATTTCTGAACTGCTAGTGATAAGACAGCTTTATTAAAAAGAAGCATGGGGAAATACAGGGGCTACGTTCCATGTAACTGGAAGTAACTCACTAATCTAAATGATGCTGACTAAGTTCCCAGTTCTTTGTTTGCAGGAAAGTTCAAACAAAGCTCAATCAGTGAACTGATAGTCAAACTACACATTACTTTAATTGTGCCGTGCGTAGTTGAGGTTTTTTAAAAAATTCTAGAGTAAATGCATGTGCCCCCAATTTGGATTGGGACCACCACACTCTGGGAAGGGAGGATGAAGCCTCCCCCCACCATTTGCTTCACACACACACACACACACACACCCGCATTGGTGTCAATGGAGGCTTTTTTTTAACCCTGGGGGAGGGGATTTCTGGAAGCAAACCATCAGGGGGGAGGTTTAATCCACCAGTCCCTCCCAGAGTGTGGGGTCCCAATCCAAATCAGGGCTGCACACATTTACTCTAGAGTTAAAAAAAAAAAAAAAAAGGTACTCCTCAGCTACACACTATGCACACTACACACTATTAATATAATGTATAGTTGGACCCTGAATAAGGACCTAAAGGGTGCTTCCAGAAGAGGCCTTTATTGTGCAATTGCCCTCATCATGGAATTTTACAGGGGGTCCACTCCAGATGACATTGCCGTCTGTAATTCTCCTGTATTTTCAGTGCTTCTTCCATCTTTTTTCTTACCAGAAAAAGGAGGAAAAGATGAAACAGCTGCACATTGCCTTTTGACTGGTAGTGCTAGGAACTGTCTGTTTGGAACAGAGGGGCACTGATCTGGAGCCATGCCATGCCAAGGCTTACAGGATCAAAGCACTGGGACTTTTTGATTAGCCGGGATGGTGACATCATCTGCCACTCCTCTCAGATTTCTACTGTCCCCTTTGTGTTTAGCTGCAAGCCTCACCAGAGGCATTGTTAGGGGGTGGCCCACTTGGGCTGGACTGGAGCCCTGAATTTTTCATATGGACCCTCGAAACTCTGCGAGACCATCTGCCTCACCACCCTGCTGTCCACGGGCACTTGCTGAAATAAAGGTACACAGGGCCCTGATGGTCTCTGCTGTATCTGATCCTGAGGATTTTTTCTGAAATCAAATGCCTTCCAGTCCCCTATTCATACATCCCTTTTTATAAATAGGGGTGTCCTTAGAAGACAGGGTCCTTTAAAGATACACACACACCATAGCATATGCAAATTTGTGCCTTTTTTTTTACCTGAGCCCCAGGTCTTTTCAGTACCTAGCCCTGCCCCTGCTCCAGGCATGTGGGGATGTGAGTGGAGGATGTGTTTTCCCAGCAACAATGTATTGTTGTGAAAGATGCCTGTTGCAATGCAAAGTATTTGGGGGTGGCTTGGTCTTGAATGGGCAATTAAAACCCATTAGCTTTACAGTGCCCAGCTCTCTATTCTATGACTTTCAGCTAATCCTAATAAATGGGGTATTATGCTATTTAGCATGGGTGTGTGTGTGTGTGTGTGTGTGTGTACACATACACATAGATATAGATCAACATAAATGCCTGCATTTTTGGACTTTCTTTAGGGGTGTGGCTATGGGGATGGTCATGATGAGCACCTGCACTTCAAAATTTACCCCTAAATTATTAGCCTAGAAGCAACTAAAGTTTATATGCCCCTGTACCCCAAAATGAAATTAGGACTACCCTGTATCATATATCTCCATGACTGGGAGACTGTCCCTTTCAATTTAACAATACTTCCCCTGGAGAGGGTTCAGAGGAGGGCAACAAGGATGATAAAGGGACTGGAAACAAGGCCCTATGAGGAGAGACTGAAGAACTGGGCATGTTTAGCCTTCAGAAGAGGAGACTGAGGGGAGATATGATCGCACTCTTCCAGTATTTGAAGGGATGTCACACAGAGGAGGGCAAAGATCTCTTCTCGTTCATCCCAGTTTGCAGGACACGGAATAATGGGTTCAAGTTACAGGAACCTAGATTCCACCTAAACATCAGGAAAAATTTCCTGACTGTCAGAGCAATAAGACAATGGAATCAACTACCTAGGGAGATCGTGGGCTCTCCCACTCTGGAGGCATTCAAGGTGCAGCTGGACAGACATCTGTCAGAGATGCTTTGACCTAGATTCCTGCATTGAGCAGGGGGTTGGACTCGATGGCCTTGTAGGCCCCTTCCAACTCTACTTTTCTATGATTCTATGATTCTATGATTCTATTTTGTGGGTGTGGGTGTGGGTGTGTGGGAAGCAAATGGTGGGGGGAGGCTTCATCCTCCCTTCCCAGAGTGTGGTGGTCCCAATGCATTTACTCTAGAATTTTTTAAAAAAACCTCAATACGCACGGCACAATTAAAGTTATGTGTAGTTTGACTATCAGTTCACTGATTGAGCTTTGTTTGAACTTTCCTGCAAACAAAGAACTGGGAACTTAGTCAGCATCATTTAGATTAGTGAGTTACTTCCAGTTACATGGAACGCAGCCCCTGTATTTCCCCATGCTTCTTTTTAATAACACACACCCCACACCCTGCATTGGTGTCAATGGAGGCTTTTTTTTTTACCCTGGGGGAGGGGATTTCTGGAAGCAAACCATCAGGGGGGAGGTTTAATCCACCAGTCCCTCCCAGAGTGTGGGGTCCCAATCCAAATCAGGGCTGCATACATTTACTCTAGAGTTTAAAAAAAAAAAGAAAAAAAGGTACGCCTCAGCTACACACTATGCACACTACACACTATTAATGTAATGTATAGTTGGACCCTGAATAAGGTCCTAAAGGGTGCTTCCAGAAGAGGCCTTTATTGTGCAATTGCCCTGCTTTGATCATGGAATTTTACAGGGGGTTCAGATGATATCGCCGTCTGTAATTCTCCTGTATTTTCAGTGCTTCTTCCATCTTTTTTCTTACCAGAAAAAGGAGGAAAAGATGAAACAGCTGCACATTGCCTTTTGACTGGTGGTGCTAGGAACTGTCTGTCTGGAACAGAGGGGCACTGATCTGGAGCCATGCCATGCCAAGGCTTACAGGATCAAAGCACTGGGACTTTTTGATTAGCCAGGATGGTGACATCATCTGCCACTCCTCTCAGATTTCTCCTGTCCCCTTTGTGTTTAGCTGCTTGGTTAATGGTTTTGGCTCTTGTTGACGTGGGTGCACCCACATCACAGTGTCTATTCTACCTATTTTGGTTATAATTGGCATGGGTGCAATCACTTGACAGTGTCCCACACCCAAAGAAAGCATTGGGCCAGACACAATTCAATGCCATCTCATATAGGACACCCTCCTATACATGTGAGGATATGATTTGGGGTGACCCAAAGCTGATTGTGAGGTGCACATACCCAGCTCCTTATTCCTTTCTATACATTTTTCCTAAAATTGATGTAGGAGCACCCACTTGACAGTGCCTTGTGCCCAAAGAAAGCACTGGGCCAGATGTGATTCACCATAGAGGACACTCCTCTGGATGTGTGGGTGGCCCAAAGCTTATCGTTGGGTTCATAACTCTAGTTTTCTTTTTTTGTAACTGTCATCTGGGGTCATCACAGATTGATGTTCAAAATGGTGGACTGGATTGGAGAGAATGATAGTTTATCTTGAAGGGGACAGTCTCCTTATCAGGGAAATGTATGGTATGGGATAGTCCCATGCTTGTTTTGGGGTGCCGAGCCGAGGCATAAGAACATAAGGAGAGCCATGTTGGATCAGACCTATCTAGTCCAGCATTCTGTTCACACAATGGCCATGAGTTGCCTGTGGGTAGCCCACAAGTAGGACATGAGTGCAACAGCACCCTACCACTCATGTTTCCCAGCAACTGGTATTCATAGTCATACTGCCTCTGATACTGGAGGTGATATATAGCCATCATGACTAGTAGCCAGCAATAGCCTTACCCTCTATGAAAGTTTAGGTCCTTATTCAGTTTACTGATTAAGCTTTCGTTCAAATAAGGAACTGAGAACTAGTAACCAACCTCAGCATCATCTAATGTAAAAGCACTTTGTTAACTTAGGTCAAAAAAGGCTGCAATCTTATATGTACTTACCTGGGAGTAAGCCCCATCAAATGCAGCGGAACATACATCTGAGTAAACATGCACAGAATTGTGCTGTAAAAGCTGACTTTAGCCATTTCCTCAAGTGTCTGTTCTCTCAAGCCTCCTCTAACTCGGGGAGGGGTGTGTGCAGAAAGTAAACCAGGTTCCCCTGAGAGATCACTGGCCAACTTCTAGTGGACCACCAAACTCCTTCTTGCTGCTGAGATTCTTGGAAAAAATGAAGGAATAGTTTAAAGGTGTTGGACCACTTTCAGCCTGAGGGCCAAATTCCATTTTGGAGAAACTGTCAGGAGCTGCATTCCAGTGGTGGGAGGGGCTGAAGGGGAAAGTGGTGGGAGATACACAAAAATAAATAAATATGCCAGCATATTTTAGCTGGAAGCCCTTGCTGCTAGTAACAAAGCCTCAGGAGATATATTTCAACCTTTTAGAATAGAGAAAGGACTGCACAAACGCTGGGAAATCACCAAATGATTGGTGGTCGGAAAAAGGGGGTGGAGGCCAGGAGAATGGGGTGCGGCCCTCTGGAATTCCCAGATTTGGCCCCAGGCCTGAGGTTCTGCACCCTTGGGCTAAGGAGACCTTTGTGTGTTCCACTTCCTCTTATGCATTTCTTACATTCTTAAGCAAGAGTACATAGAATCACTTATTGCTGATGAGTTATGCCTTAACTATTAAAACATCATGAGTTCGTACTCCTGTTTTGTAAATTTAACACGTATCAGTGGGTCATGGGGTTCCTAGAAAAGGGGAGGGGGGGAGAAAAGAAATAAAGCCACTCATGAATGAAGTCAGCCCGCTGCTGCTCTAAATTATACCTTACAGCCAAACAGTTTATCTGCACGTATCAGAGAAGAATGGAAGAACGTTTATCATTACCGCATACTGTCCAGAATCAGTGAAAGTCATTTCCCAAGGCCGCTTGCCTTCCTTTTGAGCAGGCATGTCATCAGGAAAATGAGTTGGGGATTGCCACTTTCACTTCCTCCCCGTTAGGTCCACATGTTTCCTGACCTGTTGGCTTTTTCAGCAGGGAGGGTTGCCACCTGTGCCTCTGATCTGTCAACACAATGACATCCTGTACCTGTCACATGTCCAGAAATTGTTGTTTGAACAAAAGTAACCACGTAACTACTACAGTTACTCAGCAGATGGATCTTTATTGGGTTTTCAGTTACTTCATCTTGGCTAGATGCTCACAGTGCCACTGCAATGCAAACCAAACCACTGACTTTGGTTTCTCATTTTAGCAATCTAAAGGGCCAGTTGTAGCAACTTCAGATTGGGCTTGTTTATCAGTCCATTAAGATTTTTGCTGTTATCCCAACTGAATGTGCACGTGGTGAAACCGGCCATGTGAATTGGCCCCATGAATACAAATGGCTAGCATATATTACTGGTACATGAACTATTAGAGTGATGTCAAAGCACTGACTATAACTTGTGACATGTGATACCCCTCAGGTTGTTGATTGGATGAAGAATCGGATTGTCTTCTGGACATTATTTTATTGGTGCGATGTCTGACTGGTAAAAACACATTCTGGCAAGTAATCTAACAATGGTCTAATAAGTGGGACAAAATGTTGCAGTGTGGAGTGCTCTGCTCCTGTTCAAGGTTCCTGCCAATGCCCTCTTCCAGGATACTCCATTTCATTCCCTCCCCCTGGTTTCCCACCCCCAGCAGTCAGTCAGCATACTATGCCTATTAAACATGCGCAGTCCTCATTGGGCTGTTTGGGTTCCCTACTTAGCCCCTCCCCCAGTTTTTTTTTGGGGGGGGACTCCAGCAAACCTTGAGTTCCCCCCATGCCCATGCGTACCAACATCTCCTTCTTGTGCTTGACTGGTGCCATTTTGGCTACCTAAGGCACTAAGGGAATGAGTTTGCTATTAGTATATATGATAAGCCAGTAAAATGCAGCTGGCTCACACTGCCAATGGGTTATCATTATCATTTCACGATTCATTGTTCAGCCCACCACCAGGGCTGCCAGGTTTGAGCCCTGGTCCAGTCCGTTTTTCATAGATTTTCATAGATCATAGAGTTGGAAGGGGCCTACAAGGCCATTGAGTCCAACCCCCGGCTCAATGCAGGAAACTAGAGGAGGGATCTCCCACCCCATCCAAGTAATAACCAGGCCTAACCCTGCTTAGCTTTCCACACTCAGACAAGCTGAGCTTCCTTGGCTCCTAGTTCTGACACTACCCTTTGGAGCAATCTTTTTTAAACCAAAAGGAGGTAACTCCAATAGAAGGTATTGGTAGTAGCACCAAGCAATATTGTTGTTAGATTGCTTTAGAAACAGGTCAGTTGGTCTTTACTTAAAGTAACCCCACCCACTTGCATATGGAACTATTTATTTACTTAAAACATTCTATCCCACATTTTCTTTAATAATTATTTTAAAAATGCTCAAGGCACCTAGCATGGAACAATTGTGTCTCCACTACAATTTCTTACTCTTGGGTGCACATCTTAGGTAGGATAACCGGTCCACGGTCATCTAGAAAAGCTAAAGCAACAAAGCACTATGCAACTGCCATAAAGAGCTTGTAGTCCATCATAAGCTGCACACGAATCAGCAGCGTGATGTTGCTGCAGAAAAAGAAAAGAAAGGCGAATGCAATTCTAGGCTGCATTCATAGAACCATAGCTTCCAGGTAGGTTACAGGAAGTGATAGTGTCACTTTATCATCCAGTATCCTGAGTCCAGTTCTGCACACCACACTTCAAGAACAGAATAGACACATTGGAATGGGTTCAGACTGGTGGCTGTGTGTCCTGCTTTACTGAGGACAGTCCTCTAACTGAAGGGCTGACAGAGGACTGTCCTCTATTTGAAGACATCCTCTTTTTCAGAGGTGAGCAACTTGCGGCCCTTCAGATGTTGTTGGGCTTAACATGTGAAGCTCCACCCATTGCATTTTTCCAAGTGCCATTATCATATCACAGTGTGTGTGAGAGAACTGGGCCCCAGACAAAGCTCAGGTGCCAGCAGCCCAGTAGCCTTGGTGTGAATGCATATCTGGTGGGAAGCCTGTCTCCTGCCTCCCAGCAGCCTCTAATGCTCATGACTCCTTCGCTGGCAACAGATAAATCCTGTAAAATTGTAATAAAACCCCCTTTTGAAGACTGACACTGATTTATTGCTTTCAAAGTACAATGTGCACAGTGCGATAGGTAGAAGCCCATTATGATTAGGTTGGCCAGACATCCTGTATTTCAAGGGATGCTCTGTGCTTCAAGAACACTCCAGTAGTAATCCCTCCCCCTTTTTTAAAAAAAACCCTGATAATCTGGAAACCCCTAATTGTGTTTACAAAGAGAGGGAGCAGTAGCAGAAAGTAGAGGTTTTAGATAAGCAGGCCAGATAGTGGCTTAGTTCTAATCTGCAGGCCTAGAAGCTTGTAGGGCTATGCCCACATCGCAAATCACAGACTTGGACTTTATATAGCGTAGCATCTGGTGACTTTTCAGAATCTCATATCTTCTTGTAGTTGTTTTCAGAAACAGCACATGCTTAGCCTTCATTATTGCTGTGAAAAGGTGAAAACCAGTAGCTACTGTCAGTTAAAAAGGTCCAGAAACTGAAGGCAGTTGGATTGGGATCTTCAGTGGCCTGGAAGCAGAGAGGCCTTCTCTCTGCAAAGCTACCACATATTTCCCTGGCGATCCCAGCCTTTATCTTCCAGCACCTATTAGGTTAGGTGTGCTGTACATTCTAAACCTTCTTCTCTAACTAGGACTGACCGATGTGATCATAATGACCAGGTTCGCACAAACAACATGGAAAAGAACCCACCATGGCTTCTTTTCTCCGCCCCACACGTGCATGCCAAGCGCTGTGTGATTTGCCTAATTACCCTTGGGGCGAATGGCTTCCCGTGTCATCTGAACCTGGCGAGATGTGCAGTAGGGTTAGCTTTGAAACCACCCCAGAACCCATGGCTTGTTGTAGGGTATGTCTCCTTCCATATTTAACTATCCGGACATTAAGATCATCATGTGAGACTCTCCTCCAGGTGCCTCCGCCAAAGGAGGTGAGGTGGCATATACAAGAGAGAGGGCCTTTTCAGTGGTGGCACCCCGTTTGTGAAATGCTCTCCCTAGAGAGGCTTGCCTGGCACCTACTTTAAGATCTATTATCTACTGTCTATTATCTTTGAGAAATCATGGAGGACAGGTGAAGTGCCAGACGACTGGAGGAGGGCAAATGTTGTTCCCATCTTCAAAAAGGGCAAGAAGGAGGAACCTGGGAACTATAGGCCAGTCAGTCTGACATCAATCCCCGGGAAGATTTTTGAGCAGATTATAAAGAAGTCAGTCTGCAAGCACCTTGAAAACAATGCAGTGATTACTAAAAGCCAGCATGGATTTGTCAAGAACAAATCCTGTCAGACTAATCTGATCTCATTTTTTGATCGGGTAACCTCCCTTGTGGACTGTGGGAATGCTGTGGACATTATATATCTGGACTTCAGCAAAGCTTTCGACAAAGTTCCTCATGATATCCTGCTTAGTAAGCTAGCTAAGAGTGGGCTAGATGGAACAACTATCAGGTGGATCCACAATTGGCTACAGAATCGGACTCAAAGAGTGCTTATCAATGGTTCCTTCTCAAACTGGGGAGAGGTAACGAGCGGGGTACCACAGGGCTCGGTCCTGGGCCCGATGCTCTTCAACATTTTTATTAATGACTTGGATCAGGAGGTACAGGGAATAATACATTTTTTATGGCTCTTGGGTTCTAATTTCTGGAAATCCTAAAATCTACACCAAATGTTGGAATATTACATTTCTAGCAACCACATAATCATACAACTCTTAAAGTACCAAAATGGATACCTTTATTAAGACCCACCAACATTCCTAATAAAGGTATTGCCCAACTGTGGATTGTGGTTTATATTTCTCATGGACCAGAATGGCTAATTTTGTTTTTGGTTGTTTGTTTGTAAATTACCAAAAGTTATCATTCCCCAAGTTTCTCTCTAGATCCAGATATTGGTACTATCTGCAAGGCAGGGATGGGGACTCAAGGACTCAACTCGTGAGTCGGACTGAGTCCCCCCTCTGACTCGAGTCCCAATATTTTTAATGGGACTCGAGACTCGACTCGGGACTCAAGACCAAGGACTCCGCCACCGCTGCCCGCCACCGCTCACCTCACCTCACCTCACCTCACCACCGTCGCATGCCACACGCCGTCGCCGCTTCACCTCGCCGCCGCTTGCATGCCTCACGCCGCTGCCTCATGCCGCCGCACGCCGCCGCTAACCTCACCTGCTCATGAGGCGGCATGCGGTGTGAGGCAGCGGTGAGGTGGTGGTGGGGCGGCGGCGGTGACTTGAGCGGCGCGGAGAATGCTGCACGCCACTCAGAAGAGCAAGATTGGGCCGCTCCGCCGCGGAGAGCTACAAGCCCGGGGAGGGCTCGTAATACATCCTTGGGGCGGCAGCAGCGGCAGCAGGAGCAGGGACGAGGGAAGGACCTGCCGACAGTAAGTGGCGGCGGTGATGACCCATGGAGGGAGCGGGAGAGTCTCCGCGGGAAGAAGGGCAGCTCTTCTTCCTCTCGCGGAGACCCTCCCGCTCCCTCCATGGGCCGCCGCTTTGGGAGTGACTCGGGACTCGAGTCACCATTTTGGACCTCGGACTCGAGACTCGACTCGAGACTCGGGTCCAAAGACTCGAGACCAAGGACTCTTCAACATCCCTGCTGCAAGGTACATAAGGCAAGTTGCAGTGCTGAGCACATTTACTAAGGAGCTGCCTCAGGCTCTAAAGTGTGTATGTGTGTGTGTGGGTGTCTGTCTGTCTGTCTTTAAAGGACCCTGTCTCCTAAGGGCACCCCTATTTGTAAAAAGGGATGTATGGACAGTGGAGAGGAGGGCATTTGATTTCAGAAAAAAACCTTATGCAGAAAGATTCAAGGGAAGCAGCAGGAGGGGAAGCACACATGGGTAAAAAGCCAGCTAATCCAGGGGGATCAGATACAACAGAGATGATCAGGGCCCCTGTACCTTTATTTCAGCAAATGCCATTTTTCTCTAGTTACATGAAAAGCAACATCTGTCAAAATAGCTTTCTGTACAGTGGACTCCTGTCCATGAAAGCTTATCATGCCACAGAGTAAATTTGTGAATCTTTAAGGTGCCACAAAGCATTGTGGCTTTTTGTTGGGGCTTGAAAAAGATACTAGGAGAGGATATATTGTGGAGTAATATCCTTCCTATCTCACGTTAGTGAGATCAGCAGAGTACAGTCCCTTTCCAGCTTAAAAGAAGCTTAGATTTGGCTAGTGTTAGCCAGTTAGCATTTGGTAATCCAGGATGCTTTAAGGCAGGGATGTTGAAGAGTCCTTGGGCTCGAGTCACGAGTCGAGTCACGAGTCTTTGGACCCGAGTCTCAAGTCCGAGTCCGAGTCCTTAGTCCAAAATGGTGACTCACGAGTCACGAGTCACGAGTCACTCCCAAAACTGACTCCACGAGTCCCTATTAAAATCAATGGGGTTTTCCCCCAACAAAATAAGGCTGCTTCAGATGTGTGGTTTAAATAAATTCTAGGCACAAGTGTGCCTTTTTATTTCAAAACTCTGCAACTGATTTTGGCAAGAACACACCAGGCAGACAAACCCAAAATAACCAGGCAGGCAGAGGAGGCAGGGAACCCCAAAGCAGGCAGGCAGAGGCCTTTGTCTTGGACAATTCAAACTGTGGAACTGGTTAAGAAGAGACCAGGCAGGCAGAGGAGGCTGGGAACCCCAAACAGGCAGGCAGAGGCAGCCAAAACCAAAATGTCTGACCCTAACCCCCCCCACAACACATCAATCAAAATAAATCTCAACACATCGTTGGGGCTGCGCTCCTGGTAGCCGTCCATAGTGGCCGAGCAGCGGAACGCCTCGCTTCCATGCGCTCTTCACCGGTGATCGCGCTCTTCTCCACTCCTTCTGGCACAGCCCAGGGATGTCGAAGAGTCCTAGGCCTCGAGTCCCGAGTCGAGTCTCGAGTCCCATTAAAAATATTGGGACTCGAGTCCGAGTCGAGTCAGAGGGGGGACTCAGTCCGACTCACGAGTCGAGTCCTCGAGTCCGAGTCCCCATCCCTGCTTTAAGGCAGCCTGGATTTCCCTGGTTTTGCCCCCTTTTCTCTCCCTCAGAACAATAATCAGAGACACAGTCTTGTAAAAGTTAAAAGTAACATTTACTCACTCAGATTATGCAGTTTCATTCAGGCAGGCTTAAAAGCGTTTCTTACAGTTGGTTACAGTACATTTGTAGTTACTTGGGGTCTGAACTTGTGGAGTTCAGACCAGCAACTCTGGCTACATGCTGCTACAAGGACCACGTGGAGACAACAACCTGGTGGCGCCAAGCTCACTAGGAGTCTGAACAGGAAGAGGAAGAAGCTGGGAGCAACGCCCACTTCCTGTTCAGGCTGTTAATAATTCAATAGTACCTTCTACGAAAACCACCCTAGAAGGTATCAGTGATCTTAACCATTTCACCCAATTACCTGGTGAAATATTAGCCATAGGTTTTGACTGCAATTTTAATTATCCAACACTTTTGAACACAAAACAGCAAGAAGCTCCTATCCTCCCCCCACATCTATTCACCTTTCTCTAGCCTATTGCAAACCCCTGATGCCAAGGAGGACCATGCACCCACCAGAATCTGGCCACGTGGAGCATGCAAAAAGCAGGTGCACTCTAGAAAGATGATTGCAGAGCCAAGAAGCTCCAGACACACTCCAGCGAGCCAGGGCAAGCTGTCCGCTTGTACATTACCTTGCCCTAAATTCAGACATTGCTGCTCATTCAAACACTTTTTGCAAGGAAACCCACTTCTGTTTTTCCCCAAGGTAAGGCCAGCTTGGAGGAAGCAACAGATGAGGAAGGCCTCTGACACTCCATTTGGTATGTGAGCAGCTAATGCACCTGTTCTTCCTCTTGTCAGGCTTCACTGCCTACAGTGGCCCAGGGCACAAGTTCAATTGCCCAGGGCACAAGTTCAATTGGCTGGGCAGGTCTCTGCAGAGTCAGGCACACTCCGACAAAGCCAGGTGACAGTGGTGCTGTTCAGCAATTTTTGATTCTGGACTTAATGAAAATATTGACCTGACTGTGGAAGGAAAGGGGGCAGTCTGCCCTCTAGTTTGAAAGGCTGGTGCCTTCATGATACACTCCCTGTTAATCTGTTAAAGAAGTGAGTCCTAAGGTCTCCTAGTACCCGCAAAGCTACTGAGTTCAGAGGGAAGAAGCAGGCTTGTATTAAGGCAGATGATGTCAATTGGTGCAGCTCTAAAGCTTCAGGGCACTGCTCAAAAAATCCAGAGCCCATGCCTAGGTGGGTCTACTTTGATACCACCCATGGATACACACCTAACACAGATAAAAGCTAAAATATAAAGGTTTAGAGCCTAACTTTCTTTTCAGAAACAGAGATTTCATGCTCACAGAATGGGCCTTTGCCACCTCCCCCTTCCCTTTACAGCTCCTTGAAAATCTGTTCCTGGGGCCCGGTGGAGGGGAATGGCATGGATCTACAATTTTGAATCTATAGACTTTCTTCTACACAGTGGCCCTAGGGACACTGAAACCTGAAACCATTGCAGTGCCCAGTTTGAATGACTGGAACGCCTCCTCCATATCATCTTAAGACTCTTAACCATGCAGACATCCTGACCAGAGCACCTAGTCATGTGATTTTTGAGTTTCATAGATTTCATAGATTATAGGGTTGGAAGGAGCCTACAAGGTTGACCTCATTTATTAATTATTTGTTTACAGCATTTTTACCCCACTCTTCAGCCAAAAAAGGCTCTTAGAGCAGCTTACAAAGATTAATAATAAGACAGTCCCTGCCCTCAGGCTTACAATCTAAAAGACATGACACAAAAGGAAAAGGGATTGGGAGGGAGGAGCTGAGGAGGAAGAAAGCAAAACTCAGGCACCAGTTCTTAGTTACAAGGTTGTTATTGATGTTTTTCTTTTCTTTTCTTTTCTTTTCTGGCAGGGAAGGGCAAAACAAGCTCCCTGCAGCTGCTCCTTCTTTGGTCGATGCATGGTCTCCCCCTTGCTGTGATGTTAATTCTGGGAGGCAAGAGGTGCATCCTGCCAGTGGCCCTTGGTTCTCTCTGGCCGATGGATGAGGTTAATAATGGCATTATTGTACTACATGGATTTTGGAATCAAAATATTTGTTTCCAGCCATTACTCAGAAGAAAAGATGACAAATTCAATACCTTTTAAGAGCTTCTTTCCTCATAGTATGTGGCTGAACATGTTGAATGGTGCCATTTCTGAACCCTAAAAAAATACAGTACTGAAGGACATAGTGTGTCTTCACTACTATCCCTATCTAGTTTCAGAGTTGTTTCCCAGTAATGCAGTTCCCAATTAAGGGACCGTAGGAATGGTACCTCTGTGAAAGACCTAGGTACCTTTTAACAAAGAATGTGTGTTAGCACATGCACACACACCTATACACACAATTCCCAGGGCCATGGTATAGATAGGCTAATCTCCTCAAGACGTCAATGGGATTTGCATGTGTGGCTTAATGAGAACTGGAAGGTTGTGAAGGGATAGTTGAAACAACATGTGGATGGCAGAAATCAAAATATTGCAAATAATGACACATTATTGCAAGGACCTCCACTGGGGCTGCGGCCGCCCTTAAGGTTGGTCCAGAAGCTGCAGCCTGCAGGTAGTGCAGAATGCAGGAGCTCAGCTGTTGATGGGGGCTGCCCCTTTTCCACTGGCTGCCTCTTTGCTACTGGGCCAGGTTTTAGGTTTTGTTATTGGTAGATGAAGCCCTAAACAACTTGGGACCAGGATATCTGAGAGAGCACCTTCTCCCTTACCAGCCTGCCCACTCACTGAGGTCATTAGATGAAGTGCTCCGCATGGACCTGAGATCGATTTAAAGTCCACTCGGAGTAGACCTCTTCTTAGTAAACTGGCTCCCTCTCTGTGGGATTCCCTGCCTGCTGATGTCAGGCAGGCACTGACATTGCTTTGTTTTTGGCATCTGCGAAAGACATTTTTATTTAAACATGCTTTTCTTGAATGACCAGCCACGATTTCGTTGGTATAACTTGATTTTACTGGTATTTTGTATTCTGCATTGCAATATTTGATATGGTCTTGTATTTTGTAAATGGCCTTTGTGCCACAGGCAAATAAATTCAGTTCATGTACAGTATATGCATATATATCCACAAACGTATTTTGAGGACTGAAGTCTTAAGGTCCTCTTATGATGACATTTGAAAGGCCAATATAAAATCCAGGAAAGCTCAAATTCACCTAATTCAACAAATTCACTTAATTCAATAAGGGATACACACACACACACACACACACTAGAACAATCAACAGCAATTGGATGTAGTTTAAAACTGCACTTCTGTCACTGGAGATGCTAAGAGACTTTGACACAGAAAGTGTTTAAATGACAAATGTGTATTTATTTTACATTGCATTCAGCATGTTTACTTTTTACGATAAGGTGAGTTATCTGTAGCTTGCATAAACTTTACCTGTCATTCCTAGAGATTAAGCATAATTTTCATTGTAAACATTCTTTCTTCTCCCTTTCAGATTTCCCTATGGGCACAACAATTCAGATGCTCCTTCCCATAACGGAGCAGGCAAGGCCTAATAAATATATCATACACATAAAAGAAAGCCTGTGACAAAGGGATATAAAATACCCCTCTGGGAATCTGAAGATGTTTTTGTTTTACTTTGTTTCCTAATGTTCCCTCCCCTCCCTCTCTTTTTAATGAGAAGTCATTTGATAGAAGTGCTGAACATCTACAGTTGTTGTAGCATAAAATTGTCAAGGTGCAGAACTATTATGTTGATTAGAAAATCAGCCTGCGATCTATACGTATCCAAGGTACTATAATTAATAGACTGACCAGCCCCAGAGAGAATTTTTCCAAACTTTTGAATACCATCTGCATGATTGTAGTGTATTCAATCTAAAATCTTTTCCAGAAAAAAAAAATGGTTTCACTTCACTTCTACACTTGAAAAGGCAAAGGTGGAAATCTACATCCTAATCTCTTACAAAAGAGATTAACAGCTCAGTTCAGATGAACTACCTGCTGGGACCATTTCAAAGGTGATAAAGTTCCTATATAGATTCATAGACCCAGTTTGCACAATAGTGGTGTGATTAACAAGCCATGGTGGCTTGTTAACACCACTGCACATGCCGGCCCCATGCTGGCTGGATTTCCCTAGTTATCCTCCCTAGCGCAGCTTACCATGTCGCCTGAACCCAAGCAGCATGGCTTGTTTGAGGGGGCAGCAACCCTCAAATAACCCAGGGGCTGTTGTTGGGTTATTTGTGGGTGTTGTTTCCCTGCCCAAACAAACCATGCCACCTGGGTTTGGACAACATGGCAAGCCACTGCAGCTAGGGTAATTATGGAAATCTGGTTGGCTCTGGATCGGCACATGCAGTGGGGGAAATAAACCACCATGGCTTATTTCCCTTGCTGCAGTTATACAAACTGGCCCATGGAGTTGGAAGGGGCCATTTAGGTCATCAAGTCCAAGTTACCCCCTGCTCAGTGCAGGAATCCAGTTTAAAGTATCCCTGACAGATAGCTATCCAATCTCTGCTTTAATACCTCCAGTGACGGAGAGCCCACCACCTCCCTGGGCAGTTGTTTCAACTGAGCACATTTGCATGTCACACCAACCCAGCATGGCAATAAGCCACAGTGGGTTGGTAGTTGGCAAAACAACCCACAGTGTGCCCAACAGACAATTGGGCTCACTGTGGCCCCCTCCCTCAGCCTCCTTCCACCTCAGTCCTCCTGCAGGTATCGCAGGGGACATCTTGGCAGGACTGACTTGTTTCCCCCTTCCCAGCCATGATTGTGAGCCATTTTTGGCTCACCACTGCCTTTTTCCCCTTTATCCTTCTTCTTCTTCTTCTTCTTCTTCTTCTTCTTCTTCTTGGAGATCATGAAGTCCAGCTTGACAGCTGGCTTTCACAATTCCTGTTTTAACAGCCACTGACAGCCCCCTCAAAGTGCCCCAGCGGCACATTGGAGGGGCTGTCAGTGGCTATCAGAACCACACACACACGTGTGTGTGTGTGTGCAAAAGATTTGTGCAAAAAAGCACTTACGTAATTATTTTTTAAAAAAACTTAACCGCACTTGCACAAATGTGAAACTTCGCAGTTGCATTTGAAGCCTTGGCTGTGGCAATGTCCTGTGGGGTGCCTCCTGCCAAGTTGCAGCAGGTACCACCCCTGGACATTGCCCAGAAGGGGCTCCAAATCCCCCCCCCGGTTTCTCTTGACAGCTGTCAAAAGGTGAGCTGTCAAGAGAAACCAAAGGCATGAGTTATCTTTGTTCGTGAAAAGGGAGGGGTGATTTACACCCCCTTCATGACAAGATCCTCCACTCTCCCCCACCCCCCAGGTAGTCTACATGCTGGTACACATTTTGCCTCTAGGTGCTCGGGAAGGTGCAAAAGTGCACCCCCCCCTTTTCTTGGGAAAAGGAGCTTTGACAGCTAGCTTTAAAACGGGGGTTGACAGGGCAATGGGTGGTTTTTGACTTGGACATATGGCTGTATATGCACTTTTCACAAGCAAAAATCACTCACGCCTTTGGTTTCTCTTGGCAGCTCACCTTCTGACAGCTTTCAAGAGAAATCATGAGGGGGGGAACCAATTTGGAGCCTCTTCTGGGTAATGGCCAGGGTTGGTACCTGCTGGAGCAAGGCAGCAGACACGCACCCCAGGAATTGCCCCACCTGTAGCTTCAAATCCCTGCACTTGTGCAACTGCAAAGTTTCGCAGTTATGTAAGTGTGGTTAAAAAAATAAAATTAAAAATTAAAGTGCTTTTTTGCACAATAATTTGTTTTAAAAAACTAAGTTTTGACAGCCACTGACATCCCCTCCAAGGTGCTGCTTGGCGCTTGGGCAGTTTGAAGGGCTGTCAGTGGCTATCAAAATGGGGATTGTGAAAGCTGGCTGTCAAGCCAGCTTTTGCGATATCCAGGGAGAAAAGAGGTAAAGGGGGGGGGGGAAGCCACAGTGAGCCTGAAATGGCTCACGATCATAGTGGAGAGGGGCGAAGCCAGTACCAGCTGCCCCTAAGTGCTGCTTGGGGACTTTTGGGGCAGCTGGCACTGGCGGTTGCCTGGGAGCTGCTTGGCAAGAGCAGCAACAGCAAGGGGTTTCAGCCACTCTTGCAAAGCGACTCGGTAGCCAATTCCCCATATCCACAATGGGGTCGGTCACTCGGGTTCGGATGACAGAACAACCCATTGCAGGTACAGCAACCCCTACAACAGCCCATGGATTGTTGGGGTAGCTTGTTGCCCATGAACAAGCCACCCTGGGGGAAATGGTCTGGGTTCACACAACACAACAACCCATTGTGGGTAGCAACCCATGATGGGTTGTCGTGTCATGCGAACCCAGTCATTGACTGACTGCTCTGACCTGTAGGAAGTTTTCCTGATGTTCAAGCGAAATCTGCCTTCCTGTAACTTAAGCCTGCTATTTTGTGTCCTGGAGAACAGATTGTGTGACAAATTTTAGGTACTTGAAAGTACTATCATAGTGCCTCAGTCTTTCTCAAAGCTAAACTTGCCCAGTCCCTCCAATCTTTCCTTGTAGGACTTAGTTTCTAGTCCCCTGATCATCTTTTCTGCCCTTCTCTGAACTTGTTCCAATTTATCTGAGTCATTCTTGAAGTTTGGTGTCCTGAGGCGAGGTCTGGCCAGCGCAGAGTAGAATGGAACTATTACTTCCTGTGATTTTGAAACTATACTTCTCTTAATGCAATATAAAATTGCATTTGCCTTTTTGCTGCCACATCATACTGCTGACTCATATTCAGCTTGTGATCAACTGCAATTCCAGGATCCTTTTCACACCTACTATTGCCAAGCCAGGTATCCCTCATCTTATACCTGTGCATTTGATTTCTCTTTCCTAAATGAAGAACTTCTGCACTCGTCTCTGGTAAATTTCATTCTGTTATTTTCTGTCCAGTTTTCTAACCTATCAAGACTATTTTGAATTTTGTTTCTGTCTTCTAAGGTATTAGCTATCCCACCCAATTCTGTGTCATCAGCAAATTTGAGGAGCATTTTCCCCACCTCTTCCTCCAAGTCATTAATAAAAATGTTAAAAAGTACAGGGGCCAAGACTGAGCCCTGTGACACCCCACTCGATTCCTACCATCCAATTTGATGAGGACTTTCAATGAATGGATCCATCATTGTGGACGAAGGGAGGTATGGCTGTGACTTAAGGACAGGCTCAGAGTGCCTATTCCACTGTCCCATCTCCCTCCTGCCTCTGGATGTTTTGGTTGGGGATCACGTGAGCCCCTCACCTTTTAAGGATGCTGATTAAAGGTCTGTAGTGAATAAAATCCATGATCTGACTCGATGACTCTGCCGATTTCATGTGCATCAGAGACCTGGTTGGATCTTGCATCTGTAACAATGATTCTCCAGGTGTCTGCGAGAGCTGTCTAGGGAGGCTATTCTGTCATGGCAAGCAGCATGGAAAACCTGGCATTCCTTTGTCCATAGATTGTCCACCCCACACCCATTGTGTGCTAGGTTTGTCACTGAATATTATGCAGACAACCTCACTCAGAATCCATTTCAGTTCAGGCCTGCCATCAAACCAGATCAAGGTTTGATGCCTTAATGCAGGGCCAGGATAAAGAACCTCAGGCCTGAGGTCCCAGTCCAGCCCGCCGAGATTTTTCAAATGGCCATGCCCCTTCCCCTGGCCTCATCCCCTTCCCCTCAACCAGCAGTCATTTGGTGGTTTCCCTGCTGTTGCACAGTTTTTGCCCCATTCTAAATGGTTGAAAATGCTGCTCCTAAGGCTTCATTAATGGCAGTAAGAGTTTTAAGCTAAAAGACGCTGTTATTTTGCCCCCACCCCCTTTGCCCCCAGCCCCGCCCACCACTGAAATGCGGCCCCGGAGAGCTTCTCTGAAGTGGAATTTGGCCCTCGGGCTGAAAGAGGTTCAACACCCCGGCATTAATGCTTCAGCCTTGCCCCATTTATTTGAGTCAGGTTCATTTTGTCTCTCCTGCTGATGTGGGAAGGTATATACTAGTGCTGGTTGTGGAAAACCAATGGGCTGGGGATGTAAACATGTCATTCAGAGAGGACAGAGTGCTAGATGGCATCAAAGCTGCAGTCATTCGGCCGCTGCTCTGGAAATCTAACCTGGATGCAGACTCCCCAGCCAGGTAGCATTCTGTCTCCAGACTTCTTTTGGAAAATACTAGGCAAGTTACTACCTACCTCCTCCCATTGGGGATCTCATGCCAGCTTCCTTCACTTCCTCATTTGAGCTGTTCATTCTTTCTTCACCCCATGAGGCAGGGGTGGGTAACTAGTGGCCCTCCAGATGCTGTTGGACTGCATCTTCCATTTTCCCTCACCATTGGCTATGCTGGCTGGGGCTGATGGGAATTGCAGTCCAAAAACATCTGAAGGACTGCAGCTCCCATCTGCCCACTCCTGCCAGAAGGAATGCAAGTAGCCAAAGCACATACAGCACTGAAAAAAGAAAAGCCCATCTAATGCTACACACAGCAGCGCCAATGTTGTCCTGTACAAAGTACTGTCATAGGCAGCCTTGGGTTCAGGGCCGGTGCTACCATTAGGCCAACTAGGCAGCCGCCTAGGGCGCAGGGCTAAAGGGGGCACCAGAAACGCCTTGAAAAAAAAATGCAGCGCTCTCAAGTGGGAGGGGGGGCGCTAAATATCTGATCTTGCCTAGGGCACCAAACTGCCTTGCACCGACCCTGCTTGGGTTACCCTATACTGAAAATGGTCATCAATGCTGAGGTTTCCCTTTCCATAAAGATAAGAAATTGTGCCTCCTGGACTACATGACTGTGATACTTCATAAGATTAATCTTCAGACATTTTTCTTCTTAACATCCTAGTTATTTTTCAGAATAAGTAAGGGAGGTCTACTTAAAATAGCAGTGCAGGGAGATTTTGCGGCTTGTAAAGTCATGCATATCTTGAAACCCCCTAGAAAAAAATTAGATTCACACTCGAACATCTGTCATTGTTACATATCGGCCCCTCTCGCACTTGCTTGTTGCTGGCAAATTGTGTTGTATCATATGACTTCATCACACAACAGGAACAAAAAATCTGAACATACCTTTCATCATGCATTATTTTTGTTGTTGTATTCATTCATTTTATTTTATTTTATTTTCCTACAGCGCAGTCCAATGAGGCTACCTGCTGCTGTAACCCTCTGAGCCCGAAGGATTATGGGCATCCTATGGAGGGCAGGGGGAGCGGAGGCGGAGGTCATCTCTGTGCTTCTCCCTCCCTGCAAAACTCTTAGATGGCCGATTTCAGAGAGGAGAGGATGCTGAGGCACCGCCAGGATACTACGTGTTGAGGTGGAGCCTGCCTTCTCCCCTCCCTGCCCACAAAACCCCATCTCTGAAGTCACTCTTCTGACCTCAGAGCTGCAGCCGGCACAGTTCTTTCTGTGCTGGCTATGAGAGCAGAGGGAGGAGGGCTCTCCGAGTTCGGATTCCCAGCTCTGACTTTGGAGCAAGTTTCCAGGGATGGAGCTGGGACTCCGAATTATCCTAGGGCCATCTAGACTCTGTCTAGCGGCCATAGGATTGCACCCTTAATATATTTCTTAGCCAATTTTCAAGACCATAGTCTTCCCAAGTCAACTTACAATATAAGACAGTAAAATTCAATATAAAATTATAAAAGCACCTGAAAATTTTATTATATTATATTTATTATATTTATACCCCACCTTTTTTTTCCTGCAAGGAACCCAAGGCGGCTTACATAATCCTCCTCCTCCACTCCATTTTATCCTCACAGCAACCCTGTGAGGTAGGTTAGGCTGAGAGTCAGTGACTGGCCCAAAGTCACCCAGTGAGTTTCATGGCCGAGTAGGGACTTGAATACAATTTCAAATATTTAACTGCAGCAAATACCAGGGATGGGGACTCGGACTAAGGACTCGACTCGTGAGTCGGACTGAGTCCCCCCTCTGACTCGACTCAGACTCGAGTCCCAATATTTTTAATGGGACTTGAGACTCGACTCGGGACTCGAGACCAAGGACTCTTCAACATCCCTGGGCTGTGCCAGAAGGAGTGGAGAGGAGCGTGATTGCCGGCGAAGAGCGCATGGAAGCGAGGTGCACCGCTGCTCAGCCACTATGGACGGCTACCAGGAGTGCAGCCCCAACAGTGTGTCAAGATTTATTTTGATTGATGTGTTGCGTACTTGGGAGAGGCAGAAGAAGGACCTGAGATTACTCTGTGTGGCTGCTCTGAGTGTGTTTCTGGTTCCAGCAAGTTCATCACCAGTGCAGCGGGTGTTTAGTGAAGGTGGAATTGTGATGAGATCTCACCGTTCCAGAATGGGGGCCAAACATTTAGAAAAAATCATGTTCCTCAAATGCAACATGGATAAGTTTTAGGAAGTACAGCAAGTTTATTTTTTAAAATCATTTTTCTAAAATGCAACCTTTCAGACATTTTGGGTTTGGCTGCCTCTGCCTGCCTGTCTGGGGTTCCCAGCCTCCTCTGCCTGCCTGGTCTCTTCTTGACCAGTTCAACAGTTGAATTGTCCAAGACAAAGGCCTCTGCCTGCCTGCTTTGGGGTTCCCTGCCTCCTCTGCCTGCCTGGTTATTTTGGGTTTTTCTGCCTGGTCTGTTCTTGCCAAAATCAGTTGCAGAGTTTTGAAATAAAAAGGCACACTTGTGCCTAGAATTTATTTAAACCACACATCTGAAGTAGCCTTATTTTATTGGGAAAAACCCCCATTGATTTTAATAGGGACTCGTGGAGTCAGCTTTGGGAGTGACTCGGGACTCGTGAGTCACCATTTTGGACCAAGGACTCGGACTCGGACTCAAGACTCGTGACTCGACTCGTGACTCAGGACCAAGGACTCTTCAACATCCCTGGCAAATACCGTAAAGCTTTTTAAAATTAAGGGCCAGAGAGAACAGATATGTTTTTTAAAGCCTTCTTAAAAGCAGCCATGGATGGAGCCAGCCATCTCTCTCTTGGGAGGGAATTCCATAGGGTAGGGGTCACTGCTGAGAAGGCCCTCTCTCTAGTGCCTGCCAACCTACTGAACATAGCAGCAGGGCAGTAAGTAGGGCCTCCAAAGATGATCTTAAAGCACAGGCAGGTTCATAGAAGCATAGATGGTCCTTCAAATAACCTGCACCCAGTCTTTAACCACTACACCCATCCAGAGAATTATGTTTGGTAAATATTAATGACCTAACCAGACAAACTCACAAAATTAAATAAATACATAAACCAGAGAGTGCTTTATACTTGAATTGCAGCAACTTCAGATCAGATCAATATGATTTGTATTAACTTTTCTGTGAAATATTCTTTTTTTAAAAAGCTGGGTTCTTCTCAAATATTGCTCCAGATTTGCTCAAACCTTAGGGACATGCTTCTGTTTTTGAATCCCATTATGATATCCAAAAGTTGTAGCCCACCATGAAAATTAACAAGGTCATTCAGATTTTGGAGCTAGGCATTTTTTTAGTAATAGCTGGTCCTGCACAAACCATAGTGAAGCCTTTGAATAGCTATTTGAGCAAGAAGAGGAGGGGATTGTGTGGAAATTTCCTGTCCTGTTTAGTGAAATTTGGTGACTTCAGCAAGTTTATAAGAGCTGATGGAGGCCTTTTTCAAGAGGATGCAACAGCTGTGGGGCTGCCTCTAAGCCTGTTATCCTGTGCAGTGCGGTGCTCTTTGACCACAATCATTTTGAACTCGTGTTCTAAGCAAGGACAACTTTAACAGGCAGGTTGGTGAAAACAGTGGGTGGAACATTACATGAGGCCTTCTGAAGGACCTTAACAGATACAACAAAAGCTGGCAACTTCATTAGGAATATCTTTTTCCACTATAGCATGGAGTCATGCAAAGGATGTTGGACTTTGTTTCTGGTTGGCTCCTAGACCTGATAGCTAGAAATTCTGATCCTTGGTTGGGATCTGGGGCAAAGTGAGTTAAAGGCACAGTGCTTTTCGGCAGGGCTGGGAGCAGAACAGATCAGAGATGTACAGCTTTTTAAAAAAAAATTAAAAAAAAAAAGGAAGGGGAAAAATGGAAGGGCAAGGGGGAAAGCACCATCCTGGCCCCTTCACCTTTTTGATCAATGTTCTTACTTATAGTCCGCTGCCCTGACCAATATCCCTCATCCATTTGCCCAAGGTGGACAAAAGGTTGTCCAAGAACACAAATACAAGCCAGAGGTGGAGTCTGGCCTCCATAACACAAAACCACTCTTTTGAACCCACAGTTGTCTGCTTTGACATGCATTTCACAGAAAGCAAACTGATGAGGCTCAGTGACAATAACTTGGTCAAGAAACTGAGTACAGGGCAGAAGTGAGGTCTGAGCCATAAAAGCTAAATCACTTATTTTATTTATTTATATTTATACCCCACCTTTTTTCCTGCAAGGAACCCAAGGCGGCTTACATAATCCTCATCCTCCTCTCCATTTTATCCTCACAACAACCCTGTGAGGTAGGTTAGGCTGAGAGTCAGTGACTGGCCCAAAGTCACCCAGTGAGTTTCATGGCCGAGCGGGTACTAGAACCCAGGTCTCCCGAGTCCCAGTCCAACACTGTCACCACTACGCCACACTGCCCCCACAAAGCACAAAAAAAATACCCATTTCACAGAAGGTAAACTGGTTATGCTCAGAGAAACATACACACAGGTAAGACACCCATCCACACCATACACACACCCACACACAACACAACACAACACAACACATAAAAAAGTAAATGGAAACAGAAAACAGGCAAAGCACACACAACACACACCCCTGGCTACCTCCCCCCTTCCAGACCCCCAGGATGCCTCCAGGATGCTCTTTCTTTTTTCTGGGTGTCTGGGCATGCTTCAAAATGAAGTGCTGGGCTGCAGCCACCCGCCATTTTTATTTTCTAAGAACATTTCTGGGGCCATGTGAGCTGTACTACTTTCCACACATCTCCACCAACTTCTTGGGCGGCATGGGGTAAGAAGGTGTAATCAGGAACAGGCCCTCAGAGGTCGAGGCAACAAAGTGTCTTCAGCTGTCCCCGCTGTAGAGGAAGTGTTAAAAGTGGAGCAGAGTGCATTAACAATGGAAGACACCATCATTTCCTGGGCTCTTTTAGTGTCTCTAAACCAGTGCTTCTCAAATAGTGGGGCGGGCCCCCCTGGGGGGGCGCGAGGCTCCGTAAAGGGGGGCTCGCCTGATTGGCCAAACCCGCCCGTGTGACTTTTAGACCCTTTAAATCTTTTCTGCTACAGTTAATAAAGCTATTCTTTGTTGTAAATTGATCCACATTTCTTTCTTTTTTTATTCTCTTATATGTTAATAAGGATACAGTGTTATGCAGAGCTGTACTTATAACAATTTTATAGACAAATGATACTATTTACAGTCGCGCGGGGGGCGCGAAATGTTTTCTTCTTCCTAGGGGGGGGCATGACAGAAAATAATTGAGAAGCACTGCTCTAAACCCACCTTCATGACAGGTGAGACTGAATTGATCTTCTGATCCTCTCCTTGAGATTCATGTTTGGAAATGTTCTAATTACAGGCTCACCCTGACAGTTCCCCTCATGTCATGTCACTTTGCACTGTTTATGTAACTTTAGCAGCAGCAGCAGCAGCAGCAGCAGCAAATAATAATAAAATTAAATTAAATTAAAAAGTGGAGAGAAAACACTTCTCAGAAACAATTGAATAATGAGGAAGAAAATGCATTCTTTTTTAATCTCTCATGAGGCACAGGACTTTATCTGCTCCAGTCTGCGGCTGTCTCCTCCTGGCTAGTTTTATAGTCTGATTAGGCTATAACTTCCTGTAGTAAACTACCATCAAGAGCCAGAACATTAAAGGGGAAAAATAGAGTCAAGGATAGGCTTAAAACCCCAACCCTCCAGTCATAACATTGGTTGAATTTACTGTTTCAAGGTAGATAGGTGTGTGTGTGTGTGTGTGTGTGTGTGTATATAACTTTTTATTATCAATAGTCATATGCATCTATACTTTTTATTGCCTTCGGATGGAGTTGGAGGTTCCCAATGGCTAAAGTCAATAAAAGAAAAATATCTAGAGATTTATGGTAAATATCCATAGATCTTCTTTCATAAGCTTGTGAGTCTCTCTTCTATCCTTCCAAAACTACTGGAGTTCTGCAGAAATCCTCATGGTACTTTAGACTTGGTAGGAATATGTGTCTCATTATCATTTCTCCCCCTCTGAATTTTTTTTTATCAAGCCTACAATCCTTTACCAATTTACTTGGGAGTAAGCCACACTGAACTCAGTGGGACTTATTTCCAAGCAGAGATGTATAGGATTTTGCTGTAAATTGCCTACAAATTAACTGGATGGACAATTCAGAAAATGCATTTTGTATATAGGACAGTAGCAAGCCAGAAAGAAGGTTTCCCACTACTGTACCTCTTGTATCTACCCACAACACACACACACACACACAGAGGGTTACAGTTAGGCAATTCCTAACATGGTGGCTCGATGAATTGTCTATCTAGATCAGGGGTCTTCAAACCAGGGCTTTTTTTCTGGTGGAACTCACCGGAACTGAGTTCCAGCACCTTTTCTTCTATTAATTGCATTACAATTTAATCGCAATTACTCTACTCCCGAGGAAATGTAATCCAAGAGTTCCGGTACCTTTTTCTCCAGAAAAAAAGCACTGCTTCAAACTAAGGCCCGCGGGCCACATCCGGCCCGCCTTGCCTTTTTATCCGGCCCAGCTTTCGCTTCAAGCGCCGATTCTTTTGTCGAGTATGCTCATTTGTGTGATGGCAAAAAAAAAAAGTATATTCGTGTTAGGCATGAAACAATTGTGCAACTATATATAAAAATACCATCAGCCCTGCCAGGAGTATTCATTAATATTCCCCCTTCTTCTTTCCCCATTCCTTTTTCCTTGTGTGTCATGTCTTTTTAGATTGTAAGCCTGCGGGCAGGGACTGTCTTGTTAATTGCTGTAAACCGCCCAGAGAGCTTCAGCTATTGGGCGGTATAAAAATGAAATAAATAAATAATTCTGGAAAAGTCATCCTAGCACTGGAAATAACTTTCCATTTAAGGGGGGGGGGAATTCACCCCTATCAAGTAAAAAAAAAAAGGGACCTGGGTCCTTTTTTTAAACTTGATCCATTCATTCATATTTTTTTCAAACTATAGTCCGGCCTCCCAACAGTCTGAGGGACAATGAACTGGCCCCCCGTTTAAAAAGTTTGAGCACCCCTGATCTAGATCTACATCTTTTCTGTTAGTGGCCAAACTGATGTTTTATGGAGGTTCATAAGCAGACTGTACACATACACACACAATGTGGAATAGAAGGGAAAGCAGTAACATGTATTTTCTTTGACATGCCAAAATATCTAATGTCAGCCCTACTAGCAGAAGGTGATGTTTTAATGTTTGGATCTATTCAGGCCCATGCAATTGTCAGTGGGAGTGCATGGGGTTTCTGGCAAGTTTGCAAACAAGCAAGACCATGTGGAGGCACTGAGTATAAACTGGCAGTTGGGTAGGTAGCTGGCTGGTATAAATGTGGCTGTTACCATCTATGCAGCCATGAGAGTTTGAATGAAATCCCCCTCCCCATTTAACTTATTGCTGAAGTGGGAGCTGGCAAGCATCTGAACCAGGCCTTTAATGTGATTCTAAATAAATACAGGGTTGCCCTGTTTTCATTTGAATTCTCACACAACAAACCTGTGGCTCAAGGTTGCATGCTGACTGTCATAGCTGGAACCCACATCTCCCCCAGAAGTCTTGTCACATCCTTCAAGATGGCGGGAAATACAGATTTTTGATGAGATTTGTACAATAGTAAAAACTGACAACTTTATTCTAACTACCTGGTGCACCGTTTGTGCTAAAGGATAAGATATTCGTAATTGCTTTCTGGGAAAGCAAGCCAAAAGATTGTGCAGTGCAAAGGTTGAACTGGGCTCTTTGTCACTGATTGTCCCTTCTAGGCTTGGTCCAGCCGAAGTTAAGCAAGTTTAAGTCCAATTGGTTTTTTAAAATTAAATATGTGCTTATTTCTCTCCCACTGAAATCAAGTGGGACTTTGGGTGAAGTCAGTGACAGAGGGCATGCTTTGCATGCAAATGGTCCCAGATTTGATTCCCAGTATTTCCAGGTAGGACTGAGAATGAATCCTGCCTGAAGCCCAGCGTTACTAAGCTAGATGGATCAGTATAAGACTGCTTCCTGTGTGCCAGGAAGCTGCTGGATCTGTGCATAGCTTCCCTTTGTGGTGAACCACTGAATTGCACATGGCAGCTTCTTAGTAAAGTACCTTCAGGTCTTGGACTGACTCTGACCACCCAAGTTTATTTATTTATTTATTTATTATATTTATATCCTGCCTTTTTTCCTGCAAGGAACCCAAGGTGGCTTACATAATCCTCCTGCTCCTCTCCATTTTTATCCTCACAACAACCCTGTGAGGTAGGTTAGGCTGAGAGTCAGTGATTAGCCCAAAGTCACCCAGTGAGCTTCATGGCTGAGTGGGGACTAGAACCCAGATCTCCCGAGTCCCAGTCCAACACTGGACCCTCCTAGACAGGAAAGGGTATAAAAGGACCTTCAGCTCAGCTGAGCCTTGCTCAAGCAACGAAGTCTTCCTGATCTCTAGTGTGTTCCTGCACCCTTTATTGCTCTTTAGTCCTGACTTCTGGCTGGCTGGCTTCTCGACCCTGCCTCCTGGATTGTCCTTTGGTCCTGGCCTACTCTTTGGTCCTGACTACTGGTTTGCCCACGACTCCTGCTTCCTTGCTCACCTCAGGTTGTTGTCCGTTGCCCAGCCCTGACATTTTCTTAAGCACTTTTAACTTTGGCTGGTTTATGGGTATGTATAGTCCAGGATAAGCTGCTTATTGACTTTGGGTCAAATTATATGTTCTGTTAATCATGTAGGTGCAGTGGGGCCTGTTATTTTTCTTTACTCTGCTGTAACTGCACTTGGTCCCAGTTTGGAAGGCTTCTGCCCCTGAAATTCCACACACACTCCCTGTGGGAGGGGGAATTTAAAAAAAAGGAAAATTGGATATCTCCACTTACTCCAATGGAGACTTTCCCCTCTTTTTTTAACCCCTTGTGGGGAGGGGGTAGACTTTCAGGGGGGGAACAGTGAGGGAAGGTTTAATCCTTCCCTCCCAGAGTGTGCTGGTCCCAATCCAAATCGGGTCCATGAGCAGTTACACTGGAGTAATGAAAAATATCCAGCTCAGCTACACCTACATGGTCAGCATAACATGTAGGTTGGCTCTACCTTATACAGGAGACAGACACACACTGCCCCATGGTGACAGCTATATAGGAACTCAGTATGCACCGCAGAACATCTGCTCAAATGAAGTGACTTGGCCCCCAATGTATGGGATATTGTGCTGCGTGCCAGAAACCAAGCTGGATGCTAGTCGAGCCAACTGTTATGACTGTTACTTCCGAAATGTCTTCCTGCTCATTACAAACGAAGCTTCCCAGAGTTTCCCAAAATGGACCAACATATTTTTTCCATTGCAAATTTGTTTTTCCGTCATGTTTTTTTATTTTTTAAGCAAAAAAAAGGGGGGGTGACATTTCTCACATGGATTCAATATCAAGAAGTTTGGTGGTGAATCCTGTGGGATTGAACACTTTGATAATCATTGATGTGAAAGTACTCCATATAAATTCTTGGAGGAATTGTTCTTGTTCAGATGTTTGTCCCAAACAAACAATGGTGTCTATGCTGTGAATTAGAAAAATCATTGTGTGTCCTGCTGGCATAATATTCATGCTTGCAAAACGTGCCTCACCTTTTCTTAGCCACTAGATGGTAGCACTTTAGGATGCTGTTTAAAGCCATCAGCAAGAATTTTGCAAGGAATGTGGAATTCCATCCAGCTGTGTAACCTGCTGGGAGTCCATGCCATTTAGAGCAGTGTTCTCCAGCCTTGGGTCCCCAGATGTTTTTGGCCTACAACTGGCTGGGGCATGCTGGGAGTTGTAGGCCAAAAACATTTGGGGACCCAAGGTTGGAGAACACTGGTTTAGAGCTATTGTGATATGTTTCGAGAGAGGGAAAGAGATTGGGGCGGGAGCATGAGAATTAAGTCTGAGTTTGGTGGGAAAGGGTGATTTGTTTTATAACTGTTTCCATAGAAAGATAATTCAGGGAAAGGGTAGAAACGAGGCATACTCTGTGCTGGGTTCACTGGCATTTAGACCTGGGATCTGTTTTCAGCACCAGGCTGAGTCCTGGAATGTGTGATGTAATAATGATGAACAGTGCCTTTCTGCATGTGCAAGACTTCTGGATACCCACAGTGGCAGCACCAAACTGAACATTCATTGATAGACCCGGGTCTGGGAACCAATCAGCTGAAAAGAGGGGAGAGGGTTGATACAGAAAGGGGAAAGGTGTTTAGCCCTTCCTTAGCCTGCCGCCTGCTTCGTTTCTGCCTCCTACAGCCAGAGTGCCACATTTATGTTATAAGAAAATGGCTGCCATGGGGTGGGGGGTTGCCCATTCATACAATGACCGCCATGATGGGCATGGCCAGTGACAAATACACTCATTTCCCAGAAGGCAAGCTGGTGAGAACCTAAGTACAAGGCAAAGGTGCGGTCTGAGCTCAAAAACACAAAAACACTCTTTTTTTAACTGTGGAAAAACACTCTTTTGAACCTGAATAAAGATGGAGCTGGGGGGGGGCTTCACTTTGCAGCATGCCAGCATCCGAATTAAGTAAATAACGTTTTAAAATCTTTAAAAATACATTAAAAATCAGGAGTGGCGGGGAGCCTGGTGGGCACCAAGAGCAGTGACTGCAGGGAGATCCCAGCACTATTACACACGCATGCATGCACGCACGCGCGTGCACGCACATACATTATATTGTATTGTATATTATATATAAAAACACTGTAATTATGTCTCCCATTTTTTTAACACACTGGCTAGAGAGAAAGTCTCATTAACTCTATGATGTATGAAATCTATAAGGGCCCCAGCTTGGGGAAGGCTGTAGACTGAGGAACACAGCTTGCCACAGAGTTGATGACTTGCCTACACACATTAATTGAATATGCATATTGAATACCTGAACAGAGCTATAGTTCCATCAACTCAAAGGTGTTGGGACTTGAAAAAGATACTAGGAGAGGATATATTGTGGAGTAATATCCTTCCTATCTCACGTTAGCTATGTGGAGTTGTAGGCCAAAAACATCTGGGGACCCAAGGTTGGAGAACACTGCTCTATGCAATTTAGCCAAACACGTGTCAGTGGGTTTCAGACTTTTAAAGTGTGTAGCCATCTGGATAGGTAGTCAACACAGGAAAGAGCTTTTTGATGGGATGGGAAAGGCACAAGCAGACCATACTAGAATACTTCTTTTCTTTTTCAGCAGAAAGGACATGATTCAGGGAAAATGCTATGGAAGCTACTGCTTTAGTGAAAGCTACTTTTGACTCAATTAACATTAAATCTGTGTACTTCAACCAAAAAGAAAAAGCTTAATGGGAGACGCCCTAAAAGAGGAGTATCTCAAGATGTTTGCTCATATGGGAATGGTTAGTTACACAAACAGAGGGGGAAGAAGATAGTATTACAGGTGAAGTCCTTTAGTCTATCCAATGAAAGTGTCTTGGCTCCTCTTCCTGTTGTTGTTTTTCTCCTCACACTTAAATATTTCAACACAGTTACACTTTTATATGACCTGAGGAGGGATCATGGTTTTCTTTCCCACCGACATAGGCATTGTGCATTTCTCCTGCCTTCTGCTTCCAAAACCATGCTGGGCACTTTTCCTGTCTTATTCTGATGGCTGTCTCCAAGTCAGACCCTCCTTTTGACCCTGAAATTAAAGCCACTCCAGGGGCCAATGAGTGAAATCAATGAGTGAAGATCAAGTCAAAACTCCACTTTCAAAAAGAAAACATGCTTTTAAAAAGTTGTTGCTTACAACTGACCCTTGACCTCTTATTTTCTTTTGGAATGGACTCCAAAAAAATGCCAGCACTAAAGGTCTAACAAGATATTTGTGTTTCCATCTCAGAAAAGTGGTGGAGGAGGAGAAGGATCTTTTTACGTCTGAGATTAAGAAAGGAGAAATGTGATTTACACAAAAAGGGGCAAAGCCATGATTTAACGAGTCCTGAGGGAGTTTTGCTTTTGACATCATCAATAATGTTAGGCTTTTCCTCCAAATTTTGGAGACCTCAGATGTGGGTTCAAATGGCCACATATCACATATAAACTTGCCTCCCATTGATGTGATGTGTATCTGCGGTGAAAGTTCAAAATGAGCAGGTTGGCATGAGATGGTTTCTGTGTTAAGTACTGTGAGGCAAGCATGTCATCTGAACCAAGGTGGGCATTTGGGGTGGGGGTGGGGATCCACATTTGTTTCAAGAAAAAAGCACTCTTTCTTTTAGGGTCATCTTTGCTTTTTGCATTTCGCTTCTGCTTTGGCTGAAGGTGCTAACTGCCCAGTCCACACAATCCTGCAATCTGTGAATTTAATACACTTAATGGGCGGTAAAAATCTCTCTGCATCTCACTAGGGCTGTATGTGCATGGAGTTTCTATTCAGACATTCAAAGTACATTGTGCAGACCAGCCTTCCCCAACCTGTTGCCTGGCAGATGTCATCCGTGACCATTTACCATGCTGGCTGATGGAAGCTGTAGTCCAAAACATCTGGAGGACACCTGGGGTGCTTCCAGATGGAGGGCTCCTGGTGCTACCAATCATTAGACATTGTGCAGATATTCCATCTTTTCCTCAACTGATTTTTTTTTCCTGCAAGAAAAAAGACAGAAGAAGCAGTGGGAAAATGCAATTTTACAGGGCCCCCCAGACACTGCTGTCTTTAGTATGTAACTCAGGAGTGTTACATACTGAAGACAGCAGTGACTCTGGGTCCCCTGTAAAATTGTGTGATTGAGGCAAGGTGACTACACAATAAAAGCTATGTCTGGAAGGGGCTCAGCCTGTCTGAGTGTGGAAAGCTAAGCAGGGTCAGGCCTGGTTATTACTTGGATGGGGTGGGAGATCCCTCCTCTAGTTTCCCGCATTGAGCAGGGGGTTGGACTCGATGGCCTTGTAGGCCCCTTCCAACTCTATGATGTATGAAATCTATAAGGGCCCCAGGTTGGGGAAGGCTGTAGACTGAGGAACACAGCTTGCCCCAGAGTTGATGACTTGCCTACACACATTAATTGAATATGCATATTGAATACCTGAACAGAGCTATAGTTCCATCAACTCAAAGGTGTTGGGACTTGAAAAAGATACTAGGAGAGGATATATTGTGGAGTAATATCTTTCCTATCTCACGTTAGTGAGATCAGCAGAGTAGAGTCCCTTTCCAGCTTAAAAGAAGCTTAGATTTGGCTAGTGTTAGCCAGTTAGCATTTGGTAATCCAGGATGCTTTAAGGCAGCCTGGATTTCCCTGGTTTTGCCCCCTTTTCTCTCCCTCAGAACAATAATCAGAGACACAGTCTTGTAAAAGTTAAAAGTAACATTTACTCACTCAGATTATGCAGTTTCATTCAGGCAGGCTTAAAAGCGTTTCTTACAGTTGGTTACAGTACATTTGTAGTTACTTGGGGTCTGAAATTGTGGAGTTCAGACCAGCAACTCTGGCTACATGCTGTTACAAGGACCACGTGGAGACAACAACCTGGTGGTGCCATGCTCACTCCAGTCTGAGCAGAAAGAGGAAGAAGCTGGGAGCAACGCCCACTTCCTGTTCAGGCTGTTAATAATTCAATGAGTACCTTCTAGGAAAAGGTACTTTTACTACCTTCTAGGAGTACCACCTTAGAAGGTATCAGTGATCTTAACTATTTCACCCAATTACCTGGTGAAACATTAGCCATAGGTTTTGACTGCAATTTTAATTGTCCAACAAAAGGAAGTTTGTATGCAGACTGAAGAAATCATTTATGTCTATTGGTCAAGCAGTGCACATAGGAGACCCCTGTTCATAGGCATTATCAGCTTACCAAAAAGTCAATATCCTGCATGAATTAACTTAATAAGCTATGATAACACAGTAATGTAATATGGCACATTATCTGAGTATTCACTCTCATAAGTGTATATATGAAATGGGTGAGTGGACCAGCCTCCTGTTCAGTTTCTGATGAGCAAACATCATGATGCTGTGTGAACTAGAATAACAGAGTTGGAAGGGACCTCAGGTTATTGAGTCCAAACCCTCTGCCAATGCAGGAAATCCACTACTGCATCACCTCTCATAGATGGCCGTCCAACCTCTGCTTAAAAATCTCCAACAAAGGAGAGTCAACCACCTTCTGAGGCAGCCTGTTCCACTGTCGAAACATCCTGTCATATATTTTGAACCTGTTGTTTCGGGTCCTACCTTCTGGAGCAGCAGAAAATAAATTTATCCATAATCAATGTGACAGCCCTTCAAATATTTGAAGATGGCTATCAAATCAACTCATAATCACCTCTTCTCCAGGCTAAACATACTTAAACACTGAATGTATACATCACAGGACCAGATCTTGTGTGCAGCTATGGGCCACTGTATTCTTATTTTCCCCAGAGATTATATTTTCACTGTATTTTTGTATGTGGAGACAATTAATTATGATTTAATATAGTGATTATTGAAGATTTTCTTTGCGTACTATATTAGTGCATCTCTGAAGTTAGGATGTTTTCTTTGGAGTTCAGGTGTCTGAGCTACCTTTCCCCTTCCTTTTGTGAGGGGGGGGATGTGTACACTCTTCCTTAGACTGTTGCTACATCCCTGGCGAAGAAGCCATAGTCATCAACATCATCATCTATATTATTTTATTGACCACATACCATCTGATAAAGCTGTGGGGGGAAAAATGGCAGTAATCCTTCAAAAACATCATATTTATTTCATGGTGGCTCCCAACAGTATAAGGTAAAAGTGAAATCTGAAAACAAACTTGGCCTCATCCAAATCTAGTCACACACAACTACCTGCACACATCTGGAGACAGTGGTTGGGGATGTGCATTCTCACCCACAATGCAATGCAGATGGAAATGTAGTGTGATGGTTCCTGTTGAAATGTACATCACAATGCAGATGTGCCTTTGCATCTAGTCTGTATGTTCCTGATCCAGCTAAAGCAGGGCTCTCCAACCTTGGGTCCCCAGATGTTGCTGGACTACAGCTCCCAGAATCCCTTGCCACATTAGCCATGCTGGCTGGGTATGCCGGGAGCTGTAGGCCAGCAACATCTGGGGACCCAAGGTTGGAGAGCCCTGAGCTAAAGAATCTACACATGCAGGGCTGGCATCAAGGGTAGGCATGGTTGGGCACCTGCCAAGGGCCCACATCCCAGCAGGGCCCACTGACAAGAGCATCCCAGCCCTTCATGTTCACCTGTCTATTGCTCTGGCCCAGACAACCATGGTGGTAAGAAGCAGGAGCAGTAGATGCTACAGCCTACTGGCTCACTCATTCTCTGCCTGTCAAGCAAGCAATGAGGAGCAAGAGGATGAGGAGCAAGAGGAGATGGTGACAATGGCAGTGAGAAGGTACACTCACTGAGGAAGCGGGCCCATTGAGGATGTCTTGCCCAAAGGCCCTCAAAAACCTGGAGCTGGCACTGTACATATGCAATCTTGTGCATGTTTACTTGGAAGTACTAAGTCCCCCTGTTTTCAATTAGGCATACTCCTAGAAAGTGTGTATCAGATTGCTGCCACAGAGGTTCTTTTTACGCTTGTCTCTTCCTTGTTCGTTCAGGATGTTTCCAAGTATGACAGGTCATGACTTTTATTTCAGAAATGAATTTATATATCTCTATAAACTCAGGTTGCAAAGATCAAACCTGCTCCAAAAAGATAAATGTCTTCATTGTACAAAAAAAATTTCTGTGCTGTTAAATTGATAGAAATATAATACATGGAAAAGGCAGGGGAAAAACCTTATAGGACACTAAAGTAACTGGAGGGAAAATGAAGCCTGGTATTGAAATAATGATACGAAAGAAACAGTTTTAAAGGAAATGAAAAACTGATATTAATTCAGCCCAGTCATTCCACCAATTTTGAAAAGATAGTTTTGACTAGAGAAGCTATAGAAGGTAATGTTTCAACAAGAGGCACAACAAAGGCTTTATATACGATGTTACAAAATGAAGAAGAGCATAAAGATTCTCTTAAAGTGTTATGGGATAATGAATTTGACGAGGAAATATCGAAACAAAGTTGGAAAAATATTTGGGATAGACGAATTGTAAGAGTTATGTCAACTAGGATAAAAGAGAACTTCTATAAAGTCGTATGGAGATGGTATTTAACTCCAGTAAGATTAAATCGGATAGATAAAAATTGCTCCGCATTGTGTTGGAGAGGATGTAATGTAAAAGGTACGTATGCCCACATGTGGTGGAGCTGTAAAAATGTTCTGGAATTTTGGCAGAAAGTATTTGCAGAAATATCAGAAATAATTGGAATGGAATTAGAAGTCTGCCCAAAATTAGCATTGTTAACAATTACAGAAAAGTTAGTTTGTTTAAAAAATACAAAAGAATTGACTGTGAATTTGTTAACAGCAGCAAAATTAATGATAGCTAGGAATTGGAAGGTTCAACATGTGTTTTCAATTAATGAATGGTATACAGAGGTATGGGATATCGCGTTAAATGATAAATTAACTTGTAATATTAAGTGTCAAAAAGGACAATTGGAGAAAGACACCTTTGTGAACATTTGGGGCAAATTTTTGGATTATGTGTTGGTAAAGGGGAGGGGGAACAAACCTTGTCAAGATTTGTTATATTTTTGGAATATAGAATAATAGCTTGTGTATATATATACACACACACACACACATACACACACACACAAAAGAAGAAAATTGGGGTGAGAAATATAACTTGGTCCCAAGAGGTGGGGGGGTGCACAATGTTTATGTTGTATTTTTTGTTGTTGTATTCATTAAAAAATCTAAAAAATTGTTTTTAAATAAAAATTAAAAATTAAAAAAAGAAATATAATACATGGAAAAGGCAGGGGGAAAACCTTATAGGACACTAAAGTAACTGGAGGGAAAATGAAGCCTGGTATTGAAATAATGATACGAAAGAAACAGTTTTAAAGGAAATGAAAAACTGATATTAATTCAGCCCAGTCATTCCAGCACAATATTTGACACTTTTTATTGTTTCCTCCTAACCCCATAATCTTATCCCATCTACAGTTATTTCTTTGTAAGCACTCGAAATGAAAAATGGTTTCAACCAATTACACATTTCTCTGGGGAATTCCTATTGAATTGCATGATAACATAAAACAATAGATTCTTCTTTTTTCAAAGTAAAAGAAGTCATAATAAAAACAACATAAAACATGCTGCAAATATCTCATAATTTCAGATACATTTTTCATTAATTAATCACTTCTTAAAGGAAAAATAATTCAACCCATTGTGAGGCTCTCTGTGAAGTTATCCTGTTAAAACCGTAATGATAACATTGAGAATGGGGCCAGAAATCCAGTAACTACCTTTATTTCTCTTTAAAAAAAAAAAAAAAAAAATTCTTTATCGTCACCAGGAAGGATGAAATCAGTAAAATGCACATAACACCTTAATTGCAATGGAAGGAAATCGAAACCCAAGAGTTATTCTATATTAGACGCTTAGTTTTCTGGGTGCTACAAGTGAGAGAGACAGTGGGGAAGGGAGTACACCTGGACAGGAGAAGTGGCACTGCTGCTTCTGAATCAGAGGTTGCTCAAACTGTGGTCCACAAGCACAATTCAGGTGGTCCGCAGGAAGGCTGTGGAACAGTCAAGAATATCTGTACTTAGCCCTGCAACAGAGATGAAGGCTATGTTGACTAGGGCTGGATTACTAAACAGGCTAACACAGGTCCCTAGCCGAGAGGCCATGATGACGCTCGTAATATAGTCCTGCAGTAGCCTACTGTTTCCCCCCTAAACATTAAAAAGTTTTTAAAAGGGCCCTTCGCAGTGGCCTGGCTTAGTGCCATGGTTTTGATCATGCTGAAGGGGGGCAGGGGGGAGTTATTAAAATATGAGTTGTGCATGTGCTTTGATTTGTAGAGGGGCAGGGGGAGTTTATTAGCAGTGGGCTGCTGAGATCCCAGCAACTGCTCAGTGGTCCATGAAAGAAACGTTTGAAAATTGCTATAGTAAAAGGTTACAAGACCACTCACATATTGGTACTATCTACTCACATACATGGACTATCTATAAACGTCACTTCCACCTCCTTGAAAGGTTTCATCAACGTTGCCTCCGGAAAATCCTGCAAATTACTTGGGAAGATAGGCGAACAAATGTCAGTGTACTGGAAGAAGCAAAGACTACTAGCATTGAAAAAATGATCCTTCAACGCCAACTTCAGTGGACCGGTCATGTTGTTCGAATGCCTGACTGCCGTCTCCCAAAGCAGTTACTTTACTCCCAACTCAAGGATGGAAAGCGGAATATCGGTGGTCAATATAAGAGGTTTAAAGATGTTCATAAGGCTAATCTAAAAAAATGCAATATAAACATCGAAAACTGGGAAGCTCTGGCCCATGAACGATCTAAATGGAGGTTGGCCTTTCACAAAGGTTCCATGGACTTTGAAGAAGCCCGAGTGCAAGGTGAAAGGGAGAAACGTGCTAAGCGAAAAGCGCGTCAAATGAATCCTTTACAGGACCATCTTCTATCTGATAACCTGTGTCCTCACTGTGGGAAGCTGTGTGGATCTAGAATTGGCCTCCACAGTCACTTACAGACCCATCGCTAGAGTCTACACAATCTTCTTTAGAATTTCCTCCTTTTATCCCGGAAGACAATCTTACTCGGTCACGAGTGATCGCCTGATGATTGGTATAGCATGGGTGGACTCCATCTTGAAATGGTATAGCATGGGAGGACTCTAGAATGGTATAGCATGGGAGGACTCCATCTTGGAAGCAGTAATATCAAGTAAACATTTTTGAAGCTCTCAGATGTTGAGGTTATGGGGGTAGAAGTTATAATAATGTAAGTAATCTCATAAGTGCTATCCAATAGAGCAGTGTTCTCCAACCTGGGGTCCCCAGATGTTTTTGGCCTACAACTCCCAGCATGCCCCAGCCAGCAACTGGCTGGGGCATGCTGGGAGTTGTAGGCCAAAAACATCTGGGGACCCCAGGTTGGAGAATACTGCAATAGAGGCAGTGACACATGCTACAGCATTCCACACAGCATTCGCTGTTGGACCAAATATGTGAGTTGGCATGGCAGAGGGTGGGAATCATTTATTTATTTATTTATTTATTTCCTACATTTGTATGCCACCCCATAACATAAATTTCTCTATGAAAGTGCAATAGCACCACAACAGAATTGTGCAAGGCAAATGAAAGCATTAATGAAATGAAAGCAAGGCAAATGTAAACACAATCATTGGCAAAAAAGACTGCAAAGATTACGGGTGCAACCTGAAGTAAATGCTATTGATCTCAGTAAGTCTCAGGTTGGCACTTACTTCACAGTAAACATATTTAGGAATGGACTGCATGTTTGAGAAGGTTGGTATATCTCATCCTAAAACACTGTTAAACATTCTCTCAAATACCTTGATTTTTAATGAGACTGCAAATGGTTCTTTTCTCATTTTAATTTAACTTTAGTAACCAGGTTTTCTGCTGCTGAATTTAGCATGAAATTGCAAGCATGGAGCGTATCTAGCCTCCAGTTTGCAGTGCGACAGATCTGACCAGAATAACCCAATTACTGAATCTTTATTATCGAAGGAACAAAGCTTGTTCACCTTATCCACACTAGTTGTCACGGTGAGATCAATGCAAGTCTTCACATGAGCGAGATGAGCAGGAACTGGCTGTCTGTGAGCCCCACAGATAGCATTGTCCTGTCAGTTTTCCCTCCCACCAGCAACAAAGCCAGATAAATGGCTTCCTGCCATATGGTGGAACCTCAATTCCAACTGCTCATTCACACTGTAGTTGGCCTTCCATTGAGCGAAGGCCCATTATTCTGGCTGCTGAACTCTAAAGAACACTATTTGCAGTCACCTCTTTCTATATTTCGAAGAGTTGCTAGGTACAAACAGAAGTGAATTTACAGTGAAACAAAAAATGTTTAGAAACTGAATATGTGTCGTAATCACATTCCAAGTTACTCATGGCAATGTACATAATGTTAGCTCATTCTATCCTTACCATGGTTTAGCCCAGGTATGAGTAACCTAAAGTGTGTGGGCTGGATGTGGAACCTGGGGGGGGGCAGGGGGGGAAATTCAGATTCCCCATTGGCCAACAAGCTTTTTTTGCTGTTATCTCCAGTCACTGATTTGAGATAAGAGGGCATTTAAAGGCAATTGATCTTTAAATAGATTCATAGATCATAGAGTTGGAAGGGGCCTACAAGGCCATTGAGTCCAACCCACTGCTCAATGCAGGAAACTAGAGGAGGGGTCTCTCATCCAAGTAATAACCAGGCCTGAACGCTGAGCCAGCACCTGAGTAGGGACATACGTCCTGGTTCACATGAGAGCAGAAGTCCACAAGCTCCATTCAGGTAGTCCATGGAAAGGTTGCAGAAGAGTCGAGAATATCTGTATTTGGCCATGCCCCTGATTCCTTTTTCTGGTGACAGAGACTGAGTCTGTTTTGATCAGGGCCAGACTATCAAACAAGCTAACAAGGCCCTGGCCTAGAGCCTGTGATTTTAATAATAATACAGCACTGGTTTTGACAATGATACTGGCACAGAAGAAGAAAAATATGGGTTATGATGTGCTTTGATTTGTAGAACACCCAAAAAAGTTTATTAAGTGGTCTGCTGAGACCTCCATCCATTTATAAGTGGTCTGCACTCTGCAGGAAAGAAAAATGTTGAGCAACACTGCATGAAAAGGCTGGCATGCATACCCTCACGTCCTGCCTTACTTTGGGGCTGTCTATAAGCCAGTGTAAAGGAACACACATCCTAATTCAGTAAAACCAGAGAGCACAATTAAATGTTCAGACCCTACTGATACCAGTGGAACCCGCAGGCCTGTCCAATGTGGTGATATTTTCTTTCCTCACATTGTGTCAACTTTTGCCAAGGGCCCCACCAGGACTTTAACACACAGTAACAGCTGAATGTTTGGCATCAGATACTTTTTCTATTACTAGCCATAAGAAGATGACCTTTCTCAGTACCAGAAGATCAATTGTAGCCTTCCCCAACCTGGTGCCCTCCAGATGTTTGGGACTACAACTCACATCACCACTGACCATATTGGCAACACTGGCTGGAGCTGATGAGAGTTGTAGTCCAAACTATCACCGCATTGATGGCTTTTTAGCAGATAAGGCGGTATATAAATGTTAATAATAACTAAATAAATATGGAAGGCACCACGTTGGGGAAGGCTGAGTTCTACTGGAATGAAATCAGTTTGCAAATCCACAAGCCACATTAGCAGTAACAATTTCCAGGCGCAGCAGGGTAGTTCCTCCTTCCTCCATGATGCCGCAACTGATCAGTTTTTTAAAGGCAATATCTAATCAGATGCAGGAATTCATGACAGATTGCACTGAGATGGGTTGTGATTTATCACTCTTCAGGCTTATCAGCCACTGATGGCTCCTTCCTCTCCACCATCCAGGCCTCCTTTGGGTCCCTCATAATTGTCTAGGTTCTTTAAATGCTAATCAAGAGATACAGAACTTTCTGTGATCTTACCAAGTGTTCAGTCAGTCAGCGATTTCGGTAGAAACACCAGAGGGTAAACATCCTGCCAAATACATCTTTGGGAGCTCATTGGTTAGGAAACAAAGTGGCAGCTGGGAACATCAACAAACTATCACACTCACCACCACTATCATTATTTCCCATGATCTGCTCGCAATTGTTACACATGCATTGCAAAAAGGGCAATTAATTAATTTGAGCTATAGCATCACAGAACTGCTTTAGTTGCTAGGCCTACTTGTGTATTTTGGCCCTGCCAAACGCTTGAAAATGTGCTATGGAAAGGTTGCTAATAAATATAAGAACATAGAAAGCTGCCTTATACTGAGTCAGACCACTGGTCCATCTAGCCCAGTATTGTTGACAATGATGGGCAGGAGCTCTCCAGCATTTCAGGCAGGATTCTTTCATTGTCCTACCTGGAGATGCCCGTGATTGAGCCTGGGACCTTCACCTTCTGCATCCAAGGCACGTGCTGTGCCACTGAGCTACGCCCCCACCCTATACGCCCCCACCCTATACAGACATACTTTATACTTTAGCAATTTCACAGCTCAGCAAGCCTTTATTTCCTTCCCTTTCCTTTCCACAGCCACAGATGGAGGACTTCCATTCTTCTTGCAGCTCTTCAATGAGCCTTTATTGAACCATCTCCAGCAGCCTTCCCCAATTGGCGCTTTCCAGATGTTTTGGGACTGCACCTCCCATCATTCCCAACCAGTATGGCCATGCAACTCCTATAATTCCCAATGGCTGTGCTGGCTGGGAGTGATGGGAGTTGCAGTCCAACACAGCAGGAAGCCACCAGGTTGGGGAAGGCTGATATATAGGGAGTTCCACTGAATATGTACTTTGTTCCCAAAGGGGTGGTGCATTCCATTTCTCTACCACCAGGAATGGGGAATGTGTGGCCCTCCAGATATTGCTAGACTGCAACTCCATCAGCCCTCCCCATTGGCTATGCTGGCTAGGGCTGATGGGAATTGCAATCCAACAACATCTGGAGGGCCACACATTCCCCATCCCTGCTCTATTCAACAGAAGCTCAGAATGGTTCCACTTCCTCATCCTGAAAGGACAAGTCCCTCCATTACTCAAAGCCTCGGGCAATTTTCCAGAGTGATGTCTTCACAAAACCATGAGCAGTGGCAACACTATGTCCTGTGGAGCATCTAAAACCCACAGTCAGATACAATAAGATCATGGGAAATGAACCTCCAGTCCCTAGATGCCCACAGTGCAGGGCCGGTGCTACCGCTAGGCAAACTAGGCGGTTGCCTAGGGCGCGCGGCTGAAGAGGGCGCAGAAACGCTGCGCTCCTCTTCGCTGCTGCCGCGTCGCCCCCGCCAGGCCTCCGCCTCCCCGCCCACCCCCGCCGCCGCTGCCGCGCCTCCCCCTGCCCTCCCGCCGCCACCGCCGCCGCGCCTCCCCCCGCCCGTTGCCGCTGCCACCCCCCCCCGACCCCCCCTGCCACCTACCTTCTCCGCGTCGTGTCGCTTCCGGAGCCCCGCCCGCGTTGTTTTGGCAGGAGGAACCAGGGCAACAGGGCTTAAACAGCCCTGTTGCCCTGGTTTCCCCGGCAGGAAACGGAGCGCGGGGGTCCCGTCGCGTCACTTTCTTCTTGGAGGAGGCGGCGGCAGCCAGGGCGGGGGGAAGGTAGGTTGGTGGTGGCGGCGGCACGGGGGGGGGGGTTGCAGAGCAGGGCTGCTTTGCTCCGGAGCCCCCCCACGGCATGAGAGGGGGGGCGCTAAATTTCATTTCGCCTAGGGCGCCAAACTGCCCTGCACCGGTCCTGCCACAGTGACGTTTTGTATTCCTTTACATCCTGACAGATTATTCAAAATTAATTACTGATGAAGCTATGGGTCAAGTTGAATCCTTTGGCCTTATCCAAATGTATAGGGATACCAAGGAGATACAAGCAGATATGTTTATCTTTCCAGAGCACGCTCTCTGCAGTGGGTCGTGTGCCAGATGTAGCCACAGCTGCAGGAAGTTGTTTATCTGTCCTCCTGACCTTTAAGAAGTGTTGGGAGATGGTAAAATCGTGTTTTTTTTTATTGCTGATTTCTCCTCTTTAATGAGAACCTTCTGGCAATCAGTTACAAACACATCAGAATGCATAAGGAGGTCAAACAGCTACACTTGAAGAGATCTGTAATCCAATAATGTTCTTAACAATGTAGTGGCTGCAATAATTTATGGATGCAGCAAAGGCCATAATGGTTGTTGTTTCCCCATGGACATTCATTTAAATGACAGGAGTCAGAACAGTGCACTTACTAAGGGTGGAACTACACATTATGATAAACATGGGGCTGCCGCTGAAAATGGCCACCAAGATCTACTCCTCTTCTCCCTCCGTAAATGGTGGGAAAATGCACCTCATCGTATTGTGTATTTCTATTTCCCCACCTCTGCCAGGAGAAGCCAATACTGGTTGCAGGGGTGAGGCAATGCACAACATGATGATGACAGAACGCAGGGCAGTTTTACTACATGCTACAGAGAACTCAGTAAAGGGGAGAACTTGATACAGAGTTTGCCAATTTCAACAGCAGCACTGTGTTCATCGTAAAATGCAGGGCTGCTCTAATACTTGAATCTTCAATAACATATTCACATGTCCTTTACAGACATTTTTACTGCAGACCTTGGCTGCAATTCAGGCCAGAGTTGGCTTCAATGGGATTTAAATAGCCATATAAATGATGTTCATGACTGCAGCCTTGGTCTGGACCTTCCCATATCTCTTACCATTTTTTTTTCCAAGACTACTATGTAATGAAAAAAATTGTTACTGGCCGGCAGTGGTGGTGTACAACTTAGTATTTCTCTTAGAATGCACAAAGTGAAAGATTTTTTAAAAGATCATTGTTCCTATTTTTTTGCATTCCAATATAGATGAAGAGATAAAGATGTACAAGATATATTTAGACACACACACACACACACACACACACATACCAGCCTTCCCCAACCTCGTGCCCTCCAGATATACATCACACACAAACACACACACACACACACACACACACCTTCCACGGCCTTGTGCCCTCCAGATGTGTACAACTACAATTCCCATCATTCCCAGCCAGCATGGCCATTAGCCATGCTGGCTGGGAATGGTGGGAGTTGTAGTCAAACACACCTGGAGGGCACAAGGTTGGGGAAGGCTGGTGAACATGGAGCTTTGCAGAATATTGTAAGTGGTAAAGAGAGCCAGTTTGGTTAGAGTGTTGGACTGGAACTCGGGAGATCCAGGTTCTAGTCTCCACTCAGCCATGAAGCTCACTGGGTGACTTTGGGCCACTCACTGACTCTAATCCTAACCTACCTCACAGGGTTGTTGTGAGGATAAAATGGAGAGGAGGAGGAGGATAATGTAAGCTGCCTTGGGTTCCTTGCAGGAAAAAAGGTGGAATATAAACAAAGAAATAAAGGTTCTTGTCTCAAGGGCCTCACATTCTAACTTTTCATAGCAGGGGAGGCATCAGAAGGGAAGATTGCCAGAAGAGGGGAGGGTAGGAAAACGACACATGGAGAGCAGGAATGGGAGAGGCAAAAAGAATATTGCAATTTATTTTCCTCAAACAGAGAAGTAGAACTGATTTTGCCATTCCCTCTACATTTTTACATCTCTTAGGGCTGACTTGAAATGACAATGATAATTTCAAAGCCATTTCACTCACACGGAAATGGGCCAATTTGATTTCTCTGTATAGTTTCGGGGAAATAAAAATGAATGTCTTGCAAAAACACGAAGATGCATTCTTTGAAGCAGACCTAAATGTTTAAAAGTGGTCCCATGCCAGTTTTATTGGGGGGGGGGGGGAGAGCAGGGAGAATCAGAACTTAACAGTACAGTCTTATGCATGTTCACTCAGGAGTAAGCCCCAATGACTTCAATGGGTCTTACGCTGAAGTAAAATTAATCAGCCAAACAAAGCGGGAGCCCATTTCATCAAACTGTTTCTCCTCAAATTTCTGTGCCAATTTCATGGATTTTTCATCAAATCAGTTTCCTACCAGCTCTTGTTTCTATATAGGCCACCCTTCCCCAGAACCAAGGGCCACTGGGAGGCTGCACCCCATGCCTCCCAAAAGTAACATCACGGCAAAGGGGAGACCAGCCTGGCCCTGTACATCAGCCAGAGAGGGAGCAGTTGCAGGGAGCTCACTTCGCCCCTCTCTGCAAGAAGGAACACAGACACTACTCTAACTGGCAGTTCCCTGGGGCACCTCATCCATCGGCCAGAGAAACAAGGGCCACTGGGAGGCTGCACCCCATGCCTCCCAGGATTAACATCATGGCAAGACGGAGACCAGCCTGGCCCCATACATTGGCCAAAGAAAGAATAGCTGCAGGGAGCTTTTTTGTTTGTTTGTTTTTGCCCTTCCCTGCCAGAAAAAAGAGAAAGAAAAAAGAAGAAAAAAATCTATGAGAACCTTGTAACTAAGAACTGGTGCCTGAGTTTTGCTTTCTTCCTCCTTCTCCCTCCCAATCCCTTTTCCTTTTGTGACATGTCTTTTAGATTGTAAGCCTGAGGGCAGGGGCTGTCTAATATTAATGTTTGTAAGCCACTTTTCTGGCTGAAGAGCAGGGTAAAAATGCTGTAATAAATAAATAAATGTTCTGGATGACAACTCCCAGCATTCCTGACCATTGGCTGGGGAGGATGGGAGTCAAAGACCAAAACATTTGGAGGGCACCAGGTTGGAGAAGGCTGATATAGTCCTTTGTGCCTCATTTCACACTATCGATACCTGGCGGGGCAAATGCAAAGGTGTAAGGGCAATTCTACTGCAAGGCAAGCTATTTGCGTTCATGGGATGCCAATAGGAAGTCTTTGCATGTGCATTAAAATATGAAAAGCCTACATTGGAATGGATTATTCACATACCTTTTCCAGGAATAACTGCACTGAGTAGGAATCTGATTCAAACCAGCCTATAAAGTATCTAGATTCACAGGCTCTAATGGCATAAATGAAGAGCGTAGAAATGGATCAAAAGGATTAAGCTAAACACAAATGGCATGGATCCATCAACCTTATCACTCAGGAGAAACAGTAATTGTGTCATTAGCTTAACATTTCTGAAAATAACCACTTCCTGCCTGAAAATCAATCCTTCAGAAACCTGTTCAGCCTTAGCTTTGTTATGACATTTCACCCAAAATCTCAAAGGTTGCTTTGCTTTTTTTCCTGTCAACATAAGCATGTTAATGGTAAGTCACCGTGACCTGGCAAAACACACTGGCTTCACACTAGACTGCGATGATCAATAATAGCAACACCAGATTTATAGTGATAAAACAGTTTTTGAAGATGCATTATTTTCACACTAGTGCTTGTACCTTCAATTGTTTCTGAAGATGTTGAAAATCATTAATTTGGGGATTTTATGGAGCATAAAGTCATTAAACAGTTATCTCCCTCTCTTTTGCCTGCATATGACAAATAAAAAACCATTTGTGTTCATTAAGCTGCCTAATTATACTGGATTTATTGGGGTACTTCTTACTGTATGTCTTCTTAAGTCCTAAATCCCAGCCTTTCACAGTAGCAATGTTCAGACATATTTATTAGGTGTACATGATAACATCACAGTATTAGAAGCATTTAAGGCTTTATGTTGATCTCCAATAAAGATGTGGATATGCTGGAAAGTTTGAGATCAAGGGTGCTTCCAGACGGGGTTTTTATTGTGCAATTGCCTTGCCTCATTCATAGAATTTTACAGCGGGGTCCAGACAATGTCATTGTGTTCCATTGTAGCACTCCCATGTTTTCCCACTGCTTCTTCCATCTTTTTTCTTACCAGAAAAAGTCAATTCTTACAGAAAATCCATTAAGGGGGGGAAAGACGGAAGAGCTGCATAATGTCTTTAGATTGCTAGTTTGAGGAGCCCTCTGTCTGGCAGCACCCCAAGCTGGATAGCAGGGATGGGGACTCGGACTCCAGGACTCGACTTGTGAGTCGGACTGAGTCCCCCCTCTGACTCGAGTCAGACTCGAGTCCCAATATTTTTAATGGGACTCGAGACTCGACTCGGGACTCGAGACCAAGGACTCGTCAACATCCCTGCTTGATGCCACCTGCAGGTGCTGTCTGGACCTAGTTGCAGTAACAATCAAAGTTTATTTTTTAAAATCATTTTCCTAATGCAACCTTTCAGACATTTTGGGTTTGGCTGCCTCTGCCTGCCTATTTGGGGTTCCCTGCCTCCTCTGCCTACCTGGTCTCTTCTTAACCAGTTCCACAGTTTGAATTGTCCAAGACAAAGGCCTCTGCCTGCCTGCTTTGGGGTTCCCTGCCTCCTCTGCCTGCCTGGTTATTTTGGGTTTGTCTGCCTGGTCTGTTCTTGTCAAAATCAGTGGCAGAGTTATGAGATAAAAAGGCACACTTGTGCCTAGAATTTATTTAAGCCACACATCTGAAGTAGCCTTATTTTGTTGGGGGAAAACCCCATTGATTTTAATAGGGACTCGTGGAGTCAGCTTTGGGAGTGACTTGTGACTCACCATTTTGGACCAAGGACTTGGACTCGGACTCGAGACTCGGGTCCAAAGACTCGTGACTCAACTCGTGACCAAGGACTGTTCAACATCCCTGCTGGATAGCTATACAGTTCTGCACAATAATGTGTTAGGCCACAGGGCTCTCCTCCAACCTTGGGTCCCCAGATGTTGCTGGACTACAGCTCCCAGAATCCCTTGCCATTAGCCATGCTGGCTGGGTATGCTGGGAGCTGTAGGCCAGCAACATCTGGGGACCCAAGATTGGAGAACCCTGTTAGGGTGATGTTGCCAACATAGAAAGACATTACTGCATGGTATCTGGAGTTTTCCTTGCACACTTGCTAGCAGCATTGCCTGAATGTGATGCCATAGTTGGTGTAAGAGTAGTGCCATTGCTATACAGTAGGGGTGGGCAACTTGTGACCCTTCAAATGTTTTGGACTACAACTCCCATCAGCCCTAGCCAGCATAGCCAATTATGTGGGATGATGGGAGATGTAGATCAAAATATCTGGAGGGCCAAAATTTGCCCACCCCTGCTCTAAAGTCTATCTTGGGTTTGCCATGATCTTAAAGCTCTTTCTGTGCGGTCACTGAACTGGTGTGGTACTGCTGACTAAACATAAGATACTGAGCAGTTTGCATTATTGAAAGTCAAGATATTGGTATATATCTTAGCTGGAACATAAGACTGAACTATGAGACAGTGATTTGTCCAATACCACCCACTATATCCAAGGCAAATTCAGTTCATGATCTCCGATTCAAAACATCAGCCACAGAACCACACCATTTTCACAATATATAAAACCCTAAAGCAATGTACATGGTGGTGGATAAAATACTGCACAACGTCAGCTATACCTTTCTTTCTTCCAGGTCAAATGGAATTTAAAATGGAAAAAGAAATACTGGAAGAAACAGAGATACTGTTTGCATAAATACAAAAGGTCAAAACAACAACTCAGGATGTATCTATGTAATATTACAAAAGTTAGAATCATTTGTAGCTAAATGTTTTGTTTGCTTAGTTTTGGTGGTGCTCATTTTAATAAGAAAATAGTTTTCTGTCACTGTTCTTGCAATCTTTCTTGAGTTTTGCTCTTTCTTCAGTCTATCTACGTGCCTGTGGGCAGGTACTTTAATCAAAGACTTAAGCCAGATACATGGAATCAGTCTAAAAAGAAAACAGAAACAGGTTTGGCAGGATTATTCTCTATCAGCTTGAAGAACACATGCATGTCTCTGGTGTACATTAAAACTCCATGTTTAACTGGTGGGAATCGCCCTTCCTTCAGAAACGTCTCTTCACTCTCTTGCATAGCTTACAGGCCTTTCCAGAGAGGCAGATTATACCCCAATAAATTCAGAGTTGTTTTTCATTTGCTGTGTGGGCGACCTTGATGCCTTTCCCTCCTTGCATTTTTCCAGCACTCCATAGCTAGCTCAGCCATAGATTCATAGATCATAGAGTTGGAAGGAGCCTACAAGGCTATCGAGTCCAACCCCCTGCTCAATGCAGGAAACTAGAGGAGGGGTCTCCCATCCAAGTAACAACCAGGCTTGACCCTGCTTAGCTTTCCACGCTCAGACAAGCTGAGCCAGCATAAGCCACAGGCCTGGCATGTGTAGCCGTTTCTCAGGCTCCCTCTCCGGAATCGAACCCTGATTCCCTGTTACCTGTGGTCACCATGGTAGGCACAGAAAGTACCATCGAAAGTTGATAGGGCAGACATTCGAATGCGTCGCCGCCGCCACAGGGGCGTGCGATCGGCCCGAGGTTATCTAGAGTCACCAAAGCGGCCGGGCGAGCCCTGGTTGGTTTTGGTCTGATAAATGCACACATCCCCGGAGAGGTCAGCGCTCGTTGGCATGTATTAGCTCTAGAATTTCCACAGTTATCCAAGTAACGGTTGGAGCGACCAAAGGAACCATGCTTGTTAGTGCTGCTGTGTAGAATGTGACATAATAACAATAAGCCCCTACTGAATATAATGCCTGTGACATCACTAGAGATGAACAAAACAACCCCTCCAACTTCCCATACCTGTACTATTGTATGATATGTATTTTTAAGTTGTGGATATTTTGTATGTTTCACAGATGTGGACTGAGAAAGTTCATACCGTTTCTTGTAACAACCTCAGGTCTTTAAAAACATTGGACTTGAATTAGGTGTTTATTTATTTATTATATTTATACCCCACCTTTTTTCCTGCAAGGAACCCAAGGCGGCTTACATAATCCTCATCTCCATTTTATCCTCACAACAACCCTGTGAGGTAGGTTAGGCTGACAGTCAGTGACTGGCCCAAAGTCACCCAGTGAGTTTCATTGCCGAGCGGGGACTGGAACCTGGATCTCCTGAGTCCCAGTCCAACACTCTAACCACTATGCCACATTGGATCTGGGTTGGGGAGGTCTACCAGTAGAGTTGCTTGTTGGGCCTCAGCTTAACCTACCTCACAGGATTGTTGTGAAGTTTAGATAGGATAATCACCTGTCAATGCTGGCTGGTGGCCACTGTGGTTGGTGGGGCAGAGGAATTGTGAGGGGATTACCCCACTCCCACTCCCAGGCAGAGATGCAACATATTAAATTTATTTGGATATATATTTAAATGGTTCCCTCTACCCTACTCCCAGGCAGAGATGCAATATAATATTAAACTAATTCAGATAGATTTTAAATGGTGCCCTCCCCACCCCAGGCAGAGATACAATATAATATTAAACTCACCAAGAAGCCCTGCTGCTTAAATATAAAACAGAATAGGCCAGAGAGAGGCTTTCCCCCCTGTGCCCATCCAGTCTGCTGCTGCCTTTGCCTCCTCCTCTTTGGCGGAGACAGCAGTGATGGGGAGAATTGAGCGGTGGCAGCTGCATGCCCTTCCCTTTGGGATGAATCAGGGTCAGATCCAGTTTCTTGCCTGGCCCAGAAAGGCTGTGCCTTTGAAGGATTTGGGGCTTTGTTTTTTGTTTTTAAATACTCCACGGTTTTGGAGGAGCAAGCCCTCCAGGAAGAAAGCTATTTTCATTCTTATACAGGTGAGCTGAGTGTGCAGGAGCAGTTAGCAGAAATGATGCTAATGCTGCCAGACCAAGAGTGCCTTCCTGGATAGAAGAAGCTGATGATGCGGTGCAGACTCACAGATATTTTTTCTTTTAAAAAGATTTTATGGGGGGCACTACACGCCCTGCCCTCTAATTCATACCAGCACGGCTACCTTATGCTTCATTGACCTCCCTGAAAGATGGGTAGGATACAAGATGATCAATACATTAGGAAACCCACAGAGGAATTTTGCCACCAGAGGTTGTGTCTGCAGAGTTCAAATTGCACTGAAAGGGGGCAAAAATGTGTGAAACCTGATGTTTGAATGAGTCCATCATTGTGTATGCCAAACTGATCTGATTTTGCATTTTCCCTTACTTTTCCTTCTGCTTCTGCTTACTATTCTGCCTGACACAAGAGATGGACATGCCTCTTTTTAACCTGTTCACCAGGTTTGTTTTTGGATATAGCACTACAGTTGTCATCTTGCAACCCAGACATCAAACTTTAAATGTCCGAAGGCAGCTACTCCCAGCTGTTTTGTCTCCATTCCTCTTGCCTATCCCCCCCTTCCTCACCAGACCAGGTGAGTTCAATGGGGCTTACTCTCAGGTAAGTGGTTACAGGATTGTAGCGGAAAAGATTCACATCCAAGTTGCAAGGTGTGAGGTTTCAGCTTTAGGCCCACCTGTGTAAATTTTGCATATTTGCATATTGTTCTGAGATCTCTTGAAACAATTTTTTAAAAACAATGACTAATTTAGTAGCTTGCTAAGAGAAAACAAAACTACCTCCAATATGAAACTAAAAACCATATTGACAAAGCCAGCATAAGAGCTGTTTGTTTGCCAAATATATCCTTTCATGTGCACACAAAAGATTTGTGTATAATCTGGCAGGAATTATAAAAGTTGGAGTCAGGTGCAGAAATAGTATAAGTCCTTAAAACCAACACAACAGTGGAAAGCTGACTCAGTTCCCCCTATGTTTATGCCAGCTGAAAGTTTGCCTCATGATTCCTATTTATTTATTGTTTATCTATCCCCTTAGTCCACCAATTATTTTCTTTATGGTACCACCAAAGCAAACAACTACTAAGCTGGGAGAGGGATGGGGAAAGATATCGTGCGTCGTGGACACAGGGAGTGAGCGGGAGGAGGCCAATGGCAGACCGGTTTTGTGGGATCAGTTCCAGCTTCTTCCTTCTGATGAAGTGGACAAGGTGCTTTCATCTGTGAGGCCGACCACCTGCTTGCTTGATCCTTGCCCATCCTGGCTCATAATGAGCTGTAGGGAGAGACTGGGTGAGGGGATCAAGGCGGTGGTGAATGCCTCCCTCGAGGAGGCAGTGATGCCATCAGCCCTCAAGGAGGCAATAATAAGACCGCTTCTAAAGAAGCCCTCCTTGGATCCCCAGGATTTAAACAACTTTCGCCCAGTCTCCAATTTACCATTTCTGGGCAAGGTGATCGAGCGGGTGGTGGGTGCTCAGTTGAAGGCACACTTGGATGAAGCCGATTATTTAGATCCATGCCAGTCGGGCTTCAGGCCTGGACATGGGACGGAAACGGCCTTGGTCGCCTTGGTGGATGATATGAGGAGGGCTTTGGATAGGGGCGAATGCTCCTTTCTAGTCCTCCTCAATCTCTCAGCGGCTTTATACCGTTGACCACGGTATCCTCCTGGACCGCCTGGAGGGCTTGGGAGGCACTGTATTGCAGTGGTTCCGGAACTTCCTCTCTGGAAGGTACCAGAGGGTAGTTCTCGGGGAGGAGGCTTCGGACCCTCGGCCGCTCACTTGTGGAGTGCCGAGGGTTCCATCCTCTCCCCGATGTTATTCAATATCTACCTCAAGCCACTGGGAGCTATCATCAGGAGGTTTGGGTGCGATGTCATCAGTATGCGGATGACACGCAGCTCTACCTCTGTTTCAAGTCCTCACTGAGGTTGGCCGTTGAGACCCTGTCTAAGTGCCTGGAGTCAGTGGCTGGCTGGATGGGAAGGAACATGCTGAAACTGAACCCTGACAAGACCGAGGTACTTCTGGTGGGGGACAAGGGGAGGTTAGGGGATGTTGACCTGGTGCTGAATGGGGTACATTTACCCCTGAAGGACCAGGTCCACAGCTTAGGGGTCATTCTAGATTCCCAGCTGTCCATGGAGGCTCAGGTGTCAGCTGTGAGCCGGGCAGCGCTGTATCAACTCCATCTGATACGGCAGCTGCGCCCCTACCTTCCTAATCATCTGCTCCCATCAGTGGTTCATGCCTTGGTCTCCTCTTGCCTAGACTACTGTAATGTGCTCTACGTGGGGTTACCCTTGAAGACGGTTCGGAAGCTACAGCTGGTACAGAACACGGCAGCTCGCCTGATTAAGGGCAGCCGCCGGCGGGACCACATCACGCCAGTGCTCAAGGAGCTGCACTGGCTACCAGTTGCTTGCCGAGCCGAATTCAAGGTGTTGGTTTTGACCTTTAAAACCCTATACGGCTCCGGTCCAGTCTATCTCAAGGAGCGTCTCCAGCAACACCAAGTGGGCCGCTCAACAAGATCTGCCACAGACGGCCTTCTCCTTGTCCCTTCAGCCAGAGCAGCTAGACTGGTGGGGACGAGGAAGAGGGCCTTTTCTGTGGTGGCCCCCGTACTGTGGAACTCTCTCCCGAGTGACCTCCGCCATGCCCCCTCTCTGCTGAGCTTCCGCCGTTCATTAAAAACCTGGCTGTTCAGGCGGGAATATGGGGTGGGTTAAGATTTTTTTTTAATTTATAATGTTTTAATTGTATTTTATCTTGTTTTAGCCTAAGTACATCGCCCAGGGTGGCCGGTTGCCGGCCAGATGGGCGATTAATAAATGTAAATAATAATAATAATAATAATAATTATTATTATTATTATTATTATTATTATTATTATTATTATTATTATTTATTGTAGGGACAGACCTATAATGCATCATGGAAAACCTCCATCTAGTATGAGAAGTAGTGCGACTCATGTTGCTGCTGCAGCATCGTGTCGAAAATCATTATGAGAGTTACAAGACTCCAGGAAAATAACTCATTCTAAATTCCCTGCCGCTCTTCATAGACACTGTTAGAGCAATACATAACACTTGTCTTCTTCCTAGGAATCACTGCCACAAGAAATAGCTGAGGGGAAGTAACAAAGGCTGTAATGCTACGTATATACATCCAGGGCCGGTGCTACCATTAGGCCAACTAGGCGGCTGCCTAGGGCGCAGGGCTAAAGGGGGCGCCAGAAACGCCTTGGGGAAAAAAAATACAGCGCTCTCAAGTGGGATGTGGGGGGCGCTAAATATCTGATCTTGCCTAGGGCACCAAACTGCCTTGCACCGGTCCTGTATACATCAACTTAGGAGCAAGTTCTATTGATAGCTGTGGGACTCACTTCATAGGATTGCATTGTACATTCTTTGGTAAGTGTACCAAAAGCACAAGCTCCTTTGCTTAATAAAAACATGGAGAGTGGAGATTGGCTGCCCCTTCATCCTTGCTATCTGATGTCCCTAATTCCTGCTTGCACTGGCACAAGCTACCCATTTTTCCAGTGTTCTCCAACCTTGGGTCCCCAGATGTTTTTGGCCTACAACTCCCAGCATGCCCCAGCCAGCATAGCGTAGCTGGCTGGGGCATGCTGGGAGTTGTAGGCCAAAAACATCTGGGGACCCAAGGTTGGAGAACACTGCATTATTCTGTCTTTGCCTCAAAGAATATCCATATTTGCAAGTATTCTAACCAAGCCAGTAAGTATTGCTACGTACTTAATTCAGCAAAGCGTTTATCGAACGGAGCTGTCTCTTCAGAGAAAGAAACATGACTACTGAGTGAGATCAAAAGGCATCTCAGCATGCACAATTGACCCTGATGGTAGCGGAGGATAAATCAAGGCCGCTATTGATAAATCAAGGCTCATCTCACTTCATATAGCTGTCAACTCTAATTCTACATACTGCCGAACAAATTGACAGGTTGTGGGGCAGTGTTGTTTCATCTGCACACTGCGAGTGAACCTCACGAAGCAATTACGCGGCCAGGAAATCAAACATTATGTCGCGTCTCGTTACAGCCGTGGATTTCCCTCTTTCTTGAAAGAGAATGAGAGGGCAGGAAAGCCATGGGTGGGTTTTAACCAGCTGCCTCTCACTCTGGTCCATCATGTCATATTTTGTCTTGGCATATATTGATGGAATCTGTTCCGCTGTGGCAGTAGAAGAGCCACCAGTGTCCCATACATAACCTGATGAAACACAGGCTGCTTCCAGTTTAGGTATACTATGGTGACGCCAGTGCTGTAGGCTATTAGTAGAAACAGGAGTGGATAATTGATCGTTTTCTTGTACTTGAAGCATTCGGACAGGCAGTAGACAAACACGCAGCAACTGTAGATCATGGGCAGCTCATCCAACAGCTGCATTTTGTACTTTAGGGTCATGTGAAAGCACCACGAGCCCAAATCCACAGCTGTGACACACAAATAAGCTATTATGTACCGTTTTTTAAGGCCATCCCTATAACTCTGAATTGCACCATAGATTGGAGGTAGAATGAAAATCAGGTTACTAACGGTGTTCCAGAACTCGGCGATGTAATAGGAGACAATGTAATTCTCCTTGCACCAGTTGAGGGTGGATGTCGGCCGGCCCCAGTAGCCGTCCTGGTCGCCCCGCTGTGGCAGTAAGTTGGCCAAAATGTTGGGTTTAAAGGTTGGAGGGGGGGCAGGCAGGAGCAGGGAAGATCCTGTGGGGTTTTGAGTTTATTTTATAAGGAAAAGTGGGCTCTATGTGTCGAAAATAAGTGGCACTGCAGGTCTCTGGCTCTCTACAAACCTGCAGCATTCCTATTACGCGCAGTTAAGAGGATGGGGTTTTTTTTTAGTTATGAAAGAAGTAAGGCAGGTGGTACTAAAGGGAGGACCATTTAAGTTGTGGCACCCTGGAAGGCCTCCCCAGAAAGGCTCACTGGTCTTTTTGACACCGGGTGAAGACCTTTTTATTCTCTCCGGCATTTTAGTTCTTCAGGTGTTTTTTTTTTATTGTTTTCAATCTGTTATGGTATTTTTTAGATCTTTACACTGCTGCTGGTTTTTACTTTGGTTTTATATTAAACTTTTTAAAGTTTTATATTGTGTTTTGTCATGTTGTTCTATTTTATGGTTTTAACTCTTGTGAACTGCCCAGATAGAATCATAGAAAAGTAGAGTTGGAAGGGGCCTATAAGGCCATCGAGTCCAACCCCTGTTCAATGCAGGAATCCAAGTCAAAGCATCCCTGACAGATGGCTGTCCAGCTGCACCTTGAACGCCTCCAGAGTGGGAGAGCCCACCACCTCCCTAGGTAGTTGGTTCCATTGTCGTATTGCTCTAACAGTCAGGATTTTTTTCCTGACGTTTAGGTGGAATCTGGGTTCCTGTAACTTGAGCCCATTATTCCGTGTCCTGCAAACTGGGATGATCGAGAAGAGATCCTGGCCCTCCTCTTTGTGACAACCCTTCAAGTACTGGAAGAGTGCTATTATATCTCCCCTCAGTCTCCTCTTCTGAAGGCTAAACATGCCCAGTTCTTTCAGTCTCTCCTCATAGGGTCTAGTCCCTTTATCATTTTTGTTGCCCTCCTCTGAACCCTCTCCAGGTTGTCTACATCCTTCTTAAAGTGTGGTGCCCAGAACTGGACGCAGTACTCAAGATGAGGCCTGACCAGTGCTGAGTAAAGGGGAATTATCACTTCATGTGATTTGGAAGCTATACTTCTATTAATGCAGCCCAAAATAGCATTTGCCTTCTTTGCAGCCACATCACATTGCTGGCTTATATTCAGTTTGTGATCTACAGCAATTCCAAGATCCTTCTCACTTGTAGTATTGTTGAGCCAAGTGTCCCCCATTCTGTAACTGTGCATTTCCCTAGGTGCAGCACTTGGCATTTATCCCTATTAAATTTCATTCTGTTGTTTTCGGCCCAGCGCTTCAGCCTCTTGAAATCCCTTTGAATTTTGTTTCTGTCTTCCAGAGTATTAGCTGTTCCACCCAACTTTGTGTCAACTGCAAATTTGATAAGCATTCCCTGCACCTCCTCATCCAAGTCATTAATAAAAATGTTGAATAGCACTCTTTGAGTCCGATACTGTAGCCAATTGTGGATCCACCTGATAGTTGTTCCATCTAGCCCACTTTTAGCTAGCTTGCTAATCAGGATATCATGAGGCACTTTGTCGAAAGCTTTGCTGAAGTCCAGATATATTATGTCCACAGCATTCCCACAGTCCACAAGGGAGGTTACCTGATCAAAAAATGAGACCAGATTAGCTTTGGCTGTTGGGTGGTGGAGAAATGTAATAAATAACTAAATGTAATAAATGTAACGAGTGGTTATGTATCGAAGGCTATCCATGATTCTGACCCCACCCCAAGCCAAAAATATTATTTTGAATCTAGTTATCGAATTATTGCCCCTACATTGCACTGCAACTGTTTGTTTTTTTGCTTACTCCAAATACACATTAATTAAATACAATATTGTCTGGCTTTGCGTGCAACTCCACCAACCTTAAATAAATATAGCCTTTGTTTTCAACTTGAATCCAGATTGATTAAATAATACTGTCCTAGAAGGCACCTTAATATCCCAGCTGCACACAGCAGAATTGGCTGTGATACTAGTTGCAGTTGCTTGCAGCATCTAACAAAATGGTCTTGAGATCATTTATAGCCAGGGATTCTGCCCAACCACAAGCCAATCTTGTGAAAACAAGAATGTTTTCCTTTTCTAGCTTTGAAATTTGGAAAGCAAAAATGTGGTTTACATTAAGCACAGTCCTTGAGGAAAGTTCCCACTAATATTAAAACTTGCCAGATTTTGGATGGGCATCATTGCTAAATCCATTTTTATGCTGTCAATAAACAACATGGACAGTATTCCACTGTGCGCATATGTACCACTATGAAGTACTATAAAACAGATCATTCCCAAATGTCTCTTGCATGTGGCCATTTTCCTTTTCCAGCAGCATTTTGAAGTTTTCTTTGTAAGAATGTGTTCAAAAGGACACACTAGGAATTGCAGCGCAGAACTGTAGCAACCCATTTCCTTAGCTAACATGACTATAAAGTTATTAATAGCATAAGAGCATGAAACATTGCTTTTCTGGATCAGACCAAGTTACACCTGGTCCAGCATTCTGTTTCAAACTATGCCAGATAGATATCTCCAAAAGCTCATGGACAGGACACTGATGTCATGGTTCTCCTTTGTTGTTTTCCCCCTCTGCTTCTCTGAGGGTCCCTACTAAACAGCCACTTTCCCATCATTTTGCCCCATGTTTGTGGGGGGGGGGAGAGAAATGTGCTCTTGAAGTGTAATAATCAAGAACATCGCCTTGATATTTCAGCTCTACACACCTAAACACTCTTAAGCTAGTGACCTCCCTATGGCCAGTTTATTTCCTGTTCCCTGGAATTAATAGAATCAGGGTTAGTGAAGGAGGGCAAATGTTACCAAATATTTATTGGTTATAGTATTACCTCCAAACACATTTGTAATAAACATTTATGAAGCAATTGCATGGAGAGGAAACACATGGACATTTTTTTTAAAAAACTTACAAAACCCAAAAAAGAAAAAAAAGAAAAAATCCACCCTGCTACTACAAAAATAAACTCCTAAGCAAGCACTTGGCAGAGAGAGTTGAAAATATTAAGCACATGCCAGGAAGGGAAGTACTACTTGGAGTACAAACCTGCTATCTCCTGATCAGCCACAGGGAAAGCAGTGGAAGAACAAAAGTTCATGGGATCATGAGGCTGAAGGTGGCTGAATAGCATGTTCTCCACCCGTATGTCCAAAGGTCTAAGAACACGAGAGAGGCCATGCTGAGTCAGTCCACTGGACCACTGAGCAGAGTGGTCCGTCCATCAAGATTGGCCAGACTGGCCAGAGCTGATAGCGTAACATATACTGGCTCAGCTTGTCTGTGTATGGAAAGCTAAGCAGGGTCAGGCCTGGTTATTACTTGGATGGGAGACCCCTCCTCTAGTTTCCTGCTTTGAGCAGGGTGTTAGACTCGATAGCCTTGTGTAGGCTCCATCCAGCTCTATTATCTATGAATCTATGAGAGTGATATTCATCTTCTGCTGTTTATATCCTCAGGATCTGAGGTATGTTGTCACTGCACAAAGAAAGTTCTCTTCTCACTTCTTTTGTGTGTGTGTGTGGGGGGGGTGTAATCATGGTCTTAAAAACCAAACACAAATTTAAAAATAAATTACCAACTTGGCCACTGAATCACATGGAAGCAACTACATGCATACAGCTATATCAAGCCTATATGCACGTAGCCGCTCCTTTCACACCTCCCACTGAAGGCACTGAGGTAGCATATGTGAGACTGAGGGCCGGTTCACACGACCCAGGTTGCCGGCGGGGGAGGAAACGCGGGGCCGTCCGCGGGGTCCGGAGGGGCGCCGCACACGACCGGCGCCCCACCCGCGTGGGCAGACCCCGTAGTCCCCGCACCGCAGTGCAGGCCTCCCGGCGCTAGGGGGTGGGGCCCCGGGATGCCCGGAGCGACTGTTTGTCCCTGCAGGCTGGAGCGGCGGGGGCTCCGGCCGCTCTGGGCTGCCGTCTCTGTGGGGACCCCGCGGGACGGCCGCCCGCTGTTCCGACGGCACGGTGACCGCGCGTGGTAGGGGCTTACCCCACTACTGACCGTGGTCACTTTCCGTGGGTCCCGCCCGCGGCTGTCCCGCGGGGGCACCTCCAGTCGGCGTGCACACGACACGGGAACCGCGGGGGAGCAGTGCTCCCCCGCGGTTCCCGTGTCGTGTGAACCAGCCCTGAGTGAGTGAATGACTGTGTGTGTGTGTGTGTGTGTGTGTGTGCGTGTGTGTGTGTGTGTGTGTATGTAAGAGAGAGAGAGAAATAGAGAGAGAGACAGAAGGATGTCTGTGAGTTTGATCACACTCCTCCCACCTAGCAGTCATTCAAGGGGTGAAAAAGTAAGGTGTGAACAGATTTTAAGTTTGTGTGCCTGGGGATTAAATCCTTCCCCCTACACTTTTGCCCTGACTTGAATCACCTCTCCTTCAAAGCTGCTATAAGCTGTGGAGGAAGAGGAGGGGAAAAAACAGGTATTTGTCTCCCCCACCTTCCTGTGGCTAATATAGGGTAGCCACTTGTGAATTGCCAAAAAAAAAGAAAAGAGGACACTGATTTGCATAAAATGTGCATATGCTAATTTATATGTCTAGATGCAAATTTAGAAATCATGGTTATAATTCAAAGAGAAATACAGCACATCTCACCATAGTGTGGAAGACTGTGACCGGTGTGCCTGGCTCAGTCTACTGTCCAGGTCCGGCTGATGGGCAACTTCAAGGCCCAGCGCTTCTTTCTGATGCACAGCCCTTCAAACAGAGGACTGGCCTCTGTAAAAGAGGACACATGGCCACCTTAGGCTAATAGCAGCTTTGTGGGGGGGGGATTAAGTTGAGGAAACAGCACTGGGTTAGCTTTGTTGTAGCAGTGTTCTCCAACCTTGGGTCCCCAGATGTTTTTGGCCTACAACTCCCAGCATGCCCCAGCCAGCATAGCGTAGCTGGCTGGGGCATGCTGGGAGTTGTAGGCCAAAAACATCTAGGGACCCATGGTTGGAGAACACTGCGTTATAGAATTGAGATCCAAGCACTACATGAAAATGTTTCCTTTCTTGCTTTTCTGCTAGGTGGCACTGTGGTATAGCAGAATAGTGCAAATACAGTGGGAAAAGCATTTTCTTTCATCAGAACATAAAAAGAGCCCTGCTGGATCAGACCAACGGTCTATCTAGTCCAGTATTCTGTTCACACAGTGGCCAACCAGCTGCCTACGGGAAACCCACAAGCAGGACATGAGTGCAACAGCACCCTCCCACCCATGTTCCCCAGCAATTGGTGTACATAGGCATACTGCCTCTGATACTGGAGGCTACTGATATATGCCTGTAGCATATAGCCATCAGGACTAGTAGCCATTGATAGCCTTCTCCTCCATGAATTTGTCCAATCCCCTTTTAAGCAGGCTGTCTCCTTAGCAGTAAGTTACCTTCCCCTTTATATCCTGTGTAGACCAGATATTGTAATTGTTGAAGGACCTGTGCAAAGAAAGAAACAAAGAAAAGGGGATCCTGTTGATAAGCCCGCAGCAACAAAATGTTGCTGTTTGGTGATGAGAATATAAGATATTCATGCAGCAGAAGATTTCCTAGATGGAAGATGTCTAGATTCGATGTAACAAATACATAATGACAAAGTGTTTGTTCCAATAATAATTTTTTAAAAAAGATTTGGAAAGGCCCATAGACCAGTTTTCTGTTGCTAAAATTGGTTGCAGTGAGATGCAAAAACAAAAAGAAAAAAGAAGCTAACAGTAAATCCTATGCATGCCTACTTAGACGTAAGTCCACTGAGTTCAATGGGGCTTACTCTCAGGTAAGTGAGTGCAGGATTGCAGCCTAAATGGATTATGCAATTAGATGAGCGATTGCAATTGCAACATCTTGAGGATGAAGTGACATTTTTGGTGCCTTCTGGCATTTAGCAGGAAGATTAGCAGGATCCTATGCATGTCTAAGATAACTAAGATAACTTCCCAGAGCTTTGCTCTTCTGTGCAAGAGCTGCTGCCCTTATCAGAGATCTCTCCTTTGTAGAGAGGATTTTTAAAATAGGAGGGATCAATGCATCCAACAATTAGTGTCACTGAAAGCCCTGTCAGTATTGCCAAATACAGGATTTTGACATCAAAAAATAACAGCCAAATGGAGCAGCAGGCTTCCCAGTACAAAATCACATGTGATGTGCTCTGTACTCACTCTGCTAAATGCGAGTTGCACTGCTGAGTGTCTCCCCCTAAGGGCAGCTGCCTTCTTGACAATCAAGTTAAAAGGGGTTGTTGTTTTTTAAATCACAAATACATCAAGTGTGGACACATACATGTATGTATACACATCTTTAAACGCTTCCAAATATACCAGAGTCTCCAGATGTGTGTACATGGGTGTAGTCTGGAAGCTGCAACCGGTGCAGAATGCAGCTGCAAGGCCGCTAACAGGCATCTCCACGGTGCGTTACTGAAAGAACTGCACTGGTGGCTGCCCATAAGCTATCGGGCCAAGTTTAAAGTTCTGTTGTTAACTTATAAAACCCTAAAAAAAAACCTTGGGACCACATTACCTTAGGGATCACCTCATCCCTTATGTCCCTGCCCAGCACTAGTAATAATAAAGAGTGTTTAGCGTCACACAGCACACACACACCTCTGGAACGCGCTCCCCATTTACATCAGACTGGCATCCACAGTTCTGACTTTTCCATGTCTGCTTACGAGCCATCTCTTTATGCAGGCATTCCTGCCATCTTGCAGTTACAGTTTTATTGCTGATCAGTGATTCTTTTATTGTTTTATGTTAAATTGTTATATTTGGGGACTGATGTTGTCATTATGCGCACCACTTCGAAAATCTTGTTGGGAAGCGGTAAATACATTTGAGAAATAAAGATATGTGCACTTGCGTGTACGTGGAAAGGGAGGAGTCATCCCTGGACTTGCCCGAAGGCCACTGTGAGGACTGGGCTGACTTTGGCCCACTGTTCATCACCACTCATTAAGGGCACCATCCTATGCATGTTTAGACAGAGAAAAAGGCCTATCCAGCATGCCCCAGCCAAGGGTTTGGAGGCTGCAGAGATAGGCTCGAAACTACTTGCGTGTGCCCATGAGGGCTTTGGGTTGCAGCAGTTCCTCTCCTCCACATAGTAAGCCATATTTGACCCTGAGAGGATTTTCAAAAGCACTTTGTCAGATGACACCGGCAGCATCTCCTGCTTACAGGGGGAAAGTAAAAAAATAAACTCTACAGGCTTTGGATCCCAGCCAAAGTATTTTAGAGGACTGTGCTGCTACAAAGTTTCTAGAAAAGATTCTAAAACAATGTTTAGTGGACATGGAGCATAATGCTGAACAAATTGTGAAAGGACCGCCTGTACAGATGATGATGATGATGATGATTTTTTTCATTTCTATACCGCCCCACAGCCGAAGATCATCTGATCAAAGATCTACAAGACATGACACCATGCCACTGAAGAACTTCAGAATACAGATATGAGGAAACACCTTTTCTCAAATGCTGCAGAAGATTATTAGCTTCTTTTTGAAACTCAAAGGCAGAGATTTGGTACCATCTAGTGGTGAGGTGACATTTGTATTGTCTTTAGTTGAGTTATGAAACACTGGACAAATGTATATGAAAAGTTGCTGCCTTCCATCCCAACATGGTGCCCTCTAGATGTATGGACTACAACTCCCATCTTCCCCAGCCAGCATTGTAGGCCAACACATCTGAAGGGTACCAGGTTGGAGAAGAGTTTAGGTTAGCACCCCTTCATCTGCTGAAGGGTACCAGGTTGGAGAAGAGTTTAGGTTAGCACCCCTTCACCCAAGAACAGTCCTAGGTAGAACTGCTGAAGTTTGCACAGCATATGAGATAGTCACTGATTAGTACTTCGGGGATACAGGAAAACAGGCTCATTTAAAACATTGTGACAGACACTGAATCTGCTCATTGAACATTGATGGACAGGAATATTGAATCTTGTCCTTCCTTCTTCTCGGAAAGTGGGTTAAAAAAAGAAAAACCTCAAGCGCAGGCTGCCATCTGGCAATATTCAAAGTAGTCCAGGTACAGATTTTGAAGATACAATTTTCCTTTTTCTCAATCTAATTAAGGGCTTCTCTACACGAGGCATTTATCGTGCTCTCGTGATTCCTCACCCATGGTAGTTTGTGGGTGCTTTACACAACTTCGCCATCCTCCAGGGCCTCTCCTGTGCTTTTCAAGCATTTCTGCGGCATTTTTAGAATGAGGAAAATGAGCTATTAAAGGGCTATCAGGCTATGAAACACTACAAAATGGTTGTGTATTTTTTCAATTCCGCTATACCACAGCACCACCTTGTGGTTGTGTAATCTATATATATATAAAAGAAGGTGTCCTGACTGACACTGACTGACTCATCAACGCCCAGCTCAAACCGTTTAATCTAGGAACATGAAATTTTGAAGGGACATTGCTTTTATGACGTAGACCCCCACTAAGGAAGGATTTTGGGAAATTCCATCCCTAAGGGGGTGAAAAAAGGGGGCAAAATCGCCCCACTCTCATATCTGCAGTTCTGCAAATAGGCCTCACCTCATAATTGCTGCAGGAGCCAACTTGCTGCAGGACCCAATAGCAGCAGTTATGCAAATAGCCCATATGACACTTAGAATGTTCGTATGAATTCCTGCATGGGCCAATAGGGCTGGGTATGCAAATCTCCCCTAGGCCATTTAGAATGTTCTCTGAGGGGGTGAAAAGGGAGGGAAACTTTTTAAATGACGGGGTGAAAAGGGAAACTTTTTAAATGACTGACTGACTGTTGTGTGGGGGGAAGTCTCATAGGCTCCATCACGTTTAGACGGATCTATCCCAAACTTGGCATGCTCACTCCTCTTCATCACCTGTAGACTCTCAGGATTAACCTGATTTTTCTTTAAGGTGAGATATTTCTGTCAGAAAAGATTTCTGCTGCCCAGCCTAAACGTTACACTTTCAGTCAGAGACACTGCATCTTTTCCATACACGTTTCTTAAGACAATTATACCAAATTCCTAAAAACCATGCGAGCGCAGCCGCAGGCAACAGCTAGTGGAACATATAGAAAGGCAGAGAAAGGATCCCCCCCCAAAAAAAAACACATGTAAAGGAGTCAATCTTAATCCCGCAAAGAATCTGGAAGCAGAAGCCTTGGTAAAATGGTAGGTTAAAAGCCTAATCTAGAGAAGCCCTAAGAGGCAGTTCTAAAAACTGTATATACATCAGTGAATGATTATATATGCAAATGAGGAGTAAGCCTTCCACCGCCCCCTCCCCTTGGGGCCTGCTGCATGTTAAAACGGAAGGCACCTAATCAAAGGTGCTTCCAGACCGGGTTTTCATTGCGTCATCACCCGGCCTCGTTCATGGAATGTTACAGGGGCTCCAGACGACGGTGTCTTCAACTTGTAACCCTCCCGTGCTTTCCCACTGCTCCTTCCACCTTTTCTCTTACTGCAGAAAAGTCATCAAGGAGAAAAAGACTGAAAAGCTGCACAATGCGTTCTCATCGGTAGTGCTAGGAGCCCTCCATCTGGAAGCAGCCCGCGTCTATTTCTCCTGTAAAAATCGCACATAAGTTATGGAAAGAAAAAATAGGACAGGATGTGTAATTTTACCAAAATTAAAGATGCCATTTAAGGGACTGTAATATTCTCTATCTCTTCCCTCCAACCCAGACACCAATATTTTGCTCCTACAGTTATAAAAATTCCTGTCTACAGATCTTCTTCTTATATAACCTTAAAAACAGTGAGGAAGGCAGCACGTCTTTTCCACACTATTTTACATCAGCTCAAGATCCACAGTGAAGTGAGTGGCTTGAGGACCAGAGAACACACACACACACACACGTTAGTTCAAAGTTTATTTTGGGCATATAAATCTAGGTTCTTATTCAGTTTACTGACTGAGCTCTGTTTTAAACTTTTGCACAAATAAGCAACTTGGAATCTGTGAAGGATCAGCACCTGGATCCTTTGCGTGAGTTCGGCGCTTAACGGGTTAACCGGCACTGAGTTACAGCCCGTACAAGCCAGGGACCCGCCTAGGAGGTTCGCGTACACAAGAGGAAACTAGAGCCCTTTAAATGACCAAATAAGGCTTTATTTATTTACACAAGATACGGAGCGGAACTAACAGCTTTCTAGGAATACTATAATGTCAACACAACCTGAGGTGACCTCTACGTTTGTCAATGAAACAGGCTCCCAGGCTAGCGCATTGGGATTAGTCAGTTATCTTAGACTAAAGACTTTACGCTAGTCAATTTCAGCCTGGCTCCGGGTCGGCCGATCCGGGGATGAGAACAGCTTACTCCAGCCGCTGCTTGGAGGACGAATCTTGTTCCAAAGCACCCTGTGTTCCCAACAACCCCTTACTGGAAGGGAGAGGGGTTTTCTACCCCTGAGTTCCCGCTCTCCCCACCCTCCAGGTCAGGTGGGGGCTTATGCCTGCCCCTTCGTATCAGGTGGGCTTATTCCCGCCCGGGAAGAAGGTGACATACTGGATACTTTACAGCTCTTTGAGACTGGCCTGATAGTTTGATGGTTCTTGATGGTCCTTCCTTGGGTTTTGTGGAATTCAACCGAGATTCTCCATTGTTGGGGATGCTGGTCTGTCTGGCTGCTTCCCCTGTAACTCAATCCCCCCTCCTCGCCCCCCTCCCTTGGACGGAGACTGTGTGTGTGTACTCGTGTCAGGCTTTCTCCACAGAATCAGTAAGAAACTTCAGCATCATCCCAAACATGAACTTCATCTGGGCCAGGCAGGGGAGGGGGTGTGGCTCTTTGCCACATTTGCATGCAAATAGCTGTGGCACTGGACTCTGCTGAGGCGTCAGGAGCCATCAGAGAAACTAGGTACATTTGCATGACTTTCCCAGCCCCCAGCTGGAATTATCTTGTTTACAGGTGTGGAGGGGTGTGTGTGTGTGTGTGTGTGTGTGTGTGTGGTGCAGGAAACTCTGACGCTTTTTCTCCACATTATTCAATTTACTGACTGAGCTCTGTTTTGAACTTTTGCACAAATAAGCAACTTGGAATCAGTAAGGAACTTCAGCATCATCCCAAACATGAAAAGCTAATGGGTTGAATCCAGATTTAGTCATACTTAGAGTAGAAATCTACAGGGCTCATGACTAACTTAAGTCCTATAGATTTCAATGGGTCTCTTCCAAGTATGACCAAGTCTAAATCCAACCCAATGTGATCAGCAAAAATAAATAACCACAAAGAAGCCCTAGTGTGCAGAGCACCAGGGAAATTGCAGAACATGACCACTACATTAAACACACTACCTTGTTACCCTTCATAGACAATCCCCAGTCAAATGAAATGGAACTATGAGGGATATCCTTTACAGAGGACAAAACTAGGCAGTGGTGGCAGTCTCTTCTTTTGACTCTAAGAGCAATGGAGACATTTTTAAACTATCATCTACAATGAATGTAGATGGACCAGATGGAAAGAAGACAGAACAACTGTTGTGATGTGTATCACAATCACCAGCTGCAGCACATTGTTTACACTTGGAGAGGAACAGAATGGCGATAAACAAGTATGTTGTGTCTTTCTACTTTCCCGTGTTCTTTCTCATGGGAAAGCTAGATCCTAGGATCATTATGAGCTAGTCACATGGTTTGTATGTTCTGAATGACATGCTAACTTGTTTTTCTGTCTGAAGCCATTTTAGAGAAGAGCAGGACTGCTTTCTCTATTCTTTCTCTCTTCTGGCTATTGCTTGCTGGACTTTGCAACAATGTAACGTCTTTGCTGAGGTGGAGTGAAGCTCAAACCTACTCCACTGGAACTAATGCTTGCTATGCATTGTACTCTGCACATGGACTGTAACTAGGAAATGTATACTCTGTAGAATATTACTTGCTAAGTAAATTAACAGGTAGAAATAGACCTGTGGAGTTACAGAGTGTTTCCTTGCTACTTGGATTAATCTGCAAACCGGGGAAGCTACAAGCTGGAGTCGGATTACAGGCAAGCTGGCTGGCAGCTGCAAACAGACACGCTGGAACGCTGTGCAGAGGGGGGTGAGATCTGGAGATCTGTGTGTAGAATAATGGGCCTCTATACACAGACAGGATTTTAATTCTCCCATCCAGCACACGCGGAGCTCTGCTATCACTCGCGCGCCTTCAACAGCAGCACCTTTCATCGTTCTATAGAAAATGGAATTTAAGCATGCGCAGCTTGCCTAGCAGAGGTGAGAAATTCCCTCTTTCCATCTGATTTTCTCATGGATTATCAACAGATGTTAATTAATTTACCAGTCCTAGGATCTTCATGTTATCATCAACAAAATGGTCACTGCTATGACTTTATAGACATTTAAGCTTTAACATAGTGGTTCAGGTGTTGGACTGAGTGAGACTCAGGATATCTGGGTTCAAGTCCACACTCAGCCATGAAACTCACTGGGTGACTTTGGGCCAGTCACTGACTCTCAGCCTAACCTACCTCACAGGGTTGTTGTGAGGATAAAATGGAGAGGAAGAGGAGCATTATGTAAGCCACCTTGGGTTCCTTGCAGGAAAAAAGGCGGGATATAAATATAATAATAAATAAATAAATAAAGATCATTACCTGTACTTTTTGCACTTCATTTTCTTCTGACCTCACTGTTTATAATCCCTCCCTCATTCCCCCTATCTGCCAACTCAGTATAACTCTTCATTCATCTGATGAAGTGGATCCCAGTCTATGAAAGCTTATGCCATAATAAATTTGTTGCTCTTAAAGGTGCCACAAGGCCCTTGTTGTTTCCCATGGATTAACATTACCTTATCCTATACCTAACAATCCGCAAAGTCTAAATAGGCTAGTAGGATCAATGTGAATAAGATAGCAACCTGTGCTCAAAAATGCAGAAACACCAAACCCCTATGCTAAATGGTGTCTTTTCCTCAGGAGTATTGTTTCCTTTATCCTTAGCAGCATGTTTCATATTAGCAGCTCTGCAGGAAGTAACAGGGTGGATTACTCTGATATTCCCACTCTAGAACCCCTTTCAAAAACAAACGAGACAGGGCTCTAGTCCTCCTGATTTCTCCACTCCGGGACATCCATAAAAAAATCTCCCACAAATTGGAGGAAGTTCTGAAGTGTTTTCGAATGAATCCCTATTAGATACTACTACTAGTAGTTGTAGTTCAAACCTTCCTTTCTAAAGCTCGCCTATCTATAATCAGTCTCACTCTTCCTGCCCTTGCCTAAATTCTGTAGTCTAGGAATCCGACAAACCAGGCAGCTCAGCTGCTAGAAAACTGCTCAAGAAGCAGATGAGAACAGCACAGTAAATTGAGAGAGAAAGCGAGAACAGGAACAGAGCTGGGGCAGAGTATAACTGTTAGACTCCCGAGTTCTCTTCGGAATCGGAAGCTTGATGATGATGATGATGATGATGATGATGGTGGTGGTGGTGGCCTTCCTCAGAGCAGGAGGGCTGCCCATAGAAAACAATGGACAAATACAGAATTTCAGCGTGCTTCTGATTAGCTAGCAGCGTGTCCCGCCCCAAGCAAATGGTAGCAGCAAAGACATGATTTCCTCTAACTCTGATTTTGTTACATGTGATAAATGTGGTTTCTTTCATTTTTTTAAACATCTAAGATGCAATCAAATGCCTGTTTATATAGAAAAATGTCCTACAGCTCCCTGGACTTCTGTCTAAACTTGCATAGGACTGCACCCTTAAAAGTGGAAATTAATGGAACAATGACAGGATTTCTGCGTGCAGTTGAACGCTTAAGGCTGCAATCATATGCATGTTTAGACAGAAAAAAATCCTACAATTCCCAGCTTGCTACAGCATGGCTGGCTGGAGCATGCTGGGAGTTGTAGGACTTTTTTCTGTCTAAACATGCATTGGATTGCATTCTAATTCATGTTTGTAGCGGGAATTTTTAGCCGGAAATTCAAACCAGCCGCAGCTCCATCTCCGACCTACAATATATTAACAGTGTGGACTACATTGCAGGACCGTTGTAAGTCACTGTCTCTTAGACACAGCATTGGAGAGCAATTTTTTAAACGTATTAAAACAAAAACACATTTTCTACACAAAATAAGATTTGAGTCAGAGCGCGAACTCCTGTTTTGCTAATACATTTTGTGGGAGGAGGGGGAAAAACAGCTTGGTTAAAATATCTGAGTTTCTTCATTGCTTCCTATGGGCGGCTCTCACTTCCACCCAGGGAACGAAGGAAAAAAAGGGTCTACACAGAAATCAAATTATGAGGTCTTCAGAAAACAGCCATTTAAACTCTCCTTAACTTATCTCTACGGGCGAGGCCGCCGTAATCGCTTTTATTTTGTGAGCGATAAACAACAAAACCAATAAGAAAAAGAGGGACGTACGGCGGAAGCTTCCCAGACGATAGTTAAATATACAGTTTAGAGGCGGGCTCAAACCCCCTTATTTTAAGGTGATTGGACAATCGGGTAACACTGAGACAAAGGACAGCCAATTGGCTCATTCCAATTGGCTGGCCGAGGGGAAATAGCTGATTGGTGCCCGTCCTTTTTTCTTTTTAACCTATGAAGGAAGGAAGGGAGCTTCACGGACGCGGTGGTGGGCTTTCGCGTTTGCGCAGTTGTGCATAAGATGGCTTTGGTCTGGCTGGCATTGGCCTGCGCCTTCTTCGCCGCGCTGTTGGCTCTGCGATTACCGCAGCTTAAACCTCTACCTGGGACGGTCTCGCTCAGCCTTGCGGGGCTTTTTCAGGATTTGATCCGCTACGGGAAGACCAAGAGCGGCTGGCAGCGCCCTGTCCTGCTGCAGATCTTCGATGTGCCCAAGAGGTGAATGAAAGGGCTCCGAGAACCGCCTGCCCGGCTAGGCGAGTGCCTGCCCGCGGGAACCTCTCCGCACAGATTGCCGAGTTGCTCTGACACCCCCCCCCCCCGGGCTCAGCCGCGGACGCTCTTTTCAGTCTTAAGGGCTCACAGGAATCTGTCCCTGTAGTGCTTCTGGCCATGTACAGAGTGCTTTTCTCTTAACATTGGGGGACCGCTGTCCATCCAGCAGCTCTCGAACAACTGCTTAGGGGTGGATACAGAGCACCGTTTTGTGCCTAATGTGCGATTAAAATAGTTTTTATCATTTGGTAGGATCAGGATAATTCACGTTCAGGACTGCCAAGATCATACTCCCCTTACACAAATCTATGGTGCAACCACACTTAGAATACTGTGTACAGTTCTGGTCATCGCACCAAAAAAAAAAAAAAAAAAAGATATTGTAGAGTTGGAAAATATTCACTGCAGATAGTGAGACACCCCTATCTAGGGGGGGAAATCTCTTGTTTTATGTGTCCTGCCTTTAAACTATTCCTCCTGCATCATGGTTGTACTAGGAGAACAGTAGCTTTAAGCATGCCTGTATAGGAATGTAATGCCAGTTTTGCTCACGGCTTCACAATACAGTAATTGAAATCAATGAAACTTATTTTTGGCAGCCTGACCTTGTATGAGTGTTTACTATTTCAGCAGGACTTACTCTTGAGCAAGTGTGCATAGGATTACGGCCTAACTATATGTTTAGGAGAAAATGAACAAATTGGATGATTATTTCATGTCTGGATAGAAATGTCCTGGATAGAATTCCATGCAAACTGGATGAACATCTAATCATGTTTAAACTTGCTAAACTCCTAGAAATAGTTGCTCAGTTCACTGTATGGACTTGAAACAATCTCATTCACTTAAGAACTTAAGGCATGAATTCTGTGCTAGGCATAAGAAGAGCTATACTGGATCAGTCCAAAGACCTATCTAGTCCTGCATTCTGTTTCTACAGTGGCAAACTGGATGCCTGTGGTAAGCCCAGAAGCAGGACTTGAGGGCAATAGCACCCTCCCTCTTATGTTTTCCAGCAACTGGTATAGAGGCATACTGCCTCTGATACTGGAGGTAGCATATAGCCATCAGGACTAGTAGCCATTTATAGCCTTATCCTCCATGAGTTTGTCTAACCCCCTTTTCAAGACATCCATTGGTGGCCATCAGTACATCTTGTGGTAGCAAATTCCATAGTTTATGCGCTGTATAAGGAAGTAGTACTTCCTTTTCTCTGTCCTGCTGAATCTCCTACCATTTATGTGGGGGGGGGGGCTCGGCCTCGGCCTCCCTATTGTAGACTTCCATGTCAGATGAGTAAGGCAGTGAAATAAAATTGGCAAAGAAACATTTGACGGCTGCCACGTGAGATTTATTTATTTATTTACAGTATTTGTATATTGCTCCAGATCTAAATAGATTTCGGAGCGGTGAACAATAAAAGAGAAAAACAGATATAGAATAAAGACAATGCATAGAAAACAAGGTATCATTAAAACCGTGGCTGGTCAGTAAGGAAGGCTTCCCGAAACAAGCATATCTTCAGCAGGCGCCGAAAGCTACAATGTCGGAGCCTGCCTGACCTCCAGAGGCAAGGAGTTCATAGAAGTGGAGCCACTACACTGAACTCTGTTCTGCTGGTGGACTCCAGTCGGACCATATGTCCATGCGGAACCACCAGGAGAATGTCCTCCGATGACCTCAGCGACTGGGCAGGTTAGTAAGGGAGAAGGCGCTCTCTCAGGTATCCTGGTCCCAAGTTGTTTCAGGCTTTGTACATGTACATCTGCATGTACTTTCTTGCAGCTTTTTGAGATGTGTTATCAGGGGATGGAAATGCATGGTATAGGTAGTCCTGGAACTGTACCACTTGAGAATGCAGATCGGGGGTAGGTGGGTTAAATTTGAATGTTACTTCATGTAAAATAAAAACTTTGCATGCCAGGGAGATGGCTTGGGTAGAACCATTCCCACAGCTTTTCACAAGCAGGGAGTTCTTGCTGTAGAGCATTCAGACATGCAATCTTGCATTTGAATTATCAATTGGTACCATACCAGAACCTTAAACCTGGCCCAGTATCAAATAGGTAACCAGAGATGGTAACTGACAGTTTACTCTTTGCTTTTCAGTGCCATTGAGTGGTGCCAGATAGCACTGTAAAATTTCTTACTGTGTGGAGGCCATGCCAAATGAAGCAAAGCTAGTAGACTGTTGAGATATGGAGAATCTGGTAGTCCTTTGGCAGGTAAAATAGTAAGTTGACGATGCTTCCTTCTACAGGTGGTTCTATCACTTCTATGTTGTGTCTGTGACCTGGAATGGCTTCCTGCTACTGTTGCTTATCCAAAGCCTGCTTCTATCGTGGTCTTTTCCCATTTGGCTTCAGGACTTGCTCAGCGTTCTTGATGGAGCATTGCAGGACCAGGATAGATGCATGGACAGTTCTGTGATTGGTATGAGCTCCTGTTTCTAATTGGAAGGCACAGCCTCTGCATTCCCACTAGATTCTAGTGCAACCTTCCTCAAACATGGCCATGTTGGCTGGGAATTATGGGAGCTGCAGTCCCAACACATTTGGAGGGCAGCAGGTTGGGGAAGCCTGCACTGGTGGAACAGCATCCAATTGAGGTGCTCTCTGCTCCACTGATAGTATCTTTCTCACTAATAAAGCTCAAGTTATTTCCCCTGAACCTGAAATCAGTGGACAAGCAAATTTGAGCAGAAGATATTCATAGTTGTACCATTGGCAGTAGTAGCCATCTGCATGTACTTTCTTGCAGCTTTTTGAGATGTGTTATCAGGGGATGGAAATGCATGGTATAGGTAGTCCTGGAACTGTACCACTTGAGAATGCAGATCGGGGGTAGGTGGGTTAAATTTGAATGTTACTTCATGTAAAATAAAAACTTTGCATGCCAGGGAGATGGCTTGGGTAGAACCATTCCCACAGCTTTTCACAAGCAGGGAGTTCTTGCTGTAGAGCATTCAGACATGCAATCTTGCATTTGAATTATCAATTGGTACCATACCATTGGGGCGGTAACACTTTCTGAATTTGTAAATTTTGCCCTAGAATAACCTTGCAGCAGGTTGATGTCTTGCAATTGGGATGGCAGCAATTATTTTCATACAGATTATTTACTGCCCTGATCAGATGATCCGGATCTTTCATGAAAGCTAAATGTTCAGTAAAGGAACAACTTCTAAAGTGCCTAATGACCTAGCCAAAGACTTGTTCCATTGATATTCTTAGATTTCTGCATGCTAACTTGGTGCTCAGTGCATTGCATCTGAGTGTTTCTTGCAAGCACGAGCTTTCTCTTTTAATCCTGCTGTTTTAGCTGTCTTCTAATGAGAATGTCCCCATGACAGAATTTGGCACATCTAGTTGAAGAGAGCAGTAGTTTACACAGCAATCTGTGTTGGATTTCTAGGTGGTGAGTCTCTGTCTGCTTTCCTGGTGTGCCTTTTTGTCTGGCTAAGCAGCTGTAGACGGTTAAGAGAGTGTCTTCACATCAGTGTATTCTCCGACAGCGTCATCCATATTGTCCAGTACTGCTTTGGGCTCTGCTACTATGTTCTGGTGGGCTTAACCGTGTTATGTCAAGTGCCAGTCGATGTCAGGGAAGGTAAGCATCTACTTGAGCAGTTTTATAATAAACATTTTGTTTGTTTGCTTGCTTGCTTGTTTCCTTCCACTGGAGTGAATCAGTCTGGCCTGGTCCATCTAGAAATATAATATATTCTGATCCTTCTCAGAAGTGTGCTATGTATCTACCAAGGAGAAGACTTTTGCAGTGGTGGTGCCCACGATTTTGAACACCCTCCCTAAGGAGGTGCAGCTGGTGTCTCCTTTACAAGGCTTTAGGCACCAAGATAAAACTTACTTACTTACCCAGTCATTTTAAATGTATTTAATACTTTTACATTGTTTCTGTGCTGCCTCTTACTATGGTATATTTTTTTCCCCTACACCAACCTGATGTCTGGATTTGATGAAGGGTGGTATGAAAATGTTTGAAATAAATAATACCCTATTTCTGCATAATTCAGGGAAAGATTACCGGCTCACAGTCTGCTGGTACCATGTCCTAGGTCTCCTGATGTTCATTTGGGCCTCTCTTCATCAACATAGATGCCATGTGATTCTAGCTGACCTTAGAAAAAATAAATCAGGTAAGGTATCTTGCTGCTTGTCTAATCTACTGTGTATATATATATATATCACTAGTAACATTTAGGTGCATAGAACACATGGCAACAGCAGGCCCATGTCTCTTTAAATGCAGATGTATCCAACTCATGTATAAAGTGGGGAAGGGGGTCCCACTTTAAAGAGCAAAATGGGTGTGTGGGTAAGGGGTACTGAATCCTCTTCTCCAGCTGCTCCACTTATTTTCTCCAGTGTGGCGTAGTGGTGAGAGTGTTGGACTGGGACTCGGGAGATCCAGGTTCTAGTCCCCATTCAGCCATGAAGCTCACTGGGTGACTTTGGGCCATTCACCAACTCTCAGCCTAACCTACCTCACAGGGTTGTTGTTGTTGTGAGGATAACATGGAGAGGAGGAGGAAGATTACATAAGCTGCCTTGGGTTCCTTACAGGAAAAAAGACGGGATATAAATATAATAAATAAAATAATATTTTCTCAGTAGCCCCCTTCCCTAGGCACTTTTTCTCAGCTGGCCTCTTAGCTGGGGTCTGGCTGAGGTGAAAGCGATGTAGAGGCACAGATTGTAGGGAGGTAAGTTGTGGGTGGTGGGAGTGTTCAGCACCCCCTGCCTGCACCTGCCTTTTGTTCTTTGTCAGAACCCGCACCCCACTTTTAAAATGATTGGAATAGACCCATGTTTAATGAAACAGGTCTGTTACTATTATGCGTAGTTTGGGCCTGAGCCAAAAGGTTAGAGCAGGGGTGGGCAACACGCAGGCCGCATGCAGGTCCAAGCCATTTTTGCAGGGGTGGGCAACACGCAGGCCGCATGCAGGTCCAAGCCATTTTTGCAGGTGAGTGGGCAGTGCCACTGCTGAATTTGCCACTTCAACAACAACAACAAAACGGCCATTCTGGAACGACACAAGGTGCGTGGGGAACATATGCCTTCTTCTGAATCAGAAACATGTTTCTGGAACCCTCCTGAGGTTTCTACTTGTAAACACTTTGTTTCATCTACTTGTAAACACTTTGTTTCATCCAAAATTGTGTGGGGGGTTTGCTGCCACCATGGCAATTTCAGCATTGGGGGGGTACACCCCTCAATGGGTTCAAGGGTGGCAGTGTGGCCTTCTGACCCCTTGAAGTTGCCCGACCCTGGGTTACAGGGTCTATTTCGAACAACTTTTAGATGTAGTTGTGGATTCATAGTCTACAGCAGGGATCCAAAACAGTCTTTACACGTGTTCAGAGGCACCCCATTTATTCGTATGGTCCCAGGGCAAATGGGTTCTAGCTCTGAATCCTGGTGTTCTGTCACTCACATTAAGCCCTGTGAGCATTAAGCTTGCTTCCTTTGCGGTTGAAGAAAGGAACAGAACTGGCCACACTGAAGCAAGTGCTGACTAGCTGTAAAACAATGAAATTGGGACACTTTGACTTCTTGGATTTCTATCCCTCCTTTTGGCCAAGATGCCCTTGGGTCAGGTACAGTTGGAAGGGGGCCTACTGCCCAATGGGGGGGGGTAGGGTTATAGTTAGTAGGAAGAAAGTGATCTGAACTTTACCCAAGCCCTAGTGTCTACAAAACACACAGGTACTGGTGAAAGCTAGTGGTATTTCAGCCTTGGTGCTCAGCTAGACAAGGCTAGCTGCTGTTTCCTTTTTGTTTTCAGGCAAAGTGGTGAACTTGGCCCATGGCATTCCCTTTGGCGACTGGTTTGAAATTGTGTCCTGCCCGCATTACTTGGCTGAACTACTAATATACATCTCAATGGCCATCACGTTTGGATTGAACAATTTCACGTGGTGGCTGGTTGTGACCTATGTGTTCTTTAACCAAGCCGTGAGTGCTGTCTTGTCCCATGAATATTACCTGAGCAACTTTAAGAACTACCCAAAGTGTCGGAAAGCGTACATACCCTTTCTTCTTTAGGCTGTTCATTTAAAATGACTTGGGAATTCCATCCAGAAGGGAATGGAAATCGGAGGCCTGCAGTGGTCAAGTGGTTGTTATCAACAGAGGATTTGACTGAAATTGAATTGGTGCAGATCATTGGCTTGGGTTTGGTACCCGAGTCGAAGCACACAGCCTCCGAATCAGTACAAGGAGGATCAGACCATTTTCCGAAGCACCTCATCGGGAGCCGAGTTGAATCTGGAGGTCGGTGCTCAAAATTATGCAAATACTGAGGACTGCAGTTGTACATTTTGTTTTGAGAGCTTATTAAGGTTATCACAGTCATGCCAATGGTCTGATCCTAAAATGTGATACAATAGGTCTCAGGATGAGGCCTCCTGCACCAAAGCAACTTTACAAGTTGATAACGTGATATTTCAGAGTTGTGATGCATGCCTGTGCAGGCTTACTTCCTAAGAATGTAAGGATTAGAAGTTCAGGATTCGCAAAAGGCAGCTATGAGGGGAGAACAAACTCTGTCTCTGTTAAGCTGGTGATGCACTATAGTACACACTTAACTAAAGTTTTCCTCAGTGGCCTCTGCACACAGTCACCTTCTAATGGGCAGCACTTAGCGAGACTGGGCATTTCCCAAAGTCCTGACCACCTTTAGGGTCTTCTGCTAGTGTCCTTGGTAAGGCTGCAAGCAGTGTGTGCCACTAACCTGATCAGCCCTGCACAACATGAGAACAAGATTTCTTTTCCAGGGCAGGGGCCTGTAGGTGGAGTGGTGGTCCCAAAGAGATGGCTCTGTGTAGCTCTCTCAGTGAATGCACTCTGCTTCTTGCCAACTATGTCAGCCTTCCCCAGCCTGCTGGTCCAACACATTTGGAGGGCACTGTCCCCAGCAAGCATGGCTAACTCTGGAAATGGCCCTGATAAATGCTTTTACTTCTTAATAAATTACAGTTGACAGTAATGAGAGTTCAGGTGTTTTATTAACAACAACCCCCCTTTGTATGTGGAATTTCAATTATAAATGTGGCAACACCATTGCCATAGGCTGTTCTTCTCCCCCCGACACAGAGCATTGGAAGATGTGCTGTTGGTCAATCCTGCCAATGTCTCACCCCAAGGTACATGAAAATATTTTCACCTGTTTGATCTCTAGGGGTAGTATCCAACAGGGCCACTCCACCTCTTCTGGTTTTGTTATGCTCACGTGACCCACTGCTTGCACAATGGGACTTTGGTGCTTCTAAAACTAACCCCAGAAACTAGCATAAATGCTCATTTCCAGAATGGGACAGGTCAGTGAAGCTGACCTTCCCTGTTTTGGAAGTAAGCATTTCTATTTGTTTTGGGTTATTATTATTTTAGAAGTGCACAAGCAATGGGTCCTGTGAACGCCATAGGATACTACTCTAGAAGTACCTAGAAGAGTAGCAGACTTCATGCAAATAGTCACTGCTAGGGCTGTGGGAACAGAACTTTTTTTCATGAAACTAAGGGTGCAATCCTATGGATGTTTAGACAGAAAAAAGTCTTACAACTCCCAACATTTCCCAGCCAGCATGGCTGGCTGAGGAATCCTGAAAGTTACAGGATTTTTTCTGTCTAAATATCCATAGGATTGCCCCCTAAGTGAACAAAAGCTTAAAGACTTTATGATGTAACAGGACAAAGAAAACTAGGTGACAGGCAGGATATTTCATAACTGACCACAGTAGGTGTTTCCTCTTTCCTTTTCACATGTCGTATGGTCAGAGTTTGTCTGGTGTAGCCGTTACAATGTTTGTATAAAGCTATTTTATACAGAATATTAAGTGTCATATTTACATGTTTAATAAAAGCTTGCACCACCAGTCTGTTTTGAATGAATAAAGTGTAAGCGTGCCCTTCTCAGTTTCTATGACCAAGAAAGAATGAAGTGGGAGGTTAAAGCATTTTTAAAAATACGTATACAGAGAGCGCGAGCAAGACCAAGCAAAATGCTGTGCAGCCAACTCCCTTGGTTAGGAAAATAAAGTGCTATGCCAAGAAAAGCTGACTGCTGTAATTGCATAATGTATGCGTAACTGTCCATATATTTGCACATCATCATCTTGGCTAGTGATGAGCAAGAACAAAGAGGATAGTGAATTCCTGAAAATCCTGTTTGAGATCCATTTCCTCCTCACCCTTGCCATCTTCAGCTATTTTACTAAGTCCATACATTTTCAGGACTTCCTTTGCAAACGGAAGGATTAGAAAATAAAGAGAACAGATCTCATATGCAGAATTCTGTGCTTGGTTGGAACTGCCCTCCAGAATGCCTCTTACATTGTCCAAATCCCACTTTTTCTGCAAAGCCTTTGTCACACAACTCCCTAGTTCCCATGCCTTACCTGCAGGAGTGAGCAACCTGTGGGCCTCCAGATGTTTGGGCGTACAACTCCCATGTACCTTCACCATTGGCTATGCTGGCTAGGGCTGATGCGAGTTGTAGGCCCAAACATCTGGAGGTCCACAAGTTGCCCACCTCTGCCTTACTGTAACTGAGCCTAAGCACTTGTAACTGGAACAACTGCATATTTTATTTATTTACTATATTTATACCCCACCTTTTTTCCTGCAAGGAACCCAAGGCGGCTTACATAATCCTCCTCTCCATTTTATCCGCACAACAACCCTGTGAGGTAGGTTAGGCTGAGAGTCAGTGACTGGCCCAAAGTCACCCAGTGAGTTTCATGGCCAAGTGGGGACCTAAACCTGGATCTCCCGAGTCTCAGTCCAACACTCTCACCACTATGCCACACTGGCTCTGTTTGCTTTGTTTATGTTGTTTGCTCTGCCTCCCTACATTTCCTCTGTGCCTTGAGGCAGGGACCTGGCTTCTTGCACTCTACTGTGCCCACTGATGGTGCTATATAAATAACACTACCAGCTTCTGCATTTGGGTGATGTGACTGTAGAACATAAACGGTCCTTGAATGCAAAGGTCACATCTCATGCTGTTAGATAATTTCCTTAGAAATGAAACGACAAACTTAACTACAGTAGGATATAGTGACTTTGCTGGATTTCAAAAGAACGTTGATTTGAATTAATATGGTCTAATTGCCACTTTGTAGTTGCTTCTGCATCATAAGGTCCCTCGTTGCTACTTCCCTAGTTGGTGCTGCATCACAAGATGAATCCATCTACCTGCCATGTCTTAACAATCTTCTGTCTTCAGGATGATGTAGCTAAAGCAAGTTTTCTTTGGCAGGATTGATGGCTGTTCATGTCAGAGGTCTAAATTAACAGTCATGGGGGAATTTCACTACATTGATAGTTGGTGTTTGGTCTTTTCAGATTCTGGGTCCAACTTCTATCATGACTTCCAACACAGGCCACTTTTTTTCTTTAACTACCTATATGTCTGCCTTTCTCCAAGGGATGTTTGGGGCCCCAGTTTGAATTGTAATTACCGTATCCAGAATAAGATTACCTGGACGATATCTGGAACCTTTCTGGTTATAGAATGTCCCTGGGATGCAGACTAAGGCAGCACTATGGAGAGTCTGGTATTCACCAGGAGCTACTGGGCAGATGTACAGCCCAATCCTAAACATATTTACTCAGAAGTCTGGGAATATTCCGGATTCAATGGGAGTTCAGTTTGTAAACCCTTTCATGTTTTCCTATTGTTTCTTCAATCTTTTTGCTTACCAGGAAAAAAAAAATAATCTGTTTATTATTTATTTATTTATTATATTTATGAATCACCCATCTTGCCAGACATCCGGCCACTCTGAGCAATGTACAATTCAAAAAATACAAGGGGGGGGGACACATACACACAGTATAAAACACAATGAAAAACAGTACAAAACTTAAAAATCCTAACCCACCCCATATTCCCGCCTGAAAAGCCACGTTTTTAATGCACGGCGGAAGCTAATCAAGGAAGGGGCATGGCGGAGGTCACTGGGGAGAGCGTTCTATAAATTGGGGGCTGCCACAGAAAAGGCCCTCCTCCTAGTCCCCACCAGCCTGGTTTCTCTGGCTGATGGGACAGGGAGAAGGCCATCTGTGGCAGATCTTGTTGAGCGGTCTACTTGATGTTGCTGGAGGCGCTCCTTGAGATAAACTGGACCGGAGCCGTACAGGGTTTTAAAGGTCAACGCCAACACCTTGAATTCGGCTCGGCAAACAACTGGTAGCCAGTGCAACTCTTTGAGCACTGGAGTGATGTGATCACGCCGGCGGCAGCCTTTAACCAGGTGAGCCGCTGCATTCTGTGCCAGCTGCAACTTCTGAACCGTCTTCCAGGGTAACCCCACATAGAGTGCATTACAGTAGTCTAGGCGAGAGGAGACCAAGGCATGAACCACTGATGGGAGCAGATGATTAGGAAGGTAGGGGTGCAACTGCCGTATCAGATGGAGTTGATACAGCGCCGCCCGGCTCACAGCTGACACCTGAGCCTCCATGGACAGCTGGGAGTCTAGAATGACTCCCAAGCTGCGGACCTGGTCCTTCAGGGGGAGATGTACCCCATTCAGCACCAGGTCAACATCCCCTAACCTTCCCTTGTCTCCCACCAGAAGTACCTCAGTCTTGTCGGGGTTCAGTTTCAGCATGTTCCTTCCCATCCAGCCACCCACTGCCTCCAGGCACTTAGACAGGGTTTCAACAGCCAACCTTGGTGAGGCCTTGAAGGAGAGGTAGAGCTGCGTGTCATCCGCATATTGATGACAGCGCACCCCAAACCTCCTGATGATAGCTCCCAGCGGCTTCAGGTAGATGTTAAATAACATCGGGGAGAGGATGGAACCCTGCAGCACCCCACAAGTGAGCGGCCGAGGGTCCGAAGCCTCCTCCCCAAGAACTACCCTCTGGTATCTTCCAGAGAGGAAAGACCAGAACCACTGCAATACAGTGCCTCCCACACCTAACCCCTCCAGGCGGTCCAGGAGGATACCGTGGTCAACGGTATCAAAAGCCGCTGAGAGATCGAGGAGGACTAGAAAGGAGCATTCGCCCCTATCCAAAGCCCTCCTCATATCATCCACCAAGGCCGTCTCTGTCCCATGTCCAGGCCTAAAGCCCGACTGGCATGGATCTAAATAATCGGCTTCATCCAAATGTGCCTTCAACAGCCCCCACCACTCGTTCAATCAGCTTGCCCAGAAATGGCAAATTGGAGACTGGGCTAAAGTTGTTCAAATCTTGGGGATCTAAGGAGGGCTTCTTTAGAAGCGGCCTTATTACTGCCTCCTTAAGGGCTGATAGCATCACTCCCTCCTCGAGGGAGGCATTCACTACCACCCTGATCTCCCCACCCAGTTTTTCCCTGCAGCTCATAACAAGCCAGGACGGGCAAGGATCAAGCAAGCAGGTGGTCAGCTTAACAGAAGAAAGCACCTTGTCCACTTCACCAGAAGGAAGAAGCTGGAACTGATTCCACACAACCGGACAGCCACTGGCCTCCTCCCGTTCTCCCACTGTGTCCACGACGCACGGAATCCCACTCCTAATCCGATCAATTTTATCTGCAAAGTGCTTTGCTAAAGCCTCACAGGAGGCTTTAGACTGTTCCAACGGATCCAGAGCAACTGGACCAACCAGGCTCCGGACCACTTGGAACAGCCTCCTGGGGCAGCACTCCACAGACGCGATAGAGGCAGCAGCATAGAAATTCTTCTTTGCTGCCTTCACCGCCACCTGGTAGGCTGAAGATGCAGCTCTGACCTGTGTCCGATCGTCTTCAGAGTGGGATTTACGCCATCGGCGCTCTAGCCTTCTCACCTTCCGCTTCAGAGCTCGCAGCAATGGAGTAAACCATGGTGCCATGCGAGCTCTGTTCAGGCGAAGAGGGCGCTTCGGGGCCACTCGGTCTAATGCCCTGGTGATTGCAGCATTCCAGTCATCCACCAGGGTCTCGACCGAGCTACCATTTGCGTGCTCTAGTTCCCCAAGCGTGTTCAGGAATCCATCCGGATCCATAAGACACCTGGGGCGGACCATCCTAATAGGTCCTTCACCCCTGCAGAGGGGTTGTGGCACCGAGAAATCCAGCCCTACCAGATAGTGATCTGACCATGACAAGGGGGTGGTGGATATACCCCCGATTTCCAGATCATTTCCTCCCTCTCCAGAAACAAAAACCAAGTCTAGAGCATGACTGGCTACATGGGTAGGTCCAGTTGATACAGGGTGCAGCTCCCAGGAAGCCATGGTCTCCATGAAGTCCCGAGGTGCCCCCATGATGGCAGCCTCCGAGTGTATGTTGAAGTCCCCCAGCACCAATAGCCTGGGGGCAGCACACGCACATCAGAGACCACCTCTAGCACCTCGGCCAGGGAGTCTGACGTGCAGCGGTACACGAGCAGAACCCCCAGACTGCCCTTTGGACCCAACCTCCAGTACACGTACTCGATAAACTTGGTCTCCCGGAGAGGGAGTCTGGTAAGGACCAAGGACTCCCGGTAGATAACAGCCACTCCCCCTCCCCGTCCTCCAGTCCTCGGTTGCCTGGCATACGTAAACCCAGGCGGACACAAGGCCCCAAGAGTTGGAGCAGCGGCCCTGTCCAGACAGGTCTCTGTAATACATGCCAGGTCCACACCCTCATCCAGGATTAAGTCATGGATTAAAGATGTTTTTTGGGTAACAGACCTGGCATTACACAGCAGCAAATGCAAGGCAGAAGAAGGAGACACACATCCCCCAGTTATCCCTTGGCTCTGGGCAGGCCTGGAAAGGACAGGAGGAAAGGACAGAATAGCTGCACAAACAATAGCTTTGATTGGTAGTGCTAAGTTCCCTCTGTCTGGAAGCACCCTTAACTCTAATAAGGATCTAATAATGCATTAGGATTGCAGCCTAAGGCATTAACTCCTATTGAATTTCATAGGACTTCTGAATGAATATGCTTAGGATTTTGCTGTTAGAGGCTTTATTGAATACTTGATGTTATGGGGCTTGTAAAAGAGCCTAGAGGCCTCTAGAAAGGCCCAGGCCTTTTCCATATTTTCCAGAACCAGTTCAAGGATCTGGTGTTTTCAAGTGGATACATGAAATGGGTCAAAAACACAAAGTCTACCAAACCTAGCCCAAATATCTAGTTGTATGGAAACTCTTAATGTTCTTCCTTTCACCTCCCTTGCCCTCTTGTTCAGAGAGGTGGTGGTGGTGGTGGTGGTGGTAATAACCATCAGTTGAATGCCAATGTCTGAAGTCCTAAGTGTTCCTGTGGAATTTTCACCTGAGGCATGATGCTGAAGTATTGATTTTACAAAATATTTTAATGATTAGAAGATAACCAATACCCTAGCAGGGGCAGGCAACCTGCAGCCTTCCAGATGTTGGACTACAACTCCCAGCATCCCTGACTATTAACCAGGCTGGCTAGAGCTGATGGGACCTGGAGTCCAACATCAGGTGGGCCACAAGCTCCCTGAAGTGTGTCTCCCTGCCCTATAGGCTCTGCTGGTACAACCCATTTTCGTTGTGCCTGCTCTGTACTTGTTTCTATCAGGGGTCCCCATCTGGCCCCTTTTGGGATTCTCCAGATGGCCCCACCTACTTTACCCCACCCACGGATCATTTGGTGCAGTTTCTCCCCATTCTAAAAGGTTGAAATGGCCCCTCTCCTCAGTTTAGCTACTGGTAGTAAGAGTTTTCAGCTATAATATGCTGCCATTTTGGTCCCACTGCTGTTGCATTTGGCCCCACCCACTGCTGGAATGTGGGCCCTGACAGCTTCTCAGGCCTGTGGCTCATACTGGCTCAGCTTGTCTGAGCGTGGAAAGCTAAGCAGGGTCAGGCCTGGTTATTACTTGGGTGGGAGACCCCTCCTCTAGTTTCCTGCATTGAGCAGGGGGTTGGACTTGATAGCCTTGTAGGCTCCTTCCAACTCTATGATCTATGAAATCTCTGGAATGGAATTTGGTCCTCAGGCTGAAAGAGCATCCCCACTCCTCTATCCTTTGAGGGAAGCCACTGTTTACTTTCCAGAGTGTAACTGCTTACTATAATAACTGAAAATGTATCTAGATTGGTAACAGAAACCCATCTTAGTGGGAGGCTTCGCTTAATTCTCTTTTACACTTGGTGCTTTTCATGACAGGAGCTGGGCTTGATTCCCAAGCAGCCACCTGGCTTTGCTTCAAGGCCTTTTAACACTGGCAGCAATCTGGGTGCAATCAACAGACTTGTAAACAGAAAAAAAATGACCGATTCAAGTTGTTTGGCAAAGGTCTGCAGGCAGGGATGCATGAAAAGACCTCAGCAAATACGCTTGTTCTTACAGCTGTTCAAGCTACCCGTTAGCCAGAGATACAGAATGTTGTTCTGGCTCTAGATCTCCCAAATGCACGGTCAGGAGACACTGCTGAAGTGAACAGGGTTTGTGTCAACAGAGCACTTTGTGCTCTGCAGTCAGAATGCCAAGCTTGCTGAGGCTGCAGTCTTCTAATTGCTTACTTCATCATCATAGTAACAGACAAAGATGTCAGTGTGGGGCTACTTTAGAGCAAGTAGGGTAAGATTCACAGTTGAACTGAGTAACTGTTCAGTCCCAAAATAGTAACTGAAAAGTTTTGCACAGCTAAACTTTCAGCCCAGCCCTATTCATGTTCACCTGAGAGTAAGTCCCACTGGCCAGAATCCAGCTTTAGTCATGAGTAAACAAGCTGTTAACATGTAACATGAATACAGTGAGTATTCATGCCATTTTGGAACACTCTCTGATGGGTAGATTCACACATTCATGTTCATTACTTGATGTCTCATCACTAGATTTGACAATACACTCAGCCTTACACATGGACTATCTCCGTGGAAAACAATCGTGTTTGAGTTGACATCAGGTGATATGAAAGTTCTACTTGTGAGGCTTCACCTGTGAAGGCTGATGCCCATGTAGTAGTCATGATGTTGTGTAACAAACCGGAGAACTTCATAACCTTTCCAAACCATGAAAAATATCTGGGTTGGGGGGAAGGGGGGCACCCTTATCAGAAGGCACACAATAGTAAATTGGTGTTATTCCCTGAACTAATTTGGAAGTGCTAGCAGAATTATTAGGCAGAATTATTGGTCCTCAGTTACTAATTTCTTATGGTAAAAAAAGAGGCAGGGCAGAGGCTACGACAAGAACAAAAACAAAAACCTTTTGCATTGAAGTAGCAGACTTCCAATTATTTTTCTGCTAGTAAAAGTAACCAATAGCACAATCCTATGCATGCCTACACAAAGTAAGTCCCATTGAGTTCAATGGGGTGTACCAGTGCCAGGCAGCTCCAGGTTTTTGAGGGCCCTTGGGCAAGACACCCTTATTCATCATTGATACCACTTGTTTGCTTGCTTGACAGGAAGGGAGCCATTGAGCAAGTAGGCAGTGGCATGGCATCTACTGCAGAGCCTCCTCACCACCATCATTGCCTGGGCCAGGGAAGAGGTAGATGAACAAGCAGGTTGCAATGGTGAAGAGAAGCAACTCCAGGGGGCTCCTCAATAGGCCCCTGCTGGGGTGTAGGCCTTTAGCAGGTGCCCAACCATGCCTAACCTTGACACTGGCCCTGGGGCTCACTCCCAGAAAAGCGAGTAAAGTATTGCAGCCCAACACGAGTATTGCAGCCCAAAACGATTTTTGTAAGAAAGTTGTGGAAATGCAATCTGATGGACGTGTTGCATCACCCACTCACCTCTGTAAACTTTAGTGGAAACGGTTTGAGCAGTTTTGCAACGCATGTGTGAGGCAAGCAAAAAGTATCAGCGGCTAGTAGATACCTAACATTATCAAGCGGCCCTTGAAGCACTTCTTTTATTTATTCACTGCATGAGTTTATCTATTTATCTGAAGAACTTCGCCTCCAAGGAGCTTCTCATGAGCTTATTTTGCCTATACATTTCTCCCATGATGTGATGTTCTGGGTGTGAGATATGAGGCATTACAAATCGTTGGGGGGGGCGGCGGCCGGGAGCATCCAGCCCGCCTCCCTTATCTTGTTCCCCAAATTTCCCCTGGGTTACTGCAGACTTCATCACAGCCCACCTATTTCCACCTCCAGAAAGCCACGTGGAGTTTCTATCAGCGGGATGAAGAGACGGGGGTGGGGGTGGGGAGAAAGGCAGAGAGCGTCACGTGATCCAGGCGAGTGGTTGGCTCTGGCGGTCAGTCTCGCGCTCTCCCGCCCTAGCCGTACAAACTCTGCTTCCTTCTGGACGAAAGGATCTTCTATACCTGCTTATTTCGACGGCAGAGCGAGCGGTGAAGTGCCCAATCAGAGGCGCGGATGTGGAGTAGGGGCGGGCCGTCTCTAAGACTCCAGTGGCGTGGCGGAAAGACGGGGCTGGGTTTGGTTGAGTGCTCAGGAAGAAGGAAGCGGCTATGGCGGTGGGGAAGCGCCGCCTCCGATCTTGCCGCCGCTGCTTTTCTTCCTCCTAGCGAGAGAGGCCGGTTAGGTTCGGGGCCGGGAATGGCGGCACTCACGCGGCTGAGGCCGCTTCCCTTGCTGCTTCTGGTCTTCTTGGCCGCGCCCTTCGCCGCCCCCGAGCAGGAGCCCGGCCAGGACCGAGAGCCGCTGCCACAACAGGAGCAGCAGAAGCCTCCGCCGCCACAGCAGCCTGCGGTGCAAGGGCCAGAGCTTGCCCGGGCCGAGGTGAGGGACGCGGAGGCCGTTCGTTGTCCTTGAATGCCGCTGGAATGGGCTGAAGGGGGGGAGGCATCCTCCACTGAGGACGGCATCAGCCCCTCCCAGCCAGGTGCTCTACAACTCCCATTACGATCGGAGCCAATGGGCAGGGATGATGGGAGCTGTAGCACTACATACCTGGGGGGGAGCACCAGGTTGGGGAGGCTATACACAGCCTTCCCAACCTGGTACTCTCCAGGTCTTGTGGACAACAGCTCTCCTCACCCCTGACCATTGGCCAGGCTGGCTGGGGCTGATAGAAATCGTAGTCGAGGACATCTGGAGGGCACCAGGTTGGGAATGGCTGCTGCACCACTTTCCACAAACGGCCCCGATCCACATGCACAAGACATTCCCCCCCCCCCCCTTTGCGTGCAAAATAACTTCAGGGCATACTCTGGTGATCAGAATAGTGCTGGAGATGCAGGAAAGGCACCTATCCAAATATCCCCGACGATTAAAGACCCCTCTGATCACCCTCTGCCTTAGCAGATTCCTCTCTCAATCTAGGCTGACACGCTGCTCTAGCGTGGCTTGTGTGTACTACGTATATAGAATGGGGAAAAAAATACGTTACATGACTGGGCAGCAACTTTCACTTCCAGTGTATTTTGTAGTTACTCTTTACAGCAAACAGTAAATTGTGGGATAAGGCACTTTGGACTAGTTCGCTGCATGGGATGTGTGAAGTGTTATCAGGGCCATGAGCTTATGGCAGGAACACAGTATTGCCAGTCAACTCCAGGGCTGTCAAAGCGATGTGCGGTTACATAAAATCCAATAATATCAATCAGAATAAAAATATAACCAAACATTCTTTAAAACAGGCCAAAACACTGCATTAATAATCTAAGGTCCTCCTCCAGGTGCCTCCAAGGGAGGCACAAAAGGAAGCAACAAGGGAGAGGGCCTTCTCTGTGGCCCCCCAATTTTGTGGAAATGATCTTCCAGACCAGACCCACCTGGCACCAACATTATTATCTTTTTAACACCAGGTTAAGACCTTTTTCTTCTCCCAGGCATTTGGCAGAATATGATGAGGTTTTAATCAGGTCCTGGATTTTTCTTATTGTTGATTGTTTAAAATTGTTTAGATGTGTGTCTCCGTGTGTGCTTTCTGTTTATATGTTTGTATGTTTTTAAGCTGCATGAGTTTATCTATTTATTTTAAGGTTTTTAATCTTTGTAAACCACCCAGAAAGCTTCAGCCATTAGGCTTTATAGAAATCTAATACAGTCATGCCTTGGATTGAGAGCATAATTTGTTCCGGAAACGTGCTTGTAATCCAAAACACTCTTATATCAAAAAGAAATCCCCCCAAAAAAATTTGTACAGAGATTTTTAATTTAAGCCGTACTACAGTACTTGTATTGCAAGACGTCGCTTGTATATCAAGTCAAAAAATTAAATATTTAAAAATTTGCTTGTCTTGCAAAACGCTCTCAAACCAAGTTACTTGTAATCCAAGGTATTACTGTAAAGGAATGAAAATGAATGAAAACAATTTTAAAAGCCAAAGGCCTGGTGAAACAGTAGTTTTCACTGTCTGTCTAAAACTCAGTATCGATGGACCCAACTTGCTCTCCCTCAGGAAAGAGTTCCATAGTCAGGATGCTGCTACAGAAAAGTATCAGAGCTCCTCTCTCTCTCTCACACACACACACACACACACACCATGTATGTATATATCTATCAACTGTGGACAACCCTTCATGCATTTGATAAACTGGTCTCCATGAAAACATATGGCGCAATAAATCTGTTAGTCTTTTGAGGTGCCATGATGAGACTCTTACTGGGGCAGGATGTGTATCTGGCAAAATCAGGCTATCTGCTTGTTTCTTCAGAGATATCTCTTTGATGGGAACTTTGTTTCACCTACTCAGTATTACCATGAGAATAACCATTACCACCATGCCTGAGGTCCCTGCTGAGGGACTGCCCATCAAATATATCATGCATGGGGGATGGAGAGCAAAATGATTAAAATAGGTAATGAAAGCAAGTGGATATGGCCAGGTATACAGTGCTGACACAACATTGAATGGTGGTATGTGGTTATTGCCATTAGTTTAAAAGTTTAAAGAAGAAATGTTAGACTATTCTCAGAGTGTGGTTAAGAGAGGTGGGAGAAGCATTCAGCCTTGAAGAGAGGTGCCAGTGTTGAGGCCTGTGAGGGGAGCCCTACATCTGCTCTGAAAAGAAGCCCTACTTCATCATCATAAATGTGCAGATTAAGGCTGCTGTTGTTCAACTATATTTTGCATATACCTCGAGGGTGGTTTTTTTGTTACATAAGCTGTACACAAAAGGAGCATGGCCACTGATGGGTGTGAGTGGTGTTAAAAGGTCATAGTTTAAAAAAGACCAAAAATAACTGGCAAGAGATTTTTGCTTCTGATTACATCACTGAAAACAGAGCAAAGTGTGACTTTCAAAAACTCTTAAAGTGTGACATGCTTTATGAGCAGACTTTAATATGTATTAGCACCATTGCTTTCCCTTCCCCTGTGGATTTAGTATTGAGGACATCCTTTTACCCCTTTTAAATTGCCCTAACTGTGCGGGATTAATTGTTGAGTGAGCTTGTGTATACCGTATGTGCTGTAACTAGCATTGTAATGCACTAGAATTAGGGCACAGGAGGGTTTTCCTGAAAACTCTTGCAGGTGTACAGAACTGTGGCTGTCCCCTACCTCACACTTACTTATCTATTCCAATATGAGATAGCTGCAAATGGATTGTCCTGTTGTGTTTTACTATTTCTGCCCGTTACTATCTCTTCATTGAAAGTACAGGCCTCCTGTATCTTTAACAGCTATGTGGCTGTTATTCAGCATGTGTAACTTTTCTTCTTCACCTGCAGAATTTCTGCTTGTCATACAGTTGTGAAAAACACAGGAATAAAACCTGGCCACTTCATTTGCTAGAAGTCTTACCTACTGCAGTTCTGAAGAAACTGTGTCAGCTCCAGGTCATGGGCAGCAAGGGTCCTGGGCTGGAATGCCAGGGATGATGGAGGTGGGAGTAGGCCAGGGGTGAGCAGAATCTAGAAGACAGGCAGAGGTCAAAAAGCACATATTAAGCGAGGTGGGGGCCAGAGGCAGGAGGCAAGTCCAATAAGCAAACAGGGTTCAGGCAAGGGCCAGAGGCAGAAGGCCAGTAAGTAAACAGAGTTCAGACACGTACCAGGCAGAGAAGGACCAGAGGCTAGAAGATTTGATCAAGAGCAGATACAGGTCAAACACAACATAAGGCTCAAGGTTGATTGTTGGAGGCAGGAACTGGCTGCAGACACCATGTAGGCTTGTGTTGCTGTGGCCCTTATATAGGGCCTCCCACCACTCCCAGCTGGTGTGTGTTAATGCACCTGGGAATGCCTATTGGTCGGGGATTGAACCCTGCAAGGAAGTACTGCAGACTGGCCTGTTGTTTCCAAGGTGGCCACCAAGTATCTGTTTTATCTTGACATAGGGGGAGGGGAGAGATAATTTTGAATCGTGCTTTTGAGAGTCTTCTCTATTATATAAGAGGTTAGAGAGGGTCTGGTTCATTTGTCTTTCTCCCTCGGTGCTCCCACTCAACAAGTTATGCCGCCCAGTTTTTTCTTCCTTTTAGTTAACGGGCAGATAACCCTCACAGACACTTCTCTCTCCTCTCACCTTATCATTTGAGAATGTCTAATCTTCTAGCAATTACAGCTCTTCTGTTCTCTTTTGATTGTGGCTCTGCAATATTTTTGCTTGGTACAGTGAAAATTATGGCGGTCAAATGCTCCCAACAGTAGTATTCCATAGGGGAATATAAACATTCTGTATTAGAACATGTTTAACCCAGCATAATACTAAGAATAAGGGCAACAACGTTTCCCTTATTTTTGGGGTGGTGCGGGGGAATTTGTTGTGTGACAGTTGCAGCAGTGCTCCCTGAGATATGATAGCCAGTCGAGGAAATAAAGTCCTAGTCATCTCCAGTCTGTGCTCTTCCCACTACTGTAGCTCTGAGAAACTGAAATGGCAGAACTTATTTCATAAGCCTGGCTTATCTGTGGAGAGGAGCGTTGTATGACTGTTAACTTACATGAAGGAGGTTGCACAAATTGCATGTGTGAACTTGCCCTATGTCTGCTATGGCCCAGTTGTTACTGATAATGTAGGTATGTCCTTAAGCTATTATTAAATTGCATGTCTCCTAGCAAGCCTCACATACGGTAAATCAGGGATAAAGGTTGTAGCTCTCTACTTGATGGAGGTCCTGCTGAGAGAATATATGTGGCATCTTGTTCTCCAAGCAGAGGGGGAAGCCTTAGGTAATAGCTACCGTATGTTAGATCTGTTGGGAAAGTAGGAAGAACTACCGTATCTACTATATTCGTAATATTAGTTTTCAGGCTACTTTATTGGGAAAATATAACCTTTCCTAAGTTAAAGTTCATTTAAAATAATGTATAACACATATGAAAGATTCTTAGGGCTGCTTTGTACTTTATACTGAAATCGTGTTTATTGATATGCAGTGGGCTTGCTGCAGGAAACACCAACGTGTTGATAACAGATATACTTCTCAATTGTCCATGGCTCCTCAGCATGAGTATTTAAGGATGCATGGGTATTTAAAGTTGTTCACACTCTGTGTGTGTTGCAAAAACACCAGTGTAGCCATAGCAAGCAATTGCTGCCTAAAATATCAAGTGGCCTTTAGAAATATAATTGGTAGGGGTCCATTTGTAGGATTGAGATAGATGCATAGCATGTGTGTAGCACAACTTGGCATTGTGGTGATGATGAGTCAGACTAGATATCCCAGGCCACTGTGACCCCTCAGCAGCCTTGAAGGGTGGATAGGTTTTTGTGATCTTGTTGATACAAGGTAAATAGCAGCAGTTCAAATTTTGTTAAGATAAACATTCTTTTCTTCTACATGTTTCTACTGATAACCAACTAATCAATGTTCTCCTGAACATGCATGGTGGTTTCTGCTTCCAGAGAATATAGTAACAATAAATTGTCCTTTTGTGAGAATCAGCTCATTGGTCAATTGATGGATAGTCTGCTATAAAAGTTTTCCTAAGTGCAGCTACTGTAAAGCAATATTGATCTTTTTAAATTCCTGACATTCTGTTTTAGTGAACTGAGAACCGTGCCACAATTTCCATATAGCTCTATAGCTGTTCAAGAGCTCTTGTGACGCAGTTCAAACTTACTCACTGTAACATTGAAAATACCATTGATTGTAGTCACACATTCCATTAATCAAAGGTTTCATTAATACTTCTAACACAGAAGGGATAACTTCCCTCAAACTAAAAATAACCCTGTTTTATTCATGAGGTGAAGATAGTGAGGTTAAGAGAAACTAATAGTGTAAAAGTTAAAATTGCTACAGCAATGTAAGAATGATCAACATTAGTTTCAGTATTGCTGATCAAATAACAGAAGATGTGATAAAAAGAAACTGAGATCCTGTGGCCCCAATCTGTTTCCCCTTCAAAACAAATGTGATTGAAAGCTTTTTGAGCAGCTTAAACATGAAATAACTCTTCTGTTTGGAAAATATAGCCAATTAGTCTAAGCAAGCTTGGAGATGTTGCTGTAAGAATTATCTTTATCTACAAAAACTAGCTTTTTATGTTGCTCTTGATCCTCCACTTTTACTGATGGTTGAGTCATCAGTGACAAAGGGCTGACAAGGTGAAACATGTTCTATGTACTACCTGAATGCCAGCGAACTTGAAGTTTTAACATGGAAAGCCTTATGACTTATTATGTTAAAACTTATTACTGCATATATCAAGAGTATAAACCTTACCAACTGTCTTAATTTACCTGGAGCTCTCTGGATCTTTTCCCCATCTGTGTTAGAATATACTTTCACAAGGTGCATTTAAGGATCATGTATCATTGGGCGTAGTGGTTAGAGTGTTGGACTGGGACTCAGGAGATCCGGTTTCTAGTCCCCGCTCAGCCATGAAACTCACTGGGTGACTTTGGGCCAGTCACTGACTCTCAGCCTAACCTACCTCACAGGGTTGTTGTGAGGATAAAATGGAGAGGAGGAGGACTATGTAAGCCGCCTTGGGTTCCTTGCAGGAAAAAAGGCGGGGTATAAATATAATAAATAAATAAAAATAAAATCCAACGAGATGCTTGCACCCCCGCCTGTTCTATTCTACCCCACCAATTGTGTTGCACTTTAGTGCTTCTGGGGCAACTCAAAACGAGCAGAAGCTCTCATTTCTGGAAAGAGGCAGATTGACGGAGCTCACATAAGGGAGCTCTGCTGATTTGCCTCCTTCCAGAAATGAGCATTTTTGCTTGTTTTGGGGCTATCCCTAGGAAGTGCTAAATCTCCCTTGTGTAAGCAGAGTCCCGCTTGTGCAACACAGTCAGCAGGACCTACCTGCTTGCACAATGGAATTGGTGGGGTGGAAAAGAATTGGTAGGGATGCAAGCAAGCACCCTATTCGATACTGCCCTATGTTTGAGCAATATGATACAGCTTAGTAATGTGACTGTTGGATTCAGAGGGGCAGAGTGGATGATGGATGGTACTTGCTCTGCTCTTTGTTTCAGTGGGACACTTTGTGGCAACTTACAAAGGATGTTGGGCTAGAATCCCAGATCCCCAAAGGAATGTCTGGCATGAGACCTAGGTATCTTCTATATCAGCCTGACCATACATAGAAGTCATCTGCCATTGCTCTTCTCTGAGTGCCCCCTCCGCCAGAGGTGAAGTGGGTGACGACCAGACGGGGGACATTTTTAGTTGTAGCACCCATTTGTGAAACTCCCACTGCAAGGAGAGACTCACCTTTTCAGCAAAGGGTTTCTTATTCTCCAGGCTTTTAAAATGCTTTTAAAGGCTTTTAAAAAGGCTTTAAAAACTTTTAATCTATTGATCTAGTTCTCTTGCTGCTTTTAAGTACTGCTGTTTTCAGTACAGTATTGTTTTTATTTAATGTTGCTGTTTTTGCTGTATACTCCTCTGGAATCTTATAATGAAAGGTGCTCTAGAAATTCGTAAACTAGAGTGAGTGACAAATCTGGGACTGCCAAGGTGATCAAAAGGTTAGATGTGAAAGGAGTGTGACGTAGAGGTATGCCGAAACTGTTCAGGGTAATTGCAACCTGGCTTTGTAATAATGGGGACCAGTGGCAGCTAAGGGTAAAATGCCACCAAAATGTAATGTGAAAATCAGCAGAGTACAGGTGACTCAAAGTCTGAAGGGCAAAATACCTTCATACTTCATATTTGCTGGGTTGTCGTCAAAGATGAATCATGACTGTGTAATTAAAACATTAAATATTAACCAAAGTGCTAGGACACGGGGAAAATATGCTGAAGTGTTTAGAAGTCTTGAGGTCCGATTTGAAGTAGCATTTGCGTATTTACTCAGGTATGTGTAGCAGAATACAAAAAGTGGTGTGAGAAGTGTGTCTCTACTGTTCATCTAAAACTAGTCAATAAATTGCTAGGTGAACAGAGTTGTGCTGTAGCCGAACACACTAACCACTGGACCACACTGTTCTTTTATTATCTGTTGGTGCTTATCTGGCATTAGGTATGTTATTTCCCCTTTCCCATTTACAGGTTGGTAAACCTGGAAATTAGTCCCATTTCAGCTATCTAAATGCCACCATCTAAAACTCTTGGATATTTGATTACTTTAAGTTAATGATGTGATTGTTATCACATCAGTATTGAAATGCTGACAGTGACAGTTGTGGGAATTTTTTGACATCATTTGAGGGATCCAGTGGGGTTGTTCTCATGCAATGATAACCCATCAGTTGGGTTGTCATGCAGGAGTGGGAGAGAGCAGGTGTGCTGTCTGCAGTGCACCCGCTTCTTCTGCTTTTACTCCACAACCTTCGTAAGTTGTGGAGTGTAATGTCCGAACACAGACCACTGGGTGGTTTAACCCATGAATTGCCAGGGCCACCCTGAAGTGAGTGAGCTGCCTCCCGCGTGCTTGCCTCTTCCGCTTTGCATCCTGTTTATCAAACCACCCAAGAATGCCCTGTTCCTGGGTTGTTTGATGCAACATCTGAACCTGCGTTGCTCAGGAAGAAACGACCCAGAGTTTTAACTCAACAACAAATCATAGGTTCAAACTCTGGGTTGTTTGTCTCTCAACAACCCAGAGTGTTGGGTTCGGACATTGCATCAAACAACTCAGGAAGGGGGTGTTCCTGGGTTGTTTGATAATCAGGATGCAAAGCATAAGCAGCAAGTGTTCGGGAGGCAGTGTGCTCACTCACTCTAGGACAGCCCCAGCAATTCATGGATTAAACAACCCATGAATTGCCGTTACGTTGTTGTAGAAATATTAAACTGCGCCATAAACACTTCGAAATGGCGCCGATATCCGGAGACTGGAAAGCCCCGACAACCAAGGCAGATACATACAGGGGCTAGCAACAGACAGAAGCCCCAATCAGGTTGCAGTAAAACAGGGCACAAGTAAGGCTTACCCAGTAACATGCAAGCGCAGTAGAGAAAAGTGTTTTGCTTATCTAACCCTTGTCCAAGCGGGGCGAGGCTCTTCCCTATCTTGTCAGTCCGGTGTGCCTGGCCTGCGGGGAATTGCCTTGGGTGCACTCAATAAAGCTTTGGAACAAAAGTCTTGCCTTTGTCTTCTCTGGCTGCTGATGGTTGGACCAAACCCAAATTTCAGGACCACTGTTAGTGTCCAGCTTACAACAACGTGCCTAGGGATGTAGCCGAGCAGCCCGTCAGACAGGAGCAAAGCCCGAACTGGGCCTGCTCGCATCCGACGGGCTGCTCGGCCACGCGCGCGGGCTTACCTTCAGGCTCTGCGGAGAGCCTGCCTCCCCGTCCACTGGTCCCATCGCGTTACTTCCGGTGCGGAGGAAGTGACGCGACAGGACCCTGCTCCGGTGCGCTGGACCCCCGCCCGCGCTCTGTTTTTGGCTGGGGAAACCAGGGCAACAGGGCTGTTTAAGCCCTGTTGCCCTGGTTCCTCCCGCCAAAACAGAGCGCGGGCGGGGATCCAACGCGCTGGTGCAGTGGCGGCGGCAGGCGCACAGGACCAGGTAGGCGGGGAGGGTCCTGGTGGCGGGGGGGTCCGGTGGCAGCGGCGGGGGGTTTCTCCGGCGGCGGCACGGACAACACTCCGCACCGCTCTGAAGAGCGGGATCGGGCCGCCGCCGCTCGCGGAGGGCCGAGCCCGGAGCGACCCTCCAGCTGACTCCAGGCTCGGCCCCACCACTAGCAGACCTGGTCTCTGTTGCTGTTGCAACAAACACGGATGTTCTTCTGGTACATAATTGTAGTTCTGCAACACATCTCTCAGGTAGAGGAGTTGACATAAGCCTCTTAACATGAAACATCTTCTTCAAAAAATTAAGTTTCTCTTTGTTGCATTATCGAGTGCCTTTACCCTAAGGAAGGGACAAAAAATTGGCTTTTTAAAAAAGTCTTCCTCTTGTAAAGAAGCCAGAATTTTAAATGAAGCTTAATTCTGAATCAGCAGAATGAAAGGCTAGAATAACGGAATACTGCATATGCTGTGTGAAGTCTTATATCTGTATCCATATATCACAAGCAAACAGGCTCATGCACTTTATTTGAGTAGCAAAATTGAAAATGTTTCATTTGTCAGAATGAACATACCCTTCTACTAAAGTTAGGATTCCTGGGACTTCTCTTGCCCTCACTCCTTTTTCCCACTGGCAGCTTTTCACAGCTTTTGGCACCTTCTAGAATTTAGGGAGGCATCCATAGTGTGTTAGCTTGTGCTTTGGCTTTTGGCTTGGGATGCGCGCTAGTGTCCAAGCAACCTAGAGCCCCAGAGCAATGTCTGTCGCATTAGAAGCCCTGTGACTAGAAGGACGTGTGTAAGCTTATCTTTGCCTGTTTGCTGATAATCTGCATCCATATTCCAACTTTGTATTCAATAAACTGTGTATCTTTCACACAAGTGGTTTTGCCTCTTTCTGATTATCCTTGGATCCAGGGATGGGGACTCAGACTCGACGACTCGACTCGTGAGTCGGACTGAGTCCCCCCTCTGACTCGAGTCCCAATATTTTCAATGGGACTCGAGACTCGACTCGGGACTCGAGACCAAGGACTCTGCCACCGCCGCCCGTAACCGCCGCCGCTCATCTCACCGCCGTCGCCGTCTCACCTCGCCGCCATCGCATGCCGCTGCCGTTCACCTCGCTGCCTGCAGCCGCCGCTGCTCACCTCGCCGCCGTCTCACGCCACCGGCACGCAGCCGCCGCCGCCATCGCACGCCGCCGCTGTTCATCGCTGCCTGCAGCAGCCGCCGCTCACCTCGCCGCCGTCTCACCTCACCGCCACCGGCACGCAGCCGCCGCCGCACGCCGCCGCTGTTCACCTCGCCGCATGCCACCATGCCGGTCCCGTCATGTCACTTCCGGCGCAGCGGAAGTGATGCGACGGGACCCTGCTCCGGCGCGCTTGGCCGCCGCTGCTCTGTTTTTGGCGGGGGGAACCAAAGCCTGCCAAAAACAGAGCGGCGGCGGCCAAGCGCGCCGGAGCAGGGTCCCGTCGCGTTACTTCCGGCACGGTGGAAGTGACACGACGGGGGCGGCGTGCGGCACGTGCGGCGGCGGGGCAGCGGCTAGGTGAACGATGGCGGCGTGCGACAGCGTTGGCTGCGTGTGGGTGGCGGCGAGGTGAGACGGCGATGGAGACGGCAGTGAGGTGAACGGTGAGGCAGCGAGGTGAACGGCGAGGTGGCGGCGAGCAGGGAACGGCAGGAGCAGGGACGAGGGAAGGTGGTAAGGTAAGTGGTGGTGGCGGCGGCGGTGGCGGCCCATGGAGGGAGCGGGAGGGTCTCCGCGGGAGGAAGGGCAGCTCTTCTTCCTCTTGCGGAGACCCTCCCGCTCCCTCCATGGGCCGCCGCTTTGGGAGTGACTCGGGACTCGAGTCACCATTTTGGCCCTTGGACTCGAGACTTGACTCGAGACTCGGGTCCAAAGACTCGTGACTCGACTCGTGACTCGAGGCCAAGGACTCTTCAACATCCCTGCTTGGATCTAAATTGAGATACCCTTGACTGGACCAGGCCCTTGGGATAATACAGTAAAATATAATCTTCCATGGAAATCTGATAAGGAAATTTATGGTTTTACGGGCGGGGAAAAGTTAAATCTTTTTGTTTTGTTTTTCAGAAAGGGCCTACTCCGGTTGCCCCAGTCAATTCTGTCAGTGAAGACTCTCCAGATAAGACTAACCTGGGATTTATCCATGCATTTGTGGCTGCCATATCAGTCATCATTGTCTCTGAACTTGGCGATAAGACTTTCTTTATTGCAGCCATCATGGCAATGCGCTACAACCGCTTAACAGTTCTGGCTGGTGCTATGCTTGCCTTGGGGCTGATGACCTGTTTATCAGGTTAGTGCTGTGGCTTCTCTGTCCAAAAAGCGATACTCCTGTGTGGGGAGAGCCGCACACAGCTAGAGCTTGCTTTTGTGGTTTTACAACTGCAACAGTTTGTGCTACTGAAAAGAGATGTCACAGTAGTTCAAATAATGACTTGTGCCTCAATAGAAAGAACTGCTGCTGTAAGAACATCAAAGCTGTGCAATTGTCTTATGTATATGCATAGGTTGCAACCAAAGAACCAATAACTACTAACATAGGGCAGTATCCGGTACTGCCCATGCACCAGTGAGACCCACCGTTAGTGCAATGGGAAGTTAGTGCTACCTAAACCAAGCAGAAACAAACCAAAATGGAACAGGTTGGTGGAGCCAGCAGAAGGGAGTTCCGCGGACCTATCCCATTCTGGAAATGAGCATTTTGGCTCATTTCCGGGGCTGCTCTAGAAAAGCTCACTTCCTGTTGCATTAGCGGTGGTTCCCGCTGGCACAACGCAAACAGCAAAGGCTCAGTTAATGCATTTACTTTCAGTAAAACTTGACCATTGTTCCTTAGTTACATGTATAAGGTTGTTTTTTTTAAAGGGCTAGTTTCAACCGTAATGTTTAATAAGCAGTTTAATAATGTTTAATAAACAGTTTTGGGCTTCTTCAGAATAAAGTCTATAGTGTATACATTAATAATTGAGATAACAACCAACTTTTATAATCTGACATATACATTTGAGCTTCCTTTGAGTGCATGTAACACCCTTCTGCATTAGTGCTGTTCCATCTATTCCCAGGAATTTCTACTATTCTGTGTAGGCTTCTAAATGTCACAGAATGTGATGCTAAGCAACAAATTGCACACAGGAGGAAAGTGCACACACAGGTGTGTTGTAGTGGTACGTGCTATGCTCGCAAATTACAGACACAAAGTGCTGGACACTACAGCTTTACTCCCCGCCCCCAGGAAAAATTCCTGTGGATCCCCGTGGTTCCAGGATCATTTCCTGTCCTCTCTAGTTAAAGGGTCTTGGGTTGCAGGCAGCATCTTAAGTACATGGCTTACAAAATACATTGTGAGCACGAAGAAAGGAGAATCCAGTTGTTGCCTTGCTAGGTGATAGGTCTGCTACATACCGTATTTTTCCGTGTATAAGACGCCCCCATGTATAAGACGACCCCCACTGGGCAGTTTCGCAACCGCACGGTTCTCTCCTCGGCTTACTTCCGTGTATAAAACGACCCTCAATTTTTGGTCTTAGGAAAAAGTATAGTCTTATACATGGAAAAATACTGTACCTAATGTATTGCATCAAATCCAGTAGAGGGAGAGAGAGGGCAAGTTAGAGATCTAAAAGAAGGTGTATTATTGAAGTTGCCCACACAGGGACAGGATGAGGGAATTCCTGAATTAATAGCAAATCCAATTCTCACCCTGCAAACTGAGTTCTTTTAGGCAGAGAGAATAAGCAAGGTCTACTTCACAGGTAACCTGAAGTGTTTGCTTTTCCATCCTTAGTTTTATTTGGCTATGCTACCACAGTGATCCCCAGAGTCTACACCTACTATGTGTCGACGGCACTGTTTGCCATTTTTGGCGTCCGAATGCTTCGGGAAGGCCTGAAGATGAGTGCAGATGAGGGCCAGGAAGAGCTAGAGGAGGTTCAAGCGGAACTCAAGAAGAAAGACGAAGAAGTAAGTTGAAGTATATAGAGAAAGTGAATCCACTGAGGAATACCTTAGTGAAATCGGGAAGACAACAGAAAGCACATTGCTGCTTCACTGGATTTCTTCCTAGTTAAGAATTGATCCAACAGGTACACAGTTGATAAGAACCTGCTTCCACTGCTCTTGGATTGTGGTTGCATAGCAAAATACATCCTCTAATGTCGCTTATAGTTTTAACAACTTTCAGAATTGCTTCTGTGCTTCATTAACCTGGTTATTTCTGAAATCACTAGTACAGATTAGAATCAGCATTCCACTTTCACCCCCATGTTAAAGTCTGATTACTCATACCATATATGCTTTAGAATAGATACATTCTGTTTCCATGTCAGGATGGGAAAAGGAGGAATCTTTTAAGTCCTGGATAAGCTTCAGTATTTATTAACCTACAATTGCTAATGAAGATAAGTCACTATGCCTTTCCAAGCGATTTTGGAAGAGTGGAAAAGCTGAACTAAATGGTCAAACTTTGTGATAAATGCTGCCTACTGAATTGGTGGTGTGTAAACTTAATGTAAATCTGGCAATAGCTGTATATATGTGGTATATACTCCTGGGAGGTGATGTTAGTTTTCATTGTTTTCTGACATCTGCCTTTTGTTTCTAGCTGCAGAGAACAAAACTGTTAAATGGGCCTGGAGATGTGGAAACAGGAACAGGCCCCAGTGCCCCTCAGAGAAAATGGCTACATTTTATTTCTCCAATTTTTGTGCAAGCTTTTACTTTAACATTTTTAGCAGAATGGGGCGATCGCTCTCAGTTGACCACAATAGTTCTGGCAGCAAGAGAGGTAAGTGAAATGTGTAAGAAATGTACATTATCAAAGAACAGAGAGAACAAAATTCTTAAGATCTAATTAGATACAGAGGGCAGTATCCAATGCGACACTACCGCTAACGTAAACTACGTTGTGCTAGCACAAGCAACCTCTAGTGCACCACCAGTGGCATTTGATGCAACACACCCATCACACCAGTTAGCAAATGCAATTGGTATTGTGTTAGAGGTTGCTTGTGCTAGTGCAACATAATTTCCGCTAGCAGTAGTGTTGCATTGGATACTGCCGAGTCAGTTTATGTCATGACTCATTGGGGAATGAGTCTTAAACAGCATAGTGGTTCTCTTCTCTTGGGCTCTTGCTTACAGTACTCATGGTTTTAGTCCATTTTTAAAGGCAAAGCTACAGTATACACTAACCCGGTTCACACATAACACTAACCCATGGTTTAGTTAACCCATGTTGCCCTATCCAGGGTTGTCTGGCAGATCAAACAAACCGTGGCTTGTTTTCTTAATTCATGGGTTTGTGTCCCTCCTCACCTGCTCCCTCCCTGTATCTCAACTGCCTTTGTGGTACTGTAGTACTGGCATGTAAAGGGGCTGTGGTTTGTTTTACCGCTCTTGCCTGCCACCTCTGTAGCCTGGTGAAGCAACCCATGATTCTGGGTTCCCATGTAAGAACAACCCATGGTTTAAACAACCCAGACTTCACAACCCAACCACAAACCATATGTTCTCTTTCTGCGTTGTTTGTGGTTAACAAACCATGGTTTGTTAGCGTGGCTATGTTTGCACATCGTGACAACCCAGAATTCAACAACCCATGGGCTAAATAAACCATGGGTTAGCATTATGTTTGAACCAGGTCACTCTGTGCTATGTAATTTAACACCTTTGGGAATCTCCTTTTCTTGCTCTTTTCAGCTCTGAGGAATAGTGGGAACTACAGTTGACAAATTGCTTTGAGAACTACTAGCTAAATAGATTTCATATTGGTACATTTCATATCTTCAATAGGCTATTCTGTATGTTATACTTTGGGATGTAATTCTACTACTTTTTAAATATCTAATCTAAATCACAGCCATCTACTCCACAGTTGGTAATCCAGGTGCTGCTGCTACTTAGTTACAGTTATAGCCTTCCAATTTGGCTCGCTTACAGAACCCTTTGTAGCTTCAGATTCTCGTGCCAATGTGCTTGGCAGTAGAGCCTAAAGAAGTTATGCGATGGCAGAATCTGTCTGGTCTTTGCAGCAGGCAGCCAGGGATGTCTTGCTTGTTGGCCGTTGTTACACCTATGAATGGAGAACAAAGAAATAGCTGGGGGAAGAGAAGAGAAGAGGCCTGTGTTAAGTAAAGCCATTTAGAAAGTATACAGTGATGCTGCTTTAGTTTGCACGTTTTTATAGCTTCTTACTTCGTTGCAAGTTTCTTTGAGAACTAATTTTAGTGAAAAAGCTTTGTACTCTATGTTGCCTTTACTTTTTTTAAACTAGAGACAGACACTATTTGTGGCTTCCAGACTGGTCCAAATCAAGGCCCTGCTGGGTCCAGGGCTAGTAGGCTGTAATGAGGCCCCCTACTCCACCCCCAACATTGAACTCTCACACAAAATTTGTGCATTCACGCACACAGTCAAAGAAAACTATGTCCAGAGATTTTCTTAAGGAAAATTTACAACTGTGCTCTGTGGGACGTGATCTTTCTGCTACAACACACCTGTGCATTTTCCTTGTGTGCATGCACACTTTGCTGCTTAGAGTTATATTTCTTGACATTTGAAAACTTACACAGAGTGGAAGTAATGCAGAAAAAAAGTATCTTCAGCCTGGGGAGAGTTTTGCTGATCTGACTTATCTTCTCCTGCTTCTGGTAGGGCCCAGGGATGAGTCCAAAAGGTAGCAAGGTTTAGCAGGCACTCCCCGGAATCTACTTGATATGGAGCAATATACAAATACTGTAGATGATGATGATGATGATGCTAATAATAATAATAATAATAAATAAACTTATTATATTTATACCCCGCCTTTTTTCCTGCAAGGAACCCAAGGCGGCTTACATAATCCTAATCCTCCTCTCCATTTTATCCTCACAACAACCCTGTGAGGTAGGTTAGGCTGAGAGTCAGTGACTGGCCCAGAGTCACCCAGTGAGTTTCATGGCTGAGTGGGGACTAGAACCAGATCTCCCGAGTCCCAGTCCAACACTCTCACCACTACGCCACACTGGCTCTATATAATTAAATATATTATATTTAATTATATAATTAAATATATAATTTAATATAATTAAATTAAATATATTTAATATAATATATTTTAATATATTATATTAAAATATTATATTAATATAATATATAATATTTCGTGCTACTCAAACTTTTGAGCACAGATCCTATATAGCATGGATTACTTTTTAGAAAGCCTACAGGTACTTAAAGAAGCCTCTTTCACTTGCTCCCAGGATCAGGAGTAGGGATGAGCCTGTGTAGGGGGTGCAGTGCAGGCAACTTCCACTGCAGTATTTTAAAGCACTGCTTAACAACCCAGAGGCTCAAACTACATTTGCCCTATAAGAACACCCCTATTCACAACAGTAGAGCACAACAGGGAATTTGCAATGATTTCCATGTTCTTCACTGCTTTCTTAGAAGAAGCCAGATGTGGGCAATGTATAGGAGTGGTGGGGAAAGTGGGGCCCTCGATGTTTTTGGACTGCAACTTCCATCTGTCCTAGCCAATGGAGGGGGATGATGGGAATTGCAGTCCACGATCTGGAAGGCCACAAGTTGCCCACCCCTGGTTTAAATTTTACAGTGCTTCCATTCCTACAGCAGAGATGGGTACAGTAATACCTCGGATTACGAGTAACTCGGTATACGAGCTTCTCGTAAAACGAGCAAAATTTTATCATTTGTTTCGATTTGGAGGACGAGCATGTCTCGGAACACGAGCCACACGCTGTGCCCCCGACTAGCACTTAAAGTGCCAGCTCCCCGGCTTTGCCTAGCCGGGAGGGAGCCCCATGGAGGCGAGGCGCGGCCGCTCACTCTGCGGGCGCCTCGCGCTGCTGCGCCGGCTCCCTGCCTGGGAGCCCCATGGAAGTGAGGCCGCTCGCTGTGCAGGCGCCTTGCGCCCCTGCGGCGGCGCCTTGCACCGCTGCGCTGGCTCCCTTCCCGGGAGCCAGCAAAGCACCCCATGGAGATGAGGCGAGGGAGCCGCGTCGCTCGCTCTGTGTGCGCCTCGCGCTGCTGCTTTGCCTGCTTCCTGCCTGGGAGCCGGCAAAGCGGCAGCGCGAGGCACACACAGAGCGAGAGGCTGCGCCACGCCTCCATTGGGCTCCCTGTCAGGGAGCCCAATGGAGGCGAGTGAGCAGCCACTCGCTCTGCCTGCGCCTCGCGCTGCCGCTTTACTTGCCAGGGAGCTGTGTGGAACTTTGCCAGGGAGCTGCGTAGAGGCGTTCCCGCTGCTCCCTGCCTCTTCCAGCGGGGGCTCACCTCTCTGCGAGCCGCCTGCGCTGCTATCGCCGGTCCCGTCGCGTCCCTTGCTGCTCCAGAAGTGACGGGACGGGAACTGCAGGGTCCCGTCGCGTCACTTCCGGGGCAGCAAGGGACGCGATGGGACCGGCGATAGCAGCGCGGGCGGCTCGCCGAGGAGGCGAACCGCCCCTGGAAGAGGCAGGTAGCAGTGGAAACGCCTCCACTCAGCTCCCTGGCAAAGCTCCACGCAGCTCCCTGGCGAGCAAAGCGGCAGCGCGAGGGTCCCGTCGCGTCACTTCCGAGGCAGCAAGGGACGCGACGGGACCAGCGATGGCAGCGCGGGCGGCTCGCCGAGGAGGCGAACCACCCCTGGAATAGGTAGGGAGCAGCGGGAATGCCTCCATGCAGCTCCCTGGCAGGGAGCTGGCAAAGTGCTTTGCCGGCTCCCTGGCACAGAGGCGCGGCCACTCGCGCTGCGGGCACCTTGCGCGCTGCCGTGCCGCTTCCCTGCCCGGGAGCCGGCATGGCAGCGCGCGAGGCACCTGCAGAGCGAGTGGCTGCGCCGTGCCTGCCCTCCACGCACCATTTACTCACTGCTTTGCAGGCTCCCTCCAGGGGCTCCCTGCCAGGGAACCAGCAAAGCAGTGAGTAAATGGTTGTGGAACAAATCATCTGAGTTCCTATTATTTCTAATGGGAAAACTCGCTTTGATATGCGAGTGTTTTGGATTACAAGCATGGTTCTGGAACGAATTATGCTCGTAATCCAAGGTATTACTGTATTTAAAATGGGTTGGAAAAATACTCATTGTTTCCAGTTCTCTCTCTGCCATATCATTCACCTCTCTCCTTAAATAATCGTCCTGTTTTGCTTCATCCCAGGAAACAGCTGTTCAGTGAGATCACCCTGGTCATTAACCCTAACTTTTGATGTGGCTGACAATACACTCTGCATGTGGTGTTACCTGTTTATGCCCCTTGAAACCATTAATACCCCCTCCTTAAGAAACTGCTGTTAAGTCCTGTAGGTTTCAACTGTACTGGAAGTTTATCTTGTGTATTTGCACAGGATCCCTATGGTGTGGCAGTGGGTGGAACAGTTGGACATAGCTTGTGTACCGGCCTAGCTGTGATTGGAGGAAGAATGATAGCACAAAAAATCTCTGTTCGGACTGGTAAGTAAGCTCTTTGTAAGGATAGTGGCTTGTTTAATCCTGACAAACTGAGGCAGAAGGTGGTTCAATCTTAGAAGCTAGTTTGCCGCTAAAAGCAATCTGTGTGTGTCTGTGTGTGTGTGTGTGTGTGTGTGTGTGTCTAGAGAGGGAGAGAGAAATATATCTTGGATAGATATAAAGTATATAAGTGAGGTACTGTGGTTAACTTATGTGTGCTAGAGGTCTGCATCAAAAATGACTCACCTTCATGAATACTCAAAAATGCACCAGCCATGTGCATGCTTGTACTCAAAGCCACCAGAAAGGAATAATATACTGCCTGCATACTGCTAATAGTATAATTTTAATGTCTTCCTCTTCTCTCCCCCCCCCCCCCAAATTTTATTGTGAGCTGAATTACTGGTACCTGAAGAATAACAATTTTACACTAGCAGTATTGTAGTTGCTTGAAATCTGATTATGTGGCTGCTTTAGTGTTCAACAGTTCCTCACACATTTGCATCAATTTCAGTTATGCAAGTTCAAGGTGACAGCCACATGAAATAGAACCACATACGCGTTAGTTATTGTGCTGCTAATGTAAATGTAGTAACTGGGCATTAGTGCAAGGCTGTAAAACCAAAATGAGGTAGAGGGCCAAATTCCCCATCCACCAGATGCTCGCAGGCTGTGTCTATAACTCAAGGGCTGTACCTTATGCATGCAAAAGGTCCTAGGTTCAATCCTTGACATCTCCCGGTTGAGCTGGGAAAGATTCCTGTTTGAAAAGCTAGAGAGCTGCTGCCAGTCAGAGTAGACATGGTATGAGGCAGCTTACTAGGTTTCTGAACTTTTCTCCAAAAATGTCAGTTCCACCTTGATCACTGAACATCTGTTCCCCAAATTCCTTTTCCTAGTGTTGACTGCCCAGTGCAAGTGTTCTACTTTCTAGAATATATTCCAGGAGCGGGGGAAAGGTGACATTGAAAAAAATGACAGTTAAATGTCAATTTTCCCCCTATGTCTGCCTGCCTGCCTCACCTCTGTAGTGTGAGACATGTTGACTTGTCTTAAGCACATGAAGTCACTTCATGCATACTTGAAGAGTGAGCAAGCATGCCAGCCTGTCATTTGTGGCATCTTTGCTCTGTTAAGTTGTGTGTAGTGCAGCACAAGGGCTGTGTTGGAGTCCCTTGGTTGAGGACAAATTAATGGACAAGATCTTGTCATGATGCTGCAGAGTCAGAAGCTGCTTAATGTGCTGACCAATGCGTGAAGGCATAGGGGCACGGAAGTTTACAGGGTAAGATACTGCCCTGAGATGCATTGTGAAATTTGTCCTTTACTTAGGATCTAAGCACCCTTTCTTTTTTCTCTTGCAGTGACAATCATAGGAGGCATCGTTTTCTTAGCATTTGCATTCTCTGCACTATTTATAAGCCCAGATGCTGGTTTTTAATGAGCTGTCTTTCCCTTTCCTTGAAGCTGTTAGGAGCAACAGACCTACCCTTGTATTTCTGTATATAACGTACAGCTACTTGGTCAAACAAGCACTGAAGATGGGATGCTGTAACTTTTATAGTAACATTTAGTTTGGTATACTTTATGGACACAACCTGTACTGGAGATTTACATGCTCTATATATTTGGGACATGAATAATGTCCGTTTGTTACTGTAGCTGGTTCAAGTAAACTGAGATCCACCTCCCAAAACATCACAGGATTTGCTACTTTGATCGCCAGTAGCCATTGCTCAAGAATCCCCTTTCTGGATGAATTGCTGCTACCTGTGGCTAGCAGTTATGCCTTATAAAGTGTCTAGTATAAAGTATCGAGGAGGAACATTTGCCTCTGATCTTGCAGCCCAAGCACACTGTCCCACAATCAAAAATGACAACTGGGAAAACAGAGAGCTGCGGAACTGCTCTTGTGACAAACACACCTCCTCAAGAATTTGTGAATGCTTAGTTTGCGGCTGACTTGTGGGGAAAAATCAGGATATTTTGGAATGAAATGTGCTTATTCAGAATTTAAATGTCTTCAGATACACAATCCATCTAGATATCTACCATATCAAATCCTTTTTTTTTGTATTTATACTAAACATTTGCTGCATTTCGGGATTAAAGTACTTACTAAGGTGTTCATTGTTTTCCTTTTAGTAACTAAAAATGTAATATGGAAGAATATGAATAAACTCTGTGTCTCCTGTTATAGAAATGTAACTGCTTTAGCTGGTAGCTTAATTTAGAGGAAAATATTGTGTAGTAAACTATTACTGCTCAATATTTTTTAGTGGATGCAAGTATTACTTTTGACTACCGTCGCTGTCTCTTTTGGGTAAATATTTCTGTGATTTCTTCAGGTTGCTACTACACCTATATAAGTCATTCAACACTGTATTGACTTAACTTTGACGGTTCAGGAGTTTGAATAGTCTGTGCTTGAGACTCCAGATTCTGCTGTTAGACATACCTCCAAGTAGTGAGTCACTGCAGTGGTTTAAATGTTAGAACTGGTGCTTATTTATAAGTTATGGAAACTGCAGCAACATCAGGCATCAAAGCAGCTTTCCAAATGTCTTCACGGCCCTTGCCTTTACTGGAGGGGTTAAGTACACTCTTAACACCTGCTAGTTAAGTAACCAAAGTAGCCAAAGAGCAAGAATTACAGTAAGTAAAAATTCATCAAGATGAAAAGTTTACTTGAAAAATAAACTCCTTTGTAAAAGGTTATTCTTGTTTCTGCTAATGTGGTTCTCAGAACAAGCACAGAAATTCTAGGCTGGCAGCTGAGAGCATCTAAATTTCAAGAAACACAGGTTTTTCTGACACTGTATCTCGTGACAGTGATACTGGTGTCCTATAGCCTATGCCTAATGTTATGCACTGGGGTTAGGATTTCATAGATCATAGAGTTGGAAGGAGCCTACAAGGCTATCGAGTCCAACCCCCTGCTCAATGCAGGAAACTAGAGAAGGGGTCTCCCATCCAAGTAATAACCAGGCCTGACCCTGCTTAGCTTTCCACACTCAGACAAGCTGAGCCAGCGTGAGCCACAGGCGCTTAGGGGAGAGTCCTGAGGTTGGGGGCGGGGGCGTTAGGCAGTGAGTCATCTCTGCACTCTAGAAGTACAGGTACTGTTCCTGAAGAAAGCTCAATTTTGAAATGGTTTCCTACGTCATTGTCTTTTTACTTGTAACAGGAATATTAGGAAATAATCAGCGAGGTCAGCCCTCTTCCTCCAATGGCTTTGTAAAATAATTCTGGCATCTAGATGTAGTGGCTGAAGAAAATTGAGGGGATCATGTATTTTGAGGGCTGTGGTATGTAGAATGCTATAGAACTGCGTATGATGGTGTAGCGGAGGGGACCCCTCCTCCAACCTCACACCCTTTTCAGGTACTTCGCTCTCACCAAGTGCCACCTTGTATTGGTCACTTCAGACTTGAAGCTGTCTTCTTAAGCTGCGTTAGCCGATTATATGTCTTAGGTCTTATATGTAGCTGTTCACCCACGTTTGTTTGTCTTTTTTAAGAGCAGTTTGTTTTATTTGATTACTTGAAGTAGGGTGCCCCTCCGCTAATTCACTTCTTTCTTTCCTGTCCACCAGTCAGACTATGGAGACTTAGAACTTTGAATAAAAAGATTGATTTATTGTTCTAACAAAGTCTCTAAACTGATATTCAACTCAGGCACAGATAACTTGGATTTTCAACAGTTAATTCAAACTTGTTCTTTGCTTAAATTCAGGTTAAAGGTAGGCAGATGTTATACAGTGCTCTCAGGGCCGGCGCTACCGCTAGGCCAACTAGGCGGTTGCCTAGGGCGTGCGGCTGAAGAGGGCGCGCGGCTGAAGAGGGCGCGCGGCTGAAGAGGGCGCGCGGCTGAAGAGGGCGTGGAAACGCTGTGCTCCTCTTCGCTGCCGCTGCGCCGCCCCCGCCAGGCCTCCGCCACCGCTGCGCCGTCCCCGCCAGGCCTCCGCCTCCCCACCCTCCTGCCTGCCGCCGCCGCGCCTCCCCCCGCCTGCCCGCTCGCCGCTGCGCCTCCCCCCGCCCTCCCGCTGCCGCTGCGCCTCCCACCGCCATCGCCACCCCCCAACCCCCCCGTCACCCCCCCAACCCCCCCGTCACCTACCTTCGTCGCGTCGCTTCCGGAGCCCCGCCCGCGTTGTTTTGGCGGGAGGAACCAGGGCAACAGGGCTTAAACAGCCCTGTTGCCATGGTTTCCCCGGGCAAAAAACAGCGCGGGGGTTGCGTCGCGTCACTTCAGGAGCAGCAGCAGCAGCAGCCGCCGCAGCAAGGGGGGGGGAAGGTAGGTTGGTGGTGGCGGCGCAGGGTTGTTTTTTTTTGCTTTGGGGGGCGCTAAATATTTTTTCGCCTGGGGCGCCAAACTGCCCTGCACCGGTCCTGAGTGCTCTTTGTATCAACTTGGCTTGGTTGCTTGAAGACCAGGGAACTTAACTGTCCCTCTCACTAGTCCAGAGCTTCACCTTCTTCCTCAGACAGAAAGTCCTTCACTCCCTAAGTGGAGACTCCTGTGAAGTGTTCTTCACTAACTCCTTCACGTTTGCTTTCTCACAACTTAGTTACTAGTTTCTCCTGTCTGAACTCTACTCTTCAGTACCACCTTTCCCTACCTACTCTATTAGCCTCCCACTCCCTCTCTCACTCCAACCCACTCTCTCCCCAACTGACTCCCCTTAACTGCCAACTCCCTGGGGTTCTATGCTCTCTGCTTAAACCAATCAGAGCCTCTGGAATGTTCAGGTTGGCCCTCCCCGGGTTTCTGCCTGTCACTCTGCCACAGATGGGTCACAGATGGGGGATTTTATTTTTTTTATCTCAAATATGTAAGTGGCATGTTCTCAGGACCTAAACTAGGGCTGTGAACGGCCCCTCCAATCTGATTCCGATTCCAATATGTGTAATCAGGATTGGGCCCAATTACGATTCTGGCCGATCTGTATCTATCCTGATCCGATTACGATTACACTGAATCGATTCCGTCTAGTTTTTTTCCATAGACTTGCATTGGGGAGGGGGAAGTCTTTCACTTCTTCATTTTAAAAGATAGAAACATGAAACCCGGTGAGATTGCAGATGGCCTCAAGCTGCTTATGCCCCCCAAATTTCAGACACATGGGTGTGGGGTGGGTGGGTAAACCACCTGTTGAATTTGTGCCAATCCTGACAATTTTTAAAAGAAAGGGATTGCCCTGCAAGCACTGACCCACCCACCCCATGAATACACACTTTCTTGTGAGTAAGTCTGGCAGGAAAACGCTGAACAGAAGGCCAGCACATTCAAACACTCACTGCCACAAACTATGAACAAAAAGGACTTTAATTGTCCTAAACTAAATCATAATAAAAGATTTAAACAACTTAGGATATATTAAAACAAAGCAATTAGGAGCACCAGGTGACAAACGCTCCTTCAGTCCCCCTTCCCCAAACGGGTCAGAAGAAAAGTAAATGGATTTGTTTGTATTCAAAATGAAGCTGCTACTAAATGAAATAATATTGAGGAATAAAGCCTTAGAAATAAAAAAAAAGGGACACCCACCCCCTATAATGTTCTCCAACACCATCTGGCAAGCTGCAACTGATCCAAACGCACATGGTCAGAGAAATAAAAAGAGCATGGATCTCCCTTAGCCCTCCTCCAGCCAGCGTTGCTATTGGAGAAGGGCAACTACCTCATTAGCACCATTGGGTAATAGTACTGCCAATAATACTCTCCCCCCTCCTGGTTCCATTCAGAAAGGGGGGGAAGGAGCTTCCTGCTCACCCAGATCAGACGTAATCGCCTGTAATCAAACGGAACCAATGACAGCCAATTACATTGGGTCTGGGTATCAAAACAACCCGGATCAGGCTGATCTGATTCGGGTTCAAGATGCAATTACGTGCACAGACCTAATCTGAACCCTGGCTCTACTATAGCTGTTATGTACGGTAGTTCTTTTGCTACAACCATTACTGCTGACCTTCATTTCCTACTGTTAAGAAATTTCTGCTCTTCCAAATGCTCAGAGGGATTTTATTTTTTTTTGCAGTCACTGAGACTGAGTCCTTAAAAAGGTAAAGAGGGTACTTTTATTAAAACAAACCATGCGCATGGGAGAGAGCCCTCAGCACTTGGCTTTGAACCAACTCTGCCCACTTTCTCTAAAAAACCCTTTTTATACATTTTCAGGGTTAGCTATGCAGTACTACACTATGCATGCTCTAAAGAAAAATGCTATGTACACATTCTGATTCACACGTTTCTCCCCTAATTAGTGACGTTTCTACGCCACTAATGTAAGTGAACACCACTTGCTTTGTTCTCTCTATACACGTTCTCAGCCTTGGCATTATCAGTGGAATAGACACTAACAGTTCTTTAGGGAGGAGGAAGAGGCGAAGGAGTGAGAAGCAATGAAACCAGGCCATTGAGGCTCGTTTAGGGTCAGGCCTTGTTCTGCTTTGGTTCATAGGGAGAACATTCAGGCCTTGTTCTGCTTTGGTTCAGGTGAGCTTGCACTTTCCCATAGACAGGCACATTTTTCATTATCACTACTACATAATACTCTGTGCTAGTGTAGAAAGAGCCAATTTATTTAGTACATTTTTATCCCACTTTGTCTCCCCAAGCAGCTCATATTAATAATAACTAAAAAAAGAGAGACGGGCCCTGCCATCAAGTATATAAATTAAAAAGAAAAGACGCACAAGGGAAGAGGAGTGGGTAGGGAAAAATGGAGCTCAGTTTTTCAAGGCCAGCACCAGGGCATTTAAATACACTTCGGGCCAAGCTGATCTTCCCCTGCTGCGGTCCTTGAATTGGCTGTTTGGCCAATGGATGGGGCCTGAGTTTTCTTCCTCCTTCTGCAGTCCCAAGGCTCAGTTGGAGCCCAGTGTTCTTTCTGGGGAGGGGGAAGTGAGCTTCCTGCAAGTATTTCTTCTTTGGCTGATGGATGGACCAGGTTTGTCACCCCTTTGGCTTGTATTCCTGGGAAGCAACCTCCACATAGACCTAGACCCCTGGCTGACAGGCAGAAGCCAAAGTGTGCTGCTCCTCTCCAGTCCCAACAGATCCGTGCCCCCGTTTTCAAGCCTGTTCTCCAGCTGGGCAGACTGGCTCTTTTGGAAATGACATTAACAATCAGTTTAATTCTCCTAAGTCCCATGGGAGAACTCAAAGTAAAATGAACCAAATTTTCTTTCCGTTGTATCAATACAACTTGGAATATATTTAGTACCTTTTTTGATCACTGAAAGATGGATATTAGCATGTAAAAAGCGGGGCCTGTAACAGTATTGCAATGTGGAATGCTCATGTTGACTGTTCCACCCAGTCAGTGAGTCCTGCCCTTTACTACAGTACTCCATTCCATTTCCCCCCAGTGGTCAATATTTCGTGGGCAGTGAGCATATTCAGTTCTCATAAGGCTAGGGGTTTTGGGGGCCCCCAAGCCTGCTGATACCTCCCTCTTATGCATGGATGGTGCCTCTGGCTGCATAAGTAATGCATTCTCTGAACACCAGACACAGAGGATTACTACCACGCAGTAGGATTAATTTGGGGATGAATAGATTCTGGAAACATAACATGTACAAATTGTTACATCATTATAATTGTTCCCAGGTTGCAGATGAGCAACTGAATGGTGAGAGGTTCACCTAGGACAAAAGCTGAGCTGTGATTTAAAGTGTCTGCTGCTGCATATCACCACACTAACTTTCACTATCATTAGCTGCTATTACTTCATTTAGTTCAGTGGTTTAATCTAGGATTCTGTGGAAGCTTATTGGGTTCTTCAATGAGAAGATAAGGAACCACAGACAAGCTTTTCTGAAAGACCGTTTCCCTTCCTCTGTGGCTTTTCACCTGCAGTATGCAGCCACAGGAATGTTGGGTGTATTCTAAGGTACATTCTTCATTTTCACAGAGACAGTGAAATGCATTAGACCTGTGAGTCTTGTGTGGACTAAATGTATGTCCTAAAACCTGTTCTGGAATTATTTCCTAGCATTGATGGAGTGGGGGTGGATCCTTGAGAAATGTGAAACGGTTCCCTTGTATGATTCAGTGCAGAAAAGATTTAGAAGGGGAAGTTTGAGAGCCGCTTATTTGGCTTTATTATACAGACATATTCCAATTGCACCCCCTGCACAAGGTAAAAAAACTTAACATTGGTCCCCTCTGTATGGCTCTTTTAAAAAAAGAAAGCACGGGAGAATCAATTACTTCCTTTACTTTTAGGAATTATTGTTTGAGAAGCAAATGAAAATCAAGGGGAGTGTGAAAAGCAATTTTAAATGTCAAACTCCTGAGCATATTTGGACATAGGAAGAGATTTATGAAAGGGCATTTCTCGTCAAGGTTCTGTGTAGATTGCTAAAAGAGCTACAGTAGCACCAACCACATTAATCAGTACCACTTACATTAGGTACTTCTCCCCCCCACCAAAAAAACCCAGTTCCCATCTGCTAGTGTTGCTGAGGGAAAGTAGCACCACAAAGACCAATAAAAGGTCAAGACATAAAACGGTATTTGAGCCAGAAACATTACTAAGACCTTAATGCTACAAGAAGCAGAAATTTCAAATGTTATATTTATTCAGTTAAAAACTGACACTTGGTAATGGTCACATGAACACTAGGGAACCATATCTACAGTTTCCTGATGTCAGATCATGAAAATTGCACAGGTTTTCTACATATACAAATCTAATGCCAAATTTTAAAAATGCAAAACCAAGACAATGTAAATTCAACACTGAAAAGTATCCGATTAGACAATTTTAAAAATAAATACTTTTACCTTTAAGAATAAAAAAACACTTTCAAAGCAGCTGTATCTTTAAGAACATTCCCCTCCCCCCCACCCCCAAAGTCTTCCATAAATTTTGATTGTCTACTAGTGCAGCACCTCTCAGTCAGAGCTGGGATCTGTATATCAGGCAACACAGTATTTTGTTCATACACAGTGTTTCATTTTGCGTCTTTGTGTTACTGGTAGGTACAATATCTTGGAGTAATATAGCCTCTCATGCTGCTGGCAACACCCATGCGGATGAAAAAGCATGAAGCATAGCAACACAGACTGTAAAGTACTTCTTTATTAAAAGACAGGAATGTAGTGTTAAAAAAATATATATTGACAAACTACCCAGTTTCATAAACAACCAAATTAAATTTTTAAAAATTTCTCTCAAAGCTTGTCTCATTTACTGTGAGCCATTCAACTTCACACAATTGTATACACCTCGGTTCATTCAAAAATGTCTCCCACTTTTCACGAAGAGATAGAGAGGAAAAAATAACCCTTTCCCTCCTTTTAAAATCGGATCTTACCTCCAGGAGTCCCTTCCCACCACATACCATGTTTCAGCAATACATTTCCAGTGGAGACAATTTGAGTTTGACACACATGCTGACATCAAATGACACCATAACATTAAAAAAAACCCCACACACGACAAAATGGGGTGTTTGCTAAAAAAAAAAATATACAAACTATAGTTGTGACTGAAGCAGTCTACTAAAGGCCACATCTGTAAACCCTCTACACATTTTAATCCTAAGGACCACTTAGAATCATTTAAAAGGCTCTTAACAAGCCTCCTGTTGATATCTCTCTGACAATTGTGCAACATTTTTAAAAATCAGCTCTAAAAAAGCATAGGTGTGTAGATTTATCCATTTCCTACAAAGCCAACCAATATTAGATGCCTGCAAAACTTTGTATTTTGAGTCACAAAGGATCACCATATTGAGAAACATTTTCCAGCAATGCCTCTTTTTGACAATAGTCTACATTCCGAATCCTTTGCCACCCCACTTTGTGAACAGTTCCATTGCCTAAAAATAGTAAACTGTATTCCAAATGAGTCCCCCCCCCCAATAAAGTGCTTACATTTGCACACATCTTTTCTTCTAGCCTAATTCAATACGATACTCAAATAGGATAGGAGCATGATCACCTTGAAGGGACATGAGCATGGCACTTCAGAGACACAAACAGCTTTGACTTGCCAGTCTTTCAGTGTCCAATGACATATATTCTTTGGGGTTTCTCTCTTGGCCAGGCCAGTGAAGACTGGTGGGATAAAACAGACTCCTCTTTCCACTGTCTTTTAAAAGTGGTATTTCCTATCCTGCCCAAAAATATGGTTACTCTACCTGTTAGCAATCCCAATGCTAGCCACAGTGGCTATTGGGGTTACTGATCAGACATGTCCTTAAGTATCTAGCTGAATTAGGTCTAACAGCCTTGTACGTGGTGTATGGATGTTAGGTAATTTTTGTTGTCGGTTGGCAGCAGGCAGGCAGCCTACAGAAGGTTGTGACACACTGGAGCCATGGCACCAGCAAGTAAACTTCTAGATTAAAAATAATGGAAGGCATATGGAGAGCTCTGACTATAATCTTTTAATATGTGTACAAATATAGTATATATATAATATATTAAATATAATATAAAAATATTTATACAATTCCCGCTAACATTCCCAGAGGCTCATCTCTGAGTCTTCTTCCCTTCCCCCATCCCCCAGATTTAAGCAAATATAAACCATATTCTTCAGCAGCACTTTATCATATCTCCTGCTGGTTTTGTTGCTTTAGCACTAGTGCATTATCACAACATTTTCTAATAAACCACCATGCCCACCCTTCTTCCCCGAGTAGAGACATTTGGCCACATTAAATCGCAGATGATGGAGCATTCACTCCTATAGCACTACTGGGATAAGAACAGTCTTGCAGAAATAGCTGAATTATCATATGAGAGAGAGCGCCAGAATTCTGATATTCAACAGAAGTGGTAGGTCCTCTTTAAGTACCATTTCTTTAGTAATCAGCAACACCAGAAAGAGAGAGAGAGAGAATCAATGCCAACGTAACTTCTACCATTGAGGGTTGTTTCTGGATTCTTCAATTAAGTTTGCCTGAGGTGTGATAGAAATATTTTTAAAACCTTGGCAATCATTTTACAATTTCTCACTGCTTCTCCTCCATTATCTGCATTTCCTAGCAACCTCCCAGAAGTCTCATTATAAAAACATCACAGCTATCATTGGTTGTATTTTTGCTCAAGAAACAGCCAAAAGGCGGTTGCTACCAAATAAAAGTCAGCTGTCCAGTGACTCTGCTCTGCATCCCTAGTTAGAAATGCATTACCATCCTATTCTATGAGCACTATTAAAGCTCTCCCAATTTTCTTATTTAGTGCTATATTATTAGCTTAAAGCCCAAGAGGATGTCTGTTCACTAAAATAATGTAATTACAAGTACTGGCCATTGTTCAACACAGCCTGATTTGGGATTACAAGCAGAATGGTATGGCACAACAAAGCTATCTGCAATTAAGTTAATGTAGCGATTTCCTCACAATATTTGCTTCTTCCACATTTAGACTAATTTAGGGGATACAACAAACTCCCTTTAAAGAATAAGCTAGGAAGTTTCCTAGATATATCACGTACAGGTTTCCAGTCCTTGCCAAGAGGGAGCAGAAACTAGTCCAACTCTTTTCTTTGGTTCTTCATTTCTTAAAACTCTGTCTTTCCTTATGGTTCTGCTATTAAACTATTGGCTGTGATGTGTGTGTGTGTGTGGGGGGGAATCATGCAAGAGCATGGTAGTGAGGAGGACTAAGAGTTTGCCTCAAAAATAACTGCTGCTATCATTTGCTACCATGGTGTTGTCTTTGTTGCAGGATTTGTTCACCCAGCACTACATTCTTAGTATCTCAACACACTTTGGTTACATTAATAAAGCTCCTCTATCATATTCTATCCTTCTTGACTCAAACATTCCCTTCCTCACAATCAGATTATTTTTCTTTTAACTACCCAATCTATCTTTCTATTAAAACTTGTTTTTTCTGCTGATGTGGTTTTTAAAACTAGTACCGTAAAATCTACTCAGTGTTTATTTTCTAAAACTGTACAGAATTTATGTTGGATCTTTTTATTATCTTTATGAAGTGAACTTGCCAACTGAAGTCTTAGTGCAATAGTGTCCCTTTTAGAAGTTGCAGACCTGATTATCTCTTATTTATATTTTTCCATTAAATTTTCAGGAAATTTGAATGGCTTTATTAAGTGCTCATATTAATTACTATTCACTTCTGTTTTGGTATCATATAGAAGAACTGAATTTCTTACTAGATGAATATTTAGGTCATTACATTATGCATATCCACACAGTTATTGGTCAAGAATGAAAGTGCCAAATGTCCAAAACACTTACAATTCTTAATTTGTATCATTCTCAAAATAATTATATACAAATGCAGTAGAGATAGCGCTATGAAGCATGTTTTGTTAACAATGTACTAAGACTTCAAAAATGGTCAGAAATTCAATATAATGTAATTAGAGATGTTTAACACTATCACCTGAATCAAAATCAAGGCACTACGGGTTTTTTTTGTTTTGTTTCAAATGACCCCTGAATCATTTCTGATTAAATGAAGGTCGATATTTTCAAAGGAGAATAAAAAGATTCCAACAAATTCTGAGGTTACATTTCTCACCACAGAGAACGTTAAAAAGTGACAATTATTAAATTCAAATATATTATTGTGCAAATTACTCCTATATTTGAGACATTCTTGAAAATTACTTTTATATTTTTAAACCTCATTTTTTACATAAATATTTCCAACTATGTATCATATCAAAAGATAGCTTTGGGGAAGTAAAATTCCAAACCATCCTCAAAGGAGCAGTGCAAATTCCTATTTTTTTTCAGAGAAAAAAAAATTGAGTATTTATGAAATGACAAGTGATATTTATGAAATCGAATGTCTTGAACTCCCACAGTTCAAAGAGTTTCATCAATAATTTAACTGCAATAATTCCACAAACCAGCACACTATATCACCTCATTGAACAAACGGTGACATCACACATAAACCACAAAAAGGAGACTTGTGCCCACATTACAGGTGATGAAGCATGTTGAAGAAGACGAACAGGTATAAACAGATGAAAACAACAATCTGAGCGTTGTGTGAAAATTTAGGGGGAAACATATTCAAACCAACAATTTCATGCATCATATAAAATATTCTGCTCTCTTGCCTTTTATCCAGACATATACACAGTATTTTACAGTATCTGTACAATGAAGATTCCACACAATATTCTGAAAATATTTACTGTCCCATAATATGAAAAAATTAACTTTCATTTGGAGCATAATTGCAGGCATACTTAAAAAACAACAACAACCCTGCTGTAGGAACAGCATGTCCATTGTAACACTTATCTGAGAGAACTGCTAAAAACATCAAGATATTTAAGTCCCCTATTTAGTCCACTGAACATTTTGAGACTTGATGTCGACAAATTAACACATGGCAGCACATGCCTTTGAAGGAAAAACAAAATACAGAACCAGAGGAACTAGATCCCTGGCAAAGGTAGCCATCTCCCTGTCCCCATCAGCCTTTTGTGCATTTATAGCCATTGTACCTCCAACAGCATTTTGCATCCTATTCCTCAGCAGACACATTCCAAGCAGTTAGAAGGATATTCAATACTGCACTTTGCAAAGTCTGTATGCTTCTCTCTCTCTATTGCCAGTGCAACTATTAATGAAGCAGCCTCTCCCACTGGTTTGCTCCCAGAAGCAGAGCCTCCCCCCCCCCCCCCCGCTACTGTGGCTGAACTTTGGAAGCCTCTGTCATGCTGTCAGTTCTGTGTCGTGAAATCTGTTGCTGCTGCTGCTGCTGCTGCGACTGATGCTGCTGGTGGTGTGACTGGGTAAAAGTGCTCTGTTGTAGTGGAAAAGCAGCAGAAAGAATAAGTTGAGTTGACTGATTTCCATGAAGCAACCTGGATGTCTAGAAATATACAAATGAGAGAGAAAGAGAGAATTAGGGCATCTCTGGCCTGAGGGTACACTGGCATATTATGTTATCTGACAGCTTAATTTAGTGATCTTCAGTGTTCTTAAAATCAAATTCCTCTGTCCTCAGAGGAAGGAATGTAGTATATTTAACCAGTTTGGTCCAGTTTACTGGCTTTCAGGTTGTTGAGCTTTTTCCTTAGTGTAATCTTGTCTTTGACTGAATGGATGCAGCTCTTTTCTCTCATGTGCCCACTTCAAGACACATCCCAGAGTAATTGCCATAGAAGATTCTCTTCTCATTTTATCTGACTATTTCCCACACCTCTCTTGCCTTCCTTGATTTCCATCATTCAATGATGTATGCAGATTGCCTTAAAACATGTGCGCACACTGAAAAACTATGGCCAGAAACCAAAGAATGACTTAAGCTCATACAAGGGGCTTGCACTAGTCCTGTGGAACCCCTTGAACAGATCTGACTTCCATGCCATGTCACAAACTGCTTCTAAAATTCCCAGTTTCGAAAGTAAGGCTACAATGTTCTTTGTGCTAGTTCCTATTGGCTCCTACAGCTTTAACACACACTACACACAGGCTTTTTCTTGCCTCTTACTAACGAAGGCCACCTGCTATGGAGAAATATACTGGAAGCTGTATGTGACACAATCTAAGAAGCAGTCGTAGCCTTCTGAAGTAACAGCTCTTACTATAAATGATGCACAGAAATTGGAAGAATGCATGTGAGGCTTTTCAAAGGAGGTGTGTCCATACGTTTTCAGTTTTGGAAGCACAAATAAAGCAAGCCATAGGGAAGAATTCCTTGAGTGCAATGTACTTCTTTCTTCTTCACTTTCCTTGCCTGAACTACTTGAAGTGAGGGCTTAAAAATCCACCCTTTCAAGATCAGAACACAGCTTTTGTTGTTGTTGCAATTAATATCATCTGCTCTGCATCACTGCATAAGGTGTTCATTACATACTTATTGTTGGGAATGGGCAACAACGCTTGTTGGTTAATTCCTTTCTCTGGTAAATAACGGGTGAATCTGCTTTCCCTAATTGGTTAATTGCCCTTCTCTGTGCTCCTATATCTTGACCATTTCCCTGCCTCCATCAGGCTCTTCTTCCTTTCTCTTTTTTCATCTGATACAAAGTATTCATTTTGCAGCTGGAGATATGTATGTATACCTTTTCTTTTACTTAGAATAAAGCCTTACCTTTTTTTAAAAAAAGTTTTCTTTTTCACCATAACTACAAGCCTTAACAGACTGTTTATTGCAACTGCTGATTGCCAATTCTGCTAAAACCAGGGGATATTCCTACACTTATAAAAAGCCAAACTTGTATAGCATCATCTGTCTATGAAAGAACATCTTTCACCATAGGTTCTTTGAAATTATGTTACATTTGATTAAATTGTACACAAATTCAAAGAGCTGTTCATATGGGACTATGGCATTACCTGCAAGAACTGTTGTGGGTGCTGGGTCAGCTGAGTCTGAGTTGGTTGCTGAACTGTAGCAAGCTGTTGCTGTTGCTGTTGCTGCTGCTGCTGCTGCTGCTGTTGCTGCTCCTGCTGCTGTGTTATTGATAATGTCTGTGGCTGCTGCTGTTGTGCAGCAAAAGTGGGATAGGCAGTCACCACCTGTCCCATGAACATAGTACTTGGTACCATTACTGCTCCACAAGCCACAGGGGCAGTGACTAATTTCGTTACAAGCTGCTGACCCTGGGAGAATCTGTGAAAGGAAAGAAATATCAGTTGCCCCTCTTGGGTACGCTAAAACAAGCTTCACTCAAGTTAGTCTGATCAGTGCTTGCTATGCTGTCAGTCTCATTCAAGGCATAATAGCAGCCCTGCTGGATCCATCTAACTTAGCATCCTGTTTCCAATAGTGTGCAACCCTTCAATATAAGTATTTCCAGAGTAGCGAACAAAAGTAGATGCCAAGCAAAGCTCCTTCAGGAAAGCATTCCAAAGGCAAGCACCAAACAGGCCTTCTCTCCCCACTCATACGGATAATTTCAGGAAATGCACAAATAGGCCATGAAGGCAATAGCCCACCGCCACTGGTTGCTACCCAGCAACTGGTATCCAGAGGCATATCATCTGCCTCTAAACCCAGGAGGTTCCATTCAGCCATCATGACCAACAGTTCTAGACAAGAGAACAAAATATTATCATTATGCTGGTTCTTCCTCTTCTTCACAGTTTGTTACACCAAATGTACTCTCCACGTGAAGTGAACTTATAATAGGAACCATCTTTTTCTGTCTGTCTTCTTTAAAACAACTGATGCTGAAAAAGATCTCCAAGCAAAGTTCCTCTAAAAGGCGGCAGTGGCGGCAGCAGCATCTTCTTCTTCATTTCTATTCCGCCCAATAGCTGAAGCTCTCTGGGCAGTTCACAACAATTCATAAAAAACACAAACCACAAATACAATACAAACAGCATAAAATTCCAATATACAAAATTTACTTACATCGATATTTATATCTATATCCTAATAGTGAACTCAGTTATGATGGCTATGTAGCCAAAATGGAACTCCTGAGAAACAAGAGGGAAGTACGGTATCTGCATGCTCGGGGTAACTCCAAGGTTTGCCAAAGCAGAAAAGAACATTAGAGTGGAAAAACCTAAAGCAACAAAAAACAAACAAAATAACACCCAAATTCAAACAGCTCAATGAGGACTGAGTGTGCTCACTGGCCACAGAATGCTGAGTGTCATCTGTTGGAGGAAAGTGGGATGGAATGGAGTATCCTGAAAGAAGGCGGCAGGAGACTTGCAATATTTTGTTGCAGGTTCCACTTGTCTCTCTTAACACTTACCTGATTTGTCTATCCTGGGAAAATGTGGTAATGGCAGCATTCTGGTTATTACTTTGTTGTAAAGTAGAAGGAATCTGGACCACATTTCCTGTAGCCGGCTGAGAAATCACCATAGTGTTATACAATGGGGCTGACAGTGTGTTCTGAGATTGATTAGCGAGAGAAGTCTGTTGACTGTGCCCACCAAGAATGCTTTGTTGACCATGCTGCAGAAATAATACATTTTGTCAACAAGATTATTCAGCATTACTCAACAGATTTAAACCACTACCCTCCCAAACTGTAAGAAACCACAGACTGCTAAGTAGTCTGGGTTAAATAAAAATGATGAATATTACTTAATTACACTAATGGTGTAATATCAATTTTTGAGCTTCACTATAATTATACACATGGTATTACAGCTCTAGAAACTCATGTCCTGTGATGGAGTCACCAACCCTAAATGTGCTCTGGCATGTGAATTAGTAGGGACTAGAAAGAGATGCTTTCATTGAGACAACTGAAAGGAATATTTATTAAGGAATTAGGGGTCACCATAAGGCATTCCTTTTGAGAAGGATGGTTGGGCTTTATTCAAACAATGGGAAGAGAGAAAAGGAAATGGCCTGTATGATAGAAGATTTATTTATGCATACATATTTTATTTATTTTATTCTATGCATACATATTTCCTTTTTTACAAATCAGAAAAATGTTCTAAAATCCATTTATTTAAAGAGCCTTGGTAGTTTGATATTTAACAACAAATACTGCTTAGTATGTTTAGCTATTTAATTGTCTTGCTTTTAACATAGTAATTGCAATCCATGGGATATTTTGAGATTCTTCCATTTTTTCTAGAATCAGAGCTGGCAAAATCATTTCTTCTTTTTAAAGGGATCTTAAATGTCTTATTTGAAGCAAGAAAGAAGACACAGATCCACAATGCTCACATCAGGAAATGAGGTTCTTTAAGTAGAGGCTTACAGTAGATAGACCAGGAGACCCTCAAGGGTCAGTCCAAATTCTTCCAGTTCAGTTTTTGACAGGTTAAGAATGTAGAGCGCTTACCCATCTGCCCCACTCAGTCAGTCCAATGGAGATAAATGCTCTGTCTTCCCTATAACTCACCACTAACTGATCCTACTGAGTAGGGGAGCAATGTGGTAATCCCTATTTCATTGACTCTGGGATTTTCTGGGGCTCTTCTTTACGTATACAATACACTCTCTGTGAATATGCTGTTCACAGGCTACGAGTGTCAGTTACATGGTTTTCCTTTATGCAAGAAACAGTTCAAATTAGAATTGTATTTAAAAGCTATGATTAATAAAATGGATGGATTCTTTCAATTAAGCAATTAATTCTTCATTCATTGGTAACTGCCAATTTGCTACCAGGCCAGGTTTAAGGTTTTGGTATTGACCTATAAAGCTCTAAACCACTTGGGACCAGGATACCTAAGAGAACACTTCCTCCCATATAGATTTGCCCAACAACTGCAATCCTCATCAGAGACCCTCTTGATTGTGCCACATCCTACAGATGTCCATCTGGAAATAACCAGAAAAAGGGCCTTTTCTGTGGTGGCACCAACGCTCTGGAATGTCCTCCCCGCAGAAATCAAACATGTGCCAACTCTACTGCAGCTTAGGCACACATTGAAAACTTTTTTTTATTCACCTCGGCATTTATTGATTCATGAAACCTCTCTTTTGTTTTTTAAGTTATGGCTGCTGAAGTTATACATGACAGGTGGTATAGAAATACTTTAAGAGACAACAAATAAATAACATTTCTGGAAAAAAAGGGCTATGGGGTCCTGGTGACAATACTTGTCACAGAAGCAGCCTACAGAATAGCTCTTTGCAGGAGGAGAAACAACATCCCAAAAAACCAGGAGAGGGGGCAGAATGAAGAGAAAATCTTTCATCTCCTGGTGCAACTTACCGGTACTTTTCAGTAGCTCACCAAAAATTAGAATCTCCACTAGATGGCATCATGTGCCACAAAAGGCCCCCAGTGCCTACCCATCTATTAATCCTTACAGAATCATAGAATAGTAGAGTTTGAAGGGGCCTATAAGGCCATTGAGTCCAACCCCCTGCTCAATGCAGGAATCCAAGTCAAAGCATCCCTGACAGATGGCTGTCCAGCTGCACCATGAATGTCTCCAGTGTTGGAGAGCCCACTACCTCCCTAGGCAGCTGCATCTCTAAAAATTCAGTTTATCCCTGAATACTCCCTCTCCTTCTCATAATGGCAAAGTTGCTCATTTTTCAGTTACCAATACCTTGGCCCACAAATACTTTAGTTTCTCTAGCCTCCTGACTTGCATTTGCCAATCACATCTTGCTTCTTTCATATACCACACAAAGCCCACAACAGGCTTTGCGCAACAGCCCTGCCTGCTACCCACTTAATTCTCCAGGAAACTTCCTAAAGTTGGCTTTAGCATATGAGTCATACTTTCCTGCACTCTAAGACCTTCCCTGTCTTCACAGGCCAGGCTGGTAGAAGTTAAGTGCTTGAAGAATAAATAACATCTGCTAAAGGAGCACCCTTTGATGTCAACACGCAGGCTCAACTGAGAAACAACTGCATGAGCACATAGCTGAGTCATATCTTCAAGATTTTCACCTGAGAGTGTTAGTTACCTGTGCTGAATTACTTTGTAGAGGCTGTTGCTGTATCATGTGCTGAGTACCAATATGCCCAGTGTTCATGCCACCTTGGATCTGATTAGTTTGAATGACTTGACCTTGCATGTTTATTGGTGTAATCTGTTGAATATTTGATGGGTTTCCAGAAGTCAGTTGCACAGAACCAAAGTTTAATCCAGGAGTTGACTGCTGCAAGAACATCTTTTGAGGAAAACAGAACACATGTCAATGCTTAAAATACTACTGAGCATCCAGAACACACAAATCATAATCTTTTTTTAAAAGGTCATTGAATCTTTGGTGTTAAAGGTAAAAAGTACACACACAATTATTTTATCTAATAATATTGTTTGTCAGGAACAGCTGTATTTAAGCGAATAGACATGTGAGGCTTAAGGTACAACCCTATGTAACTTACCTGGGAATAAGTTGCATTGAACTCAATGAGGCATACCTCTGAATAGACATGTATAGGATTGCTATCACATAAAAGGTATGTTTCCCCCCAGGAAATGTTATTCTGCAGAACCAACCAACCAAAATGTACTAATTGCCTTTTATTAATGCTGTGGAAACCCCACCCCATCCCTTTTAAGGACTTCAGATGAAAAGGAGTACAAATCTACTGAAACCAAAGGTCATCTCTCTCTCTCTCTCTCTCTCTCTCTCTCTCTCTCTCTCTGGCCACATTCTGGTAAGCCAGAATTATTATTTTTTTACAGTTTGCTCTTTGCTTAACTTGCTTTGCTCTTTGCTCTTTGCTTAACTTGCTTGTTAAGAGAGCAGCAAGTGAGAGTTCCTGGTTCAGACATCATGCCAAACAAACCATGGATGGAGAGTGCCTGGCTTATTTCACCACATTTGCTGGCAGGAAGAGCCAAGCAGGAGCGATTGAGCTGTATGTACCAGCATGCTTGCTTGTTCACAGTACGCCAGAATTATGAAAATTCTAACTTACCATGATGTCTGAATGTAGCCACCCTTCCCGCAATCTCTCTCTGTCATACATACACACAGAGAGAAATTAAGTATAGAAACACTAGCCATGTTAGTGTTTGATCAACTTTAACCAACCTGGAGCCCTTGACCATGGACCATTTGGAGTTGTTCCTGAATCTTACGCAGCTCTTCCTGTTGGCGATGAATGTTTGCTTCTATCATTCGTGTTCTTTGTTCCAATTGGTCCTTTAAGTGCTGCATAGCTCCTAGTTGAGCAGAAAACTGAAGCATAGGCTGCAAAGCAACATTTAAGTAAAACACAAGAAATATCTGAATCAGTAACCAATATGCCATAGGAAAAGTAATCAACTACTACATTAACATTCTGCTATCAATCTGCTGCACACAGAAATAATTATATTTAGATTAAAGCCATAAGTTGAGGTTCTGACAATGAACCCTCTTTAAAAAGCATCCAACATGAGAAGATATTGACCATTTTAGAGAAAACTTAAGTGGTATAACTAAGAGAAAACTGGACCTGCTGAACCAAGAGAAAAGAAGTCAGGTAATGGGAACAATTAATAGAGGGAACTTTCTTTCCAGCTCCCAGTTGTACAAATCTAAGTGGTGTCCAAGATAAGGGATAAAACTCCAATGTAAATCTTGCTTAAGCAACTGAACAGATCAAATCTATAGTGATTATGGGACATGGATCTAGCATATCCTCATGGATCTGGCAGATGATACTATTACTGATTCACCACTAAAATGCCCCAAGGCTAATGGACTGAATCCTCAGCAACTAGCAGTGCCCAGCTGATGGCTTAAGTGTGATCTGGATGAGAATTTTTTAATTTTTGCTCTTCGTATAATATGGGCTCTTAAATTGGATCTTGGGACGCAGTTCAATGGCAAGACTGAATAGCAGAAATACCACTTTGCCCCAGTTGACTGATTTTACATTTTACTGGCACACAAAGTTTGTGTAGATGTCCACACACAAGAGGAAGTGCTGAATCAGGACAATTCAATATCTCTACTGAAACCAATGAGTCGTACTGAGCCATGTCCCAGATCTAGCCCCCAAAGCAAGTCATGGGTCACTGGTGGCCTACGAAACTTTAAGAAAGAAACTAGCCTTTCATAAGCCTCTTCAAGCTCACACACCCAACTTAAGAAAGGTGTGGTGAAAAAAAGAAAATAGCCCCCAGACTCACTTGTAAGAAGAAAGAAGTAATGAGACACTATATGTAATTTCATATAAATATTATTGTCTTACTATTTCATGTGCGTTCTGGAAAAGCAAAGAACCACTGCCAATCTATGCTTGAGTGTTTTCAGGAAACATTTATTCCTAAGGACACCTTCTCCTCCCCACCCACAAACCAATGCCTTCATTTCATCCATGCAAATGTGCTCCATATCTGTGAAACAATTAGTTCTAACTAATGCCAACTTTATTATAGAGCCTGATTGCCCATGTGGGTCAGTTTTTTCTAGGCCCCAGACCAGTGTATGAAGAATAGCGTAGCACTTGAGAATACAGAAATTGACCATTCTTGCTCTAAGCAACAGAATGGCAGATTACACCCAACTATGTGTACCCAGAGGGAATCATATTTTTAAAGTCTCCATTTTAACCAGGCAATCAATCCATAAGGACATTATTGTAATTGTTAAAATACTGATATTCATTATACTTTTTGTCTCAATAAAGTTTAATTTTGCCCAAATTCATGGCTTAAATTCTACATCAAATAAAGATCTAATTATGTTTTCGGTTCCCTTTATCAAAATGTGATTATCTGCTTTAATATGCATTCAGATTTAATTGGTACCTGAGACATGCCTTGCTGAATCTGTAGAGTTGCAGGCTGGGACATCATTGGTTGCGCTAATGGTTGTCCAATAGGTTGTGAATTTAAAGACTAGGATTCAAAAATATACATACATATCATAATTATCATTACAAACTTATTTCATAACTAATTACTACTTTCTTTACAGAAAACTCGTTTCCAAACTGTATCTGAGGGCAGTGGGTTTTAAAAGCACACACACAAATAGAAAGTTCCTTTCTTTCCATAACTCTGTAAGTAGAAATGAATCCCCCTGTCATGGGATAGCTAGAAGGAGTTTAGACCACTTTAAAGCATTTAGTGCTTTTAGTTTTCTGTCTTTCATTTGCCCACATGCACATACGCATAAATAAAAAGCCAAATGCAAGAGTTGTACATCCCAAGGAGGTAGACAAAGAACAAGAGTCCAAAGCTTGCCCTCCTCTCGGGTTCTTGTGGGAGAAACTAGCCTTTCATAAGCCTCTTCAAGCTCACACACCCAACTAATGGTTACATTATATAGAAAAGACACGAAACATACATACAAAGTACATACAACAGTACATACAAAGTATATGAATGGCATTCATATACACAGTTAAACAAATACGACAACTTCACCATCATCAAATTATTTGTTTTAAATCTAATTTCCATTCAAATCTATGGCATTACTCTCAAAGATTTTTAAAAGGCCAGTAATACTGGGTGACATTAAGAAAAAGACTGTAAAACTGTATACATGAAAGACATATTCAGGCAGGCAAAATCTCCAAGCAGACAAATGAAAGCTTCAAAAAGGATCTCTCTGAACAGGGTGATTTGGCAAACATTCTGGGTTTTTGCTTTCATTCTTTTTAAAATGTGAAATCTAAAATTCATATCCCTTAACACATGAAAAAGAGAGTATTTTCCTAAGAATTACCTGATTACCAAGTGAAGCTCTCCTTTGTGCAGACTTTTCATGAGTGGATAAAGTTTGCCTTGGAGGAGTGCTAGTATCCATTGTCACCTTTGTTGGTGTTGCTGAAGTCACAGCCGATGTAAAATTGAAGAGGGATACTTTTATTCATCCTCACCCTGAGCATACACATATATACTCAGACAAATCATTAGTTTGTTTCAGTGGAATTGTAGATCTTTGCAAAACTGATAATACCATTGTATTAATTATGCTTTGCTTTTATAGTCACATGGCTTACTGATTAAAATATCATTAACAGACCAGAAGAAGACATAATTCAAGTCAATCTTATACATAACAAATTTCCATTCTGAACACTCACATGAAGGGTCGGAGACTGCAGTATGAGAAGATTTCCTTGAACTCCTGGAGGAGGCAGAAGGTGTGGGGCTGTTATCAAATCTCTCCAATGCTTCCTTGAGGCTTACTGTGTTTATATGATTGTCAGAACCAGAGTCTTGACTCTGAAACAATAAAAAATGTTTTGGCTGGCTCATCCCCTCCCCAAAATAAATTAGCAAAAACTAGTTATGTCTTTACAAATATTTAAATATGGGGCTAAACAGTAAAAGCAAATTTCCAATGACACTCATATTCATATGATTCACCTTCTCTAACTTAATGCAGTCCTGCTTGCCATCTCACAGGGATGTCCCTTCCACGAAGCAGGGTGAATCCCTTGCCTCAGGTAGTGGATCTGGAAGGGTGACAGATCATGCAGGCCCCCTCACACTGAAAGGACCATGAGCCCCACTGCTACCACCACTGCCCTATGCCTCACTCTGAGGAGCTCTAAGAGTGAGGCATAGGGTGGGTAGCTGCTCTGCAGAGCCCCACTGGCCACTCTTATGCTATGGAAAATGCCATAGCAAGAAAGCAGGCAGTGCAGCTCTTCAGAGCGGCTACTGCTGCCTGTCTTATGCCTCACTCTGAGGACCTTTCAGAATAAGGCACAGGGCAGGTGGGTACCCGAGAGCCATGCTGGCACTCTCCTGCTGCAGCAAATTCTGCAGTAAGAGAGAAGCTGGAGCAATTCTCTGGAGTGGTGAGCCGATGTCTTGCTCTGAGGGTCCTCAGGAGAAACAGTTCTATTTAAGCCAATGGACATGTGAGGCTTAAAGTGCAACGTTATAAACACTTACTTGGAAGTTAAGTCACATTGAACTCAATGGGTCTTACTTCTGAATAGACTTGAACAGGATAGCATTGTTAATCTGGTAACATCATTTTTTTCAAAATTCCAAGTGTGTCCACAGACCCAAAAGGGTTAGGGACCCTTTCTTGCACTGGTGCAAGTCTAAGCATGGGAATGATTAAGAATATAAGAAGAGCCATGCTGCATCAGACCAAGGGTCCATCTAGTCCGGTATTCTGTTCACACAGTGGACAACCAGCTGCCCACGGAAAACCCACAAGCAGGACATGAGTGCAATAGCACCTTCCCACCCATGTTCCCCAGCAACTGGTGTACAAAGGCATACTGCCTCTGATACTAGAGGTAGCATATAGCCATCAGGACTAGTAGCCATTTATAACCTTCTCCTCCATGACTTTGTCCAATTCCCTTTTAAAACTGTCCAAATTGGTGGCCATCGCCAAATCTCATGGAAGTGAATTCCATAGTTTAACTATGCGCTGTGCGAAGAACTACTTTCTTTTATCTGTCCTGAATCTCCCACCAATCAGCTTCATAGGATGACCCCAGGTTCTAGTACTATGAGAGAGGGAGAAAAATGTCTCCTTATCCACTTTCTCCATACCATGCATAATTTTGTACACCTCTGTCATGTCTCCCCTTACTTACCTTTTCTCTAAGCTAAGAATGATTGTGAGTGTGGGGTGCATGTGTGTTTGTGAGACAGAGACAGAAAAAGAGAAAGAAAGGGTTTGGGGGATAATCCACACACACACACACACACACACACACACACACACACACAGAGTTTTGGGGAGCGGTGATCCAGAGAAAGAGTAGGGAGAAGAGGGTGGGGAAGTCAGATTTTTGAATGACCAAGCCCCATGGCAGCCATTTTATGGTATTGTCCACATTGAATTTTCAAAAATTGCAGAAGGGCCCATGGGCCCAAAAAACTTAAGGACCCCTGCAAGCATTATGTAACAAAAATGAAACTAAATAGAAAGATGCTCTTTCTCTTGTTTGAGAGATTGTGAAAATTCTGATGCAAGCGGAAGCACGAGAACTGTTGCATAATTTGCGTATAATAGCACTGGATGAACTCTTCCACTAGCACTTGTGTGAAACGGTTCCACCTACCATTCTTTGAATCCAAGCCAACACTATTTTTGTGTGTTTATCTCATACAAAAAGGGGACCCTGAATACAAATCTTTTGGTCTCAGCTTGTTAGCAGCAACTATTAAAAAGAATGACAGAGAAACCTGAAGCATATTTTTTTGTATATAGATACACAAATAGACACACCGCTTTTGAAGATCCAAGTTTGCTTTTAAAACCCAAACTAATTTTAATAGTATAGATATATCAATGAAAAGAACCAATATAAGAGGATGGTGGAAAACTTACTTTATCTGCTGCTATCTCTGGCAGAGACTCTTCAATACCTAGTTCACGCCGCCTTTCTGCTCGGACTTCTGCATAACTACAGATAAATACACCAACATTTCAGCATATTATTGTGTCAGTTTGGCTTACTAAAATAGTAGCAAATATTTTATACACCATAATTTTAAAGGTATTTTTGAAAAAGTGTAGGGTTCTAAATCAATGCAAGAATATGCTTTTTCTTATGACTAGCTCAGTATCCTATTGTTCCCACATGCCAGCAGGACCAACTGCTTATGCAACAGGGAGTTAGCAGTTCTAAAAGCAAGCCGGAATGAATGGAAATGCTCATTTCTGGAATGGGACAGGTCAGCAGAGCATTCCGAATGGAGCTCTGCTGAACAGACCCGATCCACAAATGAGAGGTTTCCACTAATTTACAGGCTTGCTTTTAGAACTGCTAGCTCCCTGTTGTGCAAGCAGTTGGTCCTGCTGGTGCAACACAATCAGTGGGAGTGCAGCAGCCCCCACTGGACACTGCTCTTTGATGGCTTCTTAGCTATTTTCCTAATGCTTCATAAAATTCCCAAAAGTATAGTTGTAAAATTTGTTGCCAATACTTGAAATATAAAAATATGCAGAATTCTGTTACCTTACTACTGTGTGTGTACACACAATGAACTCTGGTCTAGAATTCCACTGATGGTAAGTAATATAATAGTGAGTCTGCAACCAAATCCATTGTTGCCCCTTTGTGAGGAATCTGTAATAGCAGGACTTGCCTTTTCCATATTGCATTACTGAAGAATAAAATGATAAGATTTTACTTCAAAATATGCCCACTCTGGAATATGGATTCAAATAGCAGAACCAACTGGCTGAATAGCAGTATACAAACATATAATATAAAGAAAACAATAAATAGTGTGGAAGCACACTTTATATAGCTGGATTTACAACCCACCTTTCAATCAAATGATCCTCAAGGTGGCATACAAAGGGTTACAATACAACAAACCACACATACACAACCCAACAATGCACAGAACCATACTTTAGGTGTGCCCAAGTGCAATTTTTTACTTTTTCTTCATGAGCAACAGACTACTGTCATTTCACAAACTGCTTCTTAAATTTTCCTCAATTTCAAAAGTGGTTTGCCATGTGACAAAAGGGTTGTTTTTTAGAAAATCACAAGCCAGATAGTCAGGTTATTAGAGAGGAATGTAACAGGGAATTGGAGCACCCCATAAACAAAGAGTAGTGGAGTGCTGGTCTTGCTTCCCTATGTGTTGTTACATTTGACCAGAAATTAAGGTTAAATTATTATTTCAAACTTACTATGTAAAAAAAACTATAAAAAAAACAAAACCAAGTCTACTTCTGCTAGGTGAGGTGTCGGTGCTTTAGTATTGATCTTACTTCACTACTACATATGATGCAAGCATGACTTGGTTGAAGTTCTTCAATGTCCACATACTCCAGAACTATATTTCTGTGCTTTCAGAATTGTCAGAAGGCCAATGAAAATAGGTCTTGGGAGCACTCAGGATTGTGAAAAGATTAATACTCCAACACTGTAAGGATAAATCCCTGCCATCAATCCTTCAATTGACAGAGGACCTTACTGACCTTGCATTTGAACGTGCAGCTTACTGCCCCAAAACACTTATTTGGACATCTGGGCTGCATACCCTGACATATATGTCTAGCTACCCTCCTTAACACAGTGATCAACTTGACTGTACTTACATTCTTCTTCCCCTCACATCAACCCCTTTCTCCTTGTGAGCTGTAACCTCTTCCCTTTGTATCAACTTGCCCTTGTTATGCTTGCATTGTTTAAAACAAAACATTCAATAAAAGTATAGAAAGAAGAGAAGAGAAGATTACAAGTCCTAAGTCCTCTTGGCTGTGCAGAACTACTTGTGCAGTTCTTTAGATCACAGTTTAAGGATTAAAGGGTCTAAGGATTTTACATTTCCACTCATTGACATATGTGAAAAATATGTTAAATAGCACCCTAGCTTGTAATTTAATTGTAGTAGCCACATAATCAGAAAATATGTATGACAGAAAATACTTTAAAATGCTAAAAGCATTTTATGGAAGCAGCTTTCCATAAATTGTATTTAAAAAATTCCATATGGCAACCATAAAATGCAACAGAATTTTGTTTGCAATGAGAAGAGTTTTTGGCAGATCAAAATAATTTCCCCTATTTAATACAGCCAGATTTAATATAGGCTAATACACCTGACAGGTGCCATTCAAACAAATTATTATACTGATAAATAAATACAACTATCCTCCTACAATATTTTGTATTATCACAAAGGTTTACCATCTACTATACAATATCTAAATTGGTGTGGTTTATATAAAATAACTATGACATTTACTTACAGTGTTCATGACATTTTGCCAGATTTTCTAGGTCATCCACGTGATAATAATCATAGCCTGATGTCCCCAACACTTCAAATGGTAAATAACCTATTATTGGTGGTGCCCTGGATAATGATACAGGAGTAGTTACTTTATTTCTCAGAATAGAAGAAATGAGTCATACTATTTATTATACTTGTACTTAAACCAAGTAAAATGTATTCAATAAAAAGTAAAATTCATTTCTTGCTATAAATAGCCAATGCCAATTAGTGGCCACTAACAGTAACAGAATGCTACCGTTTAGTACTACATTGTAAGAAATGGCACCTGTGATCCAAGAAAAGGAACTTCCATTCTAAGCTATGTCTAGAGGTGAACTCTTCATTGGGTTCTTCAACAGTGCTCATTTCCTAAAAAATAAAAAAATGTAAGTCTCTCAGAACTGCTCTACTCTAATTTAAAAACTCATCTGAAATCCAAGCTTCCAAACAATTAAATTAATTAACATGAATGTAACATGCAAAATATTTCTTATTTTGCTGTTTCATTGCTGCTTGGAAGAGGAATTATTCAAGCAACTTCCCACTATAGACCCAACACGTGCTATGCCTATTTTATAAGGATGAGAAGGGCAAGCTCATCACCATATGAATCCTGTGTATGGAACCAACAAAGAAACAGGCACCTTCAGCACTCCACCTTACCTCTTCACATCTAGGAATGTGCCAGTTGACATGGAAGGGCACTGTATTGTTTTCAGTAGCAATTCACATGCTATGTTCTTCTTAAAAGAGTAAATTCTTAATCATTAAACCTTCAGCCAATTTACCTTTGCACTATGAAGGGCCACGTCACATGTTTCAAAATTCCTACATGGAACGCACTGAACATCAACTTTGAGAAGAAGCTGCCGCCCCTGGATTGAGCCTCTCTACTCGGGCAAACAGGTGGCTAGTGCTGCCAAAACCAACTGCAAAAACCATCTGCTGAGGATGTGTGCTTGGACCTGGTACAGCAAAGATCACCTCACATGTAGGCTGGAAGTGGATGTTTGACTGCAGAGGGCCCAATACAGAGGGCAATTCATACAAGCAAGCCCCTTTCTGGATTGGAGTATGGTTACTTAAAATTATTATTCATTCAATACGAACAGCTTAGATTAGGTTAAATACAAAAAGAAAAGCAAATATAGAGGTTGAAGATACGATAATTCTAACATACCTTGATAAACTGAGGTGTAGCTAATCTAACTGTAGCTACAAAGCAAACTCTGTCTTCATAGGAAGGTCTATGGGACCGCTGGATCGTTTCTTCATAACCATTATGTGCAGAATTAGGCACTAAGGTGAAGAGAAAGAGATGAAAATGATCACAGTTTCTGAGCATGACCTATAAGCAAGGACATATAATTAATAATCCTACATAATTTAAAACTGAAATATTCTATACTAAGTGAACAGACATGGTTTTGCACAGGCTGGAATAGCCCTTAGTTTGATACAGTGAAGCCCTGAAACAAACATATGCAACTGTCAGAGTTGGACACACTGCACATGCTGCTGGCACCCCAGCAACAGCTCCTTCCATAGTGTACCCATATAACTCCCTGAGGGGGAAGTCTGTCCATTCCATTCCCCTGAGGGGAGTCTACCTCACAGCAGTGGGGAGGGGGCAGCTGTTTAACTCTGAGGCCCAGTTCGCACATAACAAGCAGCCACCATGGGTGAATTGCCCTGTGGGGCTCCTCATTGTGGCAGTGGCCACCATTTTGAATATTGGAGCCGTGGCGGGGGCATGCCATAGCTTGTTCTTATGTGCGAACCAGGCGAGGGTGGGCTGTTGGGATGGTTAACAAGCCACCTGCAACTCTAAAACAGCCCATGGGTTCTGTGTGGCTTGTCAACCACCCCAGCAACCCACCCTCGCCTGGTTTGCATGTAATGGCAAGCTACAGCACAACCCCACCACAGCTCGAATATTCAAAATGGCCACCATGATGAGAAGCCCTGCAGAGAAATTCCCCCAAGGTGGCTTTTCATTACATGTGAACCAGGTCTGTCCCTTGGAACACTCCCTCCTGGCTTCAAACTGTATTGAATGCAAAGCTATGCACTGGTTATGCATGTTTAGACAGAAAAAAGTCCTACAGTTTCCAGCATGCCGAAGGCAACCATACTGGCTGGGGAATGCTGGGAGTTGTAGGACTTTTTTCGGCCCCTGCCCAACAGAGTCGCCTGCTGCAGCAGTTTACTTCAAAAGTGCTGCTACAGCAGCATAGCGCCCTTTCCAGTTGGGTCAGTCCTTGGCTGCTGCCCTCCTGCCCACCGCAGCGGCTTGGATTGCCTCAGAGAGGGCACTGCTGCTGTCTTTTTGTCCTGGGTTGGGCTGCTGCCCACTTGCTGCCACTACCACCATCCACCAGGCTGCTGCTGCAATTTGTCCATCACTGCTGCTGGCACTGATCTGTCCACCCATCCCCATTGGCCACCCACAGGTCCCTCACCCCCAGAGAAGAGAACGAGCCTGGCCAGGCCTGGCCACTGACTTTCCCCCCTCATGGATTGAAGGTGCGCAGCAGCCACTTCAATACAAGAGGGGAAAAGTCAACTGCTGCGCCGGCCGAGCCAGGTTCCTGCCACAGCCACTTGCCTCAGAAGTTGCCTCAGAATGAGGCAGAAAAGGAGGGGAGTGGGGAGAGGAAGACGTGGGGCAAGCAATAGCCCGTCACACCTCTCCCCTTTCAGAGACAGAGAGCACATGCACTTGGTTCAAAAAAATCCATCCTTCCCCAGGCACTACCACCGAGCAGTGGAAACAGCTAGGGGAGAGCATTAAAGGTCAGCACAAAAACAGTGGGGAGAAATGCAGTCAAAATGAGCTGTAAGTAAGGCTCCTGCTGCAGATGATAGAGACGGACAGCAGTAAAAAAAAGAAAAAAGGGAATTTTTTTCTCTCTCTTCAAATGCATACAGCTAGTAACATTGATTAAATATAGTATATGCTGTAATTAACTTACTGTTACTCAATGACTTGAAGTTTCCTATACATTTTACATATTCATATGTAGGTGGTTCTTTGGGGTCTATTGTCCCTCGGAGCATATGGCAACAGAACTCTAGTTGATTTTTTGCTGCAACAACAAAACAGTAAGACTTCATACATAATGAAATACCAAGATGAACATTGACACACAAGCTGCTATACTTCAATAAAATATGCAATGACATGAGAACCAATAGAAGGAGCCATTAAACATAACCTTACCAATGTGTCATCTCACCCATGTCTACTTAACCGGCAGTAGCTCTCCGGGGTCTCAGATCTTTTGCAGCCCTGCTACCACAATATCCTTCAACTGTAGATGCCAGGGAGTAAACCTGAGATGTTATGCATTTACAGTACAGTCCTATACATGCCTACTCAGAAGAAAGTCCCAATGAGTTCAAGGGGGCTTATTCCCAGGTAAGTGTGTATAGGATTGCAAACTTAAAGAATATGCTCTATCCTAAGTGCGCTCCCTCCACCAACAGTAATGTGAGCACTATAAAATAAAATTGTGGATTACAGCCATTCCTTCATGGATTAACAAAGGGTGAGAAGCAAGCTTTTTTGGAAAGTGAAGTAGGTCTCTATCAATATCCAATATCAATCCAAGAAAAAATTCATGGAATGACACAACCCAATTCATAGTGCAAGAATTTAGAAGGTGCAATGGATATATACACATTCCTATCATTCCCTCATTCGTATCACAACCCCCAAAACAGCTCAATGAAGACTCAGCATGCTCAGTGGCCATGGAATGCTGACTGGCTGCTGGAAGAAAAAAACAGAAAACCAGGTGGGAGAGGGTATGGAATGGAGTATTGTGAAGGAGGGCATGGCTGGCTGGAACACTAAACAAGAGCAATCCAGACTGCAAATTTTGTTGCAGGTCCCACTTGTTCTGTATAATGTTATCCTTTTTGTTTACTTGGTGTGTGAAAATGACTTCAGAGAAGTTTTAGCCCAACAGAATAAACCAATGATTATATTTTCACTAAAACACTTTTAAAAATTGCAGGCTTTAGGACTTCTCTCTGTATCTGAGAGATAATTTAATAATGCAACTTACATTTTAAATATTCTGGGGTCAATGAATCACTTTCCAACAGATGAGTGGACAGTATTTTATAAACCTCTGAATGTTCCCCCTCTGGGACAAAATTAAATATACTCTGATCCACAAGGTCAGACTAAAAGAGAGAAGAAATGAAATGAAAACTAAAATGTGGTCTTGTGAAATTTCACTTCTGAATGCAAAGTAACTAACAAATCTGTCAAAGAGATAACTTAAAAATTATAGACTCTGTAACATGACATCCTGAATACTACATCATTCTGAAATATTTTTACAATAAAAATATTGTTGGGACCAATTTCAGATGCAGTGAACAAAGGTTACTTCTATCTAAAACATAAAAGAACCTCCCCTCCCTTTTTGCAGTTGAAGTATTTTTCATTAATGGAGTAATTGATTGAAAGTGCCCACTTTTGATTTACATTATCAGTATATCTGTGCTGTTTGAAGGCATCCAGTATTTAAAAACTACTTCTTAAAAATGGGAGTGGGCAAGTTCGCATGACACAGCAATCCATCCTGAGAATACGCTACACAGCGTAGGTTGCTCGTGGAACAACTGACGGTGCACCCGACAGACGATCAGGCTCACTGTTGGTTGTCCCCCACCTCCTTCCCCCTCGGTCCTCCCATAGGTATCCCAGGGAGCTTCATGGCAGAACCCGTCTTGGCTCCTCTCCCGCTCTCATTGTGATGGCTTTTGCGGTCACCATGGCTCCCCCCACTTTTTTGGAAATCGCTTTTCATGCTCTCCAAAGTGACAGCCCCTCCAAAGTGCCCAAGCAGCACATTGCGGCAGTTGTCACTGGTTAGCCACCATTTAAAAAAAAAAAAAAGACAATTTGAGCCAGAAATGTGCACAAATGTTTTTGTTAATAATATTAATTTAAAAAAAGAGGTCAGTATTTTGGAGGTGCACAGGTGCGTAACTCTGACCACCCAAAATGCGAAGCCTTGCCTTGTCAATGTCCTGGTAAGTGCGTGCTGTCAAAGCAGGCACCATCCATGGACATTGACAAAGCAAGGTTTCAAATACCTTACTTTGCTTTCATTTGACAGCTGTCAAGCACAAAGAAAAGCCACAAGAAGATCTTTGCTTGTGAAAGAGAGTAGCGAGTAGATCACCCACTTCACAGCGATATCCTCTAGGTTTTAAGCTTGGACCTGACAGTTCTCAGTGTCCTCCACCCTTTCCCTAGGTGCTCGGGAAAGTGGGAAAGTGCAGCCCACCCCATTTACAGGAGCAGTTACTTTTGACAGCTGTCAAAACAAAGGGTTTCTTTTAAAACAGGTTTTTTTTAAACATGGACACAGGTATCGCTTAGAAAGGATTTGGGGACCCTCAGGAAAACTGTGGGATGTGGAGTGGGGGGACTGCAGTGGGAAGGGAACTGGCAAAAGTTGGGTTAGAGGTTGTGTATGAGCAGAACTTGTGCAACCTTCTGCCACGCATTTTTCATCGATTCTTCCATCCCACTGCAGCACACCTATGCCACAATCCAGGACATTCCTGAGGATCCCTTGCCACTAAGGAGAAGCCTTTTGGGGAGGCTGCAGTGGGGAAAAGGGGGCAAGAAAGCCTCACTGATCAAGAGGACATTTGTTTATGTAACTTTGGATAGAACCCATTGTTTTTCCCTAGAGATGTATTATTTAAAGTAACATTGTATAGAAACTTTGTTGTTATTTCAAAGTGCATATATTTCCTTTGTCTTGAAAATGTTGACAGAACCAAAGGACACCAAGTCAGACACCCATTGGTGTTTACAGCCATGTGATATATCTAGGGGTCCCATAAAAGGGCCTGGCTCCTAGAGGTCACTGGATAAGTCACTCAGCTGGTCCACTGAATTCAGACTTCCTTGATATCCTCCAAAATAACCTGCTGCCATCACCTACTGATTTATAGCGTGCAGCAGGATTCACTCGCTTATATATACACCAGTGTGTATATCAAAGCCAGCATGTGGAGTGAGATATGCCAACCTTAGAATCCACCCAGACCAGCACACAAGTAGTTACAACATTAAACATATATTTATTTATGGAAAATAACATCCAGAATTACTAGTCATATGATAAAGAAAAATAAATAATGGTTCTCTCTAACAACTTAACCTAACATCACTGACTCCCATCTTCAACAACTATCCCAGGAGCCTCAAACCTTTTCGGATTGGTGGGCACATCTGAAATTCTGGAAAAGTGTCATGGACCATCACAAAATGACTGCTGTGCCAGGCACAGCCAGGCACAAAATACCAATTTCAGAGAAAAGCAAACTAGCAAGGCTAAAAAGACAAGTAACTTGCCAAAGAATCTGAATACATGGCAGAGATGGGGGGTCTGAGCGCCAAAACACAAGCTCAAACCTTTGAACCCACAGTTCTTTCTCTCATTCAGGATTGCTCCCCTAACAAAGACACACACTCTCAGCACACAAGATCCACTCATCCTAGCCATTCATTTCTCTCTCTCATTCAAAATCATCCCACCCCAAACTCATTCATTCTCCCCACACTCCCAGCTCACAAGATCCACTCACCTGTCACTCATTTCTCTCCCTTCCAGCATCACTCCCCCAAACACACGCGCACACACCCTCCCTACTTTCTGTCCCCGTCGGGTCATCCCACAGGCCTCTCTAATCCCTCCTGTTGCTCTCCACAGACCACCACAGCCCTGGTCTCCCCACTTCCTCCTCTCCCACACACACAAGGTCATTCCCCCAAGTCCTCCCCTCCCCAACCTAGCCCTGGTTTCCCTGCTTCCTCCTTCCACCCCACTGGGCTGCCCCCAGCCAAGTCCTAGTTTCTCAGCTTCTTCCTCCCACTTCGTTGGGTCACTCCAACCTTCCCCTTGTTGCCCCACTGTCATCTCCAAGCCTCCCCACTTACCAGGCAGTGGCAATGGGCTTCGCTCCTTCCTTTTTCTTTTTTGGCGGCTGGGATAACTTCAAAGTGAAGCATTGGCCTCCTGCCATCTTTACTTTCTAAGATTGTCTCTGGGTCGATATGGCCCCCATCCACGCCACAAAAAATTAACATTTTAAAAAACCCACAGGTATCAGCAAGGTGCTTTGCAGGGCAAGGGGAAGTATATGCAGGCATCACATTGCCTACTCCCAATCTATCCTTACCACCAGCCTGTGGTGGCTGTGTGTTCAAGAGTAGAGATGAATTTCTAAAGCTCCTGATTCAAGGCATCTTGAAGTGGCATCAGCATCAAATGAGACACAGTGTAAGACAGAGAGGAAGACACCAGAAGCTCCAATGGAAGAAAATACAAAGTCTTTTAAAAAGTATGTATACTGTTTAAGCTTCAGAATCTTAAGTGGCTGATTGTGCATATAATGATCAAATAAATCTGGTATTTCCATGAGAGCAGCTCATACTTACTGGCAAATGTTCAAGTAATGGGGTTACGCTTTCTGATACATATATTATACTTCCATCTGTCATGATTGCTAGAAAAAAACCATCAAGAGCCTAAAATTAAACAAAAGGGACAGTTAAAAAGAGATAAATAAGTCACTGTACAATTTGGTTAGCATATCCCCCCCACAAAAAAACCAACATAAAATTTACTTCTTATTTCTTTCTTAATTGATTACAAAAGCCTCCCGCTCAAAAAGATGGCTGGTGGTACTGAATAATATCTGACTATCAGTTCCTGGACTGGGCTCTCAGCCTGGGGAAATACACACTATATTATGTTCAGGTTTATTTTTATGCCACTTTTGAGCCAAGAAGACCACCAAAGTGGCACACAAAAGTTAAAATACCAAAAAAACCCACTAAAATAAACTGTTCTGGGATAAATATTATTAAGGATGGTATATAAATACCATAAGTAAGTAAGTAAATAAATAAATATACTACCAAAAACAAATGTGATACCATTTTTAATCAAAACTGATATACTGATAACCTTTAAAAAAAAACCCAGCAGAAGCATAAAATCAGGGGGCTGGAGTAATACATTCAGTTGTCATAAAATGCCTGGCAGAAAAAGATGGCCTTTACTGTCCTTTCAAAGGAGGAAGAGGTTAAACACATCTCCTAAGGAAATGCCAAAGCCGAGCCATTATTGTGGGAAATGTTTGGCTCAATGTAACACCTCAGGCAGTGGCGAGATGAAGAGCTCCCTCTGAAGATCTCAACAGGGACGCAGTATCACATGGAATCAGGCGGACCTTCATATACCTTGGATCCAACTGTTTACAGCTTTAAAAGTCAAGAGGCACTTTAGATTGTGTTCGGAAAGAGACAGGGAGCCAGTGCAATTCAAAAAATATAGGAGTACTATGCTCCAAGTAACTGGCCCCAGTAAACCCGTCAGCAGCATTCTGCACATGCAACATTCCCTTTACATATATTTTAGCATACTATAAGGGTAACTGCATTTTAATTACAATGCAAAGCTGAAATATAACACGTTATAACCGTATAACATCACAAAGTAGTAATTATGATAAGAAAATAAATATGTTACCTCTAACATTAACTGAGTGAATTCTTCATTACTAAGGAATGTGGGTTTCCAGTCCTGTCGGATTTCACTGGCATCTGACTGGGCAGTGATTTCTGTAAAGAAAAATGCACATGCACTTACTCTAATACACACATCCAACATTGCATGCTAACTTGTAACAGAATGACAGAAAGCTCTCCTAGAGCAAAACTGTGACATGGGTTCTTTTCCCCCCATCACACTGGAAAATATAGTTCATTTTCTGCATCAGTCTGGTAATTAAAGATGGCTGTTTTAAAAAGAAACGGAAAGAAATGCTGTACTCATGGCAACATTCTACCTTCATGTACTGAGAGGAGACATGGACAAAGAGAGAGGGTGTGTCAAAGAGAGTGAGAAAAGAAAGTATGATCACTTTGGAATTTGCTTCACCACCAGATCTTGTAGGCCAGGATCCTACAAGAAAAAGGGAGCCTTACCTTTGCTCTTCTCAACCAGCAGCAACCCATTTTACAAGAGGGGAATTTCAGAAGCAATTTGTGATATGTCAGTTGTTAATATTTATTTAAAAGTCCAAAATTCCACTGGGTTTCCATGAGCTTAAGTTGCGCTTTGGATCCTGGCCACTGTTACCAGCAGCCAAATGGTTATTGAGAGTGATGATGTCCAAGTTCTGGCTGCAGCCAACAGCTGTTGTTTTTAACAATAGATTCATAGAGTTAGACAGGGCCTACAAGGCCATCGAGTCCAACCCCCTGCTCAATGCAGGAAACTAGAGGTGGGGTCTCCCATCCAAGTAATAACCAGGCCTGACCCTGCTTAGCTTTCCACACTCAGACAAGCTGAGCCAGCATGAGCCACAGGCCTGTCTATAACCCAGTGAAGGACACAGACACAAGGCATAAACTTAAAACCTTTACTGAATAAAACTTGATTAAACAGAAAACTACTTGATTACATCAAAAGTAGCAACTACATTACAAGAAGATACAAGACTGAGTAAACTGAATGAAAATCCTTACAACATATACATTCTATGAATAAATCCCTCACATATACATCTTTAAAATGGGAGGCAGGAGAGACACAGAAAGAAATAGACATTTGTGCCTATCCATATTCTAAGACTGAAAAGGGAATCAAAAGGACTATGACACAGACAACCACGACCAGCACTTAAAATTGGAGTGCAGAAAGTGAGGGGGGTGGAGGTCAGATGGATGGATGGATGGATGGACGGATGGGACAGACAGACAGACAGACAGACACTAGAATGAGTTGCTAAGCATTTGGGAACAATTACTTCATCATTAAATTCTAAGTAATTACATCAACTTTTCTTAAAATACAGATATCCTTGGAAATGCAATAGAAGGGTTAATCGATCAATGCCTTAGAAACCCCAAAACCATTCTTACTGCCACGGCCGTTGCTTCCCTTATCTATATCAATGCCAACATTGGACTCCAGCCCAGAGCAATTGATGCATCTGGGTCACTTTGACCTAAGACTGAAAACAGCACAGTTGAAAGCTATGCACTTTGGGCTGAAAGCTGAACATAGCTGTGAAAAACTGAAAGAGAGACTAATATTACCTTAGAGCACAATCCTATGCATCTTTAGACAGAAAAAAGTCCTACAGCTCCCAGCATTTTCCACCCAGTGTGGCTGGCTTGGGCACGCTGGGAGTTGCAGGACTTTTTTCTGTCTAAACATGCATAGAATTGCAACCTTAGTACCGTAAGTTTTCTACTCATGCATTCACATAACACAGGTGAACATTACTGCAACCTTCAGACCACAGATAATACATGGAATACAATGGTTCAAAATGGTTGCTCTAAAAGATTCAGTTAATTCTCCTAATTTCTAAAGATACTGCTTACATTGTGTGTAAGGCAAAAGGTCAGTTATCTTTAATTTGAGGGAGGGTGTGTGTTTATTCCCCATTATTTAAATACTGTTCTTTCACTATGCCCAGACACTATGGTCTACATCTGAGGCCTTCCTCCGAGTGCCACCTCTGAGGAAAGCTCGGAGGGTGGCAACAAGACAGAGGGCCTTGTCAGGGGTGGCCCCCCCATTTATGGAATGCTTTTCCCACTGAAGCCCACCTGGCACCATCTCTGCTATCCTTTCAGCACCAGGTTTTTAAGTTTTGTAGTTTTTAAAATTGCGTTTTATACTGTGTGTGTGTGTGTTCTCCCCCCTTGTGTTTTATTGAACTGTACATCGCTCAGAGTGGCTGGATGTCTGGCCAGATGGGCGATTCATAAATATAATAAATAAATAAAAAATAAACTTTATTATTATTTTCTACTAGCTTCTCAAGTACTCATTGACTAAAATGTTTTATGAATTATGGATAAAATCCCACACATATTTTTATATGCTTAGGTACTATCAACTTCAGTAGAATTTGCTCCCATAACTATAAACCAGGAACATAGGAAGCTGCCTTATCCTGGGTCAGACCACTAGTCCAGCTAGCCCAGTATTGTCAACACTGACCAGCAGGGGTTTTCCAGGATTTTAGGTGGGATTCCTTCTTAGCCCTACCTAGAGCTGCCGGGAAATGAACCGGAGACCTTCTGCATACAATGCAGGTGCTCTGCCACTAAGCTATGGTCCCTCCCCTAGATTGAGGCAAAAAGAATAATAGCATAACAAAAGAAAAATAGATTAAATAATTTCACAGCTTTCATTTAACATCCCAGAATTACCCTTGTGCTTCCGTAAAAAGTCAATGCTCTTCTGCAGTACAGTGGATTTGTCCATCTTTCGAACATTGCCTGGAAGCATGGATCCCAGCTCTTTGATGAGCACATTAAACTGATCTCGGCGTTTCTTTTCAGACTTGTTTCTTGATACTCTTTTAAAAAGGAAGAAAAAGCAATTGTGTCAATTCATAGGAAAAAAGGCTTTAACCAGATTCTTTAGGGTTAACGGGTTGGATATAGACTTCAGTTAGTCACACTTCATCCCAGTGAAATCAATAGGATTTAAGCTAGTCATGACTAAGACAACAATCCAAAACCCTGCAGAAGACCAGCTGAGAGGTCACTGGATACAGCAAAAGTATCCAGAGGAGAGGTGCTCCACTGCCACAATGGCATTTCTACCCTGGAGGCCAGGCCACCCAATATGCCCACCCAATATGCCCACAGAAATGTCTGCAGGTGTGAAAGTACCACCAGTATGGTGCTGCCGACATTAGGGCCCAAAATGGGGCATTCTGGGGGCATGTCAATGGTGGCCTTGAATACACAGGATCCAAAGCACCCTAGTTCTCCCAACATCCCCAACAATTGGGCCTATGAACGATGCCCAAAGGCAGTGTTAGGGGGTGGCCCACATGGGCTGGAGCACTGAATCTTTCATTTGGAACCCTGAATCTCTGCGAGACCATCTGTCCCACCACCCTGCTGTCAATGGGCACTTGCTGAAATAATGGTACTGGGGCCCTGATGATCCCCGTTGCATCTGAATTAGCTGGCTTTTTGCACACATGTGCTTCAGCTCCTGCTGCTGCCCCCCTTGAATCTTTCTGCTTGAGGTATTTTTCAGTAATAAAATCCCCTCCTCTCCTGTCCATACATCCCCTTTTACAAATAGGTGTCCTTAGGAGACAGGGTCCTTTACAACACACGCGCACACACACACACACACACACAAAGACATTAGAGCACATGTAAATTAACATATGCCAATTTGTGCATTTTGTTCATTCTGTGGGCCTGAGCCCCAGAACTTTTCAGTACCTAGCACCGCCCCTGACGATGCCAGCCCCAAGCTGGCATAGTTATTTTCCCTCCCATTCGTGTCGGGGGGGGGAGATTTAAACCAGCAAGGGGGGGGAAGTCTCCCCACCTTCTGCCCTGGCCAAAGTGAGCCACAAAATTTCCCCCTCCCAAACCTAGAATTGCCATGTAACTTGTCCCATTGATTCCATTGGGACCAAAGCATGACTAACTTAGGCTGGAGCTGGACCCACCGAAGTTTTTTAAAGGTTAACTGCTAAATAAAATATACTCATTTCAAATAATACTTTGGCAAAAATATCATTTAAATATTAGAAGGAAATGTTTGACAAAACTTGCGATGTACTCAATAATGCATTTTGGAGATATGTATGTGGAACCTTAAGCAGTGCGGTCATACATCTTTAAACTTTCTGCTGGAATACAAATAGCTACTTTAGGCACACACAGGTGTTCGGGCATGTCAAGTGGGATTTTAGACTTATTTCCGTTCAATGGTCAATAGTACAGTTTAAAAAAACAAAACACCAAGCACCCTGCAAGCTTGCAAACCAAGTTATGTTGTCATTTGAATCTTAATTTTTATCATTAAACATATACAGCAGCTTTTCAAGAGACCAGTTGCCAATTAACATCAGACTTTATAAATGACCTAACCCTCAAAGTACTTTTAACCAATATATGCTCTATTTTCTGTCTTTCAATGGTGTATCAGAAAAAGATCAAGAAACAAAAAAGAAAGTATAATTTGGATGCTTGGTAAATTTAAAACAAAATCTGATAATCTAAAATTAAATTGTGTTATGGTTTTACAGGGTATACTTATGTTAATTTTGTACCGCAATCTTTTAATACCTTCAGCAAGCCAAAACAAAAACCCAAGGCCCCCATCCAGAGATCTTTGCACACAGCAGCCGATCAAATCCAAGTATCTCTTCCTCTGATCAGATGGGTCAATTGTCAGTTCAGTCAGCCATTGAGAGAAGAAGATGAAAAGAGATGGCTTGACTCAGTCCCCACTTCTCTTCTCCCCATCCCCAAAACGGCGTAACAGCACTGTCATAGCAGACAGCAGACCACCTGTTTGGCAATGCATGCAAGATGCACGAACACCATACATCCATTTCAAACTGCTGGATATAGGGCTTCCCCCACATTACAAGGGTTTGTATCAAGAAGTGATCCAAGTGTACAATACCAGTTCAATTCACAGACTATGCTTCCTGACCACAAACAAAACCAGTTAGTGCTAGCTATCTCACAAAGCATACCTCTTTGCTTTATCCTTGTCATCTTCCTCCACGAGACCATCAAAAATGCTACCATCATCTCTACAAGAGAAAAACAAGTTTCAGAGGATAGCCACAGAGTACAGAATTACCCTAATAAAAAAAATAAAAGAATAAGGAGAGCATATAGATAAAATATTTCCAGTTCCAGAGGAAGAAAAAACACATCATTATTATAATTGCCAAAACCTCTTGATCCATAAATTACTAATTACCTAGATCTTAAAAGCAATGGTATTTCCAAGGATTGTCTTGAATTTTGCGATCTTTCCCTTTCCTATTTTACCTACAGATATAATTTAGGAGGAAACTTTGACGCATTCTCACTGAATCTTTGCAATCCTGCATTGCCATTTAGTGAAATTTCTCATGGCAAACAGTTAAAAGCCTGTTACATTATAAAATATAAAGAGATACTGGCTGTGTTTGAAGATTAGGCTAAGCCGTCATATAGCATGCTGAGAACTAGCCACAGTGTGCCAAGGGCACACACACTCCTCCACTCCCCTCTCTTGCTCTGGCATGGCCATGAGGAGGAGTTCGAACCAACAAACTATGGTTAATGTTAATTATAGACCTGGTTTGCATATAACGACAACCCATTGGTTTAAAAACCAATGGGTTGTTGTGCATGAGCAGGACAGAGCGGGTTAACCCAAGAACAAACTAGGGGTTAACCACTGAGTTGTGTAGCCCCTGAACAACCCAGCAGTCTAGGTTCAGATATCATACTCAGCAGGAGCTAATCATAGGTTGCTGAGCCAATCATGGTTGCTGCAGGCACCACACCCTCTCTCTCCTGCTCACCCCCAACAACCCACCAATTTTTCAAATTGATGGCTTGCCATTATGTGCGAACAGCCCCACAGTTTGTTTGAAATAAACAAACATGAGCCAAGCTTTGGTTAAACAAAAACAGAAGCAGAAACAGGAGAGGAGAAGAGGGGAGGGGGGAGCCAGAGGCTTGCTGCAGCTCATTCTCATCACACTAAACTATGATTAGCATGACCTTTGAACACATAACCTTACTTTAAAATTCTTCTTTAAGTGGTAAGTAACCATTAACAATACTTAAATGAAAGTAAACAAAATTGGGAAATGGTTTACCTGTCTGCAATGGAGCTCATTTTATGGGTGCTTATGGTAAAGAACATAACATATCACACTTTAGTCTTGTGGTAGACATTTGTACTTCTGCTCTGTAAGAGAATGAAAACAGAAGGAACTGTAACTTTCAAATGTTTCTCTTATTTTCCCCAAATAAAATTCTCTATTGCCACCACAAGAAACAATGGGCAGAATCCAAGGAATCATTAAACTAGTTCTACATGCCCAAGAGACTTTGGCGTTGTGTCTCTTGACCCCCTCCACACAATTCCAGATGGCAAACTACATTAGAAACTGAGTGGACATTCAAAAGTAGTTTGTGATATGGTATGGGATTCTGCTGGTAAAAAAACACTAATCAAAAATCCCACTAGAAATATCCAAGTCCTTAATGTGCCTAGCACATGCTCTTTCAATGGCTGCAAACATGTTTCCAGCAGTTTTTCTTCTTTCTGGTAATGTATCCTAATTATCTGAGCATAATCTTGTGGGGGTTTACCGTTTAGACTTTTCTGGATGATAAATGGTGAGATTCTAGAACGATGATTCCAGAAGGAGCAACTTGAGAGATAAGAGTGCCTTCAAAACATATTCTCCAGAGAAGATCATTAAGCTTTCTTTCAATACTGTTAAAAACAGAAAGAAAAAGTTAAAGTAATTAGAATTTTGCAGCTAATGAATATCTTCACATAAAATAAAGAGTGACTACCAATGTTAATTATGACAGGAACAAAGCAATATATTTCATAGCATAACTTAAGAACAGCTGGCTGGATCACACAAAAAGCCTATCTAGTACAGCATTCTGTTCCCACTGTGGCCAACCAGGTGCCCATGGGAAGTCCACAAACAGGACAGAGGTGGAACACCACCTCTAGCTCATGTTCTCCAGCAACTGGTATTGAGAGGTATTATGCCATGACTAGTAATCATTGATAAACTTATCCTCCACGAATTTGTCTAATACCCTTTTAAAGCTGTCCAAGTTGGTGGCCATCACTACATCTTGTGCAAGTGAATTCAACACTTGACACAGTTCCTTTAATCTGTCCTGAATCTCCCACCATTCAGCTTCAATGGGTGACCCCATGTTCTAGCATTTTCTCCACACCATGCATAATTTTATACATCTCTATCATGCCCCCACTTACTTGCCTTTTTTTTTAAAGCTAAAAAGCCCCCAATGTTCTAACTTTTCCTCATAGGAGAGCTGCTTCAGCCACTTGATCACTTTGGCTGCCCCTTTCTGCTGATTGTAATAAAACAGAAATGTATGTCTGACAAAAGAAAAGTTCTTGAGCAGCTTCACTTTGATTTTGTCTGACCAGAACTTCAACTCCCATAAGCCCCTGCCACCATTGCCAATGGTCCAGAATGCTGGGAGTTGTAGTCCAAACCATCTGGAGGGAACCAGTTTGGAAAAGGGTGCCTTAAACTATGTCTACAGCAGCACAAATTCTGCATTCAGTTTACTATTGGATGCATGCTGATCTACTCATGCAATCTGTCCAGTGCTTAACCAACATATGTGAACTTCACACACCATCAATGAGTACACCTGTGGTACTGGTGCCTGCATTGTATCAGCTGTGCCTGCACTGTGTCAGCTGGCACAGGGTTATCTCGTGACACCATTCTCTGTTTAAGAGATGTAGCATGACCCCATCCCATGTTGGGCCCAAAGAATGAAGACATACCCTACCCTATGCCTTCAGTTCTAGAGCCCACCATTATCCTAACACACACACACACACACACACACACACACACAGACACACACACACACACACACACACATATATATATATATATATATATATATATATCATTACTGTCACAGCCTCACACATATACACAAAGACAATACTTCCAGAGTTGGAATATTTTGTTGCTGTCAAAATGCAAAACAGTACAAAATATTTGGGGCAGGGAACTGCTGCTGAGTTTCATTCTTCTGTCCCTACTTACTGTCTATACCAAGCAGGAGAACATAGCAACTCTGCCCCTGTCCTGTGTCATTCCATTCTCCTGCCCCTACTAGCTGTGATGATTTCTAAAATGAAGGTGCTTGTCCAGAACTACCACCGTCCAAACACTAAACTGGTATTGTGAGTTCCTTTCCAAGAAGAAAACATACATGGATAATGTTTAACTTTCATTTAACATACCCTTTTGCCAGTAGAGTTACCCAAACAATAACTATTACTTGTTTTAAAAAGGAACTTAAAAGATAGAAACTAAATTCGGAGAAAAGCAATCTGCCAGGAGGAGGAGGGGAAAAAAACACCAACCAGAGCATGACTCAGAAAACCTGCTTGTGCCTTTCTGGCCTGATAGCCTAGTGTCCTATTGACCTACTTTCCTTGTTATGGGAGTTAAGCTCTTATCTCCCAGTTGAATAAAGTTCTTTCTTTTGGCAAACATATGTATCCATCAACATGTGCAAAAAGTCTATGAAATCTAGAATACAGACACTGTAACATGAAACTTGTGTTTTTAAACTTTTGGAGTATGAGTGTTTTGCCAAACATCACACAATTTTAGAAAAAAATATGAATGAGGCAAGTATTACATCTAGCACCAGCAGCCTTTAGAGCTGGGTCTGAGGATGCTTCCAGACAAGGCTTTTATTGTGCAATCACTCTGCCTCATTCATGGCAGGGGTTTCCAGACAATGGCGTCTTTCATTTGTAACCCTCCCAAGTTTCCCCACCTCTTCCTCCATCTTTTTTCTTACAACAGAAAATCTGTTGGGGAGGCAAAGACTAAATAGCTGCACAATGTCTTTTGATTGGTAGTGCTAGAAGCCCTCCATCTTTAAACACCCCAATTCTCACTCATAGAATCATAGAATAGTAGAGTTTGAAGGGGCCTATAAGGCCATCGAGTCCAACCTCCTGCTCAATGCAGAAATCCAAGTTAAAGCATCCCTGACAGATGGCTGTCTAGCTGCATCTTGAATGCCTCCAGTGTGGGAGAGCCCACGACCACCCTAGGTAATTGGTTCCATTATGCCTCACACTTGAGATTACTCTGGCTGGTATCCAGACATCTTCTCTAGGCATGCCCAAGGGCTTGTGCTAGCCCAGTGGGATTTTTCAGGCACGCACGCTCTTGAACAGCAGACTCCCTTTTGACTCTCTTCAGTTTCAAAAGTGGCTTGCCATGAGACTTTGAGGTGGAGCAGGGGGCTGCTGTTTGGGAAACACAAATCCAAAGCCATATTGGGCTCAATAAATTACTTGCATGGTTCTATGCTCATACTCAGGAAAGAAGAACTTTTTAGAAGAAAGATTAAAAAGATTGAAGAGAAAAGGCTGTTCATTCATTTATTACATTTCTATACTGCCTAATAGCCAAAGCTCTCTAGGCAGTTTACAAAGATTAAAAACCTTGAAAATACAATATTGTACATAATATAAAAACCAGTTACATGCAAACATGTAAACAGACCATACACACACACACACACACACACACACACACACCCTAAACAATTTTAACAATCAACAATAAGAAATCCCAGGACCAGATGAAAAACCTTATCATAAACTGACAAATGCCTGAGAATAGAAGAAGGTCTTAACCTAGCACTGAAAAGATAACGTTGATGCCAGGCGGGCCTCTGTGTGGAGATCATTCCATAATTGGGGGTCCACCACAAGGCCATCCCCTTGGTTGCCACCTTCTGAGCCACCCTTGGGGGAGGCACCTGGAGCAGGCCTTAGATGATGAGTGTAGTATATGGGTAGGTTCATGCTGGGAGAGGCACTCCATCAGATATTGTAGTCCCAAGCCATGGAGGGCTTTATAAGTCAAAACCAGCACCTTAAATTGGGCTCAGAAACATATAAGCAGCCAGTACAAGTGAGCAAAAATCAGTATTATATGTTTGGACCTTTTTGTCCCTGTTACCAATCTGGCCACCACATTTTGCACAAGCTGGAGCTTCTGAACCATCTTCAAAGGCAGCCCCATGTAGAGCACATTGCACTAATCTAACTTGGAAGTTACCAGACCATAGACTGAAGCCATGTTAACTCTGTCCAGTTTTTTTTGCGTTCGCAAACGGTGCACGCACAGAGCTAAAAAGGAGAACATTCGCGAACAGTCTTGCGTGAGCCCGAAAAAGGCGAGTTTGCTCTCGTTTGCTCTCACTGAACGGTTCATGAAAAATTCTCACACAACCCTCTTTCAGGTGGCCTGGGAGCACTCCCTCTCACATGAAAGCATTGATCACCTCCCTGGCTGGGCCAGCTGTTCCCTCCTGGCCAATTTTTATAAGCCAAGAAGGGCTAGGATCCAGTACTGAAGTGGTTGCACAAACCTGTCCAAACACCTTATCAATGCCCTTGAGCTGTAGCAACTGAAACTCATCCAAGAAAACTGGACAAGGCTGTGCTCTGGATACCTCACCTGATTCACCTGCTGTAACACTGGAGTCTAAGTCCTGGCCGATGGAAGAGATTTTATCTTGGAAGTGCCTAGCAAGCATATTACAGCAAATATCAGATGGATTCACAGTGTTCTTAGGTCCAGCAGGTAATAATCCCCAGACTGAAAAGCTCCGCTGGGCGGCACATAGAGAATTCAATAGAGGCAGTGAGATATAGTTTCTTTGCCGCCCTCACTGCCCCTGAATACACCTAACCATAGGCACACACCAGTGTTTGACTGCATTCACCAGGAGTTCTACACCCCAGCCTCTTTTTGGGAGCACTTTCTTTTGACAGCTGTCAAAAGAAAGGATTCTGTTCTTTCAATCTATCTAGCAAATTTGAGCATTTGGGGGGGGGGACGGGACAGCAAATATATATGCAGATTTCATGGGATACGGGCTAGAGGACTGGGGGGGGAAGGAGGGGAAGAACGACCCATGGTAAGCCCAATTGTTTGTCAGGCGCACTACGTAGCTTACTCACAGGGTGGGTTGCTGTGTCCTGCAAACTTACACAGAGACTCACAGGGACGGTTCGTACATGATAAGCCATACTGAAAATAAGCCATAGTGGGTTGGTTGTTCGCTCACTAAACCACATTACTCCAGACAGACGATCAGGTGCTCTGCAGCAGCTTCCCATGGTTTGTTTTCCTCTTAGCCCTCCTGCCTGCATCCCAGGAGCCCTCACAGTTTCACACATCAGCAGTCTTTTTACTGTTGGTATGCTGGCTGTGCTTTGCCAGATCTGGAGGGAAACTTTCCCACCTCCCTCCCATGCCCTCTGTCAGATCACTACCTGCAAAGACTTTGGTGAGAAATAAGAATTAAACCAAATGTTTTTTTTAAAGCCTGTTGCTGCATCTGCCAGAGAACAGGCACCATTCACCCTCCTTCTTCTTCTCCTTCCCCATCCTCCGCAACCTGCAGAGCTTTCCGGCCAATAACAGTACAAGTCTCCCCCTTCCCAAGCATGTGATTTCTTGGGTTTTTTAAAAAAAGTTTTTGACTGTCCAGTTCTTTAAACAAAGCCTCCTTGGCTGCTCCTCACAGCCAGAGACAAGTGGTGTCCCTCTTCCTGGCAGAGTTATGGATGGATGTGTGATTGACTTACCTGTGGGTAAGCACACGCCACCCCAATTCAGGACCATGCTGATTCAGGAGGGGGGATTTAAGCTTTCCCCACTCCTGTTTTTATGGGGGGGGCATTTCAGCATGAAAACAGGATGGAGGGAAATCTTAAATCCGCCCTCCCAAATAGTCATAGTCTCCAATTGGGGACACACACTTTCCCAGACGTAAGTCAATCATGCATACAGACATAGCTCTGCTAGGAAGGGGAAGCTCGCATGGGGGGAAAAGCCGGTCAGTGTCAAATGAAGTGCAGAACTGGATGGGGGTGGAGGTCACAGAGGAGGGTGGGAGGCAGCAGTAGCACACACTGTTGTCAGGCAGAGTTCAGCAAGCAAGATTGCGAGGAGCTGTCGGATTTTTCACCACTCCTGCCAGGAGACTTTCTAGTCCTTTTGAACAAACCATGCTGAAGCCACCCTGGAGGAGGTTCAGACACACAAGGCAACCTGAAAACAAGGCACCCTGAACAACCCAACAATAAGCCATAGGTTCTCAGGGTGGCTTGTGCATGGTTAACAAACCATGCTGAAGCCACCCTGCTGGGTTTGGACAACACGTCAGGCCACTCTGAAACAAACATGGCTCACAACCCACTGTGGCTCATCATGTCATGCAAACCCAGTCACAGAGACTGTTCAAGAGGATACCATGGTCAATGGTATCAAAAGCTGCTGAGAGACCAAGAAGAAGTAGCAGGGTCACACTCCCCCTGTCCCTCTCCTGAAGAGGGTCATCCATCAGGATGACCAAGGCTGATTCCATCCCAAAACTGGGCCTGAACTCAGACTGGAATGAATTGAGATCATCAGTTTAATTCAGGTGCGCCTGCAGCTGAGACACCACCACTCTTTCAAGCACATTACCCAGAAAGGGGGTATTTGTGACTGAATGATAGTATAAATCTCCAGGGAGGGTTTTTTCAGAAATGGTCACACCACCTCCTCCTTCAAGGCCACAGGGACTACTCCATCACACAATGAGTGTTTGGTGGAGAGGAACTAACATCAAGGGGCTTGGCATTTCCATCAGCCTCACCCCACCCATCACCATGGTGCCTGATAAAGCCTGCTGCCTGAAGACCAGTGCTAGAAGAGGATCCTTGGTGGAGAGAGGCTGAGTAATGTCAAAAGTCAAAACTTTGTGGATATGTGGGGCTTAAAAAAAGACTGGCAATCTTTACCTCCCCAGGCGAGAATTAGGGAAGGAACTATGAGAGATGCAGATGAGAGCTGGGAGGAAGGAAGGCTGCCACAAGTAAGAGGTGTAACTGCCAAAATGTGCTAGTAGGCGGAGATGTGGAGAACTCTCATGTGGAATGGAGATTTTTTAATATATTTTTTATATTTCTGTATTGTGCTTTATTTTCTCTCCTGTTTAATGCTGAGTTGTTGGATTAGTTTAGTTTATTTGTACTGTTTTATTGGATAGTATATGTAACGATACTTCTACTATGTATTTATCTGCCAACATTATGGTTATTTGTAATTGTTACTATTGCATTTTTAAAATATTGTTATGTTTATCGCTGTTTGAGATCTTGTAAATTATATTTATTGTTGTTCATTTGTTATGTTGTGAGCTGCTTTGGGCACAATTTTGTGGGAAAGCAGCATACAAATAAGTAGATTATTATGTTGATGATGATTCACCACTTGCCAGACCATCCAGCTGCACACATCTAAATGTCAATCCAACCCATTGTTAATAAAACAGGCATGGGAATCCTGCAAGCCTTGCAACTATGCTCTCTTAACATTGGTTGTTAAATCAGCTATGAGACATAAGGGAAGCCATCACTATCCTCTGGTCCATGAGCAAGCCAGATGTGAACCAGGGGCCAATAGCTGCCATGTCACCCATGAAACTTATCAAGGGATCTACACATCTGCATGGCCACAATCAGGCACAAAAGCTCTATCTTTAAAGAAACCCTTTCTATCCTAAATCCTACCCACATATTTTTGAAAAACTGCATCCGCAGTAACAATGTATCAATGATAATAAATATTATATATTAATACCAATAAGAATACCTAATAATTGGATAATAAGCAAAAAGGTTCAATTGTTCACAACAACCAAAAACCACAAAACACTGCAAATTGCAAGTTACGGTATATGATTTTCTTTTACTGGCCCGCAAGTAAGCTTACAGTAACCAGATGGCATTATATGGCAAACAATGACAAAAGTCTGTGCTTGCCTAACCTTTATCTTATGCTGCAACATCCAAATATTTACCCTTGTTCTCCATAGCCTTTCAACCTAGCTCCAATCCATTTACAGTGAGTTGTGACTGAGTCCACCTGAAAGCAGTAGACCCTAACAATTAGCTTTTCCTTTGGTTCCAATGGGACTGAGCCATAACTAATGCTAGATGGATTGGAGCCCCTACTTCCAGTTCAATCCTATGCAAGTTTACTCAGAAGCAAGACCTCACTGGGACTTATTTCCAGGTAAGTGTGCATAAGATTGCAGCCTCAGTGGGTCAAATAATGTATACCTGTCTGCCACTTCCATATCCCAGTTATCCCTCCTTGGCATATCTCAACCCCTATGTCTATTTGCTCTTTTCTATCAGAAGACTTTTAACAATCATACACAAAAGGCAAGTATCATTTTTTAAAAACTGGATCTACTTATTGGAAGAGTTCATCCACATGAAACTCAATGGCTAACCACATCTTGCAACAGCAACCAAAACCAAACCAAACCAAACAACACCCTCTGATTGCCAGGATGGCTAAGCAGAATTCCACACACAGAACCATTCCCTTTTTAAAATGTATGTGTAGCTTTTCATACAACTTATAATTCTAAAGCCATTGACTCCAAGAAGTGCTACCAAAGTCAACAGGAGTACCCTAGAGAAAGCAGTATGAAGACTGGTCCATTTTTCCATAACTGTCAAGGAAGAATCAGAGTCAAACCAGAATGGAACATCTGAACTGAACATGCAAATTACTTCCCAAACATAAATTATAATTATGTTTGATCTGCAAAATTAAAAAGAAATATTTCAGCTATAATTAAAAATAAAATATAACTTTTAAAACTAAACATATATTTCTTAAAATCTATGCTGATATTATTTTGTGATATAATAATGTAATATGATAATGTAACAAATACCCAGAATATGTAACTGACCCCATGCAAAAAACACAAATGAAGTAGTATTCTAATTCTACAGAACTAGTAATTATGGGAACTTTTTACATTTTAATATTTTATTTCAAATTAAATTTCTGACTGATTCCATGAGCACTTTAGATTTACCATATTATTCATCAACTGTCTAGCTAAACAAATGGAGGATGGGCCAAACTGATAAGTAGAATGCAATAAGAATACCTCCGTGATCTTCTAAATGTTCCAACTCGCCCCTATTTTAAAGTAATTAAGAGTGCAATCTTGTGCATGTTTAGACAGAAAAAAGGCCTACAACTCCCAACATGCCCCAGCCATGTTTAGACAGAAAAATTCCTACAACTCCCAGCATGTTGTTATGTGCGGACTAGGCCAATATTTCTCAATGATAATAAAGTTAGCAAACTTAAACCACTTCCTTTTCCTCTTGCTTAAAACACAACCACTAACAATAGCTTATTTGCACTACATAACAACACTAGTGTCAAAACTACATTCCTACAATTCTACGTAGTGTGATCCAAGTCTGACTGTACAGGATGAAGTATTGCCAGTTCATTTTGCATATGAACTGCAATACAGCTCCAACCTATGAAACCTCAGCAGTTTCAGTGGATCAAGCTCTCAGCTTACATGACTTTAACTGCTGTTCAAGTACAAAGAATTTCAGCTTTTTCAACTACAACAACCCTTCAGGAGCTGAAGTTCTCCTTTCTATATTGTTATTAATGGCACAGTAATCCTACTGAGATACAAGCCCAGTGCTAAGGTTGGAAAAACAGGAGCTGACGGTGTATCAGGTAGCTCCCAGTGCTGTATGCTACTCAACTGGATTAACTAAAGACCCCCGTTTATTTTCCATACCCAATGTTTGAAATCATCAGGGTTCCTCAAATCACAAGATTGGCTTAATCATCATGAATGAGTGTGTAAAATCTGGCCCTTGGTAAATAAATATTGCTGTAACTTTTCCCAAGAATATTCCAGTCAGTAAATTTCAGAAACCTTTTTAATAAACCCTTCTGTTAATCACTTGTCTAAGAAAAAGTGCCTCTCAGTCTTCAACCTAACACAGCCCAACTCTCGAGCAATTAGACCTACCATTGTGCTGAGTGAAAAGCTGTTCTCTGGTAACCAGCATTCAAGCATGGAAGCCCACAGAGTTCAGCAACATTCTTGTCTCACCACAGGTAATGATACCAAATGCTTTCATCAAGAGATGTCCATGTCACCTCAGCAGGAAGTCTGTGATGGCTAACAAGTCATCTAAGCAGGGTGTCTAAGAAGGAGAACTGCTTAATGGTGGATACAAGGACTAGCAAGTTTCTAGTGGATTCTTTGGATCAGAAAGGTGTCATGCTGGAACAGATACAATAATTCTTCTAATGAAGCAGTCTGCCTTCCAACGATAAACAGCCATATGCCACAAGGAAGTTCACTAGCAGAGCTAAATGACAATAGCCATTCTATCTGCCCCTTATCTGACATATAGCTATCTCTGTATAATATTCTATGGCACTAATTTAAGTTAATGATGCACTGTGTGAAGCAATACTTCCTTTTGTTTTGTTTAATGTTCCTTGTCAATCCTGCAACATACAGGGGAACAGGGGAACATTGATTCATAGACAGAATTGTCAGTTTATTTTCCTGCAGTGGTGAGAGTTACTTTACATCAAGTTTGAGGTTCAGGAACCAGGCATAGGAAAAACAGTTATAAGAAAAGAAAGTAAAAAGTAAGGTAGGTGGTCACAGGCAAGTATGAGTCAGCTTCCTTGAGAATACTGATACTGCTTCTAAGGATTTGACAGGCTCCACTCTCATAAGTATTATTGGGCAAAGAGGTTGTTATTAGGCCGTTTCAAGAGGTAAAAGAAAATCTAACTCTATATCCCAGTCTCCCCCTAGTCTTTGGGTCTTCCTGGTTGAACCTTGACACTTAAGTAATTAAGAATGTAGAAAGATCAAAGAACTTCGGTTATTCCTAGTTCTCAGAGAAGACCAGCAGATAGCAGATGGAGATAAAGGAGATACCGTACTTCCTGTGAAGGAGAAAGTTTATTTTTCCTACTGTTTGTCTTTCCCCTCACACTATACAGATATTAGCCAATCCAGTCCTTTAGAACAGACATGGTCACCAACACGAACAGTGTGGCTAGCCTCAGGCTTCTCTAAATGTCCAGGCTCTTCCTCAGGGATTAAGATATCACCCAAAGCTTGATGTGAGAACAGGTAGGTTTGTGTATGTGGCAAGGGGATCACTGAGAGCCATTTTGCAGATAGATAATTTATCTCTATCTAGGGATGTCGGAGAAATCCACAACAGACTCAATTGAGTCCAGATTTCCTGAAGTCTGCCCTGCAGATTCTGGAAAGGACTGGATTGCGGACCAATTTTTTATTTTGCGTATTTTTGTGCAAATTTAGCCACAGAAACATACACACACACACAAAAAAAAACACTGATTAAAAATGTGCAAATTCCCCCCCCCCCCGAGTAAAGCATTAAAATACACGTTATGGGGGGATTTGCTTATTTTTGGCCAATTTGCTTGTTTTTGGGAGCTCAAATACATGTGAACACATTTGCGCAAATTCAGAGTCCGCAGATCATGTTTTTCTTTGCATACCAAGTTTAATTTCCAAACTTGATTTTGAGTCTGTGACAATCTCTTCCATCATTCTTGAGGCGTTGTTTCTGAAGTCAGAATTTCTCTGTCCTATTAAGCATCTTTTATTCTTTTCCTTCACATCCCTCCTCAAAGTTGAGAAGACTTTCTGATCAACTATTGTTCTCCTCTTTGCTTTGCATCTAATTTTGTTCTATACCTAAGACAAACTCCAATTGCTTACTATATTTTGTTGTTGTCGTATTGCTCAGTTGCCTTTATGTTCTGCTTTGGAAGAACATACAGGCAAATTAAATACAGTAATACCTTGGATTGCAAGCATAATTCATTCCGGAACCGTGCTTGTAATCCAAAACACTCTTATATCAAAGCGAGTCTCTGGCGGGCGTGAGCGGGGCCGATTTCAGCCCGCTATGCCTGCTCGAGGCGAGCAGTTACATCCTACGACTTGTATTGCAAGACGTTGCTTGTTTATCAAGTAAAAAAAAATTAAAATTTTTTGCTTGTCTTGCAAAACGCTCTCAGACCAAGTTACTTGCAATCCAAGGTATTACTGTACTGCAAAGACCTTATTGCCTACTTATCAGCCAGTGCAGATGTAACTGATCTCTTAACCATGATTAAGAGATCAGGAGTGGGCCATAGGCTCATGCACTCTTTCCCTCCCTGGTTTCCACTTTGCTTTCCTTTATTTATTTATTCCAGTTATTTATTAATCATTTTTTCAGGATCAAACCTTCAGAGAGCAATGCACATAAAAAATAAAAACAATGGAACATTAGGCAGAATATGTAAGCATAAAGTGGACACAGCTAAACAGACACGAGAGAAAAACTGCTTAAGATCACACTATTCACAAATACAGTAGTAAAAAACGCTTAAGTTTTAAGGCTTTATTTAATGCCAGAACTAAAGAGGCCAAGCAAATGTTAACTGGAGAGAGTTCCACAACTGTGGGGCCATGGCCAAGAAGGCCCTGTCTCATGTGCTCACCAATCTAACTGATTTAACTGGTGGGCACATGAGCAGGACCTCTGACACATATCTTAGGTTGTGGGTAGGATCATATCTAGAGCATTTATATACCCATAGTATATATCCTAGGGTTATTTCAGAAAATATTCAGCTGAAGGATAGTACCTGAAAAATACAGTAAGAGTCATAATTGCAATGTTAACCTCTGAAATGTCACCTACACATCAACTATTTGCATATACAGTAAAACCTTGGATTGCAAGTAACTTGGTCTGCAAGTGTTTTGCAAGACAAGCAAATTTTTAAAATAAATTTTAACTTGATAAACAAGTGACGTCTTGCAATACAAGTACTGTAGTACGGTCAAGAAAAATGAAGACTTTGCACGATCATTCTTTATTGCAGCTTAAATTAAAAATATGTGTACAAATTTCTTATGGGGAATTTCGCTTTGATATACAAGTGCTTTGGATTACAAGCACGTTTCCAGAACGAATTATGCTTGCAATCCAAGGTATTGCTATATAATATTTGTTTTGGATAACCCAAGTCCAAGACCAAGCCTAATTATTCAAGTTGTTACACTGAGACTATTGGAACCAGAGGGAGTAATTTTTAAATCTGTATTCATAATTCAAACATCTTTAAAAGGCACTCCTATGATTCATGTAATGACTTGTTTTCTATTGTGTATATTAAACTTTCACAAAGGACTTAATCTTAGATCGTTAGGCAATCTTCTTATTGCTCATGCTGGCTGTTACTTTGCGTGGGTAGCAATCAATGCCGGCCACCAGGGCATGGTTGTATGGGAGGTCCAATCCAAAGTACTATCCTCAATATTTTTAATAACAATGTTGTGTCCAGAATAATGTCCAACCAACACAAGAACCATCTTACCAGATTTCATAAACTTGCCCATTTCTTCTATCCACCCAGCTTTCATCAGATTAAGAGGATTGTGACAGATAGTGCCAGCCCCCGCTTCCCTTAAACTTACTGAAGCCATAACAACATATTGTGTATGTCTTTATTGGTCCGTGATCGTAATAAATAATTCATTCATATCGTATATGTGTTCAACTGATTTTTTTAAAAAAGATGGTAATGCCACAACATTTAGTTGATAATGATATTTTCGGAACCATGCATATTTTCTTAGTTAATTGCAATCCTGTTTGTCATACGTATTCCACATTTCCATGTGAAAGGAGAAAACTTAAGATTGAGTCTGCAATCCTATACACACTTAAATGGGAGTAAGTACCATTCAACTCAATGGGGGTTATTTTTGAGTATAGGATTGCACTGTTAATCCTTATGTAGATTTACTCAGAAGTAGTACCACTGAGTTTGATTGGGCTTATCCCCAATAAGTATCCACAGAATTACAGACTCAGAGATGTTAATATATATCTGTGTTTTTGCATACACACACACACACACACACACCTCTGCCACTTAGGAATGGGGAATGTAAACTGCTATGTTTTGTTGCTGCTTTCAGGATGTGGTAAATTTCCTATATTTAGCTAAATTTCAATCGGAGGCTTAAAAGACTATATTATGTTACAGAGGAATGAGAAATGACATATAGACAGAAGGGATTTAAAAAATGAAGAACTGAAACTCCTGCTCCCATAGAACATTATTCTGATGATGCATAAATCTGTATTTTCTCCCTTGCATTTCAAAACATGAAGGCCACAGCACTACTCTTCATCTCACCAGCATGCAATCTAAACAACCACCATCCTTTGTACTTGTGTTTACCAGTAGGTTTAGTTCTGTAATTACTACCACTGGCTAGGAATGGAGAAGAATTCCCAAAATGGAGGGGTGTGTGTGTCAGAATCGAACTCCCTCAGTTCAGAAATCCCAAAGCCATTACAAGCCCAGTCCTACCCACACTCCACAAATTTCACTTCTGCTCATAATGGCTCTGCACCAGTTCTGCCAGTTTTCACTCACTCTCATGCACTTCCATGACCTTACAAAGTTGCAAGAGTGGAGATGGGAAAATCACAACCAAGGCTAAACCTGAAGGCTGCTTGTTGTAAGCTGTTCATACATTCTAAGCTGTTCCTACTGATGTGAATTCTTGGAAGTGTGGGTGTTGTTTTTTATTTCTCCTGACTCACTGACCAGGATAATTTTTTTTTAGAAACCTACAGTTCCAAGTTAAGCAAGGAGTCCATTTTTAAGCAGCCTCACTCTGCAACAAAGACTTTGGATCCTGCTTTGCTGACTCTGGGAGGGATTGTTTTGTTTTTATTTTTTAAACATTTCTCACTCACTAACTAGGATGAATAAAAAGATACAATTCCCAAAGACAATAGAGGATTGAGCATGCTCAAAAGGGTCCACTATAGAGAGCTAAAAATTTGGGGAAAGTCTTCAACTTTTGCAAGCCCTCACAGCTGCTGTTTTCCCTCCCCCCCCATCTCCCCACAACTCATATTGGGGGGAGAGGGGAGAGGAGGGAAACTGGCAGATGTTAAGGCTACCAATAAAGAAACGGCTTCCCTGGGGCAGATCTAAGTCTTTTCATCATCATGTATTTATTATGGTCACAGACCAGCAAAATTGATGTGAAATGTAAGAACAGTTAAAACTGTTTATAGGATTTCTTCAAGAGGATAACAAAATTTATTCCCTAGTTTGCATTAAAATCATTAAAAAATCTGGCAACTTTTCCAGTGACATAAGAAGATACATCCCTTAAACAGATTGATACCAGGGTGGTAGGATTACTTCCAGAAAAGTCAGTTAATAGTGGGGAAATTAACTTCTCTCTGCATTCCTTATAAAAAATACAATGTAGAAGGACATGTTCAATTGATTCGATTACTCCAGCACCACATGGACATATCCATTCATTAACTGGAACCTTATTAAATCGTCCTTTTAATAATGCTGATGGCAGCACATTAACGTGAGCAAGAGTAAATGCTCTTCTGTACTTTGGAGTAGTTAGTGACAGGGATGGGGACTCGGACTGAGTCCCCCCTCTGACTCAAGTCAGCCTCGAGTCCCAGTATTTTTAATGGGACTTGAGACTCGACTCGGGACTCGAGACCAAGGACTCGTGTTGCAAAATCGTGTTCCTCAAATGCAACATGGATAGGTTTTAGGAAGTACAGCAAGTTTATTTTTTAAAATCATTTCCCTAAAATACAACCTTTCAGACATTTTGGGTTTGGCTGCCTCTACCTGCCTGTTTGGGGTTCCCTGCCTCCTCTGCCTGCCTGGTCTCTTCTTAACCAGTTCCACAGTTTGAATTGTCCAAGACAAAGGCCTCTGCCTGCCTGCTTTGGGGTCCCCTGCCTCCTCTGCCTGCCTGGTTATTTTGGGTTTGTCTGCCTGGTCTGTTCTTGCCAAAATCAGTGGCAGAGTTTCGAAATAAAAAGGCACACTTGTGCCTAGAATTTATTTAAGCCACACATCTGAAATAGCCTTATTTTGTTAGGGGAAAACCCCATTGATTTTAATAGGGACTCGTGGAGTCAGCTTTGGGAGTGACTCGTGACTTGTGACTGTAGTGGTGGGGCCGAGCCTGGAGTCGGCTCGTGGCTTGCTCCTGGCTTGGCCCTCGAGGCGGTGGCAGCCGATCTCACCATTCAGAGCGGCGTGGAGCGTTCTCCGCGCTGCTCGAGCCGCCGCCACCCCCCACCACCGGACCACCCCACCGCAGCCTACCTTCTCCGCGCAGCCGCCTCCACCGCTGCCCCGCCCGCGCTGTTTTGGTGGGGGGAACCAGGGCAACAGGGCTTAAACAGCCCTGTTTTCCCGCGCCAAAAACAGAGCGCGGGGGTCCCGTCACGTCACTTCCTCCGCACCGGAAGGACGCGACGGAACCAGCGGACGGGGAGGCAGGCTCTCCAGAGAGCCGGAGAGCCTGCTGCAGGTAAGCCCGCAGTGGCCAAGTAGCTCGGCGGACACGAGCAGGCCCAGTTCGGGCTGCTCGGCTACATCTGGGCTACTCGGCTACATCTCTACTTGTGAGTCACCATTTTGGATCAAGGACTCGGACTCAAGACTCGGGTCCAAAGACTCATGACTTGACTCGTGACTCAAAACCAAGGACTCTTCAACATCCCTGGTTAGTGAGTACAGGTATGGGGCTGCAGTGATACCATAGTTATTACAATTATTACAGTTAATATAGAGTAATGGAAAGCAAGATTTATTAGCAGCAGTTCTCAAATGCTGCAGATCTAAGTCTATCGAATGCTCAGGGAAAGCTTGCCTGTTTCTGAGATTTCTACAAAAAGGCTTAGAAAGACCCAGTTCAATCCAAATTGAGATGGGTGGGCTTCACCATTATTACTATTGGGTTGTTTTCACTATCTTATTTCGGCAAAGAAGTCATTTCATTAAAGTGTTTATTTTCAACAACTAATGAAAAAATTGGAAACTGGAAAGAAGCCTCTGGAGCCAGCAGTCATGAGTGAAGCTCATACATCCCGGAGCAAACCTTATTTAGATACAAACCTATTAAAGGTAAGTGATACTGCATCACTGAAGAAACAAATGCAAGCTTTGTTTTGGTTTTTATCACCATAAAAGTCTGAATGTATGCACTGGGAGAACTCAGAAATAGAAGTTGCAGCAGACTCTTGACACTGCAATTCTACACCTACTTACCTGGGAGCAAATCCCATTGAACTCAGTGGGATGTACTTTTGAATACATATAGAATCATAGAATAGTAGAGTGGGAAGGGGCCTATAAGGCCATCAAGTCCAACCCCCTGCTCAATGCAGGATGTATAAATTTGCACTGTAAGTGTACTTAATCCTACTGTAATAGGAACTTTAGTATTCATCCTATATGGACATAAACAAAGTTATCTCTCTACTTATTCCAAGTTTGATTTTTTAAAGGAAAAAAAAAGGTCTGTATTCAAATTTAGGTATGTATAACTGGGCTGGTGGTAGCAAACTTCCCTACCACCTCCTCCCCGTAGCACCCCTCCATCCTCCCAAAAATGCTACACAGAGCAGAGCTCTGCTCACAGAAGGTATCTCCCCCTGATTTTGGGAGATCCCCCTTCCGGCCCATGCCACACCCCTCCACATTTAGCAGGGTCCCTGATCCTCTGCATTTTCAAAGGGATGGAGGAGGTGCCATGTGGAGAAGAGGGAGGGCAAGTTGGATTCCTCCCTATTGCACACACTGAAATCTGGATCCAACCCAATCTGTTTAATTATACGGGAGAATGAGGATGCTACCATGGTGATCAAACTTTTCTAGAGACTTAGAAGAAAATTCATTGCTTATACTTGCTGATGAGGATTGCCAAGTATGTTCTGTACATTGAAAGCTCTCTAATGCATATAATAATTGCCACAATCTGGCATGAGCCTGTGTGAATTCTGAGGGTGACCAATTTAAACAAATCTAGTGAGTTCCAGTAGGTGGGGGGCATACAGGTAGAAATTGAGCTGACAGCTGAGAAAATATGCACAGCATGTTGAAGCTAGCTGCCACTTTGGCTGTAATTTTAAAAACACCTGAAAGAACCCTGCATGCATGAAAAAGGAGGCTCAACATCATTGTGACAAGCAAAAGCACTCTACATGATCCATTGCTGTGTGTTCAACCCCTTGCTACAAGTACAGATAGGAACAGAAGAGAGGATACAAGCCTGATTTAGAAGCAGTAACAGACAGCAGCAACGGGTGACAGTAGACTAATTGAGGTGACAAAGCAAGGAGCCCCGAAAAGAAGTGAACACTCCAGGTTCCAGCACCACAAAAGGGATCAGCACATTTTACTAATCTTACTAATCTCATTGTGGCAACCTGCCTGCTCCTTTAAACTGTCTAAAATCTGGTTAGCCTCTCAGATGTAGAGGAGAAGCCCTACTATGAATCCACCTAGTACACATTGTAAAGGCTAACAATGAACCTGAAACCTAGGAATCTTTATGGTTTTCTGTGGTAGGCTCTCATGGGCACACTCAAACGTTAACAATTGCCATCTGCTAATTAGTTTTTCCACTTTCCTCTAGTCTCTGTGGTTTTTCTGCATTTCAACTTGTTCAGGATACACTGGGAAAGATGTGTGGCATCTCAAATCCAGCTTTTGAACTTTCCACAAGCACAGGTAACACTCCCGGACTCAGGAGATCCGGGTTCTAGTCCCCGCTCGGCCATGAAACTCACTGGGTGACTTTGGGCCAGTCACTGCCTCTCAGCCTAACCTACCTCACAGGGTTGTTGTGAGGATAAAATGGAGAGGAGGAGGAGGATTATGTAAGCCGCTTTGAGTTCCTTGCAGGAAAAAAGGCGGGGTATAAATGTAATAAATAAATAAAATCAACCTGAAGAAAGCATCTGAGAATTGAAAAGCAGGAAAACATGCCTTTCACTTTTATTTTTCAGAGTGATACAAAGTGATCTTATTGATACACATATGGAAGCTGCATTACAGATTGTGTCTTCTGCAGATCAAGGTATCGCATCTAGCATATCTGAAGAGCTATATTAGATATACCTCCAAAATCACCCTGTGAGTAAATGGACCAAGGGCTCAGTGAGGCTATGCCATGCCTACTATTCTCCTGTCTACTTTGTCAACCTGCACCATTTTGTAATATCATCCAGCACTGATGTGGGTATGCACCAAGAAGGGAGGAAGAGAGAACAGACTGTGCTTCTTATCATAGTTCAGCCTGGGCACCAGCCCACCTCTTCTGCTTCTAAGAGTGATGCTGAATGAGGAGGAGGTATACCTAAAGATGTGAAGGCTTGGAAAAAAGCTGGGAAAAAACATTTTCCCACCAAATTTCCCAAAAATCCCAGGGGAAAAAATGGAAAACAATTTTTAAAAAAAATCCATTACTCCTCCAAACACACACTTTTTTTCTGGATTTTTCTCCAGGCCTTCACATCTTTGGGTATTCCTTTATGACAAGGCTTTGGACTCTAATCTGGAAGAGGGGAAAGATAATGCAGTATTTAAAGCTACAAGAAAGAGTCAGGGGTGCAGTCCTCATATACTGCAGGCTCCATGCAGTATAAATAAAAAAAATAGCGGTACAGTGGCTGCATGTGAATGCAGCTCTATCCCCATCCACCTAGAGGTAAATTTAATTTACATTAGTCAGTGTCTGTTTGCAGTTCTTGATGCAAGTGTGATTTAGTTTGGGGGGTGAGAAAGTATTGTACGCCTGACAAATATTTGAATTAGTAAACACTTGGCATACTACCTCAGAATAATATCACAAGCATGCCATTATTCTGGTATTTCAAGGGTGTTTCACAACAACCTTCTAGGGGAATATGACAGGGCAAGTAAATTGACACTGCAACTTTTTATTTGTGTGAATCCTTTCTCACTGCTGTGTTTATTACATTTACAAAGAAAATATTGCAGTATTATGAAAATGTTATACAGCCTCATAATAGCAACTAATATGTAAAAGACGTAAAAGTTATAGTCTGGCCAAATTAGCAGATAAGATCAAAATATTCTGGGTAGCAAAAATAAAGGCAGACTAATGAACCTTGTAGCACAACACAGCATGAGGACGAGGAGTGATGACATCAGACCCATTGAAGGGCTACCCTAGCGGGAAGGAGTGGTGTATCTGTGCTTCTATTCTGACTTGCACCCCTTGCAGGCTGCCTTGCAATCATGCAAAATTTTGTGTCCTATAGCTCAAAGGGCTAGACACTGGAAGGCAAAAGTTTTCCTTGTCTTAGATGAAACAAGATAAGATGTTCTGCTTTATTTTGAATGATAAGATATGGAAACAGCCTTTGGAGTCCACTGGTTGGTCATGGAGCACTTGATTCTTTATCATTGTTGAAACTAAACTGCTGTGGACCTAATCAGTGCCTGGATGGGCGACTACTGGGAAGAACATGTAAGCTGATCTGAGCTTTCTGACAGAAAAGTGGGACACAGGTATAATAAATATAAGCAATGTATTATACTTGGCCATGAAGCTCACTGGGTGACTTGGGGCCAGTCACCGACTCTCAGCCTAACCTACCTCACAGGGTTGTTGTGAGGATAAAATGGAGAGGAGGAGGATTATGTAAGCCGCCTTGGGTTCTTTGCAAGAGGAAAAAAGGTGGGATACAAATGCAATAAGAAGAAGACCGCAATATTGGTACGTAAAAAAACACCACACAAAAATTGTTGCTAACCCATACGACTAAGTATCAAAGTGAGGTAGTTTCACCTGCAAGTTTGACAAGCAAGTATTACCTTTGATTAAATTGTCAACTTCAAGGTTTATTTAAGCTTCAACCTATTCTCCGTAAATAGACACTTGTAACCATACTGAAAGATATATGTGAAGACCCAAGGCTACACAAAACCATTATGTACACACTTAAAGCAAGTGGGGTCACTTATAAGACACTGTATATGAAGTTAGGCACATTGCTACAATCTGACCATTTGTCCTGTCAGTTATGGAGGCCTTCATTCAAAGGCTGTTTACACGTGTTACCAACCAGAACAAGAGCTAGTCTGTCCCCTTTCCCCCTTTCTTTCTTTTTCTTTAAACAGTATACTGATTTGAACCTAAACATGGTAAGAAGTCTCACTGAATTCAACAAGATTTACTTAAAACTAAGTTTGCATAGGTTTGCAGATTTTCTTGCACCTAACTTATGAAAAGGAGAAGCATGCTGAAATAGTAAGACGTTATTCTATACTGATTTTCCACTTTATGCAAGATTAGAAACCCTAAACCCCATAAATCTCTACAGCAAGGATTAGACCAGATAGGGAACTATCCAGACACAACAAAAGCTCACATTTTATTATTGTACCATGTAAAACTGGCACCCTCGCAGGTGGTTTGACAGATTAGTGTTTGCTCCCTCGCCATAAAAAGAGGGCAGGAAAGGGTCTCGGCCACAGCAAATAAATGGAAGAATGTGTGCACTTCAAGTTGATCCAATGCACTAGATTCGCTCATAAACAAGCGGCTCCAGAAAGGCGAGGAAACCCCTCCTCGCCTGCATCATCAGTATTCAAATAAGGTTGAGGGCCTCTGAACAGCTACCATAAAGAAGAAAAAAAGCTATCTTCACATGATCTGAGTTGGAGGACGGGGAATGGAAACCCCACCACAACACACGCGTTACTTTTGACAGGGACAAAATAGCACCGATTGTTTTTTTAAAGTGGAGTATCCGGGATACACCACACAACACCACACAGTCCCGGCGTGCTTGTGTAAACGGGGACGCCACAACCGGGGAAGCGGAATGGGCGCCGCCGCAGCAGCAGCCACCTATTGCGCCGGGAACGGGAAGCCCACCACCTCCTTTGATCTCCGTTATGAAACACCCGGGCTATCCCGTCTCCGCCTCGCAATGGTGCCTGAACGGCGAGGGCGGGAGTGGCCCGGAAGGGAAGGGAAAGGCTCCCCTCAGAGGGCCTGATTGGCGCCCAGCGGCGGGTCACACGAGGCCTTCTACCTGGGGAGACCGCTGAGATCATAGATCTGCGCCAACCCGTCGTCGCGCCCGCCTGTCAAAGTTTACCTCAGCAGCCCGCTCACCGGGAGGACCCCCCCACTCCCTCAGGCCGGCGGCGGCAACACCCCCGGGCGCGCGCGGCTGCCCTTACTGTGTTTCGCATGCCTCAGCCTGCCCCCGCGGTCTTCCTCAGCCTCTAGCCGCCGCCGCCGCCCACCACCACACAGAAGATTCGCCCCCGCTCCTCAAACAGCAGTCGCAGCGACGGCAGCCGCCACCAGGCCTAGGCACCCTTCAGCTAGCGCGCATGCGCCGCCCTCGCGCTTACCGGCAAAACAGCAGCAGTCGCCGCCGCCAAACCCGGAGAAGTCTCGTCGCACTGCGCGTGCGCCTATGGTAAGGGACAAGCTGCAGCGATAGAAATTGCTGAGCCTGAGCCGGCAAGGCCCCTGTATTTCCCTGGTCGCTACTAAGCATGCGCAGTGTCCTCATACTACACACACACACACACGGAGCTGATGGTGATTCCCCTTCTTCGTCAAGAGGCGGGGGGGGGGGCTGCTCTACGCGTGTGCCATAGGCCTGGTCGGCGGGGTGTGTTGCGCATGCGTAACAAGGGAACGGCTCTCGATCTGGCTTCGTGACCTCAGATTACCCCGTCTGAGGGAAGCGGCGAGGGAGGGGCTTTGAAAGATGGGCGGGAGCAGAGAGGGCTGGGGATGCGAAAAGGCGGAGATTCCTTCGGGGTTGCACGATCCCTGGTGGACGTTTTTTTCCTCATTGCTGCTACAGAGCGGGTGGGTTGCCATAGTTGGCGCGAGTGCGGTGATTCGTTAGGGATTTAGAACTTGGGGTGGGGTGTTCTCGTCCCCAGCAAGTGGGGGGCACCTTTCTGAGGTGACCAATTTAGTACTTGGATATTAGTCAGAACTTCTGCTGCTGCAAAGCAAGCATGACTGCTTGGACGCAAGTTCCACTCGAGTCAGTGAGGCTTCCAGCTGAGTAAACAGGCTTAGGGGGCGAGCTGTTAACCTTTTAAGGTGCTGCAAAGACTCTTGGTGCAGCAAACTGATGCGGCTACTCTTCTGGAAACATGATATGTAGTAGGAGCCCGGATAATATGCCTACCGAATAATACATTCTGTGTCTTGCCTAGTGTTACTACTTAAAAGAAGCGAGTTTTGTGGCACCTTTAAAGACTAGCAAGGTTTTTGTAGCTAAGCTTCTGTGATTCAGAGTCCATTTTGTCAGATGCACTGAATGGTCACCTAGACAAGGAAAGATATACATATTGCCTGATGATTTTTAATTTTTTATTGTCACAAGGTGAGGCAAAAAAAAAAGCCAAGCAATGCAAGAAGGGAGATGTGCCTTAGTACCCTGCAGAGCTCAAAAATAAAAGTTTCACCGTGAATACATTGGCTGTGCTCACCACTGTTAGACCTGTTGGAAGCAGTCATACTGATTCAAGCGCACCAGAAGTAGGAATGCCATCTTCTGTTCCTCCTCCCCACCTCTCAATAACCCTGCACCATTACAGTAATACCTTGGATTGCAAGCATAATTTGTTCTGGAACCGTGCTTGTAATTCAAAACATGCTTATATCAAAGCGAGTCTCTGGTGGGCTTGAGCGGGGCTGATTTCGGCCTGCTACGCCCGCTCAAGGCGAGCGGTTACATCCCTACGATTACTTGTCTTGCAAGACATTGCTCATTTATCAAGTCAAAAAAATTTAAAAAATTTGATTGTCTTGCAAAATGCTCTCAGACCAAGTTACTTGCAATCCAAGGTATTACTGTATTCTAATTGTAAGGCAGGCAGAAATGTGATAGGTGAAGCATTTCCTGGCAGAGATGCAGTAACTGCAAGCTTCACTGGTTGAACTTCCACCTGTTGCAAACAGGTGCAGGAGTCCTGATAAAGAAAATGACAGCACCAATACATGCAGGTGTCTTGAATGAATACATCTTACTTTGTGTAATTATGAAACCTTGGGGTTTACTTCATGTATGTGCAACAGAAGAGTTCTGCTTCTGTTGCACCTAGTGAATAAGGCAGAGCTCTGAGCCACATCTCTAGTTCACATCTCATCTAACTTTGGACTTACCGTACTAAGTTCAACTTCACATGTACACTGTCACTGATGGGATCTGAGCTAGCAGTGACTGACCAAGAAAGAGATCTTGCAGGTGGGTAGATAGCACAATGAAAATGTCAACCCAGTGTGAGGCAGATGTGAAAAAAGTAAACTCCATGTTAGGCATAATTAGAAAAGGAACTGAAAATAAAACCGCCAATATCATAATGCCCTTATATAAATCTATAGTGCAGCCACACTTGAAATACTGTGTACAGTTTTGGTCACTGCACCTTAAAAAAGGTTATTGTACAGTTGGGAAAAGGGCGACTAAAAAGGGGTGGAGCAACTCCCCTATGAGGAAAGATTGCAACGTCTGGGACTGTTTAGCTTAGAAAAAAGGTAAGTAAGGGGAGTCCATGATAGAGGTGTACAAAATTATGCATGGGGGAGACATTTTTCTCCCTCTTTCATAATACTGGAAACTGGATCATCTCATGAAGGTGAATTCAGGACAGATGAAAGTAAGTACTTCTTTATACAGTGCATAGTTAAACTGTGGGATTCATTACCACAAGATGTAGTAATGACCACTGTAGTGTAACCCCACAATTCAGTTCCCTGGTGTATGTCTACATTAGTATGTTTAGTGAGTATAGAATGTTGAACTGAGTGGGTGTGGTTTCTGATGTCTTGGAAAGGGTGGGGGGGAGTATATAAGGAGTGCTTGAGTGATGTCAGAGGAGGTTAGTGAGTTTGAGTGGGAGTTGGATCATTGTCTTTTCCTTCTTACAGTTATTCGTGCCTTGTCTGTCAGGAGTTTTGAGCGAAATCTGTGCTTGTCTGAAGAGTGAAAGTATTTAGAGTTATAGGGACTTAAGTTAATTACAAAGTGTTTGGTGTAGGCAAGTGCGGACTCGCCTTGGTTCGGCTCACGCGAGACTGTTCGCGAACATTCTCCTTTTTAGCTCTGTTCGCCGCACCGTTTGCGAACGCAAAAAAACAGATCGGTACATATAGGGTTGTGTGAGAATTTTTGGTGAGCCGTTCAGCAAGTGCAAACTCGCCTTGTTTGGCTCACGCAAGTCTGTTCACGAACGTTCTCCTTTAGCTCAGACCGGCTCACCATGAATGCAAAAAAAACAGAATGGTGACATCCCTACTCACACATACTCTTTCTCTTGTGTTCTGAAGATAATGATGGAACTGCCAAGGATTTCTGACTCCCAATTGTTTAACAATCAAAGCAACAAAATTACTCCTTCCCTGCCCTAAATTATACTGCTGAAATGAAGAGAGCTCATAATAATCAGAGGTGGATTTTTGTGTGGAAAGACTGTGAGCTCTGCTCAGTTCTAGTACTCAAAATAAATTCCTAGGCTCAGAATTCATTTAATTCTAAGTGTTTGTCTTTTGCATCAGGCAGGCTCCGGTTGGTGGATCTCAGGGTTCTAGTAAAAACAAAGATCCTACAACCCTGAAGTCTGCTCACGCTTCCATTAGGCCACTACATGTTCTATACGTCTTTGCATATATACTTTGTTGCTCTACATGTTTTGTATATATATTTTGTATACCTTGCTTTTTTAATCTGGTCACGTACTGCAATAAACCGATTTGGATGGTTTGGGCCCCTGCATGTTGGACATCCAACACACTGGTGCATTGGGTGCACCAAAGAAACAGTGATGTTGCAGTCACAATCTCTCCACCCTGATGCATAGAATAATAGAACACTTACACCTGCACAGGGCTTATGATTAGGCTACAAGCATGTGTTTAATATTGAAACCTAATATAGGATATGCACAGTACCATGGCAGATGTGGTGTACTGCTAAATTCAAACACCACAACTTTACAGTAAGCTCTCTTTAATTTTTAAAAACTGTCTTTTTAGAACATGTTATTTCAAGAAATTGCTGTTCCTGTGAAACTCCACAGAACAGATGGCACTGCTCTAGAATACTGGGGGTGGGGGTTTGAACATATTCTTCATGATTTATGTGAAAGATCAACAAAGACTGAGAAATGAAGCACTGGTAACATAACTTGTCCAAACATTAGGCCATGTTTATAGTTTAGAAATGTATGGTTGGTGACCATTTATCCTTGGCAGAACTTGCAAGAACTGCCTCACATATGTTTTGGGGTCATTAAAGCCCAGTGTATGCATCTTATTTGTATATAACTGGTATTGTCACTGACGTTGCTATGCAACTTATTAATCAAATTAACTTTAAACAGTTTTGGCTTCACACAATTTATTGAAGACATAAGATATATAAACAAATGTCCAGAATGGGCATGCCCTTTTGTAGGAAAGCTTTGTTCTTAAACGTTTGCAAAAATCAGTGTAAAGACTGACATGCAACTACAAATGTTGTAACTTTTTATTTAAATCAGAAGGTCAAAACCTTCGAAATGGGGTGTTACAGAATGTGGTCCTTCTAGATATGTGTACATCGGTAAAAAAAGATCTTTTTAACATTGGCAATAATATTTCTTTGGTAAAGAGGGGAACCCAAAACAGTCTACACACACACACACACACACACACACACGCTTCTTCAAACAATGGGAATATTTATTAATCTTAAACAAGAATGAAAATTTACAATTATTATTGTGTAGAAAATTAGTTCGGTAGGGCAATATTAATACAAATCAATGCACCATAAAAGACTGTAACAAGAACTTGGATTGTGCGAAGGTTAGCTGAGTTCTCGGGAAAGCTGGCTCCAGAGCTTAAACTAGGCTGCAGAGATGCACGATCTGTTCAGCTTGCAGTAGGAAGGGTTTGTTGGGGTGAGAGATTGAGGAGGTGGGAATTAGGTAAATCAGAGTCCCTAATACTCTTGGGAAGGAAAAAGAAAGCGTTGGACCTGAGCGTGGAGACCGGGGAGGAAGAAGGGGATGAGAGGCAGATATATTCTAAGACAAGGTGGTGTGATTGGGCTTGTTCCCAGTGCACAGTCACCATAACAAGAAGGGAGAGGAGAAGGGATCTATACAAAGTAAACACACTGACTAGGTTCGCACGACATGGCAATCCATCATGGACAACTAGCCATGGTGAGTTGTTGTGTCGTGCAAACCTGGACTGTTTATGGCAACATGCCACCCTGTCAACCCATGACTTGTTTTAGGGGTTGTATCCACAATGGGTTATTGTGTCATCCAAACCTGGGCAGCTGACCCCATCATGGGTACAAGGAAGCGGTGAGCGAGCAGCAAAAACCTTCCAAGCTCCCAATGGCACTTTGGAGTGACTGTCAGTGACTTGGTCTCCTCTGTGCCAACTGTGACCTGTTTTGTGGTTGCCACAGCTTTTTTCCTTTACCCTTTCCCCCCTGGAGATCGCTTTTCACAATCTCCAAAGTGACAGCCACTGACAGCTCCCTCAAAGTACCCAAGTGGCACAATGGAGCAGTTGTCACTGGTTCACCACCCATTTCATTTTAATTTTTTTTGCGCCCGGGATTTGCACAAATTTGTTCATTTTGTTGTTGTTGGTAGTTCGGAGTTGCACAAGTGCACAACTCTGAGTATCCCAAGTGTGCAGCCTTGCCTCATCAATGCCCTGGATTGTGTCTCCTGTCTATGTACAGGAGCACCATCCATGGATATTGACAAAGCAAGCCTACAAATAGGTTAATTTATTGCTTTACTCCTCATTTGACAGCTGTCAAATGGTGAACTGTCAAGTGAAAAGCAAAGCCGCGAGGGAATCTTTGCTGGCAAAAGGGGGTGGCATGTAGATCACCCCCTTCCCAGTGAAATCTTCATAGATTTCATAGATCATAGAGTTGGAAGGGGCCTAGAAGGCCATCGAGTTCAACCCCCTGCTCAATGCAGGAAACTAGAGGAGGGGTCTCCCATCCAAGTAATAACCAGGCCTGACCCTCCTTAGCTTTCCACGCTCAGACAAGCTGAGCCAGCATAAGCCACAGGCCTTCTAGTTTTGTTGTAAAAATTCAGTAACTCATGAGTTAAAACTAACGAAATGCTTTCCTTTACAACTTTCTGCTGTTTAGACTGACCATGACATAGAGAAGTGAAACTGAGGAATGTTACCTTGCCTTCTTGCTTATCTCACTCTGCTCTTTTAGCCAAGGACAGGGGGGGTAGAGGGTTGGAGAAGTCAGCGCAGCCTAGCTAACCTGTGTTCCAGTAATGAAAGCTTAGTGAGCATGTTTCTCTCCCTACTGTATTTTTCCATTCACAGCCAGAAACTTCTGTTAGCAGGATGCATGCGTGGGATTGCGTCAGAAGATGCTGTATAGATTGATAAGATCTCATCTTGAGATGCAGCTTTGCAGTGTTACACTCCCGTATCTCCATATTCTATAGAATAAACAATGTTGGACCACTGCCAGGCTTTTTCTCCTTCCTAATGTGCATGATTTGAACTGGGTACATTAGGATCTAGCATATTTTTGCAACAGCTTGTTTGGTTGGACCTGAGTGTTCTCGGTGTCCTCCATCTTTCCCACCCTTTCCCAAGACTGTAGTGCTTAGGAAACTAGAAAAGTGTGAGCCACCTCATTTACAGAAGCACAGAGTTTTGACAGCTGTCAAAACTCAGGCTTTCTTTTAAAATGGGGTTTTTAACAGGGCTAATCAGGTTTTTTTTTGTGACAGGGACATATGCAGCCATGAAATCTGTATATGTCCCTGCCAAAAAGCCTCTTTGGGCACTTTGAAGGGGCTGTCAGTGGCTTTCACTTCAGAGATGACAAAAAGTGCTCTTTGGAGAAAAACAATGGGTAAATAGGATAAAAAGTCACGGCAACCGGAAAAGGGGTTGCAGTTGCTGCGGGCGGAGAAGACAAGACAGGTCCTGCTGTGGAGTCCCTTGGGATACCCCCACAGGAGGACCGAGGGGGAAGGAGGGGTATGTGATATTATGTTGTTTGGGGTAAATTTAAAGTGTATATGTGGTAAGTATAATAATGTGTTCTTGTACTGAATATGGTTATAAGTATGTATTCCTTCTGTATCTATGTTAGGTAAGTGAGAAATGATGGGTACGAAGAATGGTGTAATTGCATATGTGTGATGATTGGCTGAGAGAGTGAGAAGGGGAGTAAAGCCTGTGTTATATAAACTTTGGGCGGTGCTGTTAAGGCAGGAAAGTACAGGAGTGTGTGGGGAAGACAGGGGAGAGTGTGTGAAGTGCTGGACTGCTGTTTGGGAGTCTGTAGAGCTAACTGGAGAGATTATATTAGGATTGTTAATATTTATTTATTTATTTATTTATTACATTAGATTAGATAGTGAGTGCAGGGATTGATATTTTGGGAACAGTTGGTGAGGGACGATTGAAAATAGGATAAGCTAGTAATTACTTAATTTTGACTGAAACTTACATATGAAGCTTATTTCCAGAAACTGTTATATTTTAAAATATACTTTACTTTGTTATTTGAAACAACCTGTGTTGGAAGCTGTGCTTATTATACTGGTCAAAGAGGTATAAGGTAGGGATAATGGACATCCCCAGGTCAGTGTGAGAGGTATAAGGGTAAGGGTTAGAGAAAGAGAAAACCCCAACCGTACGTAAGCGCACCCGTAGATCCCAAAAAGGAGGGCTTGAGGCCCTATGAGGGGTGGGGTGTGACGGGGGGACAACCCGCAGTGAGCCCGATCATCTGTTGAGTACACCGTGGGTTGTTCCATGAACAACCCACACTGCGTAGCCTATTTGTAGGATGGGTTGTTGTGTCATCCAAAAGCGACCACACTCATTAATTTTTCTAGTGCTTCCCACTTTGGGAATGCAATATTAACTGGTTTATCCTGCAGTTGCCATGAAGATGTCTACTCGTTGCAGTTGTAATGAAGATGTCTGCTCAATGTTCTGGGAGCTGATTTGGAAATATATGGTGTTCATTTCAAGAGGGAAGCAAAGTATTGAGCAAATGGGATGGGGTGGGACCACTTTGGGTGGTGGCTGCAGTGGCAGAGTTTCTCTAGTATGGGGTAGAGAGCTGGGGGACAAACAATTTAAATGTTTTGCTCAACTGGACTTCTAGCTTGTTAAATTGGACTCATTGTTGCGTGGATAAGTCTTATTTATTTCAGTAAGCAATCTAAATCTCCACAGTGGCTCATGCTGGCTCAGCTTGTCTGAGCATGGAAAGCTAAGCAGGGTCAGGCCTGGTTGTTACTTGGATGGGAGATCTCCTCCTCTAGTTTCCTGCATTGAGCAGAGGGTTGGACTCAATGGCCTTGTAGGCCCCTTCCAGCTCTATAATCTATGAATGTAATCTTCCTGTGTCATTTTAATTTGGGCTTGTTGCCACTATACGTTGCCATGACATGTAGAGCTTCGTTCCCAGGGGAACATGACACATTGAAAACAACAACAGAAGAAGTATGGTCATTAATTCCCATTTCCTCTTTATTTTTTAATTTTTTAAATTATGCTCTTTCATGATGTTTCCTGTGATCTCCCATCCAAGGGACCTATCGCAACCATACATACCTGCTCATCGTAACTGAGCCTGCAGTCCTATCTACACCTGGGAGTAAGTTTCATTGAACTCAGTAAAACTTACTTTTGAGCAGAAATGCATAGGACTGTTCTGTAAACCACACTGCAGCATCAGTGCTCCTCAAACTATTCATTTGGCCTCTCTTAAAATGCTAAAGACTTATTTAGTGAAAATTATCAATGTTTGTAATGGGTGAGGTAGGATTGCTTTCTGAAAATGATTTTTATGCATTCATTCATTTCTTTTCTTACCACCCAATAGCCAAACCTATCTGGGTGGTTCACAAAAATTACAACCCACAAATACAAGATAATAAAAACATAATATAAAATCGTTAGCATACAAAAGTTGAAAATAATTTTAAAAGCTAAAAACAGTTACAGTAAGGTACTGGGACCTGATAAAACAACTGACATAAATGCCCCATCATATGCCATCAAATGCCTGGGAGTAGAGGAAAGTCTTAACCTGGCGCCGAAAAGATGACAATGTTGGTGCCAGGTAGACCTCAGCGGGGAGAACATTACACAACTGGGGTGAGTGGGGACTACCACTGAAAAGACCCTCTCTTTTGTTGTCATGTTCCGAGCCTCCCTCAGAGGACGGTATCAGATGTTGATCGTAGTGTTCATATCGGGAGAGGTGCTCTATCAGGTATTGTGGTCCTGAGCCATCTAAGGCTTTATAGGTTAAAACCAGCACCTTGACATGTGCTTGGAAGCATACAGGCAAGCAGGCCAAAATTGGTGTTATACGCTCAGATATTTTGGACCCTGCTATCAATCTGGCTGCCGCATTTTGCACAAGCTGCAGCTTCCAAACAGAGAAGTACTCCCACGTAGAGAGCATTGCAGTTATCTAACTTAGAGGTTATCGGAGCATAGACTACTGAAGCCAGATTTTCCACAAGAGGCTTGAAAGAAAAGGACACGGACAAAGGTAACTATAGATGAGTATGTGCAAATGCAGGTCCACATACCTAGGTTCAATGTGAAATAAAGTGCATATCCATGACTCTTTCTCACAGCAACCACGATCCCAGCTCTTTCTGAGGTCTTCTCACATCTTAATATTTTCCGTTGTAATGGCTTCATTCTTAGAATGAGGGAACTACTAAGTAAATGCTTCAAACTGCTAATGGTGTGCTGCATTTGTGAGCGGGCAGCTCACAAGCATTTCTTTATATTGATTTCATCCATCATCACCCACAGTATAAAATCTGTCTATTTAAGAGTGAATTGCATGCTCTGCTGTACCAAAACAACTTGACTCAGGATGATGCAGGCAAGTTCTTATATCTGGGAATATGTGGAAAATATTCTTTTTCATGCCAAAAAAAAAAAAAGAAAGAAAGAAAAGGAAAGAAAGAAAGAAAGAAAGAAAAGAAAAGAAAAAGAAGCAGTGAAAGCATTCATTAAATAGGAAATACATTTTTTTTAAAGGAATTCAGATTTCAAACAAAACCATTCATTCACTGAGCAGAGCCCTCTTCTCCCCCGTGTTTTCTGAGGAGAAGCTGGACTAAGTGTCCTTCTGTATTCCTGCTATGGAAATATTAGCTATAGTCAGAATAAAAAAGCTGCTTATAAAGGGGCCGATGTTCACAGTAGTGGTATGGAGGTGGTGACCAGAAATATCTCTCTGCCAAATCATTCCCTAGAATCTAAGACTTAGAAACAACAACAACACTTTTGATGGCCTAATATTTTGATTACCAGTGTGGTGTAGTGGTGAGAGTGTTGGACTTGGACTTGGGAGATCCAGGTTCTAGTCCCCACTCGGCCATGAAGCTCGTTGGGTGACTTTGGGCCAGTCACTGACTCTCAGACTAACCTACTTCACAGGGTTGTTGTGAGGATAAAATGGAGGAGGATTATGTAAGCTGCTTTGGGTTCCTTGCAGGAAAAAAGGCAGGATATAAATATAATAAATAAATAAAATTACTAATGTTAAGTGATCTGGGTTCCAGGTTGAGTGCCTGTGAGTATTTCTGAACACCTATACCAGTGATGGGTGTCATTGAGACACTCACTTCACCCTTCTTTTGGGTATTTGTGAATTTTGATAATTAACAAGGAAGGGAAATGCTAAATATGCAGCAAAGCTTTTATCAATATCTTGAGTTGGTTTCATTGAATAATATCTTTCAGGGTGAAGGACCCAATCTGTTGCTGTTTTTCCCTGAATGTGCAGTAGTTAGTAAATCATCTTAAGTTTGGTAGAGATTAGTTTCAGATGACTTAGATTGTAAACTAGGATGTGTGCCATTTTTATTTTTTGTACAATTCCCAGTAATGTTAGGCGGCGATGATGATGATGATGATGATGATGATGATGATGATGATAACGATAACCAGCAATGACTCAGTTAAGAGTTTGGTCAGTGCTTTTCCAGATGCTCAATATGTCATGGCAAGAAATATAGGTGGTGGTGGTGATTCTTTTTTGTTAATAACAGATTATTAGTTTCCCCCCCCATTTTCCAAAATGATACAAACTGTAACCACTTTCCTCCTTTCTGCCCCCCACCCCCATTCTCTCCCCTTTAGGTTTCCTCCTCCTTTCTTCATATCATCCTTTAATTAAAGGTTTCATGTCTCTAAGTAAAATCATGGGCAGCACAATCCAATGTGGCTGCCCGTAACCCTCTGAACTTGGAGGATTACGGGCATCCTGTTGAGGTGGGAGGGGTGTGGAGGTGAAGGTCACCTCCCCACTTCTCCTGCCCTACAGAAGACTTAGACGGACAATTTCGGCCATCTTAAGTCTTCTGGACCTGCTCACGAGGAGGGCAGGCTGAGGTGCCAACAGGATACATCATATCTTGGCGGAGCCTCACTCCTCCCTTCCCCACCCCCCCTCCCCGCCCACAAACCTCCAGTTCTAAGGCCGGTCTTCTGACCTCGGAGCCGCAGCCAGCGCAGAAAGAACCACACCAGCTGCGAGAGTGGAGGGAGGGTGCTCCAAGGTTGGAGGCCCAGCTTCTACCTTGGAGCATGTTTCCGAGGTTGGAGTTGGGACTCTGACCTCTCCTATGGACAGTGTCTAGTGGCCATAAGATTGTGCCCTAAGCAAAAATTAGATAAATTAATAGTTACATAAAAAATAAAAGGGTTGTTGTGTCAAGTACATCTCTTTGCTGGCCTGCACTGGTTTTGCAGTGAATCACATTACTCTGCATATAATTCAAGAAAATTTCCCCATATTAATTGGAATTTATTTTCTTTTAGTAATGTGATGTGATGTACCTTATCAGGTCAGCTAAGGTCAATAGGTCCTGAGTCCAACTGTGTATATTTGGGATTTTATTTGCTTTTAAGTGTTGTAGAATTAATACACTTAGCTGTTAGTGTGGCCTTACTAAACCATGCAACATGCCTCTCTGCCAAATACCCATTTGCCCAGAAGGCATCCCACTAAGGCATGGCCATCCTTTACATTGAGTGAGATTGACATGTTGATCCTGGTTAGGACCTCATCCAGAAGGGCATCACTATTGGGCAGCTGCAAAACATATGCACTAGACTGAGATAAATTACCTACAGGAAAGCATGTAGCATGATATATTTGTCAGTGTTTAAGATACCATAGGATTCTTTGTTGTTTTTACTCATTGGGAATCCCCCTGCTCTGGAATTTGAGATCAATGGGTGATTCTTTAGAAAGAGCAGGCATCTCAGTGCCCAACAAATTCTTTGACAGAATTGTTGGACTTGAACACAAATTAATATTAAGCTATTACCCTCCCTCACAACTAGAACTGGTAGATTGATTCTTTAGTGTTGTTTTGGTTGGAGTAAAGGAGATTGAGGAAAGGTCCTTCTATAGCAGTGATGGCGAACCTATGGCACGGGCGCCACAGCTGGCACGCAGGGACCTCTCTGTGGGCACTCGAGCCATTGGTCACCAGATCGCGGAAAGACCGTCTCCTTCTGCAAAACACTCATGATCTTGTTCTTTCTCACAGTGTGGGACAGAATGATTTTATTCTAGAATTCCTGTTACAGAATTCTTTTCTACATTGTTACCACATTTAAAAGATTTTGAAGAATGATGCACAGAGCACGGCTTGGATGTAAAGCCCTAACAGTTGACCTGAGTGCTGCATGTGTTGCTCTCAAACTAACGGAGTATGAGCCAAGGTTTGACAAACTATCAGCATGCATGCAATAGCAAAAATCACATTAATTGTGCAAAAGCATGCCCAATGCAAACTTTTACCTAATGCAGTGTTTGCAGTCCAAGACATAAAGTGTTTAAAATGTGTTCAGCACGTTTAGTTTTCTTGTTTATCTTGCTCATTCTAGTACAGGTTGACTTTTACTTTTACTAATCCGACACCTGTAGAAGCAGGGAAAGGACCCGGGGTAAAGCTTGCCCCATACAATTCCAGTCTGGCATATAATTTAAAAAGTTTGTATAAATTCCCTTCAGGCTATGTGTACAATGTAGTACTATAATAATTTTTTGGGTTGATTTTTTTTCAACAAAAAACTGTTTGTATCACTGAAAGCTCTGTTACTGTGTTTTTCTTTTAAGACAAAAGATGTTAATTAGTTCGGACAACTGTCTGAGTTGTTTTCCTAAAACTAAAACCTTGGTATTCAGGTTTAATTGCAGTGTTGGCACTTTGAAATAAATAAGCTGGTTTTGTGTTGCAGTTTGGACACTCGGGCTTAAAAAGGTTCGCCATCACTGTTCTATAGGCAATGGGCACAGATGTTACTTGCTGCCCTCTACTGGAAACCTTTAGAATTGGTAATATTGCTTCTCTAGAGTCTAGAGACCCTATTTCAGAGAAAACTTGGGGGAAGGGATTAGTCACGAGGCTGTTTACAATGCAAATGATATTTAATTCAAGCAATATATATCTATTTGTCATAATTCCCTAATGGCCTATAAAAACTGTGACAAAGCATTACCCTTCCAAAGACCAGCAAGCCTAGTGGGAAGAATGTCAGCTGGCAAGACTGCCTGAATTCCAGTTTCCAAGCATTCTTCCCAAGTTTTATACAGCACTTATTTTGCCTTGAGCGCCACAGAAAAGTGCAAAATTATACAACAACACCCCCCAGTATCATCATCAATTTATTGTTTGGATCCCTAGCCATCTCTCAAGATGTCTTCTCCTGCTATCAGATAAGCCAGGTTCTCTGCTTCAGTCTATGCAGTTGGTTATTTAGTGATGGGTGAACTTACCCTGATTGAATTTGTTATTTACTTGTTATTTACTTGTAAAGTAACAAATTCATCCATGTGAGCTCGGACAGGAGTTCTCCTTTAATACAAAATCTCATTCCATGTATCCAATGCTTTGCATATGTGTAATATCATCTTGGGAGCTGTAGTTTGGAATTGCATAGTGTGGCATGACGTCATGCATCAACACATTATGTGGCCCCTTTCTGATTGGTTGTTTTCATGTGGCTTACCTGTGTGATGATATCATGTGATGTTTACTTGCTGTTGCCAATCACCGATATGAAGTTGGACATGCAGAATCATCATCCTCGTCAGAGCTAGAGCTGTGGCACTGGTGGCAATGATAACAAGGGAAGCAGTGCGGGGTGGAGAAATATTTGGGGCAGACATATATTAAGAAATATGTCAGTAAGGATAAAAGAGAATTTTAAAAAAACTATTTGGAGATGGTATCTGACTCCAGTAAGATTAAACAAAATAGACAGTAACTGTGCTCCAATGTGTTGGAGAGGATGTCAGGAACTTGGTACTTATGCTCATATGTGGTGGAGTTGTAAAAGTGTATTGGATTTCTGGAATAAATTTTTTGTAGAAATTTCAGAAATTATTGGCATTAATTTGGAGGTCTGTCCAAAATTAGCATTGTTATCAATAATGGAGAAACTTCTATGCTCACAAGAGAAAAAGGAATTAATTGTAAGTTTATTAGCGGCAGGGAGATTACTGATAGCAAGGAATTGGAAAGTTCAACACCGGTATTTAATTATAGATTGGTATAAAGAGGTCTGGGATATCGCTTTAAATGATAAACTAACATGTAGTATTAAATGTAAAAAGGGACAATTAAAGAAAAATAATTTTAAGGATATATGGGGACCATTCTTAGACGATGTTTTAGTAAAGGGAAACGGGAGTAAGCCATGTCATGATATGATGTATTTTTGGAATATAGATTAATAATGGATTATGTGGATAGAATTTGTTTTGGCCCCGGGGTGACGGGTGCACTTGGAGTTTATGATTTGTAGGTTTATGGGGGTTTTTTCTGTATGTGCGTTCATTTAAAAATATAAATAAAATAAAAAAAAAAAAAAGGGAAGCAGGTAATGAAAGTGTTTCAAGTATGTTTTTAGAGGTCTAGGTGGTAAGACGACTGAAAAGAACAGATTGCTTACCTGTAACTGTGGTTCTTCCAGTGGTTACCTGTGCATCACACATATGGGGCCTTGAGCCAAAGGAGTGCCTTCAGGCAGTCAGCCCTGTGCCTACGGGCCTGGTGGGTGAAAGCCTGGCAGTGAGGGCATGCATCCACCGCGTGCTCCTCACCAAGGCAGAGGAGGCAAAAAGAATGTCCAGGGGGGGGGGTAGTTTTGCCTCACACTTGTCGCATTTGCGAAATGTGGCATTAAGAGGCATCGTCTCAGAAGAGGAAAAGAAAGCCTGCACAGCTCGTAAAGTAAAGAAATAAAAATATAAGATAAAGATGGAAGAATGATAGTAGAAGATACAGATAGAAATAAAGGAAAAATAATATTTTTCCTCAGCAAACGCACTTGATAGACGAGCAGAAGTTCCCAACATCTTGCCACAATGGCGGTTGAAAAGGAACTGAGGGATCGGGCGGGAACCCGCATGGACATGCACAGTGAGACAGTGGGGGAGGGGTTCCCACCCAACTTTCCTCAGCTTTAGAAGTTTCCCGAATCATCTTCACACAGGCGCAGAGCTCATATGTGTGATGCACAGAGACCACGAATAATAATTTAGGGAAGGGGGAATCTGTGTACTGCTTTACTGTGCATGCTCCAAAGCTCGCAATTAATTCCAAATTTAATAGCAAATTCCTAATACATCAATCTGGTCTCGCTACAAAAGTGAGCAGTACAAACGGATGAGTTCCAACCATCAGATCAACTAATTATGAAATTTGGCAGCATCACTAGTTATAATGTCTAAGCAATATGTAGAATGCCTTAAGGAAGTGATCAGAAGTAGCCACCATGTAATAATGCACCATTGATGAATGATTTTAAAAGAGAAAATTATTTTCTCTTGTTTTTATTTATTTTATTTATACCCCGCCTTTTTTTCCTGCAAGGAACCCAAGGCGGCTTACATAATCCTCCTCCTCTCCATTTTATCCTCACAACAACCCTGTGAGGTAGGTTAGGCTGAGAGTCAGTGACCTGGCCCAAAGTCACCCAGTGAGTTTCATGGCTGAGCAGGGACTAGAACCCGGATCTCCTGAGTCCCAGTCCAACACTCTCACCACTACGTCACACTGGCTCCACACTGGTTTTGGTTGGAGTTAAAGGGATTGAAGAAAGGGCCTTTTATAAGCAATGGCGGGCACAGAGGTTACGTGTGACTGCATTTAGTCTTACTTTTGTATATCATCAATATTCAACTATGTTCTCCTCACACTCCAAACATTTCACTATCTCCTCTGTTTATGAAGCATCAAAAGTAGTAGACCCTGCACAATTAACTACAGCCATGCCTTGGATTGAGAGCATAATTCGTTCTGGAAACGTGCTTGTAATCCAAAACACTCTTATATAAAAACGAAATCCCCCAAAAAAAATTTGTACAGAGATTTTTAATTTAAGCCGTACTACAGTACTTGTATTGCAAGACGTCGCTTGTATATCAAGTAAAAAAAAAAAATTAAATAAATATTTTAAAATTTGCTTGTCTTGCAAAACGCTCTCAAACCAAGTTACTTGCAATCCAAGGTATTACTGTATCAGTATTGTTTCCAGGCCTGTCGTCAAGAGTTGGGATGGTTGGACATCTGCTGGCCCACACCTCAGCAGGGGCCTATTGACGCCTCTGGAGTTGCTCCTTTTCACCATGGCAACTTGCTTCTTCACCTGCCTCTCGCTTTGGCCCAGACAATGGTGGTGGTGAGAAAGAGGAACAGTAGATGCCACTGCCTGCTTGCTCACTGGCTCTCTGCCTGCCAAGCAAGCAAGTGGTAGTAATGATGAGAAAGATTATGAAAAGCAACAGCAGCAGGTGACAATGGCGATGAGAAGGTAGACTCACTGTGGGAGGGGGCCCATTGAGCATATCTTACCCAAGAGCCCTTGAAAACCTGGAGCCAGCACTGATTGTTTCCTTGTCCTCTGCCTTTTTCTTTTATTCTGTGGTCACCCTCTTGCCATATATTTTAATCAGCAGGTAAGCTTTATGTTACAAGGTTGCATTCAGTCCAGCACAGTAGACCTCAGGTTTTAACAAGCAGAATTTCAAAAGTTAACGAGAAAGAAAATAAAAACAGATCAAAGCTTTTTGTAGTGCTAAAGCATCACAAAATGTCTGAGACTGTTTGCTCAGGTGAGAATTTTGGCAATAGGCGTAAGCAAAGTTGTCTGGTTCAGTGTGTGTACTACTAGGTTATTTTTCCTTACGTGAATTGTTCTAGTTAAGCTTTTATGGCTATTTTAGAAACATTGGCTTGGAGCCCAAGAACCATGAATGGCATTCCGCTTGTGCAGTGGAGCTTTCTCACCTCCTTCCTGCGGTAGTCCCTGAAAAGCCATTCCTTGGGATCAGGGGGATCCTTTGGAACAGTGTTTGAGGTGGGGGCTGCTGGGAGGGGAAGATACTGGTGGAAAGCCAAGACCTTTGCATGAATGGAAGCACCTTCCAGTTGCACAAGCACTTTGGAACTGAGCCATTATGTAAACAATAGCCTTGTGCACTTCACTGTTGGGACAAAGCTATGTTACAGAACATTAGAGTTAAGCGTCACTATTTTAGACACAACAGCATGATTAATCAGAAAATAATTGCCATAGCTCACTAAACACAGCTCCTGTGCAAACTCCATTTATCTTGCAGGATATCATGGCATCTAAATTAATTGAATTAAGTTTTCATATATCAGTACTGGACTATTTGATAAATTAGAAACCAAATTCTGCTTTCAGGCAGATCTTGGAAAAAGTACAGTATCAAGGCTCTTAAAAAGGCTATCATACCCTTTCCCAAGACATTTTGATCCATTTGTTCTTTGTGAGTGAGGGACCTTTGAAGATCTCCTTCTTGGAGGGAGCACTTCTGTGCAAGTGAGCGAGGCTGCAATCCTAAGCACACCTATTAGGGGGAAGCCCCCTTGAAAACAGTCAGACTAACTGCTGAGAAAGCATGCATAGGATTGTGCTGCGTGGAAATGTATTCTCGCAGGAGCTCCCGGTGTTCATTGAAGTGCACAGAGACCTATGGATTGGAGCAGAAAATATTGTATTCTGGGTGTTGATACAGCAAATAGGTTCAATTGCACATTGGCAGACTTGTTTATTTATTTTTAAGCAACAATGGTTAAGCAGTAATTTGACCAAATATAAATGCAAAGATGTCAACTACTTCCGTCATGTATTCTTCCTTCTTATGCAGCAGCTGTCTGTTCTCAAGCCCTGCTAGTACTTCTCTAGTTGTCATTTACGGAGGCATTTCTAAGTGAAGATGTCATCATATCCACAACATCCTTCTTGGGGTTTTCTTCTAAATCAGTTTTTAGAGCACCAACCTCTGCCAGCTTCCATTCAAGTTCTGAAACAACAATGGCTGTTCAGACAAGCTGAAATAGCAATATCTTCAACAATAAAAATGTTTATATCCCACTATTATTTATTACATATATATTCCACCTTTCTTATTTGATGGAACACGAGGTGGTGTGTGTAGGGTTTCCAGGTTAGAACTAAAAGGTTTGATAAAGTATTTGAGGTGGGAGCTAGTATGTTTCACTGGGAGACTCACCCTTATTTAAGTATCCTAGAAATCAGCCCTGCAAATGTTATTATCCCAGAATAATTTTTATTAATCCCAACTACCCACACGTACTGGCAGAAGTTACTTGTGGCATACCATGAACCTAAAAGCAAAAAATTTAACCATCTCTCTACTTGGTTACCTGGAAGCAATTCTTATTTGTCTCAGACAAGTTGGTGTGGCTCTTTATAAGCCAGCCATAAATCACTTGAAGTAGAATTGTTGTCCTAACTAGGGTAGCCACATCTGCCTTTTTTACAGGGGACAGTCCTTTATTTGAAGTGCTGCCAGAGGACTGTCCTGTATTTTGAACGTGTCCTCTATTTGAAGATTTGTCCAGTCCAAGTCTGGTATAAAGGTAAAGAACCATCAGGAGAAAGAGCTGAGTCATGAAGTTGCCCATCAACCGCACCTGGACAGCCAACTGAGCAAGGCACACAGGTCACCTGGTCAGTCTTCCACACTGTGGTGAGATGTACTGTATATATTTAAATTATAATAATTATTTATAAATTTGCAACTAGATGTATAACAATATATGCAAATTTTATGCAAATAGACACCCCTTTGTCCTCTTTTTTGGTAATGTATGGCCTCTTTTTGGCAACCCTAAAAAATGCTGGTGAATTTGATTCTCATATTCCACCTCTCCTCCCTATTGAATTTAGACACAACTGCACTGTGGTAGTCCCTTGTTCAGCCAATAGAAGGCAGACTTCAAAATAACCCTAAAAGGTTGAACTAGGGGTCACATCTTTCTATTGCAGTGCAGCTTAATTGCTCTTCTGCCTTCAGCAAAAGAGGCAGTTCATTTAGCAGAAGCAACCATTTATTTATTTATTTATTTATTTTCTACACTTAGGTAATCTTTGGAAACTAGCCATTGCAATGATCCTGTTAGTGAGTTGTCCATGAAGGTCTTTGCTAACAGTACTCTGGGGATCTACTAGTTCAGGGGTGGGCAACCTGTAGCCCTAGGCCTCAGCCTAACTGAATGTGGCCCTCAGCATAATGTCAAAAGCCCTCTGCATGCGATCACTTCAGATCTCTCACAAGAGCAAATTGCCCCTTCCTTGGCAGCCCACTGTGTGAAAGGAAGAGGGAGAAAGAGGAAAGGGGTGATCTTTTGGCTGTCTGCTCACCACTGACATGCAGCCCTCAACAGATTACCTGCAAGGTAATGCAACCCTCGACCCAAAATAAAAGGTTGCACATCCTGCAACTAGTCTCAGCTACTCCAGCACTCAGCTACTCCTAGAGGACTTGTCTGATTTGGTAGAATTTGTGTCAGGGCCGTACTCCCCTCCTCCTTCCAAGAAGAAAGATCTAACAATTTGTGTAACATAGTTGGCTTTGCTACAAACAGCAGGGCAGTCTGTTCTGTTCCTTCGCTGGCAGGATACATTGAACATGTCTTAACTTATGAACTTCTACCAATTCTTTTTGTTAATATAACAACTATTTTTTTAAAAAAATATTTTATTTACTTTTCAAAACAAATGTGTAACAAAAACAAAAAACAGAATACAAGAATATCACAAAAATATAACATAAACAACATACAATAAATCATGAAGTGCACCCCCCCACCCTCCAAGGGACCAATAATATACTTCCATCCTCTTGATCAAATAAAGTCTACATTCCAAAAATATAATTTATCTTGACAAGGCATGTTCCCCTTCCCCTTTATTAATACATAATCTAGTAATTGATTCCATATATCCTGTGGAGAAAGCCCAACACAAGTCTGCACACACACACACACACACACAGTCTTCCCCTAAGGGAGGGGGCGAGGGAGGAGGGATGAAGTCACAGGAGAAGCAGCCAGACAGGTCGTCATCCCCAACAAAGAAGAGTCTCAGTGGAAATCCACAAAAACCCAGGAAGGACCATCAAGGACCATCAAGCTATCAGGGCAGTCTCAAAGAGCTGTAAAGTACCAGTACGTCACCTTCTTCCCGGGCAGGAATAAGCCCACCTGAAACGAAGGGGCAGGCATAAGCCCCCACCTGACCTGGAGGGCGGGGAGAGCGGGAACTCCGGGGTAGAAAACCCCTCTCCCTTCCGGTAAAGGGTTGTTGGGAACCAGGGTACATCGGGGCCAGCTTCGTCCTTCAAGCGGCAGCCCGAATAAGCCAGTCTCATCCCCCGATCAGCCGACCCGGAGCCAGGCTGAAACTGACTAGGCGTAGAGTCTCTGATCTGAGGTAATTGACCAGATTCAATCCGCTAGTCTAGGAGCCTGTTCATTGAGTAACGCAGGGGGTCAACTAAGGTTGTGTTGACATTGTAGTATTCCTGGAGAGCTGTTAGTTCCGTTCTGTGTTTTGTATAAACAAATAAAAGCCTTATTTGGTCATTTAAAGGGCTTTGGTTTCCTCTTGTGCGCGAAAGCCTCGCAGGTGGTCGCCAGCGCTCGTATGGGCTGTAACTCAGTGCCGGTTAACCCGTTAAGCGCCGAACTCACGCAAAGGATCCTGCTAGTGATCCTTCACATATCCATAAAATTATTCTTCTTTAGCAATCCTTTTTTGCATTTGATACTACTAGTTAGTTTATCATTTAGGGCTATGTCCCAAACTTCCTTATACCAGTCTGTTATTAGGAAAACATGTTGTACTTTCCAATTTCTCGCTATCATTAGCCTGGCCGCAGTTAACAAGTTTACAATTAACTCCTTCGTATTTTGGTCACAAATAAGCTTCTCCGTTATTGATAACAATGCTAATTTTGGACAGACCTCTAAATTAGTACCAATAATTTTTGATATTTCTGTAAAAACCTCTCGCCAAAACACCAATACATTTTTACAACTCCACCACATATGAGCATATGTCCCTTTTTCCTGACATCCTCTCCAACAAAATGCAGAACAATTATTATCTATTCTATTTAATCTTACTGGAGTTAAATACCATCTCCAAATTAGTTTATAAAAATTTTCCTTTATCCTAATTGACATCATTTTCACAATCCGTCTATCCCATATATATTGTTCCACCCCACCTTCGAGGTCACCTCTTCAAATTCATTATCCCATACTGCCTTTAGCTGATCCTCTTGTTCTTTTGCTTTTTGAATCAATCTATATAAATCCCTTGTTATACCTCTTGTTGATGCATTACCTGGTAGGCCATCTCTAGACATAACCATCTTTTCAAAATTAGTTAAATCTCTCTCATACTCAGTTTTCCTTTTCCATTTCTTTGACCACTGTTCTAACTGTAATAAATTTAACCATGACAATCTTCTTCTCCCAACAATTTCCATTATTTGGTCTCTAGTCCCCATCTTTTCCACCCAATCGGACAATCTAATAACCCTAACTTCTCTTAGTTTACCCTCCATCTCTAATCTTAAATTTTCAGGAAAATCGTTAAGAGCTACCACCAGAGTTAATGGAGATATCCCTGGTATTAATATAACAACTATTGATGAAGTGTCAATATTACCTCTGTCATTCATTTTTGTTGGGGTGGCCAGTTATGAATTACCCCCAAAAAAGGAAATGCATCACCAAAATAGAGGACAGAAGAGGATAGCAATTTGCATAAAATTTGCATATGCTAACTTACATGCATATTTGAAATAATTATTATGATTTAAATAGAAAAAACAGTACATCTCACCATAATGTGGAAGATGGTGACCAGGTAACTGTGTATCTGCCTAGTCTGCTGTCTAGGTGCTAATCATGACTGGCAACAGTGCTTGTGGTTCTTTATCTTTAAAGTGGAATTGGACAAGACAGCTCTTCAAAAAGAGGATACCTTGAAATAGAGGACAGCCCGTTGGCATCCCTTCAAATAGAGGACTGTCCTCTGTGAAAGAGGACACATGGCCACACACCTTGTTCAAACACTACAATAAAAGCATGTTTCATTCTTCACTGATTCTCTTACAAATTACCATTACATTTTGCTGTAAAATCTGTATTTCAATGCACTAAGCAATTTGATGGCAGCATTGGTAATGTTATTGGCTCAGCTACATGTCTTTCACAGAGAGGCTAAATAGTCAGAAGAGTCTCTAGTTGCCATTGGCTCAGCTGCTCTAATCCAAAGAGTTGCTGGTTGCTACTGGTCCTGGCTAAGCCGCATAGGCCTTAAAGAGGGCCAGGGCAGGCAGAAGGATAGAGATCAAGGGGAGGCAACCTGGTGCCCTCCAGATGTTTTGGACTACAACTCCCATAAGCCCCAGCCAGCATGGCCAATGGTCAGGGTTTATGGGAGTTGTACTCCAAAACATCTGGAGGGCAATAGGTTGTCTATGCCTGGCCTAGATAAAGAGGGATGGCTTAGATATAAGAATTGGAACAATTAGTGGTCCACAAAAATGAGAGAAAGAGGGGTGTCTGGAAGAGAAAAATTAGAGAAGGAAAACAAAGAAAGAATGGGAAGGAAGAAGGAATTTGCATGGCCAGGAGCTGCAGAGATGAGAGATACTGAAGTTCAAATTGATTTGAATTAACCAGTCAAATTGTTGTCTGCAAGCCTGTGTTCACTAAAACGTCTTGAATATTACCTTCTACTGTAAGCTGTGATCCTCCACATTCTGTAATTCCAATGAACTTGCCTTTTATCTCTCCATTTTCATACACAAATAATGTAGGTAAGCAACTGTCATGGTAATTTTCAATACAGCTGTTGGCAATGGCTTTCACAAACTTCGTTTCAGGGAACTTTGTGGCCAGTAGACTGAGGTGTCTATTAATTAATAAACACGTTGGAATGCTAAAAAAAAATCACCAAAAGAGAAAATGTGTTTCATCATTAGATTCTGACACAAATAAGAAAATACTAGAACATTAAAAAATACTCCCCCAGACATTCCCCATAAATCCATGCATACAGTGTCACAACAGAAATATGTTACTTTGTGTTCAGCCTGATTGCTGAGTTTCACCCCAGTTGCCTCCTTGATAGGTTCAGCATATTTCATACAAGGCTATGCATTCATCACTGATTGCACTGATCCACCAGGCTGGGATTCCCTGCTATAGCGACACCCATGACATGAGATGCAATCCATTCCATGCAGGTAAGAAGAGTATCACATTTTCTTCTTCCTGCAGGTAAGAAGAGTATCACATTTTCTTCTTCCTGACCAAAAGCCAGGGCTGCTGTCATAGGGATGTTGGAGAAATCCACGACAGACTCAAATGAGTTGAGATTTCTATGAATCTGACCTGCGAATTCCGCTGTGGACTGGCTTTTTCCAAGTCACACAGATTCCAGGGATTGCAGACTGGCTTTTTTACTTTTGAGGTCTATCTGTGCTAATGCGAATTAGCACAAGTAGAACAAAATTCTGGTGGGAAAAAATCTGATTCCATTAATGAGCGGACAAAGGAACAAAAGACGCCTGACAATCTGCGAAGCAAAGATGAAATGGATTTAACAAACTCCTTACATCCTTAGCTGCTAATACGATCTGCTCGGCCCAGTATGCTTTTTGTATCCAGGCCCCATTCTAGGAGACATCCCAGGCTATGTGGAGTTCTAGCTCCCCACAATAGTTTCACATGCAGCCCTGCCAAAAGCTGCTAATTTATGACGTGTCCGTGGCCTTTTGCTAATTCATAGCTATTATTGCTTGCTATTTTCTGCCTGAAGAAGAAGGTTCTAAAGCACCCTGCTCTTCAACAAGTCTTGGTTGAACCAAAGGTAGCTGCTCTGTCTCAACACATGACACAGCCATGGTAAACCTTTAATCTTGGCAGTAAGACTCCAGTGCAAGCATATAAAGAAATGCTTGACTAAAAAAAAAAGTTCTGCCATCCAGGAAGCCCTTCTACCAGACTATTCTGTTTTCGCAAGGGATGTTTAAATCAGTTTTTCTACTTCCCACATTAGTAGTCTGAACATAGAGTCTACATTGGGGAAATGCATATTTGGTTTGAATGGGGCTCTCATCTGCTTTCTGTAACATTCACAACTGGCACACTGCAAGACTAAAAAGTTTTAGTTAGCATCACTTGTGAAGCTAACTTTATTCTTAATGCCATGTAAGACACGGGCCACAGCATTTAAAAAGATGTTTTAATAATGTATACCATGTTTTTTAATTAGTTTATATATTTTATATTTATTGTTGTTCCCCGCCTCGATCCAAACGGAGAGGCGGGTAAGAATTATTTTTGTTGTTGTTGTTGTTGTTGTTGTTGTTATTATTATATGTAGAAGATTGTACAGGCAGCAGCATCCAGCTGGAGTAAGCCTTAGGATTGCACACCCTCCCCACCTTGCATAGGACTTGGAATGTGAACCAGGGCTTACATCAGGGGTGTTAAACCCCAGGCTGATTCTGGCCCACCTGGGGCCTCACTCTGGCCTAGAGGGCTATGGTTCCTTCCCTAGGCCTCACTGCCTTATCGCCAAACGTTTGGTGGTTTCCTGGCTTTTGCACAGTTTTTTCCTACTCTAAACAGTTGTAATGCCTCTCTATGTAAGCCTTACATGCCTAACAGCCTATATGAGGAGACCCTAAGGTTCTGTGCATAGTGAGGGAAGGTGGATAAGCCAGATGCTTGCTTCTGTGCCCTGTTGTGTCCAGCCTACATACCAGGTCATGTGTGAGCCAGCCTGTAGCGTGACTCTTTTAACTCATTGCATATCTGCATAAGATAAACTCTGACAACTAGACTTACCAATTGAGAGAAATGTGTCTTTGGACTTTAACAGCATGTTAGAACATTGTCATTAACAATAGCATATGAACATGCAAGGTTCATAGAGGATGTTCATATGTATTCCTGAACTGCAGATATATCTGTTACTGGAAGAGGTAGATGCATCTGGTAGTGACAGAGAGTTTTACTTCAAGATAAACTACTTCCAGATAAACCAGTTAGAAATTATTAACAATAGGCAAGCATTCAGGCAATGACTCAGAGCAGTCTTTCCTAAAGTAGTGCACTCCAGATATATTGGACTACAACTCTCATCAACCCCAACCAACATGGCAAGTGGTGAGAGCTGTAGTCCAAAGTATCAGGTGGGGTGGGGCACCAGGTTGGGAAGACTTGACTCGAAGTAACTTTTTTTAGTTCGCATTTTGTTTTTATATTCTATATAAATTTTAAAACAGTCCCCCTTCAAAATCCTTATTATTACCTTGCTCTGTATAGATGGATGACAACTGATATGTCTTTTCGTGCATTTGTAACTTCTTTCACATACTGCTCACCAGAAATTTCTCTGAGTTCTCCATATCTTTGTCTCTCTTGTAGAGATTTTAATTCTTCTAAACGTTGTTTCCTAATTTAAAAAAAAACAACCCAACACCTTGGAGTACCCTTGCATTATCATAATAATTAATAAACTTGGGGGAGAGAGTCTGACACTGTGTGGGTGGGCTATGATAACTGTATCACTTCCTTTCTTCAAAGGTTTGAAGAAACGAGTGTTGTTAGATATGGGAAATATGAGTCAGCCAATATGTAGCCATGTATATGGGCAATCCTTTCAGGGATATGTGAAATGTGTATTAGGAGATCATTTGTTTGAAAGTTCCCCCACATCAGAATCTTTCGCCACTGATAATTACATTTCTACTATTTCAAACATATATAAAAATATAATTCTATTTATTTATATATTTTAAATCTAAGATGCTGGCCTGGTTCACACGTAATAAAAACCCGGAGTATGAGTTGAGTGTGTGGGTTGTTATGCGTGAACCCTGTACTATGGTTACCATGGGTGGTTAACCATGAACAACCCAGAGTTCACAAGCCAACAATAAACCCTGGGTTCTCTTCCTCACTTGTTTATGGTTAACAACCCATAGTTAAACCATAGTGCAGGGTTCATACGATTCAACGACAACCCATACTCAATCTGTGTACTTGGCTGTCATTCCCATACTCTGGGTTGTCATTAAATGTGAACCAGGTCTTTGGCTGCAATCCTATACCCAGTTTCTGGGACTAAGTCCCATTAAACTCAGTGGCACTTACTTCTGAGTAGATATGTATAGGATTGTGCTCTTAAGTTATTTTTGCTGCACCCTGATGTACGCTTTGTGGGATACATAGATTTGCTGCTGTGTTTTCCACATGATGTGATTTAGACATACAGACATTGTTAGCTAAATTAGTTCATGTGAAATATTTGTATATCCTATGTCATTATCTGCACTGATGTAATGCAATTGCCTGCATCTTGATAATGTTTGTATTGTGTAGAATTGAAGTATAATAAAGACATTGTTTTTCATCAGAAATATTAGTTTTGTGGAATGTAGGCAAATAAAATCAATTTATCAACTTGGGCTGCAATCCTATATAGACTTATTTGGGAATAATTCCAGTTGAACTCAATGTGGGGTTACTTCTGAGTATGCATGCATAGGATTGTGCTGTAACCTGTAAATCAACTAAGATTTATTTAATGGAGTCACTGTCTTAATAAATAACGGTTTCCCAATACCATGTCACAGTGGTAGCACAAGTTTAGAAAATGCAAGAAATGTGTGGTCCAAACTAGAAAATTACCAAGTACATACCACAATGTACAAAAGATTAATCTGAGGAATACCAGGTTGGAGCAGTTGTACGAGTACACTGTTTAGGAACAAACTAAAGGGTGAAAAGCATTTGTGAATATGAAAGCACTAGGTGGCAGTACTCACCTATGGAAATCCTGTAAGTGTAAATGGTAGTAGTTAGCTTATTAATGGAGGAAAATCAGATATGAATGAAGAGTGCTCCCTTTTTCTATATTTAATCTCCAGGTTAGGAGATTTGTCCTTCTTGATTTGTCCTAACTTTGTCCTTCTTACAGAATACAGTAATACCTTGGATTGCAAGTAACTTGGTCTGAGAGCGTTTTGCAAGACAAGCAAAATTTTTTAAATTTTTTTTAACTTGATAAACGAACAAGGTCTTGCAAGACAAGTCGTAGGGATGTAACCGTTCGCCTTGAGCGGGCGTAGCAGGCCGAAATTGGCCCCGCTCACGCCCGCCAGAGACTCGCTTTGATATAAGAGTGTTTTGGATTACAAGCACGGTTCCGGAACGAATTATGCTTGCAATCCAAGGTATTACTGTATTGGTTTTGAACATGTTCACTAGAAATGAGGCATACCTATACATTTCAACAGCTTTCATATCTTCCTCATCAAATACATCTTCAGCTTCTTTGAGTTGTTTCAGACTCATTCTTTCATATGGCTTTACTAAAAATATATACAAGGATTGAGTGAAAGGATTAAACATTAGAAACAAAGATAATTTGTTTAACTGTCAGGCATGACTTGGCTCCAACCTAGGACAGATCTTCCTCAGACAAGGATCCAACTGGAGTCAAAGACCCTATGGGCACAGGACCCTGATTCCAGCAATACCCCTGATACCCACAGCATCCCAGGAGAGACCTCACCAGGCTCTTCTGCAGATAAAGACCAGGAAGGACCTGTGGAAGTGTTTCCCATCATCCCTGTGGTCGATGCCTCACTTGCAGAGTCAGGAGGGGGTAGTTGAACTGCCTCCCAGCCCCCAAGAGTGCCAATGCCAGAAAGTGCAGGCACAAGTGGTCATCAGGTAAAGTGTGTACCTCAAGGCCCAAATAAATCACGCTGTTCTGGAGTCATGGACTCATTGGGAGTAAGGGCCTCCCCGAGAGGAGAGAGGCCTTGAAGGCTGGAGTAACCAGTTGCAGCTGGGCCTGGGCAGAGTCTGGGTGACCAGGCTATATCAGCTCTCAGTTAAGGTTTGCTGGTTGCTGGAACCACGCAAGTCTTCAGCTCAGCCCAGCTTCTTGGCCTTGCTTCCCACACTGACTAACCTCCTGTGCTATGGGCACCTGGAACCCTGCTTTCTGGAATCACACCTGCTATTGGACATCTCCCTTGTGCTTGACTCCACTTTGTCACCAAGTCCCTGCTCTTCTGGACTGCCCTGATACCTGACCAGTACTGTTATACTCCTGCCATGTTTGTTTATTTCTGCCAGGAGCACCGTAGAAAAAAATAAAAATATGAATAAGATTAGGCAACAGCCTATATATAAAAACACATATGAAATACAGGCTAATTTACATGGGCAGGTTCATAAAACTTACATTAAAATATCAAATAATTTTTGCCCAATAATGAGCAACATCAAGGGCATTTGGAGCAGTGAGCATCAAGTCCTCCATAGTGCTTGTTGAAGGACATGGAGTGCACTAGCATAGATGTGAAGCTGTCAGTTCTTCTCCACACTCACAGAAAACTGTGTCGGTAAAGCCCTGTTTTCTTAAGTTCACCTTAGATGTGCTGACTCCAGCCCTTAGCCTATTACCGTAAGTGCTTTCCAGGTTACCCAGTTCTCTGTGTAACCAGGGGCTAGACTTTCCTGGGGCTCCGGCCATTCTAAGGGGTAGGTGGTTCTTTCCTTCCACATTCTAATCCTAGCATCTTCCACTGTTTCTTCACCATGATGGGGGTGGCAGAGACTCACCTTGACCTTTGGTCGGGGGTCAAGACAGGGCTCAGTCTAGGCAGGACAATAGCCAAAGAGTAAAAGAAAATGCCTCAATTATATGAGAAAGCAGTGATCCATGACAATTACCGTATTTTTCGCTCCATAAGACGCACTCCCCCCCCCCCAAAAAAAAACTAGGTGGAAATGTCTGTGCGTCCTATGGAGCGAATACAGTAATTTTTAATTTTTAATTTTACTTTCCTCTGCTGGTCTGGAAGAGCGGAGGACTCTTGGGCAGGGCGGGGAAAGCCCCCGCCTCTCAGCTGATTCCCCGTGGAACAGCTGATTAAAAATATATATTTATTATTATTATTATTATTATTATTATTATTATTATTATTATTATTATTATTATTATTTTACTTTCCTCTGCTGGTCCGGAAGAGCGGAGGACTCCTGGGCAGGGCGGGGGAAGCCCCCACCTCTCAGCTGATTCCCCACGGAACAGCAGATTTTTAAAAAAATGAAATTATTATTATTATTATTATTATTATTATTATTATTATTATTATTATTATTTATTTTTTTACTTTCCTCTGCTGGTCCAGAAGAGCAGAGAACTCCTGGGCAGGGCAGGGGAAGCTAATTTCCCAGGAGAGTCAGAAAGGAAAACTTTGCAGTCTGTGCCTAGGCAGTGGCTCTAATTGGGAGCTATGAGCCAGGAAAGCCCCAGTTCAGATCTCACCTCAGCCAAGAACTTAGTAGGAGGTCTTATCAGGCCAAGTCCTGTTCTCTCTCAGGTTGCTTCCAGATGAGTCTTATTGCGCAATGGCCCTGCCTCATTCACCGAAATTTACTGGGCATTGTCATCTTCCATTTGTAACCCTCCGCAGTCCTGTAGCCAGCGTAAAAGGTTTTTTTTGGGGGGGGGGGGGAGTAGGGCGGAAGTTCATCTGATTTGTAGGCCTTTTAAAATTAAAATAGTAAACTGTTCTTTAGTTATTTGTAAAACAAATTGGGGGGGGCAGAGAAAATGTAGGGGGGTCAGCCCACCCCTGGCTACAGGCCTGACTGCTCACCCCTGGCTACAGGCCTGGTCCTCTTGTGTTTTCGCACCACTTCTTCCATCTTTCTTATTACCAAAGAAAATCCATTGAGGAAAAGCTGGAAGAGCTGCACAATGCCTTTTGATTGGTAGCAGTAGGAGTCCTCTGCCAGCCTTCCCATGCACAATATGGAAATTATAATACTGACCAATTTTATAGGGGTGTTGTAACTTGTAAGGATTACTGGGGCACTGGATGCAACATGATTTGCCCACTCAAGATAACCAGCATAGCATAGTGGTTAGAGTGTCTGACTAGAAGGGTGATTCAGCAGGTTCAAATGTCCATAGCTACAAAACTTGCTGGGTAACCTTGGGCCAGTCATGCTCTCTCAGCCTAACCTCCCTCACGTGTTGTGAGGATCAAATGATGGGAGAGAACTTTGTTTGCCACTCACCTCCTTGGAGGAAGGGTGAAATAGAATTGTAGCAAATAAATGCATACATAAAAAGTACTTTCTTATTTATAATTCATTTAAAAACAGTCATGATGAATGTTACCCAGGGGAGTTTAAAGCACTGGAAGAGGATGCTTGTGTGTGCCAGTAAGCAAAAGCACCCAACCGTGTGCATGTAATCTCCAAAGCCCCACAGTAAGTAAGGTCTTGGTTATTATGTTTTGCATATGGATTTGTTTGTACGCCATCTTGAGAGCACATGTTGAAAAGCAGGATCTAAATACCATAAGAGAAACAAATAAAATTAAAAATCCACTTCCTCAAGGAGTGTCTGAAAATAAAGCCTAAATGGAAGCCCCTGTGCTTACAGAATACCAGTTCATGGCTATTAAGGGCAATAAACTATTGGCAGAAGTTATTTCCAGATGTGTGTTAATGATGGCAATGTTAGGGCAGATCTACTCATTCAGAAAAGGCACAAGCTTCCAGCCTTCTGGGACTGAATTCATTAAAAATACAGTGTCGGGATCTCTTGTTAGTTTTATTTATTTTTATTTTATTTTATTTATATTCCCCCCTTTTTCCTGCAAAGAACCCAAGGTGGCTTACATAATCCTCATCTTCCTCCTCTCCAATTTATCCTCACAACAACCCTGTGAAGTAGGTTGAATGTTTTCCCCATGATAAAAACTCCCTGCCTGTAGAAACCTAGAACCTCAGGGAAAATACAGGGTTAGGATAGAACCTTTCCGCCTGGCATACTAGCTTTCCATGGGCATTGTTTAATGTATGGGTGAATTTGAACAGTTCATTCCCCCATCTGCACTCTCAAGTAGTAAGGCTACAGTGACGTGGTTTGGATAATCAACCTATGGTTAACAAACCATGTGCTGTTTGTAAGCACAGAAAAGCAAGCAAGCATGCTGGCTCCTGTGTGCTTCTGCTTTGCTAAACAACACAGGAACACCCCATTCCTGGATTGTTCACCGTGATGTCCAAAGCCAGATCTTTGGGTTGTTGAGGGAGAAACAGCCCAGAGTTTTAACCCATGGTTTGTTGTTGCATTAAAACTACGGGTATATTTTCTCCCTCAACAGCCCAGAGTTCCAGGTTCAGAAGAAGTCACAGTGAACCACCCAGGAACATGGTACTCCTGGGTTGTTTAGGAAAGCAGAAGTTGCTGAGCAGGTGGGAGCCAGCACTCTTACTCATTTCCGACTGCTTGCAAACAACCCACGGTTAACAAATGGTGGGTTGCTTAATCATCCGAACCATGTCACTGTGTGCCTTTTCTAAATGTGCAGATCAACCCTTATATTCTATTGAAAATTTATCAGGCAGGGATAACGTCACTGTATGCTGCTGAAATAAAATGATGTTGATTTGAACAATTAACAATACTATTCTAGTTACCCTTACCTTCTGCTTCTTTCTGTAAACGTAAAACCATTTCTTCAATTTCATCCTTTACCTCTTCTTTTGGAGGCAGAATCCCAAAATCTCTTAATATGTCATTCCATTCTGTATCTTCGTTTGGATCCTTTTGAAATAGAAGCCAAAAATATTGCTAATCTACCATACTTTGATTTGGAACCAAAGAAGTGCGATCAAAGCTCTGCTGGTACAGCGATGCTTTCCTGCCCCTTCCTCCTCCTCAGAGTCCCCCAAAAGCCACTTTTGAGGGGACTCTGTGGAATGGCATGGAATGTGATTGGGTCGGTGGGTGGGCAGCAGGAGAGGGAAATCAGCAGCAGAAACCAGGGGGCACATTGTGAAAGCACCTTCCAGTTGCACAAAAACAAATTTGGATCCAAGCCTCTGCTGAGTGACTAGGGCACATGCTTTGCATGCAGAAGGGTCCCAGGTTCTTTCCCCAGCATATCTTGTCTGCTTTGGCAGTAGGTACAAAATAGCCTCCTCTATACTAGGCAAGCCGGGACAGCTTTTCTTGGAAAAGACAGTGGGTGAGTTAGCACAACATGACAACCCACCCTGCTAATAAGCTACACAGTAGGGGTTGTTCATGGAACAACCCATGGTGTGCCTGACAGTTGATCAGACTCACTGTGGATTGTCACCCACTCCTTCCCAGCCAGTCCTCCCACTGGTATCCCAGGGGACTTAGTGGCTGAACCTGTCTTGTCTCCTCTGCCTGCCCTTCGCATTTTGGCTGGTATACCAACACACACACCCAAAAATATTTGCGCACATTTCTGGCACCTAAAAATATATATTTTTGTAAAGGTGGCAAACCAGTGATGGCTGCTCCAATGTGCCGCTTGGGCACTTTGGAGGGGCTGTTACTGACTGTCACTGGAAGACATCATGAAAAAGGCTCCGAAAGAAAAAAGGGGGGTAGTGGTGGTGGTGACCGAAAAGGGGAGTGGGGAGCATGGAATGCAATGGGCAGTGAGCAAAAGTGGGGGCTTACTCACACACTTCAGTTCATGAATGTGCATGCACACACTGTGTGCCACCTTCATGGTAGTTAGAGAAAGGATGGGCTTGATGAGATGTTGGTACCTTCTGGAAACTGTTAAAGAATCTTCAGTTAAGTGTGTATTATAAACTATGCAGAAGAGCACCCAGGTGGGACAGTATCAGCACTATCAAATGAAATGTGTGGTTGACTGAATAGGATAGCTGAACAAACAATGTGGATTGGATAACTATAAATATCCAATACCATAGATTGGACCTGCAACAAAGTGTTGTTGTGTGGGGGCTCCTGTTCGGGGCTCCTGTTCAGGGTTCCAGTCAGCCATGCCCTCTTCCAGGTCATGCCATTCCCCCTACCCTATTTCCCCCAGAAATACATCAGCATTCCATGCCCAGTGAACATGCTCAGTCCTCATTGAACTGTATTGGTGTGTGTGTGTTCCCTCTTTAGGGTTTTTGCCTAAAGAGTGTTTGTACTTCTACAAACTGTGGGGTTCCAAGCTTGTAGATATGTCCCTCTTGTGTGTGGATGGTGCCATTGTTACTGCATGAGATCCACAGAGAATGAATTCAATACTAGTATATAGCTGGGGTGGGGAACCTCAAGCTTAGGGGCCAAACTTGGCTCTCTTGGGCTCCCAATCTGGCCACCTGGGATTCCCCAAAGGGCCACAACTCTTTCCCCAGCCACCTATCCTTTGGTAGTTTTCTGGCTTTTGTGCAGTTTTGTCCCCATTCTAAAAGATTGAAATGCCTCTCCTAAGGCTTATTTACTGGCAGTAAGAGCTTTAAGCTACTATGTGCTGGTATTTCTTGTATTTTTGGTCCCAGCCCTTTTGCTTTTGGCACCATCCACCACTAGAACGTGGCCCTCCGGAATGTATTGAATTTGGTCCACGGGCTGAAAGAGGTGGTATATATGATAAAAGTATGTAAAGCCATATGATAATCTAGAGTCAAAGTAGAGTGGACAACATCCTGCATTTTAAGGAACATTTAAGCATCCATCCAATCTAGTCAATGGTGCATCTTTTTTTTCTTTTTTTTAGGCAAGGGTACACACACATTCCAGTGAATGGAGCTAGTAAAGGTTACAATGCTCATTTCTTGGACTACGATAACAATAATTGGAGCATATCTGCACTAAAGCCTTAAACCTGTTTCAAATATCTAATTGTCACCCACCCAGGAATCCTGAATCTGTAATTATTTGAATGGACTAGGGATCTCTGATAGAGAATTAACATCCTGACCAAAGTACAATTACCAGGATGAGTTCAGGGGGAGCCATAATTAAACTAGTATAAAAACAGTGAAACTTTGCAGTGTAGATAATATGCCCTAAATCTGTTTAGGAATTTTAATTCTTACAAGGAATGTGTTACAGGGAATGTACTTGCAGAACAATCATATACTGTGACTTTAAAAATAGAATGACTTATGATTTTGTACTGCTTCTCCGCCCTGGAACATTTTATCTATGCTAGAGTGCAGAATATGTGAAACATTAATCAATGGAGCATGTTCAAAGTGTCTTTCCTTTTGTCTGCAACATAGTCAGTAGGGCAGCCTTCCCCAAATTGGTGATGTGCTTGGCTACAACTCCCATCACCCCAGCCTGCATGGCAATGGGAGAGCACCAAGTTATGGCAAATGGGAAGGCTGCAGTAGAGAGTGAAGGGGCAGGGTTTCCAGGCAAATGTCAGGCTGGGTATCTGCTTTTAGATATTAGGCATTGCTTTAAATGCCTTTCACATGCTCCTTCAGTTATATTCCCTATCTTCATAGAGCTCTCTTCATCTCAGAGCATCACTTACCCTAACAGATCTTTCTGCTGCTGCTTCTCAAGCTTTTGCTACCATAGATGGTTTCCACTGGCATTTTACTTCTGCAACTACTGCTGGATGTGCCCTTTCCACTGTATAGTTCACACTTATCTAGAAGTAGTTCAGCTTTAAATTACTAATCGGAAGGTCCAGCTGTTGTTTGCTATGGGGTGGTGTGAACTGTTTGGGAGCAGAGTGTTACTACTTGTTTTCCTGGGCAGAAATACTTGAGCACAATGTCCTTTCCAAAACAGCATCACGCATAATAACTCAATGCATGGGAATTCAGGATAACCAGTGGTGCAGCTAGGGCTGGACCTTGGCGACAAAGGGCAGGACCCCACAGCATATGGACCTCCCAGCATATGGAGCTCCCAGATGACCACCCAAAGAGTGGCAGGTGATTAGAGCAGTGGCAAATGAGCCTGGCATCAGCACCTGATTGGCATGGACATGCTGGGTGCCACCAGGCTTGACACTGCTCATTACAGCATCCCTCCTCCTTCAAAACTTTTTATAGTCAGGAGGTGGCTGTCCAGGCATGTACATGGATACAGATGCTAATTTTATTTTTACTTTAAAAATGTTATCCCTTTAACAAATGGTGCTTATTCCCAAGTAAATGTGTTTCACATCAGAGCAACAGTAGCAAATTCCCCTTTAGTTCTGTAGTCATGATGGTGGTGATTTGAGTTTAAAATGCAAACTGCACATGCTCGAGTATTTTTTTTAATCGGGGTTGATGGTGTGTGTGGGAGGGTGGTGCTCTAACATATCAGGAATACAGAAGCAGTTGTAAAGCATGAAATGGCAGTAGACTGTGCTGGAGAAGTGTAAGCTATGTGCTTTACAACTCAAGTAAAACAACATGGCCATCTAAAGCAAGGGGGGGCATAAGACCATTAAGTCCAGGGCCTAATATTACCTAGCTGTACCGCTATGGATAGCAAGCTTCTTTTCTTCTCAATCTTGGAACAAAGCAGAGAGGAACAGTAGGTTCCTTCCTAGTGAAGTGGCAGTGTAAACATTGGAGTAAATCACTGCTGTGTGGAAAGGCAGGTGTGAATGCACCCTAAACTTTCTCTATTTCACATATGCCATACCACCCCACCTCTCTGACCTGCATGTTGGCTTGCTTGTGTGCAGCAAAATCAATCCCTTGTCACCCATGAAAGATGAGCCCAGGTGTGCACCCAGTTGGCCAGCTAAGTAGGTAGAACAGCCAACCAACTGACTCAGAACATTGTTCTTCCAGAGAACATGTGGGAGGAGCCAATAGAATAACTACAAGATGCCAACTGCTGGTCTGAAAGTTCCATCTTCTTTTTAGGTATTAAAGGTGGGTCTTGGTATTAGTATTAGAAAGACAGGTGAAGTAGATGTAGTTATACAAAAGCAATATAAAATGAGTAAATGTTGAATGATATGAATTCTGCATGCTGGTAATGGAATCATGGTCATAGCAGCCTGTTCCATATGTGTTGATGAGTGTACTCTGAACTGAGGTTGCACTTGATTTTAAAATGAGAGATGTCACACATGGCTAAATCTTGCCTAGAAGTCCTTCCCCCTGCATGAAAGCCTTTCCCAGTTCCCTGTGGTAAGATTGAGAAAGAGACAGAATACATGTACAAAGGCACTTTATTGTAACTTTATGTATTCCACAGTTATGTCCTAGAACTGATGCCTGCCTTCTGGATATCCCCAGCCCAGCACAAATTAAACCCCAAGTGATGACAAATGGCTTAATACAGTTGTTAGTCTTTAAGATGCCACAGGACTCTTATTTTTTCTAAAATAAACTAGCAGAGATACCCCTCTGGAATGAGTAAATTTAGTTAGCTCCATAACAAAATGATTATTGTTAAGTATGTTTTCTAGATATGATCTATATTCATGGCACCCGATTCTCCTCATTATAAGGTTTTACACTTCTAAATTTCATTGATTATAGTTCCATTGCTGGGTTGCTCCAACAGCAGAAACATCAAAATATGCAAGATGGTCCCATTTGATTCCATGTTAGATATTAGCATACTAATTATATTACAAAAACACTTAAGTCATAATTGCAAATCGTAAGACCCAAACCATGAAAAGTATGACACTAAAAACAGAAAATTCTCATTAAAATATTCTCATTAAAAACAATTCTCTACTGTGCCTTTATTTACACCAACAGAAGGGGTGGGGAGAACTATATGTAGTAATACTACCATTGACAAGATATTTTGCATGCAAATAACACCAACATTATTTTATTTAAGAGTTTTATTACACACTGTTGCAAAAATAATAAGATGAGGGAACATAATTATTTCAAGATGCTTCAAGAAAGAAACATTTTCACCTTAGGCTGCAATCCTGTACACATTTACTTGGGAGTAAGCCACATTAAACTCAGCAGGACTTACTTGTGGGTAAACATGCATAGGATTGCATTGTACTTATAATTTTAAGAAATTTACACTATGGATGAAATACTTAAAAAAAGAGTTGTACATATAATAAAGGATAGGATGCCCATCTTGTCTGCAATTGCTATGACGATGCTAGGTCCAAGGATGAACAATCCTGATGAAAAGAAAAATATATATTACATAATATGTAACCAGTTGCATAACATTATTTCAGCTGTTCCCTTTTTAATTAAGGGCGCAATGCAATGGGGCTGCCCATAGCCCCCCGAACTTGGAGGATTACAGGCATCCTATGCAGGGCAGGAGGAGCACAGAGGCGATCTTTGCTTCTGCGCTGCTTCTCTGCCCTGCAAATCAGCTAGATGGCTGATTTTGGCCATCTAGCTGAGGTGCTTTGGATGGGGAGGGAACAAACCTGGAGTGCCTCCAGGTTATGTCACATCCTGGAAGACCCGGTGTCCTCCCTTCCTTGCCCCCCAGAACGCCCTCGTCACCCCTTCTTCAGGGACACTCTTATGACCTTGGAGACGCAGCCAACACGGTTCTTTCCATACTGGCTGTGAGCGGGGAGGGAGGGGGATCTGAGTGCAAATCCCCAGCTCTGTGATCGGGGCTTTTTTCTGACCTTGGCTCTGAATCCAAAGGATCCTACGGCCCTCTAGATGCTGTCTAGGGGCTATAGGATCACTCTATAAGTGACTTAAAATTGTTACAAGCCTGGCAAAGGATAGTATACATTTTCAGTATTGGGTGATGAAGTCCATTTTGGAAGCCATTGTTTAGCTCTAATCCAGTGTAACAGAAATTACACTGTAAACTCCTGAAATTTTCTGAAGAGCCCCTCTCCTATCATAGGTTCAACCCACCCAACAGCAGTGTCTTGACCAGAAGTGGCTTCAGGTGTCTCCAGTTATCTCCTGATTAGCTGGTGCTGTCTGCGTATGGAGGATCCAGCTCTGCCATCAAATGGAGAGGGTAAACTTTTCACCTCCTCCCAAACTATACCACCAATGTCAAAGAAGCTATGGGTGAAGCCTGATGAGCCTGGAAAACTAGGAACCTTGAGGATACAGAGTTCATTGGTTTTTGAACCCTGTGATCTCAGTCCCCAAACTATGTAAAATTCACCCTTGCCCTCAGAGTGCCTTGGTACTATCTGACCTATAATTCAAAAGGGGTAAGTTACTATGAAATTTGGTAGCCTGATTCTAAGAAATCACAGCGTAGTGCAGAGAACATTACTGGCCCAATGGGATGCATGAGTTAAGTTGTACCTTGACATGGTGAATACCACTACTAAAAATTTTTAACTTTATAGGAGCCACACTCATGGCTCCTCTGTTAAGGCTGAAATGTAAATTGAACATTCTTCCATGTTAAGGAGTGATGGTGATGGTGTCGTTCAGTATAATCAGCTCCATATTTTAACCCATGCTATATATCTGAAAACTGACCACACAACAATGCATCTTGTCAATGGTGACCATTTCCAGTGCAATATCACTTACTGACCCTGTTCTACCAGTACAATATTGTAGGTTGATTGTGACCTATTCAGTGCAATAGGTCATGATTTTAGATCAGCTACGCTAAGTAGTCTCCATGTTCCATTTTAGAGCACTTGGTTGTCAGGGATACTTTGTGTCTAAGGTGGTGGGTTTGTGTCTTATGGCAGTACGCTATCCTAGATATCTCATTTGGTCTAGGATATTGAGTAACCTTTATTCATTTGCTTGTTGAAACTCTCATCCAATAGAATACTTAGGTGTAATTTTTCTTTTAAATATTCATGTTGATTCCATGTTTACCCAAATCTTATTCATACCCTTTACATATTTCCTGGCACTACAGCTCTAGAGCTTCCTTTTGTAAGAATGCAGATTTTGGCATATTTGTGTAAATGTAAAACAGGCTTCAGATATTCATTCTGAGTGGAAAAATTACGTAAGATAAATACCATTTTAACGGAAAGTAGCTGATCTCCTTCCATTGCGTGGCTGGAAAAGAAATGTCAAATATGTAGTGAGTATGTTTTTGAATGCTTATAAAATAATTGTTACTCTTAAGGTGTAGGAAAACTTGATGTCGGTTCCAAAATGCTTAACAATTTCTGCAAATTGGTTACATAAGGAATCTGCTAGATATTGATGAGCTAAAAGGCTGAGCAGAATTCGTAGCTTGAATATCTGTGACCCATGTCTTAATTAGACTAGCACACAGACTGTAAGGTTGGCTAGACATATATAAAAGTAATGAACTCTCTCTAGTTCTTTGAGCTATTACATGGAGCAGGATGTGTAGTGCTAGAGGCTGAAAAAGTAGTGGCCTCCAGTTGGAGCAGGAGTAAAATTGGTGGATGATCCACTCACAGGTAATCAGAAGTATGACAGCTGAAATTATCAGGTATATGGTCCATTCTACCTCCTCTGCTTGCTTATCATTGCTCTATTCAGCAAAGGTTTCTGTTAGGCTGGAAGAACAGCATTTCAGTACTGCACCCCTCTCTCAAGAAGTCTTATTGGATCTACTCTCCCATTGAAGGGATTTATTTGCTCAAATCCTCTCCTCCTGCTCCAGCCCTGTATGTTCTGTTTACTGTGTATATATAGGGTGGGATCCAGGATCTGTCTTCGATTGGTGGAAAAGCTCTACTCATGGAAAATACTCTACTCTGCCCATTTCTGGGGGATTTCCCCTTCCACACTACAGTTCACCCATTCGACAGGGTCCCCTGACACTGTGTATATTTTCAGGGGGCTGAAGGGGCTGCCATGAGGAAAAGTGGGTGGGGAAGTCCACTTTCACCAGCCCAGTTGCTTGCACCTACATCTAAATCCAACCCATATTAAATGATGGGGGTTTCTTGGTTCCATTTTTCACCAGCAAGACATTTCCATGAATGAAATGAAATTACATACTTCAAGGAGAGACAAAAACTGCCCTCAGGCTTTGATGTCAGATTGAATTGGCTTGCAGCTGCATATGAGAAAGTAAGAACATCCTAAATCTACTGCTTGCTCTATAAATTCAAAGTAAGGTCATAAAGATGATACATTTGGTTGCATTGTCTACCATACCACTATTGGCTGTAATTCTAAACCAACCGAAAGACTATTATTGAAGCAACTTTCTCCCAGCTCTTGACGTATGCTGCCATTTATTTTGTAATATACCAGTGAGTTTGAAAAAACAATGAAAAAAACAAAAATCTACATACCCTGAAGATGAAGTATCCCCTACTTTGAATTCCTCCAGGTATTTGAAGTTCTTCCTGAAAGAAGAGATTTCAAACAACACATACTTGAGTGGGAACAAATATATATTGCAATACAAATGATACTTAAATATACCTTATAAATTACATACTATGTGGGATAATTTTTTTAACCCTGTATTGTGGAGTATGAAATCGCGGAAAAAGTAGATTAGATTCTTTTAGTGCTTGCACAACTATGAACTTACTCAAATCTATGTACAGTACCAAGTGTGGAATCAGAGCATGGAGTGGGAATGATAATATATATCTGAGAGGTGGTATGGTGTAGTGGGTAAAAGCATGAGCTGTAAATTCAAATCTCAGTTTGGCCATGAACCCATTAAATGGCCTTAGGCAAGCTACTATTGTGTTATGGTCTAATTACATGTTACAGCTAAGCTAGCGTAATAAAACCCTGATGAACTGTTTTGCTAGAAAGCAACATGTATACTGGCTTATTTTCCTAGTTTGTAAAAGGATGTAGTTAAACCAGAGTTCCCTGGCTTGGAACTCTGGTTCAATGCAAGCCAGGATCTTTGGCCTGAAGCCAGTGTGCAATGGGTGGAAAGGGAGGAGCACTGATCCACTTTGCTCATTCCCAGCTTCATAAACCATGATTTATGAAGCCTTGAACAATTGTCTGAATGCAACCAATGTGTGTGAAGCACTTCAAAGAAAAAGTACTGTATGAACGCTAAAACAATTAGTACATTTAAATTCTTCCTATTCTTAATACATATTAACAATTTCGTTAATATGAACAGTATGGATCTCCATTAAATATCGACCAATGGAACCCATTTTCAAATACATGCTCAGAAACAAATAACTACAGATGGTACTTCAAGATGTATACTTCTCCCTGTGCCACCAATGCCAAACATGAAAAAGGGGAAAGGTACCATTAGGAAAAAGCACAAAAGGTTTGATAGTATGGAAGAAACCTCTTAACGCAGAATCAAATGCATAGGGATTCAAGGCAAGTAAACTGACACATAATGTAAAGTGAATGTTAAGAATTGAAAGGAATTTATGAAACTGCCTTGTACCAGGTCAGATCCTTTCTCCATCTAGTCAAGTTGTCTGCTATGGACTGACAGTGGCTCTCCAGGGTCTCAGGCAGGGGTCTTTCCCATCAACTGCATGCAAACAAAGCACGTGCTCTACCACTGAGCTGTTGTTGCGCCTCGCCCTTCTTTTACATAGTTTTCCATACTGTTGATTTTTAACATTTTCATATGCTATATTTATAATACGAGTCTTCCCAACTTTGCAGAACTCCACAGAATAATCCCATGAGAATGGAAAGAATGTAATTCTTAGTATTTCAATAACTTCTGCTGCATTCGAAGGCTAGAAAAAAATTCAAATAGGCACAACATCATTAGAGTTATTTTTGCCACATGGATCCCTCTATTTTGCTTTGAACCAAGTCACCTACATTTTCCACTTCCTTGTTGCGGTTGGTATCATTTGGATTCTCTAACTATAACAAAGATATAAAACATCTGCGTAAATAAAAGTGATGTGAAAAATCCTTCTGATAATTTTTTCTAGCCTTATCAAAGCTTTTAGCTTCCCTCAAAATTTGGTTTGGATTTTGCTTTATGTAAACACCAGTGACACAATTTAGGGTCAAATCAGATGCAGGGTCTGCTGTGCTTCAGGTGTTTAACCTTCTTGTCACATATGCTTTCTCCTATCGAAACTGTGCCTTCCAGCAGCTACTAGCTCTGTAGGGTGGGTGGAGGAAGTAAGGCAAGACAGGAACTATTTCTGTACCTTTTTACACTTCCCATCCCTATTTGTGAAGCTAACAGCAGCTTTGGGGTGGGATTTTCATCATTATCATGGCTGGGGAAGGAATTGTTAAACCTCTGCTCTCTGCATGCTGTGGTCCTAATGAAGATCAGATCTTCTGTGCCTGGTAACTTAAAAAAACAAAACAACTAGACATGGTTACTAATCACATTATTAAAATAACATCTGGTTTGGCCTGAAATATGGGGTCAGCAACACAGCACTTGTGGGTACCACAGCACCACCAGACAACTCCCTAGATGCCTGAGCCTGACAGGACCCCCCTGCCCTATCTTTTATTCTTCCTTTCCCCTGAATGCCCCTGGGCCCCATGTGGCAGCTATTTTGTGGTAGTGCCCACTACAGTTTATCAGATTTCCAAATGTGCCCATGGGTCCAAAAAGGTTGGGGAACTTGCCCTAAGTTAAAGAGTGCCTCTACACTTAACATGGCAATTGTGCTTACAGGGATTTGAGAGCCCTTATCCAAATGGGAACCCTAGTTAGCTTTAAGTATGGTTAATGTTGTTACCAATGTTTCTCTTCACTGCAGATAAAGTGCAAGGTGTGTGTGAACTTTTTCCCCATGAGGAAAGGTAGCAAGGAGTATGTGTGCCTCCAGGCTGAGGCTCCCAGTCTATTAATCATGGTTAACACTTGGGCCTCTGCAATATTAGCCCCAAGATTCCCAGAAGTTAAGCAAAAGCTTAAGGGCTTTTAAAAAGCAATATATTTCAAGCAAAAAGTAAAATTCAAATATTCATTGAATGCATTAGAGCATAAGAATGGAATCTTTTGTTTGTTGAAGATCATGCCATAAAAAAGAGCAGACATCTTAAATTAATAAAAGAATTTCAAATACATCTGAAATCTCTTGCTATTTCCTGACAGTGTACAGCAGGTTAATTTATATTAAATTGTTAAAGCATGTCAACCATTTTGTCTTGATTCTATTTTATTCCTATTTAGTCATATAGGTATAGTGTTCTCTTTACAGTTTCTGCTACACTATCAGCTATCTCCTTTTTAGTTAACTGCTTCCAAATAAACGTTCAATAATCTCAGATTGTGATAATATTAAGTATGTGGGGCTGCTTACATCTTTTTCCTTTCTAAAGTGGCAAAAGCAGTTCTGAAATATTTATTAGCAGGCCACATGCAAATTCTTTGTTCTGATTTCTCTCTTTTTGTCCTTCAAGGCAAGTGATGAGGTGTTGGATAGTTCATCTTTAATTATCTTTTCAGTACCTCAGAGGATTGACTTAACTGAATCTGATACTTTGAATGCAAAGGAAGAAGGAAAAAGTTATTCATAGAAAACACATCTGAAGTTTAATCAAATGAGCAACATCTTAAACGTCGGTAGAATATGGCATATTCTACCTGGTATTTTTGTGCTCTTACACCTCAGGAGACCAGCTCACTCTTGAGAAGAACTGCCTGCAAAAACAAGCCCGATGAGTGGCCAATCCTGTTATTCCTGCCCACCCACTCTAACCTGGAAGTCTGTCATCAACACCTTCTGAACATGCTCCAAGGTGGACTGCAAAAACACAGCTACTCGAGAAGGTGATTGCAACCCAATAGACATTGCTTGGGAGTGTAGCGAGGGTCCATTTCTCCTTTCTTCTGCCTTTGTTTTAACCTGTCGTGAAAAGGTAGGTTTGACATGGGGGCTTTCAGTGTCATGGGGTCTCTCAGCATCATGTCTTGTTGTTGTATCAGCATGTGCTGGTATCATAGCACCAGTTCTTTTTGGTTCTGCTCCTCTCACACAGTGAAACTGTGTTCTTGGTTCTGAGTGTTTGGTTACTCTTTACCTTGCCATTGATATTGGTGTTGTCTTTAGGCTCATTGGGCACTTGTGAGGACTAATGTTAGGCCCTTTTGGCCTCATTTTAGAACCAATGAGAGGCTCTACCTGGTTCGAGCATCCTGGGATAGCCTGGTTCCTTTCTTTTGGCTCCTGCTGGCTCTAGAGTGGATTTCTTTGCTTGCCTTGAATAGTGTGTCCCAATATTTTTGTATATTGGATGCTGGGACTGGGGGTATAAGAGTGTATATTTTTGACTAAAGTGTGTTTTATTATCCCCTTGTTATTTATTGAACTGTCATACTTTGTAAAATGTTCAGAAATTTGAATTGGTACAGAATGCCACCCTTAGGTGGCTGATTGGACGTGATTAGTTGGAATGCGTTACTCCACCCACATTGATTTACATTGGTTTGTTTCCAGGTTCAATTTAAGCTGCTGGTTTAGACTTGGGGCCTAGATACCTGGGAGACCACCTGCTCCATAGGTACTGCCCCATGCATCTCAGTAATCATCTGAAGCCATGCTCTGGGTGCCTCTGCCTAATTTTTATTGACTACAGTTCTGATATTGTTTCATATGGGCTTCCTTTAGGAAGGAAAAGCGGGGTACAAATATTATAGTGAAAAGAGATTAAAAGCAAAATGCATTAATTGTTATAGCAACCAATTGGTAAACATTTCTGTTCAGAAAATACATGTATTACAAAATGAGAAACTCGATATAAATCTATGATTTAAATTGGCTTCTTATGGGGAGAATTAAAATCATGTTTCCCCCTTGATTTAAAATCAGCCACTCTGGTTCCTTTACTTTTAAAAAATGAAATGAATTCCAATTTTCAATTATTGGATTTTTCTGCACAAAATAATGAGGTTGAATACCTCATCAATGAAGAGATGATTTTATGCAGTTATTGACTTGGAAGAACAGCTAAGAATAGATTTGTCAGTGATGTATGCTAAAGTTTTTCCACAGTGAAACAAATGGCCTTTAAAAAAATCTCTACCCAGTCCAATGCACTATAGTGTGCTATTGATTGTTCCCAGTGGAGCCTGTGAAACAGCGTCAGTGTCTCTTTCAAGTTATTATTTTGCTTCAAGGAAATCTGGTAACTATACAAAACTGCACTAAATATGTCCAATTAGTGCAAAAAACTGCACTATGACAAAACAATTGTTTTGACAATGACAAAACAATTTACTATATAAAAATCTGACAAAGGTTGCAATCCTGTACCCACTTACCTGGGAGAAAGCCTCATTGAAGAGAGTAGGACTTACTTCTGAGTAAACATGTACAGGATTGCAACGTTAATTGATTTCATGTCTATTAATCGTGCACTATTAATCGTGCACTATCATGCATAGATTACATAAACCAATAGGAGGGGGAAATGGCTTCCCCTGTCAAAAAAAGATGGCCTACAGCACAAATGACAGTAGTAAAAATACAATAGACTAAATTGAAACTTTTCTCCTATTTAATGGTATTCTAAAATTTGTCAATTTAGACTAGCATTTCACCTTGCCAGAAAAGGACTGTCTGTTCTTATGGAATGTAATATGGTGAGATCCATTGCCTGTTTGTTTGTGTGGGAACGGGTAACACACAAAAGTGGAGTGACCCACCTAGGTTGTGAAACTAAGCACACCAACTAGGAAGTACGGTAAGCCCTAGTTACTGAACTCAGTAGGGCTTTCTCTGGATTAAGTTTGTTTGGAGTCAGGTTATTACAGAGGTTCAAGGACAAAAGGAGAAGTTTCAGCTGAACCTTGAGCCTGAAGCTGTTCCCAGTTTCTCTCCCTCTCCCTCTCCCTCTCTCTCTCATATAACTGTAAACATGAAGAGAAAATCTGAAATAAAATGGAAAATTGGTACAAAGACTTGTGTCTTTGTTTTTTCAAGTGCCAGAGTGCTACGAAGTAATCAGCAGGTAGAGTGCTGATTACTTACAAATCACACATTCAGGCAGCAGGAAGAGGTTGTCCCCCTTTGGTATCACTGTTGGTTCACCACTGCTAGCACCTGCCTCTCTTACTGCCCATGGCAATCATACATACTGGCAAGGTTCAATCATGGGTGCAACAGGGCTAATTGTGTCCTGTGCAGCCATGCTGCCAGGAGCATAAATCCCATCCTATAAGCTGACACTGGCTGATAGGCCTGGGCCTTTGGATAGTATTGTTAATGTAATTAATTTCAACCAGGATGCCACAAGACCAAACTTAACTACCGTATTTTTCCGTGTATAAGACGCCCCCGTGTATAAGACGCCCCCCACTGGGCAATTTCGCAACCACGCGGTTCTCTCCTCGGCTTACTTCCGTGTATAAGACGACCCTCAATTTTTAGTCTAACGATTTTAGGAAAAAGTATAGTCTTATACATGGAAAAATACTGTATTCAGAAGGAAAGATAATACAGTTACTTATGCATACAAAGTTATCAATGATTAGATTTATTTTCCCTTTATGTAACTTTTTAAAATGCCATATATATCAACATACACATAACTCTTCTGAAGAAAAAAAAACATGCAGAATACCATACTTTCAAGAAACATGAAAAGTGCAGTAATGTGATGACACTGGGTTGGATCCAGACTAAGTGAATCATACTTTAGGCCCATTGAATCTAATAGCACAAGTTAGGCACCACAACTAACTTAAGTCCCATTGATTTCAATGGAGCTAAGGCTGCAATCCTTAACTCACTAAGGAGTAAGCCCCACTGAACACAGTGGGACTTGCTTCTTAGTAATAAAGCATAGGATTGCACTGCAAAGCATGATCCAACCCAGTAAAATGATCAAAGATAAATAAATACGGTGTGGGTTGCTGTTGTTTTTTAAAGGAAGGAATAAGGCACATGTAGGGAATGCTAGTGTGCATAATTAAAAAGTTACATACGTCCACTTTGTATCTCTTCAGTCTCCTCTCATGCAGTTGGGGAATATGTTGCAGCAAAGGATGCAGGACAGACGACTGAGAGGACATGAATATAGATACATGAACAACAATGAAATCCTGGCTCAGGATGTGAAAACAAAACAAAAACCCTTTACTGCAGAACTGACTGATAAATAGAGCATGCAAAGCAAAGGATGGTGGACACTTAATGGGGCAATATTTTTGGACATTCTCAGAGCTGCTTCTGATGTTGCAGTTTCATTCAAAGATGCATACACCTTAAGTCTCAAAGTGTCAAAAGGCCTTATGCCTGGTTTTGTTTGCTAGTTTGACATGAGTATGCATGCAGAACTGCTACCAAGGGGACGCACTCACTGGTGAAGCCAGTGGTAGATGAGTGCTCACTGCCATGGGCCATTTCCCATCTTGACTGCATAGGCATGAGATAAAAGAACAATCTCAGGATTACAGAAAATCTTATGATTTCCAGACAGGAGAATTTCACAAACCCAGACCAGGAAGAACCAACAGCATAATCCTTAGTATCTAGGCATCGCTCAGTCAAAAGCCCACTCAACACCCCATCATTTATATAACAGCATTGAGAAGATTTCCACGCTACAAGAGAAAAACCCAGGCTGAACCCTCACAGTGAGGCCGAAATGCTTGACTGACAGGTCTTGATCCTTCAATATGCCACAACAGTTAGGAGACACACAGTCATGGCAGCTTTTCATGGCTCTGAACTGCTAAAAAGCAGGAGTTGGTTTCTGGCCATAATTGATACAATCCATTCCTGGGTTTCTCAGTTCTTAGCTCCTGTTCTTCTTCATTCCTTATTCTTTGCCTGTTTGCATCCCCCCTCAGTTTACTTCAAGGTTAAACCTCTGCTGTCCCAAAACCACAGTTGCTAGTCAGAATAGGCCATTTCACAAGTGCTCCAATACGCAAACAGAGTTCTAGACTGGCCTGTTGGTGGTCAAGTTGTTTGGTACAACTGAATCGTACTATGCATATAAATTTTTTGTTTCTCGTTTTTATTTATATTTTTGTTAAAATGGTGTGAAATATTTCATGCAGCAAATGTGCACAAGGCAACATAAACATTATTCACATAATTATTAACCATTGTGCCAGTGGGGGCTCAAACCAAAATATTGAAACTTGAAACAAATCTCATTGTTCGATAGTCCTATAATAAATTAAGTGCACTTATAATATCAAAAGATTTACATAGAATGATTTATTCAAATGGTATGAGAAATCAAAAGTCCAGCCTATTTAGTGCACCTTTCCCTGTTCCTTGCATAAACATGATGGGGCTGTAATACGATGGGCATCATAGAACATAAACATCTATGGGAAATTGATTTCTGAAGGGTGTCACAAAACAGCTATTAAGGTGCTTGGCAAATTCACAGCAGTTACATTGCTTTTAGCTACAAGGTAGTATGTCTTTCTAGCTTTATAACATTCTAATATATTCATTCCATTGCTCATGACAACTTAAACAGTGGCAACAAATACATATGTTATGAAATTAAATGTAAACCAATAAAAATAGCACCAGAGTTAGATATATGACAAATGACACAGATGTATATGTATGACAAATAATGGTGTTTTGGTGTACTTTAAAAGTAGGACCTGATTAAAACACTTGTTTTCCCTGTAGGTTTATATATAGGATATTGGATTTATTATTTGTTTATGATGAAAACCAAAATAGAAATTAGCATAACCCTGAAGAAAATGTTATTACAGAATTTATCAACATTTTTAGCTTAAATCCATAATAAATATGAATAGTATATCATATTTATAGGAAATCACTAATTTAGATGGATATCCATCCTCAGAATTAACTTTAAAACATTAAGATGATCCCAGTTACTACTTTAGTCAGTAGCAGAAATGGTCGTCACCCATTTCTTTCTTTTTAAAAAGACATAATGCAAGTCTTCCTAAATATTGTACATTTGCCTTTGTAAGACTTAGGTGCCATCTGTTTTTTTAGTTAGACTATATCCAAGTTTTTTCCATTAATGAGTTATATTTAAATAACCGATGAATTGATTATTTTCTCTACCTGGCGAGGTTAAATAAAGTCCAAATAATAATGGTACGTTGTTTTTAGATACAAGCGCTTACTCACAGGGAAAGCGGCAGTTCAAGTTACCAGAACAGTTTGAGTTGCCTGTGTCATGGGTCTTAGAATAATGAAATAAGAACTGTTCAAAGAAATTAAAAGTGGATTTTACTTCGAGACAGATTAATGCATTATGACTTTCTAGACTGGTAAAATGGATTTTAAAACTTACTCTTTTGGTGTTGTCTTTTTCATCTATCTCCTGTGGAAATAATTGACACAGACATTTAACAACAATAGGAATCATTTGTGTGTGGGGAAACGAAACACTGTAGTACTGTACTTACTGTCGCTGTTTTTTAAATTTTGCAATTGTTGATTTGAGACTGCAATCCTATGTACATGTGAGTAATCCTCATTAATTTGAATGTGATTTACTTCTGAGTAAACATGGATTTGATTGCACCATCAATATACATTTGCTACTGAGATGTTTTCTATTTCCTCTCCAGTAGCTTCATCATATTATGCTTATATTACTACAGTGTTCTCTATTTGTTCACTACAGTTGGTTCAGAAGTCTGAATGTAAAGTGGCAACTCCTCTGCATAGCCAAACAATGTTGTTAGATAAGGTGTTTTGTTATGCCACAATTTCATTTTAAAGATGCATTACTGAAACTCTTCCTAATATGTTGCCAATATTTCAGTGTATATTATACATTCCTTATTGCTGTGGCCGCCTGTTAAGGCAGGTTTCACTTTCAGTTTCTGGCAGATGTGATGGCTGGAGGATGGCATGCTTTCTTAGAGAATTGTACCACTTTTTATAGTAACTACAAGGTGAAGTAGAATTATAACATGAACTGTTTCAAGAACCATTGTACAATACAATTTGGAACAGAAAAAATTTGGTCCTAGTAATTATTGGATTGTACCCAAGGCTCTGAGTGTTCCATTCTTAAAAACAAATAATCTTGTGCCAATGGCCACATTCACACAAAACCATGGTTTAGCATGATGTACATGAACAGTGTTGGGACTTGAAAAAGATACTAGGAGAGGATATATTGTGGAGTAATATCCTTCCTATCTCACGTTAGTGAGATCAGCAGAGTAGAGTCCCTTTCCAGCTTAAAAGAAGCTTAGATTTGGCTAGTGTTAGCCAGTTAGCATTTGGTAATCCAGGGTGCTTTAAGGCAGACTGGATTTCCCTGGTTTTGCCCCCTTTTCTCTCCCTCAGAACAATAATCAGAGACACAGTCTTGTAAAAGTTAAAAGTAACATTTACTCACTCAGATTATGCAGTTTCATTCAGGCAGGCTTAAAAGCGTTTCTTACAGTTGGTTACAAGTTCATTTGGAAATACTTGGGGTCCGAACTTGTGGAGTTCAGACCAGCAACTCTGGCTACATGCTGTTACAAGGACCACGTGGAGACAACAACCTGGTGGTGCCACGCTCACTCCAGTCTGAACAGAAAGAGGAAGAAGCTGGGAGCAACGCCCACTTCCTGTTCAGGCTGTTAATAATTCAATGAGTACCTTCTAGGAAAACCACCCTAGAAGGTATCAGTGATCTTAACCATTTCACCCAATTATGGTACCTGGTGAAACATTAGCCATAGGTTTTGACTGCAATTTTAATTATCCAACACACAGGAATGAGCTGCAATGAGCCTTGGGTTCACATGCTCCCCTCTCCTCCTTCCAGACAGCCAAAAGGAGATTTTTTGGAAGCTTTTGCTTCCAGTTAACCACAGTTTCCTGTGTTGTCTGAAATGGTAACTGTGGTTAACTATGGCTAAGTTAAACAAGCTAGCTTCAGAAACCATGGTTTGAAGTTGGCTTATTTTAAACTATATTTAATGTTAATCACAGTTTGTCACTCCAGACAACATGACAAACTGCAGCTAAATGAAAGAAAAACTTTCAAACTACTCCTCCTAGCCATGCAGGAAGATGAGAGGGGAGGGGCAGTATATGAGCCCAAGGCTCAATGTGGTTCATTCCTGCTTGTGCACATCAGTGTAACCAAAATCTGAGCCAAGAAATGCAGAGTACTCTAGCATGTATACATTATTCAAAATAAGGAAACTTGAATTTTTGCTTATTTTGCATGCTGCTTATTATGGGGAAGGATAAGGAGCTATGTACAGCACCAAAGCCCTGCCCACTAGAAATCTTATTCAGCTACCCTGTAGCTTCTGAGATTTCACCAGTTATGGTCCACACCCTCTCTGGCCTATATTTGCAGCTACAAAGGCTAGAAACTTCCTTTTTAAAAACATGTACGCTGAGATTCTCTGAACTGAGCAAAATCTCAAAAAATGTTGGAAAGGAGTGAAGGCAGAAGATTAGTTTCTCAGCCACATAAGGGAAACTGACCCAACTTCCCACTGTCCTGCTACTTTTACCCAACAGAGGAATTACTGAACTTAAGCATGAAGCCAGCAATACACTGATTCCCAACTACAGAATATGTATAGATTAGAAATCACCAATTCTGATCTGCAATTTAGCACAATTTCTTATCTAGAAGACTCCACAGAGCAAGAGTAGCAGATAACTTTACATCTGTACCATTTATCAGACCCTGAGCAGTAATTCTGCTAACCATGTAAACTTGGCAGTCTGTGGATGGCCCTGCAGCAATCACTGTCATGGAACCACACAGCTGAGAAGTGTGTCAGTATTTATTATCCATGTAGATAGTAATTGTATGTAATGCACCGCACTACGCAAGGTGGTAATCAAGTTTCAGAAATATAGCATAATGCCATTACCTGAGCTTTCTGTAGAAGTTCCAGAACCATAATACAAAGATCTTCCAATGGGTTAGATGACTAAGGGTAAGGAAACAGAGATTAGGTATGTGATTATTGAACTGATACCACCCTCCTTGCCAATTTTGGGTGTATCTGGATTTTTTTCAATGGACTTGCCTGAGGTGGAGTATCCCTGGCCAGGTAAGCAGAACACACATCATCTATCTGTAAATATTGACAAGAGAGCAGAAATAGCAAGGGGGTTGAATTGAAAATATAAAAGGAAGTTGAGCTTTATGTGACATCTTCACATGACATTGTCAAAGTTAAGATGGCAGTCAATGACACTTAAGGGCCAGCAAACTTGACACCCCTTCTTGGAGAGGGGTTTGTGATGTACTTTATTTATTTATTTATTTATTTATTTATTTAATACATTTTTATACCGCCCAATAGCCAAAGCTCTCTGGGCAGTTTACAACAGTTAAAATCATAAAATACAATATAAAATATAAAATTATAAAACCACAGATTAAAAACAAACAGCAGAGCTAACAGCAACAGTTCCAATAATGGAATTAAAAACAACTACAAGATTAAAATGATTAAGATGATTAAAATGATTAAAATGCCTGGGAGAACAAAAAGGTCTTCACCTGGCACCAGAAAGAATACAAAGTAGGCGCCAGGCGAACCTCTTTGGGGAGCTCATTCCATAACCGGGGTGCCACAGCAGAAAAGGCCCTCCTCCTGGTAGCCACCTGCCTCACTTCCTTTGGCAGGGGCTCTCGGAGAAGGACCGCTGATGCAGATCTTAGTGTCCGGGCAGGAACATATGGGAGGAGACAATCCTTCAGATACCCTGGCCCCAAGCCATTTAGGGCTTTAAATGTTAGCACCAGCACTTTGAATCGGGCCCGGAAACAGACTGGCAGCCAGTGCAGATAAGAAAGCACTGGCATAATATGTTCTCGTCGGCCAGTCCCGGTTAATAATCTTGCTGCCCTATTTTGGACGAGCTGAAGTTTCCAGACCATTTTCAAAGGCAGCCCCACGTATAACGCATTGCAGTAATCCAAACGAGAGGTTACCAGAGCATGGATAACTGTAGCTAGGCTATCTCTGTCCAGATAAGGACGTAGTTGGTATATCAGCCTAAGCTGATAAAAGGTGCTCTGTGCCACCGAGTTCACCTGTGCCTCGAGTGACAGTTGTGGATCCAGGAGCACCCCCAAACTACGAACCTGATCCTTCAGGGGGAGTACAACCCCATCCAGAACTGGTTGAATATCACTTAGCTGGGCAGACAAACCACCCACTAACAGTACCTCCGTCTTATCTGGATTGAGTCTCAGTTTATTAACCCTCATCCAGTCCATTACCGTGTCCAGGCACTGATTCAGAACAGCCACTGCCTCACCTGGATTAGATGAAAAGGAAAGAAAGAGCTGGGTGTCATTTGCATATTGATGACACCTCAGCCCACCCCTCCGGATAACCTCTCCCAGTGGTTTCATGTAGATGTTAAACAGCATAGGGGATAAAATAGAGCCCTGTGGCACCCCATAGCAAACTGCCAAGGGACAGAGCAGTAATCCTCCAGCACTACCTTCTGGAATCGGCCACCCAAGTAGGATTGGAACCACTGGAGTGCAGTGCCTCCAACTCCCAACCCAGACACCCTATCCAGAAGGATACCATGGCCGATGGTATCGAAAGCCGCTGAGAGGTCCAAGAGAATCAACAGGGTCACACTCCCCCTGTGGTCACCACAGGGTGACCAAGGCAGTTTCCGTTCCAAAATCAGGCCTGAATCCAGTTCAGATGTACTTTCAGGAAACATCTCAGTGCTAGCTCAAGCATTTTGGCAACAGAAAACTTGGCCGCACCAATGCATGTGTATTACGGATCTTGGGCCACCACTGTGAAGGTTGTGTCTCAGGTAGTCACCAACCTGATCTTTCCTGATGGATCAGAGTCGAGCCTAAGCCCCAGGTAGGTTCATACGGCTGTAAGCAGCTCTTCAATTAATATTTGGTCCCTACACATTTATGGTTTAAAGGTCAAGACCAGTACTTTAAACTGAACCTGCAAGCAAACTGATATCCAGTGCAGATGATGTAGGATTGGTATAATATGAGCAAATCATCTAACTCCTACAAGCATCCTGGCAGCCATAGTGTTCTGCCCACATGGCAGGTTATCTCTTGTTGGAACAGTTGTAAGCTGGTACCCACCCCACATTCATAATGATTGACATGCTTCTTCATAACCATGTAGTTGCCCTTGTAAGCACATGTTGAGACACTTGCTGTAAAAGTGCTAGATAATCCTCACTAGCAATGATTCTTTAATAAGGGATTTTCTAATTCTGCTAATTGCTGGCGGTGGAATGCAGCTAATGCTTCTTTTAAACCTATGTTTTGGCAATGTCCAGTAGTTGCTTCTTTTTGGGAGGAGGTTATCAGATGGATACATTTCGTACTGGAGTCTTTAATATTCACACAGGGAGATGATGGAGGGAGTTCTGGGGGGCAAAATATACCACTGTTGAGCGGCAGGCGCTGGCAGAACGCTAGGGGCAGGCCACGCCAACTGCGGGGGACAAGGGATCGATGCTTAATACCTATCCCTTGTCCCGGGCCTGCCCAGAGCCAAGGGATAACTGGGGGATGTGTGGCTCCTCCCCATACCTTGCGTTTGCTGTTGTGCAATGCCAGGTCCGTTACCCAGAAAACATCTCTCATCCATGACTTGATCCTGGATGGGGGTGCGGACCTGGCATGTATTACGGAAACCTGGCTGGACGAGGCCGCTGCTCCAACTCTGGCGGCCTTGTGTCCGGCTGGTTTCTTGTATGCCCAGCAGCCAAGGGTTGGGGGACGGGGAGGGGGAGTGGCTGTTATCTATCGGGAGTCCTTGGTCCTTACCAGACTCCCTCTCCGGGAGACCAAGTTTATTGAGTGCATGTACTGGAGGTTAGGTCCCAAGGGCAGCCTGGGGATTCTGCTCGTGTACCGTCCACCCCGCTGCACGACAGACTCCCTGGCCGAGGTGCTGGAGGTGGTCTCTGATGTGCGTGTGTTGTCCCCCAGGCTATTGGTGCTGGGGGACTTCAATGTGCATTCGGGGGCTGTCCTCACGGGGGCACCTCGGGACTTCATGGAGACCATGGCTTCCTGGGAGCTGCACCCTGTATTAACTGGACCTACCCATGTAGCCGGTCATGCACTGGACTTGGTTTTTGTTTCTGGAGAGGGGGGAAATGATCTGGAAATCGGGGGTATATCCGCCACCCCCTTGTCATGGTCAGATCACTATCTGGTGGGGTTGGATTTCTAGATGCCACAACCCCTCTGCAGGGGTGAGGGACCTATTAGGATGGTCCGCCCCAGGCGTCTTATGGATCCGGATGGATTCCTGAACGCGCTTGGGGAATTGGAGCACACAAACGGTAGCTCGGTCGAGACCCTGGTGGACGACTGGAATGCTGCAATCACCAGGGCATTAGACCGAGTTGCTCCGAAGCGCCCTCTTCGCCTAAACAGAGCGCGCGCGGCGCCATGGTTCACTCCGTCGCTGCGTGCTCTGAAACAAGAGGTGAGAAGGCTAGAGCGCCGATGGCGAAATTCCCGCTCCGAAGACAATCGAACACTGGTTAGAGCTGCATCTTCAGCCTACCGGGTGGCGGTGAAGGCAGCAAAAAAGAATTTCTATGCTGCCTCCATTGCGTCTGCGGAGTGCTGCCCCAGGAGGCTGTTCCAAGTGGTCCGGAGTCTGGTCGGTCCAGTCGCTCCGGACCCATTGGAACAGTCTAGAGCCTCCTGTGAGGCTTTAGCGAAGCACTTCGCAGATAAAATCGATCGGATTAGGAGTGGGATATCGTGCGTCGTGGATACAGGGAGTGAGCGGGAGGAGGCCAATGGCAGACCGGTTTTGTGGGATCGGTTTCGGCTTCTTCCTTCTGATGAAGTGGACAAGGTGCTTTCATCTGTGAGGCCGACCACCTGCTTGCTTGATCCTTGCCCGTCCTGGCTCATAATGAGCTGCAGGGAGAGACTGGGTGAGGGGATCAAGGCGGTGGTGAATGCCTCCCTCGAGGAGGCAGCGATGCCATCAGCCCTCAAGGAGGCAGTAATAAGACCGCTTCTAAAGAAGCCCTCCTTGGATCCCCAGGATTTAAACAACTTTCGCCCAGTCTCCAATCTACCATTTCTGGGCAAGGTGATCGAGCGGGTGGTGGGTGCTCAGTTGAAGGCACACTTGGATGAAGCCGATTATTTAGATCCGTGCCAGTCGGGCTTCAGGTCTGGACATGGGACGGAGACGGCCTTGGTCGCCTTGGTGGATGATATGAGGAGGGCTTTGGATAGGGGCGAATGCTCCTTTCTAGTCCTCCTCGATCTCTCGGTGGCTTTTGATACCGTTGACCACGGTATCCTCCTGGACCGCCTGGAGGGGTTGGGCTTGGGAGGCACTGTATTGCAGTGGTTCCGGTCCTTCCTCTCTGGAAGGTACCAGAGGGTAGTTCTCGGGGAGGAGGCTTCGGACCCTCGGCTGCTCACTTGTGGGGTGCCGCAGGGTTCCATCCTCTCCCCGATGTTATTCAACATCTACCTCAAGCCGCTGGGAGCTATCATCAGGAGGTTTGGGGTGCGGTGTCATCAGTATGCGGATGACACGCAGCTCTACCTCTGTTTCAAGTCCTCACCGAGGTTGGCCGTTGAGACCCTGTCCAAGTGCCTGGAGGCAGTGGCTGGCTGGATGGGAAGGAACATGCTGAAGCTGAACCCCGACAAGACCGAGGTACTGCTGGTGGGGGACAAGGGGAGGTTAGGGGATGTTGACCTGGTGCTGAATGGGGTACATCTACCCCTGAAGTACCAGGTCCGCAGCTTGGGGGTCATCCTAGACTCCCAGCTGTCCATGGAGGCTCAGGTGGCAGCTGTGAGCCGGGCAGCGCTGTATCAACTCCATCTGATACGGCAGCTGCGCCCCTACCTTCCTAATCACCTGCTCCCATCAGTGGTTCATGCCTTGGTCTCCTCTCGCCTAGACTACTGTAATGCGCTCTATGTGGGGTTACCCTTGAAGACGGTTCGGAAGCTGCAGCTCGTACAGAACGCGGCGGCTCGCCTGGTTAAAGGCATCCGCCGGCGGGATCACATCACGCCAGTGCTGAAGGATTTGCACTGGCTACCAGTTGCTTGCCGAGCCGAATTCAAGGTGTTGGTTTTGACCTTTAAAACCCTATACGGCTCTGGTCCAGTTTATCTCAAGGAGCGTCTCCAGCAACACCAAGTGGGCCGCTCAACAAGATCTGCCACGGATGGCCTTCTCCTTGTCCCTTCAGTCCAGAGCAGCTAGACTGGTGGGGACGAGGAAGAGGGCCTTTTCTGTGGCGGCCCCCGTACTGTGGAACTCTCTCCCGAGCGACCTCCGCCATGCCCCCTCTCTGATGAGCTTCCGTCGCTCATTAAAAACCTGGTTGTTCAGGCGGGAATATGGGGTGGGTTAAGATTTTAAAATTTTTATATTGTTTTAATGTATTTTATTGTATTTATGTATTTTATTGTTGTACATCGCCCAGGGTGGCCGGTTGCCGGCCAGATGGGCGATAAATAAATATTAATAATAAATAAATAATAAAATGTATATTAGTGGCCAGGTGACCGGCCAGACGGGCGATTCAAAAATGTAATAAATAAATAAATAAATAAAATGTACATGCTCTTAAATTTTTTTACCAGCTTCATGGAAATTAAAGAAATGGTCAGTGTAAATGGATTCTCTGCACCCTTTTGACAGCTAAAAGACTGATATTACAACATTGGAAGGGTAAACACTCACCTCCTATTATGCAATGAATTGAGGGTCTCACAACACTTTAGATATATGAATGGGTGGCATATGGATGCCAACTTCAAATGGATACTTATTTGGATATTTAGCCTGCTTTTGTTGAAGCCTATGTATAATTACTAGAAAGTTGTATGCATTTCATACAAATCCATGTACATATATTTAAAAACAGAAAAAATGAAACAGAAGTAAAAATTATTTTAAAAAAATTGTTGCCAGTGGGCACCACATTGGGGACCCCTTTGCAAACCTTTGTAGGTGCCCATGGGCACCATGGCACCTGCTGTGTTGGGAACCCTGGATTACGTCATAATACGTAGTATTTAAGGTGCCACAAGGCTCTTCATGAGGGGAGATAAATTGCTCCTTCTTCTGCTGTGCATCGTTTTCCTAAGCTCATGTGTGCTCACTGGTTCCTGCTCTTGCTGGCATGAAGGCATTACACCCACAACCTATAGATTTGCACTTCTGCCCCCTAACTCCTGCCCACCCACATCCTTCTTTTTATTAGCACTCTGAGAACACTACAAACTTCCCTTAACAACATGCTGAATTGCAGAAACATCCCTCTGCATAAGCCTATCAACAGATATGTGCAACAAGCTCTGTGTCTCCATGAGCACAACAGCATCCTCTGGTTTGTTCTATGATACAGAAAAACAACTTATTTTGACTTTTTTAATGCTTGTTCCTTTACTTGTGGTTATTTAATGGATATTGCCAACCTATTTTCAAACATGTCAATACATTTATGGAGCTAGAAAATTTCTTATATATAAATGCGAAACACACACAAATGCACACAAAATCTGAGATTCTTGAGTTGTTAGCAAAGACTTATGGTCCACATCAATGTCTGTATGGAGTGTTACAAATAAATTGGTTAGCCATATCTTACTAGAATCTTTTATTGTTTTATATATAAAAATAGCACTGTCATACCAATGTCATAACTAAACAATAACAAAATTAAAACAAGCAACATAGAGGATATTGCTCTCTACCTCATTCCACAACTGCAAATCTTGTTCTCCTTGTCGAACATGGGATGCCATTGGTGCACCTGGAAATAAAAAGGATTTCCCTGTTTTTAAAGCCATAAAAGTTGCTATTTATAATATTATTCATGACACAGAGATCTGTGTGTGTGACCATGTGAGTGAGAATTAATGAATGTTGCAATTAAGAAAATAGCGTTAATACATTAGCATCAAAAGCAACAGATGCTTAATATACAATAGCACTCCCACTGTACTCCATTGCAGACATCAGACACAATCCACCAAGAACTTCAGCTGTGCAGTGAAACGAAATGAGAGAACCAAGATCATGATAGTACTTTTACAGAGTTCCCATTCATTTCAGTGGGACTTGTGCAAGAAACCTTAATGGATTGTATGCATAGATCACAATCCAGTAGAGTTCTGTGCACCTGACAGGGCTATCCTATACTTGTCTATTCAGAAGTAAGCCCCACAGAGTTCAGTGAGGCTTACTCCCAGATAAGTATGTAGAGGATTGCAGCCTGAGTTCTACTGAAATCAATGGAGCTTAAACATTCCTGACTCTGCTGCATTGCAGCCCTCCAGATTCTATGTTGCAAAACACAAATACTTGTTTTTAACCTCTGTTCCTATCATGGTAACATTAAATAAAAAAATAAATGTTCTGCTTGTCTGCAATTTTCAGCCCAATATTGTTGCCTCAAAACTTTTGCCTCCAAAGTTTTAACTAGATGTATTTGGTGGTAGATTTTTTTCTTCTAAACTTGTCAATGCTTTTACTTTGTGCTTTACTGAATTACACATATTCAGGTATTATTAACTGTTTTGATGATCAGAGACACTAAATGCCTATACCTAAATAATTTGTATTTTCATTTCTCTCTCTCCCTCTCTCTCTCTCTCTCTCTCACATACATACACACCACTTTGGTGCAGAATTTCAAAATAGTAAGATTTATTAGCCACCCAACAGAAAGGGATAGCTGAATTTTTGCTTATTTTTATAATGAGATATGAAACCACAGACTGTATTCCCCTTGTGAATGGAAATGGTAAGTCAGAACTACTTTCCTCACTGCCCTGGAAGGCTAAAAACAACAACACCATTCACAGATAGAACACACCACACTTGGTGACACAATTTTTATTCCATGGTCTATCAGATATATAGTTATGGTCAATTGGATGTTTGGCTACATAAAGAATGTAAGAACCTTTATATAGTGTGGTCCAGTTTCCCTTAAAACCAATGCATGCCAGACCTTAACCTTACCTAATCTCCCTCTGAAAGTGTGAAGTTGGCTTGCTTTTTTGAAAATTGCTTCAGGACTCCTTTTGGCCGTGTAAAGCAATATATAAATTTATTAACTAAACTTAAAGGATGATAGTTGCTAAGATTGGGGAGTGCAGAGGCTTATGGTAAAGGTAGAAAAAGAAGGGAGGAAAGAAAAATAGTAACAGCATAGAAGATATCTGATATAATGAGAGCTTGACACAGAATTAGAAAAAAAAACAGTAAGGAAATGTACCCTGAACATTAATCCTGTTAAACTCCGCATAAAGTGATAGGTAGATTTTGATTCATTGACGGGGTTTGCATGATTGGGGAAGGAAAATAAGCCACCATAGCTTATTTTCCTGCCCTGTGTGTGCTGGTCGCACACCACCAAATTGCCATAATTATCTTCACCCTGCACAGTTTGTCATATCATCCGAACCTGGTGGAGGCGGGTGGGTTTATAAACAACCCTGGAACCCATATCTTGTATAGGGTTGCAGGGTACTTTGTAAACTGCCCCCACCTTCGCTAGGTTCAGGCAACACGACAAACTGCACCCAGCGAGGGTAACTATGGTAATTTGGCAGCATTGAATTGGCATGCATAGGGTGGAAAAATAAGCTACGGTGGTTTATTTTCCTTCCACAGTCGTGCAAACCCACCCAATGTATCCAACAAGGGATACACATGGCCTGTTTTAGCCCACAGTCCCTGGGTTCAGACGACACAACAAGCTGTGGCTTGAATGTTCAAAATGGCTGTCTGCACACACTGCAACCAACCATGGTTTAAATAAGCCATGGTGGACTGTTTGGTCGTCCAAACCGGCCTATTACATCAGCAAATGCATGTTCCCAAACCACATTTGCTGAGATAATGAAAATGCAGCCAGGGGTGGGGGCACCTGCAGAACAGAATTAGGGGTAGGAGAGAGGAGGGCTTAAGCCCTCCATAGTCAGTCCTCTCCTACAAACTGCCCTCCCTGGGCAGCTTTCTCCAACCAGGTTTTGGCACTCTATTAGGCAAAAAAATTACAGCAGCCTGGAAGGCATTTGCAAGAAAAGTTTAATGGGTGTAGGAAGGATTAAATCCCTGTCCTGCCTGCTAATTATCCCCTGAAAATCACCCCTCCCTTCATTAGCATTACCAGGAAAACACAGAATTGGCAACATCCAATTACACCCTTACTCTTAAAAACCACAGGCTCTGTCCACTTGCTATCTAGGAATATAAAATCCAAGAACTGTGCATTCTGAAATTGCTTTCTAAGCATAACAGCTCTCTGGCAATAACAGAATAAAGTGTATTAACTTTTCCCCATCACATCAGTGGAAGTATATGCAGGATAACATGAAAAAAATACCAATATATAATGTAACAGGAAGTCCCATTTTAAAAACTATAGCAATTACATTGAAAATATTGGCCTGGTTCGCATGCCACAGTAACCCAAACTTTTTAATCGCTGCCTGAACACTCCTGCTGAAAGAGTTCCTGGTTCACACATCATGGCAAACAACCCAGGGACAGAGAGTAACAGAAGTTAACACTGTCACATATTAGCATACGATGCCCATATTCTTTACTGCTATGAAGATTGCTGTCATGCAAGCATGCCTAAGAAATTCTTTAAACTTATTGTTTATATAGTGCCATCAATGTATATTGAATGTAGAATCTATGCAAATATTTATAAATGAATACCTTTTCAATAATTATATTTTCGGGTATAAGAATTCTCTATGATAATTCAAATAGCCTACAGAAGTTACATACCGTATTTCTGTTAAAATGTATTTTAGAAGATAGCTAAGTGCTTTCCACAAGGAGCAGTATTTTAGAGAAAATGGCAGAATATATATAAATACCGTAGTTAAGTTTACTTCATGAGTCTGGATTCTTATTGCCCTGGCAAGGGATCTTCACTGGTAAGTGTGTGTGTGTGTGGGGGGGGACCTTAGCAAAGATATGTCAGTTCTGAGATTTTTTACAATATAATCCAACACATGTAAATCCCACTGTGACCAAGGGACTTTTCCCCAGGTAAGTAGGATTGCAGCTGTAGTTGCTTTCAACCTTGCAATGTACACTCAAGTCCTAAAACGAAGGACAGAAAACATTCATTTACATTTTGTTGACAAGTGATTTATACTGTGCATAGTAGTAGCTCTTGCTGAGGGGTCTCAGTAACAAGAAATTACACTGTAGTTACCGTTTTTTCTCCTTCCCTACTCTTATTTAGATGTTAAAGTAAGTATGGATATTTATCAACTTTTGGAGTTTGTAGCAAGTAATAAAAGTTATTCTATGCTATATATGAAGCTTTCATGTAATTTGTTTAGCACTATCATAGGCACTCACAGTCAGTTTAAATCTCATTCAGGTCAATAGGATATATACAAGCAGCTGTGCTCAGGATTACCTTTTGTCAATATCCCCATACTACTTTTGTAAGCATTTTTTGTAATACATTTTTTTCTCCTCCCCCCACGCTCTTGCTAGGATCACAGAGTTAAGAGACATCAAATAGATATGGCAATTCCTTTTTCTCTGGGATGTTGTAATCTGTCCATTTAAATTAAAAGTTTTCATTTAAAACTTAAATTAAAAAGTTAGTAGTAGTAAACAGAAGCAGTAGTAAATCTGCTTGGTATAAACTATTTTTGCCACTTTTGTCACATCAAATTCTGTAGTAATTTGAAGTAGAAGTAATAACACATCAGATTAGTTAAATTTCAGTAGACACCCCCATGTGTGTCCCCATTTTAATTTATCTTCAGTGCTTGCCACCAGTACTATACTGAATATTTGATTAATGTGGGCCACTTTGGGAGACAAGTTTTGTCTGAAAAGTAGAATGAAATATAATTATAAATACACTGGTTTTCTTTTCACAATCCATTCTGTGTTTTAGTGACATTCAACCCAGCTACAACTATCTTTTGATCTGGTGTAAAACCTTTGCATTTAAAGTCACATTTGGTGGCAGGAAGTAAACTGGAATGAGGCAGGATTTTAAAACCTGCTTTACATTCTCCTTACAGTAAATTGGTAGTTGGTGACTGCCACATTTGTCCTGTCCTTTGGGACCATTACCAGGTAACCCAACTTAGCTCCTTTTTAAGTCAAAAGGCAAGAAATGAATTTAAAAAGATGAGATAGGAAATACAAAATAGATACAATGTTCTCTTTTGTAAGACCAAACTCAGTTAGTGTAAAATTATGCAAGCTTTTGAGTTTCACAGAACTCATTAGGCACAATTGTAAGAAAATTTCAGTCAAGAAAATGTCAGATATGTATAAAGCAAACTGGATTCCCACCTGAATCATGGCCCCCCCTTTTTTTCCCACCGGCAAAAGTTCTGTGCCTCAACAGTTGCCTGACAAGCATCTCCATGGTAGGCAATAGCTATACATGTGGATGTCTGCATAACCTGCGGCTGTTAAAGGCACAGTCGTCTGTCAAGAAAAGAAAAGCGAGGTCACCACAAGTGCCTGAGTCTGAGAACGTTTGCCTTGCTAATAGTGCATGATGTATAAAGTTGGAAACAAAGAAATCTGAATATGGTTTTCCTTTTAAAAACAAAACAGCACGGAGGAGTTAGAGAGGAGAGGGAGCGTGTGAATGAGTGCGTTGGAAGAAGGAAGCCAGAAAGGTGAGAAATTCAGTAAATGCCGCATTTTAAGTTTTCCAGCCGCCCGAAGAGTTTAAGGCAAAAAAGATAATAGGCAGTCCAGAAAGTGAATCTGCAGCCCTCATGAGAGAGCGGGAATCCCTTTACAGAAGCGAGCACTTGGGTGGGTAAAGCACCGGGGAGGGAGAGCGGGAGGAGGCGGACGGAGCCCTTCTCGGCCCTTACCTCTGCACGGGCTCACCCAAAAGGCGAGGAGGAAGAGGAGCAAGCCCCAGGGAGCTCCCGAGCCAGGCTGCAGTTTCCTCGGCCTGGGGTGGCAGGTGCTGCTGCTGCTGCTGCTGCTGCTGCTACCGCCCTGGTCCAAAGCGGGAGGCTGCTGCGGCTGCTGTCGTCTCCGGCAAGCGCTTGCCCTTTGCATGGCCCCTTCGTGCGGCGGCGTTTCTTTCGCTCAGCTTTTGCGCGCGCGCTTTTCCCGCCGCTCTGCTCCCGCTTTGAAATTTCCAGTCAGGGGAGCACACCCGCTTTTAAATCTCCCGGACATGAGGAAGGCGGCGGTTGCCTGACTCAGGGAGTCCACGTCACTCCCTCAGCCCGCGAGACAGATTCCCTCCCTCCTTCCTTTCCTTCTTCGGCAGCCACTTCGCCGCCACATGTGCCCTTTGCCGGTGACTCAGAGTGGAATATCAAACACCCACGCGATAATAGCCGCTCAGCGGCTTGCCCAAGAAGAGGGTGGCCATTTTGCCAAGTAGCCCTAACTGAACCACAGTGGCCGTGGCACCACGTGGCAGTAATAGCGGGTAGCCTGTAACGTCCTCGCAGAAAGCAACTGCATCCATCCCGCTGGAGACCCAGGGAAGGAGCAGTCGAGTGGGGCACTTCGCCGTGAGGCATCCCGGTCGGCTAAGGAGTGTGTGTGTGAATGTGGCAACAGCAACCACGTAAGAGGAACCGGTTCCCTCCATCTTTTCTATCCTGACTGGCAACTCTCCAGTCTCATCTACATGCGCAGCAGAATGAGGTGGCAGAATGGGCTATAGCCCTTCAAGTTGTAGGTGGCGGTGCATGTTTTTTTTTGGGGGGGGGTGATCTTTGAATTGGCCTATTAAAGGTAATTAAACTATATAGATTTAAGATTTTCGAATTTTTCTTATGACCAACACGGCTTTGTTTTGTTTTTCTTTTTATTATTCACTCAGTCCCCCATGTAAAAGTTCTTTGCAAAAACCCAAAAAACTTTAGGGAGAACTGCTCTATTCAAGCTTGCTCCCTTCTGCGCTAGTTTTCTACTTGCAGGGGGATTTCTTTCCCACAGGGGAGCATTCAAAAATGTGATCTCTCCTCCCACCGCCATAAGCCCAGTTCCATTGAATGGCTAGTATTCGCACCTCCAAGACCCTCGCACACTACTGAGCCGGTGCGCCAATGCAAGCAGCATGCCTGGCATGATGAGCTCATGGAGAGGTGACAGAGTGCTAGGCTCTACTAGGCCAAAGAGCTGCTTCTTTAAGGCTTTTCTCAGAAGCGGGAGAGAGAAAAGGGCTCTTGTTGGCACTAGCTGTGCGCATCTTGGGCTCTGTCCAGGGTCCTGAAAGAGCTACCGCGTTTTCAGGAATCCTACTCTTGACCAAACCCCTGCCTGTTTCCTGCTTCTCCTCTTCTGCCCTTGGCTGCTTGCTGGACTTGCGCTGCACTCCCCTGGCCTGCACATGGGATGTGCTTGGACAGGACAGGGCAGATGCCAAATATTACTATAATAGACAAAGATCAGCTAACAATGTAAAGCCACTGTAAGAAAGCTTTGCTCAGAAAGATCATTCCTAACGACATACATTTCCCCTTCTGTTCTAATGCATGTTGGAAAGTAAACTCATGTTACTAGTTCATTACTTTCTAGTGCATTTACATATTTTTATACAAAGCTGGAAAAGGACAGATTTGTCTTTTATTTTTGAGCTTAGTGCACTTTTAACATAACAACATGCCTTAATGTTTTAGGAATCATTTTAAAATAACTGAAACAATACGGAAAGCAGTGCAGCAGTCCACCAAAAAAAAAAAAAAAAAACCCTGGAAGAAAGGAAGACAAATAAGACAGAATTCAGATAGGAAGAAAAATACTTTTTAAAATGTCACTCAGCAAAAAGGTAATTCAGTGTTCATAGTCTGCTTCTTAGGGCTGATTCACTGAGGCATGTGTGCCACAATTTATCATTACTTGATTATTCGACACCCAGGGCTATTTTTCAACAAAGATATATGTAAATCTATGTGCAAAGCATGCACACCACCTTGTGTGAAATTGCTTCACGTGTATAATGCACTTATGCATGTGTGAAAGCCACAGCGTAGTTGGTGGTCAAGTAAAGGTCATGCTGTGGCCTGACACTGTTGCTGAATTAATTGTCTCATTTGATCATCCCTCCTGACACCATTGGAATCACATCGGCATCTGTACCTCTTTTCAGTACAAGCCCAACACTTCTTCCCAGTCAACATTTACATTTCTAAAGGTCTGTTGTTTTATTTTTCTCCATCAGATACGAGGACTTTTCTGTATGCTGGTCATTTTTCTTACTTACTACATTTCAGTCTCTTAGGCTGCAATCCTATGCATATTTACCCAGGAGTAAGCTCCAGTGTATTCAGTGGGACTTACTTCTGAGTAGACATGCCTAAGATGTTGCAGTTACTCTCCTTTTTAGCCAATTCAGAATATCTCTCTTCAAATTTGAGATCCAGTTTCCACCAGGAACTGCAAGTTTATGTCTCTTACTCTTAACTGCACTAGCTATCAATGGCTGAAGTGGGGGTATCTGCTGTTGTATCTGGCCTTGTTTAATTACTTCATGAAATTAATTTGCAGATCTTGCAGGGATAAAGCACAACCTTATTAAAAAGGGTATTTCCAGTTTTGGATTGCATGACATTCATTCCTTTATATGCTGTCATGATAGGTATTAACTTCTTTTGAATATTTATCTTCTGTCTGTTGTTGCTTGAATAGACATCAACACTGGTGGTAAGAGACAATAGCCTCTTCACGCATTGTGTTTTAAGGTGTACACTGAAAATTTTAAAGTGTGAAACATGTTTGAAAACACGTGTATCAGACAGGTATACTTATTGGAAACTTAGAACTGACTTCAGCTCCCTGTTGAATGTACGGTTGGTGGCAAATGTGGGTTTGTCACTGTGTGATGTGTGAAAAGGTCATTCAGTCCAAGACTTAAAGATAAAATGGCACCAATAAGAAGAGTGAATGTAAAAATATCTTTCTTACTATAATGATGTAAAGTACTTACAGGAATTCTCTACTAGTAAGCTGTGGGGAAGGTATAATTCAGTCCCTTAGTGATTCCTGAAGTCTTGTCACTATTGCTTATATTATTCTAGTACCCCCTGAGACAGGAAAAAGAAGAGGGCTGGAGCTGACCATGGCAATGGCGTCAAGTGGACCCAGTGCAATTTCTGCATATAAAGATGCTTAAAACACCAATAGGCTTTCATCACTACACTTCTACAACTGAGAGAATTGCTTTCCATGTGGTTCTGCAAAAGCTTACTGGGGTTCCCCAAAGACAGCTTCTCTGCCCATACTGATCTCTGCTTGCCACATTCAGAATAATGCTAGGCATATTTGAGATGTAAAGATAGGGCATAGTGTTTTGCTCAATAACATCTTGGTTGTGCTAAAATTGGACCCAGGTATTTCAGGGCTTCTACTAGGTCAGACTGTTGTGTATCTAGCTAGCTCTGCACTGTATACTTTGACAGGCAGCAGCTGTCCAGGATCTCTAGCAAAGATCTTTCACATCACCTCCTACCTGATCCTTTGAAGCAGAGATGCCATGGATTGAAACTTGGGAAAGACCTACATGCAAAGCATATACTCCATCACTAAGGTATAGCCATTCCCCAATGATTTGCAGTTCATAGTTTGTGCATGGAACCACTATGCTATATTAGCTCTTAAGAGAGTACTTAAGGTTTTTTTCCTTTAAAAATGAAAAAAGTAATTTCCCACACTCTGTCTCTAGCCAACTGTACCTATGACCACCCCTCCACTTTTGCTTTTTAACATAGAAATACAGAAGTATTCAGAAGCTGACAGCCTGAAGAATCTGTCACAGACCATAAGCCTTTCTTGCCCCATTTATACAATAGAATGCTTCAGTTCTCCTCCCCACAGCATTCTTCATTAATTTTACACACAGACAAGTTATGGAAGAAAATGATTCATTGGCTTTGTAAAGCTGTAATGATCACAAACAAAGTTGCAGAGTTAAATTTAGTGGGAGACACAATAGGAAATGGTGTTTCCCAACACTGGTGATATTGCACTCAGCTTCGCAGTTCCCCTGGGGCTGTACTAGGGGCAAGAGGGGAACTCATAACAAATTATTCTTTTTCTGTTCTGAAAGGCATGGGAAAAGCCAAATATTCAATTTACTTGTCCAATTATTGTCCAATGGAACCTAGGTGCCATTTGAATGATGCATATCAGGCTCAGCTGAAGTTTCTGTCTCCCTCCATTGAGCCAGCCACAAGCATCAGCTAGTCAAGTCCCACCCACTGTCATTGAGATTTTAACCAAATAAACCCCAAATTCTCAGTACTGTAAATCCGTAAAGCTTGCAATGTTTTGGCAAGCACCACTTAAGATTATATATATATATGCTAGATAGCTACCCAAACCTACATGCTTAACAAAAGAAAGGACTACAAAAGACACATGCAAATCTTATATGCCCCTCTCTAGTGGAAATGCCCCTACTTTCCCAAGCCTATTTCTCTGTTTAGATAGTTTACCTAATCTCTTTCCGTGCCTACTCCAGGCCTCCAAATGTCCCCCAAAGGTACTAGTCTGAAACGTTTTAGTAGCCCATCTGTCCATACATATCTATGTTAGTTATTTCTGGTATCTGTAGATAGCCTGAAAGAAAATAATAACCTACCCTCCAGGTGACAAAATGAATGGCTATTTACAAGTCTGACCTATACCATCTCACCATATGCTTTGTACCTTGTTCACAAACCTACTCTATTTTCTTAGTGGAACCCCTCATATGTCCAACAGCATGTGAAAGTGCTGCCTCCAGGTCAAGAATTGGCAAGCTGTAGCCACAGATAAAACCCACAATGTCCAATCAGTGGCATTCTCATCCACAAATTTTTATTGTTCCCAGGTTCACACCAGTATGGCATATCTACACTGATATGAAACACTGGGTGACTTTGGGCCAGTCACTGACTCTCAGCCTAACCTGCCTCACAGGGTTGTTGTGAGGATAAAATGGAGAGGAGGAGGAGGAGGAGGAGGAGGAGGATTATGTAAGCCGCCTTGGGTTCCTTTCAGGAAAAAAGGTGTGGTATAAATATAATAAATAAATAAATAAATAAATAAATACACTGATTCCCACCTGCTGTCAATGAGGACATGTATTAGGTATGCCTTACACCAAATTATGTGCAGAAATAAGCCCTAGTCACCTTTGCAAAAGAAAATAAAAGAAAGAATAAAACACCCAAAATCTGTGTTGATAAAGTTGGCCTAAAAGATCTAAAGAACCAACACATGCAGTAAATTAGGCAAAGAACAATGCAATGCCTTGCTTTCTAAGGAAACTGAGAAGGAATATTTTTTTTCTAAAGTTTGGATCATCTTGTACCACATAGATAAAAAAACCACATACAGAGGTTTTAAAAATGACAAGAGCAGGTGGATCATAGTATTTTTCTGCCCTTTGCAAAATGTTTTATACTAATTTTCAGAACTCCAGTAACCACAAAACTGTCACAGACAGTGGGCAGATGCTTCTTGGTGGTGCTTGGTCTTTGTTTCTCTCTATGGCAGAATTTCATTGACAGGGTAGGCGCAACTCATTATTTCAAGGGTTCTCAGGTTTCATAATAGTTCTCAAGGAAGTTAACACCTTGAAATGTCATGACCTTTTCTAGCAGAGGAAAAAATGCCACTAGAAAGGGTCGGGGGAGGGGCAAAAGGGTGGGGGCATGAGAGGGAATGAGAAAGGGGAGAAACTTAAAAGAGTTTTTTTTTTTTAAGACTGCAATTTTTCAGCACGGTAACATGTTTTCTTGTGGTTGTTATTGAAGATTCGATGTGTGTGTGTGTGTGTGTGTGTGTGTGAATGTTATCAGGAAAAAAGTGTTTTAGAAATTGTTGGGCCAAGGGAAAACCACTTAGCATTTCATTTTTAACAAAATCTTGTTAAGAATTTGGATGGCGTTCTCTTCTGCATATTAAAATAAAAAAAATATTTCTGCAGTCATAAAATTCTTATTGACTCTAACAAGGTCAGGATTTCACCTGAAGACATTTATGAAATATGGATAAAGTGTAATAAATGGTAGGCCATGAACCTCAAACCACTTACTTGAGAGTATTGTTATCAAAGCCAGGAAATGAAGCCTATGTGTGCTTACCCAGAATAATCCTATTGGAGTCAATGGGACTACTCTGGAATAAGAGGATGCCTTTGCATCACAGCCTAAATTGAGGAAATTTTAATAGGCATGGATCAAGTACTAGCAGTCTTATCAGAGGGGAGGTGTGGTGGGAACGTAATGTTTTCCAGAGGATAGATAGATAGTAGAAACCAGGCTCAAATTAATAAGCAGCACTGTAAGATCTCTTCATCAGACAATGCATGTAAGTCAAGCACCCTTCTCTTGTTCCTAATCCAATAGTTGAAATGGATAGTTTCCCCCCTTATTTTTCCCCCCTCTTGTTTTTTATCCTTGAACTTTTTTCTTCATTCTTATTAACAGACACTCCTAAAAAAGGAAACTTTCATCAGTTTGTAACAATGATTGTCCACTCTTTTGAGGCAGTACTTTCTAAATGACACATTATCTTTGCACATTCTAATTATCTACCTTTCTGCCCTCCCGACCTTTCCCTCTCACACTGATACTTATTAAGCATAGTTCTTAACTTCTCACAAACAGAACATGAGATTGTAAACGGGTGTACTTGGTTTGTACCACTACTTCAGACTCAGGAGGGCACTCACAGGACTGAATTCTCCTCTATTTATTTATTTTTTAAAGTCATCCACATGGCAAGCTAGATATCAAGATGAAGGGATCTAATCGAACCTCTCTCTCTAACAGCTAGGGATTTTTAAAAAATTAAAAACGGGTTGCTGTTTGTGAGAACTAGGCCTTCTTAGATTGTAAGCCTTTATTCAGGGATCTGTTTTTTTAAACATTCTTTATATATTGCTTGGTTTACTTAAGCACTAGGCTGCTGCTACTATGAATAATAATAATAATAATAATAATAATTGCAATAACTCAATTCTTTCTATGCTATAGTATACATAGAATCTTTACTGCACACACTACTGAATTTATACACAGCTATCCAGATCACTTACTAAAACCATAATGTTCAGAGAACAGGCAAAGTTAAAGAAAAACCTTAAACTTTTAGGGGAATGACTGAAATTATAAACAGACATTCAGGCTCTCATCTGCAAGAGGTGTAAAGAAGTCATTGGTCTATTTGACAGGGGCTGGCAGTTGTCTTCTCCCTCAGCTGAATGTGGGAGTGCATGCAATTCTGTAAATCCAAATGTCTCAGAGTGGTAAGTCTGTAGAGCTAACGTTGACAATGGTAATGATGTCCAAAACTATCCAGGCCCTTTCTATTAGCTTTGATAGAGCTGAAAAAAACAGAAGGAAACAGAAGTGACAGTGTTGGTCTTAATGAGAGCTGAAATGAACAATATCAGGTCACCTAAAGGACCTGTAACTCATCTGAGTGACAATGCAGGTGGTCACAGACCTGTAAACTACCCTAGCAGGGTCCCTGTGTAGGTGCTTGCATATGCTACAGAACAGCAGTATCTATTTACCAAGAACAATCCCTATTTTCTTGTTCCAATCTTTGGTAAATCACTGCATGCGTTCGCACATCATGCTAACCCACCCTGACAATAAGGCATGGTGGGTTGGTTGTCATGTGAACAACCCATGATGTGCCCGACAGACGAAGGGGCTCGCCGCGGGTTGTTGCCCCCCTCCCTCCCCATCCTCTCTCCTCAGTCCTCCCATATAGGTAGGTATCCCAGAGGACACTGTGGGAGGACCAAGTTGTCTCCCCCATCTCTACCATGATTGCGAGCTGTTTAGGGCTCGCCACAGCTTCCCCCCCTTTTTTTTTCTGGAGATGGTGAAAGCCAGCTATCAAGCTGGTTTTCGTGATCTCTGTATTGACAGCTACGGATAGCCCCTTCAAAGTTCCCCAGTGGCACCTTGGAGGGGCTTCCTGTGGTTGCCAAGCATTTTTTGTAATCCTCACTAATTTTTGCAAATGTGCAGCAATATATCCCAGTCCAAAAACCCTCATTGCCCTGTCGAAACCCTGTTTTAAAGGGGGAAAGGGGGTGGAACACACTTTTGCACTTTCCTGAGCAGCTAGAGTCTCGTGGAAAAAGTGCAAAAACGTGCATCACCCTGATGACTGTGGGGGGGGGAGGATCTCACCATGAAGGGGGTGTAAATCATACCATCCCCTTTTCATGAGCAAAGCTCAGTTGCACCTTTGCTTTCCCTTGAAAGTTCGCCTTTTGTCAGCTGTCAAGAGAAAGCAAAGGGAAAAAAACCTATGTGGCAATGTCCAGGGTTGGTACCTCCTGCACCTTGACAGGTACCCCCAGGACATTGCCCCAGCCAAGGCTTCAAGTTTCTGCACTCGCTCAACTGCAAATCTCCACAGTTGTGCAAGTGTGGCGCTATATATAGAATGAACCTATTTGCACACATTGTGTGCGCAATTTTTTTAAAAAAAAAAAAATTGGTCTGACAGCCCCTCCAAGGTGCCACTTGGGCACTTTGAAGGAGCTGTCAGTGGCTGTCAAAATGGGGATTGGGAAGCTGAGTTTCGCAATCTCCAGGAAAAAAAGGGGGAAGTGGAAAAAGCTATGGCAAGCCAAAAACAGCTCACAATTGTGGCAGGGAGGGCAGCAAGCCAGTGCTACCTGCCCCAAGTGCCACTTGGGCATTTGTGGGGTGGCTGGCACTGATGGGTGCCTGGGCACACTTGCTAAGAGCAACAAGAGTTTTTTGCCACTCTTCTCAAGCAGCTTAGTAGCTAATTCCCAATACCCATGATGGAGTTGGTCATCTAGGTTTGGATGACATGGCAAACAATTGTGGGTATAACAACCCCTAAAACAACCCATGGATTGTCAGGGTGGCTTCTTGCCCTGTGGTGGAATCAGTCCAGATTCGCATGACACGACAACCCATCAGGAGTAACAACCCATGATGTGTTGTGTCATGCAAACCCACTTTGTCTCTTTCCTGTGATTTCCCTGCTTCCCAGTTGTTGGCTACCTGCTCCTCTTGTTAACAGTCACCATTCTGCCTGTGTGCCTTGCTAAACTTGAGAGTGTACCCAGCTGGTGCCTCTGGAACTCAGCTGACCTAAACAGGAAGAATAGCTATTGGGAAAAAAAGGATGAAATAAATTCATAGTCAACAGCTATTAGGCTTGATAGCTAAATTGAACCTCTGTGTTCAGAGGCACTATACTTCTGATTGCTAGATGCTGATGACAAATTGAGGAAGGCCATTATCTTCAAGCCCTTCCAGAAGCATCTTTTAGAATCAGTATACTGGAGTAGATGAAATTTGGTCTGCCCTAACAAGGCAATCCTTTATATTTCCTTTTCTGAAACAGCTGTTTTTTGTATGGTATGACCCACACATGCCATGAACAGCTTGTGTAGCCTGAACTTCAAGAAAAAGAAAGAAGGCTGAACAAAACAAAACAAACAAACTAAAACCCTCAGTGGAAGTCCACAAAAGATGCAATAGTCCTTATTCCATGTGACAATACATCGTGACCTCTGAGCTGTCAGCAAGCACTTTTCTCTGTTGCTTACCAGTGAGCAAATTAAATTGTTTCCCCTGAAACTGAACTTGTCATGCTCAAAACGTGTTGGGATGATTTGACCCATGGTCATAAAGAATAAAGATTTTTGCACCTTTGTGTTTCTACTACAGCTTTTGGGTGGTCTGAACTGCAAACATACCTTTAGAAGCAACAAAGGGTCAAAACAAAAGAATTGCAACAGAGTAGTTCTGGTGCAGACCTGTCTCATGTTTCTTACTGCTAAATAGCAGCCCTAATCATGCAAGCAATCATTGACTGGGTTCACACAACCACCCCCACCACCCCGCTGGCTTATAAAGCCATGGGAGGTTGTCGTGTCGTGTGAACCCACCATGGGATATTTGGGGTGGCTTATAAGCTCAGCTTCTTGGTTTATAAGCCACCTTGACAGCCCATGGCCTGTTGTAGGGTTTGGTATCCACCCCTGGGGTTGCTGTGTCATCCGAACCCGGATGACATGACAACCCCTGGGCTAAGCCAAACAGCTACAGAGCCGCTTGGCAAGAGCAGCAAAAAGGCTTGCCACTCTTGCCAAGTGGCTAGCGGGCGACCACCATTGACAGTAGCCCCCAAAGTGCCCAAGCGGCACTTAGTGGTGGCTGTCAGAAGCTGCTTTGTGCTCAACCGACAAGCACAGTGCAGCTCGGCTGCCCCCATCCAGCACCAACTTTACATTTAGATGGCACGTGTGGTGCTGGTGAGCAAGTACAGTACTGTACTAGATGCCTAGTAAGCCACTCAAGAGCTGAGCAAGGAGCCAGAAGATCATCACCCCAACAGTGTTCCCTTGCTGCCAAACATCTAATAAAATTTCTAGACGTATCTAACCAGCATAGATTTAAAATAGTTAGGGCACAATCCTATTCATGTTTAGACAGAAAAAAGTCCTACAACTCCCAGCATTCTACAGCCATGGCTACTGGGGAATGCTGGGAGTTGTAGGTCTTTTTTTCTGTCTAAATATGAATAGATTGTGCCCTTAATATACTATCTTTCACATTGAAAGATATGAATGTTGTCTACTTCTCCGAAACTCTGGATGTTTAGCAGAACTTTAAATTGGAAGTATTAACAAGCCTGTGTACGCACAGTGATTCAATACAAAATTACAAGAGTGTGTCAGTTTCTGTGTGCAAGATTCACAAGTGAGGCAGACAACCCTTGGTGCATAGGCTAATATAAAAGTTGTTTTTTTAAAGTGCACTTCAACCCCCCAACCAGATCTTAAAAAAAAAACACAAATCAGAAGGTACCTCCTCTAAAAGACAGAAATTGCAACCTAAAGTAATCAGTCATCTTTGATTAGTAGGAAGAGAGTTATCTACTTAATAGTCTCTTATAAATTTTCTGTAAGTGGTCTTTGCCTCTAAATTCACAATGAAAGCAGATAAGGACATTGCAATCCGCTAGGAAGTTATCCTGTTCAAGTTCCATTGAAATGAATGGGAGCAGCACAAGAGCTCAGGTGGAAAAAGTAATACACCACTTGCACTGAATTTGCAGTTTCTGTTCCATTCCCACTGTCACCCTCTTAGACCATTAGAAAATCAATGAAGACTGTCCACAGGCTAGGAACATATATGCTAAATAAGGGTATTATATCCCTCAAAAACTAACAACAATTTGAAGGTATGTATCCCTCTGTGTGTTTAGATTGGGGTATAGGGCAAATACTGCTAATGGGCCTTCTGCTAAGGTCATTGTTCCTTTCCGTAGACATGATCCATCCAGAGGAGCAGTGAACTGTGCGCTGAAGAGAAAACAAATAATTATGTTTTGTCTGGTTATATCAGAGACTGCACAGACCTAGTTCATTATTTGTAAGCTTGATGTACCATATTGTGCTCTTGCATTCTTCACTGACAGCAATGTAGCTTTCTAAATTGTTGCAGCCCATTAAGAAAGTGTAGTGGAATGTTCCCCAGTATTACTAGAAACAAAAATTGATTATCCTTTACCCATAATTGCAGACCATCATGGTGGGGGTGCATTTAATGGAATCAGTAGGAAAGGAGCTTAACTTTTAATTCCTAATCACATTACTCAGAAGTCCTGTTGATTTCAGTAGACCTGGTTTTCCAAGAAAATGTATTTGGAATCAAGGGATTAGACATACCAACAAATAGGATATTTCATATTTGTAATGCTAATTTAAAATGTTGGATTTTTCTTATTTCCAAAACTAGGGGTGGCGTAATGGTGCAAAATCCAGAAGGTGGTATCTTTTATTAGAACACCTTTTGTTGGTAAGGAAAGATATCATCTTGCAAGCTGCTTCAATAAGCTCAATAAGTGAGGGTGGGGAAGGATGAAGGAAGAAAAATGTGAGCATCTTGCACTTGTTGTCTTTGCACTTCTCCAGGGTAGTGCTACATGCTATTTTTATAATGTGGGAACTGCCTAAAAATGGCTTCTGCTTGAGTCCCCAGCCACCTTAATATATGGCAATAATATCCATTTCTTAATTCCTTGGCATGTGGCACATCTCTATGCCAGTGCAGCCATATCAGTGAGGGACGGTCCTTAAAATGGCTGTGAAGATACATCATGTGATGAGGAAGTGGGAACTATAGATTAGTTCTACTGGTGGTGGGAAGAGCACCTAAATGGAGGCCATTTTCAAATGGTAATACAAGTAACATGTAGAGCAGACCTCCATCTTGAATACTGTTTGCATCTTTTCCAGTGGGGGAAACAAGCAAGTTGTCTCCATATTGGAAGCTTCCACATCTTTCAATATGGACAAGGCAAAGAAGCAAACAGAAAGGAAGCACAAGAAGCCTAAAATGCTGGACTTAGGAATATCAGACGTTTCTTAGTTACAGAAACTCGGTGAAGTGGGTGAGACAGACAGGGAGGAATTTTCCCAGGGTCCACCATGGAGATTGCTTTATTTCTTTAACCAATCCATCAATCCAAACAATCAATCAATTTATAGACTGCTTACCATATCTAAAAAGATATCTCGTACTGGTTTACTTTATGGCTCAATGGGGATTTGAACTTTATTGTTTTGACCCAAATATAACGATGTCTACTACATCACACTGTTTCACTGTAATGAACCACTCACAAAACATTTCACACTTTTAAACACATAAAAAGCAGTTGGTTAGAAGGATTACAGACTTACAGATATCAAGGAACTGAAGACCTCATTTCAGATTTCAGTGTATTATATTGTCCTTTGTATCCTACAAAGTTTAATTCCCAGATGTGTGTTTTTTAAAATGTTGTAAATGGATCATCCAAAGAAGAGAAAGAAAGGGGTAATTTGTGTGACCATCCTGATGTTGCAAGATGTGGATTACTGTGTTTAAGGTGACTTCTGTCTGAATTTGCAGTGAAATGGTTGCCAAGCACCAGTGCTGCCAAATGTCTGCATCCTTCACTACAGGTCTCTGGTGGTTTGTGCCTGTGGCTGCTGAGTCTACGGTTCAACAGAATCACATTTTAAAGCATTCCTGTTCTATTCCTGTGGGCACAAAGAGTGATCTAATTATTCATGCATCACCTACACTGCAAAAACAAAAGAAAGCTAAAAAATGTTGGCTTTCCAGAACTCAAAAGTCAAAGGTTGATTTGACATCTGCTTTCTCATGCTTTCAGGCTACTGAACTGCACGTTATAAAACTTTAACCTGTTATGTTTAGCAGAAAGCAGTGGCTTTTTTATTGTATTGTATTTTATTTTATTGTATATATGACATACAATATTCTAACTTGGATGTGTTGGGAAAGTGTGCATTAAAATGGACACACAGGGAGCAGAAATATGCCTTATTGTGTTGTGAAAGGATTGGTTGATTGTTCTGTACATTTGAAAGAGTATTAATTCAGATTAGTTACTGAAAACATTGGGGAGATGTTTGGGTGCCAATATGAATTTTAAATAGGGGAATATGTTTGTTTGATTTGGTGAGGCTATACAAATGCCTGTCTCCTATGTTCAACCTGAGAAAACATCCCCAAGGGGCAAATATCCTAAACTAGGGGAGGGAAGGAACTTGGCACTAGAATGCCAGTTTCGGTAGCAGTCCCATTTTTAGTATAATGACATGTGTAGTTAGCACTTCTTAAGAATAAAAGTTTAGGAGCACTTTGTTAGACATTACCTGGATTGTTCACATCACGTGAGAGAAACAACAAAAACAAAGCCTTGTGATACAAGAATATCATGACAATACAAATCAAGTTAACAGGAGAAAATATTAGTTATTCAAGCTACTCGCTGACCATGTCTTATTCTCTCTCATCTCAAAACCCACAAAGATTACCTGCAATGATAATTTACAAATTTACATACAATCCATATAGTTTTACACTTCCCATTTTGCTTGAGAAACGTCATCTGATAGCATGGGTAATTGTTACACCATGGCCTTTCATAAGCTTTAAAAATCAGTTCTGGAAAGTTAAAAGAAGCAATAATGACTTTGTTTTATATGTTGGAATTGCTTTAGCAACTTTGCTAATGTGAATGTACTTCCAGTTTTAGACATTATGTTGTTATTGCAATCACAATATGTTTCTAAAAAGATCATTCAGGACTCTAGGTAGGCCTATAGAGATCAGCAGTCTCTTCTTTTGTAATACTTGACTTGTTTGGCAAAAGTATTTTATGAAATGGCGATGACTAGCATATTGAACATAATTTATTTTCATCCCTTTTAACTCTCTCCTGTTTCATGGAGAGAAAAGATACAAAAACAATCAGTAACACTGTGTCAAATAGTTTGATGTCTCAAATAATAGGTCAAGCAAGCCAGGGTCAAGCAAGTATGGAGGACCAGAGATCATTAAGGGGCCCAGTGAGCTCAACATGCAGCAATTCTCACTTCATGTGGGATGCTTGGGAAGGCCAGAAACAGCATGAGTCTGTATCACACTTTGTCCAATCTGCCTAAGCACCTCCTGTGGTTATGTGTGTCTGTGTGTGGGGGGGTACTACTACTTGGGAAGATGGAGCAGTGTGATAGAGGGCTTCTCTACATGAGGCATTTAACCCAGTGCTTTACTAAGGCTCTTCTTCCATTTTCTTTGCAGGAGAAAGAGTGCATGCTTTACACGTGGGTGGTCCCTCCCCCCCGACTTTTTCTTTCTCTGCCTTCCTATATGTTCTATTACACAAGCACAAGTTGGCGCTGCAATAGTGCAATTGCTGAATTACACATGCTTGTTTTAGCATGATAGCTAGATAATGGCTGATTATCCTCATTCTAAAAAACAGCAGGGAAATGCTTGGAAAGCACAGGGGAGGTCCTGGAGGACAACAACGTCATGTAAAGCCCCCACAAACTACCATGAGTAAAGCATCACAAGCACACAATAAATGCCTTGTGTAGAGAAGCCCAGAGCCTGTGTGAAGAGAGCATGGCTGGCTCTACCATTAGGCAGAGTGAGGCGGTGGTGGCCTCCGCCAGCAGATGCTGGAGTGTGGGGAGCAGCAGCAATGTGCTGGAAGACAGCTGTGCATGCCGCCCAGCCTTCTTGGCCCCTCCTAAGCAAGCCTGCTGCCCCTCACGTGTGCTGTTCCATTGCCAATGTTGAAGTAAGATTCAACTGCCACTCTGATCAGCTTCTTTCTGTAAGGGGAATGGTGGCACTGCCTCATCCTTCAGCTGGTGCAAAATGTCTTTGCCAGTCCTAGAAGTGAGGGATTGCAGAGGACTCTGAGGAAGTAACTGAATGGGTTACTAATGAGCAGCAGAGAACACACAAAAAATACTCCATTGGTTCATGTGCCCACCACCATCCCTTGCCAGTCAGGGAACCAATTATTGAGTCTTTAACAACTGGTGCAATATGTTTCCACCTTGTGAAACCAACCACTCAGAATTCTAGCTGCTGTTCTGCACTAGTTAAAACTTATGAATCATCTTCAAGGATAGGCCCACATATAACACATTACAAGAATCCAATCTGGAAGTTATTAGAGCATCGATCACAGTAGCAAGGCTATCACTATCCAGGGAAAGCCACAGCTAGTGAACTAGCCAAAGCTGGTAAAAAGTGCTCTGAGCCACCAAGTCCACCTCTCTCTCAACAATATCGGACCCCCAAGCTGCACATCTCCTTCAGGGGGAGTGCAAACCTGTCAAGAACAGGTTGTACACCAACTTCTTCTAATGGTGTTTAATGGTGGATCAAGCCCCAAAAGGCCCACTGACCTACACCAATTTCTTAGACCCGGAAACATCCTACCTATAGTGCCTCTATTATTGGGATTCAGCCTCAGTTTATTGGCTCTCATTCAGACCATTAATGAGACCAGACAACAGTTGAGCACCTGCCCAGCCTCATCTGATTCAGATGACAGAGAGAAACAGAGCTGGGAGTCATCAGCTTATTGATGACACCTGACTCCAAACCCTGGGATGACCTCACCCAGCAGCCTCATATAGATCAAGGGTGCAAAAAGTGCATGCTACACGTGGCCAGCGAAAGTTTGTGTGGCAAGCCCCAGCATCTGTTGCCACCAAAAAAGGGGGGAAAGGGGGAGGGAGAAAAAATGCTCTCTGAACAGGTTCCTGCCAGCTTCCTCGGACACCATGGAAGTTTGTGTGTGTGTGTACATTTGTCCATTGTGCAAAGTATCTGTTGTCCAATGTGTGTGTGTGTGTACAGTATGTTTGTTGTGCATAGTATCAATTGTCCTGGCTACTGGGAATTCCCAAATTCCTCCACCGCCTCCTTTTGAAAGGGAATTTATATTACTTGCTTTTAACTTGCAATAGCTTGAACACTTCTTGTTTATAAATTGCAATGTCCTGGTTGTTCCAGAGAGGCATTATAACATGGAAATTAAGGCTGTCAACCAATTAAAGAAGATGAGTTGTTAGTGTCAGGGTAAATCTGACCTAGGCTGTCTCCTGGTGTCATGGTGCACCATGGTGTGGTGCAAGGCTTATTTAGGTGCAAAACCTGGAAAGTTTTTTTAAAAGACCTGTAACAAAGGAGCATCGTTACTGAGGGTTGCCTATTTTGAGAGTGGTTTTTGCCAAAACAAAGCTCCATGCTGGATACAATGCTAAGGCATCCTGTGGTGTGTTGGGAATAATTTTCTGATTTATTTGGACTTTCATTATCCATTTCCTTATTTGTAGGTGCGATGTCTTTCCTGTGTTAAGCCTGCTTGAGTGTGTGTTATGCCAATATAAAGCTTGCTCAAACAGACTTCCTCTAGGAATTAAATTGTCCTGGTCAGAGGCAGTGTTAGGGGGTGGCCCACTAGGGCTAGAGCCCCAAATCTTTCATTTGTAGCTCCAAATCTCTGGGAGGCCATCTGCCCCACCATCTGCTGTCCATGGGCACTTGCTGAAATAAAGGTATGGGGCCCTGATGATCTCTGACTTCTCTGTTGCATCTGATCCCCCTGGATTAGCTGGCTTTTTGCCCACATATGCTTCACCTCCTGCTGCCCCCCCCCCTGAATCTTTCTGCCTGAGGATTTTTTCTGAAATCAAATGCCCTCCTCTCCCCTGTCCATACATCCCTTTTTACAAGCAGGGGTGTCCTTAGGAGACAGGGTCCTTTACTTAAGACTTTGGAGTATATGTAAATTAGCATATGCAAATTTTTGCTTTTTTCCCTTTCTTTTTTTTGGTCCTGTGGGCCTGAGCTCCAGATCTTTTCAGTACCTAGCACCGCCCTTGGTCCTGGTCCATATGTCACGACTACCCAGGGCTTGTTTAAACCCTACACAGTTGTGAATGAGCGGGAGTGAGTGAGTGTGCTGGCTTCTTGCTGCTCGATTGCTCCCACAGAGCTAAACAACCCAGGGATACTCCATCCTGGGGTTGTTTAGCATGGCATCCAAACCCGGAATTGTGGGGGTTTGAGGGAGAGGCAACCCAGAGTTAGAACTGATAATTTGGTCTTGGGTCTGAATTCTGGGTTGTTTCTCCCCCAACAGTCCACAATTCCGGGTTTGGTCATCATGCTAAACAACCCAGGAACTAAACATCCCTGGCCTGTTAAGCACAACAGAAGCAATTGGGTAGTTGTGATGTCTGAACACCGAGTTACACTGAAAATCCACCAACAAATAAGAAAGGAACTGTTAGGGCACCTTTCAGTGCACTGGCCCAAGGCATATTTTGGCCTGCAGATCCTTATTTCTAGTTATATTCCTATTCTAAAGGAATGTAATTCCCGGGAGCATCCCACTTGACAGGACTTTGTGCCAAAACAAAATGTTGGGCTCTACATTCGTGCACAGTTCATGGTGCCATGGATGTGAGGAGGCTGAGAGAGTTTATTTGTGGTATAGAAACATGTTCATCCAATCACAGGTACATTTCAGGAGCAAAGTGGAATGCTGGTTTAGTAGTAGGAGCTAGCTAGTGACCAAAGAGACCACATGCTGTTGCTGAGAAGGAAGACGGAGAGCTGCTGGGGGGAGATGAGTGAATTTCACACATTTCTCTTGCATTTATGCCTTCAGGTTTTTATTGAAATCTGAGACTGTTGTGATTTGACTGTAGTTGGATCTATAGGAAGGGCAGTCAATTTGTCATTTCAGCAACAGAACAGGGAGGAAAGTTGCTGGGAATTAAGGAGAAATGAAATGAAGAAGACAGAGCAATAAACAGAGGGCACAACAGATGCTCTGTTAGGGAAATCAGGCACTGAAACAGATTGCTAAAGGCAGCTGGAAAGCCCATCACACTCTGCAGATCAGAGCTCACAAAAACTCACTGGCTAGGGGTGATAATATAGCATTATCTTTCTGCAGTAACCCTGATAAGTGTACCCTGCATATGCATATTATACATGTGTAAGGTGATAAATAAAATGGTCTACTTAGTACATATTGGTTTTAGATTTTCCCCACTTTGGTAATTTGTTTATTATTGCATTTTTATCTTCCCTTCCCTCTGAGGTCAGTGAGGTGTACATGTTTCTTCCCCCCCCCCCTTTATCCTCACAACAACCCTGTGAGGTAGGATAGGCTGAGAGAGAGAGAGAGAGAGAGAGAGAGAGAGAGAGAGAGAGAGAGACTTGGCTAAGGATATCCAGTGTGCTACATGGCTGTGTGGGATTTGAATCCAGATCTTGCCACTCATCGTCCAAGGCTCTAACCACTACACTGCTCTTGGCTTGTGTCTTATACATACATACGTACATACATGTGTATTTTGTATTGATTATTGGCTGCTTTAGATGATAAAACATGGGATAAAAATATGTAAGCATATAAATATATACATGCATTAGTTGTATGCCCACACATTTAAAAGTAGTGATGCTGATTTTAAAATTATGTGAAGCCTTTTACTTCTGGAGGCACATAGTAAAAAGGAATTAAACTCCTTAAGCTTGCTCTGCAAGAAGCTGTTTTGTGGGCTCAGTGGGAAAAATTTTTGTTTTGTATAACTGTCTTTTCTTCAGTGTCATTTTTTCTTGAGAGTAACATTACTGTAGCTTGAATGTGACTTTTCTTGCTGCTCCTGCTCTCATAGAGCTTCAAATGAAAAGTGACTGCTTTTCACATCTAGGGTTGTATCCAACATTAGTCCTACTTAGAGTAGACCCATTTAAATGAATGGGACTTAAGTTAATCATTTATTTACATTTCTGTACTGCCCATTAGCTGAAGTTCTCTGGATGCTTTACAAGACAAAGCTTAAGACCATAAAATACAATAACATAATAAAACATAATACAAGATCATAAGTTTAAAACAGAATAAAAAAGTTGTAACCAAGATAAAAACCAGTAGCAGTGCAAAGATCTAAAAATGCTCAGGCAGTGCAATCCAATGTGGCTGCCCGTAGCCCTCCAAACTCAGAGGATTATGGGCATCCAATTGAGGATGGAAGGAGCGCAGAGGCGAAGATCGCCTCCATGCTTCTCCCGCCTCGCAAAACACTTAGACAGTCGATTTCAGCCATCTGAGTGTTTTGCCCCTGCTTGTGAGGGGTTGAGGCCTTGCCGGGATACATCATGTCCCAGAGGAGCCTCACTTCTCCCCTCTCCAGCCCCCAGAACACCCCCCCCCCAATGCTGGCTCCAAAGTCGGCCTTCCAGCTTCAGAGCCGCAGTGAGCACAGAAAGAACCATGCCGGCTGCAAGGGTGGAGGGAGGGTGCTCCGAAGTAGGAGTTCCAGTTCCAACCTCAGAATGCATTTCCTATGGCTGTCTAGACAGCGTCTAGCAGCCATAGGATTGTGCCCTAACACAATGTTTAAAACTGAGGGGCTAAAAATCCTGGAAAAATAAAAAAGGGTTTCACCTGGCACCGAAAAGACCACAACCCACCTTTGCCCCTTTAGCCCTTGTAAAGTCTGTCCAGAGAGTCAGGGGACCCTACTGAATGGGATGGACTACAGCATTGGAGGCTGACGGGAAAGGTGGGATCTCTCATAGTTGAGCTGAAATAACGGTACTCATTGAAGATACAATCAGTGTGCAGGGCTGGCTCTAGTTGTACTACAGTGGCACATCTACAGGCAGGCTCCAGCCGTGGGATGACCCACCTTTTACTGCAGTCCTGCAGCCATTCCTACCCCGAGAGACTGCCTTCCATGCATGGTGAAAATAGTGGCTCCACACAATCTATATGAAGCATGAGACCTGACCACTCTGGAACCTATTTTAGTGTTGTGCTTTTGACAGATTTTAGGCCCATTAGGGATGGCATGATTGCTGAATAAAGAGTTCACTGCAGCCCTGCACAGTTCTATCACGACAAACTATTCTGGGAAAGCTGTGACCAATGATGTTGTTTCCTTGCCAGCATGTCCTGCCATGAAATATGGGAGTGGGTGAGACTCATTAGGTGTGGTTAAAAAAGGCTGAGACTACACATCATGTCTACACTTGTCAGATTTTCTCTCTCTCTTACACCACTAGGGGGTGGTAACACCCAGCTCCCAGAAGCTTTGAGTTGATTCTAGGGATGTGTGAGGAATCAGATGGGGTGTGTATGAAAATCCAATGGATTTTCACAGCTCAGCCCCCTGGATTCCAGTTCACCAGCCCTGTGCTGGCGCTGACTAGCTATGATGGGAGTTGAGCCAGCTAGCAGACTCCCGTCTCTAATACGGGCCACAGTTTGTGCATTTTAAAAAGAAACACTAAGGAAATTTGCACAAATGGCACTATTTGTGCCATTTGCGTAACTTTACCAAAATTGTATAGATCATGGTATTATGCATGTTTTATGCAAATCAGCACATGAAAAGCACGTGGCTCTAGTGCCATTTGCACAAATCAACCAATTTTATGCAAATCACGCTAGATTCACATGCTTTTCGGGTGCTAATTTGCACAAAACTACGCCAGTGTGGCGTAGTGGTGAGAGTGTTGGGCTGGGACTCGGGAGATCCGGGTTCTAGTCCCCGCTCGGCCATGAAACTCACTGGATGACTTTGGGCCAGTCACTGACTCTCAGCCTAACCTACCTCATACGGTTGTTGTGAGGATAAAATGGAGAGGAGGAGGGTGATTATGTAAGCCGCCTTGGGTTCCTTGCAGGAAAAAAGGCGGGGTATAAATATAATAAATAAATAAATAAATAAAATAAATAAATAAATAAAATACTGTGATTTTTACACAATTTACATAAACTTACGCAGATTGCATAAAGTTACACAAATTGTGCCATTTGCAAAAAATTCCTTGGTGTTTTTTTAAAAAATGCACAACCCCCACAGCCCATCTTAGGGATGAAAGTCCATGGGAAACCCCCCAACTTGGCCTGCTTCCGATCATCAGATCGGAAGTGAGCAAGAAGTTCGTCGCGCTCAAACGAGCCAGACTTCCCAGGATCAGCACATCCCTGTCACACAGAACTCAAATGTTGGATGGTTTTGCATCTACATCTATTTTTAAGTAAGCCCCGTTAGGTAATGTTTGTGCTTTTGATCCCATCTGTGTTAACCCACACAGCAGCACTGTAATCAATACCTTTATGGAGAGGACAAGGGACAGTAAGAAAAAGAGAGGGGAGACAACAACTTACTATCCTTTAGTCTACCTTCTCCTGGACTATCCTTTAGTCCATGCTGGCTGGGAATGATGGGAGTCGCAGTCCAGTACATTTGGAGGGCATCAGGTTGTGGAAGGCTGCTTTAGTCAGAGATCTGCATAGCTTGATATGCAAAAGCTACTTCATGACATTCCTTCCCCTGTTAGCGTGACCAAGAAACAAATCCCAGGATAGGGCAGGGGGGCTGATGACCCCTATTTTGGTGGGGCTACATTTCCATTGCAGGCTTTGCAGATTTCATGTGGAGCTTCATAGGAGCTATCCATGGTGCTGAACTCCACCCCCAAAACAGGTTCACCACCATGGATAGCTCCTATGAAGCTCCAAATAAAACCTGAAAAACCTGCAATGGAAAAGGAGCCCCACTGAAATAGGAGTCACTAGCCTCCAGGAGCAAGTTTCATTCTTTACACTTGGGATCACCAGGGGCAGGGGACATGCTTGGCTTCCATGCTAGTGATTGAATATACTGTCTACAGTCAGCTAGGATGAAGGGGAAAAAGCAGTAAGCATCTTTAACTGTTTTTTCAAAGTTCTACAGGTTGTCTGGGTACTAATTACAAAAATGAGCTTTCAGTGATTAGCTTTAAGGTATGTTTCTTTTTCAATACTGTATTCAGTTTGATATCATCATCATCAAAAGGAAAGCTGAAAGAGACCAATTTCAAAATTGATCTTATTTATAACTATTCAGTATTATTTTGACCCCTCGCCGGATCGTCACCTTGAAGTGGTGAGTGGGCTTGCGTGTTCCGATGAATCCTGTGAGCAATGCCGTCGGGAGCTATGTACTCCCAGTAGGGTCACCCATGGCGGTAAGGTCCGGGGAGAGGAACCAGACAAAGAACGATCCAAAACATAAAGTCCTCAACGGCAGAACAGGCGGAAGATAATTAAACCTAAATTACAACGGCTGTGAAGGCGGATGAAGGCTGCAGCAGAGAATGGTTTTCCAATCGTCAGGGTAACCGTGCCATTGGATCTCTGCCGTACTCTGTCAAGTTTGTGTGGTGATTCGTTGTGCACCGATCTCCCCACATAAAACAGTTTCACGCACAGGCGTCTTCCAACCCAACCCATCCAACCCAACCCAACCCAAACAAACAAACAAACAAAAAAAGTCCCATGGCGACTGGCGAATGGCAACGGGGGCAGGACTGTGAATCTGGAAGCCCTAGTCATGGACCAGCACATGGGCGGTGGATGCAGACTCAGTCGCCCTGTTCAAGGAACGAGGTAGTCGAGCAGCTCGGCAGCTGTATCCATGACTGAGCAGCCCTATTTAGGATCCACTCTGCTCACCCCGTATGGGGAGGGGGCTAGAAAAGGTGCCCTAAACATAGTCTACCTCTTTCTCCCCTGACTGGATTACCGCGTCCAGTGGGGTCACCATTTTAGCGGTCGAAAAAGACATTTGAATTTTGGAACATGGAATATACGGACATTGCTGGATAACATAGATAGTGAACGCCCTGAGCGTAGGACTGCTATTATTGCAAGGGAGCTGAGACGGTTTAAAATTGACATAGCAGCACTTCAAGAAACTCGAAGGGCAGGAGAGGGACAGCTGAAAGAAGAAAAAGGAGGTTATACCTTCTTCTGGAAAGGACTACCTGAGCAGGACCGACGAATACATGGTGTAGGCTTTGCCATCAAAATGAACTAGTGAACTCTTTGTCAGAAGTTCCTACTGGCATTAACGAACGCCTGATAACTCTTCGATTAAAGCTCGCCAATAACCAACAGGTAACTATTTTGAGCGCTTATGCACCAACATTAGATGCTGACGATGACATCAAGGAAAGTTTTTACAGCCAGTTGGACACTCTCCTGTCAGAGATACCTAAGGAGGATAAAATTATCCTCCTAGGCGATTTTAACGCAAGAGTTGGGCGTGACTTTGATTTATGGCCAGAAACTATTGGAAAAGACGGAGTTGGTAATAGCAACCCGAACGGACTCTTACTTTTGTCTATATGTGCAGAGCATAATCTCACTATCACAAACACGCTCTTTCGACAAAAGAATAAGTTTAAAACATCATGGCAGCACCCACGGTCAAAGCACTGGCATCTTCTGGATTATGTAATTGTCCGTGTTAGAGATCGCCGCGATGTACTTCTTACTAGGGCCATGGTGAGTGCCGACGACTGCTGGACAGACCACCGACTAATCCGGTCCACAATGGTTATCAACATTGCTCCCCAACGTAGGCTTCAAGGAAGGAAACCAAGGCGTAAAATGAACATCCAAGTCCTTCAAGATCCTATTAAGCAAACTCGTCTTCAATCACTTCTTAAGGAACATCTACCTACGGAACCTCCTGACAACATTGAGGACCATTGGTCTAAGCTGAAAACCTCCATTACTGCAGCTTGTGAACAAACTATTGGATATGAAACTAAGAAACATCAGGATTGGTTTGATGAAAATGACAATGAGATTAAATATATAATTGACCAAAAAAGGAAAGCCTTCCAAATATGGCAAAATGATATTAACTGCGCTGCCAAGAAAAAAACCTACGCTAGCGCAAAGGCTGAGGTCCAAAGAAGAACAAGAGAACTTAAGAACGCTTGGTGGAAAAAGAAAGCTGAAGAAATTCAACAACTTGCAGAATCTCATGATGCACGGGGCTTTTTTAAGGCCACAAGGGCCATTTATGGACCAAAAACCTATGGTACAAACCCTTTACAATCAAAAGATGGCACCAAACTCTTAAAAGACAAAGAGTCTATTGCACTGCGTTGGAAAGAGCATTATTATGACCTTTTAAATCGTAAATCTAAGGTGGATAATGAGATTTTCTCGCAAATCCCGCAAAAACAAATTAAAGAGGAACTTGCAATACTCCCCACTTTGGATGAAGTAAAAAAAGCCATTAATCAAATGAAGAACAACAAAGCTAGTGGACCAGATGGGATTCCTGCTGAAATCTTTAAAGAAGGGGGGCCCCGAACTTGTACAACATCTTCATAAACTCATCGAAAAAATCTGGATAAGAGAAGAGATCCCAGAAGACTTCAGGGATGCCATAATTATCACCCTCTTTAAGAAGGGTGATAGAACAGACTGTGGAAACTATCGGGGCATTTCTCTCTTAGCAACCGCAGGTAAAATATTTGCTAGGATTCTCGCAAACCGTCTTCTATCTATTTCAGAAGAGATCCTCCCTGAAACTCAATATGGTTTCCGCCCCTCTAGAGGGACAGTAGACATGATTTTTACTGCACGCCAGCTCCAAGAAAAATGCCGGGAGCAAAATCAACCCCTTTATATGGCATTTATCGATCTGGCTAAGGCCTTTGATACTGTAGACCGTACAGCTCTCTGGACTATCCTTATGAAAATTGGATGCCCCAATAAATTTGTGAATATCTTGCGACTTCTCCATGACAACATGACGGCAACGGTTTTGGACAACAATGGCTCTCATGGTGCTCCATTTAAAGTGGGATCAGGTGTTAAACAGGGATGTGTTATCGCCCCAACATTATTTGCCATTTTCATCGCCATGGTTTTACATCTTGTCAAGGGGAAACTTCCCACCGGTGTGGGAATTATATATCGAACAGATGGAAAGCTTTTTAATCTCAGCAGGCTGAAAGCAAAAAGTAAGGTAATTACAACCTCCGTTGTGGAACTTCAGTATGCTGATGATAATGTGGTCTCCGCACATTCAGAGGATGATCTCCAAACTATGCTAAATGCTTTTGCAGAAGCATACGAAAAACTTGGTCTCTCACTTAACATCAAAAAAACCAAAGTGCTTCATCAGCAAGTGCAAGCCAATCCTTTGGTGATGCCATCTATCCAGCTTGGCGGGACAATACTGGAAAATGTCGATCATTTTCTCTATCTTGGCAGCTATCTTTCTGTTACAGCTAACATCGACAGTGAAATCCAGCATCGTCTGAGCTCCGCAAGTGCCGCATTTTCTCGAATGAAACATAGAGTGTTCGAGGATCGGGATATTTGTAAGAAGACCAAAACACTGGTTTATGAAGCCATTGTATTACCAACTTTATTGTATGCCTGCGAAACATGGACTATCTATAAACGTCACTTCCACCTCCTTGAAAGGTTTCATCAACGTTGCCTCCGGAAAATCCTGCAAATTACTTGGGAAGATAGGCGAACAAATGTCAGTGTACTGGAAGAAGCAAAGACTACTAGCATTGAAAAAATGATCCTTCAACGCCAACTTCAGTGGACCGGTCATGTTGTTCGAATGCCTGACTGCCGTCTCCCAAAGCAGTTACTTTACTCCCAACTCAAGCATGGAAAGCGGAATATCGGTGGTCAATATAAGAGGTTTAAAGATGTTCATAAGGCAAATCTAAAAAAATGCAATATAAACATCGAAAACTGGGAAGCTCTGGCCCATGAACGATCTAAATGGAGGTTGGCCTTTCACAAAGGTTCCATGGACTTTGAAGAAGCCCGAGTGCAAGGTGAAAGGGAGAAACGTGCTAGGCGAAAAGCACGTCAAATGAATCCTTTACAGGACCATCTTCTATCTGGTAACCTGTGTCCTCACTGTGGGAAGCCGTGTGGATCTAGAATTGGCCTCCACAGTCACTTACGGACCCATCGCTAGAGTCCACACAATCTTCTTTAGAATTTCCTCCTTTTATCCCGGAAGACAATCTTACTCGGTCACGAGTGATCGCCTGATGATGATTATTTTGAAAGGCCAAAATACAAACATCTTGCCTGTGTTACAAAGAATGAAAATCATATAACAGATCCAAAAATATCCAGTTGAACTGATAAGGAATGATATATTTGGTTCCAATAATTAATAAAATGGTTCTGTTCCAAAGCAAGCTTTGTCAAGGCTATTAGCCTACCTTGTCTAAAATGACAAAGAGCAGTTAATTACACACCAGCATCATCTGGTAGAATGGCAGGAAAATCGGATAACTTTTAACATGTCCATCTATGTTGGTAGCAGTAGGCCGTTACACTGTTAGGTTTTGCAATCCTGCACAACCCACACAACTTGGCAACACTGCAAAACTTACCATGGGGGAGGGGATGCAAACACTCCTCATGTAGATAACTATTTATCCAAGGGTTGGATAGAATGGGTAGGGGTAGAACTTGCCCACCACCCTTAACAAGGGGTGGCCCAGCCACCACAAAGACATCTTGAAGAGGGAACAGCAAGGTCCCTTCTAAAGGCAACTCTATGGTTGTGAGAAAGGGGAGGGCATACAGTTCAAAACTTCTTCCCCAGCATCCTGTAGATATGTTCAAAAAGGGAAAGAAGATCCCCCTCCGCCCCCAATCCCACTTACTTGTAGCTTGGGGTGAGGGGAATGTTCCTTACCCGTCTCAGGGTCTGGAAGCTGCATTCAATTTGGGGTAAAAGGGGTTTGGACCAGATTGGAAAAAGCAGGCCTGGCCCACTCCTTATTCTGCCCTTGGTAATGGACAGTTATGGACAGGCAGGGGATGGCAGAAGAACAATTCTCCCACCTTTTCACCATCCTATCCATCACTGAGGCTATTGCTGTCGTAGCAGATAAAGCAAGGGTAGAATTTTTTATTTATAATACTTCTATAGCATTTAATATAATAAAATCTCTAAGTGGTTCACACTAAAATGCATATCTAATACAATATAAAAACAATATAAAATAATAATTTAAAAACATTACAGCAAAGGCAACAATAAAACAGAGCAGCGACACAGTCCATTACATAGTCCATTTTGCTGCTAAACTTAGTAACGTTCAAGTGCAGTTTGTTCCAAGAAGATCTGAAGTTCCTGTCACATTCATAATGAGTCCGTGGGAAGCCAGATGCAGTGCGTGTGTGTCAGCAGCCTGGTGTTCGGTCTCTTGTTTCTGTCATCTTTACTAACCAATTATAAAGCATTTTAGGGACTACATGACAGTTAGGTGGCACATTCAAATTGTTAATTCCTTTGTTTATTACTTTTGGCCACCACTTGATTATGTATCTAAGTTGCCCTAATCACAATTAATCAGAAGGGAGCATGTGGATAAAAGCTGGAAGAGACTGGAAGTGTTTGAACCTGCATTGTGGAGTCCCATTTGGTAAATTTTGTCCACTTACTATTTATTTTATTTTATTTTATTAAAAATTTTCAAACAATACATAAAACAACTAAATAACAAACATACAACTTATATAGTGCTCCCGTCACCATGGGACCATATAATACATTCTGTCTCTATAATCTATAATTATTCATTATTCCAAAAATTCAACATATCTTGACACGGCATACTCCCTTTCCCCTTATTTAACACAAAATCCAAAAATAAACCCCAAATATCCTTAAAATTATTTTTCTTTAATTGTCCCCTTTTGCATTTGATATTACAAGTTAACCATATCATTTAAAGCCATATCCCACACTTCTTTATACCAGTCAGTGATAGAGAAAACTTGCTGAACTTTCCATTTTCTTGCTATCATTAATCTACCTGCCGATAACAAATTTACAATTAATTCTTTAACATTTTGAGGACCATCCACCTTTTCAGTTATTGATAACAATGCTAATTTAGAACAAACTTCTAAATCAACACCAACAATTTCTGATATTTCTTCAAAAATCATTTTCCAAAAATCCATTACATTTTTACAACTCCACCACATATGAGCATACGTACCCAGCTCCTGACAGCCTCTCCAACACATTGGAGAACATTTATTATCTATTTTATTTATTCTCACCGGAGTCAGGTACCATCTCCAAATTAACTTATAGAAATTCTCTTTTACCCTTATTGACATATTTTTCAATATTCACCTATCCCATATCTTATTCCACTCTTCCTTTGCTATTTCCTCTTCAAACTCTATAATCCCAAACTATCTAAAGATTTTCCGCTTGCTCTTCTGATTTCTGCATCATTTTATAAATCATCTTTGTAATACCTCTAGCTGATACATTTCCTTCTATAAGTTCTCTAGACATAACCAACTGCTCAAATGCGGTGAATTCTCTTTCATGCTCTTGTCTCCTCTTCCATTAGTTTCTTCCCCCATTGAACTAATTGGATTAAATTTAACCACAAAATTCTTCCTGGTCCAACCCTTTCAATTATTTGCTGCCTTGTCTCCATTTTTTCCAGCCAGTCCATTAATCTTATTACCTTTTTCTCTCTATAAATTCGTTCTAAATCTAAATGTCTAATGTTCCCTGGAAAGTCATCCATTACTACCACTGGAGTAAGTGGTGATATACCTGGTATAAATATTTTCTTATTTCTATTCCAATTTTCTAACATATTTTTTAAAAAGGGATTTTCTAATCTTTTTATCATATTATATCCTTGTTTTGTAAATAAAAAACTCTCCACCCTATTTCCCAATTCATATTCTTCTATTTCCCACCACATAAAATCCTTCCTAGCAATAATATCCATAATATATCTAAGTTGATTTGCTATATAGTACCATTTTATATTTGGAAGACCAAGTCCCCCTACTTTTTGAGCTTTATACCACCTATTCTTAGTAATCCTCTTACTATTTTTTGGGCCACAGTTTCAAAGTATTTGGTGAGCCTCATATAGAGGCGAAGGAAGAGTTGGTGAAATCTCCTTTATTGAGGAGCCCGGTGATTTATTTATTTTTAAAGGAGACATACCAGGGTTTAAACCTTCTAGGCTGCCTGCCTCCTGGATGTCTTATCCACAAATCCCAGATGTCTAGGAGTGAGCTATGAATTAGGGAATGCATCCTGTAGATGTGGAGATGCATACTCTTTAAATGTTATTGCTTCACATTCAAGGACTAAGACTTGGGATCAAAACATTTTTTTTGTGATGGAGCCCTGGTTCAAATGAAGTTCTCGCACAGAGAAACCCTGTAGTGCAACAAACCATGCATTAAATAAACCATGGGTTAACATTATGTGCAAACCATGCCACTGTGTCACAGGCAGCTATGTGGTTCCTGTGCCAAAGGTTTGTGAACTCCATACATTTGAGAACATAACATTTTATTTTTCTTAAGCCTGCATTATGTGCCAAGAATGTGACTGCTCACCTATGAAATTGTGCCACCGGAGATGATGATACATTTCTTAAGGCTTGATCCTAGGTTGCAAGCCCGCTCTGCTCATAGCACTGGCTGTAAAAACTTTCAATGTAAAGGCAAGGGCAACACTTGTGTCTAGTGTCAATGGCTACAACCCATGATGGCTATATGCTCCAAGATCAGAAGCAGCAAGACTCTGAATACCAGTTTCTGGAAAGCAACAGAGAGAGAGCGAGAGAGAGCACCATTGCACTCATGTTTTGGATGTGAGCTCTCCATAGGCATCTGGTTGGCTACTGTGGGAAACAGGATGCTTGACTAGATATGCCTTTGTTCTGATCCAACAGGGCTCTTCTTAAGTCCTTGTGTCCTTAACTGGATATGAGAATCCAAGCTATCCCAGCAGCCACCAATCTATTGGAGAGACTTAGGAGCTGATCAATCAATTCTGACTTGTAGGCTGGGATGCAGCAGTTCAGAATAGTTTTGTCCAGTCTCCCTGGAGATGATTCTATTTCACTGCTAGTGAAGGTTGCCATTTGCTCTGCAGTAGTCATTGTATAGGACTGGTCTATTCTGTCCATGATGCAGGGGCCAACCTGTGGGAAACCCACAAGTAGGTCATGAGTGCAATAGCACTATCATATTCATATTTGCCAACTACTGGTCTGGTGTACATAGGCATCTGCCTCTGATACTGGAGGCAGCATATCGCCATTGTGACTAGCAGCCATTGGTAGCCTTCTCATTAATAGCCTAAAGGAGCAACTTCTGTATGATAAGCCACTGATAACCTTATGCAAACTCACAACCCAGTTAGCCTAAAGTATGGGGATTAAAATTGATTTAGCTCACATTGATTTCCAGCATTTTAAATCTAAATACATTGATGTAACTGTACTTTGGGTCAAGCTCAAGCCCACCCTTCGTTTTATTATTCACTTGGAGGCTCTCTCTAAAGAGAACAGCTGAAGGAAAACAACCCTCAAGTCAAAATAGTAATTTGAATCATGGATATTGCCCTTAGCCTCCATCTTCAGGTAATTTCAAGAACTTTTCTCCCATTGGGCCCTAATACTTTTGGAAAACCAAAGAAGCCTGCAGTTAGCAACATTTTTACAATATTGATTCCTGTTGTAAAGGTGCATTTTGTATACAAATTTATTTCCTATCTTGGATTCCCCCCCCCCCCTTATTCCAAAGTTCAGATTTGTTCTATACAGCAGTTACTTTATGGTGTAGGAAATATTGTATGTGAACCCCCAAATGAGTTTACCTTATCTAGATAGAACCTCTATGTTCAGATCCTTAACTAAATAGAACCTCTATGTTCAGATGCAGAATAGCATTTGAATAGCAGATACTGGGGACAAATCACAGGGAAGGGTTTATATCAGGCGTGAGCAACTCGTGCCCTTCCATATGTTTTGGCATACAGCTCCCATCAGCCCTCACCATTGGCTGTGCTAGCTAGGGCAGATAGGAGCTGCAGGACAAAACATCTGGTGGCAAAAACAGGAGGAGATAAGCATCCAATAACAATGCAAAAAAAGGGGGGGGAGAACAGCTTCTCAGAATGCAAATTCTTTATTATTTGTTTTTAGGTGGAGGAGCCCAACAGCATTTCGGCCTATGGTTTTTTTAAGGCCTTCCTCAGGGGGTTGTGAAAAGGTGTCTGCAGAATTCTTCAACAACTAGAATGTCTTTCACTGTTTATTACTAAAATATTTATTGTCATTGTCAAGGTTCCACCTGTACCAGGACCATAAAGATATTTTGCTTCTTTAAGAGCCCCTCCTGTATCAGGATGCCAATTCTCTGCCTTTTACTTTCTCTTCCCCAGTAATGTGGGATTAGGCTTTAGGCGTGGTTCAAAATACATTCCAAACAACTTGATGTTAACAATAACTGTTTACTTCAGTAAATTTTGGTATAGTAGATTCACAATAACTTAAGGTAATTACACAAATAGAGCTGTATACTTTCAAAAAGCAGGCATAATAGAAATAAAAGAAATAATAACACAGTTCTCTCTAACCTAGTTACTCTTTCACCTGTAACCTGAATAGAGATTGCTTCCCAGCCTAGCCCTGGCTGTTCTGCATTTTCCAGTGATATTCAGTCTCTGCTTCTCTGTCTGTCTCTGCTTCTTGGTGCCTGCAGCTTCTCTGCATCGGTGCCCACAGCTCCTCTCCTCCACACAGCTCCTCTCTCCCACCTCTGCTGCTTCTGCCTCCCCTTTATATACACTCTCACAACTTTAGGAGGCTACAATCAGGTGACCTCAAACTGGGAAAATGAAACTTAACTCTATTAGGGGGGGAAAGGAGACTTCTCTCAATGAGGGGGAAAAGGAAACTTTAACTCCATGAGGGGGAAAGGAAACTCACAAATGCCCCCCTCCCATCAGGAGATGTTTGGGCCTACAGGCGTCAACCTAACTCAAGCCTGTGTAGGCCTCAATCATTCACAGCCATTTGTAGCACATTTCCCATTTGGCAATTCCCCCTTTTTTATTTTGTCAAGAACTATGAAACTTGCCTGATAAACTCAGAGATCAAGCATCTGTTTGTAATATACAGCAGAATATTTACTAGTTGGAACAAAAACACCATCTAACAGGGATTATGAACAAAATGTATCGTTTAAAATTACTATATTTATATTTTGATCAAATTGCTATTTTGGCAGAAAAACTGGAAGGGAAATTATGAATAGTGACTCTCCAGATGGAGATAATTGGACAGTGGAGAATGGAATGCCTCCTGGAAGCATAATAAATTACGGAAACAGATTCAAAGCAATTTTGTATGGGTCACAAACACAATACTGTCTGAGTCAATGGGCAACAAACTCTGGGTCTGGGGTAGGGCGTCTTGGAGTAATCATCATCATCATCATCATCATCATCATCATCATCATCATCCCAGACCCATGATTCAATAATTCTGCACAAGGGAAACAGGCACCCAAACCTGCACATTAGTTTGGGAAGGCCAGCAAGATGTCACTCAAGTAATCAGCAGCCACTTGCCAATTAAGGGTTTCTGCAAATAGGCAGAAGAGAAAGAAGGGCATACTATATACTACAGTTTAAGTACCAGCTTCTTTGTAGATTCAAGGATGTAGAGGCAGCCCCCAAGTTACGTACGAGATCCGTTCTTAGGTCTGTCTGTAAGTCGAATTTGTATGTAAGTCAGAACAGGTACATGCAGTTCTTATTAAATGTCACTTAGTCAAACATTTGTCTTAGTATAGTATTTATTTTACCTTTCTGTGCATATAAAACACTTAAGAAACTCTCCCCCTCTGCCTGGCACTGCATCGGCGCCAGCCAGTAATGGAGGGATTCACTTAAGTGAAGAAGGTGCAAACTGGTATCCAGCAGTCCCCCCTACTGTAATAACAGCAGCAGCAGTGGCGTGTCCCCCTCCTCCTCTCGCCCACGCGCGCTCCCCCTCCGCCTGAAACTGCATCGGAGCCAGCCAGTGGCAGAGGGATTCTCACAAGAGAATGTGAGCACAAGCAGTGAGTGAGCAAGCAAGCGGTGGTCGCCTGCACTCTTTAGCTGCCCCCCCCTGCCGCTCGCGCTCTCCACACACTGTTTGTTGCTGTGGGGTCGGTTGGGTGTTGCCTAGTGGCCTCGGCTTTGCATGCCTATGGGGAAGTTGCCCTTAAAAAGTGGGCGGGCAGCCATCGCGGCAGTCGCCGCCGCAAGCAGCTCAGGTGGACCCGCCGCCGCAAGCAGCTCAGGTGGACCCACCCCCTCAGCCCCCTCCCCTGCCTGCCTTTTCGTTTGCTCCCTTCTTCACCTCCTTTCCGTCCCTCAGGCAGAGAATCTGCCCGCTGCAGGGCTGCTCACTCCTGCCTGCTCCTTCCCTTCCTCTCATCTTCCTCTTCCTCCCATTCCTTCCTTCCTCTCTCTCCCTCTTGCCTGCCTGTCAAGTCCCGGCTTCCTCCCCCTACCCCCTCCAACCCGCAAGGTGCAAGCATTACGGTAAGGGAAGGCGAGCGGGGCCTGGGAAGAAGGGGGGGGGCGTTATGGCGGTCTGTTCGTAAGTATGCGTCATCCATAAGTCAGACGTTTGCAACTTGGGGACTGCCTGTATATATGTTCCCATATCCTTCCTGAGCTGGATACTGATTAAACCTGATTCTCCCTCAAATAAGGAGCCCCCTTTGCTATTTGAGTAATGATCACATACATCTGAGTGGCTAGTGCCCATGACATTATTCATAAGGAGGAGAACATTTTTGCCACAAAATATTCTCAAAGCCCTCATGAAGCTACACTTACAGGATTCTTTCAGGGACACCATGACAGTGAAATACTGCAGATATACTCTCCCTGTGGACCTGCCTCAGCCAACAAACAATTCCACCCAGAATCATCGTCTCCACGACCTCTCCTTGAAGAAATGCTCAGATGATGGTAGGAACACCTAGAACTTCTATGCTAGGCTCTTTTGTCTTTCACAGTCAGTAGGCCTGTGCCCTAACCAGATCAGGCACCTCCCATCCTATAGGACCTGGAAAAGTGACTCACAATTCTATTGAGGAAATGTTAGTTACTGCCAAGAACTTATGTTATGATATTGATTATATATATATATATATATATATATATATATATGGTATTTTATGTATTTGTGTTCAGACTTTGTGTAATATGTTTTGACCAACATCTTAAGCAGAATTTAAATAAATAAATGGCCTAACACAGAACCATTTGATGGTCTATAAAAGAGGCTGAAGTGCACTTTGAATACTTGTATTCACTTATTTTCACAAATAAATCCCATTTCCTTATCAATGCAGAAACTTGTGGTTGTCCACTTAGTATGCCTATCAGCCATTAACATTTGTGGATGACACCGGCTGGCCTAGCACACCGTTCACGGTGTTGTCCAAGAAGTTGGGTCTTGTAGGTACTCCATGCTTGTTGTACAATGTAGCTCTCCTGGATCATGCTCTCTGTGGGGTAGCTGCTCAGCATCTCTAGTGCTATCTGCCTGGATTTCGCAGGTGCTTCCTCCAGAAAAAGTCTTTTGGGAATAAATATGCACTCTGCACCTTCACTGATCTGTAGAAGGGGGAAAATAACCATGTAGAATTTATAAGTTTGCACTGCTTTCTAAATAATACAAATAAACCATATTTGTATTGCCATGACCTGAAAAACCAGAAAATGTATATGTGGAGAAAAAGCGTCAGAGTTTTCTGCATCTCACACACACACACACACACACACACACACACACACCTCCTCACGTGTAAACAAGTATAATCCCTGCTGGGGGCTGGGAAATGCAAAATGTACATAGTTCCTCTGATGGCCCCTGACACCTCAGAGGCCCCCATGTCTTTGATGTCTCTGTGCCCAAGTATTCGCATGCACAGGCCTGTGGCTTATGCTGGCTCAGCTTGTCTGAGCGTGGAAAGCTAAGCAGGGTCAGGCCTGGTTATTACTTGGATGGGAGACCCCTCCTCTAGTTTCCTGCATTGAGCAGGGGGTTGGACTCAGATAGCCTTGTAGGCTCCTTCCAACTCTATGATCTATGAAATCTATGAAATGCGGCCCAAGCATTCTAGTCATACTCCAGGAGCCACCTCTCCCCTGCCTGGCCAGATGAAGTTCATCCTGATTGGCTGAGGACAGCTGGGCTACTGAAAGGAGGGGTGTGGGGGAAGAATCTATACTGCCTGCTGTGGCATTTGGGTTTGGTTGTGGTCTGCACGTGAAGAAGCGCGGGGTAGGGCTTTTGCTGAGGCAGCCCTGAAGAGGACCAGCCCCCAGGTAAAGAGAGTGCCTGGGTAGTTATGTAGTAAAGGAACTAGCTTTGTTATTTTGTAGCTCTACTGCATATACCAAAGTGTCTCCCCACCTTTCTCCCTCTTCCCTCATTCCTCACCTTTTGTTGTAATCTGTTTACCTTAAATAAACTTTCCTGGTTTTACCCCACACGTGTGTGTGTGGTTCCTCTGTGGTACAGTGCTAAATCCAGTGTATAGACCCAGGGCAAGGCCCTGAGAGAATCAGGTCAAGACGGCAGAGCTAAGGCTGGCAGTTTTGCACCTTTGATCTCTGGTCTTGAGTAAAGAGTAAAGGACTGGTTGGCAGTCCTTTCACAGTATATTCTAATCTGTATACATACATGCATGCCAAAATAATGAGGCATATTTAAATTTAGTTTACAATGACAACATGGAAGGGATTTTTAATCAAATAGATGAATAGTAAACTTATCCAAACCTAACATCATTTATCAAGGAAATGGTTGTTTTAGGGGACAATCAAGGGCCTATGCAGCAGAAGAAATGTTATTGGCTAGGAACTGGCCACAGGATCATACCCTCTCTCTAGCCCCATCACTCTTGTGAATTCTCCTTACTGCTCTGCTCTATGGTTAAAGGTTATGTCGGAACCAGTCTTAACCATAGATGGCACTAACCAGGGTTTTCTTTTAAGCAGGGATTTTAATCCATCTTTAAACCCTGATTTTGAATCTTGGTTAACAGCAAACCCGGGTTAACATTAACATCCATACACGCCTTCAAACATTATCAGTTTTACTGCTACAGTAATATCTTGGATTGCAAGCATAATTCATTCCGGAACCATGCTTGTAATCCAAAAGACTCTTATATCAAAGCGAGTCTCTGGCGGGCGTGAGCGGGGCTGATTACATCCCTACGACTTTTCTTGCAAGACCTTGCTCGTTTATCGAGTAAAAAAAAATTTAAATTTTTTGCTTGTCTTGCAAAACACTCTCAGACCAAGTTACTTGCAATCCAAGGTATTACTGTATCTCTTGAATATTGCTAATATTTTTAATATCTTAATTTTTGACATTTTCATTGTCTGTATTATTGTGTTGGTTCTTATCTTGTACTGTTGTTTTGGGTTTTATGATTGTAAACCATTCCAAGGGCATTTGTCACTTGGGCGGTATATATATCTAATAAATAAATAAACAAATTCATGTATGAACCAACCCTAAGCATAATTCAGGTGCTCTAATTTAACTGATTTGTACATTGGACTGTTAAATACACGTGTGATAATACACTGAGTTTCTGAAGCAAGCGAAATTTTAGATGTCAAATGTTATGGGAGCAGATATAAAAGTATTTTACCTTTCCTTCTCAAAGTTTATGCCTTTCTACTGACATATTCTTTCTAGTTTGCTATTTCACAATGTGTTATAGTAATGCACTGGCTAGAGTTCGAAGCACAGCTACTCAGCAATATGGGACTATAAAAATATTTCATTAAGGAATGCACGTAAGTGTCCTTTGGATTGAAGCTTTGGTATGTTCTGCCTTGTTTGAATGTACTGCACAGTTTTTAAGTGAATAAGGAAAGACACAACTGTGGTGGCACTTAAGCTTATAGTCTCGAGACAGTAACACACTTCCTGTATTATATTCTTCAGTACATTGCTTGCTCATCATTAGTTTCTTAAATTCATGAGACTCTGGAAGAACAGTTCTATGATGAACACCATGTAGATTTTCTTGGAAAGGACAAATGTGTAATCAGTCAAATGTAAAGGCAACACGAACATTTTAGAACCAAGGAGTGCAAAACAAAGCAATAAGACATCAAAAGGGAAAGTTTATCATTTTTAGAATAAACACTGCCACCACAAAAATAATTTAATTTAAGAAGAACCTGGACATCTGCTGTGAGCTAGCAAGAAATGATCCAGCCTGATAGCGTAGACCAAGAAATCCTCTCTATAAGCATGCATTTATTATCCTGGTCAGCAACTAGGTTTGCCAGCGGACTACTTTGAGAAGGAAATGGGGAAAGGCCAGGGCCCCAACTCCCAAGAGAGTTTGCTATAGGTTGGAAAATGGGGGTGGGGGAGCACCACTCAGAGGTGACCCGTAATCCATTATTACAATATATAAAATGTTCTTGTTTGCATTTTATCTTCAAGTGTCAGTCTGGGCACCTAGAAAGGCTCTCTGAGGGTGCCGCTCAGCAGCAGCCAGTGCTGTGCTTTCCCTTTGAGAGTTTAAGAGAAGCTACCTCAACAAATGGTTTATATAGTAATACCTTGGATTGCAAGTAACTTGGTCTGAGAGCATTTTGCAAGACAAGCAAAAAAAATTTAAAATTTTTGACTTGATAAACAAGCAAGGTCTTGCAAGACAAGTAGTGTAGGGATGTAACCGCTCACCTCGAGCAGGCCGTAATCGGCCCCGCTCACGCCCACCAGCAGAGACTCGCTTTGATATAAGAGTGTTTTGGATTACAAGCACGGTTCCAGAACAAATTATGCTTGCAATCCAAGGTATTACTGTATGTCTATCACTGTGTTTGCTTAATAGCTTCACTAATTCCTACAAAGTTTTGGTAAGGGCAGCATTCTCCTGCCAATCAACTGAGTAGTATGCACCCACTCCTTTTATAGCTTCCAAAGTCAGTTCAGCCCCATTGCAGGGGCATGGTAGTTTACTTAGGACAAAGATACTGGTAACATACAGTTGCGTGTTCTACTAGCCTGATGGTGGTTTATCCACTCCAACTGACTTTGGGGGAGCAGGTGATTTGCATCAGAGAAATATTTTTATTTATTTATTTATTTATTTATTTATATTTCTACCCCGCCTTTTTTCCTGCAAGGAACCCAAGGCGGCTTACATAATCCTCTTCCTCCTCTCCATTTTATCCTCACAACAACCCTGTGAGGTAGGTTAGGCTGAGAGGCAGTGACTGGCCCAAAGTCACCCAGTGAATTTCATGGCTGAGTGGGGACTAGAACCTGGATCTCCTGAGTCCCAGTCCAACACTCTCACCACTACGCCACCACGCTGGCGTAGTGAGAGGGTACTTAACCCCCTGCTTTTCTTAGAAAACATCCCTCCTCCAGCCACCTTTATCCCTACTGTGGTGCCAGATTGCAAACACAGGTCTGGAAAGGGGCATTTAAAACAGCAATGGAAAGGGCCATCAGGCTATAGTTACTTGCAGGGTTGGCATGGTTGGGCACCCGCCATGTGCTCACGTTCCAGCATGGGCCCATTGACAAGAGCCCCCTGGGCCTGTTCCTCCTCTTCATCATTGCAACCTGTTTGTTCACCCTGCTTCTGCTCTGACCCAGAGACAACATGTTGTAAGCTGGACACTAACAGTGGTCCTTGATATTTAGGTTTGGTCCAACCGGACTTCGGAAGCCAGAGAAGACAGAGGCGAGACTTTGGTTCCAAATCTTTATTGAGTGCACTCAAGGCAATTCTCCGCAGGCCAGGCACACAGGACTGACCAGATAGGAAGAGCCCCGCCCCGCCTGGGCAAGGATTAGATAAGCAAAATACTTCTCTCTACTGCGCTTGCGTGTTACTGGGCAAGCCTTACTTGGCCGTTTTACTACAACCTGATTGGGGCTTCTGTCTGTCGCTAGCCCCTGTATCTGCCTTGGGTGTCGGGGGCTTTCCAGCCTCCGGACATCGGCGCCATTTCGAAGTGTTTATGGCGCAGTTTAATATTTCTACAACAAACAGTGGTGGTGAGAAGGGGAGCAGTAGATGCCACTGCCTGTTTGCTCACTGGCTCCCTGCCTGGCAAGTAAGCAAGAGGAAGCAATGGTGAAGAAGAGGAGCAGCAGCCGCAGCACCAGCTGGCAACAATACTGGTAAGAAAGTAGAGTCACCGAACAATGGGGCCCAGTGAGGGTGTCTTCTCCAAGGGCACCCCAAAACCTAGAGCCAGCACTGGTTACTTGCATTTATATGTAATATGAAGTCTGGCCCTTTGAGATCTGTGAAGTCTCCAGCTGAACACAATATTGGGAGCAGGGAGATGGGGGAAGAAAACCTTTGCCTGCCATTTTTCATATTTTGTTGCATTTTCCCCCCAGGCATTTACTTATTATTACATTTATATCCCACCTTTTCTCCACTTGCGAGGAACCCAAGGCAGCTCACATGGTCCTCCTCCTCTCCATTTTATCCTCAAAACAACCCTGTGAGTTGGTTAGGCTGAGAGCCAGTGACTGGCCCAAAGTCACCCAGTGAACTCCATGCCCAAGTGGGGACTAGAAGTTCAGTAAGTTCACATTACTTACATCCCCGGCCCCTCATTTTCCTGGACAGATAAATTTTCTCAATTTGAGCATGTGACAGCTGGTTCCCGGCTCCAATATTAAAATTATTTTAATAACCTCAGTAAGGCATATGAAGAAAAAAATCCTTTCCATTATTCAAAATAATTTCTTACCAAGCTGAGTTGAAGGGCACATGATTTATTCATTTTCTCTTCCAGTCCCTATAACAGCAAACATGGTTTAAGAAGAGGAATGTGTTAATGCTAAAAACAACGTCTTCACTTTTACCATGTAAATAATCTCTCCAAGGGTTGTGGTACCGAAACTGACCAGCCTGTCCCTCTAGAACAGCCTTCCGCAACCTGGTGCCTTCCAGATATTTTAGACTAGAACTCCCATCATCCCTGACCATTGGCCATGCTGGCTGGGGCAGATGGAAGCTATAACATCTGGAGGGCACCAGGTTGAGAAAGTCTGCTTGAGAAAGAGCAACACATTTGTCTTTTGAATATTCGAGCTGCAGCGGGGCAGGGGGCATTGTAGCTTGTTGTTATGTGCAAACCAGCAAGGGTGAGTTGTTGGGATGGTTGACAAGCCACCCTGAACCCATAGGCTGTTTTAGGGTTACAGGTGGTTTGTCAACCACCCAACAATCCATCCTTGCCAGGTTCACATGTAACAAGCCTGCCACGATTTGAATATTCAAAATAGTGGCCATCACCACAAGAAACCCAGCTGGAAATTCACCTATGGTGGCTTCTCATTATGTGCGAACTGGGCCTCTCTCTAGGAGGTTAAGTTACCAGATCCTGCTTTGGGTACAGGGTGTTTTAACTCACAGAGAGGAACGCTTTTGAGGCTGTGGCATTGTGTATGACCAAGCCCCAGGCCAAACTTAGCTTATACTGTCTGTCTGGTGGAGGAAATGGAGCCTCATAATGTTAATGCAGGGATAATGGAACCAATTGAAGGGGAGAACTGCTGACCAGGTGTGATGGTGCTTAAACCTTCCCTTATCTGCAAATTCTGCATTGCCGGAAACACCCTGTGCCATTTTCAGCTGGTCACTGAGACTGGGAATATCAGCATATGTGGGAAGGATTAGGCACTGCTGCATGCAGAGTCTTCCCTATGAATCCACCTCCCTCTTGTATTCAGGTTACCTTGGAAGATATGGTTTTGGAAACATACATTTATTGAGGCAATGTGTAGTTTTTGCCCAAGTTCTCTGTGGAAGTTCATACGAATGCAGCAGAAGCTCCATGCTAAACACTTATTTTCTGCTACAGCAAATCTTCGAACTTGGCTGACTGGAGCAATTTTTAAAATACATATGCTGTTTCCATCTCAGCAGGCTTGTTCATCTCTGATACTCACAAAAATATCACCTTGTTCAAGAGTCCTAATCTTCAGGAACCGGGGAGCTAATGAAGCTACCTGTGGTGAAAAGAAATATGTGACAAATGAAGCAATGGGCTAACAATTTACTTAGATTAATGATGCAAATGCCAAGTTAGGGAGAGTTAACAACTGCAGGCTTTGCTTTGGGGCAATCTACACCTGAGGTTTATTCCAGTACTGGATCGCCTCTGACTTGCCAGGCACACAATGCTCTCCCTTTCCTGTTCCAGTTGCGTTTCTCTTGCGTCCATCCTTGTTCGCCTTTTCTTCTGTAATTTCTTGGACTACTTTTATTACAACTTTTCTTGTTATTGCGATTCACTATCGCTAGTACATGGCTATGTGTGTGCTCACTGGGCGCTGTCATTGCCTGTGTTAGCCAATTGTTTTCGAGGGGCAGGGAACATTAGGTGTTTGTCTCGGGAAGAGGAAGTGTCCTATCAGGGGGCTTTGCAAAACAACAACTCTTGCTTTCCCGCCTGCCTCCTTTCCTGCCCCTCATGGCTTCTCTGAGTAATTGTTCTCCCCTCCCCTTTGTAAAAATAAAATTTGGAATGCCCCTTGGCTCAAAGAACAACTAGCTGAAAAGGAGCCAAAATGCATGTCTACTCAGAAGTAAATCACATTATCTTCAATGGCCTTACTCTGAAATAAATCACGTTGATTTCAATGGCCTTGCCTTTGCTTTTGGGTGAATGGGAATGGGGGTACTGATCCTGCTGGCTTCACCCCATGGGAGGTGGGAGGACAGCAGCAGCAGCACAGCCTCTCCTTCTCCATGATTTTTTTGTGAAGGGGCAGGAGGAACTGTCAATTTATTTATTTTTTAAAACTCCTTTGCTCATTCACTCTTTCGCACATGCACACAGATGAACAAAAAAACCCCACCCAAACCCCTTTTTCTTAAGGGGCCATTTCCCTTGCACACATCACCATTCAAATTCCTCCTACTTCTCTTGCAATTGAATGTGTGTGTGACACAACATCATGTTTTTCAACACGCTGTATTCATTAGCATGTTTCCCAACAGTGGTGAATGCGTTTTGCATCAATATTGTGACAGAGCAGCCTGACTGATGAATAAAAGGGTCTCTATTGTAGATTTGCCTTTTCACTAAATTGAGGGAGAAGAAGGAAAAATCACTGTAGCTAGCTAGCATAACAGAATACACTAGAGGAAAAATGTGATAATTTATTTTAGTTACCATAATAAGTAAGGAAATGCCTTAGGCAGAAAAGAGTCTCAAACTTAAATATCAGCGGGAGGGGGGCCGGGTAGCCAGATTTATAGCATGTGTTCTCTGTGCTAAATCCCCCCCACACACACCTTTCTAATTCTGTGCCAAACCAATCTAACATCTACATATGAAAAGCTGAATTATGCAACCTGTAAAAATTCAAGTTAAATACATTTAGGTTGCAATCCTATACACACTTACCTTGGAATAAATTCCACTGCAGTCAATGGCCAGGTTGCCACAACACTTTAAGCCCACAGAGGCTCTGAAGCTTCTGTGGGCTTAAAGGTGCCCCAGGCCCTGGCTGTGCCGGAACAAGGCACCGACTGGAGGCACCGACTCTCCCTTCTTCTTCCCTCGGTTCTCCCATAGGTATCCCAGGGGACATCGCGGGAGCACTGAGGGGAGAGGAGTGGGGATGACAGCTGGCAAAAAGTGCCCAAGCAGCACTTTTCTCCAGCTGTCAGAGGCTCCCCTCGTCCCTTCCCGTTGCTCCGTGGTGCTGCTGTTGGGCAATGGGGATGGGAACACAAGCCATCTAGGCTGGGCTTGGAAGGCCAGAACAAGCCAGCTTGTCCCTTCCTGTTGCCCGGCGGAGCTGCGCTCGACTAAGCAGTGCTGCTGGGGAAGGGGGCTGTCTTCCCTCATGGCCTCCTCCTCCCAGGGAGAACATGGGGGAAAGTGCCTCCTTTCCCTCTCGCTGGGCAGTACAATCATGAGAAGGTCATGCTGCCCGGTGGGGTTGGGGGTGGGGGGTGGGAAGCTGCTTTTCCTCATGGCCTCCTCCTCCCAGGGAGACCATGGGGGAAAGTCCCTCCTTTCCCTCCCGTTGGGCAGCACGATCGCCTTGCAATCAGGCTGCCCGGGGGTGGTGGAAAGAGGGGCTTTCTCCCCTGGCTTGCCCCCCCACTCTTGCTTGGTGTGGTGCCGACGGGTGCCCCGCCAAGCAAGGGGGAGGGAAACAGCAGGCAGAGCTGGCAGGGAACAGGCCCGAGCTTCAGCTGAAGCTCGCTCCTCTTTCCCGCCGGCTCCGCCTGCCATTTTGGGCCATCGGAGAACAAGAAGGAACTTCAGCCAGTGGCAGAAACTCCCTCCTGTTCCCTCCCGCCCCTGCCGCGATGCTCCCTGCAAGGGCGGGTTAAACCCACCCTTCCTAGGGAGTGTGGTGGTGTTGGCATCTGCCACGCACCCTCTTCCCACTTGGGAAGGGGGCATGTGGCAGACCCCAGCACAGCGCTCCCTGGCAAGGGTGGGTTAAACCCACTGTTACTGGGGAACGCCGTGTCGGTGTCAGTGAGGGGGATTGGCCGCACGCTGTCAAGACTGTGCATGGCCATTCCTGCTTGCGATGTGGCTTCAGTGGCTGCCACATCTCTCTTCCCACTTCCCACTTGGGAAGAGGGCGTGCAGCAGACACACACACCCCGCCGAGCCCCAAGTGGGTTTCAGCGAGGAGGAGGTGCTATGTAGTGGCGGCACCAGTGTTTGCCTTGTGCCCCCTTCCCACTTGGGAAGGGAGCATGTGGCAGACACCAGTGCTGGTGTCCCCGAGTGGGGCTTGAGGAGAAGGAGGCGCATGGTGGCGGCAGACCCCAGCAGCTTCCCCGCACACTCCTGCTGATGCAGGACATTGGCAGGAGCGCATGGGGAAGCCGATGACAGCTGCGCCAAGTGCCGCTTGGGCATTTGGCCGGCTGTCATCAGCCAGAGCGGCAGCCCTTATTTGCCGCTCTTGTCAAGGGGCTCTATAGCCATCTATATAGCCATTGGCCATGGCTTAGCATGTTGTCCCGGTTTGGATGACATGTTAAGCTTGCTAGGGTTTCCTAAACCCTAGAATAAACCATGGCTACTCGGGGTGGTTTAGAAGCCACTCCCAGGTCACTTCTAAATCATCCCCCTGTGATCACACGACATGTTAAGCCACAGTAGGTTTATTCCTAGAGTGGCTTAACGTGTCATGCAAACCCAGTCAATGGGACTTACTTCTGAATACACATGTATAGCATTGCACTGTGATATAATTATTTTGCATAATTTATTCTCTTTGTTCTTGCCATGAGGAGGAGGCAAGAGACTACTTAGGTCTCTAAAACCCCACTCCTGATTATGAGAAATCTTTTTTTTCAGCCACTTCTTTGACTTTTGATATTCACCAGGTGCTACACAGTCCTTATTAAGGATGGCTTTCTTAGCTTTAGGAAAGTGTCCATATCTTTTATCAACATTACTGCTGTATTCAGTTAACAAGACATTAATGAGTGCTGCAGAGTAATACGTTAGTTCAGGAGCTGGTTTATTTCTGTTTTTTGTAATATACATATAATAAAAATTAGTATGGCTTCAATTAAAAGCATGCCACTGTTAATTTTATAGCATGTAATACTGGAAACGGAACACCTGGATAAGTATGTCAGAAGAAAAATGGAACTACCACCTTTACATACTTCATATGATCATATATTACATATTTTCCACTGACACGTTTCTTTTCTTTTTTTAAGATTCTGACTTTGGACAGCAGACATCATGATATGTTCTCAAATGTATCGACGACAAATACATTTGGTAAATATTGATTCTAACTATTTAGAACAGGGTCTTGTAGTTTTGTATATTTTAAAATAACACTGCCTTCTTCTAATTGTTGAATGAAGCAGTCCTCATTTTTAAGAATCAGATCTCTAGGCTGTATCCCAGTGAAGTCAGTGGCCACACAGTGGGAGTATACTTGCACAGACTGTTATAAGAAATATGTGTGACTATGCTCCAGCAGAAAGGGGGTAATACTTTTCTTCAGCAGCTCCATCCTCCCCCATCTTTTTAAAACTGGAACATGGCAGGAAGGGGAAATTAAATAGCAGCAATTCAATTATCTCTTGAGCCAGCAATTGGCATGGACCAGGATCCTGAACCCTTGTCCTCAGAAGAGCTCTGAGTTTTCAGAGAGAGGACTCAGTTACAGAAAGGGGTCATGAGGTTCCACCACCAGGGGTCACATTGCCATCCTCTGACTCCAGCCATGAATACACCAGCATGCCTCAGCCACGCCCACATCATTGTAGCCCCAGGCTGCTAAAACAAACCAGATCCCTTTAAGAGAAAAGGCCTTAGTCAGTCAGTGTGGAGTCAGGGCTAACCAGCCTAAAGGAAGCCAAACACCTACTTAAGGCTCAGTCATGATTTGCTGCTTGTGGAAGCAACATACAAACAAGTTTGTCTGGCTTCCAGCCCCAGCATCAACTGAAAATCTCCATGGTACTGTCCTCTTCCTGCCTTCCTGGGAAAACTGACTTGCCAAAACCCATGCACAAACCCCATCCATAGTGGAATCCTTTAAACAATGTCCAATGAATGATGCTCAGCCCTCCCCATGACAGAGGCAGAATAGAACAGCAATGCTCCTACTAAACATCCAAAACATGATTGCCCCCTACCAATACGTACACTGCTTCAAAAACTGTTTAATATTTTTTCAAGGACAGAGATGCTTGAATGAGGAGCAAAGATATATATTCAGGGCCAGTGCCACCATTAGGCCAACTAGGCAGCTGCCTAGGGCTCAGGGCTAAAGGGGGCGCCAGAAATAGGGAGGGAGGGCTCAAGTGGGAAGGGGGGGCGCTAAATATCTGATCTTGCCTAGGGCACCAAACTGCCTTGCACCAGCCCTGTATATATTGCATCAGCACACTGGCTGAAGAGGTTTTATAAATAAACTAGCAAAAACAAACAAAAATAATAACCCCAAACAAATATAATTTCAATTTAGACTTAGGCCGATTGGATTGGAACCAAAGTTTCAATGAGCCACTTGTGGGATGATACCATTGCTGGAAAGCAAAGGAGGTTATTTTTGCTCCTGCCAGACTGTTGATGGGGCCCACTTTTCAGAACAAATACTAGTCTGTTTCAAAGCACAATTGTGGGTGATCACCTTTAAGTCCTAAATGGCTTGGGGCGAGGCTATTTGGAGGACTGCTTTCTCCCACATGATCCAGCCTGTTCACTTAGGTCATCTTCAGAGGCCCTATTTCACATTCCAACACCACTGGTATGTGATTGGTGAGAATACAGGATGGGGCCTTTTTGGATGTGGCATCTGGATTATGGAACTCATTGCCCCAGAAGGCTCATCATATCCCTGCCCTGAAGATGTTTTTGGTGTCTGCTGAATATTTCTTTATTTCACCATGCTTATGGGTTTGAATGACTACTCCCCTGTGGTAATTTCTCTGCAGTCTCTGCTTTTCATTAATGTCATGTTTTATTTATTGGTTTTAGTTTGTTTTACTTTTGATTATTGCTACATGGTTAGGGGGTCCCATTTGAGACTGAAAGGCAGTACAGTTTTAAAAATAAAATATATTATTGATTTATGGCATAAAAAATAATGAACTTACCTTGTGCTGTATTTCTCTCTCTCTCAGGCATCACATATGTGCACGCACGCACACACGCACACACACACAAAAGAAATAAAACCAATAGTTGTCCTACCTGTGCCCCTGTTTTTCAGACTTGTATCTATGTATTTTCCATGTAGCTGAAGATGCATAAAGATGCAGCAAATCATTATAATAAAAATAACTTTTATAAACGTTTTAATATTAAAAATACTTTAAAATGTACATTTTTGAAGCTAACAATTATATCATTTGTCATTTAAAAAAATATTTTGCTTTTACTTTAAAAAAACAAACAACTAAGCCTAAATGAATAATTTGCTTGTGACATGTAATGTGCAGGAATCAGTCTGATTATGTTTGCAGAGCTTGGTTTAATTATGTTTTAATTAAAAAGACAAGATAAAATCAAGCAGGAAACAGAGTTGGCTCATTCAAGTTGCATTACCGTGCCAATTAGGGCAATACATGTAGAATTGGCTTCCCGTTCTTTAATGGGGGATTCTGGCCTCAAAGTCATCATTCATAATATATATTCTCATGTCTCTGTGCATGATTTTGAAGTGCACTATTAGTTCTTATAGTAATTTGTTTATGATTTCAAGTTCTAGACTGAAACACATCTCCTAAGTAGGCATGCCCAAATGACTCCAGGGACTGCTACAACAAACATTTATCCTCCCATCCTTACTTCCGCAGAATGTTCCTACACTAGAAAACATTTTCTGATTTGACAACTAGCGTATTAAATGCAAACATTTATGATGCAACTGTATCTGTATTTAGAAGCAAGTCCTAGAAACTTCAATAGTACACATATCTGCATAGGAGGTACATGCTGAGGAAAGCGTCCAAAGTGCAGCTGTTCCATGTTCACAAAATACTATAGTTGGCACAGAATAAGAAGAGTAGTTTTGGCAAGTGCCTAAGAAGTTAAAGCAGGAGTGTTGACCTCTTTCAGCCAGCAGGCCAGATTCCATTTCAGAGAAACTCTCCAGGGCCACATCCCAGTGTTGAGCAGGACCAAAAATAAAGTCTCTTTTAGCTTAAAGCTCTTACTGCCAGTAAGTAAGCCTTAGGAGAGGCATTTCAATCTTTTAGAATGAGGGAAAAAATGGCACAAAAGCCAGGAAACCACCAAATGATCAGCAGTCAGGGGAAAGGAGGTGGGGCTACCTGAGGAACCCAGAAACCCAGACTGGGACCCCAGGCAGGCTGGATTCAGTCTCCATGCCTAAGGTTCTGCAAAGGAAAGGACACACCAAGATAAAAATGCATCATAAATGCATTTGGGTTTTAAAAATCTTACACACACACACACACACACACAGTTTTTGTTTCAAGCCATATAATATAGGCAGTCAGTGGCCCACGGAGGACACCTCTCTCATAGTTCCCACTAGCAAATTGGCAGCAGAAATTTGTAACCAGATGATCACTTCTCAATCCTTACACTTATCTGTATTATTTTAGTACCGTAATTGTTAAAGCTGTGGTTTTCAAAATACTGGTGCCTGTTACTCTTTTCATGGTGTACTGAAAATGAATACGGTAAGCATACACAAACATTGCCAATAAAGTATGCTGAAGTATCTAGTGTGGGAGATACTTATTTTCCAAAAGTCAGCCAGTGAAATCCATCTTCAATTTTTGGAATGACACTGGGAAAATTTTGATTAAGGAGATTAGAGCAATCACCATCCTGGGGGCTAATTGTCTTTGGATCCAGCTTTGCCACCTCCATGCAACGGCCCTACAAGAATACAGAGATGTTTGCATTAATTTGCTTTGTTTCCTTAACTTTAACCATTATTTCCCTTTATTAGCTGAATCACAACTTTGACACTTGGGGCATGGTCCAAAGTTAAGCCCTTTTTCTGTTCCATTGGCTTCAATGGAATAAAAAGAACCCTAAAATCAACTAAACTAAAAATGCTGAACTTTGGTAGCATCATGCTCTTGGTATTTTTATAAAATGAGGAAGAATTTCACACTGTACATTAAAGAGTTTTTGCTGGTAGAATTAAACTGTGCCATCTATTTTATTGCCATATTGTGCAGCTCTGGTCTACCAATTCACATTTCCAAAATCACAAGACACATCCATGGTTCACTGCAGGGGTGGGAAAACCTGTGGCCCTCCAGATGTTGTGGGACAACAACTCCCATCATCCCCACTATTGGCCAGGCTGGCTGGGACTGATGGGAGTTGGAGTCCAACATTAGAGGGCCACAGGTTCCCCAGCACCCGTCAGACACCTCACACTAAAAGAAAAGCACCAAACGAACACCAAGTGTGCCTTCCTCCTTGCTTACACCCAGAATCAGTGGTGGTTCTCCATAGGAGTCAGTAGCTCTTATCTATCGTACAGTGACAATGCATTTATAAATCTGACTTAATTCAGTAACAAAGTTATCTGTTGATTCCTCCCACCTTATCAAACTTGTGCTGCCAAAATTAGTACCTCTCAAACGTTTCTTTCCTAGGTTCACATTAATCATAGGGTGGTCATGTGTCCTACTTTAAAGAGGACAGTCCTCTATTTGAAGGTATCCACTCTGTTTGATGGTCTGTCCAGTCCAAGTCTGGTTTAAAGTTAAAAAATTTTTTTTTAAAAAAAGTGTAAGGGAAAAGCAGGAACCTTGATATTGCTCATCGACAACTGGCACCTCGTCAGCAGACTGTATTTCTATTTAAATTATAGTAATTATTTCAAAATATGCATCTATACATATAAATTAGCAAATATTATACAAATCTGTCCTCTTTGCCCTCTTTTTTTTAGTGATGTTCTCTTTTATGATGATGTGTAAGTGGCCACCCTATCCTTGAATGCTTTTAAATTTCTGCAGGGTTTTTGCATGCTTATGCTGTTATAAATTTCCATTCCAGTGCCCTATCCCCAATGCAATGAAAGCATAATGGCATTTTTTAAATCTTCAGGCTGAGTGTTTGTTTTGGTAACTTTTAAGTACAGCTGAATCTTCTGCTCCCAGCTTTTCCAGTTTTCACCAAGATTGCTTGTTAAGCACAACTCAGCTGGTGAAATCAGGGTTGGCATCAAAGGTAGGCATAATTGGGCACCTGCCAAGTCTTAATTTTTCCCCATTTTCTAATTACACATCTATCAGCTTTCCAACTGCACAGTTTTTTCCAACTGCACATTTTGTGTCCAACTGCTTTATAAAAAATTCCCTGCCATAAATGCCAAAATAAAAAGATGTAAGAAGTGGTGGTAGCAGTAGTGCGACCCACCATAGGTGGTGGCATGACCAATTGCCTAACTATAACATTAAATAGCATTCAAAAATCCATAATATTTTTTTACTCATGCACTTGTAAAGAATCCAATCCTAAGGAGATCTTGAAGTACAACTGTTAACTTTCACTAGAGCATGCATGACTGATTAATGGAGGACAAAAATGTCTCATGCTTTATTAGGATCCATTGCAATTTCTTTTCACATTACTGAGAATTCTGTTTCACATTCTTATTAGCTTTCTTGTTTGTCTCTTCCTTAGAATTGTTACATTATTAAAGTTGAAGCAGAAATGTTGCAAATAATTATTTATATTATTACTATTGTAGTGTGTTATCTATATCACCTTCTCTATTGTAACATTGCTTCATATTCAGTGTATGGCTTTAGTTTTCTGATTTGTCAGTTTTTGGTTGCATACCTCTATCAAAATGTTCAGCAAACCACCCGCAAACCCCGCATTAATTTGGCACAAAATACTTTGGAGAGAGAGAGAGGGAAAAAAAACAGTACTAGAATGTACATCTTATTGCACTAGATGCCGAAAAAAGAGAATTACTCCTTTCATACATGGCTGAAAGCTTTGCAAGTGCCAATATCTCACAGGTGGCAGTATCAACAAATATTGGCTAGAATCCAAAGTGTTGCTCAGGCTCACCACAAGGGACTTGTCCTAGCATACTGGAAATTTGGACTTATTTCTTTAAAAGCTGACCTCCATCACATATGATGAATTGCTTTTTAAACTCGACACAATTTCAAAAATATTTTTCCATATAGCATTGAGGGTTGCAGTTTGAAAAAAGTGAACAAGTAGAGCTGATCTGAAATGGGGAGGGGTTGCTCACAAAAAGAAAAGAAAAGAAACCCCCCCCACCACTTTGATTCCCATGAAATGCATCCCCCAATTTCAGCAATTGTTCAAGGTGGATGCAAAATGATGTGAAAATGTTTGCCCATTTAGAGCGAGGACAGGAAGCATTGCTGTTACTCTAATTTGACTTCATGGATAATCTAAATGGATAAATGGAACTATCAGAATACTATGTGAGGACAGTCCTTTCTGCCCTCTGATTAGGCTTTATGACATCATGATGACATAATACTTTTATATTGCCCATGAAATCCCTGGCTGCCTAAGATAACTTTAGGAATAAGCCTGTTTTTTGAAACAAAATGGTGACAAAGCTTCAGATTGAGGAAAGCACCTGCAAACTGCATGAAAGAAATAAGCAAGAGGGAATTCTCATGTCTCTTTATGCCCCACCCTTCTGCTTTTGCCCTGAAAATTTCCATGAGCAAGTATTTGGTGCAGCCCTTGTCTAAAGCCCATTGGACTCATGGGGCTAGTTACAGGGTACTTTGGAGCCTAGCTTATGTGCCATTGTTAAATGGGGAAAACAATAAAGAATCTTGTGGCACCTTAAAGAATAACTTATTTATTTATTATATTTATACCCCGCCTTTTTTCCTGCAAGGAACCCAAGGCGGCTTACATAATAATCCTCCTCCTCTCCATTTTATCCTCACAACAACCCTGTGAGGTAGGTTAGGCTGAGAGTCAGTCACTGGCCCAAAGTCACCCAGTGAGTTTCATGGCTGAGCGGGGAATAGAACCCGGATCTCCCGAGTCCCAGTCGAATTCGGCTTTATTATTTGTTGGTCTTTAAGGCTAATCTTAAAATGTCACACAAGACTTTGTGTGTGTGTGTGTGTGTTTTGCTGCAAGAGATAAATATGGCTACTGTTATGTGACTACCCTAACTTTTCGAAGACACCAAAAGTGGCTTTTAGAGTTACAAAAATGTGTCAAGTTTTATTTTTCACAGTGGCCAATATTAAGTTGATTGGGGGTGGTGGGGTGCCAACAAGACATTACTATAATGTTGCCTTCTTTTAAAATACTTACCGATTTTACAATAACCAGAAAGTAAGAGTTCAGGCTCTCAATTACAGCAGCTGTACCTGCCCTGCATAAAGTGAAAAATGGAAATGACATCTGTTTCTGCATATTAGATATCTATACATTTTAGATGCCCACAATTCATATTAAACATATTCTTACTTGAGAGCATTCCAGCCCTGCTAGAAATTTTGTTTCGGTGGTGTTCAAGTTACTGGCTTTGCTACCACTGGAAGGGAAGAGGCTAGCAGAATCTGCTAGGGCAATGGAATGAAGAATCTGAGCAGTTTTCACTCTTCCCACACACCCTGTCTAGGGCTCACATTTACCGGCCATCCAGTGGAAAAAGCACAGGCTCTTTTGCTCCCATTTTATCTGTTTTCGGCAGACCATGTGTAGATTAGATTGCAAGCAAAAGATGATCAGCTTCAGTCCCAGCAGGTACCTGAAAGAACACCTTTTCTAATATCAACCTGCTTTGATGTTAAGGTTCACTGAGCAAGTTTTATTTGCTGTTTTCCTGTTTTAAGGTTTTTGTTGTTTGTATTTGTTTTATGCTCCAAACTGCCCTGAAATCTGATATGATGAAGGGCAGTATAAAAGTGTTTAAATAAATAAAAATAACTCAATAAATCTGCCAATGCTGTCCTTCAGCTCTCCCCAGTCTGAGAGGTGAGGCAGGTGGTGATCAGGGAGAGGGAATTTTTGGATTTAGCATCTTGCTTGTAGAACTCTCCCCACAGAGGGGCTTACTTGGTGTCTACTATGTTATCTTTTAGGTGTCAGGCAAAAACATTTTTATTTTCCCAGGCCTTTTAGGTATTTTGGATTTCAGTCTGTTGTTTGAATTAGTATACTGTTTTGCTGTTTCCTTGGTGATATTTTGTGTTTTTCTCAACATTTTCTTATGTAAAAGGGATCTTTTTTTATGAAGGGTGGTAAGTAAATAAATAAAAGTGGATTTGGCTGGAGGCTTGTAGAGTATGCATAGTTTCAGGGTATGCATAGAAACGTTGCTACCAGACTGAGAAACTGACAATAATAATCAATCAACTCACAGGATCCTTGTGTGAGTGAACAAGGTAAAGATTTGGTTTGCCTAATAAAAAGCATTAAATAAATAAATGGTTTTTAAAATGTGAGATTCTGCTTTCAGTGACACATAAGTGTGGCGTAGTGGTGAGAGTGTTGGACTGGGACTCGGGAGATCCGGGTTCTATTCCCCGCTCAGCCATGAAACTCACTGGGTGACTTTGGGCCAGTCATTGACTCTCAGCCTAACCTACCTCACAGGGTTGTTGTGAGGATAAAATGGAGAGGAGAAGGAGGATTATGTAAGCTGCCTTGGGTTCCTTGCAGGAAAAAAGGTGGGGTATAAATATAATAAATAAATAAATAAAGTAAAAAGTAACCCTTATAGTTCCAGATTTGGGCCTGATTATTAAAAAGACAACATATAACTGTAGAAAATCTGCAATTCATTATTAATTTGTTGGACAAGCATATTTTATTATTGACAACCTGTAAAATCTCTGTAGAGAGCAATGAACAAGAAAGTCTATTTTTCCTGGTGGCCATGTAGAGAACAGTGGAAGTTTTCTGCAGAGAAAGAAGGCAAAATATATATTAGAATTGCTAATGAAATATCTGTTCTATAGCTGAATTATGTGATGTAAAACATCACACTTGATAGTGGAAGACTTTCTAGCTGGGAAAATTCTTGCTCTGGATGGGATCACGAATGAACTCCACTGAGGAGTACATTTGTAGCTTGGAGGTACTCCCTAACCCAAGTTTGCTGCTGAATTCTCAGGTGGTAGCTGAGGCCTGGAGTACCTACCTTTAATGAGCTTAGGCTGATGCACCAGCTGCACCCCTGATGGAAGACAAGAGACCTAGCTATTGTAATTTGTAACCCATTACAAGGCCTCAAGGTTTAATTTTAAAATAACAAAGCCTTGCACTGACATCTAGTGGTTAAAGCTATATATGAATAGGATCCTAAATGAAGAATTGCAGGGAAATAAGAGGAAAGTGCCGAACACTATTATATTAAATGCTCCATGGTTTTCTGACAAGAGTGTTTCCTATTGACTGTCACAAAGGGATACAGCAGCCTCTCCTACTAAAATAATTCCACATTGTCAAGCCAACAAAAATAGGAAAAATTACTAGGTTCACATGAAACAATAAGCCACAGTGGGTTGTGTGAGGCTCGTTAGTGTCAGTGTGGCTTACTGTGATGTGTGAACCCAGCGTGGATGATTCATCATAGTTTGTTAACCACACACAAGCCACCATGAAAACCCATGGCTTGTAGTAGGGCTGTTGAGGGTAGCTTGTTCTCAGGGTGGCTTGCTGTGATGTCCAAACCTAGCAGTGTGGCTTGCCCCAAGCAGCTACAGAGCCACCTGGCAAGAGCAGCAGAAAAAACCTGTGCTGCTCTTCGCAATCTTACCAGTGACTGCCCCTCCACCAGTGCTGAAATGGTATTCTGGAAGGACTGTAACTCATTCGCCATTTTTCCCCCTAGTGCTTTGGAAGTAAACAAATTAGATCGTAATTCCCCCCTCTCCAGTCCTTCGCAAGTGCGCAAATTCACCTATCCACTATGTGTAGCTCACTTTGTCAATTCCCTTGCATGTTAAAGCTGTCAAGGGAAGCGCCAAAATGGAGTAGGTAACATACTAAAAAATCAATAAGGTGAGATTGCACATAGGCTAATTTGTGCACACTTGCGAAGGACCTGGGGAAAAATAATACTAAGAGAAAGTACGAACCCATTTGCACTATTTAGAAACAACAAAAAAGAAAAAAATGTGAGTGAAGTAAGTTCTCTGAAAAAGAGCGCGGGGGGGGGGGAATAACTCCCACTTGGCAGTGTCACCCTCTTGCTATTACACCTTGAACTGACACTTGTCAGTGTCCTCCCCACTTTTGACAGTTTCCCAAGTCCCAATGAAGTCAACAAATGGGAGTTATTGTTTCCCCCCACCCTCCCCATCATGGCTCCTTTTCAGAGAAATTACTGCTGGGGGTACTGCGCTTCAGTGAATTTGCACAAATCTCCCCAAGTTGTTCTTTTTAGAAACCCTTAGATGGCGGCTGCACAGGATGAAGTGAATGGGGTGCCCACACGAGCAGTAATTACACCCGCCCATCCCAATGGGGGCCCAATTTGGCATTGGTGGAGAGGCAGTCACTGGTGAAGGAGGCTGGAGACAGCACAGGCAAGATCGTGAAGAGCAGCATAGCTCTTATGTCCTCTTGCTTACCTGTGTGGGTGCTTGTTTGTCCTATCACCACCACCACCACCAACAACAACAACAACCCCCACCAGTTGTTGGGAGTGGGGTTAGGTGCTTGCATCTGGAGTCCAAGGCAAGGTACCTGTTAAGTGTCCTAGGCAGAGAAGTGTTAGCAATGTGCTCAAGTTCTCATGTATGTTGTGGGTTGTACAAAATGTTCCCTTTGTATGAAAAGGGCCCTTCTTCATAGTTTCCAACACCAGAGCCCACCTTTGTGAGCAATAAGTGTACTCAACATGAGGCCAGAGAGATATAGCCCATGCCTCGAGCTCTATCACCTGAGTTATGGTCTCCTTGGGTTGGGTTTACATGGTGGTGTGCTGCAATTCGGTGCAGAGTTACACCATATTCTAGCTCTCTTGTGGTGATTTGTGCAAGGAGGTTGTTGATGTGGGGACATCTATCTTTGATTCCCCACCACCCTGAAGTCAATGGAAGGGATATTCTTTGCACAAGGTCTGAGGCTGGTGTATTGTAGCACCACTGAAAGGGGTGTGGTCATGGATTGAAGGGGTACAGGATACAGCCTAAATGTACTCCTTTCTTGTGCTGCCAGTTTATCTTTGCCATTCCACCGCTGTATTTTTCATGGCAGCAGTGTATCTGGCATTCCACTGGTGTAGCAGGGCTTCTGCCAAACCCTATAGCCCTTCAGTTGGTGGTTCTTCAGCATACAACTGCACCTTTAACAAGGCTAATTTCTTGTTAACATGGAAGAAAAATGGCATATAACTCAAACACACTTTTTGTGTGTGTTGCTTCTGCAGTGAAATCAACTGAGCAGGGGTAGACAACCTTTTTGGGCCTGTGGGCACATTTGGCAATTTGAGAAACTGTCCTGGGCACCACCACAAAATGGGCACACAGCAGATGAAGTATTAACCTGCAGCCACCTTCCGTCTTCATTTCCTAAGAATGTTTCCAAGTCCCATGTGTGTCCTAGAGGCATTCATAGGAAAAGAAGATGGGAGCAGCTAGAGGCCCTCACTTTACTTTGAAGTGATCCCAGCTGCCAGTAAGAAATTTTGTTATTTACATAATAATAATAAAAGTGGGAGGGGTAGGCACCTCAGAGGGCACCAAGAAAGATGTTAGAATGCACACTGGAGCCCATGGGTGACACGTTGCCTACCCCTGAACTGAGCTATACAAAACTTTTCCTACTGGACAAAAAGAAGAAAAGGATGATGGGCAATTGCTATCATTTCACAAACACACATCAGTAATACAGTCAAGTGAGTGTCCATTTAATTAAAGCATGTTTTTCCCATATGGCAAGATGTTTAGTATATGACTAAGTCTCGTCAAAGGGTATTTCTGGAGCACCCATAACGTAAAATCAATTTTACACTGAAATACTGAGAAATGATTATGTAGAAATAACTTCCTGTTTATGCCAATTAAAAATCACAGACCTTCTATTCCAAACATAAAGTTACTGTAACATTATTGTTTCAGTTGGATTGTACAAAGAATTTGAGTGTATAATATCAAAACACAAAGCCATTATGAAATCAAAAGGGATCTTTTCAAGTATAAGACAAATGAATGGGGTCATTTTGCAGATTATGATCTCCTGATATGAGAAATATAACAAGGGAGTGTTAGTGACATATAACTACCATGAGAAAGACATGATAAAACATGACTGTGGGGCTAGATAAAGAGTAATCATGTCCTTGTCATAAGTAACAGGCACATAATCTGCACAGTTACATTATATTTTCAGGCACAGATATATCTTGTGGGAAACAACACTGCACTACAGCTAATTCCAGTCTGGGTTCAGGTCTGGTTTTGGGACAGAATAGGTCTTGGTCACCCTGATGGATGGCCTTCTTAGGGAGAGGGACAGGTGGAGTGTGACCCGGTTTCTTCTTGATCTCTCAGTGGATTTTGATGCCATTAACCATGGTATCCTTCTGGACAGCCTCCGTGCATTGCAATTGCGAATTGGAGGCACCATTTTACAGTGGTTTGGCTGTTACTTACGGGGTCGATTTCAGAGAGTAATATTGGGTGAATGCCTCGGCCCCCTGGCAGTTGAACTCTGGAGTGCCACCGAGCACTATTTTGTCCCCACTGTTGTTCAACAACTATATGAAGCCTTTGGGAGCAGTCATTAGATTTAGGGCAAGGTGTCATCAGTATGCTGATGACACCCAGCTCTATTTCTCTGTAACATCCGAGTCAGGAGAGGTCATGCACATTCAGAACTGGTGCCTGGATGCGGTTATGGACTGGATGAGGGCCAATAAACTGAAGCTAAATCCTCATAAGAAAGAGACCCTATGGGTGGGTGGTTCCCAGGTCTGGCAACTGGATTGTTTACCTGTTCTGATTCTGAATGGGGTTTCACTCCCTCTGAAGGAACAGATCCATAGTTGTGCAGTGCTCCTGGATTCATCTTTGTCACTGGAGGCCTAAGTGGCCTCAGTGGTTTGGAGCACCCATTACCAACTTAGGTTGGTGTGAAAACTACACCTGTTCCTGGATAGGGATAGCTTAGCCACTGTGGTTCATGCACTGGAAACCCATTGACTAGATTACTGTAATGCACTCTGTACTCTATGTGGGGCTCCCCTTGCACCTGGTTTGGAAGCTGCAGCTAGTGCAGCATACAGCAGCTAAGGGACTCATTGGGACATGCAGCCATGTTCACATTGCACCTGTGTTAAAAGAACTGCACTGGCTGCCTATTAGCTATTGAGCTATGTTCAAGGTTATATTGTTGACATGCAAAGCCCTAAACAATTCGGGGCGAGGATACCTAGCAGACTGCCTTCCCCTATATATACCCAGCTGAGCTTTAAGATCTTCAGAGGCGGCCTTGCTGGTTATTCCATGGCCAAAAGAATATTGCCACGCAAGATCTCAGAGGTGGGCCCTCTCAGTGGCAGCACTCACACTCTGGAACACCCTCCTGCATGCAGTTCAGGAGGCAGAAAAAGTAGTGTATTTTAAACACCTCCTGAAAATGTACTTGTTCACCCATGCTTTCTCTGGCTTGTAATTAATTGCAATTAATCATATGCTGCTGTATCTTACAGTTCTTTGTATTGCTATTGTAGTTGAAATTGTTTTTAATAGTATATTTTAAACAGTAATTTTTAATATTTATATGTAAACCGCTTAGAGATTTTTATTATATTAAGCCAGTGTTCTCCAACCTTGGGTCCCCAGATGTTTTTGGCCTACAACTCCCAGCATGCCCCAGCCAGCGTAGCTGGCAGGGGCATGCTGGGAGTTGTAGGCCAAAAACATCTGGGGACCCAAGGTTGGAGAACACTGTATTAAGCGGTATATAAATGTCATTAATACATAAATACCTTCCATGATGTTGTGCTAGCAAAAACTATCTATAGCAGAATGCTAATAGCACTTGTTGGTATGACAGGTGTTTCTATCGAAAACCTGTCGTACCAGCAAATGTTATTGGCATTGTGATAGAGATAATTTACACTGATGCATATTATAATACGCTAGTGCAGTGATGGCGAACCTATGGCACGGGTGCCACAGCTGGCACGCAGGGCCCTCTCTGTGGGCACTCAAGCCATTGGTCACCAGATCGCGAAAAGACTGTCCCCTTCTGCAAAACACTAATGATTTTGTTCTTTCTCAGTGTGGAACAGAATGATTTTATTCTAGAATTCCTGTTACAGAATTATTTTCTACATTGTTATCACATTTAAAAGATTTTGAAGAATGATGCACAGAGCATGGCTTGGATGCAAAGCCCTAACAGTTGACCTGAGTGCTGCATGTGTTGCTCTCAAACTAACGGAGTATGAGCCAAGGTTTGACAAATTATCAGCATGCATGCAATAGCAAAAATCACATTAATTGTGCAAAAGCATGCCCAATGCAAACTTTTACCTAATGCAGTGTTTGCAGTCCAAGACATAAAGTGTTTAAAATGTGTTAAGCACGTTTAGTTTTCTTGTTTATCTTGCCCATCCTAGTACAGGTTGACTTTTACTTTTACTAATCCGACACCTGTAGAAGCAGGGAAAGGTCCCGGGGTAAAGCTTGCCCCATACAATTGGGTCATTCCATGTAAAATCAACCAATGAATTTACCTGACCGTCACCAATTTTGAAAAAACTTGGTGAACTTGTTGGGTCTGCTGAGAAAATAAGCTGCTCCAAAAATTAGACTTCTGGGACAAAAACTTTTGGAGATATGGCAATCAAAAATAGGAAGAAAAATGTTAATTTTTGTGTGTCGGACATCATTAAAATTACAGTAATTCCAGTTCTACAGAACCTAGAAGGTTAATCATGGTGTTGATGGAAAGCCTTTGAAATGCTCTTTCATTTGATATGTAACATAAGTGGTTTTTTGGAATAAATATATATTCAAGGTCAAATAGTAAAATGTGACCTTGAATTCTGCAAAAACTAATTTTTTTTCTCCATGATTTTTGTTTTAGTATTTCATCTGACAGTGCTTAATACATGTACCAATTTTCAAAATGGGGTTCTTAAGAGAAAACGAGTTACATATTTTGGAGCGCTCTGTGTGTATGCGTCATAGTTCAAATGAATTGCTATCTCACTGTACGTATCTTAAGAAAATATGCATTATCACTTAGGTTTTGAATAAAATTGTGCACAAGTACAAGCTACCCTGTCATAATTGTGCAGTTCTAAATTAGGTATTCTTCACAATAGCATACTTCTGACATTTTGTGTAGAATAATGATACTTCCTCTGGGTGGTCATTCTGGTATGAAATCAATCAAAGAATATTTCCAACTGAAAGCAAATTGCTTAAGATTTGGTGAACTTGTCCTGCTTATTAAAAAATAAGTTGCAGGGCCTATTGTTTTCAGAAGAATGAGGTTTAAAATATGTACTTTAAAAAAGGTACTCACCAGTATGCTTGGGGAAAACATGTTCATTTTATTTTTTTCAAATAAATATACAGAAGTTTGACCTTGAATAATGACAAAAAACTCCTTTTGTTTTAAATAACGTTTAACATCCCTGGAAACATGTACTTGATTTCAAAATGGGACTCTTACTAACATAGTTATTTTGATTTACGGTACTTAGATGTGGGCTTGAAAAACCATTATTGTGCATAGATGAGATTTTCCATTTTACTTTTATATATGCTGATCAGTTTTTATGCAGTTCAAATATTACTTGCTAACATTTTGTTAACAAGTCCTAAATTAAGGAGCTTTTCATAACAGTAGTTTCTAGTCTTGAAGTTGCTGCTTGACACTCTTTGTCTGTTAGTGTATAGAAGTGCCCTGTTGGGCAACAAGGATTAGCTTTTGTCAGAACATCTGAAGATGGTATCCATAGGACATCTTGTTTATCTGGATACATAAATGATTTTGCTGGTCCAGCTGGATGAAGAAAGCTCACTAACACTTCTGCTCTCTGATCATCTGTTTGTAAAACACAACCTAACCACCAACAAATCCTCATATTTCTTGCAATTCCGGTTTCCCTTCTTTAATAGTCACTACTGTCTCTTTTCTGGATTCGCATTGAAATTAATATCTTTTAGTAGCAACAGTGTGTTTTGTTAATGGAATTACAGCATGAATTTTCTGTGTCCCAGGAATCGTCTTGAATTCTCGAAGCGACATTTCAGAAGCTTTTCTTCCCGTTCATAATCTTTACTTGTGGTGTATTGAAATGCAACCTGTGTGATGTTCTCCTTTGCCCAATCAAAGAGTTGATGAGGGGTCATGATTTGTTTTTCATACGGATGCTGCAAACTTGCTCGAGCAGCTAACCTTTTCACAGTGCCACTCAAACCATCACAAGGCCCTTTTCCATGCGATGTGGCAAAGAAGTGCCATTCTGCATCGATACCGAAATCTGACTCATGCTTAAGTTGTTGAAGTTTTTACCATTTTTATACTGTGCTGCTGCACCATCAGGGAAATAATAGATCTTAGTTATGCTACCTGTAGAAATGGTGTGCAGGAATTCAACAATTTGAAAAGTCATGAACACATTGCAGCAGAAGTGGGGTCGGCACTTGTCATGGCTTCAGGCCTGCCTTTTTCTTTCTTATCAGAATCTGTGAATAAAGCTTGATTCAATGTAGACATCCAAAGAGATATATCTATGAAGGTGTGAGGCCTACCCATGCCTGGTTTGGTTTCAGCCTGAAGGCCCCGGAAGCTCCGGAAGGGAGAGGGTGGGCTTAAGTTTAATTTCCCTCCAAAAAAATCTGTTTTAAGTGTGTATAAGGGGGTGAAGTTATTGTAGGGAGGTACTGTACATGTATAAGAACATTCACATCTTCTGAACTGTTCGGAACCCCGTTCTAGAAATCAGTACATATACTCAAGGTAAACATGGGTTATCTGAGGGAAAAAATCAGCAAAAAAAAACATTTGGTTTTTTTGGAATTCAAGGTCAAATTAAAGAAACTATGTCCTTGAATATTTTATTTCACATGCATGCTTCGTGTTACATATCAAATAAAAGGGTAGTTCTAGAGCTTTCATATGACACCATGATTTACTTTCTAGGCCAATTCTGAAGGAAGTTATGATACTTTTTGTGTAGTCACAAATGCTGAAAAATTGTGTTTGGGGCATTTTTTGAGCACACTGTACTTTTGCACCGTGAGGTATAATGACCTATAATTTGGTGTATGTTCATTTCTCATGCTGGTCTACCAGTATGCCAGTTTTTAAAAAAAATCGCAGATGGTGAGGTAAATTTTTCATTTTTTTGGTGTTGATTTTACATGGAATGACCCAATTTCAGTCTGGCATATACCGGTAATCATATTACAAGTTGAGAATCCCTTATCCAAAAATACATGTGCCTAATTATTTAAAAAGTTTGTATAAATTCCCTTCAGGCTATGTGTACAATGTAGTACTATAATAATTTTTTGAGTTGATTTTTTTCCCCAACAAAAAACTGTTTGTATCATTGAAAGCTCTGTTATTGTGTTTTTCTTTTAAGACAAAAGATGTTAATTAGTTCGGACATCTGTATGAGTTGTTTTTCTAAAACTAAAACCTCGGTATTCAGGTTTAATTGCAGTGTTGGCACTTTGAAATAAATAAGTTGGTTTTGTGTTGCAGTTTGGGCACTCGGGCTCAAAAAGGTTCGCCATCACTGCGCTAGTGCAACAGTGCAGGTCAACTCAGAAGATCAGTGGAGATTACTCCCAGGTAAGTGTTAATAGAATTGTAGTCTCCATTGGGCTGGCCAGATGAAAATGATGAGGACAGGGCTCCTGTATCTTTAGTAATTGCATATAGGAGCGAATTTCGGCAGCTATACCTTTTCTCACTTCAAGCTGCACCTGCCAAATTTCTATCTTTTAAAGAATTAAAGGTATGCACCTAGTCATTCTAAAAATACGTCTTTCCCCCTTCTGTCCCAGTGTTATTTTATTAGATGGTGCCCAGCACCATCTAGTGTGCAATTTCATAACAAAAGAACAGATTACTTCGAAGATTGAAGGCACTGCAGTGCAGTGTCTCATACAATAAGAAACACAATACTGATGATGACATCTATTAAAAGTGAACAAAACTACATTAAAGATTCAAACTATTGCCTCCGCGCTTTCCCTGCTCTGCAAAAGACTCAGATGGCCTATTTCGGCAGTCTATGTCTTTTGCCCCTGCTTGTGAGGAGGAGGGGCTGAGGCACCACTTGGATTCTTCATAAGACGATGGTGCCTCACTCCTCCTCTCACACCCAGCGCCTGCTCTGAAGATAGTCTTCCATCTTTGGAGCCACGGCTGGCATGGAAAGAACCATGCCAGATGTGAGGGCAGAGGGAGGGCGCTCTGCGGTCAGGGTCCCAGCTGTGACCTCAGAGCACTTTTGACAGTGTCTGGTAGCCATAGGATTGCGCCCTAGTTGCATGTACTGGCTCTGGTTGATGGTGATGTAATTATGAGTTATAGGAGAATTCCACCCTAGAAATCATTTTAAATAAAACAAAAATAAAACAATTTTCTCCTTCACATTCAGGCTGCAGTCCTCTTGACTAGTTGCCACACTTCTGTTCACTGATGTCATATGGCCTATGCTCATGTCAATAAGCATATGAGTGCAGCCATAATCTAAAGCTGCGGTGGGCAGAAGGTAGATCAAGATCTACTGTTTGTTATAATCCCTGATCTGAACTAATTCAGATATAGATTTGTATGTGTCTATGCAGGTTATCCACGTGTGTGACTCATGGGGTACAGTTAATAATTGGCACAACCCCTATTTTGCTCCTGGTTCTGGTTGCTGATTCTAATAAAAAAAGTGAAGTGGATTCCCCGCACCTGATCTAAAGTACTGTTTTTACATGTAAAATGTGTTACCTTAAAAAGTGACATGTTGCATGGTGTTGTTCACATCTTATGTTGGCAAGAATACGCTTAAAATCCTGTTAAATGAAAAATAGAAGTTATATTTAAGGAGGCAACTTTAAATGTGTCATAATGGCACAAAATTGGGGTGGGGGAGAAGAACAGGTTGCTTACCTGTAACTGTGGTTCTTCGAGTGGTCATCTGTGCATTCACATGTATGGGCTCTGTGCCTGCGCGAAGCCTCGTTTCGGAAACATCTATAGCTGAGGAACTTTGGCCAGAACCCCTCCTCCACTGTCCTAGTAGGCATCTCCCTAGTGGGTTCCCACCCATTCCCTCAGTTCTCTGAGACCACCTATTGTGGCCTCGGAACTGAGAGAATCTCAGTGTCAGCATCAGTATAGGCACCAATTTCGATACCGAAAATATATCCGCTTCAGGTACTAGCATCAAACTCAGCATTGACACCAAAGCGGGGATGGTGGGAGGGTTGTGTGAATGCACAGATGACCACTCAAAGAACCACAGTTACAGGTAAGCAACCTGTTCTTCGTGGTCTCTGTGCATCACACATATGGGTGATTTAACAAGCTGGCTTACCGGAGGTGGGTAAGGTGTCATTATTGCAAAAAAATGGACACGAGCCCTGCTCGACTGAATAAAGCATTGGCTATTCAGTTGACAGTGGCAAATAACATGGATGGAGCCACCTAAATAGCTGCACAATCCCAGTCAGGCAAGAAGGAACCTTGTCAGAGCACCACAGGGATTGCAATTCCATGGGTGGAAAGTGCTCAAAGCTGGTTACTACTATGCCAGTTGCTTCTGTGGATATTTAGCCATGGCAGTTTCCTGTCACGAGCTGCCCTGGGGTAGAACAGGGAACCTTTGAGGCTGTGTGTTATTGCCCTGTGTGTAAGCCACTGAGTTGCATCCTGGAAGATCCCACTGTGCGAGCTCATAAGGCAACTCAATTGTGGCAACAGTCTAGGGGGCGAGGCATTGAGGTGAGATGGGATAGCCCACACACATGCCTCCACAGCATAGGAGAAAGCCATGATTGTCTGAAAGATATAGCCCATGACCCGTAGATCGTGAATGCCCTGCAGATATTGATTGTGTGAAGAGATTACTCCAAAGGTGAGGGAAAAGGTGCAGGGGGGGAAGCAGTGTTAGGTTCTGGATGACTTGAAAACTCGATAGCTTCGGAAGAAAAGCCAAGGCAGGGTGAGCTGTCAAACCCAGAGATAGACCCCACAGAGGGATAGCTGACTGGACTGTGCAAAGAGAAGAGGGTTTTAGCCCTCTCTCCATAGAGTGAGTAAGTCTCGCAAAATGTGGGGGGAAAGTGGGCATCGAAGCAGGTCCAGGTTAGTTGTAGTAACAAAGGTCAGAAAGGCTTTAAATTGGACCCAGAGGAACGGCTAGTAACAGGTTTTCTGACTGTATCCAGCACAGCACAGAGAGTAGAGGGATAAACCCATAGTGTGAGTCATGGAGGGATGTTTCATGCTGGTAGTGTTATTATCAATAGATCAGGATATCGGAACTGTCCTTGATCCTGAGAGAGAGGTTTGATATCGACAGCTGACACAGAAAAACGCTCTGGACAAGCAGAGGAGTGATACAGGTCTGCCTGGGTCACCAAAGGGTGACCCATTTGCCACCATCTTTGTAATCAATGGAGGCATCAAAAAATAAGGTTAAGTAGATTGTCTTGCCAGGGAAGGAAGAAGGTGCTCCTCAAGAGGTCATGTCACACTTGTGTTACTGCAGAACTTCAGGCACACCTTAGTTTTGGTTGTGGCCAAAAATCTATCTAGAGAAATTGCCACCAGCAAAGCAAGGGCCTGAGTCACATCTGGGTGAAGTTGCCACTCACAGGACACTTGTCTAGAGTGGCTCAAGGCATTGCCGAATAAATCATCCGTCCCACAATATGCATTGTCGCAGGATACACCCTTCCACAATCCGAACTGTCAACAGAGTGAGGGGAACAGATCACATACCGGCTTGCTTGTTGAAGAAACATATCACGGAAGTGATTACTATTAGGACCTGTACATGGTTGCGGGTGAAGATGATCTCAAAAGATGGAAGGACATTCCGGACGGCCAGTAGCTCAAGGCAGGTTGTATGGTGCAACACTTGCCAGGTGGACCAGGAACCGTGAACAGTGATAGATCGAATGAGCTCTCCCAACCTGTAAGAGAAGGAACCGCGGATTTCACAATGGAAGGCTGGGATAGCACAAAGGGAGTTCCCTATTGTAGGTTCTGTAGAGACATCCACCACCAAAGCAAGGTTCTGACCGAGCTTAAAAGACAGCCGTTTTTCCTGAGCATCACTGCTCGGGTCGAAAGCACTGAGGATCCAGTAGTTGCAATGGTCACATGCGAAGCCTAGTATATTCGGCGACTGGGATGAAGGTGGCCACAAGGTTGAGAAAGCACTATAGTAGTAGGCGATCACTCGTGACCGAGTAAGATTGTCTTCCAGGATAAAAAATTACAAGAAGAAAATTATAAAAGGAGGAAATTCTAAAAAATAAAAATAAAAAATTGTGTAGACTCTAGCGATGGGCCCGTAAGTGACTGTGGAGGCCAATTCTAGATCCACACAGCTTCCCACAGTGAGGACACAGGTTACCAGATGGAAGATGGTCCTGTAAAGGATTCGTTTGATGTGCTTTTCGCTTAGCACGTTTCTCCCTTTCACCTTGCACTCGGGCTTCTTCAAAGTCCATGGAACCTTTGTGAAAGGCCAACCTCCATTTAGATTGTTCATGGGCCAGAGCTTCCCAGTTTTTGATGTTTATATTGCATTTTTTTAGATTAGTCTTAAGAACATCTTTAAAGCTCTTATACTGACCACCAATATTCCGCTTTCCATCCTTGAGTTGGGAATAAAGTAACTGCTTTGGGAGCTGGCAGTCAGACATTCAAACAACATGACCGGTCCATTGAAGTTGGCGTTGAAGGATCATTTTTTCAACGCTAGTAGTCTTTGCTTCTTCCATTACACTGACATTGTTCGCCTATCTTCCCAAGTAATTCGCAGGATTTTCCGGAGGCAATGTTGATGAAATCTTTCAAGGAGGTGGAAATGACGTTTATAGACAGTCCATGTTTCACAGGCATACAATAAAGTTGGTAATACAATGGCTTCATAAACCAGCGTTTTGGTCTTCTTACAGATATCCCAATCCTCAAACACTCTATGTTTCATTCGAGAAAATGCGGCACTTGCGGAGCTCAAATGATGCTGGATTTCACTGTCAATGTTAGCTGTAACAGAAAGATAGCTGCCAAGATAGAGAAAATGGTCGACATTTTCCAGTATTGCCCCGCCAAGCTGGATAGATGGCACTATACTGAGTAATCAGTGCACTATATTGAGTGCACTATATTGAGTAATCAGTGACAATATGTAAGGAGGGAGTCTGCAGGCAACATAGCCGGTCTGTCCCAAGGCAAGCTAGCTCCTCCTGTTGTTGAATAAAATGGTGCCCCAAATGTAGTAGACTAACCGTGTGGGTGCTAGCATAGATGTCCCCACATTGGTAGATAGGGACAATCCCAGTAGCAGATTGTGAGATACTAAATTGTTCTTAATAGGACTGCTGTTGTGGGGTAACAAATGGCCATTCCCCAGGGTATTGGAAAATCCTGGATCCACTGCAGGCGTAAGTATAGATGAAAAGGCAGAGAAAGTCCTGACTGGACTTCTTGGTTCCAATATGAAACAACACACCTTTCATATACATGAACACAAATCAGAACAAGTCCATATTTGGAACTAACCCCTCTTTTTTTCTTTTCTTTTTTTAATAAAAGATGCCGCCAGTTAGTGGTGTCTGTTCCCTTACTGTTAAATTGATGCCAAGTTGCTGCATATTATTGGCTTCGGTTCGGGGGGGATGGGGGATGGCAGAGTACATTTCCCACTCATGTTGCATGTAAAATGGAAGAGACTGGCACAGACCCTTTTTCCTAGGCTGTGGTTTCACAGAGTCTATTGTTGCATTACCAAAAGGCAAGTCCTGTATCAGGGACTTAACCTGTTGAGAGCGCCCAGCAAAGCAGAGCTAGGTGTGCATAATGCTACTGCTGCTACCATCACTGTGGAAAAAAACACGGTCTGATGAGTTGCCACATCTATTTGCTGGTGGGAGAGACAGGTTGCAAAAGAAAATTGCACAAGGACCCTATATTATCCCAGAGAAAACCACTGATATCTAGACATTGTGGCCCAATAGTTGGCCACTCAAAGCTTAACACAGCAGGAGAATGCCGCCATGTTCCCCCAAGGTTTAATTGTCTGGTTCCCTAGAAAGTGTCATGCATGCCCACAGCAGCATGCAGAAGAAGGCAGAGATGGAAAACAAATCCTTCCATCGGATGCAGGAGATGCAGTCGGTGCAGCAAATAAATCTCATGTCTGGTGCCAGAACCAACAAAGCAGTGGGCAGAAGCAAGGTTAAAGTCTGGGACAGTGGAGGCGGAGATGGACAGAAGAGCAGCCTCAGAACGAAGAATGTGAACGATGTAGTACGTTTTGCGTTCTTGTCCATATCTCCAATCCTTATAGTAATAGAGTCCCTAGGAAGTACGGACCAATCAGATTGCCAGTCTCATACCGAGATTGACAATTGGGACCAAGTGTAACAATCCATATCTCGCCTCAGAACTGATGCCTGAGGCATCATCAAAACCAGAAAGTCAGTATAGAATAGAGGATTGGGGGGGGGGGCTGGATCCCGTAGCTCATTGCCTGACAGAGAGGCAGCTGCAACAGACTCCGTAGTTGAGACCAAGACTTTGGTGACTGATACCGAAGGTCCAGGATGGAGGGTCAAATTGGCCTGAACTGGAGAGGCATGCCTCTGTGATTGGCATGTAGCCTGGTACAAAAGCCACACAGCCCATGGTTAGAACTGGAAGCAATGTTCCAGCCCATAATGAGACCACCCAGTCCATGGTTAGAACCGGAGGTGGCAACTGAAGGCCGAGGCCGAAGAGGCTGAGGTGGTGATGCAGCCTGGTTGCGAACCACACAGCCCCTTGCTTAGAGCTGGAGGTGGTGATGCAGCCCGGTATCGACCCACACAGCCTCTTGCTTAGAGCTGGAGGTGGTGATGCAGCCTGGTACCGAACCGCACAGCCCCTGTTCAGAGCTGGAGGCAGTGATGCAGCCTGGTACCAAACCGCACAGTTCTTGTTCAGAGCTGGAGGCGGTGATGAGCCTGTGATGAGTTTGTCCAATCCATGGTTAGAACCCAAGGCAGTTGAGGCTGATGGGAGGCTGAGGCTGATTAGAGGCTGTGAAGTGAGGCTGCATGTCCAACAGTGTGGCCTAATGGCAGGTGGTAGCAGGCACTGGAAACATACAAGTGAGTGCCTGTTCATGAGAAGGAGTTTAATTCCACACACTTTGTGAACAGCTCCCCCAGACCCAACAGCCTGAGGGAAAGGAGTGACGATATCTCACTCACTGTGTAAACAACTCCCTCAGACCCAAATGAACGACCATAAAGATCACGGAGAAAGAATAATTTACATACTATGAAGTAAAGTAAAATCACCAAAAAATTATAAGAAAAATAAAACCTCAGCATTTATGAAAAATGTAGACCAATGGACTGAGAAGACTCCTATGAGGTCACTGCAATGGCGGTTGAAAGAGAACTGAGGGACTGGGCAGGAACCCGCTAGGGAGATGCATACTAGGACAGTGGGGGAAGGGTTCCAGCCAAAATTCCTCAGCTATAGAAGTTTCCGAAATGAGGCTTCGCGCAGGTGCAGAGCCCATATGTGTGATGCACAGAGACCATGAAGAAGAATCTGAATTCTCCTTCCTATTTCAGCAAATTTTGAAGGGTTAAATAACATGGCCCAATTCTCTAGTGTCCATATTTTGATATGATGAACATGTTGTTTTAGGATTGTTTTATGCATCTTTTATTGTTAGCTATTTGGGGAGTCCATAGTAGTGGGATAAAGACATAATCCATCCCAAACTCTTCACCATGATTAAAAGATTAGGAGTATTCTATGGGTCACACACGCCTTTCCCCTCCTGCTATCTCCTGTGTGAATTCGACTTACCTTCCTTTTTCAGTGTTATCCACATTGTATTTGCAGAAAATTAAATTCCAACTTTGAAATTTGAAACCAGGGCTGGTTTCAAATTGTGGTTTAAAGCTAAGCATTATTAACATTAGCTGTGGAGCAAATGCAATTCTACACCATGGATAATGCTGAAATGTGAGGGAAGGGGGGAATTTGCATGGCAGAGGAGGGAGTGGGAGGAGCATGTAAGCCTGTGGATCACTCTCCGTTAGAGTAGCCATGTGTCCTACTTTAGAAAGGACAGTCTTCTATTTGCATGGCTCTCCAGTCCAAGGTTGGTTTAAAGATCAAGAACCATAAGAAGGAAGAGCAGGGGTCTTGAAATTGCCCATCAACAATTAGCACCTGGAAGCAGCCACACAGGTCACCTGGCCAGTCTTTCCCATTATGGTGTGATGCACTGTATTTCTGTTTAAAATCTAGCAACTGTTATTTAAATTATAGTAATCATTTCTAAATTTGCATCTATGCAAATCTGTGTACTCTTTTTTGGCAATGTGTAAGTGGCCATGGTACTCTCAATGACTGTGTTCAGATGACATCCGGGCAACAAGTTGCATATGCAATCTCGACTCAGGGGTTGTAGTGTTATGCAAACCTGGCAAGCATGGGTTATTGAGGGTGCCATTTTGCATATGGAATCCCCGCTTGGGGGTTGTCGTGTTATGTGAACCAGGAGAGCGTGTGTAAACAACCCTCACATAACCCTAGAACAGACCATGGGTTATGCGAGGGTTAAACAACCCTCACATAAGCCATACACGCTGTGCAGGACACAACAGCTGCTAACTGGGGGCTAGATATTCAAAGTGGCGCCTGCAGGCACTGCTGTTCATCATGTATTAAATAATGATGCTGTGTTGTGCGAACAAGGTCAGTATGGCTAACCTGAAGGGCAAAAATGTAAGAGAGAAGCTCTGATTTGAAGTCAAAAGTGGAGCAGCATTTCTACCTCTGTTAACTTCAGCCAATGTGCCAGGTGGATAGGTCTTGCCTTGAAGAAGGCAAAATCTTCACTTTCTAAAATGTGCCATAACTTCTATCAGCAAAAACCATAAATAATTAAAATTAATGCCTGGAAACTGGCAGCACTACCAGCATGATGACTCACTCAACCACTTGAATCTTCATTCACTACATATTCAGCTACAAAAGCTAGAAGTTATAAAAAATGCATGGAGAAATTCTCTAAGTATTAACACTCTAGTTCTTTAAATGTTCATTTCTACGTAAGCAATGTTAGAAGGGTTATTTTCCCCCTGAAGTCACCTACTTGACCTGATATTGTTGTTTCCTCTGAGAATTAAACACTTAAAACATATAGGATTCCCTCACTTTTCAAGGCATGACATTGTTGAATATTGGTTTCTAGCTGCTGCTGCTGCTGCTGCTTCTTTTTTTGCAACACTGATTATGTGGAATAGGACTGCTTATCTCTACTGGAATAATTTTACATCACACTTAAATATAATTATTCCATTCATATTAGAAGACTGAAAGCTAATGCTAAAGAAAAGTAATTTTGCTTTTTGTAAAAATGTAAAATTCCCCCATAAGCAACCATATGCATAAGTGACTAGCTTTTAGGTTACAGGCTGAAATCATTTTGAAAATCACGACGATATACATATTATGAGTAGGCATGGTCACTGTGGCCTGGCATTCTAGAGAAGTACCCACTAGCCAGCCCTTTGGCCCTTCTGCAACACCTGGGCTAGAGAGGATAAGAATGGAGGGAAATTACTTATTTGAATCTGTAGCCAAAAACATTCCAGAAGCCTAGGGAGGGTAATAAACATGTTGTGTGTTTTTAAAAGAAAACATAAAATATCCTAAAATAGATTAAAATATGACACATACTAGAATTCTACATACCTACTGCCCTTAATCCCAGCTATCACAAACCAATCCAAATAAAAGGGACTGGCAATAGGAATTGGAACGTATTAATTTAGATGCTTGTGTCAGACATGTGCTCAGGCAACCAGGTTCTGGGGGGATGGGGGGGGGTCTGACAATGTATAATTTTTTAAGTCATGTCTTCTGGTAATTTCCTGACATTTATGTTAGGAAAGCATGACAGAAAAATTAATGTGAGAAGCAGCCCTCAATCAAAACCCACAGTATTCCTTTTCTGTTTCCACAATGTATCCCACGAAGGGATTCCTTTGCAAATGCAGTTTGAATGGCAGATCTGGGAATGAGACACAAATGTTCCCAGGGACTCATTTTCCGTTGTTAGGCTCACCAGCATAATGTTCCTTTATTATTACCATGCGCACATAGCACTTCTGCATATTTAGATGCTTGTGTCATGGAAGTCCTCTAATTATTACAGGAATAAATGAATAACTTGTTGTGCTAATGGAACCTAAATGTACCTGTATGCAAGATAGAAACCACCAACGTTCACTTCTAGCATTTAAGTGCATTTTGGATCCAGCCCAGAATGCGATTAGAGACTAAAGAGAAGAAAATCTGAATTTCATTTTCTCTGAAAGTTCCTTTTCAATCTCTTGATAATATTTTTCTATAGTATAACAAACATAAAATTATATTACTACACAGATTCACAATTCATATCTCATAGTAACCACAAGAGGATGTTTACATCTTGTCAATAAATTTTTAGAACATAAAAAACTATCCAATACAACTCCTGCAAAAGTATTGTATAGTTCCCATGTAATTAAACTGGCACAATTCTAGTTTGTACCTAATGTGTTGAAAATACAAATCAGGACCAATGCATATAAGCGCATTACCTACATAACATTTTCATTTAGGAGAGGTATAGACATAAAGCAAAAAAAAAGTTGCTTCATGGCTGAATGGGTCACTATACTGGATGATAGTGAAAAAAACAAAAGCCCTGACAAATCCAGCTTTTACCACTTCTCTTTTATATGCAGCAGGTGTTCCAAGACCACATGACATGGGTTTTATGAGATGAATCATAAAACATTTGTAAACAATTTTCGTTAAGTGTCTCTAAACAACTTTCCATCCAAATGTTTTCAAGAATAAACATCCAGGATCCATCAAGCTCTGATTAATAGACCTCTATAAAACATATTGTGTCAACTTACTGTCAGTCCAATCTAATTATTAAATAGCTCTTCCTTGTCTTGAGAATAGTCAGAATGACATGCAGTCCTTACACAAGGCTTACTCCTCTGAGGCAGGACTTGCCAGAGCTCAGTCCCAGAACCAGGGCTGGCTCCAGGTTTGAGGTAGCCACAGGCCAAGTGTCCGCTAGTGGACCCCTCCTCTGTTAGTCGGCCCTGGCTGGCTTATCTGGCTGCAGGGGCAGCACTTCAAGTAGCACTGGCTGGCCTGAATAACCATCCTTTTAATTTCCCACAGTGCCCTATAACTCTAGGTCAGGGGCGTTGTGGGAAATTAAAAGGGTTGGAAGTGCCTGGGAGGAAGTCTGAAGGGGTAATTTAAATAAAATGACTTTTACTGCAACTTGAGAGGTATGGGGGAACTTTGACTGGGGATCCAAACCAAACTTAGCCCCTCCTCTGACCTGCAATATTAACAGGGGACTATATTGCAGGGCTGCTGTAAGCAACATTCTCTCTCTCTCTCTCTCCCCCCCACCCTCCAACTTTCAATAGGGTATAACAGTGAACTACACCGAAGGGTTGTTGTATACTATTCTCTCAGCCCAACCTGCAATGTAGGGATAAAACCAATGGACACCATCGCAGGGTTGTACTGTCAGTTTCAGCCCAACCAGCAAGAGGGGTCTAATACTGCTGAACAGGGTTTTTGTAGACTACTTAGAGCCTGACCTGCTGTATTGTGTGAACTATGCTGCAAGACTATCATAAGCCACCTTCTCCTAGCCATTACCCCTTCCAACCTGCAATATGGAGAATGAACTGCATTTGCTTTGGAATTTGCATTAGCAGGTTTGTAAAAAGTTTCACACTAAGAACTGAGTTAGAAAGAGCAGGGATTCTTCCCTTTGTTGCTACCTTTTGGGGGATAAGGTGGACAAACTGGTGCCCAAACCTAGCTACATTAAAATCTTGAATTTATTCATTGATTTCAATGGGCAGCTCTCACTTCCATCCCTAGTTCCAAAATAGTTTCTCAGTGTGAATCAGGAGGACCACTCCAGACAACGAGGGGCTTCTCTCTATGCGTTATCTCTTACCTCCTCCTCTTCCAGCCACTGCATTCTGTTGCTCCCTCCCACCTACCTGACAGGGGTTTCCCTGCCCTCCCCCTCAGATTTTAAACATTCTGTGCCACTGAGTTATCCTGGTGGTCTTTTGCTGATACCTCTCTCTTGTGATGGGTGGGGTGTGGTTTTGGCTACATAAACATGAGCCTGGGAAGTCTTTAATTGGTATTAGAAGGAATGGTGATTCAAACCTGACTCTGACCTCCCAAGGCAGGTTTCACATCCAGGTCAGGATCCAGAACTGATAAATAAGGCTTCCTTGCATCCACAGCTGATGTAACATGAAGTCTACATTAATAATCTATAAATATATATTTTTTAAAAAACTTTTAAACATTTATATTATGTTTTATTGTGTTGTATTTCATGCTTTTAATTGTTGTGAATTGCCCAGAGAGCTTTGGCTATTGAGTGGTATAGAAATGTAATAAATAAGTAAATAATAGCGTTCACTGTGGTTAGGGTTAATCACCCATTACATATAAAGAGAAAGACTACATTGCTTTGAAGTAAGTGTGTGTATAGGGCTATTGTGTGTACAAAAATTATAAAAGCCAAGAGAAAGGTTTTTTAAATTAATAACCAAATGTACAAATGGAAAGTCGATTAAAATTAAAATCAGCTCTTCAGATTGATGCTTTCCAAATGGTTGCTGACTGTGCCAATTTAAAGCAATCTGCCCTAAGTAATACTATATGAACAGGATAGAAAACCAAGGAACAGTAACATTAACAAACTATAGTTAATGCAATTCAAATTTATCTTGCTGATATCATGTAACATTAAATTGCTAATTGTGTTGGGTGGCAGAGACAATGAAGAGAATCGCTGAAGATTAGATACTGAGAAGGACTGGAAAATGCTACAGGGTTTTATTGTCTCTTACCATTCCCTGGCTTTGCTACCCCCCCCCCCCCAGTTTTAGGGGAACTGGCTGGCTATAACTTTGATGAACAGAGAAGATCTAATCCACACATAAGCACAACATTAGTAAATCATTTTGGATAATACATCCTTTTGAAAGCCAATGTATTTTATTTCTGTGCTGCTGTTCATTTGCACTACTTTCAGTGTGAAGTGAAAGCATTTATAAGAACTACCACCTCCCCCAACCTCAGAAATTTAGAAGGCTTTTAAAGTACCTTTTAATTTCTTTATTCCATTATTCAATTCCCCTAAGTAGGCATCTTCCTATAGAATTTAAGCTTCGGTCTCTTGCAATATAAGAGGACTGAAGGCATTGCTGAGTCTAAAATATTAATCATACATAAAGCTAGGCATTCCTATAGGTGATTGGCAGACACCCTCCTTTTCTCGGAAGAAGTGAACTTGCAAAATCAAATTATTTGATGGAGATAGATAGATAGATATAAATATAGATATATTATAATGCAATAAATAAACGACATGTGGAAAACACAACCCATCTGCTGTTATCGCTGTTGAAGAACCTCAATTTGATTCAAATTAGTGCTTAAAAAAGAATGCTATAGACATCCCACTAACATTTAAACATTGCTGCTTGAAGGATTCTGCCAATGATTACAAAATTCCAGCAGCCTTTCTTCTATATCTAATGATATCAATGCATCTTGGTCATTTATCTGCTAGAGACTTTGCAAGACACCTCTTACCTCTTTGCTAAAATGCAAAGATTCCGCCTGGACATCAGGAAATATTTCCTGACTGTTAGAGCAATACATCAATGGAACCAACTACCTAGGGAGGTAGTGGGCTCTACAACACTGGAGGCATTCAGAGTGCAGCTGGACAGCCATTTGTCAGGGATGCTTTGACTTGGGTTCCTGCATTGAGCAGTGGGTTGGACTCGATGGCCTTGTAGGACCCTTCTAACTCTACTATTCTATGATTCTATATCTCAAGAAGTTCATTTAATAGAATATCTGTCAATACTTTTTTCAGCTTTAAAAACAAATAGAGGGTTGTTGTATCTAGAGATGTGAACCTAGAAAAAAAAACCTGACAAATTCAGGTTTTTTTCTATTTTTCATCCCAAGGACTGTTTTTGTCTCTTTCTGAAAAATTGAACAGCTTTGGATTATGAAATATGTTCTTTTAGATGATGAATAAAATATTTAAGACAATGTATTTATATATACTTACGGTACCCAGCCTTTACTTTCCTCAAACGATTTCTAAAAAAAACTATGTGATAATAAGACTTTTATAGAAAGACTAGAGATGTACAATTTATGGAAATAATAAAGCCACAGGGAAAATGTTTTTTTAATCCTCCCTGTAAGATTTCCAGCATAGTGATTTCTTCCAATCCTTATCAAAATTATTGATCTAATGTATCTTTTACTGATAGACATTTAGGGATGCTCCAAGTCATGCTCAGTTTTTCAACATGTGAGAAGAGTCAGCATATCATAATATGAAAGAAAATGTGCATTCTTGACAATTTGGGTTTTGTTCTATAGAGTCCTGTGTTTCTGAGCTTGTTCTGGTTTAAACAGAACCCTAAAACAAGCCATGGGTTCTGGGTGGCTTGTTAACCACCCCAACAACAACCCACACTTGCCAGGTTTGCATAATTACAAGCTACAGCACACCCTTCCGCAGCTCGAATATTCAAAATGGCAGCTGCTGCCACAACAAGAAGCCCTGCAGGGAAATTCACCCAGGGTGCCTTCTCATTACATGCAAACCAGGTCAATGAATAGCTCTAAAACTCACATGTGAAAGAAAAACTATAGGTTGTCCTGCCACTGTCACTAGATGTGATGGAACAGCATCTGGTTTATCCCACCTATGTTTTTTTTTCTAAATTAACTTTGAGACATGGGTCTGAAGAACTCACTGCCACAGTTTTAATAAAGTTTTGAGTTAGACCAGCACTAGAGAATGCTGCCTCAGCTATAAAAACCTTTTAACTGGACACCACCACTAGGGACAACCTTTCAAAATGAACAAAAAATAAGATGTTCATTAATGGAAATTATTTACAAAAGTGAATAAAATGTCACACTTCAAATAATAGACTGAGATTGCTTAAAGATTCTTAAACTAAATATGGTTGCTTATCGTTCATAAGATGAGTCCTTCCCAGCTAAATAAAATCTCTATGACTTTTCTTTCAGACCAGATTTCCCTAAACTCCACCCCACAAACAGGAACAGGTTTAGAAATTTTCCTAAACGTCTTACAAGAACAGATGCTGTATACCAGTCTTCCTCTGCCTCCAGTTTTTCCTGCTTCCATCTGGTTTCTAGGATGATTCAAATGTTTCAGAAAATACTTGCTGAATTTCCCTCTGGTCAGACATAAAATAGGAACCTAAAATGGGTTATGTATAACTTGCTTTGCTCATAAAGTTATCATGTTTGGTATATTACATTTAAACATGTAGTTTATTCAGAAAATAATTACAAATTTAATATCTGAGTTTACTTTTAAAAGTTTTTAATTTTAATGATAATTTTATGAGGAAACCAAGTTATACATATTATATTTTATGTTCCTAAAGCAGCCCTCCCCAACGTGGTGCCCTCCAGAAGTTTTGGACTGAAACACCAGGCATTCCTGATCATTGGCCATGCTGCCTGAGGCTGATGGGAAATGATGAAGTTCAAAACTTCTGGAGGGTACGACATTGGGGAAAGCTGCACAAAGTGACTTTAGATCTGTAAAAAATGTTAACAAAATAACTATTGCTTATTTTTTTCAATTTCCTCCAAAATTTCCATTACCCCCTGGGAAAAAATGGGTTTTTTCCCATGGCTTCAAAGTTTCTGGAAATTTTACATCTCTCGTTGTATCTAATGTTAATCTAACTTACATCCTATTCATTTCAATGGGTCTACTCTAAGAAGGGCTAACACTGGGTGCATCCCAAAATGTAGACTCTTCGTAGACAAAAAATGCTGGAGAAATGCATAACAGTTTCATAAATTAACCAAATGCTTCTCTAATTTTTCATTTGTCTTAGCTAGTCTAGAAAGGATTGTGAATCACAGAGATTCCTTAACAATAAATTTGGAGTAATATGCTTAGAAAATGTATAGGATTTTTTTCTTTACAGTATAGGTGTGGGAATACCAGAAAGTTGTTAGTGATTAATCCTTCCCAGATTGCCAGTCATAATTTCAAAGTGAGGTGCAGTCCAGTTCTAGGCATGTTTATTAAAAAAATAATACACCACATTATGTTCAATAAGACTTACTCTTTAGATAAGTGTACTGTGCACAACTGCTGTTTTCATCTTTTCACTGCATGATTTTTCTTCCCAGTAGTCAGTATACCAAGAAAATCAGAAAAGTACTAATTCGATTCCTTAAAATATTTGGAGAGGGCCACTTACAGATTGTTGCAGAGAGGGCCATTGTTGCAGATTTATTAATTTACCAATAGAACACTGGGAAAAGCTATTTCACATTAAACATACCTAGAATATGCAGACATAGTTTATAGCTGATCCTTAAATTAAATGGAAAAAATAAAAGCAGGAGGGCACTAATATCTGGATTTTGAAAATCCCTCATGTGATATAATACATATGAACAATATAATGTTACTCACACAGCAGTGTTTCCATAAAAAGGCTTATGCAGACTCTCTCTCTCTCTCTCTCTCTCTCTCTTGCAGTATTTACCAGTTATCCCTTTTCACTACTTTCTCTAAAGGAAATAGATATTCAATGGTGACCAACAGATATGGTCAAGCAGGGTTGAGTTATGCATTCTTTCAAGACAAGAAAAATCTGGGTGGATTGTTGCCTATGTCAATGATAATATAGAAGGAATGGATCTGACATGCCAATAGAGCAGTTTCCAAAGGCAGTGTCTTAACCCCTAATATACACACAGGAAAACAAATGTTCAGGCTTGCTTCAAAAGCTACATTCCAAGATGAATTGTCAGTTGTTGAGGTTATCAGAAACCAGCAGTTAAAACTGGACAGCAGCTATGTGCCATTTGGCCCTTTCTGGTCCACGTATGCACAGACTTTACAGAGTACTATATTTAATATAGTACAACCCTACCTCTACATGTCAACTATTAAAGGTACAGTACCCTGTCCTTCCCCCCCCCCCAATCTGGTCACCCTAATGAGCTCATAGGATTGGGCAACAAGTGGAGGTAAACCTTACAATAGAAGCAATAGTTATGGCACATATAAACTGGAACAATGCTACTAAAATGCTAATTGCAAGTCATGACTATAAACTGAGTAAGTTATGCTGCTGTACTGATATGGTAGATAAGTATAAACTATTAAGTCCAGATATTAAAATGTGGCCAATACATTTTTTTCATCCAGCAAAAACAATTAAATGTGCATGTAAATTATGACTGGAATGACAAGATGAAGCAATAACATAATTACAGTCTTTCAGTGAACTTCTTTATTGAAGAAGTCCTAACCATTGACAAGTCTCCATTAGCACTCAATTACCCTTAGGAGGAGAAAAAGGGTGATTAGGTTAATGGAGTTCTCATCATTCTTTTCTATTCTATTTTATAAATAATACAATGAACAAGATTTTTAAATAAAGGAAACCACATCTTGGCCACTGATTCATTTTTAGAGCTTTTTTACAACACCACCCATACTTATAGCTATAATTGCTACTTCTTCTGTAAAAAATATAAATGGTGTAACTCTGGCAAACATTTTTGCTGTGTAAAGTAGCTCTCAGTCCTTGCCCTAAAAGAGAACACAATACCTTTAAAATATATGCCTTTATTACCTTGTTACTACTGAACAACTGTGAGTTAGAGGCTGTGATTTCCTGCATCATTATAATAATCTGTAAGCCACTACTGGTGCATGTATTTCTATTCAAATACTAAATATTCTGTGAATAGGAGAGCTATCTAAATTGACTAAAAAAGTTTGCATATATAACCAACTTTGACCTGTATCTTACTGATATTTAGCTACCATTCCCAACAAAAGGGTCCATGTAACTCGCATATACCGTGTTTCCCCGAAAATAAGAACTACCCCGAAAATAAGACCTAGTACTATTTTTGGAAATTGCTAAAGTATAAGACCTACCCCGAAAATAAGACCTACCTCAAAAATAAGACCTAGTGTCTTATGACGATGTTCCAGAAGATGACATGACTGTATTTGAATAAATGTACGGTATATTTTTGTACATGAATAAGTGTAAGCTGTTGTACATGAATAACTGTGGTTTGTTGTACATTAAAAAAATAAGACCTACCCCGAAAATAAGACCTAGTGTGTTTTTTTGAGCCAAATATATATATATATATATATATATATATATAAGACAGTGTCTTATTTTCGGGGAAACACGGTACCTATATCAAGAGAAATTACTACATAATGCATAATACTTTACCAATACCTTGTATTTCTTATTTTCTGGAATCAACAAAGCAGCAGCTGTATATAATGGGCCCTTTCTATATGCAGAGCTTTTCTACATGAAGTTGTTAATCCACTGCATAGACAGTCAGTTTTGTTGCAGAATTGAGATCCAAACTCTACACAAAGTTTTTCCTTTCCTGCTTTTCTGCTACATAACCTCTAGGTGGTGCTGTGGTATAGCAGAATAACATAATTACACAAGTGGTAAAATGTGTTTTGTTTCACTTTCAGAAATAATACTGCATTTCCCCCGTTCTAAAAAAGCCTGGGAACGTGTTCTTTATAAAAACAGAAATGAAAGTGGAGGGCCACAATGTCATCTAAAGAACCAATTAAAAAAAGTGAGTGAGGAATGACCAATGTACAATAAATGCCTCATGAGAAAATATCACATTCATAAATAACCTTTCTTCATATGAGAATAACATTGTATCTTTCTAATACTGATAATCACACCTGTGTTCATGATGTTTTATGGGTTAAAGCCCAATAGCTTCCCATCATGTGTTCATGATGTTTTATGGGTTAAAGCCCAATAGCACAGGTGAACACACTTGTGTTCATGATGTTTTATGGGTTAAAGCCCAACCCATGGGTTGTTTAAACTATGGGTTGTTGGGGCCGAGCAGCAGCAAGCTAGCCTCCTGTGCACTCACTGCTTCTGCATTCAATTAACCCATTCCTGGGTTGTTATCATGCCATCAGAACCCGGAAACTCTGGTTTGTTTAGGGGTTTAACAATGCAGAGTTAACCCATGGTTTGTTGTTGGGTTAACAAGGTTGTTAAACCCCTAAACAACCCAGAGTTTCCAAGTTCGGATAGCATGATAACAAGCCAGGGATGGGTCATGTTCCTGGGTTGTTAGTCAAAAGTGGAAGTGATGAACATGTAGGAGGTAGTGTGCTTGCTTGTTCCCACTAGATACCAGCAATTCCCGGGTTAAACAACCCATGAATTGCCAATATGTGTAAACCAGGTCAGTGCCTTCATTCATGTTAAAAATCTCCCCACCAAACTATCTCTTTAGCTGTAGTTGTGGGTGACTATATAAGCATTTAACATGAGATAGGCATCTACACTGACATGCAGGACCTGCCCTACCATTAGGTAAAGTAAGGTGGACATCACAGGCAGCTGATTTTAGATGTCATGGGAGGGCAGCAAATTGTTATTTAATTTATCATTATTATATTTTTACTCCCAATGAGAGGTACTTGTGGGATTTTCTCAGATGCCAAAATAATTTGGCCAGTCTTAGGTACTATGCACTTTGACTTGTGGATGGGGGAAGTGTTCCACCTCAGGCAGCAAAATGTCTTGGTCTGGCCTTGCCAACACTTGATCCCAGGCAAGCCTCACTCATGGAGTTCCCTCCACTGCTGCTACCCTTGTTGAGGAAAGAAACAGATGAGCAAACCATCAAGAGGATCCAGCATCAGTGTTGATGCCCTGGCTCATACACTGCTTCCCTCACACAACTTCAGCAAAAGAGCTGATTCACATGGGGATTTTTAAATGTATGAACCAGGGCATAATGTTCTAATATAATTAATAACACCCATTTCCCCTTTGCCAGGGAAAAATGAAAGTACACAGAGGAAAAAGAGAGTGATTGATGTTGCTATATAAAATCTCAAAGCACATAAATCATTAGATCAGAGATTCATGACTTAAATAGCTTGAGAGAGCCATTTGTATTGACAAGAGAAACTCCTGGCACCCTTTGCCTCATGAAAACATGCTGCTTATAAATATCTTTTGAATAATATGTGTCCCAGACCAATCAGTAAAAATTGCTATTGTAAAAACAGAAAAACGTCCACATCACAAGTTACTCATATGACAAATTATGATTCACCTCACCTACCAATACAGGTACTGCACTGCAGTATCATAAGCAGATATTTCATGGCAACATGCTGGATAGGATGTCTAAAGTGCAATCCTAAGCATGTTCACTTAGTATGTCCCATTTAATTTGGTTCCCCTTTAATTTGTGGCTCTGTATTTGCAGCACAGTTGTTTTCCTGCCCTATAACTGCATCTGTTCAGAAGTTGTTAAAGGACTATGAGCCTAGGTCAACTCTCCCCAAATCAGACTTTTTGTTTGCAAATGAAAATAAGTAGGTTATACCTTAGTGCTGGCTCAATAAAGGCTACATTTTGCTGATGCTCTTATGCTTCATTGTCTTTTGGATCTAAGAGTGATCCTATGGCCCCTAGACATTGTCATAACCCCTAGGCTACAACGTATTGTGTGTACTCTGCAGCCTCCTTCCCTCCCGCTCCAAAGTGCCCCAGCTAGATGGCCGAAAATGGCCATCTAGCTAAAATACAGAGTGGGAGGAGCGGGAAGGCGGAGAATGCTTCCGCCGCTCCTCCCACTCAGCATAGGATGCTCATAAACCTCCAAGTTTATGAGGGGCTTACGAGCATCGAGTGCGCAACCCATAGCACTGTGCCCTAATAAGTGATGTTACTTAACCTATGTTCTCTGCTAATGATACCTGTTCCTGTATCAAGTGTTTTTTTTAAAAAAACTTCATCACCATGTTTATATTTGCTTATCCTGAATTTATGTCAATTACTACTTGAAACATTGTTATGGTATATGTCTGAAACAAAAGAAACTGAACTTGAACAATTTAACTTGGCAGATTTGCACCCTAGTAAGTGTGTTTTCGGATTGCTCTAACAGAAGACATCTGATAGCCTGACCTTTGTGACAATTATGAAGCTACCTCTCTGAACAAGAAATGAGAGAGAACATCTCCTTACCAGATTGGAGCACTGCCTGCCAGGTGAGAAGTGGGATTTTGCATGCTGCTTTTGACTGGCCAGAGCAATTCCGAAGCAAAATCACTTGGAAAAGTGCTGGACAGGCCAAAAGGAGTGCAAGAATCTCCCACTTTGCCTTACTGGCTGAAGTTGTTGGCCATCCCCAGTATATATGCTTTGCCCTTGGAGATATTAACTTTATGAAAAAAACAATACCATTCATGAAGCAGCTCCTTGTATAGAAATTCTTGTTTTCTGTGGTCAGCCCTGGCCAGTTGTCTGGCATAGGATCCATCCCAGGCAAACTTTAATATTACCATATTGTGAAATATACTTAAAACTTTTAGAGCACAATTGGGATGCCTGTAAGTCCCCAAACTTGGAGGCTTACATCATCCAATTCAGCGCAAGAGCAGCGGTGGAGGCAATCTTTGCCTCCCTGTCCTCCCACCCTGCATTTTCTGCTAGATGGGCTTTTTTTGTTGCCTGTCTAGCTGGAGCATCTCGGAGGGGGAGGAAAGGAGGCTGGAACGGCTTCAGGATACCTCGTATCCTGGCTATTCCAATCTCCTCCCCTCTCTGACTCTGCCCCCTGAAATGCCCCCTTTAACCCTCCTCTGAGGTTGGTTTCCTGACCTCGGAGAGAGCCGGTGCAGTTCTTTCTGTACCAGCTGTGAGGCAGTGGGGGAGAGGGATTGGAGCTCTGATAGGAGCACTGTCTCTGACCTCGGAGCTGGGAATCCGAACTATCCTATGGCCCCTCAGACAATGTCTAGGAGCCATAGGATCATTCCCTTAGTAGAAAAAATAAGCTAATTTCACATTAAGCAACAATAAATGCATATATCATTTGGGGGATTATTTGCGTACATACCTCCTCATCTATCACAACAAGTTCTGTATCAGTTTTACATATAACTGAAGCAGGACGTCTTGTATTAGTCAACAGGCAGGTTTCCTTGAAAAACAAGAGTAGTTTCAATTTGACCTTTTAGGTACAAGAATTTAATACTAGAATAAATTATAATTGAGTATTTTTTTTATACATAAAAACAAAGACATTACTAGCATGTTAGTTGGTTACACAGCTTCACACATTTCTGTCTATACCCTCAGTGATATTCAACTTAAAACAAGCTAATAATAACAACTGTATTTTAGAACTGGGCTCACTTAACTGGGCTCACTCTTTAAGCATGGGCTTACATTTTCCCTGTTGAAATCAATGGAACTTAAATATGTGCATTTTTTACATTAAGAATCTTTTAAACATTAATATAGTTCAAATACCCATGCCACAATTCTCAGCTATGTATGTACCCAGTGATGTGCCAGCTGATTCTGAACACACTGACTATGGAGCTGAGCCAACTGTACCTCTGCCTCCATTTGATAAACATACCCTCCATGGGATTATCTACTCTAGGGACAGGCAACTTTAGCAGGTACAGGGGCCATTTTCTGCCCTCAGACCCCCTCTCACGGGCTGCAGTTTCCCGAAAAATTATTTTTAAAAATTAACAACAACAACAAGGCATCCAGAGCACTATGGAGTGCCAAAAAAGGTCAAATCTAGGTTGTTTGCAAGCTAAATTTGACCCTTTTAGGGCTCCATAGCAGCATTCATAAAACATTTTTGAGGGGTGGCAGTAGGGCATGGCAGGGGCCACACTGCGGGCAGCAGGGGCTGCAGGCAGACCATGGGCTGACTGTTGCCCACCCCTGATCTATTCTAAGCTAGTAGGCATCACACAACAAACAGTAATGAGTTCCACAAGTTAATTATGCTACCTGTCAAACCATACCACCTTTTGTTTGTCATGAACCTACTGCCTATTTATCAATACTATCAATCTGTAAGGAACCTTGGACCTTACAGTGCACGGTGAATAACTCTTCGCTCAGATGAAAAACCATTGGAACCTTATTCAGAACCCTTCCAGCCAGAGGATACAGCCTTGCCACCATACTCAGACTCTAAGGATGAGTTCCCTGCACTGTACCTCCATCTCCCCAGCCTCACAGAAGTCAAAGACTGCAAAATCAGGTGAGGTTCCATTAACAAACCAGTCAGCTCCTCTAGTGGGTGAACTACAGGGCTAGGGGTGCCCATATCACACCAGTTTTAAAAGCACTCCACTGGCTGCCAATCAGTTTCCGGGCGAAGTATAAAGTGTTCGTTATTACCTTTATATTTTCTGTTGTTCCCCGCCTCGATCTAGATGGAGAGGCGGGTAATAAATAAATTATTATTATTATTATTATTATTATTATTATTATTTATGAAGCCTACATAAAGGCTTCAGTTAGCTTTAACTCCCTGCTGTGAGACGTTTTCCTATAGCTATTGTAGCAAGAGAAACTTTCAGCAAACAAAGCTTGCTTGTGAGCTGCCCACGGTCCTGTTTTGTCTGTGCTCTGCATGAGAGAGCTTTGACTTGATTTTGCCTGGACTTTACCTACTTCATCTGATTTTGCCTGGTGTGACTTCACCTTTCCTACCTTGACCAGACTTTGCCTGCCTTAAATTGACTGGATTGGACAATACTGGCTTCCCTTGTAAGTCACAGAATCATAAAGTTGGAAGGGACCATATAGGCCATAGAGTCCAACCCCCTGCTCAGTGCAGGAATCCAGTTTAAAGCAACCCTGACAGATGGCTGTCCAGTCATCCCTTGAATACCTCCTGCAACGGAGAGCTCACCACCTCCCTAGGAAGTTGGTTCCATTGTCTGGCTGCTCTGACCGTAGGGAGGTTTTTCCTGATGTTCAACCAAAATCTGCCTTCCTGTAACTTAAGCCCATTATTTAGTGTCCTACAGTCTTGGATGATAGAGAACAGGTTCCGGTTCTTTTCTGTATGACAACCCTTTAGACACTTGAAAAGTGCTATCATATTCCCACCTCAGTCTTCTCTTCTCAAGGCTCAACATACCCAGTCCCTTCAGTCTTCCTGCAGAGGACTTAGTTCCTAGTCCCCTAATCATCTTTATTGCCTTTCCCTGAACTTGTTCCAGTTTATCTGAATCCTTCTTATGGTGTAGTGTCCAGAACTGGACACAATATTCAAAGTGGGGTCTGACCAGCACAGGGTAGAGTGGAACTATTACTTCCCATGGTTTAGAAACTATACTTCTATTGATGTGATCTATAACTGCATTTGCCTTTTTCCATGCACATCAGACTGCTGACTCATAGTCAGCTTGTCATCAACTCACCTCCAAGATCCTTTTCACAAGTACTACTGTCAAGCCCTTCTAATACCTGTGCATTTCATTTCTCTTTCTTAAATGAACAGCTTTGCACTTGTCTCTGTTAAATGCAATTCTGTTATTTTCTACCCAGTTTTCTAACCTTTCAAGATCATTTTACATTTTGTTTATCTTCAAAGGTATTTGCTATTCCACCCAATTTTGTGTCATCTGCAAATGTGATAAGCATTCCCACCACCATTTCCTCCAAGTCATTAATAAAAAGTTGATCAAGCCCTGTGGCACCCCACTCAATACCTCCTTCCAGTTTCAAGTGCCCATGGAATAGGACATAATTAGGTTCACTGGTTTACTCTGAGTAGTATGAAAGAGGAAGAAAGTTTCTCTCTATTCACATTGCTTATTTTATACTATTATTATCCCGCTCTTATGCGAGGACAAATCTGCACATTATTATTCCTTCTTTCCCATGTTTATCCTCACAACAACTCTGTAAGGTAACTTACACTGAGAGAGTGTAACTTGTCTAAAAAACAGGTGAACATGACCACACAGAGATTTGAACCTATGTCTCCCTAATGCAAACCCACCACTGTAGCCATGACACCGTACTAGTGCCATGAACTTGTACAATATTTGCATTTGACTCCATTATGCTCTTTTCCATTTTTTGAGCCATAAACATTTTATTTATTTATTTATGTACCGTACTACATTTTTATACCGCCCAATAGCCGAAGCTTTCTGTGCGGTTTACAACAGTCCCTTCTATTTCTGGGTCACAGACTACTACCAGGGCTGAGGTTGTGTGTAGGACACCTGGAGATCAGTATTTAAAGCTGTAAACATATACACACTATACAATGGGGCTTACTTCTGGATATACATTTATATGATTGCAGTGTAAATTACCTAATTAGAATTATATATTTTTTTTAATCCTTGGAGAGCTTCTTTCATGTTTTTCAAATCTCTACACTGAAAGCAGCATTTCTCACAAATGATATGAAGAAAAAAAATAGTTACCCCCATAAAATCTCCCTCTTCTGCTTCACATAATGTTTCAGGAGTGAACCTCTTGGCTTTTACATTTGCATCAGCCATCGTGAGTTTTAGTTTGCCAGACAACACTAAATAACATTCAGTAGCCACATGTCCTTGCCGTATAATGATCGTTCCAGGTTCATAGCTGTAGAAACAATTTAAAATATATAAACATAAATGCTAGTGATGACTGCTGTAAGTAAAATAAAATAAAGAGATGCAAGTGCAGCTATCTGAGAGCAAGTAGTTTGGCAACCAAAACAAAAATCTTTAGAAAGGTGTCAATATTAAAAATTATCTTTTTAAAAATTACTATCCTAATAGTGACTCTTCCTAACCATGCAAACATCTTACAGTGCAATGCTATACATGACAATTCAATTTTTCTTTTAGTTTTGTTTCATACTGTTGCATTCTATTGTTTTTGTGGTATAATCACTTCAAGCACTCATTGAGGAGTGGGGAAGAAATATATCAATAAGTAAATAAATATTCAGGTGTTTTTCTAACTAACTGGAAATAACTATTTTTTTGCAATTTAGGCTACAATCCTATACATACGTACCTGGGATTAAGACCCATCACATTCAATGGGACTTACATCTGAGTAGACATGCATATATAATTGCACTGTTAGTCAATGACTTAGCCTGGGACATCACTCATGGAATTCATCAACTGCTTTGCTAGACATCTAAATTTAGGCAAGTCACTTCCATACCATTTCTGAAACTGTTTACAAATGTACTGCTGCAAGAGTGGCAAAGGCAGCTTCACTGCTTTGTAAACAAATGCAGTTCTTCCATTTGAAGCAAACTCTCTGGCCTGGTTCGCACATAACAACAACCCAGAGTATGGGTTGTTCTTGAATTGTGGGTTGTCATTTCATGCAAATCCTGCACTATAGTTTAACTATGGGTTGTTAACCACAAACAACCCAGGAAGAGAACCCATGGTTTGTTGCAAGTTTTTGAACTCTGGGTTGTTTGTGGGTAACAACCCATAGTTAAACCATAGTGCAGGGTTCGCAAATAATGGCAACCCACGATTCAACAATTAATCCACAATTCAACAACAATCCATACTCAACCCGTACTCTGGGTTGTTGTTACATGTGAACCAGGTCTATATAAAAGTTGTGCAGATATTCAGTGGTATAGCCTGAATCAAGAAGATCCACCCTTGGAAAGAACCTATTTGCTAGCGCCTATGAGGTCATCACACCAACCCAATTCCTGGAACAGTTTTGCAACTCTTTTAAAAGAATTTGCATTTTTTTAAAAATAAACTAAAGGCTGAACAGATAAACATGCATGTAGTTCTTGAATCAATTAATTTTTTTAAAGGGTAGGCAGCCAATCTGAGGCATCAGATGACTGGCAAGACTGACCAGTGTTTGATTTACTAATACGTGTATCTGTCATGTAAACTGCAAAAACAGGCTCACACTATGGATGAAGAATGTGCAGTGACTTCTCTTTTTGTATAATATGTGTTCATCTTGACATTTTCCCATCTTCAAAATGAGGATTACATTGTTTTCCTTCTTCAAAGAAGTGTGGTAAGAATTAAAAAAGCCTTGATTCCCAATTTATAGTAAGGGCCATAAAGTGTAAAGGAAGAAAAAAAACTATACAGTTTTAATGTATCTTTGTACATTACTCCTTGAGAGCAGCAGCACCTATATTATTTCTTTTTCTTAGCCACCAAAGGTCCAGAAGCTTTCCATTAGAAGATGTCTGTTGAAATTGCGGAATACCAAAGAAGTACTGTGTAGCTTCTATTTGTCGATATTTTATTTTAATGGGGCAGGGCATTTCTGATGTATTATAAATATTTAATCAAAAGAATTTCAGCCTTGTTGAAAAATGTTCACCTCCTGACCCAGCTTTCTGAAGGAAGCTCATGGAATGGATCCCATCCTTAATACACAAGTAGCGCCCAGGCTTCTTACTTACTTTTGGTAGATGAAGGCTTGGCACAGCTGGAGTTGTGTTTTGCTAGGCAAGCACTGAAAGGCTCTGTTTGTCTTCAAGCATGATTGCATCTGTGGAAAAAAGCATATTTTATGTGTAATATTGGGATCATGGACAGGGCTGGATTAACTGTTATGCTAAGCACTCCATGCTAGGAACTCCCTCTTAGGAATAGTATGATCCTGCTCAGATAAAAACTACAGTTTAGCATTACAAGGATGAGCCATGAGCATTGGGTTTGTACGTCCCCCCATCCCCATCTCTCCCTCCTTCACACATGAGTAAAGGGGACTGAAAGTTTCAACTTTCATTTTTGAATAAGATGCAGTTTCTGTTACATCTGAACTCTGTGGAAAGAATCTGAAAACATGGGTCTTTGAACAGATGCTCTTTAAAATTTCCCCACAGGTCAGAATCTGATAGCCATTTCTAAAACATGACTGAGGAACAGTGGCCACATTGCCAGCTTTGGAGAAATGGAACCTGTTCAATACAGTGGAATTCCCATTTATTTTAGAATCCATGCCCCTCACTAGATATCCTCAGAGCTTTCATGCAGAATCAGGGAGTACCTGGTAATTTCATCAGCATGGGGACACTGAGACACAGAAATGTACAGAGGCATCCTGCTCAAATGGGTTGAAGTGCCAAATTCCTTCAGCAGGTCCCCAGGAACCATATCCCTAATTTTGTACCAAAAACACTAGTAGTATGAACAGTGATTCATTTCTAAAAAAAAAAAAAAATTCTCCATCATTCACACAAGAACTGCTACTTTTTCACTCCTGCCTGCCAAAATCCTTTCAGCAGCACTGCCTCCAACCAATTCAGTTTCTGTACTCTAGGCCTGAACTACCACTTGCAATTTAGAACTTCCCATCATTTATTCCAGGCATGTGGCTTATGCTGGCTCAGCTTGTCTGAGTGTGGAAAGCTAAGCAGGGTCAAGCCTGGTTATTACTTGGATGGGAAACCCCTCCTCTAGTTTCCTGCATTGAGCAGGGGGTTGGACTCGATAGCCTTGTAGGCTCCTTCCAACTCTATGAAATCTAAGCTCCCATACCACAGGCTACTGCTTGACCTCCAAAATCCATTCTCAAATAGCTGCTCTCAACCCAGCCTAACTGTACCTGTGTTAACCAAATATCCCTTTACACTGGCTTACTGTCTGTTCAGCAGCACCCTCCTCCTCAGCTGCAAATTGCATATTACAACCTGCTTTGTATACCTGGCTGGGCTGCTAATTTTAAACGGAATGGGGAAGAGGCTGATGATGTTGAGTCATGGAGTAACAGGCATTAGTAAGTCAGCCCCTTTGCGCTATTAAGAACATTATTTGCTCATCCAGAAGACAGTTCAATAATTTGTGTGGCCATATGGTAGGGCTCACACTCTCCCTCCCTTCCCTGTAGCTTCAAAGAATTTTGCAGTGCTTGTTTGTTTATTTAATAAACTTTTTTTTTTTACCCTTCTCTCATCACAACAAAAAGGAGCGTACACCTGGGAGCATTCATTCTCCTAACTAGACAGAACCAAAATTAAAATAAAAAGAAGACAAAACTGAGTCTGACCAAAAACAACAAAGAGTATTGAGGAACAAATTTATTTTGGCATAAGCTTTCATCAGATGCGCGCCGTGAAGTTTTAGGTTTTTTATACAGCACATATAGTGTGTGTGTGTGTGTGTGTGTGTGTGTGTGTTTGTGGGGGGGATGGAATTGTAATCAGTGACATCAGAAGCAAATTTAATGCAGAAAGTACCGATAGAAACAATCACATTATTAACAACAGCTAACCACTGTTAATAATGTGACTATCACTATCAGTACATTATGAACTGAATTTGCTTCTAACCTCACTGTTTACAATTACAGTCATGCCTTGGATTGAGAGCATAATTAGTTCCAGAAATGGTGCTTGTAATCCAAAACACTCTTATATCAAAACGAAATCCCCCCAAAAAAATTTGTACAGAGATTTTTAATTTAAGCTGTACTACAGTACTTGTATTGCAAGACGTCACTTGTATATCAAGTCAAAAAAATTAAATAAATATTTAAACATTTGCTTGTCTTGCAAAACGCTCTCAAACCAAGTTACTTGCAATCCAAGGTATTACTGTATATTCCATGCAACTGATGAAGTGGTCTATCATCCATGAAAGCTTATACCACAATAAATATGTTAGTTGTTATGGTAGAACAAGACTCTTGGTTGTTTTTGTTGAATAGACTAACATGGCTACCCTCTGGAAGTCTCTGACCAGCAACGGATAGCTCAGAGGCCAGTATTTTAACACCAAACAGAGTGCTATCCCTGCAATCAGATGTGGTGCCAAGCAGGCAAATCTTTCTGTCTCATGCTCCATACCTACAACTAGCTCAGCACTGACTTTTAACATGGCTTATCTTAGCCTTCTAAGGCTTGAAGAGAGAGAGAGAGAGAGAGAGAGAGAGAGAGTCTATCGTGGATCTGTATAGTTTGTTTCTTGAAGTTTTGCTTGGAGGCAACAACTACTTACCCCAGCAAATTGATAGCTAAATTCCAAGATTGAACCTGAACATTGTTTTTTTTATTATTATTTCTGTGCCCTGTTGTGTAATCTATGGTACAGAAGCAACATGTGCCATAGATTACGTACACAACAGGGAACTAAACTGCAGCAACCAGGAGCCTTCAAGTAGGAGGAACACCAGATGTGCCTCTATAATCAGTTAGCTGCAGTGACACAAAATATTGCCCTAATGCAACTAAAGCAAAATTTTAAGCAGCTCTGCCACTGAAAATCCTTGAAATGCTCTTAATTAAGCAGATATACAATAGAGAAAGACCTTTTCTAGGGCACACGTGGTAGCTCATACATCACAGGTGACAAGTGTGGGAAATACATGTGAAAAAGGAATCTTACTGAACAGTTTTCTTAGCAGAAGCATCTAAACAATCTTCATTATAAGAAGAAACTCCCAATTATACTTTCTTTAAATCATTTTCTAGGGCCAAGTTAGTAATGAAAAGAATCCAAATAACTTCAATAGCAGAAGCAACCATCAACTGATGGCTGGTTTTACTTTGTTAATATTGCTAATGGTTTCAAGAAGTACTGATGTATATAGCACATGTTTATTGAGTCAAATAAATCTCTGGCATATGCTTTGATACAAAAGAATTCCTTAGGTTGTTGGTTACTGCCTTAATACACAAAGCAACACCTCATGATGCAATGTTAAGAAGTTTTGTCAATATTTGTCAGATGGCTTACAATGAGACTTGTGTTTACAAAAAAGCTTTTTAAATTGAAACACTTAAACAAAAAATCTATGAACTCTAAAAGCCTGTTTATTTTACAGATAGCTACCAAAATGAAGTAAATGTTTCTTTATATATTATAATATGAGGAATGATTACACAGTTTACTTAAGGATGGTATCACCTTCCTAATAGGTAACTGTAGAAACAGAGGGTGGACAAAGAGGGGAAATACCCGGATCTATATAAATATCCACCAATTACACTTGTGTTCTTCTGTTATCCATAGCTGCTTACATCAGACAAACACCCTTTGTTAGAGAGAGCATTGACCAAAGGTTGCTTATGATTAAAGCGCACCTCTTACCTGTTTCAAAAAACCAGCATGTTCCAATGCTTCTACTATAAGAATGTGATCAAAATAGGTTCTCTGTTGGACACTGAAATCCTACACATATTACTTTGGAAGTCAGTCCTGCTGATTTTAAGATTCAAATATATAATTGTGTTCCTAAGCACATTTACTTAAACATAAGATTCATTGTTGAACTATGACCCCACAGGGCTATATTTTCCATCCCTATCTTCTTTATTTAGGGAGCAATCCTATGGCCCTCCAAGGGGCCATAGGATAATTCAGGCTCCCCACTGCAACCTAGGAAATCCCTTCGGAGGTCGCAGTGGGGAGCCAGAGCGCCCCCCCACCTCATAGCCAGTGTGTGTTTTTTCTGCACAAGCAAGGAACCAAAGACAGAAGACCATCCTCAGTTCCAGCTGTGGGGGGAACGTTCCTGGGGCAGGGAGGGGAGGAGTGAGGCACCGCTGTCTTACGACAAATCCAGGCAGTGCCTCAGCCTCTCCCACACAAAAGATAAAAACATCAGCACTGGGATCATCCTTGGATCCACATGTCCATCCCATAATAAGTAACTTGCAGTGTCAGAACTTTTGTATATTAAAATGGCTATTGTCTATCTTGGGATTTGGGGACAAAATAAGATAGAACTTTAAAAAACATGTAAGTAAGTATAGTCAACAAATGTTGAACTATGCTGAAAGTAATTTGAAGGACTGTGGCCAAATATTTGTATAAAAGCAAGAACTGTTACAAATATATGATACATTCAACATATGCCTTTTCATATTATTGCTTTGAATATTATCATATAATGATCATATGTGGTATTTATTTATTTTCTTACCTGCAGGATGTCTTGCTGCCTTCTTTGTTTGGGACAAATGTGTAACAGATGCTTAAGCTTTTCAAAACTGTTGTTCTGCTACACAAAGAAAATGTAAACATTATCTAGTGCCTTAAGCTGGCTGTAGCCTAGCTATTCCCCTTGATACTTGGGACACCTCATACAGTGTAAAGGTGTACACTGAAGTCATAGATACCTCTTTCACCTCTGTATTTATCTTGGAGTGACTATTTTCTAGAAACAGGTTACAGTATACTTTAGAGACATAATGTTCATGAACAGGTTCCATATATGCATGTTTTCTTGGAAGTAAATACCATTTTATTTAATAGGGACTATTTCCAAGTAAGCATGCATAGGGCTAAAGCCATGGACTACAATCCAGTAAATTTTTACTTGGGCGTAAATCCAACTGAACTGAGTGGGTCTTGATTCCATGTAAACATGCATAGGATTGAAACATCCAGTAGGTTAATCTGTTGCAGCAAAACAACAGAGTTCTGTTGCACCTTTTTATGGCATAAGCTTTCATGGATAAGAGTCCACTTCACCAGATGCATGAAAAGAAATAGCAAATAATTTTCTATCACACCACTAGTGTTAATTAGCATAGCAAATCTAGGATGACTGTGTTACCACTAATAATTGCTGTTGTGACTGGTTACTGTGTTTTTAACTCAGTTGCTGCAGACTGTACTTTTTGCATTCTGTTGCAATTTGACCCCATTGTTTGCATTTCCCCCTCTATGTATATATACTATTTATTTAACTAGTGGGTCACTCTATAACAAAAATATTCTTAGACCAAACAAAACATGAAAAACATAAAACAGTATGTGTGTATATAATCAAACTGAACACTAAAATCAACAAGTAAAAAGCAACACAAACAACTACACCCATACCAATAAATGTGATATGTTGTATCATATCTTTTGAATGTGTTTGAATTTTTGCAAAGGCCTTTGCCCATAAGCAATAAATGTTTTACTGACTGACAATAAATACAAAACAGATTACACACCACAATCTGTTGCACCGTAAGATTGCACAGTAAGATAATAAAACCTTTAAAAGCTTGGAAGAATTAAAAAACAAAAACAAAACCTATTTGCCTGATGCTGAAAAGATGTCAGCATAGGCGCCAGGCGAGCCTCCCTGGAGGGTCACAATGTAGAAGGCCACCCCCCTTCTCATGTAATCACCCTTGGAATGTCTGACCAAAAAATGGCGCTCAAGGTGGCTTCTGATGCATCTGATGAAGCACACTTTAGTCCACAAAAGCTTGCCATGATCAATTAGTTCATCTCTAAAGTGCTACGGGACTCTTTATTATTTATGCATAGAATTGGACTTAGATTCAGGAATGGCATTGTTAAAATAACAAGTCTGGTAATAACAAAATTGTTATGTAATTTGAACAGTATTTTCTGCTGATTCATTGTCTTGGTTCTATATAACTGCCAGCAGAGTTTCACTCATGCCTTCTCACCCTGTCTTTCCTAGTGCGGCCCCTTGTGTCCCCAGAAAAGCAATTCCTGAGGGTCAGGGGACAAAGCACTCTAGAATTGTGTGCAATGTGGGGGGGGGGGGCTACAGCCAGAGACACCTCCCTTTACAGGGGAAGGAAGTGCTCTCTGCTTGTGCAAGGGGCTCTCTGGATACAAGCCATAATTAGTTTATTAGAAGCACATCCAATTTTATGTGCCTCTATGAGATGTTGATCACCTTGTTCCCAAACAAAAAGAGGGCGTGCTTATATTCTCCCACTATCTATCACCTTCTGGATGAAGATCAGAATAATCAAAGAAAATTGTGTGAGCCTTCGAACCAAAGAGTGGGATAGAAATTGTCTAAATAAATAAATTAACTGTGATCAAAGGTTCACCAAAAGCAACATTTTCACTTTTAAAAAATACATTAACACTATTACATCTCACGTGTTAATGTTGACGGTTAATATAGCACTTTTATAGTGTGATCATTTGATTTGCTGTGCCAGAAAAATAAGTGCTTAGGATGGGATATGCCAAACATCACTAGATATGACATTACAAAATGTTATGTTCTGTACAAATGCTTACAAATGAGAAGCTATCCTCTAAATAGCCCTTCAAGACTTGGCACTATTACCTCCATTTTGTGGATAGTGAAATGAGGCTGAGAGTTCATGAGTTGCCACTTGCTCAATCCATGGCAGAACCTAGAACTGAAACCCAATTTTCTGGATCCACATCCAACACTCAGGCTAGTGAGCCATGCTGGCTGTCAAACCTGTAGATGCATTTTTGTAACTTACAGCTATTTAAATGAGAATGCATGGTAGTTGTTTCCCAGTGTATAGATTTCTGGGTGACTTATGCATGAGTGACCAAGTTCTGGAGAAAGAACACAGTTCAGTGTTGTTCTTTCCCAACTGTACATGGCATAGGAATAATTATTTTATTTGAACAATTTGGATACATCAAACACAATCCTTAATACAGAAATAATCATGTATGGTTATACAATGTGCCCAGTTTCAATGCAAAATATATTCTGCACCACAACTCTGCTCTGAATGGTCCAGTAATAACACTAGCATATATTTTATCTATAGAGAAATAGCACATTTCAGGTTTTCCAAGGTAGGCCCGCGCGAGCCCCACACGGACGTGAGCGGGGCCGATTTCGGCCTCCTACGCCCGCGCGAAGTGAGCAGTTTCATCCCTATTCACGTACATGATCTCACAACAGTCTTGTAGGTTAGGCCAATATTACTTTCCCCTTAGGCTGCATAAGGCCACCAAGCAAGACCTCAGCACCTTGGCTTTTAGAGATTAAAAGACTCATAAAACATCAGAAATACTTACAAACTGTTGTTTAGAATAATCACTGACATTGAACAAGAGGTCACTTCTTAAGTTCATCTGCCTCTTCAGGTGAAATGTTGCCCATTGCACTGCTGGACTCCTTTCAATATATCTACACAAGAAAAAGAAATGCCATAATGAGCTTCTGAAGTAAAGAGCTTACACATTGTTTGTTTTTATCCTGCCCTTCCTCCAAGAGCTCAGGGTAGCCTGCATGGCCTCCCACTTTAAAAAGTAGCATATAGTTCTGTAATGTATTTTAATTTATGACTTTGTGGGCAAATTTAATGTTCAGCATACGTATTCCTAGTATCATTCAAAAATCAAAAGACAAAAATAAATTAATCATCTAAACTGTTCCTATCCTATGTGTTAGGTTAAGGATGCAATCCTATGCACACTTATCTCAGAGTAAGACCAAAGTGGGGCTTACTTCCAGGTAAACATACATAGGATTGGGCTGCACATTTCTAGAACTCAAAACTATCTGGAAGCTAGATGTATGGGATCTGTACATAGTTATTCAGTAATGGGGAAACAGACAGAGCCAGTGGCTTCTCTTCTTTAAATAATAAATATCACTTCACATGATTAGAATTGAGTCTGCTCACGGAAATTCAGGGCTAGGTCCTGGCTCAAATTAAGATCAGGTCACAAGACAGAAAGTAAGCTCTGGGTTTTCTGAGCATGATAAGCTATTTTAAAAATCTATCTATTTACTGCTGTGTCAAGGAACCACTCAAAGACCAGGGACCAATTATATAAATGCTATCTTTAGCCATGGCTTGTAGGGCTAAAGAAAGGCATTGCTCCAAACAGCAGGCATCACATGCATCAAAGAGTAATGAAGTGCACTGTAGCATGTGCAGAGTGCATTTCCTTCCCCACTGAGTAATGTCAGCCTTACATACACATTCAATGAGGTAGGCCTTCCAAACTCAGCCTAAGAGACTTAAACACCAGCATATACAGCCCTAGCTGGTGGCTCCAATGTCAATGGGGCATATCCCCATCTTTAACATGGGATATATATATATATATATATATATATATATATTCATTCAGCGGAGCTGGTAGTGCCAATGTCAGTGGGGTGGCATATCCACTCCGGGTGTCATCCTGACCTCTAAAGTAGCTATCCATGGTGCTGAACCTTTTAAGGAGCACCCTGGATAGCTCCTTAAAAGTTCAGACTGCCATTGGCGGCACCAGCCTCCATTGAATATATATATTCATCATGTTAAAGATGGGAGACTGAGGCTGCCTAAGGCCACCTAGCAGAAGCCCCAGCACTTGGCTTATCTCTCTCTCTCTCTCTCTCTTTCTCGCGCCGTCTGGTCTGACCCCAGTAACCATGAGAGAGTTTGGAACAGAATGGAGCCGAGCGCCTGCTGAGTGGAGGAGGTCGAATAAGTTACCTTTTCCCGCCCAAGGCCAGTCCACAGAGATGCGCGACGGTGGTGGCTGCTTTGCGGAAACGCTGCTGCTGCTGCCCTCTCGGCGACCCTCCTGCCGCTCCCTGCAAGGGAAAAGGCGCGCGTGAGGCGGGAGAGCGCGGGAGAATGGCGGAGGCGGGAAGGAGGAGAGCGACCCGGCGGCCGGGGGCATGCAGAGAAAGAACCCCCTCAGGGGACAAAGTGCCTGCCTCCTCCTCCTCCGCTTGCTCCGAGGCGTCCATGGCTTGGTCTCTCTCTAGCACCAGCAGCAGCCTCGGCAGGAGTAGAGTAGCCTCTTGGGCGGGCTCATTCCTGTGGTAACAGGGAACCAAAACGAAAAGGCAGCCGGCTGCTCTTTCCCCGTCAGCATAAGCAAGCAAGAACAGGCAGAACCCTAACTCAGCTTAGGCAAACATGGAAACTTTAGGGCACAAGCGAAAGAGAAATATAGTAATACCTTGGATTGCAAGGAACTTGGTCTGAGAGCGTTTTGCAAGACAAGCCAATTTTGTCAATAAATTTTGACTTGATAAACAAGCGACGTCTTGCAATACGTAGGGATGTAACCACTCGCATTGAGCGGGCGTAGCAGGCCAAAATCGGCCCCGCTCACGCCCGCCAGAGACTCGCTTTGATATAAGAGTGTTTTGGATTACAAGCCCGGCTCCAGAACGAATTATGCTTGCAATCCAAGGTATTACTGTAGACTGTTGCCACCCCCACTCCTGGAGGCTGCGTATCTTAAATGGCGGCGTCTTAGCATCGTCAACTTCTCTCGGACACCTATTTCTATATTTTCACTGCATACATGAATGTGCGTTCGTAAATATCTCTTATCTTTGTATCGTTAGCACGAGCCGAAGTGGGTGTTTTCTTTTTGTTGTTCTAGTTGGGTGTATGTCTCGAAAACAACAAAAACCCACCTCCCCACTTTATCCTCTGTTTCCCCCCGACCCTTTGTTTCGTTTGTATATACGTATAAAAGTTTAAAAACTGAATAAAACCTATTAATTAAAAAAAAAAAAAACACAACCCAGCTACAAGACAATTTCAACATATGTGGTTTCCCTTACTGTGCTGGGAGAAGCTGCACCAGTTGGATTTCTGCCTATCACCAAAGCGGGTTGCTATTAACATCATCAGGCGATCACTCGTGACCGAGTAAGATTGTCTTCCGGGATAAAAGGAGGAAATTCTAAGAAGATTGTGTAGATTGTGCTTCTGTCTAACACAGTTCTGTGGGGTGAGTGGCTAACCTAAGCTAAGAAGAAACCTCAGATGCTTATTAATGTTTACAGGTAAATAAATATGTGCTAATTGGTTATTAAGGGTTAACATGGGGGCAAAGGTACTTGAGAAACGATCCTACTATCTACTGCTGCTTATCATTTATGTATCTCCTTTTAATTTTGAAATATGCTTGGCTTCAAGAAAAGTACTTTTGTTCACAGGTTGACACACAAAAAATACTCAAAGTTTGAATACACATGTAACCCCACTTTCCTGGATGGCCATCAATCAGTTTAAAAACTGATCTAAAAAACTAGATTCAAAAAAGCATTAAAGTAATTTATATGTTTCCACATGAAAGGGACTAAAGAGCACCCTTTTAAATGCCCTGAGTACACTTTTTGTTTCATTTATTACATTTCTACCTCTCAATAGCTGAAGTTTTCCGGGTGGTTTACAAAGACTAAAAACCTTAAAAATACATGATAAAAACCATTTACATATAAACAGACAGCACACAGACACACACAAATATCTAAACAATTTCAAACAATAAGAAAAACCCAGGACCTGATTGTACATGTACATTCAGGGCCAACAAGTACATGCACATTGGTGCCCTCAGCTTGTGCTGCCTCTCACAGGCTTACCCTGGAGAAAAGGGTACCGGAACTCTTGGATTACATTTCCTCGGGAGTAGATGGCGATTAAATTGTAATGCAATTAATAGAAGAAAAGGTGCTGGAACTCAGTTCCGGTGAGTTCCACCAGAAAAAAAGCCCTGAGTCTAACAGGAAAGACACCAATTAGGGAAAAAACATCCAGGTGCAGGGGAAAAATAGTTTTTATGCAAGTCCAATATATTTTGAACCAAGTTCTTCCTCAAGTTGTGACAGTGGTTTGATACCAGGCTGAAAATGGTCATTCGAGACTCGAGAGTGACTCTGCGAAAGAACTCAGATCTACACAAGTTGGTCATAATAAAACCATTTTTTTCCTTGTGCACCTAAAAAGGAGGAAAAAAATAAGGAGGGAATATGAAAACAAGCAAATTCAGACATTAATTCTTAATAAAGGTCCATACTGAGAATTCAGAAAACTGCCATTCAGAAACACCTTAAGGGGTTCCACACATGACACATGTGTAGCAATCCTATTCATATTTACATGCAGGTGGCTTTAAATGAGATGCAGAAGTATGGGGAGAGGAAGCATAAGTCAGTCACACTTCTGCTTTGCATCACATCTGAAGTCACCATCAGAAGTTAGCCCAACTGTCTGAGGCCCAAACTACACATTATGGAAGGCCCTTTTTAGCTCGAATAGCACTTCCTCCCTAATAACTCTGCTCAGGATATAGACAAACTGGAAAGGGTTCAAAGGAGGGCAACAAAGATGATCAGGGGACTGGAAACAAAGCCCTATGAGGAGAGATGGAAGGAACTGGGCATGTTTAGCCTTCAGAAGCGAAGACTATGGGGAGATATATGATAGTGCTCTTCAAGTACTTGAAGGGTTATCACACAGAGGAGGGCCAGGATCTCTTCATGATCATCCCAGATTGCAGGACACAGAATAAGGGACTCAAGTTACAGGAAGCCAGATTCCGCCTGGACCTCAGGAAAAATTTCCTGACTGTTAGAGCAATACGACAATGGAACCAACTACCTAGGGAGGTAGTGGGCTCTCCCACACTGGAGGCATTCAAGGTGCAGCTGGACAACCATCTGTCAGGGATGCTTTGACTTGGATTCCTGCATTGAGCAGGGGGTTGGACTCGATGGCCTTATAGGCCCCTTCCAACTCCACTATTCTATGATTCTATGATCCTATGTATGTCTACTCAGAGGCAAGTGTCACTGTGTTTCACAGGGCTTACACCAAGGAAAATGTGCACAGAACTTCAGCCTTAGAGTGCCTTGGAAGCTTCTGTGTTCCTTTTGTGTGCAGGATAGAAAATGGAAGAGAGTTAAGTTTAAATTGATTGTGCATTGTAACTAATAAAGACTTCATATTGCATAGGAAATGCAAAGCTGATTGAAGCATCACTTGAGAAAAAGGCCTAAGTGGTCATGTGTTGCTAACAGTCTCCAGAGGCAGGGGGGTGGCAGAAAAGAGAAAGCAATTCTACTAATGAGCAAGGAGATGAATTAAAGATATTATTCAAAATCAATAGTGTATGCAGATGCTCTTTCCAATCCAAATTGCGCCTACAAGGCTCAGGTGACCAGCTCAGGATAGCTTGCCAATCTAGTACTTTTTGACATTTTTTTCCTAACAGGGCTCATCCCTGTTAAAGTGGATAGCAAATATGTTGTTTTGTTGAACCTAACAGGGAAAAATATAGAGGGAAATGAAATAAGTGAAGTAATTAAGGCTGCATAGAAAATATGAACAGGTTAGAAAACCTTTGTGGAAGAGATTAGCATTGAGCTTTGGGAGAAAGTGAAGAACATGAATTATTCCTCATAAATAAAATTATTTGCAACATTGGTATAATATTGGAATCAAATGCTAGCAGGGAAAGGGTTACAAAATAAGCTTTCCACAGTTATATAACCCGGATGATGGATTTTTTTTTCTGGTGGCATGAAAGTGGAGATTTGGATTTAGTGTTGAATCCCTTTCTGAACTGGTAGGTGGTTTTGGAGCCAGAACTGGCTGGCGTTCCTTTGCTTCTGAAGTGATGCACGTAGACTTGTGGGAAAAGTTAAGTGTTCAGGAACAGCAGCAGCGTTGCAGATGAGGGCGGGTGAGAGGAGATGTAGCTCCTGTCTCCTCTTTTGCTAGTGGGTAATATCCTTAATGGAAGATCATCCCCAATCAATACCTCCAGGCAGCTGTTAACTGACTGGGGTAATGGAATCAAAATGAGTTAGTGCAGATGGGGCTTTCTTGCTGCTTTGGTATTAAAGATGCCTCTGCCCTATGATAGTCAGGGGGTTGCTAAGACCCACAGGAGAGAATCTCCCATCACATCAGCAAACTATGTCAGAGCAGAGGAACCTCTTTTGCGGGGCTGGGCACTGAATGGGGCTGCTGCTGCTCCCCTGGCCAGTAAGCTGGACAGTTGGAAGCTGGGTGCGGTGGCCTGATTGCTGTGTGTCTGAATGAACCAAACTAACTCCTGGAGGAACTCGAGGAGAAAAAGGAGTGGGAACAAAACAGCAGTATCAGCTGTGATTGAAGCCAAGGCAATGTCATCACTGGTGAAGGAGGATCTCAACAAGAAGCTGTTCAAATCCCTCGGACAAAGCTTGTATGAGTTCATTGAAGTTGAATGTACAGGCCAGGATCGCTTCTACCTCTGTGCTTCAGGTAAATGGGGCAGGGACCTAAGGGGGACTAACTATGTCCAGGCATCCGTTCTGGTGTAGTGCAGTAGCTAAGAGTGTGACTTGGGAGTCCGGAATTCCTGATTCAAAACTCACCTTAGCCATAAAACCAAGTTCTCTCAGCCTCCGTCCATTATCTGCAATAGGGACATAATACTACTGACCTACTCACATTAAAGGTTGTTATTTCAGTAATTTGTTACAACATATATGAAGTGCTTTGAACATTGTAAATGCTATACCAATGTTAAGTATTATTTATTATCCAACAGGGGGTCTACAGTTGGGCTGTGATTGTATGCAGTTTCCTTAAATGGCGTAGCATTTATTTTCAAGTAAGGCAGCAATCCTAAGCACATATCCTTGGAAGTAAGATTCACTAAATTCAATGGGAGCCTCTTCAGAGTAAATGTGACTGGGATCAGGTTTTTAGGCTGCAATCCTCTACCCACTTACCTGGGAGTGAGCTCCATTGAACTCTGTAAGACTTATGTCTGTGTAGACATGTATAGGATTGCACTGTTATTGTGTGTAGGGATAAGAGGCTAGTCCTCCCCAGACATTTGATCCCCCCAAAACTACGGTAGTAACCTAGATTTGCAGCACATTCCTATGGATGGTTACTCAGAAGTAAATCCCATGGAATTCAACAGGATCTACTCCGAAGTAAGTGTTCTGGTTTGCAGCTTGAGTTTATTTGTAAATACTTATTATCTCCTGCTGTGTGAGCTATAGGGAGGCAACTTTAATATTGTGTCAGAAAAATTGTGCCACAGAAATTGACATATTCTCAAATTCTGGCTGCATAATTAAACACATTTTTGTGTGTGGTTGTAAACCCTACTGAATTCATTTTCAAGTCAATGTACTCAGGCTTGACTTAACTGTATCAGGTGCTCCCCCCCCAAAAAAAGATGGTCCAACTCAGGTGACATGTTTATGGTTTCCCTAGATCTTCCAGTAATTGGGAGCTGTATTTACCTGTATGGAGCTAGATAATATATCTTTCTAGAGAGACAAAAGAAAGATAAATGGTTGTGTTTTAATAGACTAGATATCTTGTGTTTGTTGCTGTGTCTAATGTAATGATAGAGCACTTCCCAGAAATAGTTTGTGGATTTTGTTTGTATTGATAGGCTTGTAGGTTCTGGTAGCCATTGCAGAGTCTTTGCTTTCTTTTGTTTTTATGTTTGATAACAGTAAGACTACAAGTTCATTCACATACTTAATACACTGCCTTGGGAGTTAATATTTTGTGTCTAAGCAATTGACACAAGACAATGTGTATCTTTGCAATGCAAGAATTTATCACCATAAATTTTCACTAAATTAGAAAATCTCACCAATTCACTAAATTGGGGCATTCTGATAATTCAACAAAGAAGGAATGCTTTTGTTTGTAGGTATGTAAGATCTCCTATAACATCCTAGGAAACTATCCCTTTCCCTTCTTTCTAATGTGACAATATAACCATCTGTTCCTTGAAACATTTAACTTTGTAGCCAAAGTACATCTGCATATTTATTCAAATCATTTCAAGAATTTGTCAAGATTTCTGTTTAATTATTTCATTATTATTCTATTTAAAATAATTTATTTGTCACCTAACTATATATTGAGAAGAAAATGTAGACTACAAAGTCTACTCTATTGGCTAACATGTTTGGTGCAGGGTATGTAACTAATAGTCAATAATATGAGGAAGCATTGTTTGCATTATTTCATTGCTAAATATTTCCAAATGCAAGACATCCAGATAATGCAGACGCCGATAGACAGGTTTTCCCCTGAAATAGTGATGGAGCAACATAGTTTTATAATCAACAGAACTATGTAGAAGGGGGTGATGGAGAGAATCTGTGCAACGTTTGGCTCTAGGGTGTTAGCAAAGATAAAGCAGGGACACCCTTAAAGGCCACATTAGATTCAAAGTGCAGAATACATCTGGGTGAAGGATGAATGGAAATTGTATTTTTAAATGAAGAACAGAATAACTCTGGGGCAACATTTCCATTGTTATCTGCAGTTAAAGACTTGACATAAAATTGTGGGTAGTCCTGAGGAATTTCTTTCCCAGAAAACTCCTTTGATTCTTACTAGTCTCATTCAAGCAGCTCTTTTGCAGTCTTTTCCGTGGCAATCTGCAAAACCAGAGAAAACTCCCTCAATACAACATCATTTGGTATCTAACTATATAATTCACATTTACATCCAGTGGTTGCTTGCTGCACTGCTTGGCAAAAATGACTGAAATCCAAGCTAAGGTTGGGAAAGTCAATAGATTATTTCAGAACTATTTGTGTCACTGAAATCCACTTTGGTATTCACATTCCTCACTTTGGTTTACTCAGGCTTCGCCCTGACACCCACACTCACATTATTTAAAGGGAGCTCAGTTCCAATCAATTTGCTTGACAAATTGGGTAGTGTAAAGAGGAGCTGTGTAATATTCTCTTCCAAAAAATACTTCTAAAGGAAGAATATATTTATCTTGGCAACTGCCAGTTTCCAAAGAAACACACACAACTAGCTCTACACACCAAAAGGAATCTGGGATTGTGTTTCTTAAACATTAGTTACGGTAATCAACCCACAAAGTAAAGCACTTTTGAAAGCAAGAGACTTCCAAATGCACTGTGTGATATTGCATAGGGATCTGCTGTTCAAAGTGGGGTGGGGGTGGAGTCAAAAATTCGACTGGGCATGTCCAAACCTTTGTAGGTGCCTAAAGTAGCTTTTTGTGCTTTGGCCAATGTATTTAGAATCATGGTGAAAAATAGCAGTTGAAACTATTCTTACTTGAAAATAAATTCCACTGGGATGAATAGGGCTAACTTCCAAGTACATGTGCTGAGGTGAGGATTGTCTGTATCCATACTATAAAACAAAATACTTCCAAAATCAAATGGTTGAATATAACATGAAATTAAACTTTTACAGGCAACCACTGGATGTGTGGAAAGAGGTGGTCAGCCTTCTGTCCCTGCTCCTGAGTTCTGCAGGTTCATCTGATTGTTGTACAGAGCCTATGTGGGTACACAGCTTATATGCATAAAGTTTTTTCCATGCAATATGGAACCCTCCAAATGCATGGAGAGATTGCACAGAGAGAGGCTAAACAAGAACATATTACGCCAGTCCTCTATGAATTACATTGGTTACCAATTGAAGTCTGGGCCTGATTCAAAGTGCTAACATGACATTCAAAGCCCTAAAACGGTTTGGGGCCAGGGTATCTGAAGGAACACCTCGTCCCATACGTGCCTGCCAGAACCTTGAGATCCTCTTCGGAGATCCATCTCAGAGAGCCCCCTCTAAAGGAAGTTAGGAGGGTGGCTGCTAGGGGAAGGACCTTCTCAGCTGTGGCACCCCATTTGTGGAATCAGCTGCCCAAAGATGTGCGCCTGGCGCCCACTCTGTATTCTTTTAGGCGCCAGGTGAAAACCTTTTTATTTGCCCAATATTTTAATGGTTGATTTTTTATTCATTTTAATTATTCTACTATACCTCCGGACTGATTCTTTTTGGCTGCTTGTTGGTTTTATGGTGTGATTGTATGTTTTGTATTTTATTTTATGTTCCTTTGTTTTTAAGATAACTGTTTTTATCCTGTTTCTTTTTGTAAACCACCCAGGGAGCCTTTTGACTGATGGGTGGTGAATAAATGTTTTAAATAAATAAATAAATGTTCAAGTGGTACATGTGTATCAGATGAACGTGCAGAGATCAGAAGTGGGTCACAAGCAGTCATGTCCTCAACCCTCCTCATTCACTTGGCCATCTGGAACATGCTTTAGGGCACAATACTGTGGCCCTCCTCCAACCTTGTCTGGGGGGGCCATAGGAAAAGTCGGACTCCCCACTGCGACCTCAGAAATCCCTTCCAAAGTTGCAGTGGGGAGCCTGAGCGCAGAGCACCCCACCCCCCCCGACCGTGCAGCCTGTGCGGTTCTTTCCATGCTGGCTGGGAACCGAAGCTAGAAGACCAGCTTCAGTTCCAGCATGGGGGGGGGGTTCCTGGGGGCAGGGCGGGGAGGACCAAGGCACCTCTGGCTTCTGAGGAATCCAGGCGGTGCCTTAGCATCTCCTCCTCGCCAAGGAGGCATAAAGCATTTAGATGGCCTAAATTGGCCAACTAAATGTTTTTGAGGGTGAGGGGAGCACAGTGGCAATCCTATCTGCCATGCTCCTCCCACCCTCAATTGAATGCCCATAATCCTCCAACCAAGTTTGGACAGTTACGGGTACCCGCGTAGGATGGGGCTGCCTGTGTTTGCCCAAAACTGATTTCTGATGATGGTGTTACATAACTCTGGTAAGTACATATTTCATAATGCTGTCAGTGTTCAAGTAACTTTTTTTTCAATACCTATGCAATGTTTTTGCATTTATAAAACAAGCAGTTTGCATTTATAAAACATAAAGATAGCAAAGCCTTCTAAATTGGATATATGAGATAATATGAAAAATCATCAACACTCCATAAATATCCATAATTTTGATTTTCATTTGAAATTCAAAATGCACATTTCAGATTGAAGAAATTTGAAATTAATACTCCTTTGGATAGATTTAATTAAGAAACAAACATAATTTGTAAATTATCCAGACTATATATCCAAATAAAAATAGACCTATACCTCTTTAATTCTGGACACATTTATCTGTAGGTATCCTGAATGTATTAGGGAAAGCTTTCCCGCATGTGTATTAGAATCCACCAGTGAATCCCTTCTCTGGTTACCATAAATTGTGAATGATAAGCTGACCTCAGCAAGAAGCAGGGCATTTTCTGTGGTAGCCTCAGTTCTTTGGGAGTCTCTCCCATTGGAGGTTCATCAGTCACAATCTCTCCTATATTTTTGGAGGGTGTGTGTGAAAACTTCCTCCCACCCCCCCAGTGACTGGATTTACACAATCGCTGCAGCTCATTGTGGCTTATTTAAGTGTCCATGGGCGCCATCCTGAATATTCAAGCCACAGCTTGTCATGTCATCCAAACCCAGGGACTGTGGGTTTTATGAGGGTTAAACAACCCTTGCAGAACCTATGGCCTGTTTAACCCTCACATAATCCATGATCCTTGGGTTTGGATGACATTCAAAATGGCCACGGCACACACCGCAACCCCATCTCTTTTTTCTTGTGTGTTGTGTCTTCTTTAGATTGTAAGCCTACCGGCAGGGACTGTTTTGTTTTACTGATTATAAGCCACTCCGGGAGAGGAGCAGGATAAAAAAATACTTTAAATAAATAAAAGGTACATTAAAAGAGGTTTGCATGTAATCCTATGCATGTTTCCTCAGAAGTAGATCCTATTATGTTCAGTGGGGCTTACTCCTAAGTAAAATTACATTGCCAGTTAAAGCCAGTTAAAATTATATATTTCTCACTTGTGTTTTTAAGAGGTTCTTAGAGAGGAAAGTTTATTTTACTATATTTCTTAAATCTCTTGGTGTCTATGGGGCATGGACAGCCACTAGAGTCTTATCTCTTGCAGGCACCTCTTACTTAGTGGAGCCAGGGTGACTGGCCCATCATTTGGGGTGACTAACAGTCTTTGAGAAGGAACAGAGCCAGGCAAGGTGGTTGCTTCTGGGTTCTTAATTTTTCTGGGCATCTAGTTCCTTCTGTTAACTGCTCTTTCTGGCTAGGCAGAGGTGGGTTAGGGTGAAGGAGTGGTCACTGGGGTAGTTTCAGTATCATCATGCGAAAACCCTCTACTTTCATCCTCATTTTGGGGTCTTCTCATGTAGGGGTGGGTAAGGATAATCGTTTACAGGATCTTGCTTTTTCTTCCAAAAAATTTCATTTTTCTTCGCTAGCAATGGATATAAAGGAGCCAATGGTGGTGGTTGGCTGCAGGCCTGCTTAAATTTTAGTTGATCTTTTAATATATATATTGAATCTTTCAAGCTTTTAAGCTTGGGTTCATGCATGCGTTTTGAAGCTTCTTCATACCAATTAAAATACACTTCCCATTGAGTCTGAGGTACCTTACTTCCTCATGACTCGAGCGCTCCCCTTAAGTGCACTATCCTGTCCAAGTCAAACGTTCCTCCCAGTGGGAACTGTTTACTAGGATCATCCTTTTGTCATGACATTCCATTTCTCGAGAAATTTACACACCTACCTATGGCCATAAGGTGTGTACCTATAACATGCCAGCATTCCCTTGGGGGGGGGATCTCCTTTGATCTTGCACTCACTCATACAGGACACTCATCCAGGGCAAACTTATTGAGGGATGTTCCTCATTTGAGTCTCAGACAGTGGCTCAACACCTTGATCAGCTTGCTCAGTCTTCCAACTGCGGCACAATCCGCTTTTTGTCGGCTCAGTCAGTCTTATGACTTCAAATGGGACTCATGAGTCTTGGAAATGGGAAAAGGGATTTACTTGCTCCACTGTGACACAGGGTTCCACCACACACTGGTTTAGTATGTGGTTTAAGTCCTGGTCCTGATCAGCAGATTCATGAACAGTCACACGTCACTGGGTCACGAGGTTCCACTGAGCTCACTTGCTTTTGAAACACTGCCGATCATTGGGTTTCCCCTCACGAACAGGTTCAGGGCACCTTGACTCAGCTTAAGTCTCAGACCTGGTCAGCAACTTATACACACTCATCTGTGAGATTTTTAGGAAGATGTGCCTTTTCCACACAGTAAAACCATGGGTACTGGGCAAATTGGGAAAAGGGAAAAGGGTCTGTCTGTTGGGGCACGAGGTTCAGCTTTCGCCTAGTCCCAGCCCTGGTCAACAGCTCATAAATCTAGCAATCATACTTTCACAGACATGCATACAATCCTATAGGAAATTTCTTTCATCTCTAAAACCTCATGGACTCAAAGTTCAGATCGCGTTGGAGGGAAAGGACAGTCTGCTAGAAACAGAAGGGGACACACCAAAAACCCAAAAGAGATTTCAAAAGGTCTCTTACCTGGGTTTTGGCGCCTGGGAGTTTAGTGGTGTTTCCCTGTTTCAGGCAGGTCCAGTCCCTTGAAGCGATCCGAGTCACGGCACCAAGATTGTTGCGGAAAAATTGATCTACTGTGTTGTGTTTTTAAGAGGTTCTTAGAGAGGAAAGTTTATTAGTGAATTCACGGATGGCATCTGAGCACAGTCAGGAATGCCAACAAGAACACAAGGGAGACACTTCCATTTATACTGAATAATATCATGTAGAGGTCAGGTGACAATTGAGTCAGTACAGGAAACTGAGAGACAATTCAAAAGGAGACATTTAAACAAAAACAAAAGATCAGGTATTGCCCATCTTCCAGCTAATCAGTAGTCTTTCCCAAGGTGATAATGGCTCACAGTACTTTTAGCATAAGAAGGAAAGAGAGGCTTAGGCAAATCAATAGGTGGGTGATTTGCCCTCATGGTTGTTCTACAGAAGGTCAAGGAAAGGGTCTGACATGTCAGGACATGTTTCTGTAAGGTAGAAGGAAAGGTCTGACTTCCAGGCCTTTCTGTTTAAACTAAAGCCTGGACAAATTTTACTTCTACACAACTAAGGCTGCAATCCTCAATACACTCACCAGTGTGAGACTTACTTCTGAATAAATATGCATAAGATTGCACTGTTTGCCTCAACAAAGCAAAGTGGGACTAATAGTGCAATCCTATACATGTCTACTCAGAAATAAGTCCCATTGAGTTCAATGGGGCTTACTCCCAAATACATGGGTATAGGATTACAGCCTTATTGGATGAAATCATAGTTAAATAGTTTAATTATTTTTGTGCTATGAATCTCTATATATGTGTGAAACTGCTGACTTCTACGATGTATGGGCAGACATTATTTATATATGTCATTATAGACATTATTTAAATATGGCAAAATGATATTAACTGCGCTGCCAAGAAAAAAACCTACGCTAGCGCAAAGGCTGAGGTCCAAAGAAGAACAAGAGAACTTAAGAACGCTTGGTGGAAAAAGAAAGCTGAAGAAATTCAACAACTTGCAGAATCTCATGATGCACGGGGCTTTTTTAAGGCCACAAGGGCCATTTATGGACCAAAAACCTATGGTACAAACCCTTTACAATCAAAAGATGGCACCAAACTCTTAAAAGACAAAGAGTCTATTGCACTGCGTTGGAAAGAGCATTATTATGACCTTTTAAATCGTAAGTCTAAGGTGAATAATGAGATTTTTTCGCAAATCCCGCAAAAACAAATTAAAGAGGAACTTGCAATACTCCCCACTTTGGATGAAGTAAAAAAAGCCATTAATCAAATGAAGAACAACAAAGCTAGTGGACCAGATGGGATTCCTGCTGAAATCTTTAAAGAAGGGGGGCCCGAACTTGTACAACATCTTCATAAACTCATCGAAAAAATCTGGATAAGAGAAGAGATCCCAGAAGACTTCAGGGATGCCATAATTATCACCCTCTTTAAGAAGGGTGATAGAACAGACTGTGGAAACTATCGGGGCATTTCTCTCTTAGCAACCGCAGGTAAAATATTTGCTAGGATTCTCGCAAACCGTCTTCTATCTATTTCAGAAGAGATCCTCCCTGAAACTCAATATGGTTTCCGCCCCTCTAGAGGGACAGTAGACATGATTTTTACTGCACGTCAGCTCCAAGAAAAATGCCGGGAGCAAAATCAACCCCTTTATATGGCATTTATCGATTTGGCTAAGGCCTTTGATACTGTAGACCGTACAGCTCTCTGGACTATCCTTATGAAAATTGGATGCCCCAATAAATTTGTGAATATCTTGCGACTTCTCCATGACAACATGACGGCAACGGTTTTGGACAACAACGGCTCTCATGGTGCTCCATTTAAAGTGGGATCAGGTGTTAAACAGGGATGTGTTATCGCCCCAACATTATTTGCCATTTTCATCGCCGTGGTTTTACATCTTGTCAAGGGGAAACTTCCCACCGGTGTGGGAATTATATATCGAACAGATGGAAAGCTTTTTAATCTCAGCAGGCTGAAAGCAAAAAGTAAGGTAATTACAACCTCCGTTGTGGAACTTCAGTATGCTGATGATAATGTGGTCTCCGCACATTCAGAGGATGATCTCCAAACTATCCTAAATGCTTTTGCAGAAGCATACGAAAAACTTGGTCTCTCACTTAACATCAAAAAAACCAAAGTGCTTCATCAGCAAGTGCAAGCCAATCCTTTGGTGATGCCATCTATCCAGCTTGGCGGGACAATACTGGAAAATGTCGATCATTTTCTCTATCTTGGCAGCTATCTTTCTGTTACAGCTAACATCGACAGTGAAATCCAGCATCGTCTGAGCTCCGCAAGTGCCGCATTTTCTCGAATGAAACATAGAGTGTTCGAGGATCGGGATATTTGTAAGAAGACCAAAACACTGGTTTATGAAGCCATTGTATTACCAACTTTATTGTATGCCTGCGAAACATGGACTATCTATAAACGTCACTTCCAACTCCTTGAAAGGTTTCATCAACGTTGCCTCCGGAAAATCCTGCAAATTACTTGGGAAGATAGGCGAACAAATGTCAGTGTACTGGAAGAAGCAAAGACTACTAGCATTGAAAAAATGATCCTTCAACGCCAACTTCAGTGGACCGGTCATGTTGTTCGAATGCCTGACTGCCGTCTCCCAAAGCAGTTACTTTACTCCCAACTCAAGGATGGAAAGCGGAATATCGGTGGTCAATATAAGAGGTTTAAAGATGTTCATAAGGCTAATCTAAAAAAATGCAATATAAACATCGAAAACTGGGAAGCTCTGGCCCATGAACGATCTAAATGGAGGTTGGCCTTTCACAAAGGTTCCATGGACTTTGAAGAAGCCCGAGTGCAAGGTGAAAGGGAGAAACGTGCTAAGCGAAAAGCACGTCAAATGAATCCTTTACAGGACCATCTTCTATCTGGTAGCCTGTGTCCTCACTGTGGGAAGCTGTGTGGATCTAGAATTGGCCTCCACAGTCACTTACGGACCCATTGCTAGAGTCTACACAATCTTCTTTAGAATTTCCTCCTTTTATCCCGGAAGACAATCTTACTCGGTCACGAGTGATCGCCTGATGATGATAGTTTATATCAGTCAAGAATAATGCAACTTTGGAACAATGCATGGCAGTATCCCTGGATTGCCAGATGCTGGGGGATCGCTGTTTCCATCATGAGCTTCCCAGGAGCATCTAGTTGGCTAGTGTTGGAGACAAAAGTGCTGGACTAGTTGTGCCTTTGGTTTGATTCAGAATAGCAGTTCTTACATTCTTGTGAGCAATTAATCACAAACACAAATCCTAATTTTGCATCCCAACAACAACAAAACCAGTTCTAAAGTGCACTAAATTATTTTTATGAGGTGAAACATCACCTCAATGACCCGTTGCCAATATGCTGGTCATTATATCAACACATATCAAAAATCAAACTTTTTCTAAAGGTATAAAACTCTTAACTTCTCATTTCCAAACACATTTATTTGGAAGCAAGAGCTTTTCTACACGAGGCATTTATTGTGTGCTCGTCATTCCCTACTCACGGTTGTTGACAGGTTCTTCAGATGATGTTGTGACCCTCCAGTTTCACTTCTGTGTCTAACCAGCTTTTTTGAAGAGGTTTTTTTAGAGCAGGGAAAATGCAGCATTAAATTGTGAAAGTGAAAGAAAGTACAATTTCCTCTTGTGTAATTGTGCTATCCCGCTATACAACAGTGCCACCTAAAGGTTATGTAGCAGAAAAGCAGGAAAAGAAATGCTCCTTGTAGTGCTCAGATCTCAGTTCTGTGACGAAACTAGAAATAGATACAGCAGATTAACAGCCTCATGTAGACAAGCTCCAATAGTCCCCCATGAATGTATTTAGAATCATAATGTTAGGTGGTATTAATAGAAGTCCAGATATTTCATTGTGTAGGCTACCATTTTCCTACCAGAAAGGCAATACAACATTGTGTGTGTGTGTGTGTGTGTGTGTATGTATGTATGTGGGGGATATTTTACAAGCAGGTAGTCTATAAAACAGACTAGATTGCATCTTTTTGTGTGGCAGGGTGTTGGTGGGTTTTTTATTTAAGGAAATGTCACCCACATTTAAGATTGGATGTGAGTTAGTCATACTAAATAATTACTCATTTAAGTCCTGTTGATTTCAGTGAGTCTGCTCTAAGTATGGATTCAGCCCATAGTACACAGCTGTCCTGATGTAACAAGAGAAGACACACACATTGACACATAGCATTTTTTTTCCTGTTGGATCATGAGAATCTCCAGGGAATGGTATCCTTAGTAATATCTGTCTGTTCTCCAGCTTTTGCAGTCCTCTTTTACCACACAACACAAGGCCACTACCTCAACCAAAAGCTGCACTTGAATACAAGATTTTGAAGCAATGTAAGATTATTGGGGGGGGGGGATTTCATTTACATAATCTCTGACTACATAGCACTCATACAAAAATATAACTTTAAATGAATTCCAGATTGGGAATGCACATGCCCAGTTTTATTCCTTGTATTTCTTAAACACTCTTATATCAAAACGAAATCCCCCCAAAAAAATTTATACAGAGATTTTTAATTTAAGCCGTACTACAGTACTTGTATTGCAAGACGTCGCTCATATATCAAGTCAAAATCTTTTAAATAAATATTTTAAAAATTGCTTGTCTTGCAAAACGCTCTCAAACCAAGTTACTTGCAATCCAAGGTATTACTGTACATCTATCAAAAGACAAAGTCAGCCTGTGAGGTAAGGCACAACAAAGGCATCCCTCTCCCAGTTCTTCATTGGACACAGGCCTCTATCAGTACTCTGGACAGTTCCATAGAAACTACCGTAAGCACTACTCATGGGCTTGCAACTGAAATGTTCTTTCCCCCTATGTGCAACATTAGTAATATCGTGTTGGTTCAAATCAATATAATCGTTTTGAGCTGCCTAGGCCCTAGAGAACTTTGGCTATTGGGCGGTATAGAAATGTAATCAATTTAATAAATAAATATGGCAATTTAACCTGGCATTCCATGAGCTAATAAAATATTATTAGTTGAGAAGATAAACCATTAAGGCACAATAATACACCACTTCCCTGAGAATGTGCACACATAATCAATGTACAAATATAATATACAGAAGCATAAGAAAGTTCAGCTGAGCTGACACTATAGTTCATTATATTTTGAAACTGCATTGAAATTAATATAGAATGCCATCATTTAAGATAGATCTTTCCTGCAAATTTTTCTTTTGTGTTCCTTAAACAGCACACCATCTCTGAGAGGCCTTTACATGATCTGATAATGAAGAGAAAAACAGAATTAAATGAGCAAAATTCTTCATATTGTTGGCTATGATTCCAAGGGCTTTGTGAATAGATTTGTATAGGATTTCCCAGACATAGCAGGAACCCCCGGCCCTTGGAAAGCAACCCTTTGCACCACTTTAAAAAATGGCTCACTGTCAGGCCTGGCTTTCTGACACCTTCTGGCAAGTCAACACAGATCTCTGATCACAATGAAACTTTTTATTGAAGTAGATTAAGCTTTCCAGAGTTTGCGTCAGATCTTACAGCAGTTATAATCCCCAATAAATCAAATAGCCTGTGCAAGGGCTATCAGCACATTGCTTTGTTTAAGATACAGTTCCAAGACACAAATTCATACAGAGTCAGAGTCCCAGCAATATATTGCAAGTCAGAGTCTTAACTATACAATTTATTTATTTATGTATTTAGTGAATACATTTTTATACCGCCCAATAGCAAAAGCTCTCTGGGCAGTTTACAACAGTTAAAATCATAAAATACAATATAAAATATAAAATTTAAAACCACAGATTAAAAACAAACAGCAGAGTTAGCAGCAGCAGTTCCAATAATGGAATTAAAAACAACTACAAGATTAAAATGATTAAGATGATTAAAATGATTAAAATGCCTGGGAGAACAAAAAGGTCTTCACCTGGCGCCAGAAAGAATACAAAGTAGGCGCCAGGCGAACCTCTTTGGGGAGCTCATTCCATAACCGGGGTGCCACAGCAGAAAAGGCCCTCCTCCTGGTAGCCACCTGCCTCACTTCCTTTGGCAGGGGCTCTCGGAGAAGGACCGCTGATGCAGATCTTAGTGTCCGGGCAGGAACTTATGGGAGGAGACGATCCTTCAGATACCCTGGCCCCAAGCCGTTTAGGGCTTTAAATGTTAGCACCAGCACTTTGAATCGGGCCCGGAAACAGACTGGCAGTCAGTGCAGATAAGAAAGCACTGGCATAATATGGTCTCGTCGGCCAGTCCCGGTTAATAATCTTGCTGCCCTATTTTGGACGAGCTGAAGTTTCCGGACCATTTTCAAAAGCAGCCCCACGTATAACGCATTGCAGGAATCCAAACAAGAGGTTACCAGAGCATGGGTGACTGTAGCTAGGCTATCTCTGTCCAGATAAGGACGTAGTTGGTATATCAGCCTAAGCTGATAAAAGGTGCTCCGTGCCACTGAGTTGACCTGTGCCTCGAGTGACAGTTGGGGATCCAAGAGCACCCCCAAACTACAAACCTGATCCTTCAGGGGGAGTGCAACCCCTTCCAGAACTGCTTGAATATCACTTAGCCGGGCAGACAAACCACCCACTAACAGTACCTCCGTCTTATCTGGATTGAGTCTCAGTTTATTACAAGATTCAAGGCAGATAAGAATTCATGATTTACGATAAATCCAGGCAAGAAAGTATTCTGAGCAATTAAGACATTCTCAGTAAAGGCTCTTCGGCCTGAGTGCTGGCTTAAATACAGGGGAGGGGCTCCTAAAGCCCCCTTTCTGACAATCTATCCTGATGGGAATCTGGCCTGTATACAAGCACTATGTCTGAGGGGGTGTCTCTGGTCTGCCCTTTTCCTCTTCTTCAGAGTCTTCCACCTGCATGGTTCCTACGTTCCCCAGGCTGTAAATCAGAGGTCTCAGTTCAAGGTTGACTCCTGCAGCTGTGGCCAATAGGGAGTACCACCCTCCTTCAGCCTGCAATCAGATGGGAAGCCAGGCAGAGCCAAGCTCTCAAGCCCTGAGTCCCATCATTGGACTGGGTTCTAAATCATTCTGTTCTAAGTCTGAATCACAGTCTGGCTCCAAAGCCATAAGGCCCACCACAGTGCTGGGGCTAGGCCTGACATACCCCCAAATTGGAGGGAATCGTTGGGCATGGTCTTTGAGGTACTACAGTGAACTGCAGTTGGGGAGAGGGGAAGTCAAATAATTCCCATACAGAAGTACTTGGAGTCATTGGGCTGGATCCAGACTAAGTTAGTTGCACTTAGTCCCTATTGAAATCAATGGAGGTGCTTCCAGATAGTTGGTTCCTAATGCTACCAATAAAAAGGCATTGTGCAGCTATTTTGCCTTTTCCTCCTTAATGGATTTGTTGTGGATTTTTTTTTTAAATGGAAGAAGTGGTAGGAAAAGACAGTAGGCTTACAAGTGGAAAACATCATCATCTCTGCATCCCCTCTGAAATTGGTGAATGAGGCAGGGTGACTGCATGACAAAAGCCTCATTTAGAAGCACCCTGGGACTTCAGTCATGATTAATTTGTTGCATTGATTTCAATGAGATCTAAGTGCAACTAGCATAGACTGGGTTCGCACGTGCATGGGTCATTAATAAGCCACAGTGGTTTTAACCACCCATGCGTGTGCTGGGTGTGTGCTGCCCGATTTCCCTAATTACCCTCACTGGGCACAGATTGTTACATGTGAGCAAACCACCCAGAAACAAACCACCTAGCAACCCTACAACAGAGCGTGCATTCTGGGTGGTTTTGTTCACCACCCCACCCACCTGCCCTCTCCAGGTTGACATATAATGACAAGCAGCGCCTGGCAAAAGTAATAAGAGAAATGAGCTGATACACATGTGGCTTATTAACCACCCTCATATTGTGTGAGCTGGACCATTATCAGGAACCAACCCATTACCATTATTTCTACAACTTTTTAGAAGCACGAACATTTTTGAAAAGTCAGAAATCATTACACTCTCTCCCTCTCCTGGTTCCATCCAGAAATCAATTCCGTCTACAAATCAGTACTTGGAAAGATTTAGGATGTGTGATATAACCAGCAATGTTGTCACATTTCAGTTTTGTTCATCTTTGCCATGGAACCAATTTCCATGCATTTCTCCATAAATATGTGTGTCTTCCTCCTCCCAGAATTTGTGAGCTTTTGTTTCCTATGTAATGCACTTTCTTGTGCATGGATGATTGCGCCTATTCTGCAATCCCTTTCCCCACCAATTGATATTGTGTAAAGAGGGGACATGAGTTGCCAAACTCCCTGACTATGAAGAAGCAGACAGCTTTAGCTAAAGAAGTTTAGTGAATGGATGCAACATAATGGAACAGTTCAAATACAACAGTATAGAAGAAGGGTTATTGTGAAAATGGCCAAGAAGAGGGACAGTACAAGACTTCTATCCAGGTCATATGTGACCAGATCTTTAATGTGGTAGAAGTTTCATATGAGAAAACCTAGGGATAGATCAATGTACAATGACTTATCACTAGACATCATGAGCAGTATCCAATGCTGCCGCTGCACCTCCACTGTGCTACACCAGTGGGACCCACTGTTAGCACAACAGGAAGCTAGCACTTCTTCCTAAAGTAACCCCAGAAATGAGCCAAAACAGTAATTTCCTGTATGTGACATATCAGCAGAACTCTTAAAATGTTTTTTAAAACAGCTTTTTTTCAGATGTGTGTGAAAATATAATATGTGTGTACATTTTTGTCTTGCAGTGACAAAAGGTGAAGAAGTACAAATATCTATGGTGAAACACTTTAGAATAGGCCTTGATGAGAACTATGAAATATCTGAAAAATGGTTTCTTGATGATTTAGAGATGATTGATGGAAAAGAGGCTGATGCCGTAAGTACTGCATTTTATAAGGCTTGCTTGTTCTGCTGTCTGTGGTATAATAGCTGGAGTGCAGGACTAATGTAAGAAGTTATTATGCTCAAATAGGATCATGGGATTTCAGGTTCAATGTTTTGCAGCATCTCCATACCTTGTTTGCCCAACAATACAAGCTGAGAATGGGGCACAGAGGATGAGTACCTGCAAACCCCCCTATGCAGTCTCTTTCAATTTCATGATATTTATACCAGCTTTGTATTTAAACAGTAGCCTCGTTGCCATAGGCTACACGAAATTGCTTGTAGGCAGATGCATGGAATTCCATGTAGGCAAGTGAGCAGGCTGGCGGAGGAGGGATACTCCATTCCTCCTCTGTGCCCAGCGTAGAAACCAAGTAGGCTACCAGAGGGGGTAAGCCCCTCCTCTGTGCCCAGCATATGTAGAAAAGGAGCTGGTTGCTGCAAGAGGGATAGAGGTGTCTGTCTCTTGCTGCCAGCCCCCAGCAGTTAGTAAACATATTTTGCAGGCTAGTAACTTTTACTTTTGTGGGCTTATTTACAAGGCTGGTTTATAAACACACACACACGTAACACTATAATTAAATATCAATTTAAAAATGCACGAATAAACAGTATATTTAATAATAAGACAAAAACACTGAATGGAAGACATGTAACTCTTGAGAAGCCAGGTTGCATTGTGGGTGAAGAACCCACTGTGATAGCATTTAGCTATTAAGAATGCTGTGTTGTGTTCATCCTAAGATTTCTGGAATCTAAGACTGCTTTCATATAGAGGGTTGTTGTTTTTAAAGTTTCCAGTATGTTGAATCAATCAGATGGGGACTATAATAATCCCAGTGTGTTCCCTGCTGGTCCAAATAGCAGACCAAACACTAACAGAAGCAGCAAATGTGACATATTCCCAAAGTGAGTGTTGCCCAACACCACTACGTGGTTGACACTTCTTGTATGTGGTACCTTTCCCTTCACTCTCCATGTAATTCAGGTTTAGCACATTTTGAATTTCTCTGTTGTGTAGCCTTTTCAGCATGTGATAAGACATAGAACATATAATGATTCTAATCTTGTGTTGAAAATGGATCAGACTGCAAGACACAGAGGATTCAGACAACTGCTCTATTACATACCCAATTGGAACTTGCTTGGAATTCATTATATGAAAGCCAGTTCTGAATTTGTGTGAATTGGACCAAATTGTTGTACACAGAGATCTTCTTGCATACCTGCTTTGACTGTAGCCTGAACCCCTGCAAGTGTGAATTGTCTTATACCTATAACACAAATCCTGCATTATTTTGACTTTCATTGTGGTTAGATGGTTGCCAAACAGCAACCAGCTTCACTTGGCATGGCATATAAGATTTCAGCATTTTCAGAAAAATATGAAAACAGAAGCTGTTCCCCCCCCCCCCCAAAGAAGACATGCTATCTACGCCTTCCCCCGTCCCCAATTAATAGCAGTGCACATTTTAGGAGCAAGTTATATAACTATTCAAATATTTTTATTTCAGCAAAAATTCTGCTGACCAGTGGGAGGTGCATTTCCCCCCTCCTCTTAAAGGACTGACACCATCTGTAAAAATTATAATAACTCGGGGTTTTGGAAATATTTCCAAAATCTATTTTGCTTTAACATGTACTTCATTAAGCCACAATAACGTGCCAAAGCTACAAGGTGATTGAGTGCAGCACAATAAAGGCTTCAGAAGCTGTAATACAAATACTAATTCTTTCTTTCTTTCTTTTTAGGATAATCCATGGTTTGATATGCATTTCAAGAAAGTCTACAGTTGGGAAGCTTACAGCTGTGCATCTAAATACGCCTTTGCACGAACACTAAATAAGTTGAATGAGATGTACCTCCAGAAGGACTTGAAGATTGTGAACTTTGATTTTACCTATATCAATGATGATGCACTCTGGTCATCCAGCAATGGAGACTGTGTAGTACTTATGAGGATCTGCTTCTATGCATCCAACCTTTTGTGTCTGTCTCTGTGCCCTCTGCCAGGCTGACTGTTATTACTTTCTCCAGATTTGGATAAAATTTTGAATTAACATTTTAAGAAAGATACACAGATATTCAGTACTGTCAAGGTTTCTATTTTTCATAACAGCTACCATTTTTAACTCAATCATTCTCTCAAAAATATAGTATTGGCAATATATATGTGCTTAAATATTGATTTAATAACTATTTCTGCATCATGAAATGCATATTTAGGCTGCAATCCTCCCAATTACCTGGGAGTAAGCCACATTATACTAAATGGGGCTTACTTCTGAGTAGACATGTATAGGATTGCACTTTAAGGTGATCTCTACATATCTACATGGAGACTGCCATGCTGGATAGCAAAGTGCTGCCCTTTATTTGGGTTCAAAATCTTTATTTGGGTTAAAAAGAGTAGTTTTGTGTTTTGGAGCTCAGACACAGACCACCCACCTCTGCTTACTTAGGTCCTTGTGCTAGTTACTTTTCTCTTAGTCTCACCAGTTTGCCTTCTGGGAATTAAGTGTTTTGTGACTGGCCATGCCCACCATGGCAGTCATTTTATGAATGAGCAAGCCCCTCCATGGCAGCCATTTTGGGAGAGTGCCCACCATGAAGCTGTCTCAAAATTCCAAATGTGTCCTACCAACCCAAAAGGGTTCTGGTTGTCTGAGAAAACTGATCATAGATTTCATAGATCATAGAGTTGGAAGGAGCCTACAACAAGGCTATCGAGTCCAACCCCCTGCTCAATGCAGGAAACTAGAGGAGGGGTCTCCCATCCAAGTAATAACCAGGCTTGACCCTGCTTAGCTTTCCACGCTCAGACAAGCTGAGCCAGCGTGAGCCACATTTTATATTGTTTTTCTCCTCCCTCCACATGCCTCTCAAGGTCTTCTTACTCATCTCCCGTCTATTCTTTTCCCCTTCTTCTTTCACACTTAACTGATACCATATCCCCAACTGCCAGTTTCTTTCATCCCACCCTCCTGCTGCTTTTATGTTCACTTCCTCCTATAACAGCTCTTATCCCATTCCTCTTTATTCCCTGTTTTAAAAATGGGGCAATAATAATAACAACAACAACAACAACAACAACAGCTTTGCTCTCTAACCAACTTCTGCTATCACACCTACCTATGCAGTGTGACCATGGACAGGGCAGTAAAGCAAAGAGGCACTGTGGGCATTCTACAGCACTGAGACTCTCCTGAAGGTTGGTTGAGACCCACTGATGGATTCCAATCCACAGTTTAAGAAACACAGGCTTAGAGCTCAATGCATATGCACACTCCTAGTCAGGCGACTGATTATAACAGCCTTGAACAACATGTGACCTGCCAAGCCGAACATAGCCCATCATCTGTAGACAAGGGCTCACCAAAGATAAAGCAACTTTTGCTGCTTGACTGGGACTGCAGCAGTGGGGTTTGTCTTCCATCTGGCAGACCCAAAGCATGGCTGGTGAACTGTGTTCAGCACTGCAGGTCGCAAGCTGTGCATGCTTGGACTATAACAAAAAAAATTATAAGGACCGAACAGTGTGTGCCGGGAATGGTTCCCTTCTATTTGGACTACAATTAGTTCAGTGGCTAAGTGCATAAAGTATTTGTATAGGGCCCCCAGGTTTAATTCCCAGTTCCCATTGCACAGTTCCCTAATTATGGAACTGTACAATGGTCTTGTAAAGGATGCATTCCATACTTAATACAGCTAAATTGAAGACCTTTTGTCAGTACTCTGTGTTGGTTTGATTCAAAATTAGGACATTTTCACACAATGCTGGAAGCATATTTGGGGCTTTACATGCTATTTTGTGTACATGTGTGAATATTTATGAATATTCAAGTGAACGTCCATTTCCAGCATCATTTGACATGAACCCTGGCCACAATATATTTGTTAGTCTTTACAATACCACAGGACTCCTTGTTGTTTTTCCTAAAAACAGACTGGGTTGTGTAGATGTGGTCAAGACAGGATAGGAAGCAGAGAACTATTTTTAAATGAAATGTACAGCTAAATTACCATCTGGAAAATAGAAAGAACTAATCCAAGACTCTCAGATCCTTATAACCATCAATCTTATATTTAGGAGGCATGAGGAAGTACTGATTGCTGCAGGAGAAAGTCCTCTTATTAAAACTTTAATTAAACAACATGAATTAATCAGCCAGCTGTACATATTCCATGCCATTCTTTCTTAAGAAATATGCTGGTAACTGATACATTTGACAGACTTTTGTTTGTTTTATGCTGAAAATTGATTATGTATCCCCAAATTTGTTACATTCAACTATTTTTTGCTCTTGCTTGGCTCTTATTGTATATGTAACATGATAATATACTGTATACCTTAAATACCAGTGCTATGAAAAGTGGATACAATATATGCACTTCTGAACACTTTACGTGAAAGAGAGCTAATTTAAATCTGTGCAATGCCTCATTTGCATTTTCATAGCACAATAGTTTGATCCTTAAGTTATTACTAGAGGTGTGCACCATCTATAAGATTCAACTGGGACCTTGATTAGATGCTTTGGAAAACAGCTCGGTGCTGCTTATTTATTTATTACATTTGTGAATCGCCCATCTGGCTGGCCACCCGGCCACCCTGGGCGATGTACAATTCAAACAATACAATAATAAAACAAACATAGCACAATTAAAACAGTATAGAATTTTTTTTAAAAAATCCTACCCCACCCCATATTCCCACCTGAAATACCACGTTTTTAATGCGCAGCGGAAGCTCATCATGGAGGGGGCATGGTGAAGGTCACTAGGGAGGGAGTTCCATAACTTGGGGGCTGCCACAGAGAAGGCCCTCTTCCTAGTCCCCACCAGCCTGGCTGCTCTGGCTGATGGGACAAGGAGAAGGCTGTCCGTGGCAGATCTTGTTAAGCGGCCTACTTTATGTTGCTGGAGGCTCCTTGAGATAAACTGGACCAAAGCCGTGTAGGGTTTTAAAGGTCAAAACCAATTGGACCAATTCGGATCAATTTCAATCCTGTTTCAGGCCATGATTTGGAACAGAAACTGCCTTGGTCCCTACAGGGGTGACCTGTGCCAGGACAGGGGGAGTACAACTCCGTTGGTTCTCTGTCTTGGACCTCTCAGTGTCTTTCAATACCATTGACCATAGTATCCTTCTGGACAGGCTGCCTGAGTTGGGATGTGGGGGCACTGTATTGCAGTGGTTCAGCTCCCACTTGGATGGCTGATTCTAGAAGTGGTGCTGGCCTATTATTGCTCTGCCCCATGGCAATTATGCTAAGGGGTTCCTCAAGGCTCTGTTTTATCCCCCATGCTTTCCAACATCTACATGAAAACACTGGGAGAGATTATCTGGGGATGTGGGCTGAGGTGTCACTGCTATGCAGACACCTCTCCATTTTATCTAATACAGATGAGGTAGTTGATGTTCTGAAGCAGTGCTTGGGCAGGGTAATGGTCTGAATGAAGGCCAATAAACTGTCCTTCATAAAATGTCTCAATCCAGACAAAATGAAGATACTTGTGGGTGGTTTGTCTCTCCAGTTAAGTGGCATTCAAGCTGTACTGGAGGGGGTTGCACACCCTCTAAAGGAGCAGGTTCATAGTCTGGGGGTGCTCTTAGATCTGTCATTTTATTTATTTTATTTCTATACTGCCCAATGGCTGAAGCTCTCTGGAGAGTCCTTGCAGAGTTGGCCCTCCCATAAGGTGGTGGATTAGGAGGGGCAGTGAATCACACACATACACACTTGCCAGGAAGGCCTCCTGTCACCACTTTGCTAGCCCACTCTCCTGCTGTGACAAATGCTGTAGTGGGAGAGCAGCCAGTGGAGCTCCCCAGAGAAGCTACTGACCTTATCTCTTGTTCTAAGGGGCTCCTCAGAGTGAGAGATCGAGGAGGCAGGTTCTCTGGAGCAGCTGCACACCCAGTCTCTTGCTCTGAGGACTTCTCTAGAGCAAGAGATCAAGCGGGCAACCCCTCTGGAGAGCTGTGCCGGCTGCACAAACCACAGAGCAAAGCATTTGGGCCTGCTTGGCTCTCCAGAGAGCCCACTCACTCTGATGGAGTCTCACTTTGATGAAAGGAATCAGAGGTTGGGGTGTGCGCATGCACGATGATCAGAGGCATAGTCAACAGTATGATGATGATGATGCTTTATATACTGCCATCTCTGCTAAAAAGCCACCAAAGTATATACCAAGGTGGTATATAACAATGGGCACCAGCAATGGGGGGCAGGAGCATCAGCAATGGTGTGGGGAGTAGTGGTGCACATTTTGCTCTGTCCCTGATCATTGTCACTAGAGGCACAAGTGGCGGGCAGGTGGCTACAAGAGAGAGGGCCTTTTCAAAGTTGGTACCCTGTTTGAATCCCCAGAGAAGCTCACTTGGTGCTTATATGCTATGATCTTTTCAGTGCCCGGTGAAGACCCAGGCATTTTAAGAATTGTTTTTAGTGCTTTTAGATCATTGCACTTTTACTTTGCTGGTGGTTTTACATTGATTTAATGTGCTTTAGTGTTTTTACTCTTTGCTGCTGACTTTAATTTGGTTTTATTATGTGCTGCTGTTATTTTATTTTTATTATTACATTTTTATCCCGCCTTTTTCCCTCTTGCAAGGAACCCAAGATAGCATACATGGTCCTCCACCTATTTTATCCTCAGAACAACCCTGTGAGGTAGGTTAGGCTGAGCATCAGTGACTGGCCCAAAGTCACCCAGTGAGCTTCGTGGCCGAGTAGGAACTAAAACCTGGATCACCACGCTGGCTCTCTGTTTGTATTTTATGTTTTTTAATGTATTATTATCAGGTGGTTTAATAGTGCAAGCAGCAAGTACAGTATTTTTCCATGTATAAGACTATACTTTTTCCTAAAATCGTTAGACTAAAAATTGAGGGTCGTCTTATACACGGAAGTAAGCAGAGGAGAGAACCGCGTGGTTGCGAAACTGCCCAGTGGGGGCATCTTATACATGGGGGCGTCTTATAGACGGAAAAATACGGGTATGTAAATAAAACCCACATTTTGCAGAAGCACCAAAAAAGAAAATATGGGAAGAAATCTTAAGGGACAAGAGCCCCCCAACCCAAAACATCCCAATGACAGCTGAGCATGCCCAGGAGCCATGAAACATTCAATCAGTTGGAAAAGAAAGCCAGCGGGAGGGGGGAAATGAAATCTGCTGGTGAAGAGGAGGCCATGGTGGCAGCAGCACAGGAGGCACTGATCAGCTTTACACCGAGAAGCTGTTTTTCATTTTGTGGTGGGGCCCCATGTGCATATGTATAATACCAGTTCCAATGCTCAGCCTAGTTCAGACTAAGCCCCATTATACACCATATAGTCCTGTCCTCTTGTCTCTTCACTGTTTTGGATTTGCATAGCAAGATGCAGCAAGGACACCCTATTCAGTGGCCTAAAATTATTTTAAAGTCTCTACCCTGCCTCCTAGCCCACCTTTAGATTTCAATGGTGGCTTACATATCATAAGCTACAAGACAAAAGAATAAACGTAGAAAACTATGATTCAATTATTCTTGTTTAATGGCCACCTACAGCTACAAGCTTAAACAAGAGTTCTTCTTGCCCCAGGAGGGCCTTCTCGCTTATACCATTACCTTGTGGCCCTTCAGACGTTGTTGGACTGCAACTCCCATCATTCCTCAGTATTGGCCATGTTAGCTAGGGCTGATGGGAGTGGCCATCCAACAACAACGGGAAGGCCCCAAGTCGCCCATCCCTCCCTTGTGCCATTGCATTGGTTTCCGCCACTCCCCTCTGCTGGGAAGAGCAAAGACAAGACAACGCGACGTAGGGCCCACCTCCTTCTCCCCGTTCCCAGGTCAATTCTTCTACCCCAATTCTCCACCTCGTGTTAGGTGTCTTTTTCCCCCTCACAGGCCTCATTGTCTAAGTAGGGAATTTTCAATGTTACGTTGGACGCCATTTTAAAATCTCCCTCCCGGGCCATGAGAGCTCCACGTTGAAATCAATGGGGAACTCCAGCGGTTTATCTTAGTTGAGATTGGGCCCTAGCGTGTCCACAAATGTAGTAGAAAAGACAGGAGTTCGTGCTCTTTCTCAGTCGGGTCTTATTTCGTGTGGGAAATGTTTGGTTTTGTGGTGTGTGTGTGTGAGTGAGAGAGAGAGTGTGTTTTTAGTTTTTAAACATTTAAAAGCGCAACAAGAGAAAAAAAGTTATTGAAAATGGAAGTTCGGCTGCGCGTCACTCTACACTTTTCTATCTACATGTATGTCTGTCTCCCCGCCCCGTCAACTAGTCTCTATGGTGCGCGTGAATAGTCTATCAAATATTAAAAGCTAGTCTCTATGTACTTCCGCTTCTGTCATAGAAGCAGGAAATGCAACTGGGAGACAGAGAAGGCGGGTCTTTAGAGACTGGCGCTGACCATTGCTGGCTTTAGAGGACTAGGTCGGGAAGGGACCTCCACCCAGCCCAGCCTGTGGGGTAAGGAGAGGGAAATCGCTCTTGGTACTGGGAGCGCTTGCCTGGGGAGAGCCTGCGGGGCCCTGACAGTGGTTGTGTCGATTCCGTTGACGTTTCCCCTCCCCTCCTAGACATCCCACCGCTACGCCTTCATCTCACACTGCATCAGCCTTCCCCAACCGGGTGCCTTCCAGATGTGTTGGACTACAACTCCCACCATGCTGGGAGTCCAACCCATCTGGAAGGCATCCGGTTGGGAAAGGCTGCCGTACATAAACACAGGCCCGCTGTCAAAATCCTGTTTCGAAGGAAGCCCTGGTTTTCTAAGGGCGCAATCCTATCCGTGTTTAGACAGAAAAAATCCATGGCTGGCTGGAGAATGCTGGGACTGGGACTTTTTTCTATCTAAACACGGATTGGATTGCATCTTAAATCTCTCACTTGGAAACCACATATGCATTCCCTTGCTTCTCCTTCCCTCTTGCGCGGGCCCATTCAAACAAAAATCATGAACTGGAGATAAAAGTCGATCTTTTTTTTCTAATACAAATGTAAATGATTGGTAATTTTTCAACCCAGTTAAATCATACTGCAACAATTCAGTACAGGCTGTGTCCCCTCAAGGAACATCTGAGTTCAGCCAAAAACTGTTATAGTTGTTCCTTGTTCCAGTGCTTTAGATCCTCAGAAGGGATTGCAGCCCGTACTGTGTGCTTCAGAGAATTATCTGGTCCACAGATGCTACAGCTTGATTCCCCCATATATGCTTTTAAGTTTACGTTTGTCACTTGTGTGGTACAGGCTGCAATCCTATATCCACTTACCTGGGAGTAAGCCCCATTGAACTCAGTGTGACTTATTTATTTTTATTTATTTATTATATTTATACCCCACCTTTTTTCCTTCAAGGAACCCAAGGTGGTTTACATAATCCTCCTCCTCTCCATTTTATCCTCACAACAACCCTGTGAGGTAGGTTAGGCTGAGAGTCCGTGACTGGTCCAAAGTCACCCAGTGAGCTTCATGGCCGAGCGGGGACTAGAACCCGGATCTCCTGAGTCCCAGTCCAACACTCTCACCACTAGGCCACACTGGCTCTCACTTCTGAGTATGCATGTCACACTGAGTTGGCCTGCTTCAAGATGTTTAGACACCAGTTAAAATTTCAGATGTTTGCATCTTTATCTTGGATTTCAGTCAGATTGCAATCTAAGCCCTGTACAAAGTCCAGTGTTAACCAATGCACAATATTGAATACACTGCTCTGTTGTTATATGCTGATATTTCCAATTTCGGCCTCAGATTAAAAAAAGAAAAGAAAAACCTATACTGGTGTTCTTGTAAGCGTTCAGCATTCATACAGTCATACTTTATGTAAAGGATTTGTGTTTTCTTTGAATTTCAGAATACTATGTGTTGCAGCATTGAGGACTGAATCTGGCACACATACCTGTTTGTTTTTTTGTCTTTTCTAGTCAAGCCACTTATATTTCATCAATGAAACTCAAGAGCCAGTGTTCTGTAATGGTTAGAGTGTTGGACTGGGACTTTGGAGCTCCAGGTTCTAGTCCTCGCTCGGCCATGAAGCTCACTGGGTGACTTTGGGCCAGTCACGGACTCTCAGCCTAACCTACCTTACAGGGCTGTTGTGAGGATAAAGATGGAGAGGAGGAGAATTATGTAAGCCGCCTTAGGTTCCTTGCAGGGAAAAAGAAAACTAGAGTGTAATGGAGAGGAACTAAATATGTAGAATGTTTCCCTGCTGAGAAATGTAATTGAATGTAGTGGTTTTGAGCATTACCCATATCTTACAGCTCAGAGAAAATGACTGCAATCAAGCATGCCTTACAGAGGGATATTTTCACTCCGAATGATGAACGTTTATTAAGCATTGTTAATGTTTGCAAAGCAGGAAAAAAGAAGAGAAACTGCTTTTTGTGTGCCACAGGTATGTATGTTTTTGAAGCATCAGCAAACATTTTCTCTAGTTCTCCTATCTATGATGTACACTGGGATTAACTGAATTTAGAGTTATGCTCTCTTTACTATAATCTTGTGCAAGTTTCCCTATACAGTGTAAGTGATTAAGGGCACAATCCTGTCAATAGTTCCCTCGATCGATACTCGTAAACCTCAGAACTCGGGGGGCTTATGAGCATCCAGTGCAGAGCAGGAGGAGCAGTGGAGGCAATCTCCACCTCCCCGCTCCTCTTGCTCTGCATTTCAGCTAGATGGCCATTTTCGGCTGTCTAGCTGCGGCACTTCGGAGGAGGAGGGATCGAGGGAAGAAGGTTGGAGTGCCGCCAGGATACCTCGTATCCCGGTGGGCCAGTCTCCTCCCCTCCCCATCCCTTTTATCTGCTGTCCGAGGTTGATTTCCCAACTTTGGTTCTTTCCATGCCAGCTGCGAGGTGGGGGGAGGTGGATCAGAGCACAGATCCCCAGTTCCAAGGTCAGAGCTCTTTCTCCAACCTCGAATCTGGGAATCCGAAGTATCCTATGGCCCCCTAGATGCTGTCTAGGGGGCCATAGGATCGCTCTCTAAATGTTTTTTTACATTGGTGGAACGACATAAAAATATCCTGCTTTGTTAGGAAGAAACAGTTCAGTTATTCTATATTTCCACTAAAAAAGGCCTTTCTGTGAGAGAGCATGAAGAGTTTCAACACTTAGATTTAATGGATACGTGGTGTCTAAGGGGAACTCCCAAAGCCCTACTGCATGCTTCACTGCTATGTAGAAAGAATTCTTGCAAAGAAAGTCAGAGTAGCAGTTTTGAGTTCACAGCTGAATTCATGAACAACTGAGGAAGGCATTGTCAGCTGACGGGCTTCATGGCTGTGGACACTAGCAAGTTCCCAGAAGAAAATGTCATCTGGCAGTCCATCCATGTTGATTTCATAGTTTGTTACCCTTTCTCTTAACCCCCCAAATAAAAACAAACTGGAGATACCATGGGGAGCACCTTATTTAAGACCATTATAATGATGACTTCTCTCCTTGCCACCTACAACATGAACAATTTTGAATGAAGGCTGTGTTTTGATTTATCTCTTAGCATAAATTAAACAGGAGAGGATATCTGTTTTAGAGCTGATGATTATCTTGTGGAGATTAATTATGTGCTGTACTTAACAGTGACAACTGAACGCCCCGTGCAGGTGAATGTGGTAAAGGTGAAAAAATCTGATAAGGGAGATTTCTACAAGAGGCAGACTGCGTGGGTGCTTCGAGATCTTGCTGTTGTTGATGCCAAGGATGCCATCAAGGTATGTTGTAATTATTGTTGTAATTACTGCAAATCTTCACTCTACAAAGGCACTAGAAACAATTTACTTTGAATATATCATCATGACTTTGGCAAGTTTACTATCTGTGACTGGTGGGCTTGGAAACCAGGGTTGCCATCCCACGTGCACTTACTTGAGAGTAAGTCCTATTAAAGTTGGTGAGACTTCTGAATAAGGTGCACATAGGATCAGGCTGCTTATCGAACTTCTACAGAAAAGAACCTCCTTTGGAGGGTAGGCACAATGCTAGTTCAGAGAGGTCAGTTTCTGTTTCTTCTGTGTACTAAACAAGAATGTTGGTTTGATATCAAACCAAGCATTACTCAGTACCTTTCTCATGGATATTGTCATGTTTGTGTGTTTCTTATAAAGCAGTCTGTTTGAATTCCAGACAGACAATTATTCATAAGTCTTTTATTAACTTACTAAGGAAGTATTAAACCTTGGTGGGGACCATGCCACTTCTGTGCTTTTGTGTGCAGCATCTGGCATGCTGTTGGTGCTCCATAACTATATTAAAGTAGCCCAGAATCCTACATAACATTTGGTGTTTAAAAATGTATTGTGTTAAAAGCATAATATGATTTGTGCCTGTTTTCCAGGAAAGTCCTGAGTTTGATCTACATTTTGACAAGGTGTACAAATGGGTTGCTAGCAGTATAGCAGAAAAGAACACCTTCATTTCATGTATTTGGAAACTTAATCAGCGGTATATTAGAAAGAAGATTGACTTCATAAATGTTAGTTCTCAGCTTCTGGAAGGTAAATTTTTTAGGTTTATCTTTTGCAATGCTACATTATAGTTTAAAAATTAATTATATAGTTGTTAGTATTACCTTCATTCACACATGAGCCAGTGTGGCATAGTGGTTAGAGTGCTGGACTGGGACTCGGGAGCTCTGGGTTCTAGTCCCCGCTCGGCCATGAAGCTCACTGGGTGACTTTGGGCCAGTCACTGATTCTCAGCCTAACCTACCTCACAGGGTTGTTGTGAGGATAAAATGGAGATAAGGATTATGGAAGCCCACTTGGGTTCCTTGCAGGAAAAAGGCACGGTATAAATATAATAAATAAATAAATCTACTAATAAGTATATTTTTCCTTTGGGCTTCTTGTGTCTTTCACCCTGATCCTAAATTCATTACACAGAATGATTTCAATGGGTCTTACTTTCACATGATAGTTGTGATCCAGAGCCATCGCCACCTGCTATTTTGTGTATGTGATTTTTAAAAAGTCATAGCCCAACTTTGCATCAAAGTGGAAGTTCAAGGTGAGCTCCACTCTTTTTAATTTTTTTGATGTACTTAATACATTTGTACTTGCCTGTCCTCCAATGAGTTCAGGGTGATTTAAACTCCCTCCCCCCGTGTGAAGTTGTTTAGACCAGGTGACTGGCCCAGAGCCATTGGTGAACGTCATGAGTGAACAGGGCTTTGAGCTTGTTTCAGTTTGTCCAACACTATTCTGTACACCACGCTGTTTATGAGGGTATCTTTTTGTTATATTTTGTTTATATAAACAAAATCATGCAGTAAATGCCATCAGCACATACAGTGGTCTATGAAACCAACTGGAACATAAAAGCTTGTGTCAAAGTATTTTTACCACCTTCCTAATGTGGGGAACTCTTTCTCAAAGGTTCTTGTTGGAATGGTTCTTGCTAGTCTACACAGCAGCAGATCAGAAGTTATGGATAGATGGAATCTAGAACAAAGCCTTCTCTGTATTTCTTTATGTACAGGTAGTGTTCTGTGTGCTCCCTACAGGGGGAAGTGTTCCTGGCAATAAGGTGGGCCCAAGCCACTTAAGGCTTTAAAAGTAATAATCAATACAGTAAAGTATGCCCTTGGGTAACTGATAACCAGTACAAGAGCTCACATATTGTGTTATGGACGCAGAAAGTTGCCTTATACTGAGTGACCATTGCTTCATCTAGCAGTACTTTCTACATCAGGAATGGGTGGAGGGTAGATTGGGATCTACTGGTAGACCCCTTGGGCTAATTTGTAGAAAATCAGCAAGGGCTTCTGACTCCCAATAGTTTAACAATAGCAAGTAAAATTGAAAGTTTAAAGAAAATCTCTGCCATGGCTGGCCTTGTGCTAATCACTTATCTCTTAGCCTTGATGTTCCTTACCTACAAAATATGGATATTAATGTGTTGCCTTCGACCAGGCTTTTGTGCAGTCTACTGGCCACTTTGATTCTTTGTGTTAGAATCCCTAATCTGTTGTAACTAAGATGTATGTTTGTATTTGAATATACAGTGCATGGTTCATGGAGTGTAATAGGTAATTGACTCCACTGTGCCCCACCCCCAGCTCTGATTAGTGGACCTTGGGATTCTAGTAAAAGGGACAAAGCAGATAGCACAAGCCCCAAGTCTGCCCACTCTTGGTCCACATTGATCACCAGGACTTTTCAGGAAGTCTTTCTGACCCCCACCTGCATATACCAGGGACTATAACTTAGTTATGGCCCTTCCCTATGTTCTCTGATACCCAACATGGAAATAATCAAGCAGCAGTACTGAACTATTTGTAGCTTCTAAGCAGTTTTTTGTGGCATCTCTGTGTAGAGTTGTGGCAGATAGACCTCAGTGGGAACATAAGAGTCCTTTTTCCTCTGTAGTTGGCTGGAGGGAATCCCCACTTTTTTTAAACTGCCTTTTTTAAACTGCCCTCACAAGGCAGCTTACAACATTATAAAAATGGGAACATACAAATTGCAATGAAAAACACATACAGAGAGCAGTAGCAGCAGCAGCAGCAGCTAATGATTTTAAAGCACCAAATGCAGACTGGACTGAGAAAGCCCTATCCCTAGTACCTGCCAGCCTAATGGCTCTTACCAGTGGGCCAGAGAGTAGGGCCTCTAATGCTGATCTTAATGCTTGAGCAGGCTCATACAGGTGTAGGTGGACCTTCAGATAATGTGGTCCTAAACCATTCAGGGCTTCAAAGGCCAAAACCAGCACCTTGAATTGAGCCCGGAAACTATCAGGCAGCCAATGTAAATGATACAGAAGTCAGAGTAATATGAAGTAATATGAATCAGGAGTAATAAAGAATTAGGAGTAATATGATCTAAACACAGCTACAGTATGGAATTAGGCCATGATGCAATTTCTTGAAGTTCCGTTGAAATCAATGCAAGTTGTAAATCTTAGGATCAAGGTGTTGGTAAGTTTTGCTAAGGAAATTCTGTAGTCCTGGTTGGTTTTTGATAAATTTTAAATTAGGTTTTAGTAACAACTGATATCAGCTTTGTAATGTAGGCTTGGCAGGTCTAACCTGTTCATTCTCAGAATAGCAAGTGAATACATGTTTATACAAGTTTATGTATAATATTAAGGTGTCTCTCAAACTGCTGCTAATATTAATCACTAAACTTGCATGTTGGTATGTTTTTAAACGTAATAATAAATCATGCAGTATTCCGGATGTTGCATATGTTTGATGAAATCTTCTTTATAGTCTACTTAAAAGTTTTCATAATTTTTCAAAACTTTGAAACTATGACAACTTGTTGCCATTTTTTAAAAAAAATATATCTGTGTTCATTCACTGCTTGGCTAATATTCTTTGCTTCCTTTCCTCTGCTTTTCTCATACTTTTAATTCTCCAGAACTACCTAAAGTTGCTGAAGGTGCGTAACACCTTTTCCTTCCGTTTTTCTCTTCTGTATGACTAATTCAGTTACTTTTTGCTTTGTTAAAATTGTCTGTAAACCATTTTCTTAAGCAAATCACGTTCCTCGGGTCAGTTGGGAATGTACTAAAAATGTAGGTGAAAATATTTGAGAGTTTTCAAATCCATAGCTCTTTAAAAACTTAATGTGCAAGTTGGACTGTCTCCGTTCATAGATAGCTATGGTGAAAGCAAAAAATGAACACCTGATGTCACTCTGTGCCTGGATTTGTCAAAATCTGCTTTTTGAGGTACATTCCTTGTTGACTTGACTTTTTTTGTGTTCTCTTAGGACTAAAAATCTGTCTGAGGTTTCCACCAATAACTGAATAAATGGTCTGATTTCTTTTTGAGAAATCCGCATTATGGTTTGCTCCAAACTCAAATTGTGCTCAAAATCTCTGATCAGACCATTCTCAACATGTTCCTTTAAACATATGCTGATGTTTAAAATATTGGTCTTGAACTAATTTAGTATTTATTACATGTAGCATAGCTAGGCCCTAAACTAGTTTACACACTCAGGCTGCAATCCTACACATACTTACCTGGGCGCATGCCCCGTTGGATTCAATGGGGCTTATGTCAGAGTAGACATGCCTAGGATTGCACTGTAGACTTATTTATATGCTAACTAATTTTGAAAAAGAAATTGATGTTTGACATTTACTATAATTCTTTTGGCAGTAATTCAAACTGACTTTTAGCTTATTCTTTAAGTTAAAAAAGGGGGTTGGTCTGTAAAGCTTAATGGCTCTGGATCTCATCACATTTTATATTAGATTAGGACATGTTAGCAAAAATAAGGAACATGTAAAAATACACATCCTTTTTTACATCACTTATGGATTCTCTTCACTGGGTTTGTGATCCTGTCATTTATAGCATTAATTCTGTTTTGGAGAAGAAGAGATGGGATATCTCTGACGTTAGGAAAACCTCATGCTTCGATCTATTGCCAGTGAAACTTACAATGGACTAATACATACAACTACCCAACTCATTTGACTGCTGCCATTCAAAACCAGTCAAAATATTGTTTTTAAGTCTTATAGTGCATTAGCCAAGCTACAGTAGGAGTAAGAATTCTTCCCTTTTGATAAAACCTTGAAGCTTGGTATAGGCAAAAGATATGCTATGGAGCTCAAATTAAGGTAGGGAGGCATTCCTAATCTCAAAATTCAAAAGGCAGTTGGTTTTATAACTATTTGTGGAATAGTTATAAATAATGTGCTATTTCAGGCTCTGTGAGTATGATTTACATTTCCTGTATACCAGAGTAAAGAGCACCAACCAGGCAGTAATTTTCTGCAGTTGTTATTTAAGCTAACTTTTTTCTTGAGACAAAGCATGTAGCATTTCTGTAACACTATTTATTAGAATCCTTGGAGGTTTGCTGTAATTATCTTTAAAATGCCAATGTCTTTTAGTATAGAATACTCTTTCAGAAATTGTAGCCCACAGAATTAGCTTTAAAGTGTTGTGTGTTTTTTAATAGGAGCACAAAAAGTCAATGTTTACTTTTTAACACAATGTGGAGAGCGATTCTGTGGCCCCTAGACAGCATCTAGGGGGCCATAGGATACTTCGGATTCCCAGATCCAAGGTCAGAAAAAAAAGCTCGGAGCTGGGGATCCGTACTCTGATCCCCCCTGCTTGCAGCCAGTGTGGAAAGGACCACACTGGCTGCTTCTCTGAGGTTGGAAAATAGACCTTGGAGAGGGAGTAAAAGGGATGGGGAGGGGACTGGGGCCACCAGGATACGAGGTATCCTGACGGCGCTCCAGCCTCCTCCCCTCCCCCTCCAAAGTGTCACAGCTAGACAGCCAAAATTGGCCAGCTAGTTGAATTGCAGAGCGGGAAGAGCAGGGAGGCAGAGATTGCCTTGGCTGCTTCCCCCGCTTTACACTGCATGTTCATAAGCATCCTAACTGACTATCTTTGTGGAGGTAGAAGGGAGTAGTGAAATACAGAGCTCAAAATGGGGAGACATTTTTCAGAATCTTTCAGTGAGGTGACAATGAAGTTTCTTGTAGAAGTTCTAAAGGGAAAACAAAAATGGCTGAAATCTTTGCAATGGGGTGGGAGTAGGAATTGACTAGATACCTCCTGATAGAAGCAGGTTTAATAAATAAAATGGCTACATAGGTTGCATTAGGATGCTTCCAGATGTTTGCTTTCTCTTAAAACGTAGTGGTTTTGTGGATGACCAGTACACCGACACGTCAGCATTCTGCAAACTTGAAAGGGACTGTATGGTAGGAACTGAGACAAGAATTTCTAGCTTGGTGTGCGGGTTCAGTAAACCCAGTGATAGTTTAATTACATTTCTCAGCAAGAAGGTAAGAGAAACAATGGTATATGCTTTGGGAATTTGGGAGAAAGTATTTTTATGTAGATGGGAGTAGTAGGATGGGAATCAAATAGATGTGGTGTTGGTTCTACACAAAACTTTTGCAAGAAAAGAGACAATACAAACTTTTCACTGGGAAACTTGTAGGTACAGTATAAATGGGGAAGACCTTTCAAACTGATCTGAATTCCATAAAATTTTAAGTTTTTATTAAGAGGTTCTATAATTGAAGTAATTAACCCTCTGTCTGAAACATCATGATCTAAAGATATGCTAGCCCAAAAGGCAGTGGGAGTAATAAACAATGATTTAAAAATAGTCACTACTAGCTTTTGTCTTTCTCAAAATTCAAGTTGAGCATAAAACAAGTTCTGAAGTCAACTAACTTTCTTTTTCTTAGGGAGCAATCATATGGCTCTTAAACATAGGATATTTCTGATTCCCAGATCCAAGATCAGAGACTGCACTCCAACCTCGGAGCTGGGAATCGGAGCTCTAACCCCCCTCCTCGTAGCCAGCACGGAAAGCACTGTGCTGGCTGATCTCTGAGGTCGGGAAAGCGACCTCGGAGAGGGGTAAAAGGAGGCATTTTGGTGGGTGGGGAGGAGACTGGAGAGGCTAGGATATGAGCTATTCTGAGCCTCTGCCAGCTTCCTTCCCTCCCCTTCCAAAAAGCTGTTGCTAGATGGGAAAAAAAGCCCATCTAGCGAAATATGCAGGGTGGGAGGATGGGGAGGTGAAGATCGCTTCCGCCACTCTTCCCACTCTGCGGAGGATGGCCATAAGCCTCCAAGTTCGGAGACTTACAGGCATCACAATAGGATTACGCCCTTAATCATGAATACTACCATTCAGATTTCAACAATAAATATTAAATAATTAAATGAGAAAAACAGTATCTGGGAATATATTACTCTTCTAATTCAAAACACATGATTGATAATGAATATGCTCCCAAACTTCCTCTCTGTTTGCCTTTCTATTGCAATATGAGTTAAATTTCTGAATAATCTGCAAACAGAAATTGAAATTGCTATGAGAACCAAAAAAAAGGCCTTCCTGAATAAAGACACACAGTGCATAAGGATAGGCCATTATTATTTATTAAGTATCATTGAATATTACCTTGCATCCCAGTTACAGTAATACCTTGGATTGCAAGTAACTTGGTTTGAGAGCGTTTTGCAAGGCAAACAAATTTTTAAATATTTATTTATTATTACTTGATATACAAGCAACGTCTTGCAATACAAGTACTGTAGTACGGCTTAAATTAAAAATCTCTGTGCAAATTTTTTGGGGGGGATTTCGTTTTGTATAAGAGTGTTTTGGATTACAAGCACGTTTCTGGAACGAATTATGCTCTCAATCCAAGGCATGACTGTACTGTCTTTAGCTTATGAGTTTCTTTCAGATAAAACACTTGTTTCATGTAATATTTCACTGAATCAGTTAGAATCCCATTATCTGCTTTAGGCTGGTGAGAACAATTGCATATAAAAAGATAGATTGATTGAAAGCCTGGTTTAAATATAAAAGTAAATTGTTGCCAAAATTCTCTCTCCATTTTGATATTGTATCAAAATGAGAGGCCCAGACTATTCTTTTTAGGATTAGAAGGACTGTAGTTTGGAACATGGACAACATGTGGTCAAATTTCAAATTGTAACAAGGGCAAATGAAATAGCTTATATTTTGCAATATCTAGAGTTATTATGGACCTGTTTCTGCAGGATATGAAGCACAATTCGGATCAATTTGCTTTCATATCTTAAAAGGGACAATAAAGACCAAAGGAGTATTTAAATTATGTAAGCTTTTGATTAAATAGGATATAGGAGAAGATACATTACATGGGAAAGGTGTAAATAAAGCTATTCCTCTGAAAAAATTTAATCTTATTTGTGCGCAACAGGATATTCTTCGATATGTGTTAAGAGAACATGTTGATAATCTTGCACTGGTGATATTGCATATCAGCCAGAACTAAGCTTTATAGTTCAAAAAATTGTTAGTTATAATATTAATCATGCTAGCTTTTTTCATATCTGGTGACACTGTTTAAAATTCAGTTGTATTGGGAAAAGGTGGTAGATAACATTGAGTTGATTATTAAAAGGAAGGAAGGAGAACTCTATTTAGGAATCCTAACAAGATCTTTTTATAAAAAGGCAGAAAATGGTAAGGAAAGAGAAATAGTTAAGGGCAAACTTACAGCAGATCTTTTAAAAGCACTTTGAGGATTAAAATGTTTTCAGGTGACTTCTAAAGGTGTGAGGAAATAATGGAGATGGACAAGAGTCAGTTTCAGTTGTCCACAGCAAAAGTCTGCTGCTTTAAGATGTGAACGTAGGATCCTGGCACAAGAATAGGTTGTTGGCTGGTTATAGTTCCAGGAGTAGGTCTCTAATGTAGCCAGAGCCTTTTTCTTGTAGAGTCTTACATTCTAGATATCTCTCTTTCGGTACCAAATTAGGGGTCTGAATAAATTAAAGCAGAATGTCTAACTTTTAATGATGCTAGCTTCTTTAATATGTCAAAGAACCTGGAGAATATTAGTCACTCCTGTCTTATCGCTAAAAGAAATTGCATGAGGCTTACATTATATGGACAGTTATCTTTCCTTTTCTTTGACATTGTTGTCCGTCAGTCAAAAAGATGTTGATGTATACACTGTGTCAATTTTTCATGGCTACAATTGTTATTATTTATTATTATTTTTTTGCTTCTCTCTCAAGAATCTGTTCCAAGTGGCGAGAATCAGAACGTGACAGGAGGAGATGAAGAGGCAGTGGATGAATATCAAGAGTTAAATGCAAGAGAAGAGCAGGATATTGAAATAATGATGGAAGGCTGCGAATATGCCATCTCTAATGCAGAAGCCTTTGCCGATAAGCTATCCAGAGAGCTGCAAGTGCTAGATGGGGTAAGCGTTTCTAGTGAAATAATGCATGACAGTGTATTTTACAAGGGGTAGTTGAAAAGTTATCTGCCTGTGTAGAATGTAGGAACGCTTCGGTCACCCCTCAGTTTCAACTCATGTGCATAGCACAATTTGTAGAGCTGGCATTTATATTTAATAGAGTCCATATTTTTAAAACTTATTTTCATCCGGTGTTCTCCAAAGCTCTGTTTCTCAACCGCCAACACTATATCTATGTTTCAGGCCTTGGACTGCTTCATACTGGACAAAAAATAAGAAATGGTTGGGATCCCAAGAACCTGAGACCCTCGTGAGCTGCTACCAGTCGGAATAGGCAGTACTGGGCTAGATGGACAAATAGTCTGACCTGCTATAAGTCAGTTTCCTATGTATCTGCTTGGGCTCACCGGAGGAGCTTGTCCGGTACTAGTCCAGTGGCACTTTTAGCTGTTTTCTTTGAGTGGCTTACTCGGTGCCATACCAGTCAGAGAAAAGTCCTACAATTCCAGCATTCCCCAGCCTGGGAAGTTGTAGGACTTCTTTCTGTCTAAACATGCATAGGATTGCAACCTACGTAAGTCCTCTTAGGCCAGGCTTTCCTAACCTACTGCCCTCCAGATGTTTTAGACTTCAATTCCCACAAGCCCAGCCAGCACGGCCAACGGTCAGGAATGCTGGGAGTTGTGATCCAAAACTTCTGGAGGGCACCAGGTTGGGGAAGGCTGCCTTAGGCTCATGAGACTAGTTTCACAGTTCCTCTGGATCCCAAGCAATATAATTTAATTAATATAGTACATAGGTGACTGATCTGTGGCACTCATGCCACATGTGGAATGACAGTGGGGGCGTAGTACACTTAGCACAGGCAGGAGAGTCTGGCTGCAGCATCAGATCAGGGTGTCACACCTACCTATCTCCGTTCTTCTGTGCTGTTAGTTACTCACTGCTCTTCGCAGAGTACATTGAAAGCACACTAAAGCCCTAGGGTGGAGGCTGCACATGTACTGCAATGCAGTGTGTGCCAGAGTGGCTACTTTGGATTGAACATCTGGCACACTTGCCAAAGAGGTTGTCCACCACTAATTTAGTGCTTCAAGCATAATGTTGATTCAAGTATTGATAGTATGTGTGGCTTCATTAGCCAACATTTTTTGGTATATATTCAAGGAGAGTAATATTGCTGGATGTAGGGTATATTGCTTTCAAGTTACCAGTCCCAGCACTGAAATAGGGAGAGAGCCTCTCCTATAAAGCAGTTGCTTTAGGAATCCTCAGCTCTGTAAATACACATTCAAGATACAAACTATTAAGGGTGAAAGAGTAAAGTAATGCTATATAGAAGGTATTGGTATGAGCTCTTATTTATTTATTTATTATATTTATACCCCGCCTTTTTTCCTGCAAGGAACCCAAGGCGGCTTACATAATCCTCCTCCTCCTCTCCATTTTATCCTCACAACAACCCTGTGAGGTAGGTTAGGCTGAGAGACCGTGACTGGCCCAAAGTCACCCAGGGAGCTTCATGGCCAAGTGGGGACTAGAACCCGGATCTCCCGAGTCCCAGTCCAACACTCTAACCACTATGCCACGCTGGCTCTTAAAGTACTTCACCATTGGAATACTGCTTGGGAGAGGGGTAGCAGTGCACATGCTTTGCATACAGAAGGTCCCAGGTTCAGTACTTGGAATCTCAACCCAGAAAGGCTCATTTGTGGCAAAGCTGGAAAATTCTGTGCCTTGGAGTGATGCTGTTAGGGTAGACATTACTGGGTGAGATAGACCAAATGTCTGATTCAGTATAAGGCAGTTTCATATTTATTATGGAAAGATATACTTAGAATTGTGTAGTGTGATAGAACTGCATGACTAGTGACTAGCTATATTTTACCAGTAGCACTTGGGCACTTACCTGTAGTGATGGGCACATTGCCCACCCACCCCAATTCAGAATTCGTTCAGCTAAAACAAATTACAGTAATACCTTGGATTACAAGCATAATTCGTTCCAGAACCGTGCTTGTAATCCAAAACACTCTTATATTAAAGCGAGTCTCTGGCAGGTGTGAGCAGGGCCGATATCGGCCTGCTACGCCCACTCAAGGTGAATGGTTACATCCCTACACTTGTCTTGCAAGACCTTGCTCGTTTATCAAGTCAAATTAAAAAAAAATTTTTTGCTTGTCTTGCAAAATGCTCTCAGACCAAGTTACTTGCAATCCAAGGTATTACTGTATTTTCCAAATAAATCTGAAAGTAAATTGTGTCATTTCTGAGCCTATTCCAAAGTTTAGGTCCCATACGCTCCCAATAATATCATCAGGAGCTCAGCAGCTGACGTATCCCTCTCAAGCCCTACCACCATCATCTTCCCTTCTCTTGGTGGTTGAAGGGAGCATGCTCAGCTAATCATTTCCCAGGAGTCCTCCTGAGTTCATATGCTGCTATGGCAGCTTCCTTGGACATAATTAAAGTCCCATTGCCAACCTTCCCTGTTGTGAGAAAGAAGCAGATGATTGTGAGGAAGGCTGGCACCAAGCCTATTACAAGCCGAGGCCAAATTTGAGAAGATGTTTAGGTTCTGTTTTTGTAATAGATTCAGATTCTGAACTGGGAAAGTTAATTTATGAACCCCACCATCTTGTGTGTCCCCCCTCCCTTCTACTTACCAGGCTGTAAGTGAATGCCACTATAATAATTCTATAGCAGAAGTATTTGTTTTTTTATCTCTTAATCAGCTATGTTCCAAGATAGTGCCATTTTATTTAGCAATTATCCCTCTTGAAATATCAGATTTCCCTGGAATAAAATCTTGACTAAAGATTGGAAACGTATATTTTACTTAGTGTCTAACTGTTGGCTAACTTACATGATTTGCTTTGTAGGCAAACATTCAATCAATCATGGCCTCTGAGAAACAGGTGAACATTCTGATGAAACTACTGGATGAGGCACTGAAAGAGGTGGACCAAATTGAACTGAAGCTGAGCAGTTATGAGGAAATGCTGCAGAGTGTAAAAGAACAAATGGATCAGATTTCCGAAAGCAACCATCTAATTCAACTTAGCAACACTAACAACCTGAAACTGCTATCGGAGATAGAGTTCCTTGTTGTAAGCATGTGAAATATGTATGAAATTGTTCATTCTAATACATAGCCCACCCACACCAAAAATTTAGGGTGCATTACAATAGATGAAAAAGTAAAGACTGCACTGCAGTTATAGTAAACATTAATACAGTGTATTTACCTGTTCTTTGAATCCTAGCGTATGTAACTGAACTGCTCTAGGCTCGCCCAAGGGCTTGGGCATGCCCAGTAGGATCTTTTATTAATTGTTTAATTGCTACTTACAAGCTGAAAGAACATATCCAGCCTGCCAACGCTTTCCCTTAGCAGCCCCGTTCTGCTTCTATGTAGTGATTCGACTGTAAGGAGGTCATTCCAAGGGGGAAAATCTTAGCGGTCTTGGATATAGTTTGCAGGCATGTATTGCCTACTCTCCTTTTAGCTGTGTTTATACACTCAAATTAATTTAGCTATCTAGTTGGAAGCATCTTTTTTACAGCAGCTACAGACATGTATAAAAATGCTAACTAATTTCCAGAATTGTTATCATGGATAGAAATTAGTTTTTAGAGGGTTTTGTTTGGAACATTAAAAAAAAAATAGGTTCCTCTGCCATATGAAAAGTAAGTGGTTTAGATCTTGAGCTAACAGTGTGAATATTTGTTCCTGCAGAACCATATGGATTTGGCAAAAGGTCACATCAAGGCACTCCAGGAAGGAGACCTCTCATCCTCTCGGGGCATTGAGGCCTGCACTAATGCAGCCGATGCTCTTTTACAGTGTATGAATGTAGCTCTTCAGCCAGGTAAGTAGTTTTATAAGCTAAACAAAAATAACATTGATGTTGTATTTATTTATTTAATACATTTTTTACCACCCAATAGCCGAAGCTCTCTGGGCAGTTTACAACAGTTAAAACCATAAAATACAACATAATATAAATATAAGATTTAAAACCACAGATTAAAAACAAACAGCAAAGCTAGCAGCAGCAGTTCAAATTACAATAACAGAGTTAAAAACAACTACAAGATTAAAATGATTAAAATGCCTGGGAGAATAGACAGGTCTTCACCTGGCGCTGAAAAGAGTACAATGTAGGTGCCAGGCGAGCCTCTTTGGGGAGCTCATTCCACAACCGGGGTGCCTCTCCACTTGTATCTCTCCACTTGAAGCATTCTGGTTCCTTCCAGTCCCTTTCTCCTTTCAAAAATCCTTCTTATTGAAGCAGTCGCTTTCATTTTTCTGATTTATAGGACATGAGATGCTTCAAGCTGTCCAGCAGCAGCAGCAGCGCTTTAGCGACCTGCGGGAACAGTTTGCACGGAGACTGGCCAGTCATCTAAACAATGTCTTCGTTCAGCAGGTATTTTTTACTCCTATCTCAACTGTAAGGTTTTGTAGCTGCTTGCTCATTTTGGTTTTCAGAGCTTTCAAGGAACTATGAGTTGTATCCAGATGTAGGCACATGCAATTGGGCTGACTGAAGTGGGCTTCCCCTCCCTCCCCATGGCACCCCTTCAGCCTCCCCCACCCCCAAATGCTACACAAAGTGTCGGGTACCTGCTGAATAGGGAGGCTGTGGGGCAGGGGGATCCCCAAAAATTGGACAGAAGCATCTTCCTGAGCTCATGGACACTTGCTTTTCAGGGATACCTCCCTTCCTCCTGTACCATTGCGTATCCTATTCAGCAGGGTCCCGTGACCCTCTGCATAGCATAGAGGTGGAGGGAGGGCTGAAGGAGCTGCCATGGGGAGCAGGCAGGGAAGTCCACTTCCACCACCCCAGTTTGTTTGTTTGTTTGTTTGTTTGTTACATTTTTAATCCCCACAATAACAAGCATTCTCTGGGTGGATTACAAATGGTTAAAAGAATGAAATACAATACAAATAGTTAAAAGAATAAAATACAGTTGCCTACTGTGGAGAAAGCCTGCGCACCCACAGTGGCATGAACCCCAACTTGGTTTCCCCTTTAGCAACCACACATAGTTTCCCTAGCAACCCCGGTCTGCATAATCCCCCACGGGGGGGGGGGGGGGGGGACGACGACCAGGAGTTGCCTCACCAGGGGGGAAAACAGGAGATGCAGGACTGGCCAGACATGCACACAATAGGGAAACATCTACCCAAAATCCACAAGAGGACACATGGATCATCCGGAGGTAAATTGCAGTCTCAAAGAGCTGCAAAGTATCCCCTGAAGGCACCGGTAACTGCCAGACGTCATCTCTCCCGGGCAGGAATAAGCCTACCTGACTGCAAAGGGGCAGGAATAAGCCCACCTGATCGGCAAGGGGTGGGAGAGGGGGAGCGATGGGATAGAAAGCCCCTCTACCCACCCGAAAAGGGTTGTTGGGAACACGGGCACGCTGACAACGTCCACGTCCAGCTCCGGCTGGGTCAAGCAGTTCTCTTCCCCGGGCCAGGCGGGCTCGGAGTCAGGCTAGGAGCAGTACGGTGTAAAGTCTTTGGTCTAAGGTACGCTTTGCTACAATATGCTAGCCTGGGAACCAACTCATTCATAGATCTGAGGTCATGATCAGGTCTTGTTTATGTATAGTATTCCTAGAAGTCTATTAGTTCCACTCCATTTAACCTATAGTAAATAAAAGCGTCTATTCCTGTTTTATGAATGGACTGGCATGCTTTCTTGGTCGCGGCTGAGTTTAAGTTGCTTTAAATTGCTTGACGGGCTATATCTCAGTGCCGGTTAACCCGTTAAGTGCCGAACTCACGCAGAAGATTCAGTTGCTGGTCTTCCACAACTACATCTGGATCAAACTCAGTCCCCAAAAATGTGCAAATATTCCTGTCAGGTTTTTTTTAAAAATAAAACTTGTAGAGGGTGGCCAAATGGGATGGAGCAAATGGGGTGCAGCACCAGCAGTAATTACACCTGCCCCCCCCGGGCCCTGTTCACGCCATCCCATGCAGCTGCCTTCTTAGGGTTTTTTTTTTTAAAAAAATCAGGGATTTGCAGTAACCGCAGCAGTAAGTGCTCCAAAAAGGAGCCTCGAAAAGGCAGGGATGAGTTAATATATCCCCTTTCTGGAGTAGCTGGAGAGTTGGGGAAGTGCTGAAAAGGTGGAGAACACGGAGAACTGTCAGTCCAACACTTAAAATCAAGAGAATTACATTGCTAAGTAGGGGATACTGTCTGTCTTCCCCCAGTATTTTGGTGCACTTACTCCTTTGCTCCCCCCCCCCCCCCGCAATTTTCAGTGCTTCTGACTTGTTCTAATGGGTTCCTCCTTTCCTTTACTATTATTTCTCCCCTGGTCCTTTGCAACTGTGTGCAAATTAGCTGATAAGCAGCCTCCTCTTGTCTATTTCCTTGCATGTTGCTTACTCCACTTGGTGCTCCCTTTGACAGCTGAAACATACAAGGAAATTGACCAGGAAAGAATGCACATATCAAACAGCCATAAGAGCAGACTTGCAAAACCAAAAAAAGAATTAAGAAAAATTATGACCCCCAACTGCACATTTTTGAGGCTCAAAAAAAAAAAAAAAAAAAGAAGCTGGGGAACGAGAAGTGGTAGTGATGGCAGCAGGGAGGGGACCAGGGCAAGGAGAGAAGACTTGTTCTGCCACAAAGGGGCTTGGGATATGTGCTGGAGCCAGCTGGATGGCTGAGGGGGAAGGAGAGGGAGAACAATCAACAGCAAGCCCAAATGTCTGTTGGGTGCACCGTGGGTTGTTCAGCGAACAACCCACACTGCGTAGCTTGTTCACAGTGGTGGCTTAGCGTTACATGCAAACCTGCCCAATGATGATCTATTTTGGTGGTTCCCTTTCTGTTCTTGCTATTTTGAGATGTTTGTTATTTATATATAACATAATTTCTTTGTATGGGCCTTACATTTGGTCTGACTTCTGTATCGTGTTTGTTTTGAAGCTTTCTAGGTAGTGCATTCACAAGTCATTGTCCAGAGTGGTTTGCATGGGTGTCTCTGCTCAACAGGTTTTTATTTTAATCCCTGTATTTTATCTCTAAATAGTTTATAGAGCTGGAGAGTAACAGGCCCCACTATCTTTCAGTTTCTGTGAGTACAGAGTTTGAATCAAGCTGCTTTAATCTACTCAGCCTCTTCTTTAAAAAAAAAAAAAAAAAAAGCTTGCTAAGCCTAACTATTTCCTGCAGTGTTGCCTCTGCAAAATAGAAAATACTGCTTACGATTTGAGGGAACAAAACCCTCTTTGCTGTTACCTCAACTCTACAGCTTCCAAATTAAAGTGATTTAATATGCTTTGTAAAAGATGCCAACTTAGGCAAAAAGATGTTGAATCAACATGGACTGTGAAGTGTTTTTGGGTAGTAAGTGCATTTGTTTGTGCATGACTGATGGTTTAAAGCCGTATCTAAGTGAGTTACTGTTAGAGGGAGGACAGATGGATAACTCTGGTTCACTAGCTCTAGAAATTAAATGATAGTTGAGTCATTCCAAAATACTACATTTTTTTATATAATAGAAAACCATTGGGACCTACAGCAAAATGTTGCCATGTTAAGTGTGCCTGTTTAGGGTGCCATCCAGTCATGCTCTCTTCAAGGATACTCCATTCTATTCCAGCCAGCATTCAGTCGGCTTTCTGTGCCCATTGAGCACGCTCGGCCCTCATTGGTCTCTTCAGGTTTTTCCCCTCTTGAGTTTTTTCCTAAATATTTTTTGTATTTCTGGAAACCCTGGGATTCCAGAAATCCCCCAAGCCTTTTGATAACTTCCTCTTGTGAGTGGGTGGTGCCATTTTGATTACATAAGGATCCACACTTGGAAAATGAGTTTACTATTAGTGTATAGGATACCTAATTATCCTGGTAGCTTTGAGCTCTGTATGTGAATATTGGCACTGGTCACATTTAGCATTTTAATTAAGTTTACATAACTCAAGGGGGGGGAGGGAGAGAGGATGACTCCATTTTCAAATGTAAATTGTATTTAACACAAGTTGAGACATTGGATCTCTTGTGCTTGTAGAGTGATGTTGTGTTTCTGTAGGCAGTTGACTGAATGGGTGACAGAGTGGCTTAAATGTATATGAATGATGTCTATTAACTGGCACTGTTTTGTGCTTAACATCTTGTCCAGAGTTGCATTAAAAAAAAAAAAAGCATACATCAGATTTCTGTTGAAAGCTATCTCTTGTTAAAAAAAAAATTCTGGAGAATCTGGCTCAGTCAGGAGGCAAAACACAGAACAAAAATAGAAGGGTTAGTTCTCACTCTGCATTAATGAGTGTGGAAGATGATTGCATGTGACCAACTGTGCAAACTGGAATTGATTTAAGGGACAATATTTTACCCCTGAAATATAAATTTAAGGAGAGGTATCTTGAAATTTTTAAACAGAAAAAGCAACTCCTGATGAGAAGACTGCATTGTGGTTGCAAGAAATCATTCCTAACGCATAATTTGTAGCTTAGCATTTATTTTGTCCTTTCAACGTTTTCTAAAAGCCTATATTATAATTTTCTGCCTTTCAAAGTACAAAAAGGAACACAGAACAGCTGGAAGGCATACCTAATAAATGGCAAGTGACATCTATTTGGCAAAGTGGCAATTTCTCAGGGTATCCAGCTGTGCAATTCTACCACTGTGTTCACTCATACCACTTTCTTCTGTTGCTTTCTCCTGCCAAGGGCCATGACCAAAGTTCCACTCTTGCTCAGCACTCCATTGAGTTGACATTACCAAACCATCATCCCTTTCACAGAGACTTGCTCCGATATGCCAAACTGATGGAGTGGTTAAAGAACACAGATTATGGAAAATATGAAGGGCTAACAAAGGTGAGTGGCTCAGACTCCAAGTGAAATAGCAGGTGGAACATATTCCTATCTGGCAAAATCAAGCCACCCTTTCTTCTGCTAACTTAGATGGCAATTTGAGATAATTCACCAGTGTGTGGACGGCTAGCTCTCGAATATTGGGGAAGCTGCTGTTGTGCCCTCTTCATTCTTCTTTTTGACTTCTCAAGATTGGGTCAAGAGGAAAGTTTGTGCATTGTAGTTACTGCAAGCTTTCTCTGCTACTTCCTATTGGTCTCACGGTTGCATTTTCAGTTACCTTTTGAGGTACTTGCATGTATGTATTTGGTGTTGAAGCTAAGAGCAGGGCCCTTGATTTATTTACTACTTTTTTTGCATCTATAGATACATATATTCTATATTGCACTGTTTAAATAATATTTTTACATGCCTACAAGGTTGCTACAGAAACAAAGTTGACAAAGTCAAGCCAGAGTGTGGTTTTATACATAGGGCAGCCAGCTGCATGGGTTTTGGGTGCTACTTGTAGTTTTCACATCAAGGGCAATTTACTATGTTAAAAACATGGGCTTGCCAAACAAATGGTGAGTAATATGTTTGTGAAATTAAACATGATTGGCAGTATCTAAGTCAACACTGCTGCTAATGTAAATTCCATTGTGCTGGCATAAGTGGCCTCTAGCACAACACCAAAAGTGCTTGCTGATGCTATGGGTTTTCTAGGGACACCTGTCACGCTAGCAAATGCTATTGGCATTGTGCTAGAGCAGTGTTCTCCAACCTTGGGTCCCCAGATGTTTTTGGCCTACAACTCCCAGCTATGCTGGCTGGGGCATGCTGGGAGTTGTAGGCCAAAAACATCTGGGGACCCAAGGTTGGAGAACACCGTGCTAGAGGTTGCTTACGCTAGTGCAACATGATTTATGTTAGCAGTAGTGTCAACTTGGATACTTCCCGATATTCTGGGTATTTTGCAATCTAATGATGCACAGATATAAGACTTTGGCTTTGCAAGTTAGCGGCTGTTGGTTAGTTTGCACTTCTCTGTCATTGAAAAGCAGAGTTTACTGAGTGTATGGTTTTTGGCCAAGGTAAGGGAAATAAAGTAATCTCTTATTTTGTTTTACTCCAGTCAGCTTATTTTATGGTACAGGAAGGCGTCTCTTGGTTTGTCAAAATGATCCTAAATGTGGACAGTATCCAGTACTGCCTCTGCAGCTCTGCTCGTTCTCTTGTGCCTGCGGGACCTACTGCGGGTGCAACAGGAACTAGCGGTTCCTAAAGCAACCCTGGAAATGAGAGGAAACACTTGTTTCTGGAATAGTGCAGTTCTGGTCAGTGCAGTTTCCTTCTGCAAGCTCTGCTGTCCTGCCCCATTGTGGAAACAAGCATTTCCACTTGTTTCTGGTCACTTTAGGAACTGCTAGCTTCCTGTTGTGCTAGCAATAGGTCCCACTAGCACACAGGCAACATTGGATACTTCCCTCCATGTCTATAAAACTGATGTTTTCTCTTCTTGAGGAGTGAACTATACTTATAATTCTGCATTTGTTTTTCTTTTAAGAACTATATGGATTATTTATCGCGGTTGTATGACAGGGAAATAAGGGATTTCTTTGAAGTTGTCAAGATTAAAATGACAGGTACAACCAAGGAAGGAAAGAAGTTTGGTAAGTTTCTCACAAGTGCTTCCTTTTTTCAATGTTGTGTCTCACTGGTAGATAGTGTTAGAATGACTTGAAGAGGTTCCTGCTTTTGCAAGTGATAACAAATATTTTAGTAGCAGTTGTAAAAATGTTTCAACAAGTTTTGAGCAAATAAGCTTTCCCTCAGGGTATGTAGTAGATGTGATGTAATTTCTCAAGTTAAATGATGCACTCTTTGTAGAGTCTGTCCTGCCCTTGGCAAGTAAAGTAGTGATGGAACCACTGACAGTCTATTTAGCTGTACTTGCTGCTGCCTGATTTTCTGAAGACATGGTCCTCTGAGTCTTCTGTATGGTAACCCCAGTGCCATCAATGTGAGCTGTATTCAGAGGTCTCTGTGAATCATGGTACTTGTAAATATTAATGAGTGCAAATATTTGGAACCTTTGAGGGGATTGTTCCCCCAAAAAGTAGGAGTTGAACAATGTGGCACAGTTGGAGGAGGAGGAAGTGGTAGGATGGTACATAAAGGGCGGGTTCGCACGTCACAGTAAGCCACCCTGAGAATAACCATTAGTGGGTTGGTTGTTCACAGAACAACCCACAGTGCGCCCGACAGACGATCGGGCTCACCGTGGGTTGTCCCACACTCTTCCAGCTGGTATCCGGGGGAACTTGGCAGCTAAAGCCGCCTTGTCTCCTCTCCCCGCTTCGATCGCAAGCCCTTTTTCTGGCTTGCCGCAGCGTTTTTCCTCTCTCCTCTCTTTTGGGGAGATCACTTTTCGCAAGCTCTGAGGTGACAGCCAGTGCCAGCCCCTCCAAAGTGCCCAAGCCGCACATTGGAGGGGCATTAACTGGTTCACCACCCCTTTAAAAAAAAATTAAGTGCAAGAAATTTGCTCAAGTTTTTTCATTAATTTTTTTTAAAAAAATTAGTTGGTCTCGCGCAAGTGTGGAGGTGAGCACTTGTGGGGGTCCAAAATGGGAAGCTTCACCTGGGCAATGTTCTGGGAGGGGTCTGCTGTCAAAGTGCAGCAGGTACCAACCATGGACATTGACCCAGAGAGGCTGCAAATAAGTTTATTTTTTACTTTACATTCTCTTGACAGCTGTCAAAAAGCAAGCTGTCAAGGGAAAGCAAAGACGCAAAGGATCTAGACTTGTGAAATGGGGTGGCAAGTAGATCAACTCCTTCACAGCGAGATCCTCTTTTTTGTTTGTTTGTTTGTTGGGCCTGACTGTTCTCAGTGTCCTGTACCTTTTCCACCCTTTACTGAGACTCTAGGTGCTTGGGGAAGTAGAAAAGTGGGAGCCACCACATTTACTGGAGCATGAGCTGTCAAAACTCAGGCTTCCTTTTAAAATGATTTTTTTGACAGGGCTAATCAGGGTTTTTTGACAGGGACATATGCATATATGTATGTATATCTTTGGGGAAGTTTTCTTCCGTTAAGAGCCACATGTCCTCAGAGGTAATCTTTTGGGAGCTGTATGCTAGCACTGGGTGAGGCTTTCTCACTTGCACTCGCACGTGTGTGTGCAACCACTCCCACAGCTGAACCTTCTTTTATTTGTCTTTTGAAGGCAAGTTGCTAGTCTTTAAGGCTGCAACGGTAAACTCAAACACTTATAAGCAATGCTTGGTGACAAATCCAGAAGCCAGAGAGGATGGACAGAGCAGGTTTTCCAGAGTCGGGGACAGGGGGTTCTAGTTCTTAATATCTCATTTTATAACACCCCCCCCAACACACACACACACACACACACACACACACACGAAGAAGAACAAATAAATAGTATTGCCTTAAATATTCCCCCCTCTCTCCCCCCTGTCCCCCACTCCAAGCCAGTGGCCCTAGAGAATTGCTTGCCATTGTGAGGCTTATTCTTACTGTGAGGGATGAAGGTGCAAGTTTCTAGCAGTTCTCAGTCCTCTAGCTGATAAGGGCAATGCTGCCTTCCTTTTGGAGCCACAGGGCAAGCTGAATGACATGTGTGTGGGGGGTGGGGAATTACTTAAATGCACATTTGCATAATTTGTACAGATTGAAGAATTCACTTTTTCATGATATGCAATTTGGGTTACTTTGGAATGAGAACCTTGACTTCTTTCAACTATAGAATATACACAGTCCTACCCATACTATGAAAAATCATATCTCTATCTATATGCAACTGAAGTTTGTTGTTTTGTTTTTAAAAGATTGCTTAGAGGCAGTGTGTCGAACACTTTAATTTGCACCATGCTTAAATTTCATAGGGCTTTTTCAAAGTCTTTAATAAAGTAGTGCTATGAATAAAACTTGCAGGTGCCAGGATGTTTATATGTCTTGCCTAGTATGTATTGTTTTATTTACCCAGTGTGTACAGTAGGATTGTTAGTCCATCCATATTGAAAGCACAGGATGTCAGTAGGCTTAAAATTCCTGGATGTCCCCATTGTCATATGTAACAAACTGTGCAGATTGTATGGACATTGTTCTGATTTTTCTGATTCAGTATCCTGAAATTGCTGCAGGGAAGCATTCTGTTAAAACTTGCATATGAAGAGAAGAATTGTACAGAATGCACCATGTCAGAATTTAATAGTGTACTAGAAGTAGTATCAACACACATGTTAAAATGAAGGGTTAGTGGGTTGTAATTATTACTTTTTTCAAACAGAAGAGTCCCATTGAAACAATAAATCTAGAACTGGACATGACAAACAGTGCAATCCTATGCATATTTACTCAGCAGTAAATCCCACTTTGTTCAATGGAGTTTACTCCCAGTTAAGTCTGCACAGGATTGCAGCCACTTAGAAGTAAATCCCATTGAACACAGAGCAACTTACTTCTGAGTAAACATGAGTAGGATTGTACGACACATGTATTTATTTTCTGCAGACATTGTTCATCAAATCTTCTACCTATGTCTTTCCATTTGTAAGTACTAGATTGGAATACAATTTCCAAGTCACTTTTAGTATTAGATAACATGGTGTTCTGTGTTTTTGTGTTTGTGGCCTGACAGTTTCTCCTCTCCAGCAGTGGTTAAATCCTACCAGGTTTGTATTTGTGTAAAACATGTAGAAGTGGACATCTTTGCTGTAAACACTGGGGAAAAAATATTTGTAGCTCTTTGTGGACTCATAGTAAATATAGTTTGCCTGCAGAAATGCTGCCCCTACCCCCAAGTGGTGGGAGGGAAGGGATTAATTTTTCTAAACTGTGTAGTGTACTGTGTATTTGAAGTGGAATTAATGTTCTCCACCCTGGACTTCATCTCAAGATTGGAAGGCATTTCATGCAATCCTATATACCACATGGAAAGGTGTTTATGGTATTGAAAGCCTGCGGGCAGGGACTGTCTTGTTAATTGTTGTAAACCACCCAGAGAGCTTCGGCTATTGGGCGGTATAAAAATGAAATGAAATGAAATAAATAATAAATAAATGTATCCAAGTAGCCAATAATAAGATAATACTCCAGGCTTACCAGATTTACAGGATAATGGAATTTAAATACAGTTTTGCCTGAAAATGTAGGTTTTCCTCATGTAGTACTACACAATATAAATCTTTGCAAGGCCTTTGCAAAGCCTTCATTAGTGGACATAAGAATGTAATGGTCTTTCTTTCCCTATAATGGACCATTTCTCATTTATAAGCATTCAGCTGTGATTTTGTCCTTTTCTACATATTTGTAGCAGTGCAGCTCTTTGCATATATGTTCGACTCTCCCATTGTCAGGACCAGCCTAATCACACAAGTATTAAAGTGGTACTTAGAGTGGTACTTGACTTTCAGTAGAAAGTGGCCAAGGGAAATGGATGCTGCTGGATACAATCCAAGAACAGCCACGTTGCAGAGGATACTGGGGCAGACCTCCTGGATCATGAGCAGCCACTGCTCATAAAATGGTGGGCAATCCAAAGATGTGTCTCAGAAACTCCTATAAGGGATCTTTGGTCACATCTCTCCAGTTCATGTGCTGTAGCCTCTTTGGGCATTCAAATGCCTTGAGCGTGATCTGCCTTCTCTTACCTGTGTCATGTCCTGTGTACTCTGGGAGCTCCATTAGCCATAGCTGGATAAATGGGGTCCCTTGTACAGTGGGGCTCCAGCCATTGGTTTGTTCTCTCCCCTCTGAACACAAACTGGTAAGCTTTCAATGGGCTACTTGAAACTTAACACACACATTTTCTGCATAGTTAAATATTCTAGATTGGTACCTCCCCAGCTATGTTTGTTTGCAACTTGTAGTTACTTGCTTCTCATAGTTCTCTGCATGTTTCTTTCCAGCTAGTGCTTAACTTGCATCTCGTGCATGGTTTGTGCAAAAATGCATTTTTAACTTGTCTTTGTCTTTGATGCTTGCAACCTAATCCATCCCAGCTACACTGCCTCGAAAAGAAAGTGCTGTCAAACAGGAAACAGAGAGTGAGTATGACTAGCGCTTTAAGTGGTTATTGCCAGTGCATTCATGTCTCTGTAAAAAGTAATTGTCATGGCAAAACCTATTAACCCCAGAATTGTTGGGTGCAATGTTTTTGCACAAATTTGTGTGTATTACAGCAAAACTAAATTTTCAGATGTGAGACCAGGAAAACTTGAAGATAGAATCCTGCAGGAGATCTCCAGTGAGATCTTGATCTACAGGCTAAATAAAATATAAATGTGTCCTAGAGTTTGTTTTTAAATGTAGGTAGGCAGTGTCTGCACAGGATATGTTTTGAAAGCAAGATATGGACCCATCTCTGTAAAGCTTACACTGAACCTGTAATTCAGTCCATGAGGATTCGCTGTCAATCTGCACTGCAGAACAGGGCAATTGCAAGCCTGCTATGGGGGCAGCACTACCAGAGGAGTAATATTGGCATGGGATTCTTCTGCATTACATAATCCTTGCCATTGTGGGCGCACACACACACCTTTTTGTGCATATGCAGACTGCATGTCCCAATCCCATCAATAGTAAAGGTTCCCCTCAAGGGCTTATCTACGCTTCAGTTCAAATTGCAGCTATGTGATCTTGCATAGCCATTTGTATCCAGTGGTTTTCTAATAACTGCCAGCACTTTCCACAGCACTGGCGTAATCCTTTTCAAAAATAAAGCCCTCAGGCTTTGATGATCTGACTTTCTGCTTATACAAGTTAGCAGGATTTTGCTCATTTTAGAGTAAAAGGACTTTGAGCTGTAGGGCGATAGTTTAGCATTTTGAGATTGAAACTTGGGCTTGCACGTTCCCTCCCTCTAATGCAGCTGTGAGGAGGATTTCGGAAGTTTTGCTTCTGTTTTAAATTAACCACAGCTTACTTGATGTCCAACCCTATGGTTGGTGGAAACAAGCCTGCTTCATAAATGATGGTCTGAACCATAGTGGAGATTAAACAAGTCAACTTCAAACAGTAGTTTATAAAGCTGGCTTATTTTCACTAACTATAGTTAAGATTAACCATAGTTTAGGGTTCGGATGACACACTAAACTGTGGTTAATCTAAAATACAAGCAAAAGTTTCCGATCTCCTTGCAGCTATATTGGAGGAGAGGGGGAACTTGCAATCCACAAGTTTGCCTAGGCTTATCCAAACACAGCCACTGTGTTTCAGAGTGTCCCCCATCCCAGCCTTCAGGAGAGACTTAGGGGCAGGTGCAAGTGGCTGAAACAGGAAGGGTGAGAGTGGAAAGACATGTTCACTCACAGTTTTTAGAATTCAAGCCAGAATCATTTACTTTGAAATTCTCTCCAAAAAATGCAAAATGGTGGCTTCTTACCATACTGAAGCAGTGCAATTGCACAACATGCATGTTTGAAGTGGAAACCCACAGAAGGTGTGTGAATACATAAATATCTGTGTGCAGTCAGAGACTGGCAATCCCCTGCAGTTGAGATATTTGTACTGAAACGGGCCTTGAGGACATGGATGGTTTCCATATCTTTCCAGCAGGTGTTTGTTACTATTTTCTTTTTAAGAAAAATAGTAACTTTTTGCCTTTGTTCTGCTTTTGCTTCTAGATGATGCCCTTTTATGAATTGCACCTGGCCTTTCTATCTACCCTTACCTGTGTTCTTTTCTGGAATGTTATTGGCCCTACAGTAGTCCTTGTATTTGCTGACCCCAAGTGTCTGTCACTAAGTGTTTGTTCCTGAACTAGTTTCTTCCATGTGGTTTCACCTAAGTGAAGAAACATGTGAGCACAACAGTAGGGGAAGTACTGACAATCTTAAGGGAGAAAGGGCAAGACTATATAATATACAATGTTTATTGTGTTGCAACATATTATTCCATCTAGGACAGTTTCTAATCCGGCTTTCATTATAATCCTAGGCCTTCATGGAAGCTCTGGGAAATTGACAGGCTCAACCTCCAGCCTAAACAAACTCTCAGTTCAGGGTTCAGGAAATCGCAGGTCTCAGTCATCCTCGTTGCTGGATATGGGCAACATGTCTGCATCTGACCTTGATGTGGCTGATAGAACCAAGTTTGATAAGGTAAAGTATAAGAGTGCTGGCTTGTACTGCATGCCATAATAGAAAAATAATAATTTAATGCGCACAACCTCCTATCTTGTTTTGCATATGTGGCATGGGAGTCGACTCCTTCCCACACCACAAAAGTAACATCAGGAATCCCAGGTCACTTGGAGCAGCCCATGCTGAAGCTCCTCTTCTTGTCAGTGCTGCTCCTTCCAGAAATTGGGGCAACGCTGGTGGGGGGAAGGAGCTCCAGTATGCACTCCACCCATGTGGCTTCTGCTGTTAGGCTTGCAGCATGGGAAGGAGCCATACTGCAGCAGATCCTGTACTGTCATGGTAAGGTGAGAAGGGGGATTCAGTAGGCTAAACATGGTGGTTCTATCAAGAAAAAATGCTTCTATATGCAATGTATTAGCTGGTTTTTTAAAAGTGCCAATAACTTAATAGCTTGCAGGACTATTTCCTGAACTTTTTTTCCCTTGAACATACTCAAGAATGTTTCTGGCAAAGGCATTATTACCATTTTTAGTAGCAGAGGTAATCTTCTGGCAGTGTGTACAACTAGTGCAGCCTTCCCCAACCTGGTGCCTTCCAAATCGTTGAATTGCAACTACCATCATCCCTGACCACTGACCATGCCGGCTGGGGCTGATGGGAGTTGTAGTCAAAAACATCTGGAGGGCACCATGTTTGGAAAGCTAAACTAGTATGTCTCATGCATGTAATAGTAATAGCCTGTACTGTAGAAGGCAGTGAAGCCCCAGCTTTTACATGGTCTTAGAAACAAACTCACACATAGCATAAATAATATCTGGACCCTAGCATAGCTGACCTGTACCATAATTTGTTCATCAGCACCGCTAATAGCTGTATGAAATCTCTGTCCTTTAGGTGACTGAATTGTACTGCCTTCTTAAATGCCTAAGCTGAAATCTAGACAGCTTTTTAAATGTGCAGGCAGGAGACACATGTGCTGATGGGGGACTTTTATATTTTGTGGCCCAGATGCTCAGTGCTAAAACAACACAAGCTGCTGTTCAGTTTAAAAAGCAGCTTGCCTCTTCAGCTGTCTGAGCTATGATGTAGTGAGAACGTCAAAAGAAATAAGCACGGTTCTACCCTCCTTTTCTTTCTGCAATACTGTCTTTCGATCATGAAGGATATTCCATTACTTTTAAATTGAACGTTACGGCAGTAGTCATGTGTGTATCAAACATATATTTTGATCTTTGTAGATTTTTGAACAAGTCCTAAGTGAACTAGAGCCCCTGTGTCTTGCAGAACAAGACTTCATTAGTAAATTCTTTAAACTTCAACAGCATCTTAGCATTCCTGGAACACCAATGGTATGTGTCTCTTAATTTTGAAGATTATTTAGTAAAAAATGGAATTGTTATAACTCTGGCGTGACTTCCATCTAAAACATGATTTCTTTTTCAGAGTGATGCTGAAGAGATGGATGGAGGAACTTTATCAAGGGCGCACAATACTGGTGGTCCTCAGTCATTATCTTCAGAGTATGTTTCTATATTTTAGCACTGCTATCATTTGAGCATGCAAAACTGCATCTATCTTTAATTAATTGTCAGCCTTAAAAGTGGATGCTCCTTGTGTGATAAGGGAAAAAAAACACTGCAGCCATAGCAGTAAACTTATTTAGTGTATCTTTAATTATGATATATTGTCTTTGTTAGTCTGCCCATGCGGTAAGAGTTAGACAGTGACAGAAATCTGCATACAGCATTGGGATTTTTAGCAAGTATTGGGAGCAATACATGCCAGAAATATTTGTAACCAAGTAATGGTAAAAGGGTAAATTCTACAAACTAGGCAGCTAGAATGGTTCTGTCACAAGAATGTTGGCGTTAGGCCCGACTGAATCAAGTTAAAATCCCTGATCAGGATTGGCTAACTCCTGTGAAATTGAGGGAAATGTCACCTGCTTCACAGCAGTGTTACAAGAATGAAGGAGAGAATTTTTTGGAAAAACTATTTGGAATTACGAGTATTACACAAACGATAGATAATACAAAAATTCATTGGATATTGCATAGTTCTGTGATAGAGCAAATACTTTGTATGCAGAAGGTCCCAGGTTCAATCCCTGATATTCCTAGCCAGAAGGATTAGTTAGCAGGTGATTTGAAAAGACCTCTGCCTGAGACCCTGGAGAGATCCTGTCAGAGGGTAGAGCATACTGGGCTAGATTCCCATATTCTAGAATTATCAGAGGTAACGTCTTAAAAGTTAAATGCTTTAAGACCAAGGCAGTGTCTCATTAAAATTAATCCAAACTTTTTCTCCTTTATGCTCTGTACCAGAAGATCTGGAGGCTAATTGTTACTTGAAAATGAAAAACAACTATAGATTTAAAAACAAAAACCAGCTAAATAATCACAGTACTCAGCTAATTTTGATCTATATTTTCCACTCCCCATTTACAGGAATCACATCATCAGGCAAATGATGATAAAAATATTTCGCTGTGTTGAGCCAGAACTGAATAACCTTATTGCTCTGGGGGACAAGATTGATAGCTTCAATTCCCTTTATATGCTAGTGAAAATGAGTCACCATGTATGGACAGCACAAAATGTGGATCCAACTTCTTTCCTTAGCACAACACTTGGAAATGTTTTAGTGACTGTCAAAAGGAACTTTGACAAGTGCATTGTAAGTTTTCAACCACTTGAATAATTGAGTATTTAATAATTATAAATACACAGAGATCCAAGGGATGGATGGGCACAGCTCTCCAGGTCCACTACGTATTGTCCTTAATCCAGTTTTCTGAATATGAGCAAAGGGCCTCTGCTTTACAGTTAAACTTTTTCTACCTCCTAAAAACTGGATCTGTCTGTTTGACCATGGTGGGGAGGGGGATATTACCTCTAGGATTAAAGAAACATTGGATATTTTCTCCCCCTAAAAAAAAAAGTGCAAATGTAAATACTTATCAGCAGAAAGCTGACCAAAGAGTACATGAAGCATATAAAAGTGTTGGTTAAACAAAGACTGTCCACTTTAGGGAAGGATTCAGAGATGTGAAGGTCAGAAGTACAAATAAATAAGGCTTTGCTACAGTTAGAGGCCCCTGGATTCTATAATTGTGCATCAGTAGGCATGCCTATGGCAGGGGTCCCAAACCTTTTTGAGTCAGTGGGCACATCTGGAATTTTGAGATAGTGTTGTGAGCACTTGCCATGGGGGAGCTTGCCCATAAAATGGCTGTCATGGCCAGTCACAAAACACCCTTTTCCTAGAAGGCAAACTGGTGGTAACTTGCCCAAGAACTTAAGTACAAGGCAGAGGTGGGTCTGAACCACAAAACAAAAGCCACTCTTTTGAACCCAAATAAAGATGACACTGGAGGGCAGCCCTTCGCTTTGCCACATGCCAGCCTCCCAATTAAAAAAAAAAACAATTAAAAAAAAACTTAAGAAATAAAATAAAAATCAGGAGAGGCAGGAAGCCAGATAGGCACCAAGAGGTGTGTTTGTGGACACATTGGTGCTTGTGGGCACCACCTTGGGAGTCTCCAGCCCTATGGTACATGGTCTACCACTGCCACCATGAATGACCGGTCCATTGCTTCAAGATATTTCAATACTCGCCTTCCCTTCCAGCACCTCTGCTATCTCACATCAGCTGACAACACTTTTGTTGTTGCTAAAAAGGTCTTAAATTCTTCTGCAGCCAAAACTAAATAGCTGGGCATTCATGCTGCCTTTTGGTTGGTTGCAGTTTGGATCCATCAGCTTTCCTGTTACCTCTTTCCATCCTTTCGTCAGTTCAGAGTACATCCTTTCCATCTCATTGTAAGATAAACAGTTATGGCCTACCTGCTTTGCTTTTTCATTTCAGAGTAACCAAATAAAACAGATGGAAGATGTAAAGATATCCAAGAAGAGTAAAGTTGGAATTCTTCCCTTTGTTGCTGAGTTTGAAGAGTTTGCAGCACTAGCCGAATCTATTTTCAAAAATGCCGAACGCAGAGGAGATCTAGATAAAGCCTATCTGAAACTTATTAGAGGAGTTTTCACTAATGGTAAGATTCTTCTTATGATCAGAAAATCAGTGGTCTGCTGTCTCATATAAATTACCTCATTCAATTGGCCCTCCAATGGTTTTGGCCTACAAGTGCTATAATTTATTTGTTACATTTATATCCCACCTTTCCCTCAAGGAGCCCAAGGCAGCATACATGATCCTCCCCCCTCTCCATTTTATCCATAATTACTCACCCTTGGCTATGCTGACTAGGGCTGATGGGAGCCTACATCTGGAGGGCCATTAGTTGCCCACCACTGCTATATCCACTTCCCTGAGGGTAAGCCCCACTGGACTCTGGAATTACTTCTGTGTAGGCATCTAAAGATTGCACTGTCAATCACTCTTAAACCCATTTTGTCTTTGTACCTGTCAGCTGTGTTGCAGCATTATGAAGAAATATGTAAGCATCCCATTGTATCAGCTCACTGAGCAGTGATTCAGTATATGGTCTTGTCTTTTTATTAATAAAAACACTGACAACTACGTACTCCCCAATTTAAATATGGAGTTGTATAATTATTTTATTATGGCAGTCATCAAGCAACAAAGAAAAGGGCACAATCTAGCCAAAGTTAATAAATTACAAGCATGTACTTAACTCTCTCACTTAGAAGTACTTAGCAGAACAGTCCCCCCTTTTTGTACATTTATCAACACAACCACCTTAAGTTTCTTCTTAGATTGAGTTATCTTATTTCAGGGATGGGCAACTTTGGGCAGTGTTTTGCCATGCCCCCCGACACACACACACACACACACACACACACACAGGCTACAGTTGACCAGAATTATTATTATTATTATTATTATTATTATTATTATTATTATTATTAAACTGTTTAGGAAAAAAATAGCATCCATACTACAAGTACTATGAATGACACTTTTTCCTTACAATTTTTTTTTTTTTAAATTTTTTTGGAGGGGTGGCAGGGACTGCCGAGAGGTGGAGGGGGCAGTATGACCACATGTTGACCACCCCTGTCTTATTTGCACCCCATTGATTCTAGTGTTGATTTTTAAAATCACATGGATACCACCTCCTAACTTGAAAAATAGATACCCTTTTCAGTGTATGCTTATATAATCATAGGAAGATAAGAGCCATGCTGGATCATACCAAGGGTCCATCTATTCCAGCATTATGTTCACAGTCACACAGTGACCAACCAGCTGCCCACGGGAAAACCCACAAGCAGAACATGAGTGTAACAGCACCTTCCCGCCCATGTTTCCCAGCAACTGGAGTACATAGGCATACTGCCTCTGATACTGGAGGAAGCATATAGCCAATCAGGACTAGTAGCCATTGATAGCCTTCTCCTCCATGAATTTGTCCAATCCCCCTTTAAAGCCATCCCAATTGGTGGCCATCACTGTATCTTGTGGAAGTGAATCCCATAGTTTAACTATGTGCTGTGTAGAAGTATTTCCTTTTATCTGTCCTGAATCTTCCACCAATCAGCTTCATGAGATGACCCCAGGTTCCAGTATTACGAGAAAGGGAGAAAAATATCTCCCTGTTCACTTTCCCCACACCATGCATAATTTTGTACACCTCTATCATGTCTCCCCTTACTCGCCTTTTTTCTATGCTAAACAATCCCAGCTGCTGTAACCTTTCTTCATAGGGCAGTTTCTCTAGCCCTTTGATCATTTTAGTTGCCCTTTTCTGCACTTTCCCCAGCTCTACAATGTCCTTTACGTGTATATACTGGGTGCTTCCAGATGAGGCTTTTATCGCACCATCACCTTGCCTCATTCACAGAATTTTATGGGAGGGTCCAAATGTCATCATCTTTCACTCCTATAACCCTCCTGTCTTTTCCTACCACTTTCATCTTTGTGTCAACAACAAAAATCTGTTATGGAGAAACAGAATAGCTGCACAGTGCCTTCTAATTGGTAGCAATAGGAGCCCTCCTTCTGGAAGCACTCTCTGTCTTTTTGACACCAGCATTGTGTGTATGGGATATTTTTTATTTCAGTGGAGAAAGTAGCAAATGAAAGCCAAAAGACACCCCGGGATGTGGTCATGATGGAGAATTTTCACCATATCTTTGCAACTCTTTCTCGGTTGAAAATCTCATGTCTGGAGGCTGAGAAAAAAGAAGCTAAACAGAAATACACAGATCATCTGCAGTCATATGTCATCTACTCCTTGGGACAGCCACTTGAGAAATTAAATGTAAGAAACTTCTTTTATTACTTTAATTCTGGTTTAGAATAAATAGGTTTTTGTGAATATAAGGCAGCTGAGTGAGCCTTTCTCCCCCCCCCCCCCATTAAATACTGCATTTCTGAGTCTATCAGTGTTCATTTAGATGTTGAGCAATTATAATTGTAAAAGCAAGTTTTGGAAACAGTATTGGGGTGGGGGAAAGAAGTGAAGTATTCCAGAATGACAAATCTGGATTATTTGTTATCTAGTGAATACTGTCTGACCTTTTTCCAATTTGGGTTTTCACAGCTCCTTGCTGAATAACAGGAGGTATTAGTTTAACACATAATCAGTTGGACTTCTAGTTTAGTTTAGTTCTTATTTCCCCATGACACTGACAAGATCTCTCGAACTACTAGATAATTGTGCAAGCTTTTCACCTTTGCGGGGGGGGGATCCAGATAGTATCCGCTAGCTACATTAGCTGAGGAGCTATACTGAGATTGTTGGGACCCAAATACATTGTTGCTTATGAACAAGTAAAAAGCCTTTCTCAAAGCAGACCTGTTCCTGAAATGGAATTTGAGGTGTTTAATTCCATAGTAGGAATTACAGTCTGCCCAGATTACGGCCAATCCATTACTTGCCAATGGATGACTTTTTTATTTTTTGTTTGCAACATCTATAAACTTATCTATTAAACTCTCTCTGTGTGAGTTTAGTGTGGGAGACCCACATATCCCTGTTCTTATGAAGCTGAGGTTATGAATCTCAGCCCATCTGTCACACTTATACAAGGTTACTCTGAAATGGGACAATAGGGTGTATTATAAACTCATCCACAAAAATAGGTGTCACAATGATCACTGCAACAAAAGTACTGAGTGGAGGCTCTTCTCTTACACTCTTCTTAGGAAGTATTGTGTTAGCAAAAGTTGTGGGAGAGAAGATGCTGTTATAGAAACAGGAATGGCATTTTAGGAGGCAAGTTGTCACTGCAGCATCCCATCAGGTTTTGGAGAGGCAAGCTTGTAGATAAACATCTCCATTTTTAATCATTATTGGGTGTAGGGTAGCTCATCTGCTCTCTTACTGATTGATCTGATTAATATCCACATAATGTAATAGCATTGTTAAACTATCTTATGGCTGGAAATAGGCCGAGATAAAACATGAAAGGGCTTGTAGTTCCTACATACCAATATGCACCAACAGATGTAACTGCACAGGCTGCCTACGGTGTAAGCATGGGATTTATCACTGGGGCACAAGCAGGGACTGCATAGCTTTATGTTAATGTGCTGCCTGCTGCTTATCTGGATGGTTTATGACCTCTCTCTCTTGATAGCAAGTAAGAGAGACCTGGTCAGTGTCACATCTGTAAAATCTATTTTCCATTTTCCAATCAGTTTTAGTGTATAGAAACAAGGCTCACTGCCAGATGCTAAAGGTGAGCACCCTCTTTGGAAATTTAAATAATAAATTATATTTCCCTTCAGCACTTCTTTGAGGGTGTCGAAGCTCGTGTGGCCCAAGGTGTGAGAGAAGAGGAAGTGAGCTACCAGTTGGCCTTCAATAAACAAGAGCTAAGAAAAGTTATAAAGGAGTATCCTGGCAAGGAAGTGAAAAAGGGACTGGATAACCTTTATAAGAAAGTGGATAAACACCTGTGTGAAGAGGAAAACCTCCTTCAGGTAATATAATAGATGGTAGAGTATGATTTAGGGAATAATCCCATATTAACCTGGTTAATATTGAATAAATGTTTTATATTGTATTTGTGTCAATTGATTACAGTGAAGTAATCCAACAGGGGAGGGAGACATAAACTCGGGGGTAACAATGGAAGAAGGCCTCTGTGCCACAATGGAGAGAACAGCTCCAGTGGTGCCCAATGATAGTCTACCACAAGATGTAGGAAGACAGTTGGAATATAAAGCACATAGTCTTCGATGTCTCTATACTAATGCCCAGAGTATGGAGCCAGTGTGGCGTAGTGGTGAGAGTGTTGGACTGGGATCCGGGAGATCTGGGTTCTAGTCCCTGCTCGGCCATGAAACTCACTAGGTGACTTTGGGCTGGTCACTGACTCTCAGCCTAACCTACCTCACAGGGTTGTTGTGAGGATAAAATGGAGAGATGGAGGAGGATTATGTAAGCCGCCTTGGATTCCTTGCAGGAAGAAAGGTGGGGTATAAATATAATAAATAAATAAATAAAATAAACAAACAGAACGAACTTGAACTCTTGATACATGAGGGCAAATACGACTTGATAGGTATAACTGAAACCTGGTGGGATGGCTCCCATGGCTGGAATACAGCAATTGAAGGATATAACGTGTTCAAAAGGAACAGAAGCAACAGAAAGGGAGGTGGAGTTGCGCTGTATGTTAAAGATACGTATCTCTGCACAGAGATACAGGAAGAGGAGCTTGACAGCCCCATTGAGAGCATCTGGGTTAAAATAAAGGGGGCAAAGAATAAAATGAACATGGCAGTTGGAGTCTACTACCGACCACCCAATCAAGGGAGAAGACGAGGATGAAACTTTTGAAAAGCAAATTGCCATTGTTTCAAGGAGGCATGATGTAGTAGTGATGGGGGACTTCAATTTCCCTGATATCTGTTGGGAGACAAATTCTGCCAAACATGGCCCCTCCAAGAAATTCCTGACCTGTGTTGCTGATAACTTCCTCCTACAGAAAGTGGAGGAACTAGAGGATTGGCTATCCTTGACCTGATTATAACCAACAGAGACGAGTTAGTGGATAAAGTGGCAGTTTCAGGAATTCTGGGGGAAAGTGACCATGTTATACTTGAGTTCTTGATTCTAAAGGAAGCAAAAGCTGAGCGTAGCCAAACGCGTACCCTGGATTTTAGGAAAGCCAGTTTTAACAAACTCAGAACAATGATAAGTAAGGCCCCATGGCAAGCGACTCTAATGAGAAAAGGAGCCCAGGAGGGGTGGGAGTTTTTAAAAAAGGAAATTTTAAAGGCACAATGGCAAACAATTCCCACAAGGAAAAAAGGCAGAGGGCAACAGAAGAAGCCAGTGTGGCTTCACAAAAAACTCAAAAAAGGACACACATAGGATGTGGAAGGAAGGCCAGGCAACAAGGGAGGAGTACAGGCAGGCAGGTAACATAGAACTGCAGGAATAATGTCAGGAAGGCTAAAGATGAGAATGAGCTGAGGCTAGCGAGGGATGCTAAAAGCAACAAAAAAGCTTTCTTCAGATACGTGCACAGTAAAAGACAGAGGAAAGAAATGGTGGTTCAACTATGCAATGAGGATGGCAAATTGATAACAGAAGACAAAGAAAAGGCAGAAGTGTTCAATTCCTACTTCGGCTCGGTCTTCTCCCAAAAGAGAGTCTATGTCCCTGGCAAACCTGAAGTGCAGACTGAAGGGGCAGGATTGCAGCTTGAGATTGATAGGCAAATGGTCAAGGAACACCTGATTACTCTGAACGAGTTCAAATCTCCAGGGCCTGACGAGCTGCATCCTAGAGTAATAAAGGAACTGGCAGAAGAACTCTCAGAACCACTGTCTATTATCTTTGAGAAATCATGGAGGACAGGTGAAGTGCCAGATGACAGGAGGAGGGCAAATGTTGTTCCTATCTTCAAAAAGGGCAAGAAGGAGGAACCTGGGAACTATAGACCAGTCAGTCTGACATCAATCCCTGGGAAAATTTTGGAGCAGATTATAAAGAAGTCAGTCTGCAAGCACCTTGAAAACAATGCAATGATTACTAGAAACCAGCATGGATTTGTCAAGAACAAATCCTGCCAGACTAATCTGACCTCACTTTTTGATCGGGTAACCTCCCTTGTGGACTGTAGAAATGCTGTGGACACAATATATCTGGACTTCAGCAAAGCTTTCGACAAAGTGCCTCATGATATCCTGATTAGCAAGCTAGCTAAGAGTGGGCTAGATGGAACAACTATCAGGTGGATCCACAATTGGCTACAGAATCGGACTCAAAGAGTGCTTATCAATGGTACCTTCTCAAACTGGGAGAGGTAATGAGTGGGGTACCACAAGGCTCGGTCCAGGGCCCAGTGCTCTTCAACATTTTAATTAATGACTTGGAAGAGGAGGTACAGGGAATGCTTATCAAATTTGCAGACGACACAAAGTTGGGTAGAACAGCTAATACTCTGGAAGACAGAAACAAAATTCAAAGCGATCTCGATAGGCTGGAGCGCTGGGCCGAAAACAACAGAATGAAATTTAATAGGGATAAATGCCAAGTGCTGCACCTAGGGAGAGGAAACCAAATGCAGAGTTACAGAATGGGGGACACTTGGCTCAACAATACTACAAGTGAGAAGGATCATGAATATGAGCCAGCAATGCGATGTGGCTGCAAAGAAGGCAAATGCTATTTTGGGCTGCATTAATAGAAGTATAGCTTCCAAATGGCGGGAAGTGATAATTCCCCTTTACTCAGCACTACGTGGTTAGGCCTCATCTTGAGTACTGCGTCCAGTTCTGGGCACCACACTTTAAGAAGGATGTAGACAAACTGGAGAGGGTTCAGAGGAGGGCAACAAAGATGATAAAGGGACTGGAAACAAGGCCCTATGAGGAGAGACTGAAAGAACTGGGCATGTTTAGCCTTCAGAAGAGGAGACTGAGGGGAGATATGATCGCACTCTTCCAGTACTTGAAGGGTTGTCACACAGAGGAAGGCCAGGATATCTTCTCGATCATCCCAGTTTGCAGGACACGGAATAATGGGCTCAAGTTACAGGAACCCAGATTCTACGTAAACATCAGGAAAAATTTCCTGACTGTTAGAGCAATAACACAGTGGAACCAATTACCTAGGGAGGTTGTGAGCTCTCCCACACTGGAGGCATTCAAGGTGAAGCTGGACGGCCATCTGTCAGGGATGCTTTGACCTGGATTCCTGCATTGAGCAGGGGGTTGGACTCGATGGCCTTGTAGGCCCCTTCCAACTCTACTTTTCTATGATTCTATGATCACATGAATACGGTAGGAAATGTCTGGCATGGCAGTAGGTATAACTATGTGGACTATAGATCTGCCTGCAAGTTTGGAGGTGATCTCAGCATTGTCACTGGAGGCACAGGTCGTTTCGGTGGCACAGAGCACCTTTTATCAGCTTAGACTGATATACCAGTTATGGCCCTGTCTGGAGAGAGTTTTCCATGTTATGGTAACCTCTCATTTGGATGACTGCAGTGCATGATACACGGGGCTGCCTTTGAAAATAGTTCGTAAACTTCAGCTGGTCCAAAAGAGCGCAGCAAGATTGCTAATGAGGACTGGTTGATATGTTTACATCAGTGCTCTGTGATCTGCACTGGCATCCAGTCCATTTCTGGGCCCAATTCAAAGTGCTGGTATTAACTTTTAAAGCTCTAAGTGGCTTGGGGACAGGTTACCTGAAGGATCGTCTCCTCCCATATTTATCTGCTCAGACCCTAAGATCATCTTCAGAGGCCCTCTTCCAGGTGCCCCCACCAAATGAAGTGAGGCAGGTGGCTACTAAGGAGAGGGCCTTTTCAGTGGTGGCAACCCAGTTTTGGAGTGCCTTCCCCAGAGAAGTTATCCTGGCATCTATGTTGTGGTCTTTCCAGCACCAGGTAAAGACCTTTCCATCCATTCATCTGCCCACTAAAAAGCCATCAGGGCAGTGTACAACATTTTTTTTAAAAAAACCTGCGACATTAAAAACAAGAGCATTAAAAATGGTAAAGACATACACCACACATTTTAAATGTTAAATTAAAAAGATGTATCTTTATACCCTTTGTAAAGGCCAAGAGATTGGGGGCCAATTGTGATTTTTGAGGGAGCACATTCCAGAATTTGGGAGCAACATAGGAGAAAGCCCTTTCATATGTGCCTGACAAGCAGGCCGTTGAAGGTAATGGTGCCCTCAAAGGGCCTCTCCTGCAGTTCTTAATACTTGGGCAGGTTCATAGCAAGACAGGCTGTCCCTTAGATAGTCTGGTCCTAAGCCGTTTAATGCTTTAAAGATTAAGATGAACAATTGAGCCCGGAAAGCAATTGGCAGCCAGTACAGGTCTTTCAGGACAGGTGTAATATGATCCCGATACCATGCACATGCTGAGGCTGAACCCTGACAAGACCGAGGTAATTCTGCTGGGAGACAAGGGAGGTTAGGGGATGTTGACCTGGTGCTGAATGGGGTACATCTACCCCTGAAAGACCAGGTCTGCAGCTTGGGAGTCATTCTAGATTCCCAGCTGTCCATGGAGGCTCAGGTGTCAGCTGTGAGCCGGGCGGCGCTCTATCAACTCCATCTGATACGGCAGCTGCGCGCCTACCTTCCTAATCATCTGGTCCTATCGGTGGTTCATGCCTTGGTCTCCTCTTGCCTAGACTACTGTAATGTGCTCTACGTGGGGTTACCCTGGAAGACGGTTCGGAAGCTACAGCTGGCATAGAACGCAGGTGGCTCGCCTGGTTAAAGGCAGCCGCCGGCGAGACCACATCACACCAGTGCTGAAGGAGTTGCACTGGCTACCAGTTGCTTGCTCGGCCAAATTCAAGGTGTTTGTTTTGACCTTTAAAGCTCTATACGGCTCCAGTCCAGCTTATCTCAAGGAGCGCCTCCAGCAACACCAAGTAGGCTGCTCAACAAAGTCTGCCACAGACAGCCTTCTTCTTGTCCCTTCAGCCAGAGCAGCTAGACTGGTGGGGACGAGGAGGAGGGCCTTCTCTGTGGCGGCCCCCAAATTATGGAACTCCCCAGTGACCTTTGTCATGCCCCCTCCTTGATGAACTTCCGCCGGGCTTTAAAAACATGGCTTTTCAGCTGGGAATATGGGGTGGGTTAGGGTTTTTAATATATATATATATATATATATATATATATATAATTGTGTTTTATTGTATTTTAATGATTGTACATCGCCCAGGGTGACCGGGTGGTCGGCCAGATGGGCGATTTAAAAATATAATAAATATAATAAATAAATGCACCAGTTAGCAGCCTAGCTACATTTTTTTTGTACCAATTGAAGCTTCCAGACACTCTTCAGGGATAGCTCAACATAGAGTGCATTGCAATAGTCTAAACAGGATGTAACCAAAACATGGATAAGTGTTGCCAAGTCAGACGGATTTAGGAAAGGCTGCAGCTGGCCTTCCATTTTAAAAACTGAACCTTCCATTTTTTTAAAGGTTGTTTTTAGATCTTTGCACTGCTGCTTTTACTGTGGTTTTATTCTGTTTTAAACTTTTAAAGGGTTTATCATGCTTTATTTTAGAGTTTTAATTTTTTTAACTACCCAGAGAGCTTTGAATATTGGGTGGTATAGAAATGTAATAAATAAATAAAATAAAATAATTCAGACATTTGGGGAGCATGTTTTAAGGCCGGGGGAAGTAGGCATTTGAGGAGGAAGGGGACGCATCTGTTAACCTTACAGGCCATAGCGAAGACATGTTAGATAGGTTAGCTGTGTGTAATCCCTGCATACAGATGCATGCTTGTTAGGTCTACTTCTGTGTGAGGTGATAAATCTTTATTTGGGTTGAACTGCTTCAGATTGTAGGTGGTGCCTTGCATGATTGAATACTTATTATGGAAAACAAATTACATAGAAAACTAACATGTCAAAGAGAAACCTTCTAGTTTAGTCTAGTCTTCTTCCTCACATGTTAGTGGTCTAAGTGGAGGAAATTGTACGGAGGAACATTCAGTTATGTGAGTCCCCACCTAGTCTGAAGTAAGGCAACCCAGAGATAGGTTTGCTACCTCATGTTGGAGACAGCTCTACATGCACATTCCCTTGGCACAAGCAGAACTATCCTCAACACCAACGTCAGTCCATTGAACAGGCCTGTGGAGGTTTAGATTGGAACCATGGATAGTATTTGCATTATTAAAACTCTACTTTCTTCTTTTGGGCAGGTGGTGTGGCATTCTATGCAAGACGAATTCATACGCCAGTACAAGCACTTTGAAGGCTTAATAGCACGTTGTTATCCTGGATCTGGAATTACTATGGAATTCACTATCCAAGACATTTTAGACTACTTCTCCAGTATTGCACAGTCTCACTAATATCTGCCAAGTGGTAAAGCAAGACAAGCTAATTGACTGGGAAGGATCTTTGACACTGGAGATTTATTTTGAGAGATGGAATTATAAGGGGTATCCTTCACTATCCTCATGCCTATCAACTGATGGCCTAAGCAGAAGTTTTGCTTGCTTACTGGATAAAACAGTGTTAAAGCATACATTTTCACATGTAACTCAATCCACCTAGTTCTATGCTGATATATTAGCTCTGTATATTTCTAGTACATTGCACATAGAACTCATCTGCTTTCCTCATCTGTAGCTTCTAAGTGTTGAAATTATTGTAAACAGCTGGGGGTGGGGGGTTCCTGCATCAAAGTGTGTCAATATATGCATCAGTGGGACATGAAGCATAAGTTCCTGAGAATCAATTTACTGTACATGACTATGTGGCTGTCATTCTGATCTGAAGTAAAAAAAAATGTTTATGAAGAAATTGCTTGTACGTGTATATTTCTTGAGGGAGTTTGTTAGCTATGCCTGAGTGTTACACAAAGGAACAATTGCCAGCCGCTTCTCCAAATGAGGCATCCAGAGATTGTAATGAAGTTGTTTTACTTTTTTCTTAATACTAATAAGCTTACATACATTAGCGGAGGTTTTCTTGGCAACACTGAACATCTGTTTTAAAGACCATAATTTTAAATTTGCTCAGTTGACCATCTTTATGAAGAAAACAAGATGGTACAGTTCACTGCTGGAGAAATCTGCCTGAATCACTTTGGTTTCTGTCTAACCATAGGAAGAATTCCTGCATCTGTAGTATACTTGGATTGCAGAAAAAATTGTTAAGAGGGGTGATTGAGATGGGTGAAGGACACTTCAACAATATTTATTTCTTATTTCAGTTTATATCCTGCTTTACCACCCACTGCACTCAAAGTAGCCAACAATCAGAATTAAAATACAGTCATGCCTTGGATTGAGAGCATAATTCGTTCTGGAAACGTGCTTGTAATCCAAAACACTCTTATATCAAAACGGAATCCCCCCCAAAAAAATTTGTACAGAGATTTTTAATTTAAACCGTACTACAGTACTTTTATTGCAAGACGTTGCTTGTATATCAAGTCAAAAAAAATTAAATATTTAAAAATTTGCTTGTCTTGCAAACCGCTCTCAAACCAAGTTACTTGCAATCCAAGGTATTACTGTAGAGCAGATAAAATCACATTTTTATATCAATCTTTGCTTAGAGAATGTTCATGTAAGTTGCAGTTTCTCTGTGATCTGGGTAGAGCGCAAGGAAAGAAAGAAAAGCTTAAGGCACAATCCTATGCATGTTTAGACAGAAGAAAGGCCTACAACTCCCAGCATGCATTCTGGGAGTTGATGGCCTTTTTTCTGTCTAAATATGCATAGGATTGTGCCCGTAACCTTTCTACTCCCAGACATTGGCCCCATTTGTATGTAATGGCAGCAAATCTTGGGATAATTAACCCACAATTTTCTGCGGTATGTGCCACCTCCATTTTGAATATGCAACCTCCAATTGACCCTGTTGGAGGTTGCTCTGTGGCATCCGAACCAGGACACTATAGGTTAATTATGGGTTAAACAAATCCACAGTTAACCTAACAACTAACTGTAAGTTGACTGTGGGTTGTTTAACCCATGATTAACCCAGAGTGTTCCGGTTCAGATGTCACGGAGCAACCTGATCGGGCTGATCAGAGGTTGCATATTCAAAATGGTGTTGACGCACACCCAGCACACACCACAGCAAATTGTAGGTTAATTAATTCATGGTTTGCCACTGTTATGTGCGAACTGGGTCATTCTTAGGTCAGTTGATAACAATAATGGTATGGTGCATCAAAAATAGGAATGCTTGAATACACATTATTTTGCAAGTAGCTGAAATTCTGATCTTAATTTCATTTTATTAATACTCTTCCTGCAACAAATTTTGTTTGACAGCTCAGTTGCATTGGTTAGATCTGAATGTGAAAAGACTCGATAACACTGCAGTAAAAATGGAAGTTTCATTTTAGTCTTTCTGTATACACCAGTGTTAACCAATGTAAATTCCTCTTTGGTTAAGAAAGAATTATAGAGTAAATTAGATTCAACTTGTTTTCTCTACCTTGTCACCTCAGTTCCAGAGTTTTGTCAGTAGCAGTATCTTGAAGCTGCTCTTTGATTTAAATCTCTTGTGTTTAGGCAGCAAAATCATAGCAAATACACCAGTATTTTGCTGTAGCAAGCATGGTAAAAATAGTAAGAGCACAAGTTCATGGTGGTGTTGATAGGTACATAGCTCCACTGTCCATGGACACTGGGGTTTAAAGGCATATATCTATAATTTACATTTTATATATTTGCTACAATACACGTTCTGGTCAATGACTGTAATAAATATTCTTCTACAGTACACAGTAGCGCGTAGCTGTGCAAAAGGTGGACCTGCTCTGCCAAAGAGTATGCACATATAGAATGGAATTGGTCATCATTGAAACTTGGAAGTGAATCACCTTATTACTATGTGGAAAGTAGTGCTGTGCCAAAAAAAATCTCCATCTTTTTCCACCATTCTTATTCAATCTGATAGAAAAGAAACTGCTTTTGAAAAAACATATTCAAAAGAGGAGAAAATTTCAGAGAAATTCTGATGGGTTGGGTTCATGTTTCTTGTGCTTACCTACCTTAGGAGGTGGCCGAGGAGTGCGCACAAGTGTCCTACCTTTCATTTTACAATCATCTCTCTGTGCAGCCTATAGCTTCCTCAGCTTTCAGTGTTTCAATCAAAGCCCAGTGGAAGACATCCTGAGGTAATTCCTCCCACAAGGCTTTTTTGGCTCAGGAAGTGCAGGCAACAGATTTTGACACAGCACTAGCTCCACCTCTTCCCTGAAGTTAAGACACAATACTGTCCCACTCACACCTGCATTGTGGTGGATGCAAAATGGCAGGGATGGGGACTCGGACTCGACTCGTGAGTCGAACTGAGTCCCCCCTCTGACTCGAGTCCCAATATTTTTAATGGGACTCGAGACTCGACACCAAGGACTCTTCGACATCCCTGAGACTGAGAGGCAGGGACAAGGCTGGGGCAGAGAAGGAGGAAGGGCAGCTCTTTTTCCTCCCGCGGAGAACCTCCCGCTCCCTCCATGGGCCGCTGCTTTGGGAGTGACTTGTGAGTCACCATTTCGGACCTCGGACTCGACTCGAGTCCAAAGACTGGAGACTCGACTCATGACTCGAGATCAAGGACTCTTCAACATCCCTGCAAAATGGGGACCAGCCTGTCAACTTGCAGTGGCAGCACACGCAAAAACCCAGAGGAAAAAAGCTGTGCCACAACCCCTGCCAATGGTGAGCGCCCGTCCGTTCCCTGGAGAAATTCGGTGAAATTGTACCCCACAATTTCTCTGCCCACAAATAGGGTGGAAGTTTCATAGATCAGAGTTGGAAGGAGGCTACAAGGCTATCTAGTCCAACCCCCTGCTCAATGCAGGAATCTAGAGGAGGGGTCTCCCATCCAAGTAATAACCAGGCCTGACCCTGCTTAGCTTTCCATGCTCAGACAAGCTGAGCCAGCGTAAGCCACAGGCCTGTATAGTTGAAGAGGCCATTTACATACAGCTCCAGTGGAAACTAACTTTTTCTGCACTGCGTGCCACAATGCACGTTTTCCAAACTGGTGCCCTGCATTCAATTTGCAGTTTACAAAAGTGTTCTGGTATTGAAAAGGGATGTATTTTGTGCTTGCAGCATGTAAACTAACGTATTTACCCAGCAGATTCTGCAGCAAAAGAGAGCAGTGCATTCTGGACTCTGGAAATGCCCATTGAAATGCCCAGTAGATCTGCCCGGGAGCGCGAGCAGCAATTTGATTGGCTCACGCGGCTTTTCGTGGGCGCGGAGGCAGCGGGAAGTTTATCAAGAGGCGAAGCTGCCGACTCGTGCCAAGAGGAACGGCCGCGTACATTTTATTGTCGCTAGCCACCACCAGGGGCCGCTGTGGAGACGCGAGGAGCTTGGCTCGTCGGTTAGCTCCGAAGAACGTTTGAACGGTTGCTGGGGCGACGCTGGGCGGAAGAAGCCGACGCTCCGCGCGCCATTTTCAAACGGTTCGCTAGGCCCATCCGTTCGCCTTCTAGGCTTTGTTGAAGAGCCGGAGGCAGGAGGAAGGTAGAGTAGATCCACTCCCGTCTCCTGGACCCGGTGAGTGGTGGTCGTGATGGGAACGGCCAGATACGGTTAACGAAATCTCCGCGTAAGAGAGAGGCCGAGATTTGAGGCCGTGAAGTCTCGTTTCCATGGCGATGTAGATGACGGTAGAGCGATGACGTCATTCCGAAGGAAGTCGCTCTTGGTTGTCGGGCTTCCTGGGCCTTGCGAGCGGGTCGCGTTCGGGAGGCGGCTGCCTTCGAGAGGCATCGACGCCTTCGTCCTCTGCTGTCACACAGTACGCTGAGCTTGGCTTCATTCTCTCGTTACTCTGCCCAGGCCCGCCCCTAGTCGCCACTTCAGCTGTTTTGTCACCCAAGGTAACCACCCCCCTCGTTTAACCCCTCACCCCCCCTCCGCCTTCAGATATTCCCTGTGCTTCTAACAGCCAACTCATCAGACAGCCTCAGTCCTTGCCTTTTCCTTACTTTCTTCACCCCAGTAGTGCAGTTAGGTAATTCTGTATTCTTGACTAATGCCCTCCCCCGCCCTTTTACATGGTAATGTGTATTACTTCACATTAAAACGTGGTGAGCTAGCCCTGCTATATTTACCCTCCCTTGCTCATTCTGCTGTGGGGGTTCCTGGACTTCAGCTTCCCATGCGATACCTCCTGTGCCTCATCCTTATTACCACGTTCAAAAGATACTCCCCCCCCCCCCAAAAGTAGTCTTGGCAAGCCTCGCTATAGGGGCAGGCAATTACTGTTATATTTATGTCTTACTTTTTTTGTTTTTTTTAAGTTATGCCTTTACTGCATGGAGCTCTAGGTGGCATACATTGTGTGCCTTCTCTCCAGTTTTATCCTCACAGCAACCTTGTGAGGAAGGTTAATCTGAGAGACCATGACTCGCCCAAAGTCTCCCAGTATGCTTAATGGATGAGTATGGATTTGAACCTGGGTCTAAACAGTTGATTTTATGGTAACTGGCTTTGGAATATTTGCTGGCTGTGCCTTTTTAATATGTACAGTCTCCTGTCCTTGTGTGTAGCAGTTGCTAGTGCAGGGGTTCTCAAGCAGGGGGGAATTTTAGGGTTTCGGGGGGGGGGATTGGGACCACAGACTCAAACTGTTGGAATACTGATCTTTCTACAAATTACAATTCTACAGATTGTACATAATCTACAGGACATCATACCTTATTGTATGGCACAGATTTAAGTCAGACAATCTTGGAAAGGGGGGAATGACATTCTGACATATGGTGAAAAGGGTGCATGGGGCAAAAAAGGTTGAGAACCACCATGCTAGTGTGTATTGAATTTGTACTTAATTCTGGGTTATATGTGCCTAACTGCCTTTGATGTGATGTCCTGGCTGCATCTTATTTAGGAACTTGGTCTGGTCAAGTATTTGGAACTTGATATGTCAGGGAGTTGCAACTGCATCCACCCATGTCACCCTGTTCCAGGCTAAAAAGTAATGTCTGAGATGCCAGAATACCACACTAATCTGTGTCATGTCTTGACCAAGTGCTAGAAAGCAAGGAGCTTGTTCCTGCCTGTTTATGTAATGGTGCATGATCACATATATGTTTTTAAATTATCTGCAGATCCCTATTTTTAACGCCCCCAAAATTTACAAATATCTTCATAATGAGTACTGCTGCGGAGCGAAAGTTCATTAATCTAAGGAAGCGGTTGGATCAGCTTGGATACCGACAACCACTGGGAGTGGAGAGTTTGCCTTTGGTGGAAAAGCTTTTTAGGTATTGAAACAACAGAGAATAGCAAAAAAAAAAAAAAAAAATAGCAAAAAGAATCACAAGCACTGTTTGACTGTATGACACTAGTGGAAATTTGGTCTTTTTGTGGAATATTTTGACATTTCATCAAAGTAATGGCTGGCTCAGAGATGCTGGAAGTTGTAGGACTTATTTCTGTGTAGACATGCACAGGATTGTACCCTAAGTTATGCTTTTAAGGGCACAATCCAATGGGGATGCCCGTAAGCCTCTGAACTTGGAGGATTATGGGCATCCTATGGAGGGTGGGAAGAGTGCCTCCATGCTCCTCCCACCCTGCAACTTAGCTAGACAGCCAATTTCAGCCATCTAACTGAGGTGCTTCGCACAGGGAGGAAAGGTGGCTGGGGTGTCACCAGAATACGTTGTATCTGGTGACCTTGGTCTCCCCTACCCGCCCCCAGAACACCCTCTTCACCCTGTCTCCAAGGTTGCTGTTAGGACCTCGGAGACACAGCCAGCGTGGTTCTTTCTGCGCCAGCTATGGGGGGGGGGCGCTCCAAGCATGGAGTCCCAGCTCCAAGGTCGGAGCTGTTTTCCGAACTTGGAGCTGGGTCTCCAAATAATCCTATGGCCCTCTAGATGCTATCCAGGGTCCATAGGATTGCTCTACCCAATCCTGTCTAAAACAAACAGTGCTTTGGAATAGAGGTCTGAGTGTAATGCATAGAAAAATTTAACCTTCTAGAATTCTAACAATTCTAATATTCCTGTGACAGAAAGGAATCTAGAAAAATGTACTAGTCATATGAAATGTACTAGCCATTAACACCAGAGCTTAACTTGAACTAATTAATCAGCTAGGAGAGTTTATACATTGTTCTTGTTGATAATACTAACATTCATCATGTCATGGAAAGGTAATTTTGCTCATGCATAAATGGAATGACTTGCATGTATGAGCCAGAAACTGAACATTAATCTTGGAAAAGGAAATGCTGTCTGCCTGTGCCCACACCTGTGCATTGATCTTAGTGAAACCTTTCCCCTGAAAGTAAATTTAGGATTGCAGTCTATTCATAATCATCTTTAAGGTGCAGGGAAATATTTATTATTTGATTTATGCTCTTCCTTTCTACCAAAACATGGCACTCAAGGTGGCTAGATGAAATGTTGAAATCTAATTTCTAGCATATTTTTGGACAGAATCCCAAGAAATACTTATTTAAGTCCTAGAGCAGTGGTTTTCAAATTTACTTCCTTGAAGGGAGCCCTCTTTTTGTTGACTTTGTCTGGAGAACAGCCGTTGCATATCTGCTCTGGAACCTGCTGGCCATTGCAGGAGATCCTAGGAGTGTATATTTAGTTCTCATGGGGCACTGGCAGGTCTGCATAAACAGAGAGTACCCACTAGAACAAATTCTCTTTTGCGGCTGCACATTCTAGGAAACCTGTCTTTCAGGAAAAGTTGTTCCTCATTATTGATATTCTCATTGAAGACATGAGATTGTCCTTGACAATCTAATCTGAAAAAATTCTGGGCCAGGCCTCCACAAAGCTGCTTGCCAGCTCATCAGGGATGCTGGCCCTAGCCATGACTCATTGATAAGCTCAGCTCAGAAAGATATGAGTTACTCTCCAGGAGGGTTGGGGTGTTCTTCCAACTCAGCTTCTTCCTGGTTCAAAGCTGAATTTGATATGAAAGACTGTCTCCATTTGTATGCATAGAGAACTTGAGAAAGGAGAGGGATCAGTAGTGACCACAAATTATATGTGGCTAATAAGCCGAGCCAAAATCTGCAGACAATCTGCTCTGGGGTGATTGAAACAGGGCATTTATAGGAAACTAGTTTCTGCCGTTACAGGATTCATCTCTGAAACCTGTTAATTTGCTGCCCTTGTATTTCAGTGACCTTGTTCATACAACTGAGAGCCTCCGGAGTGCAAAACTATCTGCTGGAAAAATTGAAAAAGAATATAGTAACTTTGATGTTGTTTTGGAACCTTATCGAGAAGAAAATGCTAGGCTCACCCGTGAAAATAATGAACTACATCTAGAAGTTCTGAAACTGAAAGAGCAATTGGAGCAGCGGGTCAAAGGTAATATGAAAAAACTTAATGTTTTGTTGTCTCTTAGCCAGGGGCACACAAATTTGTGGTTGCCACCGACCCCCACAAATCTTGTCTCTGATATTAAGCCTGACTGCAGAGGTCAACAGTGATTACCTCTGCCCTCTTCCCAAGTTACAAGCTCTTGAGGAGGGCAGGTGGTGGCAGCACTTCACCTTGTTGCGCTCAGTTCTGGAGCCACTTGTCATAGGAAAGACAGTGAAAGTACCGGGTCAGTGATTCACACATGGATTCCCAAAGCTCAACATGGGCAATTTAGTCCTCTTTTTAAAAGACCAAACTGCCACTGAACATTTTCTGCAAAGTGGGGAGACTCTGAATTAATCCTAGTACTCTAGGGACAATTTATATTTTTACCAGGCAAATGGCAATGTGCAAGGCTGTCTTACAGCACCAGTTAATGCTGATCGCTAACCATGGGCAGTATCCAGTACTGCCACTGTGCTCCCACTCAATCTGTCGTGCAAGTGGGACCCTCAACAGAAAACTAGCGGTTCTAAAAGCAACCCTGGAAACAAGTGGAAACACTTGTTTCTGGGTTGGGGCAAATCAGCAGAGCTTCCTTCTGCCCCGTTCTGGGAACTAACGTTTCTGCTGGTTTTGGGTTGCTTTTAGGGCCACTAACTCCCTGTTGCACTAGCGGTGGGTCCTGCAGACAGGCTTGCATACTGCCCCATGGATCTAAACACACTCATTGTGCAGTATTGCATTTTACATGTACAAACTGTTGTAGAGTTCAGTTTATTAACATAGTGATCTTAATTTATGCCTTTTCATGTGATAATGCTTTGTAATTTGGAGAACTTCTCTACTTTTGTAACAGACATAAAATTGTTTTTCCTTGTGTCTTTATTTTTGTATTATATTTTCTGTTATCTTTAAATGACTTCTTATGGTCTGACCAAGTTAAAAACACACAAGTGATAATTACTAGTTCTAAATTTTGGTCTTTTCCACTTAGATTAGATTATCCACCTTGGTCAGTTTTGGAATCCTTATGTCTGGATCCTCTCTCTAAATGAATGGCATTAGGGTCTCTCTGCACTGAAGCAGATAGGGTGCCTCCTACAATTATGGCAGTTAGAGAGGTGTGGCGTATTATATCTCGTCAATTACAGTTTGACCTGTTTTCTCATGCTAAACTGACTTTATGGGGTAATCCGGATTTAAAAACTGGTAAGAAAATGTTCCTGTGGTGGACTTGGACTGACAGGTTGATTTTTACTTTGAATCAATTAGTGAGTGTAGATGGTGAGTTTTTGTCATTTTCAGCTTTGTGTGCTAAATATAACTTGCCTACTTCAGCTGAATTGCAATACAGTAATACCTTGGATTGCAAGCATAATTCGTTCCGGAACCGTGCTTGTAATCCAAAACAGTCTTATATCAAAGCGTCTCTGGCGGGCGTGAGCGGGGCTGATTTTGGCCCGCTCGAGGCGAGCGGTTACATCCCTACCGACTACTTGTATTGCAAGACGTCACTTGTTTATCAAGTCAAAATTTATTTTAAAAATTTGCTTGTCTTGCAAAACGCTCTCAGACCAAGTTACTTGCAATCCAAGGTATTACTGTACTTGCAACTGCAACATTTGTTAGAATCTAGGTTTGGTCCTGCTGCTTTTACAGCTTCAGAGCCTCCTCTGCTATTGGAAGCTGTGGCGGACTGAACCTGGTCCGCTGTGCGGGTTCGGTACCTTAAGGGACCGGCACCAAAGTTGTGCACACGGCTTCCCAAGACTATTTCTAGCTGTGAGTGATATTGACATGAAATCCCATAGAGATATGAGGAACCTGCAATCTGGTCAGTTTCAAAAGGGTTTAATGGAGCGGAACTAATAGACTACAGGAATTTCACAGTATAAACATAGTACTGTAGTCAATACAGATACAAAGTGGCAGTATTCAATTGGCTTATAAGGCAGGCTTTGCTCAAGTGCAGAGTTACCTCACACCAGAAAACCTGGCTCCCTGATCTTCTGTAGCGGCTTGGATAGCCATGCGCTGTACCCGGGGTTGGATTGTACTAGGTCCCGACCGGAGTCGAGGACCGGGTCTGTGCCAGCGTGCACCAAGTTTTCCAACAACCACTTGAACCCTGTGTACTTGGTTTTCAACCCTCCCTCGGCCTCCTACCCCGCCCCTGATGATCAGGTGGCCCATTGTGCCCTGCAGGGTAGCCGCGCCTCTTGGGCAGATATCTCCGGGGTGATCTGGGGTACTTGGCAGCTCTTTGAGGCTGCTTCTCACCTCTTGGTGTTCTGGCCTGACCCTGAGGGTAGTGTGAGTGCTCCCATTGAGTATGCAGATGTGGCTACAACCGGTTGGTTCATTCGTTTACCTCCCCAGGTGGGGATTTTGCAAAAAGGGTGGGGGGGGGAATTGTGGGGTGTCAGCTAAAGGGCAACACTGGGGAAAAGGTCTGTTTACTGTGTGTGCTCTGGCTTTCTCCACAGAAGCATTGATTGAGTCTGAGCATAGAATCATAGAAAAGTAGAGTTGGAAGGGGCCTACAAGGCCATCGAGTCCAACCCCCTGCTCAATGCAGGAATCCAGGTCAAAGCATCCCCGACAGATGGCTGTCCAGCTGCACCTTGAATGCCTCAAGATTGGGAGAGCCCACCACCTCCCTAGGTAGTTGATTCCATTGTCTTATTCCTCTGACAGTCAGGAAATTTTTCCTGATGTTTAGGTGGAGTCTAGGTTCCTGTAACCTGAGCCCATTATTCCGTGTCTTGCAAACTGGGATGATCGAGAAGAGATCCTGGCCCTCCTCTGTGTGACATCCCTTCAAGTACTGGAAGAGTGCGATCATATCTCCTCTCAGTCTCCTCTTCTGAAGGCTAAACATGCCCAGTTCTTTCAGTCTCTCCTCATAGGGCCTTGTTTCTAATCCCTTTATCATCCTTGTTGCCCTCCTCTGAACCCTCTCCAGTTTGTCTACGTCCTTCTTAAAGTGTGGTGCCCAGAACTGGACGTAGTGCTCAAGATGAGGCCTAACCACGTAGTGCTGAGTAAAGGGGAATTATCACTTCCCGCGATTTGGAAGCTATACTTCTATTAATGCAGCCCAAAATAGCATTTGTCTTCTTTGCAGCCACATCGCATTGCTGGCTCATACTCAGTTTGTGATCTACCACAATTCCAAGATCCTTCTCACTTGTAGTATTGTTGAGCCAAGTGTCCCCCATTCTGTAACTCTGCATTTGGATTCCTCTCCCTAGGTGCAGCACTTGGCATTTATCCCTATTAAATTTCATTCTGTTGTTTTCGGCCCAGCGCTCCAACCTATCGAGATCACTTTGAATTTTGTTTCTGTCTTCCGGAGTATTAGCTGTTCCACCCAACTTTGTGTCATCTGCAAATTTGATAAGCATTTCCTGTACCTCCTCTTCCAAGTCATTAATAAAAATGTTGAATAGCACTGGGCCCAGGACCGAGCCCTGTGGTACGCCGCTCGTTACCTCTCCCCAGTTTGAGAAGGAACCATTGATAAGCACTCTTTGAGTCCGATTCTGTAGCCAGTTGTGGATCCACCTGATAGTTGTTCCATCTAGCCCACTTTTAGCTAGCTTGCTAATCAGGATATCATGAGGCACTTTGTGGAAAGCTTTGCTGAAGTCCAGATATATGATGTCCACAGCATTCCCACAGTCCACAATGGAGGTTACCCGATCAAAAGATGAGATCAGATTAGTCTGGCAGGATTTGTTCTTGACAAATCCATGCTGGCTTCTAGTAATCACTGCATTGTTTTCAAGGTGCTTGCAGACTGTCTTCTTTATAATCTGCTCCAGAATTTTCCCAGGGATTGATGTCAGACTGACTGGTCTATAGTTCCCAGGTTCATCCTTATTGCCCTTTTTGAAGATGGGAACAACATTTGCCCTCCTCCAGTCATCTGGTACTTCACCTGTCCTCCATCAGGCCCTGGAGATTTAAACTCATTCAGAGTAATCAGGTGTTCCTTGACCGTTTGCCTATCAATCTCAAGCTGCAATCCTGCCCCTTCAGTCTGCACTTCAGGTTTGCCTGGGGGGTCATAGACCCTCTTTTGGGAAAAGACCGAGCCGAAGTAGGAATTGAACACTTCTGCCTTGAACACTTGAACACTTCTTAGCAGTTATATCGACCTACAATTCATGTTTATAAATACTTATTATCGGTGAATAAGTACAGTACACAGAGTCTTAAAGATGAATGGAATAGGGAATTAGATGGCCTTGTTTTGCCTAATCAATGACACATTGTTTTTGTGTCTGTGCCAGAAGGCTCTAAGGATCTTAGGTTATGTCTTATTCAGCAAAAAACTTGTGTTTCATGTTTATTGGGCACCACAACGTCTTTTTAATCAGAGTTTGTCTAAGTCAGCTATTTGTTGGAGGTATAATACTGCGAATGTTTTGTTTACCCATATGTTCTGGCAATGCCCAGTGGTTGCTTCTTTTTGGGTCATAGTACAGATAAGCTTAGTATTAGTTTGTTTATTTATTTATTTATTATATTTATACCCCGCCTTTTTTCCTGCAAGGAACCCAAGGCGGCTTACATAATCCTCCTCCTCTCCATGTTATCCTCACAACAACCCTGTGAGGTAGGTTAGGCTGAGAGTCAGTGACTGGCCCAAAGTCACCCAGTGAGTTTCATGGCCGAGTGGGGACTAGAACCCGGATCTCCCGAGTCCCAGTCCAACACTCTAACTACTACGCCACACTGGCATTAGAATGCTCTTTAATATTTACTGATGCACATGTTCTTTTAAATTATATACCTGCTGTATGGAATTTATCAGAAGGACAACACATGTGGATTTTCCACGCCCTTTTGACAGCTAAAAGACTGATATTACAACACTGGAAAGATAAATGCTCATCTCCTATAACACAATGGATTGAGGACCTAATAACGCTTTCAGCATTTGAGCAGGTGGTATTCAGACGCCACCTGCGGCTGGATAAATATATGGATATTTGGTCCGCTTTTTCTGAAGCTTATACATTCATTTTTACTGATAGTTGTATTACTACATACTTATTGATACTTATGGATATACATTTCATACATATTTAATGTAAGTGATTCATTTTAATTTCTGTACAAAAATTGAATTGTTCTTTTTCTTTTTTAATATGGTTTTTGTTTCATTTTGGTGTAATTCACATTAAAATTTTCTTAGAAGTGATAATTTTTAAAAGTCCTAATTGAATGTGAATTTGCACTTGGATTATGAGAATGAAACCAGTGCTCTTCCTGATTGGTCCCTGATAATAAAAATGACTTAATTGAAACGTAACAGTTTCCTCACTATCATGTGCCATCTGTTTAGGAGCTCTTGACCCCACCAGATTGGTGGTTTATGACCTGTAAAAGTTCAAAAAAGCCGTAGTCAGGGCTGTGTTTATTCCCCAGGTCTGCACAGACTGAGAACTGGATACTGGGTAATGCCTAATCTCAGAAGCCAGAGGAGATGCTATGATTTCTAGAGCAAGGAGACAGTGCTTATGTTAACCTAGCTCCTTGGCTTTCCCATAACTAGCAGTTTGCCGGTTATCTACATATGGCAAACTATTAATTTGCATAATTTATGGACGTTGTAGAATTCAGGATTTGGGGACAAAATCTCATTTATTGTGCCATAAACTGAACCTCTGGATTAGGTCTTAAACTGTAACATGGAAATATTAGCCATGAGAAGCTATAGTTTTCTAAAGAGAGAGAATAGAGAAGTAATTTACTGATTCATAAAGCTACCTCAAATAATATTTATTTTTACTTGACTATGATCTCCAAGACTTTGGTCTCAGTTTATACTGTGCATGTGTGTGTTTTAGTCACATTTTAAAATACAGGTGAGTGACTATAGTGCAGTGATGGCGAACCTATGGCACTGGTGCCACAGCTGGCACGCAGGGACCTCTCTGTGGGCACCTGAGCTATTGGTCACCAGATCGCAAAAAGACTGTCCCCTTCTGCAAAACACTAATGATTTTGTTCTTTCTCACAGTGTGGGACAGAATGATTTTATTCTAGAATTCCTGTTACAGAATTCTTTTCTACATTGTTATCACATTTAAAAGATTTTAAAGAATGATGCACAGAGCATAGCTTGGATGTAAAGTCCTAACAGTTTACCTGAGTGCTGCATGTGTTGCTCTCAAACTAACGGAGTATGAGCCAAGGTCTGACAAATTATCAGCATGCATGCAATAGCAAAAATCACATTAATTGTGCAAAAGCATGCCCAATGCAAACTTTTACCTAATGCAGTGTTTGCAGTCCAAGGCATAAAGTATTTAAAATGTGTTAAGCACGTTTCGTTTTCTTGTTTATCTTGCTCATCCTAGTACAGGTTGACTTTTACTTTTACTAATCCAACACCTGTAGAAGCAGGGAAAGGACCTGGGGTAAAGCTTGCCCCATACAATTTCAGTTTGGCATATAATCATATTACAAGTTGAGAATCCCTTATCCAAAAATACATGTGCCTAATTATTTAAAAAGTTTGTATAAATTCCCTTCAGGCTATGTGTACAATGTAGTACTATAATAATTTTTTGAGTTGATTTTTTCCCCAACAAAAAACTGTTTGTATCATTGAAAGCTCTGTTATTGTTTTTTTTCTTTTAAGACAAAAGATGTTAATTAGTTCGGACAACTGTATGAGTTGTTTTTCTAAAACTAAAACCTCAGTATTCAGGTTTAATTGCAGTGTTGGCACTTTGAAATAAATAAGTTGGTTTTGTGTTGCAGTTTGGGCACTCGGGCTCAAAAAGGTTTGCTATAGTGCAATGATTCTGGGGGTGGGTGAGGGACAGACACTCCATTGTATTTTAAAGAGATAAGCAGCTAAAAACACACGTGCACAGTCAAATTGAGGCTCCCAGTGTATATATAAGAAAGAAATATTGTTTGAACTGGTACTTATTCCTAGCATCGTGCAATTAAAATAGAAATGAATACTGCTGAATGTCTTTTTTTTCTTACTTGAAGATTTGAAAGCTACGTTGAGGAAAGTTGAACACGAGAATGCAGATATGAAATTCCTGAATAACCAGTATGTACATAAAATTAGATCATTAGACAAAGAAAACAAAGCCAAGACTGACAAGATCCAACAGCTCCAAGAGAAAAATCTGCAAGCTGTGGTTCAGACACCAGGTACAACATCAGATTGCATGATCGTCATTCTAATCTGCTACCTCTTCGCTTACTAGGTTCTGTACCCATTTATTGGTGCTCAAGTATCTGTGATTTTAGTGGGACTTTAACAGCTGTCACCGGCATCAATATATCAGACCAAGCATCTGATATCTGATCCAGAGCCAGCATGCACACAGAGCAACTGTTGCAGCACCCAGTTTGTGGAACTCACTAGAGAAGTTAAGTTGGCTGGCTCCCTCTCTTGGTTTTAGGACAGCTGCTAAGACCCTTTTAATTAGCTCAGCTTTGAGTTTGTTTCCCTGTTTTTATCCTGAAGTGTTTTATCCTGTTGTTGGTTTTATTGTATGAACTTATTTTAGTAATATAGACTGTTTCTTTGAACTGCCTGTTATATATTCAGTTAATTTCTTGTAAGCTGTTTTGAGTTTATTTTATAAAGAAAAGCGGAGTATAAATGTTTAAATATGTTAGTTACTTTGGCAAAAAAGGCATTTCACATATGCATCCCTTTTCAGTTCTTCAACTGAAATTGATGTGGAGGTCTGCCATGGTGATATGAGTTCTGTGTGACCATTGGAGCAGTGTTGCCTACAAAGAATTAACAGATGGGGACACATGCTGAGGATAAAGCATAATTTGTCCATGCTTTATGAGCAGTAAACATTTGTGCTCTCCAACTGAGGCATTACACATTCTCTTCTTTAGCCATAGGGCATCATATGCAAAACAGAATCAAATCTATGTTGACAAGTTAAAGGGTTAGGTGCAGACTATTGACCCAATGTTATACATGTTTACTTAGGCTATCATATATAGAGTTGGAAGGCCATCGAGTCCAACCCCCTGCTCAATGCAGGAATCTAGAGGAGGGGTCTCCCATCCAAGTAATAACCAGGCCTGACCCTGCTTAGCTTTCCACACTCAGACAAGCTGAGCCAGTATGAGCCACAGGCCTGTATAGAAGTAAGTCCCACTAACTACGCTAAGTACCCCTCAGTGTGGGTGCATAAGATTGCAACCTAAGTTAACTTTGTAGAACAAGTTCAGGCCTTTACTAGCCACAGGTTACTTTAAAAGAAATACAAGCTGTTAAGGAAATAATAACGCTACTTTATTCATGCAAACATTCTTATTTCCATAGCAATATCATAAAATTGATGCATGCTCTTGATCTTGCATCATTTTAATGTAGTTTTATGTCAGTGTAGCACACATTCAATTGACACAATTTTATAATTTTCTTTAAATTTATTCTTTAGTTTGCCACTCACATAATTAGCCGCCAATGACATGGAATATACGTTCTTCTCTAAATAAAAGTTTCAATTCAGAAACAAATGAAAACCTATGTTTTTTCAATATATATGAGAACACATAATACTCTTCTTGATTTTGAAGTTATATACATTTATCTTTATAGGTGGTAGGAAAAGAAATATTCCATTCAGGCGTCAGCGGATGCAGATAGATCAGCCTGTCCCTCCCTCAGGAATTGGTGCCTATCCAATTCCTCAGCCAGATGACCCATATATTGCAGATCTTCTTCAAGTGGCTGACAACAGGTGATGGATACTTGTCTCAAAATCTTGAAATATTGATAATGCTAATTTAACATCTCCTTACATGTATGAAATAGAATTAGTCTCCAACCCTAACTTTTTTCCTTTCATTGGTAGGAAATGTTTTCAAAGAACTACTCAGTTTGTAAATTGCTATTTATGTTCTTCTGTGTTAGGGTGACAGGCAGAGTAATCCTATGAAGGTTGGCTTGGGAGAGTCTGGTAGAAGAACTGGCCTCTGGTGGTAGAATTCTCCAGCTGCAAAATTCTATGGACCCTGTGACACCCTCTTGGGAACCTTAAAAAAAATAAATCAGAGGGTCCTATAAGATTGTTGTGAGCCACCCATAGAGCTTCGGACACTGGGTGTTATAGAAATGTAATCAATAAATAAAAATAAAATATTGCATATACTTTTTTTTAAAACAAGATCGTTTATGCGTTGCACATTGGCAATTATATAACAATGAATTAAAACTATTAAATTGTTTTAATTTATATTTTAACTGAATGTTAAGTTAGAAAGTGCAGTGCATTTTACTATATACATATGTATATTTTATGTTTATATAAAGCACTCCATTGATCTGATTTACTTGGTTTATGAGTATAAAACATTCAATTGATTTTTCTTATTTTATTTTCATATTCCCCTGAATGCATGAAATTAACTTACTGGCTTTTGAGTTATCCTGAATGGCTGTAGAACAAATAATGACAAAGGAACTGTCTGAGGAAAATATTTATTCAATGTAGAACCCCTGAATGAAACTATATCTAAATAAAATATTTCAGAATTCACGAGCTGCAGCTGGAAGTGGCTGACTTGCAGGAAAAGCTAGAAATAGCTGAACGCGGAATGAAAAATTACAGCAAACAGGTAGACAAATATTTTAAAGAAGTTAGTATAGTCTATAGTTGTTTTTTTGTATTGTTGAAGAAGGTATGTTAATAGCAACATTTCCCCCCAGGAACTGTCAGTACTTTTTTTGTGTGTTCTGGATAAATGGCTTGCTCTGTCATAGCTACCTCAATAACCTGCCATATGCAAAGGAGAGGCAGGAATTAAGATTCTGTCTTCTTAACCAAAGAAACTTTTCCTTCACTTCATTGCTTTTATCTGATGCTCTGCTGGACTGGGTCTTGTGGCTTTTATGAACTTGCAGGGCCCTTAGAATATCATATAATATGTTTAATACCTGTGCAGGGCCCAACCTCCATGCTACCACACTTTCTCTGATAACATATTTACAAGTGATCGGTGTATCACATAGGGGACAAGGAGAATTTCTGGGGCAAATAGTCTCTCCTAAGGTGGATGTTTCATAAGAGGATCCTAACACCAGACCAATACCTTCCTGTGCTAAATGCAAAGTCGTGGGCCAGGTGTTTCTAGCACTGACACTAAAGTAATTTAAAAACAGTGATTTTGTTTTCAAAGGTTGAGCTGCGGGACAGTGAGATTGAGCGTTTAGCACTAGCAATGGATGGTGGTCGTTCTCATGATGCCATATCTCTGGAAGCCAAACGCAGAAGTAATGAAAAAATTATTGCTCACTTAAATTTGCAGGTAACATTTCAGTTTGTACATTCAGAAATCTCTGAAAGATTCCTCCCCGAAAATGCTTTTTTTTAAATTAATTTTTATTACATTTCCAAAAGAAAATACATACAAAAACAACAACAAATAAAGCCTAACAATATTAATACATAAACCCACCCCAATCCCTCCCCCATCTTAATCCACATTAAATTATCTTATTTCACTTCTTTATAGGCGTCTTCTTTTCATGAATCCCACAATTTTTATACGTTTCCATCAACATTAATCTATTTGAATCTTTTTTCATATACTCGATGTACTTTCGCCAATCCTTCTTAAAAGTATCTCTTTTCTTTATTCCTCTATACATTCTTAACTTTTGTGTCAACTTTTCAGTAATTGCTATATCCCATATTTTCTATTTCCAGCTAGATAGTGTCAGCATTCGAGCTGTCTTCCAGTTGTTTGCTATTAATTGCCTTGCAGCTGTCAACAAATAGCCAATTTATTTATTATTATATTTATACCCCGCCTTTTTTCCTGCAAGGAACCCAAGGCAGCTTACATAGTCCTCCTCCTCTCCATGTTATCCTCACAACAACCCTGTGAGGTAGGTTAGGCTGAGAGTCAGTGACTGGCCCAAAGTCACCCAGTGAGTTTCATGGCCGAGCGGGGACTAGAACCCGGATCTCCTGAGTCCCAGTCTAACACTCTAACCACTACGCCACACTGGCTCAATTAATGTTTTCTCTTTTACCTCTCTATTTTCATTCACAAACATATTCAATAAAGCTAATTCTGGTATTTTACATATCTCTTGTTCAGTAATTTTTTCTATTTCTTTAAATATCTTACACCAGAACCTGTTTACCTGCCTACATTCCCACCACATATGCATTTGTGTTCCATTATTTTCACATCCTCTCTAGCACAAATGTGATGAATTCTTATTTATTCTTGCCAACTTCACCAGTGTCAAATACCACTTTTGAACCAATTTTAATGCACCCTCTTTTATTTTAGTAGATATTGTTTGATAGGGAAATCTGTCAAAAATTCACCTCCATTCTTCTTCCTCTATCTCCTCTCCAATATCTTTTCCGCAGATCTGTTTTATTGTTACAGTCCCCTTTATCTCTTGTTTTATTAAAATTTTATATATTTTGGATATTGTACCTTTATCTCCTAATTCATATTTGTCTATAAACCTTTCCCATTCTGTTAAATCTCTTATACTTTGCCTTAATCTCACTCCAGTTCTAATAAATGTATTAATTTGCATCCATGCTAACCATGACACCCCTATATTTTGTGCTCGATTATTCCATATTTCCTCTGTTTTACGGTACTGCGCTTCATAAAAAATTCTCATTTGAATCAATCCTATTTCTTTTAACTCATTTTTCCTGACTGCTTTCCCTTTTAAATCAAAATTCAGGTGCACCCAAATTGGTGTTAATGGTGGACACCTGGCATTAATTTCTCTTTTCTGAAGTGCCATACTTTCAATAATCCTTTTATTGTACAGTACTTCCTTTGTTTCTAATTTGTTGCTTTATACACTTTTTAATATAAAACATACCGTATTTTTCCGTCTATAAGACGCCCCCATGTATAAGACGCCCCCCGCTGGGCAGTTTTGCAACCGCGCAGTTCTCTCCTCGGCTTACTTCTGTGTATAAGACGACCCTCAATTTTAAGTCTAGCAATTTTAGGAAAAAGTATAGTCTTATACATGGAAAAATACTGTATTCTGTATTTCTTCTTCCTGTAATTCCATCAATTCTCTCTCTATTTCTATCCATTGTGCCTTCACCCCTTCCTTCATTATTATCATCATATATCTTAGTTGATATGCATCATAATAAGTTTTAAAATGTGGTATACCCCAACCTCCTTCTTGCAGAGATCTATATCTAAAGGTTTTGGGTGTTCGTGGTCTTTTACTCTGAAAAATAAAATTTTCCATCCTGGTTTGCCATATTTTAAACCTTTTATTTGGGATTTCTTGCGGAAGTACCTTAAAAAGATAAGTAAATTTTGATAATATCATTTTTATGGTCATAATCCGATCAGAAATCGTTAAATTTATCTTTTCCCATCTTACTATATCCTTCTTTACTTCTTTCCATAATTTTCCATAATTTAATTTCACAACATTCTTCTGTCTTTTCAGAATCTGAACACCCAAATACCGAAATGCTTTTGTTACCAAGGAAAATACCAATCATTTTTGAAATTTCTATTTGTTCTCATGGTCTTATATTCAAACACATCAGATCCGATTTCTTTATATTTACTTTAAGCCCTGCTACCTGTTGAAATTCCATTAATTCTCTTATCAATTCTTTATTCCTTTCCTTGAATTTCCTAACGTAAGCAAAATATCGTCTGCATGCAAATTGAGTTTAAATTCTTTCCCTCCTACTTGTATTCCTTTAATATCCCTATTTCCCCTAATTCTATCTGCCAAAAACTCAATTACCATTGTAAATAAAAGTGGTGAAAGGGGACATCCTTGCCTTGTTACTGAATTAAGTCTTATTTCTTCTGTCTCTCATTATATCTTGTTTTAGCTGTGGTTTGTATATATATAGCCTCTATTATATGTTTAAACTTACTTTCCAAATTATATTTGTCTGGTAAACTTAATATAAATTTTGAATTAACAGTATCGAATGCCTTATATAAATCAAGTGACATTATTACAGCTGGAATTGTTTTTGTCTTGCACAAATTGATCATGCCAAATACCTTGCTAATCGGATCTGCAATAGATCTGTTTTTTTTTAAAAAACATATTGATCCAAGCCTATACAATCATTAATAACTTCTTTTAAGCGTTTTGCCCATATTTTAGTAAATATATACTGTAGTCTACATTCAGTAGAGATATGGTCTATGAATCCGTGCTACATTTATCTTTATTTGGTTTAGGTATCAATGTTATTATGCTCTGTGTCCACGTTTTCAGAAGTGGGCCCCCTCTTGTATTTCATGATATAGTTTATTCAGTTGCAGCGCCAACACATCAATAAATGTTTTGTAAAATTCACCAGTAAACCCATCTCTACCTGGCAATTTATTATTTTTTAGCTCCTTTATAACCTCTTTAATTTCCTCTTCTTTTATCTCAGCATCTAAATACTTTTTCTGTTCTTCATTTAATGGGGGTATTTTTGTTTTGTCTTGATATTCCTGGATCTGTTTTATTTCTGTCTGATTCCCTTTATAAAGATCCTTGAAATAATTTTGTAATATTTCTCCCATTTCTTTTTGATCATATGTTTTAATTCCTTCTTTTGTATTCAAAGGTAAAATTCTATTCTTAATTCTCTTTTTCTGTACTCTATTTACTAACAGTTTTGAATTTTTACCCGTAGCCTCATAATATATTTGCTTGACATATAACGTATCTATAATTGTTTTATTTATTTCTAATACTTCTCTTTCTTTCCTCAATTTTTCTAATTCTTTTCTCATTTTAATCTGTCCCGTATTCTTATATTGTTCCATTAATCTATTAATTTCTTCATCTAATATTTCTTTATCTTTCCCCCCCTTTTTTAACCAAACTTAATTCTTTTATACAAATACCTCTTATCATTGCCTTACCTGCTTCTCATCTAATGGTTTCAGTCGTTTCCCCTGATCTATTTTCTTCAAAATATCTCTTTAAATTCTTTTTTATTCTACTCTTAATCTCTTCCTTAATTAATAATATCAGATTCAGTCTCCATATATAACCCTTTTTTGTTTCTTGGTCTGTCTCGACATATGCTTTTATTGGGGCATGATCTGTTATTTGTCCAATTTCCATTTGTTTTATTCTGCGTAGGAGAGTTTCTGTCATTAAAATTGTGCCTAGTCTGCTAAAACTTTTGTGTACTTCTGAAAAATAAGTATGACTATAGTCATTAGGATTTATCTCAATCCATGCATCATAAATACCATATCTTTTCAAAATCTCCATGTATCTATACGTTTTTCTACCTTGTTTTTGAATTATTCTTTGTGTCCCATCATCCAATGGTCTTGCCCCCTGTACATTCCAATTTAAATCTCCTTCAATAATTTTCTCTGACTTAGAGAATCTATTAGCTTTGGCTAGAATCTTCTGTAGAAAATTTAGTTGATTCGTATTGGGGCTGTATACCAATGTTATTACGGTAATTCTTTATTATTATAAATACCTTCGACAAATATATATCTCCCCTTTTTATCTTTCATCATCCTTTTTATCTTTCATCATCCTTTTTATTTGGAAATTTATCTCCTTGTTAATTAGAATCCCAACCCCTCTTGCTCTTCTAGATCCCAGAGCTAAAAGTTTATGCTCCCATTGTCTACTGCCCAATATCCCTCTATTTTTGGTTTATGAAGTTCTTGCAAAAATATTATCCCAGGCTTCATCTCTGATATCAATTTGAACATTCAAGCTTGTTTTACCCATCCCCTCTTATTTTCAAAGAAATACATTGTATCATATTTTGAAATTTTCTCCTTTCTTCTTTCCCTTTAACCTTTAATTTCCTTTATGCCTCAGATGGATGGGTCAGTAGGCTCAGACAGCTGGGGGTCAGGAACGCCTGTGAGGTCTTTGTTCTCGCCAAGCTTGTTGTCATGAGACTCCGAGAGGGTGCGACGCAACAAAGGCTCCCAACACTGGAAAGTGCAAAAGGGGGAGGCGGCGGAATTCCTCGCCACCTCCCGGTTTTGGATGCTCTGCCCAAGTGCATAACAGAGCGGCCTACCAGGCCAGAATAGAATAACCCGCACTCGATCCCTTTGCAGTTCATTGTATGTAAATATGTAAATAAACGTGGCCCAGTTAAACACCAATTCCCCCCCTTAATTTCCCACTTTTCTCCCTATCCCTTTCCTGAAGGATTCTGCGCCCTTATTGCTAGAGCCAGTATCTCCTTCAGTTCCTTTCTGATTTGATTTCCTCCTCCCCTTTTTATGTTAACCTTGTAACTGTTAATTCACAGTTCTCTCTAATTTAGAAAACATAAAAACCAACAACACAAGATTAGCGAAAAGGAACACCACCAAAACAACCCTTAAATGTGAGAGGATAACTTAACTTTCCTTATCTTCTCTGAGGTGGCAGCCAACTTATTTTTTCATAAGCTGGCCCCGTGCCTCTGACTCCCTCACCTTCAATTAACATTTCTTTCTTTTCCTATTTTTTTTTTAAATTTAGCCGATAATTGCTTTGTATCCTTCTGGTTATAAATCCAAGTTTATTCCTTTCATTATTTTCTTCTTTGTGGTAACGCCCTTAACTCTCTCTTAGAAACATCTGCTGTCTTTTCTCCCTTTTTTCTTCTTCTTTGATTTGTCTTTGTATCCAGCCACCATGACTCTGCTTCTTCCTCCGACTCCGCCGTCGGATCCTCCACCTCCATTTCTGCTTCTTCTGGAATCTCTATCCTTAGTTTACAGAACACTCCTTTAATCTCAGATTTGGATGTTGCCACATGTGTTTTCCCTTTATAAATTATTATAACTTTGAAAGGGAAGCCCCAGAAATATTTAATTCCTTCTTCTTGCAGTTTCCTTGTAAATACACTTAATTTTTTTCTTTTCTGTAAAGTCTGGGGCTAAATCCTGTAGAAACATCACAGGCATATCCATATATTTTATTTCTTTCATTAATTGTGTTTCTTTCATTATTTTTTCTTTTAAGGAATAATTTGTAAATCTAACTATAATGTCCCATGGAACATTTGTCTCCAACCTTCTGGGTCCTAATGCCCGATGCGCTCTCTCTAAATCATCCAGTTCTATTTTACAAGCTGGCAATAATTCTGTAAGCCATTTAACTATAAATTATTTCATGAACCCTCCTTCCACAGACTCTTTAATTCCACGGATACGCACATTTTTCCTACGATTTCTGTTAGATAAATCTTCATACTTTAGACTGATCTCTTCAGTCAGCTTTTTTAAAGAGTTAATTGATATCTTCTGTTTTATTTGTCCTCTGATGTAATGCTTCAAGCTTATCTTCCAGTATTTCCTTCCATGCAGTCACTAAATCAAAGTACTAATTCAAAGTGCTGGTACTAACATTCAAAGCCCTAAACGGCTTAGGGCCAGGATATCTGAAGGATCGTCTCCTCCCATATGTACCTGCCCGGACACTAAGATCTTCTTCAATGGTCCTTCTCCGAGAGCCCCTGCCAAAGGAAGTGAGGCAGGTGGCTACCAGGAGGAGGGCCTTTTCTGTTGTGGCACCCCAGTTGTGGAATGAGCTCCCCAAAGAGGCTTGCCTGGCGCCTACATTGTACTCTTTCTGGCGCCAGGTGAAGACCTTTCTATTCTCCCAGGCATTTTAATCATTTTAATCTTGTATTTGTTTTAACTCTGTTGTTGTAATTTGAACTGCTGCTCCTAGCTTTGTTGTTTTTTTTAATCTGTTTTAAATCTTATATTTATATTTTATTGTATTTTATGGTGTTAACTGTTGTGAACCGCCCAGAGAGCTTCGGCTATTGGGCAGTATAAAAATGTATTAAATAATAAATAAATCTTGTTTAAACCCTGTTAATTGTTCGGTCAGTTCTTCCCTTGTCAGAGCCATTTCCCTCCCTTGCTGACCTTCAGTTGCTTCAGCTGCTCCTCCAGGTGTCCGTTCCACTGTTGTTTCAGCTTTTTTCTCCTCTTTACTTAATGATTTAAAGAAGAGTTTTATTCCATTCTCTGTCCTCCCACATAGATTCATTTGTAGCTGCCTGAGAGTTTTTCTTTCAATTAATCCTTTTATCTCGGCTTACATTTTTTCTTGAAGGCAAGGAGCTCTGAGATCACGCCGCCATGTTCTTCGGCGCCCAAACTCCGCCCCCCGAAAATGCTTTAACGAAAATAGCAAGAATGCTTTTACTTCACTTCCAGAACTCCTATGCATCTCAACATCATGCCCACTCATATATTTAACTTTTTCATGCTTGCTTTGTCCCAGCACATTAAGAAAACAATGGTAATATTAGTGAAAAGTGTTAATGTTGCTCCTAAATTCATAGCTCCTTCAAAGGTTTCATAACTAAATGTATGACTTGCAGTTTAAGGTACGGTAATTTATGTATAACATTAGCTCTTTGTCACGTATGGATTTCATGTGTTAATTTTTATCATGTTCTTAGAACAGATAGTACTGCAATAGTTAATAATAGAGGGTTCTCTGAGAACTAATGTCTAAACTTTGTTCAGATGTAAATCAGCTTCTACTGATTTAACTTGAAACATTTTGTGTGACGTGAATATACCTAGGTTGAATTTCTGCAGAAAACGAACAAAGAGCTTGAAATGCGCATACAAGATATTTTGGACAGTAGACAAAATGTGACTAGTGAAGTGGTTCATTTAAGTAATAAAAATGAAGAACTGTGCCAAGAATTGAGTGAAATAGATCACTTGGCCCAACAGTTGGAAAGGCACAAAGAAATTGTACTTGAGACTGCAGATAAAGAAATTGGAGAGGCTAAGGTAAGGGAATTTTGTAGCTTTGTAGACCATCAAGAATATGTTCTAACACCCTATGAAAGGTTTCAGAAGTTGAATCTGTTTTAAAAGGACATACATTTTTCTTATCTTAAATTTCACAAAGTTGCACAGAAGAGGATTTGTTTGGATTAAGTGATGCTAATATAGGACTAGACTTTTTGTGTGTAGCACTGTTCTTATGCTGTATATAAATACACATTTTAGTACATGGGTTTCATATTTTGCTGTGTCTTGTAATGTTTAAAGAGGCCTCTGGACATTATAGTGAAAGTAGGTCTGTTCTGTAGTTAGCCAAGAAACTGTGGAAGTGAGTAACTTTATATGGGGGATTTCCTCTCCCCCCTACTGCCACCACCTATGGGGAAACGGTTCCTTCACTGGGCAGTCCCACCGTTGGGGGTTTCTTATTTATAGCAAATGCTTATATTTCTGGGCCTACAGAATTCTCTGCCACTATTACTCAGAGTTCCACAAGCTAACCATTTCCTGCCACCACCAATTCTGTTAGAATACTTAAAAACCTCGTAGTAGCTGGTATAAGAGGCTTAGGCATGAGATGGGCACCAACAGTAGAGACAAAATAAACAATTAAACAAGTAATTTATTAATGGGATATTTTGTACATAAGGGATTGCTAATATTTACTTTGGGGTTTCCAAGAGACTGCTTGGTGATAATTCTTTAGGACTCAAGGGACACTGTTTCTGTTACAAGGACTTCTTTTACCTCAGGCCAAATTCCCTAAACCTCCACCTCCACCTCAGCCAAATACCCTTACAACCAGGTCCAGCTTAGGCTACAGTCTTCCTCTGACACCCAAGCTCCTCCCGTTGTATTACTGGCTGCTTGGATGGTTTATCTGGGTTTTTACTGCCAGCTTGTATAACCTTCTGCGACGACACAGTCCTTTCACTCTAGGCCCAGTTGCATAAACCCTTCTCAGGCTAAGTAACCCCTTCAGGGCTAACTGACATCTACAGCCCTGTGGGGAAAGGAAGGAGGCAGGAGCAGGCTGAGGGAACATCAGGGCCTGCTCCAGTTGGACTGCCCCCCCCCCCGGGCTAACTTCTTGAGACTTTACACAGAGAATTACTGCCAGAAGTAGTAGGTTCAGCAGTAATGTAGGTTAATAATGCCAAGCTGACACGTAGGATTTGGGTAGCAAACAAAATAAAAATAAGTTTATTTTAATTCCCAAAATCTTAGTCCCAGAAAGAAAAACTTCAAACCTGCCTACCCCAACCACCAACAGACAAGACTACAACAAGAACCAGCATAATAATAATAATAATAATAATCCCAACTGACATCACTCAGTCCCCCTTATATACTCCTCCCCCACCATTTATTTATTTATTTATTATATTTATACCCCACCTTTTTTCCTGAAAGGCACCCAAGGTGGCTTACATAATCCTCCTCCTCCTCTCCATTTTATCCTCACAACAACCCTGAGAGGTAGGTTAGGCTGAGAGTCAGTGACTGGCCCGAAGTCACCCAGTGAGTTTCATGGCCGAGCGGGGACTAGAACCCGGATCTCCCGAGTTCCAGTCCAACACTAAGACATCACTAACCACACCCCTCTTTCAACATTCTATGCTCACTAAACATACTAACTCTGACATACACCAGGGAATTGAATTGTGAGGTTATGCCACACCTTCCTCTGGCAGCCTCTTGGCATAACAGAGCCACTTGCTCCCTACTCCTGATCTCCACCAGCCACGTAAGGTTATCCCACAGAGAAAGAATAGCTATTCCCTTTCTCCTCAGCTTTCTCTAGGTCCTTCTCAAACACCACACACCAACTGGGAGACTTTCTCCCTCTATCTCCACAAAATAACCCTGACTAACTCCTCAACTGTCATACCTTAACTATCATTTCCCAACTGCTCCTTTCCACCTACCTAGAATTCCCAGCCAATCAGAATTGAATTTACCTGATCGAGGTCCCATCTAACAATATTCAAAGTGATTCTCTCTCTCTCCCCCTTCAGAATGTCACTCAGCAACTACTACCAGGCCTTTGACAGAATCAAAACAAGGCCTCAAGCCTACTCAAATACATTATTGTCTCACAGATGCCACACAAAGTACACATTACAGAACTACAATAGTTATATACAGGACATTTCTTCACACTTTCCTACAAAAAGGATTAGTTTAAAGAATTTTCTAAAACTACTTAAATGCCACTGAAATGTCTTTGGCGATGTCAGCTGGGCATTCTGATAACAGTATCTAAAATCGTGCAAGGTAGACCTGCTATTATATTTGGAAGTTGCTGCACAGTTGCCATCAGGCACTTCAGTTGTCATTTAACTCCTCCGCAATTCCATTTGCTTTCCTGCTGTTCTCTGGGTGTCTTGTCCCTGTTTACAGTTACTTCTTGGTTTCTCTGACAAGAGGCCACATGGGTTTCAATCTGACCAGAAAGCAGAAGTGTTGATAGTCTTCTTAGAATCATAGAATCATAGAAAAGTAGAGTTGGAAGGGGCCTACAAGGCCATCGAGTCCAACCCCCTGCTCAATGCAGGAATCCAGGTCAAAGCATCTCTGACAGATGTCTGTCCAGCTGCACCTTGAATGCCTCCAGAGTGGGAGAGCCCACCACCTCCCTAGGTAGTTGATTCCATTGTCTTATTGCTCTGACAGTCAGGAAATTTTTCCTGATGTTTAGGTGGAATCTAGGTTCCTGTAACTTGAGCCCATTATTCCGTGTCCTGCAAACTGGGATGATCGAGAAGAGATCCTGGCCCTCCTCTGTGTGACATCCCTTCAAATACTGGAAGAGTGCGATCATATCTCCTCTCAGTCTCCTCTTCTGAAGGCTAAACATGCCCAGTTCTTTCAGTCTCTCCTCGTAGGGCCTTGTTTCCAGTCCCTTTATCATCCTTGTTGCCCTCCTCTGAACCCTCTCCAGTTTGTCTATGTCCTCCTTAAAGTGAGGTGCCCAGAACTGGACGCAGTACTCAAGATGAGGCCTGACCAGTGCTGAGTAAAGAGGAATGTTCACTTCACACGATTTGGAAGCTATACTATTAATGCAGCCCAAAATAGCATTTGCCTTCTTTGCAGCCACATCGCATTGCTGGCTCATATTCAGTTTGTGATCTACCACAATTCCAAGATCCTTCTCACTTGTAGTACTGTTGAGCCAAGTGTCCCCCATTCTGTAACTCTGCATTTGGTTTCCTCTCCCTAGGTGCAGCACTTGGCATTTATCCCTATTAAATTTCATTCTGTTGTTTTCGGCCCAGCGCTCCAACCTATCGAGGTCACTTTGAATTTTGTTTCTGTCTTCCAGAGTATTAGTTGTTCCACCCAACTTTGTGTCATCTGCAAATTTGATAAGCATTCCCTGTACCTCCTGATCCAAGTCATTAATAAAAATGTTGAAGAGCACCGGGCCCAGGACCGAGCCCTGTGGTACGCCGCTCGTTACCTCTCCCCAGTTTGAGAAGGAACCATTGATAAGCACTCTTTGAGTCCGATTCTGTAGCCAATTGTGGATCCACCTGATAGTAGTTCCATCTAGCCCACTCTTAGCTAGCTTGCTAATCAGGATATCATGAGGCACTTTGTGGAAAGCTTTGCTGAAGTCCAGATATATAATGTCCACAGCATTCCCACAGTCCACAAGGGAGGTTACCCGATCAAAAAATGAGATCAGATTAGTCTGACAGGATTTGTTCTTGACAAATCCATGCTGGCTTCTAGTAATCACTGCATTGTTTTCAAGGTGCTTGCAGACTGACTTCTTTATAATCTGCTCCAAAATCTTCCCGGGGATTGATGTCAGACTGACTGGCCTATAGTTCCCAGGTTCCTCCTTCTTGCCCTTTTTGAAGATGGGAACAACATTTGCCCTCCTCCAGTCGTCTGGCACTTCACCTGTCCTCCATGATTTCTCAAAGATAATAGACAGTGGTTCTGAGAGTTCTTCTGCCAGTTCCTTTATTACTCTAGGATGCAGCTCGTCAGGACCTGGAGATTTAAACTCGTTCAGAGCAATCAGGTGCTCCTTGACCATTTGCCTATCAATCTCAAGCTGCAATCCTGCCCCTTCAGTCTGCACTTCAGGTTTGCCAGGGGGGTCATAGACCCTCTTTTGGGAGAAGACTGAGCCGAAGTAGGAATTCTTCTGCCTTTTCTTTGTCTTCTGTTATCAATTTGCCATCCTCATTGCGTAGTTGAACCACCAGTTCTTTCTTCTGTCTTTTACTGTGCATGTATCTGAAGAAAGCTTTTTTGTTGCTTTTAGCATCCCTCGCCAACCTTAGCTCATTCTCAACTTTATCCTTCCTGACACTATTTCTGCAGTTCTGTGCTACCTGCCTGTACTCTTCCCTTGTAGCCTGTCCTTCCTTCCACTTCCTATATGTGTCCTTTTTTGTTTTCAGGTCATCTTTGAGTTTATTGTGAAGCCACATTGGCTTCTTCTGTTGCCCTCTGCCTTTTTTCCTTGTGGGAATTGTTTGCAATTGTGCCTTTATAATTTCCTTTTTTAAAAACTCCTACCACTCCTGGGCTCCTTTTCTCATGAGAGTTGCTTGCCATGGGATCTTACTAATCATTGTACTGAGTTTGTTAAAATTTGCTTTCCTAAAATCCAGGGTACGTGTTTGGCTACACTCAGCTTTTGCTCCCCTTAGAATCCAGAACTCAAGTATAACATGGTCACTTTCCCCCAGAGTTCCCGAAACTGCCACTTTATCCACTAACTCGTCTCTGTTGGTTAGAATCAGGTGAAGGATAGCCGATCCTCTAGTTCCTTCCTCCACTTTCTGTAGGAGGAAGTTATCAGCAGCACAGCTCAGGAATTTCTTGGAGGGGCCATGTTTGGCTGAATAAGTCTCCAAACAGATATCAGGGAAATTGAAGTCACCCATTACTACCACATCGTGCCTCCTTGAAACAATGGCAATTTGCTTTTCAAAAGTTTCATTCTCGTCTTCTTGATTGGGTGGTCGGTAGTAGACTCCAACCGCCATGTTCGTTTTATTCTTTGCCCCCTTTATTTTAACCCAGATGCTCTCAATGGGGCTGCCAAGCTCCTCTTCCTGTATCTCTGTGCAGAGATAAGTATTTTTAACATACAGTGCAACTCCACCTCCCTTTCTGTTGCTTCTGTTTCTTTTGAACAAGTTATACCCTTCAATTGCTGTATTCCAGTCATGGGAGTCATCCCACCAGGTTTCAGTTATCCCTATCAAGTCATATTTGCCCTCATGTATCGAGTTCAAGTTCGTCTTGTTTGTTGCCCATCTTATTACGAAAGCTCTTTGGCTACATTTTATAGGAATCATGGCATATTTGTTGTTGTAATCCTTATAACAACTCTGTAAAGTGGGTCAGATTATCCCATATTACAGATGAGGGACTAAAACTAAGACGAGTGGCCATCTATTGAATTTCGGGCAGAGCCTAGATTTCACCCTGGAACATCCTTATTCATAGCTCAATCTCTTACCAGCAAATTTATGATGCGTATAAATCTACATAACAGATTCTAGATAGTTTGACATTTTCTTCCTTTTTCCCCATTATGTGAATGAAAGGTTTAAATAGAATACTCAGCTATAATATTAAATCCCATATTGGAATTTATATGTTTCACATGTTTAAATTAGCACATGTTCTTAAAATGTAATAAAGACTAATTTTTGTTGCTTCTGCCTAGTATGACATATTTATAAATATCCTTAACTTAAAAAAAAGTATTGCTTATGATTTATAGGAAGAGATTAAAAAAAAATACAGTGAAATCCAGGATCGTGAAGAGACTATAGCGAGACTTAAGTCGGTAAGTATCACTGCCTCTTAAACTGAATTTAATTTTCTTGTCTTTAGCAAGTGCACTGAGTTAACTGTTAATAGTATAAGAAAGCAAATCAGTCGTCGTCATAGCATCTTTATAGCAGTACTCTTTTTTGATACTAATATCTATTGTAGTGGGGTCTTAATGCACAAATATAACACATGAAAGATATCTGTATTTGTACTGCTGAAACTCCTTATTCCAAAGAAGTGCCACTAGAGTCAGGATATGTTGCAATTGTGGATTTAATTAAAACCCACATGTAGCCTGGCATTTATGATCCATAAATGATGATGATGGCCTGGCATCAATGATCCATGCTCTAGTAACATCCCACCCCTGCTATTTGTTTTCATTCTCATGATAAATTTTAAAGTTGTGTTTTAATAATGCCCTTTGTACTTTTCTTTATTTTTCATCCTTTAAAATGTTAGCACTTTAATTTTTAGTTTTTAAGTGATAGTATTGGGGGGGTGGGTTGTGTTTGCCTTTATTATGTATGTTGCCCTGAGAGCTTTGGCTATAGGGTAATGCATAAATGAAATAAATAAATAAATAAATACATAAAAACTTCAGCCAGGGATGTTGAAGAGTCCTTGGCCTCGAGCCACGAGTCGAGTCATGAGTCTTTGGACCCGAGTCTCAAGTCGAGTCTCGAGTCCAAGGTCCAAAATGGTGACCCGAGTCACTCCCAAAGCAGCGGCCCATGGAGGGAGCGGGAGGGTCTCTGCGAGAGGAAAAAGAGCTGCCCTTCCTCCCGCGGAGACCCTCCCGCTCCCTCCGTGGGCCGCCCCCCCCACTTATCATGGGCAGGTCCTTCCCTGCTCCTGCCGCGGCCGCTGCTGCACCAGGGATGCATTACGAGCCCTCCCTGGGTTCGTAGTTGGCGGCGGCGGCAGCGCAGCCCGATCTCGCTCTTCTGAGCGGCGCGGAGAGCATTCTCCGCGCTGCTCGAGTCGCCACCGCCGCCTCGCTGCCGCTCACGTCACCGCCGTCCCCATTTCACCTAGCCGCCACCCGCTCGCAACCACCACCACCATCGCACGCCGCCGCCATTGCACACCACGCCGCCACCATCGCACACCACGCCGCCCGCGCCGCTCCCATAATCACTTCCGGCGCGGTGGAAGTGACGCGCCGGGACCCTGCTCCGGCGCGCTTGGCCACTGCCGCTCTAAACAGAGCAGCGGCGGCCAAGCGCACCGGAGCAGGGTCCCGGCGCGTCATTTCCGCCGCGCCAGAAGTGATGACGGGACCGGCGCAGGCGTCGTCGTGATGGCGGCTGCGGGCGGGCGGCTGCAGGCGGGTGGCGGCAAGGGAGACAGCAACAGCGGTGACGTGAGCGGCGGCGGTGGCGGAGTCCTTGGGCTCGAGTCCCGAGTCGAGTCTTGAGTCCCATTGAAAAAATTGGGGCTCGAGTCAGAGGGGGGACTCAGTCGGACTCGCGAGTCGAGTCCGAGTCCCCATCCCTGACTTCAACTGTGAATTGTCTTCACTATGTTTATGAGTTCTTAGCTAAGGAAGTGTGTTGCGTTATATTGTTTGAACACTCTTTGTCAGAAACACTGTTTGCCGCAGACAGTTGTTTACCATATAAGTTGCAGAGAATGAAAGAGAAAATCAGGACGGACTTGTCTTGGTATAAAAATATGCTGACTTTAAGTCCTATGATTTCAACAGGAGATGGATAACTAAAACTTGAGAGAGCAATTCTCCACCATTCCCAACCTTGGAATTAAACATTCTATAGTTTGAGATTTCCCCATTACTGTAGACAATCTGTTAATCTAAACTATGCTACATTTTGTCATTTTAACTCGGGTTCAGAACCTCAGGTCTGCGGGCCAAATCTGCCCTTCTGGAGTTCATCAGATGGCCATGCCCTCTTTCCCCTGACCCCCAGTTGTTGGGTGGTTTCCCAGCACTATTTTACCCATTGTGAAAGGTTGAAATGCCTCTCCTATCGTTTAGTTACTGGCAGTAATAGCTTTAAGCGAAAATATGCTGGTGTTTTTGGAAATGTCGGCCCTGTCCCTTCTGCCCCACCCATGAATGGAATGCAGCCCCCAAGGATGTATCGGAAATGGAATTTGGAGATTGGGCTGAAAGAGGTTCAACACCCCTGTTTTAACTAGTTGGAAGATGGTTAGCATTTAGGTATATCTATCATATGTAAGTGGAAATAGGTATCTGACACAAAAATTAGTGTCTAATCCTTATTGTACTTAGGATTACTAACATTTTGCAACATTTCTATTTCAGGAGTTATCTTCATATCGTAGAGAAAAAGAGAGGCTGACTGAAGAACTATTTGGAAAAACAGAGGAGAACCAAAGCCTTGAGATGTTGTTAAACCAGGCTCAACTAGAGAACCATAGACTGGCCAAAAAACTTGAAAACCTTGAAACTATAGGTAAGTATTTAAGGAACCCAGTGGATCATATCTCCATTCCTAAGAGCAGATAGTCTACATAAACTTGGGCAGAAACTCCCAAGAAAGGTGATTACAGAACTTTCACATATACATCTTATTTCACTGCTAAACTGCTTAGTTCAGCAATGAAAAGTTTGCCTCTGAATCCTTTCAAATCCTTCAGTGCTCCCTTTGAACTGTGGTGCCCTTTATGAAAGCAATACCCGGATGAGGCCTTACCACTGCTGATTTGAGCAGTATTATTACTTCCTAAAGCTTCAAACAGAGATTCCTGGTAGTATCTTAAAATGGCATTCTTATTTGCCAGCAGCATCCTACAATTGACAAATGTTCAGTTTGATAGTCTCTTGATAGGAAGTGTTGCTAAAGAGTAACTGTCTAGTCAGTTATCTCTCACCTCTGCATTTTGTTCTTCTTTCCAACATGTAACATATGTACTTTATATGTACTTTGTTGAATGTTATTGTGTGGATCTACCCAGCTTTTAAAAATACAGTACAGTAATACCTTGGATCACGAGTATAATTCATTCCGGAACCATGCTCGTAATCCAAAATACTCGTACATCAAAGCGAGTTTCCCCATTAGAAATAATGGGAACTCAGATGATTCGTTCCACAACCATTTAATCACTGCTTTGCCGGCTCCCTGGCAGGGAGCCCCATGGAGGGAGTCGGCAAAGCAGTGATTAAATGGTTGTGGAATGAATCAGCGGAGTTCCCATTATTTCTAATGGGGAAACTTGCTTTGATGTGCCGGCTCCTGGGGTCCTGGCCGCGCTGCGCCTGCCTCCACTCGCTCTGCCAGGAGTGGACAGGAGACGGGGGCTTCCCTGGAGGTGCGGCGCGGCCACCGCCTCGCGCTGCTGCGCCGGCCGGCCGAGTGTCCAGGAGCCAGGGGCTTCCCGCGAGGCGCAGCTGGGCTCAGCCACCGCCTTGCGCTGCTGTGCCAGCCAGCCGAGTGTCCAGGAGGTGAAGGCTTCCCGCGAGGCGCGGCACGGCCGGGCTCGGCCACCACCTAGTGCTGCTGCGCCGGCCGGCTGAGTGTCCTGGAGGTGAAGGCTTCCCGCGAGGCGCGGAGCGTCCGGGCTCAGCCACCGCCTTGCGCTGCTGTGCCGGCCGGCCGAGTGGCCAGGAGGTGCATCTCCGCTGCTTCCTACCATTGCAAGCAAGTGGCGGCTTGCAACGGAAGCCCCCGCCTCCTGGACACTTGGCTGGCCGGCGCAGCAGCGCGAGGCGGCAGCCGAGCCCGGCCGAGCCTCCAGGGAAGCCCCGTGGAGGCATAAATTTAAATTTGAAAGACATCTCGCAATGGGAGCCACATGCGGTAGCAGCGGCTCGTGTTGCGAGACTTGCTCGTCTTTCAAATGTAAATTTATGCCAAATTTTTCCTCGTCTGACGAGAAACTCGCAAACCGGGTTACTCTAATCCGAGGTATTACTGTACCTACAAAGCATGATAAATATTTTCTCTCTTTCAAGTCAATTACCACTGAATGCCTCACTCGGCATATCTAGTGCCTTTGGGAGGGTGAATACCCTAAAAGGTGGGATAGAAATATATTTAATAATTCATGGCACCTATGCAAAGCCCATTCTGATGCAAAGTCCATTCTCACAGTTGCCCACCCCACATACTCAGGGTAGAATTGGGGGATCCTGAGGAGATGTTGCAGTTTGCATAATGAAAAATATGTCAGACCTTATTTTACTTACATCTGTACTTACACTTCCAAATGTGTTGCTTTGGGAGGCAGAAATGGAAGAATTAATTAGTAAGGCTGAAACTTTTATCAGGAGATTAATCAACTAAAGCTTGATTAGGCAGGCACCAATTTTAATCCATGAGGCTGTGAGTCAAGCATAGGCTTGTTTATTTAGGCTGTTTTGGTTCTGGTATGTGATTGTATTGAGAAATGAAAGGGGGTGTAATGAAAGATGGCCTGTTTTTCTAATGAGTAATAGCCTTTGTTAAATTGTAGTTATCTTGCACATTTCAATATTGCAAATATGCAGTTAGACTGGGGATTTCATATGCAATTGTATTTAAAATCAGTTAATATATGAATTGGTTAAACAGATTTATCAATTTAAAATGTTTGATCAGTTGATGGCTCTAATAAAATAGCACAGCTGCTCTTGAACAGTGCCAAAGATAGAATCTGTGTGTTTGGACCCAGGCTTTCAAGTCTTTACTTCTTTTCCTGTCTTTGTGAGGGATTTTGAATGGAAATTGAAAACTTGCAAAGCAGCTTGACCTTTACAACTTCCATAATGAATTTGGTTAAGCTTTAATTGTGGGCTGTTTGCATATGGTAACTTTGTTCATGCTTGTTGGTTACATTCTTCTGCAGATCGGGAGCTTGTTATAGAACTAGAGAGAATGAGGTTAGAAGGCGGCATAGCGCTTGGAGACAAGTCACCTTCTCGTCTAGATGCATTTGTAAAGACTATAGAAGAAGACAGGGACTACTATAAGCGAGAACTAGAATGTCTCCAAAAGATAATTAAACGAAGATCTAGCCCATTACACAGGTCTTCAGAAAAGGTAATTTTATTAAGTATACTAGCTTTTTTTACCCAGCGTTGCACGGGTCGTCATTTTCCTATAGGCACTATTTGTTCGAAATTCCTTATGGTAGCTGTCCACTGTTTTGAATCCCTCCATAGGAAAGGTCCCCCGGTACCACACAATGAAATCCCAGTTCCCCCATGACTTCCAGCTCCCCTGGGACTGCACAATGAAATCCCAGTGCCCCCCCCCCCCAGGACTACCTGCTCCCCCCCGGGACTACACAATGAAATCCCTGCTCCCTTTCCCCCTGGACTGCACAATGAAATCCCTGCTCCCCCGGGACTATACAACAGTGAAATCCCAGCTCCCCCCCGGGACTGCACAATGAAATCCCTGCTCCCCCCCCCAGGACTACCCAACAATGAAATTTCAGCTCCCCACCCCCACCCCCGTGTAGGCCCCGGCTGCAGTGCATATGAACATTCTGTTTTGATGTAGGAGAGATTTGCATATCCGCTCCTGATTGGGCCCCTGTGGCGGCAGTTCATATCAACATTCTAAATGCCGTTGGAGTGATTTGCATAACCCCTCCTGAATGGCCCCTGCAAACATTCCAAGTGACACCATTGGCTCTCATCTATTTTGGGCCGTATAGGCAGAGTGAGGGCTTTTTCAGAAATTTGAACCCGCCAGTCTTTGTCCTTGGGTGATGGAGAGTATGCGTGCCAAGTTTGGGGCGGATCCGTCCAACCGTGTAGGAGCCTATGCGACGCACGCAAACGCCCGTACACACGGACACACAGACAAACTTCCACATTTATATAGTAGATTGTTTCTTTAATATTCTCATATAATGCATTAATATTCTCATATAATGCAGAGAACCAGTGTGGCATATTGGTTAGAGTGTTGGACTGGGACTCAGGAGATCCGGGTTCTAGTCCCCACTCGGCCATGAAACTCACTGGGTGACATTGGGCCAGTCACTGACACTCAGCCTAACCTACCTCACAGGGTTGTTGTGAGGATAAAGTGGAGAGGAGGAGGAGGATTATGTAAGCCGCCTTGGGTTCCTTGCAGGAAGAAAGGCGGGGTATAAATATAATTAATAAAAATAAATAAATAAAGTCCAAGAACTCCTCAACATTAACTTTTACAGGGTGTAATAGTTTATAACATCCTTATAAACAAACCCACAACTGTTACTAGCCTAATGGCTTGCAGAGGAGGGACAGAGTGCTTCACCCCTCCTCCAGCAGCCTGCTGCATTTCTCTGATGGACATGGTAGGGGGAGCTTCCCTCGGGTGATTAAATACATGGCTGGCTTACACCAGCACACTACTACTCAGAAATGGCTGTTAGCAGCCATTAGAGTAGTTAGAAGGGTTATAATAGGAATGAGACAGTCAGGCAGTGTTCTCAAGTATTCAGACATGTTGACTGAATTAATATGCACTACTTTAATGAGGGTAAAGCTGACTTTCTCCAAAAGAAGTGCCACGCTTAAAATATGAGTCAGTATGATGTTTATATCTAGTAGTACTGTGATACCATGTGTAGCCCAATCCTATGCAGAGGAGAGAGCTGGTGAGCCAGACAAGGCCTTGGTTTTTCTGTGGAACGGTGAGATGTGGCAGACCATTGACTCGACTGCATTGAAGTGCCTTCTCTGGTACTGTAGTGCTTGCTCTGCTCTTTGGTATACTGGGGAGCTGCGGACTATGAAACCAGTTGGATGTCACTAGAGTGCAAATGGTATAAGACTTGAAGTGTAGACAACTAAGCATGTTCTGCAGCATATAATTGTGCAGACTGCGTTGTGATGCTGCCCTGTTTCAGCATGTAACACGGGTGGGCAGCCTTGCAGGGTCTGGGGGCTACATACATCCCTGCCAAAATTGCCACCACCTTGCCAAAAAGCTGCATTTCCTCTTTTAAAAATGTGCTATGAATGTGCACCTTGTTTTAAAGGTGAAATGTGCCCTTTTTTGCTGCTGTGCTCCAAATTTTGGTGGCAATTCAGTGGCAATGACATTTCCAGGAACTGCAGGGGCTGCAAAACAGGCCGGGGGGGCACATGCAGCCCACGGACCCTGTGTTACCCACCCCTCATATAACACCTGTGCTAAGGGAGCTTCACTGGCTGCCTATTTGCTACTGGGCCAGGTTTAAGGTTCTGTAATTGGTGTATAAAGCCCTAAACAATTTGGGACCAGGATGTTTCATAGCACACCTTCTCCTTTACCAGCTTCTCAGTTGCTGCGGTCATCAGATGAGGCGGTCATGGTTCTGCAGGTACCCAAGGTCTGTTTAGAATCCACTCACAGTAGAGCTGTGAGTGTACTGGCTCCCTCTCTGTGGAATTCCATGCCAGTTGATGTCAAGTAGGCACCAAAATTGCTTTGTTTTTGGCACCTGCTAAAGACATTTTTATTTAAACAAGCTTGTCCTGAATGACCAACCATGGTTTTATTAGTACAACTTGATTAGGAGAGGAGACCACATTAGCCCAAGGCTTGCCTAGGCTTATTCTTGTAACCCTAAACTATGGTTTAGCATTCTGTCTGAACACAGTCATCCTGGCTTATTATCCTGGTTTGATAACTTACATATTAAGCCAGAGTTCGGACATAATGGGTTTAATGAACTCTGGCTTAATACAAGCCAGGAACTAAGCAGTATGCAGGAGGATAGGAGTGCTCGACTCCAATGCACGCTCATTTCAGGCTTCGTAAACCATGGCTTATGAAGCCTAGAATGATCATCCTTACCAGTCCATAGTTTTGAATGCAATCCTTTTGTTACGTGTAGCTGTCATTGACCTCAGTAGGATTGAAACAAGAATAATTTGGTCCAGGATTTCAGCCTTGATTATTTACAGCAGTAGAATATATCTGTTCCTATTACAGTAAGGGCTCTACTGTGCTAAGTAGCTGATAATATATTGTTTTAATACTTTATATAACTTAATTTTCCTTTCTTTCTTTCTTTCTTTCTTTTTCTTTGTGTCTTTATTTTACAGAGTGATGATCTTAGATTAGTTACCAGAGAGAGAGATGAGCTGCAATCTATGCTAGATAAATTTGAAAAACACATGATAGAAATTCAATCTAATGTTAAACTGTTAACTGCAGAAAGAGACAAACTAAGTATTCTTTATGAACAGGTAAGTAAATATGTGCCTGATGCAAATTAACACATGGGGTCACTGGCTGAGATCTGCAGTATCATAAACAAGAATTAATTAATTTATAGTTATATAATTGTTGCAGAGCTTAGACATAGAAGCAATGGTATGAGGAGTAAATTGGGTAGGAATGGCCTGAGGTTGGGCAGGCATATTGGCAGAACAAGTCAATGCTAGGTCAGATTCCTTATACATCTGGCAGAGTTTAGTTCATTCCCCATCCTTTCTCTGTATTCTTTCGCTCACCCACTCACACTTTTCCCCCCATGCATATTCTCATGTTGTACATATATACACATTTACTTAATAATCACTTCAAAAAAAATAATAAGTTTGTACTTTTAGTCTCAGGATGAGTTAAACCGTTTACGGAGAGAAACAAAAACTTGTTTTCTGACTCAAAGTCATGCAGAAGATGAGCGAAACATTGCATTGACTGATTTCAGAAGAATAGTGGCAGAGAAAGAGGAGCTAAGGGGGAAATTAAAGGTGAGAAATGCTTTCTGCAGTGTTTTAAACTTGTGATAACTTTGGGCTAGTTTCTTATCTCACAAGAGTGCCCACTCCCATGGATGGTGCAAGCAGGGCATTAGCTGATTCTAGTCATAAAAATCCAACTTTTCTGAGGCACATTTGGGAGCTTTAGTAATGACAGAAGTGCTGTAGCTGAAGTAACTTCTGTTATTGGGGGAATTAATTATTTTATATGCCGGTTCAGCACAGGTTCTCAGAGTGGCTATTAAATCTTAAAATAAAATTAAAACACAAATAAATGCAGAAGCATAACAAAATATTTCATCCCTATGAGAATATCCACACAGGAGGAGAAACTCTATTCACCTCTATTCCCCGGGCCCAAGTCTGCATTGGTGAAGGAATCACTAGAAACCTCCATGCCACGTCTTCTCTGAGAAGTGCTAGATTCCGAATTGACCCTACATGAAAAAGCAGTACCCTTACTAGGACTCTGGTTCCACCTTTTTCCGTAGTAGATCACTTGTGTGAGTTAAGAGCCAAAAGTAATGTGCAAACGTCATTGTGAGAGTTGTCACTGAAAGGAGGTATGAAGTTTGGTGAAAGGGATATAAATACTCACCGATGGATTCAGATGCCCTGCTTTTCATCTTTGTTCTTGCTAACTCTCCCATCCACATACTTGCAGCCAGGTTTGATGTCCTGAAGGAATACAGAATAGGTGTCCTTGTGCCTTCCATGCATCCTGAACCATCAGATGCTCAACTCTGGGAAATCCTCTACTGACAATATAGTTCATAACATCTAGGAGATTTTAATTTTATTAATGAGAATCTCCAAGTAAATCAATTTTTACTTACTATTTGAATTTATTGTTTTTTGTTTTGTTAGATCCAGCAGAAGGAGGATGCTTTAGAAAAATCAAAGCTGGAACAGGAAATATCAGAGTTAGAAAGTACTGTTCAAAGAGTAAGTGGTTTAGGGTACTTGCTGACATCAAGCCATGCATAGTGATGGGATGTCATCCATTTGTCTGTGCTGACTACTCAGATTGAGATTGGAACCATGACTTTTAGAGATCTATCCACTTTTTCATGATCATTTGAATCATGGGAATTGTGATAGGCACCATGTAAACTAGTGGTAATTCCTGTTCATATTCCTGGTGGTAGTTGCATTACTGTGGGCTTCAATGCAATCATCTTGTTCTCTAGTACTTAATTATTTAAATGGAATTTATAATGAAGTAAAGTGCTTAAGATTGCAACCCTAGTTTTGTATCCTTTATTTTATTTCTTTGAGTGAATTATACTGAGCTTTTTTGCTTAGCTTTTAAAAAACTTTCAACTTAATATTCCTCAAGTAAAATACTTAAGCAGATCCAGAAAATAATATTCATTTCTTGTTTGTGCTGTAGCTAGAAACGGAACACCTTGACCAGATAACTGCTATTTCATTATTGAAAGACAAAATAGTCTGCTTAGAAGATGAATTAAATGTTAAGTGTCATCAACTCTCCCAGTCGTCTGAAGATACTTCACAATTTAAGACAGAGTTAAACTCACTTCAGTAAGTTCAGCAGTGTATTTATTATCTTTTTAGTATTAAATACAAATTTGTAATTCATGCCATTTTGCATGAAATCTTTGCATCGATGACCAACCTCTAAAAGAGGTGGCAGGTCTATGTCCTTCTGACAGTCATATTGGATATTGTGCTTCATAATCCCAGATAACAGTCAGACAGTCTGGTTGCTCAGTAGTGACGGTAAACGCATTAAATATGTTCAGATAGTTTATCTTTAATTTTCATTTCTAGGGTTCAGCCCAGTTATTCTGGTAATACTACCAAGGCGGTGCACAAGTAACATAAAAAATAAAATCACAGTAAACAATATTAACATTTTTTTAAAAAAAAATTAGGATACTTCCCAAAGGGCAGTTGGTGGAAAGATGGCCCTGGGGGTGGGAAGTGTCCAGCTGGAGCAGGTGTCAGGTTATCCTCATCTACCTCCCTCCCTCTCCTGGAATCCTTCCCACAGAACTGTTGATGGTAGTTGGCATAGTGGGGGTGGCGGTGGCGGTCTGGCTAGGGCAGGCTCTGAGGTCTTCTTTGTCTGCCTCTCTCCCTCTCCTGGAATACTTCCCACAGAGCAGTTGAGGGTAGATGGCCCTGTGGGAGAACTATGGGGAGTCCACCTGTGGTAGGCCCTGCAGTTTTCTGTTTCAGTAGAAACAAGATTGTGTTCCTTAATGGTATAATATTCAATGTCAGTATGCATTTCTACCTGATGTATTGGCAATATCGTTTTCTACCAAAAAAATTAATAGGAGAACCCAGCACAAACAACACTAAATCTTAAAACACAAGTTTAGCTTTTGGAAGTCATCCAACAATAAGGAACTAACTTTAAAAGGTACAGATACTAATTACCCTTTTTGTGAGTTCAGTGTATTACTAGTTTAGCGACTATAAATACCCATTGAAGATAAAATGGAAAAAAATGATTTCTTTTGCTGCATAATCTTACACTTTTGCAGTCTTTTCCGGTTTTGTTCATCATATTTTGACTTAATTGCATTTAAAAAATCTGCATTTTGGGTTCTCCCCCTGCCCCCCCAAATGTATATTGATTCTGCAGATTACTAAATGAACAAATTCAGAAGTCCTTAAATGAGGTACAGCATCAATTGTCTCTTAAAGAAGATGAACTTCATTCAGCTCAAGAAGAAATTGCAATGCTAGAAGACAAAATAGGTGAGTGCCATTTCATTTCTTAGAAAAAATAATTTTATGACTTGGACATTTAATCATAGTTAGAAGAGACTTGTACAGCTATTTCAACTCCCTGCACAAAAAGTCAGAATCATCTGCCTTCACTTTTCCCAGTCTATACTAAAGGCCAACAGTTGGCAGCCCTAGGGTTGAGCTTGGTCCTCAATTGCCAGCCCTTCTTCCTCTCCAGTCTTGTTGAAATGCTCACAGGGATTAGAGGACAGGAAAGAGAAGGGCAGTGCACGTGAAATGGGATTCTTTCTCATGCATTTTTTATTTTTGATTCCCCTGTCCTTTTGAGTCATTTCCATTTGGGAAAAGGGATGAGAAAAGCAGAGAGGTGTGAGGAGCACATTCTGTTGCCCATGGGATCCTCTAGTCTACACTAATAAATAAAATAATCAATATAGTTCAGTGGGCTGTAGCTCTAGATGGTTCAAACAAGTGAGCCAAACTAAGGTAAGAACTTGTTCATTTATTTTCAGATAAATTCAATAATAAAAACTCTACACAAGATGAGACTATCAGTGTGCTCAGAAGTACTATTAATGTCTTGGATAAGGAAAAGGACAGCCTTCAGGAAAGTATAGATGAAAAAACGGAAAGAATTGCATATCTAGATGATAATTTAGCCAATAAGGTATGTACTTAAAGTATGAAATAGATTATCTGAACCATTTTATAATAGATCTATTCTTAATTCCTATTGCACCATGAGCAGACAGTTCTTGGGTTTGTAGCATAGAAAGAATGAGTAAACAGAATGGCAGAGGAAATTAAATGGCCTGGCTCCAAATCTGTAGAATCACTACCGCTCAAGCCTGGTTCCCTCCCAGAAATCTTACAAATGTCTTTCTCCTGCTGCAGTCGGTCCCATTCCACACCATTCTAGAGGGTCCCCTGACCCTCATGAGAAGATTTGGGGGGGCATGGGGATGCAGACAGGAGGAGGGACGTGGTAAGCCCTGTTGCATTAGCAGAGTTCAGCTCACATGTCTTTGCTTCCAGGCCAGTGTTTCTAAGTGCAGAATGGTGCATATTAATGAAAAACAACTAAACAAAACGGGATCATGAATTCAAGAAAATGAGTCAGTGTTAACAGCTTTAAAACCTCATTAAAAAGCAAATAGTATATTAAAGGCTAGAAAGACTAGACCAGTGATGGCGAACCTTTTTGAGCCCGAGTGCAACACAAAACCAACTTATTTATTTCTAAGTGCCAACACTGCAATTAAACCTGAATACGAGGTTTTAGTTTTAGAAAAACAACTCATACAGTTGTCCGAACTAATTAACATCTTTTGTCTTCAAAGAAAAACACAATAACGGAGCTTTCAATGATACAAACAGTTTTTTGTTGAAAAAAAATCAACTCAAAAAATTATTATAGTACTACATTGTACACATAGCCTGAAGGGAATTTATACAAACTTTTTAAATAATTAGGCACATGTATTTTTGGATAAGGGATTCTCAACTTGTAATATGATTATGTGCCAGACTGAAATTGTATGGGGCAAGCTTTACCCTGGGTCCTTTCCCTGCTTCTACAGGTGTCGGATTAGTAAAAGTAAAAGTCAACCTGTACTAGGATGAGCAAGATAAACAAGAAAACTAAACGTGCTTAACTCATTTTAACACTTTATGTCTTGCACTGCAAACACTGCATTAGGTAAAAGTTTGCATTGGGCATGCTTTTGCACAATTAATGTGATTTTTGCTATTGCATGCATGCTGATAATTTATCAAACCTTGGCTCGTACTCCATTAGTTTGAGAGCAACACATGCAGCACTCAGGTCAACTGTTAGGGCTTTACATCCAAGCCATGCTCTGTGCATCATTCTTCAAAATCTTTTAAATGTGATAACAATGTAGAAAAGAATTCTGTAACAGGAATTCTAGAATAAAATCATTCTGTTCCACACTGTGAGAAAGAACAAGATCATTAGTGTTTTGCAGAAGGGGACAGTCTTTTCGCAATCTGGTGACCAATGGCTCGAGTGCCCACAGAGAGGTCCCTGCGTGCCAGCTGTGGCACCCGTGCCATAGGTTCGCCATCACTGGACTAGACAGTGGATAGAACATAAAATTGAAAATATTGTTTGATATTTGTAGCCCAAGTTTCAGAGCAAGTTTTATTTATTTATTAATTATATTTATACCCCGCCTTTTTTCCTGCAAGGAACCCAAGGCGGCTTACATAATCCTCATCCTCCTCTCCATTTTATCCTCACAAGTTACAGCAGATTCACCCAAATAGATCTGTCTAAGACAGGTTGCCCATCTCTGATCTAAGTAATGAATATGAACAGGATTGAGATTTTAAAAATGGGCAAATAATAAAAACAGATGCCACCAAGACCTTCAGCTGCCACTTCTCCCCATCTTTTTTCCTCCCTCCTTTCTTGGCTTTCTGGATGCTGGCAAAGTGTGGGAGGAGGAAAACATTGGTATATGAGGCCTACATGCTTTCCTGCTGCTTTCTGAGAACAAGACTTCCTTTTCTATCTCTAAACGTTTCAAGCAGGAGAGGGTAGGGGAAAGGCAAAGCATATTGTCTTATTATTAATCTTTGTAAGCCACTCTGGGAGCCTTTTCTGGCTGAAGAGTGGGGTATAAATGCTATAAATAAATAAATACATGTGAGGAAGGGGAAAGGTTTGTGCATCAATCCCCCCCCACTGCCTCCCACCCCCACCATACTATCGAAACCACTTGTGGCCAGCATGATGGAGAAGTGTGAATTTAGGCTGACTATTTAGGCTGCAAGGTTAGATCAGATTATTCCCTGAGGAAGTGTGTACATGACGGGAGGGTGCATCAATGATACCCACACTATTGTAAACATAACATAGTTAAAACTAGTGGAGGAACTGACATCTGTGGCCAAAAGAAAACTGGAGTTAAAAAAAAACACAGTAAGACAAATATAATAGATGTTAAGAATCTAAAAGACCATTAATAACATGCTTCAGCTGTCCCTAAAATTTGGAATGTCCAGAATCCAACAGGACGCTCATGCCCCCGTGGATTCTCTTAACACTCCACCAATTCTGTTGCACAAGTGGGCTCCACCATTTCCAGAGTGGCGATTTAGCACTTCCAGGGCAACCTGAAATGAGCAGAAACGCATAAGGGAGCTCTGCCAACCTGCCTCCTTCCAGAAACAAGTGTTTCCGCTCATTTTGGGACTTCCCCTAGGAAGCGCTAAATTTCCCTTGCATAAGTGGTGGGTCCCACTAATGCAGTGGAATTGGTGGAACCCACCACTTGCAGAACGGAATTGGCAGAAAGAAAGAAGCGGCAGAGCTGTAAGCGGAAGGGAATCGGCAAGGAATCAGCGGAGGTATAAGTGCCCCATTGGATTTGCCCAGAGATTGCTGGTGAATGACTGGGTTCACACAACACAATAGCCCACACTCAAGAGTTGAGTATGGGTTGGACTGTGGGTTGTTGTTGAAACGTGGGTTGTTGTGTTGTCTGCACCCAGCTGCAATACCAAACCATGGTTTGTTAACCATGAACAAACCACAGTTTACAACCCAACAACAATCCATGGGTTCTCTTTATGGGTTGTTCACAGTTAACAAACCATGGCTTGTTATCGCGGCTGGGTTCAGACAACCCACTTTTCAACAACAGCCCATGGTTCAACAACAACCCATGCTCAACTCTTGAAGTGTGAGTTGTCGTGTTGTGTGAACCCAGTTAATGACTGGTTGAGTACTGTATTGTAGAGTACTGTATTATTGCTGTATGTTTGTTACAGGGTTCTTGAAACATCTACCTGGTCACTTGAGAGACTATACTTTGTGAGACCTGGTAGTGCTGCTCATGTCGTTCATAAATGTTGTTTTTAGACTTTGAATTACAGGAAGAGAAAATATCAGCAACATATGTAATCATGTCTCTTTCTATAGGAAAAAACTATTCTCAATTTGCGACAAACCCTTACTCAGTTGGAGTCATCCTTAGAGTAAGTAGTGGTACCAAAAATTATTACTTTGGCTGTTTTAAATTCTATGTTACAGAGGTCACGATATTTCCTCCCTCTGTAGTTGAGCCTTTACATGTACGCTACAATCACAGAAGAAGTTTTTTTTGTGAAGAAAGCTGAAATCTGACAGTTTAAAAAACACTGATTCAGGCAATTATGGTTATCTAACCGGGCAATTACTAATATACATTATGGCTGCAATCCGAAGTAAGAGTAAGTCCCACTGAAATTGGAGGGTCTTTAAAAATATGCAAGAGTGAACTATATATTTCTTATAAGTGGCAGGTAATTTTAAATTTAGGGCGCAATCCTATGCATGTTTAGACATTAAAAAGTCCTACAACTACCAGCATTGCTCGGCTAGCATGAGTGGCTGGAGAATGCTGAGAGTTGTAGAACTTTTTTCTGTCTACATGCATAGGATTGCACCCTAACAGGCTGTTTCATTCTTGACTCTAAAATATCAGACATCTTGTAGAAGGTGTACTGGTCTGCTTTTGAAAGGGCAGGATGGATAAAACAAAGTTAGTAAGGCTTCCAAGTGAAGTTGTTTGAAAACTAGAGGTGACTGTGGGTGGGGAGCATTGACACAGAGGAAAATGCACTCTGAAAGCATAGCAGCTATAATCAAAACCATGGGACAACTTAAATAAATGACTTGATGCTTAAATTGAGTATTGTATCTTAATATTTTGGTTACTTTACTTGGTTTGCACAAAGTTAATAACTTCCTACTCAATCAAATGTTTTTCAAAAAGTATGGGTTTCTTTCTGGGTTGTATACTGTTAAAATACTCACCCGTAAAACACAAAATGCTCGTAAACATACCTGAAGAAAAAAACATTAAAATAAAACAGAAGTTACACCAAGCTATAATTATCTTTATAAATAAGACCACTAGTTAGTTATCTAGCAACTTATTTCTCATGTTAGAGAAATGCATTGACTTAAGAAAATGATACAAAAAATGCTATCAAGAATAAAACATCTAGGCTGCAATCCTATTACAGTTACCTGGGAGGGAGTAAGCCCCATTGAATATATAAGATTGTGCTGTTCAACTGCTATCCGGTGTATGCTTTCTAATTTTACTACATTGCCTATTACCGGTAATTTCTTTTTAATATTGAATTTATTGAATAGTCACTGAATGTTTATATTTACATTCTGAGGGAAAATGCCACATTGTAAGAGCTGTTTTCCAAACACCTTTCTGGAGAAAGGATATTTATTGCCATATTCTTTATAGGAGCAGCTACTTAAAGTTTAGGAACAGCTATATTTAAAGAGCTGTCCTCATATGAACATGGATTCTGAAGTGCTCCCAGGAACTAGTTGTTTTTTTTACACACAATTAGGCAGATCCTAAGGGCTGCTTCAGATGTTTCTTCTCATTAACATTGCTCTTAAAACCCATATGTTAAGTTTTCTGTCAATTTTGATGTTAAAGCAATGTTCATTTCATGTCTTTTCTCTCCCGAGACATTTCTTGAGTCCTGTCTGGAAACTGTTGAAATCAAACATGAAGCAGACATTCAGTTTATAGGCTCACAAGTGGTGATTTGGTTCAAGACGTGGATCTTGATACTAATATTGTCTGGTATGGCCTACCAACTACTCTGTCAACACAATGGCCACATTAGCACGCAATGATAAGCTAGGAATCCTGCTTATTAAAGGCAGTGTTAAATGAGCAGTATGTTCAAAGCAGGTTTGCCCCCTTCCTACGAGCAGGTAAACAAACCAGGCAGAAATAACTTAGTGTGACACCTGAAGCCAGATTTATTTATTTATTTATTTATTTATTACATTTATATCCAGCCTTCTTTCCTCAATGGAGCCCCAGGCAGCTCTCCATTTTATCCTTACAACAACCCTGTGAGGTAGGTTAGACTGAGAGTTAGTGACCGGCCCAAAGTCAGCCAGCGAGCTTCATGGCCAATTGGGGACTTGAACCTGGATCTCTCAAGTCCAAGTCCAACACTCTAACCACTACACCACACTGGGCAAGTTCGCACATCATGCTAAGCAATTAAACCTGTGATTAAGTCACAATGCATTGGTTGTTCACGGAACAACGCACGATACGCCTGACAGATTATCAGGCTTGCTGTGGCTTGTTCGACTCCTCCTTCCCCCTCAGTCCTGCAGCCAGCTCAGGCACATATCCCAGAGGACTTTGCAGCAAAATCTGTCTTGTCTCCCCTCCCCACTCTGATTGTTTCCCCTTTTAGTTCCCCAGCTTTTTATTTTTCGGTGCCTCAAAATTGCCCAATTGGGGTCGTATTATTATTATTATTATTATTATTATTATTATTATTATTATTATTATTATTATTATTTCAGTCTTTCCCAAGTGCACACTTATGGCTGTTTGGTATGTGTAGTCTTGCCTCATCAATTTCCTTGTATGTTTCAGCTGTCAAAGGGATTGCAGAAGTAGAGTAGATAACATACAAGGAAATTGACAAAGTTGCATATAGGGTGATTTGTGCACAGTTGTGAAGGTCTGGGGGAGAAATAACAGTAAGAGAAAAAAGGGACCCGGTAGCGCAGGGGTTCTCAATTGGGGGAATTCCCCCCAGGGGGAATTTTAGGGTTTCGGGGCGGGAATTGGGACCACAAACTCAAACTGTTGGAATACTGATCTTTCTACAAATTACAATTTTACAGATTGTACATAATCTACAAGACATCACACCTTATTGTATTGCACAGATTAAGTCAGGCAGTCTTGGAAAGGGGGGGATGACATTCTGACCAGGTAAGACTACATATATCAGATAGCTGTAAGTGTGCACTTGCGAAAGACTGACTAAAAAAAAAATGATGACCCCAATTGCATATTTTTGAGGCACCGAAAAATAGAAATGCTGGGGACTGAGTGACAGTCCTTCCAAAGTGCCCTTTTGGCATCACTGGAAGGGCAGTCACTGGTGAGATTGTGAAAAGTGGGTGGCATGGGCTTTGCAGTTGATCACTGGCAACCCATGATAAAATTGGTCTCCTGGGTTTGGAGAACATGACAACCCACCGTGGGCACAGACAACCCAACAACAAGCCATGGGTTCTCGGCCTGGCTTTGCAAAAAAAAAAAAAAAAAAAAAGCCACTCCACAGAAAATGCTCCGGGTTCGGATGACATGACAACCCACCATGGCTGGCTACCCATGGTGGATTGTCGTGTCATGCGAACCCAGTCACTGGCTCTCTTGTGAGTTATGTTTATATTGTTCTCAAATGAGCCAGGATAATAAGCCAGCTTTAAACCAGCATTTGTTGTTGACTTAGAAAAAATCACAAACCAGGTTCAGATGTCACATTAAATTATCCCTGCCTGGAGTGTTTATCTGTTCGCAGGAAGGGAGGAGCGAAGTGGGAGTGAAAAAGCTGTGTTCACATTGTGGCTTAATGTTAGGATTCAGACATCATTATGTGTGAACATGGCTAATGACGGCATTCAGATGTAACGCTAAACCATGGTTTGTTTGAACTTGCTTGTTTATACATCCAAACCAGACCATACCTGCTAACCTTAGTTTGTTTGGAGCCAACAAACTAGGTTCATAAACCATTTTGAAGTGAATTTGTAAATCTCGGCTTGCATTGACTATGGTTTGTGATTACGTCCTAAATCGGTATCCCGGTTTAGTCCTGGTTTGTTGCATTGTTCTACCCTGTTGTCTGGCTACCAAGACACTAGAGAAGAGCAGCTCATAAACACCTACTCTTCCACTTGCTCACCAATAAAATTTTAGTACTGGAAAAAAAACTTGTGCCTTTATTGAAAGAGTGGCCACAGCAGGAAAGACTTTTGGGGAAAGGGTTAGAGCAGCCTTCCCAAACTTGGTGCCCTCCAGCTGTTGTTGGACTTCAGGTCCCATCAGCCTCAGCCTGTATGGCCAGTGTTGAGAGCTGTAGTCCTAAACATCTGGAAGGCACCAGGTTGGGGAAGGCTGGGTTAGAGGAAAGGTGTAAAAGGGGTAGGACTTTCCAGTCCTCATCCACCACAAGGGCTTTGGTATAGCAGCTGGGTATTCACAGAAGAGGTGGAGGAATGGCGAACCTACTTTAAGCAAAAAAACCCTGCAGTTTGATGTCTTTGAACCAGATCCTGGCTTGTTCAGCAAACAATGGTCAAAACAAACCATGACATTGGCTGAATGCTGCCAACATTGCCAATCATGACCCTGTGCAAGAAGTTCAAGCACATTGCACAAATGCTTGGTGATCAGATTGCTAATAAATGTAGGAAATCCATGTTCACTGAGAAGATGGAATTATACTTTAAAGCCTGTTGGTAATATTTAAAATATGATAGGTACCATTCAATGCAAAACTAAACACAAGTTGATTTATCTTAATTACTACAGTGTGGTCATTATATAGAATTATATACCATAATGCAAAAAGATAAATTCTGTTTAAGGTTTTCCAAATCCCCCATTTGCTAGCCAATTAAAGGATGCCTTAAGTGGTAAAGATCGTGAACTAGCCAGTTTCCGTCGCCAGCTTGATGCACTACACTCTGAGCTTGGAGAAACCAGCAGGGTGAAAGAAATGGCTCTGAAAGAAAACAGAAGATTGCAGGATGATCTAACCACAATAGCCAGAGAAAACCAGGTACAAGGATTTGATAATGATGCACATCATAATTTGCATAAATGAAGATATCCAAACCTTTTTTATTATTGTAGCCAAAACTGGATCAGCATTGCTTATTTAAGTAAAATTAAAGGACCTTTACATTTTGGAGCATGCATAGTTCCTGTATGTGGAAATTTGGGTGTTACTTTGGTCATATCCCTTGATTGCTTTGAGTTGCAAATGTATCATCCAATAAAAACAAAACAAACTGCTACTACCAAGTATTCATTCACACTCAAAGCTTGTCCTCCAAATGAAAATTTTCTGCTCTTAGGTTTCCTAAATTGTACTGACTGATATATGGAATTATCTTTTTTCAGATGTTTGATTTTTTAATTGTTGCAGGACCATTAGGAAATGCATCTTATTGCACAGAAACAGTCATAGTAACCAGATAAAGTATATCCTGTAAAATGAGAAGTCCACATGTGTATTATTCTAATAGCTATCTACAGTCATTGGGCAGGAAGAAGTCTTGGAGAAACCCTGTAAATTTAGATGAAAAGTTTGACTTTTAATAAAGCATCTCTCTACTTTTTGTAAGCCATCATTTCCTATGTGCTCCGTGATCAAATAACTTTTTTTCAATAGCATTAGAACTCAGAGCCAATTGTCTCTTCCATTATGTAGCAAAAGGTCCATAAATCTTTATTCCTACCAAACGTGGTTTTCACCACTATAGACATTCAGTTGTGAAAACATGTGAAATGTTTAAATAGTTATCAAGTAAATGTTCAAAGAGCAAAGTTAAAATGTAGCCACTATTGGCCTAGCTCCCTTTAAGGTAGTTGACTAGTGTCTTGGCTGTACTACACTGTAGGTGGGGGCTTACACGATTGAATGCTCAAATAATAATAATAATAATAATAATAATAATAACAATACAACATGAACACCTGTATATAGAAAACAAGAGTATAAGAGAGCAGGGGTAGCATTCTCCCTGACATCTAACTCTCTGCCGGGAGGTGTTTTTTATCCTGTGCGGAAGTATTTGTTCATGTGAGCACCCATGTGAAGTTGTATAGCCTACAGGTTTACCACTTAAAGTAAGAGCTAGGCCTGTTTTATTTGTATATAATATATCTAATGCAATGTGTAATCTAAACAGGCAGTCTCAACTGAATTGGAAATAGCCTTACATGAAAAAGAAGAAATGAAAATTAGAGTTCATAATTACATAACTGAAGTCTCCAGGTTTGAAAGTTTAATGGCCTCAAAGGTGAGGAAATGCAAGTTACCATGAATACTTTATTAATCAAATGTACCGTGTTTTAATTTCATAACGAGAGCTGTGTATATTCTGCACTAAATTAACCGAAATTCTGCAAACTGTAAACTATGGAAGTCAAGAAAAAATATGCTCATTTTGCTTAATCCTTTGGCTATTTGGGGGAGGGACAAATAATTATGCTGGGCACTGAAGCCATATATTCCTAAATCATTTGACATCCAGATGAACCCCTCTGGTTTCTGAAATTTCAGCAGTCATTGCCCACATATTTTATAAGTCAGTCTTCACAGCCTGAGGGTTGATGAAAATTTGCTTTAAAATAAAAATAAAAATGAAACTAAGATAGGGCATGACCTAGCATACTCTTACTGTACAAGTGGAATGCTGCAGAGGTGCGGAGGGCTGCCAGGGAGGAGGTTAAGTTATAGGAAGACAGTTTCAGCCCTGGGTAGAGCTCCTGCATTTAGAAACAACATCCCGGGGCTTCCTAGACAGACAGAGCAGGGGCATTTAAGTACTGCAACCACATTCATTAAGCACTGATCCAGCCAAGGCTGTCCTGTTTCCTTCCAGGAATGAGATGCATCCTTATGGGTACAGGATGAGAACATGGGATGCAGCCTTCTGAGTTCAGGTCCCATATAAGTGTTGGTTCATGCCCCTTCTCAGGATGCTAAATTCTATAGCCAATCTCAAATTCTGCATATATTTCACTGTTTGATGATGCAAAGTCTTTCATGTAACATGCAGATTATAAATGGATTTAATTTGCTTGTGAAACGTATTTACAATAATTTTAAATCATAATCTTATTCGAAATATCTCAAGTGTATTGTTTTTTCCTGTATGCAGTTTGTTGCTTGTTGTAAAGATAAAAGATGCAACCCAGAGATCTGTGTGCACCATCTAGAGTTATGCAGAAAAAAATCAGCAGCTCACATTCCAATCCTCCATGCTGCTTTTATTTGTGTATTTATTTATTTTATTAAACGTATATACCTGGCAGACGCCCTTGAAGTGATTTACAATAATAAAAAAAATCTCAAAACAAAATAACAATGAAAATATTAAATGCCTGCTGGAAGAAGACGGTCTTAACCTGGCATCTAAATGTGTACAGTGAAGACGCCAGGCAGATGTCCTTGTGTAGTGCATTCCTTAGACGGGGCGGGAACACCACAGAGAAGACTTTTTACCTGGTAGCCACCTGTCTCATCATTTGGGTGGCAGCACCCAGAGAAGAGCCTCTGAAGATGATCATAGCAATTGGGCAGCTAAGCTGTTTAGGGCTTTAAAGATCTGCACCAACACTTTGAATTGGACCTGGACATTGACTGGCAACTAGTGCAGTTGACGTAGACTGGAGTAATATCTTTGAAATGGCCAGTCCCAGTAAGTGGCCTTGCTCTATTCTGCACTATTCTACACTAACTGAAGTTTCCAGACCATCTTCAGAGGCAGCCCCATGTATAACACATTGCAGTAATCCAGACGGCAGGTTACCTGTGTGTGGATAACTGTAGCCAGACCAGACTATATCAGCCAGGGCTGTAGCTGATAAAAGCTGATAAAAGGCACTTTATGATACTGAGGCCACTTTGACCTCAAGTGATACAGCTGGATCTATGAGCAAATTTGGGGGTGCTCATTAACTTATATTTAATCAAATTTATATTTAATTAGATTAAGAAGCAGCTTGGGGTTCAGTTACAAGTGCACATCTGGTGCCATATATACTATTTTTTGTGTTCCTTTTTGAAACAACCGTCACATCAAATCTCCAGACTGCTTTTTAAACTTAAAATCTATCATTCCAGTGAAGTATATGAATAGTATACATGTACACAGCCAAAGAGCTTCATTTTACCCCACTTAGTGCTTAAAATTGGTACAGCAGACTGAACATAATGAACACCCTCATTGTGTGTAGTAATCAGAATTTTTATCAACTGATTAAAGCAACATCAGCTTTAGATCTTTTGAGATCTCAACTCAAGGGCTCAGCCTGACTATAAGAAGGATGGAATTGTCTATTTTGTTGAAGAGAAGGGAAGAGATAAATGTGTATGGTGTGGAAAATATTTCCTCCTGTCGTGTGTAATGAAGCAGTTCGCTGATTTGAGTTGCAAGCATAAAATGGGTCAAATGATTGACGGATAGAAGGCATTTGTTGTAGTGATTCATTGCTCAGTGGATGGATATTTCTGTTTGAACTAGGAAAGAGAGAACAAGGAGTTGTTGGAGAAGTTCCAGATGCTCCATAGCCAAGCTGAGGACTGGGAAGTAAAGGCCCATCAAGCTGAGGGGCAAAGCAGTTCTGTACGACTGGAACTCCTTTCTATTGATACTGAGCGAAGACATCTTAGAGAGAGAGTGGAACTGTTGGAAAAAGAAATTCAGGAGGTAATTATCAGTGGTAGCTGAGTTTTGCTGCCTGGTCCACTTTACTAATGTGCTTTCTTAATCAAATGCCTTGACATTAATTGGAGATTTCTGCAAGGAGCAAGTGGTGTTAATTAATCATCAGTATGTGCCCAAGGGAAAACTAATTTCAGACCTATTTCTGTTCTTGCCCAATACCTGTTAAGTCTTGCAAATGGTTTTGGAAGAGAAAAATATTTCACATTGTTGGGGGTTGTTTTCTTGTTTGCTTTTAAATAGGTGAGCAAGGGAACTTGAACTTGTTAGTATATAGTGAGAAGGACCATCACATGTATGCATATAGTAATAGAGTTGCTTTTGTCTTTCATTTAGCATATCATTGCACACCAAGCTTATGAATCACAGATCTCTTCAATGGCAAAAAATATGGCCAGACTGGAGGAAAGTCTCAGACGAGAAAAAGAAGAAAAGTCTTCAATCACTGTTGATGTGGCTTCTGTTAGAGAGTTGTGTGTTAAACTGGAGTCTGGCAAAGACCTTATCTCACGTCAATTAACATCCAAATCTCTAGATTTTGAGAGGGTAAGAAAGGAAGAACTTAGCTCTTAGTAAATAAAATCTACATTTAAGAGACCTGGTGAAACTTTTGACACCAAAATATAAACCCAACAGCTTGGATCCTAAGGTAAGTTCTTAAGGAAGATCACTTAAGGAAGTTCATGGATGGAAAGCATCCTGTACCCTCCTTCCCTCTAAAGCCACCTGTGATCCCTGCAAAGCCACCCTGGAAGGGCAGCTCCGTAACAATGTAGCATAGGGTGCAAGGAGCTGCTGAGCAGAGTAGTTGATGGGAAACTTGGTTGGTGAATTTCTTTAAGGACCCGAGCCCAATTTGGGGCAGTTCCCCTCCTTCTACAACAGCCCTTCACACTACATCCCACATCAGGAGCGCACTCCTATCCTCCAGAGAGGCATTTCAGGGAGCTGCAAGGGGAACAAGGAGACGGGAGAGTCTCTCTCTGTGAATGTCCTCAAGTTCTTAAGGTTCAAGCCAAGGTTTTCAAAGTGAAAGATGGGCCACAATGAGACATGAGAAATTCTCAACGTCCATCTAACCCCAATCGTATGATGATTTTCATCCTTCCATGACCCTTGCAAGCTAGTCTACTAATGTTCCTGTGCTACAGTTACAGAACTCGGTCTGAGTGGTTTGCCCACATTTTAATAGCTATTTGAACCCAAGCAAAGTACAGCATTCTATCCCTGGACTACTTTATATTCTTGTAATTTCTTACAAGTAAATCTTGATAGCTTATCTTGATAGCTTGGTGTAGATATAATCCTTATTCATGCTTAGTACTACCTATGGTTTATGGTTAACCCTTGTTAAGATCCCAAATATATATAGGAAATTATGGTTTATCTTGCTGAGCTACCGGTAAGTCCTGGCCCTACAGTGCATGTATAAAGGATACAGCAGTAAGACCTGCTTGTTGTTTTACAAGCAGTAGGGACTGGAGGTGTGGAGAAACAGGTTTAACCATGGTTTAGTTGGTACAGACATAACACTTAATTATGGTAAATGCAAACAATGATTTGCAAACCATAGTGGCCCATGCTACTTTGCACCTGATCCTTAACTATTGTTAAAATATTCAAACTTTAATACTTAAACATGCTGAAGGAAAATAGACAAGATGAAGCAATATATCTATACAGAGTTTGTGTATATGAAAGGGTGTCTATAAATAAGACCTTTAATATTTAACATTTCCTGTGAAGTGCTAATTGGAACAAATTATTTTTATGCTCCTAGGTTATGTCAGAGTTGGAAGATGCAAAAGCAGAGGCAGAACTGTTAAAAAAGCAACTGTCCAGTGAACGACTTACAATACAAAACCTGGAAACACTCTTGGCTACCAGCAGAGACAAAGATTTTCAGAATCATTTGATAACCCATGAGAAAGATTCAGAAATACAGCTACTCAAAGACAAGTTAACACTCTCAGAGAGCAAACTGTACGTTTTAAAGCACAAAACTACAATTCTTATAACATTTTGTTTCAGCTGTTATTTGTAACTTAATGCAGACCGACATAACATTGACTTGGAAGTAAGGGTGGTTTTCACATGTTCCTTTAATGGTTATGGTGTGTTTTCTCCCCTTGCACAGTGGTCTCTGCCACATAGTTCAGATAGTGTGGTAATGGAATATTTAAAGCTGCCTGCCAGCAGCAGCACTAAGCTAAACTTGCTCCAGGTGATTGGGGTGCTCACTACAGTGTCATGTAACCATTTATTTCTGATTCACATGGGAGCGTCTCCATGCAGCTGGAAGCTCAAAGATGGGAATGTGAAAGGAATTCAGTCAGCAGCATAAGCACATGTGTGAACTGATCTTATATCCTAGTTTCAGATTAATTTACTTCCAAATATGCATGCTTGGACTGAACTGAACTCTGAAGTATTTTCCCCAGCACCGTTTTGCAATTAAGAAGCACTATCCTCATTTTGCACAGCTGTGTGTATTTGCATTTGTGTGCGCAAATTTGCATGTATGCATATTTGTGCATTTCTTGATTCTTGTTTATCTGTTTGCCTTGCTTTTGGCTATTTTTAAATTTCCTGTAAGATGCCATCTGTAAATGTGCAATTGTTAAGACCTTTCTTTGTTCACCAATATTTTTAGAACAAGTCTTAATAGAGAAGTTTCTATACTCCGAAATAAACTTGCACAGCTGCAGGCTGATTATGATATTGTAAAAAGACAGCTGACAACAGAACGATTTGAACGGTAAGTATATTTGCTTTATAGAAGTGCCATTATCTGGATTTCTATGTCTAAGAAAGAAACTACAAAAGCACTTTGTATACAGTTCTATAGAAAATATTACAACTGATTACAAATCTGATTCAAGATAACTCTCCCCACGTGCCTTTTTTCCCAGCACAATCAGGCTCCCAGTAGCCTGCCAAACAGCTAGAGAACAGGGCAGTGGGTAGAATCATCCCCACACACCTTTTTGCCCCAGGGCGATCAGGCTCCTGATAGCCCATCAATCAGCTGTTTTGGCAGGCTACTGGAAGTCCGATCGTGTTGGGTATACAAGGGTTCAGTTTATCATGTATGAAGGCATAGTGGCCAACTTGCTTTCAGTTTGGGAAAATGTGTGCAGATACTCCCAAATTTCAGTTCTAATTTTCTATTTGATAGGGAACGTGCAATTCAAGAGATGCGTCGGCATGGCCTCTCTACATCTTCTTTACGTGCCTCATCCCCACTTAGCTCAACATTGAGATCTTCACTTTCTCCAGAGAGAGCACTTACAATAACAACAGAACGAACAGACAAGTATGTAATTAAATAGATTAGGTGTTTACTTTTTTGACATTTTACAAATTTGTGTAGTTCCAAAATTGAAATGTCAGAATGGGTCTGTGCTTAGCATTTTTCCAGGAGTTTGAGTTTCAATACTTTTAGAGGTTTTCTTTGAGTCCTCTCTTTACCATTCTGACTTGGGGGAGCAGGGAGGTATTGATACTGAGCCCTCTGGCTACAGTGCCTGGGAGTACTCTACCTATTCTTTGGATGCAGAGAGTTGTGCTGGCCTTCATGCAGCTAATATAACTAAAATTATGCCAGTGTATATTATGAAGAATAGTGTTTATTATGGTGTGGTCTATAGAATCTGAAGAAAATAATCCTACATTATCATGTCTTAAATGGACATGCTGTCAATGTAATTATTTTAATTTTTTTCCTTCTCAGAAATGTGGGCTTCAAGGATTAATCAATTACTTTAAAAGCAGAAAAATAATGGAAGGTTTAACATGTTTGGACTCGTTGTCAACGTTGACATGAATTCTCTCTCTAAAATGTGGTTAAATCATTAACATCACAGAAAACTGAAACAACAGAGCCTTGTAGTAGTGTTTAATGTGTGATCAACCCTTTCTACATTCTGCTATCATATTTAAGCTGGGATATTTCCTCTTAGCTATACTGATGGGCTTTGTCTTTAGGTTAAGACCAAAATCTCGATTGGAGTAAGTGGTGCGGATTGTTAACCTCATTTTGATTTTTATGCTTATTCACATTTGCTTAAATCAAATATGGATTTGCAACCTGCTGTTGTTTAGTCAAAACAGGTAAAGGTGGGGATGAAGTGTCTGGTTATTTTGATGTCTTTGGATAGTATCCTATATTTCCCAACTGCTAGTGCAACCGGGTGCTAGCACAACAAGGAATTGTGGATTCAGAAACGAACAGAAACACTAGTTTCCAGAATGGGGCAGATTAGTGGAGCTCATAGAAGGGAGTTCCAATCACCTGCTGCATTCCAGAAATGAGTACTGGCATTTGTTTCCAGGGTTATTTTGGGAACTGCTTCTGTTGCACAAGTTGCACAAGAGAACTAGTGGAGGCACAGCAGCAGTATAGGATACTGCCCTTTGATTATACTCTACTAATTTGATATAACCTGTATGTAATAAATGATTGTTCAGCTTAACTTGACTTTGCTCTGTAACCTTAACAAAAATGTCAAATCAGTGACCAAAATATTTTATTAATTTATCTTTAAAATGAATACTTATGATCTTCAGAACTGAGCCTAAGAAAAATTAATGTGTTCTAAATGATCATGTTAGTATTAAATAACACAATATATATGTCTTTCTTAAAGAGACTTGGCAACATAATTTAATTTTTTTTAAAGTTCAGAAATCAAGTTTGAAGAGATGACACAGATGAGCTCCAGCTTTTAAAGGAGTAAAACAAGGAAGGTTAGATAGAAAAGCTATTAGGTAAGTGAAGTGAGGAAGAATCTTATTTCAAGAAGACTGATAATCTTGAAGTTCTTGTCGTAATGATGTCATAATATAATAGCAGGTTCTAGGATATGTTCCACAATAGAGTCAACTCTACTAATGCCATCTTGGCTTGGGCATCAACCAGCAACCTTTTCTGGAGATGGAAATGTATTGAATACTAAGTTGCCTCTCTGCACAAGTTGCCCATTTTTTGTTTGTGTGTGTTTTTAAAGGAGATGGATATAATTTTGGAAGAACATCTATGGATTGAAGGGTCAAGGATCTCCATGTGCATAGAAGATCCATCTATGTATCAGAATGTGCATGGAATTCTAGGTTAAGGTGTATATTTGGAACAATTCTCTTTCTACTATACTAATTTTTCTAGTACCCGGTATATTAATGTTTAATATCCTTCTGCTGTAACATATGTTCTTGGTGGTATAATAGAGTATGACAATGTGTAATGACTATTGTGCATTATGACTAGATGAGGAAACTTCAGTTTTCAAAGCATAATTGCAGACTGACTTGCACTTCTGAAGAAGAGTTTTATTTTCCAGTTTCCATTATAGACATCGGTAAGAAGAACAGAAATGATATGCAATAGAGAAGGAGGACCCAAATCCTAAATTTGGCTATGCCTAGGCTACTGCTAATAATACTGTTAAAACATGTTTGAATAAATAAAAATGTATAAACTAGAATAATGGTCTCAGTAGAAGAATCCAACTTAATTTAAATATAAGGATTACCATATATTATTGTTTTTAAGGTATTGACAGATCATTGGCATGGTATCTTTTTATACCTTCTGCATTATTCAGACTGAAAGCGGCAACAGAGAAACAGAAAAGAGAAAATAAATTGTGAACATTTTTAAAATAATGCCTTTATCGCTGCTTCATGTGTTACAGCAGAACCACAAGTTGCTCTTTTGGGTATTCAAAGGGAATTTGCAAATCAGCATGAGCATTTAGTGCGGGCTCCTTTGATTTCAGTGGTATAGGTCAGGATTATGATAAACTTGTCAAGTTTATTATTAACACTCTTTTACATAATTGCTGAATAAAAGAACAAATCTCTTGAAAAGAAATGGCAGTTTTAAAGAAAATTAATAAATCATGAAATTTTCCTGAATGGGTGCTTCTAGATGAGGCTTTTATTGCACCATCACCCTGCCTCATCACAGAATTTTATAAGGGGGTCCATACAATATCCATGCAAAACCCTCTCATGTTTTCCCACCACTACTAATGTCTTCTTTCTTGTCATGGAAAATTTGTTAAAAGAAAAAAAAAAGAATAGCTATACAATATCTTCTGATTGGGAGCCCTACATCTAGAAGTACCAGATGTTGGGCGAAATTCAAATATAATGGAAACCATGGCTTCCAGCTATGTGCACAAGCTTCAGTGAGCCTCAGGCTCAGCAATCCTCTCCTTTTTTTAATGGCTGAAAGGAGGAAATTGGAAAAATCCGTTTTAAACAAATCACAGTTAACCATTTCATCCAAACTTGTGTAACTGTAAAATCAAACTATGGTTTGTTTATTAACTAGAGTTTAAATAAACCTCAAATCTCATGGCCATAAAAGAAGAGTTGAGATGGGGGGGGGCATAAAAGCCCAAACCTCAACCAACTAGTGCACATAGCAGGAAACCATGGTTTCCTGTTACATCTCAACTGGGCCGTTGTGAATTTTACTACTGAAAAACAGTTTTTATTCCATATGCTACTTTGTGACTGTGAAACTCCACAGTCCCGAAAAAGCCCCAAGATATCTTCCATTAGTCACCTTAGTTTTGAAGATACCACTTCCTCTTATGGCTTCATTATCATGTTTGTTTTGTATGTTTTTGTAAGCAATGCAAATAAAGATATTTAAACTGTGTCTTTTTGGGGGGCTTAAAATAGTACAGCATTATTCATAAATTATAAAAAGTGTAGAGGTCAAGATGGTCCCTGAATGAATCAACCATATTGTTTAATCTTTTTAAAATTAAACATGTATGAAACTTGCGGTAAGTTAAAGACCGTCTGCAAGTAGAAAGAAGTTGTAGTTACACTTGGAAAGCTTTTTCACTCTATGTGTGCCAATCCACCCAAGAGCATATATGTATAGAAGCAGCCTTCAGTGTGCACATATCTACCTGGATCTGAAACTGCACATGTAAATAAATGTGCTATGGGTATGGTTTCTGTCAATGTGAAGCCCAATTCACTGCACTGCCCTCCCCCCACCCCTAAACAGGGGTTCTGTTGAAGTGGTTCCCTGTGGATAGGAAGTTTACACTGAACTTTTAATTAATGAGAGGAACTGTTTTAGCCTTAGAACTCTGCCTGGACTTTAGGTGACAGTAGAGATTTTCATATTTGTTGCTGACTACATCAGGTTTCTTTCCCAGATATCAGTTCTACTTCTTCTCTTGCGTTCCCGTTGTGTGCTCCTAAGGCCAGCCATTTGACTGTTAATATACAATACCAGGTTCTGTGAACCTGCAGAAATGTTACACCTATGTTATGAAAGCTAGCAGTAAATCTGTTACCTTATCTTGCTTCTGCCCTAAGTGCTAACAAGCTGCAGAAAAAGCTAAGGATTCCACACAATGCTCATCCTTCATGAGAATGCCTCACTACTACTGCTTGGGAAATGGATAGTTGCACAGTTTAAGTTACTTGTTAAAACATCAGAACATTATTGACACTGCGGTTGGTAAGAAAATTAGGTGTGAGGTGGGGGCCTTAGATTTTACATTAGAAATGTCTTTACAATTGACTGGGCTAGTGTGACTGTACATGCCTGTTCTATATTGTTTTTTGTGTCAGTGTTACACCCCAAGCCAGTGAACAGCCAGGTGCCCCCCAAACAGTCACAGAGGCAAAGCCTTCCAAATAATCTGGTATTCAGAAGTATTTTTCCTCTGAAGTTCTATTTATGGTAACTATCATGGCTGATAGTCATTGATTGATACATTCTTCATTAATTTGCCTGCTCCTTTTGATAATCATAATATACTTACATTGACTCTTATCTGCCATTTTGTTACACACCCAGTTTGGAAAGACAGTTTTGGAGCTCTTTAGTCTACTTCAAAATTCTTGCAATCCAAACTTCTGGTAGTTGTGTAGAACATGGGAGCAGAGACCTGCATTAGAGATTGAAGCAGACAGCACCTCTATTGGTGGAACCAGGGGCATCGTGGAGCCTGGCGGATTTTGGCAGGTATAGGGACAGCCCAGTGGTGTTCATGGGTCTGGTGGCGGTGCCCAGTGCAACCACATTTGTTTACCTAAAGCATATATGGGTGAGGACTAGCTTTTCTGTCAATTGCCTCCAAAGGAGTGTCCCTTTATTAAACCAAGCAGTTTGATAATTGTAGCTGTGAATTGCCACACGCAAAAATAGATTTCATAGAGTTGGAAGGAGCCTACAAGGCTGTCGAGTCCAACCCCCTGCTCAATGCAGAAAACTAGAGGAGGGGTCTCCCAAGTAATAACCAGGCCTGACCCTGCTTAGCTTTCCACGCTCAGACAAGCTGAGCCAGCGTTGAAGATATAGAAGTGATACAGCCCGGGCATAGGTGATACAGTCTGGATGACAGCCGTAGTCTTTTCAGCAACATCCACCTTATATCTGCATGACAGGATTATATACTCACCCACCCCTCATTTTGGTATCTTTCTGTGGCATTCACATATATAGTGAATCTATGTGTTACAAAATTATAGTCTGATAGGAGATAACTTCCCCCCCCCCCCCAGATTTCTATTTACAATGCAAGGTTCCCATCCACCCCACCCACACCAATGGTGCGCAGGTTGGGTTGTTCTTAGTACAAATAGCTTGTTTCTGGCAAGTAATAATTCATGGCATGGATTGCAATTCCACAATAAGTACTTTCATCTTGAATTCATTTTCTACTGACTATCAAAGAGACAGACAAATTTGAGTTTTGTTCCATTCCATATCTCCCCCACCCTTGCACTACAGAGCTGCATTGCTTTGTCTGACTTCTAAAGCCATTACGAGGCTTGGTCATGGTCGCCATATTTTAATAAGCTGCAAATTTTGGAGGTAGTCATGGTTGAAAGAACACATAGTTCTTCGTAGACTCTTATCTCCCATCACTAGCACCACTCCAAATATGAATCACTCGACAACAATCGTAAGTTTATTACATATATGGATTGATTGCACCAAGATGTCTGGTCTAGTCTATATGAAAGATAATTTCCGAAGTTGAAAAATTTGGGGATGAGTGTCAAGTTGAACAGACTAGTTTGTGATACTGTGGTTGGTACTGAACGATCCATATCGAATTGCAGTTTGGTGGCTAGTTTGCAGGTCGGCTAAGGGTTGAATTCCATGTTAGTGCTACTTCGAGTAGACCTACTGAGATGAATGGGACTTAAGTCACGCTATAGGGTCCTCAAGGCAATATCATTTGGTGGTGGGAGAACCAGATCCGTAGCAATGTAAAGATGTTATTTATTTCAGAAACCCCTACCTACCTCCTTTGAACTCCTTAGAGGCATTATTAGTTTCCTGCATTGAGCAGGGGGTTGGACTCGATAGCTGTGTATTAAACTCTATTATGGTTCCACGATAGCCCTCCTCTTACACAAGCCAGTCTTGCTACGCTAAAGTAGCCCTCTTTCCCCGTAGAATCTGCTAGGCAAGACTTAAGGGAGCGATTGGGGAGGATCCTGGATTTTTATTTTCAAACCTGGCAGGCTACGATCAAATTGTGCCTCGACCCAAACCGAGGCTGTTCCCTCCCTTGTCAACTTGAGGTGGTTGGGTTGCAGAGAGAGAGTGAGCGAGCATGTGATCTCCTGAATTGAATTCGCTCGCTCTTCGCTTTGCCATGGTGTGGCAGCCGCGCGGAGAGCAATGGAGGCTGCTTGAGAGACGGGGTTGGGCGGCTGCTGCTGCTGCTTTCTGAATCCATCGCAAAAGGAAAAGCCCAACCAAATTTCCCGTCGCCAAATCAAGGATCGGAGCAAGGTAGGACCGTCGAGTTCTGAGATTTTCTTTTGTCTTATTGATGTTAAAATAAAATTTTAAAAAAGCATCGATTAAGAGTAGAAGTTTGGGTTGCAATCCCTTGTGTTCTGACCTTGTCAGTTTCAGGCATTAGCACCTTCGTGCCATTTAACCCCCTGGAATACATTTCTTGCCTTTCACGAGGGCTCTGTTCCCGTCTATTGTTAGCCTGAAGGCTGGTGCTTCCTTAGGTGCTGTGTTTGCATGAAAGGCTGCCTGTGCTTACTGCCAGTCAACCTAGGGGATGTGTCAGTTTTCTGAAAAGATGGTATTTCTTGAGCATCAGTGAAAGGCAGCTGTTGTGATGGGGGGGGGGGGGGGAGAGACTATAGTCATATTGGCAGTTCTCCTAAAAGGATTAAATAAAACCAGCACTATAGCTGTTGGCAACCTTGGCAGTATTTTCATGCCATATATATTTCCAGTGTGTGTGCGCTGATACATGATTTTTCTTTTTTTATTCAGTTCATTAGCATTCTCTTTGAAGCTTGCATTCGTTTTCCTAGAGGCAGAGAGAAAGGGATGACTTTTGTTGCTTCCTGTAGCCCCCTCCCCACCCCCCACCCCATCTCCAGAAGAACTGCATTGCTTTGTCTAACCTTTTCTAAAGCCATTTATCATAGAACTCGGTCACCATATTTTAATGAGCTCTGAAATCTGCTAGTTGTCATGGTGGAAAGATAGATGGTACAGTTTTCTGTGCACTTTCCCTCTGCCACCCCCACCAGCACCCCCGAACTAAATCAAGTGTACTAAAGGTTGCACTGCCAACCAGTTTCCATCTAGGCTTGTCATTCATGGTGTGTGTGTGTATAATGGCTCAAGTGCTACAGTTTCAAAAAGCAGGTTATAAGAGGAATATAACTAAGAAAAGCATGAATTCATGGGGAAATTTTGCAAACATTCTTTGGGATTTAGAAAATATCCCGTTTTATTTGATCATCTGTTCAATGGGTTAAAGGAAAACTAGAAACCACAACCGTACATGTTAAAATTTTAATATGGTTAACAATAGTGCTGCTGAAACTGAGCTGCCAGGGGAGGGGAAGAGGTTAGTAGAGAGAAGGGAAAGTGCCCATTACAGCTACAACGAGTCCTTTAAAGCCAATTTTTAACTGGGGTTTCCCAAACCCTCTTCCCAAAAGAGGTACTAGTGTGATATCAGTAAGGGTGTATTTTAGGGGTTCAGTACTAGAACCTCTAAATCAGTGTTCTTTATTTCATTGCTGGGGGGGGGATTAAAAGCCATCATAGAGCAATTTTAGAAACAACTACGGTAAAATATTCACAACTTTGTGACATATTTATTTATTTATTTAAAGTTATTTATTTCCGCCCCCTTTGAGGATGCAGATTATTCAGGCATACAAGTAAGATAAATAATACATTATAAACAACATGCATGCATACACACACACACACACACACACACCAACTAGAACAAGTTATCGGGATTTCCCACAGGCCAGCTGAAGTAGGCTCTGAGGTGGTCTTTGCCTGCCTGCTTCTTTCTCCTCCCACCTCAAGAGTCTGCTCCAGCTGGACTGTCCCCTCTCCCCCACAGGGCCATTTATCAGAAACTGCCCTGTGGGAAGGACTCCAGAAGAGAGAGGAACGGAAGGCAGTTGGTCCTAATGAAAAATAGTACCTCAGTGTGATAATAAATAATATTTATTTTACTGTTGTCAATATCAGAAAATGGAGATACTTTGCCAGATATTAAGTAGTTATTGGGGCGGGGTGGGGGGCTAATCAGACCACAGAACATCATTAAGGCATTAAGCAGTATTATGTGTGTTATGTGAATCCATTTCTCCTAACATTCTGCCTGAGTAGATTTAATCCAGGTCCAGTGGCAAAGAGGGCAAGAATCTGCAGATATGGAATACAGCCAAAACATTCTAGAGCACCTGAAAAATGCTTCATCTACATTAATTGCCAACCGCAGAATACTAGAATAACATTGTGGTGGTTCCAGAAAAACATGTCGGATGGGATCCAAATAACATCTAGGTGCACCTAATGGGATTTTTAAAAAACCTATTTTCCCTTTGAACAACACCTCAGTATGCCACGTAAACTGCTATTGGAATGCCCATAAAGCTGCCAGTTGAAGCTGGTGCCCAATGGCACTGGCAGGGCAGAAGTCAGGTTCATCAGAGACAGAGCCATCTTCTGAATTTCCAGCAGCCCATACTACAGAAAGGGGAAACTGAGGCACACATGTTTGGAATCCAGCAGCAAGTTCTGAGGGTATCCACAATCCACTCCTCTGCATGTCCACCACAAAGCATCCTCCAAACTACCCCTCTACTCAGAAGTAACAGTGAGAAGCAGCACAATACAAAGATCCAGCTTATGCATGTCTACTCAGAAGTAGGAAGGAATGGATTACTTAGGAGTAAGCATGCAATAGCATACCTGCAAAGCTGAGAGGGTGGGATAATAAGAATAAAGTTTTTTGAGGTAGATTTAACAGAGAAATTTTCCAATATACAAGAGAGAGATTTTTTTTAAGGCAAAACAAAACCCAGAAGTAGTTTATAAAACTTTAAAGTAACCCAAAAAATCAAAAATATTCAGAACCATACCTTCCTCTGGCATCTAGTTGATTCGATGAGCTGACCTCACACAGCCCATTCACACAGACACACACCATTCATACACCCAACCAAATACACACACACACACACACACACACAGAAGACACACAGAAGACACATAAAGACACAGCCACCCACCCACACAGCAGACACAAACACCTAGCCACCCCCCACAGAAAACACAGACACACCACCACAGAAGACTGCCCTGAACGCTGCCCTACCCCCTGCCTTCTCCCGACCTCTTTAATCTTCTCCTCTCTCTGCTGCCGCTCTCTGGGCAGGCATTGATGGTGAGGGGTGAGTCTTCTGGATTGGCTGGGGGTGCCTCAGCAGCTGTGCTCCCCATAAATTAAATTTGGAGTCCTGCACAGGTGCAAGAGGCCCAAAATATAATGACATATGGGAGGCAAGGCGTGTGTTCCTTACGCCCCCCCCCCCGTTGCTTTCTAGCTTGCTCTGCTACTCTGAGCAAGCACAGCTACCATGCATGCTCAGTATTCCCTGAGCCAGCAATGGAGCATGCAGTGGGGAAGCAGAAGTGGAGGAAGAAAGTGTAGTACACTGCCACCATGCTTTTAAATTTTCTAATTTATTAATTGGATTAAGGCTTCAGGAGGCAGGTCGCTGCCCTCCTCACCCCTAATTTCAGGTTACTTCTCCAAGGCTGCTGCAATCCTATACACCAAGGGTGGGCAGCATGTGGTCCTCCAGTTGTTGACAGACTGCAACTCCCATGCTCTAGCTATAATAGCAAATGTTGAAGGATGATGGGAGTTGCAGTCCAACAACATCTGGAGGACCAAACATTGCCCACCCAGCCTGCTATACACACTTATCTGTAAATCCCATGGGGCTTACTTCTGAAAGTTAGCTTGTTGAATTTCTGCCCAAAATACTTCCCTTGGAAAGATTTGATTGATGGGTTTGTCCATTCTCATTGATTATCATATTTGGACTTAGGAAGAATACACTGGTTAGTAGTTGGCCCAGGGCATGTGTTTAATTCAGTCAGTCCTATAGAAATCTATGGACCTAAACAGAACATAAGACAAGCTGCCCTGGACCAGACCAAAGACCCATTTGGTTCACCAACCATGGCAACAACCTCCCACACTGTTTGCCCAGGATCAATACTACTAGTTCTGAGCCAAAATGGTAATCCCCCCACATTTCACCACCCTGTTTATGGACAGAGAAATGGGAAGCATTTTACTGGTGGGTTGTTTTTTTTTTCAGGGATGGGGTCAAATTTACCCTCCTGTCACCATGATATAGCATCACTTGGAGGGGCATTATGGGTAAAGAAATTGGGAACCACAACTCATCAGTCACTTACTCCTATCCTCTGATTCCTATTCTTTAGCCAGTGTTCAGCTGAGTCTTGATTGTATACATTTACCTTAGTACTCCAAAGAGTTAAATGTATACTGTATATTGGGAGGAAAAGGTTTGTACTATAGTCAAATGTTTCTGAGTACAGGTCAGAGATACATTTTTATGCTGATTTAGGAAATTGTGAGGGCTATTATTCAAACATGTCATTGGAGCATTTTTAAGGTTACCTCAGTTGAAACAAAAAAGGGCACAGCAATGTTTATGAAAGAAAAGTAGTTCCTATTATTTCCCATGTAGCCTGTTTTTATTTCATTTCATGTATTCTCATACCTGATGAGGTAGGACTTTATTATTTTCACTTTATGGATAAAAAAAATTCAGGCTGATAGATAAGTGATGACTTGCCCAAAGCCACCCATTGAAATTATGGCTGAACAAGGAGTTAAAGCCTAATATTCCAAGTCAAAAGTAATCCATTGGAGGATAAATAAATTAGGCTTTGAGCATTACATAAATAGTTCTGACCAACACCAATGGCAACTCTTCTTCTAGCAAAATCCCATTCTTTCTATATTTTCTTCTAACATTTCTTCTTTCTTTGACACTGTTGATTGCACTTGCTTCCTCTTTCAGAGCTGGGATTTTGTGGTTATATCCTTGTTTAACTCATCTGTCCAATCATTCTTTTTGAAATTCCCCCATGGAATTCTTTCCTCTTCTCATCTCATGTCTGTCAGTGTTTCCCAATAATCTATAAACCATAGATTATAGTTTATAGATTTATAGAATCTATAATTATAGAATTTATAGATTTACAGTTTATAGAATAAACTATAATCTAGTTTCTCCTTTCACTTCTATGCAGATTATTTATTTAGGGTGGAAACCTAAGGGGATGCCCATAACCCTCTGAACTCGGAGGATTACGGGCATCCTATGCAGAGCGGGAAGACTGCAGAGGAGAAGGTTGATTTTGGCTGTCTAACTGCAGCACTTCGGGGGGGGGGGAGGAAACTGAGGCACTGCCAGGATATGTTGTATTGGCCGCACTGGTCTCCTCCCCTCCCTGCCCCTCAGATCGCCCCCAACCCCCTTCTCCGAGGTCACTCTTACGACCTTGGAGAAGCAGCTGGCGCGGTTCTTTCTGCGCCAGCTGTGAGGGGGAGAGTGGGATTTCCCGACCTCAGAGTTGGACATCCGAATAACCCTATGGCCCTCTTGATGTTGTCTAGGAACCATAGGGATTGCTCTGCCTAGTAATTTAAGATGTATATACCACTGGTATATAAGGCAGCTTGATAAAGCAGCTTACAAAATTTGAAAGAATACAGTCTCAATAAAGATTGATACAGTACAACCAAAGAACATCTCACCAGAAGAACATTTTAAAATGCCAGAAAAGGCTGAAATTTATCATTTTATCTCTCTGATTCCCCTTCTACCCATCTGTACTTGCTAAAATATCCAGTTGTCTTTCTGATATCACAGCTTGGATAATTTTCTCAAACTGAATCTCAAGAAAACATATTTCTTTCTCTCTCTTCTTTAGTTTATTTGCTTTTCAGTGATCTTCCTTTCTCATAACCTGGGGTGTGTGTGTGGAGTGTTAATTTTAAATATCCTCTTTTTTGCAGATTCAAGCTGTTATCAGAGCTTTCCATATTCAGCTACCTAAAATCCAATATCTGTGTGCTTCCCCCCCTTTTCTGCTGCTAACATTGGGCAGTATTCAGTACTGCTGCTGTGCTCCTGCCCCAACTTGGTGGCCTCCAGATGTGTTGTACTACAACTCCCATTATCCTGCAAACTACAACTCCCACCATCCTTGGCCATGCTGTTTGGAGGATGATGGGAGTTGTAGCCAAACACATCTGGAAAGCACCAGGTTGTGGGGGAGGCTGGCACAAAAATGGACATTAATATCATTCTATATATATCTTTTTTCCAAAAGAACACATACTTCCTTTTAGTTTGATAGGAGTGGGTTGTTCCTTGATTAAGTAAGCATGCTCATTTCACTTTCAATTGCTCTCTGCATGTCAGCAGGTTGCTGTGTTGGTAATACTGCACCAAACAAACCTCTGTGTTGTCAGGTAGGTGTATTGTTGCAGAGCAAAGAGAACAAGTGCGGGCCAGTTTAGGGATGCATACACAGGAGGAGGCACAGGCAAGAAGCTCTAGCTATCGCCCAGCCTGCCAACCGCTTCTTCCTGCTCCTTTTTACAAGGTCTGCTGGGGAGGCTGGAGCTAATGTGAGCACAGAAAAGTAAGGGATGTAAGGCGAATCTGCATTTCAAGCAGTGGCGGCTGGTGTCCAATCTGACTGGTGGGACGGAAAGTGGGTCAAGCAGAGGCGGGGCCAAGGCGTCACCAGAAGTGGGGCCAGACATGAAATTTGACCACCCATAGCAGTTCTCTAAGCTAAAGGAAATGAAAAGAAATGGCATAGGAGTTGTTAAAAACATGACATTTGGCCACCACACTGGAGTGTGGGCCTTTCCACACGAGGCATTCAAGGTGCAGTTGGACAGCCATCTGTCAGGGATGCTTTGACTTGGATTCCTGCATTGAGCAGGGGGTTGGACTCGATGGCCTTGTAGATCCCTTCCAACTCTACTATTCAGACTGTGATAATTAAGTTTAAGCTTTATTTCATGTAAAATAGTTACAGGGACCATTCAGAAAGCAGTGCTGATGATAACACAAACATCCCAGCATTGGTAAGGTATTAACGGGCATGTTAAGTTTTTCTACCCTTCTCATTATACTAGAACCTGGGATCATTCAATGAAGCTACAACACAGGGGTGGGCAACTGGTGGCCCTCCAAATGTTTTGCCCTACAGTTCCCTTCACCATTGGCTATGCTGGCTAGGGCTGATGGGAGTTATGCCCACCCCTGCTATAACAAGATATAATCATGACCACCAACTTGGACGGGTTTAAAGAAGGGTTAGACAAGTTCATGGAGGATAAAGCTATCAATGGCTACCGGTCATGATGGCTATAGATTACCTCCAGTATCAGAGGCTGTAAGACAAGTTACTGGGAACATGAGAGAGAGGGTTCTGTTGCACTCATTTCCTGCTTATGGGCTTCCCATAGGGCTCTAGTTGACTATTGGGGGAATGGAATGCTGCACTAGATAGAGCTTTGGTCTGATCCAGCAGGACTCTTCTTACGTTATTAATATGTCAGTGCAGCCTTCCTCAACCAGGTGCCCTCCAGATGTGTTTGACTACAGCTCCCAACATCCCCAGCCAACATGACCAGCTGTGTATAGTTATACACATAGTTATACACATCTAGAGGGCACCAATTATTATTATATTATTATATTTATTTATTTCCCACCTTTTCCCCAGTACTGAAACTCAAGGTGGCTTTACAACATTAAAACTTGTACAATGAAAACATATAAATAGAAATATACAAAAGTTAAAAATATAATTGTGGAGAAAGCCTGAGCACACACACACAGTGCCATGAACCCTGACATAGTTTTCCCTTGGCAACCCTTTCTGCATAATCCCCACCGTGGGACAGGAGATACAGTTCTGGTCAGACAGGTAATACGTGACCACATCTGCATACCCTCAATAGGGCACATCTGCATCAAATCCACAAGAGGAAGCATGAACCATCCCAAGGTGAGAGGCAGTCTCAAAGAGCTGCCAAGTATCCCCAAAGGGCACCGGTAATCCAAGGCGCCACCTTTTCCCCCCCCCCGGGCAGGAATAAGCCCATCTGATCACCAAGGGGCGGGGAAGGGGCGTACAGGGTAGAAAATCCCTCTGCCAGCCCCAAGGAGCTGTTGGGAACACGGGACGGGCTATCACCTTCCAAGTCCAGCCTCGGCTAGGGCCAAGCAGTTCTCTTCCCTGAGCACGGACGGGCTCGGAGTCAGGCTATGCAGACCTGCTACGCAAAGTCCGTAAGTTCAGAGTCTTGATGCAAGGTGACTCTCTTACTGCAATACGCTATGCCTCTAGATTGAAGTCTTCTGTCTATTCAGGTCACGACCTGGTTTTGTTTATGTTGTAACTCCTGGAAATCTATTAGTTCCGCTCCATTAACCCTATCGTAAATAAAAGTCTAGTCTAAATACGGTTACGTGTGATATTTAGGTTGCGGCTGGGTTTAAATCGCTGGATATCCCTGTGGAGGGCAATATCTCAGTGCCGGTTAACCCGTTAAGTGCCGAACTTGCGCCAAAGACCCGGTGGTTAGTCTTCCACAATAATTAAATCATCTATTATATTAAAATTATATAAAACATCAGAATTAAAACAGCAATAGCAATAATAAACAATAGTGCTAATCCATTACATTTTCACAGGTCCAGACTATTCCCAAAGGCCTGCAGGAACAAAAAGTTTTTCCCTGCTTCCAGAAACATAACAAGGAGGGCGCCACTCTAGCCTCCCTGGGAAGGGAATTCCAGAGCCATGGGGCAGCCACCAAGAAGGCCCTTTGCCGTGTTCTCATCAGGCATGTCTGAGATGGTGGCGGAAGCAAGAGAAGGGCCTCCTCTGAAGATCTCAGGGTATGGGCAGACTCATAAGGGAGAATACGGTCTTTCAGATAACCTGGACCCGAGCCATATAGAGCTTTATAGGTCATAACCAGCACTTTGAATTGTGCCCGGAAACAGACTGGGACCCAGTGGAACTGTTGTAACAGAGGAGTTGTATGCCCCCTGCACATCTGTAGGAAATTCCTTCATCAGGTTATATAGTTCCTTCTGGTATTTTCAGTGGGATCTTAGGGGCCTGTAAAATGTGGTATTGGAGAATTGCCTCTCAGCCAGGAGCTGGCTGAGAACATGGGAATATGTAAACTAACTTGTCAGTGACAATGACAACTACTCTTGTGTCTGTCTCTTTGATTATAATGTCACCATTGTTTCCAAGGGTGTGGATGGTATCACATTCTGCACAGCCAAGATTGTAATAAGTGAAGCTATTTGCAGATTGCCTCAGCTTGGGTGTGGTGGAAGAAGCACTCAATGTAAAACATAAAATAAAATAATAAAAATCCAAACTGCTGTTACCACTATTTGGAGGTACCATGCAGAATTCTTCTTTGTGTAGCATGGAGATGTTTGCTGTGTGTCAGTGCACCGTTCAGTGGTGTGCTGATAACATGGTAGTCGTGTGCTGGTGCACTGGTTAGTGTTGTGGTCAGGGTATCCTAGACAGTAGGAAAAAAGCCTCTAGGTCACCACATAATTGTATCATACGCAGGCTTCAGCAATACCACTTGCCATGGTGAGAGCAGTGCTGCTCTGGCGAGTGTGACAAGCAGCCAGCCTTCCTCCCAATGTGAAAGCTGCAGAGGTGGGCAGAGATTGATCCAACGGTTGTGCTGTGATCCCCACCGGCTCCCCAGCACCAAAGTTGAGAAGAGAGTGGTGATGGTTTGGCAGCTGTGCGGCCAAGGCATCTTGGTCATGCAGGGCCAAACTGACAATGCATCACCCACTGCCAGCCTTTCCTGCTCCAGAACAGGAAAGATGTGCGAGGGCAGGTTGGACTCCACTGCCTGAAGGTCCTCAGAGCACCTTCAATCAGCCAGTGTGGCGTTGTGGTGAGAGTGTTGGACTGGGACTCGGGAGATCCGGGTTCTAGTCCCCACTCAGCCATGAAGCTCACTGGGTAACTTTGGGTCAGTCACGGACTCTCAGCCTAACCTACCTCACAGGGTTGTTGTGAGGATAAAATGGAGAGGAGGAGGAGGAGGATTATGTAAGCCGCCTTGGGTTCCTTGCAGGAAAAAAGGTGGGAAATAAATAAATAAATAAATAAATAAAATCCACCCTTCCCATTGCAGATGGGCAACTGTTGAGCACCGCTACCTTAAAGCACTCAGAGTGCCTTCAATCTGTGGTACCCAACCAGCCACTCCCCCACTGATCCTGCCCTCAGAAAAGGCCATTGGGGGGGGTTGGGGGTTGGGAGGAAGCTGCTGTTCAAAGATGCTCTGAGCAGCAGCGCACAGTCAGCTACTCTCCCCACTGGCCCTTCCCTCAGAAAAGGCCGAGAAGCTTGCTCAGGCAGGAGGGGGCTGGCTACAGTCAGCCAAAAATTGTAGACCCAATCATTCTTATGGATTTGGTGGGGCAAGAGAGCCCTGTGAAAGAACAGACTCTTCCACCTGGTTCTTCAGAGTGTGGCTGGATAAATTAACAATCATCAGGCGATCACTCGTGAAGGAGTAAGATTGTCTTCCAGGATAAAAATTTACAAAAAGGAGATTTTAAAAGGAGGAAATTGCGTGTCCCGGTTGTGATGCAGGTTAGATGCCTTGGTAGCTTTCCTTTTCTTTAGAGAAGCAATATATATATATATAACAGGTGACTTGCCTTGTTTTTGGAGAAGTCCTTCCAGGTGAACCCGTTGGAAAGGTTGGTTCCAGATCAGTTCATTCTTGATCTTTTCCTGTTTGCCATGTAGGATGTTCTTGATCATATGGTCCAGCAGTGTCTTGGAGATTATAGCACAATCTTTCCCCATAGTCCATGTATGTAGTACGTAGACTGTAGTGGATTTTACATTCAGTCCCTTAGTGTCTTGCTGTTTGCATTTAGGTAGAAATCTGTCTGTATCTGGTAGGTTTAATTGTGTGTGTGTGTGTGTGTGTGTGTGTGTAACTGATTGATATACACAGAGAAAAAAGGAGCTGATTGACGTGGCACCATTCACAGGGGCATTTTGTCCCAGAAATGTGTGGTGTGGCTGGGCTGCTGGTGGGGTTACAAGAAAGAAAAAGAAATAAGAACTACCATCACCACCCTCGGCTAACTCATATTTAAAAGTTAGACTTCCCTGAAAATTGTTATAATTCACCCACCACCACCCGTTTCATGGGGGATGAACGATCTCACAAAAGCGTAGGGTGGATATTTGGCATACCTTTAGTCCAGGTGTGGGCGACACATGGCTCCCTGGTGTTTTTTGTGGCCTCCAGTTACCCCACCACTACCACTACCATGCCACTGAAATTCAGCAGCACAGCAGCAGGGCAGAAAAGCCCCTATTAAAAGGAAAATCAGCAGTTTGCGGCCAAATTTTGCCAGTGAATTTTGGCAAAATAGCCCTTTTTTGTTGCCACCACAACCGCACCACCAAAATTCATCAGCAAACCACTGATTTTCCTTTGAAAAGGGGGCTTTTCCCCACTGCTGCTGTGCTGCTGAATTTCGGTGACACAGTGGTGGCAGGGCAAGTGGTGGCAGGGTTTTGGCCCCTACTAGGGTCTGGGGGGCAACATAGCCCCCCAACCCCTGAAAGTTACCCACCCCTGCTTTAGTCTATTCGTCAAGATGTATAGCTAAACCAAATAAGCTGAGGATGGGGAAATGGCCTTGCCCTGTGCTTTTATGGCAATTGGACTGAAAAGCAAAACTTCTGGTTAGTTGGCAACCCTACCGACCATGGTAATTGGGACACTTTTCATATAAGGGTGATTTTCACTTCAGTGTGAAAATCAGAAAATTTAATGACATTGCTACACTGGAAATGTTTCCTCTCTCTCTCTCTCTCTCTCTCTCTCCTATAGATTGGATGTAGTGGTTCTTCTTTCTCCCTAACCATATTTAACAATACACAAAAATGGTGCCAGTGTTGATTGGCTGCACTGTTTGCACCACTAAAGAATAGTTAATTTTCTTTTGAAAATGTTGATTAAAGGCACAATCCAATCAGGATGTCTGTAACTCTTCGAACTTGGGAGGATTATGAGCATTCTATGTAGGGCGGAAGGAGCGTGGAGGCGAAGGTCACCTCTGTTCTCCTCCCGCCCTGCAGTACACTTAGATGGCCGAGTGTTGCACCTTGAAGCATGAGAGAAGGAGGCTGAGGCACCGCCAGGATACATAGTATCATGAGGGCACCTGTCTCTTCCCTTCCCCACCCCCCACAATGCTCACAAAAGCCCTGTTTGTGACCTCATGTTTGCGATCTCGGAGAAGCACCCAGTGCAGTTCTTTCCGTGCCAGCTGCGAGGGGTGGTGGTGAGAGGTGCTCCGAGCTCAGAGTCCCAGCTCCAACCCCGGAGTGAGTTTCTGAGGTCGGAGCTGGGACTCCAAAATATCCTGTGGCCGTCTAGACGATGTCTAGTGCTGCCCACTGCTTAACCACAATTAAAATAACTGCAATTGATCATCTGGTAATAGAGCCAAGAAGCTATGTATTATATGGACTGTGGCTGCTGCAGAAATATGCCATTAAATTGCAACAAAATAGAGAATGGTTCCAAAGCTCCAAGCAATTTATGTGTCGACGTTCATAACTTGAGTCCTATATATCAAATAACGAACAGATGAAAACTGTTTATCTAAAGAAAATGAAATTTATAGACAGCTTTTAGTGCCTATGAGGGATATCATAAGTTTACATCTCTAGTTACCGTGGCAGTTTTTTGAGCCTGACAATAAATTACAAAGCATCTTTCTGAGCTCAGCCTGTGCATTTGCAAGTCGTAAAGGTAATTTCATTGCCCACATTCTTGCTTCCCTCTATCCCTCCCTCTGTTGCCTCTCCATTGTATATTTTAGTTTGTAAGCTCCTAGGGGGCAGGGGCCTAGCACTGTTGCCTATGGAACTCTAGGCATGTCATGTACACCAATGGCATGGTATAAATAGTAATACTTATTCTTTTCAGAAGACTGTCTATGCATAGTCTCCAGTTGCCCCCCCAAATGCGGGGACCATCATGAAAACCCTTAAGCCATCACAGCTTCTCACTTTGTCATGCAGAGTCGCGAATTCCCCTGCCTCCCCGCAACTGCAAGCTACTTTAAGCTGCTCTTAAAGGGGCCATGGGCAAAATTGCAGCTAAGCTTGCAGTTTTAGCTTAGCTGCAATTTTGCCCATGGCCCCTTTAAGAGTAGCAGGCTCGAACATCTGCAGTAAGCAGGGAGGGAACAGATGCTGCTAAGCTGGGAGGGCCAGATGAGGATGTGTGTGTGTGTGTGTGTGTGCGCCCGCGCGCGTGCACATGCTCTACCTGCTGCCTCTGCTGCACTTTGCTGTGGGAAAGGGATTAGCTGGGTGAAAAGAAAAGGAGGTGGAGGCTGCACCTGCTGGCCTGGACCAAGGGAGAGATGAATGAGGGAATTTATCACATGATTCCTATCTTTACATTGCCAAAAATATTATTAACTAACAGAGCTGACTCTGCCTCTAACAGGTGCAGTTACACTGTCAGAAGAAAATGCAAGAAACTTCCCCTTCTCTCTGAAGCTCCATGTTTGGGGGGGGGGGTTGGGTTGGTAAACTTCACCTGTTGAATTTGTGCCAATCCTGACAATTTTAAAACAAAAAGAAAGAGATGGCCCTGCAAGCATTGACACCCCCCCCACCAGATATCAACAATTAAGGGTTTAAGTAACGTAAAAAAATATTACAAAAGCCACTTATAAAATATTATAAAATAATATAATCATGTAATAATTATAATATATAAGATATTATATAATAATATAATTCTGGAAAAGTCATCCTTGCACTGGCACTGCTGCTACCTCTTCTTCTAGCAAGGAGCAGCATTTCACAATTATCCCTCAATTACATGATACTTCTTCACACAATGCATAATCAATTTGCTGCCACAAGATGTGATGGTCAGTGTTGTAGATTGCTTTAAAAATATACATACTTTTCTGTGAGTAAGTCCCATTGAACGTAATAGGACTTACTTCTGAGTACACATGCATAGGATTGCACTGTTACTCTGTTTTCAGAGCAGTGGTAAATTTTACTTGGCTCTACCTGTGTACCCCATGTGAAAGTCTTTTTCTAATACATGCTGAAGTGCAATGGAGAAAGCTCTCTACATTAGGATTATTAGGAATAATCCTAATACATTAGGATTATTAGGAATAATCCTAATAATGATTAGGATTATTCTGCAGGGAATTTGGATTGTTGTTGTTTTAAATGCATTAGAAGGGAGTTAGCAGAAAACACACTCAGATATACTCAGAGATATCTAAATGTTAAATATTATTATAAATTCAAAGATTTCTGTGCTTAAAATACTGCAGTTTTGTGTGTTTCCTCTAATAACTTTTGAATTTGACCATGCCCTTTGGCTGCCTGGTCATACCCTTGGCCACACCCTCATGTTGCCTGGCCATACCCTCTTGATCACACCTTCATGTTGCTTAACCATACCTCTTACAAATTCACATGTGTGTCCCTATTTTCATCTGTGAAATGTTGGAGGGTATGGTCTGTGTACACTTCTGTACATGTTGCATATTCTCTGAGGCAGCAAATTTTGATGATTTCTTAAAAACAATTGTTCTGTATTATAAGAAAGGGAAGGAGTGCTGGTTAAGAAAGGTACAAGGACCATATTTACAGGACATAGAGTGTGGTGGCTGCATTTCCTGGATGCTTTTTGTTTGTGAATGTAATAAGGGTGCTTGCGCTTGTAACTAAACCACGAATGCTTCCAGATGGAAGGCTCCTAGTGCCGCCAATCAAAAGTCATTGTGCAGCTATTCAGTTGTTTCCTCCTTTATGGATTTTCTGTGGTAAGAAAAATGATGGAACGACTGGTGGGAAAACACATGAGATTTACAAATGGAAGACTCTGGGCTGGGGGTAGGGAAGGCCCATATAATGCCTGGTGTAACGCAGGGTGGCAGCATAAATAAAGCCTAGTCTAGGAATCACCCCAGGTTGTAGAGATATTACTGGGGAATTAAATCAGGGGGAAATGTTGGGTTGCATGCACACACAAAAGGGTTACACAAAATGTATAGGAATGCAGAGGGAAACTGCTGGTGGCATGCTGGGAATGAATGGTGCCTGCTTAACCAGGAGGAAAAATGGTTGTAGAACTGTTTGATTTGAGATGTCAGTACAAAGGGCCAACACATCCTTCCTGTAGAGGAAACACTTGTTTGTCTCTGCAGATGGGGATACCATGCTTGCCATCTACTGTGGTAATTCAATTGTGTTGGTGGCAGTTTTGGATATAGCTGCTGCCATCATGTCTTTCCAGTAACCTTGCTGTGTATTTTTCCCCATCAGCTTTCTGAATTTCTAAAGGCTGCTTTGTCAGTCGTGCGCCTGGCAATTTTCTGCATTTCCATAGTGCAATACAGCAAGCAGCATAATGTTGTCCCTCCACCCACTACCTCAGCACACACACCTAAGCAGGAACACTTGTATTCTTACAGTGGATTCACATAGCTTAGCATTACTGGAATAGAAGTAGACATTTATCTTGCAAACAACAGGATCTTTTGTCTGCCCATTTTGCTCACATTTATTTCTTGTCAACCTTGCCTCACCCACTCTTCCCTTTCCTTTGTCAAAATGTAGATGGTAAGTTCCTCAGGGCAGGAGCTGCCCTTTTTCTTGTTTGTTTGCTTTTTGTTTTTGCTTCTGTTACTTGGTAAACTAGCTATATAAATACACCCCAGCAAATGAAAATAAGCATGCAATAAAATGCACACTCTGCACGATTTCATTTCAGTGTAGTAATTTGTTGCCCTTTGGGGTGCTGATTTTCAAATATGTTTTCATTCTTCTTCTTCTCTCTCTCTTTCTCTCAAAAACACACAAAAAAGAATAGAATAGAGAAAAAGAAGATTGGTAGTCAGATTTGTGGAGGGGCTTGCTCTGTGTTAGGAAATTTGAAATCAAAGTGGATGAAATTAGGTTACAACATGTCATGATATATATTCCCATTAAAAACAACCATTTTCTTCATTTGTAGAAGCTCCAGCAGTTGGAGATAATTTTGATTTAGAGAGAGCTGTAATGCTCTTGATAATACTTTGTGATGATTTTGCTGACTTGGGGCAATTGTCTCCAAGAGATGAAGACTTCTCATTTTGTGGCATGCTTACAAGCTTGAAATTACTATGCTTGGTGGGTTTTAATTTTTGAAATTCTTGTTCAATTGAGAAACAATGATTAATTCCCACACATTGACAGTTATAATTAACTTTTCTATATACCATCGCTTAGAGATGTCATCATTCTTTGATTATATAAATGTGTAAGTTTTAACTCATTCAATACCAGTTCACATAAACCCTAACCGCTTTTGGAAAATGAAAAATTGCAAGGAAATATAGTATACATTTCAAATCAGACCCCACCAGTAGCAGGTCCTCTATGTAGGCCCATGTGTTGATTATAAGATTTCAGCATTCAGGATGGATGGCGTAGTGGTGAGAGTATTGGACTGGGACTCGGGAGATCTGGGTTCTAGTCCCCGCTCAGCCATGAAACTCACTGGGTGACTTTGGGCCAGTCACTGCCTCTCAGTCTAACCTACCTCACAGGGTTGTTGTGAGGATAAAATAGAGAGGAGGAGGAGGATTATGTAAGCCGCATTGGGTTCCTTGAAGGAAAAAAGGCAGGGTATAAATATAATACATAAATAAATAAAGGTGGTGTTGGGTTTATTTAGCACATTTTAAAAGTGCAGGGAGTTAGGACAAGGAAAAAATAAATATAAAGAGAGGGAAGGAAAGAGCAACAAATGCAGCTGATGGTCAAATCCTGTCTATATGCAACCTGGTACTGCAAATTAGCTATATACTTCTGGGTGATTTTGATTCTTGATGTTACTCGAGTTTGGTGTGTGTGTGCGTGTGTGTGTGTGTGTGTATGGAGAGAAAGAGTGTGTGTGTGTGCGTGTGTGTGTGTGCATGCACGCACGTGAGCATGCGCACACTTAAACAAAAATCTTATATGGTTTACTTATGGGATTCAATAAAAAGGTATGTAACATCAAATAATAAACTTACCAACAATAAATATTCCTAAAATGTACAATACCTAACCCAACAGAGTATCTAAAATCATCTCACATAAACTTGAATCAAATACCCATTGCAGGGTTGATCCATAGCAGACTGTAGCAAATAATTGATTCCAGAAGCGACCATGGAAAAAAGGCTTTGTTCTGAGCACTGATGGACAGATAGTGGGCCCTTAATAAATCCCCAAAACATACATCTTGTCTGACACCCCCAGTTTTAGCCCCTCCTACTGGTCCTCATAAGCCACACCCCCAGCCCAGTTCCTACAACAGTATGCTTATTTATATAAAACATATTTACAGTTTGCTTATTTATATAGAACAACTTATTTAGATAGAATACATTCCATTATGAGAAAATGGAGGTATTTCACAAAAACATTGGGTTGGATCCAAACTATGGTAGGTTCCATTGAAATCAATGGGACAAGTTTATCATGACTAAGCATAAGTCCCCTTGACCTCAATTGGAACTAAGTTACGCTAACTGAGCCTAGATTCAACCCCTTAACTTCATTTTTACAACATGAGGCAAAGCTCTAATTTTAAACAAGTCGACATTTTCAGCACTGACATGTAATCTTATGAATGGGAGAACCAAGTCTTTGTTTTCATGAACATTATCTTTGGTTCCTGTTACAAACAAACACCTACAGCAAACTCTTTAGCTTCATTCTCACAATGCTTATGAGAGGTTGGACCCATCAAGGCAAATACCACCTCCACCCCCCAGTACTGGGCTCACCCTGCAGAGAATTCCCCAGGGAAAGGGTATCAACTGAGATGTAGCTGGATGGTGGGTTTTAGCTGTTAAATAGGAGAAGAATTGTAACATCTCTTCATAGAACTTACCAAATTTATTGCATCCATGTACGACAGCCTTGCAGAGTACAAGAATTCAGGTGCAAGGGGATAAAATGGGCCTTCAGCAATGCATGATAGAAGGGTGTGTAATCCATAGGGTGTAATATTTGGTGTGAGTATCGGTATTACACAAGTATAAAAAGGATGTAGTTATTTCCATCTGTGAAATGTTGGAGGGCATGTCATTGATAATTCTTCTGACATGAGATTTCTCAATCTGTGTGCAAATGATGCTGTTTCCTTCCATTACTGCAAGGGTGGGAGTGGGTAGGATGATTAACTGTCCCTTTCATTTCTCACTTTCTGCCTAGTCAGCACTACATTAATTCATGTAAAGCTTCTTTCCTGGATGACAAACAGGTGAAAATGAATTTTAAAGCACAGAACTGTTAATTTTTGATAACAGATTTTCTAAATCAGCCATTTAAAAACTCTGTCCTAGGTAGCTTGGGTTCCATGGGAAATCATCAGGGATTCCTCACTTAGGGGTGAATCCATATTCTCTTTTTTTTTTTTTTAACCCTCCACCTTGTTAACTTTAAACTTTATGCAGCACTTTGTTTTATTTTTTTTATATTATTATTATTATTATTATTATTATTATTATTATTATTATTACCCACATTTCTCCCAAGGAGCTCAACTTGGCATACATGATTCTCCTCCCTCCATTTTATCCTCACAACAACCCTGCAAGGTAGGTTAGGCTGAGAGAGAGTGATTGACCCAAGGTTACCCCCAGTGAGCTTCATGACTGAATGGAGATTTGAACCTGGGTCTCCCCAGTCCTTGGCCAACACTCTAACCACTACACCACACTGCTTCTCTTAAATTATAATGAATTTCTTTTTAAAGCTTTTAACTATAGCAAAACTGATACAAAATACTGATATAAAAAGTTAAGAAAACCTGCTTGGTCCATCTGTTTGTGTCTCCAGGATTTTGAACTTTTCCTATTTTAAGTTTGGTGTTTGGTGATCTCTTAGGAATTTGACTTTGAGAGACTGTTTTTTTAATGGTAGATTCTACCCCCTCCTCATTCAGCTTAACACGTCCACTCAAAGGGGCTTTCCAAGAGGTTCTCATTTCCAGGGAGCTCAGTATCGTCCAAGTTGGGTCCTCTTTTCCTAGATCCAGGTTGAAGAGTGTTAGCAACTCTTGGTGCTCATTATATGGGTTGTGTTGTCTTGTATGATGATGACCTCAAATGGGGATACCCATCCATATTGAATGCCAGCACCTCTCAATTGTTCTTTACGGTATTTTTCTGCCATTCTCTTTGTAACGTTTTCCAGAAAGAGATCCAGGGTAGGAAATTCTCCTGCATATTTCATGTTTCTAAGTTGCCTTGCATTGCATAGTACATCTTCCTTTACTGAAATAAGTTTGGGGGCCTTTTTCAGCATCTCCAGGTCCCATTTTCAGTGGAGGGAAGATGTTTGTGAGCCAGTTTAATAAGGTTTTCAACTTTTGACCTTCTTCCGATTCTTTGACCTCACAGATTTGCAAACTGGAACTTCCATTCTGGTTTTCAAAATCCTCCAGCTGCAAGCAGAAGTCTGTATTTGATATCTTTAATATTCTTATGGATTCCTGGTGTTTGATTCCCAGTTCAAGTACATCATCAGTCATTTTTTAAATGTTTGCTAATTTTCCTGACATTTCAGAGTTCGATGTCTCAAGGTGGTTGATTGTTGATGCCCATTTTTTTGTTAAATCCTGCCTGAGCTGCTTCATTTGTCTGGAGATGTCCGCCATGATCTTCACTATTCTTGGGTGTTTGGGTGCCATTTTGGGAGGGAAAAAACTGGGTGGGGGGAAGGCACTGTGGAGCCAAGGCGAGAAGGAAAAAAAAATCTCAGGTGCCAATCTCTTCTTGAGATTGAAGAAGCTGTTTTGTTTTGATTACTATAGGAAAACAAGCGCCCTTGAAAAAGGCTTAGGCCGAAATGCGTTGGGCTCAAATAAAGTTTTAAGATCTCCGTTGGCACCTGGGATTTTTTTCCTTCTTGCCTTGGCCATTTTGGGAGGTCTTTCTTGTCATCTGACTGCCCAATATTTGTTTGGCTCTCTCAAGCACCGAAATACATTTTCAAGTTCTCTTCCTTCGATGGTGCAAAGCTCTGTAGCATGATCCTTCAGGAGCTTCTTAATTTATAGGTTTTTGTTTACTTTTGTGTGCTGTTTCACCCCATAATCGTTGAATCCTGCATCAGGATCAGGAGCTCAGGATTAACAGACCATTCTGCAGTGATGTCACCACCCTCAGCTGATTGTCTGTTGCTTTTCCTTGCCTGGGTACTCCAATCCCTGTTGCTGTGCACCGTGACTTCTGGTTAAAGATCCTAACATGTGTGTGTTCAGGTATATGTACATGATTACATATGTGAAGATGAGGACACATGGTAACACTAGTGGCTCCAGCTTTGGAGCTCCTTCTGATATTTTACATGGTGAAGGAAAATTCTTTATTCTAATAGGAGGGAGAAGAGGAGCTTTAGGAGGGAGAAAGGGAAAAGGACACCTAATTTCTTTCCCACCCACCTCTGAGGCCTTCTGCTCTTGTGCTAAGAGGACTGGCTCTGAGTCTGGAGAGTCACTGCCAGTCAGAATAGACAGCATTGGACTGAACAACCTGGACTGGAATTTCCCATAGTGTCGTAAATCCGCCCAGTGTCAAGATAAGCCGTCCTCGTTATAACAGTCCGAGTGTCCAAGCCAAGATATATTAGTCCAAAACCGAGCAAACGTAAACCAGTTAGGGGTCAGGCACAAGCGTAGTCAGGGTCGTTCCGAAGATCAAAGGTACAGAGGTCCGAGGTCAGGAATATCAAGAGCGTCTGGTGGTAGCTGTAACAAACAATTGCTTCCAGCATCTGAGTGTGTTTGGGACCTGCCTTTTGAGCAGGTGCTGATTGGTAAGGCTGCCCAGCTGGGTCAGGCTGCAGTTAGCCTGACCCCACCCCAAACACACTCCGGCATGGCTGGTCTCTGTCTGACCTACTGGAGGCACAACACATAGCATAATTGTTGGGATGGGCGGTTATGGTTGCCTTTCAGTGTTGATTTCTAGTTTTAAACCTGTGTAATAATTTTTCTACTTTGTCATGGATTTCACTGGTAGATCACACACCTTGCATTCAGAAGCTCCCGGATTCAATCCTAGGCATCTCCAGTTGGTAAATAGTTCTCAAGTAGCAGCCTGGAAAGGACCCTTGCCTCGGACTTTGGAGAATTGCTGCCCAACTGAGTAGATCAGGCTGGGAACTTGCGTTTCTTTGGGGTGATACTTGACTTCTATTTCAGTTCTACAAAGGGGGTGCATATTTGTATGCACCCCCTCATGCATTCAGAAAAGGAAAGGCAAGAGAATAAATCCATCTGCCTTATATTAAGTCAGGCCACTGGTCCAGCTAGCTAAGTACTATCTACTCCAGCCTCCCCCAACCTGGTGCCCTCCAGATGTGTTGGATGACAACTCCCACAATTCCCAGCCAGCACCGTCTGACTTACTATAAGGCAGATTGATTCATTCTCTGGCCTTTCCTTTTCTGAATGCATGAGGGGATGCATACAAATATGTGATGCAATTAACTATCCATGGTGAGTGACACTTCCTATTCTTTGTAGAACTGAAATAGAAGTTAATTATTGCCCCAAAGCAATGCAAGTTCCCAGCCTTCAAACAAATCAAAGATAAATACTTTGTTTGGTATGTGATGACTGTACAGATTACAGAGCTGGTTCCCTGTGTGCTCCAAGGCTCCCACCACCATCACCTTAGCCATTCCACTGGAGAAAAGAAGCTCCCCTCAACATGCCATGGATTCTGGACTAGTCTGACAACCTGCTCCGGGAGAAGGCCAGAAGCTTTGCTCTGCCCAAGTATTCTAGAATCCTTTGGCTTGATCATCTATGATGTGAAAAATAATGCAAAATAAAAATATACCAGCATCTTTTAGCTTCAGGCTCTTACTGCCAGTAACTAAGCCTTAGGAGAGGCATTTCAACCTTTTAGAATGGGGGGGGGGGAACTGCACAAAAGCGGGGAGTCCACCAAACGATCAGTGATCATGGGGAAAGGGGTGGCAACAGGGGAAGGGGGCATCTGGGAAGCTTTGGAGGGTCAGATTGGGACCCCAGGAGAGTTGACCCCCCCAGGCCTGAGGTCCCCCACCCATGTTTTAGAAGGACTATTTCATCAGTCATGACAAACTGAGCAAAGCAAGGTTGGGAAGCCAACTATTTATTTATTTTATTTATTTATTATATTTATACCCCGCCTTTTTTCCTGAAAGGAACCCAAGGCGGCTTACATAATCCTCCTCCTCTCCATTTTATCCTCACAACAACCCTGTAAGGTAGGTTAGGCTGAGAGTCCGTGACTGGTCCAAAGTCACCCAGTGAGCTTCATGGCTGAGTGGGGACTAGAACCTGGATCTCCCAAGTCCCAGTCCAACACTCTCACCACTATGCCACACTGGCTCATGGACACGACTGCTGTTTATTTAACAGAGCTACATGCACGTACATTCAGATTTGGTACTTTCACTCAGTCTGAACTACAGTAACACATCCTGCGATATATAAAGGTGCTGAAATGGAATCTAAACCTACTGAAGTGATAATTATTATGAATTGACATTAATTGCTTAACTGGTCTGAGGCTCATAAACCTCTGGGGAAAACATCTATTGCACATTTATGACAAGCCTCCTATAAGCTTTGGCTTCCAAGCCCATCCTAGCCACCATTATCCATTCACGAACTGCCAGGGACTGAGGTGGCAGCTGTGGCAACTATGCCAGACTGGCCATATGGCCGGTGTCAGTTTGTGCTGTGGAGTTTCCAGATGCAGCATTATTTAACCCATGCAGGACTCTGGACTGTAGTAACACAGGATCCAGTTGCAGTGGGGGGTCAGGCATACAATGAATGGAAGGAGTGGGATAAGCAACGGCAATTCTTTGTTTATCTGTTGAAAGCTCACAAGTGCCATTTATCCAATTTCAAAATACTGCAAAAGAGATCTGGAATGTATTAAGGAACACGTATAAAATGCAAACAGCGGGCAGCAGAATCTTGCTGGCACGTAAGCGGGCAGCAGAATCTTTGCTGGCACAAATTAAGCTTGCAACCAGGTGGCTCTATGCCAGAGCATTTGAGTACGATCCGGGACTTGTTTAACAGACTGAGAGCTCAAGGGATGACTATTGATCCATTAAATCAGGTGTCCATTTTGCTATCCAGTCTGGATTCATCATATGACACAATTGTCACTTTGATGGAGGGGCAGCCAGATCAAAATCTGACAATGGAATATGTGTCAGGCAAACTTCTTTCTGAGTGGGAAAAGCGTCAAGGAAAGAAAAACAATTCTGGCCGTAAGTTTGCAGAAAGCTCGGCTGAGGTGGCACACAGCCAAGCGGCAAACAAGCAGGGAGTTACCCAAGCCACTGCTTTAAAAGTGAAAAAATGCTTTAATTGTGGATCTACAAATCATCTGAAAAAACAATGTAAACAGAGAAAGAAACGAAACAAACCGGAAACAACAAACACACTTGAGGAGGCAGTTAAAACGGGCACAAGTTTGATTGCAAGGGTGGGGGTTTCTAATGGTTTTTGGGTTTTGGACTCTGGAGCTTCCTCATCACATGACTAACTCCAGGAATGTATTTCAATCTCTGGAAGAAGATGGATGTCCAGGTCAGCAGGTGGAATTAGCTGACGGGAAACGAATAGATGTTTCAGCAACAGGAACAATTGAATTTGCTACTTTGGGTCAACAGAGAGCATTGCTTGTTCCAGAACTGGACACAAATCTGATAAGTATTTCCCAATTAGCTCAAAATGGCTATGAAATGTGTTTTTCAGACAGCAAATGTGTGATTTCACTATGAAGGGACAGTCTGTGCAAAAGGTGATTTGCAGAATTCTCTGTATGTTATAAATCCATTTGTAACACATGATGAGAGTGTGAAATATGCAAATTGTAGACCTCATGATAATTGTATACATTTATTTCACAAACGTTTTGCGCATGCTAATTACAGGAGCATCGAGAAGATGCCGGGTCTGTGTGAGGGCATGAAAATGAAACCTTATTCTAATTATGTGGAATGTGAAGTATGCAGTCAGGCAAAGTCACACAGGACTAACATTCAGAAACACAGTGATAGAGTGAGCACAAGAATATTTGAGCTGGTACACTCTGATGTTGCTGGACCATTTGAGGAAAGCTATGGGGGAAATAGGTACTACATGACTCTTGTTGATGACTTTTCTAGATTTGGATTTGTTTATCTTCTGCAGCATAAGTCTCAGGTACGAGAGAGATTTGAATCATTTGTGAAATGGGCTGGTAACAGATTCAAACAATACCCCATAGGTGAATTGCTCACAGATGGTGGGGGAGAGTACATGAGTACAAAATTTAAGAAATTCTTGGAAAGTGAGGGCATTGGGCACAAAGTCACAGCCCCAAACTCACCATTTCAAAATGGCGTAGCTGAAAGACGCAACAGAACACTCCAGGAAATGATGAGGGCTCAATTAGCTGATTCAAAGGTGGGAAACCATTTCTGGGGGGATGCACTTTCAAATGCCAATTATCTGCTGAACAGATTACCTAACACCACAACTGGGAAAACTCCATATGAAATGTTTCATGGGAGGAAGCCAAAGATAGCACACATACGAATTTTTGGGTGCAAATGTTTTGTTCAAATACAGGCTAAAAGCTTTGAATGTTTTCTGCTGGGGTATGATGGACAAACAAAAGGATACAGGTTGTGGTCACCACAACACAGAAATGTAATTCTAAGCAGAGATGTGATTTTTCACGAGCAAACACATGATGAGAAACAGCTGGTGGAATTGCCAATGCATTCAATGGCTAAAACACAGCAGGAAATTTCTGAAACAGAACAGGCCACTGAGCAGATATCTGGGGAACAGGAGGGAGGTGAGCAATCTCTAAGGCGTTCAACCCGAGAACGTAAAACACCTGTTAGATATCAGGATGAATTCCAAAGTGGGAAAACTGTTGTACATAAAGCTCTCAAAATAGCTTTAGAACCTCAAAGTTTTGAGGAAATCCAGAGCATGTAACCAAAGGTGAGAAATGATTGGTTTGAAGCCATGCAGGATGAAATCAATGCAATGCATGTTAACAAAACATGGAGTCTGGTATCTTTACCTGTAGGGCGCAAGGCCATCACCTGTAAATGGGTGTACAAGGTGAAAACAAATCACCAGGGGCAGGTAGAAAGGTACAGGGCAAGACTCGTGGCAAGAGGGTTTGCACAAAAACATGGGATAGATTTTGATTCCGTGTTTGCACCAACAACAAGGCATGCAACTGTAAGATTGTTGTTGAAATTGGCAGCACAAAGAAAAATGATGGCATTTCATTTTGATGTAAAAACTGCTTTCCTATATGGTGAATTACAAGAGGAAATCTACATGGTGCAACCAAAAGGTTTTGTAGAAAATCCCAGTCTTGTATGTCGTTTGCACAAATCCATATATGGGCTGAAGCAAGCAGCAAGGTGCTGGAACCAAAAATTAGACAGAGTTTTGATTAGTTTGGGATTCAAACAAAGCAAGGCTGATCACTGTCTGTACACGTGTCATACAGAATTGGGACATTGGGTGTATTTGCTAGTCTTTGTTGATGATATATTGCTGATAACAGAATCAGTAAGTCAAAAAGACAAAATTGCAAAAGAATTGCAAGCACACTTTGAACTGAAAGATCTAGGTTTGGTACAACACTATCTTGGAATGCAATTATCCCAGGATGAGGAAGGTTCTTTCTTGGTTGAACAAAGTGGAAAAATTCAAAAATTGCTGGAAATTCATGGATTGGAGAATTGTAACCCAGTTACCACTCCAATGACTCTTGAATATCAGAAACACACAGATAACACTGAATTTGAAGATATTGGGAAATATCAGAGTGTTATTGGAAGCCTGCTATATTTGGCAAATGTGAGTAGGCCAGACATCAGCAATGCTGTGAACATGCTTAGCAGGAAAACGCAAAATCCTTCTATGTATGATTGGCTAGCTGTGAAACGTGTGTTAAGATATTTAAAAGGTTCCATGAATTGCAAACTGAAATTGTCATCACACACAGAGGGAGGTTTTTGTGTGTACACTGATGCTGATTGGGGGTCTGCAACAGATAGGAAGTCCACAAGTGGGACTGTGATCTTGTATGATAAAAGTTTAATTGACTGGTATACACGAAAACAATCTTGTGTGGCTGTATCTAGTGCAGAATCTGAATTCATCAGTTTATCTCAAGCATGCAATGAGATTGAATGGTTCAAACAACTGTTTACTGATTTGCAAATACCAGTAGACCAGGCTGTTACAATTTTTGAAGACAACCAGGCTTGCATAAGCATGGCTCAAAATGAAAAATGTAGGCCAAGAACCAAGCACATTGATGTTCGTTACTCTCATGTAAAGGACTGTGTGAAGAAAGGGTGGGTAACACTCAAATACTGTGCAACAGGGGACATGGTGGCAGATCTTTTCACAAAACCATTGCCTGTAGTAAGACACAGGAAGCTAATGACGGCGCTAGGCCTCATTGAGCAAATGTGAAACAAGATGTACTCAGCTTGTGGGGGGGATGTTGTGATATGTATCACTTCACCAGCTGCAGCACACTGTTTACACATGGAAGGAACAGAATGGCTGTAAACAAGTTTATTATGTCTTTCTGGGTTCTTGTGTTTTTCGCATGGGAAGCCTAGACCGTGGGAGCATTATGAGCTAGTCACATGGTTTGTATGTTCTGATGACGTGCTAACTTGTTTTTCTGTCTGAAGCCATCTTTGAGAAAAGCAGGACTGCTTTCTCTCTTCTCCTTTGTTTTCTAGCTTGCTGGACTTTGTTACTGCAACAATGTAACGTCTTTGCTGAGGTGGAGTGAAGCTCAACTTACTCCACTGGATGTAATGCTTGCTATGCATTTATACTCTGCACATGGACTGTAACTAGGAAATGTATGCTCTGTAGAACTTTACTTGCTAAGTAAATAAACAGGTAGAATTAGACCTGTGGTGTTACAGAGTGTTTCCTGACTCCATGGATTAATCTGCAAACGGGGAAGCTGGAAGCAAGTTGGATTACAGGCAGGCTGGGCTGGCATCTTCACAACACGCTGCACGCTGCGAAAAGGGGGGAGCTGAGATCTGGAAGATCTGTGTGTGGAATAACAGGCCTCTGCTAGCACACAGACAGGATTCAAATCTCCTATGCGCACACGCACTCTGCTGCTTGCGCACACATGCACCAACAGGACATTCAGAGCTATGCAACAAATTTAGCTTTCAACTTCCTGGCCATCACCACAAATAAGGAAGCACACAAGGCAACATAGTTTTCATTATCGAAGAACAGCAAATGCACAAATTCACTAGGTGTAACAAAATTCTTCCTGAGCCTAAACTCAGACAAATATTTTTCATGCGGATCCTTATAAAGAGGACACTGGGTGACATAATGGACAATATCCTCACTAACCGTTTTACAATGGAGTGTTCATTCTGATCAATGTGGCCTTTTCAAAGACAAATACTGTTCTTTGTCTCTCTTATGGAAATGTTCTTTGCTCCCATCAGTGCTTTCCCCATTTGCAGGAAGCCCTCTTGAGCCAGGTGTGGCCCCTCTCTAGTGAAGGAAAAAAGGCAGGGTATAAATATAATAAAATAAAATAAAATAAAATAAACACCACACCTGGTTGGCTGCCCAGCTAATCTGACAGAATGGGACAAATGAATTACAGCCATGTAGGAATTGTAAGGATGCCAAAGGCAGAGCAGGCTTACTAGTCCAGGAGTTTCCCACCCCAGGTGTAGTGAGTAGTTGACTGCATTTTTGTGCAAAGTCAGTCACAGTCAGCATTAATATCACCCAAACCAGTACAAATGCCAGCTAGATGATGTAGCTACAAGATGCTGAAATTCACTGCAGAAATGAACAAGTACAATCTCTGAATTAATACCCTCTCTATTCCTCAGTTTGTAGACAAGCCCCAAAACAGAAGCGGCTGCCTTAACTCACTGTGCTTTACACTATACAGCTCACCAAAATGATACACAGATGTCCTTTCCCCATAAAGGCAGAAGCAGAGTGGCAATCCCTTTTCTCACACCACCCCACACTGGCTCTTTCTATCTGCAGGGGTAGGCAACCTGGTACAGGAACGTTTTACCACACAATCACATTCAATTACATATCCAGCAAGCAGGGTAGTGGTACAGTTCTCCCATGCCAATCTGCCCACCCTTTAAGAACTTCTGATACCCTCCAAGTGCCTCATTCTTTGGAGATGTCAGCTCGGGACAGGGTTTTTTCAGGTGTGGTGATTATGGAAAGCTCTTCTCAGGAAAGCTCGCTTGGTACCAATCTTGTAGGCACCAGGCAAAACCCTTTAAGTTCACCAAGGCTTTGTAAGTATGCTATCTCTGTAAGTCATAGAATCATAGAAAAGTAGAGTTGGAAGGGGCCTACAAGGCCATCGAGTCCAACCCCCTGCTCAATGCAGGAATCCAGGTCAAAGCATCCCTGACAGATGGCTGTCCAGCTTCACCTTGAATGCCTCCAGAGTGGGAGAGCTCACCACCTCCCTAGGTAATTGGTTCCAATGTCTTATTGCTCTAACAGTCAGGAAATTTTTCCTGATGTTTAGGTGGAATCTGGGTTCCTGTAACTTGAGCCCATTATTCCGTGTCCTGCAAACTGGGATGATCGAGAAGAGATCCTGGCCCTCCTCTGTGTGACATCCCTTCAAGTACTGGAAGAGTACGATCATATCTGCCCTCAGTCTCCTCTTCTGAAGGCTGAACAAGCCCAGTTCTTTCTGAACTGAAACTGGAGGGTCAGGACATCATCTAAAGAACAGATAAACAACCATGAGTAGGGAATGATGAGTGCACAATAAATGCCTCGTGTAGAGAAGTCCTAAGCTTTAGGAGAGGCATTTCAACCTTTTAGAATGGGACAAACTACCCCAAAGCCAGGAAACCAGCAAATGATTGGCAGTCGGGGGAAATGGGGTGGCTATCTGGGGAACCACAAAGGGCCAGATTTGGCTCATGGGCCTGAGGTTCAACACCCCTGCGTTAGAATCATAGAATCATAGAAAAGTAGAGTTGGAAGGGGCCTATAAGGCCATCGAGTCCAAACCCCTGCGCAATGCAGGAATCCAGGTCAAAGCATCCCCGACAGATGTCTGTCCAGCTGCACCTTGAATGCCTCCAGAGTGGGAGAGCCCACAACCTCCCTAGGTAGTTGATTCCATTGTCTTATTGCTCTAACAGTCAGGAATTTTTTCCTGATGTTTAGGTGGAATCTGGGTTCCTGTAACTTGAGCGCATTATTTTATTTATTTATTTATTTATTTATTGTATTTTTAAATCACCCATCTAGCCAGTACCCGACCACTCTGGGCGATGTACAACATACAATAAAACAAAACAGATTAAAATACACTTAAAACCGTATAAAATGTTACAATCCTAACTCACCCCATATTCCCACCTGAAAAGCCATGTTTTTAATGAACAGTGGAAGCTCATCAAAGAGGGGGCATGGCGGAGGTCACTGGAGAGAGAGTTCCACAGTTTGGGGGCCGCCACAGAAAAGGCCCTCTTCCTAGTCCCCTCCAGCCTGGCTGCTCTGGCTGATGGGATATGGAGAAGGCTGTCCGTGGCGGATCTTGTTGAGCGGCCTACTTGATGTTGCTGGAGACGCTCCTTGAGATAAACTGGACCAGAGCCGTATAGGGTTTTAAAGGTCAAAACCAACACCTTGAATTCAGCTCAGCAAACAACTGGTAGCCAGTGCAGCTCCTTGAGCACCGGAGTGATGTGATCACGCCGGCGGCGGCTGCCTTTAATGAGGCGAGCCGCCGCGTTCTGTACCAGCTGTAGCTTCCGAACTGTCTTCCAGGGTAACCCCACGTAGAGCGCATTACAGTAGTCAAGGTGAGAGGAGACAAGGCATGAACCACTGATGGGAGCAGATGATTAGGAAGGTAGGGGTGCAGCTGCCGTATCAGGTGGAGTTGATATAGCACCGTCCAGCTCACAGCTGACACTTGAGCCTCCATGGACAGCTGGGAGTATAAAATGACCCCCAAGCTGCGGACCTGGTCCTTCAGGGGTAAATGAATGCACCCCATTCAGCACCAGGTCCACATCCCCTAACCTCCTCTTGTCTCTCACGAGTAGTACTTCGGTTTTGTCGGGGTTCATTTTCAGCATTATTCCGTGTCCTGCAAATTGGGATGATCGAGAAGAGATCCTGGCCCTCCTCTGTGTGGCAACGTTTCAAGTACTGGAAGAGTGCTATCATATCTCCCCTCAGTCTCCTCTTCTGAAGGCTAAACATGCCTAGTTATTTCAGTCTCTCCTCATAGGGCCTTGTTTCCAGTCCCTTTATCATCTTTGTTGCCCTCCTCTGAACCCTCTCCAGTTTGTCTACGTCCTTCTTAAAGTGTGGTGCTCAGAACTGGACGCAGTGCTCAAGATGAGGCCTAACCAGTGCTAAGTAAAGGGGAATTATCACTTCACACGATTTGGAAGCTATACTTCTATTAATGCAGCCCAAAATAGCATTTGCCTTCTTTGCAGCCACATCACATTGCTGGCTCATATTCAGTTTGTGATCTACCACAATTCCAAGATCCTTCTCACTTGTAGTATTGTTGAGCCAAGTGTCCCCCATGAACAGTGTTCATCTGTTGCTTTTATTTCTGTGTTTTGTGGTGTTATTGGGTTGCATTTTAAATTGAATTATTTTGAACTGCCCTGACATCAATATTTAATTATTGGTGGACTACTTTAAATAACTAAAATAAAATATTTGGCAGGATGATACAACCAGCCTACCTAGTAGCTATATGCACACTGTGGTAAATTTCTACTCAGTAAATAGTTATCTGCGTTTAGTTATCCAGAGAAACACATTGACTTAGGAACAATAGTTCCTATTCTAGGAGCATCCCTGGTAATATCATGGGGTGACCGTTCATTTGTTGACTTGGGTCCTTCTAGATGAATGGCTCATGGCGCTACCAATCAAAGGCAATGTGCAGCTATTCCATCTTTCCCTCCCCAATGGGTTTTCTGTGGTAAGAAAAAAGATGGAAGAAGCAGTGGGAAAACATGAGTGGGTTACAAATGGAAAGATGACAACATCTGAACCCCCCTGTAAAATTCTGTGTTTGAAGCAGAGCAAGTGCACAATAAAAGCCTCATCTGAAAGCACCCATGGTCTGCTTTTCCAGTTTCTAAAAAAAAAAAAAAAAATATCTTTTGGTTCAGTGATTTTGTGCACTGGCATTTATTTGACCTTTCTTTGCTATGATATGACAAAGCTCTGGCATGCAGTCGCTGCACGCAGAGAAGTCCCATCATTGTTTTTGCAAGCTGGTGTTTTGAGCGTAAAGGGCAGTAGATAGCTGTAATTTCATGGTTCTCAAAAGTGTTGTGGGGGGAGGGGAGGGGCAGACGTCTCCCTATTAATTTGTTATGTAAAACCAGCAACTCTGATAGAAAGTCACAGACTAGCCCTGCTTCCTGTTTATGCCTCTTTATTTATTGCCAGGGATGTTGAAGAGTCCTTGGTCTCGAGTCACGAGTCAAGTCACAAGTCTTTGGACCTGAGTCTCGAGTCCGAGTCCGAGTCCTTGGTCCAAAATGGTGACTCACGAGTCACGAGTCACTCCAAAACTGACTCCACAAGTCCCTATTAAAATCAATGGGGTTTCCCCCCAACAAAATAAGGCTACTTCAGATGTGTGGCTTAAATAAATTCTAGGCACAAGTGTGCCTTTTTATTTCAAAACTCTGCAACTGATTTTGGCAAGAACAGACCAGGCAGACAAACCCAAAATAACCAGGCAGGGAGAGGAGGCAGGGAACCCCAAAGCAGGCAGGCAGAGGCCTTTGTCTTGGACAATTCAACTGTTGAACAGGTCAAGAAGAGACCAGGCAGGCAGAGGAGGCTGGGAACCCCAAACAGGCAGGCAGAGGCAGCCAAACCCAAAATGTCTGACCCTAACCCAACTCCCCCACAACAACACATCAATCAAAATAAATCTCAACACATCGTTGGGGCTGCGCTCCTGGTAGCTGTCCATAGTGGCCGAGCAGCGGCGCGCCTCGCTTCCATGCGCTCTTCACCGGTGATCGCGCTCATTCTGGCACAGCCAGAAGACTCGTCAACAGCCCAGGGATGTTGACGAGTCCTTGGTCTCGAGTCCTGAGTCGAGTCTCGAGTCCCATTAAAAATATTGGTACTCGAGTCAGAGGGGGGGACTCAGTCCGACTCACGAGTCGAGTCCTCGAGTCCGAGTCCGAGTCCCCATCCCTGTTTATTGCATTCGGATCATTCTCTTCAGTGGGTTTATCTTATTTCAGCTTTATAGTGACCCTGTGAATGAGTTGAAGTGAGAGACTCCTCTTGTGCAAGGGCTAAAAACACGAGCCCTGCTGGATTGGACCAAAGGTTCATCAAGTCCAGCATCCTGTTTCCCACAGTAGCCAACCACATACTTTCTGGAAGCCCGTGAGCTGCACATGGAGGCAATTGCCCTCTCCTCCTGTTCCCCGCCCCCAGTCCCCCCCACACACTCGGAAATGGTATTCAATAGCATTTTGCCCCAGAACACGGAGGCTCCATTTACCTATTCATTTACCTAATGTAGCTGTTGATGGACCAATCGCCATTAATTTGGCTATTCCTCATTTGCAGCCATCTAAGCTAGGAGTCAGGGCTGGCCCTACCATTGGGCAGAGTTAGGCACCTGCCTCAGGTGGCAGATGCTGGGGTGGTGGTGGCGGCGGCGGTGTGTTGGGAGGACAGAGATATTTGGGTCCTGTGGCCTGCTCTGTGCCGCTTAAGTTAGCCTGCTTCTCTCACAAGTGTTAAAATAAGACTCAGTGGCCCGTCCGATCAGCTTCTGTACATGGAATGCGGGGGGGGGGGGATCTTGTCCTTTTCCTCAGGCAGCGGTATGCCTTGGGCCAGCCTTGCTAGGAGTCATGACCACATACATTTATTTAATTGCATACATTACCTCTGCACTGGGTGAAGAAGCAGGGGCATAAACTAAGGGGGGGGTGGGGCTCAAGCCCCCTCCAGGATTTCGCAGAATTGGCAAAGCCCCCTCCAGGCAACCAGCTGTTTAGCCCCATGCCTCCCCCCCCACCCAGGAAATTGAGAAGTCTACGCCCCTGTGAAGAAATGCTTTCTTTTGGCTGCCCTGAATCTACTGCTTGTTAACTCCAGTGGCTGACCCTGAGTGATAAAAGTTCCCTCCACCTCACAATGATCAGCTCCTCCCCACAAACTGCTGTGTGTATCACATGCACTTTGAATTAAAAGACTCATTTAACATCATTTCTAGCTTGGCCCTGAGCTATGACCCCTTTCCCACTGAGTAGCCACAATGGGATAGTGCAATGGGAAGTCACAAATGTCTGACTTGGAGGCTTTTTTCATACATGGAAGCAACTATCGGTGAAGAAAAATCATCATGTATGTTGCAGCCCATTTTCTTTATAGCCAATCAACAGATTGAAATTGTAGCTGGAAGCCAGCATTTCCTTGTTCTCCATAACAATCCACATAATAGTAGTATCTTGGATCACCACAAGATCACTTTGTTCTTTTCTGAAAGAGCGACTTCTGTTGCCAGTGTATCAGCTCCCACTCAGTCAGGAATCCATTCTTTTTAATACATGTTATGTTACTTGAGAAAATGCCCAGTTGTGTTTACTGCAACCCACATGATCTTTTGCAAAAACTTCTGAATGGGGGCCTGATTGGGGAAGAAAGCTGGGAATGGCTGCTGGGGCAGCCATCCCTAGATGGCTGGGGATGATGGGAATTGTAGTCCAACACATATGGAGGGTGCTGGACTGGGGAAGGCTAACTTAAGTCTTATGAAAGACAACTTTGAGTGCTTCAGTGGGGAAGAAGAAGAGGGCAAATTGTGTGGTCTAGTGGATAAAATGGGTAGGATTCCTCTAGAGCAGGGCTCTCCAACCTTGGGTCCCCAGATGTTGCTGGCCTACATGGCTAATGGCAAGGGATTCTGGGAGCTGTAGTCCAGAAACATCTGGGGACCCAAGGTTGGAGAGCCCTGCTGTAGAGGCATAGTCACTTAGGGTGCAATCCTATGCACGTTTAGACAGAAAAAAGTCCCACAACTCCCAGCATCCCTCCATCCAACTATGCAGGTTGGGGTATGCTGGGAATTGTAAGTCTTTTTTCTGTCTAAACGTGCATAGGATTGCACCCTTAGTGAAGAGCTAGAAGTAGAGGATGAAAACTTGTTTTGCTGGGGAACTGAATAATGTTTCGGAGCTTTTGATAAGGGTTGCGTCCTTCAAGCTGAAACGTATAAGTCTGCCATTTCCCTGTCACTTTGGAAGTAAAGCTGTTTGCAGAGAAGGAAGCAACTCTGAAGTGTCCAGTTTAGTGAATTAGAGAAATGGCTGGACTGGCTGACTACAAAGTTTGCAAGCAAGAATTATCTAATTTTCTCTTGGACTCTGAGGGACTAGTAGCTCTTGTTCAAACAGAGTACTTATGCATTTAGCTCTATGTGGGCAATTGCTGTATTATTCTGTATAATTGTGGTTCACTGTCAGGAAATCTTGTTCACTTTACATGTTTGCTTGTTTTAATGGCAACCAAGCCCCATAGGATACACACAGGCAGAGGTTATAAGATTGGTCTGGTGCCCGATGAGTGTGGGGGCTTGAAAGTGAACTTGCAAACATAGATCGGTGCAATGAATGTATGCAGAAGGTTGAGGTGACGCAGAGCTAGAGTTTATTTCTGTACAATTATTTGGTTTGAGCAGACAGTACATACTGCAGCTGCCCAAATAAACTCATATACACCTACAGTAGTGTTACACCTTCCTACATGGAAAGAATATGTAGGGGGAAACTCACATACGAAGCAGCCCAAAGGCAATTGTGCTGTCTGAGCAATGACTGTTTTGGATCCGTATAGCAAATATCCTGTTATTTATCTCTAAATAAATATTAAAGGCTAAGAAGCCACTCAGATTGCTGATGGTTCTGCTTACTGATATTTTGGTTTATATGTTGCAGAGTTTTATTTTAAATGTTTATTTTGATGTTTAATGTTGTTTTATAATATTTGTTATAAGCTGTGTTGAGGTCTCTGAAGATGCATGACACACTTATTTATTTATTACATTTATATCCCACCTTTTTCCCTCCTACAAGGAACCCAACGTGGCTTACATGATCCTCTTCCTATCCATTTTATTCTCACAACAACCCTGTGAGGTAGGTTAAGCTGAGAATCAGTGACTGGCCCAAAGTCACCCAGTGAGCTTCATGGCCGAGTGGGGATGAGAACCCGGATCTTCTGAGTCCCAGTCCAACACTAACCACTACACCACACTGGCTTTCTTGTCAAAGCCTTGTCTCCTTAGGCAACTGTAAAGCAAGGGCTTAAAAATAAGAGCCTAGTTCTTTTACTGTCTTAGCCCTCTTCAGTAACCTCCATCGGAACACCTCCCTGGCCATTGGCGCACCCATAGCAAGATTTCTCCTTTTCATAAACCTTATCCAGCCCTGCACACCAAAAAGCCTATCCACACGATGCTTCTATCAGTCAGTTGACTGGGTCACATGAGGCTCCTATAGGTCAGCTGACCTATGCCTGAGCTCCAGCAGGTCAGCAGTCCACATGACTGTGGGTGCTTTTTCTCCTTAATGGATTTTCTGCATTAAGGGGAAACGGTAGAATAAGCTGTAAGAAAACATGGGAGAGTCACAAGTAGAAGATGACAACATATCATCTTCATATGGGCCCCCCTAAACTTCTGTGTTTGAGGCATCTTGAGGGTACCATAAAGGCCTTATCTGGAAGCATCCTGTATCATGAGAAGCAAAGTTAAGAAAAATTTCCTTGCAGGAGTATCACTGGTTTGTTTGTGATTTGAACACAACACCAGCAAAATTAGCCTCTCCCACATCACCGTAGCTTCACCCTTTTTGTGCTCTCTGCAAATAGTGAATTGTATTATAGCCCACCCCCGCTAGTCAAGCCTCAAACCCTGCCCTCTTCTTCCTTAGCGGGTGCCTACAATTCAGCAGAAATCTGCCAGTTGTTACTAACTGCTATGCAACAATATAAATTGATCCTCTTTCCCCCTTTTGTTCCGTTTCTCTCCCACATCTTTTCTAATTTTCTTCTTTCCTTTTTTAAAAAAAAGTTGCTGTCAATATTACCTATTTCTAATTCTGTGCAGTTGCACACATTGTAAGAGCCCTTCAAGCGACCCTGCCTACTTCTGGGGAATCTGGCCCCCTTTTTTGAAGAAGCAAAAGCACCCAAACGGTGTGTGTAATTATTCTAGCTGAAAATGTTCATTCTGGCTCAGAACTTTGTGGGTCCCTCTCTGATGGGCAAGCATACGTTTGTGTAACTAGGGACTGCCCCGTCCCAGGGATGTTGAAGAGTCCTTGGTCTCGAGTCACAAGTCGAGTCACGAGTCTTTGGACTCGAGTCCGAGTCCGAGTCCTTGGTCCAAAATGGTGAGTCACGAGTCACTCCCAAAGCTGACTCCACGAGTCCCTATTAAAATCAATGGGGTTTTCCCCCAACAAAATAAGGCTACTTCAGATGTGTGGCTTAAATAAATTCTAGGCACAAGTGTGCCTTTTTATTTCAAAACTCTGCCACTGATTTTGGCAAGAACAGACCAGGCAGACAAACCCAAAATAACCAGACAGGCAGAGGAGGCAGGGAACCCCAAAGCAGGCAGGCAGAGACCTTTGTCTTGGACAATTCAAACTGTGGAACTGGTCAAGAAGAGACCAGGCAGGCAGAGGAGGCTGGGAACCCCAGACAGGCAGGCAGAGGCAGCCAAACCCAAAATGTCTGAAAGGTTGCATTTTAGGGAAATGATTTTAAAAAATAAACTTGCTGTACTTCCTAAAACTTATCCATGTTGCATTTGAGGAACACGATTTTTTATTTATTTATTTATTTATTTATTTATTTATTTATTTATTATACTTATTAATCGCCCATCTGGCCCGGTCACCCGGCCACCCTGGGCGATGTACAATTAAAATACAGTAAAAACACAATAAAATATAATGATTAAAACAATAAAACAATTCTTATTAAAAACCTAACCCACCCCATATTCCCGCCTGAACAGCCATGTTTTTAATGCACGGCGGAAGCTCATCACGGAGGGGGCATGGCGAAGGTCACTAGGGAGGGAGTTCCATAATGTGGGGGCCGCCACAGAGAAGGCCCTCTTCCTAGTCCCCACCAGCCTGGCTGCTCTGGCTGATGGGATAAGGAGAAGGCCATCCGTGGCAGACCTTGTTGAGCGGCCCACTTGATGTTGCTGGAGGCGCTCCTTGAGATAAGCTGGGCCGGAGCCGTGTAGGGTTTTAAAGGTCAAAACCAACACCTTGAATTCGGCTCGGCAAGCAACTGGTAGCCAGTGCAACTCATTAAGCACTGGCGTGATGTGATCACGCCGGCGGCTGCCCTTAATCAGGCGAGCCGCCGCGTTCTGTACCAGCTGAAGCTTCCGGACCGTCTTCAAGGGTAACCCCACGTAGAGCGCATTACAGTAGTCTAGGCGAGAGGAGACCAAGGCATGAACCACTGATGGAGCAGTGATAGGGAAGGAGGGCGCAGCTGCCGTATCATGGAGTGTACAGCGTGCGAACAGTGACACCTGAGCTCATGAAGCTGGAGTAGAATGACCCCAGCTGCGGCCTGTCCTCAGGGGTAGAGTACCATCAGCACCAGGTCAAATCCCCTAACCCTCCCTGTCTTTTTTCTAAATGTTGGCCCACATTCTGAACGGTGAGATCTCATCAGAATTCCACCCTCACTGAACCACCCGCCTCCCACTGGTGATGAAACTAGCTGGAACCAGAAAACACACCTCAGGAGCAGCCGCACAGAGTAATTCTCAGGTCCATCTTCTGCCTCTCCCAAGTACGCAACATTATCAATCAAAATAAATCTTGACACACTGTTGGGGCTGCACTCCTGGTAGCCGTCCATACTTGGCCGAGCAGCGGCGCACCTCGCTTCCATGCGCTCTTCGCCGGCAATCACGCTCCTCTCCACTCCTTCTGGCACAGCCCAGGGATGTTGAAGAGTCCTTGGTCTTGAGTCCCGAGTCGAGTCTCGAGTCCCATTAAAAATATTGGGACTCAGTCCAACTCACGAGTCGAGTCCTCGAGTATGAGTCCCCATCCCTGCCCCGTCCATTTCAATATCAGCAGAAGCTCTTCCATACTGCATGTGCAGAGAGCTTTCCTCACCGCTGGAGCGAGCAGAGATAATAGAGCGCCATGTACATGTTGGAGCTCCCACATGCGCCGAATCAGGATTATTGCACATGTTCCTGATATTATGCTGGGTGGATATACATGCTTGTATGGATCCCCTAATTTTAGAATCTGGCTGGGATGTGCTTTTATGTTTAATAGCTTTGTACTAAGAAGAAGGAGCACCTGCTATATTTCCTGTCCCCCACTACAGAATAAGTAAAGGCACAGTGGGCTTCTCTCTACACAAGGCGTTTATTGTGCTCTTGGGATTCCTCACCAAGGGTAGTTTGCTGGTGCTTTACACACGACTTCATCCTCCTCCAGGGCCTCTCCCATTTTCTAGCCTGTTTCTGTGGCTTTGTTTAGAACAAGGAAAATGGGCTATAAAGGGCTAGCACGCTATGAAATGCTACAAAATGGTCGTGTATTTTCACAATTCCGATATACTGCAGCAGCACCTTGTGGTTGTGTAATGGAACATATAGAAAGGCAGAGAATGAAAACCCCCAGAAAAAAGAACAGTGTAAAGGAGCCGATCTTAATCTCGCAAAGAATCCAGAAGCAGAAGCCTCGGTAAAATGGCGGGTTAAAAGCCTAATGTAAAGAAGCCCGGAGTCAGGTGTTGCCAAGTTTATCTTGAAAATCCCTGTAAAATTTCTGGAATTGTCTTCTCCCTGGGAAGACCTTTTTGCTCAAGCCTGGCTCCCAATCTGTTCTTCTAGAGCTTCTAGAGCTGCCTTCTGTAAGAGAGGCCTGCAGTGCAACTCTATGCATTTCTGCTCAGAAGTGAGTCCCATGGAGTTGTATGGGACTTGCTCCCAGGGATTTTTTAAAATCATGTAAGTCCTCCATGGAAAAATAATACAAGATACCCCTGTCATTTCCCTCCCTGCCCCAACCCATCTTTATCAGCAGTTTCATGTGCAACCCTGTGGGATTTGTGTGCATTCCCTCGTCTGTGGTCCTTTCAATAGGCACTCTGATGTGACAGTAATGCTGTACTGGTTCATTAGCCCTTTGCATCACTCCATAGGGGATGAAAGAACTCCTGTTGGTCTGTGCGTTGGATACAAAGCAGGAGCTAGCTGCCTGACTCAGCACAGAGGGACAACTTCATGGTTACACGGTCTCATGCAAGATAAGAAAATAATATCCTCTTCTTGTCTCCTCTTGCTTTCTAGGTGCAAACTTTTATTTAAGTCTTCAGTGTAATTCTGTAATCAGAAATGAACTTTGAAGAGATATAAGGAAAGACGGCAATTCTTAGCCAGGTGTCCTCCTATGGTTCACCTCTTTGTTGGTCATTTTGTCAAGATACAGCTAAGTTTTATCTGAGCTGTCAGATGCTATTCTTAAGTGTATTGTGTCACTATTCTAATTTTTAAAATCATCACTGCACCGGAGAGAATATACACACAAACTCAGATGACTTAAGTTTCATTGAACAAAAGTGGTACTGTGAGAATATGTAGTCAAATCAAGATCTCATATATTGGGGTAAAAGGGGGGGGGATGTAGTAGATAAGGCATATAGCAACCATAAGGACTAGAAAATTTACCCTTTAAAATGGAGTACAGAAGCTCAGGAAGTTGAAGTCTGCACCCCATACCATTTTCTGTTCTTTTTTACATGCTTGCATGGAACCATGGCATACACACACTTGCTGTATTCCAGTTGAAACCAAGAATATAAAATATTACTACTTAGACCTGAAGGCATCTGAGCATACTGCCTCAGGTTTCTTCTCTCTCCCCTCACCCCCAATCTTTCTCATTACCTGGGCTAAGAATAGAATCTGCCTTTATGATTCCCTCTAATGAATCCAGAGGGCTGGGACCACTCCTTGTAATGAATTTGTTCTTTTGACGTTCCCTTCATTTCTGCTGTCAGGGAAGCTCTTTGACAAGTGCTGACAGGGGTAATCTGATAACTTGCAAATAATGATTCATAGATACAGCTGCAGTCACTGGGTGTTTTAGGAAAAGGCTTTTGGTTATAATTTACCTGGTTGATTTAACAGATAATACATCACTTCTTTTGCATAACAATAAGAGCTTTAGTGTTTATATTGGATCCCACCTTCACTATAAAATAACATTCTCATGGGAAACTCACTCATACAGAATACATTATTGCATTAAATTAATGAGTGTGATGTTCACAAGAGCATAGAATAGTCATGAACCACTTAAAAACAACAACACAGCAGCAACCTTTAAAGTGCAAACAGAGAGATCTATTCCTTACAACCTAATCTCCAACCCACAGACTGAAATAGACCTTTGTATTTAAGTCAATAGCACAAAATAAGCTTAAATCTTAGTATGACAGGTTGGAAACTTATCTCAGCAAACATGTGGTCTTAAACCTGCATTTCCAGAGTTAATGGGAGTTGGTGGGCCGAGAGAGGGTATTTAACCCCTCTGATTCTCCTCTTCAAACACCCTCAAGCTATCCCCCCCCTCCCCCCTCAGGCTTGCTTCCAGTTTTGGAGCAGGATAAGGGTAAAAACCTTGAAAATGTTTTGGTGGGAGGCTTTGTGATGGACAGTCAGCAAAAGGGGGCAGCTAAGCAGCCCTTGCATTCACACTACAAGGAAAACTTGAAGTTAGGACATCCATGTTTCCCTCATAATGTCTAGTTTATGTTTATTAAACTAGATTGTTTGTGGATCAGGCTGAGAATAAGGAAGGCAATGGTAATTTTGGTGTGCGTGCGCTCGTGCATGTGTATATTATTTACATATGTATTATTGTGGCTTTATTATGTTTTATACCATTTAAGGGTGCTTCTCTGGTAGAAAAGCAATTTATATAGATTGGAAATAAAATAAAATAAAAGCAGTTGGGGGATAATTTCCAGTGGGGGAAAATGGTGTAAGAAGAAAGGATTAAGAAGCCCCTCCCTACACGAGTCTCCCCCTTCAAATTGCAGCTTCATTGGCTTCATTACAAAACAGCTGCAACCAGAATCTCAGAGCTACACATATTGGGCTGGTTCGCATGTAATGAGAAGCCACTGCGGGTGAATTTCCTCGTGAGGCAGCGGCTGCTGACATTTTGAATAGTCGAGCCGCTGTAGCTTGTCATTACTTGCAAACCTGGTGAGGGCGGTTTCCTGGGGTGGTTAACAAGCCACCCGCAACCCTAAAACAGCCCATGGGTTTCATCGATTCATAGATCATAGAGTTGGAAGGAGCCTACAAGGCTATCTAGTCCAACCCCCTGCTCAGTGCAGGAAACTAGAGGAGGGGTCTCCCATCCAAGTAATGACCAGGCCTGACCCTGCTTAGCTTTCCACACTCAGACAAGCTGAGCCAGCGTGAGCCACAGGCCTGTTCTGGGTGGCTTGTCAACCACCCCAACAACCCACCCTCGCTGGGTTGGCACATAACAACAAGCTACAGTGCGCAACCACCACGGCTCAAATATTCAAAATGGCAGCCACCACAACAAGAAGCCCACAGTGGGCTTCTTGTTACGTGCAAGCCAGGTCTCTGTGTATGTGTAGTATTGCCCTAAGCTATATCCCCTTCTGTAGAGTGGTATGCAGTCAACAGAACATTCAGCAGAGTTCCTTGGAGATCTGGAGCTAACAACAACTAAAAACTTTGCTACAGGCATGTACAACTCAGCAGTAGGATTCCCATCTGGGTGTCTCAGTTTTATTTTTCCTTGGAAGGAAGACATGGCCTAAGTCAAGTGGCAGCAGCAATTTGCTGCCCTACAGGCAAGTGCTTCCATTTGATCGTATTGTTTATTATTTATTTATTTATTTTATTTATATACCTCCCAATGGCCAACGCTCTCTGGGCAGCTCACAACAATTCACAAAAACACTGGCTTCCCTGTAGCCCTGCTTCCCCCCTAATCTCCCAGGCTGGGGGGGGGGGCAGTCCAACTGGAGCAGGCCTTGATGTTGCCTTCGCCTGCTCCTGCCTCTTCGCTCCCTCTTTCCCACAGGGCCATTGATGACAGTTAGCCCTGTGGGCAGGAGCAGGCTCTGGTGTTCCCTTTGCCTGCTCCTGCCTCCCTGCCTCCTTTTTATTGTTGTGAAAGCTTTGAATGACTTTTAAAAAATCTTTCCGTGAGATCACTGCGAGAACTAAACTGTAGAGAACTGAATACTGTATTGTTTTTCAGAAAAACAAGAACTTGTTTAAATATTTTAACATATGATAGGGTGGCCATATGTGCTCTTTTACAGAGGACAGTCCTCTGTTAAAGGGCTGTCAGCCCTCTATTTGAAGGTGTCCTCTGATTGAAGGTGTCCTCTATTTGAAGGTCTGTCCTGTCCAATTGCAATTTGAAGATAAAGAACCATAAGAACTGTTGCCCGTCAACAGTTAGTACTTGAACAGCAAACTGAACAGGCAGGCACACTGGTCACCTGACCACAGTCTTCCACACTATGGTGAGATGTACTATATTTCCATTTAAATTATAATATTCATTTCTAAATTTGCATCTATACATATAAATTAGCATATGCATGTTTAATGCAAATGTGTGTCCTCTCTTTTTGGCGATTCATGTGGCCACTCTATAGTGGTCAGTGGATTCCTCCCAATTGGGCACCATCCACTGTGAATTTCTGGAAGATATAGATGCTATAGAAACTCCCTTGGGGGGTGGGCAGCGTAAAAAATGAAAGAAGGAATTTCCCCTATATTCTCCTTTTCCCACTATTGCTTCTCTAAATCTCTGCTGTTTACAGGTTTTAGGGCACAATCCTATGCATGTTTAGGCAGGAAAAAGTCCTACAACTCCCAGCATTCTACAGCCAGCCATACTGGCTGGGGAATGCTGGGAATTCTAGGACTTTTTCCTGCCTAAACATGCATAAGATTGCTCCTTAAAAGATCCAGTGATAATGGGAAGAAACATCAGATATATGAGGAGGAAGCTAATCCACATCCAAAGCAGAAGGGTCCCCTTCAGGAATGATATAATATTGCATAAAAGAATTATACTCCTTAATTATGGCGAATTTATTACAGTTGATAATGCACCTAGAACCATTCTTTATGGGTGGCAGCTAGTAGTAAGTGAAGGAAATTGTTATGTTTATAGTGTTTAAATAGCCCTCCTTATTTTGTAGGCTCAGGGTGAATTGCATCCTTTGCCCAGAAAGTGCAGTCAGTCCTCGGCTGCCAGGATGTTAACCAGTGCAGCTCACGAGTCATATTATTTTGATTTTAAAATAACTTCATAACACCATTTGTATTACAACGGAAATGTTAGGTCACCACTGTTGCATCTTGTCATTTATCTAGGCTCATAAGGTGAGATTGCTTAAAGGATAACAAATGGGATTTCCCAGCCAAACTATGTGTAGGACTGTGATGGTGCTATTTCAGTTACATTACATTACAGATCAATATTTTTTTTTAATTAATTGAATTTTACATTACAGATCAATTGTTAATACATTTGGCAACCTTCAAATTTAGGTTCATGGCTTTATATAAAAACAAAAATCAATAATATCCTGTCAAGATGAAAATTATATATAGTAACCCAAGCACTAAATGTATCTTTATACAACTGTATGAGAGGCTGCAAGCACTTAATTTTGGTTTGATCCATGCAAGTCAATGGTGCACACCATAGGCTCATAATACAAATAGTGATAAAGAAATGTATGCACAGTGCAGTAAATAATAAATATGATTTTCAAAATCTGCCCGCGGGTATTATTCACTTTAATATTAAATTTCTACTCGCTACCCAGTGGAGGCCAGTTACCAAAATGCCCTTTTTACTTTCTCTTGATCAATTATACTTTGTAATTATATTCTAAATATTGCACTCAGTGGGGTAGGGGTGGGAATAGTCAGTGAAGATCTAGATAGTGTGGGGCAGAGTTAAGATTGTGATGCAAAATCTCTTGACATAATCTTATGAGCTTCCTAATGGAATTCCAGTTAGCTGTTCGGTCTCTGTGTGTATGTATTTGTTTTTCAAAAGAGATTTTCTTCAGTCATAAAAATTATTACTACACCTTCTCTCAGAAATAAATCCCTACTTCCCTGCTCACTAGGTCTTACATCCTAGGCTATATTAAAAATTCTATTGAAATCAGTAGAATTTATTTTATGTTATTTTATTTCTGCACACACACACCCTGCCCCCACAAGGTGCTTCGCAACATAGTTATAACATGGGTAGGCTATAATAGTAGGGTGAAACAATAGCTGGTTTTATGTCTTGGTGATCTGGTTTGCACAACAGGACAACCCATCATGGACCGTGAGCCATGGTTGGTTGTCATTTTGTCTAAAACCAGCCTGGCTTACCCACGGTGGCTTGTGTGTGTGTGTGTGTGTGTGTGTGTGTTTTAAACAAGCCACCCTGAGAATCTATGGGCTGCTGTAGGGTTTGTTTTACCCACAGTGGGTTGCTGTGTTGTCCAAACCTGGATGACCAATCCCACCGTGGGTAAAGTTTGGCGGCCAGCAACTCACTTGGCAAGAGCAGCAAAAACCCCTTCCTGAGCTTGTCCTGGCCACCACCAGTACCAGCCACCCCACAAGTGCCCAAGCAGTACTTGGGGTGGCTGGCACTGGCTTGCTGCTTTCAGCTTTTTGGTTCCCACAGCTTTTTTTGCTTTAATTTTTTTTTTCCAGAGATCGCAAAACTTTTTTTTCTGGACATCACAGTCCCCATTTTGAAAATCACTGACAGGCCCTTACTGCCCAAGCACCACTTTGGAGGGGCTGTTTATATATATATAAATATATATATATATATATATATATATATATTTGTGCACAAAATGTGTGCAAATAGGTTTCTAGGATGTTTTTGATATATATATATATATATATATATATATATATATATATCTTAGCTGCACTTGCACAACTGCAGGGATTTGAAGCCTCAGCAGGTAAAGCAGGTACCAACCCTGGACATTGCCCTAAAGAGGCTGCAAAGAGGGCTCCCCCCCTTTGGTTTCTCTTGACAGATGTCAAAAGGCAAGCTGTCAAGAGAAACCAAAGGTGCAAGTGAACTTTGCTCGTGAAAAGGAGGAGATGTAAATCACCCCCATTTCACAGCAAGATCCTCAACTTTTCCCACCCTGACAGTCCTCAGGGTGGTGCACATTTTGCACTTTCCCCCAAGACTCTAGGTGCTTGGGAAAGTGCAAATGTGTTTCTGGAGAAAAGGAATTTTGACAGCTTTGACAGCTAGCTCTCGAAACTCTGGGGTCCCTTTAAAAGGGGTTTTTGACAGGGCAATGGGTGGTTTTGGACTTGGACATATGGCTGTATATGTCCCAGTTTAAAAAAACAAAAACCTTTCAAAAACCCCTTTTAAAGTGACCCAGAGTTTTGACAGCTAGCTGTCAAAACTTCTTTTCCCAAGAAAAAGCGGGGAAGCACTTGTGCACTTTCCCGAGTGCAACCCACATTTCCACAACAACCCATGGTTCAACAACTCACAGTCAGCCCTTGAGTGTGAGTCATTGTGTTGTCTGAACCCATTGTGTCTCTTGAACTGCTTAGGGACCACTGCATCAGATTTATCCATCCATCTACTTTTAATGCTTGTACTTATATATGAGAACCACATTACCAAGTGTTTTTTAACACCAGTGTATTGATTTAATAGGCCAGTGGTTGTCAAATAACAATCCCCAAGTAACAAATACATTCATTTATTTGGATAACATTAAGATTTCAAACCATGTGAAACATGTCCAGTTCACATCCACTAAATCATCTGAGTCACAGACACAGTTAATGAGTTGCTCATATAATTAAAATGAAAAATTACTTGCTTTACAAGACTGTAAAAAAAATAAAATAAAATGGCCTTTTACTTCCTCTCTCTCTCTGCATAACTGATGGCTCCTGAGGAAAGTGGATATGCAAATTGAAAAACTAGGCATGGCAGAGATGTTTATCACCTAACTGGCTCTGTCTGCATCCAGGGCTATTAGATGAAGGAGAAAACAACACTGAATAACAAAAAGATGCACATTTTTGCTAGCTGAATCATAGAGTAAGGTTACCAGTATCTGTAACAATCCTGGGATACTTCCAACAGTTTGCAAAGATGTTTGTGAGAAAAGATGAGCAGTTGAAACAACTCCTATCCATGAGGTGCAAGACTGTGATCATGTCTTCTTCCCATGAGTGGCTGCAGTGCAAAGTCAGTGATGCTCATCACAGAGGAGCTGGAATACAAGACTTGCTGGAATACAGGTGTGGTGCCATTGTCCAGCGGGTGTGATCATGCCTCAGCGCAGCAGCATTTGTGGATTGTAGCTTGAGAGCTGGTGTGGTGTAGTGGCCAAGACTGTGAACTGTGGATCATAGGAACATAGGATGCTGCCTTATACGAAGTCAGATCATTGCTCCATCTAGCCCAGTATTGTTGACACTGAGTGGCAGCGGCACTAAAGGGTTTCAGACACGATTCTTTCCCAGCCCTACTTGGAGATGCCGGGGATTGAACCTGGGACCTTGTGCATACAAAGCATGTGCTCTGCCATTGAGTTATGGTCCCTCCCCAAACCAGTAACTAGGAAGTTAATGATTCAAATCTCACTTCAGACATGATTTTCACAATGTGGCTTAAAGCATGCCACTACTCTCTCAGCCTCACGCCCCCCTCTGTAATAAGTGGATAATAACTGCTATGAAGATTACTGAGCTAAGGTAATAAAGTGGTGATGATGGTGGTGATGATGATGGGCTTTTCTACACCAGGCTATTAATCTGCTGCATCTACTTTCGACTTCATCACAGAATGAGATCCACGCACTACACGAGGAGTGTCTTCTTTCCTGCTTTTCTGCTACATAACCTCTAGGTGGCACTGTGCTATAGCAGAACAGCGCAAATACACAAGAGGAAATCGCATTTTCTTTTGCCAATCAGAAATAATACCCCATTTTCCCTGCTCTAAAAATACTCGCGGAAAGTGCTGTTTACAAACAGAAGCGAAACTGGAGGGCCACGATGTTGTCAAAAGAACCCATAAACAACCATGAATAGGGAATGGTGAGAGCACAGCAAATGCCTTCTGTAGAAATGCTTTATGATTTCTTACCGCACTGAACGCCAGCTCCCAAACCATGTATCTACTTCACAGGCAGGCAGGAAAAACAGAAGGTTTATTGCATGCCAGGGTGCCATACATGACTGGTTGGCATCAATCAATCAGTTAATTAATTAGATATATATATACCGCCCAACTGACAAATGCCCTTGGGTGGCTTACAATAATTAAAAAAACTATTCAGCTTGGTGGTTCAGAAATAGTTTTGTAATTTGTAAAGAAATTAACAGCGTCATCTTGTACATGTATACTCAGATGTAAGCCACATTGATTTCAATGGGGATTACTCCCAGGTAAACAGCACATATCTAGGGAGGATAGACAGCAAATATATATAGCATATAGCATATGTGCTATATAGCATATAGCACATATACAGGCCTGTGGCTTACGCTGGCTCAGCTTGTCTGAGCATGGAAAGCTAAGAAGGGTCAGGCCTGGTTATTACTTGGATGGGAGACCCCTCTACCAGTTTCCTGCATTGAGCAGGGGGTTGGACTCGATAGCCATGTAGGCTCCTTCCAACTCTATGATCTATGGAATGGCCCTCAAAAAGCAAGAATTTCAGATAAGTGAGGTCCAAATTGTGGTGTGTGTTTTTTTAATCCAGATCCCTTTAACCATGTAATTATTATTTTATTGCCTGTTTATTACTATATTAGGTCTGCACAACTTCTGACCCAAGAAGCTCAATGCAGCTCACTATGCATATATGGTAGCCCACAAGGGATTTAGTAACCTTCCTGTTTTTGACAGACAGACAGGAGGCTTTCCAGTTGGTCAGCACAATTGGGAAACCACAATACATGGCTGGTGGGAGTCGGAGTGTGTTTGTCTTGGTGGTTCCCAAGTTGAGCAATCCTGTTCTAAACCCAGTGAATCAGAATAAATGTTTTGTTTTTTATTTTCAGAAAACTGGCTGATCACAGTGGAACTTACTTTCAAGGCTGCATGCTTAGTATCACAACCCAAGTTCTGTTATCTTAAAATGGAAATGAATAAATGAATAAAAGTACAATATTTTGTTAAAGATCTAATAGTATTTCTAGTTTATAGGGTATTTCTCCCACAACAAATAGTTTCTGTGGGGTGGGTTTCTGTCTTTCTAGTAGCCAGGATTCCCACCTCTTTGGGCTTCTCTACATGAGGCATTTATCCCGTGGCTTTACTAAGGCTTTTTCTTCCATTTTCATTACAGGAGGAAAAGTGCGTCCTTTACACAGCATTTTTCCCTGGGGTTTGTATTTCTCTGCCTTTCTATATATTCTGTTAACCAACCACAAGGTGGTGCAGTGGTATAGCTGCAGTATAGCAGAATTGCGACAATACACGAGGCTTTTGTTCTGGATTGACATTTAATACTGTACTTTCCTCACTTTAAAAAACTGCGAAAATGGCTGGAAAATACGGGAGAGGCCCTGGAGGAGGAGGATGTTGTGAAAAGCTCTGTCACAATGCCTCATGTAGAGAGCCCTTGTAAGTCATTCTTCAACCTCCAAAATAGAACTTTTGAGCATTTTAGCCCACTGCAGTTGTAATATTTGAGTTCTCTTGACCATGGTTGGGAGATTGGATGTGTGTCATGGTCTTACACACACTTCCTTTGCCTCTCTATCTTCCTCTCCCACATTAATTCCTCTGGTTAGGAGATCAAGAATGTTGTACATGATTTATTGATCTTAGCTGTATCACATGTAGTACAGTCAAGAGGTGTGTTCTCTAGACTCACTTAAAACTTTCATTGCGAAAAACTTGGTCCCTGAAAAGGGAGTTCAGAAGGTTTAAAAACACTAATGAAAATAAATTTTATTTTCCATGTGTATCTTCCTATGACAAACATCTACAAAATTTCACCTGCTTATTATTAGAAGATGGATGCACGTTTGAGCAAAAGAGAAGACCATATCTACACAGTGGGCTATTGCCTGAGCATTGACACATTAATACAGGGAAGGCAAATATGAATTATAGTGTGATAGCAAACAAAAGCATCCATCAAGGTGATATAGCTGGTCTACCAGTTACAATCCATCAGTCATTTTGGAGACCGCCCAACTTGTTTACACAGAATACAGTAATGCCTTGGATTGCGAGTAACGCGGTATACGAGCTTCTCGTAAGACGAGGAACATTTTAGCATAAATTTAAATTTGAAAGACGAGCAAGTCTCGCAGCATGAGCCACACGCTCTGCCGAGCCACACGCTCTGCCGGTGCCTCGCTTGGCCCGTCGCCTCCCACTGCTTTGCCTATGGACAGGGAGCCGCCGCTCACTCTGCAGGTTGTTGATCCTCCACATCTCTCTCTTCTCCCCCCCCCCCTCTCTCTCTCTGAAATTTTCATTAGCTGCTTTGAGATACTCTGTCTAAAGGCAAAGCAAGCTGGCTCCCTGGCAGGGAGGCCCGTGGAGGCGCAGCGTGGCTCCCTGCTGAGTGTCCATTGTTTCTTATGAGGAAACTCGCTTTCATATACGAGTGTTTTGGATTACGAGCATGGTTCTGGAACGAATTATGCTCCTAATCCAAGGTATTACTGTACATGCTTCAGTTGTTACCACTGATCCAGTGTCTGATTCAGTTGAGTCAACACACTCATATCCAGCCTGTGGGTAACAACACGCAAGGGGAGTGATCCAGCCAAATTAAGTACTAAGTATGTGTTTAAGTCTCTCTCTTTGACATCCATAGGATTTTAAAAGTGCTTAACATTGGTTGGATCATACATACCCCATAAGTCTTACTTATGTTTCAACTCATTCTGATTTTCCAACATCAGTATCACTTCAGTGTAGGAAAAAGCATGTAGGCTATGTGTAAACCTTCAACTGTGACCAACATAGATGTGTCTATTATCTTTTCATCTGCAGTTGTGATATCCATGTAGAGAAATTACCATGTATAGAACTGGGTTTATTTAAATATTTTTAAAGGGGCGGGGGGAGATGTCATTGGTACATCTTCTCTAGATGTCATTGGTACTGCCTCTACCTCTACCTCCTCTTGTTGACACCATCACCATGTTTCACTGCAGATGAAAATTGTGGAGAAAGCCCAACTGTAAAAGGAACATGAACACACACAACACACAACGCACGCACACATTTCCCTGCCAAGCTCTGTCTGCATAAACCTCTCCACAGGGGGTGGGAGGGGAACTGGAGGTGCTGGTTCCGCCAGACGAAACCTGCAGACCAACAAAGAAGTTCTCGGTTGGAATCCACAAAGGAGAATTGTGGACCATCAAGAAGACAGGGCAGCCACTATGAGCTGTAAAGTACACCCCGGACCAGGAGACGCCATCTTTTCCTGGGCAGGCATAAGCCCACCTGCCACACAGGGGGCAGGGATAAGCCCACCTGACAGGCAGGGGGCGGGAGAATGGGAAAAGGTGGGGTAGAAAACCCCCTTGCACATCTTCTGGAGTTGTTGGGAACACGGGTCGCTTCGGCAAGTTCATCCCCCAGTGGTGGCTGGGATAAGCTGTTCTCTTCCACGGATCAGGCGGATCCGGAGCCAGGCATGAAACTGACCAGCGCAGAGTCTCTGGTCTAAGGTAACTGACTTTCCTCAATACGCTAGCCTGGGAACCCATTCATTGATAAAACTCGGAGATCACGTCAGGTCATGTTGACGTTGTAGTATACCTAGAAAGCTATTAGTTCCGCTCCATTTAACTGGTAGTAAATAAACGCCTTATATGGTCATACAAAGGCTCTGGAGTTTCCTTTTGCTGCGCAAACCTCCTAGTCAATTTCAATCGCTTGTACGGGCTGTAGCTCAGTGCCGGTTAACCCGTTAAGCGCCGAACTCACGCAGAGGACCCGGGTGCTGGTCCTCCACAAAAATACTTTTTATAACTCTGAAGATTTGATTACTAGGCCAGGAACCAAAGAAGTGTGCAATTAGTTTTGTGATCTCAAGCTGGATTTTGCGGCACACATCCCTCTCTGAACAGCAGTCACCTATGCCACATAGTAAACTTGTTTGAAATTGAGGGAAGATTCAAAAGCAGTGTTTGATCTGGCATCCAGGGTCACATTGCTCAAAGAAAATATATCAAAATTTACACTAGGGCTAATGCAAACACCTTGTATGAGTCTAAGCAGCTCATTAGATCCTGACACTGATTATTTTTCCTGCTTCATCTTTGCTCCACACTTCTTACAGTTTTTATATAGGAACCTAATCTTGTATCATATATACAAGATTCTTTAATCTATAGCAGAGGTGCACAACCTGTGGCACAGGGGCTGCATGCGGCCCCCAGAGCCTTTATTGTGGCCCTGGCCCCCCACCATCACCACATTCCCCACTGCCTGTACTTTCCACTTCCTCCCCCGGAGATCCTCATTCAGATTGTGTGTGTGTGTGTGTGTGTGCGCTCAAACGTGTGCGTGTGTGTGTACAGCCCCCAAACCATTATCACGTGCAGTCCTCGTGGGCAAATAGTTGTGTACACCTAATCTATACGATAGAGGTGTGTGTGTGTCTAAAATGGGATCTTGTTTTTGGATAAGAATGCATGTACTATTGCAGTGCAGCCCTCATTAGCAATCAATAAGAAAGCTTTGCAGAACTGTCCTGGACTTAAGCCTGACCATGTGATAATATAACCCATTCACCTTTCTGAGAATGATAGTGACAAAATGAATCCTTTACTCCCTCCACCCCCCTCTCCCATTTAATCGAATTATTCTCACCGGGTGAGTAGGTTTATTGCAATACTTTGTGAAGGTCAGATCAGGCAAATGTCACGCAATGTTTAATTACTCTATTAGGGGATCATAGTTTGTCCTCTGGAGATTCCCCCACCCCTGACGGCCACAAGGCAGCGGAAGACTTCAGCAGCTCTCTGCTTTAATAGATCAGAAGCTGACAAGACTGAAATTAGATGTATGTCACAAAGCATCTTCCATCTGCTCTAACATAAGGGTGTGTGTGCGCGTGCGTGCATGCTACGGACCATTGGTGCACAGCACTATCTACCAAAAGAGCTTTCTCTTTGAGTTACTCAGTGGGGAGAGTATTTCTTTCGTGCTTCTCTGATTATAAAAGGAAAGAATGAGGTCATTTGCCTGCCTCTCTTTAATGATTTATGTTAACCTACCACTTGGTGTTCATAAGGCTCCCAAAGTTCCTTGCAAACTGATTTGCAAACCTGTACTGTAGAAAAGGTACACATTGTTTGCCGCTGATATGGAATACTGGGATGTCAACAGGGATGGGGACTCAGACTTCAAGACTCGACTCGTGAGTCGGACTGAGTCCCCCCTCTGACTCGAGTCCCAATATTTTTAATGGGGCTCAAGACTCGACTCGAGACCAAGGACTTTTCAACATCCCTGGGCTGTGCCAGAAGGCGTGGAGAGAAGTGCGATCGCCGGCGAAGATTTTATTTTTTAAAATCATTTCCCTAAAATGCAACCTTTCAGACATTTTGGGTTTGGCTGCCTCTGCCTGCCTGTTTGGGGTGCCCTGCCTCCTCTGCCTGCCTGGTCTCTTCTCTTAACCAGTTCCACAGTTTGAATTGTCCAAGACAAAATCCCTAAGCAGTTCACGTACAAACATTAAAATCACATTCAGAATACAATTAAAATACAATATTAAAAACATGTTTTGATGTTTTGAACTCCCCTCTGTTTCAAAAGCATCTTGCAAACTCATATTGGCAGTGTGGTGTAGTGGTTAGAGTGTCGGACTGGGATCCGAGTCCTGGTCCCCTCGCAGCCATGAAGCTCACTGGGTGATTTTGGGCCAGTCACTGACTCTCAGCCTAACCTACCTCACAGGGTTGTTGTGAGGATAAAATGGAGAGGAGGAGAATTATGTAAGCTGCCTTGGGTTCCTTGAAGGAAAAAAGGCGGGATATAAATATAATAAATAAATAAATCTGGCTTGGGGAACTGCTGTTATAGGAACACTTTGAAGCCCCCCTTTAAAACTAGTTGCATGGTTCTTTGGATAGTCGATAATAACTAAGCATAATTGAAGGCCCCATTGTATATTGGAAGCACAGTTCCTTCTAGGACGAGGTGTTAACTATTAGGCAAGTTTATAATTGCTCTCAAGGTACATAATATATGTGCATCTGCTTAGTTTTTTCTCCTGGGACTGTATATTGCAGTGATGCATTAATTCACATAGTTTAATCTGAAAGTTCTGGCTGTGCTTTCAAAAGCAACCTTTGATGCCTTCTTGCTGATGGAATAATGTTATCAACGGAGCACTTTTCACTGCAGGAGGAACGCGAAACTATTAAATGTGTGAAGAGCTTTTGTCTCTTTACCTGTTAAGAAGAGGTCTCAGTGGCCGCAAGCAGTGATTAATTTACAAGCTTCCTTTTGTCTCTGCGGGGGCAGTTAAGGTTCACTCCACAACCAATGATCCTTTTAGCTATTCCTGTGTATATAACATATACTCGCCCTTCATAAATAAAGCTTGCAGTCGCCAAGGATAAACGTATACTTTCCTGTTTTCCAAAAACAGATAAAACACACACACACTCACTTTCCTAGATGCTACTGTAAATCCCCACCCAATACAAGGTTAATTCAATGTGTGAACTGGCAATGGCACTCGCTCAGCCCAATATCCAATGTGTAGTTTTACTTTATGAGGTTTTTCATAAGTTTCGTAAGTTTTTCACGTCCTGAGTTTTGACTGTTTTAGGTGTGAAAATGTTTTCCTTTCAGACTTGTTTAGTAATCAAGAGTATCTATCTGGGCTACATTCACCCTGTATTTTAGCTTTCTGTTGTGGATATGCCTTAACTATTTTGGCGTATACTTCATGCCGCCCTGTTGAAGGAGAAAAGCACAACAGTCTCATTTTCAGATTTTTCAGGGTGACCAAAACTATGCAGGTATGAAGTTCCGCTTCCTGTAGGCCAGGGGTTCTCAAACTTTCTAACCCCAGGGCCTGCTTGAGAAAGCTGAAAATTCCTGAGGCTCACCAATCACAAAATGGTGACTGATGGAGGTGGAGTTTGGCATAATCCGCTGACAATTGCCGATCATCATTTTATATTGGTATCTAATCCCTCTTTGCTAAATTCTTAGCCACAGATATTTCCTTGTAGGAAGAAGTTCCATAATTCAGCTTTCCTCAAGTGAAGTGCAGACATTGACTCTGGAGGTATCCTTACTCAGCCTCCCCTTTTGGGGAAGAATTTGCCGATCCAGAGGCAATAAGTCAGGGTTTCCAGCATGGTGCAGGTGGGCACCAATGTCCCCATGGACACCTCTCTTGGTGCCCACCAGGCTCCCTGCCTCTCCTGATTTTAATTTTATTTCTTAACATTGTTTTAAAGTATTATTTTTTGACTGGGAGACTGCCACACTGCAAAGCAAATTGTTGCCCTTTATTTGAGTTCAAAATCCTTAGTTGGGTTCAAAAGAGTAGTTTTGTATTTTGGATCTCAGGCCACCCACCTCTGCCTTGTACTTAGGTTCTTGGACTAGTTACTTTTCTATTACCGGTAATCTCACCAGTGTGCCTTCTGGGAAATGAGTGTTTTTGTGACTGGCCATGCTCACTATGGCAGCCATTTTGTGAGAGTGCCCATGCCACTCTCTCAAAATTCCAAATGTGACCACCGACCCCAAAAGATTAGGGAGCCTTGTTTTAAGTGGGAAAAACTGTTTATTTTATATTGTTTTTTTCCCTGCCCCATGCCTCTTAGAGTCTTCTTACACATCTCCGGTCTTCCCACCTTCTTTCACACTTAACCGATCTCCTTTCCGCAACAGCCAGTTTCTTTCATCCTGCCCTCCTGCTGCTTTCACATTCATTTCCCATTATTATTACGGTATTATTATTATTATTATTGTTGTTGTTGTTGTTGTTGTTATCAGTATTTGTATACTACTCCACATCAAGCAGATTCTGGAGCAGTGAACAATAGAAAGACAAAAACAGATAAAAACACACACACACACACACACACACACACAGCTATAACAGATTCCCTCTCTTATTCCCTTTCTCTTTATCCCCAGTTTTTAAACATTATTTTTCAGACTATTAGCCTTGCTCTCTAACTGATTCCGGCCGCCACACCTTGCCTATGCAGTGTGCATCGTGCACCCACAGGGCAGTCAGGCAAAGAGGCACTGGGCAGTCTGCACCACTGAGACCCACCTGAAGTTTGGCTGAGATCCGCTTGTGGGTCCCAACCCACAGTTTGAGAAACCCTGCTATAGACCCAACACACCTTCATTTTCTTCTTGTTCTGAAGAAAAAACAACTGCAGAGGCCCTCCAATCTGGACTGAAACTGTGCCGTGGCAGAAGAGGGTTTAACTTTCCCCCTGTGCTGTTTTCCTGCTGAACCCCCACCCTAAGGCAGTTAACCTCCTCCCTGTGTGTTGCAGTCCCAGTCCAGAGGAGGGGGAAGTGCACAGCTGCTTTTTGTAAAGAAAGAGTATGGCCAGTCTTGAGTATGCTGTTTAAACATGCTACCAACATAACATATACTGTACCCCAGTTTACCCCTGAGTAATGTGGAAATTGCAATTTTGCAACCCTTGCAGTTTTCACACACACACGCACACACACGCACACGCACGCACCAGTGAGTGAGTAAAGCCCAAGTACAGTCATGCCTTGGATTGAGAGCATAATTCGTTCCGGAAATGTGCTTGTAATCCAAAACACTCTTATATCAAAATGGAATCCCCCCCCCAAAAAAAATTTGTACAGAGATTTTTAATTTAAGCCGTACTACAGTACTTGTATTGCAAGATGTCGCTTGTATATCAAGTAAAAAAAAAATTAAATAAATATTTAAAAATTTGCTTGTCTTGCAAAATGCTCTCAAACCAAGTTACTTGCAATCCAAGGTATTACTGTATCTTACATTTTTGTCATTTTGTAGTTTTAAAATATTTTATCAGTAGTCTTATACAGGTTCATAGTAGTATTTGTGGTACTTATATCGTTAATAAAGTGGTACCATGTTGTGACAAAACCATCATTGTTTTTCATTTGCAATCAACTCATTGAGAAGTCAAACTGCTGCTGCACACATTTCAGAATGAAAGGAATAGAAAGAAACCTGATAGCCATGTGATGGCAGGCTCTGAAAAGGTTACTATCTCTAGAGGGAGGCATGTGAAATAATTGAATCGTAGTCTCCCAGTTACAGCAGGCTCTTTGTGGCCTGAGACTGAGTGCTGTACCCTTGACACCTCGGTCAGAACTGTTAGAATTGCACTACTGCATTTGGTGTAAGGGAAAGAGATGTTGAAAACTGTGGAGAAAAAGGCGTCAGAGTTTCCTGCACCACACACACACACACACACACACACACCTCCACATGTGTAAACAAGTATAATCCCAGCTGGGGGCTGGGAAATGCAAAATGTACATAGTTTCTCTGATGGCTCCTGACCCCGCAGAGTCTCCCATGACTTTGATGGCCGGTGCCACAGCTATTTGCATGCAAATGCGGCAAAGAGCCACCCCTCCCATGCCTGGCCCAGATGAAGTTCATCCTAATTGGCTAAAGACACCTGGGCTACTGAAAGGAGGGGTGGGGGGAAGAATCTATACTGCTGCTGTGGCTTTTGGGTTTCGTTGTTGTCTGCACGCTTTTGCGGGAGTAGGGCTCTTTTGCTGAGGCAAGCCCCGGGAAGAGGACCAACCCCCAGACAAAGGGAGTGCCTGGGTATTTATATAGTAAAGAACTAGTTTTGTTGTTTTGTAGCTCTACTTGTATGTACCAAAGTGTCTCCCCACCTTTCTCCCTCTTCCCTCATTCCCCACCTTTTATTGTAATCTGTTTACCTTAAATAAACTTTCCTGGTTTTACCCCACACGGGGTGTGTGGTTCCTCTGTGGTTCAGTGCTAAATCCAGTGTATAGACCAAGGGCAAGGCCCTTTAGAGAATCAAGTCAAGACGGCAGAGCTAAGGCTGGCAGTTTTGCACCTTTGAACTCTGGTCTTGAGTAAAGGATCGGTTGGCAGTCCTTCACAAAAACAAACCAGGTTACTGTCCTCAAACCTTTTGACCGAGGTTTGACTTTTCAGCCTCACTTTTTAGCACCATCATTTTAGCAACGGAAAGCAGTAGTGTTTAAGAAACTGCATACTTGAAATGACTGCTGTCTGTGTGTCATTCAACAGCCAGCGATATGGCTCTCTTCACACACACAGGGGGCATGTTTATGCTACACAAGCCCTGTTGGTGCATTTGCCTGAACCTGTGACGGGTTAAAGTGGGTTGAAGGTCAGGGCTGTGCAGGCTGCCCCCCCCCTCTACATCTCCATGAGCTGTCCTACCCCCCTCAGTTCAGACCTTGCCGTGTTGAATCAGCAAGGTCTGAAAGGGAGTTCTACGCCCTTTTTACTTGCTTGAACGTGAGTAGAACTTGCTGCACGATTGCGGGCCCTGCCTTATCAGGGTTCCCGATCTCACTATGGTGAGTTGTACTGTATTTCCATCTAAAGTATGATCATTTCTAAATCTGCATCTGTACATATAAATATGCAAATTTTATGCAAATATGTGTCCACTCTTGCCCTCTTTTTTGGGGATGCATCTCCTCCTTTTTTGGCGATTCATAAGTGGCCACCCTAGACCTGTAACAAAATGTTGCAGTGTAGAGTGCTCCGGTTCAGGGTTCCAGACAGTCATGGCCTCTTCTAGGATACTCCATGTCATTCCCCCTCTCCACTGGTTAACTGGGATTTTTTTCCCCAATAGTCATTCAGCATTCCATGCCCAGTGAGCATTCTCAGTCTTCACTGGACTGTTTTTAGGGGTCCCGTCCCCCCATTAGGGTATTTTCCTAAAGGTTTTTTGTACTTCTGCAAATCTTTGTGTTCCCCTGAACCTGCTCTTGTGCATGGACAGTGCTGCTTTAGTTACATAAGTAGCTAAAAAACTTTCACTTTTGAACTAAACATAGGTCTCTATTATATCTGAACTTGTGGAACTGTGGTATATTTTAACTACTTAAAACAAACCAGGATCAAACTGTGGCTTCGGAGTTTCGAGATAGCGGGGAACTGTAGTTAGTTCAATACTGAAAGCATTCTGTTCCTGACTCCCAGCTGAGCAGGAGCACAACAGGAGAGAGGCTCCAGCTGTTTTTGGGGCTGTGATAAGGCAAGCAGGCTCCCAGAGAGCGAGCGAACAGAAAGAGAAAACAGGAGTTTGGCAGCGGAGTTCGGCAGGGGAGGTCAAGGGGGAGGTCCCTAAAAAAAAAAAAAAAAATTCTAGGAAGACAGAAACAGAGCACTATGGAAGGAAAGGACTCAGCAGTGGTGGTGACCTGCAAGGGGTGTGCAATGTTTGTTTTCCTGCCAGAGATCGACATGGCCTACACGTGCAACAAGTGCAAGCTGGTCACGCTGTTGGAAGAAAAGGTCAGAGGACTGGAGCAGCAAGTGTCAACCCTCAGGAGCATAAGAGAAAGCGAGGAGTTCTTAGACAGAACGGTGGATCTACAGCACCAAAGCACAGTACAGGAGCCAGAAGGGCAACGGCAGGATGAGGCGGAGTCGGAGACTACAGAGGCAAGGGAAAATAACGCAGGGGGAACTCCCTGGAAAAGGGTGACTGTTAGGAGCAGAAGAACTACAAGACACTCTGCGCCTGTGGAAGCAGTGGAGCTATGGAACCGCTTCCATGTACTTGAGGACGAGAGCAGAGGACAGCCTGCAGAGGACGGATTACCGGGCACCCAACGTGACAGCGAGCAAGAGGCTGAGGGTCAGTCAAGTGGAGGCAATCAAACCAAGGCCTACAGCAAGAGGAAGAGAAGAGTACTCGTAGTGGGAGACTCCCTCCTGCGGGGGATCGAAGCCAAAGTATGTCGCGAAGACCCATGGACTCGCCAGGTGTGCTGTCTCCCCGGGGCACGGATTAAGGATGTGTCAGAGCAGCTGCCGAGGCTCATGCAGCCCACCGACACATACCCCTTTCTTCTCTTCCACGTGGGTACAAATGATACTGCCAAGCGGAGTTACAAAGAAATCACGGCAGACTTTGAAGAGTTGGGAATGGAACTCAAGAACTTCGGGGCCCAGATAGTTTTCTCATCCATCCTTCCAGTACTTGGAAGAGTCATAGAAAGGGAAAGAAAAATACTCCGAGTGAATGACTGGCTACGAAGGTGGAGCCGACGTGAGGGATTTGGATTCTGGGACCACGGGCTACACTTCCTGGAAGATGGACTGCTGGCAAAGGATGGGTTGCACCTCACAAGGACTGGGAAGAATGTGTTTGGCCACAGCATGAGGAACTTAATCAGGAGGGCTTTAAACTGAATCCAACAGGGGAGGGAGACATAAACTCGGGGGTACCAATGGAAGAAGGCCTCTATGCCACAATGGAGAGAACAGCTCCAGCGGTGCCCATTGATAGTCTACCACAAAATGTAGGGGGAAAGTCGGACTATAAAGCACATAGTCTTCGATGTCTCTATACTAATGCCCAGAGTATGGGCAACAAACAAGACGAACTTGAATTTTTGATACATGAGGGCAAGTACGACTTGATAGGGATAACTGAAACCTGGTGGGATGACTCCCATGACTGGAATACAGCAATTGAAGGGTATAACTTGTTCAAAAGGAACAGAAGCAACAGAAAGGGAGGTGGAGTTGCACTGTATGTTAAAAATACGTATCTCTGCACAGAGATACAGGAAGAGGAGCTTGGCAGCCCCATTGAGAGCATCTGGGTTAAAATAAAGGGGGCAAAGAATAAAACGAACATGGCGGTTGGAGTCTACTACCGACCACCCAATCAAGGGGAAGACGAGGATGGAACTTTTGAAAAACAAATTGCCATTGTTTCAAGGAGGCACGATGTGGTAGTAATGGGAGACTTCAATTTCCCTGATATCTGTTGGGAGACTTATTCAGCCAAACATGGCCCCTCCAAGAAATTCCTGAGCTGTGCTGCTGATAACTTCCTCCTACAGAAAGTGGAGGAAGGAACTAGAGGATCGGCTATCCTTGACCTGATTCTAACCAACAGAGACGAGTTAGTGGATAAAGTGGCAGTTTCGGGAACTCTGGGGGAAAGTGACCATGTTATACTTGAGTTCTTGATTCTAACGGAAGCAAAAGCTGAGTGTAGCCAAACACGTACCCTGGATTTTAGGAAAGCCAATTTTAACAAACTCAGAACAATGATTAGTAAGATCCCCTGGCAAGTGACTCTCACGAGAAAGGGAGCCCAGGAGGGGTGGGAGTTTTTAAAAAAGGAAATTTTAAAGGCACAATTGCAAACAATTCCCACAAGGAAAAAAGGCAGAGGGCAACAGAAGAAGCCAATGTGGCTTCACAATAAACTCAAAGATGACCTGAAAACAAAAAAGGACACGTATAGGAAGTGGAAGGAAGGACAGGCTACAAGTGAAGAGTACAGGCAGGTAGCACAGAACTGCAGGAATAGTGTCAGGAAGGCTAAAGCTGAGAATGAGCTAAGGTTAGCGAGGAATGCTAAAAGCAACAAAAAAGCTTTCTTCAGATACATGCACAGTAAAAGACAGAAGAAAGAACTGGTGGTTCAACTACGCAATGAGGATGGCAAATTGATAACAGAAGACAAAGAAAAGGCAGAAGTGTTCAATTCCTACTTCAGCTCGGTCTTCTCCCAAAAGAGGGTCTATGACCCCCCCTGGCAAACCTGAAGTGCAGACTGAAGGGGCAGGATTGCAGCTTGAGATTGATAGGCAAATGGTCAAGGAGCACCTGATTACTCTGAACGAGTTTAAATCTCCAGGGCCTGACGAGCTGCATCCTAGAGTAATAAAGGAACTAGCAGAAGAACTCTCAGAACCACTGTCTATTATCTTTGAGAAATCATGGAGGACAGGTGAAGTGCCAGACGACTGGAGGAGGGCAAATGTTGTTCCCATCTTCAAAAAGGGCAAGAAGGAGGAACCTGGGAACTATAGGCCAGTCAGTCTGACATCAATCCCTGGGAAGATTTTGGAGCAGATTATAAAGAAGTCAGTCTGCAAGCACCTTGAAAACAATGCAGTGATTACTAGAAGCCAGCATGGATTTGTCAAGAACAAATCCTGTCAGACTAATCTGATCTCATTTTTTGATCGGGTAACCTCCCTTGTGGACTGTGGTAATGCTGTGGACATTATATATCTGGACTTCAGCAAAGCTTTCGACAAAGTGCCTCATGATATCCTGATTAGTAAGCTAGCTAAGAGTGGGCTAGATGGAACAACTATCAGGTGGATCCACAATTGGCTACAGAATCGGACTCAAAGAGTGCTTATCAATGGTTCCTTCTCAAACTGGGGAGAGGTAACGAGCGGGGTACCACAGGGCTCGGTCCTTGGCCCGGTGCTCTTCAACATTTTTATTAATGACTTGGATCAGGAGGTACAGGGAATGCTTATCAAATTTGCAGATGACACAAAGTTGGGTGGAACAGCTAATACTCTGGAAGACAGAAACAAAATTCAAAGTGACCTCGATAGGCTGGAGCGCTGGGCCGAAAACAACAGAATGAAATTTAATAGGGATAAATGCCAAGTGCTGCACCTAGGGAGAGGAAACCAAATGCAGAGTTACAGAATGGGGGACACTTGGCTCAACAATACTACAAGTGAGAAGGATCTTGGAATTGTGGTAGATCACAAACTGAATATGAGCCAGCAATGCGATGTGGCTGCAAAGAAGGCAAATGCAATTTTGGGCTGTATTAATAGAAGTATAGCTTCCAAATCGCGGGAAGTGATAATTCCCCTTTACTCGGCACTGGTTAGGCCTCATCTTGAGTACTGCGTCCAGTTCTGGGCACCTCACTTTAAGAAGGACATAGACAAACTGGAGAGGGTTCAGAGGAGGGCAACAAGGATGATAAAGGGACTGGAAACAAGGCCCTATGAGGAGAGACTGAAAGAACTGGGCATGTTTAGCCTTCAGAAGAGGAGACTGAGGGGAGATATGATCGCACTCTTCCAGTATTTGAAGGGATGTCACACAGAGGAGGGCAAGGATCTCTTCTCGATCATCCCAGTTTGCAGGACACGGAATAATGGGCTCAAGTTACAGGAACCTACCGTAGATTCCACCTAAACATCAGGAAAAATTTCCTGACTGTCAGAGCAATAAGACAATGGAATCAACTACCTAGGGAGGTTGTGGGCTCTCCCACTCTGGAGGCATTCAAGGTGCAGCTGGACAGACATCTGTCAGAGATGCTTTGACCTAGATTCCTGCATTGAGCAGGGGGTTGGACTCGATGGCCTTGTAGGCCCCTTCCAACTCTACTTTTCTATGATTCTATGATTCTCTCTGGGTGGTGGAGGAGGAAAGGGGACAAGGGAATGCATAAGCCAGAGGACATGTGTTTATGTTACATCTGAATTGGGTCAGTAAGTCTTTAATGTGCCACAGCAAGTACTTCATTGTGGCACTGGATTCCATATGCCACAAGAAACCAGTTATTTTAAACTGCCTCAGCACTTCCTTTCTTTTGTTAATACAAGGTAACGTGGTTACTTTTCTGACAAGCCTTCACAATCTTTAGCTTTTAAAAATAATCTAGACATTATATTCAGTGTACTTAGGAACAACTAAATTACTTTACCTCAGCCATAAAACTCTCAGCAATTTTAAAATACATTTTGCCCAACAAAAAGACTAGTAAACATGCAGTTGTGGCCTTCACTTTGATTGCTGAGATTGGATATGAGAGTAGGCCTAAACTGCACATCCTCGACCATTTCTGTATACCACAATTTGTTTTTGAACAGATTATACTGAATTAGTAATTTATTTTCTGGCATCTCTGTCTGTATCAGCTCTTTATCCTTCCAAGGTCATTACAATTAGTGCAGGTTTATAGAGACGTAGGGAATTCCAGGCAAGATCAAAGAAAATAAAAATGTTTGTTTGTATTTCATATTAAGGCAGATGGGGTTGTTGGGAGGAACATCTGGCCAGTAAGCTTGAGGACTCAGAATGTTATGCACTTATATATCAACCTTTCCCAGCCTGGTACCCTCCAGATGTTTTGGACTATAACTCCCAGCATTGACCATACTGGCTGGGCTGATGGGAGTTGAAGTCCAAAGCATTTGAAGAGCACCAGGTTAGGGAAAGCTGAATATCAGTGGAGGAGCATCCTGAGGCAGTCATACATGCCATGCAGCGCAGGTGGTGGAAATGTATGTCACACCTTGAGAAGTGGAGGAAGGCCCAGTGGCTGGCTATGACTTGAAGTAAGGCCTACATTTCTGTCAGCCTCTCCAGTATTGTATTGCTCCCTGGCTCAGGCAAAGCCACTTCAAAGGCAGAGAATCTGCCCGTGTAGTGTAGTACACACTAGTCTCATTGGCTTGTGGCATAATGGCCAAAATGGTTGGCCATAACTGTTCTGAATACAGGCACTAGGTATTGTGCTTGAATTATGCACGTGTTTCTCTAAAAGGTGTGTGTCAGTTGCATTTAAGCAATCCTATGTTTGCCTTCCTGAAAACTGATTCATAACTGTTGTATCTCTGGATCAAACTATGATGGCAGCAGCTATATTTTAAATTCACATGTCTGCCCTGCTCATTATAAAGTGAGTGTGTGTGTGATTTTTATATAAAACCCTTCCTTCTCGCTACCTTATTTTACCATCCTAGCCCACTTCTGGAAGAGGCCTGTGCTGAGAACACATGCCTAATAGCATCAGAGCAAGGTACGGGAGGAGGAGAGTCCAGCTGTACTCATCTGTACGCTCCACCCAGGTCTTACCTTTGCTTTATCTATGAGCAGGACAGGTGTGTGGAAACAGATGTGACAAGTAGTTTAACCATCTGTTGGCTCTCCATTAAAGTTTTTTAAATCTAACATTACATGTGATATTCTAAACTGCTTGATTCTTTCCAAAACTCTTATAGTTGCATTACCTTAGGGCTGAAAGAAACCTTACAGTCCAATCCTGTACATGTCTATCCAAAGTAGTAGTTCAGTGAGAGTTACTCCCAGGTAAGTGGACATAGGATTGCAGCCTCAGTAACACAAGTTGCCCATCCATTTAGAATTAACCAGGATCCATTAAACTGTACCCATCTCCTAAAGTTTTTAAAATTTATTTTTTATTGTAAGTTTCAAGAAAATGAAACCATAAAAAAGAAAAAAAGGAATATATGCATATGTGTGTGTGTGTGTGTATAGATTTGAATATATCAATTATACATAAACTTCAGCAAAGGCAGACCAAATATTCATGTATGTATCCATTAGAGAGTGGCATCTATATTCCATCCATTCAAATGTTGAAAGCATTGTTAGGTCCTCGATCCATCACATTATAGGAGGTGAACCTTTATCCCTCCAATATTGTAATATAAGTCTTGGAGGGCGCCATCCAATGTGGCTGCCCATAACCCTCCGGACTCAGAAGATTGCAGGCATCCCATGGAAGGCGGGAGAAGCCTGAGATTATCCGCGTATCAATCCCACAAACTTTTATTTGACATAGCAAAGATGTGAAAACCAAAACATAATCTAATCAAAAGCAATTCTGATGTACCAATGAAATAAAAGTGTCATCTCTCTCGCCAGGATGCAAAATTCTCCAAGCATCCACCAAACCAAATTCAACCATATAGGCCTGAAATGTAAGCATCACCACCATTTGCTTCTTAGGAGCAGGTGTACTCCTATTCAACACTGGCTCTAAAAAACCTCATTAAAGTCCCTCCCAACAATCAGATAATCATAAGCAATATCAACCAATCTACTAAAACAATCATGGAACCAGGGCCGGTGCAAGGCAGTTTGGTGCCCTAGGCAAGATCAGATATTTAGCGCTCCCCCTTCCCACTTGAGCCCTCCCTCCCTCCAGCCCTATGCCCATTATGAAATAAAAGAATTGTGAAATTCCGTCTACTACAAGTCAAGATATGATTGGTAAAACAAACTTGGTAAAATACGCATTTTAGCGCTGTATTTTTTTAAAAAGGCGTTTCTGGCGCCCTCTTTAGCCCTGCGCCCTAGGCAGCTGCCTAGTTGGCCTAATGGTAGCACCGGCCCTGCATGGAACATAACCAGATAGTCATTATTAGGCCCATACACATTAATCATAGTAATTACTTTATCAATATATTGCCCAGCCAGAATCATAAAGCAGTTCATCAGGATCAATAATCACCTGTTGAACTGAAAAAGAAAGTCACTTATGAATTAAAATCACAATCACGTTAAACTGTGTCGAGGTATCAGTCACATAGACCTCACCGACCCAATCTTTTTTCATCAAATGGGTTTCCTGTAAAAAAAAAGAAAAGAAAAGCCACAATTGTTTAGCACTTTCACGTAGAAACAACTCTCTTCTGTTTGTTTAAATTCCACAGCCCCTTGACGTTCCATGAAATCACATTGAACACAGAAAAAAAGAGAACATATTGTTTGCCCCTCCTCACATTCTTAGCAATTTTACAAAAATTACCTACTATTAAATTATACAACATATAAATCCTTAATGTGATACATTTCAGTCCAAAAATTTCAAAACTATTCAAACTAATATTTATTGTATTAAACCATACCAAACCTAGAAAGTTAAAGAAAATTTAGAAATAACATTGAAAATACAAAAAAAAAAAAAAAAAAAAAAATCAAAATCAAATAACCTAAAGTGTGTGTGTGTGTGTGTGTGTGTGTATAAAATCTCAGACAAGTATTTTAAAAGGTATTTTTTATCTGCTTGTGAACCTCTGTCTGGTATATTAAATGCATATAATCTATATTAAATCGTGTATCAAGAGAAAAGTCAAAAGGGGAGGGGAATTTTTTTAATACCAGGTAAGACTCGGGCTGTACAATGAAAATAAAACATAGTACATGGCCAAATGCTCAGAACTTTATCTACTGATAACATAAACATTAGCACCCATCTCCTAAACTGTTTAATAATATTTTAGGAATTTCAGATGATGCAACCCAGTCTTCCTTTGTATTTCATTTCATTTCCCAATTATTCTCATTACTTGGAAATACTTCCTGATACTTAACAGAAACACTCTCCTCTTCAGTATACATCACTACATCATGTCCTACTCAGGGAATCCATCAAAATTATTAATTCTTATCCTACATAGCTTGCATAGCAAGATTCCAGCTAAGTGAGTATGCTGACTGTGGATCTAGAGCTTTTCTACACAAGGCATTTATTGTGTGTGTGTTATTCCCTACTCACAGTTGTTTATGGGTTCTTTAGATGACATCATGATCCTCTAGTTTTGCTTCTGTTCTTAAACAGCACTTTCGGTGAGTTTTTTTTAGAGCAGGGAAAATGCGGTATTATTTAAAGAAAGCAAAAGAAAATGCTATTTCCACTTGTGTATATGTGTTATTCTGCTATCAGTACCACCTAGAGGTTATGTAGCAGAAAAACAGGAAAGGAAAACCTCTTCGTGTAGTGCTCAGATCTCAATTCTGCGATGAAACTGAAATAGCTTCAGTTTGATACAGTTCAATACAGTGGATTAACAGCCTTGTGTAGAAAAGCTCCTAGTCTGTAAACATTCTTTAAGGGTACAATCCTATACATGTTCAGACAGAAAAAAGTCCTACAACTTTTGTAGGACTTTTTCTGTCTAAACATGCAGAGGATTGCTCCCTAAGTCACACTACAATTGACAGCATATTTTAGTATTTTGTCTACTATAAAGACAAGTTCATCTCTCCTCGTCTGTGAGGATTTTGTCATAAAATCTGAGTGCTCATCTTTCTCTTCATAAGGCTGGGTTATGTCCACTGTCTGACAGTCCCAGGCATATTTTGTTCACATCCTAGTACTGAGTGGCTACTCTCTGAGTAGCTTCGCAGTTCGCATCAGATATGGAAGGGGCAATAGAAGAGGAACAAGTGGCTTGTGGGTCCTTTTTTTTGTTGGGATGGGAGTCTATATGGCCAAATCCCAACATTTTGTTGCTTCTTGGGCCTCACCTGGAAATATGAAGAGAAGATTGCATTTGTTGAATTAAATGCCCATTGCATTTTAAGTTCCACAATGGTTGAACTACTATTTCTTATATGTACAGTTTTGTTTATAAAAAGTCAAAGCAGTAAAACAATACCATACAAAACCACAACATATGTCCATTTAAAGCAGTTAAAAATATTAAAACCAAGAAGGCTGCAATCCTATACCCATTTCCTGGGAGCAGGGCCAGCCCTACTATTAGGTAGAGTGAGGTAACAGCCCCCCAGCCATTTCTTCTGCCCCCCCCCCCCGCCATCCTCCTGTCTTGAAGAACAGCCTGTCCTGCACCGCCTAAACTAGCTTGCCACCTTCTGGTGTAACAGAGAAAGCTGTCCTGTTGTGAGTGCTGAAGTAAAATTCAACTGCCAGTCCAATTGGCTTCTGTTTGTGGAATGGAGGGAGGCACCATTTTGTCCTTTGCCTCTCAGGCAGCAAATTACCTTGTGCCGGCCTTGCCTGAGAGCAAGTTCCATTGACCTCAGTGGGACTTACTTCTGCCTGAGTAGACTTGTATAGGATTTTGATGTAAATAATAATTTACAGAATTGTCTTCCTAAATTAAATTATAATTCTTCCACCATTTTTCTCCCAAACAGCTGGAAAGGAAACCATTAATCAGAATATTTGGGGAGTGCATGCAAAATTGTGATATTTTGGGAAAGCCTGAGTGGAAGTATATAGAAGCTTAAACTCAGGGAAGGTAAGCAATACATTACAAATGATAATCAGTAGTATTGTATTTGGGAAGTGATCTAGTATTTTTGACAGCTACATCATCATCTACATCATCTACATCATCATCATCATCATCATCATCATCAAAGTTTGGGTATCTTCTGGCAGTGCTGTATGCAGAACCTAGTACACTGCACTTTGATTAGCCCTGACTCTCCTTTATGACAGAGTGCTTCCTCAGAGTTAATCAAGTGGCACCAGGTTAATGTTTATTATCTATCTATCTATCTATCTATCTATCTATCTATCTAAAAAATTTCTTGGCTACCTTTCAGGGCAGGAGCCCTCCCAAGGCAATGTACAACAATAAAACTCACATATTAAAAACCAATATGGAAATAAAAACCGTAAAAACAGCAACAAACATACTAAAAGAGAACAAACACCAGCATAAAAACAAAACATACTACATACAACTGCAGCTACAACCCAGTATGATAAAACATAATGAGGGAAGACCAGAGTGAAATAGTAGGTTTTCAGGGCCTTCCTAAAAGCCTGCGATGATGGGGCTTTTTCATTGCCAGGGCCAGCCAGGCAGAGTGACCCTATGAGGCCGCCTGTAACCCTCTGAACTTGGGGGATTATGGGCATCCTATTGAGGGCAGGAGGAGCACAGGGGATAGGATATCTGCTGCGCTCCCCTTGCCCTCAGAAACATCTAGGTGGCTGATGTTGGCCATCTACATGTTTCCCCTCCCCTCGTGAGGAAGAGAGGCTGAGGAGCCACCTGGATTCCTCAGAATCTGGCGGTGCCTTGCTCCTCCCCGCCCCGCCCCAGGGTCCCCCCCCACGGGGGAGTGACATGGAAGTAATCCTAAATAGTGTATGGATGTAATCCTAAACACAGTTAATAGAAGCAAGTCCTACTGAACTCTGTGGGACTTACTTCTGAGTAAACATGCATAGATTGCACTGTAAGGTTGCACTGCATACAATATATATCCAAAGTAACCGACAGAATATCAGATTTCATGCTTTATATTATAAAGTAAATGAAATTACTTTGGTTTTCTCTAAAAGTCATGTGGATCCACCCCAACCCTGGGAAACCATTCCTGCATTAATCTACTTATGTTTAAACACTATCATCTCAATGCGATAGCAAGCTTAAGATCTTGCATTCTTGTCTGAATGGAAGCCATGTATAGCAGAGTGTGTTTGCAGTAGGTGAGCCTTCCTCAGCCCAACCTGGTACTGGACTGCAAATCCCAACATTTCTGGCCAGTGGTCTTACTGGCTGGGGCTGATGGGAATTGAAATCCAAAATGTCTGGAGGGAACCAGGTTGTGGAAGGAAATGATTGCAAGTATGTGGAATCCGTATACAGTTGTGTTGGCTTTTATGCATTCCTTCAAATATATGCATATCCCATCTTATCCTGCAGTTTTCAATCTTTGAAGCCTTGTGGATAAATGAAATCTACTTACTCCACAGGAATACAAGTACTTTACTACCATCTTTCATGTGAATTATTTTACAAAATCTGTTGTTTGCTGCAGTATGAAACATGCCACTGGATAATTTTGTTCTAAACACAGGGATATTTTACAGCTGTTTATTTACTCATTGCATGCTATTATGCTGCTGAAATTCATTGATGCCATTAATTATTTGATATGATTTTTCAGCTGGAGGGTTTGTTTTTTGATGACCTATCTACTACTCTTCTCTAAGCGATGTGTGTCTTCTTTCATCTGCTCTGGCCTCTCAAGTCTGCTATTCTGTTTCTTCTTTTTCTTTTGCTGGTAGTTTTAAGGCACAATCCTATGCATGTTTAGCCAGAAACAAGTCCTACAACTCCCAGCATTTCCCAGCCAGCATGGGAATGCTGGGAGTTGTAGGACTTTTTTTTCTGGCTAAACATGCATAGACTTCTTTTTATTATAGATCCCTTTTTCCTTCTTCTAGACATACGGTACTTGCTATTATTATTATCCTGTTTGTTTTGTTGTTATTTCTTCATCTGGTGCAGAATATGAAACGCCTTCATTTCCTTCTGCTCTATTAAACTGATCAATTTTCTTTGCTCATTCATAGCTTTTTCTCCATTAATGTCCTTTCCTCCTTACATTCAGGGCCGGATTAAGAGCATTATGGGCCTGGTGCTGAGGATTTTGGTGGGCCTTTTTATGGAAATAAATAAAATGAAGACGCAATTTTATATTAAAACAAATTAAATATTTTAATTACCATTAAAGTGCCAAAACAGAAACATATTGAAAATATTTCTTTTTTTGTAAACAATAAGCTTGTTAACTCAATAAAACCATTCATCACATATCGTTGATGATAAGTACCTCCACGTTTTTTAACCTCTAGGGCAGTCTTCCCCAACCGGGGCCCTTCCAAATGTTTGGGGGCCCAGCTCCCATCTTCCCCAGCCACTGGCCATGCTGCCTGAGGCAAATAAGAACTGTAGTCCAAAATATCCAAGAGGGATATTTGGTGAACTCTGTTCTCTGGGGTTTTTCAAAATAAAACTTAAAATGCCACACAATTCCCCATGAAAGCGCACGTGCACACACACACACACACACACACACACAGTATTAGCCAAGCACACACACACACACACACACACACAGAACTCTGTTCTCTGGGGTTTTTCAAAATAAAACTTAAAATGCCACACAATTCCCCATGAAAGCGCACGTGCACACACACACACACACACACACACACACACACACAGTATTAGCCAAGCAGGTGACATTTTGCAGGCGGCAGGAGGATCAACACCCCCAAAAGGCAGACACATTCACATAAATAGAACATTCACAACAACCATTTTTAAATAAACATAAACCATCTTCCCCAGCCACTGGCCATGCTGCCTGAGGCAAATGAGAACTGTAGTCCAAAATATCCAAGAGGGATATTTGGTGAACTCTGTTCTCTGGGGGTTTTCAAAATAAAACTTAAAATGCCACACAATTCCCCATGAAAGCACACGTGCACACACACACACACACACACACACACACACAGTATTAGCCAAGCAGGTGACATTTTGCAGGTGGCAGGAGGATCAACACCCCCAAAAGGCAGACACCCACACCCACAAACACACAGCCCTTACGTTCAGTTTGGCTCACAAAAGAGGGAAAGCCCTTTTACAGAAAAGAAGGAGAAGGAGAACTTGCAGAATTTCCCCCAAATTATTTATTAAAAAAAAAAAAAAGCCACAACAAAAAGCCAGGAAGCTTTGCTTGACCAAGAATAATTGTGTTGTTCTTGTTGCTTTTTGTTGTTGTTGTTGTTAAACTAGCATTTGAACAATTGAGCTGCGAATCAGAAAGATCTTTTGCTCGAGGCTGGAGAGAGAGGTCCCTTCTAAATCTGAATATTACAGACCCTAGCAAGCCCCCCATGTGCTAGACGTTCTCACAAAGAAATGTAGTAACAGTGATTGAAATGCAAAGATACTGAAATGCTAATTTGAGAACAACAGTTCTTGCTAGGTCTTGCCTCAAGCCTGTAATGCAGATGCAGACCTTTCTAATCTTGAAAAAATCATTAATTATGCTGAATGATAACGATCAGAGCTAACTCCGAAGGGGGAAAAATCGCCTCAGTGTCCCTATAATTGCGGGCCGATTGTCTGTTAAAGGCCTGGAGCGGCCGCTCCCACAGCCCCTATGTTAATCCGGCCATGCTTACATTCATCCAAACCATTAGGAGGATAAAAGAAACAGAATCAGAAAGAAGAAAGCAAGGATGTCTGATGCATAGTGTAAATGCATTACAGTTTTCTCTTATATGTTTTAAGACCTATTTTATCTATCACACTCTTTGTTGCATATTAGTGGTCAATGGTCTATTTATGGTATTTATTGCATGTAAACTGGAGATCAGGGCATTATGTATACCACCATCCTTTGGTATCTCAGGATAATAAATAGTTCAAGGAACTTCACAATGCTGCAGATTAATTCCCTTAGGTCATCTCCAGGCCACTGTGTTTCATTGTAGAACTGTAAATTCTTTTCATAACAATCCTACTTTTATTTACACGATCATTTGTCAGAATGACAAGGACTCTGGTGCGTAAAGAACTTGAAGTTGGGTCTTAGTCTCGTGAGTTACTGTTCTCTGGGTGAGCTTACACCTCAGAACTCTCTCCAGGTGAGCTCTGAAGATGGAGTGGGCAACATCTGTTCCTCCAATTAGCAGGCCATATGAAGCCTCTGGATTGGCCAGGCCTAGTAAAAAATACTAGGACCCTTGCCTTTGCCTAGTCCACAGAGCAGTACCTCCTTTCTGCTGCACTTCAGGCTCCAACTTCTGGCTTTAAGCCCACAGCTCTAACCGCAGAGATCCTGTGCAAGAGAACACTCCAAATCTTTCTCTTGCTCCTCTCCTGCTCCATTTACTTCCCCTTCTCCTCTCCACTAATTCTCGCCATCCTTGTCTTACTCCTTCTTCTGTAGTCCTTTCTGCTTTCTCATTGTGTCCAGATGCTCACACTTCCTTCCTTTCTTTTTGCAATAACAATCATCGTCCCTTTGCCCTCTTTCCTATTAATTCATGCTGTTCTCCATCTCCTGGCTCTGGTGTACTCTTCCCCTCCTCCATCTTTATCTCTTGACCCTACCACATTTCCTCTCCTCAATCCAATCACCTTCTCTTCCCTGCATCTTTTCTTTCCCTTGCTCTTTTACCCCTCTCTTCTAGTTTTCTCATTTTCATCCTGCCCATTCTCTCCCATCTCCTACCCTTTACCCAGTTCGGAAGGGTTGCCCTCTTGTTTTCTCCTAAAGTAATGTTGGGGATCTTCTATTTTAATGTAAAGAAGATTTCTGCACATGCTAACCTTCTTAGAGCAATGTTGTTTACTCTCCTCCCTTTCCCTTGGCTTCTGGGCAGGTGAGCAACTGGTACAAACTAGCTGTTGTGAAGAGAAGCAATTATGCAATTCAGCCCCATTATTCTGTTGGAAATTGTAATGTTGCCTGCTTAAATCAACAAGGTAATATAACCACTAGTTAGAGTGGGAGGAAAGGGTTAATTGAAAGGTCCCAGGGTGCATGTCTCTGTAACCCCTCCTCCCTACTTCCGGCCACTCTGGCCAGCATGCTCCCCTCTCTCTCATCTCTCCAACCAAGATGGACACACGGTCTGAGCTGGCTACCAGCCAGTGATCTCCAAAAGACTCTAACCTGCCTATATGCATCTTGTGTATATGAATAAGCGAATTGTAGGTAAAAACTAATAAATGTCTTTATTAGTTTTAAACCTTATATGGACAATCTGTTTCTTTTAAAGAGCTTTTTAGCAAGGGTTTAGCAACCCATGTGGTGATAACCAGTTTCAATAACCAGGCTGCGCATAAGGGGGAAAACTCTGCTTTGTCCTAGCCAGTATAGGACTGACTCCTTCCCGTATCCTCCAACATATTCCCAAGCTCATTTGTTTTGCTTGATGATGGTGTAAACTAGAGAAACGGCAACTTTTGTCATCGTTTATGAAAGGTAATCACAATTCTTGTGATGTGTTAAAAAAAAAGAAAAGAAAAAAGGAATAAAAATATGCTGGAGCCTTTGTCTCTTGCACATTGTGTTTCTCCAAACAATACTAAGTCACGGTTCACTTCATTGTTAAGCAGGCAATGCTGAAATGAGAGTGCAGTCTTAACCGCAATGAACCTGAATTCCATAATTTGTCTGTGTAAACTTGTTGTGCTGTACATTTTGTTTCAGTAACATTTAGCAAAACCATGGCTACAGATGAAAGAGAGACAGAACACAATGTTCAGTCTGAGGGACTGGGTGGCGACACTGCAGGTACTGAAGAAATTCAACTTGTGATTTGGGGTGCAAATTAAAGAGACAGAATTTATGTCAAAAAAATTTTTTTTAAAAATAATCAATTATACAGTATATATTTCCTATTGAAAATGGTTTGGGAGAATAGTGTAAGTGTACTGTACAGATACTGTAAGTGTTATGGATAGACTAGTAGGTTCATAGCCTACAGCTGCAAATGTAATCTGCAACCAGTGGTTGAATTGCTCTCATCCGATGTTACCATAGACGCCACAGAGCACTTGGTTTGCATGCCAAAGGTCCCATGTTCAATCGCTGGCACCTTCAGGTAGGGCTAGGAAAGACTCCTATCTGAAACTCTGGTGAGCCACTGCTGGTCAATTTGGACTACCCAGGATTTCTGACCATTGGCTATGCTGGCTGGGATTGATGGAAGTTGGTAAATAACATCTGGAGGGTACCGTACCAGGTTGGGGAAGGCTGGTGGAGAAAATACTAAGCTCGATGGACCAATGGTCAGTTCACCTTCAACTCTTTGGAGCAGTGATGGTCTGTGCCCGGCCATAGTTCTAAAACAAATAATTTTAAAACAGAGTTTGCCATACCCCAGACATTCAGGAAGGGCCATAGCTCAGTGGTAGAGCATATGCTTTGCATGCAGATGGACCCAGGTTCGATCCTTGGCACCTTCAGGTAGGCCTGCCTGAAAGCCTGGAAAGCTGCTAGCAGTCAGTCTCATCAATACTGAGCTAGATGGACCGATAGTCTGACTCAACATAAGACAACTTTTTATGTTCTGATGACCTGAGAAGGCAGAAGTGTCACAGCCTGACACAGCTGCCATTAGTTTATCTCCCTGATGTCAACCATGGGCCTAGACATCTTTAGACCAGGAAGCTGAGGGCTAAGTGCCACCCAGGAGAACTTTAGAGTTGAAATTCTAAGGGAAATGACCCATTTTTGTAAAATGAACCCATGTAGGTATTGCTTACATGTCATGGGGTTTTGAATGACACATTAATGTTACGCATCAGTTGAGCAGCTGTACACAGACAACACTTCCTGCTTATGCTACATGATGACATCATGGTGACTTCCAGCCAGGAATGCTTAGGGTGCTTCTAGGCCAGGCTGTTATCTCTCCATCAGCCTGTCTGGTTCACAGAATTTTACAGGTGGTCCAGATGTCATTGTCCTCCAATTGTAGCCCTCCCATATTTTCCTACCGCTTCTTTCATCTTTTCTTTTTTTTTCTACTGTGGAAAAACCATTAAGGAAAAAAAAAAAGTTGAAATTGCTGCTCAGTGTCTTCTGATTGCTAGTGCTAGGAGGCTTCCGTCTGGAAGCACCCTTAATATAGGCAGTTATTGCCGCGTCATTCCAGAGAATAAGTGATAAAATAATTGCACAAGCAATGCAGTGGCATGAAAGCTTTGAGGTTACTACATAGTAAATTAAGCATTCCATGTAATTCAGACACTTGCACACTCTTCCATCAGTACCATGTTGGTACTATTTTAGTCAAGCTTCTGTTTTCTGCCTCTTAGCATTAAGCATGAAAGTGCTCCCACTGAAATCGTCCAACAAACATGCCTGAAGAAAAAAATATGCTTCAGTGTTTTTCTGGATTTCATCTATCTACATTCATAATACTGAAATGGATAGGGTGGGCATTTCAGAAATCAGCACACTGTTCAGCTTGTGTTGAGGCCTTAAAGCAGTTGAAAGTGGGGGGTGTGAGAGAAAAGAGTTATTATTTCAGCTTGTCCTCCTCTGGCCTAAAGGAGAACTCACCCTCTCCAAAGAAATCAACCTCACTACCTAGAAAAGAGGGAGACAGGAAGCACACTTCGAAAGAGAGACGTTACTATTGCTGATGCGTAAGTAAGGTGCTAGTTGTGAATTATTGATGTCCTGCTTACTCCTTCCTTCATGCAAGGAGTCAGGAGAAAAGATGCAGCCTCTTATAAGATTTGTGCCAGGTCAATAGCCAATGGTATAGCCCAAGGGCAAAGGATGGAAATTATATTGATGGGTGTGTGCGTGTGCATAAAACCCCAAACTTGATAAATAAATGAAAAACGTGAAACATTTGTTGAAAGATCTGATGTGCATCTTCAGTTTCTGAGAAAGAGCTCTAATTTGGTCAGAAGCATTTTGTTTTCTCATATTGGCTTCTTAAATGGATAAGAATACAAGAAGAGCCCTTGCCAGTTCAGGCCCAAAGGCTCATCTAGTCCGGCCTTCTCCAACCTGGTGCCCTCCAGGTGTGTTGGCCTACTATGCCCATCATCCCCAGCCAGCATGGCCAATTGGCTGGGATGATGGGGCCTGTGGCTTACGCTGGCTCAGCTTGTCTGAGTGTGGAAAGCTAAGCAGGGTCAAGCCTGGTTATTACTTGGATGGGAGACCCCTCCTCTAGTTTCCTGCATTGAGCAGGGGGTTGGACTCTATGGCCTTGTAGGCTCCTTCCAACTCTATGATCTATGAAATCTATGAGTTGTAGCCCAACACAGCTGGAGGGTGCCAGTCTGATCTAGTCCAGCATCCTGCTTCCCACGGTGGCCAACCAGATGCTTCTATGAGGCCCACAAGCAGAGTTTGAAGGCAACAGCCCTCTCCTGTGGCTGCTCCCCAGCAACTCGCATTCCGTGGGTTATTGCCTCCAAACATGGAGTTGTCATGATTAATAGCCACTGAATTTGTCCATGAATTTGTCTAATGCCCTTTTGAAACTGTCAAAGCCAATGGCTGTTGCCGTGGCAGAGAATTCCATAAATGGGCAGCACCATCCAAGGTGGCTGCCCATAACTGTCCGAACTCATAAGATTATGGGCATCCAATCGAGGACGGTTGGTGTGCAGAGGCAAAGATCACTTCTGTGCTTCTCCCACCCCACAAAACACTTGGACGGCCAATTTCAGCCATCTAAGTATTTTGCCCCAGCTCGTGAAGAGGAGGGGCTGAGGCACCATGGGGGGGATGCATCATATACTAGCGAAGCCTCACTTCTCCCCTCCCCGCCTCCCAGAATGCCCACCCAACACTGTCTCCGAGGTCACTCATCCAACTTTGGAGCAGCAGCTGGCGCAGAAAGAACTGCACTGGCTGTGAGGGCGGAGGGATGGTGCTCCAAGGTCGTAGCGGGAACTCCGACCTTTCCCATGGCCGTCTAGACAGCATCTTGCGACCATAGGATTGCACCCTAAGTGTGTGAAGAAGGACTTTATATTGCCTGTCCTGAATCTATTGCCAATAATTTCAGTAGATGACTCTGAATTCTAGTATTATGAAAGAGGGTGGGCGAGGGGAAACTCGGTTTTCTCTATTCCATGCATAATAGACAGTTCTCTCCTTCCCGCCACCAGCTAACAAGACCCAAATGTCTTAGCCTTTTTACCCATTGGAAAAAGGATTGCACGAGACATTATGCATGGGGTTCTCAACAAAACTCTTCCACAGTTGAACCCATAGCTGGCAGCAGAGCCTATGATCAAACCTGGTTACTTTTCACTGCCCATCATTATCTCCCTTTCCCATTCCACTAGAACAGTGTTCTCCAACCTTGGGTCCCCAGATGTTTTTGGCCTACAACTCCCAGCCAGCCAGCTACGTAGGCCAAAAACATCTGGGGACCCAAGGTTGGAGAACACTGCACTAGAATGTCCCAGGTCAGCCACAGTAAGCAAGGTACCCAGTACTTGGCAGCTGGGCATTGCATCACAACCAATGCTTGGTGCAGATGTCCCATTGGTCCGATAGGTGGGTTTGTGCTGAATGCAGTGGAAGCCTAAAGAGAACCAATGGATCCAGCAGTGTTTGACACCACTGCACTAGTTCTGTCTCTTTATAATTGCAAACCGCGTGGGTTTTGTTTATTTGTTTTGCTGTGATGATTGCTGCAGTGTTCTGACATGAAATTATTCAAGTAAAGAGAATAATTTCATGGTGTGGTGAAGTGTGATATGACCTCACTGTGCCTTTCCCTCCACCCCTTTACACTTCCAATTTGCAGTTGTTGTTATCGCTCTGGTTGTGTGTGAAGGTTTTCGTAAATGCCAAAATCATGAGCTGCAACTATGGAATTTACCTGTTGGCAATCTGGCAGATATGAGAAGAGCAATAATGGAGGGAGATTAAAGAATCTCCTCCTTTAATTAGGCAAGAAAGGCAAGGTGCCAGGTCTTGTTTGAATAAAATATCAATATTAAGAGTTATGTCAGTGCCAAAATGCAAGGATGAGCATGAACAACAGAAGCTGCTTTCTCCACTAGCAAGCTCTGACAAACACTGTCAAAGATCAGTATGCCTGTGGGGCCCCTTAAAGGTTTCCATAACTACGTGGGAGCTACTTTTCTGTGAGCTGGGATACTCTTTAAATTACTCACTCACATGGGTGAGATGCAGGCCCTTGTAGGAAGGTGCTGATCCGTAGGAAAGACCTATGTGATCCCCCCAGTGATGTGGTTCAGTCATTTTAACCATTACAAGGCTGGGAGAAAATTGTGCCTTAGGCTGTGGAGAACTGCTATTTTTATTTATTTATTTATTTATTTATTTTATTATATTTATACCCTGATTTTTTTTTCCTGCAAGGGACCCAAGGCAGCTTACATAATCCTCCTCTCCATTTTATCCGCACAACAGCCCTGTGAGGTAGGTTAGGCTGAGAGTCAGTGACTGGCCCAAAATTTCATGGCCAAGCAGGGACTAGAACCCGGATCTCCCAAGTCCCAGTCCAACACTCTCACCACTACGCCACACTGGCTCTCACTGAATGCAATGCTATGATTTAGAGGCAACAGTACTGGGCAAGATGTGCCATGATCTGCTTCGGTAAACAGCTGCTTCATATGTTAACACTTAGAATGTATGAAACTGCTCCCAGTTGAGTCATCTGGAACTTTATGTTCTAGAAACTCCTTTGGCATGGTGTGCCTTTTTTTGGTTATGCTTTTGATTACATAGGTTAATCCATCATGGATTGGTGTATGGGGAAGTTTACCTATGGGGATGCCTCTATAGGAGATTCTTCTTTTGCCAGATTGATGCTCAGAACTAATTAAGAAATGTGAACAGCAGTATCTGGAAAACAGAGAAATCACATTGCATGGTGATTTATACAACATCCTCATGTGGTCCATACCATCTGCATGGACCCCGCAGTTTCCCCCATCTGCTGTATAGATTAATTGCTGGCCTTAGACATTTGTGTACCTGCAGCAAAAAATCAAAATGACATTTCTGTGTTGTTGTTTTTAAAAAAATGATACACTGAGATATAGATTGGAGGAAAATGGCATCCCTCCCAGAAAATGCTGCCTAAAGCTTCTACTTCAAAAGTTTCATGATAAGACCGGACCTGGTGAGCTAGAAGTATGAGGATCTGCACAATTGTTCATTCTTCCTTTTCATTGTAATTTTTGTATCCTCCTTTTCCTTCCAAAAGGAAGCTCAAAGCAGCTGATAAGAACATACCATAACAAAATAAAATAAAAGCAGAACCAGCAAACTAGTATCTTCCTACACTACAAACATTTAACTAATTAACAAGGACATAATAAAACACATGCTTAGTAAGAAATATAGGAAACGTCTTCCGGAATCAAGGGAGACTTTTTTCCTCCCCCCCCCCCCCGTGTGTGTGTGTAATTTCGGGCTGAAAACAGGAGGGAGGAAAGCTTAACTCCCCCCTCCTGGAGCACCATGGTCCCAATCCGAATTGGGGCCATGCGTGCTTACACTGAAGTAAATAATCCAATCGCACATAGCTGTGCTATGCATGATTTGGTTAATGTTTAGTTTGGCCATAAAGAATGGGCCATCAGCATTATAAACTTCAATGCCTCCTTGTCTTTGCTAATATATTTTGTGATCAAGAAAGAGGCACATTTATTTTAATGTATTGTTTCTTTAAAATTATTTATATACTGTTCATAAAATATATTATAATGGATTAGAAATTTAAATAGAATAATAAAAACAGTAAAACAATGCTTCATTAAAACTACACAAAAAGGTAAAACTGCACAACAAAATAGTCACATAACATGGGATGTGGCAGTTAATTTTAATTTTCCAAGGCCAACTGAAATAGATTAGTTTTTACCTGTCTGTGGAAAACCAGCAGGTAGGAGGCTATATGAAAGAAGTCTTGTAGCACTGGGGCTGCAACAGAAAAGACCCTGTTCCTGGGCAAAACTGACAGCCGCCCCATAAGATGGAATCTGGAGTAGGGCTTTTATACATTATCTTATGTGTCAGGGAGGCTGATACAGGAGAGACCGTTCCCTGAGATAATAAGGATACAAGATTTTTAGGGTTTTAAAGGTAAGAATGAGCACTTTGAATTCGGCTCAGAAATTAATTCCCAAACAGTGCAGGTACTTCAAAATAGATTAGGATAGATAGATAGATAGATAGATAGATAGATAATGATCCATTCCAGATAATGAGGCTGGCAGCTGCATTTTGTACTAGATGAAGTTTCTAAATCCAGCTTCAGAGGCAGCCCCATGTAAAATGCATTACAATAGTCTAATCTAGAAATCATTGAAGCGCGAATGACAGCAGGAAAACTCTTCATTAATTTCTGTGGCCAACGTTAGCGTGTGGCAAGGTTGGCCATGTACAGGCCTGTGGCTTATGCTGGCTCAGCTTGTCTGAGCGTGGAAAGCTAAGCAGGGTCAGGCCTGATTATTACTTGGACGGGAGACCCCTCCTCTAGTTTCCTGCATTGAGCAGGGGGTTGGACTCGATGGCCTTGTAGGCTCCTTCCAACTCTATCTATGAAAAATCTATGAAATCTACTTGGGCCCATAGATGTTTGAACGGAGACCACCAAACCAAGCTCCAGGTCTAGTGCAATCCCAAAATGCCTTACTACTCTCCTAGTACTTGGGAAAGCAGTGGGGAAGGTGGATTAAAGATTGCCGATTAAAGAAGGCATGAAAGATGGCAGGAATAAGTGAGAGAGGCATGTTCTTGCTGGGGAGGGAGGATGGGAAGGGCTGGAACCAGTCCTATTAATTCCAGATGGTGTTCCTCACATAGACAACACATTCCACTACTCTTCATGCTACTGCTGGGCATCCTGATGCTTTACTTGTTTCTAATGGGGTGATATATTTTGCAGCCTTTTGCTAATTTTGGTTGGTTTATGTTTTGCTAACATTCATCTGCACTGACAGGCATCTGGAGCTAAGTTGGTCAACCGTTTCTTTTCTGTACATTAAACGGTGTGTGCTTGCTGAACAGGCATGTTGTCTTGAGTTCAAGGTCTAACAATGGTGTACGTTCAAACTCCCTCCGTGGTCCTCGGTGCCTTAAGCCTGAATGTGATGCATATTTGAGAGAAAGAGTAGCACACCGGTTATTCTGCCCTGATAAAGCAACAATGAAAGATTTATATCTACATTTCAGTTCAAGAAGCTCTTAGCAGTCCCAGAGACTATTGCTCACCTTGAATCCAAATTTGAGACTGTATGAAGAGGAAAAGAAGCCTGAAGCTGTTGAAAGACCTTATAGAAAATGTCAAATCTGTGTCAGCGTTGCTAATGCATCTTCCCAAGGGTCACTCTAAGAGCTGCTTGCACCGTTACTTTCCACTACTTGTGTCTTAAAAGCAAGAATGGAGGGGGGAAACTACCACTTATACTCATTTCCTTATCATCCAAAGAGACTGTCTGGCTCAGAGCATGATCTAGGACAGGGGTGAGCAACCATTTTTGGTCTGAGCACCAGATTGGGACATCAGCTGACACATGCCAGCAATAGGTGGAGCCACTGCCCAGAGTGTGTGGAGCCGCTGCTGGCATGCACTCACATTTTCACATGGACACATCCACATCCACATATATCCCATTCATTCATTCATTCATTCATTCATTCTCTCTCTCTCACTCATATATACATACACACACACACCCTATCCACCCCCTTCATATACATATACATACATACATACATACATGCACGTGTGCACACACACACCCTTTCCAGCCCCACCTCCTCAGCTGATCCGTGCAGATCAGCTGAGTGCTGGGGCAAGGACAAGGGCTTATCTCTGATCAGCGGAGAGCCAGTGTGGTGTAGTGGTGAGAGTGTTGGACTGGGGCTTGGGAGATCCGGGTTCTAGTCCCTGCTCAGCCATGAAACTCACTGGGTGACTTTGGGCCAGTCACTGACTCCCAGCCTAACCTATCTCACAGGGTTGTTGTGAGGATAAAATGGAGAGGAGGATTATGTAAGCCGCCTTGGGTTCTTGAAGGGAAAAAGGTGGGGTAGAAATATAATAAATAAATAAATCAGCTGCTGATTGGAGATAAGACATTTTGCCTGGGAGAGGGGAGGGGCCTGGGCAACAAATTGATGGGCTAGATGGGGAACCCCCATGGGCCAGAGGTTCCCTATGCTTGATATGGGACATCTTCTGTTGTGAAGAGGTAGCCATGTCCCTCTAGGCTTTTGTACAGCTTGGTAGCCAATGATGCATGCTTAATGAGCAGTTGATGTTTCTATAACCTGCTCTGTCACATCGATGGGAAGCAACTGCAGGAGGTTTTCCAGAGATTTTGAGTAAGGTGTCATCAATATGCTGATAACACCCAGATCTATTTCTCTGTTTCATCAAACTTGGGTGAAGCTGTGGAAGTGCTGAATCATCTGCAATTGATGAGGGCGAACAGACTGAAGCTAAGCAAGATAAGATGGAGGTGCTGTGGGTGGGGGATTCATCTGAACTGGGAAGTTATGTTCAGCCTGTTCTGGACAGGGTTGTGCTCCTCTGAAAGATCAGGTTCATAGTTTGGAAGTGCTATTGGACCTGGCCTTATCTTTGAAACCCCAAGTGGCTTTTGTGGCTCAAAGCACTTTTTACTAGCTGATGTTGTGTGCTATCTGCGATCCTCCCTGGTTAAAGATCGCCTGGCCACAGTCATCAGCACTCTGGTAATGCCTCATCAAGACTATTGCAGGGCACTATATGTGGGTCTGCCCTTGAAGACTGCCAGGGAGCTGCAGTTAGTACCAATTACAGCTGCATGATCTTTGACTGGAACTGCCTAGATAGAGCATATGATGCCAATTTTGAAACTACTGCACTGGCTACCGGTCCATTTTGGAGCACAATTCAAAGTGTTGGTTTTAACCTATAAATCCCTGGATGGCTTGGGAGCAGGATACCTAAAGGACCACCTGTTCCAGCATAAACATGCCTGGCCACGAAGATTGGCCTCAGAGGCCTTGCTTAGTATGCCGCCCCCACATCTGAAATTAGGTGAATAGTAGGGTGGCCACGTATCGTACTTGACAGAGGACAGTCCTCTGTTTGAAAGTGTCCTCTATTTGAAGGACTTTCCAATCCAAGTCCAGTTTAACAGGTAAAGAAACCTAAGACGGGAGAGCCAGCAGGGGCCTTGAAGTTTCCCATCCACACTTAGCACCTGGACAGCAGACCCAACAGGAACGCAGGTCAACTGGTCACAGTCTTTAAACCCCACTATAGTGAGATGTATTCTGTTTCTAACTACATTATAGCAATTATTTTTAAATTTGCATCTAGACATATACATTAGCATAGGCAAGCCTCTGTTCTTTTTTGTCCTCCCTTTTGGTGATGCATTTCCTCTTTTTTGGTGATGCATAAAGGACCCCCTTAGTGGTGATGGGAAACACGGCCTTCTCAACTTGGGCACATCATTTGTAGAACTCTCTTCTACAAACTGGCCCACCTGGTGCAGTCTTCATTCTCTTTTTGGCGAAAGGTGGAAACTTTGAATTGTATTTATTTTATTAATATTGGATCTTTTACCACTGCTGTAATTCAGGGATGGGGAAGCCTTTTTCTATGAAGAGCTGGTAACCCACAAGAAAAGTCAACTGGGAGCTGCAAGTGTTGGTGGGGAGAGCTAGAGCATTGAAATTTGTCCATGGGCTGCACAGCATTCCATCCCCTTTGAAATTTGTTGTTGTCATTTAATGATATTTATTGTTTTTGATGTACGCTACTATGGGAGCCAAGGCTGAAGAGTGGCTAATACATTTTTAATAGATTAACCTACCAGGGAGGGAATTGAGACCAATGTTCTGCCTGGAAGTGTTTGTGCTAAGAGAGGGGTAACAATGAGTTCCTCTTTGAATCTAAGAAAGAGAAGCAATTTGAAGTTTTGTAGCTGGCTAGCAATAATCAGTCTTGGAGAGCCACATGACCCATCTCAAGACAAGCATTGCCTGTCTCTCAGCCTTCCTGCCTCTTCCCACTCAGGAAGCATATTGTGAAATAAACAGGTATTACAAATACTGCAATTCTCTAGTCCTCTCCCCTTCCATGGATACCGAGCCTATGAAAAGGCAACCCCTAGAACTTCCAGCTATTTATGGGAGGAAGAGGTGCAAAACTCAAGTGTGATTTTGTTTCCTTGAAGAAAAACTGTGAGTTGGTGTGTGGCTGAGCCTAGATGGACCGGACAGTTGCACTCCTAACAGAAACAGAGGCTGAGAGGGAGGACTGCAGATTGGGGAAGAGTGTTTTCACCTGGTGTTTGACAGTGGCCCAGTGCACACAACACACTGGGCTCATGGGTGTGTGTGTGTGTGTGTTGTTTAACCCATGATGAGCCGTGGTGTGTGCTGGACGACATTTTGAATATGCAATTCCCCATGGGGGGTTGCTGTGTCATGCGAACCCAACCACCATGGGTTATTTGAGGGTTAAACAACCCTCGCATAACCCTTCTACAAACCGAGAGTTATGTAAGGGTTGCTTAACCCTCAAATAGCCCACAGTGGTCGGGTTCATGTGATACAGCAACCCCCCAATTGGGAGTTGCATATTTAAAATGTTGCCTGGCATACACCACAGCTCATTGTGGGTTAAACAACCCCTCATGAGTCCGGCATGTTGTGCGAACCCAATCAGTGTGTTTGTTCTGTTGGTCCTTCCCCTTCCAGGAAACATACTTAAGCCTGGTAGCTTGCTTCAGATGCAAGCTGAAGGGCAAGGGCATAAGGGCAACAGCAACCGTCCATTTCCATGGCAGAGACTGGGGAGATAAAAGCTGGAAGAGTGCCCAAAGCTGGTTCCAGAACATTAAACCCTGCACCAGGAGGTGGGGAAACATCGTCAGGGCTGTCCAGGGGGGGTTATAGTCCCAGCCTAGTTGCCAGGAACTTGGATACGGGGAGAGTTATTTTGATTGTGTAAACCAGGTCATTCTGGAGGAAGAAGTGTCTCAGCACTGGGCTGACATTTTCCAGCAGCAATCCTGTGTTTCCTATAAAGTATCTAAGCAATCAGCCCATATTTAACAAAGGACATAAGTTTTCAGTTTGATCTGGTGAGGTTATGTGGCTAGTCTAAATTCATCAAGCCAGTGCATGGCAGATGTTTTAATAGATTCTAGGTGGCTGTGTGACCCTCAGTCTCATCATTCTTTGAGAAATCTTACTGCATGCTTAGATTATGTGGGGAGGCAAAGGGTCCCCAGCTGCCTTAATTTTTGTGACAGCCCCCTTAGGTAACTGTTTTTAGAAGGCTATAGAGAGGTCATGCTTTGGGGAGGAGTGAGAGGTTGAGGCTTGTGTATTTCATTAAGGGGCCCCTTATTTCCTCCTACCCTATCATAACTCTCTTACTGACTTTTACTGAATAGCAACAATTCCTGTTCGAGGCTTTTTTTTACTTTCTAAAGACCTTTGTGGGTGTTTCTTTTCTTTTCTTCTGAAATCCAAATATAGTCCGTGTATTTTCAGCTTGATCCACCAGGCTGTGCCCACACAAACTTCATTTGCTTTAAAATATTCCTTTAAGCAATTTTTTGGGGAAATTTTCCATCAGTGATCTCATAGATTCAGTTATTTCTTTGAAGAGGATCAAAGGAGGAAAGTCTCTCTCTCTCTCTCTCTTGTCTGCGGTCGTTCAAAATGATAAATTTGCTTAAGAAACCTTGTAAGTAAAATGCCTCATTCTGTGAATTACAGAGCATACAGTAATCTCTAATTCAAAAGTACATGGTTAATATTGGTGATTTGTGGCTTTGTTTTGATTTCTCTTGCAAGATGATTGATGAAGGTATACTATGCTGTGTTATTTGCAAATCTGAACTGCTGTTGATTTGTGCTCCATATTCACAGGTTTCTTTCATAAGTATGTGCACAAATTAGACTCAAGATAAAACAGTGAAAGGATCAATTTGTCTTCCATTATTCTGCTGTTTGTTTTTGCTGGTAACTTCCATTATAATCAGTTGCAGTTAACTGCATATTGATAGACACTTCCTTTTATTGGCATTCAGGTTTGCAACTGATGTATGACTAATATTTTTATTTCCTTTTACCGTAAATTGCTATGTTGCTGATCCCAACTGTTGTAGAACTGAGAAACGAATCTAAAATTCAACAGTATATCTGACTTACTTGGGACTGTCCTTGTAGCTCATTTTCAGTAACTACAGGTCCTATTATTGAAATGATTGCATCTATATATTTTTTTACATATGCTAATTGTGGATTAATTTAATCCTGATGCTGATATTAGATTATAAGCGTGGCAACAAGAGTCTTCATTTATCACATCACTTATTTATTTATTTTATTAATTAAATAATGTAAATAAATTCATTTTTCACATCAGTTATCCAGGAATGAACTGAGGTCTTCATATTCCTTTGGTTTCTGCAAGTACTTATGTGGCATTAGATAGACCCAAATGTTCCTATATAATTGTTGGACACCATCATTTTGTAACAGCGGAAGTCAGGGACTAATAATCTTGATATATTAACAACGTAATCTTACACATGCCTGCTCAAAAGTAAGTCCCATCGAATTCAACAAGCCTTACTCCCAGATCAGTGAGTATAGGATTGCAGCAACGTTTCTTAACATATGTGGATGTGAGTGCACAAGCAAGCACAGCAACATCTCTTAGCATTTATTGCATTAATTTTAACATGGGTTTGTGCTTAGAAATTCACCCACAGTGATTTAATTCAAATCCCACCATTTGAAACCAAGCAGTACATCCTGACCCACAATGGCTGTTGGGTCAGGCTTTTCATCAGGGAAATGAAGGAAAAAAATAAGGGAATACACTAAAGTGTTGAGCACTCATTGTGTAATTTTAACCTGTTCTAATAGCATATTTTGAGGACAACCAAAGTACTGTAGAATTAAAAAAAATATGTTTGTGGGTTTTTTGCTTTATTTGCTAGAGCAGTCAAAGCAGATAGAGAAATCACTAGTCTGATACTGGATTGACCACTATGTCCTGTGGACATTGGGGCTGCAAAAGGGCACACAAAGGTTGATAAATCACAACTGTGTCACACACCTAGGTTTTTTCTCCCCCAACCCCACCCTTTTTCTTTCAATGAAGGACAACCTCTCCAGGAAGCTTCAGATGTTACCTGAAGTATTCCCAGAAGTGACCATGTGTATTTGACTTATGCTTCTTAATGCTAATGTGTCTGTTTATCTCTGAGCTCAAATGTAACAAATTCCCTCTGATTGTGAGGGAAGATGTGCTCATTCTTCTTGCCACACATGACAAGAAATGCTGCAAGCCAAATGTGCATGGGGAAACTGCCTTATTCTGACTGGGCTTGCACGACGTGATAAGCCATGGTGGGTTGCGAGCCTTGTTAGTGTCAGCATGGCTTACCCATTGTGCAGACCTGTTGTGGACGATTCAGCGTGGGTAGTTCTGTGCAAACAAGCCACCCTGAGAACCCATGGCTTGTGGTAGGGATGTTGAGGGAAGCTTGTTCTCAGGGTGGCTTGTTGTGATGTCTGAACCCGGCCGCATGCCTTGTCCCAAGCAGTTACAGAGCCGCTTGGCAAGAGCGGCAAAAAAAGCCCATGCCTCTCTTTGTGATCTCTCCAGTGCTGCCTCCAGCCTCCCTCGCCAGTGACTGCCCCTCCACCGATGCCTAAATGGCACTTTGGAAGGACCGTAACTCGCTTTCCACCTTTTAATTCCCCCCCCCCGGTGCTTCAGAAGTATGCAAATAGGGTTGTATTTTCTTTTTAATCATTTCCCCCCAGTCTTTCACAAGTGTGCATTCGGCTGTCCGCTTTCTGTAGCCTCACCTTGTCAATTTCTTTCTATGTTACAGCTGTCAAAGGAAGCCCCAAAGTGGAGGTAACATACAAGGAAATCAATAAGGCGAGACTGTACCTAGGTTAACCTGTGCATACTTGTGAAGGACCGGGGGCGAAATAATACTAAGAGAAAATACAAATCCATTTGCGCAATTCAGAAGCACTGAAAAAGGAAAAAATATGTGAGCGAAGTTAAGTACTCTGAAAAGAACCATCAAAGTGGGGGGGCAATAACTCCCACTTGGCAATGTCATCCTCTTCCTATTAAACCTTGAACTTACACTTGTCAGTATCCTGTCCCCGTTCAACACTTCCTCGAGTCCTGATGACGTCAACAAATGGGAGTTATTGGCTCCCCCATCGCGGCTCCTTTTCTGAGCAATTACTGCTGGGGTTACTTCAGCAAATTTGCGCAAAATGTCCCGTCCGTTTACTGGCCAGCCTTTAAATTTGCACAAGTCCCCCTTCCATTTACTGCCCAGCTTTTAAATTGCAAAAATCCCCCCTCTGTTTACTGGCCAGCCTTTAAATTTGCGCAAATCTTCCTGACAGTTAAAAAACAACAACAACAACACCCTTAGCGGGTGGCTGAATGGGACAAAGCAAATGAGGCACCTGCACCAGCTGTGCAGCCACCTTCTAAGTTTTTTTTTTTTTTTAAAGACAAAACAAAAAACTGTCAGGGAGATTTGTGCAAATGCAACCGTCTGTCAGGAGTAACCTGGGTTGGTGAGTGAACAACCAACCCCCAGTGGTTTATACTTCAGGGTGGCTTAGCGTGACATGCAAACCAGGCCACTGAGTCAGATCATTGATCTACCTAGCCCATTGTGACAATTCAGGGGCATCCGAGGGTCTCAAATGGAGGTGTTTGTACTGTTTATAATCTTAAAAACACCTTGTCGGTGGCTGGAACCAGAGGAGGGTTTTTGCAGCTCAGGGGTTGGAACTTGGTAGTTTTTCGTGAATCAGGATTCGGGGCTGGGTGGGTGGATCAGGGTGTGAAGGCAAGAAATACGGTACCTGATTTATTAACAAAATACCTGATATCAAACACAAAATAAAAACACCCAAACCAATTAACTGATCTTTCTACTAGAAAATTCGGTGCTGTATTAGCACTTGAGTCAAAGTCTGGCTTCAGTCCATGTACTGCTAAGTTAATGTGTTTGGAGGCCTGTCTGATTCCATGATACATTTGATGCAAGTGAGAAATATGTGTAGGGCCTTTGATTTTGGCAGCTCAGTGGATCAGGTGCACATTATTAGCCGGACACTATGCCCACAATCTTCAGGAATGCTGCCAAATTAGTGACTAAAAAAATTACATCCAAATGATTTGGAATACTTAACTACTCTTTTCTTCAGAACTGCAAATTAAATGATCATTTGGCTTCTTGCACTATAGCCCTGAATTATAAAGAAGCTTTCGCTTTGTGTGTGTGTGTGGGGGGGGGGGAAGTACAGCGTGTTAGTAGAATACAAAGGAAAGGATTCACATTTGTCAAGCTGGTGAACTTTTAAGGCTCGGCTCTTTTCTTTGGTACTGTAGTTAAGGAAATGTATTTTTATGCACCATGGGAAGCAGTACTGACTTTCTCCTTCTTTTTGCTTTTAAAATATACATGTCACATGGCAATATTGGCAACTGCTAGAGAAGTATCCCAAATTCTCCAAATGTAAGCATGGATGGAGTATTGACAGGATTTGATTTATGCTTGGCGACTTTCCATATCCACGCGTGTAGGCTGCTTCCAGATGGGGCGTCTATTGTGCAATTGCCCTTCCTCATTCATGGAATTTTTACAGGGAGTCCAGATGACATCATCTTCAATTTGTAACCCTCCTGTGTTTCCCCATTGCTTCTTTTGGTTATTTTTTGACAGGAAAAAAAAAGACATTAAGGCTGCAATCCTATGCATGTTTAGACAGAAAATGCATAAGATTGTGCCCCAAGGAGGAAAAGATGGAATAACTGCACAATGACTTTTGATTGGTAGCACTCGGAGCACTCCATTTGGAAGCACCCATAATATTGTTTATTTTCTCATCTTTGTCACAAATATGGTATAGCACTGGGTCACATCTCTCCAAAATTCAGCTATGTAACCAAACTCAGAATCAAATGTATGTTTATGTAAATACTCCCCCTTCTGATTCACTTACCAAAACCCCAATAATTTCCAGCATTCTTCCTCTAGGCTCCTCTATCTGAGATGCAAATTGTTGTGTTTGCGTACTTTGAAGGTTTTTTTAATTAGGTAGGTGCTAAGACTAACATCAATTGATGAGAGCTAGAGATAACTTGGTATAATCTGCTCAGTGTATGGCACAGCTAGAGTGAGTTTATATAGTTAATGTAGTTTTATATCTGTAGTTAATAACTTATGAAGCCCGCCACTCTTTTCCTTCTTTCCACCCCCTCTGGTTGGGGTTCTAATTAGAGATGTGCCAAAATGGGGTCCCCACTGTTAAACACTGGTCCTGTTTTTGCAATTTTGGGAGAGTGGCTGAAGTGAATGAAGTGAAAATGTTTGCCCATTCAGGGTGAAAGCAGATAGCTTTGCCATCACTCATATTTGCCTTCATGATATCATCACATAGCCAAATTGGATTGGCTGCATGGTTATATGTCATCATGATGTGTATGTACCGTATGTACCTAATCCCTGATTGGCTGGGATTTTCATGAGAAGTTAATGTGGGAGGCGGAGAATAGTGCCAAAGCTGCAGAATGTGGAAAGAAGTAGTTAAAAACAGGCAATAGAGCTCATGTGAAAAAGGTAAGTGGGCATTCATGAAACTTCTCATGCTCTCCAAAATGTTCCTTTAACCCAGTTCTAATAATGGGCCGGTTCACATGATCAAACAGGCCATGGGTTATTTGACGGTTGTTTCCCCCTCAAACAAGCCATGCCGCCTGGGTTCAGATGACATGTCAAGCTGTGCCCGGGTGGGTAATTAGAATGTGCACCAAAATGTGGACTTTCCCCATTCATACAGCAACAACAAAAGCTTGCATTCAGGAACGAGGTGGACCGAGCTTCAAGAAATTTGGAGAACCACGACAGGCTCGAGCCTCGTTAATTCTCCCATCCGTTGTTGTGTTACAACCTACAGAATTTGTTAGTAGTGTCGTTCCAGCCACCTTTGTTCTCAGCTCTATTTCCCGCCCAAAATGTGCCATTTTGGAACATTTTAGAACAAGTGCGTACCTGTGAGAAAATTTTACGGAAGGAGAAAAGGGCAGAATGAAGAGAAAGAAATATGCCATTCTTTTAAGCCTGTTTCGCTGTCCCCCATATATATTTTTCATCTCCAATCTGGTTCTGGGTACATGTGCTGCATTCCCTCTGCTTGAGTGGCTGATGCAGTTGGGGTTGCAGTGACCCCAAAAGCAAGATCAGTCAGTTTTTGGCAAAATGAAAGCTATGATGAGAAGAAGTTTTGCTGGGTTACAAGGAAGGTTCTAACTGGAAACGATGTTTTTAAAGTTTGGGTTTGTAAAGGGGTTTTGTATTGACTCCTAACACTGTTAGTAGTGAGGTTAAGAAAAGTGAGTAATTTGTCTGCTATGAAAATAGATAAAATATTCACCCTCTATGCTACTTTCTTACCAAAAAAATGGAAACAACAGGTTCTGGGCTAAGCATCTGTATGCATGATTAGTAACAAATAAAATTAACCAGCATTTGGTCGGGTCACCTTTGACCTCTACCATCTTTAGCTGCATGGAATTTCAGTTATTTCAGTCATTCCAATAGAGGTAGAACTGACCCTCAAAGCCATAAGAATAAAAACATTGATTTTGCACTAGGTTAAGGCAATTCCCATCTTGTAATGGTTGCAGACTACCTTTTTCAGTGATGTTAGGGTGTGTTTGACCCCACCTGTCGGTGGAGGGTTAAAGATGCATTAAACAAAACACAAGTCACTGCATCAGACATTAATATGCAGCTCTTACAAAGTTATTCAAAACTATGCTCCAAAGAGATTAATCCAACTGGCAAATTGCAGACTTCCTATATGGTATAATGTTGCCTCATCTCTCAGAAATGGAAGGGGACTTTCTCTCACAACCCCTGCAATTAGAGGAAATACAAACTGTGGGATAATTAAATTGCAGTCAAAACCAATGGCTCATGTTTCACCAGGTAGTTGGGTGAAATGGTTAAGATCACTGGTATCTTCTAGGGTGGATTCCCTAGAAGATACTCATTGAATATTTAGCTGAGCCTCAACAGGAAGTGGGCGTAGCTTTCAGCTCTTCCTCTTTCTGCTGAGTCTCTGAATGTGTGGTTGTATGAGTTGTTGCCTCCATGTTGTTCTAGCAGCAGCATGTAACCAGAGTTGCTGGTCTGAACTCCACAAGTTCAGACTCCAAGTATTTCCAAATGTACTGTAAGCAATTGTAAGAAACGCTTTTAAGCCTGCCTGAATGAAACTGCATAATCTGAGTGAGTAAATGTTACTTTTAACTTTTACAAGACTGTGTCTCTGATTATTGTTCTGAGGGAGAGAAAAGGGGCAAAACCAGGGAAATCCAGTCTGCCTTAAAGCATCCTGGATTACCAAATGCTAACTGGCTAACACTAGCCAAATCTAAGCTTCTTTTAAGCTGGAAAGGGACTCTACTCTGCTGATCTCACTAACGTGAGATAGGAAGGATAATACTCAACAATATATCTGCTCCTAGCATCTTTTTCAAGTCCCAACACAAACAGTAGTTAAAAATGGGTCCAGTGCCAATCACTGAGACCCCATAGGTTTCTGGTGGAATGATATGAACCAGCCTTCCCAATCTCATGTCCTTCAGATCTTTTGGACTACAATTTCCAGCATTCCTGACCATAGGCCATGCCAATTGGGGCTGATGGGAGTTGAAGTCCAAAACATCTGGAGGGCACCAGGCTGGGGAAAGCTGATATAAACAGTGCTCTGAGATTTCAGCACCTAGACCATGGGAGTTATGAGGTGGCACTGGAAATTGGAAACCTCACCTGCTTAGTATAACACCAATACATCTTACTTCTCAAACCCAATAAAGATCCCTTGCTCTCTTCCGGTTACAGACCAATATCCTTCATAAATGTTGACATCAGTTCTGGCAAATGGATTGCAGAGGGTGATTTCCAGTCTAATCCACTCAGACCTGATAGGGTTCATCAATAAGCAATAGGGAGCAGACAGTATAAGTGTGTGTGGGGGGGGGGGGAGAGGGAGGGAAAGAGAGAGAAGTACATGAATGGCAGTGTGCATGTGAATGTGGTTGAGACTGAGAGAGAGAGAGAATGAATGGGAAATGAATACAGGAGGGTTGTTTAAAAATACCGTACTTCTTTGACTTTTCGCAGCTCTCTCCTTTAATTTCTGTAATTCGTTGACCCAGGTTAGAGAGCAAGGAATTTAGAAGATAATTATGCCTACAGTCATGGCATATATATTATAGTCAGATTTATCATAATATGGAAATGTATGAATGCCCACCATATATACTAAACAACTTGTGCTAGAACTCAGCTTATATTCTTCTCAACAAACCGTTATACATATTAGGAGCAATGCAGCCCATGTGTCGATACACTCTAGGGAATGTTTTCTTCCTTCATACCAAGAGTAACGTACTGTATTCAGTAACTTGGGAGAAGAGAAGGAAATACTGTATTTCTCTGAAGTGGTACTTAGAATCCTCATTGCGGCTACAAGAAGAACTAGGGAGGATAAGGCTCAAGCAGCAACAGGGCATATTCTAGATCAAGGAGGGCAACTTGTGGCTTTCCAGATGTTTTGGCCAGTACTCCCATCACCCCTAGCAAGCTTAACCAACGGTGAGAGATCATGGGAGTTGTAGGCCAAAACATCTGGAAGGACACTTGTTGCCCACCCCTGAGGTGCCCAAGCATAATTCCTTTTGAAACTTGTAATATGAAATTGACACTTGTAATATGGGACCCCTTCCTTCTCCCCACTCGCAGGAAAGGTCTGTTTTAGATATTGATGGTGATGATGGTGATGTTGATTATGATGATGATGATGATGATGATGATGATGATGATGATGATAGGAGGATTGATTGGTGTGCTTAGCTTCTTTAGGCGGGGTGGCTCCCAGCCAGGAGCCACCCCGCCTCACCTGGAACTGTGGGGCCATAAAGATCCGGCCCCAGGCAGCTGGGCTTCATCTACCATCGCCTCTGCGGGAGAGGGCCAAGCCAGGCAAGTAGCCCAGCCTTGCTGCTTGCTGCCTGCTGCCTGCTGCCTGCTGCCTGGGAGGGACCACCCGCACCACCGGTGGGACTGCTGGCTGCCGCTGCAGGACCGGGCCCAGCCAGGAGCCACCCCGCCTCACCTGGAACTGTGGGGCCATAAAGATCCGGCCCCAGCGGGGGCGGGGCCGCCGCCGGCGGGGCGACACCGAAGGGGCGACACCGAAGGGGCGACACCAAAGGGGCGACACCGAAGGGGCGACACCAAAGGGGCGACACCAAAGGGGCGACACCAAAGGGGGTCGCCCCTTTGGGGGTCGCCCCTTTGGGGGTCGCCCCTTTGGGGGTCGCCCCTTTGGGGGTCGCCCCTTTGGGGGTAGCCCCTTTGGGGGAGCCCCTTTGGGGAGCCACTTCGGGGGTGGCACGAGGGCGAGGGCCTGCCCCCATGCTGATGGGGATATAGGTGGGGCTGGGGTTTTTAAGAGGCCCTGCTTTTTGAAGGGCTTGGGGGTTTTAGGGGGTGATTTTAGGGGTGGGTCTCCCGCCTGATCGACGGAAGCGAGGGGGCATGTGCCTCTCCGAGGGAGATGGAGGGAGTTCTGGGGGGCAAAATATACCACTGTTGAGCGGCAGGCGCTGGCAGAACGCTAGGGGCAGGCCACGCCAACTACGGGGGACAAGGGATCGATGTTTAATACCTATCCCTTGTCCCGGGCCTGCCCAGAGCCAAGGGATAACTGGGGGATGTGTGGCTCCTCCCCATACCTTGCGTTTGCTGTTGTGCAATGCCAGGTCCGTTACCCAGAAAACATCTCTCATCCATGACTTGATCCTGGATGAGGGTGCTGACCTGGCATGTATTACGGAAACCTGGCTGGACGAGGCCGCTGCTCCAACTCTGGCGGCCTTGTGTCCGGCTGGTTTCTCATATGCCCAGCAGCCAAGGGTTGGGGGACGGGGAGGGGGAGTGGCTGTTATCTATCGGGAGTCCTTGGTCCTTACCAGACTCCCTCTCCGGGAGACCAAGTTTATTGAGTGCATGTACTGGAGGTTGGGTCCCAAGGGCAGTCTGGGGATTCTGCTCGTGTACCGTCCACCCCGCTGCACGACAGACTCCCTGGCCGAGGTGCTGGAGGTGGTCTCTGATGTGCGTGTGTTGTCCCCCAGGCTATTGGTGCTGGGGGACTTCAATGTGCATTCGGGGGCTGTCCTCACGGGGGCACCTCGGGACTTCATGGAGACCATGGCTTCCTGGGAGCTGCACCCTGTATTAACTGGACCTACCCATGTAGCCGGTCATGCACTGGACTTGGTTTTTGTTTCTGGAGAGGGGGGAAATGATCTGGAAATCGGGGGTATATCCACCACCCCCTTGTCATGGTCAGATCACTATCTGGTGGGGTTGGATTTCTCGATGCCACAACCCCTCTGCAGGGGTGAGGGACCTATTAGGATGGTCCGCCCCAGGCGTCTTATGGATCCAGATGGATTCCTGAACGCGCTTGGGGAATTGGAGCACACAAACGGTAGCTCGGTCGAGACCCTGGTGGACGACTGGAATGCTGCAATCACCAGGGCATTAGACCGAGTTGCTCCGAAGCGCCCTCTTCGCCTAAACAGAGCTCGCGCGGCACCATGGTTCACTCCGTCGCTGCGAGCTCTGAAACAAGAGGTGAGAAGGCTAGAGCGCCGATGGCGTAATTCCCGCTCCGAAGACAATCGAACACTGGTTAGAGCTGCATCTTCAGCCTACCGGGTGGCGGTGAAGGCAGCAAAAAAGAATTTCTATGCTGCCTCCATTGCATCTGCGGAGTGCTGCCCCAGGAGGCTGTTCCAAGTGGTCCGGAGTCTGGTCGGTCCAGTCGCTCCGGACCCATTGGAACAGTCTAAAGCCTCCTGTGAGGCTTTAGCGAAGCACTTCGCAGATAAAATCGATCGGATTAGGAGTGGGATATCGTGCGTCGTGGACACAGGGAGTGAGCGGGAGGAGGCCAATGGCAGACCGGTTTTGTGGGATCGGGTTTCGGCTTCTTCCTTCTGATGAAGTGGACAAGGTGCTTTCATCTGTGAGGCCGACCACCTGCTTGCTTGATCCTTGCCCGTCCTGGCTCATAATGAGCTGCAGGGAGAGACTGGGTGAGGGGATCAAGGCGGTGGTGAATGCCTCCCTTGAGGAGGCAGTGATGCCATCAGCCCTCAAGGAGGCAGTAATAAGACCGCTTCTAAAGAAGCCCTCCTTGGATCCCCAGGATTTAAACAACTTTCGCCCAGTCTCCAATTTACCATTTCTGGGCAAGGTGATCGAGCGGGTGGTGGGTGCTCAGCTGAAGGCACACTTGGATGAAGCCGATTATTTAGATCCGTGCCAGTCGGGCTTCAGGTCTGGACATGGGACGGAGACGGCCTTGGTCGCCTTGGTGGATGATATGAGGAGGGCTTTGGATAGGGGCGAATGCTCCTTTCTAGTCCTCCTCGATCTCTCGGCGGCTTTTGATACCGTTGACCACGGTATCCTCCTGGACCGCCTGGAGGGGTTGGGCTTGGGAGGCACTGTATTGCAGTGGTTCCGGTCCTTCCTCTCTGGAAGGTACCAGAGGGTAGTTCTCAGGGAGGAGGCTTCGGACCCTCGGCTGCTCACTTGTGGAGTGCCGCAGGGTTCCATCCTCTCCCCGATGTTATTCAACATCTACCTCAAGCCGCTGGGAGCTATCATCAGGAGGTTTGGGGTGCGGTGTCATCAGTATGCGGATGACACGCAGCTCTACCTCTGTTTCAAGTCCTCACCGAGGTTGGCCGTTGAGACCCTGTCCAAGTGCCTGGAGGCAGTGGCTGGCTGGATGGGAAGGAACATGCTGAAGCTGAACCCCGACAAGACCGAGGTACTGCTGGTGGGGGACAAGGGGAGGTTAGGGGATGTTGACCTGGTGCTGAATGGGGTACATCTACCCCTGAAGGACCAGGTCCGCAGCTTGGGAGTCATTCTAGACTCCCAGCTGTCCATGGAGGCTCAGGTGGCAGCTGTGAGCCGGGCAGCGCTGTATCAACTCCATCTGATACGGCAGCTGCGCCCCTACCTTCCTAATCACCTGCTCCCATCAGTGGTTCATGCCTTGGTCTCCTCTCGCCTAGACTACTGTAATGCACTCTACGTGGGGTTACCCTTGAAGACGGTTCGGAAGCTGCAGCTGGTACAGAACGCGGCGGCTCGCCTGGTTAAAGGCAGCCGCCGGCGGGATCACATCGCGCCAGTGCTGAAGGATTTGCACTGGCTACCAGTTGCTTGCCGAGCCGAATTCAAGGTGTTGGTTTTGACCTTTAAAACCCTATACGGCTCTGGTCCAGTTTATCTCAAGGAACGTCTCCAGCAACACCAAGTGGGCCGCTCAACAAGATCTGCCACGGATGGCCTTCTCCTTGTCCCTTCAGCCAGAGCAGCTAGACTGGTGGGGACGAGGAAGAGGGCCTTTTCTGTGGCGGCCCCCGTACTGTGGAACTCTCTCCCGAGTGACCTCCGCCATGCCCCCTCTCTGATGAGCTTCCGTCGCTCATTAAAAACCTGGTTGTTCAGGCGGGAATATGGGGTGGGTTAAGATTTTAAAATTTTTATATTGTTTTGATGTATTTTGTTGCATTTGTGTATTTTGTTCTGTGTGCATCGCCCAGGGTGGCCGGTTGCCGGCCAGATTGGCGATAAATAAATGTTAATAATAATAATAATAATAATAATAATAATAATAATAATTTAGGCCCTTTGTTTTGGCTCTTTTAATTTCTGGCTGCCTTATTTGTATTTATAGCCAGATATGACTGTATAGCATTTGTTTATTTATTAGATTGATGAGTCTCTCTATGACAAGTGTTATCTGAGCAACCAACAATAGAATGAACAATAGAATTTAGTTAAAACCTAAATAAAAAAATACAGTGAAGTAAACACTAGAATCCAACAAATAGAAAACCAGCAGAAACAACTATGATTCTATCAACTAATACAATAAGAGCAAGAGCAATTGCATAGGGCTAAAAAATACATCCCAAGCAACGCTTTTAACTTTTATCAATGATGTTAAATGAATTAAAATGTTAGAAACATTAAAACAATAAAGTCTTATTTTTTTCTGGGAGAATAAAAAAGTATTTGCCCAGCACCAAAAAGATATCAGTTATGGACCCAGACAGGCCCCTCAGAAAAGAGTGTTCTACAACTGGAGGGCAACGACAGAAAAGGCCCTCTCTTGTGTAGGCACCCTCTGAACTTCAGACTGAAGCTACACTCAGAAAAAGGCCTCTGATGATGATCCCAAGGTGCGGGTAGGCACATATGGTAAATGCATGTACGTATGTACAGTAATCATACGTGAGTGATAAATGCCCTTTAGTCCCCAGTCCTTGTCCCTTGAACCTTGTTCGTTTATGCACTCTCAAGAGCAGAGGCCTAACTTGTTTTCTCACAGACGTTCTGAGGTGGCATGTCCTCCTGCCGGCAGCACTGGCTCCCACTGTCCCTGGGATCTGTCTCTGGTTATTATGGTGCTTCTCTCTCCCTCTTATCACTGGTTGGGTACTGCAGCCTGTTGGCCCATCCTGTTCATGCATTAGACATGTCAGCACTGCAGGAACCAAGAAACTCTGGGGTGTAGTTCTTGAGAGAGCATGTCACACATAGGGGACCCATAACTCTCTGTTTCTCAAGTTAGAAGTTCTAGAGTTTCCTGTACAAGTGTGCATGTGTGTGCAAGTATTATATATTTACACACACACACACACACACACACACACACAGTGATTGGGCTGGTGGTTCCCTGGTAATAATCTTGCTTGTTCTGTTCTCTACTACCGCTTCGAATTTGGCTCCAGCTAATTTCCCAAGATCTTGCAAGACCTGAAACCCCATCGCAGATGCAGGGGAATATGTCTGCATATGATCTATGGCAATTTATTCTCATCCCCCCCTCGTGCTAATGGACTTACAGCCCAGGCTGGGCCCCCATGGACCTTTGGACTCAAGTGAAGTTTCTCTCTTCCTCTGCCCATACTTAGGCCCTGATTTTGGACAGATTTATTCCAAAAAATGTCTGCCTCTAAATTGTGCTTCAAATTCACTGTCGTAGGAGGCAGTGCCCAGAATCAGGTGGGATGCGATTCTCTGTAGCTGTGAAATTACAGTTACTGAACAGATCATTAGAAAAATATTGTGCTCTTCTCTCTTCCCCTCCTGCCACCCCCATGCCAATGTGTTATTGCCTGTCAAGACTGCCTTCCTGCTCTCACTGTGACACTATGAAACAGAACCCAGGTTGGGGCTATGCAAAATAGTGACGGACTGGTTTCATTGGCTCTTCATTACGTTCTGTGGGACAAAGTGGCTAGATTACAATCTAGGGCATAGTTGGGGAGGGCACCTGACTACTCTAGATCAGGGGTGGGCCGAAGGTAGCTCTCCAGATATTTTATGGACTTCAACTCCCAGAAGCCCCTGCCAGCAGGGCCAATGATCTGGAATGCTGGGTGTTGAAGTTGAAAACATCTGGAGATCTACTTTCTGCCCCCCCCCCCGCTCTAGATCACCAGGTTACCAAGGGTAGGGAGCAAAGGTATCCCCAAGCGCACCTCTTTATATACCCATATAGGTGAATGGCTGCTACTTGCTCCTAAGGGGAAAAATAAAGCACTGTGTACATGGACATCGTTGCCGTGGGGACAAAACGCAGTGCCGCCAACAGGTGCACACACACCTGTTGGTGCCTAGGGGGCTCTGCAGTGTACCAGTCCTCCTTCCACAAATTTGCTCAGACATTATTTATGATGGATATTTTCCCAATTTTTTTAATAAGCAGAAATAATATGGAAACCAAGAGCTCCACTTTTCCAGTTTATGATTTATATTTTATACTTAGCTATACGTATTCTAGTAATTCTGGCTTTTAATAACTGATAGGTGCAAATCTAGTTCTAAATTAAATAGGTTTTCCTACTGAATACTGCTACATCATCTGCTATTGCTTACATGGCTTCTTGACTTTTTTTTTTTTTAAAAGCTTTTCTGTACAAAATGATATCAGGAAAAATGCAGCCATTCAGAACATAAAGGGATTTTCCCAGCATGCCTTAGGAAGTCTGACAAGCTCTTTGACAGTAATCTGATGTTGTTTGATAACTAGAAAAACAGGGCATTTCAAATTGTAATTTTATTTCATACAGAATTTTGCTTGTGAAAAATGTTAACACTCTCTCTTTCCAGAAATGATAATTAAGGTAGCTGTTGGTACTTGCAAAATTACATCTGTCTCTGTGATTCTTTGGTATTCAAAACTGGCATATCAGACATTTTGGTATAAACAAATGCTTGTAACTGGATACATTTGAAAACTGGATCTATCATTTATCATGGACCAACCTGGCACATGCTGTAGGATATATCTAAGCCTGTGCCAACTCCCAGCTGTATTTTCCACTGAACATTTCCAGATATAAGAAGGGGAAATTGAATTGATTTATTAATAAGGTTTTACACAGCTCTCCGGCCAGCATAAAGACTGCTGCAGCTTGCCTGAGCCAAGGGGGTGGAGGGAGTAAACCAGGAAGCTGGATCATACTTAAGCAGATAATGTGTTTAGTCTACTGTGCATGTAGAGTGGGGCCACTCCCTGCTGTGATCGCAACGCCTTTTGCAGTTATTACAGCTTCTCCCCCCCCCCTGCTTTTTTCTGGAGATCACTTTTTTGCAATCTCCAAAGTGCCCAAGTGGCACATTAGAGGGGCCATCACTGTTTCACCATGTATTTTGGTTTTTTGGGGTGGTTTGCGCCAGAAATGTGCATAAATGTTTTTGCTAATTTTTGTTTGTTTGTTTGTTTGTTTATTTATTATATTTATACCCCGCCTTTTTTCCTGCAAGGAACCCAAGGCGGCTTACATAGTCGTCCTCTCCATTTTATCCTCACAAGAACCCTGTGAGGTAGGTTAGGCTGAGAGGCAGTGACTGGCCCAAAGTCACCCAGTGAGTTTCATGGCTGAGCGGGGACTAGAACCCAGAGTAGCTTGGAGTTGCGCAAGTGTGCAAGTGCAACTCCAACTACCTGAAATTTGAAGCCTTGCCTGGACAATGTCCTAATAAGTGCCTGCTGTCAAAGCAGGCACCATCCATGGACAGTGACAAAGCCAGGCTTCAAATACGTTACTCTGGTTTCACTTGACAGCAATCAAAACGGCGAGCTGTCAAGTGAAACCAAAGCTGCGAGAAGATATTTGCTTACAAAAGGGGGTGATGTGTAGATCATCCTGTTCGCAGTGAGATCCTCTAGGTTTTAAGTTTGGACCTGACAGTTCTCAGTGTCCTCCACCTTTCTCAAGCCTCCAGGTGCTCGGAAAAGTGGAAAAGTGCAGCTCACCCCATTTACAGGAGCACTTACTTTTGACAGCCTTCAAAAGTAAGGGGTTCTTTTAAAACAGGGTTTTTAACAGGGATAAACAGGGTTTTTTTTTTGAAAGGGACATATGCAGCCATGTAATCTATATACGTCGCCGTAAAAAAAAAAGCCTGTTTAGCCCTGTCAAAAACCCTTTTTAAGAGAAAGACTTACTTTTGACAGCTAGTTACCCATGATGGGTTGCTGTGTCATGCGAACCCAGTCACTAACAGACAGACATCTTTTAATCTGATAGAATGATGAAATATATTCTAAATATATCTTTTTCAATGCAAAAGGTGGTAACCAAGGGTCCTGCAAAAAAGCCCCCAAAAAGCCATTGGTAGCTGGCTATATCATGCCTATGATTATGTTTCGTTGGTACCCAGACTTGTACAGTTCCAATGCTACAAGGAAATTATGATTTCACTAGCACGCTTGATCAGTCCTTAGACTTTGCTTTGAGTGTTTCCTTTGAAATGGGATTGCCGTTGCATCAACCAAGTAACATCAGTTACTTGGCTCATGCTGGTTCAGCTTGTCTGAGTGTGGAAAGCTAAGCAGGGTCAGGCCTGGTGATTACTTGGATGGGAGACCACTCCTCTAGTTTCCTGCATTGAGCAGGGGGTTGGACTTGATGGCCTTGTAGGCCCCTTCCAACTCTATGGTCTATGAAATCTATGAAACCCTACATGGCCCCTTTGCTGTCCCCTATGAATGTAGTATCTGATTCAAATGATGGTTCAATGCACACACTTGCTCATTAGTAAAATGGTTTTTCATCACTTGCATTACTTTATATAATTGTTAAAAGTATACTTCATGAGCTGCTTTTAAAAATGCTTTTGAATGTTTATATCTTGTTTTGCAATGTTTTAAAATATTTTTTCTTAAACCCTGTCATCACACGGCAAAAATAGTTCAGCATGCTCAGTAATTATAAATAGGCCAGGTATCTTGAGGAAATTTGCAAAGATCTAGCAAAAAATATATATGCAAGCATCAAGGTGGGGTCCTTGGGGCCATGGAATTTGCTTTTCAGTGCCTTTTTGAATTTGTGGTAAATACATTTTATATCTTGTTTTGCAGTGGCTGAACATGGCCAGACTTACGGTAACCCTCAGCTTTTGTTCGCTTAGTTCTAAAGTGGAAAGCACTTAATGAAAATTATATAAATCATATATTGTTTCTGGTTAGTCAGTTTTAATCTTGGTGAAGCACTTATATTCCTATTATGCTGGCATTGGCCTTATGCATTGGTCTTATATCAGAACAAACTGCAGAGAGCCCCACATGATTTTCAAAAGTAATATCTTTAAAATACACAGAGGTGGGAAGATTAACAGCTGGTGTACTCTTCTGTTCAGTTAATGGACAACTATCAGATGTATTTCTAGCTTCCCCCTGTGAAATTCTCCCCACTGCAGCCACCCAGGATCACCAAGACAACTTGGGACCACCTTGACATTACCTTAGCAGTGTGGGAACCACTGCAACTTGCATCCTTCTTGCACCACACTGGTAACAGATGTTCCAGGTCTTGTGGGAGAAACCCACAATCCAGTTCCTTCCTGTGCCACTGTGCCAGTCTTGCATAAACTCCCAAAGATGGCAAATGAGACAAGTATGTCACCAGCAACTCCCATGTGGCTTGGAACCTTTTGTCTCTTACTAATTAGACTGGATGTTTTAAAATGTTATTTTGGAGCAGTAGCATCTGAGATAAGTCACATCCATTATATTCTACAACGCTATAGTTCTCTAGAATAAGTCATGTTGCTTAAAACAAGGGTTATTTGGGGGGAAACATAGGACTGATTCACATCATCATGCATGTTGCTTGATTCCTCATCACTAGATTACTCAACGCTTGAAGACTCACAGCTGAATGTGTGAACTTTAGGTAAATCAAAAGTTATCTCTGTAATGTTTAATCCCTGGTGGCTCGTTCACACATGCTAGACATGAACATGCATATCATGCACATGCATGTGTGAACCAGCCCTTATTCTAATGGCACACATGCTCCATTCCTCCTAGCTCTTTGCCCCTGAAAGGTCCCCAGGCAGCTATGATGTCAGCGGACATTAGGGCAAGTAATCCCTAAAGTCAGTACCTTCCAGTAGAGATGGATCCCTGAGGTCATCTCTCTCTTTTGGGGCATGCAATGGGAATTGCAGACTGCTGAGGGTGGGTTGGAACAAGAGACGACTGTGTGGTCTTTTATCCAATCCAAATTTTTAAAGTTGAAACATAGGCTGTTGCATCATCTTTGGTAAATACATACAACCATTTACCAGGTATTTATGTGTAACCTGTATTTACCTATAGACTGCCCAAAGATTTATTTATTTATTTATTATATTTATACCCCATCTTTTTTCCTGCAAGGAACCCAAGGCGGCTTACATTATCCTCCTCCTCTCCATTTTATCTCACAACAACCCTGTGAGGTAGGTTAGGCTGAGAGTCCGTGACTGGCCCAAAGTCACCCAGTGAGTTTCATGGTCGAGCGGGGACTAGAACCCAGATCTGCTGAGTCCCAGTCCAACACTCTAACCACTACGCCACGCTGGCTCTCTGTGATAGCCTACATTTTAACATTAAAAGTTAGGATTCAATGAAGACTAACAAAGTGTAGTAAGGTGGTTGTCTACAAATTCCTGACAAGTTGGTGAGCAGAAGATTCCCAGGAAGGTTTTAAGACCCAGGACTCTTGGATATACTAAAAATTAAATTGGTGGAGGGTGGTGGTGGGTGAATATTTGTTGCAATTACTCTTTAGACCTCATAATAATCAGAGTGATAGAAGCTTTTGAGGAATAATCACATGTGGTTTGAAAAATGGAAGGGGGCAATTTCCCTCATGCCACTCCTAAATGGTACCTTTGAGAGGAAATACTTTAAAATGTAAGCTACAGGTACCTTAAACAGGATTTAATTTGAAATTAATCAGTGAGAACAACCTCTGAATAGCCTAAAATAATGCTCCTCTTAGGAAGCTCATCTTGCTTGGGGGTTTTTTTTGTTCTCTGTCTGACAGTCGTTTTTCATATGTCTGCAAAAATGTTACGTATATCAACACATCAGTGTTATGGAATTGACTATTATTTATATGGATCCCTAAAACTGTATCTTCTAAATCCATTTCCTTTGAAAAATTAATATATGTATACTTTTAAAATACTTTCCCCCAGTCGTTCTGAATGGAAATGTGCTTATAGCTGCAATGTCCTCATTAATTCATTCCTGATGTTTAAGTAATGCAATATCAGAGGCACATGAGTTGCAATCTGTTGTGGAACTAGATTCTTTATGTTGCAATTTGGCTTTAGTGATGTGATTATAGGTCAGACAGAATAAGGGGAAATACTGCATCTAGTTTCTTGCTACTTCCATTTCCAGCTTGAATTTCATTAAGTAAAGGTAATCTTATGTGACAGTCTGGTAAATAATATTTGTTCTCCCCACTTCTGCCACCTTTTTAATGAAACATATATCCGTGTATTTGTTGTTTCTGCATAATTTGATCTTTTCAAAACAAGAAAAAATTCCTTTATTCAATCTCTGTTTCAAAAAATGAAATATTGGCTGTTACACTGTTAATTTATTTTATAATATTTGTATACCACTTTTCAACCGTACTGGTTCTCAAAGCAGCCCACAAGAATAAAATCAGATTTCTAAGCAGATGATAATGTCCACACAGTGACAGGGTGGCCATGTGTCCTCTTTTACAGAGGACAGTCCTCTATTTGAAGGGCTGCCAGAGGACTGTCCTCTATTTGATGGGCTGTCCTGCCCAATTCCAGTTTAAAGATAAAGAACCATAAGAACGGTTGCCTGTTACCAATTAGCACCTGGGCAGCAGACTGGACAGGTAGGCGCACAAGTTACCTGGTAGTCTTCAGCATTATTTAAATTAAAAATATTAGCATATGCAAATTTTATGCAAATACACATCCTCTTTCTTGCTGGTACACTTTCTCTTTTTTGGTGATTCATAAGTGGATGCCCTAGATCCAGAGTACCACATGTTGTCAATGATATCAAACCCATGTTATCACATGAATCCTGACTCTGGTCTCCTGATTGTAAAGGGGAGGGGGTCCTTGGAAACAGATGTTCTTCCTCCCACTACTGCTGCCCTCTTGATTCACAGGACCATTTATGGAGTGGTAACATGCTAAAGCTGTACTCCTATACAGACTTTCCTGGAGTACGTCCCATTGAACTAAATGGGACTTACTTCTGAGAAGGCATGCACAGAATTGCATGGTAAGGTCTTCAACATCCTGGGAAGTAATGAGGAGGGCTTTACTACAAATCTGCACCTGATCAGACATTTGGCAGTGCAGGAGAGTATTCTCTTTAGCCCCTATTTGGCAGGTTGATAAGGACAACTAGCTTAAACTAATGGCACATGCACACCATGGAAAATTACCGCTTGGTAAATAGTCATCTCATCAAAACAAGGAATGCATACAATTATTGGTGCGAGATGAAGTATTTTAGTAATAGTGTTATTCTTGTTTTTTAGGATGACAAAACTAAAATAGCATGTATTAACAGGAATTATTACAACAAGGCCCACACTCACTTATACAGAGCAGAGACCATAGTCTCTCACTTACTCACATTCACACACAGAGGCAGGGGACCTGGGCCTACCCCCTATTCTGCAGGAGGCTGTCCAGTCATGAGTGCAAATTATAAAAGAGCAACCACCTTGGATATTGGCAAGGAGGAGGCTCCGAGATGGTCTGCTGATTCTTCCAATCCCCACCTCTCGCTCACCAAAGTGGAGTGTGCATGAGTGAGTGAGCCACTGCCAGCCAGCCAATTGTTCTTCGCCATGTGCCAGGCATGCCGAAATCCCCACCATCTTAAAGCCTCCTCTATGTCAGTATTGAAGGCGATTGATTTTCACTCATGATTGCCACAGTTTCCACAGGCATCCTACCTGCCCAGCACACATACAGCATGCAAGCACCATGCAAATAAATATATTTATTTTAAAATCTTCTTTTATTATTACACTTACTAGCTGTTGCCCGTGGCTTCACTTGCATGGATTTTAGGATTTGGTACAATTGTTTTTAAAAGAAACATGATGGAATCCCAGCTCCCCCGGGATTACACAATGAAACCCCAGCTCCCCAGGGACTACCAGCTCCCCCAGGACTGCACAATGAAATCCCAGCCCCCCCCCCCGGGATTACACAATGAAATCCCTGTTCCCATTTGCAATCTTTTGTCCCAATGCAGGGCCGGATTAACATAGGGGCTATTGGAGCGCCAGCTCCAGGCCCCTCCCCAAAAATAGGCCCACCAATAGGGACACGCGGCGCGGGGGGGAAATGAGGGTCACGCGGCGGCCGAGAGCGGGATCGGCGGGCGGAGAGAGGGCAGGGACGGAGGGATGCCGCCGGCGCTGGGGCTGCCCGCCTGCTGCTGCTGCTGCTCGCAGCCGGCCGGGAGGGCGCGCTGAGCCAAGCCCGAGCCCGCGCCAGCATGTCCCGCAGGAAGAGCCCCAAGAGCAAGGGCAGCACCTCGGCGCCCTCGTCCGCCCTGCCCGCCACCCAGCAACACGCCGATGCCGGCGGCCGGGGCGCGGCCCGGGCCAAGGGGGCAGCCGGAGCGGCGGTGGCGGAGGCGGCCTCCTCCTGCTGCGCCGCCAACGGGGTGGCGCTGCCCAGCAGACCCTCGCTCAGCAACAGCGGAGAGTTCTTCTACGACGTCGCCTTCAAGGTGAGCGGGCGGGGGGAGAACCGGGCGGGTGGGCACGCGCGAAGCCCCCGGCATGCCTGGGGGCGTCGTCCTCCTCCTCCTCCTCGCCAGGTGGGGCTGCCGCGAGGTGCGCGCACCACGCCCTCCTCTTCCTCCGCTTGGACGCGGGGGGGGGGACCTGAGCATGCTCCCCAGAGCCGCCTCGCCCCGGAGCCTTTCTCGCCGCCGCCCTCCAAGTTTATCCATTTACGTCTCCCTCTCTTTTTGCCTCAGTTTCCCTCAATGTTTGTCCAGTTTCCCTGAGGGAAACCCGAGGCAAAAAGGAAAGCAAGGCTGGCACAAAATGCCCCCCCCTCACACGCAGACACTTCCGTTCTCTTTCTGTTTCAGCTTCCCCCAAAGCACCTTCCTTCTTGCCTCAGTTTCCCTCAAAGTTTGCATACAGTTTCCCTCAAAGTTCGAGGGAAACAAGCAAAAAAGAAAGGCAGGCAGGCACAAAGTGGGTCCCCCCCTTCTATTTCCTTTCTCCTTCCATTTCTGCCTCAGCTTCCTTCAAAGTACTCTCCCTCCTTCCCGGCATCTGCCTCAGTTTCCCTCAGAGTGCCCTCTTTCCTGCCTGCCCACCTGTTTCCCATACAGGCGCTGCTGCCTTTTCACATTTATTTTATTTATTTATTTTATTTGTTATATTTATACCCCACCTTTTTTCCTGCAAGGAACCCAAGGCGACTTACATAGTCCTCCTCCTCCATTTTATCCTCACAACAACCCTGTGAGATAGGTTAGGCTGAGAGTCAGGGACTCTTTTATAATGTATTTCAGTTTACCCCACACAAAGCACTCAACACACACAGAGCAGCCAGACAAAAGCAAAACACGCTTATAATTTGTAGGTAGCCTTTTATAATGTATTTCAATTTTAGACAGCAAAAAAGGTAGTACATTCTTATTTTTTAAACCCACTTTTGCCATCGAAATAAAATTCCATCCTCCATTTAATCATTTATTATTTATTTATTTATTTATTTATTGCATTTATACCCCGCTCTTCAGCCAGAAAAGGCTCTCAGAGCGGCTTACACAGATTAATAATAAGACATTCCCTGCCCTCAGGCTCACAATCTAAAAGACATGACACAAAAGGAAAAGGGATTGGGAGGGAGGAGGAAGAATGCCAAACTCAGGCACCAATATAATGTTTGGCATTCTTCCTCCTCCCCCCCAATCCCTTTTCCTTTTGTGTCACGTCTTTTAGATTGTGAGCCTGAGGGTAGGGAATGTCTTATTATTACCGGTAATCTGTGTAAACCGCTCTGAGAGCCTTTTCTGGCTGAAGAGCGGGGTATAAATGGAATAAATAAATCACTAATTTCTACCCACTTTTGCCATCAAAATAACATTCCATCCTCCATTTAATCACTTGTTAACATAATTAATTTATAATAACTTTCCATTTAAGAAAAAAAAATTCACCCCTATCAAGTGAAAAAAAATGACCCAGGTCCTTTTTTTTTACTTGATCCATTCGTTCTTTTTTTTTTTTTAAACTATAGTCCGGTCCCCCAACAGTCTGAGAGACAATGAACTGGCCCCCTGTTTAAAAAGTTTGAGGACCCCTGTTGTAATCCTTACATCAACCCTGTAAGGCAGGTCAATAGCATTCTCTCCATACAGCACGTGGGGGGGGGGGGGCAGCTGAGTAAGAGCTCGGTTCGTGTACATTGTTGCCTAACAGTCTGCATAATTCCCGAAGGGGTGGGCTGTGTTAGTCTATTGCAGCAAGAACAACAAGAGAGTCTTGTGGTACCCTAAAGACCAACACATTCATTCTGACATAAGCTTTCACGGACACTGCCCACTTCCATCAGGTTTTATTGAGTTAACAAGCTTATTGTTTACAAAAAAAGAAATATTTTCAATATGTTTCTGTTTTGGCACTTTAATGGTAATTAAAATATTTAATTTGTTTTAATATAAAAATTGCGTCTTCATTTTATTTATTTCCATAAAAAGGCCCACCAAAATCCTCAGCACCAGGCCCATAATGCTCTTAATCCGGCCCTGTCCCAATGCAGTGATGAACCCTCTTTCTTTCTACAGCACTCCATTCGCATGTACATACTGTGCTAAAAGCATATCAAAAGTCTGTAAATGTTAGCTTACTTCCCTTCAGCTAATTCAAGGGCTCAAGTGAGAGCAGTTAATTCAGCAGCTTGGGCTGACCAGTGACTTGGTAAGCATTCTTTCACAAGCATTTTCTCTCTGTCACAACAGCACATCCAGTACACTTCTTACCATCTAGAACCTGGCTGGATCCACCAACAAACAGTTCAAGTTCAGGTTCTTCCAATGGCACATCTGTAAGATCAGGTCTCACCAGAGTTGTTTGCTCTAAAACTTGAAGATAGTCATGACAATTAACATCTGGCATAGGAAACAAAGTAGCTGAATTCAAAGCCTTGCTGAGCTTGTATGACAGACCTCGATTTGGCAACAGGAAAACTTCATATGTGGACTGCCTAGCTGGATTCAAAAACTTATCTCCTGTAGTTCCAAGTATTTGGGTCACCCCATGTGGTGTGTGCACTTCCATATCTGCATCCATAGCAATCTTTTGCACATCTTCTACCAGCAAAGCTATCCCACAGGTCTCCAGGTATTCCCCATTCTCTGAGACAACACACCTGATGCCATTCCCTTCTTCTCATGCACATGCAGCCTTTACAAGGGTTAGGGATTGCTAATGCAGGGGCAGACAACAGAGCTTGCTTTAATTCAAGGAAAGCCTTTTCCATCTTTTTGGTACATCTCCAACTACTGATATTTTCTTTAGTAAGCGACTCATACAGGGGCTTGGCCATAATCTGAGATCCACAATCTGCAGAACCCAATAAGTTTCAAAAAAATGTTCTTAAGGCCTTGGGGTCTTTAGGGCATGGCATTTGTTGGATAGCCTGCACCCTTCCTTCCCTAAAAGTTTCTTTTGCCAATCTGTACCCCAAAAACACAACTTCACGCTTACACAACTGGGCCTTTCTTCATGACCTTTGTCAATCTGAGACTTGCAATTCAGGGCAACCTCTCTCAGTGTCTTCTTTCCTTACAGTACGTACCCACATTCTTTTGCCTCTCTCTTCACCTCCCCTACTAGCCAGTTCTAAGTCAGCCTCCCCTGGATGAGGGGATGGGGTTTTCAAGCCACCTCCCTGCACCCCAAACCAAATTGCACCTGGAATCCCTTGAGCATCATACCCTGGATCAAAAGACACACTTCCCCACTGAGGCCCTGAATCTGGAAGAACAAGGGGTTGAGGATTACCTGACCTAGATTTTATCATCATAACCTTACAAGAGTTCATTTTACACTTTTTGAATCCAAAGAAGATTTTTCTTTGTGTTACAAACTGTCAAACATTACAAACATCAATGCAATTAAATTAATCCCCGTGCCCCTCTCTATGTCATAAACAACAACAATTACTTTTACATTCTAAGATTCCCCCAGCCGGCATTGAACAATGGCCACTCTTTATTGCAAAACTTAATAATTCAGATCTTGTCATTCTTGCTGCAGCTCCCAAATACCAAATACCAAAGCATGCATCTCAAAGGGTCACCCCTCTTCTCCTCCTTCAGTAGTTTCGCCCCCCCTGCTTCTCTCCAAATGTGAGACACTTGCAGATGCAAGACTGACACTCACCCAAACCCGAGATCCCAAAGAATCACGGCCAAATGGGAAAGAAAGGCGAAACATACCTTGGGAGGAGGCAAATGGATCACCGGTGTCCAAACCAAAAACCACTCCACTTTTTCTCTTTTCCCTTTTTCCTCTTTGGATCCTTTCCAAAGATTTTCCAACTCTTTAACACATATTCCAAGGGAGTGCACCTCACTCCTTTCCTTTACTCTGTTCCTGTCCCATCTCCCTGGTTCCTACCCTTCAGGGCGTCCCCTGAGCACCAATGGGAGAAATGAAGAGGGGTTTTCACCAAAAAGCCTACCTCTTTCCTTCGTTCCTTGCGAGAGACCGGTTCCCCACCGTTGCCCTTGACCTTCCCTGTGAGAGAGTGGTTCTTCACCGTCGCTCTCAAACTCCCTTCTCCACTTACAGCTGGCGTTGCACCGTCATGTCCCTTGGGGTCTTTGAGGGCTATCCGCCAAGGTCCTCCGGTCAAGTTGCCGGTGCGCACTGGACTTTGGTCGTTCTCCCCCTCAAAGGCCCCTCCAGGAATACGGGCAAGGCAATTTTACGAGGAGGCCCACCCAGGGACGCCAAAACTGTTGCCGGCACCAAAAAGGTGTCCTCTCCCGGCAAAGTGATTCGGACCTCAGTGTGTATGCCCTGCCCAATAACACACGGGGGAGTGGAGAAGCGAAACCAACTTTAATTGAGATCTCAAAGTGGCACTCGGAGCAAGCAAGCAAGCAATCTCAAATCGAGCGCCCCCCGAAGTATTTCTCTGGATCTTTTATACAGCATTGCATCAGATGCAAAAGAAAAGGAAAACATCTTTTATCTTGTTCTTTCTTAGTACATACAGCAACTTCTCTCTTCTATCTGAACAGCAAACTTCCTGTACTTTCCGAAGGACAGGCAACAGGCTCATGTTAGCAATCCCCCCCTTCCCCCTTCCCCCGCCTTTCCTTGACTGTCTCCTGCTTTCTTATCAGCATCCCTTTGCTTACATTCCTTTGCTAGGCAGTTCTACAGAAAGGCAAAAAAGCAATTCTTACAGAAGGCAGGCAGGAAGGCAAGATTCTCTAGCCAGGCTTAACTAAACATCAGAACAGGGGGACAAGGAAAAAACCCCAACAGGCCCCCCCCCAACACCAGCTTGCCCCCCCCCCCCGGACTACCCAACAATGAAATCCTAGCCCCCCTCCCCCATGTAGGCCCTGGCTGCAGTGCATATGAACATTCTGTTTTGACGTAGGAGAGATTTGCATATCCGCCTCTGTGGCGGCAGTTCATATGAACATTCTAAATGTCGTTGGAGTGATTTGCATAACCGCTCCTGAATGGCCCCTGCAACAATTCCAAGTGACACCATTGGCTATCATCTATTTTGGGCCGTACAGGCGCAATGATGCCTTTTTCGGAGATTTGAACCCACCAGTCTTTGTCCTTGGGTGATGGAGAGTATGCGTGCCAGGTTTGGGGCGGATCCGTCCAACCATGTAGGAGCCTATGCGACGCACGCAAACGCCCGTACACACAGACACATGAACACACAGACACACAGGATTTGGGACGCCCCACACACAACAGTCATTCTCTGACTGAAAGTTTAGGCTGGGTTCTGGCAGCAGAAAACTTTTCTGACAGAAATATCTGATCTTAAAGAAAAATCAGGTTAATCCTGAGAGTCTACAGGTGATGAAGAGTGACTGTACCAAGTTTGGGGTAGATCCATCAAGGAGCCTATGCGATGACGCCCCACACACAACAGTCATTCAGTCATTTAAAAAGTTTCCCTCCATTTTCACCCCCTTAGAGAACATTCTAAATGGCCTTGGGGAGATTTGCATACCCACCCCTTTTGGCCCCTGCAGGAATTCATACGAACATTCTAAGTGTTGTATGGGCTATTTGCATAACTGCTCCTATTGGCTTCTGCAGCAATTATAAGGTGAGGCCGATTTGCATAACTGCTCCCCTGTTGTTTTGCCCATAGGAGATATGAGAGTGGGGCGATTTTGCCCCCCTTTTTCAGCCCTTAGGGACGGAATTTCCAAAAATCCTTCCTTAGTGGGTGTCTACGTCATAAAAACTATGTTCCTTCAAAATTTCACGTTCCTAGATTAAACGGTTTGAGCTGGGCGTTGATGAGTCAGTCAAAATCAATCAGTCAGTCAGTCAGGACTTCTTCTTTTATATATATAGATATCCCATCTTTTTTCCTCTTGCAAAGAACCGAAGGCAGCTAGCCAATAAATGTTTTAAAAAGAAAAATACTTTTTTAAATAATGAGGCAAAGGAGAGAAAAAAAAGGAATGAATTTGGCAGCAATCTTGAGTCCCAAGTTTACCATGGCAGTCCTAACCCCATTGGTCCTTTGGGCAATTGCTTCAGTGCCAGATAGGCCTACTTTCTACTGAGAGCTACAGGTCATTGGACTCTTCAGCCAAAGGAGGTTTCCTAGTAGCTCCCCTTTAACTTTTATGTATTCTGGGCAGAGTGGAGCTAAGAGAACAGGGAAAACATGAATTCCTCCACTCAACTGGTTCCCTACTAGCAAACTCAGAAGACATTCTAAGACATTCTTGGTACACATCTGTTCAGCCAAATTCTGCATTAGAATCTCTAAGGATATGTCTTTCACAGGGATATTTGTTTCCCTGTTAGGGTGGTCAGGTATCCTCTTTGTCTTCTATTTGAAGGGCTACCAGAGGACCATACTTCATTTGAAGGTGTCCTGTATTTGATGGGTTGTCCTATCCAATTCCAGTTTAAAGATAGATAATGCACCATAAGAACTGCTGCCCTGAGCACCTGGACAGCAGGCTGAACAGGCAGGCACACCGGTCACAGTCTTCCACATTAAACTGAGCTGTACTGTCTTTCTATTTAAATTATAATCATTATGTCTCAGTTTGCATCTATACATATAAATTAGCATATGCACATTTAATGCAAACTGCTGTCCTCTTTTGTTTTCCTTTTAGTGATTCATTTCCTCTTTTTTGGCTATTCATGAGTGGCTACCCTACATACTAAGTCAGATCAATTTACTCTTTTACACAGTGACATTGGTGTGTAACAATGTAATATTTTGTTGTGTAACCATGTAACGTAGGAAGCTGCTTTATACTGAGTCAGACCACTGGTCCATCTAGCCCAGTATTCTCGACACTGACTGGCAGCGGCTCTCCAGGGTTTCAGGCAGGATCCTTTCAAAGCCCTACCTGGAGGCTGGGGATCGAACCTGGGACCTTCTGCATGCAAAGCATGTGCTCTGTCACACTGAGCTATGGCCCCTCCCTACAGCACCTGGGATTCCAAGGTGGGTCACCCATCCAAGTACTAACCAGGCCCGACCCTGCTTAGCTTCCAAGATCAGACGAGATCGGGCTGTTCAGGGCTGAATTTGGCCTATGAGTTTCCTCTTTTTAAATCAAACAATTATTGCCTGTTCTCCTAGAGTGTTGGAGGCCAGCAAGCTTGGGGTAAGCCCCGCCTCCGGGGCTGGGAAGGCAGAATTTGATCTTAGCTTCCCGGAGGAGGCGGGGCCTCCCCCAGGAAACCCAGTTTGGTTTCCTGCCTGAGGAAGGAGGCAGACACCTCGCGCTGCTCCAGCGTGAAAAAAGAACAAAGAAAAAAGAAAGAAAGAAGCTTCAAAGAAGACCGGGACGGTAGGAAAGGGTCCCAGAGCCTCATGCCTCCACCCTGGGTGGAAAAGCAGAAGGCCTGACCCAGGATAACCCCCACCAAGCAAGGCGGGAATGTCCCATCCGTCCCGGGAGGGCCCGGCTGGGGGGAGGGAGCAACTCCTCCTGGGGGCTCTGAGCTCATCCAAGGGGGGGAAGGGATTTGTGTCCCAGGCGCCTCGGCCCTTCCCCTCCCCCAAGGTTCTTCCAATAGGACAGGGGATAGAGCTTTCCCCCCTTCCAGCGGCGGCGACCGCCAGCATAGCTGCGATCGTCAGGCGCGAGTCAACTCGCGTCCGCCGCTCTGCCACGCGGCCCCATCCATGCAGGTGACGGGAGCACCAGCAAGGCCCGGCGCGGCTGAGACGCCCCGCCATCCAGCAACGTGGGGAGGCGACTGCATAGCAGCGCCCCCCTTTCTCTGGGCCCCCGCCGCAGCGCCAAGGCCAACGCGGCTTAGAAGGGGCCGGGAAGCAAGTGCTGCTGCTGTCGCCGCGCATTAGCTCGTCCCGACGCCGGGCATCCGACACGGCGCATCAAAGCAAATAGCTCTGACCTGCGTTGCTACCGCGCGCCTGCAGCCGCCGTTCTCCCACCACCCAACATCCGCGACAGCACTTGGTGCGGCACTCCGAGGGGGCGGGCATCTGGCAAGGGCTGCTGCCTCGCGCCTGTTCATCGCGTTTGAGGCCGGCGTCGCCCCCCTTCTCCTCCATCGTTGCGCGATCCGGCCGTCCCCTGCCAGTTCCTCTCCCGTGTGCGAGGCTGCTGGGCGCGGCCATCTTGGGGGCCGGCAAGGCCGTCCAACGTAGACCACCCTCAGGCTGGCACATGAGTCCAAGCTGAGAACGTGCTTGCACGCACAGCGGAGCGTGGGCCGTTGAGGGGAAGGGGGGAGGGGAACACCCTCCCCCATTCATGCCTGCTAGCTAAGAGCCTGAGCGCACTTGGATAAACAGATTCGAGTGCCTCCTCCTCCCGCCACCAGGGGGCATAGGCTAGCTCAAAAAAACAAACCAAAAAAAAAATGGAACCCAATGCAGCTTCCACTTCAGCCTTACCCATGGACGCTACGCACCAAGATGTACCACAGTCACAGGGGACTGTGCAAGATGCCCAGGCGAGCAAGGAAGACAACATGTGTCTTCTGATGGCACAAATGGTGCAAACTATGCATACCATCAGCAACGAATTGACTAGCAGCAGAGCGGCTGAGCGAGAGAGCAGAGACCGACCCCGTAGGTGGCGATCACCCTCTCCAGCCTCTACGATCGATTCTTGGGACGAATGTGAAGAAAGCCCACCCAAGCCCAAAGTCAAATGCATAGCCAGTGCAGCAAAGACAAAAAGCACCTATAAAAAAAAGAGAGAGGTCTCCTACAGCCTCTGTCAGCACCTGGTCCAGCCGCTCCCTGTCTCGGGCAAGCGCAGCATCCATCTCCGACAGTGAAGACGGAGAAATCTCGGATGAGAGCGACGAGCCAAGAGACACGCCCCCCAAAGGGCGCCTTTTCGTGACAGAAGCCTTCCCCAAGTTGATAACCAGGGTTCTGTCCGAGGTTGACCTGAAAAGCGAGGGCAGCGGACCAACCGACGAAGTTCCAGAAAGCGTAGGAAACCAGTCAGTATTCCCAGGAGAGGAACTGCCTACACATCCCGAGATCCCAATCCCGTGGAACCTACGCAAGATCTTACGTGAGGAGAGGGCCAAACCTGCTAACCCTAAACCTCCACATCGCACCTGCAGTAAGCTATACCGTCTGGCAAGAAAAGACATGGCGCAGCTGATGGTTCCCAAGGTCGACGACCCGGTCTCCGCCCTGACATCAAAATGCTTGATGCCTGTGGAAAGAGACGAGCTCCCAGACAGCCATGACAAGAGAACCGACACTGCGCTCCAGTAAATGTTTTGAGGCTGCCACAACCACCGTGAGAGCCTCCACCACAGCTACCATCGTAGCGCGTGCACTACGTCTCCGAACTGACAAGATACTCCAGAAAAACCCCAACTCCAGAGAAATCAAAGAGTTCATTAAGGATACTCATACTGCAGCATCCTTTTTAGCAGATGCCTCACTAGATTCCTTCCAGCTAGGAGCAAGAGCTGCTGCCTCCAGCGTGGTTGCTAGAAGGAACATTTGGCTACGCAACTGGGGGGTCGATGGTAAGATCAAATCCAGCCTAGCTAGTGTGCCCTTCGCAGGAAAACAACTCTTCGGCGATCCATTAGAGCACGTCCTTGTAGAGACAAAGGACAAGAAAAAAAGCCCTGCTGAACTCCCAGAAGAAAGACTACAAACGACAGTCTCAAAAGTATGGCTCCTTTCGTTCCACCAAGAGCAAATCTTCATTTAACCCCTCCTCCTCCTCCTCCTCCTCCAATCGGAGCTTTTCAACAGGAGGCCACAAGCCTCGCTGGCACAAGAACAACAACAACACAAAAGGAGGAGCATGGGTGCTTCGTTCCAGAACAAGAAGCCCAACTCCGCCTGACTGCTCCCCTCCCCCAGTGGGAGGGAGACTTCGCGGGTTTTCACAGATCTGGGAACAGATGTTCTCCGACCGCTGGCTTCTGGAAATAATCCAAGAGGGCTATTCTTTAGAATTCAAGAAGAAGCCGAAAGAGAGTTTTTTCAGGACCCACCGGCTCAGAGACCCGGTCAAACATCAGAAAACCGTAGCAGCCATCCAGCACCTCCTACGCATCCAAGCGATCGAGAAAGTCCCGAAGACGCAGAGAAACCAAGGGATATTCTCAGTCTTTTTCACCGTACCAAAGAAGAACGGGGGAGTCTGGCCCATCCTAAGTCTAAAGAAGGTAACCGCTTCCTGAAGAAACAGAGATTCAAGATGGAGACTCTCAAGTCTATGAAAGAGTGCCTGCGGAAAGGAGACTTCCTATCCTCGATAGACCTAACAGAAGCATATCTCCATATTCCCATATGCCCTGCTCACCGCAAGTTCCTGCATTTCAGCTATGGCAGCAAACAATTCCAATTCAGAGCTCTTCCCTTCGGCTTGTCAACAGCTCCAAGGGTCTTCTCGAAGGTGCTGCTGGCCCCAGTAGCGCTACTACGCTCAAAGGGAGTCCAGCCTCACCCTTACTTAGATGACATCCTGATTCACTCTCACTCACATTCGCAGAGCATCAGGGACACAAACCTGACCATGTCGACGCTGCAAAGCCTCGGGTTCCTGATCAACACAGAGAAGAGCTCCCTCACCCCTTCTCAGGTACTCACGCATCTAGGGGTGTCCCTGAACACTGCAACAGATATGATGTTCCTGTCCCCTGACAGGCAGACATCAACGAGCAGGCTGGCAGCACACCTCCTCTCCAGGAACATGGTCCCCCTCAAGGATCTAGCCAAGCTCCTGGGGATGATGGTGTCCTGCCAGGACTCGGTACAGTGGGCCAGGTTTCACTCCAGGCCACTACAGACCTTCCTCCTAGACTACCAGCTCGAGATCGCCCGCAATCTCAACCCGCCCCTGTCCCTTCCCCTCTCAGTGGCCAAGGCACTGAAATGGTGGTGCCACCCAGTGCACCTCTCTCAGGGAGTTCCAATCCAGACTCCCACACGCTGTCACGCTAACAACGGACGCATGCCTAACGGGCTGGGGGGCTGTCTGCCAAGGAGGGCACGCACAAGGGCTCTGGTCAAAAGAAGAGTCTCAGCTCTCCATCAATCTGCTGGAGCTGAGAGCAGTGAAGCTAGCACTGAAAGAATTTGCCCCAACACTATCGAGACAACACGTTCTAGTGAAAACGGACAGTGTAGTGGCAAAGGCCTATGTCAACAAACAAGGGGGCACGAGATCCAAGGCTCTCCAGAAAGAAGCCATGGCCCTTTTCAATTGGGCACAACGCAACCTCAGCTCCATCAGGGCCGAGCACCTGAGTGGCATCTTGAACATACAAGCAGATTGGCTCAGCAGGACAACTCTGGACCAAGGAGAATGGTCCCTACACCCAGAAGTCTTCAGCCTTCTAGTCAAGAGCATGGGCCAACCGTGTCTAGACCTCTTCGCGAACACACAGAACGCAAAGCTCCCACATTTTGCCACCCGCTACCAAACGAGAGGCAGAGCTCACAGACGCACTCACCAGTCACTGGCCGGAGGGTCTGCTTTATGCATTCCCTCCACTCCCACTAATAGCAAAAGTAATTCAGAGAATCAGAAACCTGCAAGCGCATGTCATTCTAGTAGCGCCTCACTGGCCAAGACGGCCGTGGTTCCCCGACCTTGTGAACCTGGCAGTCGGGAGGCCCATCAGGCTCCCTCTCAGGCACGACCTTCTCAGCCAGGGCCCGATCTTCCACCAAGACCCAGGGTTCCTGAAGCTGACCGCTTGGAGACTGAACGGGGCCTCTTAACCAAGCGTGGTTACTCCAATAAGGTAATCAATACCCTCCTGGCCTCCAGGAGGCCCTCTACACATAAAACATATGACCGCACCTGGCGGGCCTTCCTCCGTTGGTCACGAGCCACGGGGAGGGACCCACTAGGTGCGGAAACACCAGACATTCTCGAGTTCCTCCAAGAAGGGCTGTCATCTGGCCTTAGCACTAACACACTCAGACGCCAGGTAGCGGCACTGGGCTCAGTGCTAGGAGACTCCAAGGGCTCGTCCCTCAGGGCGCACCCTCACATTAAGAGATTCCTCAAGGCGGCTGCCCTGATTAGGCCACCCCAAGTCCACAAGTTCCCCACCTGGAGTCTCAATGTAGTGCTCAAAACATTAACAAAACAGCCCTTTGAGCCACTAGGGGCGGCCTCACTCAAGGTACTGACCTTGAAGACCATTTTTCTAACAGCAATCACTTCCGCCAGGAGAGTTTCAGAGCTAGGGGCACTGTCATGCAGCAAAGACCTGTGCATCTTCCACAAAGACAGATCCGACCTTCATACCAAAGGTCAACTCCCCATTCCACAGGTCCCAAGACTTGGTGATACCTTCCTTCTGCCCGCATCCCTCCTCTCCGCGAGAGACGGAGTGGCACACGCTTGACGCCATGAGAGCGGTCAAGTTTTACCTAGATAGAACAAAACCAACCCAGCAACACAATTCACTCTTTGTCTCCTTCAGAGACTCTTCCCTAGGAAAGAAAGTGTCAGTGGCTTCACTGGCACGATGGCTACGCCTCTGCATCGCAATGGCATACTCCTCCAGTGGACTACAGGTCCCGGAGGGCATCAAAGCCCATTCAGTCAGGAGAATGGCCGCATCAGCGGCTTTTAGCGAGAGAGCTCCTCTAGAGGAAATCTGTAGAGCAGCCACCTGGTCTTCCGTTCACACATTCACCAGGCATTACAAAGTTGACCTTGTGGCCTCAGCAGAGGGTGCCTTCGGAAGGCGCATGCTGCAGAAGGTAATTTCACCCCAGTAGGAGGCCGGCAATGGGTGTTAGGCCCACCCGGGGGATGGACTGCTTTTTTACATCCCCAAGCTTGCTGGCCTCCGACACTCTAGGAGAAACAGAAATTCTTCTACTCACCGTGAATTTCAGTTCTCCGCAAGTGGAGGAGGCCAGCAAGGCCCGCCCTGGGTCGGCCTCCTCCGGGGTGCATATTAATTTGGGTCGTGGGAGGGAGTTTCTCCTCTTGTTTCCACAGGCCTGCCGCCGCCGGACCCGGCAGTCCTTCTATTCAAGATAGCAAGGGCGTCTGCAAAGATCGGTTCGTTGGAAGTCTCAACTGGGTTTCCTGGGGGAGGCCCCGCCTCCTCCGGGAAGCTCAGATCAAAGTCTGCCTTCCCAGCCCCGGAGGCGGGGCTTACCCCAAGCTTGCTGGCCTCCTCCACTCACGGAGAACTGAAATTCATGGTGAGTAGAAGAATTTCTGTTTCTCCTGAGATGGTAACCTCTTAGTTCTTTTCACCCCTTCTGTAGTTGCATCCCTGGTCAGCAACTAAATGTTAACAAAGCCCATATTTTTTAATTGAGCAAGGACCAAAGAAGGGCCAGAAACATTGGAACTGGTACAATATGGGCAATCAACTTATGAAGTGGTTAATGTAAGGAAGCTTTAACCACTTGATAAGATGTTCAACTTTTACCATGTATTAGAATGGGTGGGAATTAAAAACCATACTACACCTTAGTTTATAACTGAATAAATACTACTTGAAATAAATACTACGAGCTGCTGATAACTTCCTCCTACAGAAAGTGGAAGAAGGAACTAGAGGATTGGCTATCCTTGACCTGATTCTAACCAACAGAGACGAGTTAGTGGATAAAGTGGCAGTTTTGGGAACTCTGGGCGAAAGTGACCATGTTATACTTGAGTTCTTGATTCTAAGGGGAGCAAAAGCTGAGTGTAGCCAAACACGTACCCTGGATTTTAGGAAAGCCAATTTTAACAAACTCAGAACAATGATAAGTAAGATCCCATGGCAAGCGACTCTAATGAGAAAAGGAGCCCAGGATGGGTGGCAGTTTTTAAAAAAGGAAATTTTAAAGGCACAATTGCAAACCATTCCCACAAGGAAAAAAGGCAGAGGGCAACAGAAGAAGCCAATGTGGCTTCACAATAAACTCAAAGATGACCTGAAAACAAAAAAAGACACATATAGGAAGTGGAAGGAAGGACAGGCTACAAGGGAAGAGTACATGCAGGTAGCACAGAACTGCAGGAATAGTGTCAGGAAGGCTAAAGCTGAGAATGAGCTAAGGTTAGCGAGGGATGCTAAAAACAACAAGAAAGCTTTCTTCAGATACATGCACAGTAAAAGACAGAGGAAAGAAATGGTGGTTCAACTACGCAATGAGGATGGCAAATTGATAACAGAAGACAAAGAAAAGGCAGAAGTGTTCAATTCCTACTTCGGCTCGGTCTTCTCCCAAAAGAGGGTCTATGACCCCCCCGGGCAAACCTGAAGTACAGACTGAAGGGGTAGGATTGCAGCTTGAGATTGATAGGCAAATGGTCAAGGAGCACCTGATTACTCTGAACGAGTTTAAATCTCCAGGGCCTGACGAGCTGCATCCTAGAGTAATAAAGGAACTGGCAGAAGAACTCTCAGAACCACTGTCTATTATCTTTGAGAAATCATGGAGGACAGGTGAAGTGCCAGATGACTGGAGGAGGGCAAATGTTGTTCCCATCTTCAAAAAGGGCAAGAAGGAGGAACCTGGGAACTATAGGCCAGTCAGTCTGACATCAATCCCTGGGAAAATTTTGGAGCAGATTATAAAGAAGTCAGTCTGCAAGCACCTTGAAAACATTGCAGTGATTACTAGAAACCAGCATGGATTTGTCAAGAACAAATCCTGCCAGACTAATCTGATCTCATTTTTTGATCGGGTAACCTCCCTTGTGGACTGTGGGAATGCTGTGGACATCATATATCTGGACTTCAGCAAAGCTTTTGACAAAGTGCCTCATGATATCCTGATTAGCAAGCTAGCTAAAAATGGGCTAGATGGAACAACTATCAGGTGGATCCACAATTGGCTACAGAATCGGACTCAAAAAGTGCTTATCAGTGGTTCCTTCTCGAACTGGGGAGAGGTAACGAGCGGGGATACCACAGGGCTCGGTCCTGGGCCCAGTGCTATTCAACATTTTTATTAATGACTTAGATCAGGAGGTGCAGGGAATGCTTATCAAATCTGCAGATGACACAAAGTTGTGTGGAACAGCTAATACTCGGGAAGACAGAAACAAAATTCAAAGTGACCTCGATAGGCTGGAGCGCTGGACCGAAAACAACAGAATGAAATTTAACAGGGATAAATGCCAAGTGCTGCACCTAGGGAGAGGAATCCAAATGCAGAGTTACAGAATGGGGGACACTTGGCTCAACAATACTACAAGTAAGAAGGATCTTGGAATTGTGGTAGATCACAAACTGAATATGAGCCAGCAATGTGATGTGGCTGCAAAGAAGGCAAATGCTATTTTGGGCTGCATTAATAGTATAGCTTCCAAATCGCATGAAGTGATCATTCCCCTTTACTCAGCACTGGTTAGGCCCCATCTTGAGTACTGCGTCCAGTTCTGGGCACCACACTTTAAGAAGGACGTAGACAAACTGGGAGGGTTCAGAGGAGGGCAACAAGGATGATAAAGGGACTGGAAACAAGGCCCTCTGAGGAGAGACTGAAAGAACTGGGCATGTTTAGCCTTCAGAGAAGGAGACTGAGGGGAGATATGATCGCACTCTTCCAGTACTTGAAGGGATGTCACACAGAGGAGGGCCAGGATCTCTTCTTGATCATCCCAGAGTGCAGGACACGGAATAATGGGCTCAAGTTACAGGAACCCAGATTCCACCTAAACATCAGGAAAAATTTCCTGACTGTCAGAGCAATAAGACAATGGAACCAACTACCTAGGGAGGTGGTGGGCTCTCCCAATCTGCAGGCATTCAAGGTGCAGCTGGACAGCCATCTGTCGGGGATGCTTTGACTTGGATTCCTGCATTGAGCAGGGGGTTGGACTCGATGGCCTTGTAGGCCCCTTCCAACTCTACTTTTCTATGATTCTATGATTTCTCTCTGCCCCCCAGCTATGCATTCTACTTTGCAAAGTGATAAAGCTTTCCCACATAAACCACTTCGTAAGTTGGACATCTGTATTTGTAATATGTGATAAATGACATCAAGTGGGGAAGATATTACTCGGAGGTATAGAGTCTCATGGCTAGAGTCAGCGGGTGTGCTGTCAGTGCAGAACTTTGGAGCAGAAGACCAAGAGGACCCCACTTAACAGAATTACAAGGGAGGCCCCGAAATGCAGCAAGGCTGACTGGTGCCCCCCATTCACTGTAAGACCATTAAGTCAAAGCCTAAAATTACCTAACTGCACCACTGGCTACAATTGTCTTTTATGGAACCGTTTATCTTCCCTGTTTTTCCTTCTTGTCCAGATAGGTTCAGAGTTCTATTCCAAGTGTTATTTGTATGTTTTCACATAGTATTTGTTGTTTCTGTGATATATATATATATATATATGTGTGTGTGTGTGTGTGTGTGTGTGTGTATATATATATATATATATATTTACATATTGACTGAAATTTTGGTGCATGTTTTGATTTTAATATATAAATGAAACCTAAACTGACTTTCTTGCAGACTAAGAAAATAGTGATTTATTTCTTTATTTATTACATTTCTATACCACCCATTAGCAGAAGCTCTCGGGGTGGTTTACAAGGCAGTTTATTGCTGGAATACTCTGGGCAGTAACCCACAGAAAAGTCTGGGGGTGGGATCTTGCTCCAGCCCATAAGAGATTCTAAATTTAACCCTATAATAGTCAGATTACTACAACTTGCTTGAGTGTTTAGTAAGAAACTGTATTTCTTACTAAATATCTCTGAAATTACAGTTCTGGGTATGTTGTGTGATGAAGGGGATCCACCGGGTGTTTTTATTGCACACAATAGATGGCTTCACAGGGTTAACAGCAGCACAATCTTCTTCCTTTATAAAACAAACAAACAACATTCCTAAGAGAAAAGAGAATAACTTCAAATAGAGGGTGACATTGTTTTATTGACCTCTCAGAAACCCCATTATCAGTAGGAATAAACTTTTCAGATGGTGATTAAACCATCTACTTCCCTAAACAAAGAACCAGGCAGCAGTGATAAAATACTGCAGTAATGCATAAAGGGAAAGGTCTTTACTCCATAGCAACAGAACTACTCAGTAACTAGGGGTGGAGAGTAGCAACCACAGAATAGGTCAAAGCCACATATGGTTGTGGATTGCTGCATTGTACTATACTTTAGCACACCTTTGAGAAGTGGGCAAAGTTCACCACATTAAGGACATGAAAAGTTAGTTTTCTCTATTCATGCAAAGGGTGTTTCCAGAAGAGGCTTTAATAGTGCTATCTTCTGCCTCATTCACAGAATTCTATGGGGGCCCAGATGGCGGTGTGGTCTTTCGGTCATAGCCCTCCCATGTTCTCCCAGCGCTTTTCCCATCTTTTCTCTTACCTCAGAAAATTCATTAAGGAAAAAAGATGGAACGGCTGCACAATGCCTTCTGACTGGTAGCTCTAGGAGCCCTCTGTCTGGAATGACCTTTACACATGAGCCTAATTTATACCAGCCAGTGTCTGAACTAAGTTATAAATGTAAGACTTTCTGACATTTGGTGGTCTATTCTTCACTAAGATGTAGTTATCACAGTGTAAATAATACCATAGTCTATGTCTGCATAAACACAGTGCACAGTGAGACAGCATTTGCCTTGGGATATGTGGCAATCACCTAGGTGTTCATAATCTGAGACATGGTGTTGACACAAGAATGCAAACCCTGAATTAACGTCTATGGCAAGCCCTCTATCCTTTGCCCCACCCATCATGTAACTAAGCCATTTGTGTGCTACAAAGGATTACACACTGACCCATAGCCCTATTTAAATAATAAGCAAATTGCCGTGCGTAGTGCACTGAACAAAACCCTAAATAAATGAATTCCACCATCAGTATAGCACTCTGGCTGTTGTAAATAGTCCTCTTCCTTTTTAAAATATGACTCTGCTTTGACACCAAAGTGTGAATCTTTAAAACTACAGGGCAGATGTTTTAATTATTTCAATTTTGCTTTTGCAATATAGGTGCTTCCTCGACAGCAAGCGGCAGACACACATTTAAATTCCAAGCACAGAGTTGTTAGGCTTGTGACTGCTCTTTGGCCTCATTCTTCCTTGGCGAGTGCTTAACTAATTGAGTTGTTATTCACCAGTGTTCTCAGAGGTGCAGTGTTGATAAGCTCTTGTGTGTATTTGTCTTGTTATCTGCAGACAAGAAAAAGGCAAGCAAATTCCAGCCTTTTAAGAAGTTTTTTGGGAGGAGAAAAAAACAGGAGACAACGCCAGACCTCGAGGACACCAAGTTGAAGTCAAGCAATTCCTTCGGAAATGTCTGTAATGGTGCACTGTCTTCTGATGAAGAGACGAACAATGGTCTGAGGTAATGAAATTCGTGCATTTTGCTGTTCCTGTATCATTTATCCTATGCCCGCCCAGAAGAATAACTGTCGATGCAGTGAACGTTCTTATTTGATGAAGTACAACTTTTTGCATTTTATCACATGACTGTAAATTGGAGATTATGTGTTGTAGAGGCTCTTCTTATAAACATATAAGTCATTACTTGAGAGGAGTTATTTTGAAGTAAGCAATCCCATAATTTGACCTTTGAAGTTGGTAATTTCAGGACCGTAGCTTTTGCATCCCTCTTTATTAACCATCTTACAGCATCATGCTAAACACTTAATACAGGTAGTCCCCGGGTTACAAACAAGATCCGTTCGTAAGTCTGTCTTTAAGTCGAATGTGTACGTAAGTCGGAACAGAAGCCGCACAATGTTTTCAAAGTGTTGCAAAGTATAGTGCGTTCGTTCGTTCGTATGTATGAACCATTGTATTTAACTCAGATTTTTACATATATATGGCAGACTGTTCTTGAGTATGAGTTGTCCGTAAGTCGGCACGTTCGTAACCCGGGGACTGCCTGTATTATAAAGTGTTTAATGGTATCATCATCATCATCATCATCATCATCATCATCATCATCATCATCATCTCTAATACCTATAGCTATCAAGCTGCTTTACAAAAGATAAAATAGGAGAGAATCACCCCAGTAGCTTCTTACATGCAGTGATGATTGTTTCGAACGTGTTGTATAAGGAATAGGTAATGATGGACGAGTCGTCCCCCCCTGTTCCCGTCTTTATTTGAAATGGGCTTAGGTAAAACAATTTATTTCCCTCCCCCACAATTGGAATATAAATTAGTGTATTTTCAAGCCCATACTGAAGTTCAGACCTGTTGCATTCCCAGTGTCAGCTTTGTGACAGAGTGGGCTTGCTGTGTTGCCAGCCCTCTCCACCACAGCCTGTTTCGCTATTCCACCCATACTTATTTCTCAGTGCTGGCAGTGCAATGGGCAGAGCTGGTGATAGGGCATCCACTAGATCAGCCTTCCCCAATCTAGATGTTTTGGAGTTCAACTCCCATCAGCCCCAGGCAGCATGGCCTATTGTCCGGGATGGTGGGAGTTATAGTCCAAAACACCTGGGGAGCACCAGGTTGAGGAAGTCTGCGTGAGACTCTAGCAGCATTTGGGTACCAGGCAGGAACCTAAGGAAATGTAAGTTCCAAGCCTTCTGACATACCTAATAAGGCCTCAAGAGCCCTGTGTGCCTGGGACATTCTAGGGCCTAATATATTACCATATCCTTACATGTAGGTTTGATATTAAACATAATATTATGGGTCAGCCTTCCCCAACCTGGTGCCCTCCGGATGTGCTGAACTACAACTCCCATAATTCCCAATTGGCCATGCTGGCTGGGAATTATGGGAGTTGCAGTCCAACACGTCTGGAGAGCACCAGGTTGGGGGAGGCTGTTATAGATGCTTTGTGTCTGGAGTAACATTTTCCCTTTTTTCTTCTCCTTGGGTCTAAACACACCACTGTAGTTGTTATATTATTTGACACTCACATGCGTTTATTTATTTATCAATCACATTTTGGATCCTGCCCTTTCCCCAAGGAGTTCATGACAGCATCAGTAGAGTTTGGTAGAGTTCAGGGGTTATCTCTTTTTATACTCACAGCCACCCTGTGTGAAGGTGGAGAGGAGTGACTTGGGAAAAGCCACCAAGTGAGACTCATGGCTGAGTGGGGATTTGAATTCAGATCTAACCAGTCCAGATCTAACATTTGAACCACTACACCATACAGGTTTTGGATCTGTGCCATACTTCAGGGATAGGTGGGCTCCAAGCTTGTATCTGAAAATGCAAAAGAGATTAACCATTAGAAAAGCCTTGTGTCTTTAGGCAAAGAAAAGTCTTTGTGTCTTGGGTTCCTTGCAGGAAGAAAGACGTGGTATAAATATAAGAAAGAAAGAAAGAAAGAAAGAAAGAACCTTCCTTATTTTGTCAAAGCTGGAATTTCTGGAAGATGCTGGTGTAGAGTGTATCATTCTGCATATGTATGATTTATGCCTCCTTCCCCAAAAGTCATGGCCTTTTTATATTGTGACATAACTTTCTGCCTATGGAATGATATTTCCAGCTGTGGAGTTGTGATGCATAAGCTATTTCTCATACTGTAGTATGTTTGTAAAGGCAAAGCCTGTAATAAATACTCTGCTGCTGCTGCTGCTGCTGCTTCTGCTGACTGCTGGTGGTTTTGTTTTAGCTATGGTGGGAAGTAATTCACCAGTTGGACCAAGGTAGTCAGTTAAGAAACCAGCAGCTATACTGGCAAATATGGAACTCAAATCTTGCAAGCCTAGAAATCAGAAAAACGAGAGGAGGTGCTACTTGATGGCTGCATCCAGAGATCAAATCCTAGTTTAAGAAGTATGTTCTGTGTTTTTTGTGGCTCTCAGCATTTCTAAACCTGTGTGTTACATAAAATGAGACTGATAGATGTTGCCAGCCTTCATTTCCAGTTTAGTTTACTAAGGGCGGAATACACTGAGGCTGCCTGCAAGTAACCCTCCAAGCTTGGAGGAGGATGGGCATCCTCTGCATGGCGGGAGGAGCACGGCCGCGCTCCTCCTGCCCTTGAAAACACAGACGACTGATTTTGACCGATTTTGGCTGTCTAAGTGTCCGGCCTCGGAGCGCGAGGCAAGGAGTGCGAGGCACCACTGGGATACTCCAGATGCTGGCAGAGCCTGTCTCCTCTCTGCCCCCGTCCCCCAAAAGCCCATCTCAGAGGTCGCTCTTGTGACCTCGGAGCTGCAGCCGGTGCAGTTCTTTCCACGCCAGCTGCGAAAGCCGGGGGAGGGCGCTCCAAGTTCAGAGTCCCAGCTCCGACCTTAGAGCAAGTTTCCAGGGTCGGAGCTGGGACTCCGAAAAATCCTATGGCCATCTAGACTCTGTCTAGCAGCCATGGGATTGCGCTGCCCAGTGCTTACCTTTTCACCTTTAGCATTTTGTGTTGGCTCTTGTGGTGGTGAAGCCTCTTACAAATAGTGTGTGTGGCAGTGCAAGAGAGAGATGGAAACTTGCTTAGAGCCCAATCATATGCATTTGTTTTTACCCTTATACCCTTCTTCCTCCTACACTTTTCTGGGAGGAAAAACAGAAGAAGCTACCAGTTTGCCATGCCTCAGTTGTGGTTATTTTTGCAAAGAAGTTGTTTGTTCTGACAGTATGAACAGTTTCTCTTCCTTTTCCCTCCTAAAGATAGCACAAGGAGGAGGATGGGACCTCTACTAGCATTTGGGCCTTGTAAAATGCCTGTCATACTGATCACTATGAAACCATCATATTAATAAAAGAAGTCCATGCATCTTTCCTAAGTATCTTGTCTTAATGGCAACATAGTGACTTGAATGCAGTAGTAGAAGCTAAATGATCTCTAATATCATACACAAACTTCAAGATGTATTTATGAAGACAGTGTTTCCTTAATTTTGCATTAATTCTTTTATCCAGGGAGCAACCTACATGCACCATCAGGTCTTCCTATAGCTACAATTTCATCATTCAGCAAATCCAATGTAGCAGTTTGCTTTCATAATTCACCTCACAGTGCAATCCTATCTTTGAGTTACACCCAGTGAGCAGGATAGGATTGCTCCTAAACCGCCATGTGCTGGGGTGGGGAGAAAAAGACTGGAGGGGAAAAATAATACCAGAATAGCAATGCCCATAAGCTAGCAGAACTTCCAGCACAAAAGAGAAATCTGGGCAGAGTTGGCGATAGGGTGGGGAGAAGTGGAGGTTAGTCGGAACTGTGCTGATATGAGAATTGGTCCCACCCCTGCAGGCAGTATAATGTTATGTCCGCAGAAGAGGTGGTGTGACGTTAAACACTCCAACTGATATCCATGGAGGGCCCAAGACGACTGCAACGACCTCCTCCCCTCCTGCCTCCACAGCCATAATGAAGGATAGGATTCCACATAACTTAGCAAGTATCACAGCATGCCATCAGGAGTATCTAAAATCCACCAAAGGAACACAGATCTATATCAAGATGTGTGTCAGAGGGTTCCCTCATTCTGCCCCCATGACTAGAGAATTAAGAGCACACAAGTGGGGACATGAAAGTGATGGTGCAATATGTACACAGAGATCACTTGGCACAAATGACACATGCGCTATAGCCAGGGAGAACCAAAAGAAATGAAGGGCAGGCGTTTTCTTAGATCCTTACAGCTGCACCACGGGACTCCAGACACCAACGTGCAGCAGGAATCTCTGCTCCTGCAATGGGGGCTGCAAGTACAAGGAAACCACACAGGTAAGCAAGGGAGAGGAGCTCACTAGAGAGGGAGGGAGAATGAGCCTCAGAGCAGGATCCCTGTGCCTTTTCCATCCATCACCCAAGCTGTCCAAGAAAAGAGATGGGTCTGAAACATCCAGGAACACAGGAAGTTCCCTACCTAGAAATTTCCCCCTCCCTCTAATTGTTTAGCCCAAGAGACACCCCCCCCCGATGCTCAGGCCTTTGTTAGGAGCTCTGCCAGGGAACTATGCATAACCTTGTAAATAGTTGCCAACACCTTTACTGAGCCTGAATTCAATAGTCAAGGTTCAGTAGACATCACAGTGATCTTGGCCAAAAGCACTGGAGGCTGGTGACTCCAACGTCAGTGGGGTGGTTTATCCACTTTGGGTTTTAGTCTGAACTTTAGAGGAGCTATCCATGTTGCTGAACCATATCTCTCCCTCCCCCCAAACAGTAGAGTCAGCACCATGGATAGCTCCTTGAAAGTTCAAACTACAACCCGGAGTGGATAAACCACCCCACTGACATTGGAGCCACCAGCCTCCACTGGCCAAAAGGCACGCAGAGTGGAAGGTCTCCGTAATCTCCGTCACTCAAATATCCCTAAGAAGCCCCTGATCTAGCTATTGTAGCTGCTGCCCAGTATGTATCACCATCCCAATGTTTCTCTTGTCTGCCCACAGGTAATCAAGCAGCCATTTCACATGCACCAAGACAAGGATGTTTACAACCCCAGTGCCACACAGACCATAAGTGAGACCTGCAGCAGCAGCAGCAGCAGCAGCAGCCAGTGACGACTGAAAACCAGCAGAGGCTCTGTTGCACTGCTACCGTTTCATTCTAGCAGGACTCCTGCGCCTTTCCAGAGCACATGATGGACAGTTATGTAACAGGTGCAGCATTACCTGGGATGGGAATGCAGAGCGGAGGACAGCTGCACCTGTTATTCCTCTGTCTGTCCTGCAGCGTTCAAAGGCAAGGGGCCCTGAGTAAACACAAGGATTGGCAAGCCATTCCTCTATTTTGCTCTCAGAACATTACTCTGCAATTGATGCTATTCAATAAAAGCTGTGACCATTTCAGTTGTGTCTCTTGTGTGTCATAACGGTTAGCAGACAGAGAACACCCCTTCCCAAGACATGTGTAAAACAGTCATCACAGGGTATTTTACACATTCAGCTGCGAGTCATCCCATCATGAGAGATCAGAGGACAAGAGAAGAAGTGATGAATATGTGTGAGTGATTTTGGACTGAAATGTGTGTAAATTATCTTCAAGAAGTATGTACCGATGTGTAGATATTTCTTCTCATGAGAAAAGGATATAATCCAGCCTTCCCCAACCTGGGCTAGTGGGCCTGCTGGCTGGGGATGATGGGAGCTGTAGTCCAACACATCTGGAGGGCACTAGGTTGAGGAAGGCTGCTATAATCAATTGTTTTCATCTAAGAGTACAAAAGTAGTTATGTTGTCCCCCAGAACCATCTGCATGGACAACATACTACAGCTCACTGTAGGATATTTAGGAGCATGGATGATTTTGTAAAACTATGGAATTACCATTAGAAGGACTTGTAGAGCTAGATCTTATGGGAGGAATATTCCACCAAAGTAATTCCCATGTTAAACTTCTAATAAAATGCTGGTGTGAACTCAGCCTCAAAGATGCAGCTATCATAATGATCGGAGGAGTCACTCATATATATCATGGCAACCGTTGTCATAGTATTACCAGACCATTTAAGTAGATGGGTTGTTAAGTACACAGCAGGAGCTTGCTCCAGGCATACACTTTCTTCCCCATGTTTTTTCAATTTTCAGTTTACAAAAAACCCCAAAAACCTCTCTAATAGTACCCTAAAGATTATCTTATTTTGGAATGGTTATTCCCAGAAGGGGCATACATAATAAGACATATGGGTTCAAGAGAGTTCCGTAACCAGGGCATTGCAGAATGTTACTCATATTATTTTACATTTTCTTGTTTCTGTTTGTGAATGCCTTGTCATGGGAGTGGGAGGCAGCTTTCTACACCTTCTATAAATAAGTGACAAGTTGAGCTTCCTGAATGATAATAATGCTCTTAGAATCACACAAGAGCACAGCAAGGGTATAATACAGATCGATCACTAAATTTGGAAATCTCTTGTGTCAATGTGGGTGAATATGCTCACATTACAGAGGTGGCCAGAATAGAAAAGGGACAAACCCTATCAAGATATATAGCAGAGGTGGCTATAAAGAGTCATAAATGGGAAGGATGTGGATTAAAGAAATCTGGATTGAATATATCCATCTACTCATTGATGTTCTATATCAGGGCTCTCCAACCTTGGGTCCCCAGATGTTGCTGGCCTACAGCTCCCAGCATACCCAGCCAGCATGGCTAATGGCAAGGGATTCTGGGAGCTGTGGTCCAGTAACATCCGGGGACCCAAGGTTGGAGAGCCCTGTTCTATATAATTTAAGGCAGAGAATGAAATGGCTGGAAAGGCAAATAAAGAAGGAATGTTGTCTTTTTGTTGTCAACCTGCTTCCCCAAAGTGGGCATGTGCAAGCTGCTGGGCTCACAACTACTGGTCGGGTTTACACAATTTTCAGGAAAAGAAGCCACGGTGGCTTCTTTTCCCCACGGAGCATGCCGGGCGATTTGCCTAATTACCCTTGCAGTATGTGGCTTCCCGTGTCATCCGAAACTGGTGAGGTGCGTGGCGGGGGTGGCTTTGAAACCACCCCAGAACTCATCGTTTGTTGTAGGGTTCTGGGTTGGTTGTGAAGCCACCCCCGCTGCGGCACCTCGCCGAGTTTGGACGACATGGCAAGCCGCGAGCTGCAAGCGAGGGTAATTAGGCAAATCGTAATGTGGCATGTGCCCGGCATGCACGGGGGCAGGGAAAAGAAGCCACAGTGGCTTCTTTTCCCGATGATCATGCGAACCTGGCTGCAGTTTTGGATCAAAGATCCAACAGACCCCTTGAAAGAGGTTTCGTTGGCTGCCTCTTTCAGGCTAGCTTCAAAGACTTTTTTTTATTTCCTCGAGCTTTGAGTCTCCCTCTTTTCATACTAAATTGTTTTATCCTACTCTTGGTTGTTGTAAGAAAGAGATTTTAGAAATTTGAACAGTTTTTAGTGTAATTTGAAATTTTGTATGTGTTTTATGTATTTTATTAAAAAAAATTGTAAGCCACTTTGACTTCATTTTATAAAGAAAAAAAGTGCTATATTTAAAAAAAAACTACATAAACCTTTAAAACAATAGTTGTCAGCATGTAGAATCAATGAATTGCCCTTGCCCAAAGACAGAGATGCTCCTAAGGCATAATCACATGTAGTTTTAAAACTCAGAGGAGGCAGTCCTGCCACCATATTTACTCCTATACCACCTTAAATGGCTCCACTCCATACAGTTGATTTCTAATTAAACAGGTACAGTGAATTTGCTATATTATAACTTTTCGACTGTGGTCCCTAAAAGTATAATGCATCTGAAGTTATTCTAGACTGTGAAACTAAGCACACATACTTGAAAGATCTACTGAAACTGGTAGAGCATCTACATAACTGTATTTTGGACTGACACGTCAAAGCGCTTTTTTGCTTTCAAGGCACTAGGATTTCTGCAAGTCAGTCTGCCAAGGCAGTTGTCCTCTTTACAAGAAAGAGCTGGAAGACGTGCCACTATCAAGTCTATAACTGGACTTGACTGTGATCCAGAGAAGTCACATGCATGGAAATGTACACGCAGCTAAAGTTTTCTTTGACATCTTTGCTGCTGCAGCAACTCAGCCAAAGAGGCAAGCCATATAGTATAAAAGTGGATGGCAAATGTGACTTGACTATTCAGCTTTTTAAATAATTATAATGAAAATGTCAAAGAAAGCTCCAGCTTGCTCAGGCAATTCTCCGCCACAGCTTTTTGGATTACCAATATAATATATATTAATATATTAACAATCAAATTATATATAAATTACTGTCATATCCATTTCAAATTCAGATTCTTTAGATGTTGCTAAGAGCTCTTATGCTCTTGTCCTTGCTGCCATATATCTTAGTTGAGAAAACACTGCAAATAGTCTGATCCCATTCCAAAGAGCATGTGTTCCTGTGCTACCTCATCACATTTCTCCTCTCTTACCTTTTTCATAAGTACTGAACCATTAAAGAAGTGCTTAATGTGGTCAGGCTTAATCTTCATCATAAGCTATCCTTCCTGTTGACAGGGATGTTGAAGAGTCCTTGGTCTCGAGTCACGAGTCGAGTCATGAGTCTTTGGACCCGAGTCTCGAGTCCGAGTCCGAGTCCTTGGTCCAAAATGGTGACTCATGAGTCACGAGTCCTGAGTCACTCCCAAAACTGACTCCACGAGTCCCTATTAAAATCAATGGGGTTTCCCCCCAACAAAATAAGGCTACTTCAGATGTGTGGCTTAAATAAATTCTAGGCACAAGTGTGCCTTTTTATTTCAAAACTCTGCAACTGATTTTGGCAAGAACAGACCAGGCAGACAAACCCAAAATAACCAGGCAGGCAGAGGAGGCAGGGAACCCCAAAGCAGGCAGGCAGAGGCCTTTGTCTTGGACAATTCAACTGTTGAACAGGTCAAGAAGGGACCAGGCAGGCAGAGGAGGCTGGGAACCCCAAACAGGCAGGCAGAGGCAGCCAAACCCAAAATGTCTGACCCTAACCCAAACCCCTCACAACAACACATCAATCAAAATAAATCTCAACACATCGTTGGGGCTGCGCTCCTGGTAGCTGTCCATAGTGGTCGAGCAGCGGCGCGCCTCGCTTCCATGCCCTCTTCACCGGTGATCGCGCTCCTTCTGGCACAGCCAGAAGACTCATCAACAGCCCAGGGATGTTGACGAGTCCTTGGTCTCGAGTCCCGAGTCGAGTCTCGAGTCCCATTAAAAATATTGGGACTCGAGTCCGAGTCGAGTCAGAGGGGGGACTCAGTCCGACTCATGAGTCGAGTCCTCGAGTCCGAGTCCCCATCCCTGCCTGTTGATCATACAGTATGCTCACAGAATTAATTCATGACAATTAGTTCATTTCAGTACTAAAATACTGTGTGTTATTTTTATATGGCACACAGTATTTTATCTTCTTGGTGTGCCTTGAACTTTTCTGCAGCGTCAAATTCTTCTGAACATTGGGTGAGATCCACAGGTGCCCTTCCACTAGCAGAAAGCTTCTTCCACTCACAGAAAGTTGTTTCTCACTTAGCAAAAGAGTGTCGCATTAGAAAAATTATCCTGAATGCAGAGGAGTTCTTCCACTTGCGCAAACGTGTAAGATTTTGCACAAGCTCATTCTTAAGATCTTGTATGGCCCAATAGAGTTTATGCTTGACAGCCTGTATCTTCCTTATTCACCAGTTCTTATACTACAATAAACTGTGGCACTGCACTGCAAGGAGTCCTCTGCTAACTCTTGCTCAAGAGTTCACTGAGCAGCACTAATGTGTTTTCTTCTACTGCTCATGTTGTTGTTTTTTAAATTTAAACCAGTGGGCACAATCCAGCACTTTAAGGCACAATCTTATCAAATGCGTACTTGATGGTTGGAAGCCCCTGAACTGTCTTCCCTGTCCTCCTGCCCTACATTTTTTTTTGCTAGATGGGCTTTTTTGCCCGTTTAGCTGGGGCACTTCGGAGAGGGTGGGAAGGAGACTGGAGAGGTCTCAGGATAGCTTGTATCCTGGCCTCTCCAGTCTCCTCCCCTCCCCACCCAGCAGAACGCCCCCTTTTCCCCTTCTCCAAGGTCGAGTTTCCAACCTTGGAGAGGCAGCCAGCACAGTTTTTTCTGCACCGGCTGTGAGGGGAAGGTGCCTGGGGGTCAGATCTCCAACTCCCCCTTCTGAGGTCAGAGCGCTATCTCCAACCCCGGAAGGGTTTTATGAGCAATCCTATGGTCCCTGGGATGCTCACCCAGAGACCATAGGATTGCTTCCTTAAAGACCTATTGATTTCAGGAGAATTAAGCATATGATTAAATATCTTCTACTGAAAGCAGTGAGACTTGAAAGTGTTTAACTGGGTTGGATTGTGCCCAGGAACTGGGAGACTCCAGTAGCAGATGATTACAGCAGAAACTGCCAAGCACAACATGATGAGGTCCAGTTCTTCTCAAAGCTCCCTAAAATTATGGTAACAGCCTACAGACTATACTAAATTATTTCAAAGCTTATTAACCAAATCCAACATACATGTGTGCTTAAGCCCATTGAAATTAGTTTATATTTGGTGCAACTAGCTGTTTAACTTTCATTTTATATAAAGTATGTTGCCTTGCTTCTGTTTTGACTTATATTTAGAGAAAAATGATCCTATTAATGTAGATTTGTTCCCAAGGCTCTTATTAACTGTTTACTAAGTTTTCAAAGACAAGCTATTCAGATTGTCTATATATAACATCATCAAGAAGCAATATTTATCCCTCATCTAACTAGGAATTAGAAAGCCTAGAGAATCTATTCATGTTATCTACACTTCACTGTTCATCTTATTTGCTCCATAGTTTTATGTTAAGGAAACTGAACATTCATATACATTAGTAAATAGTAGTTCTTGGTAGGGCCTTGTGTATTTTTATGCCATTATTTGTATGCAAGATATCTCTCATGCTATTGGCCTTTTCCATATTCACCAAATGGTTCTCATGGCAAAGCAGTGAAAGAAAAGTTGTAAAGAGAATATGATTTTAAAATATTACCACCCGCCTTGAGCCTTCAAAACAGAATAGAATACAGATTTAAATAAGTACATTCATATGAGGGAAAGCAATGTATTTAAAAAAAAAAAAAAAAAAAGGCATGGAGAAATGGCCTAGTGAGCCAGAGGGAAAATACTGTAGTGGTCTGTCACATTTGAGATTGGAGACACTTATGAACTAAAGTTCTGTCTATACAAATTGCCTTTCAGGTCTTCCAATTATAGTATAGGAACACGGGCGTTTTCCCATGACAGTATATTTATACCTGATGGGCGAGCCGAGAGCGAAGAGTCAATTCAAGCAATGTCACAAGACAACATCCTAGGCAAAGTCAAAACTCTTCAGGTAAGAATCAGCAAGCAAAGTGACTCCAGCATGTAACAATGGAAATGTTTACATTTTCTTGTTTTACCACTACCACCACCATCATCCTTTGTTTCTGCTGTGCATATCTCTAAGCTAGATGTCACACTGTTAAGAAAGTGGGTTAAGTCTAAGACCATGTACTTGCAGCTCACAGTTCCTGCAAACTATTCCCTATCACCCTACTTAAAGCACAGAGACCGTGCTGAAATTAAGTGAAATTAAGCTGACGTTTTGGAATGCGATCATCCAGCTCTGAAGTGCTACATGAGGCCTGCACAACCCACCAAGCTGAATACAGGCCACCCAGCCATGTAAAGTTAAATCTTCATTCAATCAGGTTTGAATAACTAACAGTTAACTGAAGCCAAGACAAAGAAAGAAACATAAAAACCCAAGACAGACTTGAAATGCACATCCTATCTCCATGGTGCATAGATTTCATAGATCATAGAGTTGGAAGGAGCCTACAAGGCTATCGAGTCCAACCCCCTGCTCAATGCAGGAAACTAGAGGAGGGGTCTCACATCCAAGTAATAGCCAGGCTTGACGCTGCTTAGCTTTCCACGCTCAGACAAGCTGAGCCAGCGTGAGCCACAGGCCTGTATTATAAGTTGAGTTAGTGGTCTGGTTCACATAACACTATGCCATGGTGTGGGTTGTTGAAATTTGGCTTGTTGTTGTGTCTGAAACTACCCCTGCAAACAAGCCATGGTTTGTTAATCAGCCTCAGACCACAAATAGAAGCCATGCTTTGTTGTTGGCTTATGAAGTCTGGCTTGTTGTGATGTCTGAACCCAGAACCTGGCTTGTTTGTGCTGCTGTCTGCCCTGAAACGGAGGCATCCAGCAAGAGCAGCTCAACAAATCGCCTGTGTTACACTGCCTGCCTAGGACTGCACAGGTTTGTCAAGTACCTGGCAGGACACAATACATGGGTGCTGAGTTCCATTCAGTTTGGTGGGTCACAAGTTGTGCAGATCTGTGTTACGCTGAGGTGAACAGAAGGGCTACCTCTGCACCATTTGTTCTTCCTGTCAGCTGACTCAGAGCCAGTTGATACAATGAGCATAATCAGATGGAAAAACTTCTGGCTGTATCACTTCATGTTCTGTATTTGTGTGTATATTTGAATGTGCCCCCATGGGGGGGGGACACCTCCCTGACATGCTATTTTTCTATGAGGCTGGTTTGTTTTTTAAAATGTGGAAGCATTCAAACATGCGGTTCCCCACCAGCACCCTCAAGTGATACATTCCAGGGAAAGCTTACCATTTGATTCTGCTTATTGTATAAACTGGGCAGACATTGCTAGGTTGGCCAAATGAATTGAATTATATTATGCATGTATGTACAATCACACTTTACCCCAGTTGATACCTTGTAGTGCTATGTAAAGAACTCTGTGGGATGAATAATTACTTGTCTTTAACTGTGATTTAAAAGCAAGAGTTTATAATAAAAATGCTTACCAACCTGTTGCAGGAGACCCATTCTTAACATTCCCACTATTAGTGGTTTGGAAGCAAAACAGGTCCACCAACAGACAAGGTTTCTTTCTGCACATACAGGGGAACCCTAAGGTGTTCAGAAGCACATTTATGGACCAAATTAAGCTCCGCCCAGGGGGAAAATCTGTCTCCCCAAACAGGTAGATGAGGGCTGCACATGTGTGTCCAAGCTTCACAGTCCTCCAGGACGGCTTACATTCTATCGGCTCTCTGGGACATTGCACAAGGGAGGAGGGTGCATGCTGGTTCATATTTTTACCCTTAAACAGCCCAGCATGCCCACACAACAAGAGAAGTGGTTGCCATTCACCCACCCACTTTCTAAGCATGGGTGCCTTGGTTGATGCCCCTCCAGACTGAGGATTTGGAAAGCTGGCGGCACCATTTCCCCTCTGCCAAGAAGTGGGATTTCAGTTTCCTATAGCAGAGGTGACAAAGGAAGATTGGGCAATTAAGGGGGAGGAGCATCAATGCCCTGATTTTGTTCCATAGCCCGCTAGAGATACACATACTACAAGGACTATGTTTGGGTGTGTGTGTGTGTGTGTGTGTGTGTGTGTGAATGAAAGGGAGAAGGGAGGAAAAGAGAATAACAGTTGGAGAGTGATTTAAGAGCAAGTGGATACAACCCCCCCACCCCACCCCACCCCACCCCACCCCACCCCATGCACATGTGCTACACTCCAGAGGGCGTTTCAAAGGCAAACACCACACATGGAATCCACTGTGACATTTTGTTGCAGGTCCCGCTTGAGTTAGTATTACTTTCCAGTGATTTGGGGGAGAAGCCAAGGTGCCTTTTTTGGGGAGGTACAAACCAGCCACAGCTGCCAACCACATGGAAGATGATTCATTCACAGTCATGGTAGCTTGCTTTATAGGTAAAGTTTCCTCTGCCCAAATATATTCTTAAACGTTTCCTTCCCTGTTGACAGAAACATTTATTCCTATTGTGGTGTGCAAGTTCTCTAAATGGCAGTGCTTTCTCTCTTTTAAAATTAGAATTGGCAGCAATCAAAACACATGTCTACTCTAGTCACAAGAGACTACACTGAAGTTAAATCTTCATTAGATTAGGTTTGAATAATTAACAGCTAAATGAAGCTAAACTAAAAAAACACACGCACCCAAACCTCAAAATAGCCTTGAAAAACACATCCTATTTCCATGGCACATGAAGGGCATGTGAATGAGGAAGCTTACTTTATAAAAACATACGCATTATTGATTCAACTTAATTTTATAAGTATATTGCTTTGGGAAAATAAATATGTATTGCGAGAGGGATTGGAAATTGAAGATGAGATATGCAGCTAAAGCAGCATACAAGAAGGTTAAATACATACATATAATATATAAAAATAATATATATTATAATATTTATTTAGTATAATATAAAAAGGTTAAATACTTACAATAAAAATAATATAATATAGACACATATAATAAAATTACAAAGGAATATATATTAAATTACCAAAATAATATAATAAAATTACAAAACAAATCAGTAGACAGCAGTCATGTCAACAATCATAATCTAAAAAGAAAGAAATCCATGATTAACACGTGAATAAAATACAGCAATTGAGATAAAAGCAAAAGACTGTCAGGTAAGTTTTTCAGTGAAGGTGGCGCAAAGTGAAACTGCAGGGGCTGCTGCCGAAAAATAGCACCGCTGTGTTGAGTTCTCCACGTAATCTGTGGGTTCACTGTTTGGGGCTACAAGCCAGCATTCTTGACCATTGGCCATGCTGGCTGGGGCTGATGGGAATTGAAGTCCAAAACAGCTGGAAGGCATCAGATTAGGAACGGCTACTCTATCATGATGTCATGACATTGTGAGTTTCCCTGGACAGGCTCCACATCAATAGCTGTGCTGGTGAGGGTAGGTAAATACACAATTATGACATCATAGCATAGAGGAAGTGATCTTACATCTTAGGAGCGATGGGGAGAACTTGACATGGGGATGCTATTTTTGGAGGTGGTGGTGCTAACATGCAGTTCCACCCTCAGAGTTAGTCAGTATTATCTATCCTGCCATTGCCAACTGTATTTCTGGAGAGGCAAACACAAAACAGCAGAGGATGCTTTCCCACCACTTATGTGCATGCCAGGAGACATTTATTTATTTATCATATTTATACCCCGCCTTTTTTCCTGCAAGGAACCCAAGGCGGCTTACATAATCCTCCTCCTCCTCCTCTACATTTTATCCTCACAACAACCCTGTGAGGTAGGTTAGGCTGAGAGTCAGTGACTGGCCCAAAGTCACCCAGTGAGTTTCATGGCTGAGCGGGGACTAGAACCCGGATCTCCCGAGTCCCAGTCCAGCACTCTCACCACTATGCCACAACTGGCTTACTCCCATTTTGCTGGACTTGCTGGTGTTAAAGACACAAGAGTCTACTTTCAACTCTGATCACAAGGAAAAGAATTGGTTCACTTCCAAATGGGAACAAAAGAATCACTTTACTTGCTTGTATACATTGTTCACCAACTGCTTTACTTGCTCATAAAAATTGTTCACCTTGCACCATGGCTGATCTTTTAAATCAAAGCACAGTGAAAGTATAAAGTGTGATCTAGGAATGAATTTACTTACACATGGCAGGAGAGAATCTTGTAGTTAGTGTTCATAAACTACTTTCCCCAGATATTTAGGAAAGTGTAAAATCTGAACAAGCTAAAGAGATTAAGGGAGTAATCCTATGGTCCCTAGACAGCATCTGTGAGGGGCCATAAGATATTTCGGATTCCCAGCTCTGAGGTCAGAGACAATGTTCTGAGGTCGGAAACAGTGCTCCAACCTCGGAGCACCCTCCCCCTCACAGCCGGCATGGAAGGATCACGTGGGCTGCTCTCCAAGGTCAGGAAAGCGACCTTGGAGAGGGGGAAAGGGGGGCATTGTGGTGGGAGGGGAGGAGAATGGAGAGGCCAGGCTGCGAGCTATCCTGAGGCCTCCCCAGCCTCCTTCCCTCCCCCTCTGAAACACCATCGCTAGAAAGGCAAAATAGTCCATCTAGCGGAAATGCACGGCAGGTAGACGGGGAGGTGAAGATCGTCTCCACCACTCCTCCCGCCCTGCATAGGATGATCATAATCCTCCAAGTTTGGAGGCTTAAGATCATCGTGATAGGATTGCGCCCTAAAGGTACAATCCTATGCATGTTTAGACAGAAAAAAGTCCTACAACTCCCAGCATGCAGGCTGGTGCATGCTGGGAATTGTAGAATACTTTTTCTGTCTAAACATGCATAGGATTGCACCCTGTGTCTTTGTTGTTGGTAGATGAAAGCTCCGGGCTTAATTGCACATTTCTAAATGTGGTTATATCAAGTGTTTTAGTTGGAACAGCAGAATCATGCCCATTGGGTTAACAGAACCATGCTCATTTCCATCTTGACCTCTCTGTGCACCTCTCTTTCCAGTGTTGATCTATACACACTTCCATTCCAATATGTGTGCACTGGGTAAGAGCCATTCCCCGCTCCACTCCATATTTTATGGGGTAAAGGATTAGATGTTTCCAGCGTACTCACAATGGAATGACTGAGCATATGTAATGTTTACACAGTATTTCAGTATGTAGAGATGGGACGTACCCAAAGACTGACCTGTGAGCAGACAGGTACAATCATACTGCCCTGTTACACATTTACTATACACATATTGATAAATGTGTCATTCGGGGGGGTGTCTTTTGGTGCGCACAATCAGAAAATCTTTTTTAGAACGATCACAGACTACAAATAAACCCAGTCAGGAATGTCACTGCTATTCAACGTGAACATGAATAGACTATTGTTTTTCATTGCTATTCAGAGTGTGCTCTTGCTATTCAAGGAAAATGTCATCACAAACTAATACTGGAACAAAATGGCAAGGTATTGATGACTTGCTTGGGACACTGGCATTTAATGCTTAATATTGAAAGAAACTGACAGCCGGGGCCAGACTAAATGTTTGGGTAATCACACATAGCGGAGCTATGCATGATAGTTTTCTTTACCTTTGTGTAAGGGCACACACAGGCCCAATTTGGATTTGGGATCATGGTGCTCTGAGAGGGGGGTGTTAAACCTCCCTGAAATTAAAAGGGGAGAAAAATCCTTTGGAGTCCATGGATGCTTTTCTTCTTCTTTTAAACCCCCCCCCCCTGTAGGGGGTGGATTTTTGGGGGGAACAGGTGGGGGCATTTATTTATTTTTTGCTCTATGGTTTTCAAACACTTCCAGATTACGATAAGTTTCTTCAATGCAGATGGATACATTCAACAGATTCCTTTGGACAGTACATACCATTCCCCACAATAGCTTCATTCATAGGCTGTTTTCAATATTCAGAGCAGCTTGTACATGAGAAACACCATAGTGTATGTACGTGGAATAAGAAGCCCATGTTTATTCAGATGTGTGGGCCAGGCTGCCCAAACAGGTGGTAAAATAGCATTGCAGTCCTAAAAAATGGCAAAAAGATCTCCCATCCTGAAGGCTCATAGTCTCAAGCAGCCTTCCCCAACCTGGTGCCCTCCAGATATTTTGGATCACAACTCCCAGCATTTCTCTCCATTGGCCATGCTAGCTAGCTGGAGCTTATGGCAGTTGAAGTCCAAAACATCTGGAAAGCACCAGGATGGGGAAGGCTGGTCTACAGGATATGAAGGGACAGTAAGAAGGAAACCGTCCTTGTAGAAGGTTGCAGATATAAAATTTATTTATTTATTGAATATATTTTGAATTACGCCTCTGCTCAATTAGTGTTCAAGGTGATTTACAATAAAACCATAAAAATAAAATACAACAATTAAAAAAAAACTAAACGCAAAGCAGATAAAATACATACATTGTAATAAAACGATGGAACCCTTTAATATCAAGGAGTGGCATTAGTCACTGAAAGCTCAGCAGAACAATGCCGTTTTTACTTCCATCTAAAGGCCAATAATGAGGGAGCCAACCTAACCTCACCTGTGTTATAAAAACCACTAATAGAGCAATCCTATACATATCTACACATACCTTTCTCCTAGGTATGTGTATTTACTAGGATTGCAATCTAAGTGGCATCTTAAAGACTAAGGGTACAATCCTATGCATGTTCAGACAGAAAAAAGACCTACAACTCCCAGAATTCCCCAGCCAGCCATGCTGGTAGTTGTACGCCTTTTTTTCTGTCTAAACATGATAGGCTTGTGCACCCTAACAGATTTATTCTGGCATAAGCTTCCATGGACTGAAGCTCACTTCATCAGATGTATGAATTGTTATCCCCAGTTGGCTGGCAGACAGACAGTCACACACACTCACGCACACGAATAGAGAAATAATTTATAAACAATAGGACCAACCATAGTAGTATTGATTTTTGTGTCTTGTACGTATAGCACCCTACTTATTTATCTAAAAAACCTTAAAAAAAAAAAAGATTGAGCCTTATTTTCATTTGCAATAACATTCTGGATGTTTATTTTTTTCTACCAAGAGAGAATATGAAACCTTGTCCTAACCTACACTAGGGATGAGTCTTTGTCCTGTTTTAATTTCATATCATTTTCCCATAATATATTTTATCTTTCTCCTGATTGTAAAAATACCTCTGTATTGAAAATCGCTGCATGGATTTGACAATCTCATGTTTATAAAAGATTAAGCACATATCCTTTTCTTTGAACATTCATTTCCTGTAGATTTTCACACATTTGATGACAGGCAGAGAGACAAGACCTTGTTGAAAATTTCCCTGTGATTTATAAAATAAAAATAATTAGCAGTCTCTTCTCTCCTAGCTGACTTATGATTCATTTAGCTATTTCAAGAAAAGGAAAACTAAAATGTCCACTTGCCTGTTCAATATACTTTAAGCAAGTCTAATTCTGATATGTGATATAAGTCCAATTATTCATCCCTTTTCGGCCAATCATAAGAGATGCTATTTTTGTTGGGATCCAATTCACGTAAGTAAGTTTCATTGCTAAAAAAAGATAGCCGGAGGCATCAGTGTGCAAAGGCAATGAATGATGACTGCTTACATAATGGTGAGATGCCTGAGCATCTTCCGGAATCAGCTGGAGCTCACAAAAAGTGAACCCCCTTCCAGCCCCCACATTATAGCAAAAGTGGGGAAATAAGAAATGCACACCACTCACATGCCATCTTTCTTTGATTCTGTGGAACATTATGAACCGAGAGCTCGAGAGAGTTTTCTAGGTAACCAGAAGCAGGGGAAGAATTAAGTGGAACACCCATGAACTGTATAAAAGCATTAGGGAGAGAAAGAAAAGATGGCCTCGGGGAGAGCAGTGTATTGGCCTAAAGGTTGATTGAGGGATGGGTCCTGCTTGCAAGATGCCTGGAGGATATCAAGCAAAATCTGAATTCACCAAGTATCCTTTGAACTGCACTTGATTCTTTTTATTCCAGCTTCTCATGGTGCTTTTATTTTAACCCCGAACTTGCTGGTGTATTCTTGACCACCTTGACCTTATAGCCACTGATATACTACTTGAGTTTGGCTGGTACTTTGAAACTATTTTGAAGCTTTATTTTGTTGGGTTTTTTGTGGAAAAATATTTTCAGTGCAATCCTATACAGGTTTACTTGCAAGTAAGTCCCTCTGTGTTCAATGGGACTTATTATTTCCACATTAGTGTGCATAGGAGTTCAGTCTATACATACTTACAGTTTGGTGCCTGAGGAGGAAAGTCCAAATGGATCCTCTTCTTTTTGCTAATCAATCCATGAGGAAGTTTTCTTGTACAAGTTCCACTGATGTGTGTGGGAGCTTCAAAAGAGCACTACCCATGGATTCTAGTCCATAGGTCAGATCTGCCTGTCTTAGAGATGTGCAAAACCTCCTACGAAATTTTGTTAGTCTTATGAAATACTTTGTCTTCATTCACAATTGCTCAGGTGTTTCTTTAAGGAGAAACCACCAAATTTGCTTTAGGCAAAATCCAGTGACTACCTCTAGTGACATGCAGAAATCCCCCTGAGAATTTCCCTTAGTCTTAATGAAACATAGGACTATGTTCTACATTCCTCACATTTTTCACATGAGAAGAAACCCCAAATCCACTTTGAACAGGGAACCTGTGACCCTTCAGATGTTGTTGGACTACAGTTCCCAGCATCTGTGACCATTGGCTTTGGTGGCTAGGGCTTATGGGAGTTGGATTGCTGGTGATAAAGGGGCGTTGGGTAGGATTTCTTGAAAATCATTCCCCCATGAAACGTACTCATTTTTGAAGCTGAGAAGTAGGGGGCATTTGGATTTCCTGGAGGTGTCTAAAATCATTGACTTTGGTCAACAGGAACCACTTCTGTTGGGAAGTGGGCTACCCCTTTAAGAGAGGGAGTCTATGGTTAAAAGGGAAGAACTGGTTTCAGCCAGTGTGAACCAGCTGAGGTAGGAGATGGAGCTTTAGCATGGATCAGGTGAGCTAAGGGAAGCCTACTATCTGCTTTTTCTAATATAACTAGTGGAAGTTAACTACCTTTACTTTCATCTGTTAATGTTGAATATTTATGGCTCTTCACTGTTGGGTTGGCACCATCTGTGTAAAAGTGGGTATAAGCAGTGCTGCTTTTTCTTTCTCTCTAATACACAGTTTTGTTTTGTTTTGTTTTTCAGCAACAATTGGTCAAGAATATTAAATTTGGCCAACCCCCACAAATGACAGTTTCAGTGAAGACAATTGGGGAGGCAAATGCTAGTTTGGAAGTGGATGTGTTACTGAGTAGCCCCATGGAGACTGAGACACAGCAGGACATGGCCCTTCCAGAGAGCCATGATAAAGTAAGCATTTAAATCAAACATATTCACAGTGTAGCTGGAACACTTGAGCTCACTGAAGCAAAGCCACTGTGCCCACTGAAACATAGCAAAGCTCACTGAAGCTTTTTATAGGCAGATAGATTGAATGGCCCTTGATACCTTGCTGTCTAACACAATTAATATGTGCTAGGGAACTTGGAAAAAAATGTCTACGCAGGCGGGAGTGTGTGTGTGTGTGTGTGTGTGTGAGAGAGAGAGAGAGAGAGAGAGAGAGAGAGAGAGAGAGAGTTTGTACTTTCCTGCACTGGGTGTGTGTATGGTGGAGTTTAGAAGGTGAGATTTCATCACTTGCAAAATCAGCAGCTGGAGAGCAACATGGCTTAGGTGTAGCACTGATGATGACTCTGTACGTTCCTAATACAGCCATGTGTTCACTTCACTCCTTCATACTTTCTTATATTGCATGCTTATGGGAAAAGGGGAAGGTTTTCACAATCATGCTTCTGCAAGTCATGAAATCTGGCCAAGAACCTTTATTTCAGGCAACAGAGCAGACAATGGAGATGGCGAATACATATGTGTGTATTCACATTTCACAGTCCATGATTAAACTTGTGGATCTGCCATTTTTGTGTGTTTCACAAATGTGCGCTAGCCACTAACCCATACCCTGTGCATCTCAAGATGAAGATCCATCCATTATCTTCCACCTGTATCCCACACCTTGGGCTTTCTACTAATGTTGTTGCCATTGCTGCCACTGTAGCTCACGTGGGCTGGCAGTGCTCACCCATCTTGATTCACAACCATTGAGATAAAAGCTTATGCTTGAGTCGTTGCAGATTGCACTCCCTGCTGTCTTGGCACTAGGAGGAGTTGTGTATATTCTTCTCTCACCCTCCACAGTTATTTGGGAGCCTGATAGTGGTCTGGAAACAAGATACCTTTCTCGGGCTGTTGGTGTAGGAACCTGCCAGAATCAATTTGTGGAGTTCTCAGATGTCTCTCTGTGCTAGTCTAATTACCAGAGCTCAGTACTTAGAATGACGGATGCTACTCCCAAATGTTTGAGGAAGAACTGAAGCAGAGTTGACCCTTATTCCTCAAACCACGACGGGGCCCCTCTGCATATTTCTTTGAGTGTGTTTATGTGTGAGATGAATTCAAGAGCATCTAATCCTAAAGAATATTTTTGAAGTTCTGCTGACTGTGAATTGATGCATTGATGCATTTCTTACAAGGAGCCAAATGCAAATGTTCAAAAAGGGAATTAAATTGAAAAAGAAAAAAATAATGGAGAAAACAGCGTATCACTCAATTTCAGCATCTCGGAAGTTAAAAGCAAACCTATAACATGGAGATCAATTTATAAAACCACGACTGTCAGCAACCTTGAATTTAGAAGACAAATTGTTTCTTTTGCAGGCTTTCATGGACACAAATGCATTGCAAGTGTTTCACAGAACAGCTGGGAAATGTAAATGTGTATTCAGGGGTCTGCAAAACAAACCCCGAAGGCCCAGTTTAGCATACTGCATGTGTCTCTTTAGATGGACTTGATTGTGTGCATCATCTTTAGGTCAGTGGACAGATTTTGAAATTTTCCACATCCCTTATCTTTATCTAGGTGGATCATTCAAGCTGTGTCCCTGTGTACAAGGAACCCTAGAGAAAAGTACCAGACACTGAGGCTTTATTGCTTTAAAAGTCTACATAGACTTCAGAGTTGAATGCTTCAGGGTGGCTCCACCTTTTATGTGACAAATGCAGTTGCTGTGTGTACACTGGTGTTTCCCACAGCAAATACATAAAGTAACATATGCACATCTTTAAACATCCACATTCACATATCTGGGAACCCTGGCCCAATTAGACACATGTACACAGGTTTTAAAGGCATGGGTATGACATGTATTTATGCATTTATTTAAAGTATTTTAAAATAAGTAAATGTTTCCACATTTTGTGTGTCTGCTGTTAGAAACACTGTTGTAAGACTTGTGAACACACAGCAGTCGTTCAAGTCTGGAGCTTCCGTTAGGTCCTGTTGTGAACATATATCTACGCTGCCCCCTAAATGTTCTTCCCGCAGTCACATCCATTATAAAGCCTTCAGTTTTTATCCCGGAAGACAATCTTACTCGGTCACGAGTGATCACCTGATGATGATGAAAGCCTTCAGTGGACTAGCCTACAATTACTCAGGTAATGGCTAGCTAGGCGTGGTCCTATCATAAACACTACTGCTCACTGTAACTTGGGCTTTCTAGTGTGTTCCAAGAGAGGGGTGAGGTTTGGGAAGGGGAAATGTTTTCCTGCTCAGAGGAGTTTAGGATTTCAATTAACATTTAGATAAGCTGACATGATCAATGTCATCCAGGTATCGGCTCCAGCCTTCTACCCTGTGTGAAGTGGGAAATTAAATTCCCATTGTACAGGCTGGGGAACTGTGCTGAGAGGGGCGGGGGGGGGAGAGTGAATCATGAGGATTTGGGTGTTCTGACTGGGCCAGAAGTATTTCTGGAACAGGGCCGGCCTCATTCCAACTTGTGCAGGAAACAGCATCAGAGGCTAGGTGGGCCAGTAACATCCCCAGGGCCACTTCTATCGGTGAAGCCACCGGGCCAGCCCCATCAAAACATTCTGGAGTGGAACAAAGAGATTCTGAAGAACTCCATGAATCATTGAAGACCGCACAGGAAGTCCAAGGCTGAACTGAGACATAAAAAGCCTGAATTTTGTTCACAGCGCTGCTGTTGGGTTAATTATCAACGATGGGGCAAGAAAGCCACAATGTGCATCCATCCACTGGTCCTGTAATCCAATTAAAAACGGAGAGGGGGGTCCTTTTATGCCTCTCAGGTTTGTGATTTTAGCAATTCTCTAATGGTAATCAGCAGTTGTGATATTTGGCAAACATAATCTTCTTTTCTAGTCAGGTGGCGGGCCAGATTCGTTAAGCCCTGCAAGCTTGCGTGGAACAAGGCGTGAAGTGGAAGAGAAGGTAATAGTCATGAATGGTTTAATTGTGTGGGTTTCGAAAGGCCTCTTCATGCATTACATTTTAAAGTGTACAACTAAATGTGTCCAAGCATATGCTTTAAAAAAAACCAAACCACATACATGGCTCAAACTACATGTGATGGTGGTAGATCCAGGTCTTTAAACTTGGATGTGTGCCAATAATTTTAAGAGCGAAGGAGGCACAAAGACTGGGGATGTGACACCTCCCCCACTGTCCATTGTTTACCTTCCTTCGACATCACGTTTCCCTCTGCTGGGAAGTGACTCTGGCTGGGACAAAAGCACATGGAGGCAGGGGCTGCGGGGAGGGACCCACATCATGCATGCCCCATTTGTTCTTTGAACTGGACCTCGAACCCCTACATTATGCATGATCTGGATTTACAGGGATCTGCTATCATCATGTTTCGTCTGAGCCTAGCAAACATGGGTGGCCCTCCCATTTCATAGATTTCAGGTTTGTTATGTAATGTGTAAACTGCATCTTGCTTCCTGGTTATTTTTGCTTCCTTTTCTTATTTAGTTTTAATGCTATTTTCAGTAATGTCCAGGTGCTTTGCTGCTCCTGCTGCGATTCTTCCACTCCACACGTGACTGCAGGTCCGTTGCTGGGCTCTTCGCACAGCACCTTCCCCCTTTGCCAGTAGGACCCCTCTCCTGCTGTTGGGCTTTCCTTTGCCTCATGCATAGCATTTGTCGATGGTAGGGCACCTGCTTTGCATGCAGAAGGTCCCAGGTTTGATTCCTGGCATCTTCAGACAGACAGGGCTATGGAAGAACCTGCCTGAAACCCTTGAGTCCCGCTGCCACCACTCAGTGTCAACAATACTGGGCTAGATCAGTGTTTCTCAACCTTGGGTCCCCAGATGTTTTTGGCCTACAACTCCCAGCATGCCCCAGCCAGCATAGCTGGCTGGGGCATGCTGGGAGTTGTAGGCCAAAAACATCTGGGGACCCAAGGTTGAGAAACACTGGGCTAGATGGACCCATGGTCTGGCTCACTATAAGGCAGCTTCCTATGCTGCTGTCATTCCTAGGAATGCATTCACTGTGGTTGAGTCATGCGGCCTCCTCAAGATACTTTGGCCGTCCCACTAGTTGTGTCAGTGCAGCCCTGTGTGCACACACACCTTGTTAGCTGTAGTAAGATTATAAAGACATTTCTACCAAAGTCAGTGTAGCAGTTATAGAGTTGGATGGGCAGGCAGGGAAGCTGCTGTCTGGAAAGTGGTCCGAGGAGGTAGAAAAGCAAAAGTGCGGGAAGCCCCGAGGCAGGGTAGTTTAAGGGAAAAGGACAGAGTCGGCAGTGGAGTAAAATGATTCCACCAGGTAAGGTTTTTCCCATCATCACATCACTGTGATGGGGAAATCTGCGCTGGATGAAATTCTCCCACGCAGCACTTCAGGGTTTTTTTTTGCTCTGAATCCTGCAACTCTAAGGAGGCAGTGAGATACAAGAAGCAGTAGGGGGCGAGGGGTGGGGACTGAATTAAATTGACCAGACAAATCTTTTGGCTATGGCTCTTTAATTAAAATATAATTGCAGACACTTAAGTAAACAGAGCTTATGAAGTCCAGAAGCCCTGATACGTAAAATACTGGAAATGCTACGCTCCATATAGAAATGACCTAGTAATTCTGTGCTTGTTTCTGTTTGTCCCGTTGATGATTATGAGCCTATTATCCTGCTGACATTCTGGCTGATTTCTGCAAAGCAGCTAATGAGCTGATTAAACAAGGAGAAATAAATATTAGATTAAAAGGCAGTTTAAATTTTGCATAAGGGTACATATTAATATGAGCTTAGTAGGGTAATTAATGATAAACAAGCTAGCTAAAAGTGGGCTGGATGGAACAACTATCAGGTGGATCCACAATTGGCTACAGAATCGGACTCAAAGAGTGCTTATCAATGGTACCTTCTCAAACTGGGGAGAGGTAATGAGTGGGGTACCACAAGGCTCGGTCCTGGGCCCACTGCTATTCAACATTTTTATTAATGACTTGGAAGAGGAGGTACAGGAAATGCTTATCAAATTTGCAGACAACACAAAGTTGGGTGGAACAGCTAATACTCGGGAAGACAGAAACAAAATTCGAAGTGATCTCGATAGGCTGGAGCGCTGGGCCGAAAACAACAGAATGAAATTTAATAGGGATAAATGCCAAGTGCTGCACCTAGGGAGAGGAAACCAAATGCAGAGTTACAGGATGGGGGACACTTAGCTCAACAATACTACAAGTGAAAAGGATCTTGGAGTTGTTGTGGATCACAAGCTGAATATAAGCCAGCAATGCGATGTGGCTGCAAAGAAGGCAAATGCTATTTTGGGCTGCATTAATAGAAGTATAGCTTCCAAATCACAGGAAGTGATAATTCCCCTTTACTCAGCACTGGTTAGGCCTCATCTTGAGTACTGCGTCCAGTTCTGGGCACCACACTTTAAGGAGGATGTAGACAAACTGGAGAGGGTTCAGAGGAGGGCAACAAAGATGATAAAGGGACTGGAAACAAGGCCCTATGAGGAGAGACTGAAAGAACTGGGCATGTTTAGCCTTCAGAAGAGGAGACTGAGGGGAGATATGATTGCACTCTTTCAGTACTTGAAGGGATGTCACACAGAGGAGGGCCAGGATCTCTTCTCAATCATCCCAGTTTGCAGGACACGGAATAATGGGCTCAAGTTACAGGAACCTAGATTCCACCTAAACATCAGGAAAAAATTCCTGACTGTTAGAGCAATAACACAGTGGAACCAATTACCTAGGGAGGTGGTGAGCTCTCCCACACTGGAGGCATTCAAGGTGAAGCTGGACGGCCATCTACCAGGGATGCTTTGACCTGGATTCCTGCATTGAGCAGGGGGTTGGACTCGATGGCCTTGTAGGCCCCTTCCAACTCTACTTTTCTATGATTCTATGATTCTATAAGTCAATAAGTGTTCCTTCCTGAATGTTTAAATTACAGACATCTCTGTCAGAGAAACTGTTATTGAATCAGAAGGGAAAACACAGTTTTGTAAAGTTTTAAGGAACTATAATATATTGAGCCAGACCAATGGTTCACCCTGATCAGTATTGTGTACTCTTGACAGTGGCTCCCTAACGTCTCACCCAGAGGTCTCCCATCTGAACTAGATATTCTAAGGATTGGACCTAGAACTTAAAAATCCAAAGCTTGTAGTATTGAGCTCTGGCCCCTTTTGCTTTGGTGGTAAATGCTGTTCATGGTGTTGGCAGCTTCAGCAGCATAAGGGCTACTTAATTTGCTGTTATGGCCAAAAGGGAGTTACTGAGGAATGAAAAGAAAACAGGAGCAACACTATACTTCTGTATTGAGCATTGTTCCAGTGATATATGGTGCAAGTCCTTAATGGGGAATGGAAGGAAGTCCTGCCTCTGCCTCATCCCATTCCCCAGCCCTGAAATTCCCTGGTAGAGGGAGGCTCAGTATGTTTTCCTTTTGCTTCCACACTACTGTAGCACTGCAGGCCATGTGTCTGTGTGGAGGCTTCCTATGGTCCTAGTTCAGTATTTCACTGCTAAACTAGAAGTATGGGGAGAATCACTCATAGGAAGAGCTACAGCCCTGAACAGGATTCCCCCCCTCCCACATGGCTTTGTGTGAACTGTGCGACTTGTACACAACCTCCAATACACAACATTTGCTGTGTTGGCAGACAGAATGTCTGTAAGCTGGGCAGTTGCCCAGGGCTAATGGATGTTTGAAGGGCTCGCCAAGCCTAGTATGGTTCCTAATCCACTCCCCCTGCTGGTCTCCCAGTGCTTGGAAGACCACTGAGAAAGGTGGATTGAGGATTGTGGTGCAGAAGTGACACAAATGGTGCACCCTTGCTGGCAAAGGGACCTGGACACAGTGGTCCATTGTATCCTGACAGTCAACCCTTCCCGTGAGGCTGCACAGTTCTGTTCCTGTGTAATTCCCAGTCCATCCTAGATGCTGCTACCCTAGCACTTGGGAGACCAGAGGAAGTGGTTAGGCTAAGTTGTTTGGCAGTGAGCAAGTGGTTTGCTTCCACTGGGGGCAGAACAGGCCTATTATCTGAAGCCTATGCAAAACTGGAGCTGATAGGTTGCACATGGATGGATGCCATGCTGCTTGAGGGTCTTAAGTACTGCCCCTGAGAAGCTATGTTAACCACAGAAGGCATCTTCTGAACCTTGCTTTGTGCTCATTTCTGGAGACATTGTTGGATTAAGGATTTCTTTTGTTTTAAATCAGTGATTTCAACTATTTAAAGCAAGGTTACTTCTATGTGTAATATGTACAGGTGACTCCAGTCAAACCATCTTCTCGGCCAAAAAGACATCACTCATCTTCTGGCACAATTGAAACGGTTAATCTCGACGCAATCCCCCTGGCGATCGCTCGTCTGGACAATAGCGCAGCAAAGCACAAACTCTCTGTTAAGCCAAAGAATCAGAGAGTTTCCAAAAAGCACAGAAGGTTATCAAAGGTATTGAATTGATTTCTATGATCAAGTGCCAAGATGAAGTTAGATCTGAACTTTACCTGTTAATTATGGGATACATTTAAGAACTTTAATATTTGAGTCTTATCTAGCCAGATTTTATTCAGCATTCATGTGCATGAATAAGCATCACACAACAGCAGTACATCATGTGCTGGCCTAGATAGACCTTTTGTCTGATTTAGCAAGGCAATTATTGTATTCTCATGCCCTTATTTAGGAGAAGTACATTACTTTGTTTCCCGTCTTTAGGCATAAGATCTTGTCATAATTTGTAATCTGAAATTTGCTTAGATAAATGGAAATGCTGTATGTCTAGATGGATACTTTCTGAATGGTAGAATATTTGTCATACTCAGTCACACACACACACACACACAGTCCTGTACATGTCTACTCAGGTAAGTGGATATAGGACTGTGGTCTAAATGTCTTTAAAACAAAGCCCTCTGACAGTTCAGTCCACACAATCATGTTTGTGTTGTGGTTGTGTAAGGAACAACCATAAATCAACCATAAATTTACTTTGTGTGAATTTTGGCATGATAATTGTTCTTTGGAATGCTCTTGCATGTTACAAAACATGTTAGAAATCTTTGATGGAACCAGAATGTGGCAAGTCACAAGACCAGTCACCATGTTAAAAAAAAAAAAAGTCCATTCTAATCTTCACCACATAAAAGCAGGTCATATGAATTTCCCTGGCCTCCATCATTTAAGAAAAACACACAAAATAGCCTTCCACTTCCAAAATAGCTTTTCCAAAATAGCTCGTTGGCCTTCTACTGCAGTTTGACCTTCTACTGCAGTTTGGCCTTCTACTGCATAGCTGTTTCCATCCTAATGTGTTAGGTGTGGCCTACTGATTCATGTCTTGTTCACAAATGGCAACTACATGACTCCTCACTCATTTAAAAGTGGGAAGATCCAGTTGTTTGGGAATGGCTTTTAGATAAATCTTCATTCTTAAAACGCTGTATACAAAATCCAAGTTTTACATAGATTCATAGATCATAGAGTTGGAAGGGGTCTACAAGGCTATCGAGTCCAACCCCCTGCTTAATGCAGGAAACTAGAGGAGGGGGTCTCCCATCCAAGTAATAACCAGGCCTGACCCTGCTGAGCTTTCCACACTCAGACAAGCTGAGCCAGCATGAGCCACATTGTTCCTGCTACTTCATTTGCCAGTAAAAAAAAGAATAGGAGTATGTAAAGAACATAAAGAGGCTTTAAAGCAAAATTCTCCTATAAAAGTTGGATAAGCTCTGAGAAAGACAGAATTTCTTGGTTTGCAGTATATGTTAATGACTATGCCTTTGTTGCCTTTATTGATGAAAGATGGGGCTGTATTCTTGCAGCATGCACTTTTTTTCATGAACTTTGATTGAAAATGGTGGTAAAAGTTTTTTTTTGGTGCGGGCGGCATCATATCTTATGCGAAGAATCAATTCAATAGTACTTTGGCTGCAGGTGGACTCATGAAAGTATCCCTGTATCTTCAGAAAAAGCAGATGTTGGACCTTCCTTGAAAAGTGCAACTGTACATTCTGAGCCTCTTGTCAGACAAGGCAACCATCATCCCCCTAAAGATGAGGATAGCTGCTTTATATTCTTTCTACAGATTCAGGGTATTCTTTTATTTTCTGAGAAGAATCTGTCGATCAGAATAAGGTTACTGTGCTTGATTGTGTATATCACAGTAAGCAGTATTGCTTTACATAGAATTGCAGCATGCAGGGCCTAAACCACAACTCTGCTGGATTACGAAGCATGCCACCCACTGATGCTCTCTCCCTGACTCACTTATTTCTGGCAAACCCAGGCATAGGTGGCTCAGCAACTATCTAGGCCCAGCATGGCCTAGCAATGTTGCTGTGTGTGTGATGGGAACAGTCACAAGAACGGAACTGCAACCTGGCAGCACTCTATTCTCAAACCACAAGCTGTTGCAGTTATTCCAACTGGTCATAGCAGTACCAGAATTTGTTTTCACATGACAACTGGGCAGGCTGTTTCTCAGTACCAGCTGTGGCTGTGATTTGCCTAGGCTTCGCTTTCTGCATTGGTGTGGGGGAATGAGTGGGAAGGGTTGCACCAGGGTGATGGAGATTTTGTCCTAAGGCTGCTGTGATATTGCCTTGCCTTTCCAGAATATCATTCCCATTGAATGATGAAGTATTTAGATGACTCATTACTTGGTTGCCTGAATTATTATCATTATTTGTTATAATGTGTATTTATATATAGCAAAAAGTTCTAAAAAGTAAAATGGCTCATCAATATTGCTGAGCTTTTAATTAAAATGTGAGCTAATTATTTCACAACATATTAGCCTGCTACTTCATACAACAGAGAGGCATAAATAAAAATGTCAAGTGAATCTGTTTTTGTTTTCTGACACTAGGAGCTACAAAGTGTAATAGTGACTGAGTTTGAACATGACATCCTAGAGTCACTAAGGTATGAAGCTAAAGTCTCAAAACTCGATGGCCATCATGTTGCAGACAAGCCAACCCACTATGGAGAAGGTCAAGAACAAAAAGCAGAAGGAAAAAGAAAACAAGAAGATCAATGGGTAAACCTTGAGACTGAAAATGCAATACAAATGGCTGAAGCAGAAGTAAAAAGCCATATGGAATACAAAAGGGTTCAGGAATTTGAGGAAAGCCCAAGGGAACAAGAAGGAAAAAAACAGAAGCTTCAGGAAGAAGAGCAACTTTTTAAAATGGAAGATAGAAAGGGTCACGAAGGGAAGAAAAGACATGAAGAACAGAGGCATCAAGAATTTCAGGTGCAGAGGCACAAAGGACTGGAAGAACAGAGAGGGAAGGAAGAGGGATCTGAGGAAATGGAGGAACAAATGCAACCAGAAGAAAACAAGCAACAGGAGCTAGAGGAAGAAAAGCAAAGACATCGTGAACTGGAGGCACAAAGGCAACGGGAAGAACAGCAACATCGTGAACTGGAGGCACAAAGGCAATGGGAGGAACAGAAACATCGTGAACTAGAGGCACAAAGGCAACGGGAGGAACAGAAACATCGTGAACTAGAGGCACAAAGGCAATGGGAGGAACAGAAATACCGTGAACTGGAGGCACAAAGGCAATGGGAAGAACAGAAATACCATGAACTGGAGGCACAAAGGCAATGGGAAGACCAGAAATATCGTGAGCTGGAGGCACAAAGGCAACGGGAAGACCAGAAATATCGTGAACTGGATGCACAAAGGCAACAGGAGGAACAGAAATACCGTGAACTAGAGGCACAAAGGCAACGGGAAGAACAGAAATATCATGAGCTGGAAACACAAAGGCAACAGGAAGAACAGAAATACCATGAACTGGAGGCACAAAGGCAACGGGAAGAACAGAAACATCATGAACTGGAGGCACAAAGACAATGGGAGGAACAGAAATACCATGAGCTGGAGGCACAAAGGCAACAGGAAGAACAAAGGCAGAAGAAACTGAAGGAGCAAAAGCAACAGGAAGAACAAAGACAACATGAACTAGACACACAAAGGCAACAGGAAGAACAACAGCATAGAGAATGGGAAGAACAGAAGCGGCAGGAACTGCAGGATCAAAAAGAAGAAGAAAGCAGACATAGAAAAATAGAGGAGAAAAAACCCGATAAAAAGCTGTTACAGCAAGGGTGGAAAGACAAGAGACAAGAACAGGAGAAGCAAAAATGGCCAGATGAACAACAAAGGCACCAGCGTTTGGAAGAGCAGAGAGGACAAAGAGGACTGGAAGAGCAAACACATGAGTCTGAAAAGCAGGATGAACTGAGCCAACAAGTACTGCCAGTGCAAAAAAGACAAGGACAGAGAGAAAAAGAATTAGAGAAAAGCAGAAATCTAGAGGGTGAAGAGAGGTTGCAAGGGAAGGGAAGAGCCATGAAACTGAAGGAGCAAAAGAAACCAGAAGAACAAAAGGAGAATCTGGAGACAGGTCAAATGAGCAAGGATGAACAAAAGGAACATGAACTAGAGAAGCCTATTAAGTCAGCAGAACATGGAAAATGTGAACCAGCAGAATTAAAACAGCCATCGGCTGAAAAAAGGGTGCAACAGGAAGAGTTGATACAAAAGGAAGCGGGGCAGAAACTAGAAGAACAGAAAACACTTATTGCAGAAGGAGAACAGCCACTTGAAAAGCCAAAAGAACAAGTCAAGTCCTTCCAGTTGCAACTGGACAAAAACATGGATTCAGAAGAGAAACATGTGGACACTGTAGAGAAAGAGTTTCCACTTAAAGAAGAAGCAACACAGCAAAAGATAAAGCAGCCAGACAAAGGGCAGAAGGAAGAAGAAATCCTAAGACACAATCAGAGAAGGAATGTTGAAACTCAGGAGCAGGAAAGAATCCTTGGTGAAGAGCTACGGTGGCAGGAAGTTGATGCAGGGCAAACTGTGCCCAGGGGATTCACTTTTCAAGTGTCATCTGGACAGAAACAAATTATATTTCAGAAAGTGAATCTGAGCCCAGTTACTCCTCTTAAAGAGGCACCAGCTCCTTCTGCCACACAAGAACTGAATACTCCTAAATCCAGCAAAGGTTCTCATGCTCTCCCAACCTCTTTGTGTGTCCCACATACAGCAATTTTGGTCACTGGAGCACAGCTCTGTGGCACTGCAGTAAATCTCAATCAGATAAAAGATACAGCTTGTAAATCTTTACTTGGCTTAACAGAAGAAAGAAAAATGGTGGATGTGGCCCCACCAGAAAGCACTCAGAAAATGTCTCCTGGTGCCAAACCTAGCAGCAGTAAAGTGAAACATGCTCAAGATCCATTGGGCAACCAGGCCATACTAGCTGAGTGGGCTTCAATTAGGTCAAAAATCTTAAAAAGTGCAGAAACTGGTAAACTTAATGAAAAAGACAAAGGAAGCCTCAGCAGGCATAGTGATGATTGGACACCTAAAGGGCGAAGCACTTCCCATAGTAACTTACGGAAAACCTTGTCTGCAAATGCAAAGTTTTCCATAACTCCTGCATGGCAGAAGTTTTCAGAAATCTCAAAGACTAATACAGGTGCTGAGAGTAAAGTTGGCCCCGGAGCAGAGAACATAGCAAAACAGTTGGGTCCATCCACTGTCAATGCAGACCAAGAGGCAGTTCATGCTGAGGCACTGTCAGGTACAGTGAATATACTTGGAGCCCCTACAGGGAAAACCGAAGTGTACCATGAAGTGGCAGGTAACACGGAGGGTTGTAAGTTTGCCAAAGATCTCCCATCTTTTCTTGTTCCAAGTGTCCCACATTCTCTAAGTAAAGAAATGTCCCAGTCAGAAACCTCACCTGCTATGGAAACTCAGCAGAATGTTGGTATGAGAAAATTGGACAGAGCTTCACCAAATGGAGAAGAAAGCATGTCCCCGTTTGGGGTAAAATTAAGAAGGACCAACTATTCCTTGCGTTTTCACTATGATCAGCAAGCAGAGCAAAAGAAGAAGAAAAGGTACAGTGCAGGAGATAGTTTTGATGGTGTGCCGACTCCACTAGTTACACCAGACAATGAACAAGATGCAAATAACATCTTTTTAAAAGAGAGTAAATCTCCTAGCCAAGAGAGAAAGGATGCCATTGTTTCTTCTGCAAAGGCCTCTTCAACTAATATCAATCAGAACTGTACCACAGCTGCCCCGGTATCTCTACCAACTGGCAGTCATGTGCCTACACTCAGTCAAGAGAAACCTGTCTGTAAATCACCACTCCCACAAAAACCTGCATTAGCTCCAAAGCCCACCAGCCAAACCCCACCATCATCTCCTCTCTCGAAAATACGTAGATCTCACTTAACTGAAGCCATGGGACAAAGGGTAGCTAAAACTGAACCTGACACCAGCTGGAGAAAAACTGAGGGTAAAGGGAACTCACAAGCAACTGAGGAAAGCAAGAATGAAGAGGAAGAGTCTAGGGAGAAGAAGTCATTTTTCCCATCCATCACCATGCCATGGAGAGAGAAAATTGAGAAAAAGCCAGAGCTGTTGAAAAAAGGTAGGCAAACAACTCCAAAACATAATGCTGTGATGAGTTAGAGTGAGTGTCAAAAATGTTAGTCTTAAACAATGTATACTTTGGTTGTGGTTGTGGTTTTATTTGCTTATTACTGTATTCCAGCAATGTTTTCTTGATATATACACTAGCATTGATTGCACACTTGTATGTTTCTCCTTCAATGACTGTCACATAAAGTGATGATTTTCGTGCATAAAACAGCATCTTAAGATTAGGCATCACAGAGAAAATTTTGGTATTATCTTGCATCACAGCAAACACAAAGCTTTTCAATGAAAGCAGTTAGACATTTAGCTCTAAGTGATGGACATGCATGTGTAAATGTGCCCCAAGAAACTCTTATTCCAGTAAGGGTTCATTCCCATTTTCCTATGTACAAAATGTTTGGGGATTGTTTGCCCATGTTCACATTGAGGAATTAGCATGTGAACTGGGATTGTACAGAAACCTGGTTACATGCTCTGATCATAACAGCCCCTTTTGAGGCCTACATGACTGCAAAAAATTGCTGCAATCACATGTAACCCAGATTTATGTGCTACTTCCTACAAATGATAATGGACAAATGTGCAGAAAAGGGCACCAAAATGATCAAGAGGCTGGAACAAGTTCCACATGAGGAAAGGTTACAACATCTGGGATTGTTTAGCATAGAAAAAAGGCGAGTACGGGGAGGCATGATAGAAGTGTACAAAATTATACATGGTGTGGAGAAAGTGGATAGGGAGAAGTTTTTCTCCCTTTCTTATAATACTAGAATCTGGGGTCATCTCATGAAGCTGAATGGTGGGAAGTTCAGGACAGATAAAAGTAAGTACTTCTTCATGCAGCACATACCGGTACTTAAATTATGGAATTTGCTACCACAAGATGTAGTGATAGCCCCCACCTCAGATGGCTTTAAAAGGGAATTAGAGAAATTCATGGAGGATAAGGCTATCAATGGCTACTATATTACCATGGTGGCTATATATTACCTCGAGTATTGGAGGCAGTGTGGCTCTGTATGCCAGTTGTGAGGGGAAATTAGTAGGAGAGCGCTCTTGCACTCACATCCTACTTGTTGGCTTCCTACAGGCAGCTGCTGGACTATATAGGCCTTTGGTCCTATTCAGCATGCATGGCTCTTCTTATGTTCTTATGAAATTTGGCACCACTACAATATGTGTAAAAGAGCCTTAGTATACATAGATCAGTAACAGAAAATTTTGATCAATCATGAATAGGGTAGATGTCTATGAAAATTAGGAATTATGTAAAATCTGTAAACAGGACCCCAGAATTATAAGTCAGAGAAAGCAGTGGAGTTTTATTCAGTCCTGAAGAAATGACTGGATACTGAGGAGACAATATAAAAGGAGTTCTAGACATATCATGATCATATCTTCAGCAGGACAAATTGTTTCCAGTAAAGTCCAGCACCCAGATGCAGAGCTTCTATGTATGTGGTGTACATAAAGAGCTCCTATGTATACAAGTTTTCTCCATTCACTTCATTGGAGTGGGCAGATCTGTGCATTCATCCCTTTGCTTACATGGAGCTATTTATTCCATTGAAATGAGTGGAGAACCCCTTGCTAGTGGAGCAGCCCCATGTGACATTGGAGTTCTGCGGAAAAGAGATTGCTGCAAAGGGATGTCAGCCTTTTCTGCAGACATCCTGTGTGTGAACTTCTAAACTCCATGTTCTCTAGTCTAGTATGTTCCATTTACAAACTTGAAAGAATATCCCCAAATAGCATATCAAATAACCCCAAAATTAAACCCCCACACTTTGCAGAAATAGATGGAGGTGTTAGTGCTCACAGATGCTTACAGATAAAACAAGTTTTGACATTTCTAGGGCAGCTTGCATTGAGATCTAAGGATGCAAAGAATTGTTAGCTAAGTTTTGAAAAGTCAGCCATGCTGAAATCTCATCCAGAAGTTTTTCCAGACATGTACAGTGAAAAACTCACAACCAAGAGATAAAATAATTGAACTTTTAAGTGCTGTTTTGGAGCCACACCTGATTCAGCTAGGAGCAAATATTTTTACATTGGCAGTGAGAGAGGGAAGAATAGTTGTGCTTTGAAATAGCAGTGTTTGTTGCTTTAAAAAAAAAGAACAAAAAGAACAAAAACATTCTGTTTAGTGGTGCATAGGAGGAGGATGCAGATTACAACTCAGCCAAGAGGAAAATGTTCCATGAAATGGCAGGGCATTGCTATGGGGCAGACATGCTTGTGTCTCCCAGGTTCTGTTGCTGTTGTTATCATTTATTTATGTGGAGGAAGGGGGGGCTGGCTGGCCCGCCACACCCCCACCCTTTCCTACTGCAAAGGAACGAAGACCCTCTGAGATCTCAAGGTACCAGATTGCCAGCCTCAGCTGTCTGCAACCCTACTTGAATCTCTGTTCAGGGACTCGCCTTCAATTTCTGTAACCTGGATTTAGATACTGAACTCACAGAGTACTACAAAACCCATGTGGGGTAAAACCACGACAAGGTTTATTCTGGTAGCATTTTACAACAAGATTAGGGAAATGAGAGAAGCACACAAAATAAAGAGAGAGACACTTTAGTACACAGAAATAGAGCTAAAACACAATAAAACCTGATTCCTTAATAACTCTCAGGCACACACCAGTTACCTGAGGGTGTTCTCTTCAAGGGTTAAATCCAGCACAGCCTTGTTGCCCGAGGAGAACTACTCCATCTACCCGCAGGTCTGAGATGGGTAAAACTCCCACAAGGCTTGCCTTCACTAGAGCCCTCATCCAGCTCATTTCACCAGGAGCTAACTGGGGTCGGATCCTGATGCCCCCCCCCAAAGGCTTGGGGCCTCTCTTTGGCTTGCCGCCATCCCCAATAGCCAGGGTAGCCAGTAGCCACGCGATCCAGGACAAAGACCAAGACCAAGACAGGCTTTGGGAAATATCTCTTCCCCCCTCCCCCTTTCTGTAGCTTTCCTGCCTTCAGCCAATTAGAAAGAACTTCACCTGGCCAGGCAAGGGAGGGGGAACTCATGACTCATGGCTTGAACTATTTACATATGAAAGCCCTAGGCCAACTTCTCCAGGCATCTAGGCGCCATTCATTCCATCCGATGCTTTATGTACCTTTCGTTTCCTCCCAGCCCCCTTGACTGGCCTCACTTGGTTACACATGAGAAGGCATGTGCGTGTGTGTGTATGTAGGAACCCCAAAAGCTCCACAATTTATTTTTAAAGTCACCTGTACTAGAAAGGTACAACCACTAAAGGATACAAACAAATATTAAGAATAGAATATATGTTTAAAATGGATGGGATGGATGGATGGACAGAAAGTAATAAGTGTTGAAGCTTGGTACACACTGTGTCCAACACACCATGAATACCAGAAAAGTCTGAAAATGATGCATTTTCAGATGATTCATCTGAGACTTGCAGTATGAAGGCTGTATCATAACAGTAGCCAGAACACTAGGAGACAGGAAGTTAAGCCACACCTCTGACAGAAGGCTGAGTGAGTTCACCTTTAAAACATTCCTTGAAATATATTATATATGTACCTATATCTGACAATAACTATATTATTCAAATGGAACCCTTTTGCATTGTGCACTGTGTTCTAGAAAGGCCAGTTCTTCAGAGTAGGCATTCCATAGATGGCTCCAAAATGATGGAAAAAGCCGAATCGGCACAGCCGCTGTGGATCACATTGGCACTGCAAAAGCAGAAGGGTTTTCGAGAGCAGCAAGCGACCAGAGAGGAAAGGAGGCAAGCCAGGGAGGCAAAGCAGGCTGAGAAACTTGCTAAAGAAAACGTAAGTACATTAAACTGCAGCAGATTTTTTACAGAAGGAAACCAAACAAATCCAAAATAACAAGTTCCAATGATATGAAGTATTTTGATCTTTTTGCCCAGCTGTCTTGAGTTTTTATAAGGAGCTTAACCTTCTACTAGTAAAAACAGTGGGAAATTTTGGTGTTTTGATACGGTATTCATTCAGTAAAGTTACCTGTTCACTGTAAATAAATATAGTAAAACTGGAGTGCTCAGAGACCAGGAAGCAAGGCAGAAAAAGCCAAGAGTCTTCATTTCTAAAGTCTGTTTTGGGGTTTGGGGAGACAAATGCATCTTTTTCTTATGTTACATGATAAAAATGATTGGAAAGATGCTAAAGATGCTACAGAACAAGAATAAGAAGTCTCCCTGCCCCCGCCCCACTTTTCTAACCCATTTATTTTAATGCCAGCTCTTTTTTTGTCTGTGCACCCACACCCACCAACAGCACGTGGACGGTGTATTGGCCCACTCTCTCAAGCAGAAATTCTCTGCTTGTTTTCCCCATAATGATGCTGGCTACTTGTCCCCAAGGAAGCGGAGGGTACATGTAAATGTCAACTGTTTGCATCTCAGTGCCCACCAATAACACACAGCCCCTCCTGACCTTAGGCTCTGCTTGAACTTCTACAAAAGTTCTGTGGCTTACAACTTCTACAAAAGGCCTGTGGCTTACGCTGGCTCAGCTTGTCTGAGCGTGGAAAGCTAAGCAGGGTCAAGCCTGGTTATTACTTGGATGGGAGCCCCCCTCCTCTAGTTTCCTGCACTGAGCAGGGGGTTGGACTCGGATAGTCTTGTAGGCTCCTTCCAACTCTATAATCTATGAAATCTATGAGAACTTTCAGTGTTAGCACAGAAGCTCAGCCAATGTCTGGTTCAACGAACCACTCCCTCTTTCCTTTACAGTTTTCACTTCTGGGGGGCAGTCCAAATGCAGAGCAGAGTAGAGCCAAACTGAAAGAAGTTCTGGATAGTTATGATGGAAATGGAGAGAGGTCCCCTCCATACTTTAGAGAACATGGTCCAGGCTCTTATAACCCTTAGAAAGTAGGCTAAGGCCTTTTGTTATACCATACCATAACAAAAAGCATAACATTCATTCCTTCATTCATTACATTTCTGTGCCACCCAATAGCCAAAGCTCTCTGGGCGGTCTACAAAGATTGAAAACCTTAAAAGTACAATATTGCACATAATATAAAAACCATTTATATGCAAATGTATAAGCAGACAGTGCACACGCACACCCCTAAATTTTAACAGTCAACAATAAGAAATCCCAGAATCTGATTGGTGCCAGGCAGGCCTCACTGGGGAGATCATTCCATAATCGGGGGGCCACCACAGAGAAGGCCCTCTCCATTGTTGTCACCTTCTGAGCATCCCTTGTAGGAGGCACCTGAGGAGGGCCTTAGATGATGAGTGTAGTATGCAGGTAGGTTCATGCTTGAATAGGTGCTTCCTCAGTGCACAGGAATGGATTGAGGAAGGTCGGGGTGGAGTTTGGTTTGTTGCAGTGTTTAGAATGTTGTGAGGATTGTAACGTATGTTACTATTTTATTGTGCAGTGCTTAAATTATTTCATCTTGTTTGCTGCATTGGGGATACCTTGAGCCAAAAAAGTCAGGCCCTAAATAAGTATGTACATAAATTAATCGATACTACAGCTGTAATCCTATGCCATCTTGCCTGGGAGTAAACCCCACTGAACTCAATGAGGCTTACTTCTGAGTGGACATATCTAGCAGTTCTGAGTAGACATGCATAGCAGTGCATATATTAATATATTTAGGGTGCAATCCTATGCATGTTTAGACAGAAAAAAGTCCTACAATTCCCAGCATGCCCCAGCCAGGACTGTGCCCTAAATATATTACATATATTAATATTTTGTAATGTAACATGTCTCCCTTTTGCATTTTATACTAGGCCAGCATAAACAGTCAATCAGATAATAAAAGTAGTAGTACCAGCAGGACAAGTGGACCGCTAAAACCCACAGCCCAGGAAGAGAAGAAAGTTGAGACTGCTATGTCAAGGTTTGAACGCAGAGAACAGCTTAAAAAATCTAACACCCTTCCTACATCCGTGACAGGTATGAGACACATGATTTACAAGCTACTTTGTCATTTTGAAGACTTTTGAGTGGGCAGGCTTTTCTGTTTGCTCACACTGCATTTAGAGACACGTATTTCCAGAATCCTATTTGTCCCACGAAGATGGAACTTTCATACTGCTGTCATAGATTATTGAGATCAGTGGTTAGGAAAACAGAAACTTTCAAAAGGAGCAAGTTCGATTTAAAAGTCACTGAGGCTACTGTTTATGTTATCAGCTTGCACATGAGTCCTGCCAAGTTGTGAGGAGAATTTTACCACAGATCAGAAAGTCAGTGAATTCTCCTCACCATTTGGCAAGACAGTATAGAGGACCAGCTTGCCAAGTGATCACATACACAACCTGTCATCTGTAATCCACCCCCATTCTCCACGTGCCAGCCAGAGTGGTTGTCTTGACGTTAAATAATTATCTATGGCATTGTCGTAGGTGTGAAAAGAAAGAAGGAAAGATGGCCAGCTAGCATGGTCATCTGAACCTTACAAAACACTTCATCTGTCAGACCTAAGGCGTACCTTGTGACAGACTGCAGCTGGGGTCTGTGAAGGTCAAATGGGGCAGAGGAAGAAGATGTGTTCATGGATGGACTGAAATTCAGGCACCCAGATCAGGCAAACAAGGGCCAAAGGCAGAGATGTAGTTAGAAGAAGAAGAAGAAGAAGGAGAAGAAGGAGAAGAAGGAGAAGAAGAAGGAGAAGAAGGAGAAGAAGAAGGAGAAGAAGGAGAAGAAGGAGAAGAAGAAGAAGAGAGGCTGGTGGTTGACTATTGGGTTGGCAGAAAGAATCAAAGAACCAGAGGCCAGAATGAAATCAAAAATAGCCAGAGGTTTTGTACCAGGTGAGGCAGTCTGTGTTTCTTACTCCATCTGACAAATTGCTCAGACTGCAGCATGGACAAGAGTCTTATAGAGTCAGACAGGTCCCTATTGATTCCTCAAGTCACATAGGCCTGGATGGATTAAAGAGCTGTGGCCACAATATAGGTGGCGCTATGGCATAGTAGAGAGATTGGACCAGTAAGTAATTCCCTCAGTTTGAAAGCTGTCCTGCTGACACAAGCAGCAAGGTAACTGGACCAGGCTGCTGATTTTCCAGCATTCTGGCTCGCATAGAGAGCCTCCATGGATACAAGAGGATCTTCTCTTCACTAAGTTACCCTCCACAAGTACAAGGCGATGGAAACACGTGAGGACGGGGTGGGGCTAGAGCACTACTTCTCACGCATTTACTTCCTACGCAGATTGAACACCTGACTAGGGCTGGTGTCACCGTTTGTGTTGATGGAAATGTAATATGGAAAGCAGCTCCAGCAGTGAATGTGCAGAGGCAGCAAGGCTGTTTTGCTCCCATAAACAAGAGAGAGCCCCTCCCTTCGTCTGGTTTCCACAACTTGTGACCCACCAAGCGTATTGGAGGCTACCTGCCAGGACTTCAACAGCCCCTTTTGTTTTTGCAGGCTTGCCACAGTCTCGGTGGGTAGTCAGCTACGTTTGGCTTGGTGGGTCACAAGATCTTTAGGCCTGACCCAGAGCAGCTGATCATATTTCATAATAAGCTATAACAATATGGGTTCTTAGCCGCCCTGGGCCTCTTGTAAAGAAGGGTGGGATATAAATCAAGTAATAAATAAATAGGGGTGAGACAACTGCCTAGAATTTTTTTTAAAAAAAAACAGGTGCCATTTCAGCAACTTTGCTGACATATCCTGAGAACTGAGGGTGCCATAGTACAGCCTGACAAATAAATTTACAAAACAACTAGCCCATAAACGTACTTACGTATTACTAGCCTGCCTATGTTAGTCATATGTGGCGCATTGTCAATGGTTGGAACGAACTCCTTTCCTATTTACAAATGCTTACAAATGGCTTATTACCAACCTGCTTTAGTGGGAATTGTTGTGCCCAGGTGGTGGAAGGGGGGAATCTGAAGTTTTTTTCCCCTTGCAATTTCTGTGCATAGCCAGGGAGCTCAAGCCCATTCAAAAAATTTATCGTAAATGTTTGAATGTGATACAGCTCATGGTTTGGGGCAGGGGGGGGGGGAGAGGAAGAATAAAGAATAAAGAGAAACCCTGCCTTCCTCCTTTTCAAAGGAATAGCAAATACCACTTGAAATATGTTTTTTCTAAATTGACAGGTATGCGCCTGCATACAAATGCTGGCAGATGGCTAGGAAAGTGATTATAGTAATGAATACTGTGCTAGTGTAATAAATATGTTGCTCCCTCTAGCACATTGAAATGATTAAGTCTCTAGATTGTGCTACCTAATTAAAGTTTCTAGTGTGTGACTCTTAAACTCTGCCTTTTAAAGCTCAGAGGCTGATTAGCTGATAGAAAAGCAGTAAAGCTCCGGTAATAAAGGCAAGAGGGCAGCGAATTACTTTTATGTCACAGAAGAGCAACACACTATAGAGGGACCCCCGAGTAAAATTTTACATACATCGTGCTATTTACTATTGTGCTGTTAATAACAGTGGATAAATTTAAATGGTATACCTTATCCACATAATGGAACCATAACATTAGGAACAATTCATTGTTGTGGAGGGTATAAATTAAGCACCTTTATCTATTCTTTCTTCATATATTTCAGGGTTGAGCTGTGGCATTAAAAACAAGACAGTGTGGCTGCTGAGCTGAGTAGTTCTGGTTGCCTCCTTTTGGAAGCAATCTCTGTTCTTGCTGGGAGAGAAATTTTAAAATCCTATAAATATTATTTATTTATTTAACTTATATATTTTTTTAATGTTGACAAAAGAAAGAAAAAGAGAAAAAATGTGCCTACATAGATTTGAATATATCAGTTTCAATGCATACATATAATAGATATGTGGATACCCAAAGGACCCAAGACCCCCAGAGATCTCAAGGTACCAGACTGCCAGCCGCTGCTGTCTGCAATCCTACTTGAATCTCTGTTCAGGGACTTGCCTTCATGACTGTAACCTGGATTTAGTTGCTGGAACCACAGAGCAATCCACAAACACCATGTGGGGTACAAAAACCAAAAGAAGGTTTATTCAGGTAGCATTTTACAACAAAAATAGGGAAATGAGAGAAGCACAAAATAGAGAGAGACACTTTGGTACAAAGTAATAGAGCTGCAAAACTAACAAAACCTGATTCCTTATATCTCCCAGGCACACAACTACCGGTAGTTACCTGGGGGGGTCAGTTCTCTTCCAGGGTTGGGTCCAGCACAGCCTTGCCGCCCGGGAAGACTACACACCTACCCGAAGGTCCGAGATGGGTAGCCCTCCACAAGGCTTGCCTTTACCAAAGCCCTCATTCAGCTAATTTCACCAGGAGCTACCTGGGGTCGGATCCTGAGGCCACCCGAAGGCTTGGGCCTCTGCTTGGCTTGCCGCCATTGCTCCAACAGCAACCATGCGATGACCCAAAGACAAAGACACAAAGGCTACACTTTGGGGATATACCTTTTCCCCCTCCTTCCTGTAGCTCCGCTGCCTCCAGCCAATCATGATGCACTTCACCTGGCCAGGCAGGGGAGGGAGACTCATGACTCATGACATTTGCATCTGAAAAGCCGTAGACCGGACTTTCAGGCGCCATGTCCCATCCGATACTTTATGTACATTTCGCCTCCTCCCAGCCCCCCAACTGGCCTTACTTGGTTTACACATGAGGAGGCGCGTGCGCGTGTGTGTGTGCAGGCGTGTGAGTGTGTGTAGGAACCCTCAGAGGCTCTTTTTCTCCACAAGATAGATATGAAAATATAGGTTTCTAAGAACCATACATAAACTTCAACAGAAGCAGCAGACCAAATATCCAAAAAAGTATCCATTCGCCAGTGGCCTCTATACACCATCTGTTCAAATGCTGAAAGCATTGTAAGGTCTTCAATCCGTTGTATTATAGGAGGTGAGCGTTTATCCTTTTTTTCTTTTCTTTTTTAAATGCCAGCAACATATGATGGGCTCTCCTTTTATATTAATAATGTTTAACAAACCATTTGTTCATATCCAAAACATGGCAGCAGTAGGAAGGAGGGCTTCTGTGTTCTCCCCAATATCAGAGCAAAGGCTGGGAGGTCTCAATCTTCAGCTTTCCCAGGGCACTCTGAATCTAGGGGTGCTTCCAGATGAGAGCTCTCGGTGCTAGCAATTAGGAGGCACTGTGCAGCTTTATCTCGTTAATGGATTTTACATGGAAGACTCACTAGCTGAAGTGGATGTCTGGAGTCCCCATAAATGTCTATGAATGAGACAGGGTAATAGCATCATAAAAGCTGCCTCAGGAAAGTATCCCAGGAGGGAATTGAGTGCACAGCCTGGATTGCAGAATGTATGGGATTTCCACCCCACACCCCTTCCGACAGCAACTCCTTGATGTTGTGAAGTGAGTTATCCAGACATGGAATCCTGGTTTCTCATGCAGATTCGCTTTGTTAGATTCACATCATAGTGTAGTTTTGTATTTATTTATGTGTGTGTGTGTGGGGGGGGATTTCTTCAAATTCCTCTCGACATGAACAGAGATTGCCTCCATTTGAAAATAATGAAACTGCCTAATCCAAACTGGTTTCAGTCCCAGAGCTTATATGGAGTAAGGATAAATGAATGATAGAAGAAAATTGCTAATTTGAACATTTTGGCATTTTTTGCAATGCTGATGACTGTCAGGCCTTTAAGATAAGATTATATATATATATATATATATATATATATACTGTAGAGAAAAAGCATCAGAGTTTCCTTGAGCACACACACACACACACACACACACACACACCTCCTCACGTGTAAACAAGTATAATCCCAGTTGGAGGTGAGAATCCCATGCAAGATGTACATAGTTCTTCTGAAGACTCTAGGTGCCAAAAGAGTCTCCTGCAAATGCATAGTTCTCTTTGATCCCCCTGTGCCACAGGTATTTGCATGCAAATGCAGCCCAAGCATTCTATTCATGACCAAAGAGCCACCCCCCTTCTGCTTGGCCCAGATGAAGTTCATCCTGATTGGCCAAAGACAGCTGGGCTCCTGAGAGGAGGGAGGGGGAAGAATATACTGCTGCTGTGGCTTCTGTTGTTGTTGGGGTCTGCACGTGAAGAAGCACGGGGTAGGGCTTTGGGCTTTGGCTGAGGCAAGCCCTGGAAAAGACCAAGCAACCCCCAGGTAAAGAGAGTGCCTGGGTAGTTATGTAGTAAAGGAACTAGCTTTGTTATTTTGTAGCTCTACTGTGTGTGTACCAAAGTGTCTCCCTACCTTGTCTCCTTCCCTCATTTCCCACCTTTTGTTGCAATCTGTTTACCTAAATAAACTTTCCTGGTTTTACCCCACATGGAGTGTGTGGTTACTCTGTGGTCCAGTGCTAACTCCAGAGTATAGACAAGGGCAAGGCCCTGAGAGACTCAGGTCAAGACTGCAGAGCTAAGGCTGGCAGTCTTGCACCTTTGTTCTCCTTTCTTCACATACACACACACACACACACACACACACACACTCACCTGTAAACAAGTATAATCCCAGCTGGGGGCTAAGAAAGTCATGCAAATGTACATAGGTTATCTGATGGGGCTCAGCCTCAGAGTCTGCCAAGCCCTTTGGCATGCAAATGTGGTCCAAGCCCTGTAGTCATGAGCCACCACCACCACCCTGCCTGGCTCATGACTATAGACAATGGCAAGTCCCTGAGAGAATCAAGTCAAGACTGCAGAGCTAAGGCTGGCAGTCTTGCACCTTGGATCTCTGGTCTTGAGCAAAGGACCGGTTGGCAGTCCTTCTTCACACACACACACGCTAAATAAATAATAGAAATAGAATGGTATAAAAAGATTCATAATATAGATTATTATACTAGATATAGCTTTACTAAGACCAAACAATATGATGAAATTTTATTTTGGCAGCCTGTAATTTATAGCTGATATATAGTTTGAGCACTTAGGTGAGAGGAAAAGCTGAAGCACATTTTTAAGGTAGGAATTTAATTTCCCCATAAACAGTATTTTGTGTTAACAATTTGTGTCCCAGTTTGTGGCTTACGCTGGCTCTGAGCGTGGAAAGCTAAGCAGGGTCAGACCTGGTTATTACTTGGATGGGAGACCCCTCCTCTAGTTTCCTGCATTGAGCAGGGGGTTGGACTCGATAGCCTTGTAGGCCCCTTCCAATTCTATGATCTATGAATTGGTACAGTGAGGAAGTGGATCTTTCAGCCCTGCTGTAAAGCCTTTGAAGTAAACCCATCTTTCAAATGTTAGTGTGTCAGCTTCCCGCCTCGATCTGAGTAGAGAGGTGGGTAAGAAATAAAATAATAATAATAATAATAATAATAATAATAATAATGATTATTATTATTATTATTATGATGATGATGATGATGATGTAGGCTTACAGAATTCTTACTGGTTAAAAAAAATGGGTCAAACTAATCATGGTTTCTCACAAAATCATGCTATGTCCTCTATAAGCTTTAAAAGGTTTTGTTTTTTTCAAGGTTATGGATTGCTTTGAAGAGATAAGGAGAGGGACAGGGGATCTATGCAAGAATGAGCATTCAGTGGAAGATTCTGGTTTTACCGGGCCAATTTCTGTCCATTTCAAAGGGTCTTCCTTTGGGCACTGGGTAGGCAGGCAGGCTCTTGAAACTGACACCCAGAGGAGGTGGGATTGTCACCTCCTCCGATTCTGCATCAAGCCTTTAACCAGGGAAGCAGGGCCCTTTGGGACTGCGTGTGCAGGCTCACCAAAGAGAAAGAAAGAAACAAATAGGACAGAAAAATAGAGCGAATAGGGAAATTGAGAGAATGGAAAGCTCCCACTGAGTAAGCCAAAGATCTACCCATCTCAGTAGAGGACAGCAACCCGTTGACTAACAAGAACTGGCTAATTACTTTCTCGATCACAGCCATCCAGATCACAATGACTGTATCAACACCTAAAAACTAAAGGGGAGGCATTTCACAAATGACAGGTACAGTCATGCCTTGGGTTGAGAGCATAATTTGTTCCGGAAATGTGCTTGTAATCCAAAACAGTGGAAGACCGACAACCTGGTCTTCTGCGTGGGTTCAATGCTAAGGGGGTAGCGAGTCCTGGGGCGGCCTTCTCCGAGATCCCCAGTGACTATCACCCTTAGCCCAGAACAAAGGGATAACTTATAGCCACAGAAGTATCTTTTAGAAAACAAGTTTATTTACAACATTACCTTCACAAACCCAGACACACGCCAGCAATACAGCTTATCAGTACGGTACAAAGTAGCAAGCAAGAAGTCTTAAGGACACCGTGATTTCAGGGCTCTCAGCTAGTTAGTTCAGCTCGGGTCCCGGCAGAGGCCCGGTCAACCGCATGCTGCTAGCGGGGTTCCCGGCGGAGGCCCGGTCTACCCAAGCGGCTAGCTGGGTTCCCGGCGGAGGCCCGGTCTACCCAAGCGGCTAGCTGGGTTCCCGGCGGAGGCCCGGTCTACCCAAGCAGCTAGCTGGGTTCCCGGCGGAGGCCCGGTCTACCCAAGCGGCTTGTGAGTGATTTCAGCTTGGTTTCCCGGGGGTCCGGTCAACCCAAGCGACCAGTGATTTCAGCTAGCTGGAGCGTGCCGGGTGCGGCTACCTGGGGTTGCCGATCCTTCGTTCCCTTACCCCAGGCATGGGGCAAGATTGCTGATCAGGTCCAACAACCCAGTTCCCTTGCGCAGGGTGTTTTATACCTTGGGTTTCAGGTAGCCCCTCCCTCCGTGATCAGGTGGGTTGACACCCTCCCTGAGGGGTGGCCTTTTGGGTCAGGTGGGGTGACGCCCTCCCCCCGTGGGATGGGGTCCCTTTGAAGCCACTTGCTTAATGGTCCCATCCTATGGTGTTGAGTGGCCATTTCTTAGGGGTGCCGAAGTGTCTGCTCTGGAGAGGTATTCAAGTCTTATGTAGATGGGGCTGATATGCGAGAGCATTGACAAACCTGGTGATGCTTCCTGCCTTCCCCCCTGGGGTGATTCTATGCAGATGTTGTTTGTCCCCTTTGGCATCTGTGGAGACTGGCTGTCTCCCCCCCCCCTGGGTCTCCTTCCCCCCTCCTTGGTGAGTGTGTGTGTGTCAGGCAGGGGGCTTAGGTTGGCTTTCTCCACAAAAACACTCTTATATCAAAACGAAATCCCCCCAAAAAAATTTGTACAGAGATTTTTAATTTAAGCCGTACTACAGTACTTGTACTGCAAGACGTCGCTTGTATATCAAGTAAAAAAAAAATTAAATATTAAAAAATTTGCTTGTCTTGCAAAACGCTCTCAAACCAAGTTACTTGCAATTCAAGGTATTACTGTATTTTCATATTTCATGCCAAGATCCAGTTTATACATTAGAGGCTACAGAGAGGCCTCTTTAAATCACTCGGTGTGATTACTTGGAGCATTTGGATGGCATGCTCCTGGTGGTTCTTCATGGACCTTTGGCCGGATTGGAGTCCACCAGAAGGGCCTTCAGTGTGGCAGCTCCATTTCTGTGGAACTCACTGCCTCTGGAGGTCAGGTAGGCTCTGACATTGTGCTGCTTTCGGCACCTGCTTAAGACCTCCTTGTTCCAGGAAGCCTTCTCTGCTCTTCAACCACCAATGTAATTTTAGTTTGTTTTCAATGTATTTTTTTTGTGTTTCTTTTATCTGTTTTTGTCTTTTTATTGTTCACCACTCCGGAATCTGCTTGATGTGGAGCGGTATACAAATAAATAATAATAATAATAATAATAATAATAATAATAATAATAATAATAATAATAATATGGTTGTGGAGCTTTTGGGGTTCCTGCATGCATGCATGCAAGAACACACACACACACACACACACACACACACACACACGCCTCCTCATGTGTAAACCAAGTGGGGGCTGAGAGGAAACGAAAGCCTCGAATGGAATGGGTGGCGCCTAGATGCCTAGAGAAGCTGGCCTAGGCTTTTCATATGTAGATAGTTCAAGCCATGACTCAGGAGTTTCCTTCCCCCTGTCTGGTCAGGTGAAATTCAAATTGATTGGCTGAAGGCAAGTAAGCTACAGAAAGGGGGAGGGGGAACCGGGGAAGAGCTATTTCCCCACGTGTAGCCTTTGTTCTTGGTCTTAGTCCTTTTGGCAGCGTGCCCAGCATGGCAGCTCGCCAGCAAGGGGCCCAAGCCTTTGGGGGGGGGCCCTCAGGAATCGACCCCAGGCAGCCCTGGTAAAAATTGGCTGGTTTGAGGGCTCTAGAAAGGCAGGTCTTGTGGAGGGCTATTTATCTCGGACCTGCGGGTAGATAAAATAGTTCCCCCCGGGCGGCAAGGCTGTGCTGGATCTAACCCTTTAAGAGAACACCCTCAGGTAACAGGTGTGTGTCTGAGAGATATTAAGGAATCAGGTTTTATTGTTTTGTAGCTTTACTGTGTACCAAAGTGTCTCTCTATTTTGTGTGCTTCTTTTATTTCCCTAATCTTGTTGTAAGATGCTACCAGAATAAACCTTGTCTTGGCTTTACCCCAAATGGGTTTTGTAGTGCTCTGTGAGTTCAGTATCTAAATCCAGGTTACAGAATTGAAGGCGAGTCCCTGAACAGAGATTCAAGTAGGGTTGCAGACAGCTGAGGCTGGCAATCTGGTACCTTGAGATCTCAGGGGGTCTTGGTTCCTTTGGAGTAGGCAAGGGTGGGGTGGTGGCGGGCCAGCCAGCCCCCCCTTCTGGGCCACATGGTGGCAAGCGCTGGGATTCCTTTGCAAGTAGGAAAGGGTGGAGGTCTGGCGGGCCAGCCAGCCCCCCCCTCTTCCTCCACAATGGTTACTTGCTTGGACTGGTTCCAGATTTAGTCATACCTGGAGCAAACCCATAGGTTTCTGCAATGTTGTTTTATAGTGATGGGTCTCTCCTTTTTCTTCATTCTCAAATAGTGGAGATCTCAGATTCTGTTCCATCCTCACCCTTGGCAAAAGAAGTCACCAAGAGATTCTCCACACCAGATGCTAATCCTGTGTCAACAGAACCTGCCTGGCTGGCCTTAGCTAAGAGGAAAGCAAAAGCCTGGAGCGACTGTCCACAAATCATTAAGTAAATTATACTGGTTTTGCTCTTTACTGTTGTTTATTCATTGCTCTTTTTTTGTTAGTATTTTCACATGACAGAACCAACTGAACAAAATTTAAGTGTGTATCCTGAAGATGATGAACACTTCGAACTGTTTACCATTTTCTGTGGCTCACTACAGATTTCATCTACATAATAGAATCTATTACTTTGGGAATCTAGGTACTGTTGAAGAGAGGTGTAAGCACAAAGCTCAGGTTTAATCTCTTTCAAATTATAGGGATGTTAAAATGTGTATGTGAGGTTCAGACCACTTTAAGAAGTGCTTCTCCAGTGTTCCGGAATTTTGGCTCAAATAGTTTGGATTTCTAGTTGTTTTTTTATATGCTACGGCAAATAAAGCAGAGATTCCAGCCACTTAAAACTATTTAAATGAATGTAAGGTGCATGTTCTTTCCACTTTTGAATTGAGAATGTAATACCAGTTACTGGAAAGTTTGAAAATCTTTACTCAGGTACAGGATTTTAGAAGACCCACTCCTGTCTTAGTAGTAACGAGAGTATACAGTGATGACCTTTGATTAATGTTACAACTAATCTAGTGATGATGACTTTGAAATAATGGTGTGTAACGTGACTGATAAAAGCACCAAGATGCCCAGTCTGGCCAGAAAGAGTTTGCAATATAGAAGTTTCTCTAGATGTTTCAAGCTTTGTGAAAGTTAGCTCTCATGTAATTGTTTTCACAAATTCAGTGATTTTTTAAAATAAGGATTTTGGGATAAACATAGCCTTTATCAACACCTTCTAACTGGAAGTATCTAAATATATTGATATAATTAACATGCTAAAACTGGATTAGATCAAATGTGCTTTTTGCTGCTAAATTTTCCTGTGTGATCCTCCAAGCCACAAGAAGTGTGAGCACACACACAGAATGCATTACAACATTTTCACTAGCATTAAATGGAGAAGCATTTTACTGTGCTATGGTAATATGCAATACATCTCGCTCTTTTGGTGATGGAGAGCACCATACAGAGAGGAAACTAGCAGCAACAGAGAATTAAAAACACATGTGAAGGCATTCCCTAATAATTCAAATTATACTTAATTATTATATGAAAGTCCACCTAGTTGAGTAACTATTTCCATACCTAAATGGTTGCATATTAAGAACTCAAATGTTTCACACAAGAGTATATACGGTAGTAGATTTGTGAAAATGGGGAACTGAAGAATTTTTGAAATAGAAGGAACTAGACTGTTTATACTTCATTCTTATGGACCTTAGACTGCGTATTCTCAGGAAAATTATTTTGTTTTCTGTACTTAATTAGCACCTTAGTCCAACACTGTGCCAGCATGTCTGCGTGTTATGCTGGCAAAACATAACTGCACTTTTTGTTAATGGCATGTTTTGAAACAATGTAGCTATTGTTAGATCTTCAGTACATATGTACTGGTACAGGAAGTCTTCGATCAGACTTCTGATTGTAGAACTGGTTAAAAGAATTGTAGGGAGAAGTGTAATTTCTTTGCACTTAAGTCATGCTACCCTTTAAAATCTTTATCCCTAAAGTGTGGAAGAAACAGTGACATGTTTTCAGTTACTTTCAAAATTACTTCACGTTCCAGGATTGTGAAGTAGGTCTACAATGCATTGAATTCAGATTGTTCCAATGGGTTTAAACTAGTTTAAATAGAACTTTAACTAGTTTGTAGATTAACCTGCAAGTGAGATTTTCTAACTATTCCATGTAATGGTAAAGCCAGGTTAAAACTAAAGGTTTTAGGAATATCATAGGATGCAAAGTTGCATTTTGCTTAAGTGTCTGCTCATTCAACAATACCCCCCCCCCCCCCCGTACCACATTTCTTTAGCTGGAGTGAAAACTGTGTAACTAATCCAAGAAATGGTATGAAAACTCCTCCCAAGTATCCAAAATAGCAAGTCAGCAGATGTTATTAATGAATAGGCATCATCCTACAGAAGACACAAAAGGTCAGTTGTTTGTGTACAAGCACAAAGAGGATGGTAGGTTAGTTACGTAGCTGCTGCAAGGAGGGTTGTTTCTGTGATTGCGAGAACACAAATGTGTTATTTTTGGTTTCATATTTAAATTCAAACCATAAACATCCCCAAAGGTTCATTGGTTTCAGGAAGGTTTATTAAAAATGCAAGTCAAAAGCTGTTTTTGGGACTCCATGGAAATTGAGTTAATGAAGAGCCGATGTGCTTGCTTGAAGAATGAAAAACGGCCTATTTTATTTAGTGCCATTCCAGTAAAAAGAATCTTCCAGTTTGTGTAACAGTTGGGTATGCTGGGCCCTTTCATTTAACCCATGGCAGCTTACTGGCCGCATCGTTGGCCTTTAGGGGCTTGCAAAGTCCAACCTGATGACTGCACAACACAAGCACAGTTTGGGCTCATTCTGGCCACCAGGGACAAAGATAGAGAAGGAAGACAGGCCTGTTTGTGGACCTCAATCTTTTGATGACACTCCCCATTATCCTAGAAAGTTGTAATAATTGTACATTGACACCAGGAGGAGCTCCTATTGAATGGGGGACAAGTAGCACACAGTAGAGGATGTATGCAAACAAAGTGCAGAGCTGCTTTGACTGGTGCAAAATCTCCTGCTGGTGATATAAAATATGTTTTAAGCATTTTTAATGTGCACTTACTCGATCTATGCTTAAACCTGCAATTATATCTTTCAATTTCCTTAATTCCATTGCCAAGATTTTTCTGGAATGGAAGAGCAGGGCTGAGGGAAGGGGGGGGCAGGAGGAAATTGGTGAGGTGGATGGGACAAAGCAAAGGAAAATATATACTTGAGGGGGAAAGTAGGTGCTATTTGCATGATAAAAGGGGGGGAAAAGACCTACCAAAATAGTTCTAGACACAGTTAGCACTGAGCATATAGTTAGTACAGTAAATAGTTCTAAAGCATCAAAAGCAAAGTGTTTTCAAGCATGAAGGTATCTAGTGACTGAAATTGTATTCAGAGGCTCTGATCCAGGAAAACAGAAGGCTGTGCATTCCCTGCTGCTATAGCAGAGTATATCCCTCCATCTACTGCCAGCCACCATCACCCGTTAGGCAGTATGGGGCACCTGGGCTATGTTGAAACCTCCTTTCCCTTCACTTGGCCTAACGGCATCAGAGTTGACAGTGTTAGTTTTTGCACTGCATGTTGTTCTCAGGGATGTTGAAGAGTCCTTGGTCTCGAGTCACGAGTCCTTGGACCCGAGTCTCGAGTCCTTGGTCCAAAATGGTGAGTCACGAGTCCTGAGTCACTCCCAAAACTGACTCCACGAGTCCCTATTAAAATCAATGGGGTTTCCCCCCAACAAAATAAGGCTACTTCAGATGTGTGGCTTAAATAAATTCTAGGCACAAGTGTGCCTTTTTATTTCAAAACTCTGCAACTGATTTTGGCAAGAACAGACCAGGCAGACAAACCCAAAATAACCAGGCAGGCAGAGGAGGCAGGGAACCCCAAAACAGGCAGGCAGAGGCCTTTGTCTTGGACAATTCAACTGCTGAACAGGTCAAGAAGAGACCAGGCAGGCAGAGGAGGCTGGGAACACCAAACAGGCAGGCAGAGGCAGCCAAACCCAAAATGTCTGACCCTAACCCAAACCCCCCACAACAACACATCAATCAAAATAAATCTCAACACATCGTTGGGGCTGCGCTCCTGGTAGCTGTCCATAGTGGCTGAGCAGCAGCGCGCCTCGCTTCCATGCGCTCTTCACCAGTGATCGCGCTCCTTCTGGCATAGCCAGAAGACTCATCAACAGCCCAGGGATGTTGACGAGTCCTTGGTCTCGAGTCCCTAGTCGAGTCTCGAGTCCCATTAAAAATATTGGGACTCGAGTCCGAGTCGAGTCAGAGGGGGGACTCAGTCCGACTCACGAGTCGAGTCCTCGAGTCCGAGTCCCCATCCCTGGTTGTTCTACACATGCAGATGTACCTCAGGTGCTGGAGATGGAGGCCCTGTGCAGCACACTTTTGTATTGACAATAAGGCAAAACCCATTTCCACTCATGTATCAATGTGTGGATCAGAGCTGGAGTATGTACAATATTTGTTTGGAAGCATTTCTACAAGCCTATATTTTCAACATTGTCATTTCATGTAAAGTCAACTTGAAATTTTGCACTAAATACCAATGAAGTGTTAGTTTGCTTTAGCTTTGTTGCAGCCTTTCCTAATAAACAAACTGCTGAAACTCTGTAAATAAAAAAAAAAACCTGAATAAATTCCAACACTTTAAAACCGAATCAACCACTATGTAGAATATGGTCTTATATTATTTTTTTTTGTAATTTTTACACAAAATGCCCTGATCTGAAGGAAGTTAATCATCCCCAAGTCCTCTCGGAATTAATAGGGCTTAAGGAAGTCATGATTACATTATCTTAGATTAACAGGTGTTGGGCATAACAGGTGTTGGGCATAACTAACTTTTTTTTAGATTGGGGACAAAATATTATTTGAGGTTATGGATGATTAACCTCTATTGTTCATATAGTGGTGTATAAAATTATAAACAAATGTATAATTGTGGGGTTTTGTTTTGTGTACTTTTTTAATTTTTCAAATGTTTTAAAGTGCAATTGTTTCTTATACTAATGTCATTTTAATTCCTATTAAATTATAATCTGCTGAAAGTTATCAGAAGATGTATGTATTCATTGTCTTTTTGTTAAAAATGTCAGGTTTACCTTATAAGGAAAGCCTGAATTGCTATAGGAATCTAATGATGTGTTTTTACCAACAATAAAACATAATAAAATGATCTATGACTAAGGGATATGTTAGTGCACTTTCTATTTTCAGTTTTTGATTGTCAGATTTTAATGTAAATGGTCCATCACTGAAAGTTTGCTCTATTTCAATAAAAAAAAGACAAGTGCTTCTGTAGCTGCTATGAAAGCACTTTTCATTTACTCATTCTTTTTTTTTTTAAGCTAAAAGTAGTGACATGAAGATATTTAACAACAAAATCCATCTTTCTTAGTTGGCAGTATGGGAAAATGTTCCCATGTGCAAGGTGCTAGCTATAGATGATCTTTTATAGCATATTATGGTGGTAAGAGCACATTGAATCAAGAGGGTAATTTTGTGAAACAAAAAGAGGAAGCCAGGCAGCCAGTAACTTCTACCTAGCAACAACTGTAAACTACAATTCAGAGGTCTAGTATTTATTTTTCATTTATCATTTACAGAAAAATGTCTTTCCAATACATAATAAAAAGATAACCATTTCCCACCTAAATATGCAGAAATGAATACAATGACTGGGTTCACACGATTGGAGAAGGGAAAGAAGCCACAGTGGCCTCTTTCCCCTGCCCTGCACCTGCCAATCATGTGCTGCCTCAGTTCCACAATTACCAGTGCTGGGCGTGGGTTGCCATGTTGTCCGAACCCAGTGAGATGGGCAGTGGCTTCCAAACCACCCTGCAACCCATGGCTTGTTCTAGGGTTCTGGGGTGGTTTGGAAGTCACCCCTGCCACCCACCTCACCGGGTTCAGATGACACAGCAACCTGCGCACAGCACGGGTAACTATGGAAATTAGGCCACCATGGCTTCTTTTCCTTCCCCAATCATATGAACCCAGCCTGTTTCTTTGGTGAACCTATTTTTGCAATATCCAAAACATTTTTTTTAACTGCATAAATGTTGGGGTTGATGCTACTCTCCGATAGTCATAGATTTCATAGATTTCATAGATCATAGAGTTGGAAGGGGCCTACAAGGCCATCGAGTCCAACCCCCTGCTCACTGCAGGAAACTAGAGGAGGGGTCTCCCATCCAAGTAATAACCAGGCCTGACCCTGCTTAGCTTTCCACGCTCAGGTGAGCATAAACAATTGTGGTGACAACCAAGGTTCTGTATTAGTAAATGAAAACATTTTTATATAATGTGCACCAGCAACCTGATGTCAAGAGGACTATGTTAGCTTTTAATTCAAGGTGCTGGGATTTAAATTATGTGGATTGTTTCAATGACTAAGAAAACCTTGGCTTCCGTGCAAAGTTATCTATTTTGTTTTCTACAGACTGGGTCAAAAGATGCATACTAATGTTTGATGTTAGAAGTACAAACAAAATTTAAAAATACTGAAGAGACCAGTTAGGCAGTTTTATTGGTTTTAGATACACATAAATCTAAGCAATAAACATAGTTATTTCTACAGCCTACAATGATCATTGATCCCCATACCACAGGAGAAGAGAACACTTCTCCTGGAAGTTCCCCTGAACCTTCTACTAAGCCAGTCTTAACGTTCAGGATCCATATTCTGCCATCTGTAGATACCACTGCCAGAAGTGTTTTATCCTCCAAATCATGACTACAGAAAACAAATGGGGTTGCATATACAGCAGATGTGGTTTCAAATTTCCACAATAAATTGCCTTCCATATTACAGCAGTAAGTAAAATAGTCATGGGAACCAAAGAATATCTCCCTGGTAAAATTTGAAATACACGGCGATGAAAAAATTGGTCCATTGCTGGAAAACTCCCAAACCTGCATGACAGTATTTAGAAATTAAAATTCAATTAGTACAATGAAAAAGCTATTTTAGATGTTATGAACAAACTAATGATGCAAAGGAATATTAGTCTTTACATCTTATGGCTAGTTTTACAAAATATCCAATGTAAGGCTTAATTCAGCCTTAGTTTGGAAAGAGGGGGGTGCCTGTTCATGTGCGTGTGTGTGTGAGAGAGATTTCTCAAGAGTAGAAATTGACTCCCTGCCTCAGCTGGAGTTAAAAGGGAAGGTGCACAGAAGAGTCACAGTGCAATCTTGAACTGGTCTACTCAGAAGTAAGCCCCATTAAGTTCAATGGACATTAGAATAATAGAATCATAGAGTTGGAAGGTATCTTCAAGACCATCTAGTCCAACCCACTGCCAACGCAGGTAATCACAACTACAACATCCCTTGTTGCATTGAGGATTTTTCTCAGTCTCATCAGTAGCTTCAGGTGAACGTCTTTCAATGTGCTGAAGCAGGTCAAGAATTACTACCGTTCAACTATGGGGCAGGATCATTTGAATGGCCTTACTCTGCTTAACATTAACTGTGACATTGCAAGAAAACTAATTTTTTCAACGATTGGTGAATTTGCACAGAAAAATGCTAGGAAAGTACTTGTTAAATAAAAAAGGAACATTTATTACAAATGATTGCATTGTATCTTTTTTGTGTTAAAAGCGTTAATTTGTTAAATGTGAACATTTAAACTATAACAATTTTTGTAACCCTGTGTTGGCATTTCTTCATTTTTTAATATAATATATATATATTAATGTACTGGCCTCAAAAAATGGAAGTGACCTGGGCCTCTCTCAATCTCTGAGAGGGCCTGGCTGTGGCTACTGTGGTTCGCTGACAGTACTAAAAAATGAGCAATTTTTTGGACCGGGAAACTTACACAAACGTAATGGCTTGGAAGTAAGTGGAGGGAAATTTTGCACACCTGCATTAACTGCTCCATTACTTCACTGTCACAGCTCACACAATCACTGCATGTGAAGCATGCAAGACATAGCTGTCACAGCTCAAATACCACATATACAGCTTTCATATCACTTCAAACACATTTGCATGGACACAGATCACATGTACAGCTGCAAGTCATCAACTGATGAGACCTCAACTGAAGTGCCTTAAAGTACATGCATGTGTGAATTAGGATTAGGATTAGAATTATTTGAAGTCAGTAACACAGAAGGCTTAAAGTCAAATTCTGAAAACTCTAAATAGGCAGACCACAGAATCACTGTTGGTGGCAATACCAGGCCCCCCAAATAATTTAGTACTAGGGTATGCAAGACATAAGTGTTGTTGAACCAACAAGAAACAGTGACCACTGTGCTATCATGTATAGGATTGCACTGTGAGTCTTGCTGAAGAAGAATCAACATGGCTTCAAAAGTAAGTCTTATTTATTTAACTACTGATATACTGCTTCTCATATGAAACAAATTCTAAAGTGGTTTATAAAAGAATAAAAACAACAACAACAAAACAAACAATATGCCCCAGCCCACCAATAGTATAATGAAGCTGGTACAAAGATAGCTCATGGCTGAGGGAAAGCCAAAGCAAACAGGTGTGTTTTCAATAAATGCCTAAAACACCCCAGCGTTGAGGCCTGATGTACCTCAGAGGGGAGATCATTTCACAGGGTGGGTGACACTGCCGAGAAGGCCTTATCAACCTTTTAGAGATCTTCAAGAGTGTGAGCGAGCATGCAGATACGGGTGATTCAGAGGACATTGTGCTCTTGAACTTTAGACAAAATCCCTTAAAGACTGCTGAGTAAACTAATGGGATAAGAGGATGGGTCCTCTTATGGACCTGAAACTGGTTGAAGCACAGGAAGCAGAGAGTAGGAACAAATGGACAGCTCCCACAATGAAGGGATGTTAACAGGGGGGTATTTCAAGCATCTGTATTGGGACTGGTACTTTTTAACTTGCTCATAAATGAACTGGAGTTACAGAGCGCAATGAGGTGGCCAAGTTTGGGGATGGCACCAAATTAATTCAGGGTGGTAAAAACAAAAATGGATTATGAAGAGCTCCAAAATGATCTTTCCAAATGGATGAATGGGCAACAAAATGCAAACTGTGATTCAGTGTTAATAAGTGTAAAAGGATGCACACTGGGGCAAAAATTCCTAAACACATATACACTGATTGGGCCGAGCTGGTAGTGATTGACCAGGAAAGATCTTAGGGTCATGGTGGATAGCTCAATGAGAATATCAACCCAATGTACAACTGGTGTGAAAAAGGCAAATTCCATGCTCCATGTTGTTAGGAAAGAGATCAAAAATAAAACTGCCAATATTGGAATGCTTTATACAAATCTACTGTGCAACCACACTTTGAATAACTGTGCACAATTCTGGTTGTTGCATCTCAAACGTAGAGCTGGACAAAGTGCAGGAAAGGACACCCAAAATGATGAGGGAGCTAGTTATTCTGCAAGGAATAGTTGGGAAGTTTGGAGCTTTTTAGTTTAGACAAAAGGTGAGTAAGGGTGAACATGATCGGAGGTTTATGAAATTATTCATCATGTGGAGAAAGGAGAAAGAGGGTTTTCTCCCTCTCTTACAACGCTAGAAGCAAGGCTCATCCAATGAAGCTGAATGGTGGGAAATTTAGGACAGACAAAAAGAAGTTCTTCACACAGTTCCTGGCCAATAGGGGGGGTTAACCCATTGATGAGTGCCTCTTCACACCAAACTGAGAATATGGTATTTGCCGACACAAGATGTGGTAACAATATCAACTTAGATGGCTTTAAAACAGACAAATTAATGGAGGATGAGACTATTAATGGTTACTAGATATGACAGCTATATGCTACTTCCAGGATCAGAGACAGCATGCTTCTGAATACCAGTATATTTATTTATTATATTTATACCCTGCCTTTTTTCCTGCAAGGAACCCACTTGTGGGCTTCCCACAAGCATCTCGTTGGCCACTCTGGGAAATGGGATGCTGGACTAGATAGGCCATTGCTCTAATCCAGTAGGGCTCTTCTTACATTCCTATGCCTCAACTTCCCGTTTGAAAAACAGGCAGATATACATATACAAGCTTCATATGGTCAATATAAAATGAATACTAAAGTAGGGAATTCATACTCCTAGTGTTCAATCTAACTTTTGAGAACAATTAACAGTGATGACAGGTTGTTACCTTTTCTCCAAAGTGGCTAAAGCAATATAAATTTCCATCTACACACCCAACACACACGTAGTCCTTGTTGCAATGTGGTGATGAGAAGAGAGGCTTTCCACAAAATCTTTTCCAGATTGTATTCCCCATAGCCTGTGAATACATGGATGATGCATACTATTTTAGGATGTTCCAGGACTTAAACTAATGGTTAAACTAATGGTTAAACATAGCACCCAAGCAAACACCTGGGAATATCTGTTACTGGGGAAATGGAAGTTTTCCCTTTAGAAAGCAAATGTTCCTGCAGTGTAGCTACTTTAATAATTTTGCTTCCAGATATATTTCTAGGAATATGGACAGAAAAGAGCCAATAGATCTAAGTCCTGGGTGGGAAACTAAGATTGGGTGGGGGCCGGATGAGTCCCCACCCAGCCCTTCGCAGGCTGAATGACATCGAAGGGACCCTGTCATCAAAGGGGTGGGGTGCCATCATTTGGTCTCCGGTGGATGTGCCAGGGAGATGATCCTCTTGGTGCGTCCACTGGGAACCAACTTTGCCATGTGTGGGGCTTCTTCCTTTGGACATGGCTCACATGCAGCAAAGTTGCTTCACCTGCCCCACACCTTTTCCCATTGGGGAGAGGACACAGGGCAGGTGAAGCTGTGAAGTCCACTCATCTGGCACTGTCAGGAGCTCTAAATGGGGGAGCTGTCTAGTGCTTGCAAAAGATTCTAAGTAACAATACATTTCCCACATTTTTGCTCAACTTTGCTACATCTTGTGGGACCATGGAAGCATACGCTTTTCAATAGAGCCGCATACTTTTATTATTGCCTTATTAAATGTACTGTTGACCCTTCTGTATGCAAGAAACTTTATTGGACTTGCTGCCAGACCCATTTTGTGGAGCAGGGGAATTTAATTTTTTGCTAACAAGCCACCCTGACAACCTATGTATGGCTTGTTCTAGCAGTTGTTCGACCCCAATGGGTTGTTGTGACATCCGAACCCAAGAGAGCAATTTCACTGTGGGTTGCCAGGCTTGGCTACAGAGCTGCTCGGCAAGGCCGGCAAAAAAGCTTGTGCCACATGCTTTTTGTGATCTCGTCAGTGATTGCTCTTCCACCGATGCCGAAATGGCATTTTGGAAAGACCGTCACTCATTCCTTGGTTTTAAAAAAAAAAAAGCCACGGTCTTTCGCAAGTGTGCTGTCCAATATGTGTAGTTTTGCTTGGTCAATTTTCTTGTCTGTTTCAGCTGTCAAAGGGAACACTGAAGTGGAGTAAGCAACATACAAGGAAATTGACAAGATGAGGTTGCCTACTGATTAATTTTCACACAGTTGTGAAGGACCGCAGGAGAAATAATAGTAAAGGAAAGGAGGGACCCATTAGCACAAGTCAGAAGCACCGAAAATGGGGGGTGGGGGGAGCCAAAGGAGTAAGTGCACCAAAAGGGGGGGACAATATCTCCCCCTTGGCAATGTGATCTTCTCACTTTTAAATGTTGAACTGACACACAAAGTAACAAAACAAAGACAATATGACCCCATTTGCATACTCCCGAGGCACCATTAAAAACACAAAAAAAAACCAAGATGGCGAACGAAAAGGGGATGCGATCCGAGCAGGGAAGGGGCTGGGATGATGAGACAAGATGGATTCTTCTGTGAAGAACACTGGGATACGGGCTGGAGGACTAAGGGGGAAGGAGGGGAGAACAAGCCATTGTAAGCCCAGTCATCTCTCGGGAGTACGACCAGCACTGCTTAGCTTATTCACAGGGTGGCTTACCATGACGTGCAAAGGTAGCCAATGAGGCAAAATCAAAACATGTTATTATACTCAAGGCAAATGCCACATAAGTTAACTATATAAAGGTTCTACACTTTGATCCCAAGGCAAACTGTGTTAAGGCCCACATATTGCTTAAGATGGAAGGACCTACCTATGGATGAAATCAGGCAATACCATAAATCATGTTAAACAACCAGGGCTTTTTCTCCTGCTTTGCAGAGATATATGGTGTTGCAAAAATCAGCCATAGTGTATTTTTCCACACTGCCTTATAGTTTGTATAACTACATAAGAATTGAAAAAGTTAAGAACTTTGTTGCTGAAACAAAACCTGTATTAGATTTTTTGATCCCTGAACATGTTTGAGGCATTTCTTAGGGTTTGTGTATGCTAACAAGGCATGAAAGGCTTATATCAAAATAGAACAAGGTGAGTACCTCAGGGCTATTTCTCTCACGTCACTGTTCACACAATGCTATCTCCAAATTAGTTCTGCAGCCCCTCCTATTCCTTTTTACACAGTTCCTAACGCCTTTAGAGAGTACGGGTCAGGACAAGTTTCTGCACCGCACACAGCAAGGAAGTTACATACGGGATTTACAGCTAGCAGCAGCCCTCCAAGTGTTGCAATATACAGGTGATGTGGTAAAAGATTGAGGTGAGGAGAGGAAAACACAGCTCCAGCTTCACTGTGCAACTTCCAGACACACTCTTCCTTCTGTCAATATAACAAGGGATAAATACAAGTGCAATTCATACATTTAAAAATGTGGTATTCTCCTGTGGATAAATTTTTGTTTAATTTTGCTCAATATGGGATGTTCAGCACACCCAAACTCTATCCATCATCATCATTATCATCATCATCGGCATCATCGGCATCATCATACATTATATTCAGGAAAAAGGTATGGGGTTCATTTCTACTTCATAAACTAACAGAGCAATCCTATGGCCCCTAGACAGTGTCTAGAGGGCCATAAAATCTTTCAGAGTCCCAGCTCCGACACCAGAAAACAGCTCCGACCTTGGAGCTGGGACTACACGCTAGGAGCGCCCTCACCCTCACAGCTGGCATGGACAAGACTGTACCGGCTGTGTCTCTGAGGTCAGAACAGCGACATCGGAGAAGGGGCTTAAGGGGCATTCTGGGGGCTGGGGAGGGGAGGAGACCAGTGCCGCCGATATACAATGTATCCTGGCGGTGCCTTGGCCTTCTTCCCTCCCCCTCTGAAGCCACAGTTACGACGGCTGAAATCAGCCGTCCAGCTGCTCCTTCCACCCTGTATAGGATGCCCATAATCCCCTGAGTTTGGAGGGTTATATGCATCCCCATTGGATTGTGCCCTTACACATTCAGCAGGAGACACACAAAGATATCTACTAACTGTTCAGAGAAAAATCAGTAGTGTGGTGTAACATGCCATTCAGTTTCTGCTAGGTATTAGCAATGGTGGAAATCACAATGTGGTAAGAACCTTAGGTTACAATCTTATACACACTTACCTGGGAGTAAGTCCCACTGGACTCAATGGGGCTTATTTTTGAGTAGACACACAAGGATTGTGCTGTTAAATACCTAGTTAAGGTGTCAGGGTTGTAAGCACCATAATCTGACCACATTTTAAAGCAGATCTAATTAACATGTACCTTAAAATGCTCATGAAAGATGAGCATTTATGGCTCTCCATTGGTTATGGAGCTTGAGCTAGATTTTATGATCAAGAGTTAAGGCTGCATTTCTAAGCGCTCTTACTTGGAAGCGAGTTCCACTGAAATCAATGCCGCTTTACCTACACTATACAAATACTAGATCGGGGAGACATTTTCATTCATTCTTATATGCCCAACATTCATATCTACTTACATAAATATCTAAAGCATATACATGCTGATCATGAGATCCAATGAAGACTAGCCCTGTGGAAGGATCGACAGCTGCAGAACTTTTCACAGCATCATCGGTGGTAAATGTCCAGTGTATTTCACCATTACTGCTTCTGAGTACATATACTAATCCATTATAAGATCCTGCATAAAATCAAGGCAGAAATATTTGGATAAGCACTGTTATTATTGTTATTATTTCACTGTTAGCAAAAAATATTTACTCATTGAAGTCTCTAAATACTTTGCATGCATCCAAACACCTGGAGTCAGTTCATAAAATCAGCAGTGTTAGTTATTAACCTTTCTCCATTGATGTGTACTGGATCCCCATGTTAAAACGTCACCCAATGACAGTTCCCACATTAATTTACTACCATATTGTTTTAGACACACACACACACAAAAAAAAAGAATCAGAGGGAACGGTCCTATGGCCCCTAGACATTGTCTGGGAAGCCATAGGATAGTTTGGATTCCTAGCTCTGAGGTCAGAGACAGATCATCACCTCACAGCTGATGATCGGAGCTCCAATCCCCCTCCCCTGACCCCTCTCAGCTGGAGTGGAAAGAACCCAGTGGCTGCTCTCCTAGGTTGGGAAAGCAACCTCGGAGAGAGGTTAAAGGGGGAGGAGACTGGAGCAGCCAGGATATGAGGTATCCTGATGCCATTCCAGCCTCCTTCCCTCCCCCTCCAAAACACCCCAGCTAGATGGCCGAAAATGACCATCTAGCGAAAACGCAGAGCAGGAAGAGGCGGAGATTGCCTCCGCTGCTCCTCCTGCTCTACACTGGATGCCCATAATCTTCCGAGTTTGGGGCTTATAGGCATCCCCATAGGATTGTGCCCTAAATCAGTTACTTAACTATGGATGTGTCTTATAAAACCACTAGCTACTCAGCAATATTTGCTTAGAATTCCAAAAAAGAAAGGAAAAAGAAAAGCAATATTTAAATACATACCAACAATGATGAAGTTTCCACACTTTGATACGCAAGCAGAAGACTCAATACGATCGGCAAGGTTTCTCTCCCACTTGACATGTCCTGAATATAGGTCAATCGCTTGAATCACGTGAGAATGAGACCCAATATATACAAAGGCTGATAATTTGTCAGTAATTGATATTAGAACTAGTGGAGATGCATCTACACATTTGCCCAGGTCTGATTTCCATCTTAAGTGCAACGTCAACTTTTCAGCAGTTTTTTCAAGATTTTCTTGTATAGGCGTTTTTTTAATAGAATCAACTTCCATTATATTTGCATTACTGAAAATTGTTTTCTCACACTTACTCTTCAAAATTTCACTCTCTCCTATATTACTCTGGTTCTTCAGGGGATCATCGATAGACAACAACCGGTTTCCTCGGCTTACTGCAATAAATCTAACTACATCCACCTCAGCTGTCAGGGATCTTTCAGATTTTGGCTCCGCATATTTTTTACTGGGCTCCGCTCTGCTGCTTCCACTCACTTTTCTTTTTACAGCGCTGTTACAGCTTAATTTTAGGTCATCACTTGGGAAAGCTGTTTTTAGGACATGGTTGTAGACTTCTCCAATGGAGCTACTGAGAATAATTTCCAAGAGGCCAGGGACAGTTCTGCCTACCATACGTTCAATTTCATCAAGGAATTGTAATGATTTTAAGGAATCTCCACCACTGTGCAAAAACAATGAATCTATTAAAATATTGCTGGAATCATCTGGAAGATTCAGGAGAGACTGTGGGGGTAGGGGAGAGAAGAAGCAAAACATATTAAATGTGCACACAATTGCATACCCAACAGAGAAGTAGGTTAGTAATCAACAAGGCAACAAGAGCCCATAACTCTCAAAGAAACCAGAAGAGACTAGAGACAACCAGTTTAGAACTAAGGGTGGAATCCAATTATTATTATTTTATTTATTTGATTTATATCCCGCCTTTCCACTAAAAAATAAAAATAAAAAATGGCTCTCAATCTGGCTAACAATAATACTGATGTTTTTTCACTGACAGCGGAAGTGGGAGGGGAATCGTCCCCCTCCCACTGGAGCCCCCACCAAAATCTGCTCTGTAGGGAGGATGCTCCAGAGCAGATTAGGGGCATGCAGGGGGCTATAGGGATAGAAGAGAGGGAGAAATCCTGTTGCGCGAGCAGACATCTGCATGTGTAACACTAGATTTCATCCCATGAAGTTATGTGAATATGTCATTTTTTAAAAAAAATTAAAAACGGGAAAACTCCTGGGATATATTACCAGAGGGAAATAAAGCTGTTCTTACTGACCCATTTTTCTTAGACAAGAAAAATAAGGAGTATCTTCCTTTGTGCTCACTTCTAACTTTCTCTCATGTTATCTCCTCTCATCAACCTACCCTGGGCTATCTGCTCAAACAGGACAACGTAATCAAATAATGTGTACACATTTTGAACACCTGACAGTAACACAAAAGTGTTACTGTGTAGGGTTATCCTATACATAAAATTCTATGCAGGATTATCATTAATTATAATTCTGAAATCCATACTGAAGCCAGATGCCTGTGCCAGAATTAACCACACAAGAAAGTTGACAAAAATTCTGTTCATTTGTATGCAGTTTCCAGGTTATAAAAATTAGACTCTAACATTTAATTTAATTTTATATTTTATTTATTATTATATTTATACCCTGCCTTTTTTCCTGCAAGGAACCCAAGGCAGCTAACATAATCCTCCTCCTCCTTTCCATTTTATCCTCACAACAACCCTGTGCGGTAGGTTAGGCTGAGAGTCAGTGACTGGCCCAAAGTCACCCAGTGAGTTTCATGGCCGAGCGGGGACTAGAACCTGGATCTCCCAAATCCCAGTCCAACACTCTAGCCACTAGGCCACACTGGCTCTCTTATATATGAAAATGTATGTCCTGTCTTTCTGGTGCGTACGTACCACTCAGGGCAGCTAACAGCAATGAAAACCATAAAATACAATAAAATCCACTCCCCAGCAAACAAACGAATATAATAAATACAGAGACAGGTCCAGAGGATAAAACAGGTGTGTCAGATAAATGTATTTATCCAATAAAACAAATCACTGCCTAAACTGAAAGGGTTTTGCCATTTATTAGGAAACTCTACAGAATAGTAGCTTTTTATTTTTTTAAAAATGCCATGCTCCAATTACTGCCAGAGAGGCAAATACTGATAGCCCATTTGGCATGGCAGTAATTCACCCTTTAAGCTACAATTGTTTACCACCCTTTAAGCTACAATTGCTTATTATATTCCCAAAGTTTCTAGCTTTTGGGAATATAATAATGGTTTCTAAGCAGCTTCTGCAAAGAAGCCATATTAAAATACCAATTCAATGGTAGAAGTTACAGCACATTTGGCAAAACTATTCAGACTGCATTCCTCTCCCATATTCAGAACTACTGATGCTTATGAGAACTCAATTGCTATGATGCAGAATGATGCAGCTTAAAACACTACCTTCCATAAATGCTGCAATCTCTCCCATAATTCTTCTTTCTTGTTCAGTTTACTGTCTCCCCTTCTAGAGTTCAGATGACTATTGTAAATCGTGTTCAGCTCAGACACATCAATTTTGCCTTTGTACAAAAAAAAAAGTAAAAACATGTTTTCATTATATGAAAGTTAAGCACTTCTATATATTGGCTATGGCTCAAAGCTTCACTGGGGACAAATAAGCATGTGCATCTATTTTATTATAACAAGCCAAGCCCAGAGAATCTATATACACCATTGTATTAAAACACACTAAAATCTAATTATCCAATTTTAGAGAACATAAGGCTATAAAAGAATGAGTTGAGACTGAGTAATCATGTACAGAGCACACTTTAGAACCGAAAACTGAGGCCCAGTCAGAAGGCAAAGCAATGGCGCATAGATCAGCCATCACAAGCCAGACTAGCCCCATGTGCCGAGGAAGCGTGCTTTAAACACTGTTTCTCCCTCAGCCTCCCCACACCCTGCATGGTAAAGCACTTCTGAGGGTATTTCAAAACAATTTGCAATATGGTATGGGAGTCTGATGTTCCTGAGAAAAAGAAAAATTCCCACTGTGCACTTGCAAGCCCGATAAAAAGTAGCTCTTCGAACTATGGCTTTGTTTTTGTTGAGATTCATTATATAAATCAGCAGATTTTGCTTCTACATATCAATTAAACACAACAGATCTGTATACTCCTTGCAAAGTTACACTGCAATTATAGACCAGCCTCCCTAAGGTGATTTGCCAACAGACATCTCTGTATAATTTTCACTAGTATGTTAATTCCTTTTTCATTTTCTCAGGCTTTTAAAGCCTGGTATGCTTGGATGTTTGTACTGGGTCTGCGCTGTATATGTTCTTAAATAATATACTCCCATTTGAGCAACTTTTTAAACTGTAACCGCGCGATCCAATGTGGCTAAGGGGGGGGCTGAGGCACCGCCTGGATTCTTCGTAGGAAGGCGGGGCCTCGCTCCTCCCCTCCCCGCCCCCCTCCCCGCCCTCCCAGCACAGGATCTGGATGGTCTTCCATCTCCGGAGTCGCAGCCAGTGCGGAAAGAACCATGCCGGCTGCGAGGGCGGACCCTCTGAAGTCGGAGTCCCAGCTCCGACCTCAGAGGGCTTTTCTGAGGCTGGAGCTGGGACTCTGACTTTTCCTATGGCCGGCCAGACAGCGTCTACTGGCCAGAGGATTGCGCCCTAAAGTGGTTAAAATGTTTATAAATTAATGAAGGCAGTTATTCAGTTATAATCTCTTTTACCATGTGATGTTAATGGCAAACTGTCAATCAGCAAAAGCTCATCTGGGACTGCATAGCTCGGAAGACATTCCTGGAGATACTTTAGAAGGTCTCTCCTTTTTAAGATGCCTTTGGGCACAACGAACAGAATTAATTTTTCCTCCTGATACCATATCACAGCACAGGTTTCCACTTGACAGTAGCCTTCTGCAATCTACAAAATAAAATAATGACTTACTTATTTAGACAAGAGTTACAGAAAGCCATAAATAACATATAAGGAAAGGAACCTCCTGCATTTGTATTTTCCTCAACTTTTTCTTCATTTTATAGTGCAAATAAAATTTAGTGACCATAAAAATTATTGCACTGAAAAAAAACCAAAATAGAAACTCTAGAATTTTACTAGACATTACTGAACTGTTGGACGTAGGCAATGAGAAATACGGAAGGGGTTGGATCCAGATTTAGGCATGTGCAACTGGGCTGGCAGAAGTAGATTTCCCCACCCCGTTATCCCCAGCAGCCCCTTAAGCCCCATGAAAATGTTACAGAGGGTTGGGGGCCCCAGCTGAATGGGGTGAGCTTTGATGTGGGGAGAAGAGGGGATTCCCCAAAATTGGGTGGAGGCACCTTCCGTGAGCAGAACCCTTCTGTTCACAGAAGACAGATCCTGAATCCAACCCAAACACTTTTTATTGCAGAGGTCTCCAATGGGGGCCCATGGGGACCTCCAGTGGTGACCACAAAGCTCTCCCCTCCCTTCCCCATTAAATAAAAAATGTTTTAACAAAAACCTTGGGAAATGTTAGGGCAGTCTTCTTTCTCTCCCTTTTTAGCCTTTGTCTTTCTCTCCCCTCTACCTTGCTCTTTCTCCCCCCCTCCCAGCCTCTAGCCTTGCTATTTTTCTCTCCCCGCCACCTCTTTTGACTAGCCAGGCCCCCATGGCAGCCATTATGTGACTAGCCACATCCACCATGGCAGCCATTTTGTGGTGGCACCCACAGCAGTTTCTCAAATTCCCAAATGTGCCCACAGGTCCAAAAAGGTTGGGGACCCCTGTTTTACTGAATAAACTTCTAGTGGTGTAGGAGTATATACACGTTCCAGTTACACAGAATGCTTTATCAGGCAGAATGGAGAGGTAGCTATTTATCAGCTACAGAGAGGGAGATGGAGAGCAATGCTGGAAATAAATACAACTATTTTAATTGTGTCAGGCAATCACTCCATAAGAAATTTTTTAGTCATATCATAAACTTCAAACCACATGATGTGAATGAAAGTTAAGGAGGAACTTCCAAATACTGTTGGCCGTGGTTACTATTTGAATTCTCAGATTAGAAGAAATAGCCATCTTCTTCTGGATTAATATGAACCAGGGAAAGAAGAATGTTTACAGTTTCAAAATATATTTCCTACTGGGCATTTTTTGTAGGATGACGATATCCTACACAGTGAAAAGAAGTTATCTATTCATTGGTGAGCAAATTACTGAACCCTCAATACTATTTTAGAGAAATACAAGCAGGGATCTACAAAAATAAAATAAGATCATAGATGCTGGGAGAAGAATAGAGAAAAGAAGACAAGCTTCTCTTTTTACCCCTTCCCTCCACTCCCGCTCTTGCCTTGCCACACCTCCCGGGTCCATGGTCATGGTCCCAGCTGAGAAGATAGTCGCTGCAATGCCTCTGCTGAAGCTGGCTTCAGTGGGTCTTTTTCGATTCAGAGACAGCCACCACAGCAGCCTCCCCTCTAGTCAAACTGGGAACCAAATGGCTCAAGCAGACTTTTTAGTGCAGGGGTAGGCAACGTGGTGCCTGGGGGCACCAATATACCCCTAGACACCTTTCTTGGTGCCCAGCAAGTTGCCCTGCCCATCCCACCTTTTTTTAAATTAACACATTTTCTTACTAGCAACAGGGATTGCTGTGAAATAGGTTTCTGTTGGTGTCATTGTTTATTGTGTTGGGGCTCAGACTCCACCTCTGCCTTGTTCCCAGTTTTTTAGGCAGGTTATGTGTCCTTTGCCAGGCCTCCCATGGCAGCCATTTTGTGGTGGTGCTCAGGACAGTTGCTCAAATTGCCAAATTTGCCCAAGCTGGAAAAGGTTGTCTATCCCTCCTTTAATGGGAGTTCATTGAAACCAACTCCAAGGATAGGTGCCACCTTCTGCAAGCAGACTGCTTTGCTTCTCTTTAGTGAGACTGGTTGAGGAATCATGTCTGTATGCTACTCTCTACTATCAACATTCAAAGGCTGAATGAAGGTAGCATGCATGTGAAGCCTTTGGTCACTGACATGGGGGAATGACCACCACAAGTAACTAAAAAAAAAAGTGGTACAGTGCAGATGTAATCCTCCCAATCTCTAAGAAACCTGGTTTAAAACCCAGGTCATGATGGATGCCCTGGCTAGTGTTAAGTATGGTTAAAATAAACTTTAATCATTGGGAGACAGGTGGGAAAACGCACATACAAAACAAGAGGGGCTAAGGGAAGGAAACACTAAATCCCACAGCTTGCTCTCAAATCTCTCAACTATGGTTAGAGTCGAGACTGGGAAATTACATCTGCACCAGGCAAACATAGAAAATATATTCTTAAAAGCTGAACATCAAACGCCTCTCAGTTAATTACCGGTACATGTTATTGGTAAGATCATGTTAAGTGCTAAGAACACAACCTGTATCAGATAATAACTAGAGCATGTTACCAAGGAAGCATATCCCTCTGCCACTTTAGTTTATCCCTGGCACATTGACTCCAGAATCTCCATTTTGTCTCGGAAAGTACACTAATCTAGGACCTGGATACCTAGAATAAGAAAGCAGCAGGATATTCTGGATGGCCTCCATTAATATAGGTCACAGGAGTGACTCTCACTCAATATGCAAGAGTTGTGAGATCTCTGGAACATGCCGATGTCTTCTTCCTTTCTTGGTCCCTAATGCAATCAAGTAATCCAAGACATACCCTTTAATTGGCTGTCCTCAGCCACCCTTGCTGGGTTCGCAGGACATGGCAAAATGCACCAGCGAGGGTAATTATGCAAATCCCTCTAGCACAGGTGACAGGGGAAATAAGTCACTGTGGCTTATTTCCCCCTCCATGACTGTACGAACAGGCCTAATGAGTGAGTATCCCTGGAGTCTGTTGCTCTCCCTTCTCCATATTTGGCATCTGATTCCTCCCTCCATCTCTCTCAGTCCTTTTATCCCTTACCTCCCATTTAGATTTAACAAATTTGTTTTGTAATAAACTGCATATATGATTATTTTGGTTTGTTGTCATGTGGCTAATCCCCCTGACAAGAGCTTCATTTCCATTGTGGTACACTATGACTCTTAGCTGAAGATCTGAACAAGTATCAGTTGGTTACACGCATAGATGTGTGCACAAGTGTAGATGAGGATAAGCAGTAACATGTGCCAAATGCCATCCGATTACTGTTCCCTAGTTTGCTCCTACTAACTCCTCCTCCCAGCCCATATATTCCTCTACCACACAGAGCCTTTCAAACCTTCCTTTTGCATCTCATCATTCCTCAGCTCCTCTGTAACAGTGTGCATGGAATTTGAGGAAGAGTGATGTAGCATGCATTAACTCACTGCTGTCAATTGAGTAGTCTTTTTATTACCCTGGAAGGTCTATCGAAGGGGTAGGTAACCTGGTGCTCTCTAGATGTTTTGGGCTACAACTCCCATCAGTCGCAGCCAGCATGGCCAATGATCAGGGATTATGGAAGCTGTAGTCCAAAACAACAGGAGGGCACTGGGTCACCTACCACTGGTCTCTCCTTTCAAAGGTAGTTTTAAGAAACCAAGCACGTCATGACCCAAAGTGATTCACAGGCAACTTATGAAACCTCTGATAGATTTATTACATTACCTGCTGTACATATTCAATATTGAGACGCTTGCCATGACGCTTAATTTGATTGTCCTTCCGTCCCAAGAAAAACATCTCACAATCCTTAACTCTTACGAAGTCTCCAGTTGCTCTAATTGTGCCCACAGGCAGCGTTACTTCATCGTCAAGGAAACAGACACGTTCTTTACCTCCTGTGCAAAACAAGATGAAGCAGCATGTCAGTCTCCCTCCCCATTAACCCCCACAATGCAGACTGAAGAGGTCCACAAGCAGGCATCAGGAGCCAGAAAGATAGGTATGAACAGATAACAGAAAGCAAAAGATAAGCCACCTAAGCTGACAGAAGGCAAACACAACTCCGTAAGTCCCAGCCAGCATGGCTAATGGGTTCAGCACAATGTGAACAAGCCTCCTTCTGGGCTCACCCCTTCCCCTTCCCCTGGTCTTTTCCTCTTCCCCACATGGCCAAGAAGGAAGAGCTGAAAGCTTCTGCTTTCAATTCATTGCAGCTCTCTGTGTCATCCGACACTATCAAGGTTTACCACTAACTAGGGTCAATTTCAACAAGCCCGCTTCATAACTCATGGTTTGAATTTGGCTTGTTTTTTGGGGGGGGGGGCATGTGAGAGCTTTGGCTATAAGGTGACCCATGAAAATAAATAAATATAGATAGATAGATAGATAGATAGATAGATAGGCAGGGCATGATAGCAACAGCTTGCTCACTCACCCCCACTCTAGCATACTGCCACTGAATCTGAAGCTTCTATTTAGCTATCACGATGCCTAACAACTGTTGATAGACACATCCACCATGAATGTCTCATATCCTCTTTTCGAGCCATTTAAACCAATGGCCATCACAGCTTCAGGTAGTGAATTCCATAATTTAAAATATTAAATAGAAAATCACCTATAAACACTTGACCTTCACCTTCTAGGAATGGCAGAACCATTAGCATCTTTGACTTCAACTGTAGTTCCAGACAGTGGGGTTCCCAGTGGTACAAGCGAATCAAATCTAAAATTGAGGAGAAAAAAAGAGAGAAGTGAGGCAGGGGTGGGAGACAGAGAGAGAAAACATTTCTTAAAACATGATTCAGACAACCAGAAAAAGAAACAAACCATCAAAATTTCCTACAGATGCTTTCCTCTCACATGAATTATTTCATATATTAAAAAATACAACACAAGCATCATTCAAAACATGACTGCATCTTTCACGGTCCTTTTATTCACAAGTCAAATGTTAAGGGCCTGACTGTGAAAGACCTCCTCATCCCAAACAGCCATGGAAACACACTAAGTTTATTCCATCTGCAGAGGATTTGTACTACTAAGCCTTTTATCATTTATTCATCAATGAAAGTGCAGCAAAACAGAATGACATTTCCTACCGATGATCAGTACTAAAAACCTCCTCAGGAACCTTGTAGCATGAGGCCCAGCAGGAGACCTCTGTAATACCATACATATTAAATATGTGAGTTTTGTTCCCTTTTCCTTTCCAGCTTCTCAGCACGTTTAGTCCAGGGAAGGCTTCTCCACCAAGAGCCAAGATTCGAAGTGAAGTATTTGCAGACAACACAGTTGACTTAATATGCTGAACTCCAAATCTTCTCAGAAGTGTTGGTGTAGCCTGCATGTTGTAGAAAATAAGATTCAAGATACCAGTAAATATCCATCAAACACAAACATCTACTTCTATGTGAGTAATACTACAACATACAGTGGAGACTGGCAACTGGCAGCCTGTGGATGGAATCAAGTCTGTATCCCTAAACAGGGTCCCTGTGCTATCACTTTAAATTAAGAGGTGGCAGCGACCGCACTGTAACCTTCTGTCTCCTTTGTGCTACCTAGGCTTGGAAACTATTAACATTGGATGGAAGGAGAAATTAGTGGAATCAACTGTGTGGTTGCTGAACTACACAAGCATCCTCTATTATTTCTTGATCTGTTGACCAATCTGGTCAATTGCCCAAGAACATACAGCCTAGGCTCTCAAATTTGGGGTTGGGACACTCAAATAGGGTCTCCAGATGGCTGCAGGAGGGTTGCGAGTGATGGGACTTTGGATTTGGAAGGAATCCACTGCTATTGGAAGACAAGCTGTGGTTAAGGGGCCTCTTTGTCTCTCTGAAACAACACGGGAGCAAAAACTCTGTGAGCAGCTGCTGCTCAATTCCTGTCCTTTGGGTCAATGCCCAAATTCAGAAAATTTGAGAACACTTACATAAAGGTAACAAGTATCCTAAGTATACTTACACCTCAATTCCAAAATATTTGCTTGGAAGCAAGTCACACTATGTTTCATGCAGCCTTCTTTCTGATACTTAACGATACTTAGGATCCAAGTTCTACTTGGACACATACTCTATTTAAATCAGCAAGACTTACTTCCATGTAAATGTGTTTACGATAATTGTGCCAGGGAAAAATATAGATAACTGCAAGCTATGGTAGAGAAAAGTAAACATAGATGGATTCATATGTTTCCCTCAGCAACACACTGGACATTTTTTACTTTACTACCACTGTAGTGATGAGAACTTACCTTGGTCAAAATATTGTCAATCATACTGCATTCATTATTGCTGCTGAAAGTTATACACGCTAACATTTTAAACAACACAACTGATGGTTTCAGACACATCTCAGAAAGGGAAGTGACTGCACCTGCTTGATCAACATTATGTTCCAGTGTTGTACAGAAGAAGCATTCAGAACAAATGGTAGTTAGCAGGATGCTCAGATTATCACTTCTTATATCTTACCTGTAATACCGATACTCTGTGGTACTGAAAGAGAACCTTGGACAATTCCTGTGGCATCATTTTAATCAATTTAGGTACTATAAGCAGAGAAGCCCCAGTTGTTAGTGCAGTGAACAGCTCAACTACAGATGGATCAAATGTCAAGGGAGAGGCCATAAACACGGTGTCATCTGGGGTAATTTTAAAGATATCTCTAAAGAAAAAGAAACACACATTACTCCAACCATTACATACATTTTGGAATATGAAGCTGTAGCCATTTCACAGAGAGCTCATATATTTCCTGCATACTAGAGAGGTACAAAATCATTCAAGCATCAAACTGGCTAATGATTCCCCATCCCCACCAGTACAATGGAAGGTGTCTTATGTTGTAATGCTCTGGCTTCCGCTGCCTCCTCAACTGTCTCCAATACAAACCTTAAAGCATTCTATGAATCCATGTAATTTTCTCCCTCCCTTTTCCTTTAGAACTTCTTGTTCCTAAGCTCTGACAATATAGCTGTCTTTGTTTAAAACTTATCAAGCTTGAATAGTTATTTTCTATAGCCTAGGCTTACATCTTTTTCTTAGCTCTTATTTTTAAATCTCAACATAAAACTGGAAGGTTCTGAACTAAACAGAACCTGTTTACCAGAAAACCCAAAAGCACAGTAAAACATTGTAAAATGGAACATAAACCCAGCACAGCATTAATTTCATCTCCACAATATGTTTCACTATAACTCTGTTTTATCTACGGGCCAAACAAGATGTGAAAGTGTTTTAACCCAGATCTCTTGCAATCGCATAGGAAGCAGGCCAGAGGTTCAAGTAAAAATGGAGGAGTAAAATGGGCAAGTGGGTGAGGGAAGTTAAACCTTTCCCCCTGCACCCCACCCCCCATGGCTTACCATTCTTCTCCCCAAGCCCTTAGCTGGGCTCACTTCCTGTATCAGGAACATAGGAAGCTGTCTTATACTAAGTCAGTACCATTGGTCTATCTAGCCCAGCACTGTTGACACTGACTGGCAGCAGCTTTCCAGGGTTTCACACAGGAATTTCTCCGGGACTACCTGGACATGTCAGGGATTGAACTTGGGACCTTCTGCACGCAGATCAGATGCTCTACCACCGAGCCATAACACCTCCCACTCTGATTGGGAGAAAAGTGCCCGAGAAGAGATGCTGCAGGGAGGTAAGCTGTGGGGAGGAGAAGAGTTCTGTACTTAAAGCAAACTCCACCACCACCACCCACCCTGCACATGCCATTTTCTCCTACATCTAGTTTGGCTAGAAGCTACTGGTGTAGGGCACAAGCCAAAGTTAAGCACTTTCAAGCTCCATTAATTTGAACAGGCGAAAAATCAATGAAATCAATGAAAAATAATTGAAAATCAATGAAAAATCAATGAAATCAAATAAAAGTGCTTAACATTGGCTGGATTGTGTCCAAGATGTTTATAACTATCTAAAATAAAGCCAGTTCAACCAGATAAGGTAGAAAAATAACTAGCATTGTATGTTATGAAGCAAACTGAAAAGCACAGTAGAATACAAAAACTAAAGCCTACCTTTAAGGGAGCTGTGCTTTAAAATGTTTTTTTAAAAACCAACAATGGCTTGATGGCTTAATTCAGCCATTAAAAAAATGTATGGTTTGTTGTCTCTGTTCTGAAAGCAGTGCATTTGAGCAATCAACTGGAATCACAACAATAAGAGAGACAACTAGAGCACTTTCAATCAGCCAGTGTGGCGTAGTGGTTAGAGCGTTGGACTGGGACTTGGGAGATCCGGGTTCTACTCCCCCACTCAGCCATGAAGCTCACTGGGTGACTTTGGGCCAGTCACTGACTCTCAGCCTAACCTACCTCACAGGGTTGTTATGGGGATAAAGTGGAGCAGAGGAGGACTATGTAAGTCACCTTGTGTTCCTTGCAAGAGGAAAAAAGGCAGCATATAACTGTAATAATAAATAAATAAAGCTCCAACAAAATAGGGACTGAAATTCCATTGCTGAGAAAGACAAAACTTTAAAAGACAATTAAGATTACCTTTAAAAGATCGGTTACGATTTAACACAATAGCAACATGCCAAGTTTACTTATCTTCAGAAACAAGTAGATATTTACTTTTTGAGTACGGTACTAGTCAGTAATCAATATTGCAGTTAGTTCACTTGATGAAATATCTCAAGGAAAGAGAAATAGGTTTCTCTATTCTTGTCACAGCTGTATTCCTATCACTTGATTTTTTGACACTTGATTACTGGCAACTGACTTCATTGAAAAGCACTACATTAGAGGTGATGGCAGGGCATATGGAACTTCTGCCTGTAGTGTTAGATCTTGATGAATCAAGTGATGAACATGGTGAACCAGCCCTAAAAGGCACCTAGTCTAGTGTGCATTTGCTTTATTGGTGGCCTTCTGTTTTCTTCCCCACCTCATCTCCTGTCTGCTGAAAAAGGGAATAAAACACAACTGCGCCAGAAAGTAAAACAAGACATCTTCCTAACAATTTCTTTACAATTTATTTGAAAAAACCACCATGTAGTTGTGGGATTTCAAATTTCATTTATTATCAGTTTCTATGTCAAGCTGAGTGAGACTGGGAAATCAACAATGGATGCAGGGGCACTCCTGGGAGGCTCTGTACTCAGCGGAGCTCTCGGATCTGAAACTCAACTGAATGTTTGTTGCAAGTGGTATGAAGCTGCTATGGATTTACTGCTGCAATGTTTAAATCATACCACATCCCCACGAAGAAATTCTTATTTTGGCACATTCGTTTATTTGCACATTTGCCAAAACACTCCATGCTTTCTCCACTTTAAAAATGTTAACCCTCGACACCCGTAAGCCTCCGAACTTGGAAGCTTACATGCATCCAATGAACGGTGTGAGGCGCGGCGGTGACCTTTGCCGCCACCACACCTCGCATCCTGCATTTCATCTGAACAGCCGTTTTCATAAGCCGTCGGCCCCAGCCTCCTCCTCTGCATGCCCCTTTTCTTCCTATCCAGGCCCATTTGTGACCTCAGAAGGGCAGCTGGTGCGGTTCTTTCCACACTGGCTGCAAGGGGGGTGGGGCGGGAGCTCCACATATAGAGTCCCAGCTCGCAGGATCTCAGAGCTGGGACTCCGAATAATCCTATGGCCCCGCAGGCAAGGTTGGAGGGCCATAGGATTGAGCCCTTAAAAAACAAAAAGAACATGTTAAATGAGGTCAAGTGAGAGAACATGGTAGTATTATTCTAGGATATAAATTACATGGATTTATACTGAATATTTGTTACAATCAAAATTCGGTGGCAACTGAAAGTCATTAGGGTTCCGGAAATCCTTAAAATATTTGGGTCCTGTCCCCAACTACTATTTTGTAAGGTATAAATGTTATTAGTCAACTATCAAATACATACTATCATAGAAACACATAAATCTCACAAATACATTACCATATATTCTCAAAATCATAATATAACACAAAATCATGAATATAATTTATCAAGCTCAATGCACTGAATGTAAAAGATTGGGAAACTCTTGAATCTATCAATATCTAAATTATATCAAAGACTAGGGAACAGCCCCAGCTTCGCACTTGTTAGAATAGCCCCTAGTTTAATAATGTGAAGCCTTCAAGTAAACGTTAAGTAGCTGTCAGATTTGGACACATTGTGCCTGCCCTGTCTGAGTGGAGACATGTCCACTGACACCCCTAGGCATGGCCCATGCATTGGTACAACACTATCTAAGCCCTCTGAGGAAGGGGGTCTGTCCACTCCATTCCCCTGAGGGCAGGCTGCCCCACAGAAGGGGGAAGGAGCAGGAGTATAACCGTGTCCCTCGGCCTACTAATTTCCCCTGACTTCCAGCTGTACGGACTGCTATGTACTGTTTAGAGAAGCCTGCCCCTAGTGGCTGAAAATATTACTGCAAGCTTCAACCACACTGACATATTTAAATTAATTAAAATGAATTAATGCATTTTAAAAACTAAATAACCCCGAGCTATAAACCGCTAGTGTTCCCTTGGTACGCATACCAGTTTCAGGAGTTTAGACTTCATGGCCTTGGCACTATGAAGGATGGCTAGACAGACACACAACATCTTTTATTATCTATATACTGTATATAAAAGAAGGTGTCCTGACTGACTGACTGACTGATTCATCAAGGCCCAGCTCAAACCGTTTAATCTAGGAACGTGAAATTTTGAAGGGACATTGCTTTTATGACGTAGACACCCACTAAAAAAGGATTTTTGGAAATTCCGTCCCTAAGGGGGTGAAATCGCCGCACTCTCATATTCGATGGGCAAAACAATAGGGGAGCAGTTATGCAAATCAGCCTCGCCTCATAATTGCTGTAGGAGCCAATAGGAGCAGTTATGCAAATAGCCCATACGACACTTAGAATGTTCGTATGAATTCCTGCAGGGGCCAATAGGGGTGGGTATGCAAATCTCCCCAAGGCCATTTAGAATGTTCTCTGAGGGGGTGAAAAGAGAGGGAAACTTTTTAAATGACTGAATGACTGTTGTGTGTGGGGCGTCGTCGCATAGGCTCCTTGACGGATCTACCCCAAACTTGGCACGGTCACTCTTCATCCCCTGTAGACTCTCAGGATTAACCTGATTTTTCTTTAAGATCAGATATTTCTGTCAGAAAAGTTTTCTGCTCTTAGCCTAAACATTACACTTTCAGTCAAAGAATGACTGCTGTGTGGGGGGTGTCCCAAATCCTGTGTGTCCGTGTGTCTGTGTACATGCGTTTGCGTGCATCGCATAGGCTCCTACACAGTTGGACGGATCTGCCCCAAACCTGGCACACATACTCTCCATCACCCAAGGACAAAGATTGGCAGGTTCAAATCTCCGAAAAAGCCATCACTGGGGGGGCAAGCTGGGATTTCATTGTTGTATAGTCCCGGGGGGGGGGGGGAAGCAGGGATTTCATTGTTGCATAGTCCCGGGGGAGGGGGGAGCTGGGATTTCATTGTGTAGTCCCGGGGGGGGGAGAGGAAAACAGGGATTTCATTGTACAGTCCAGGAGGGGGGAGCAGGGATTTCATTGTTGTGTGGACCCGAGGGAGCTGGGATTTCACTGTTGTGTAGTCCCGGGGGGGGGGGGAGCAGGGATTTCATTGTGTAGTCCTGGGGAGGGAGGGGAGGAGCAGGGATTTCATTGTGTAGTCCCGGGGGGGAGTGCAGGGATTTCACTGTTGTGTAGTCCTGGGGGGGGGGGGAACAGGGATTTCACTGTGTAGTCCCAAGGGAACAGGGATTTCATTGTGTAGTCCCAGGGGAGCAGGGATTTCATTGTGCAGTCCCGGGGGAGCAGGGATTTCATTGTGCAGTCCCGGGGGAAAGGGAACAGGGATTTCATTGTGTAGTTCTGGGGGGGGGGGGGGAGTAGGTAGTCCCGGGGGGGGGATCTGCGATTTCATTATGCAGTCCCGGGGGAGCTGGTCGTCCCGGGGGAGCTGAGATTCCTGGGGGAGCTGAGATTCCTGGGGGAGCTGAGATTCCTGGGGGAGCTGGGATTCCTGGGGGAGCTGGGATTCCATCATGTTTCTTTTAAAAACAATTGTACCAAATCCTAAAATCAACGCGAGTGAAGCCGCGGGCAACAGCTAGTTGTAGATATAACCCAATCATGTATTTAATCATTGGGTATTTCACAACTTTTATCTGAGAAATTAGCTTGATTTGGCCCCAGCTAAATTTTCATCCCTCTTCCCCCATCCTCTTTTGTATGTGTTTGATTTAGGCTGCATGGCATATGCCTATGGATGGGATTTGTGATGGATATTATCTTTGTACACCACCTTGTTGATTTCAAGTGCTTTAGATATAATAACATGGCCTCCGGCTATTCACCTTTATTTAAACAGTCATCCATGAAAGATTCTTGGGAAAATGCACTTACCGAAGATGAAGAATATTTGGTACTATGCATTTATGAGGCACTCTGACAATTTTGGGGATCCCTGTTGTTCCAGATGTATGCAAAACATATGCTATGGAGTGTTTCTGTCTGACATCCAACAGCTCTTTGGATGGTTTTGTCTCATGTTTGTCCAAGATATGTGCCTCCCAGCTACTTGTCACTACAGAGCTTTCATTTTTATCATTCACACTTTCTATCAACAGATTTACATCCGCATTACTGTCCTTTTTTTGGAAAAGAATTAAGCCAACTTTCTGTATTTCAAGGGAATTACGGCTGAACAACTGTCCATGTGTTTCTGTGAATTTCTGGAAGAGAGAATGAAAAGTTTTATTTTAATAAGATGTGTGTGTCCATCCTTTCTTCTTTAGTGCAATTCTGACAGATAAAACAAAATATTTAAAAAATAAGAAGAGATCTGGAACAGCTAATCAGATAAGATGCTTTAAAGAGGGCTGACTTCAAAGAGATGAGATTTTAACCCCCAAGGGTATAATCCAAGCACTACTCCACAACAAGTGAACAAATTAGAACTAATGCTTGAAGGTTTGTACCCTTTTATGGGGTTTGTGAACTGCCATCCCATTGTTACAATCAGCTGAGTTCAATGGGGTTTACTTCCAGGTATGCTGGCGTAATGCTAAAACCTTTTAATGTTGTTGTTTTCTATCCTGAATTGGCAATTTTCATTTTCTAAACAGCTGCTCATTCCTAACTTGGCGGAACCCATACTTAGAGGCATCTCTGAACAGCAGCAACCAAATGCTATGAAATACTGTAATATATATTGCAACAACATGCAAGACATTTTGCATATGGGACAAAGACTACGGTTTATGAAAAGTTTACACTATAGAACAAAGAGACTTGAGTATCATAACTAGTCAAATCAGTACTCAGAACAACTGCAATTACACTCTTACTTGGGACTACATCCTACTGAATTCAGCAAGATTACTTAGAAGTAAACATGCAGGATCAACCTGTATGTTTGATAGGCAAGAGGTGAAGAGTGTTTCCAATTCCCATTTTAAATACGCAAATTAAAATAACTGTTGGAAGCTTTGCACTTACATCAACTTTGTCTTTTTCTACAAGGACATATTGGAAGTTACATTTCTTCATGAAATAAGCAGACAGGCTTGGCAGGGCATCTGGATCAATAGGGGAATATGCAGCTGGCACTTGGAGAATTCTAACAAAACAGGCATTTCATTTAGCAAATTATCAAACACTGAAAAATTGACATCTCCATAAGTTTTATCAGAAGTAGTCTCGGTGTTAAGGCATTTGCATTCAGAAATTCCCAATGTAATGACATAACTCTCTTTATGATTCCGTCTCACAATGATCCCAATGGAGCTGCAGGGTAGAAAATCCCTGCGTTCCCTTAGGGTTGAAGTAGATACCGTATATAACAAAATGTGCCTAACAAACCCACAAAGCTCTTTTTCTCCCCTGGGTGGGTAATGTGAAGCAAAAGAAGGGACTGTTAACTTATGCTTCTTCACTCAAACCACCCTTCTCCAACTGTTTCCCCCTCTGCAGATTCCAAACACGTCTCCAGGGAAAAGAGTTAAGGCAGATGGATGTTGCTAACATAAATGATAAACATAAGGTTCTCTAAGGTTTCTGTCACTGACAAAAAAGCAGAATGGAAGCTTTGTGTTTGATATTAATAAAACATTAAAAAGGTGCATGCACAGCAATGTGGAGCAGATTCATAAATACCAAAGACATCATAATTCTATTTTCATCATTTTGTAAGATTAGCATATGAACCGACTGAATCACTTCCCTAGTAACAGGACGTCAACTAGGGATATAAATATAACCTATCACTATTATAACAAATTCTAACATACCTGTTTCTCAGGAATAACATTTCTCAAAAAAACTTCTCTCTCATTATTATTTTTTAAAAGCTCAAGAGTCACTTCCAGATAAGTGAAGAATGAAGTAACTGGATTACCTTGTTACACCATTTTAGCTGAGTATTTTAGCCAGGATGAGTATCAAGGGTAGGCATAGTCTGGCATCTGCCGAGGGCTCACACCCCAACAGGGGCCCACTGACCAGAACCCCCTGAAGTTGCTCCTCCTCTTCACCAATGTAACCTGCTTGTTCACCTGCCTCTCGCCCTGGCCCAGACAATGGCGGTGGTGAGCAGGAGCAGTAGATGCCACTGCTTACTTGCTCACTGTCTCTCTGCCTCTCGAACAAGCAAGTGGTACCAATGTTGAGAAAGATGATGAAAAGCAACAACGACAGGTGACAATGGCAATGAGAAGGTAGACCTGCTGAGGGAGGGCCCCCACTGAGGTGTCTTGCCCAAGGCCCCTAAAAAACCTGGAGCCAGCACTGATTTTAGCTTAAGACTTTATGGTGAGCATTGCTACCTGTCAATTAATATGGTTGTCAATGTCAGTGCCAATCACTTGCTATTAGGCTGGCAGAGAAGTAAGTGGGCTAGATACAATCTCCCTTTCCCTCTCACTGAAGAAGTTATTTGTGCTGTTTTTTTCTGTTCCCAATCCAGTAATGGGAACTGTGTGTGTTGCTAGAGAAGCCGGATGTAGCCTGGAACTGTACATGCAGAACCAATTTATGCACAGGGATCCTAATTTGACCAGGGATGTGCATGTAGATATCTACTTGAACACACTCACATCACCTTAGATCAGGGCTCTCCAACCTTGGGTCCCCAGATGTTGCTGGCCTACAGCTCCCAGCATACCCAGCCAGCATGGCTAATGGCAAGGGATTCTGGGAGCTGTAGGCCAGCAACATCTGGGGACCCAAGGTTGGAGAGCCCTGCCTTAGATGTACTGGGAAAAATTCTAAGTAGTCCTTTCACTTAAAATAAAATGTGCTACGTGTCCATTAATTAAGGCAATTTCCCCAAAGAATTAAAATGCAAATGTACTATTGGCATGATTAGCATAAGGAAGTATCTATTGCTTCAGTTTCAACTTGTATAAGTGATCATGGCCTGTATACAAATGATCAAGACCTACACACTTACTCTAGACACTTAAGATTTGAGTTTGTATTTCATGAACAGCATGACCATAACACTGGCAAACTAATTTTGAAACTGAGGGGAATTTAAAAATCATGGGGGTTTACTCAATGGGGGAAACTCAAAATGTCTACTGGGCATGCCAAAGGCCTTAGGCATATGTAAACTCTCTCTTTCAATCATATCCCCCAGATCATGCTTCAAATTAACAGCTGTTTCAGGGAAACAGAGGCTTAAATCCAACATTGTATGAAGACATCCACTTTCACAACGGGACTTCCTCTTACTCTTCTCCCCCCTACAGCCCCATGCACCTTCCAAATTGCTTTGGAGTGTCCCCAAACCCTCTGGAGCATATTTAAAGGCCACACGAAGGGTTGAGCGGGGAGGGGGAAACCATTCCACCAGCAGTTTCTGTTCTGCTGGCAGATGCTCAGGGTACAACTCATAGGTACCTGAAATAAAAGGCCCTAGTACATTAAAGACAAACTGGATTTGGTTCATCCCTGTGTTCATCACTCCACCTAGTGGCTTAAGTTATCACACAAATCAAACTTAATTTTGTGAAGATTTGTTTCAGCATAAAAAGTCACCCTGATACTTTCAAGTAATAAATTCATCTGGAAACAATTTCAAAACTCTAAAAAACAAAACAAAAATAAAGACAGGTTCTGACTTTCTCTTGACACAGGACAGTAAGCCACCCTGTGAATAAGCAACTGTGGGTTGTTTGCTTGCTGAACAACCCACAGTACTCCGGACAGACTTGCCGTGGCTTATTCTCCCCCTCATTCCCACTCAGTCCTCCAGGCATGAATCCCAGGTGCCTTTGCAGCACAACCCGTCTTGTCTCATCCTAGACACTCCCCCCTCTGATCACTACCCCTTTTTGGAGCACTTACTTCATTCGCCACCTTTTTTTTAAAAGGTGCTACTTTGAAAACTCAAATGGGGCCGTATTTCTTTTCCCGTGTTTTGCAAGGGCACAAGAGTGCAGATTTGGCTGTCCGATATGTGTAGTCTTGCCTAGTCAATTTCCTTCTACATTTCAGCTGTCAGCAAGCACCGAAAATGGAAAAAAATGTGAAAGAAGTGCACCAAAGGGGGGTGGGGACAACACACAGTATCTCCCACTTGGCAATAGAATCCTTTCACTATTAAGTGTTGAACTGACACTTGTCAGTGTCCTCACCCCTTTCAACACTAACCCGCATCTTCAGCAAATCCAGAAAGGGGAGTTATTGGCTCCCACCTTTTTTGTGGCTCTTTTTTGGAGCGGTTACTGAAGTTGTGCAAATTTCCCCTCCATTTACTGCCAAGCCTCTAAATTTGCGCAAATCTCCCTTCCATTTACTTTCCAGTCTTTAAATGTGCGGAAATATTCCCCAAAGGTCTGAAAAAAATAAAATCTTAGAGAGTGGCTGAACGGGACAGAGAGAATGGGGTGCCCGCCCAGCAGTAATTACACCTGCTCCCCCCTCCCCCAGGGCCCCATTCACTCTGTCCCATGCAGCTGCCTTCTAAGGTTTCTTTTTAAAACTGTTGGGAATATTTGCGCAAATGTAGAGGCTGGCCAGTAAATGGAGGGGAAATTTGCACAACTGCAGTAACTGCCCCAAAAAAGAACCATGAAAAGAGGGGGGAGCCAATACCTCCCTTTTCTGGACTTGAAGAGTCAAGGAAGCGTGGAAAGGGAGGACACTGACAAGTAAGTTCAGCATTTAAGAGCAAGAGGATTACATTGCCAAGTGGGAGATACTGTCCCCCATTTTGGTGCACTTACTTCTTCAGCATTTTCTTAACTTTTTTGGTGCTTGTTAACAGCTGAAACATACAAAGAAACTGACTCTGCAAGACTACACATATTGGACACCCGAATCTGCACTCTTGCACACTTGCGAAACACTGGGGGGGGGGGGGAAATAAGAATGACCCCGTTTGCTTACTCCCAAAGCACTGGGGGGGGGGAGCAGTGGTGAATAATTGACAGTCCCTACAAAGCACAATCTGGGCATTGGTGGAGGAGCAGTCATTGACGAGGGAAGCCGGAGGTGGCATGAGCGAGGAGTGGCAAGGCTTTTTGCTGTTCTGATCAGGCAGCTCTCTAGCTGCTCCCGGCAACCAACAATCAGATCGCCCTGCCAGGTACAGACGACAAAACAAGCCACTATGGGTATCAACAACCCTAAAACAAGCCATGGGTTCTGAGGGTGGCTTGTTCGTGAAAAATAAACCATCCTGCAGAAACTGTGCCAGGTTTGGACAACACGACGACCCACCATGGCTGGTTATCTATGGTGGGTTGTTGTGTCATGAGAACCAGGTCACAGTAATGTAATTAGCCAAACATGTAAAAATGTTGGCTGGAGTTTAATGAGGTGACTTTAATATACTCTATGCTCATAGGAACAACTTTATATAAATGTGAGTTCATAGCAATACCCTATAATCCAAGAAGGCAGATTTATTCCTGTGTGGCAGTAGAGACCTATTTCAACATTTTCAAAGAGATTACAATGTTTCCTCAGGAAATCCGTTAGTTCTGTGGCTAGGTTAATAACTGTCTTGTATGTGTAGATAACCGGAGTCTGCTCATTGCATTCATCAAAGCACACTGCTCTTCTCTCAGCATATAACCTGGTTGCAGTTTGAACAATCTCCTGAAGAGTCATTGCCAGTATTTATACCACATACCTAAAATAAAGAGAAATAGTAATCAAAACTAATTTATCTACGGTATATTAAAAAAAAAATCTTGTGAAACACAGTGCATCGAAGATATTTTTAAACTTTAAAATAATGTGAAGGCAGGCCTGTATTCTACAAAAGACACACTATCCATTTACTGTTCGGATGATTATTCTGATAGTACTTCCAAAAATTTTGCAGCATTGTATAAATTTTTTTGCGGCATTGTGTATTGCAGCTAAATGCTTCAAATATTGTACATTTTGTATAAAGTTCTTCTAAGCAGGAAAAAAAAGCCAGGTGTAATATTTTTTGAACAGAATGGACTTACTTCTGAGGAACTGTGCATAGAATTGCAACCATCAGTGTTTCATCTTAGCTGAGAATAAAAAATAATTGCTGTTAAAAGCTACATCTATATTCAGATTTTCCACCCACTATTTGACTTTTGTACACAGTCTTCTAATCTTACTCAGGCTTAGCAGCAACTTGGAATCAGAAGGCTGATTCAGAAACCTTCATACATAACCAGAGCTATCATGAAAGAGTCAAAAAGTTAATATAGTTCCTTAAGTGGGATGTGTCTTCTTTTTTTTAAGGATACCTCTTCCCCGGTATAAAAGCTAAAAGTGAAGTATCTGATCTTGTGCCCACACCTAACTGCTGCAAACACTGAAGTAATGCTCAAGATGGAGCCAAAATTGACATTACATTAAATGTATACGTAGCAGCTATGCCGTTTCCTTTTAACTCTAGAGTAGGCACAGAGGCCACAATCAGGATCTTAAAAGGAGAGCCAGTGAAGCATAGTGGCTAGAGTGTTGGAGTGAGATCTGGGTTCTAGTCTCCATTCAGTCATGAAGTTCAGTGGGTGACTTTGGGCCAGTCACTGACTCTCAGCCTAACCCTACCTCACAGGATTGTTGTGAGGATAAAATGGAGAGGATTATGTAAGCCGCCTTGGATTCCTTGCAGGAAAAAAGCAGGATATAAATAAATAAATAAAAAGCCCCACCCCCCACATGCTAAGATTGGGACCTTACACCTATTCTAGAGTAAAAATGAATAAAGATATAGCTGCTAGACACACGTATTAGGGAACCATCCTATGCTTGCTTGGACAGAAAAAAGTCCTACAACTCCCAGCATGCCCCAGACAGCATGGCTGGGTGGGGCATGCTGGGAGTTGTAGGACTTTTTTTTCTATCCAAACATGCATAGGATTGCCCCTTTAGTATGCTCTAATCCAGTCAAAAAAAAACTTCAGGCGGCTTATATAGGGTCCTATCCAGGCTGGGGCCAGGCCTTAGCCAAGATTGGCGGGGTGGGGGTGGGGGTGGGGGTAGGTAGCTGTAGGTAGCTGTAGGTAGCTGTTCGCAGCTGTTCGCTTACTTGCTTACGAGATGGCGCAGGGTGGTGGTGGTGGTAATATTTCCTTGCTTAAAATAAAAGGGCCTCATCCGACGCGGCCTCTCGGTTTAAAGGAGTAACCAACAGCCGGGCTCTTCAGTCGCAGAGTCCCAGCCCGCCGCACTTGCAAGAAGGAACCTGCTGGGAGTGGGGCCCTGCAGCGGCTCTTCGTTATGCCTCTGGGTAACCGAGAGGTCGCGCCGGGCGAGGCTCTTTTACTTTAAGAAAGCTGGCGCGGAAGGAAAAACACAAACAAGCCTCTGCCTCCTCGGAAGCAAGCAAACCAGCAAACCGCCCGCCCCCCTCCCTCTGTATGTCAGTCAAATAAATGTCTACCTAACTGCGGAAGGTAGAAGAAGGGACTATTCACTGAAGGGAAGGGGAAAGAGGCAGGCGTCGGAGGAGGAGTCGGAGGAGTCGGGCGGAGAGCGCACGTGACAGGACGCGCCGCTCAGTCCCTGTTGTCGTCAGTCAGCTCAAGTAGCGATTTGAGGGAGGAGGAGCAAGTAGCGAGCCCTCTTCCCGGGTCGCAGAGGGAGACAAGAAATCCCTTGAGAGCGCAGGAGAAAGGGAGCTGGCGGGCTGGATTGTTAGTGGAGCTTCAGCTGTTGCAGGACGGCGGGCAGGCAGGCGGCATGTAGTGTCAGTGCTCTTAAAATGTTTAATTTTGTTGAAGACTTGTTGACTTACTTTATTCAGATGAGGCAGCTTTTGGCCTTTCTGCGAAGGTCCACAGTCACAGTTCTTGGGTGCCCTTTCCCAGTAGCGTTTGGCTTCTGTAAGGGACACAGTTACAGTTCTTGGGCAGACGACGTTTGGCCTCTCTGTGAGGGGCAGAGTCGCAGTTTTTACTGTATTTTTGGAAACTGCAGTTAGTAGCTTGCATGTTACTCGGTGCACCTATTTCATTGATCTTTGGAATATTTCTGTTTCCCATTTAGGTTTTTGAACGGATAGGATGAGGATTCCACCTAAACACCTAGATTCCACCTAAACATCAGGAAAAATTTCCTGACTGTCAGAGCAATAAGACAATGGAACCAAAACCAACTACCTAGGGAGGTGGTGGGCTCTCCCAATCTGGAGGCATTCAAGGTGCAGCTGGACAGCCATCTGTCAGGGATGCTTTGACCTGGATTCCTGCATTGAGCAGGGGGTTGGACTCTACTTCCAACTCTACTTGTCTATGATTCTATGTAAGCAGCTTTGGGTTCCTTGCAGGAAAAAAGGCGGGGTATAAATATAATAAATAAATAAATAGGCTTTGAATAAAGCCTGGTTCTCAGTACCTTCATGCTCAGCTATGCAGTCTAAGGCCAGTCTGGGGTGGGGTGGGGTTCAATAGGAAAACGATTCCAAAATACTGAGAGGACTTTAGTAGCACAAATCCTGCACAACCATATGTCCTCAGATATCCAAAATCCAAAGTTGGGGGTCAACAGGAATGCTTTAACTATAACTGATACAATGCTTGGAATTCTCTATTTCCAGCAGTTTTCTGCTGTCCTGGCAGAATATATAAAAAATAGACTGAGAAACACATTTCTCTGTCAGTGGTTTTAAAAACTGAAATATTGCTCTAGAGAGCAGGTTTTACAATCGTTGCTCATCCAGATCCCATGTTATAGCAATGTGTGCATGGGAAGAAGAGAAACACAGGTTGGTGATTGGAAAAGAAATTCACTCAGTTATCATTAATTTTATTTCTATATCACCCAATAGCTGAAGTTCTCTGGGTGGTTTACAACAATCAATAAAAATGCAATAAAACACAATATAGATACAATAAAACATTATATAAAATTTCTATACTAAAATTTAAAAACCAAATTTAAAAATGACTCAAATGACTAAAAACAAGTTAATGCAACACGACCTCTTTAAAAAAGTTGACATACCCCCCCCCCGTGTACTATTTAGAGTTGTTAAATACCTCAAGTAGAGGGCAGTCTTAATTTACCCTTAACCTGCTACTGAAAAGATATGTAGAGTTGGCGCCAGGCGGGCCTCAGTGGGGAGCTTGTTCCACAGTTGGGGGGCTACCACAGAAAAGGCCGTCCCACTTGCTGCCGTCCTCCAAGCCTCGGAGGTGGTAGTCGGAGGAAGGCCCCAGATGTTGAGCATAGTGTCCGGGTAGATTGTGGTTGGGAGAGGAATTCTATCAAGTATTGTGGCCCCAAGCCAGTTTGAGAAGGTTTAGAAAAATAAATATATATCGCCAAAATAGTGGCATGCATAAATGTGGAGGACCGGGACCGGTCCTTTGCACGAGTTCGGGGCGGAAGGGGTTAACCGTAGCGAAGAGGACCCCTTCTACATGGCTTTGCAACACTTAAAAGGAAGCCGCGACTGAAATTGACGAGAACACAGAATGAATGAATTACACTACTACACTGTTTATAGGTAAACAGAGTTTAATTGAGCGTATCAAAACAACCATGGAGCGGCAACCAGGCGCACGCGCTTCCAATTACAATTGCTAGAATGAGTAGCAGCAGTACAGTACAAGGTTTACCTGAGATGACGTTGGGTTCCTCGATAGCTGCGTCTTGCCTAAGCAAGGCAAACTTACAACTTTGTTCACCGGGAGCACCCCGGGGTTGAGTCCTTGAGTCTGGACCGGAGTCCTAGACGTCCATGCAGCCTAGTGCCCACTGACCAACAACCTTTTCCAGCCACAGACCCCTTTTTTATACCCTCTTCTTGGCTCCCCCCTCCCTCCTGCGCCTCCTCCCCTCGTGATTGATCAAAACAAATCTGGAATAACCTGTTTTCCTGGGTGCTTAAGAGTACTTGGTCACCCTTTGAGACCACCAGGTACCTTGGCGTCCCTCTTGGTGTTTGGGGATGCTTCACAGCTCATTTGGCTGCCAGGGGAGGGGAAGTTGCCATGGGGTATGCAGATGTGTCTCATTGTGAGCCTCATTGAAGTGCAAGTAAACAAGGTCGAAGGTGGATGCCTGAACTGCTACTGCCTTAGGCGGAGGCCCGGATGGTTGAGTGGGGTGTGCGTGTACCTGACCTGGCTTTCTTTTCACAATAAAGTTCCTGGCAATATATATGAACTGCCTTGGAGTGGCTGTGTTGGTCATGGCTCCCTGACACATCTGAAAGAAGTTGGTGGTGGTGAAGGATTATTCATTGATTCCTCCCCCCGTCTTCAATATGCTTATATCCAAAACACATTTTTGCTCTTGCTGTAGTAAACTTCCATGCCTATATAACGTGGGAGGCATTTCTTGGAAGCATGAAAGCACTTCTTAACTAAAGGAAGGTTAGAGTATGACCTTTTATAATCTATCCTGATATTACCATACCTTCTAGAGAAACCTCTATTCCAGGGCCGGCGCTACCGCTGGGCAGACCCAGGCGACTGCCTAGGGCGCGTGGCGGAAGAGGGCGCAGTTTCTGCGCCCCTTCCTCGCCTCCGCCACGCTCCTGCCCTGCCTGCCGCCTCCGCTGCGCCTCCCCACCCGCTTGCCGGCCGCTGACGCCGCCGCCCCTCCCCCCCCGCGCGCGCCCACCACAAACACACACAACACCCCACAGTGCTCTTCTTTGGCTAGTTGTCACTTTCCCCGCTTCCCATTCCTCCTCCCGCTACGCCACCTTAGGCTTTCCCCGCCCAAGAATACACTCGAGATGGTGCCGGTTGCGACTTGCCCTCCCTGCCAGACTGAGCCGCCGGGCGGCCGGGCAGGCAGCGGTGAGCTGAGCACGGGGGCGCGCCCCCTTCACGCTGTGCTGACTGCTGCGCCGCAGGGCGGCGTCTCATGCGCAGACCGCGTCCCTGAAACACCTCGCGCCTTTCTCTTTCTCTTCCTCCCCCCTCCCCCCGCCGAATTTTACTTGCTTTTCCTTGAACTTCTTCTGAAACTTCTCTTTTTTGCAAACTCCCGGGGCAGCCAGCCCATTGCACGAGGCTGCCGCCGGATGGGGGCCCTTTCATCAACGCTTCTGAGACATGGAATCCAGCCAACGAAAGGACCAAACACTTGTTGCTTTAACTCCGTATCTGCTAAGTTGCGAGAGGAATGAAGCATGACTCCCTCTCCCTCGTCAGCCATTTGATTTGGGGAAAGAATGGCCACGTGACCCTGCGACCCAGCGATCTGCTGCCTCGCGCTATTCAAGGGCGAAGAGATCCCAAGTTCCCGCGCGCCCAGTGCCTTCCTTTCCTTATTGGCCAATTTCCTGGCATGGTCCCTGCGTGACAGCAGTTAACGACAACACCTCCTCCTGCCTTGGTTTTTCAGACAGACTTGGAGGAGAGTCCTAATTCTTCTTCTCCAAGTGGCTCCTCTTTCCCAGGCAAGATCGTAAAGCGGGGGGGGGGGTTTGCAGAGCAGGGCTGCTTTGCTCCGGAGCCCCCCCCCACGGCACGAGGGGGGGCGCTAAATATAATTTGGCCTAGGGCGCCAAACAGCCCTGCACCGTTCCTGCTCTATTCCATGTATAGAATGTACATGTCAGAAATAGCATAAATGGCTCCAGTGTATGTCACGGTGTATATGCTCAGGAAAGCCATGTTCAGTAATTCAGTAACAAGCATCCTGTTTGTGCAACCTCAGTTCCATACTACTTCCTACATGGAAATGTTTTTAATATCGGAAGAGTTAGCCCTTGTAGTGTTGAGCATAGTGTCATCAGTTACTAGAACTATATCTCTCTTTCAAAATATTTCTTGGAGGACAATTAGTGGTTCCAGTTTTGCAGATATTTTTTTGCCTGCCAAGGTCATTGTCGCAGTCAGGCACCGGTTTAGCACATCCACAGCCTCACTTGCTGAAGATGAAAAGGTGAAATAGAGCTGCGTGTCATCAGCATACTGATGGCAACGCACTCCAAAACTCCGGATGACCCCACTCAGCGGTTTCATGTAGATGTTGAATAGCATAGGGGATAAGACTGACCCCTGAGGAACTCCATACTGGAGAGCCCACAGGGCCAAACAATATCTTCCAAGCACAACCTTCTGGAGCCGGCCATCCAAGTAGGAGCGGAACCACTGCAATGCAGTACCCCCCCACACTCCCAGCTCAGACAGCTGCCCCAGAAGGATACCATGGTTGATGTTATCGAAAGCCACTGAGAGATCTAGGAGTATCAACAGGGTCACGCTCGCTTCCCGTCTCTCTCCCGACATAGGTCATCATACAGGGCGACCAAAGCTGTTTCCGTGCCAAAACCAGGCCTAAACCCCCATGGAAATGGATCTAGATAATCAGTTTCATCCAAGAGGGTCTGGAGCTTGTTGGCCACCACCCACTCAAGGACCTTGCCCAGGAATGGAACATTCGCTACTGGCCTAAAGTTGTTTAGATCTTCCGGGTCCAGAGAGGGTTTCTTCAGGTGTGGCCTCACCACCACTTCCTTCAAGCAGCATGGGACCACTTCTCCTCATAAAGAGGCGTTGATCACCTCCCTGGCCCAGCCAGCTGTTCCTTCCCTGCTACATTTTATAAGCCAAGAGGGGCAAGGATCCAGTGCAGATGTGGTTGCACGAACCTGTCCAAGCACCTTGTCAACATCCTCGAGCCGTACTAACTGAAACTCATCTAAGAAAACACGACCAGGCTGTACTCTGGGAACCCCACCTGATTCAACTGCCATAACATTGGAGTTCAAATCCTGGCAGATGCAAGAGATTTTTTCCTGGAAGTGCCTAGCAAACATATCACAGCGGGCCTCAGACGGATCCAGGATGTCCTTTGGGCCAGCATATAATAGGCCCCGGACAACCCTAAATCTGCTGGGTGGCTGTGAGGGATTGAGGCCTACACAGGATTGGGTTTGTTGAGGCCTACACAGGCTTGAGTTTGTTGAAGCCTGAAGGCCCAAACACTTCCCTCGAGTAGTTGAAGCCTGAAGGCCCAAACACTTGGATGGGAGGGGGAGTTTGAGAGTTTAAGTTACCCAATAGAAGTTAAGAATTAGATCTCCAATTCAAGGTCACATGATTATAACCTTCCATTCCTGGGAAGGCTATATATGTGGGGTGTGGTCAGCTAGCAGTTAGTGTGCTGAGAGAGAGCTGGAAGCAGCAGCACAGAAACAGCAGAGAGAGAGAGAAAGAGAAACTGGCTGCATAGGAAATAGGTAGTCTGAAGTTTAACTAGAGAACATTGGGTTGTTTGTTTGTTTGTTTGTTTTATTTTATCATACTTGCTTTTGGATTATAACCACTCTATTAAGTAAAAACCCTAATATTATAAGTAAAGTGCTGTTGTTTACCCTGGAGTTTGGAGTGACTTATTCACCACGCCTACAGCCTACACCCATGCTATTGGAAGCTGTAAAAGGACTTGATCTCCTGGAACGGGAGGGGCTTTGAGGAGAGGCAGAGATCTCCCAAAGGAAGGTTGAGGGGTCCCTGCAGTAGCGGAACCTTGACAGTGGCAAATGGAGGATTGAATAGAGGCAGTGAGATGTTTCTTTGCCATCCTTGCTGCCCCTAGATATACCTGATTGTAGGCACATACCAGGGCTCGATTGCATCTGCTAGGAGTTTTTCTCCATCTGCACTCGACCCAGCTCCTGTGTTGTTTCATCGCTCTCAGCTCCAGGGTGTACCACAGAGCCGTACAAGCTCTACTACAGAGAGGGCGCTCGGAAGCGATCGTGTCAACCACCTGGGTCATCTCACTATTACAGAGATCAACCAGGGATTCGACAGGACCGCCAGCCATATCAGCCAGAAACCCCCCAAGGGCGCTCTGGAAACCATCTGGATCCATTAGCCTCAGCGGGTGGACCAACTTAATAGGTCCCCCACCCTTGCAGAGGGGAAAAGTCACCGCCAGTCTAAAACTCATCAGGCAGTGATCTGACCATGACAATGGGACTGATTCAAAGTCCCCCACCTTCAGATCACTATCCCCATGCCCGGCTGAAAAAAAACATATCTAGTGTGCCCTGCTACATGTGTTAGGCCGATGACATGTTGGGACAGTCCCATGGTCGTCATGGAGTCCATGAAATCCTGAGCCGCCCCAGATAGGGTGCCCTCAGCATAGACATTAATGTCTCCCAGGACCAACAGCCTGGGGGACCTCAACATTGCCACCGAGACCACCTGTCAGCTCAGATAGGGAGTCTGTTGAGCAGCGGAGTGAGCAGTACACCAACAGAATTCCCAATCTGTCCCGCTGGCCCAACACAAGGTGCAAACACTCCAGACCAGTAGTCAGATAGACAGGGAGCCTGGAGAGAGAAAGATGGAGTTCCTATAGACCATGGCAACCCCCCCTCCCTAGTCTTCCCTGATGCTGTACCAAGTACCCTGGTGGGCATAACTGGGAGAGACTAACTCCTCCCTGTTCACCCACCCAGGTCTCGGTAATGCATGCCAGATCGGCCACCTGATCCACTATTAGGTCATGGATGAGGGAGGTCTTATTCTGCACCAATCTGGCATTTAGAAGCAGCATCCGGAGACCTGAGGGCAGGCTGATCGGGCAACCACCAAACCTGTGGGTGCGAGGAGGGCCGGAACACAGCACAGCCATTAACTATCTGGGCCACATTCCCCTTACCTGGCTAGCCCTACTCCCAACGCCATTGTTGTAATTCAGTCTGGTTCAGAGAAAGCCGTTGTCAATACAGTCCAAAGTTCAAGCCAACAAGATAAGTCCAAAAACAAGATAACCAGGAGCAGTTCAGGAGCAGGTAAATTGTGTAGTCAAGGTCATTCCAAAAGTCGTAAATCACTTGTCTTGGGCTGGGGCAGTCAGGAGTGTAAAGCTGCGGCTGTTAGAGGCAACAATTGCTTCCAGCAACTAATGTGTGTCTTGAGCTGCCTTTTGACTAGTCGCCGATTGGTAAGGCAGCCCAGCTGGGCCAGGCTGCCGATGACATGCGCCTGGCCCCAAACACACTCTGGCACAGCTGCCCCATGTCTTTCCAAACGGAGGTACAACAACCATATCTCCCTCTACCCATCACTACACTGATGGGAGCCCCCACAAAACTCTCCCACTTGGCCCAATATCTGCCCTCCAAGGCACATCCTCAAGCCCTAGTAGGAAAGGAGAGGGAAACAAACAAAAAAACAAAACAAAACCAACACAATCTCCTCCACCAAGCACTCTGAGAAACACAAATAGACAAGAGAATGTTAGGGGGTGGCCCTTGCCCTTGCGTTCACCGCTCTGCTGCTTGTGTCGGCAGATAAGGCCTTGGAGAAAGAGCACAGCTGGCTCTTGTTGTAATCAGGCCTGGAGGAGGGTCCCTGTTCTTGCTGGTAGTTTGGCCTCTCCCAGCAGCAGGGCAAGCAATCTAGTCCAGCCAACACCTCCCCTGGCAATGTCCCCGTTTGCACAATGTGTGAAAGACGCACAGGTGTCCTTACTGGAGGATAAGGCTCCTAGTTCCGAGACTCTCCTTGCGGAGGTGATGGCCACTAGGAAAATGGTCTATACTGTTTTAAATGTATTTTATTCTGTATTTTATCATGCTGTACATCGCCCAGAGTGGCCGGCTTGCCGGCCAGATGGGCGATCCATAAATGTGACAAATACATAAATAAATAAGAAGCTACCACTTCCTTTGTTCTGGGTTCGGACCTCTGAGCGGCGCCTGTGAGCAACGCCGGTCTGTTCCCAGCTTTTGTTCGGGTACGCATGCATGCTGAAGTTACTCAATAAAGCTGTCTCTTTGTGAACAATCCTGGAGCTGACTTATCATTTCCTTGGGATCAAAACGAAAAGTCCTGACAGCCCCTGACCTAGACAGTTTTGACCAGGACCTTGTCGAGGGGCTCACCAAACAGGTGATTTCCTGTGAAGGGGATGCCCGCCAGGCTGGACTTGGGTCTCCACAATGTTGAGGGAGCTGGTGATCAGCTTTGGGAAGGCATCAGGTGGGAAGAGGTGGCCCTGGGCTTGCTTGTCTTTGTTGCTCTCTTCATGCAGCTCCCCCTCCTCGGTGTCTGAATAGTTTGAGGATCTGGGGGAGGAGGATCTGTAGGTCCCGGAGTCATAGGAGTAGGCGGGGGATGGCAAATGTGCCTGTCCCTGCCTTTCCCGGGTCTTCTCTTTCTCTTTGGGTCACATTCCAGGTGTGGGCTGGACTGGAGCGCTTCCTTCAGGGGAGTCCCTGGCCCTGGTGCTGTCTGGTGAGCTCCTTTCTGTCCTTCTCTCTCTCCCAGGAGAGTGGGGGCAGTGGCTAGGAGCACAGCTGCATCCTGGGCTGGAGCGGGACCTGCTGCATCGGTGCCCCCTGAGACTAAGTGACTGCAATGGCGGCCAGCTGTGCCGCCCTTCATGGGCTCTTCCTTGGGATCTGGTCCTGTGGGTGCAGTCAGAGGGGGCATCTCCTGTGGGTAGGCTGGCTCTGGGCCTGGGCCAGGCCTCCCTTTCTCATGGTGGTCCTTGTGGTCCCTGGCAGGAGCCCCCATCCACATCTGCTGGCTGGCCTCCTCCAGCAGTTGTAGCAAGGCCCCCCTTTGGGCCTCTGGCAAGACTGCGTGGCCTGGGGAGGCTTGGAGGGGACCTCTCTTCTGGGCTAGGCCTGTTGGAGCCCTGGGCTGAGGGGTAAAAGCAGGTGTGCTTGGCTGCAGCTGCTCCAGGGCTAGGGGGAGCCTGTGGGGCTGTGGGACTAGGAAGATGAGGCCGTGGCCTACCGGGACTCTGCTTCCTCATGGCAGGCTGTGGACGGCCTCCCACGTGGTCTACCCGTCCATACCTCTGGGGCGGGCGGGCGGGGGGGGGGAGAGGCGAGGACGTACCCTGCCCAGAGCCTTAAGGCCAGCCACGCTGCTTCTCCACTCATCGCAGCTCACACATGCTGCGGTACTTGTTGGCACTGGTGCGGGGTGGGAGGAGGAAGGCCCATGGCTCGGCTGCTCCTCCGGTGGCGGCGGGTCCCCGGTGCTTCTCTGGCTTGCTCAGGCGGCAGGAGGAGGCATGGCGGCAGGTGCCCCTAGTGTGTGGGCTGAGCAGCGGTGCGTGGCTACTTTGGCTGGCTGTGCTTCTTTTGCCCTGAAGTTGTGACTGTGGCCAGGCCATCAGCTTGCTTGTCTCTCCAGCAGTGGCATGGGGCCCAGGAGCAGATGAACGATTACATTTCACACTGCCACTCATAGGAGTCATACGTGGTCTCCTGTTGTCCAAGAATTCCCCGCAGTGTTAGCATCTGGCCTAAAATTTAGGGAGTCTGAGCTAAAAGATGACCGTCTGCTGCTGCTCCTCACACTTGGGACGCGGGTTGTAGCTTTTAGGAATGCTGCAGTTCTTGTCAGGGAAAGCAGCCAAAACTCCTCCAAGCTGATGCAGGCATATTCCCAGGACATAGGCAAGCAGGCAAGTGTATTTATTTATTTATTTATTTATTATTATATTTATGCCCCGCCTTTTTTCCTGCAAGGAACCCAAGGCAGCTTACATAATCCTCCTCCTCCTCCTCTCCAGTTTATCCTCACAACAACCCTGTAAGGGAGGTTAGGCTGAGAGTCAGTGACTGGCCCAAAGTCACCCAGTGAGTTTCATGGCCGAGCGGGGACTAGAACCTGGATCTCCCGAGTCCCAGTCCAGCACTCTCACCACTACGCCACACTGGCGCCCACCTCTCCATCAATGTCCTGGAACTAAGAGCCATCTGCCTGGCCCTCCAGCAATAAATGAATACCATGTGAGGCCAAAGCTGTCGTGACTGTCTTATTCCCTTTATGACCCTTAACTTGTGAGTTAATTTTTCAGCCAAGGTCACTTGCCAAATCCATTGCTTGCTTACTTGCTCATCTTAAAAAAACATTTGTGTGTCCAACTTCATTTAAAACTGTAGGCTGCCGCAATGTATCAAAAGTGAAACAACAAAAAACACTTCTGTACACAGCATGAGCCACCGCAGTGTAAAAACACCAACACAATAAAACATTATACATATACAAATAGTTGGTTACATAATATAACAGAAAATGACATGTCCCACTTCCCTACATCTTTTGATACTTAATGCATATTTTCTTTGCTGCCAAGGCAAATTTTGCTAATTGGTTGGTGGTGTATAGATCATTACGTACTTGCAAGCAGCATGCATATCTGAGCCAAGAGGGGGGTCTTTTCAACAAAGATTGAAGAATACTAGCAAGAAATTTATGCCTGGGATGTGCATAGAAAGGGCAACATAGTAATGAAAAACATCCTCAACCTCCTCAGATCCACAGATACAAACCCTTTGGGGGATTGGGATGTTGTTATATCTCCCTTCCAAAAAGGCTGAAGACAACACTGAAAAGGCAAAGCTGTAAATGATTTTCTTAAAGGCACCACAGTAAGAGTTACAAAATAATTATCCAATCCAAATGGTGTTTTATATTATGGATACCAGCAGGAAAAGGACATTTGGGAAATAGTACATGAATCCCGCCACTTGGGAGTAAAGGCAGATTTTTTTGTTTAAGCAGCTTGGCCATGAAACTCACTGGGTGACTATGGGCTAGTCAATGCCTCTCAGCCTAACCTACTTCACAGGGTTGTTGTGAGGATAAAATGGAGAGGAGGAGGAGGAGGATTATGTAAGCCGCTTTGAGTTCCTTGTAGGAAAAAAGGCGGGGTATAAATTTAATAAATAAATAAGAATAATAATACTCTGAGGCAAAGTTGGGCAAAGACTCAGTGTCAGTCCCATAACTGTGAAGAATGGGTCTGACTAAGCTGGCCCCAAGACTCTCAGGATGGACTCTGAAGTTGTTCTCAAAAACACTTTAGGAAGACCCGAGACACTCATACAAGCCAAATTCAGCCAGAAAAGGGTGAGTGCAACATGGGCTTGCTTTTCAATAGAGGTTAGTCTCACTTCTGCCCTTAAAAGTGCCACAGGTGTACCTCAGGGGAGAGTTAGGAGAGATCTTATAAAAGAACTCTGAACCACCTCTTGCGTATGTATCCCCATATTTCTGCCCCATATATTAATTGGGGAACTACCTTTTTTGAAAACACCTCAACTGCAGGGCCAACCAAGCTCCCCCCATGAACTCTAGAAAACCGGAGACTGAACAGAATGAGAAGATTTCAACTTGATTACATTCAAATGTTGTCTCCATGGAAGTTGGGCATTAAAGCAAAGACCCAAATATCTAAAATTACGTAACTGTTCAATAGATTTGTTTTCCAGCTTCTATGTATGAGTTTTCCTCTTTTTCCTGAAAACTACTATTTTGGTCTTAGTGCAGTTAATAGTCAAATGTTCTTTTGCATGGAAATTTCTCAACTTAAGTCAAAAGCGTTCGCATTCCAATTAATGCAGTAGATTGTGATCATTGCGATATCATCTGCATATAAAAGGACTGAAAACTGAACATCCTGGATTGAGGGTGGAAAAAATTCCAAACCTCTCAGTTCTTGCAGTGTGTTGTTATTAAAAAGAGAAGGGGCCAAAAGGCATCCCTGAGGAACTCCTCTATCTGTTGGAATTTCTTCTGACCAGCCCATTTGCACCTAGTCTTACCTGTAGGGAGCATTTGAATTAAAAATAAGAGCCTTCTATCAATGTTAGTGGCAGAAAGTTTTTGCCAAAAAAGATCTCTATCTACAAGATCAAAGGCAGAACTAAAATCCACAAAAGTAACATACAACTCCTTTCTGCCAATTTGAGAATATTTTTATATCAAATGATGAAGAACAAAATATTCAGCTATTGTGGATGTCCCCTTTTGAAACCCTGCCTGTTCTTCTGCTATCACTTAAGTTTTCAGCAGCCCAGGACTCTTAATTTAACAGATATTTAGAATACAATTTGGCAATCACATTGAGCAAGCTAATTGGTCTAAAATTATTTGGGTCTGTCTTTAGAGCCTCTTTTGTGGATAAGAACAACAATACTTATTCCCCAGCCCTGTGGGATCTTCCCATAACAATTTACCGGTATATAGGTAAACATTGTGGCAAACACTGAGCACCACCAAAGATTAGATTTGAACAGTTCCCCCTGGTGCATGTCTTCTCCAGGGTCCTTTTTGTTAGGCAGAGAGACAATCAAATTTATTATTTCAACAGAAGTTATAGGATCCCAATCAGGGGAAGAAGAGAGAACCCAGGATTCTGCACTATGAGGGGGTTCAGGTTTAATCACAACAAAAGTTCGTCTGAAGAGAGCAGAAAAGTGGGCATACCATTGTGAAGAAGTAATTTGATTATCTAAAACCCTAGTACACCCCCTTGACACTAGTGACCAGAATCTGGATTTATCTCTGTTTAGGGTTGCTAAGCCTAGATCTATCCAGAATTCTTATATACTCATCCTTTTTCTGTTGTAATAAATTTTTATACTATGCAGATGAATATAAGAAGTGTAATTTTCTATCAAATCTTCTTGCCTCAGTCTCCTTATTGCTCCTGCTAGAATGTTTTCTGGGAGGAGCACAGTACATCAAACCAATCCTGGTTAATTTGCCTGCCTGACTTTTATGACTATAAAAGGCCTAGTTTTGTGGACTAATTTATCTTGGAAAAACCCAGGTTAGTTGTTCCTGTATTACAGATGGGAAATTGAGGCTAAGAGACAGAGACTTGCCCAAGAAGTCCATGGCTGGGCTAAGATTTAAATGATGTTATTTGTACTCCTGAAGCTGTGGCATTTCATCTTCTAGCCTGAATAAGCCCCAATCATTGCAGGAATCCTTTCCCTGTACTCTGTGTTTTTCAAGACCAGGAGGCAAGCAAGCAAGATTCTTATTCTTTGATAAGGGTAAGCCTTAAATACAAATGAAACCTTACACAGGATCAGAAATCAGCAAAGAGGAACCATAGCTCTGTGGTAGACAAACACATTGCATTTAGAACATGCTAGATTCAATACCTGGCATTTCCATTTAAAATAAGTAATGAAGGTGAAGAATATCTTGCCCTTGATCCTGGGGAGCAGTTTGCTAGTCAGAGTAGACAAACTCCGATTCCCAAAATCCTTCATATCTTCACTCAGATTAGTTTGGAATACGTTCTAGAACATAGATTGTTGCTTTTTGAACTAAGGTTCTTTCCTGACTTCAAGTTGTGTGTTTGTTGCTAGAGCAATAAAATAGGAAGATAAACATAAAGATGAAGTGTTATCTGTTGCAGCCCTCCCCACTGGATTGCATTTAGATACAGATCTTTCCAGTATCTTCTATGAGAATGCAGATAAGTTAAGTACGTTATAATAGATGGATTTAGTTACATAAGCAAGAAAACAGTCACTTATTTCATTTTTCAAAATAGAGAACCAAGAACAGTCATAGAACTCAATGTGAGCTTGAACTTTTCAGGCCACAAGAAAGAGGCCAAGAAAGCAGAATCTGCCTGCATCTCTACATACATGTCTTTCTCCACAACTAGTAAAGCAGGAGCACACAACTAGGGTAGGCCTATTACAAACTGCCAACTCTTTCCCCCTGGTTTTTTATTTGCTTCAGTAGGTTTTTATTTTTTTGTAACTTTGTGCACAAAATGAAAGCAAAACTTGCAATCTGAGAAACTATTATTGCACAAGTTGCTAGTACTGGCAATGGAAGTCCTTTCCCACTTCAGTTGAACTAAGAAATTTAAAAAATGTATTCTAATATTCTTAACTACATTTTTAACTGAAGGCCAGTTAAAAAAAAATGGCTTGTGTCCAGGATCTCATGAAGAAATGTACTGCTAAATGTACACCATGAATTATTTCACTACACCATGCATCATTGGTGCATCTAATGTGTTTCTCTATGCAATTCTCTACAGAGGGATACATTTTGTAGAAAATAACCTTTCTGGTTATGTAAGCCAGTCCTCAGACAAAAATGTTTGACCACAGGTTGAACAGTAGTACACACTTAACACAGTTGTTTTCATTCATTTTCAGTCTCCCGTGCTTTTTTCCTTTAGTGGTAGCAATTTTTGTGTTAAGTAGTAAGTATAACAAATATTTTCCAAATGCATCCCTCCACAGAAATTTCAGAGGGCGAAGTGAAATCACCATGCCAACTGCAAAAGTATATCCACTGAAGGCACAATGTCTTAACATTGGCTTCTAGGTGCCAAAAATGATTCAATAGCACACTTCTAATTGATGATATATCCCGATTTTCCCCACAGTGCCTGGTACAGGAACCTACTTTATAAGAGGGAAAAGGGAAGATGATCTTTGCTGGCCACTCCCTGCTTGAAACCTTCAGAATCTTCCAGAAGGAGCAGACCTGGTATGTAATGTGGGCAACATAAATCCTCCATGTCAACTCCCAAACCTGCACCCCCACCCCCAGATCCTAATTCTATGAAAATCCTGCTGAGGAATTGCTGTTGAAACAAGAGTAATCACACTGATTCCTCTGAACTGTGTCAGGTATTATTGACCTTACATAAAGCCTCATGGCAGACCATTAATATTCTGCCTAGCTGCTCACTGACATGATAGCCTTCAACTTGTTACAGGGATATTTTACTATAGGGACTCTTTCCAATAAGTGATCTCCCATGTGCCTTCTAAGGGGCTCCAGTTGAAAAAGAATGTACAGTATGTACTGCTTGTTTGAATTTGCTTTTACACTAACTGATATACGCAGGGCTTTTTTTCTGGTGGAACTCACCGGAACTGAGTTCCAGCACCTTTTCTTCTATTAATTGCATTACAATTTAATCGCCATCTACTCCCGAGGAAATGTAATCCAAGAGTTCCGGTACCTTTTTCTCCAGAAAAAAAGCACTGGATATACGTTATCTGCAAAGTGCACAAATTTATAATATTTGGGAAAGATGATTGCTCTTTTGTTGCCTCATGGAGAACTCCTATTCAGAAAGTATTGCTCTCAAATTGAATCAATGTGTGAACGAGCTAGCCCCAGGCCTCTTGCATGCTCCACCTGCCCCGGCCCCTGGGCATCAGTGTGCTGATGTGGAAATGAAAGATAGTAAAAGGGGGGGGGGGAGAAAAGGAAGAGGAGAAAATAAGGCCTAGCTTATACTCTAGAGAGTCTAAAGAGCAGCAAGTCCCTCATGATGCTACTGCTGCATCAGTCCTGAGGAACTGTGTGGAAAGGTAGGAGCCATGCCTCTTGAGCATGTACATTGAGGGTAGAGGCAGGCAGGCTCCTGCCAAAACGCTCATCTAGCTCTTGATAGTTCAGACTGTAGCGCTGAGCAGGCACAGAAAGCATATGTAGGACTCATGGTCATATGTGGGATTGTATAGGGTCAGAATTACTTGCAATTCTAATTCAAATTACAGATTTCCAGCTTAGCCTCTTATAACCACTAATTATTTAGCCTTTGTTCATTTAGAGACACAAAGAGCAGCACATTTTAAAAAGTACTGAGCAAAGTAGTAATATATATTAAATTAAGGAACACCATTTGTTAAAATACTCGTTTGCAGGTTAATTTTTCATGTTGGAGTCTTCTTTGAAGGCTTACATGGAATAAAAAACATTCACTCAGACTACAGTTAAGTAGGCATTCAAGGTGAAAGAACATAATGGCAAAAATTAGCCCCTAATGTCTAAATCATAGTACTCAAGATAGTTATCAACCTATCTAATTTTCCCTGTCACATTCCTCTGACATACAATGAAAACACTTTAAGACAGTGTATTTGCCAGACTTGCAATAATTAAGGCTCAAGGTATTAGACAGTTTTGGTATAGTATTTCCCCTGAGTCAGCAACATATTGTATAAAAATAACATTCAGTCTCTTTGGAAGCACGCTATAATAGATGGATTTAGTTACATAAGCAAGAAAACAGTCACTTATTTCATTTTTCAAAATAGAGAACCAAGAACAGTTGGATAAAAATGGCTACGAAAGCAGTTATTAAACTTAAGAATTTCTCATTCATATAAAACCAAATCTTACATTTTTCATCTGACTGAACACTGCTTAAAATTCGAGATGGCTTAATGGCTCACAGCCTCTCTGATAACATAATTTGTAAAAACCAACCAACACCCTCCCACCACTGTTATGAATAAAAGCCAAAGAAGTGCTCCAAATTTCTCAGCAAAAGTAGGCCAGCTAAGGAATTAAGAGACTTTGGTAACCCCTGGCCACCCCCAAAGTTACAGGACTGTATCATACTGGATGATTTTTATATTTTATTCTTTTCACCATCCCTAATAAGGTTTTAACTGAAATGTGAGTGGTTTGATAACTTGCTTGATAGCAATATACTTTATCAGTTCCAAACTTTAATTCACTGGTGATTACATTCTGAAAATTCACCACTCTAGTTCTACAGGGTATTCTCCAACAAGACAAGCTATGCAGTGGCCAATTTTCCCAGCCCGGAACTTGTTGGTCTTTAGGCTGTTTTCATTGTCATGTCTTGCTTTGATGCTTTCTTGGACAGATGATACCAGTCCTTCTACTGAAAGATAGACGACACTGTCAGCACCTAAAGGAAAATGAAAAATGACAAATAATTAAAAACTGCACTACTGATCACCTTCTAAAAATCAAGCTGTTTAACCAAAAAATTCTGAAACTCTGGTTTCCCAAACTAAAATATAGGGGGTAGGCCATGCTAACTGCAGCACTAGATGAACTGACATGAAGCACTACTGGATTGCATTAATATTTCCCTTAAATCATGTTATTATTTATTTGATTTATACCCTGCCTTCGTACCAAAAAGTGGCACTCAAGGTGACTATGCAAGAATTTATAAACAACATCCCCTACTGTGATAGAAAGCTGCTGCTACTGAAAACTGACAATGTTGAGCATGATGAATCATTGAATTAATATAAGTCAAAAGCAGACTCTACTATCCTAAGCTCTATATTGCTAATTCTGACTATCAGCAAATTTGTGGTGCATGCCTATCTGAACTCTGCTACTAGAGATGCCTTAACTAAAGATTCTGGGACTAAACATGGGGCCTCGTACATGCAAGATATGTGCATTTCCACTTTGGAAATACAAACGCAAAAGGTAACTGTATTGTCCTTTTATTTACATACATCAAATCATAAGCAAGTATCACATTAGATAATGTGAATATGGACTATTGAGAGTGACTGTGATTATCTAACTAAAATTATATGTAATCTACTGAGCTCTGCAATGCATTCATATTAATAAAAACAGAAAATGCATACAATGGGAGGGAATCTTGGGAAAGAAAAAACACACACGCCCCACCAAAAGCAGAACCAGACCCATCTTCTTCCTTGCAGATCTTTCCCAGCTAAAATTGCTCCATAAAAGTATTATTGCTAACCTATCCTATACATGTTTACCCAAAAGTAAGTCCTGCTGAGTTCAATGGGGCTTGCTCCCATCCCAAGCAAGTGGGTACAGTATTGCAGTCCTAGTTCAAAGAACTACCACAGAAATGCAGATAAGCAATCGATAGCTTTCAGATGAATTGATGAGAGAAGAGTGAAAGATATAGTAGTAGCTCAGGTAATTTTGAAAATTATCAGTTACACTAAATGCCTTTCTGCAGTGCCTTATTTCTATTATCACCAATCCAGCCTTGTTAATTGTCATAACTCTTTTGCTTTTACATAATTATCATTGTCTGTTTTGCATTTTGTTGCCCTCTGACCTCACTCTTCTCCACTCTTCCCACCTCAACTATGTGTGTATATATGCCTGCCAATTTCCTACTTCTGGTGAACTCTGGTGGTCCATAAACGCTTATGCCATCATAAATTTGTTAGCCTATACGGTGTCACTCACAAGACTCCATTGTTTTTGCTGCAACAGAGTAACATGGCTACCCCCCTCTGGAAATGATTTCTATGTATTCCTTTATTGAAAAATAAAACATTTTACCAATGTAGTTGGCCAGGTCATGAAATTCAGGCTTGTTGGCAATTAGTTCTTCTTTTGTTGGAATGTTTATTCCCATGTAACAAGGAAATCTTATTGGAGGTGAAGCCACACGAATGTGTACCTGAAGAAAAAACACACCATGGTATCATAATACTGACTCTGCTTCAATCTTTCATTTGTACTGAGGCAACACCAATAGAAGTCACTACAAGGAATTTACAAGGAGAAGCAGCAGCTGATGGATTGGCAGTAGAATCAAATGAATTTGTGTTTGCTATTAAGAGAGGAGTAGAATGGCACTGAGGGATGATACCTAGATATGTAAAAGAAGAGCCGGAGAATGCTATCTTCCTTTTTTTGCTTGTCCTCCCCTCTATGCTATGACACTTGAGAAACTATTATAAAGTATCTCAGGGCCTGCTTAGGGATTGACAGTAAATATTTACTTACCTCTTTAGCACCGGATTCTCTCAGTAGTTTAATTATGGGTGAAATTGTGTTTCCTCGCACAATAGAATCATCAATAAGGACGACACGCTTCCCTTTGAAGTTGTCTGACAAGACTCCAAATTTTTTGGCCACTCCAAGCTGTCTTAACCTCATGTTTGGCTGAATGAAAGTTCTTCCTACATATCTGTTTTTGCATAATACTTCAATGTATGGTAACCCACACTGCAAACAAGAGAAGATCGAGGCTAAAGTACAATATTTTGTATTGGTTAAGTGGCTAGAATTAATTCTGCACTCAACACAGATGAGTTTGTGCTAGCATTCTTTAGCTCTTCTACACAGAAGTTTAAACTAAGAAGTTGCAATTCCAAGAACCCATTCCTAACCTTGGTAACTTAAAAGCAAATCTCATTATTTTCCCAGTATATTTAGACTTGTACCCAACTATTAAAGTATACAAATAATCCTGCTTTGAACTTCCCTTGTTTCACTTTAGGCTACGAAGCACTAAGAAATGGTTCACATATTATATTTATAAACAATTTACATGCTATCCATTCTCATGATCAAATTACATGTTACCCAGTAGCTTGTGGATTTAGTCACAGAAATGTGATCTCTTGAAGCACCGGCAATTACATAAATTGCTGCAGTGCAGACCCTTCAGTTTCTAGCCTGACATTTCACATTATTCCTGGGAAGGCAGAACTATGAATGAAGAAATCCCCTAAGAAAATGTGGACTTCAAAAACCTTATTCAAGTTTAAACCAATCAGCAACACCTAAAAATACGTACAGCTTTTTACAGTTGTGGTTCAAGGATGTGGACCACCTGTTGGGATAAGGCAGTGATCCTCCTTGGTGTTTTGTTTTGCTCAAAAAATGGTGCAAAGTTTGTATTGTAATTCACACACGTGTCTTAAGGGCTGCCAAACTTTTTATCTATTGAATATTGTGTGCATATACATATATATTTATAGGCTATGGGTTGTATCTAATCAGAACAGATGCTCCTTCTGCTACGCAGCCCCTCCCCCACATCTGCTCTAGCGGGAGCGGATTCTGATGGGAGGAGGGAAAGGGAAAGTTCTGTAATGTGACTGGTTTTCTGCTCATGAGACTAGTATTTAATGGGTGTTAAAATCATTCATTGGTTCATATTTGGGGGGGGGGCGGGGGGCGGGAGGGTTGTTAGCTGCCCTGAACTCCATGAAAGGCAAATCTTTTAAATGAAGTAAATATCTTCTGTCAGTAATAAATGCCACAAATGACATAAATATTTGCTTTACAAGTATTCCCACAATCCTATTCTTTGGGTGATGTATTTTATTATTTTAATTTGTACAATAAAATAATGACAATAAAACAAATCAGATAAAAATAGGATAGGAACAGCAGCAGAACATGATAAAACCAAGAATAAAACCAGGAACAGCAGTAAAACAGTGCAAAGATCTAAAACCACTAAAAAGTTCCTAAAATGCCTGGAAAAATAATTTTTAAAAGGTCTTCCTCTGGTGCTATTAAGATAATAATGGAGCTGCCAGGCAAGCCTCTGGGCTTTCCACAGATGGGATGCCACCACTGAAAAGGCCCCTCCCTCTTATAGCCACCTGCCTTCCCTCATTTGGTGGGGGCACATGGGGAAGAGCTTCAGATGGGGACCTTAGGGTCCAAGTAAGTAATATGCTTGGTTATATGCTTTGTTTGGTATTATAAAATGTAGATTTTGATATATAGGCTATGTTCTTACAATAAAAAAAGAGATAATTCAGAGTAAAGGGAAGAGACAATCACAGTACCTTTTGTGCATAGCCAAGGGCTGCAGGCGTTGCAGATTCTGGGACTGTGCTAACCAAATCTGCTTCCACTGGAGCTTCAATAGCAAGCTGCTGACCACATCTCCTTCTTACAGAATACACCATTTGACCTTTAGAGAATGATAAAAGCTTATTTTTGTTTCCGTACAACTTTGATTTAGGCATCTGTGACAGTTTTTCTCTACTGCTTTTAAAATCCCAAGGTACATTTGCACAGGGGTAAAAAGTCAATCCCAGCATATTCAGCAATCAGATCTGTCGGCAAGGGCTATTTTTTTAACTGAATGTTTTTATTACAATTTTTTGAACAATACAAATAAAGTAATATTCAAAGAAAAAGTAAGTAAAAAGGAAGAGTTAAAATAGGGAAGGGAGACATGGGGGGGGGGAGAGATGCTTAAAAGTGTCTTGACCATATACATTAAAATACAGATATATTGGACTGCTATGATGCAAACTTTTCAAGAAAAGCTGGCTTAACATAATCATATTTAAATTATTTGCACTCATGTCAATACATTGCCAGCTCAACTGAGGACAAGAAGTGCAAAATTGTTACTCCATTCTTGTATGGAAGACAACTTCGTCTTCCAGTGTTGAAGCATCATGTACTTGGCTGTCCTAGCTTATGCATAACCTGTAGTTCATGATAATTCCAAATTGGGAGAATGCAATTCAACAAAACACCCATATCTTTGAAATCAAAGACTATTTCTTAGTGGCTGCTACCACCACTAGAGGGTGTTATGGACCTTCTGGATTTCCCCAGAAGTATAAGCTGTATGAGAACTACTTAAGGCTTAGATATCCTTGTCTATCCAAGACAGAGTTCACAGTCTCTTGCATAAAATGGGAATATAATCTCATATTCGAACAAAACATCTATTTTGCAAAGTATTTTAACTAGAGAAAAAAAACAGCAAACAGCATCGAAAGTGATAATACTTGGGGTTATCAATCTAAAAGAATGTTTGACAAGGAAGATTTGGTAGCTTGCCTTCAAAGATGCTGTCAGGCCTTGCAAAATACACATATTCAAAAATACAGAATGCTGATGGATCTCCTTCAGGTCTTGGTACAACATCTAGTGTTTGGACTTCTTTTCTGGATATCTTCACAATCTCTCCAGGCATGACTTCGCGGTAATATCTTGAAAATATGGTTGCACAAGTTAAAAACCTTAACTGGTTTTTAGAAACTTTGCCATTGTAAGAGCATTAGTCATTAAGGGTGCAATCCTATGGCCACAAGACAGAGTCTACACAGCCATAGGATAATTCTGAGTCCCAGCTCCGACCTCATTCTGAACTTGGGAGTGCCCTCCCTCTGCCCTCGCAGCTGGCACGGAAAGAGCCACACCAGCTGCTGCTCCAAGGTCACAAGAGTTTTGGGAGAGGGGAGGAGACAGGCTCTGCCAGCATGCGCAGTACCTTGGCCGTGTCTCAGCCTCCTCTTCTTGTGGTCCTGGGGCGACCTTTGCCTCCATGCTTCTCCCACCCTCCATAGGATGCCCATAATCCTCCAAGTTTGGAGGGCTACAGGCAGGCTCATTGGAATGTGGTATAAGAGATTTTGTGCCTTTGAACTGGAAAAACTCAATAGCATGTGTATCCCTTGCAGCTGTAATAATCAGTTATACTGTGCATAACACAATTTCACAGGAGTGTAGAATTCTTACAGAATTTATTTATTTATTTTCAATTTATTTCATTTTTATACCGCCCAATAGCCGAAGCTCTCTGGGCGGTTTACAGCAATTAACAAGACAGTCCCTGCCCGCAGGCTTACAATCTAAAAAGACACAACACACAAGGAAAAAGGAATGGGGAGGGAAGAAGGGGGAATATTAATTAATACTCCTGGCAGGGCTGGTGGAATGGCCCTGCGCTCCCTCTCTTCTCCCTCCTCTCAGCCTGCTGGAATGGCTGGTGGTGGTGGCAGTTGAGGGAGGAGGAGCCTTCAAGAATGTGGTGCTTGGCATAGAATTAAGCTTCCAAAAAAATCCCTGCTTTCATTTTCTTTAATACCAATTTATGGCCTGTGAAGATAATACTTGGAAATGTGGGAATACCAGTTCAAATCCCAGAAGCAACAGGATGACAGCAATCCGATACATGCTTACCTGGGAGTAAGCTCCATTGAGCACAGTGGGACTTACTGCTGAGCAGACATGCATAGTAATGTGCAGATCATAATAAAACATTTCTGACATTTGATCCCATCCCAAATTTTAGAGACACATAATTTGAAGGCACTGGGTGGGAGGAGGGAGGACGAAATTCTGTGGTTCTTTGGGCACAAAATTGTGGCAGTTAGTAAAACGACTGACATTGCAATCCTATGGCCGCTAGACAGAGTCTAGGCAGCCATAGGAATCTTCAGAGTTTCCGAGGTGGGAGCTGGGATTCCGAACTCGGAGCACCCTCCCACCACCCTTGCAGCTGACATGGAAAGGACCAGGCCGGCTGCAGCTCTGAGGTCGCAACAGCGACCATGGAGATGGGCCTTTGGGGGCAGGGAGGGGAGGAGACAGACTCTGCCAGCACACAAAGTATCTTGGCGGCACCTGGCACTCCTTCCCTCCTGCTCTGAGGCCAAACACTTAGATCAGGGGTCCCCAACCCCCGGGCCGCGGACCGGTACCCCTGATCTAAGTGTTTGGCCTTGCGGCGCCAGGCCGCCCGGTTTTACAAAAAATGCTTGTCGGGGAGGCGAGCAGAGGGACGAGCGGCGGGGGTACTCGCCGGAGCTCGCGAGCACCCCAAAACCCAGGACGGGGTGCTTGGCGTGCAGTGCGGCGGCCGGGTGCGGTGCACACCGCCTACCAGGACGCGCCACAAGCCGCCCGCCGGGACGCACCGCAAGCAGCCCGTCCTGGCTCTCGGGGTGCTTGCGAGCTCCAGCGAGCACCCCCCCGCCACTCGTCCCTCTGCTTGCCTCTCCAATGAGCATTTTAGTAAAGCCGGAAGTGACGCGACAGGTCTCCCGTCACGTCACTTCCTGGTTCTGCGGCACTGCCGCCTGGGCCGCACGGCAGGTAAGCGGTGGGCAACGCCCCCCCCCATCCGTGGGAAAAAAATTTCCACGGGACCCGGTCCCTGGTCCCAAAAAGGTTGGAGACCGCTGACTCAGATGACCGAAATTGGCTGTTTAAGTGTTTTGCATGGCGGGAGGAGCACAGAAGTGAGTTTCGCCTCCTAAGCATAGGATGCCTGTAGTCCTCCAAGTTCGGAGGGTTGCAGGCAGCCTCAGTGGACTGTATCCTGAACGAGTCTTTTCCATATCCTGCATGCATAAACAAAAGCATGGAACCAAGGATTCAATAATTAATTGGCTAATAATTAGTTGTTGTTGCTTTTACAGATGAACCATCTCCAGTTTTGTCTTCTAAATACACGCAAGGTATTCAATTCAGCTCCCTTAAGATAAAAGGAAGTTTTTTGCCATTGGTTTCAATGGGATATGAATTTTCAGACCACCACTATCTTATTTTGAAATTAAATATTACTGTAGTACAAAATGGCTGGAACAATCTATTGATTTGATTTTAGTCCCGTGTATTTAAAAAAAAACTCATAATGAACAAACTTACTCTGCACCAATAGATAAAAAGCTACAGGATTCTGAGGAAACCACCCATCCTTCAGTTTCTGCATGTTTTTTTCCTGTAACAGAATTTAAAACAGTAACAGCATATTCACAATTCTTCAAACTTTATTACAAAATCTCATTACCTTTTTCAAATATTAGACTCAAACAATTCATACCAGTATTGATAATATCTCAATACAATGACTGACCTATGTATGTTTAGAAAGAGAGAAAAGCCCTACAACTGCCAGCATTCCCCACCCAGGCTGGTTGGGGAATGCTGGCAGTTGTAGGACTTTTTCTCTCTAAACATGCATAGGATTGCAACCTAAAAGTGTTAACACAGTGGTGATATTACTTGTAAAACATTTATTTATTTATTTCTTATATTTATTAATCGCCCATCTGGCCGGTCACCCGGCCACCCTGGGCGATGTACAATTAAAATACAATAAAACAATACAATAAAATATAATAATTAAAACAATATAAAAAATTCTTTTAAAACCCTAACCCACCCCATATTCCCACCTGAACAGCCATGTTTTTAATGCACGGCAGAAGCTCATCACGGAGGGGGCATGGCGAAGGTCACTAGGGAGGGAGTTCCATAATGTGGGGGCCGCCACAGAGAAGGCCCTCTTCCTAGTCCCCACCAGCCTGGCTGCTCTGGCTGATGTGACAAGGAGAAGGCCGTCTGTGGCAGACCTTGTTGAGCGGCCTACTTGATGTTGCTCGAGGCGCTCCTTGAGATAAACTGGGCCGGAGCCGTGTAGGGTTTTAAAGGTCAAAACCAACACCTTGAATTCGGCTCAGCAAGCAACTGGTAGCCAGTGCAACTCATTAAGCACTGGCGTGATGTGATCACGCCAGCAGCTGCCCTTAATCAGGCGAGCCGCTGCGTTCTGTACCAGCTGAAGCTTCCGAACCGTCTTCAAGGGTAACCCCACGTAGAGCGCATTACAGTAGTCTAGGCGAGAGGAGACCAAGGCATGAACCACTGATGGGAGCAGGTGATTAGGAAGGTAGGGGCGCAGCTGCCGTATCAGATGGAGTTGATACAGCGCCGCCCGGCTCACAGCTGCCACCTGAGCCTCCATGGACAGCTGGGAGTCTAGAATGACCCCCAGGCTGCGGACCTGGTCCTTCAGGGGTAGATGTACCCCATTCAGCACCAGGTCAACATCCCCTAACCTCCCCTTGTCCCCCACCAGAAGTACCTCGGTCTTGTCGGGGTTCAGTTTCAGCATGTTCCTTCCCATCCAGCCAGTCACTGACTCCAGGCACTTGGACAGGGTCTCAACGGCCAACCTCGGTGAGGACTTAAAACAGAGGTAGAGCTGCGTGTCATCCGCATACTGATGACACTGCACCCCAAACCTCCTGATGATAGCTCCCAGCGGCTTGAGGTAGATGTTGAATAACATCGGGGAGAGGATGGAACCCTGCGGCACTCCACAAGTGAGCAGCCGAAGGTCCGAAGCCTCCTCCCCGAGAACTACCCTCTGATACCTTCCAGAGAGGAAGGACCGGAACCACTGCAATACAGTGCCTCCCAAGCCCAACTCCTCCAGACGGTCCAGGAGGATACCGTGGTCAACGGTATCAAAAGCCGCCGAGAGATCGAGGAGAACTAGAAAGGAGCATTCGCCCCTATCCAAAGCCCTCCTCATATCATCCACCAAGGCAACCAAGGCCATCTCCGTCCCATGTCCAGGCCTGAAGCCCGACTGGCATGGATCTAAATAATCGGCTTCATCCAAGTGTGCCTTCAACTGAGCACCCACCACCCGCTCGATCACCTTGCCCAGAAATGGTAAATTGGAGACTGGGCGAAAGTTGTTTAAATCCTGGGGATCCAAGGAGGGCTTCTTTAGAAGCGGTCTTATTACTGCCTCCTTGAGGGCTGATGGCATCATTCCCTCCTCGAGGGAGGCATTCACCACCGCCTTGATCCCCTCACCCAGTCTCTCCCTACAGCTCATGATGAGCCAGGATGGGCAAGGATCAAACAAGCAGGTGGTCGGCCTCACAGATGAAAGCACCTTGTCCACTTCATCAGAAGGAAGAAACCGGAACCGATCCCACAAAACCGGTCTGCCATTGGCTTCCTCCCGCTCACTCCCTGTGTCCACGACGTACGATATCCCACTCCTAATCCGATCGATTTTATCCTACCTGGATGATTAGCCACTCACTTTTGATGTTACTTTGAAGTCCCTTCACATTTTATCCAACAATTTACATAGCCTTTTCTGTGGTGGCACCCCTCAGCTGTGGAACTCTCTCCATAACGGATTAGACCAGCTTCCTCACTGTTTGCCTTTTGAGTATGCTTTTATTTGGCTTAGCTTTTCATGACTGTTAGAATATGTTGCTTATCATTCTCCTTTCTATGTATTGTGCTGCTGTTTTAAGTTTTTTAAATTAAAAGTACTTCTACTTTTTATATTATACACTGCTTTGAGAGTCTATGGACTGAAAGGTGGTATAGAAATATTTTAATAAATACATAAATAAATTGTTTGTGGTGGCTACAGTGGTATTTCCTACATCAAACACAAAAAGCATGAAGGGCAGACTTGCATCCCTAAACAGGCAGTGGACCTGCCTGGGAAGCGATGGCCAAAACATTGTTCTGCAGCACACAATCACGGACTGTTTAGGAAAGCAAATATGCCCCACTTCTCACTTTTCATGGTTACTGCAGGATACGTTGCGTGCAACACCAATGTAACCACAGCAAACACAATTGCTGTGAAATGTGTGGAAGCACCATAAGATAAGAGGTGAGCAGCCAACAATACATGTTAAATTATTTCAAACAAACAAATCCAGTTACTCAAACCATGATAAGTTATTGAAGTCATACCTTTTCCACTCATATCACCTACTGGAACGAGACGGCCAATGCAGAGTGGACGGTTCCCATACGGATCACGTACTGCATAGATAATATCCTTATGCATCATCAGAAGAGAATATGAAGTGGGTGTTTCATTCATCAAGTTTTTGATCCTGAAACATGAAAGCTAATTATATATATATATATATATATATACATACACACACACACACACACACACACACACACACATATATATATATACATATCTATCTATATCAAGCATTCCAACAACTACAATGGCTGTTTTGCACAACTAGATAGCTGGTGCTGCTGCTTTCAATTCCTTTACCTTGCTACCCAATCTGGTGTGTCATCTTGCTCTAAAGGGGGGGTGAATGCCAGCAGCTGAGTGATCAGTTCACTGTCAGAACTGGTGGACAGTCCCACTCCATGGCGCATTAGCTGTAAAACGAAAGGACAAAAATACAGGATTATCAAATATTTGCCACTATTGTATTTATTTTAAAAGACAGTTATACATCACGAAGTGAAAACATGCATGAAGCATGAAGTAAGTACATGCGTACATGCACCAAGGGACTTCCCTCTGCCCTTTAAAAATCAAAAGACCTGGCATCCAAGAGAAAACGGAGAAGAGAATGTTCACATTATATACTTGAACTGGTTAATTCCTTATTCCTAGGCAATATTGGGAATTGTAAGTATGGGAGAAGAAAGGTGGGGTGGGGTGGGGGGAGCCAGGCAACTCTAACTGGATCCTCAGCACTATGTGGGAAGCTGTGATAATCAGGGCCAGATTAAGCTAGGGGCTGTTGGAGCGGCAGCTCCAGGCCCCTAATAGAAAACAGGCCCACAATTATAGGGACACGCGGCGATTTTTCCCCCCTTCGGAGACGTCCGGGGAAAGGGAGCCTTGCGCTGCCACTGCCGTCCTTTCCTGTGGCAGGCTCGGGGCAGGCGCCATCCGCGAGGGAGGGAAGCAGGCACGGGAGGAGCCACGGCCACAGCTTCATGGAGAGAGCCAGGTAGAGGACGGACCCTCTCCGGCTTCTTCCTTCTTCCTCCTCCTCCTCCCTCCTCCTCCTGTGTCTTGGGGACTCGTCCGGCGTCGGATTTCCCTTTCGTTTTGCTGGCCCCTCCTCTTTGTCTCGGCCGTGAGTGACAGGCGGCAAAGCCCCGGAAGAAACCCGACCTCGTCGTCAGCAGCTGCAACTTCAAGCGCGTCAAGCTGCTCTCGCTGGGCTCGAGGTTTGTCCAGTTTCCCTGAGGGAAACCGAGGCAAAAAGGAAAGCAAGGCTGGCACAAAATGCCCCCCCTCACACGCAGACACTTCCGTTCTCTTTCTCCTGTGTCAGCTTCCCCCAAAGCACCTTCCTTCCTGCCTCAGTTTCCCTCAAAGTTTGCATACAGTTTCCCTCAAAGTTCGAGGGAAACAAGCAAAAAAGAAAGGCAGGCAGGCAGGCACAAAGTGGGTCCCCCCCCCTTCTATTCCCTTTCTCCTTCCATTTCTGCCTCAGCTTCCTTCAAAGTACTCTCCCTCCTTCCCGGCATCTGCCTCAGTTTCCCTCAGAGTGCCCTCTTTCCTGCCTGCCCACCTGTTTCCCATACAGGCGCTGCTGCCTTTTCACATTTATTTTATTTATTTTATTTGTTATATTTATACCCCACCTTTTTTCCTGCAAGGAACCCAAGGCGACTTACATAGTCCTCCTCCTCCTCCTCCTCCATTTTATCCTCACAACAACCCTGTGAGGTAGGTTAGGCTGAGAGTCAGGGACTCTTTTATAATGTATTTCAGTTTACCCCACACAAAGCACTCACACACACAGAGCAGCCAGACAAAAGCAAAACACGCTTATAATTTGTAGGTAGCCTTTTATAATGTATTTCAATTTTAGACAGCAAAAAAGGTAGTACATTCTTATTTTTTAAACCCACTTTTGCCATCGAAATAAAATTCCATCCTCCATTTAATCATTTATTATTTATTTATTTATTTATTTATTGCATTTATACCCCGCTCTTCAGCCAGAAAAGGCTCTCAGAGCGGCTTACACAGATTAATAATAAGACATTCCCTGCCCTCAGGCTCACAATCTAAAAGACATGACACAAAAGGAAAAGGGATTGGGAGGGAGGAGGAAGAATGCCAAACTCAGGCACCAATATAATGTTTGGCATTCTTCCTCCTCCCCCCCAATCCCTTTTCCTTTTGTGTCACGTCTTTTAGATTGTGAGCCTGAGGGTAGGGAATGTCTTATTATTACCGGTAATCTGTGTAAACCGCTCTGAGAGTCTTTTCTGGCTGAAGAGCGGGGTATAAATGGAATAAATAAATAAATAAATCATTAATTTCTACCCACTTTTGCCATCAAAATAACATTCCATCCTCCATTTAATCACTTGTTAACATTATAATTAATTTATAATAACTTTCCATTTAAGAAAAAAAAAATTCACCCCTATCAAGTGAAAAAAAATGACCCAGGTCCTTTTTTTTTACTTGATCCATTCGTTCTTTTTTTTTTTTAAACTATAGTCCGGTCCCCCAACAGTCTGAGAGACAATGAACTGGCCCCCTGTTTAAAAAGTTTGAGGACCCCTGTTGTAATCCTTACATCAACCCTGTAAGGCAGGTCAATAGCATTCTCTCCATACAGCACGTGGGGGGGGGGGGCAGCTGAGTAAGAGCTCGGTTCGTGTACATTGTTGCCTAACAGTCTGCATAATTCCCGAAGGGGTGGGCTGTGTTAGTCTATTGCAGCAAGAACAACAAGAGAGTCTTGTGGTACCCTAAAGACCAACACATTCATTCTGACATAAGCTTTCACGGACACTGCCCACTTCCATCAGGTTTTATTGAGTTAACAAGCTTATTGTTTACAAAAAAAGAAATATTTTCAATATGTTTCTGTTTTGGCACTTTAATGGTAATTAAAATATTTAATTTGTTTTAATATAAAATTGCGTCTTCATTTTATTTATTTCCATAAAAAGGCCCACCAAAATCCTCAGCACCAGGCCCATAATGCTCTTAATCCGGCCCTGGTGATAATTAAAAGTGGTGTATAAAACCAAAGTAACTTTCTGGTGTGGACAGAGCCTAACAGAGCAATGTATCTACTCAAACATATCTACCCTGGTAAGTGTGTATAGGACTGCACTCTAAGGCTGCTTTCACACGTTCCAACAAGCACTGAAACAGAAAGAGATGTGCTTTGATAAAAGGGGAGCTCATAAATCCTCATTTGGAGATGTATATGCTCCCGATGTGGGAATAGCTATGCACTCCACTCTTAACTCAGAGAAACTCTTAACTCACTACACGTTACTAAGGAATTGGTTTGATGGTGTTGCCTGAGTTGCGAAGAAAGCAGGAGCTCTTTGCATCCTTCACAAGAGAAGGGAAAGAGTGGTATATAGAGTTAAATGTAGGCTTCAGCTTTTCAGAAAATCATGGTGGAAATGCTGGAATTAGATATGGAAGATGAATGAAAGAGAAAGACGGCGGGAGTTATGTGTCTGTTTATTTTTGCAAATAATTTTTGTACTCTGTCTTCCCCTCTATTTTCCAGGAATTTCATTTGTAGAATTCCTATTGTACAAAAGGGCACTTAAAAGTGTATTAAAAGAGTGTAAGGGTTAAGCAATCTTGCATTTGCCTCTGAAAAACATACATCCCAGTGGTGTTCAGAAAACCCATGCACAAAGTAAATTGCTGTGAAGTATTTTGTTCTCTTGGTGATTTGCTTCATTCACAACCACAGTACTATAGAAAAATGAGCGCCTCTTAAAGTGTGGTAAACTGCCAGGCTTGTGTTGCAAATTATATATATAATTGCGAATGAACTAGAAGTGGAGATCAGGAAGCTAAATGAACACAAAATATAATTACAAATTTAGTACGATGTGAGAGTGGGAGAATAGATATAAAAATCAGCAACATGGTTTTACTACACTTGCCTTGGATTTGTAGATGGTCTCAAATCCTTAGTGTTAGTCATACTAATTATTTATTGTTTTGACTCTTCTACTAGGACATGGAAACCATTCATTATCACTATATATATATATATATATATATATTTAAAGGCGGCCATAAGTTGCACAAGAGAACCAATTGCTGCCATAAATTGCACAAAAAACCCAATCTGAAATCTTCTGACAACGCCAGAACTAGTTTACCTTCAGCAGATGAGGGCAATTTATGTGATCTGTGGACCACTCAGCTGTTTGGTGGGCTGGGGAGAGTGGGATTGTGCTGGGGAGGAGGTGTGGGGAAATGACCCTTCCCTCACACCATCCTCTCTATGTAAATTGTGCACCACCTCCCTGCCCAGCTGACTGGCACTGGGGAAAGCACCAATCAGCTGGGCAGCAGGAAGGGGGATGCGCAATGACAGCATGTGGGGAGGTGAGGTTTAAGCCTCCCCATCCCTGTATGCTGAGGGGAAAGAGTCTATGTATGTGTGTGTGTGTGTGTGTGTGTGTGTCTGTCTGTCTGTCTTTCTCAGTGTGTGTGAGTGGAGAGAGCAGGGTGGAATGCTGGCCCTAGAGATATCCATCAACCAGCCTGCAGCCTCAGACCCACCATCCATTCCCACATGCAGCCCCTGGGGCCAAAACGTTTGCCTACCCTGACCCAAAGCATACAACCCAACCAGAAACATAACAGATTATGTTCTAGGTGACAGAGTGCCATGGCTCAAATTCATTGCTTTAAAAAATGATGATGGAAGAAGAAGAAAGGTGGGACAATATTTTTGCTACAAGCTTTTGCATTAAGAAAAACAAAGGAAATGGGGTGAAAACAGTAATAAAACACAGCATGGCAGCATGCATTGCATTGCTTCTTCGCTTTAAGTAGCATACTATGAGGAAAACATGCCAATTTTGATGCATTCTTAAAATTATCTATGGGTTTTTGTATGACCAAATAAAACAAAGTCCTAGTTACATGCCATCTATAAATGTAAACATACTGCCCCCTTCTGCTTCCTCATGTGTAGGAAGATTGCAAAATGCTAGGTTGATCCCTACCTTTCTCCTTAGTCGCATAGCATTTGTCAGCTCTCCATTGTGGGCTACAGCAATCTTTCCGTGTAGTGTTTCCACAACAAATGGTTGACAGTTATCCAAGACAGAGACTCCTGAGGTAGAGTATCTTGTGTGTCCAATTCCAAGATTTGAAACATACAGCTTCTTCAGACTGTCTTCACTGAAAACATGATTAACTAGACCCATTCCCTGCAAAACAAAAAGGAAACTGAGTATATGCTCTTGAACACAGACCTGGTTCGCATGATACGACAACCCATGGTGGGTTGTCAGCCTTGTTCGTTTCAGGGTGGCTTGTTGCGATCTCCAAACCCAGCATAGTTTGTTAACCATGCACAAGTGTAAGGTCCGGGGCGTGGGTGGCAAGGGTTCAGGGCTGGGACGCCGGGGAAGATGGAGGCGGAGACAGACAGGAGGCCCAAGGTGCAGCATAGGTTCCAGGCAGGGCCGGTGCAAGGCCGTTTGGTGCCCTAGGCAAGATCAGATATTTAGCGCCCCCCTTTCCCACTTGAGCCCCCCCTCCCTCCAGCCCTATGCCCATTATGAAATAAAAGTCAATTGGCAAAACCTAAAAAAAATATTATCATAAACATTGACAAACATACATAAAATACATGTTATATTTGTTTAAAAAGAAATATTTGATTCTCATTATTTTTAAGAAAATGTTTTTAAATTATTTCTATTCAGAAGCAGCATAAAACCACTTCAAATAAATTAAATATTTCAGATAAAGTTAAGACATGCCCTCAGCTCTTAATACGCCCTTATTCCTAATGCGTACAGTAGACAATTGTGCGGTCCCTCAGAAGCGAGAGAAATGCACACTTGGCATGTGCTCAGAGGCACGCTTCCCACTGATACGGGTGTCATGTTGTCCAGGACTGAAGGCTGGCATTGTAAACAGGTTCTGGGGGCTGTTCCTCCAGAAACTTTGGCTGGAGTTCAGCCTCTTGTGCCTCTCCCCTTCTCTAGTGCCCGTGGAAAAGCCACACTACTCTGCCTTCCCCCTCGCCTTTCAGACATATGTTGAGCCGCTCGTGTTAGCTCAGTGGGCATTCTGCACAGGCTCAGGGGCACTGTCTTCTTCAGCCTGACTCTACAGGGATTTCTATTCATCCCACCCCCCCTCCCCACTTCGACCTACGCTTGCTGGCACACGCAGAATTTTGGGTGCCCTTTCCCTCTTTGCTGACTCTGCGCGGGGTGGCTTTACTGGTTGGACTGGGGGCGCCAGCCTGTCGCGCGACTGCTTAAGAGTCAAGCCAGAAAGGGGCGGGGCTTCTCATCGAGACCCTCGAATGTAGCTCCGACGCGCGCGCCCCACCTTCGTCTCCCTATCCTCTGGCAGAAGAATCAGCCCCACTGAACTGGACGAGGGACTTACTCCCGAGGAAACACGCCCAGGCTGGGGCTGGAAGGAAGAGAGGCGCGGTGGTTCTGGCTGGCCGGCATGGGCAGGAAGGCGTGGGGGGGGGGGAGCGGCTGGGTTGCACCTTCACCGTCTATCCAGGCGCGCGCCTTCTCCCGACCGTTTCCGGACCACCACCCCCTGGAGGGGAGGCGCCAGGCGCCTGACCTTTGCTGCCTCCTTGCCCAGCCTGCTTATAAATGCGAGTCAGCCGGCGAGGTGAGAAGCAGCGCCGCGCTCAGACTCAGCAGTCGGCAGCAGCAGCAGCGAGAGGAGGAGACGGAGCGGAGGCACCCCTCCCCCGGCGCCCTCCGCAGCAACTGCGGGGTGACGCTCCAGGCCTGGCAGCGGCGTGTGAGCGGCCGCGGGGCCGCATCCGCCTCTCTCCTCCTTCTACACGCCTTGGTGGCGCCCCTTTTAGCCCTGCGCCCTAGGCAGCTGCCTAGTCCGCCTAATGGTAGCGCCGGCCCTAGTTCCAGGCAGCAGAGTCCAAACAGGGGCCAGAGGCAGAAGGCGAGTCCCAAGAGCAAGCAGAGTCCAGGCAAGGGTCAGAGGCAGAAAGACAAGTCCAAGAGCAAACAGAGTCCAAGCACGTACCAGGCAGAGCAGGGGCCAGAGGCAGAAGCATAGGTCGAGAGCAGTCATGGGTCAAACACCAGGCAAGGCAAAGCAAGGATCAAGGTTGGTTGCTAGAAGCAGGAACCGGCTGCAGACAACACAGAGGCCTGTGTTGCTGTGGCGAGGGTTGAAGGCAAACTGCAGCTCTTATATAGGTCCTTCTAGCTGCTCCCAGCTAGGCCGCATTAGCTGGCCTGAGAGCAGCCAGGAGCAGGACGCTACACTTTGTGAGTATGGTAGCTACAAACCCTGGGCTTGCTCCTGCAAGGAGGTATCTTCGCCACCAGGAGGAGGTGTGGCGCTACCCTGGAGGAGTGGATCCTGACAACAAGATACTCTGAGAACCCCTGGCTTGTTGTTGGGTTCTTCAGGGTGGCTTGTTATGACATGCAGACCTGGCACGATGGGTTGTGCATGGCTTGCTGGAAAGGGCTACAGAGCCGCCTGGCAAGAGCAGCGAAAAGAAAGAAAAAACAGGTTTCTTACCTGTAACTGTGGTTCTTTGAGTGGTCATCTGTGCATTCACACAACCCACCCACCATCCCCGCTTCAGTGTCGATCTCGATAGAACTACCTGAAGTGGTGAATTGGTATCGACGTAGGTCCCTTGTATCAATGTTTGCATACCGAGCATTCTTTCAGTTCCGAGGCCACAATAGGCGGTCTCAGGGAACTGAGGGATCAGGCGGGAACCCACAGGAGCATGCTCAGTGGGATGGTGGGGGAGGGGTTTCTGCCCGATTTTCCTCAGCTATAGAAGTTTCTTGAATTGTCTCAGTGCAGGCGCAGAGCCCATATGTGTGAATGCACAGATGACCACTCGAAGAACCACAGTTACAGGTAAGAAACCTGTTTTTCTCCTTTGTGCTCTCTGTGCATCACACATATGGGAGAATTACCAAACTGACCTACTGGAGGCGGGTCAGTCATTGTGGCAAAATAAAAAGAGAACATCCCTGCTGAAGGTGCAGTCAGCTTGAGCTCGAACATCCAGTCGACAGTGCTGGATGAAAGTAGACGGGGACAGCCAAGGCTTTTCTTCCCATAGCATATGAAAAGCTTTTGGGACTGATGGATGGACTCTATCCAAGCTTTATAGAAGGCCAGAGCTCTCCTGACATCAAGAGCATGCATAGCCCGTTCGACCAGAGTAAAAGGTGAAGGGAAAAGTGCTTGTAGAACGATGTCTTGGTTCAGATGAAAAGACGAAATAACCTTTGGCAAGAAAGCAATGTCTGGCCGTAGCACAACTTTGAAACGTCAGATAAGGCAGGTCAACCTGGAGCGCACAAAGTTCACTCGATCATCGAGCTGAAGTGATTGCTATAAAGAAGGCCATTTTCCAGGTTATGAGCCAGAGATCTGCCATCGCCATTGGTTCAAAGGGCTTAGTTGTAAGGGTCTGTAAGGCTCCAGCTCAGTACCACAGAGTGGACTGGAAGGATGAGATTGTGGAGTCCCTTGAGAAATTCTCTAACTAGAAGGTGAGAAAAAAAGAGTACTGCCTCCGATTGTAGGATGATAGGTGGAAAACGCTGCCAAGGAGAGCTTAAGCCCTCTGGCCATCAAGGATCCAACCCCAGTGCAGTTGCGAATACAGAGAAGACTGACCATTTCCTAGCATAGGACCTGCAAGTAGCTGGTTTCCTCGCTGCGTTCAGGATAGCCTGATCCAACCTTGGTCCCTGGTCAGAAACCCCAGGAATAGAGGGAGACATCAAATTCGATCCCATACCCATGCTGGACGATGCTGAGTACCTAGCATTTGGCTGTGATCAGCTCTCAGGAGGGTAGGAAGGATGCTAGTCTGTTGCTGTAAGGTCCAGGGCGTGGGTGGCAAGGGTTCAGGGCTGGAACGCCGGGGAAGATGGAGGCGGAGACAGACAGGAGGCCCAAGGTGCGGCACAGGTTCCGGGCAACAGAGTCCAAATGGGCCAGAGGCAGAAGGCGAGTCCCAAGAGCAAGCAGAGTCCAGGCAAGGGTCAGAGGCAGAAAGACAAGTCCAAGAGCAAACAGAGTCCAAGCACGTACCAGGCAGAGCAGGGGCCAGAGGCAGAAGTGTAGGTCGAGAGCGGTCACGGGTCAAACACCATGCAAGGCAAAGCAAGGATCAAGGTTGGTTGCTGGAAGCAGGAACTGGCTGCAGACAACACAGAGGCCTGTGTTGCTGTGGCAAGGGTTGAAGGCAAACTGCAGCTCTTATATAGGTCCTTCTAGCTGCTCCCAGCTGGCCTGCATTAGCTGGCCTGAGAGCAGCCAGGAGCAGGAGGCTACACTTTGCGAGTAGCTACAAAAACCCTGGGCTTGCTCCTGCAAGGAGGTATCTTCGCCACCAGGTGGAGCTGTTTATTTATTTATTTATTTATTTATTATATTTATTAATCTCCCATCTGGCTGGTCACCCGGCCACCCTGTGCTGTGGCGCTACCCTGGAGGAGTGGATCCTGACAGTTGCCAAACTGTGGAGAAAGTCATGGAGGTGAGCGAAGGAGGAAGTCAAAGACAGCGCTTGGAGAAATAGTCTTCTCCGTGGCTGGTTATATGAGTGCTTTAGTTCTTTATAATATTTTTTAATTGGGCTCTCTTTCTGCATTGCTAAATAATGCTTATATCACTATGATTCCCAAGCCTGGCAAGGATCATACTTATTGTGCTAACCATCAACCTATTTCATTAATTAACATTGATATTAAAATATTAACTGCAATTTGGGCTGATAGATTCAACAATATATTACAACACTAGTTCAACCAGATCAGGTGCGGTTTATTAAAAATAGACATGGGGCTGATAATCTTAGATTAGCTGCTGATCTGATTGCTTTAAATACTGATGGAACAGACCCTCCTGCCATTGTTTCTTTTGACACCGAAAAGGCTTTTTGACAAAATTCACTGGAAATTTATCTTTGTTACAATGAGAATTTTTGGCAATCTTGTAGAATTTTGGAAATGGGTTAAAATTTTATATTCAAACTCAAGAGCTAGAGTTATGATGAACAGTCTCCCCCCCTTTTGGGGGGGGGGGTTAATACTTGGGAGAGGTACCAGACAGGGATGTCCACTTTCTCCATTGATATTTGATTTATGTTTGGAACCCCTGGCGTGTGCTATTAGACAGAATAGTAGTATTCACAGATTTGTGTATGATCATTTAGAGTTCAAAATTATATTTATGTTGATGATCTTTTACTGTTTATCTCAAAACTCCAGTCATCTGTTCTAGCTTTGATGCAGGTGATTAATACGTTTGGTGATTTGTCTGGCTGTTCAATTTACAGCTCCATCCTATGTGGGTGCCTGTAACCCTCCAAACTTGGGGAGGATTAGAGGGCATCCAATGGAAGGCAGGAAGGAGCGTGGCAGCTAGGATTGCTGCAGAGCTCCCCTCACCTTCAAAACATTTAGATGGCCAATTTCGGTCGTGTAAATGTTTTCCCCCTCCTCGTGAGGAGAGGGGCTGAGGCACGGCCTGGATTCGTCAGATGACGGCAGCACCTCACTCCTCACCCCCACCCTTGGGAACGCCACACACACCGGTACCAAAGATGGTCTTCCATCTTCGGTTCCAAGCTGGAAGGGAAAGAACCGCACCAGCTGCGAGGTTGGGGGAAGGGTGCTCTGCGGGCATAGTCCCCGCTGTGACCTTGGAAGGGATTTCTGAGGTTGCAGGGGGGACTAGAACCTTTCCTATGACTCCCCAGGCAAAGTTGGGCAGCCATAGGATTGCACCATAACTAGTCAAAGTCTGAATTGATGTCAACTGGAGGCCTGTGGCTTATGCTGGCTCAGCTTGACTGAGTGTGGAAAGCTAAGCAGGGTCAGGCCTGGCTATTACTTGGATGGGAGCAGGGGGTTGGACTCGATAGCCTTGTAGGTTCCTTCCAACTCTATGATCTATGAAATCTTATGAAATCTCATAGTGTATGAGCTAATCGGCAATTCTGATGATGCCTGGATCTTATTACTTATTTGGGAATACTTATTCCCAGTGACATATCTCAAATGATCAAGATAAATTTGAATAGATTAATGAAATCTCATGGCATATAGATAGATGGGTATCTCTAAAGTTGAGTTTGTGGAGTAAGGTTAATACACTTAAGATGAATATTATACCTAGGATTGCCTATGTTTTATGTGGGAATCCTCTATTTATACCTGGCAGGTATTTTCAATCACTTAATGCTCTATTCCATAAATTTCTTTGGGGTTCCTCCCTGCATGAATTTCTTTGAAAAGAATGCAACTTCCAATTAAAGAAGGTGGGTTTGGCCTTCCAGATCTTGCTTTATATCATAGGGCTTATTTGTTGACCAGTACTAAATTTTGGTCTTTTCCACTTAGATTAGATTATCAATCTTGGTCAGTTTTGGAATCTTTAAGTCTGGATCCTCTCTCCAAATGGATGGCATTAGGTTCTTGGCACACTAAAATGGATAGGGTTCCTCCTACAGTTACGGCAGTCAGAGAGGTGTACTTTATAATATCATGTCAATTACAGTTTGACCCATTTTCTCACGCTAAATTGACTCTATGGGAAAGCTCAGATTTAAAAATTGGTAAGAAAACATTCATGTGGCAAACTTGGTCAGACAGGTTGATTTTTACCTTGGATCAATTAGTGGGTGTGGATGATTAGTTTTTGTCATTCTCGGCTTTGCATGCCAAATACAATTTACCTGCTACAGGTTACCAGCTGAATGGTAATACTTGCAATTACAACGTTTGTTAGAATGTAGGTTTGGCCCTGCCGCTTTTACAGCTTCAGAGTCTCCTTCACTATTGGAAGCACTTATTGAGGTTGATCAGTTATACTGACCATGATCCATGTATATAAATACTTATTATCGGTGAATAAATACAATACACATCTTAAGCAGGAATGGAATAGGGAACTGGACTGTCCTATTTTGCCTATTCAATGGATCGTTGTTCTCATGTCTGTGCCAGAAGCATCAATGGATCTTAAGTTACATTTTATTCAGCAAAAACGTTTGTTTTGTGTTTATTAGATGCCACAACATCTTTTTAATAAGGGTTTGTCTAAGTCGGCTAACGGCTGGAGATGTAATACCACTAATGTTTCTCTTACCCCTATGTTTTGGCAATGTCCAATAGTTACCTTTTCTTGGGAGGAGATCATAATATGGATAAACTTAGTACTGGAATGCTCTTTAATATTTACTGATGGACATGTTCTCTTAAAATTATTTACCTGTTGCTTGGAAGTTAATGCAAAGTCAACATAAATGGATTTTCTGCACCCTTTTGACAGCTAAAAGACTGATGTTACAACACTAGAAAGATAAATGCCCACCTCCTATAACACGATGGATTGAGGACCTAACAACGCTTTCAACTTTTGAACGGGTGGTATTTAGATGCCACTTGCAAATGGATAAATATATGGATATTTGGTCTGCCTTTCTTGAAGCTTATGCATAATTGTTTTTATTGATACCTGTATTTTCATATACACATATATACTCATAGTTACACATTTCATATGCACCTATTGTAAGTAATTCACTTCAATTTATGGAAGAAAATTGTTATTTTTCCTTATTTCTTTTTCTGGATGGTTTTGTTTTGTTGAAATTCACAATAAAAAATTAATATATATATAAATGTTCACTATAGCTATTTTGTTGCTGGGAAAATGTAGTCCTTCTCACGTCCAGCTTGCAAGTGCTGTGTGGAACTGTGTTCTGTGCAGGTGTCATAGACACCTATTTCATAGAAGCAGCTTTCTACAAGGCACCGTGCTGCCTCAGGATCTTATCAGTTGCTTTCAAATAATATTCAGTTCCTAGCTGGCATAAGCCAGTAGTGTTATCTGATACCTTTTCCAACAGTCACTTCTCCTAAAGGAAACCACACTTATCATTCATTTCCTTACTGCTAGTTAGATAAATCAGTGTCTGTTCCCTCTCCCCACTCTCTCCGCAAGCATAGTAGGCTGGGCTGGCTTGATGTTCACTTAACTACATGGCTGTTCTCCTAGAGTGTCGGAGGCCAGCAAGCTTGGGGCAAGCCCCGCCTCCGGGGCTGGGAAGGCCGACTTTGATCTGAGCTTCCCGGAGGAGGCGGGGCCTCCCCCAGGAAACTCCAGTTTAGTTTCCTGCCTCGGGAAGGCAGGAAAGTCCATAATATTGCCTGCGGCCACATCATCTCAATATCCAGAGTTATTACAAAACAAGAGGCGGTGCAAGATGCCCACGGGTGCAATAGGGCACAATGGGCCTTCTTAGGGTGCAAAGGGTACAAACAGTGCATGCCATCAGCAGCAAATCCCACACTCGGGCAAGTGCAGCATCCATCTCCGACAGTGAAGACAGTGAAGTCTCCGATGACAGCGACGAAGAGAGTGACATGCCCTCAGAAGGGCGACTCTTTGCAGCAGAAGCACTCCCCAAGATGATACCGGGGTTCTCACCGAGGTTGACCTGTCAAGCTAGAGCAGTGTTACAGCTGATAAAATTCCGTAAAGTGTGTGAAGCCTAGGAGTTTTCCCACCAGAAGAACTGCCGTCACATCCCGCGGCCACCATCCCAGGGAACCTGCGATTCCTCCAACAAGAGTAGGCCAAGCTGGCCAAGCCGAAGTTCTGACATCTAAATCACTAAGGCCTGTGCACGCCCTCCGTCTGAGGGCGGACAGGCTACTGCAGAGAAGCCTAGCGTTGGAGATGTCAAAGAGTTCATTAAAGGCACTCTCACTGCGGCATCCTTCCCTAGACTCTTCCCAGCTAGGTGCAAGGGCAGCAACTTCCAGCGTAAGGGCTAGAAGATATCTATGGCGGCATAAGGGGCCACAAGCCTCACTGGCACGAAGGCAACAACGCGAAATGATGATTGCTTAAAGGTGCACGGCCAGAACAAGAAGCCCAACTCCGCCTGACGGCTCCCCTCCCCCAGTGGGAGGGAGACTTCATGGCTTCTCAGAGACCTGGAAACAGCTCTTCTCCGACCGCTGGCTTCTGGAAATAATCCAAAATTGCTACTCTTTAGTATTCAGAATAAAGCCTAAGAGAGTTTTTTCAAGACCCACCGGCTCAGAGACCCGGTCAAGCAGCCCATCCTAAGTTTAATTAAAGCCAGCAGCTTCCAGAAGAAGTATAAATTCAGGATGGAGACTCTCAAGTCCATCAAGGGGTGCTACGGAGGGGAATTCTTCCTCCCCTCAATAAACCTGACAGAGGCAGGTCTTCACATTCCCATACGCCCTGCCCATCAGAAGTACCTGCGTTTCAGCTATGGCAGCAAGCAATTCCTATCCAGAGCTCTTCCGTTCGGTTCGTCAACAGCTTCAAAGGTCTTCACGAATGTGCTACTGGCCCACGTGCCACTACTGCGTTCAAAGAGAGTCCAGCTGCACCCCTACCTTGACAACATCCTGATTTACTCTTGCTCACACACGCAGAACATCAATGACACAAGCCTGGCCATGTCAACGCTTCCCAGGTACTCGCATACCTAGGTGTTTCCCTGAACACAGTCAGGGATATTATGTTCCTGTCTCCCGACAGGCAAGAGTCAACAAGCTGGCTGGCATCACACCTCCTCTTCAGGGATACGGTTCCCCTCAAGGAGCTAATCAAGCTCCTAGAGATGATGGTGTCCTGCCAGGACTCTGTACAGTAGCCCAGGTATCACTCCAGGCCCTACAGACCTTCCTCCTAGACTTCCAGCTTGAAATCACCCGCGATCACAACCCACTTCTGCGCCTTCCTCTCCCAGTAGCCAAGGCCCTGGAATAGAGGTGCCATCCAGCACACCTCTCCCATGGAGTTACAATCCAAGCCTCACACGCATCACGCTAGCAACGGACGCATGCCTAATAAGCGGGTGGACAGTCTGGCACAGATGGCATACACAAGGGCTCTGGTCAGAGCATGAGACACAGCTATCCATCAACTACCTTGAGCGGAGAGCAGCGAAGCTAGCGCTAAAAGAATTTGCCCAACACTGTCATAACCCATGTCCTAGTGAGGACGGGCAGTGTAGTAGCAAAGGCCTACGTCAACAAGCAAAGTCGCACAAGATCCAAAGCTCAAAGAGGCCATGTCCCTGTTCAGTTGCGCACAATGCAACCTCAGCCCCATCACGACCAAACGGCATCATGAACATGCAAGATGATTGGCTCAGCAGAACAACTCTAGACCAATGCGAATGGTCCCTACACCCAGAAGTCTTCAGTCTCCTAGTCAAGACCTTGGGTCACCCAGGTTTGGACCTCTTCGCGAACCCACAGAACGTTGGCCACTCGCTACCAGACAAGAGGGGCAGAGTTCGCGGATGTGCTCACCAGCCACTGGCCAGAGGGTCTGCTAGATGCCTTCCCTCCACTGCCACTAATTACCAAGTAGTTCACAAGATCAGTGACATACAAGAACACATCACTTTAGTGGCACTTCATTGGCCAAGAGGGCCGTGGTCCCCAACCTAGTAAACCTGGCAGTCGGGAGACCCATCAAGCTTCATTTCAGGCACGACCTTCTCAGCCAGGGCCCGATCTTTCACCAAGATCCAGGGTTCCTGAAGCTGACCGCCTTGAGTCTGAAAGGTGCCTCCTAACCAAGCGTGGTTACTCCAATAAAGCAATCAATACACTCCGGGCCTCAAGGAGGCCCTCTACACATAAAACATACGACCGTGCCTGGCGGACCTTCCTCTGCGGGCCACGAGCCACGGGGAGGGACCCACTAGAGGCTGAAATACCAAACATTCTAGAGTTCCTTCAAGAAGGGCTGTCATCTGGCCTTATCAAAACACACTCAGGCACCAAGTAGCAGCACTGGGCTCAGAGCTAGGCAACTCCAAGGGCTCGCCCCTCGGGGCACACCAACACCCCCCCACCTGGAGCCTCAGTGTAGTGCTCAAAGCATTAATGAAACACCCCACTGAGCCACTACGGGTGGCCTTGCTTAAAGGGCTGATATTGAAGACCATTTTTCTAGTAGCGTTCATTCCGCCAGAACAGTCGCAGAATTAGGCGCACTGTCATGCAGTAAAGATCTCTGCATCTTCCACAAAGACAAACTCATCCTACACACAGACCCGACCTTCATGCCAAAGGTCAACTCCCCATTCCATAGATCCCAAGACCTAGGGGCCCCTTCCTTCTGCCAGCATCCCTCCTCTCCTCGGGACAGGAAGTGACACACACTTGACGCTATGGGGGCGGTCAAGTTTTACCTAGATAAATCTAAGGCAACCCAACAGCACAATTCATTTGTCTCTTCAGAGACTCCTCCTTATGAAAGAGGGTGTCAGTGGCCTCTCTGGCACGATGGCTATGTGATTGTATCGCGATAGCCTACTCCTCCGGTGGCCTACAGGCCCCGGAGGGCATCAAGGCCATTCAGTCAGAGGAATGGCCACATCAGCTGCTTTTAGTGAGAGGGCACCTCTAGATGTAAGTTGTAGAGCAGCCATCTGGTCTTCTGTTCACACATTCGCCAGGGACCACAACATTGACATTATGGCCTCAGCAGAGGACGCCTTCAGAGGGCGCATGTTACAGAAGGTCATTTTGCCCCAGTAGGAGGCCGGCCATGGGTGTTAGGCCCACCTGGGGGATACACTGCTTTTTTACATCCCCAAGTTTGCTGGCCTCCGACACTCTAGGAGAAACAGAAATTCTTCTACTCACCGTGAATTTCAATTCTCCACGAGTGGAGGAGGCCAGCAAGGCCCGCCCTGGGTCGGCCTCCTCCGGGACACATATTAATCTGGGCCGTGAGAGGGAGTCTCTCCTCTTGTTTCCACAGGCCTGCAGCCGACGGACCCGGCGGTCCTTCTATTCAAGATAGCAAGGGCGTCTGCAAAGATTGGTTCGTTGGAAGTCTCAACTGGAGTTTCCTGGGGGAGGCCCCGCCTCCTCCGGGAAGCTCAGATCAAAGTCTGCCTTCCCAGCCCCGGAGGCGGGGCTTGCCCCAAGCTTGCTGGCCTCCTCCACTCGTGGAGAACTGAAATTCACGGTGAGTAGAAGAATTTCTGTCTCTCTTCTCCAACCACACTCATCTGGTCAGGCATCCAAATTTACGTATCACAGAAGGATAACAGTATAACTTACAGGTAATCCAATGTCTTATTTGCATGTAGGGAAATGACAGTGAGAGAAAAATTTCTCTCACACAACCAGTCCAAGTAGTCAAAGACTATTCTGGTTATATTCTGAATATAATCACAGAAAGATAGCTGCATATCATGATAGATAAAACTGCTTATACCTTTTAAAATTAAGTGACTAAAGGCTCAATCCTGTGCAAATTTAGACTGAAAAAAGGCCTACAACTCCCAGCATGCCCCAGCCAGCTCTGCTGTGAAATTATTTATTGGAAACGTTGCCTTTTAAAGAGAATTTGGGGTTTGATGTTAAAATACTGAAGGGGAAAACGCTGGCATTAAAAATTCCACAATTAAGTATCCCCTTTTCTAAAAGTTCTCCAAAAGAAACCTTCAGAGATTTTCCACAGAGGTACATTTACCTGAACTGGTAGCTGTGGTGGAGTTACATTGTTTCAAATTTAAATCAGGGGAAATTTTCCTGACTGGAAGTAACAGAAGGGTTTTTTAACTGGTACCCTCCTTTAACGGTTGATCCTGAACATTCCATCACTCTCCCCTCCGCTTCTTGCTTACAACACTCAGCGGGCTCCTCCTTTGGAGTAGGTAAGGAGATTTCATATTCTCCTGTAAGGTGACTGTTATTTTGCCATTGCACATGGGGAAGTCCTGATCAGCTGTCTCATGTAGGAAGCAGCTTGCTATTATTCTGAGGCCGGAACGCATTTAGAATCCATAAGTGAGTCAAATATGAAGCAAGGAGAAATAATAGATATATTATAAATATGTGCAGGGTAGCTTGGGAGAGTTTGAACTGCAGAAACATTTCTAAGATAAGTTCTCCTTTAATGATCCTCTTGAATGCAGTGGCAATATTTTTATTTGAAACCCAATAGTTGGCCTTGGGCAAATAATTCTCTGTTTGAACTGCATTTCAAGTCCCTTGGCTTCATGCTAGGATTTCCAATGTACCAGGCCAAAAAAACACCTGACCCCACCTTCTGTAGTTATGCCCTTATTTCTGCTTGACCTGCAGAAATAAATACGGTAAGTGAAGTTTCCCATCACAGGGTGAAAATTGAATTGAAAAAGATGCCAACCCCATGTCATCCATTATATATTCCCTATATCATCATGAGCACAGATTCAGTGTAATTTGTTTTGCCATGTTTGCATACGTTTGGAAGGTACAGTGCCTTCATATACATCTATGTAACTGTGGCAAAAACAGGTACATGTGTATACACCTTTATTTCTGCTCCTCTTGTAGGAAAACTGTCATGTTCAAAGTGGTCTTCTGTAATGCTATTTATCATACATAAGTTTAGAATTAAAACTTGGATACTGGAAATTCTGGTTCAAAATCCTGCTCAGCTATGAAGCTTCCAGGTTAACTCCTGGTATATATGCAGTAAATGATTTTGAGTCCTCCCAGCACACCTTCATTTTCTTTTAACCACTGAAATAACAATCAAGCATTCCATTTTACCTTGTGCACTTTGAATGAATGGGCTGACTCTCCATCACTTGTCACAATCCCAGCGCTCTCTTGGCCCCTATGAGAAAGAAAAACAGCTTAAGGCACAGAAACTACACCCTATACACCAATAGTAAACTCATTATCCGACTGTGGATCCTTATATAGTCAAAATGGCACTACGCACTCAGAATATGGAGATTTCAGCAGCCTTGGGACAGCCCCAAGGTTTGCAGAATTAACCAAAATAAAACAAAAACTTCTAAAGACCCTTAAGTGGGCAAACCTTCCCCACCCCCAACAGCCCAGTGAAGAGCCACAGAATGCAGACCATTTGAGTAGAATGGAAAATTGCTGGAAGATGGAATGAAGTATCCTGCAAATGTATCCCTTGACAACTTTTTGTTGCAGGTCCCACTTGTAGCTATAAATGCTCTATATTGGGGGTCATCAGCCCCAAACCTGCGCCGTCTAGCACTAGGTAGTACAACAGGGGAAGGACTTGAGGGGGATGGAAAATAAAAAGCATCCTTTCTGCCTTCTCCCTCCTGAAATCCCCTACACCCCTGGCCAGACCTGAGCACAGCTACAAGGCTTCTGTTCCAGGCTGGTTGAAGCCCTGAAAAGAGCTCCCCTTAGAGGGTGGGAATACACTGCAACATGTGTTGGAATGCCAAAGCTAACAAACAAGTTCAAAGCAGCAGGAAGTTTTAGTGGATGCTTATTACTTTTGCTTTTAAAAAAATGCTTGAAGAGACTTCCTTCTCTGTCACACTTCACTTTAATGTGCTCATTTAAAAGATGAAGGAAGCATGTTGTTTTCTAAAGGGAATTAGGTGGTTTGAGAGAGGTCTTGCTTCCCATATTGTAAACACATTTTTTTCTCAGTCACACCTCTGACTGAACAGGTTTTGAACCTTGCCAAACCAGTTTGCCAGAAATGAAAGTGGTATATACTACCAGTAGTGATCACCCTTTTAGACTGCCTTCAGGTCTAACAAAATAAATAAATCTATAATTTCTCTCCAGTTTGTAGCTCAGTCATATGGCCATTATGATCAGCTGAAGTCCCCACACACACACACCAAGTTCAGTTAGCCTTATTTATTTACATTTCTATACTGCCCAATAGCTGAAGCTCTCTGGGCAGTTCACAACAATTAACCATAAAATACAATATACAAGTTTAAAACTACAGTATAAAATAAAAATAATAACCAAATAAAACCTAGCAGCAGTGCAAAGATTTACAATACAGTAACAGATTTAAAGCAACAGAAACAGAAATACTAAAATTCTTGGGGAAATAAGGTCTTCACCTGGTGCTGAAAAGAGCACAATGTAGGTGCCAGGCAAGTCTTGGACTGAGAGCTAAACTACACATTATCTAATACCTAGCATGCAGCTAGCTCTGTTCTTTTCTCCTTACTCAGCAGTAAGTGGGAGACTCAATCCAAATCAAGATCCTAGTGTGCAAGTAGGGGGGCTTTGACCCCCCCCCCCACTGTAGTCCCAATCTGGCTTGGGACCCTCTTGCACCTGCAATTTCCATAGGAAAGAAAAGCTCCCACTGAAGCAAATGGTCCCCCCCCTGCAAATTGCAGATATGGGGCCCAAATCTGGATCAGGACTACAGTAGGGGGCAAAATGTTAAAGCCCCCACCCCCATACTAAGGTTCAGGGATGCCTGAATCTGGATCAGGGCCCCTACACATTCTTCTGAGTAAAAAAAAGAACAGACACAGATGCATACTATTTATTAAAAGTAACATTTAGTTTGGTTCCAAGGCTCTATTCAGACAACAGTTCCCTTACTGGGATTCTATTCAGGAGAGACTGGGACATCCACATTAGGATTAGGGAAAAGCCTCAGGTTAGGGTTAGGAAAACCTGGGTCCCTGTGCATGTGCCAGGAACTAGCCTAGGCTGGGCAGATTAAGCGAGTGGGCAACAAGAACACCCTCAGTGATTCCTTTTTGAATGCTGTCTGAGTGCATGGGATTCTACCTCCTGGTACCCTCACTACAGGAACAAGAAAATAATCAAATATTCCCCATGTTCAAAATATCATTTACTAGTAAGTAGTTTTATTTACAGTCTACTGACCACAAAGCTAATAAAACAGTACACATAAAATACATAGGATATAGCGGCACTCAGTTATATACATACCGGTAGGTAAAAACAGAGAAAATAAAACAGAATCAGGTAAGCAAGGAGGATCTAGTCAAAATAGCTATGTTCAACATTCTTAGTAATTGAGCTATTAGAACCACCCAGCAAAATGGCCAGTAAAGATTCATGAGAGCGTAGCGTCCAGGGAAAGACTGAGTAATTGAGTGTATTAGAGATTCTCTAGCCCCACAATAGAAACTGCAGTTAAAGAGAACATGTGCTACGGTTTCCACTTCCACGTTGTTACAAGGGCAACGTCTATTTTCTGTAGGAATTTTACTAAATCTGCCATCCAATGTTTGGGGGGTAGGATGTTAAGCTGGGTCAAGGAAAAAGCTCTCCTGTATTTTGGGATAGAAAGCCAATTTAAGTAAAGCATGCCATTTATAGGATAGAAGTCTGGTAGACCTAATGACAAACAAGAGCATGGGCCTTTAGCTACTGCGTGGAGCTCTTGATCAGTTAGTCTCTGTTTAATAAGAAACTTAGCTTTCTTCCAAGGCATATTTATTAACTAGAGGGGAGACAGACCAACAAAGATGATCTTTTGCTCCACTCCTTTATTCTAAGCTAAGAAGTAGGAATCTATCATAACCTGGAATGCAAATGAGGCAGGCTTAAGAGAGGAGCAGCAGCGGAGCCAGAAATAAATAGAGTGGATCCAAGCTAAACAACCGAGAGAATTTAGGCCAGCTTCCAAATAAAGGACAGCACTGGCCACACATTTGGGCACACCAAAGATAGTTCTCAGGAAGTAAGATTGAACACTTTCGAGAGGGTCTTTAAAGCTGGGGAACCAAATGGGGGCACCAAAAAGATATTGAGACACTATTTTGGCTTGATAGACACGTATGGCGGCGGGAATAAAACTCCCCCCACTGGTAAAGAAAAAGCATAGTATGGCTCCCAAATTTTTTCGGCTTTGGCGTGCACATGCCTCACCTGAACCCTCCAGGATGCCAACTCATGAAACCAGACACCCAAATAGGAATCAACTTGGTCAAGTCTACTATTGTCCATGGACCAGGAGTATCTAACCTTTCTTCTTGCAAAGACCATGACTTTGGATTTAGAATGGTTAATTGTTAGGAGATTGTTAGTACAAAACTCAGCAAAACCAGCTGATAGACGTTTAAGACCTAAGCGAGTGCAATATTAAGACTGCATCATCTGCATATAGAAGAATATATATTCTAGTGGAGCAAATCTTAGAGGAGGATGGGAGGCTAATAACCCTAGATTTATTTATTTATTTATTATATTTATACCCCACCTTTTTTCCTGCAAGGAACCCAAGGCGGCTTACATAATCCTCCTCCTCCACTCCATTTTATCCTCACAACAACCCTGTGAGGTAGGTTCGGCTGAGAGTCAGTGACTGGCCCAAAGTCACCCAGTGAGTTTCATGGGCGAGCAGGGACTAGAACCCGGATCTCCCGAGTCCCAGTCCAACACTCTCACCACTACACTGGATGAGAAGGAAGATCAGCCAAATACAGATTGAATAAAGTGGGGGCAAGAACACAGCCTTGTCTAACACCACAGGAGGAGAGAATCTCCTTGGAATAATGGCCATAATTACTACAATGCACCTGGGCAGATGTATTCTGATGTAAAACACGGATTAGGAATAATAACCTCCTGTCTATAGAAAGCCGATCCAGTTTGCCCCATAGACACTCTCGGGGGATATTATCAAAAGCGGACTTCAGGTAAATAAAAGCAGTGATTAGTTTGCTGTCTTTGAGATTTAAATATTTGTGAATTAGATGGGACAGAACCAAACAATGGTCCAAAGAGGAGTGTCCTGATTTAAACCCAATTTGCTCTTCGCCTAAAATATCATGGTCATTGATCTAGGATTTTAATTTAAGGCACAAATAATTAGCACAGACTTTCCCCACAGGGCCGGATTAAGAGCATTATGGGCCTGGTGCTGAGGATTTTGGTGGGCCTTTTTATGGAAATAAATAAAATGAAGACGCAATTTTATATTAAAACAAATTAAATATTTTAATTACCATTAAAGTGCCAAAACAGAAACATATTGAAAATATTTCTTTTTTTGTAAACAATAAGCTTGTTAACTCAATAAAACCGTTCATCACATATCGTTGATGATAAGTACCTCCACGTTTTTTAACCTCTAGGGCAGTCTTCCCCAACCGGGGCCCTTCCAAATGTTTGGGGCCCCAGCTCCCATCTTCCCCAGCCACTGGCCATGCTGCCTGAGGCAAATGAGAACTGTAGTCCAAAATATCCAAGAGGGATATTTGGTGAACTCTGTTCTCTGGGGTTTTTCAAAATAAAACTTAAAATGCCACACAATTCCCCATGAAAGCGCACGTGCACACACACACACACACACACACACACACACAGTATTAGCCAAGCACACACACACATGTGCACACACACACACACACACATACACAGAGAACTCTGTTCTCTGGGGTTTTTCAAAATAAAACTTAAAATGCCACACAATTCCCCATGAAAGCGCACGTGCACACACACACACACACACACACACACACAGTATTAGCCAAGCAGGTGACATTTTGCAGGCGGCAGGAGGATCAACACCCCCAAAAGGCAGACACCCACACCCACAAACACACAGCCCTTACTTTCAGTTTGGCTCACAAAAGAGGGAAAGCCCTTTTACAGAAAAGAAGGAAAAGGAGAAGGAGAACTTGCAGAATTTCCCCCAAATTATTTATTAAAAAAAAAAAAAGCAGCCACAACAAAAAGCCAGGAAGCTTTGCTTGACCAAGAATAATTGTGTTGTTCTTGTTGCTTTTTTTGTTGTTGTTGTTGTTAAACTAGCATTTGAACAATTGAGCTGCGAATCAGAAAGATCTTTTGCTCGAGGCTGGAGAGAGAGGTCCCTTCTAAATCTGAATATTACAGACCCTAGCAAGCCCCCCATGTGCTAGACGTTCTCACAAAGAAATGTAGTAACAGTGATTGAAATGCAAAGATACTGAAATGCTAATTTGAGAACAACAGTTCTTGCTAGGTCTTGCCTCAAGCCTGTAATGCAGATGTGCTTAGAACACCTTTCTAATCTTGAAAAAATCATTAATTATGCTGAATGATAACAATCAGAGCTAACTCTGAAGGGGGAAAAATCGATGGCAATTAGGCCTATAATTGCGGGCCGATTGTCCGCCTGGAGCGGCCGCTCCCACAGCCCCTATCTTAATCCGGCCCTGTTTCCCCACTATAGATAGTAAGCCTATTGGCCAATAATTATTTGGGTCTTCTTTAGGCCCCCTTTTTGTATACCAGTATAATAAATGCGTTTAACCAGACCCTAGGAATTATACCCAATTAATTAATAAGAGAGAATAAGGTAGCTAACAAAGGGGCCCACCAGCTGATATTACCGTACATTTCAGAAGCTTGGACGGGATACCATCTGGACCCGGAGCTTTTCCTGGTTTTAATTGAGATATTAATTACTCTATACTATTGGGACTGACTGGGGGCCATTCAGGGGTGTCAAACAATAAATAAGGGGTAGAGTTTAAATCAGAGAATTTAGAAGTGTTAAAAATAGAACGAAAATGGTCTTCCCAGATATTTGGTGGGATATAGCAGTCAAGAGATCCAGTGCTATTGCTTAGAGCACCGGAAACTAGTTTCCAGAAGGATCTGGTGTTACGAGTGAGGGATGCTGCAATCAGCAACCACCAGGATTCTTTGACAGCCTCTCTTTTTTTCTGAGCCAAAAGATTTTTGTATTCTTTCTTTAACGCGTAATGGGAATGAGGAACTTGACATTCATTATTACTGCGATAGAGGCTGTATGCAAAATGAATTTTTCTCCTATAGCGCATTCACCATCAAACCAACTTTTTGAGGGTTTTGAATAATTTGGTGGTCGAGTAGTAACTTGGAGATGTGAGTTCATATTTTTAATCAGTGACTCAAAGTTTAAGATACCCTCCTCAGGAGAAGTATTGGTGGTTATTTGCTGGTAGACATCTATTGTACGCGGGGAATCAATGAACTGCTGGAAAACCTCGGCTGTGGTACTAGACCATTTTATCTTTTTGGCACTACCAGAAGTAAACAGGTTTGAGGAAAAATGCTGTAGGCTTAACTTAGTGACCTCGGGTATCGTAATAGACAATGGTCACTGTCAGTGCAGTCTCCAACTCTAAAATTACCAACCATTGTTACCAGTTCCTTGTGGATCAAGAAGTAATTGACCACAGTCGACCCTCTGGAGGAGATGAATGTAAATTCACCCCAAGTATCATTACCATTAGAACCATTCAGGATACATACATCGTATTTAGAAACCAGTTGGAGTAGGCCAACCCCAGCAGGATTTACATGACTATCTTTGGAGTGGCGCAAACCACCCGTATTTACACCCAGATTAGCAGATGGATAGCAGCCGGGCATTTTAGGGACTTGAGAGTGGAACCCAGTCCTTGCATTGAAATCACCTGCAAGGATTGGCATTGCGTAAGGGTATTTTCCGTATAATAGCATTCAACCTTAAGCCAATTTCTCATTGCATCCTCCTTACAAGCCACAGGGGCAAGATACACATTAAACAGTAGTGACAAATGATGGCCCCCCCTCATATCCAAGAGCAGAGCTGACATAAATGATTTGCAACTGGGTAGCTCCATGATAGAAATATCCAGAGCAGGGGAGAAAAGGAATCCCAGACCTTGGCTGGCCCTGCCTTTCCTTCTAGAGGGGAGAGAGGGCAAACAGAATGACACAAAACCATAGACCAAGTCTCTTGGAGAAAAATTATATCAAAGTCAGATAAGTAGTTAAAAAAATCAGAATTACTAAATTTAGATTTCCACCCGGCAATATTCCATGAGAGGATTTTAAGGGGTGAAACAGATGACCCCTGACTTTGTCATTCCGGGAGTCTAGATTGATTACGAGTTAGATTTACGTAAGTTCAGATTTGGGTAGTCTTCAATATTCATTGGAGAGCAACCATTTGACAGAGATTCCACTGAGATGGGCACTGTAAAAACAGAAGATGAAATTTTTGGCTGATTAGAAGGAGCAGAATCATTTAAATCCAGAGGCAACACAGCCATCGAGTCTAAATTGACAGTACCCAATTTGTTATTAGAATAGACTGAATCAGAGGGGCCAGGATTACTCGCAGAAGCCAGAGGAATCCCAGCACACTTCTTTGGAGACAGGTGCAGACTAGAATACAGTTGGATTTGTTGTGTAAAGTCAGCTTGTGAAGAGCTTTCTTTATGGAGAGCTTCTTGTAATTCTTGGGCCAGAGAAGAACAGGTTGCTTACCTGTAACTGTGGTTCTTCGAGTGGTCATCTGTGCATTCACACATATGACCACTGTTAATAATGTGATTGTCACTCTCAGTACTTCCTACATTTAATTTCCTTCTGATCTCACTGTTTACAATCCCCCCCTCCAATATGTAATGTATAAAAAACCTGAACCTCTCCACAATATTCCATGCATCTGATGAAATGACCCTAGTCCATGAAAGTTTATGCCAGAATAAATTTGTTAGTCTTTAAGGTTCCTGAAGACTCTTTCTTGTTGTTGCTACAGTAGACTGCTATCCCCTCTAGAAACTATCTCCTCTTTTCTGTCTGACAAACTGCATTCTGTTGTTCTTTCTGTTTTGTTTCACACAGAGGCCTAGATTACAACATTCTTAGGGGTTGGGGGCAGAAAGGCATATCCCCTTTGTCTGTTTTTCCTATTCAGAACATCCATCCAGAACATCCACCCACCCCCCAATGGTCCTATAACAAGCAGCAGCTAACTATTTAATTCTCATACCAACATCTCAATATTATGGGATATCAACCCTTTTTGTCAAGGCTAGCAAGGTATTACCCCAGGGCAACCTACAGTTAGCATTTGCAACATGTGTTTTGTTTCATGAAAGCACCGTTTGGAATGCCCAAATGAGGAAATGGGCACATATGCAGACCCAGGCTTAGAGTCTGCAGGTTTAGGGTTCTTTTAAAAATAAAAAACTCAGATATTTCCAGCTGAATATTTACTGCAGCCTTCCCCAACCATGCTGCCTGGGAATGATGGGAGCTGTAGTCCAACAGATATGGAGGGCACCAGGTTGGGGAAGGCTGCTCTACTTTATCTAAATGAAGTACTAAGCACAAATGGTGATAGAAACCTATGACAGTAAAATTAACATGTATATGTATACTTTTATCTCATTACTTGTATTAAAACAAGCATTTATTTATTTATTATATTTATACCCCACCTTTTTTCCTGCAAGGAACCCAAGGCGGCTTACACAATCCCCCTCCTCTCCATTTTATCCTCACAACAACCCTGTGAGGTAGGTTAGGCTGAGAGTCAGTGACTGGCCCAAAGTCACCCAGTGAGTTTCATGGCCAAGCGGGAACTAGAACCCAGATCTCCTGAGTCCCAGTCCAACACTCTCACCACTACGCCACACTGGCTATATAAAATATAAAACTTAGTTTTATCTGGACAAGTAAAAAAGACTACATTAATACCTTGGATTGCAAGTAACTTGGTTTGAGAGCGTTTTGCAAGACAAGCAAATTTTTAAATATTTATTTAATTTTTTTTTACTTGATATACAAGCGACGTCTTGCAATACAAGTACTGCAGTATGGCTTAAATTAAAAATCTCTGAACACATTTTTTTGGGGGGGGATTTTGTTTTGATATAAGAGTGTTTTGGATTACAAGCACGTTTCCGGAATGAATTATGCTCTCAATCCAAGGCATGACTGTACATGAAACTCACTGGGTGACTTTGGGCCAGTCACTGACTCTCAGCCTAACCTACCTCACAGGGTTGTGAGGATAAAATGGAGAGGAGGAGGAGGATTATGTAAGCCGCCTTGGGTTCCTTGCGGGGGGGGGGGGGGAGGCAGGGTATAAAAATAAATAAATAAATAAATAAATATATCAATACAAGTTTGATCCTAATATTTTAATTCATTTTTAGTACATGGCTGGTAAACTCAAATAAATGGTTACCCTCATGAAATTATTACTATTAGCATTTAATTCTCCAAATAAAAATAGCAATTATGTTTGCTATGAATCACAAAATGGCTAAACTAGTGAATTTGCATTTAGATTAAGCCAGTATGCTTAACAGATTATGAATCACACACTTAAGTAGTGATCCTAAACTACTAGAACAGATTTATTTATTTTTTAAATTAAAGGCACTTACTTGCTAGTAAGCAAGTACAGCACCAGGATGCAAATCTACTGCAATTCTTCTGAACAAACCAGAGCATGTATTAGAGCTTTAATATTAATTACAAAACAGTGATTATATTTAAAGCACATTGCATAACAAGGGTTAAAGAATGTATTTTTGTACACTTGGAGTTATCCTTAATTTCTGTCAAGCAGAAAAGAGCTTATTCTGGGTGCCAATTATTATACTTCGTAATCATTTGTGCTTGAGCTGATTTATTTTCCTGCTTCTAATACGGAACCTGCTTATTTGGCAGTTTCTCAAGTTACTCCCCTCAGGCAGCTTGAGCCAGTAAAACTGGATCCTTTCATCTCTGTGGAGCTTACTGACAATCAGCCGTCTGGTTTCCTAGGAAACAAAATCTTGGCTAGAAATAGTGAATCATTTCCAGGTCACTTTCAACATGGAGAGTGGAGCAGGAAGGCACTGGACTGAAGAGGAGGTTAAAGCCTTGTTAAGCGTCTGGTCAGAAAAAAACATCAGAAAGCAACTCCATGGAACACTAAGGAATAAAGGAATATTTATTTACATTGCTAAAAGGCTACAGGAGTTGGGGATCTGCAGAGACTGGAAACAATGTCGTGCAAAGTATAAAAACCTGAAATATGAATATAGAACAGTTAAATATGCCCACAGCTCAGGCGATGCTACAAAGACCATGAAGTTTTTTCATGAACTGGATGCCATATTGCAACATGAACCTGTCATACAGTTAACAGGGGAAGAAAACGGCAGGTGTTCAGCAAATGACATCATAAGTGCCACCAGGGAGAACAATGAAGGTAAAAAAGCTCTCTTCCTTATTATCTTTATCTGAAATACATACAGGCTGGTAGGACTCAAACCCACATAATGCACCACAGATGGCACAGTTGGTAGAACAAACTGACTTAATGCGCACCCTCCTTATCCGTGTGTATGTGGGTGGGTGGGTGGGGGAAGGTAGTTCAGTGCACCAGCGTTTCTATAAATACATAAATCTGATGAAGTTAAACTAGCTACTAGAGCTAGCTAGACTCATGAAGCCTTGTTTCTGTGAAGGAGGAAAGAAATAGAACAGTAGGGGCCTCCAAACTTCTATTGCTTTTTATTGGTGATTTATCTGTAACAATTCATATATTTTTGCATCTGTCTAGATCAGAAAGAAGACAAAAATAATTTGTTAATGAGCAATAATATAGTCTCAATCACTCTAAATTATATATTTATCCTCGGTTGGAATGAAAACAAAAGGGTCAAGTATGAAAGTCACACGTTAGGAATGATGGAAAGATGTTATTCCTTTTTTTGAAGTATCATTTTTCTAAATGATTAACTACTAAGGGACTAAGCACTTACAAGTACAGGTACGATGTGGTTCTAAGTCATTTGTGTGTTAACTACTGAAATGGCACACAAGGCAGCTTGAATATTCTGGAAGCTGTGATCTTTTATACAGCTGCATGATCATATGCAATATATATTGCTTGCCCCTTACAAATCAGAAAATAAGATTAGGAACGCCAAACTCTACAAAACAAGCCGGAATACAAAAGGTACTTTTCATCACGAAATAAGGCAATTTGTTTATTACTATTCCCCAAAGCACTCAGACATCACTTAGTGGGATGAGTTTATCTTTAAAAACATGTTTGGGAAATATTTTAAATTGCTAACTTGTTTCACCATCATTAGAGGACATGTGATCATCTCTCTGACTGCACCGCCAGAAAAGCCCCAGAATCCTCTGCAGTGCATATTTATCTTAAATGAAAAGTACGAAGTCATTATCTGGACTTTTAAAAAACAATTTTAAGCAAGGTTTCATTTTGTGGGGAGCAAATGTATTTCACAACAATTGCCCCTCCCTCAAAGAGAACCAATATCCCTATAAAACACTGAAAGAGAAGCAGGGTGAAAATAATCACCTTGCCTAGATAAATAGCTTGATCTTTTGTTCTAGCCTGAAACACAGCACCAACCTTTTCCAATTTTGTTTTCACAAACTTTCAGTCACATTCCAATTGCTATACAAAGCATTATTTTCTGGTATTCATAGAGAAAACACAGACTTTGTTCCTTCCCCCACTGTAAAGGGATTATATATTGACAGAGATTTGCTGGAAAACAAACAAGAATTAAGTGCCTGACCAATACTTCTCATCAACTATCTCTTTTTTCATCTTTTAACAACAACAATTAATGATACTATCCCACTTATGCTCTAAGCAGTTTAGGACAGCTTGCATTGAGTCCCCTCACACTTTTATTCTTACAACAACACTGTTAAATAGATTATGCTGAGATATAAGTGTGGCCGGGTAGTGGTGAGAGTGTTGGACTGGGACTCGGGAGATCTGGGTTCTAGTCCCGCTCGGCCATGAAACTCACTGGGTGACTTTGAGCCAGTCACTGACTCTCAGCCTAACCCACCTCACAGGGTTGTTGTGAGGATAAAATGGAGAGGAGGAGGAGGATTATGTAAACCATCTTGGGTTCCTTGCAGGAAAAAAGGTGGGGTATAAATATAATAAATAAATAAATAAATAAATTGGCTGTTCCAAAGTCTTGGCTTTGTGCTCCCAAACAAGCTAGGATTTGTAAGCCAAGAACAAACCTTGGTTTACAATCCTGGCTTTATAAAGGGACCAACAGGCCAGGAATCCCAGGTTCAGACAACACACTAGGCAAACCATTTCTGATTTGTTTAGCCACTCGTGCTAGTGGGAGGAGCCTAGTGGGAGCAAAAGGGCTGCATGCACCACCAGCTTGTTCATGGTAAGCTAGGTTTCACTAGACTCCTAGCATACTGTTCTATTTGAAAACGGCCTGTGGCTGCCAATCCATTGCCTAATGGCTGAAAAAGCAACAACACTAATATATTGTAACTTGGATCCAAAGGTTCTTTTTTGCAAGGGGAAAGCCTCTTCTGTTTATGAAAAGGCCATTTCTAACTTAGCAGAAGAATGTTGCGCCAGAAAAGTGAACCAAAATCCATTTGTGCAAGCCCTTGTACATCCAGTTGTAAAAGATCACTTGCTTCCCCCCCCCCCCCTTGGTTCAGTATTGTTAGCCTAGGGGGTTGCTACTAAAGTTGCTCAAACCTACTGGACAGGTCTGGCCTGGCACATTCCTTTGTTATGGACATGTCAGGCAATATGTTGCCAGAGGAACTAAATAGTTAGGCAATTGCTTTTAGTACTGAACTATTTTTGAGAATGTTCTGGAAGGAAGAACTATCAGAGAAGAGGGTAGATCTCCCTCTCCCCCCACCCCGCAGCAAAGAATGAGGTAATCCCTGGCTGGGTTCACACCTAACGAGAACCCTACCCTTGGGTTGTTTAAACCATGGGTTGTCCAGGCCATGAGGGAGGGAATGAGCGTGCCGACTCCCACATGCTCTCCACTTCCATTTTAAATCAGCTTCAATCAACAACCCAGGAACCGCTCCTGGGTGGTTTGATGTGATGTCCGAACCCAGCACTCTAGATTGTTTAGTGTTAAACAGCCCAGAGTTTAACCCAACAATACCCATTGTTTGTTGAGTTAAACTCTGGGTTTCATAGATTTCATAGATCACAGAGTTGGAAGGGGCCTACAAGGCCGTCGAGTCCAACCCCCTGCTCAATGCAGGAAACTAGAGGAAGCAAGTCTCCCATCCAAGTAATAACCAGGCCTGACCCTGCTTAGCTTTCCACGCTCAGGACAAGCTGAGCCGATTGTTAAACCCTACAGCAAACCAGAGTTCTGGATTCAGATATCACATCAAACAACCCAGGAATGGGGCATTCCTAGGCTGATGATTAAAACTGACTGAAAGCAGAAGTGACGAGCGCGTGGGAGGCAGTGTGTTTGGTCCCTTGCTGGTGGCCCCACCAATTCATGGATTAAACAACCCACGAATTGGCATTATGTGCAAACCAGGTCCGTGTGTCTGCAGGTAAAGGAGAAACTGCAGTTTGGAGTCAGTCACAGAAACGGATAGAGAGATGAGTCTGGGATCTGTAAGCATCTTTGGGTGCTAGCTGTTTTTCTGAAGTGAGAACAATGGCCGTTGCTTGTTGGAATGTTTAAGTTATGTTTCCACCTATGATCAACCTATATATTTGGAAATAAATGCAAATATTAAAAAATGCCAATAAACTTCCAGTGACACACTTCCAAAGGGAACTTCACACTGCCTGGAGAAGTGGGGTGCATGAACAGTAACTTTAACTAGTTTATTGCTGAAATCCCTTACATTTGTACAAAGGACTGCTGGGGTGCAAGCAGTCCCCCCCCCCCCCGCTGCTGCCGCCGCCATTACAAAGTGCTTGCAGCAGCTGTTTGCATGCATGGCCACTTTAAACCCCTGAGTGCTTTATGATGTGGAACTGCACGCACCTTAGCCATTAGGACTTGCTTTGCAATGGGGAACTGCATGCACCCCATATATGGGCATACACAATCCCTTTGTATGCTGTGACTCAGCTCCAGATACTATATGCAAGTATCTTTTATTATTAGCATAGCCTTCTCCAACCTGGTGTCCTACAAATGATTTGGCCTTCACTTCCGCCAGCCCAGCCACCAAAAGCCTGGCTTTTTCAGTACTAAAGTGTGTGAACTAGGAGAGTCATTTTTGTTTGGTCACACATTGTCTTTATGCGGTAGCTAAGATCTCCTTTTTTATCAAGCTTTGTGCTTGCTATGCTTGACTTTGCTTGCATGAATTTTGCTAACTTGTGCTACAGACATCTCTGTCATTTTGTGTGTTCCTTTCAATACATTATAGTGGTGAAACTAGTTAATGATATTGGATCCAATTGCGAGAGAAATGCAGACAGCCTTAGGTTCCACTGAAACCAATGGGCCTTAACTGTGCATGTTCATCAAGTGTGACTGAAGCATGCCTAGACTTTTGAGCATTGGTGCCTAATGTAGTCTGCATCAAAGGAAGAATTATTCATACATGATCTTCCTATCCTTTCCAGCCCCAAATCATCAGGTTGCTACATTAAGCGGAAAATATTGGCTTGGATCCAGTGGTGCCCCTATGACACATGCCACGATCTGAAAGGTCTCCTGACTCTCAGGAGTCACTTTTTGTGGATGCAAGGCAGCAGGGAAGAAGGGGTGGGAAAGCCCTGTTGCATGAGTGAAGTTCTGCTCATGCTTCTTTGGAAGCAAGCCATTCTACTTTATTCTATTTGCGAATTAACTGCAAAAGGACCCTTTATTTCTGCCTCGCCTTTCTCTCATTCTTAATTGTAACATGTAGAGCTACTTTTTAAAATGTCGTATTAAGAGTTAAATTTGCCATATATATTTCTTGGAATTAGTAATTTCAAGGAGCTAATGAACACTAGCCCAGTTCAGAAAATCATATGCCTATGTGTCAATCTTGTAACTTTTGCATTAGAAACCCATAGCCCAAGCATGGATTCACATTATATGTTTCAATACGCTGTATGCCTTTCCTACATACAAAAACTCTTCCATTTTCATCCCAGGTGAAGTCTCAGTTACACTGGAAGAGGAGGAAGATGTTCCTGCAAATCCACTACTTTTTATTTCCCACTGCAGGCCCATTCAACTAGGTAATGAATGATGGCATGTGCGAGAGAGCGGGGTAGGGAGAATGGGTTGTTTTCCCTCATACTATTTCAAAAGCATTAGAATGATATTGCTATGTCAGAAATGGAAAGGCCATAGAGTTGCTTGCTAAGATTTGGGGTTGGTTTCTCACCACCCATTTCTACAGTGTTGGCTTTAGCTTCTGGGTAAAATAAGACAAAAATATTTGTTTTCTGCCTCAGTCCATGTCTTGTTTGAAAATAAGAACATGAGAGGAGTATGGAAGGCAAAGGAAGTAAGAACTAAACTCAAGGTTAGTTTGAGCCAGTGTGGCGCAGTGGTGAGAGTGTTGGACTGAGACTCGGGAGATCTGGGTTCTAGTCCCCGCTTGGCCATGAAACTCACTGGGTGGCTTTGGGCCAGTCACTGACTCTCAGCCTAACCTACCTCACAGGGTTGTTGTGAGGATCAAATGGAGAGGAGGATTATGTAAGCCACCTTGGGTTCCTTGCAGGAAAAAAGGCGAGGTATAAATATAATAAATAAATAATAAATAAGGTTCAGTTTATCACCATGCATTTAAAGTTATGAAAAATGAACCTTCATTGTCTTGAGATCCAGAACAGACCTGTGCATGTACACAAAGCAATCCTGCTTGTGCAGAAGGGGTGGCCCATTTTTTTCTTTCCAAGAACAGCCTCTTCTGCCCCATGGGTGCTGATTCAAAGGGCTCCTGAACTTTGCAGGGCTGTTCAGAGTGGCGCTGAAAAGTCTCCATGCATGTGTGAGGCACTATGGATCCCGACTAACAGCCATTATATTTGAAACAAAGACACTTACTGATTAACAGAAATGTCCAATGTGTCAATTTAAATATAGCAAGAATATGAACGGGCAGCAACCACATAGGTAATCAGCCCATCCTACATAGTTTCATCTATTCACACATTACCAGATTAGTCCAAGATGGAGCCACAGAAAAGAGTGCAACCATATCCCTGTGATAATGAAACAATAGGTTCCCAATTTCTCATAAAAACAAAATTAAGTTCTGCTAACCGCTGCCCTTTTATCCCCATGCACAATCCTAGTGGGCTGCTCATATACCCTCCTGATAATTTATGCAAAGCTTCTTTGGAAAATTGGAAATAAGTAATTCTCAAATACACTATAGTTAAAATGTGACGTTTAGTTAATATGTAGACTATGTATCTGTATTACAAAATAAAAGGTTACAGGAGATTTAAAAATTAACTTGTATAACTAGTTGTTATGTAACTATCAGAACCTAGTTAATGTGGACTATACCTGTTAACCTTTTAGTTCTTTATGGAAGGTATTGTAAGGAGCCTGCTGAAGAAGTGTGTTTGTTTTTCTTTTTAAAGAGGAATTACTCTCCCTTCTTGAGAGTAGGAAGTAGCGGTACACCTCTGCAGAACCAATATTTCAATCTCTTTCAGTCTGTTTGTACCCACCAGCTCCTTGGGTCACTTCTGACAATACACCAGTGGTGAACGTCCCCCCAAAACCTCCTGCTCATAAAATGCAAGTAATCTACTCATGTGATGAGTGTAATGCTAGAGTGACTAGCTCAGCCTTTCCCAACCTAGTGTCCTCCAGATGTGTTGGAATGCAATTGTTGGTATTGTAGTCCAACACATCTGGAAGGCACCAGGTTGGGGATGGCTGGATTAGATGCAACTTCCAATTTTTCCATTCATGGAAGAAAAGCTGTGATGAGTTCACACTCAGTTCTGACTGATGTTCTACAAGTAGACTGTCCATGTGCAGGTTTTCCACCAAAGTCAGCCTGTGGCTTTTTGGAACCAACTCAAAGACAGGAAGCGGAATGGTTCCTCTGGGAGCATACAAAAAAAACCAGACTATCAATCTGACGCAAAGTGACTGCAGTTCCTTTATTAAAAGATTACCGGTATATAGAATTCTGAAACTTTGACTACCACAGAAGAATCAGAGTGCTACGGATAATCTGGTGTCATTATCTAAGGTTCTGTTTCTGATATTTAAAAAAATATTTTTGTGGAGGAAGGGGGGGCTGGCTGGCCCGCCACACCCCCAACCTGTCCTACTCCAAAAAAACCAAGACCTCCCCCCGAGATCTCAAGATACCAGATTGCCAGCCTCAGCTGTCTGCAATCCTACTTGGATCTCTGTTCAGGGACTCGCCTTCAATTTCTGTAACCTGGATTTAGATACTGAACTCACAGAGTACTACAAAGCCCATGTGGGGTAAAACCACGACAAGGTTTATTCTGGTAGCATTTTACAACAAGATTAGGGAAATGAGAGAAGCACACAAAATAAAGAGAGAGACACTTTAGTACACAGTAAAGCTGCAAAACAATAAAACCTGATTCCTTAATATCTCTCAGGCACACACCTACCTGAGGGTGTTCTCTTCAAGGGTTAAATCCAGCACAGCCTCGCTGCCCGAGGGAGATTACCACACCTACCCGAAGGTCCAAGATGGGTAAAACTCCCACAAGGCTTGCCTTTACTAGAGCCCTCAATCCAGCTAATTTCACCAGGAGCTGCCTGGGGTCCTTGGCTTACTGCCATTACCACAGCTGGGTAGAACAAAGACCAAAACCCACGCTTTGGGAAATATACCTTTTTCCCCCCTCCCCTCCTCCCTGTAGCTCTGCTGCCTCTTAGCCAATCATAATGCACTTCACCTGGCCAGGCAGGATGAGGGAGGCTCATGAGTCATGCCTCATGGCTTACTGGGCCTGAACTACATCTGCATATGAAAGCCCTCAGCCTGGCTCCTCCAGACTTCCAGGCACCATCCCTTCTAGAGGAACTATGCACACCCCACCCCCAGCCTTTAGCCGGTTCACACATGAGGGTGTGTGTGTGTGTGTGTGTGTGTGTGTGTGTGTGAACCCGCAAAGGCTCTCTTCTTCACAATTTTGCTTTAATAATGCCTATAATACTGACCTTACAAGAGAATTTTAAAATCAATCTTGTGTGCTAACCAATTTGTCATCTACCTTGAGTTTACTTCTATATTTTCCTAAATGTTCTTGGGAAGGAAAAAAAAGTTAACCAAAACTTCTCTCTTACCATCTCTACCTGATCCTGACCCCACCCCACCCAATGCAGGTAACACATATCTGTGTCTTTCTCCTATCCTACCTGATGCAGGTAACCCAACAGCAATACTAGACACTTCCAAAAGTCTGCCGTTCATTCCATCTGTAGCAAATGAAGGAGGAAAGCACTGGACTGTTAATGAAGTTAGAGCTCTAATACGTGTATGTTCAGACAAAAGCATCCAGCAACAACTGGAGGGAACAGTAAGAAACAAAAGAATATTTGAACATGTTGCTGCTAGACTCCAAAAATTTGGAATTGATAGGGACTGGAAACAGTGCAGGACAAAGTATAAAAATCTAAAACATGAATACAAGAGTGTTAAAGATGCCCAGTATTCAGGCAACACAAGCAAAAGTATGAAGTTTTTTAGAGAATTGGATGCTATTCTGGGACATGGCAATGCAGATAAAACAAGCAGATCAGATAATGATGACAGCGAGAAGCCTGCAGAACGGACAGAAAGTACAGCAGGGGAAAAAATCAGAGGTAAGAGTTCTAACTATCGAAATTGTTTTTGATTTATCCATTTTACGTCAGTTTATATATAAACAATAACAAGGCTCAACACATTAAAAAGTATATAAAGCTTGTTTAATTCAGACTATGACTAAAAAATATAAGAGGGACAAGGAAGACCAAAAAACAGTGTGTACGCGAAAGTGAAGAGGAACATGGAGAAGCCTGTGCTGTGCTATAATTAAAGTTGATATTCCATGAAAAAACATCTGAATAAAATGACAAATCTGGTATTTTGATGGGGGCGGGGTGAATATCAAGTGCCATTAAGTGCAGTTAAATGGTGATAAGGTAGAAATATACATACGTAAACATAAATGGGTTCCTAGCCAAGACTGGTATTCTAGGGAGAAAAAGGCTTGGAATACTGTTACCAAGCCACACTGTGCCCCCCACCCCATTTCCTTGCCACCTGGCATTGTAATACAGCACTATACAACTTGTGACTCACTAAGACAAGTATAGCCCATCACCCATGTATTGTGCCCTGCTAGGGGCTTGAGAAACAGACTAATTTTGCTGCCTGCCTTGGAACTGCTACCTTGGAACTGCGTGTGTGTGTGTGTGTGGGGGGTGCACATGGCAACCCATCGTGGGTAACTAGCCATGGTGGATTGTCATGTCATGTGAACAAGCCACCCTGCCAACCCATGGCTCGTTGTAGGGGTTATTGGACCACAATGGGTAGATGTGTCATCCAAACCCAGAACACCAATCCCATCATGGGTCCAGGTAACAGGTGAGCGAGCCGCTCGGCAACAGTGGCAAAAACCGCTTGCCACTCTTACCAAGCTCATCTGGACAACCACCAGTGACAGCTGCTGCAAGCCCTTTTGTGATCACCACAGCTTTTTCTCTCCTTTCCCCCCTTTTGGGCAGGGGAGATCGCTTTTTGTGATCTCCGAAGTGACAGCCAGTGACAGCCCCTCCAAAGTGCCCAAGCGGCACACGGGTGGCCATCACTGGTTCACCACCTCTGTGTGTGTGTGCATACGCGCCAGAAATGTGCACAAATATTTTCTTTTCTTTCTTTCTTTCTTTTTTTTAAATTGGTCATTAGTTTGGAATTGCACAAGTGTGCAACTCTGATTATCAGAAAGTTGAAGCCTTGCCTGGTCAATGTCCTAGTAAGTGCCTGCTGTCAAAGCAGGCACCATCCATGGATATTGACAAAGCCAGGCTTCAAATGTGTTACTTTGCTTTCACTTGATAGCTATCAAACGGCCCTGATATATCCAAGCTGCTAGTCGAGGAGAGTTGAACTACTTTCAGTCCAGGAGCTGAATTCCATTTCGGAGACGCTCTCAGGGGCTGCATTCCAATGGTGGGTGGCACGAAGGCATATTTTATGCCTTAAGCATATTTTAGCCTAAAGCTCTTACTGCCAGTAACTAAGCCATAGGAGAGGCATTTCAAACCTAATCTTTTAGAAGGGGGGGGGGACTGCACAAAAGTTGGGAAACCACCAAACCATTGCGGGGAAGGGGTGGGGAACCCCCAAGGGCCACATTGAGACCCCAGGTGAGCCAGATTTGGCAGACAGGCCTGAGGTTCTCCACCTCTGCACTACATCTTAAGAGAAAGTTGTATAAAAACCTGAAATATAAATAGCTAAGATATGTGATATAATGAGCATATAAACTTTAAGTTATTCATAAGAGCTTATGATTTAATAAAAGAAGAATAAAACCTTATTTGTCGGAATAGCTTGGGAAGACACAAAATATGGATAAATAAGCATATAGGTTTATACTGTCAGAGGACTATAGTGAGGACACTCTAAGTTTGGCTAATTGTAGGTCTTATCCCTTGTTACTTTCGCTTCTCCAATTCCTTCACTTGCTCTGCTGTTTCTCACTCTTTAAATTTAGAGTGGAAGCTCCTTACAGTCAGAGTGCTGTTTTTGCCTAAGGCCCTCTGTGAAGTATTCTGCACATGGTCAGTGCTGTATAAAATTGAGAACTCTATTTAGATTGGGGGGGGGGGGCTTTCTGGATTTGTCTAACCTTTTCCTTAGAATTACTGCAATAAGACATTTTCAGTTATAATTTTACAATGCAATGCCATAATCTAACATTTTACCCAGAATTGCATCAAGATGCTGGCGAGGAAGATTCAGTTAGCAATGCATCCGGAGATCAGGAGTTCACAGAGACCAGGAAAGTGACAGATGCAGGTGAGTGGAGAGATACTGTGGATGAATCCTTGAATAAAAGCAAAATTTCTCAACTGTGCAGCATGATGGTATCAGTATTTGCATGATCATCTCATTTGGTACTTCTAGTGCTCCACAGCAGAGTAGACAGAAATAACTATGTAAATGGTTGTTTGGAAGAGCCAGTTACTACACACATGAAAGAAGATATAAAAGAAGAAGTTACTGATTTGGGTGAGTAGTGTGCGATTAACCTATTGTTGTTTAGTAGATTTCAGAATATATGAAAGAAATACTTGTTAAATAATGATTTAAAATTGTGGACTAAGCACAAAGGGTTATTCAGTGGACAGCAACAAAGGTGGTGGTGGAGGAAGAGGAGGCAGCTTGTACAAATGCAGTCTGATAGTGAGTAGTTACGAAATACTTTATCCATAGCAGAAACCTGCTTTCTGGCTTCATTGAGGTCAGGTGTTGAAAAACCTATAGTGCAGCAATTTACACACAAAGTGTTTGATTATCATGATCTGTCTTCCTATGTCCCTAAAGCAGTACCTGTTGCATTTCCCCCCCCCCCCGTACTTTTAGTCCTATAACCAAACAAAATATATCTAATTGTAGGAACATCAAGTCTACTGGCATCTTTTCCCATTTTTTCATTCAAAGATTCCCTGTAGCCACATTTATCTAGCCTTCCCCTACCTGGTACCCTCTAGCTGTGTTAGATTACAAATCCCATCATCCCTAGCTAGCATGGCCAAGCTCTAATCACGTGCATGTGCACTATTCTATGTCATTCTGTCATATGAGCATCCCTAATTTAAGCATGTCCCCACTCTTATTACTTCCCCCACCACTCAATTTGTTGTTCGGCTTAGGATAGTAATGTAAAATTTATATAAATTTTGGAGCCATAGGGAAGCCCAGAAGTTTGGGGGGAGATTAGATTATATGCAACACTGACATCAAACCTAAACTTTTTTTTACTACTTTTAAGATCATGAAACGTAAGTAGCAGTGAGCAGATAATAGTACTGTTTTATGAAGTATACATCCCACTAGACAAGATGTTTCCTGACCCTAATTGAAAGCCTTAGTTACATTTCAAAATATCCTAAAAATACAGAAAGATTCTAGGATATTCTTCCAAGAACATAATTGCTACACATCTCTCTTAAAACAGCATGTTGCCACCGGAGCCAGTAGAGGATGCCAATTAGTCTACCATAGAAAATTCTTTAAAAATGTATAAATTTGTGTGAATAGTCCACTCTTTCAACACAAGACCAAACTATGAACTTGATTGTTTGCTCTCTGTGAAGAGACTTTTAACTGATGACAGCAAAACTTGGTTGTAATTTCAGAAACCAAGAGAAGCATCCATGTAGTCAGTGAATAAATAATAAATCTAAATGATGCCTTTTAAGTAGATAGGATATTCAGCAATGACTGATTGAAGGCAACAAGTCAGCAATGATCTTGAATATATTTTGGGGGGTAAAGTGTTACAGCTATCAATTAGATTTTCTTGCTCAATATTTGCCAACAGCATTATCTAACGATCCCCAGAACTCAGTTTGGAGTTAGATAATGCAGTCACTGACCCCTCTTCACAACCTTGGACTTTTACCTCTTTGTTGGGTCAGCCTCCAAGCCGTAATGAGGATATGATCTGTTACATCCTATCACAAGGATAGCATCACCAAACAGCAAGAAACCAATTACATTAAAGGTCAGCACTCCTCCTCCTTTCACAGAGATGAAACATAGCAACGCACAAAGAAAAAGGCAAACATTTGGAGTGACTGTGATTACCCAGCTATAACATTTTCTGTCAGTTAGTTCTCTTCTCAGAGAACTCTTAGTGCCATGCAAAAATTTAGCAATGCTGCTCCACAATATGGGAGGAATAGTGTATGTATGCTTTGTATTGATGACCCCAAGCTTGCTACAGTCAGCAAAGGAGTTTCACAATAAATCCAGTGGACAGGACACCATATAAGTCTTTATGGGAAGTAAAAGAGAAGGTATAACATGTCAATCTATTTACTACATTGAGTCATTCTGTGAGCACAATTATTTTCAACATGGGCACAGCACAAAGCCACATTTGTCCTGCCTTTCCCCCCTTTATGAGCTTACTCAGTCACCACACCAGGCCATTAATGGGAATGGTAGGCTTGCATACACTTCCCATATCCCTGCCCAGTCCTCCACTCAGTCAAGGAATACAGACGGAGCATGCAGGAGGGCTGGACAGGGGACATGGAAGGCTTTCCCTTAACAGTCTGACACACTAACTGCAAGCTGATGCCTAGAGGGAAGAGGCAGCAAAGGGCTCTATTCCATATGGAATTTCTTGGTGTGCACACACTATTCCCGTGTGGGAAGAAACATGCCTAATGTGTCACAAAAAGTGCCTAGAAATTTCATATGCTCTCTTGGACTCATTTGACCACAGTGCAAAGTCATAATTAAGTATTGGCCCTGAAGTCAATTAAGTATTGGCCCTGAATGCCAGTGTGGCATAGTGGTGAGAGTGTTGGACTGGGACTCGGGAGATCCGGGTTCTAGTCCCCGCTCAGCCATGAAACTCACTGGGTGACTTTGGGCCAGTCACTGACTCTCAGCCTAACCTACCTCACAGGGTTGTTGTGAGGATAAAATGGAGAGGAGGAGGACTATGTAAGCCGCCTTGGGTTCCTTGCAGGAAAAAAGGCGGGGTATAAATATAATAAGTAAAATAAATAAATAAATAAATAAGTATTCCAGTGTAAAATATTCGACTGCCTTAGCCTACTCCTATTCTATAAAAACTAATACGTATGCTCTTTCTGGTCACTTGTAACACAAGCCTAGCAATTCAGTAGTTAAGGGTGCAATCCTATGCCTTTTTAGACAGAAAAAAGGCCTACATTTCCCAGCAAACCCCCCCCCCCCCCAGTTTTTCTGTCTAAGTAGGCATAGGGTTGTGCTTTAAGAGTTTTAAAACATTACAATCAAAAAATAAATCTTAGGGAACATCTTGGCTCCCAACTCATTGGGTTTTCTTTTTGCAGTGTCTACTCCAGGGATGGGGAACCTCAGGTCCATGGGCCAGATGCAGCCCTTGGCGGTTCCCCATCTGGCCTTCAAACTTATTTTGCTGGTCAGAAGAGGAACCCTGATAAGGGGGTATTTAAAGGCCATTCAACCATTAAATCAACCTGAAACCATTAAATACCCTGAAAAGAGTACGTATTTCGTTGCAAAGATTTTGAGCAGTGCATTTTGCAGGCAGGATAGCTGTTGCATAGAACCAAGGTGTGCATTCTGATGGCAGGAGAGCTCTATTGAGATAAATAAGTTTTATTAAATATTATGAACTTCATTTAAAAAAATTATAAATTACATTTCTAAAGTCTATTTTGAATTTACACAGTAATCCCTGAAGATGATGATTCCATTAATAGTACTCCAGAAGGTATAGAGCTCACATGTATAAAGAGAGAGCCAATTGACATAGGTAAGTCTGCCATTCACCATGAGAATTTGTAAACAACATCCCCACCCCAGTACAGAGGTTTTTCTTTTAAAACATATGATTAGCTTTCATAACTGGCTTCCTTTTTGTTTTACTCAGCCCATACTAGGGGTGGGCAGAAGGTATACTGGCATCTACTGGTAGATCACTGGGCGATTTGAAGTAGACTAGCAAGGTTTCCTGACTCCTAATTGTTTCAACAGTGGCCACAGCAAAATCACACACACACACACACACACACACACACACACTTGTACTGCTGAAATGGACAGTCACCAGGAGTGGATTTTTGTCTGGAAAGACTGAGAGCTTACGTAGTTCAGTTCTGGACCTGGTACTCAAAACAAATTCCTGGGCTCAGAGCTCCTCAAGTCTAAATGTACCGGTACGTCTTTTGCACCTGCTCCAGTCGGTGAATATTGGTGTTCTAGGAAGAAAAAACAAACCCCAAAGTAGATCCCTCAATGCTGAAGTCTGCCCTCTCCTAGCCTATACAACATCTCTCTGTTATCCTAGTAATAAACACATTTGTTTTCTACAAAGATTTCACACTTTATATAAAAAAATAATCTTCCTATTTTTTGTTTTATTCAAACCACTGTGTCTACTAAATGAAAACTTGTATTACCAGTAATCAAGGGCAACATTTTCAGAAAATCTTAGAAATCAAGCTGCAACCCTAGAGAAGGATATACAGCAGTGTTCTCCAACCTTGGGTCTCGAGATGTTTTTGGCCTACAACTCCCAGCATGCCCCAGCCAGCATAGCTGGCTGGGGCATGCTGGGAGTTGTAGGCCAAAAACATCTGGGGACCCAAGGTTGGAGAACACTGATATACAGTTTCACTGGCTGGACATAAGAACTTCATGGGCCATATTCAAGCATTATAAACAGATTTTTCATGTCTACCCTCTTTCAAGATATAACACTGGTAAGAAAATATTGGTGGACCTAGTGTCCATCATTATTGTTCATGAGATTATTATAATTTACTAAAGAAACAAACAAGGTGTGTTCACAAACTCTTGATAAATACTGTCTAGACTATTTCCAAGTTTTAGCTCTCTGGGGCTAATTCACAATCTCAGGAAATTTTGAAGCCATCTTCCAAGGGAAATCAAGACGGGGGGGGGGGGGGGCTTGAGTAATGGCCATACCAGAATTCTTATTCTGCAATCCTAAACACAGTTGCTAGGGAGTAAGCCCAATTAGATGCAGTGGGACTTACTTCCAAGTAAATATGTGTGGAATTGCATGCTGGATTGGTGATCCACAGCTAGGGATTCTGCCATCTGTAGTCATTGTCTCTTGAGAGTGCTGGCACATTGTACTTGGACCTGGCATCCAAGTTATGTTCATTGCACATCTAATGACCTTGAGCAAGTGACTGTACCAGTTTGCACATTGTAACAACCCATGATTAACAAAAAATGGGTTGAGAAGATGAGTGGGAACGAGCATGCCCTCTGGTTCCTGCGTGCCTACCCCTGCTGCAATAAACAACTCTGGATACATGGAGCAGAATGATGTAGGAATAAGATGGTAAAATTTACAGTTGCTAGAATGGACACAACCGTATCTGAGTGCAGGTAAGGAATCTTATTGTGAATGTTTCCATATGTAAAAAGCCCCCTGAAAGATGAAAATTAACACAGCATGACGCAGGCTAGGCTAGAACCTGTCTCCCTAATGTGCTAGTTTTTAATTTGTAGGGGGCAGTTATTGTGTTTTTTTAACATGGGAGAAGCATTCAAATATGGCATCCCACACCTGCAACCTCCAGTGATCACAGCCATTCTACAACCTTATCTACTCATGGTAGAGAGGGAGGAAAGAATAAAAGAAGCATGACAATCATTTTACTTATCTTCCTACTTTTGTATAACATGTGAACTGGCCATTAGATACAAGCCCAGATTGCACCATTCATATGGTGAATAAATTGTCTGAATTATCTGACACAAGCACAAATTGCTACTGTTTTAAATACCACCTCCCAAACCACCAGAGTAAAGTTAAATTCCTGTTCACCATGTGAATGGTGCCATCTAGAGATAAGGAAAAAACAACAACATTGGCCATACTGGATGATAATGAGGGTCAATCCTCCCAGGATTATCTGAATTATGTCTGCTTCTATGCATGTCTTCTGACACATGCATCATGCTTCACAATACAGTCCTGATTTTAAGAGGTATGAAGCAGCTGTAAGCTCTATGCCCCATATTTAAAAAATGCCTGAACTCAATTGTGTGATATAAAAGGGCGTTTATATAAATGTTGCACAATTTGTATGTTTTGTTCCAATTGCAACATTGGAATTTTGGCAGGGAGCAAAATGGTAGAAAAGAAAGCACAAGAATCATTAGGGAAGAACAAGAGTCAGATATATATATATATATATGTAGACTGTAAGCCCTGAAGAAAGAAAACGCACAGAAAACTTTCATGGACATTCTCCAGCCCTGAGCCTTAAATATACACTGCCCACAAATGTTCAAGTTTTTACTTACAATCATGAATGCTTGAACAGGTTTAAAGAACAACAATGAGTGTATCAGCATTGAAGCCTCTGTATTACATGAAGCATTTTAATAATCCATTGGCTTCAACCCAGCTGCTAAGTACTGGAGGCACAGCCAGGTTGTTTCTAGTGCCTGCCACAGCTAGCATTCACGGATCCTTGCCTTCCATAACTGACAATGGAATTTACTTGCGCATTAGATCTACTGGATCTAGCTTCCTAGAACACACATACTGCTTATAATCCAATATAACACCTTTATTTTATTTAACAATAATTGTATGGCTGCCCTATAACATATGTTCTCTGGCTGGCTTACAGAATTTTAAAAGAAAAAAATTGCAATATTTAAATACAATATTAAAACAGAAAAAAAGCATAGAAATTGTTCTTTCTGGAATTTATTTAACTATATTACTCTCTTCGTATTGCAATGATATAAAAGACAGTATGATATAATAGACAAAAACAGGCAAATCATTTCCAGGCACTGTCTTTAAAACTGGTCCTGAAGTGTCTTTTGCAGCTTTGCCTGCTAAGTACTCCCCACTTGGGTTGTTAAAATGGCTTTGCTGGATGGCTGCATTAATCACACTTGACAAAAATTTTCAACTTGCATTATATTTAAGAATATTGGTTTGTTTGGGATAGTTTTAAACAGTGAAACAAGATGCTGGGAAACAAGGGTAGGAGAGGGGCTCATGTCCCACTTGTGGGCTTCCCAGAGGCACCTGCTTGGCCAGCATGGGAAACAGGATGTTAGACTATCTAGGCCTTTGGTATGATCCAGCTCTTCTTATGTTCTTGCGAAATAACACTTTCATGCACTTTAAACATTAACAACACAATTGTGGCTAATTCAGAACAATTTTTAAACGCCTCAGAGTAGCTATTCCATCCCCCCCTATACTAAAGAAAAGGCCAGCAATTGGGGCAAAGGGGGGAAAAAAGAGGTTTCTTTTGAGACAGATGAATGCAAACTCAAATGTGAGTTGAATAAAAAGTGGATTCTCTTGCTTTTCCAAAAATGCTGTTTTCTCCCTTCAGCCACTCTGACTGGTAGCAGCTTCAAACAAAGGGCACCAAAGCATCATTCAGAGGCTAGTTTTCACCAAGGTGACTAATTGGTCTTTGGTGCTCTGAGCTGTCCTACACTTTGCCACTCAACCTGGAAAACAGTTTTCTTCTTCCAATGGGCAAACCATATCTTACATGCATGTAATAAGGCCTCAACAGTTTTGGAGTTTAAACAAAGACAACCCCCACCCCACCATGAAAAGCAGCCTCAAGAAGCTACAGTTTTTAACAGAAGAGCAGCGGGGTGTGGAGGGGATATTTACCCTTTCCCACTCAATCATCATCTGCTGCTGCTGCTGCTTCCCTCCCTATGTGGTTCCAGATGTGTGCTTCCTCTTATGTAACATGTAGCTTGGTCCCTAGCCAGTGTTTTTTAAACTTTCTAACTTAAGGTAACATTTTCCACATTGACTTGTCTACATAGGAACTGCTGCATTTTGCAAAGGATTCTAGGGCTCACTCAGTTCATGTAGGGCCCTGGTCCAGCCTCCTGAGTCTCACCATCACCCTATACGATGCGGAAGCATACTGCAGAATATGCCACACACTCCCCTGAGGCTACATGTTCAGGGGAAGATCAGCTATGAATGGCAAACCATCTTTCAGAGAAGCCTGTTTGCAAATACCGGCTCTGATATGGGGAACCCCAAAAAAACTTTCAAGGAGCTCTATAACATACTGCCTTAAGTTAAAATTTCAATGCAGTTTCTCACAGAGGCAGACAAATGACCCTATTGACTAAATCTTATCCTTTTTGATACAGTGTTAGTCCTTCTTCCCTCTCAGGGACTCAGCAGATTCCTGTTCCCAGGAAGTACGTAATTCATTGCATGTTCATTGCAGGATGGGAAGAAAAGAGTAGGGAGATTTCTCTCTCTTATAATAAAATTAGAAAACCTTTTGGACATCTATATTGAAATTTAATATAGACTATTCTGTTGCCTATCAGAGCAGTAGCACAATATAACCAAGCTTGATATATTCTGATTAGCAATGTAGATGAATTTGGAGGAAAGGTTCTCATTTGAAATGCCTCTAAAAGTAAGATAAGATAATGGTTTAAGGCTACAAATTTATGTACACAACCGGGAGTAAGTCCAGTTGACCCAGTAGGCCTTACTTTTAAGTAAACATGCATAGGAATAGGCTGCATCAAATCTTTGTTAGATTCATACTGGATTATCAACAGTAATGACTCTTGACCTTCAAAAATAATCTATTTACCATAGCAAAAAATGTAAATGACATCATGTTAAGTTATAAGGCAACAAAGCATCATTAGTCATAAATACTTGGAAGGGTGGGGCTTTAAAAATGTTTGCAAGCAGGAGAAGGAATGGAAAAGAGGAAAGAAGCTGCCTTGGAGCTACGAACTAGGCATGACTAAGATAGTATGCACCCACATAACTGCAGAATACCTTGAGCTCTGTGGACAAGGCTTGCTCAGCAGCCTTGTGTGATGCCATATTTTAAGCTATGATGTGGACAGGGATACAGCTGAGCCACACAAGTACTCTTGGCAGCCCTCTGAGTGGCTTCTGCTATTTGCCAAAGGCTACAGATGTAGAAAGATTTTTTATTTTCTTTTTAAAAGCAATTGTATCTATGTTTGCAGCTACATGATTGAAATTAGTATTGTTCCATGTCCCCTGTTCAAGTCAACATTTTAAAGGATGGTGGGAAAGGTCATGTAGATAAAATAGGAATGGTAGTATGCCTCCGTCTTTCCTCACGAACAACTCATGGTGAATGTCTGTGTACCACATACCAGTAAGGGAACAAAAGTGTCACATATTGTTTCAACACTAGCTATTTTAAATTTAATGTGTGCCCTCAGACTGATGAGAAAGGGGGAAAATATAATATAAGCTATGTGTTATTAAAACATAACATTTTTGGTTTTGGATAGATGATGATTCTATCAGCACAGCCTCAGAGGATACATCTGGATTTTCAATGTATAAACAGATAACAGGGACAGGTAAGTGATTAGTTCTTTGCTTCTGATTGAGGGTGGGGGGAGAAATAAAGGGAGAAAAGGCTGACAAGTCCTTCATGAATCCCATTCCTTGGTCTTCTGTCTCTACTATTGTACATTCATAATCAAAGTAATCCCTAACTAAGGGCACAATCCTAAAATTGCGCCCATGGTGATTAGAAGTCCCCGCACTCAGAGGCATCCGATCATCCAGTGCAGGGTGGTATGAGAGGCAGGGGCGATAATCACCTCCCGGTCCTCCCACCCTGAAGATTTTGCTAGACTGGCTTTTCAGCTGGGGGGGGGGGAAGGCTGGAGGAGACTCAGGATAAATCGAATCCTATCCTCTCTGGTCTTCTCCTCTCCCCACCCACTAGAATGCCCCCTTTTCCTACTCTCCAAGGTCAGGTGTGAGGGGGAGGGGTCTGGGGTTGGATCCCCAACCCCAACCCCTTCCAAGGTCTGAGTGCTGTCTCCGACCTTGGAGGGGTTTTATGAGTCATCCTATGGTCCCTGGGATGCTCTTCCAGGGACCACAGGATTGCTCTAAATGGTTGCAACCTTAATATGGCTTGCATAATATTTCCAAATGCAGAATCTAGAACTCTTAGTGTAGGTTTCCATAATCCTGCAGCTGCCCTGAGGCACACTCAACTGTGGTCATTCTTTTGGTTAAAGCATATCTATAAAGCACTTTTTCAATATTATATGTCTTGAAAGCTGCATTCCCTAAACACGCTTATTAGGGAGTAAGCCCCACTGAACGCAATGGGACTTACTTCTGAGTAAACATGCATGGGATTGTGCTGTTAGTCAACCCAATATCCAAGCTTTAACCCACATTTTAATTCTTTATAGAGATTTTTCCCTCCTCCAAACCAGAGTATGCCCATCAGCAAGAGAAATTATTATGAGGGTTCCCACTTTCCATCTCACACATGGATCACCAGATTTCGAAGTCTAGCCCTAAACGCTTCAAAGGAGCAGCCTGTTCAAAATATATTCCCGTGTCAAAGTAGTATGACAGACAAAGACTTTCTATATAATAGCACTAAGAATGTAAGAATACTTTTATTGGCCAGGCCTTTTTTTGCTGAAATACACGATGAATCTAATTCACATTTCCCATTACCTTTACGTGGGGGGGGGGGGGAGTGTCTTATTTACTTTAATTCTTGAGATAAAGTGAATATTTTTAATTTAAGTATTTCCAGTTACTTATTATATTTTGTATTTTCAGACAATCAAATATCCTTGGATGAAGCACAGAATCACTTTAGGGTTATTACAATTAATGATACAGGAGCAGGAAAGCACTGGTGTGATAATGAAGTCAGAGCTCTGATAAATATATGGTCAGACGAGCAGATACAGCAAATGCTTGAAGGGGCAACAAGAAATAAAGAAATATTTGAGGAGATTGCCAGAAGACTAATGAAAGCTGGAATAGATAGAGACTGGAAGCAGTGTCGCACAAAATACAAAAACTTAAAATATGAATACCGTGCATTACAAAAAGAAAGTGATCAGCTTGGCAATGCAAGGAGGAAGATGAGGTTTTATGATGAAATTGACTGCATTTTGCGAAGCCAGCCTCCAGGTATGTGTACTTGCAGAGATTGGAAAACTAAATTTGTTTTAGACACTACGGACACCATGAACAAAAGCAGCTATAGTTTAAATATTAGGTATAAAATAGCATATGCCTTCTAAAAGTCAGTACTATGGGTGGATGGCACTGAGTTGCTTCTAAATCTTGTAGTTCAATGGCAAATGTGTCATATCCCTACAGAAAATCACTTCAGAACACCAGTAGCCTTTCCAGATGCAATTCTCCTGAGTTGCTTAACCATGGTTTAGCAATCAGAGGGAGGTCACAGGATTGCACACACTCTCCCCTCCTTCCCTTCTCAGCATGAATTCACCCCAGGTCTAACTGTGGCTAACTTTTACACTGGCACTGATGTTAACATTAAAGTTAATTAACTCCTAACTATGGTTAACATCAGTGCTAACATAACAGTTAATGCTGGATTCAGTGTTGTAAATAAGATCACAATTATTAGAATGCACTGTAACACTTTGTCACAGAATACTTGTTGTTGTCTTTTTAAAGAGTTACTAGACTGCAATATATATTTTTAACTAGCCTGCTAAGAGGCCAGTAGCCTAATGCTGTTCATGCTGGCCACAAAGGAAGGGAAGACTCACCCGCCACAGCCACCATGGAAATGTAGGCTACTTTAGCCTCTTAGCAAGCTAATATTTTTATTTTGCCTTTTACCAAGTGAAGAGGCAGAGGATGACTAGAGCTGATGTATGGATGTCCCTTCTTCTGCAGCCATCATGGAAGCCAAGTGAACTAGCAGAGGAGGAACAGGGAGATCCATTCTTCCTCTACCAGCCCACTGACTCACCGGCATGGAATTACTTGATGCTTATGGCTACCAGGAATTAAATACAAGTCTGAGTTAATCGTGGTTCCCTCTATTCCCAAATCTTGGATTATGTAGAAATTCTAGCTAGCTCTAACTGTAGTCAACTCCAATGCCATGATTAAGCATAGTTAAGCTATCAGGACTATTAAGTCTGCACCATCCCTAAAAGCGTTACAGTTGATTTTAATAATAAAGCTACAAACAGGTGAAACTGGAGTTAAGGCAACGAGATGGGCTATATGGCAGTGGAAAAATAAACATTACAGAATTCTGCACACATCGAATGACACCCAACTTCCCCAAGTTCTCTACACATTGTGAAGAATGTGGGGTGTCTCCTCATGACAGAAGGGAGAGAACCTCCACCCCTCCCTTTCGTTCTCTAGCATATAGAGACTGAGCATCTTTCTTGTTACATGTTCAATTTGGGCCAGTAATATTATGCATTTTAGCATTATTAATAATCCATAAAGCAATAAAAAGTAATGTTCCAGAAGGCTGCTTGCTTAGGGCTTCAAATTATTTTCTGTGAAATTGCCACTTATCTCTATAGTTATTATTAGAATGCACTGTAACACTTTGTCACAGAATACTTGTTGTTGTCTTTTTAAAGAGGCGTTTACAGAAGTTATCACAGATACAGTACCGCTGAGGATCAAGAGAAAAGCATCTGAAGAAGGTAAGCATTTCTTTCTGCTATTACACTATATTTGTGGGTTGATTGATAAGAGCAAGCTATACAAAATGAAATTCCTGATGCGGTCACCATCATTTATGTTGGTTGCCTGGTGTATATGGAACCTGAAGAGAATCAAAATTGGAATGGAAGCAAGGATAAATCTGGAGATCTGTCTTCTGGTATGTGTAGGTTGCATGGATGCCACTGTCTGCAGGTAAATTGCCAAACAAACATACCTGTGGGTCCATGAAACTGGATTGCTTATCTAGTCACATTGAACCCTATTCAATGCAGCCCTATTCACTCCTGCAGACTGAAGGGGAAGGCACACATGCTCATCTGTCTTCCTCTACTTATCTTTATATGCTTTCTGGAATCACTGAGCTTCCTAGCAAGACACAATGTCTTGTTGCATGCAATTATCTCTAGATTGGGGCCCTGAAGATGTACAAGTGGCTTATGCTGGCTCAGCTTGTCTGAGTATGGAAAGCTAAGCAGGGTCAAGCCTGGTTATTACTTGGATGGGAGACCCCTCCTCTAGTTTCCTGCATTGAGCAGGGGGTTGGATTCGATAGCCTTGTAGGCTCCTTCCAACTCTATGATCTATGAAATCTGTTTCACTGGTCAGAGGCAGTGATTTACAAGCAGGGAACTGACTTTGCATCTTTACAGGCAAAGCAAAGAAATATGCTTGGCTTTAAACCAGAAAATGACAGAACGTAATAGACCATGAGAAATTTGGTATGCACAAGTACAAAAAATCTTTAGGAAAAAAACGATCAGGAGGGGGGATACCCCAAAACAGCCCAATGAGAACTGCCAACATAAGCAGGCTTAGAGTAAGCCAATGTAGCCATCTCTGAAATGGCTTTTCTTCCCTACAGAGCCCTCACCTGTTGAGTTGAAGAAAAGTGCTTCTGAGAATATAGCAGTCCAGTCACAAAGAGGTAAATTGGAAAGCATGCAGGACAGCAGTAGAACACAGCTGAATAGTGTCCTCCCTGCTGTGCAACAGGTTGGTTTATTTTGTTTGTTTGTTTTGTTTTACCAAGAGTTATCATGCAAAGGAAAAGAAAGGAACTCTCAGATGACAGCAGTGAAAGGACTAGTAGCTAGTAATCAGTGATTCAAATGAAAACAAGATTATTTATCTAGATTCCCATGATGCCATGACTTGTTTTAATAACATCAAGAAATTAATCTGCTGTCAAATAACCTGGGAAACTATTTCATTGTTTAACAAACTTAGGATACAATCCTATACTCACTGACCTGGGAATAAGTATCAGAGCAATGGACATGGCAGGGGAGGGTTTCATTCCTCTCCACTGTATGATCCATTTAGGGTTAACAGTTAATTCATGCACACACACTTTATAGTTAAACCAGTGAGTGCATGTTTGATTCATACACAAACATTTGATCTGGCATTTATTCTGCTGCACTCAAAGATACAGTTTCTAGCGATGCTATTTAATTTGCAGGCAGATTTTCATGACTTTTTTGGCTAGCAGGGGAACTGACCACCATTACTAGCACATTGACTCATTTCTTATCTAGAAGGAAACAAATTTGAACCTTCTTCAGTTAATGCACAAGAACTTGTTGCCAGCATCCTTAATCACACACCTAGTAGAATGAGGAAAGACAGCAGTCCGTTCCACTTGCGCTCTAAGGAAAACCAAGTACCAATTTTGTAATTGTTTAGATCCCAATCCAAAGAAAGTTGGACATGCCTAAGTCCTGTAGAAATCAACTGGAGAAGTTTGCTAGGATTCATCCTAAATTCCATTACTCTCAACAGGACTTGACATAATGGCTTGGAGCCAATGGTGTCCTGCCAGTAGAACAGAAACGGCTGGCAGAAGGCATTTCCCCTCCCACTGCAGCCCCCCCCCTATGCCCCCTAAATCAGCTCTGGAGGGTTGGGGACTCTCTGGAGGGGATTTGTGGGCTGCAGGGGTTAGGACATTGGGTTCAAGCATAACATGCTCTGGATCAGAACATCAGTTCCAATACTGGACTTAATACCCCATACTCTTGCAAATCAGATTTTAATTTCTCATGAAAAACAACATGGTGACCGTCCAGATGGGCGATTAACAAATATAATAAAATAAATAAAAATAAATAAACTTCAGTCCCTAATACAGGAAATTTCCAGTGTAATTCAGTATTTTAAAATATTCATGTTATGAAAATGTATCTTGTGGAAATACGGTCAAAGGACATACCGTAGTTGTAGCAGTTTTTCCAAATAGTGTGGGAAATCTGCAAGTAACAATATAATGTAGGTGAGGCTGTTTCCAAATGTGAACAGATACATTTTGTGAAAGCATGAGAAATCTTATCTTCTGAAATGAAGTTACAGTATGTATCTTCAACAATGCCAGGAAACAAAAAGGTCAAGACGTAACAGAGAACAAAGCAATAATAATAATAATAATAATAATAATAATAATAATAAGTGGTTGAAGCAAAATTGAAGGTCATACTTTCCCCTTCTTTCCTATAACAAATCTCACTTCTATTCCTATTAAATTTTACCATACAGACTGGTTGCCAAAATGTTCTGATCAGGAGAAAGCAGATGTGGCTTATGCTGGCTCAGCTTGTCTGAGCGTGGAAAGCTAAGCAGGGTCAAGCCTGGTTATTACTTGGATGGGAGACCCCTCCTCTAGTTTCCTGCATTGAGCAGGGGGTTGGACTCGATAGCCTTGTAGGCTCCTTCCAACTCTATGATCTATGAAATCTATGAAACCTCCCATAATCTGTGGATATCCCATTCTTGCCAAAGTATTTCTCAAAATGGGAGTATCTTGGGGGGGGGGGAATTAACAAGCCCAAAGATTGTGCCAAACCTCACATTGCAGAACTGTTTGGGTCAAGGACTCACATGACGTTTTTTCCTTTATTGATTAACGTGGATTAAGTGCTTGGAGCATGATGTTAATATGGGCTCAGTCTTCTCTCTTTGTTGGGCATCCTAGTTTTCTAACAGGTTTTATAACTATCCACCTATCTCTCATGCTTGTAGATAAAAAAAAATACTCTTCATTCTCTTTGATAGTAACACTTCTATAGAAGTATTTAAAATCCAATCCTAGTGTGAAAGCCTGAAGAGCAAAGGAGGGTATTTTTTTTGTTGTTGTTTAAAAGAAAAGAAAGAATATAATTATAAAGTTTACCCTTAGTACAGTTAGCTCCAATAATAGGATTTTAGCACTTTAAGGCTGCAATCCTATATCCACTTACCTGAAAGTAAACCCCATTTAACTGAGTGGGTCCTACCCCTGAGTAGACATGTATCAGATTGCACTGCAAATCTCATTACTTTGTTAGAAGATCCTGGCTGAGCGAATTACATTCCTAGTTCCACCTATTTTCTAAGGCCAGAGTCTTAATTCAGACTTCAGACATGAAAACTAACACAACAGTTCTAACTTAGAAGGATGAAGTGCTGCCTGCCAATTCCAATCAGGTGAACACTTGTCCAACATATTGCTTGCCACTATAGAGCAATTGATTGGGTTCGCATGCCACAACAACCAACCAATGATAACACTCAACAGTTGGTTGCCATGTCATGCGAACCCTGCACAGGTTACCCACTGTAGGTAGTTTTGTTTTGTTTTTCAAACTAACTATGATGAAAACCCATGGACCATTTTAGGGTTTGTTTTCCCCAGGGTAGGTTGTCGTGTCATCTGAACCCGGACAACTGATCTCAAGGCCAGCAACTCGCTTGGCAAGAGCAGCAAGAAACCCCTTGCTGCTCTTCCTGAGCTAGCCCTGGCCACTGCCAGGGCCAGCCACCCCCAAGTGCCCAAGCAGCACTTGGGGGTGGTTAGCACTGGCTTCCCCCATTCCCCGCTGCTATGCAGAACTGTTTTCGGCTCGCCGCAGCATTTTTGTCCTTTAAAAAAGAAAAAAATTGGGTGGGAGATCAGGATAGCTGGTTTGACAGATGGCTTTCCCAATCCCCATTTGGGCAGCCATGGGGATCCCCTTCAAAGAGCCCCTGAAGCAACTTGGAGGTGCTCCCTGTGGCTGCCCAGTATTTTGTTTTAATTGCACCCAGAAATGAGCACAAAAAAGTATTTAATTTTTTTTTTACTCCCGTAAGCGCAAATGCACTCATTCGCAGAAGTGCCAATGGGAGCATTTCAAGCCTTGGCTGGGGATCCATACAGGGGGGTTCATGCTGCCTAGGAGCACTGCAGGTACCCTGCCTGCACAGTGCCCAGCAGAGGCCTGAAAGAAAACCTTTTCCCCACCCTGGCTTTCTCTTGACAGGTCGCACAAGGTAAGCTTGAAATAAAATAAAATAAAATAAGAAACCCAAGCTACAAGGGATCTTCGGCTGAGAAGGGTTTGGGGGGGGATTTCTCCCCTTCTCAGCAAGATCCTCAGCTTTTCAAGTCCCCCCCTTTAGTGCCCATGGGGGACCCATTTTTGCAGTTTTCCCCCAAACCTCAAGGGGCTGGGGAAAGGCTAAAAATGTGCACCTGTCAAACAGAGATCGACAGTTGACTGTCAAAACTCGGGGTCCCTTAAAAATGGGGGGGTTGAGTGGGAATTGGGTGGATTTGTACTGGGACATGCCTCTGAGTATGTCCTAGTCCAAGTCCCCAAAATGCCAAAACGGGGACCAGGAAAGCCTGCTGTCAGGCTGGCTATTCCGATCCTCTCCCCCAATATTTTTTAAAGGACAAAAAAGCCACAGTGAGCCAAATTTGGCTCAGCATCATGATGGGGAGGGAGAGGGGACTCATTGTTCCACGGCATCTCCTGGGATACCACCTGGAGGAACAAGGGGGGAAGGAGGGCAGGGAGGGAGCAAAGGATCCACAATGAGCCCAATCATCTGTCAGGCTCAACATGGGTACTTTGCGGAACAACCAACCCACTGTGGCAAAATAATTTATTATTATTATTATTATTATTATTATTATTATTACTATTATTATTATTATTATTACTATTATTATTATTATTATTACTACTACTACTACTACTACTACTACTATTTTCATTTCTGTACCACCCCACAGCCGAAGCTCTCTGGGCGGTTCACAACAATTACCACAATGGGCTGGTGTGAAACCGCCCACTGTCTGAAGGATGCTGTTGAACACTGCAGATGTGCAATTTCTACTTGTTAAAGAATTTGGTTCTTAGTTTAAAATTTTCTGATAAACAACAAATTAGAATCTAAAGGATGTGCATTCTAAACTAAAATGAAATAATATGTTCAAAATACGACTAAACCCTATACCTGAAATAATGCTATGGCCCTAATATTAACTACCCAGAAGGGTAGCCATGTTAATCTGTTTCAGCAAAAACAACAAAAAGTCTTGTGGCACCTTAAAGACTAACAAATTTATTCTGGCATTAACTTTAAACTGTCCACTTCATCAGATGCATGAAGGGTTCACCTCCAATTGGCAGATCTATACTGAGGGTGGAGAAATGTAAACGATGTTGTTAGAGAGAGATTGAAATGCAAAAAGTACAGACAGTGATGATTACCTTAACAGTTGCCATTCACAAAACATTGTTGGGTGATAACACAGATAACACAATGATAACTCATCATTGCAAAGGTGAGCCAATTAACATATGCAGTGTGATAAAAAACAAAAAAACCTGTCCTTATTCAAGCCACAGGAAATAGAATGAATTTATTATTTATTTATTTATTATATTTATACCCCACCTTTTTTCCTGCAAGGAACCCAAGGCGGCTTACATAATCTTCCTCCTCTCCATTTTATCCTCACAACAACCCTGTGAGGTAGGTTAGGCTGAGAGTCAGTGACTGGCCCAAAGTCACCCAGTGAGTTTCACTGCCGAGCGGGGACTAGAACCCGGATCTCCTGGGTCCCAGTCCAACACTCGCACCACTACGCGGCCACACTGGCTCTTTGTTCAATAATGGTCACCTCAAGGTCATTCACAGACTGAAATGTGAAGAAACAAAAGAATTTCAAAGATATACAAACTTGAAATTGCTGAAGAACAATTAATCAAGAAATTCACCTCTATTTCCTGTGGTTTGAATAAGGACAAAATTGTTTTTGTTTTTTAAATCACACTACATATGTTAATTGTCTCGCCATTGCAATGATATCTGTATTATCACCTAACAATATTTTGTGAATGGCAACTGTTAAGGTAATCATCACTTACTTTTTGCATTTCAGTTTCCTTTGACAACATGGTTTACATCTCTCTGCTTCCACCCCTACCCCCAGCATAGATCTGCCAACTGGAGGTGCATCCTTCATGCCTCTGATGAAGAGCACAGTATCCATGAAAGCTTATGCCAGAATAAATTTGTTCATCTTTAAGGTGCCACAAGGCTCTTTGTTGCTTTTGCTTATATTTAACAATATCCTAATAAAAGAAAGTTTCCTTTAAAAGGAATCTCATGATCCTCTTATTTCTTCCTGCCCACAGAAAATATGAGTCAGAAAACTCCAGTATTAAAAGGACTAGACAGATTCTAAATATAATTATCTTGCTATCATAAATATGTCTTGTTTTTAGGAACTGTTGTAAACTGCCCAGAGAGCTTCGGCTATTGGGCAGTATAGAAATGAAATAAATAAAATTATAAAGAGATTTGTCTAATGTAGTTCAGTGGGGCTTCCTTCCTAGTAAGTATGCCTAGGATTGCAGGCTAACACTGTGATCCTGTGCAGCTACTAGGGAATAAGCCACATGGAGTTCAGTGGGTCCTTGCTTTCAAGTAAACATGCATAAGATCAGTCTGTTAGCCCTATCAAAATAAATACATGTAAGTACTTGTAACTAGGTGCAGGATAGCGCCTTATGTAGCAATATTTAACTCCCTTTGCTGGCACATGCCCTATTAATTTCAATGGCATTTATACATCTGTGAGATTTTTAGGGTAAGGCAACACATAGCCAGGCCCCATTCTAAGTTATTTCAAAAGCACATTTTAGATAGAAAAGTCTATACTGTGCATTCAGAAGAGAATGGTTTTATTTAACTATGCAAAACATACCCAACTCTTAGGGCACAATCAAGTCAAATGAAGCACAGGAAGTCTCATTGATTGCAACAGGAAAGATTTAAACATATGCTTAAATAGAATATGCTATTTTCTGATTGTGTTGCCTTTTATAACGATGAGCCGTCTCAATACATTATAACCTGATTTGTGTGTGCATATTATACGGGTTAGATCCAAAACCGTGCTAGCAGAAATGTTAGTACAGTGGGACTTTCTCTCTCCTTCCCCCTGTGGTGCCCAAAAATCTGCTCTGGAGGGCTCTCCGCATGGGGGTGGGGTTATGAATCCCCCCCTGCCAGTTCTGCTGATGGTATTCCTTCGTTAGGCCAGCAGAAACAGTGTTACATTCAACCCTATGTGACCACTATCAGGACCTAAAAATGCTTAACTCTAGCTGGATTGTGCCTTTACATCTTACCATGTGGCCTCATATGGCATACAGTCATGCCTTGGATTGAGAGCATAATTCGTTCCGGAAACGTGCTTGTAATCCAAAACACTCTTATATCAAAACGAAATCCCCCCAAAAAGAATTTGTAGAGATTTTTAATTTAAACCATACTACAGTACTTGTATTGCAAGACGTCGCTTGTATATCAAGTAAAAGAAAATTAATTTAAAGATTTTTAAAGATTAAAAAATTTGCTTGTCATGCAAAACGCTCTCAAACCAAGTTACTTGCAATCCAAGGTATTACTGTACATTATAACATTTACTTGCTTATCAGGTACTGTTGATAAAACACATCCTAGTTTATTTTCCTGGTTTGTTAACTGACATTAAGCCAGAGTCCCCCAGTTTGGACTTAATGGGGACTGCTGGCTTAACACAAGCCAGAAATAAAGCTCCACGGTGGCACACAAGGCTATATGGCTACTAGTCATGATGGCAATATATTACTGCCAGTATCAGTCATAGTCAGTATGCCTCTGCCTCTGACCAGTTGCTGGGGAACAGAAGCAGGACGGTGCTATTTTTCTCATGGCCTACTTGTGGGCTTGCTATGGGCAGCTGGTTGGCCACTGAGGGAATAAAATGCTGGACTAGACAGGCCTTTGATCTATAATCCGGCATAGCTCTTCGGCATAGCTCTTCTTACATTCTTATGGTAGGGGTAGGGGAGGAATGCTCATGGAATGGTTGTACAAATAGGTCAGATGTCTGAACCCGAATGTTGGTTAGTGTATAGTTCAGGGAAAAAACAGAATTATTAACCACATTTTTAAATTGACTTATTTCCTAAACCATAGTTAACACTAACCACAGTTTGTCCAGGTTTGGACATAATAAGTAACTGTAGTTAGTTGAAAACAGAAGTAAAAGCAGCTGTGCCAATGGAGAACAGAGGGAGGTATGCAGAAGCCTGAGGCGCACTGCTGCTTTTGCATGTAGCACTACACTATAGTGTTACATGTGAATACAATCTTTATGTAGTATGGATATATACTCTGGATGAACCTGCCAAGTTGACCTACACTCTACAGCAAATTGACAACATAGAAGTTGAGTGAGAGGTTAATAGAGATAAATTAACAGGGAGGATGAGCGGAAAGGGTCAGGCAGTTATGAAAGGGCAATCTAGACATCTCCTTAGAGAACTGGTGTCAGGCTGCAGATTTTGGGGTAATATTAAAGAGCAACAACAAAAACCCAAGTATTATTGTAGTGTTATATGTTTACCACCATGACATTATTTACTGGGTCCTGGGTCATCTCTGGTTAGATGAGATTAAGGTGGTTTAGGCTGCAATCCTATGCACACTTTCCTGGGAGTAAGCCCCACTGAACTCAATAGTACTTACTTCTGAGTAGACATGCACAGGAATGCACAGTTAGTGAGTCTTTGATGAAGCAAGTCTTAAGGAGAGATGTGCAGCACAGTTCTATGCATCTTTACTCAGCAGTAAGTCCAACTAGGTTTTACAGGGCTTACTCCCCAGTAAATATGAATTAGGATTGCAAGGTTCAGGTGCTTACTCCCTTTGAGTGATGGTAGTTAAACAACAGGAAATACCTCCTTAAACTAATACCGTACTTCTTGGAGCAAAGCTTTAGAACTAATGTTGCTACTTGACCACAAATGGTAACTGCGTCTCCCACCTCAATTCTGCTGGCTCACTAGGTGAGTAGGAATGAGGATCACCATCTCTGAAGGTGATCCGATTCAGAATACAAATGGGTTTATGTGCAATTGCTTATGCAATTAAAACTTTTAGAAGGCAAAAGAAAGAGGAATGAGGGAGAGACACCATGTGGGCCAGCCTTCCCCCAAGGCATTGGCCATGCTGACTGGAGTTGTAGTTCAACACATCTGGAGAGCACCACGTTGGGGAAGGCTGTTGTAAGGCCAGTACAGAAGGACAGAGATAAAGCACAGAGCCTAAACCAGGGATAGGAATCTGCCCCCCTCCAGATATCTTGGACTGCAACTCCCACAATCCCCAACCATTGGTCATGCTGGCTGGGGGCACCCAGTTGCCAACCTCTGCCTAAACACTTAGGCCCTTCCCAAATGAGGAACTTGCTACAGATTTAATAGGCAGATGTGGGATGAGGTCACCCTTGCATCTTGCTTTGGTGCTTCCCTGCAGATCAGTGAGAGCAAATGTACTGCACCAGCACAGGCCACTAACTCCGAGACAGACTGCCCTGGCTTCAACCAACAGAAGGCTTCTTGCTGTGGTGCAGTGCACGAAGGTATCATCCCCATGCTGAAATCATGATCGTCCTGCCCTACCATGAATGGACAGTAAAGGCCCCTTCACACATAACATTTTATCTACGTGTGTGTGTGTGTGTGTGTGCGCGTGGAACCCGTATTGCCTGTGAAGATCTACCACACATACATGCAACAAGAAGCCCAGTACTGGCACTGGGTTTGCGTGTACATGTAGTAAAACAAACACATGCTGTCTTCACACACAGTGGCATACTCATTCCCCCCTACATCTGCATCATGAGCAAAATAACCCACGAAAACTGCTTGGGCCCCAAGAACATTAACAGTATGTGCCTAGCCTACTGGGAAACTAAAATTGTTCCATATGCTTAGCTATTCAATGGGATATGTGGCTGGCTGGACTGGATAAGATCACACACAACTCCGAATGTGAGTCATAAGATCTGGATGCTGAGTAGATCTGGTGCCAGCACTGGTTGTTAAAGATGTGCATACAAACTTTGACCAGGATCAGCTTTGGTCACCCTAAAGTTTGCAGAAGTATTAGGATGTTCTGCACAGGGCCGCCCTTTAAACTTATGTGCAACATACCAAGTATCACCAAATCACTGACAGAGCAAACGGTAGCAAAATGCAAGGACCTTCGGCTGCAAGCCTGCGCACCAGCCTTCCCCAACCGGGTGCCCGCCAGCTGTGTTGGGACTGCAATTCCGAGCATCCCCCAGGCAGCATGGCTGGCTGGGGGAATGCTGGGAGTTGTAGTCCAATACATCTGGAGGGCACCAGGTTGGGGAAGGCTAGTGGACAGGCTTACTTGGGAGCAAGCTTTATTGAATTCGGAAACAGATCCTACTGAATACGCGTGTATGGGATGGGCTAAAAGGTCCCCGCCGCCTTGTAGATGTCGGTGTGGCCCCATCTTCCACAGAGCTCAAAGGAACTTGCTCCCAAGTTACGATACAGTATGCCAACCTTCATAGGATCCCTCTCGAAGTTTCGACACGCACAGCGCGCCCCCGCGACCGAAGATCGGGCCTTCCAACCACCCCAAATCTTACCGGTGCTGCAACCCCACCAGCCCCAACGTGATCACATGGGGCACGTCCAGCTCCGTGGGCCACAAGCCGGAGGCGATGCAGCCGAAGACGCCGCACTCCTCGCCGATTCCTAGCTCCTCGAACTCCATGGTGCCCGAGCAAACACGTGTTGTTGCTATCGCAGCTGAGACTGTTGTTGCTGCTGCTGCTGCTCCTGCCGCTGCCTGGGTTTGTGGGGGGGAGGAGGAAAGAGGAGGTGGCTGGCTCGAAGCGCCGGCGGCAGCGCCGCGAGTTTCTCTACTCCCCCCACCCTGCCTTCCTCATTTACATACATGCATACACATTTGGGGAGGGGACTGTCTGGTTAAACTTCCAGGGCAAACGAAGAGCTCGGTCGTCCCTGCGCTGAGCCTTCTGCCTTCCCCCCCCCCCCCCTCGGAGCGTGCGGGAGCAAAAGGAAGCGGTCGCTTTTCGGGGGCTACTTTGTATCCCTTCACTGAAACAAAGTTAGTTCTACACCAGTAACTACCCACTCCCCGAGATGCTTGGTACATTCCATCTTTGGCAGCTTCTGGTCGGGTCTGAGTGAGAGTTTCCCCGTTGCAGCACGTGTGAAGGAGGCTCGTGCGGGAACCCGGGCTTTGTACTGCAAAGCAAGGGAGGTGGCGTAGAGGCCGGTGAGCGAGTGACAGGCAGACGTTGCTGGCGATGGAGAGAAGGGCCGGGGGAGGTGGCGTGAAACAGGATTGAGAAAGCGGGCGGACGAAGCTGTTTGCCGCGAGATTAGATGGGGTAGAGTGTGTGTGTTTGAAAACGAGGGTGGGGTAAAGTTAGGCGTCCGGAGAAAGATGAGGGGTGTTGGTGGAAGCCTGCCTCAGATTGGAGGAACGGCAGCAACGGGGTTTGTGTGACCTCCTGGGGTGGGATGGGGACGAGGGCGGGTAGAAAGAACGTGGCCACGAGTGTGTGTTTAAGTGGCACAACCCCTCCGTGAGCGGTAGCTATTGGCGGGCTTCGCAGCTGCTCTCCACCCCACTCTGCCAGCCCCTTCCGCCGTCCCCCCTTCTTACACAGCTCCGCCGCTGCTTCGGCACCCCGACTGGCGCGCGCTCCCTCGGTCTCCTCGCTCTTGGACCCGCGCGGACTTGTCCTATCGACTCTGCTGCTCCGGCTGTCTCCCGCGCTAACTTCTCTTTGTGCTTTCCAGGCGCCTCGGGCTGTCGCTTCCGTCGCTGCAATGGCCCCGATACGTTCAGGTGAGTGACTTCGCCCGCGTGTGCACGACTCGCCGCAAAGTTAGACTGAGGGAAGGAGTTGCTGGCGGCGTCGAAGTGCCCCTTAGCTAGGGTTCTGCGCACGTCATACAGCTAGCGGGTAGACTACTGATGACATACCACTTAAGACGCCTCCGGGATCGCACTTTTAATGCCCCCCGGGTTCGTTTGTTTCTTACAAGCAGGGGCATTGCTCGACATTTAAAAGATTCAGTGCCCAGGCCCATAAAATACAAATCTGCATAAAATGGCCATATGCTAACTTTTAGGTATATGTGCAAATTTAGAAATAATTACTAGGATTGATTTAAATTTCAGAGGAGGGAAAGCTGGCCAATTAATTTTTCATCAAACTACCTCAGTTAAAATAAGCTCTTCAGTTTATTTGCAGCCAGTCCGGGATCATCCCAAATCAGTAGTTCCTCTTCAATAACAATTAATGTGCAAAGAAGCATTTTCTCTCTCCTCCCCCACGCTAAAAAATTGTAACTTTTGCACCAAAATGGAGTTTCAGAAATTTGGCAGTACTAATCCAAAAGCAACCCAAGGGCAAATCAGGGATTCACCCCCAGTTAATTTTCCAATTCCTATCTAGATCCTGCTCCAAAACTTAAGCAATACCCCTTCAGTTAATTACGCCATTCATCGATCATTATCTCCATAAATTAAATAAAAAATAAAATAAAGTGGTGCACAATTCCATTGAGGCTGTGTGTGTACAAAATCCTCCTTGAGAGGTGGGGCAAGGAAGGCGATTAGGAAGGTTAGTGGGGAGGCTAGAAGGAATAGGCAGGCTTTGGGTGGGAACCGGAGGGAGGGGAAGGAGAAGGATCGAACAATGATGCGACAGCATGGAGGAGATAGATGGAGCCTGGAATGAGGCTGCAGACACAGGGTGGTGTAGTGGTGGAAGGATGGCTCCCTTTCTCAGCCCTCCATGTGGTAACCCCCCCCCCAAACCCCAACACATGTCCATAGACAAACATGGCACGAGCAGGGTAGGAATCCTTACGCAAAGTGCCACCTTTCTATGCACCGCTACGGCACAAAGATCAGGAGGAGTCATAACTTACACACATGGCCAGCATCAAACACATACTTGCCTAGGGGTGCCTTGAGAAGAACCTCCTGTCCGATTGTTTAACTTTTTAGGAGGACAGTAAAGTCATTTTTCTTCCCAACTCATCTTTCTCTGTCCCTTACCCCACTTCTCTGTTTCCCTCCTGGAGGAAAATTGTCTCCAGCCCAAGCAATTACACTTAGGAAAAAAAGTTTCCAGTGGCACTAATGGAAGGGTTCCCCCCCCAGCTTAATTGTCATGCGGGGGGGGGGGGTTGCAGCATGTAGGGAAGGAGGGTTAACCCTCCCCTCCCTGACTGCAATTCCCCTTGAAAATGCCCCCCCCCGACTTTCCATTGGGACCAATGGATACTCAGGCTCTTGGGAATTGATCCTGGGCCCCATTGGCCCACCCGTTTGCTGGGCTGTAACCATTTTTGCTACCGTGTTATACTTGTAGGCTTATCACTGTAGTCTGAAGTGATACAGTCCACCTTTATAATCTTAGGACTCTACCACTTCGTTCTGCATGCAGTAGATCTGTCTTTTGTGGGAGGGAGTTAAGACCTTCTGAAAAGCTGACCATTCAGGAAGTCGGATTTCACTTTAGTTGCTTTTTTTTCTTTGTCTGAAGCTCCATTACTAACCAAGAGTTTGGGTCACCCACAGCATTCTTTTCAGAACTTCTCTATAGGAAAAAAAGCATGTAAATTTTGTGTTCCTGGTGATTCCACATGTCTCTTTCACAATTTTGTATGCGTGTGCTTGAGAAGCTGCAAACACTTGTAATTTGCCATTATGTGCCATGAAATAGACATGCATATGATTGTCATATATGATTATCTGCATGAGGTATGCATGCTTTCTATGTAGGAAATTTATTTTAGCCTTGGACCTTTTCACTGTTGTTAATGGAATCAGAGTATCCTTGTTTATTGTTTCGAAAATATGCAAGTGAGACTTGCAACTGTTTCAGTATGGAGTACCTATATTCAGTGCTCACTGAGCACTTCAGTCTTCATTAGGCTGTTGTTTTTCTAAAGTTTCTTTGTCCTTATGCAAACCACGGGGTGTCCCCATGCCTGCTGATATCTTCCTCTTGTGCATTGGAGGTGCCATTTTTGGCTAACAGAAGGATCCACACTAGGAGAATGTGTTTGCTACCAGTTTATAGGATAACATATTTAGGGGATTTATATCCTACCTTACAACAAGTTCCTAGGGCAGCTTACAAAAAGGTAAAATTACAATAAAACTAATCAAAACAAAAACATTAAAACTAGGGTGGGTCAGAATGTTCCTCAACAAACAGTTCCAGCATATCCATGGGGTAGGGAAGGTGAAAAACCTAGGGTGCCAAATAAATTCTTAAGACTTTGGGGTCACTTTGGAGGGTGGGGGGGGCTTACTTCCCCCCCCCCTTAGTCCATGACTCAGTTGCAGTTGCTTGTCTTTACTTTCAAACTTTTTCTTCAAACAAATACAAAAGAGGAGCTGAATTAAACTATTAGTTGCCAGGACAACAAATGGATTGCTGTTGTCAGGAATAATAGGTATTCCCACAGGGTGATAGGCCTACTCACCCATATACAGTCATGCCGTGGATTAAGAGCATAATTCGTTCTGGAAACGTGCTTGTAATCCAAAACACTCTTATATCAAAACGAAACCCCCCCAAAAAAAATTGTACAGAGATTTTTAATTTAAGCCATACTACAGTACTTGTATTGCAAGACGTCGCTTGTATATCAAGTCAAAAATAAATAAATATTTAAACATTTGCTTGTCTTGCAAAACGCTCTCAAACCAAGTCACTTGCAATCCAATGTATTACTGTACTTGCAAAGTTTAATGTGTGGAGATTCTCCTCCACCCACTCACACAACAAGAACTGAGAAAGATAGTCTATATAAATCTTGGATTTTTATCCACTGGTTTTGCTTTTGCCCCACGTGAGATAAAACAAAAGTTCTGTTGAAATCAGACCCACCAAGTTCCTTCCATCTAAAAATATACAAGTTAATGTTCCACCTTTCTATTAATCTTTGACTTCTACATATCAATTCCACACTCAGTAGCTACAGCAAGATTACAATTGGAAACTTAAAATTACTTCTGAGTAACCCCCAATGAACTTGGTGGTTTTTCTCTTAAGTAAAATTTGAATTGTTTTAACCACTGTATGCCACTCTCTTGAGAAGAACTCGGAGTCCTTCCTGCTCCTATCAAGACAGGCAGAGATTCAAGAGGTACAGCCCCAAAATCTCATGCAGATATGTGAATGCCACCTTTGCCAGTTGTATTTCTGCAGTGGTTCTGCCAGAAGTGGGAAGGGAGGAAATTACTGAATGGTCCAATCCCACCCCCATATCACTGCCCAAGACTCCTGGTTCACAGTGTTTTTGCTCTTCACTAGGGGTGGGCAACTTGTGGCCTCCAGATGTTTTGGCCTACAATTCCCATGATCCCTCGCCATTGGCTATGCTTGTTAGGACTGATGGGTGCTGTAGGCCAAAACATCTGGAGGGCCACAAATTGCCCACCCCTGCCTAACAGGGAGTCCTCATGGCTTCCAGCACGTTGAATTGAGCCTGGAAACAAACTGGGAACCTGTGTAATTGGTGTAGCACAGGTGTAATGGGATCATAACATCCATTCCCATTTAACACCCTTGCAACTGTATTTTGGACTAATTGCAGTTTCCCAGCTGTCTTCAAAGGCAGTGCCATGTATAATGTATTATATTAATGCTTAGTAGAATGATTCTGTAGGCAAGATCTTGTTCCATACAATATCTTTGTAGCCTCTTGATACTATTTTTTTTTTCTTGTTCAGTACAGTATACTATAACTTAAAACTCTGGTTGCAGCTAGACTTACAGTGAAATGTCCAAGTACATTTGTTGAATTGGGAGTAAGATCCAATGAATATAGTAGAACGTTGCGCGTAAGCATGCATAGAATTGCACTGCGCAAGATCTTAAGTTTATTGCTTGTTCTGGTTAAAACTGTGCTAAGTCCTGTAAACACATACACATTTCAAAGCCACTTGCAAAACCTAACAACTTAAACTATTTTTCCATCCATCTCCAGAACTTAAACTGGGCAAAAAAATAAATGAGGGAAAAACAAAAGAGGTTTATGAGTTGCCAAATCTGCCAGGATGTGTTCTGCTTCAATCAAAAGACCAGATAACAGCTGGAAATGCAGCTAGAAGGGATCTTATGGAAGGAAAGGCTGCAATCTCAAATACAACAACAAGCTGTGTGTTTCAGTTGCTTCAGGAAGCTGGTAAGTAGTGGAAATTGTGGGGCTGTGTTGGAGAGAATAACAATTTATTGGCAAAAGATTTGAAGCATTAAAGCCTCAATACACAAACCTTTTTTTATTTGCTGTTGGAAAATCACAGGTTATTTGCAGTTTTAGTGTAGTGAAACTTTGTGACTACCCAGGGATAGGCAACTTGTGGCCTTCCATATGTTCTAGCTTACAACTTCCACAATCCCTCTCCATTGGCTATGCTAGCTAGGGCTAATGGGAGTTGTGCCCCTCCAGATGTTTGGGCCTACAAGTTGCCCATACCTGGACTGCACCCTCCCCCTGGCAAGATAGGATGTCTAGAATGTGTTAAGTAATTATTTTGACCACTTGGGGTCACTTTCAGGATCACAAGACCAACATTTCTGGGGGAAATTACCCAGATCAAGTTAGTCAGTCATCAGAGACAGTCACGTGGAATACTTATGATATCCTCTAGTACCACTGATGATACTTCAAGACCACGCTGGAAACTTGGGCAGTAGGATTTAACATGTTACCATACCTTCCTTCTGGCCAAATGAATTGAAAAAGTTAAAATGCACAGCACCGGCTGTTTTAAAATGAATTGGGCTTTCCAAAATCATGATTCTGACTTAGCATTAATATGGTGCATTCCTGGCATTCAAAATATTTATTTTTCTGAAGCCCTCAGAAAGTGTTTCAAACTTTTTTCTGCATCAATGAGATATCAGTTGCTAGGTATTATAAACCTAGTTTCATGTAGGTCAAAGAATATGCCTTGAAGACTATATAGATTACTCAAAAGTAGCACTTCTAATTGAACTTGCGTCAGTTTATCAGGATGAGCTCCCTAAACTTGCTACATATCAGTGCATTATGAAGAAATTTTGGTCTTCAGTAAGCTTTATGGTTTAAAAATTATACTACTTGGAACCCTTTAGCAATACCAACTGTGCAAACTGATTTCACCTGGCATTTGGTCATTGTTCCTCCACATACAATTTTGGTAATAACAGAGATAACAAAACAATCTAAGTAGAAATATGGACAAGAGGAAGGAAATGTATGGAAGAGGGGAGTGGAAAAATACAAATGCTCTCTGCTGAGCTTCCGCCGCTCATTAAAAACCTGGCTGTTCAGGCAGGGAATATGGGGTGGGTTAAGATTTTTTTAAAAATTTATACTGTTTTAAATGTATTTTATCTTGTTTTTATCCTATGTACATTGCCCAGGGTGTCCAGTTGCTGGCCAGATGGGCGATTAATAAATGTAAATAAATAAAAATAAATAAATAAAAATGGGGACATTATGGCTTGGATCCAACACTGTTCTGCTGACAGAAGCAGTTCTGTCAGTGGAACCAGGAGATGGTGATTTCAAAACTGGACTTCACATGAAGGACATGCTTGAATCTTATGCTTGGATTTTCCTACACCTTTTTGTTTATAAGAGGCAGTTGTGAGAGCTGTTTTCCTGCTGGACTGGAAAGGACTTCCAGAACTGCTGCTTACTGCTTATATTTGTACAATTTGACCCCAAAGCTGCAGTTTACCTCTGTATGCTTCTGTTGGTGATTTTTATGCAGGCCCAACTTGCCAAGTTTGACTTCGGATATGGGATTTGTGTGTTAGAAGTGAACAGATTATTTGTTTTGTTCCCAACTGTTAATTCAGAAGTGTGTTTCAGTCATGAGACTAAAATATTTTTTTCTCCCCAGGAATCAAAACTGCTTTTATGAGAAAACATAGCGACACAGCATTTATAGCTGCTCACTGTGAAATGATTCCAATTGAATGGGTTTGTAGAAGAATTGCTACAGGTTCTTTCCTGAAAAGAAATCCTGGTGTGGAGGAAGGCTACAGATTTTATCCTCCTAAAATTGAGATGTTTTATAAGGTGGGTAATAAAGATGTGGCTCAGCTGTCATGATGGTTATGTGATATCATTTAGGATATATTGTCAACTGATACTAGTATCCTTACTAGAAAACCTGAAGCCCACGCTAATTCTTGCACTTGGGTAAAACTAAACATCCTAAGATAAACTGCCAAAACAAAGTTCTCTGGAGTGCAGTATTTAGCAAAAAGTTTCTGCTTGGCTAGAGAGGAAGAGGTATATATGTAAGCAAGTCAGTGTTAATTCTGTATGTGTCTGCTCATATTCTGTTGGAACATAGCTTAACCATTCTGATGGTGGCTTTTATTGTTATACAAATAGTCTTCTAGGGAAAAAATAGGATTTGGTCCAAGTATAACTTGCTGACACATCAGGTACAGGCAGTCCCCGAGTTAAGAACGCCTGACTTACAGACAACCCATACTTAAGAACGGACTTCTAGGTTCCCCGGCACTACGTCATTTACATAGAGTACATAGCGTAGTATACTACGCAATTTGCGTAATTTACACAATTTGTGTAAATATCGATTTTAACATATAGAACACTATGCTGTTCCAACTTACATACAAATTCGACTTAAAGACATTCTTAAGAACAGAACTCGTTCGTAACTTGGGGACTGCCTGTATTCAATCGAAAATGGAATTCTGCAGCCAGGAATTTTAATGGTCTTGCCTTTCCTGGAAGCTTTTGGGACTCTTCCTTCCTTAAGCAGGTGGAAATACTTTTTAAAAAAATCTAAATGCTGAATCAGGTGAATTATAGTGGAAATATTGTATTGTAGAGATGAGGGTACAGGAGAGAATGATCTTACACAAGTTACCCAATCCAAGTTAGTATATTCTGCTCTGCAGTATGCATGCAACCCCCCACCCCTGTTAAATTGACTATTTTAAATCTATAGTATTTAGATTCTTAGTTTACAAGGCACTCGCATGTTATCAGAAGGTGAAATTTTAAAGCTTCTACAGAAGATCTTTTGTGAGGATAAAATGGAGAGGAGGATTATGAAAGCCGCCTTGGGTTCCTTGCAGGAAAAAAGGTGGGGTATAAATATAATAAATAAATAATGGTTTGTTAACCACACTTTCTCAGGATACACATCCCTAAACAAGTGTGTTGGCTACTTCGTGTTTGAGGAATAAGCCCTTCCGGAACATGAACGATTGAGTGAGAGTTATCAAAGGTGTGCTAGGAGAACTGCTTCCCACTGCAAACCTGGCTCTATTCTGCTAGGAGACGGGCTGCTGTCTTGTCTGACCCAGAAACCAGCATTCTAACAAAAAATACAAGGAAGCCAAGCATGTGTAACAGGAATTGTTTAGTCAAGGTAGCAGAGTGCCCATAGAAGGTACTCAGGGAGCAACAGAGATGAGGTCTGATATTTTCCAGGAAATTAAGTTTTATTGAGGCAGTATAAGAAAAAAGCAATTGAACAGTGGACTGTTGAAGGCTTTCCAGGGATGGAAAGAAGGAAGGGTTATGGGGTCAGTGGTGTGATTGTGCACTGGAACTTAAGCATCAGAGGAGATAGATGGAGGAGGGGGATTATAGTTTGAAAAACAGAGATACATTTTTCTATCCTTTCGTTATATTTTGTCAAACACATGGAAAGGGCATGGCAATCAAAGTTAACAGGGTAATCTAAAAGGGTAGAAAGTATAGGCTTTCTGTGGCCATGGCAAGGATTTAACTGGTGTAGTGTGCTGAAAGTGGGGTGCATGAGTGGGCACCTATCTGGGAGTTCCAAAAGCTAATCAGGCAGAGTGTTGCCAGCAAAACCAATAAAGAACAAAACTATTAAAGGACTATTGGGGAAAGAGGAAACTTAGAGTGAAAGAAGAACGCAAGACAATTTTGGTGCTCCAGGGCAGTTATGCACTTGAGTGATAAAAGACTCACAGTAGAGTTGGACAATTTCTGGGTGAACCCGAAGAAATGATTGATCAACATCAGACAGGCATCTAGATTTGTAGTGGGGTTTGTAGTACAGCACTTCTTGGAAAATCCACTGATAATCTCAGGACTCTATAGTCAATTAATAGAGTGGTGCTGTAGGGCATTAATTAGATTAAAACCAAAGGAAGGTGGAGCATTTAATGATCTCAGGAGGTTAGCACATAGTAGGCGATCACTCGTGACCGAGTAAGATTGTCTTCCAGGATAAAATTACAAAAAGAAAATTATAAAAAGAAGAAATCCTAAAAAATTGTGTAGACTCTAGCGATGGGTCTGTAAGTGACTGTGGAGGCCAATTCTAGATCCACACAGCTTCCCACAGTGAGGACACAGGTTACCAGATGGAAGATAGTCCTGTAAAGGATTCGTTTGACGTGCTTTTCGCTTAGCACGTTTCTCCCTTTCACCTTGCACTCGGGCTTCTTCAAAGTCCATAGAACCTTTGTGAAAGGCCAACCTCCAGTTAGATCGTTCATGGGCCAGTGTTTTCCAGTTTTTGATGTTTATATTGCATTTTTTTAGATTAGCCTTAAGAACATCTTTAAACCTCTTATACTGACCGATATTCCGCTTTCCATCCTTGAGTTGGGAATCAAGTAACTGTTTTGGGAGACAGCAGTCAGACATTCGAACAACATTAGCGGTCCATTGAAGTTGGCGTTGAAGGATCATTTTTTCAATGCTAGTAGTCTTTGCTTCTTCCAGTACACTGACATTTGTTCGCCTATCTTCCAAAGTAATTTGCAGGATTTTCCGGAGGCAACGTTGATGAAATATTTCAAGGAGGTGGAAATGACCTTTATAGATAGTCCATGTTTCGCAGGCATACAATAAAGTTGGTAATACAATGACTTTATAAACCAGCGTTTTGGTCTCCTTACAGATATCCCAATCCTCACACACTCTACGTTTCATTCGAGAAAATGCGGCATAGGAGGAGGGACCACTCCCTTGCCCATGTCAAGGTTTTTTTGGCAGGGAGTTTTCAAGCTTAATTTGCTCTGGTTAGTTAGTTTCCCTCTAGCTCACCTTCCCAGGAAAAATGGAACATTTTGAGCCAAGGCACCTGTGAGGGAATGCACAAAATGGCAGTGGAACTTTGCTTTCCGGCAACATGTTCATACAGATTTTAGTCCCAGTGAGATTAAAAATTGTTATTAAAACTTATACAACATTCTGTAAAAGCAGTCTTGAATCTTAGGCATACATTTTTGGTAGGAAAGCTTTTTTGTTTTTTGTGTTGTTGTTTTTAAACTTGCTTTGGTTTTCAAGCCTACAATTGCTAATAGATTTGAACTGGATGCCTGGTGAAAATGTAAATTATTCTTATTAAAATCTTGCTGCTTGTTTCCAAGGATGATGCAGCAAATGATCCACAATGGTCTGAGGAACAGCTAATTGAAGTTAAGTTCCAGTTTGCTGGCCTTGAAATTGGACGAACTGAAGTCGATATTATGGCCCACTCTACTCGAGCAATTTTTGAAATACTTGAAAAAGCATGGCAGCCCCTGAACTGTACTTTAGTGGACCTGAAGGTATAAGAAATTAAAACAGCTCCGTTTTGAACTTAACAATAAAATTGACAGCTTGAAGTAATGTTTTCTATTCTGTGGAATTTTTAGGTTGAGTTTGGTGTTAATGTAACTACAAAAGAGATTGTTCTTGCTGATGTCATTGATAATGATTCTTGGAGATTGTGGCCAGCTGGAGACAGAAAACAGCAGAAAGACAAACAGGTAATCCTATGTGCTCAGGGGTTTTTACCTGTGCTAAAGTTTGGCAAATATTGCAGTTTTTCAGAGGGGTAGTTGCCTAAACCCAGCTCTAGTTTCCTGGGCTCTTCTCTCTCTGTCTCTCTTTTTCCACCACTGCAATGTAGATTCTCTCCTAGCAGCTTCACAGCCTAGAGTGCTCTGGCTTTAAAGGGAGAGGGAGGCCTCCCCATGCTTGGCCTTCCTAGGCCTGTGGCTCACGCTGGCTCAGCTTGTCTGAGTGTGGAAAGCTAAGCAGGGTTGGGCCTGGTTATTACTTGGATGGGAGACCCCTCTAGCTTCCTGCATTGAGCAGGGGGTTGGACTCAATGGCCTTGTAGGCCCCTTCCAACTCTATGATCTATGAAATAGTGCATGGTTAAAGAGTACAAGGAACTCCTCCTGATAGTGGGTAGGCAAGGAGGCCAAGGGGGGAACCGATCAAGTGAATCCGCGGCAGTTATTTCAGCAGAAGGAGCCTGCCTAGTGTGGCCAGGCTTTTAGTGATTTCAGCAGCACAGAATCGACCCAGTAAACCAGCACACTAAGTGCTTGAATTTGGGAGCTCTTTTACTGTTTAAACAAAAGTTTAAGAGTGTCATTTCTAGCACAACCACAGTACAAGGCTTCTCAGGTGCCCACAATAACCATTCCGGGCTAAAACAATGCAGTTGGGACAACTCCTTGACAGAACCATCTCAGATGTAAAAGAGGGCAACACTGGGATAGGTGCTTAGCAAAGGGGTTGCTGAGCCTGCAACTATTCAAAGATTGATTGGGTTCAGGTGACACGATTATTTAAGCCACAGTGGGTTGTGGCGCATGCTGGTGGCGATTCATATTCAAGCCACAGTGGGCGGTTGCCTTGGCTTATTATGTCATCTGAACCTTGGGAGGGTGGGTTGTTGGTGTGGTTAACTACCCACAACCATAAAACCGCCCATGGTTTCGCATTATACGACAACTGCCAACATGGGTTGCATATTCAAAATGGCAGCCGCACATGCCATAGCCTCACCGTGGGCTAAATAAGCCACAGTGGGCTGCAGCAATCATGCAAACCAGCCCACTGTGACAATGGGTTGGATCCAACGTCACACAAGCCGAAATCCATTCACACAAGGGTGCTTCTCCATCCTTTCTGCCCCCTGTACAACTCCCAAATCTGCTCTGGTAGATGGAAGGGTTTTTGGCTCCCAGTTGTTAAACAACAGCAACAACTGAAAAGCTTTCTCCCCCTATATTAGGTTGCTGAAAAAGAACACAGGCAGGGGCACAGACATTGGTAGTGGATTTTGAAAGGACTTGTGAGTGCCATATTGGTCACCAGTTCCTGGGCTGAGCATATGCTCAGGGGCACCCTGTTCTTTAATACCACCTTGATGGCTTCTTTTTCGTGTTTTTTTTTTTTTTTTAGCAAATCAGGTGGTATACAAATGTTAATGAAAATTACACAATGTTTAGCATATGTCCACACACCCATGCCACTATTTTGCATCTGAGCTCGTGTTACTGGACCTTGGGATTCTAGTAAAAAACCAAATGTAGATGCCACAGGCCTGAAGTCTGTCAATTCCTGTTCGCACAATGACGTCTGAATGACACCTGTTGTACAAAACTGTGGGAGCTTTTCAGTGAAAGTTTTTGCTTGCTGCTTAAATAGGTATGAAATAGATTAATCTTGTGGGTTATGTATGCTTTTTTTTTTTTTTTTAGTCTTACCGTGATCTCAAAGAAGTGACTCCTGAAGCACTGCAGATGGTGAAGAGAAACTTTGAATGGGTGGCTGAAAGAGTGGAGGTACAGGCACCAACAAACATGAAACAGATAATCATCTTTGCCTCTGTTTCAAATACTTTTAAATTGCCTTTTGACTTCCTTTCCACTAGCTGTTGCTGAAACCACAGAGCCAAGGCAGGGTGGTTGTACTCATGGGCTCAACTTCAGACCTTGGTCACTGTGAAAAAATTAAAAAGGCATGTGGAAACTATGGTGTTCCTTGTGAATTACGAGTGACTTCTGCTCACAAAGGACCAGATGAGACACTGAGAATCAAAGCTGAATATGAAGGTAATTAACTTTGATTTGTTGTCTAAAACGGTGTCGTTTCAGCAAAACAATTGTGGAATTACAATGGCAGCCCCCACCCCCATATCTCTCAAAGTATTCCTTCAGTAGAAAATGAGTGAGAAGAAATGATATAGAACCCAGTTGGCTTTTCTTAGATATATGTGTGGTATTTGATAATTTTTTGTGTATTATCAGGTGATGGAATTCCTACAGTGTTTGTAGCAGTGGCTGGGAGAAGCAACGGCTTGGGACCAGTGATGTCTGGAAATACTGCATATCCTGTTGTCAACTGTCCTCCACTCTCAGCAGATTGGGGTGCTCAGGATATATGGTCATCTCTGAGGTTGCCTAGTGGTAAGCTCTTGTCCTTGAACACATTGGAACAAAATTATTTTCAAAGAGGCAGTATAATATGTTTCAAGATCAAATCATAATCGCAGTAGCACTTATAATTGTGATAAACTGCACTCCAGTTTAAAGCGCAATAAACACCCTGATCCTAACTGCTAGTAAAACATATCTGTTTAATTCTTATATAGTTTGTGGCTTGTGCCAAGGAGTATTTGGGGTCTGGAAAAGGAAAAACAGGGCAGCAGAAGATAGGAGCTATGGCGGAGAGAGGCAGAAGAACTTATTTCATGGAGACCATACTTGCTCTGAGCATTTACCAGATACTTCCAGCAAACTCAAAATGTCTGTAGCTATGGGGGCTCAAAACATTAATAGGAAAGTGGAGCTTTTCAGAGTCTGCATTTTGTATAACTATAGATTCTAGGTGCACAGTGCATGTGACCTTGACATTTGACTAAAACAATAATGACTCTTTAGAGCAGGTATTTAGTGTGAGACCAGAACAAGCTGGAGAAGTTGGTTGGAGATCTAGTACTTCCAAACTTGCACTTCCGTGAGGCCTTGGGTAACCCCTTAAAAACGTGGGTTATGGTTGGAAATGAAGTCTGTGTAAACACAGTCATCCCTTGCCTCTCCCTCACCACATTCTCTTGTGTGTCCCCCACTGTCTAAGATTGTAAGATCCTTCAGAGGAGGGATCTCTGGATTTTTAACCTGTGAAACTAAGGCATCATATACATTAGTGGTGCTTTATAAATATATTGATGGCAATTGTAACATCTATAGTAAGGGCTGAAACTATCCTTTTCTTATGCAGGTCTTGGCTGTTCCACGATTCTTTCACCTGAAGGTGCTGCCCAGTTTGCTGCTCAGATTTTTGGGTTGAATAACCATTTCATCTGGGCTAAGTTGCGGTCAAGCATGTTGAATACATGGATCTCCCTGAAGCAGGCAGACAAAAAGATGAGAGAACACACTTTATAGATGGCTTCTGATGGCAATCAGAATTTGGCATGTCATTTCTAAGACAAGAACTCTCACCTAACAGGAAGCTCTTCCTATAGTTCTTACCATAAAGATTAGAAAAGAGATGAGTCTGCAGGTGAACCAAGCAACTGAAAACTAATCTCTGGCTTTCTGGAAACAGTAGAACTTAGTAAAAGCAAAGTGATATCAATATTACTATAGTTCTTACTGATCTATCTTGATGACTTATTAAACAGAACTGGTTATCTGTATTGATTTGTAGTCCTGTACAGAATATGTCCACCTGGTGATTCTCCTAAAGTTTATATTAAAAAGCTAATCACAGCAATAGGTTTGTAACTTTAGTTTTGTTTTGAAATCAAATTTTACATGGTACCAATATATGAAAGGCCAGCCATATCTCAAAATGTTATGATGGAAACATAGTATAGATGAACAGAAGACATCCTGACCCAAACTAGTGCTAGCTATTTAGCTACTGCCAAAGACAAGGCAGGAACTGAGTCAGTACAATTGGGAATAGAAACAGCTTTCACTAGCATACTGCTTTTATCTTGAGTAGCATAAATCAAGCAGGAAAACATTTACACTGCACAGTAACACATGTAGTCACGCTTCACTATGAGTTTCTGAATAGGTGTTGAAGTAGTTAAAAATATGGTCATGTATGACTATAGCTGTTTAAAATTATTGGGCTTGTATAAAAAAGTGGTGCTGAAAAGACTTGGTTTACACCCACCCTATATAGTTTGCCTTAATAAGCTTACTCTGTACTTGTCTCATCCTTTAAGGGTCCCCCCCAGCATTTATACTTCCTTTTTAACAAAACATTCAAGGTGGCCTTTTTATGTTGGGGAAGTGTGAGAATGAGACTGACTTATGGAAGTAGTGCTCATCCCTCTTGAGGCCTATTTAGGAAACTGGCAGCTCTATAGTACACTATTACTGGGGGCAGGGGGATGACCTGGCTAGTTAGGAAGGGCTACACCTTCATAATGAAGTACATGCTATGGAGTCCCTGGTATGTTCAGATAGCACTGGCAAAGACTACCTGGAATCCTGTTGATTAAAACGAAGGGCTTGTGCTATTCCTGTCAAGCCTGTGCTACCATGATTGGTGTAAGAAACTAATTGTGCCTCTACCCAAGGTGCATTTACACATGGGTATTAATTCGATTCTGTTGACAGCATCATGAAAACATGCCCCCACTGAACTTTCCCCATTACTCAAATTATTTTCGGTGGAGGTAGCTGACATTTCAGCTAGAAGTCAGTGCAGGTTCACACATGGCAACAAATCGTGGGTTGGTTGTGGGTTAATTAATCCATGATTTGCTGGGATGTGTACTGTGCGAGCCACTCGCACTTTGCATAAACAACCTATGAACACCGTTTGTAGGTTGTTGCAGGATGTTGGAACCTGGACAACTCAGAATTAACCTACGACTAGTGGTTAGGGTAACTCGAACCCAGAGGGTCTAGGTTTGCTCATCACACACAACCTAGGAACAGGGTGTTCGTAGATTTTCCAAACGAAATGGCTCGTGTATGCTGCACATCCCCAGCACATGGGCTAATTAACCCACAACTTGCCACCATGTTATGCAAACCAGATTGTAGAATAGATGTTTGATTCCTCAAAACATGATTCAGGCTTACTTAGGAAGAAGTACTTATATCAAGTGCTAACATTCATTTCATTTATTATATTTATACCCCGCCTTTTTTCCTGCAAGGAACCCAAGGTGGCTTACATAATCCTCCTCTTCTCCATTTTATCCTCACAACAACCCTGTGAGGTAGGTTAGGCCGAGAGTCAGTGACTGGCCCAAAGTCACCCAGTGAGTTTCATGGCCGAGCAGGGACTAGAATCCAGATCTCCTGAGTCCCAGTCCAACATTGAAACAAAAGAGAATAAAAATGCCAAGGCTGTACTCCATAAATCTTACCAGCTGTTCCATTCTCATTCCAAATACATTTGAATGCAGAAAAGTGATATACAAAAACACATCTTCATATAGGACAAGTATTACCTTCCTGGGAATGTCTGTTGCAAAAGTTGTTTTCAGAAGGCGCCAAACCCCCCAAAAGGTTGGCGTCTACCTAATGTGTAGTGGTAGGGAGTTCTAGAGAGTGGGCGCTATGACACAAAGAACTCTTTTCCAAGCCATGATGGACCGAACCTCCAAAATCTCAGGTACCACCAGGAGGGTATTTCCTGAGTACAGCAACTGAGCAGACCGGTAGGGGATCAGGTGAGCTCTTAAGTACCCTGGCCCTGAGTTGTTTAGAACTTTGTAAACAAGTATCAAAATCTTAAACCTGATCCAGCAGCCAGTGCAGTTCCCTCAGCATAGGTGTAATATGCTGGTGATAAGTCATTCCCATTCTCAACCTGGCTGCAGCATTCTGCACCAACTGCAGCTTCCAGGCCAACTCAATTTTGAGATGGACCACAGTGAAGCTATCCCTGTTCAGGAATAGAAACTGTCTTACCTATAGATTTCATAGATCATAGAGTTGGAAGGAGCCTACAAGGCTATCGAGTCCAACCCCCTGCTCAATGCAGGAAACTAGAGGGGTCTCCCATCCAAGTAATAACCAGGCTTGACCCTGCTTAGCTTTCCAACCCTGTTGGAATTGGCAAAGGTGCTCCCTAACCATTGAAGACACCCGTGCCTCTAGTGACAAGCGTGTAATCAATGAGCACACCCAGACTACACACCCGCTCCTTCAGGGGGAGTGTAACCCCATCCGGAGCAGGCAACTGACCTATTTCCTGGACACGGGAGCCACTCATCCACAGAGCCTATCCTGCCAGGATTCAGATTATTGGGCCTCATCCAGCCCACTGCTGCATCTAGGCACTGGTCCAAGGCTTGCACAGCCTCCCAATTCAGATGTTTGAGAAATAAAGCTGGGCATCAAAAACATGCTGATGGCACCTAATTCCAAATCCCCTAATAACTGCTCCCAACAGCTTAATACAGATGTTAAATAGCACTGGGAACAAAACAGTGCTCTGCAGCACCCCACAGCCTAAATGCCAGGGGGTCAATGAGCATCCTCCCAAAAAAACTACTCGAGACCAATCCTGCAGCTAGAACTGGAACCACTGAAGAACAGTACTTCCAATGCCCATCTCATGAAATCTGTCCAGGAGGAGATCATGGTCAATGGTATAAGTCACCGAAAGATCTAGTAAGAGCAACAGGGTAGCACTCCCAGCATCCAGAAATCTAATCTCTGCTGATAGAAGCCCTGCTATGGAGACTCCTACTACTTACAAATTATGCTCTAGCTTCAGATACTAAATAAAGCCCCCAAAACAGAGAAGAAATAGTTTAAGTTAAGAAAATATATAAGTTGTAGGTTTATTGAAAATTAAATATTAGCAAAAGCAAGATTTTAAAAGAATTTTACAGAATGATTCACATACAAGACAGACATTCACAAACTGAAAACTACAAAAAGTACCTATTGGCAAGCAGAATGCTAACCTTTGCATTGTAGTGTAATATTCATATGAATAAGGCATGGAAGTTCTATTTGCACCACGTTTTTGAACTTTTCAAAAACTGTTAAATTACTAGTATTTCAGTAGTTCCCATACTTTCACATCAGTTTCCTGTAAGGATATGGTGAGTCGCAGCCGATTCACGGAGCTAAGAGAAATAGTCACTGATTGTATTTTCAAATCTGCAAGTTTTATAACTTGTCTGGGTGGTATATGCACAGAAGTTTAGGAATCACTGCTGTATTCAGTGCTTAGTACACAGGCAGAGATCAGATGTTGGAGTCTCCAACATATCCAAAGCTCTGTCGTGCTGATGATAGGAGGACAGAAGTGAGGGAGGAGCAGCATTCACACTATTTTTTCCTCTCCTCTGGCCAGAGTTTGTCTTTGAACCAACTCTCATCATTAGTCTACACCAGGCTCCAGGGATGATGTAGATTACAAGCTGGTTTGGGAATGCGGACAGGAGAGCTGTGAATCCTTTGAATCCACATCCTTTCCTGGACCACCTTCTCACAACCCCCCCCCCCACCTTCTTTTAACCCTCTCCAGTGCCAGAGTTCTAAGGGGTGTGGATGTTTCCATGGGGGCTGGGATAGGGGGAGATGAGGTGAGATCTCCTCTGAAGGCTGACAGCAGGAACCATAGGATTGCACAGTGAGCATTTGTTATTACGTACTGGAGAGATTTCTTTAAGTGCTCAGATGCACTACACTGATCAGCTCACATCAGTAGTCATCTGTGTCTAATCCCAGTCTCTGATAATGCACAGCTATAGGTAACATGTTCACAATTACAATAACTTCTTGAAATATCCTTAAATTGTTCTTTAACATGGCTCCAAATTTATACAATCATTTTTATTATGAAGTATGCAAGAAAATTGACTTGTGCCATATTTATAGTTAAGACACAAAACAGAAGTTTGCTACAGCAACATTTAATACTACATTTTAAATACTTGTGCAAATAGCAACAGGGCGTTGCATCTGAGGCAAATTCTGATTTGCAAGATTTTGAATGCATCCTTAACATTGTAAACTTGGACTGAAGTTTTAAATCCTGCACTTTTTCCACTGCTCTTAAGTAGTCAGTAGAAATACTCAAATCATAGGATACATTCTCACTTGTATATAGTGCAAATAAAGTAGATTTTTTCCACATATTTTGTTGCTGGATTGATTTTTCTTTGTGCAATTTTAGTGGTATCCTTCAAGCTGAAGGTATCCATGTGAAGAACTATTGATACAGGAAAATAGGAAAAGCAGTTCTGATAGTTCTCAAACCAGCGCTAAAAGTGCAAATGCTGCAAAAACCCCAGCTGCGGTTACAGCTAGAACAGGGTAATGTTTCAGTAAGATCCAGGCAGTTAGTCATTTGGACTGGTCTCTAGAGAAATATGTCAATATATCTTGAATTTTTATCAGACGTTCTTTCAAAGACCTCATAGACAGCACTGAGAGCTGATATCTAGGATCCACAGGGAGGACAGCTAGAAGCCACCAACACCAAGCAGGTCCATTAGCCATTTCCTAAGAACAAGAAATAGAAATGATGTATTACATTTGGAATAATTGTGACAAAGCAAAGGACCAGATTTTCTAAATCTAAGAACATTGTTGCCTCAACCATCACATTTCTACAAAATCTAAATTAAGATAAAATCAGGAATTTTCTTTAAAAAACAAATTTGTCTAATAGCTAGACTACACGTAGACTGCTTTCCAGCACTATTCTAGAACAGGAGTTTGCATTATTGCCCTGTGCGGCTGTGACAAGAGCTTGCCCTGATGCTCATCCATCCCACTATGCTTATGCAACACCCTGGGCTGTGTTGCATATTGCTGCAAAAAGAAGCAAACCTCAAAATGGTGTAGTTTTATTCCTTAAGTGCAAGAAGAGAAATCTTCTAGAAAGAAGACTGAAAGCCGACTAAAAAAGAAGAAGTCAGGATTCATTGCCCCAGGCAACTCATCTAACACATTGGGCTCTCTACACTTCTTCAGAAAGAAATCATACTTAGCACCAGGGATGTTGAAGAGTCCTTGGTCCCGAGTCCTGAGTCGAGTCCCGAGTCTTTGGACCCGAGTCTAGAGCCGAGTCTAGAGTCCGAGGTCCAAAATGGTGACTCGAGTCGAGTCCCGAGTCCCGAGTCCCTCCCAAAGCGGCGGCCCATGGAGGGAGCGGGAGGGTCTCCGCGAGAGGAAGAAGAGCTGCCCTTCCTCCCGCAGAGACCCTCCTGCTCCCTCCACGGGCCGCCGCCGCCGCCGCCACCACTCACCGTCCTTCCCTCGTCCCTACTCCTGCCGCCGCCGGGGGCAGGGATGTATTACGAGCCCTCCCTGGGCTCGTAGTTCTCCGCGGCGGAGCGGCCCAAACTCGCTCTTCTGAGCAGCGCGGAGCATTCTCTGCGCCGCTCGAGTCGCTGCCACCTCGACGCCTCACCTCGCCACCGCCCCGCTGCCACCCTCACCTCACTGCTGCCGCCCTCACCTCACCTCCGCCGCCCTCGCCTCTGCCACCACCACCGCCACCGCCGCCACCCTCACCTCCTCCTCCTCCTCCGCCATCGCACACAGCACGCCGCATCATGCCGCCAGCGCCGTCGCTCTGTTTTTGGCGGGGTTGCTGTGGTTCCTCCCGGCAAAAACAGAGCGACGGCGCTGGCGGCGTGACGTGGCATGCCGCGTCACGCTGCTAGCGACGGCGCTCTGTTTTTGCCGGGAGGAACCACAGCAACCCCGCCAAAAACAGAGCGACGGCGATGGCGGCGTGACGTATGTGATGGCGACTGCGATGGCGACGAGGTCGATGGCAGCGGCGGCGGAGTTGAGGTGAGGGCGGCGGTGGCGGCGGCCTTGGGCTCGAGTCCCACATAAATTATTGGGACTCGAGTGGGACTCGAGTCAGAGGGGGGACTCAGTCGGACTCACGAGTCGAGTCCCCGAGTCCAAGTCCCCATCCCTGCTTAGCACTAACTTGAGGTTTGCTGCTGCCTAATTTTTGCTTCACTACTCTCAAATTGGTTACTGTACCAGTCTCTTTTCTGTTTCTTTAATAGCAAAGGGACTCAGTAATTGCTAGATAGATACTATATAACCTCTAAATACCTGTATGTTTTCCTCCCTCTCTGGCATTGGACCAAAGTGCTGAAGTATTTGGCTATGAAATTTGTTTCTTAAGCTTTGGAACCAGCTGCAAGCCTGGTTGTATACAAAATCATGGAGCTCTGCAAGTTTCTTCATCTCACCTTCATCTTGAACCTATGCATAAAGACAATTTAGTCACTAAAGTGTTTACACAATTATACAGCTTTTTATAAAAACACAGCCAGTGTTAGATTCACAACTTTGTATGTGCCACAATACATAGAGTTCTCATGAAAGTGAACCATCTACTGATGTCAGAGGCAGTGCCAACAAGGAGAAAACTTACATATGAAGGAACTGTGCAATTTATTTCATGTACCCTAAAAACAGAACCTCCAATACATATGCTTGAAGTGGCAGTTTCCATAGACCTCCTTTTGACTATATTCTCTTGTGTAGGGTAAGTAGCACATATCCGAAGAATACTCATGGCAAAATCACTGACCCATTATGTACTGTGTGCTTTTTGAACTTTAAGGCTACAAGAGAGAAATGGGTTGGGCTTCACATGCAACACAACTCCTCCCAACCCACACTCAACCTCATGGCGGCAGAATGGCTACAGAAGCAGCTGGTGGGACAGGGGAGAAGGGATGCAGCCTATGTAAGCTGAGCAGATGTGGACATCTGCCCCCTAAATACGTAGTTGTTTGCAATGCTAAATTAGATGGAGACTTTATTTACGTACTTAGAATCAAACTGGAATGCATTCATCTCTTGCAATCCATTCCAGTTAGTAGGTTGTCCCCCCCCCCACTAACAAGTTAAATGCATCAATTTCATACGCAATTTGCTTCACATTTGAATGGGGCTGCAACAGCCAAGATAGTTAAAGCAATGTTTTGTTTTAACAATGAGTTTTCTCTTCAAGCAGTTAGAGGAAGTGAAGCCTCAATACCTTTATATCTTCTAAATACTCAATGTCTGCAGTGCAATAACCATCCTTCATCCCTCTTTGAAGAATCCTGAATCTCTTTAATCCAACTGTATCGACAACAGACCTTCCATCTGGCAGATAGTCAAGATTTCTAATGTACAGCATGCAGCCATAATCTGCAAACCTAGAAGAAGGAACACTATGTCAACCAACGTCTTAGAAATTCTAATTCTAAGATGTATTTCATACATCTTTTATTTTTTTACTGTGAAATACACACATACCCATTTTTTGGGTCACTGATACACATCCCAAATTGTTTCGTCCCTGTTTCTATACTCCTTCGAATCATCAGTCGATACCTTGGCTCAAACACATGGAGGGGACAAGGCACAGTTGGGTAGGCCATAGTGCAAACAAAGATTGGAACATTCTTGGTTAAGCTGAAGAGAAAATAGATAAAATAAAATTATAGCAGTATTTTTTTTAAACTGCATTTTGCTGCAGGGGTGGAATTCTAACTCAAGAAGTACCCCCCAACCCTCCCCCCATATGTTCTTGGTCACCATTAAACAACTTGCCTGCCTACTCTTCAAACTGAATGACTTCCTAATTCAGAAATTTAAGCATCAAGTGTTGCAGGCCACCATTCAGCATTCTCAGGCCAAGATGTAAGCCAAATATACATATGTCAGTATTTTTCTTTTCCTACAATTAATTGGTGGTCATATTTTGTGTGCACGTGTTTTATATTGATCTCTTAAAACTTATTTATATATTAAAGTTATATACTACCCTTGCCCTCAAAAACATCTAGACGGCTGATTTCAGCCATCTAAATGTGTTACACCTCCTCTCAAGGAGGCGAGGCTGAGGCACCGCCTGGATTGTGCAGAAACTGGTGGGGTGGTGCCTCACTCCTCCCCTCCCTGCCCCCAGGAACGCCCCCCCCCTTGGGCAACTGAAATGGTCTTCCCCCCCAGTTCCCAGCCAGTGCGGAAAGAACTGTGCCAGCTACAGGGAGGGAGGGGGCTGCTCTGCAGGTGGACTGCACGCTGCCAACTCGGGATTTCCAAGGTTGCAGCAGTGACTGTGCCCTATCCTATGCGCCCCCCCCCGACGAGGTCAGAGGGCCATAGGATTGTGCCCTTACACACACACTTACTTTGAGTGTTCAGCCGTTTCTTCATCATTAATTCTTTTCCTCTCAGATATTTCAGTGGGCAAGTACTTCAGTATTAGTTCTTCCAACAACTGTGTGATGCTGTATTTTCTACTTGCGAGATACTAAAAGTAAAATTAAAAATAAAATCTTAAGCCATTAGAACTTACTACAAGAATGCTATGACTCTAAAATATTGTTTTATACAAGTATGATTTCAAAGCATCCCACAAAAAACAGGTGACCTAGCAATATTATGCTAAACACCACCTGCTTCCCTTGAACACCGGTTCCATTTACATACGGGGTATAAATATGATAAATAAATAAATATATACCAAAAAAGTCCTACACACATCAAACAGATTTTTCCTAGGGCTGCACCATGAATAGATCAATCCCATTAATTAAAAGCTATGACTCAATTAAAGTTTAGGCCCAATTAACCCCCATGTGCCAACCAGTTTGTAGCATAACCCTCATCGTATGCACTTGTGGTCTCTCTTCCTGGTTCAGACTTCAGCTGGCCCAGCCACAAATGATGAGGCTCTGTTGATACCTCTTGGCTGTTTAAAAGAGACCATATGGTTTCTTACAAGGTGGCTAATGCTGTGTCTGCAGGGATGTGTTATCGCCCCAACATTATTTGCTATTTTCATCGCCATGATTTTACATCTTGTCGAGGGGAAACTTCCCACTGGTGTGGGAATTATATATCGAACAGATGGAAAGCTTTTTAATCTCAGCAGGCTGAAAGCAAAAAGTAAGGTAATTACAACCTCCACTGTGGAACTTCAGTATGCTGATGATAATGTGGTCTCCGCATATTCAGAGGATGATCTCCAAACTATCCTAAATGCTTTTGCAGAAGCATAGGAAAAACGTGGTCTCTCATTTAACATCAAAAAAACCAAAGTGCTTCATCAGCAAGTACAAGTTAACCTTTTGGTGATGCCATCTATCCAGCTTGGCGGGGCAATACTGGAAAATGTCAATCATTTTCACTATCTTAGCAGCTATCTCTCTGTTACAGCCAACATTGACACTGAAATCCAGCATCGTTTGAGCTCCGCAAGTGCCGCATTTTCTCGAATGAAACATAGTGTGTTCGAGGATCGGGATATTTGTAAGAAGACCAAAACACTGGTTTATGAAGCCATTGTATTACCAACTTGATTGTATGCCTGCGAAACATGGACTATTTATAAACATCATTTCCACCTCCTTGAAAGATTTCATCAACATTGCCTCCGGAAAATCCTGCGAATTACTTGGGAAGATAGGCAAACGATATTCCGAGCTTCCGGAGGGACAGGAATGGCGGTTTGAAGCTTTTTCGCAGGGCTCTCGCCCAGGGAAAAGAAGCAGCCTAGTTTCTGGGGTAACCAGATAAAATTTCTGGCTATCAATCTGACTTGGATAAGAGACAGATCGAAGGATTAACCTCATATGCTCCGTAGGTGCAAGCTCCTTGTCAGAGGCGGGATTTTTCGGTAGAGAGATTCTTCCTCCGGCAAGTTCTGAGCGGCAGGGGAGTGGTAGGAGTTAACAACGTCCTCGAACCAGGTTCCGTATCTCTGAATTAGGGCTTATGCTCTGATTTATGAGACAAGATCCGCAAGCCTCCTTGTAACATCTTTTTAAGAAGAAAAATTTATGAGTTAAAGACCCCAGCGTCTGGCAGACTCACCATTCCCAGGTCAGTTTCTATTTTCTGTATCGGAGAAGAAGGGGGGTGAAGAAACAAAACTGCTTAAACCAAAACCGAAACAAATAAATGGTCAAGAAGTAATCAAGAAATAAGGAGTATATACAGGAGGGGAGTTTCAGAAGAATTAATTGGACTGTGTATTTTTTATTTTTATTTTTTTACTTAATGTCGAATGGGAGGTTGCTAAATGTGAACTATTTTTGCTCTTACGTCATGGGGAAAGTCGGCTTGTTTTGAAATACCAAGAACAAGATAAGACTAGGTAATTGCTGCCACCTGTCGTAAATTAGACAGAAGCTGTAGCAGTGTTAAAAGTAACATATATATTGCATGATGCCAGCAAAAAAAGACTCAAGGCAAGTGGAAGAAAGAAGGAAATCTTCCCATGTGGAAGAAAATCAAACAATGGCTGAGAGTTTTAATTTAATGATGTTAAAAATGACAAACATGATGGACCAATGTCAAAAGTCTTCAGAAGAGCAAGCAAAATTTTTTAATGAACAAAAACAATCCTTTGAGAAATTAGAGAAAAAACTTGATGAAAGATTGACAAGTTTAGAAGTAACAATTAATAAAATGCAAACATCACATGAACAAGTTTCCCAGGAGTTGGGTCGCACAAATCAGAAGGTCTTGACCTTAGAAGCTAAATGTCAAGAGACAGAACAACATCTTGAAAAATGCTTAAGCGATTTGGCGCTGATGGAGCTAAGGCGAAATGAGTGTTGTTTAAGATTGAGATCAATTCCAGAACAACAATCAGAAGACATTACAAAGAGGATTATTGAGCTGTTAGCAGATTTTTTGAGGATGGAAATGAAAGTTATGCAAGCAGAAATTGATAGAGTTTACAGAATTAACTCTGGTTTTGCTGTTAAAAATAAAGTCCCGAGAGATGTCTTGATTTGGTTCGTCAGGAAAAGTTTAAGAGATCAAGTTATCCAACAACACTATAAGGAGAAAATGATGGTGAATGATGAGGGGAAAGACGTGGAAATAATTGTTTTGAAGGAAATTCCATCAAGGATTTTGCAAAAAAGGAAAGAATATATATTTTTGACTGAGAAGCTTAAACAGCAAAATATTCGATATAGATGGGAATTGCCAGGAGGAGTTAGTTTTACCATGAACCAAAGGAGATATAAGTTCAGTACGGTGGAGGAGGCGAGAAATTTTGTGGAAAAGTGGGAAATAAAACCACAAGGGTCTCGGGATGAGACTGGAGGTGCAGTTTAGAAACTCCTATGTGGATTACAAATTAATCTGATTAAAAATGGATTACAAATTTTTGTCTTGGAATATAAATGGTGCGAATGCACCACAAAAGAGAAGAAAAATATTTCATTATTTGAATAAATTGAAGTTGGATTTGATTTGTTTACAAGAGACACATACAAATAAAAGAGATTCAAAATACTTGATACAAAAGAAACTTGGAGAAGAATTTATTTCAGCCAGTACAAAGAAAAAAAATGGTGTGGTTTTATATGTAAAGAATAAACTTTCTCCAATATTGATCTTCTCAGATGAACAAGGTAGATACGTTGGAGTAGAAGTTAATATCTCGGGAAAGAAAATATTGGTAGTGGGGATTTATGCACCAAATGAAAACAAATCTATGTTTTATACACGTCTTATGGATAGACTTTTGGAATCTACATACGAAAATTGGTGTTTAATGGGAGATTGGAATGGAGTGGTGTCACCAAAACAAGATAGACATTCGGAAAAAGATATAAGAAAAAATCAGGGGAAATTGCCAAAAAGTTTTTTTGAATTAATAGAAAATCTGGAGTTGGTGGACATTTGGAGAACTAAAAATGGAGACTCCAGAGAATTTACATTTTTTTCTGATAGACATAAATCACATGCAAGACTTGATATGATTTGGTTGTCGAAAGCTATGGCTATGGAAATCTATAAAGCTGAAATATTGCCAAAAACGTTTTCTGACCATAATCCAGTTTCTGTGACTTTCAAAAGGAAGAAGTGTTCATTTAGATGGAGATTTAATGAATCATTATTGAAACAAGAAAGGGTGGTCCAAGACTGTAAGCATAAACTGAGATAATTTTTTGAAAACAACTTAGACAAAGGTGTGGATTTACAAATAGTTTGGGATACAAGTAAAGCCTTCATCAGAGGACAATTTATACGACATAACTCCTTTCTTAAAAAAAAGAGACAAGAAAAGACAGAAAAGATTTTATTGGAAATCAGAGAGAAAGAGAAGGAATTAGAAAAATCTCCAAATAATACTAATATTTCATGGCAAATTAAAGCACTGCAGAGGCAGTTATCTATGTTGATGACGCAAGAACTGGAAATGAAATTGAGTTATGCCAAGCAAAGGAATTTTGAATTTGCTAATAAACCAGGAAAATGGTTGGCATATAAAATAAGGAAAGAGAAAGAGAAGAGAGTAATACTTAAGCTGTTGGAGGACAACACTGAAATAACGGATAATTTGGGTATGAAAAGAGCGTTTTTTCAATTTTATTCACAATTATATAAAGGGGAAAAAATTTCTGAAAAAAGAATAGAAGATTATTTGCAACGGCAAAACTTGCCAAAGATTACAGAGTATCAAAGACAAATTATGAATGGCCCTATAACTATACAAGAATTATCTGAAGCACTTAAGAAATCAAAAAAAGGGAAAACACCGGGCCCTGATGGACTGTCAGCAATTTATTACAAATGTTTTGAAGATGAGTTGTTACAACCACTACAAAGGATTATGAATAATATCCTACAAAATGGGAAGTTACCAGATACATGGAGAGAGGCTAATATTGCATTGATACCTAAAGAAGGACAAGACTTGACTTCTGTTAAAAATTACAGGCCAATTTCACTATTGAATAATGATTACAAATTATTTACAATGATTCTATCTGAAAGACTAAAGAAAATTTTACAAGAGTTTATTCATCAGGATCAATGTGGTTTTCTGCCTAAAAGACAATTAAGAGATAACATTAGAACTGCGTTGGATGTGTTGGAATATTTAAATTGTCATAATGAAAAACAAGCAGCACTGATTTTTTTGGATGCTGAAAAAGCTTTTGACAACGTGAACTGGAGTTTTTTATTTGGAGTAATGAATGAAATGGATTTTGGAGAGAATTTTATTAAAGGAATAAAATCGATATATTCGACACAAAAAGCACAAATAATTGTTAATGGTGAATTGACAAAGCCCTGTATGATACAAAAGGGAACAAGACAAGGATGTCCATTATCTCCACTACTGTTTATTTTAGTTCTAGAAGTTTTGCTTAGAAATATTAGGCAAGATGGAAAAATCCCGGGAATAAAAATTAAAAAAGAATCATACAAGTTGAGAGCTTTTGCAGATGATTTGATGATAGTCTTGGAAAATCCACTACAAGGAGTGCAAACTCTGTTGGATAAATTAAATGAGTTTGGAGGGTTGGCAGGATTCAAGGTAAATCATGAAAAAACAAAAATGTTGGTGAAGAATATGAGAGCGGAAGACCAACAGATATTGATGCAAACATCGGGTTTTAAAATTGAAAAAAGAGTAAAATATCTTGGTATCATAATGACAAATTCGAATTCCACGTTGTTTCAAAACAATTATGTTAAGATATGGTTAGGAATTAAAAATGATATGTTGAAATGGGAGAAACTAAAATTGTCTTTGCTGGGTAGGATCTCTGTGATAAAAATGAATGTTTTACCAAGAATGATGTTCTTATTTCAAACACTACCGATTTTAACTAATGATGTGCCCTTTAAAGAATGGCAAAAGGACTTATCTAAATTTATATGGCAAAGAAAGAAACCACGTGTTAAATATATAGTTCTACAGGATGCGAAAGAAAGGGGTGGATTGGGTGTACCTGATTTGAAATTGTATTTTAATGCTTGCTGTTTTGTTTGGTTGAAGGAATGGGTGACATTGAGAAATAACAGACTTCTAGAATTAGAAGGGCATGATCTAAGGTTTGGATGGCATGGATATTTGTGGTATGACAAAGCTAAGGTTAATGTAGATTTTAAGAACCACTATATCAGAAGGGCGTTATTAAGAGTTTGGAACAAATACAAGCCCAGGTTATGCCCAAAATTACCCTTATGGATATCACCACAAGAGGCATTATACAGGAAAGAAATGACAAGCAATGAGAACTGGTTAAAATACAGAGAAATATTGGAATTGCGTCAGGGAACACATTGGATTAAAACACGGGATTGTTTAGTAACACAAGGTCATAACTTACACTGGTTTTCATACATGCAATTGTTAGAGAGATTTAAAGTGGATAAAAGAATGTATGATATAGAAGAGGATAAGTCTGAATTTGAAATACAATTGTGTACAGGTGATGATCATGTAATTGCAAAAATGTATAAATTTTTGTTGAAGTTTGGGACAGAAGAAGAACAAGTTAAAGACTGTATGGTTAAATGGGCAAGGAACTTTGGATATAATATAATGATGGAACAATGGGAACACATGTGGACTAAAGGTATAAAATTTACACTGTGTTCTGATCTTAGAGAGAATTTTTACAAGATGATGTATCGTTGGTACCTAACTCCTGTGAAATTGGCTAAGATGTATAATAATGTGTCAAATGTATGTTGGAAATGTCAAAGTCATGAAGGAACATTTTATCATGTTTGGTGGACATGTAAAAAAGTGAAAACATATTGGGTACAAATACACACATGGATACAAAAGATTTTAAAAGTGAATATTAAACTGAAACCAGAAATGTTTTTATTGGGTATAATAGACTTGCAACTTGAGAAAGACTATGGAACATTACTACAATATATGATGACGGCAGCAAGAATAATCTATGCTCAAAAATGGAAAGAAGCAACTATACCAACTATAGAAGACTGGTTGTTGAAAATGTTGGACTTAGCAGAGATGGCAAAATTGACTTGCTTAATTAGAGAAAATTTTTTAACTTCATTCAAGAAAGACTGGAAACCTCTGGTGGACTTCTTGGGGAGGAGGGAAAGTGACTTAATAACTTTTGGTTTTGATTTCTGAAGATGGGTGTGATAGAAATTCATTATGTGAAAATAGAAGAAACTTATATATTGGATAAGGATTGGTATTGTTTGTCAGACAATGAGGCGGAAGCCAAATGTTGTTTTGGAAAATTCAATAAAAAAATTCAAAAAAAAAAAAAAAAAAAGGAAGATAGGCAAACAAATGTCAATGTACTGGAAGAAGCAAAGACTACTAGCGTTGAAAAAATGATCCTTCAATGCCAACTTCAATGGACCGGTCATGTTGTTCGAATGTCTGACTGCTGTCTCCCAAAGCAGTTACTTTATTCCCAACTCAAGGATGGAAAGCGGAGTATCGGTGGTCAGTATAAGAGGTTTAAAGATGTTCTTAAGGCTAATCTAAAAAATGCAATATAAACATCAAAAACTGGGAAGCTCTAGCCCATGAACGATCTAAATGGAGGTTGGCCTTTCACAAAGGTTCTATGGACTTTGAAGAAGCCCGAGTGCAAGGTGAAAGAGAGAAACGTGCTAAGCGAAAAGCACGTCAAACGAATCCTTTACAGGACCTGTGTGGATCTAGAATTGGCCTCCACAGTCACTTATGGACCCATCGCTAGAGTCTACACAATATTTTTCTTTAGAATTTCCTCCTTTTAAAATTTTCTTTTTGTGATTTTTTTTTATCCTGGAAGACAATCTTACTCGGTCATGAGTACTACTATACTATACTGCTGGGGCCAGGGGAAAGGCAAGAAGGCAGCAGCTTTGAAGAACAAAGGGAGTTCCCATGCTCCTTGTGTGTGGTCCTTGATTGGTCATTGTTGGGAACAATTCCTATGCAGGCATTTGGGGTGGGCAACTCTATGTTGTGGTCAAGCAAGTCTGTTCTTGTGTTATTATTGTGGAAGGGGCAGATGTATCTAGCTGGCAGTTTACAAATAAAAAACATAAATCACGCATGTACTATCATGTGTTCACTCGATATTTTATTTAAAATATAATGTATTATTCCTGAGCAACCTTGATTTAGGCATATGCAAATATAAAATCAATAGCTTAGGGTGTAATCTTATGCATGTTTCGACTGAAAAAAGTCCTACAACTCCCAGTGTTTGCCAATCAGTCTGGTTGGGAAATGCTGGGAGTTGTAGGACTTTTTTCTGTCTAAACAGGCATACGATTGCACCCTTAATATATTAAAAATCTGATTATTAAGTAAATTATTCAATCACATTGCAGCCCTAATTCTTACCTATGATAATTTTAACAAACTTTTGTAACTGGGAAACTGAAAGCTATTTTCATACATACAGAAAACATCAGAGCAATCAAGTCACTTGGTTTCCACCAGGTTTTTAAACTTAGGATTCAAATTAAATTTTGTTAAATGGCAGAAGTGCCTTACTACAAATGTTGTACAGGGGGGGGAATTACCTCTTTTAAGCTTTCTTTACACAGAGGACATTGAGGAGCATGGTCTAAACAACGTTCTAAACAATTCTTGCAGAAAGTATGGCCACAGGGTGTTGTCACAGGGTGAAAGAAAAGCCTGAAACAAAATTTCAAAGAGTTAGTCATGGTAGAGTCAGATTAGTGACAAACATCATTAAGCTGGAAATTAAAGCAAACAAGAAAGCAATCCTAAGCGTGCACGCACGCGCGCACACACACACACACTTGCAGCACCAGTAAGCACTTTTGCATGATGGTAATCTATTCTAGGGTAGGCATGATATTTGTAAGCAGTTCACCATGTGGGCCAACCTTGTTGTGTTGAAAGCTTTCTTACAGGCACTAACCAAGAATGCAGTGCTGACATGGATACTGTCCATACAACAAGGGCTGCACACATAGAAAGTGACTTACTAATGTAATGCTTCTCCCCTGCACAGCATAGAACAATTTTTACACAGAAGCCATTTTCAGCAGCTTCTGTGAAAGGAACTTAAGATAAAAGCCACCTTTGGACAGTGAAACACAATGAAAAAGGACCATAAATACCAATTAAAAAACCACTGCACTACCTCATACACAGCGAACACTCGAAGTCTGATACATCAACCAGGTCCTCTGGAATTGCTCTATAATTCAGTGAAAAGGCAGCATCCCTTTTTGTAGTTTCTAAACCAACAAAACAAGGTATTATCAAAACAAGAAATATTCAATAGGTCAGAAAACAATATGCATGACTAAATATTTACCTCCTTGTTTTTTATGCTTATTCCTTCCATCTTCACAAACAGAAACATCTTGTTCGGAAAGGGACAACTTCCTTTTTAATAAAGCACCATTCTCTTGGCTAGAAAGCAGAGGTTCAGAAGAAACCCTTTTTAATCCATCATCTTTGGCAATTTTTTCTGTTGAGTTAAGAGAATGGGCAAACTGTGCACGATGAAGGTTTCCTCCAATAGCCTCTGGTGTAACCTGTGGCACTTCTAATTCCTACCAGAAGAGAATGAAAAAAAAGTGGAATATAGTTTATCAAAATTTCGGATAATGAATTGGCAACAAATATTCCACCAGCAGCTTCACAATTTCTCAGGTAAACCCTCCTTGCTATTCTGGATAGGCAATTTTCCTGGCACCACAGACTACTCTGAAAATATATTATATGGACTAGTCCAGAAAGTTTCATATCATTAATATGTGAATAAAACTATAAGAATATCTGGTCTTGGCTGAATGCTAACAGCTGTTCTGTACTTTTAAAATTCTACTTCTGCACTTTCTATTGCAAGACTAGGCACATCTTTAGATGGAAGTTCACCTTGCTGCCACTTCAATGTGTTGCCAACTTGGAATTATCAGAAACCATATCCTAAAGATACCTTCTTCATAGCGTTCTACAGCACTGAAACAAAACCTCAGGGACCTTAAGACACAAAAAGCTGTCTGTAATGCAGAACTCAAACTTAAGTTTGCATAACTTTCATTGTTAAACAATTCATTAACTTGGATATTTAATTTTCAGTTTGAGGTAGTAAAGGTAACAGCATACAGGTTCAGGGTGAAGTTCTTTGCTTTTGAAGTTATTGCTGCACAACTTATCAACGTTTTTAAAAAATGTTTCAGCAATTTTCATTAGTATATGTATAACCTGTATTCCCTCCCTATGCCCCAATACCAGAGATCCCTAGCAACAAATCACCAGTTACAAGTCACCAGACTGTTCAAACTGGGAAACTGCCAATTCTGCATAGAATCTTATCCCAGTGCAGAAAGCTGCACTAGATTCTTTTGACATCCCTGTCAGCTCTTGAAATGTTATAAAGTGACATCTAACTAGAAGAAATAAGTTGTAAGAAAAGCACACTGACAACACAATCTAAATGTGTAGAAAAATCAAAGTATAATACATGCTTATTACTTACTGGCTCTGAAGTGAGCTGCAAATGATCACAAGACTCTTCCGCTTCAGATTCAGAACCATGAATAAATGGTTTACTTCGAACATATGATGAATTCAAAGCAGATTCTTTCAAACTCTCTCTCACATTTTCTGGTGACAGCAAATCACATAGCATCTGTGAAATTGACAATATTATGGAATAAGATCCAACTATGACTAAAGACCAACCTTCTCCGTTTTCCTCTCATATGTAGCACAATGACCTTAGATCAGGGGTGGAGAATGAGTGGCCCTCCAGATGTTGCTGAACTGCAACTCCCATCAGCCCTAGTCAGCATAGGCAACGGTGAGGGATGAAGGGAGTTGCAGTTCAACAACATTTAGAAGACACACAGTCCCCATCCCTGCTTTAGGTTTACTCAATATTGTTCCAATATTTAGGCATTAGTTATGTCAGATGTACCAAAAAAAAAATCAGTTTCAACCACAACTCTCACACAGATTGATAGAAGTCTTGTCAAAGTTTATTCCTCCTAAGCTTATTCTACTCCTTTGCAAACTAGATAACATTTATATTTGCAGTTCTAACTCTTCGTTAATGTTGGTTTTTTAAATATATTTATACCCTTCTTTTCAGCCAGGAGTGGTTCCTAGAGCTGCTTACAGTTAAAATCCCACAAGTGAGACTCAATAAAATCATAACCCATTCAATGTTGCCACAGTAGTAGTTCCCTCAGACTGCCCAGTCCTGCCAACATTCATCCCTAAAAACGTTTCTCAAGCGTTCCCTCTCACAGAAGGTAAGAGACCCACTAGCTCTCACCTCCTTATGTAACCCTCTACTCTCACTTTGCTCATTTACTACTTTATAAAATGACAATCAAGACATTCATTTTTAATATCAGCTATCTTCGAAAATCATGAGTGCTTAGCCAGCTGAGCTTTTAACTAGTTGAAGTTTCTGATCTTTGCAAGTTTAATTTATAGCCAAGTTTCGTTTTCTATATGAATGTTGGTAACTACCTCCTCTTACAAGAAGGAAATGCATTTGAAAAAGGTGTTAAAATGGGAAGCAATAGTTGATCATCACTCTATAATACTGTATAAGTACCTTCTCCACTTCTAGCTTTGCTGGAAGAAATCCTTCATCAAGGGCTAGACAGTGAAGAAATAGCTGTAAGGCATCATCTATAGAACCAGCGTTATGAAGTATTTTTGCTCTTCTGAAGTAGACCTGAAAAAAAAGTATTTTCTATTAAGTGTAAGACATACTATGATATTTGGTTTGAAACACAGAAAGTTTTGCAGACCTGACCCTAAGCGTGTTTACTTTGAAGCCAGTCCCACCATGTTCAGTGGGACTTGCTTCCTATAGCTATATTTAGGACTGCATCATTTGGCTAGGATTTTATGGGGTGCCTTAGAAGAAAGTCTCAGTGAAATCAATGGAACCTACTTTAAAATAATGGCCTCAAGAGCTGAGTGCAATACTTGAAGTTATGCAATGAAACACAATCATGGCAGAAAGGGTACTCTTCTGAAGGAATAAGTGTCAAGATAAAGGATGGAACACCCCATGTATTCTAAAATCACTACTTCCTATGTAACATCAGCTACTGAGCTCTCAGAATTCAGTGAGGATCCTGCTTAACAGACATTAGGCTGTAGCCCCTCCCTCTGAAGACTGTTTAGATCAGACCCTGTCTGTGGACAAGTAGGAGGGGCTAACCAGAATGTCTTAGAATGCCCTCCAGAAGATACAGAAGGTGTTTGTCAATGAAGTGTGTCAAAACTTTCTTCCTTGACTGTTTCATACCTATGGAGTTGGGTTTGGAAGTTGGAACTTTTGGTGAAAAACATCTGTTTACACCATGCTGAACTGCTTTCTTTCAACCAATGTTGAGCGGAAATCATATTCTCTTGTTTCAGCAAAAAAAGGGAGGAGTGCGGGAAAGCACACATAGACTAACCCAGTTAACCCATGGTTCACTTGGCATTCTCACTTGTCCCTAGCTTGAAGCAAGGGAGTTCAGTTGTAGAACTAAGGGATGATTGAACCCTTGACTTGAATTGTTTGTAACCAAGCATAAAAATACCTGCCATTCATCTCTAGACAACATTTTCCAACTCCTGCACAATGGTGCTTGACAACGCAGGCACAATCAGAACAGGGTTTTTGACAGATGTGAACTGTGCTATGCCTACTGAAAAACTCACATCCACTTTTAGAAGCAATCTTGACCACATTACTGAGGCATCACATCTCATAAAAGCCATTTATATGCAACTTAAAATCATGTTTCTCCACTTTTCATAATGTAAGTATACTACATATTTATACTTTAAACTTACCTCAGGCCAATTTGGCATTTTAGCAACAACAGCATTCAGGTCATCCAGGGCAGATTTAAATTCTTGGAGTCCAGCATAGGATTCAGCTCTATAAACCCGTAACATCAAGTCACTGGGATCTAAAATAAAAAAATTAGTATTTCATTATGTAATTTTCAAACACAAATTGCATACATTTCTGTTATCTCAAATACACGTGCAGTACAGACTTGTAAACAGATATTCGATACAGAGTAAGAATTGCCTCCAAGCAACCAGACAGGGAAGTGTTTCATAAGTTCAAAGAGAAGCAATTCATTCTTTCATGCTGTTGGTGTGGACAAGCAGGTTAGTAAAGATTTGTCAACTATTTGTTGACATTAAATGCTTCAACCATTTAATGGTTGAAATTAAATGTTTCAACCAAGGGCACACTAAAGATTCTGAAAGACACTGAAGAAATTAACCTAATTACAAGAACTGTCTATATACTTTTTTTAAAAAAAAGAGGAAATATTTGAAAGCTCCAAAAGCCCAAACAGAAATTTTTAGGTTAGGTATCTTCAATACAGGTCTAGAATGTGTAACTAGTCCCCCATGTGGTCTTACAATCACTTTACATAGAAATGTTTGAACACAAAACCAGTAGCCACCTCTCTTCCTTCAAATTCCTCAACTGAGCTTTCTAAAAGGACTTGAATTTGCCTGATGCTATAGAAAAGGGATATAAATTCAAATAAACTTTAAAAAAGCAAAGAGGTCAGAATTCATTGTTTCCAATCTATTAGCATTTTTTCATTGTAATTTCTAGCCTTTATGGTTGCATTGGAAAGTTTATGAAAGTACAGATTGACAATTAGTAAGTAGTACTGCAACTTCAATTTTAATGCAGATGTGACTTTTTAAATTCTAACTCTCAAACATCAACTGTAACAAATGCCACAAGATGCTGACTGAACATGGTTCCGGGTTTCCAAAGGACTCACACATTTTGCTCAGTCCCCGAATAGCCCCTGGCACATCAGGTTATGGAATTAGATCAACTGCTTCAAAGTTTCCTTCTTCTTTGATTAATGTGGATAAGAAGGTGGTTTAAAATAAAGCTTTCTAAAAACTAAATATTTTTATTTATATTGAAGTATGTTTTCTAATGAGTTTATAGCAGAAACTGAGTTAAATATACCGGTAACACTTCTAAATATGACACAAACTCACTGCCAAGGTAGCATATAAAAATTATGATTGCTATGCCCATCTCCGATACATAAAACTCCTTACATACTGCTTTTTAACCTTCATAAAGTGTTAACATCAAATTCTGAGAAGCCCCCATTCCCATGGTTTACAATAAATTTCAAAATAAGTTTTATTCCCACACTTAAATTAACATTCCACACTTACAAGTAATAGGTACTTTGCACATACACAATTGGGCCAAAGCAGATAATGACCTGGTTTGCACAGAACGCTAATGTATGGAATGGGTTGTTGAATTCTGGGTTGATGTAATGTGTGAATATGGCCATACTAGCCAACCATAGCTTGTTAACCACCAATCACCCAGAAAGAAAACCCATGGACCATGGTTTATTGTTGGGTTGTGAACCCAACAATAAACCATGTTGAATTGTTTCAACCATGAGTTGTCATTATTTGCGAGCCCAGAATGGTGGGTTGTTCATGAGTTGTTTCACCAGGCTACAGAGACAGCAGGCAAGGGCAGTAAAAAAAACCAAAACCCAGTCACTCTACATGCCACAAAGGTATTTGGGGTACAGGGAGGGAGAGGCTGGAGGAGGGAAACCCAGGCGCTGAGAAAACAAACCACAGTTAAATAAACCATGGGTTAGTGTTATGAAAAAATTGGGCTTGGCAGGAAGTAGACTACAGTCTACAATATGGTTATAAAACAAAAACTCCAGGTATCTGGATACCAAGAATCAGGAGTATTCTTTCAGCTCTGTGCTGGGCTAGGGCATAAGCCTTCTTAGTCTAACTTTTAACAATAATCCATGCAGTGATGTGATTTTTCCAGAAATTTTTGAATTGGAAAATTTCCCAATGCAAATTAGGTTAATTTACATATAGTCATTTGCATAAGAAAATTTTCAGTTTGCACTGGAAAATGTTCCGATGCCCTAGAGCAGGGGTGGACAATTTGTGGCTCTCCAGATGTTTTGGCCTGCAACTCCCATCATCCCTTACCATTGGCTATAATGGCTAGAGCTGATGGGAGTTGTAGGCCAAAACACCTGGAGGGCCACAAGGTGCCCACCCCTACCCTAGAAAGATCTAATTTAGCATGTTTACTTGTATTTAGTAAACAAAACACCCCATGTTAATGTTTTGTCCCAATACACTACAAGTATTTGACCTGAAATATTTGAGGAGAAAAATTGAAGCACACTTAATATTATTTAAATGTTATATGATGTAGAATACTTTATTGGAATACTTGTAAAAATTTAAAAATAGCATGTACTTCCCTTATGTAGTTTAAATTTAAGGGGGGGAAATAAAAAGTACTGAAAACTGTTGACACACTACTTCATTTTAGCCACCCAAAGAACATACGGTATGTTGACAACCACTCATCCATTTCAACGGAGTTCAACAATTCCACTGAGGTTGTTGGGATACCTTCAGTTTCACTGTCATTACCTACTGGTTCTACTTCACTTAGACATTTATGTATTTCAATGACATATATGTATTCTCTCACATACTTGCCAGGAATAATCACCTGAAAAACATTAATTACAACTTCAAGACTGCCAAACTTGCCTATTGCATTTGCAATTGGCATACACTCATTTTTACTAATGAACGTGTGGAAAATTTCCCACAGAAAAATAAAGCACTGGAAAAATTTTCCACCCACATCACTGAATTCTTGCTGGGTATCTAAGCATTTGAAATATTTTTCCACCCTAAGTCATCATGTGCATCTGAATGCACATTACAGATGTTCATTGCTCAACTGCTCTATGATCCTAAGTGGTATACAGCAAGAGCACAAGTAACAGGCCTGTGGCTTACTGCTGAAAGCTAAGCAGGGTCAGGCCTGGTTATTACTTGGATGGGAGACCCCTCCTCTAGTTTCCTGCATTGAGTAGGGGGTTGGACTCAATAGCCTTGTAGGCTCCTTCCAACTCTATGATCTATGAAATCTATGAAACTCAAACAAGTTCAGCTCAAGATCTTTCTAAGACTTTATGGCTGTTTATAGCTACATTATACCAGATGTCCAACATCCTACTCAGACTACTTCTGCAGATCAGGACACATGACAGAGGATTACCAACTGAATCTGGGGTCATATAAATATGGCACAATAGGTCAAATCCCAGATTTAGAGTTTTATCCCATGGTATACTATCTAGAGCAAGCTGTAGTAGGCCTTGAAGTTTTAGTTATTTTATTACCGGTACTTATCTATACCTTGGCTGGTTTCACAACCAAGTCCCTCTCCTCCCCACGATCCCACCTACAGATCTTGCTCATATTGGATGCATCAGATTATGCATATTTATTGCATTATGCACACTTACGGTACATATATCCAAACAGCTTCCATCTCATTCTATGTTCCCAGTACATATTCCACCCCCTGACACACACATGCCATGTCTTCAAGGACATTTGCTTGTTCTGACACTTTACACAGTGCATATATTTAAAAAAAAGGAATAATCTTCACACATTACTTGAACACATTACTCAATTTTCAAGCAGTGATAAAACTTTCCTCAGGCAGATAACAGCAAAAAAAATTTGGATTAGGCTCTAAAATTTGAATGATCATTTTCTATCCTGTATCTGCTTTTTAATCTTGAAGGTAAAATATCAGGACCATAGGAGCAAAAGTGCAAGATAGAAATACTATAATGTTCAGAAAGAATGAGACCCCAAATATACTAGGTGCCAAGCATGATTTGAAAAGTCAGAAAACCAGACTGTTCTGTTTTTGTGTTCTGAAAACCAGAAAACCTTGCACAAAGTGTCACAATAACTAGCAGCCCAGATCCATGATCATTAGGAGACACAGAAGCATGTGTATGATTAAACGACCCTTAATTTCTTTCACACAGTGTTACAAGTAGTTACTCAATGAGTAACTGTAAAGTGCTCTTTGAATATTAGACTAATCATATCCCTTGACCTCACTATACCCCACCGTCTTTTGCTTTCCCAGCCCAGCAATGCGTTGTGAAAGGCACAACACGCCCATCTGTGATGTCACCAGCATTATACAACCTTTTCCCCTTCCACACCCCCATGTGCTTATGCAACTAGCCCTGCACTCCTGCAAATTGTCTCAGTAACACTTGAGAAGGGGACTGAAAATAAGCCTCTCTGTTGAAGTAGATACATCATGAGTGATTACTGGCCCTCACTATCAGTGTCCCAAGGTTTCACATCCAAGTGGCTCCCTTCACCACAAGCCGTCTCTAACACACACTTGCTAGCCCATCTACAGGTTTTGCCTATATTTGGATCTCTCATATTAGAAGCAAACAGTGCTTATTTTAAGTTTTAAGTTTTGCATATACTTTGAAGATGAGTTCTGAAATATATAAGTTCAAATGCTCCCACAACCCATTAGGAAATGACACCATTATAACACTTGTCTCTTAGCCACTACATCTTTAAAAGGCTAATCCTCTGGAATGCATTTATCAAAGATTCCTCCTTAATTGTGTGTCTGCCATAAAGAAATGCCAACTTTTGGAAACTGGAGTTTACAGAGACAAGAAGGAAACACAAATGGACTTACTCCCCTGTAAAACAGAATCCTGAGAAAGTTGACAGCCCCAAGGTGCTTTCTCTGGGTCACTCACTACATTAAGTTGTGCAAAATAACCATCATGATCTCCCAATCATATAAAATACCATTTAACCTTTGGGGTAACTCTTTTAACCTTAAGTACATACTGAAAGGGTAAAAAAAAAAATCCACAGTGTGAGTTTTACATACTGAGATTCCTGCACAAAAGTAAACGCTAGGAATTTCCAGTACTCCTGCATATAGACTGCCATGTTTGAGGATCATACAAGTTTGTAATTTGATGTGCATAGTTTCACTAGAAAGCTCCACAGCTTTCAGTGCTAACTCCCAGTGGGCCACTTCACAGGGATATGGAGTGCACTTGATTATGCAACACTAATTTGCTGATGAATATGTGCATGCATTTCATTCAAGAGGAGGTTATATGGAACATCTGATCTGCAATAGTTTATTTACAGTCAGGCTGAGTCAGCCCATGATGCCATAGCCATCAAGTGATAAGACACAAATGTGTGAACCGGCTACAGCAAGATACATGTGTGTACATACAATAACTAACCTGCATGCAGTATTCCCAGATTCCTCCACGAGAGTGACTTTAGTGTAAAAGTTTTGTCATGTGCAGTGGTCTTCCAGAGCCCAGTTCTATGCACGTTTACTTACAAGCCCCATTGAGTTCAAGGGGCCTCCAACACTATAGATAGGGTGGCAGTCAGACTTGGAGGCACTTTTTTTTTTATCTGCAGCAAGGCCCACTGAACTCAATGGAATTTACTTATGAGTAAAATATACATACGCTCGGGTGGGGAGGTCTTTCTCTGTGAGGTAACGAGGCGAGGGGGAAAGCTTATCCCGGGGCCCAATAACGCCCCAGATGCTTCCAAGGCCCGAGCTCTCGTCGCTTACCCTCTAGGAGGGCCCGACTGGCGGCTTCCTGAGCTTCCCGGAGCTGCCCGTGCCCCAGCAGGTCGCCCAGGCGGCGCCAGGTCCGCGCCCTCTCGCACTCCGCCGGGAACCACTTCTCGGCCAACTGACTGAGCACGACGGTGACGGACGATGCCCCGAGCGGCTCCCCGCAGCGGCGGCAGCGGGCGCGGAGCTCCTCACGCAGGCAGCGCCGGCAGTAGGTGTGCCCGCACGGCGCCGTCACCGGCTCGCCCAGGAAGCTTCGGCAGCCGCAGCAGCGGAAAAGCCCCGCCGCCGCTCCTCCACTTTCTTCCCGGCCGCCCGGAGGCGCCGGCGGCGGCTCCTCCTCTCCCTCCTGCGCGTTTCCAGCCGCTCCGGCTTTCTGCCCCCGCTGCCTGAGGCGATAGTGCAGCACCAGGCAGTCCACCAGCGTGCCCAGGCGGCGGCGGGCGCTCGAGGTGGGTGGCGGGCCGAGGCGCAGCGCCGCCGAGTACATCTCCAGCGCTTCTTTCAGGTGGTTGCCCAGCGCCAGCAGCTCCCCGCGTCGCAGCAACTGCTCTTGCTCCGACTGGACAGCGCTGCTACCCCCCGGCTGTAGGGCCGTCTCCACGGCCATCGGTGAAGACGCCATTTCTTCTTCCCTCTTTTTCTTTTTTTCCCCCTGGTCCGTCCGGATCCCGGAGGGGGGTGTGGCACAAGACGCCAGTTGCTGCCGCCGCCGCCGCCTCTCTTCGTAGGAACAGAACGGACGAAGCCAACAGGCGTTTGACCTGGGCGCGCGTGCGCGCTTCCGAGAGGACGGCTTTTTCGGTCGTTATTAGCCGTTAAGCGCGCTCGCGCGGGCCTGTACGCGCGCGCACGCGCGCGCGCCCCCTTCTTTTAAAGTCCGCCGCGCGTGGGCGCCCCCCCTTATCTGACAACAGGTAACCGTAAGGGCCGGACGCCCTCCCCTCCCGGCCACCCCCACCTTTGGAGCGGCGAGACAACGCCACAGACTTACATAAAACGACGCGTCATCTGACTTTCTACCCAGGTTTACTTTCGATTGGCCGATAGGCCGCGGTGAGAAGCTCGACAAAGGAAAGGGGCGTGGCGGGGAATTATAAAACACGGCCACGTGCTCGTGCTTTCCCATAACTTCTTTACTGAAGAGCAGCCGTGGAGGGTGTGGCCGAGGGCTGGTCCGACAGGGATGAGATAGGATGGGTGGAGTTAGAGCGTGGCTCTTGAGAATTCAGCGCTCCTCCGCCACCGACTTCTTTAGTTTAGAAACACCTTTGCTTGCTACGGAGTCCCATAAAACTCTCCCAACTAAGGCTGGGCTGTTACTGATGCAAGTGCTAGATCAGTTCGAGTCTTTATAGTTTCATTTATGCAGGCTTAGAGTAGGAAAAGCTCTACCTGTTGAATTTCTCGTGCGATGCGCAAGAACTTTGCCGGAAAAGGGGTGGTTGGCGGGCGTGGGGCGCTGTTGATTATTTATTATATTTATACCCCGCCTTTTTTCCTGCAAGGAACCCAAGGCAGCTTACATTATCTTCATCCTCCTCTCCATTTTATCCTCACAACAATTTCAAACCTTCCAAGAGATTTAGTACCTAAACAGTTATGGTAACTGGTGGAATATAACGTGGAGCTGCCTTTTAACAAGTATCGAATATTTTGCTAGATAGATACTACTTATGCTATTGACTCCTATGGTACCTTCACGCTCCGTTTTCACTCCCCCCCTCCTTTTTTACATTTAACGGTCACTATGGAGGAGGCCTTTAGGCTAGCCCGCTGCACATACATAGCACCAAGGTAGTGTGCACCAAGCCCATACCATAGCCAGCCTAAAGGTTGGGGAGGGGGGAAGTAGGAGGCAATTTATCTGGCCTGCATGCCAGATAATTTATCTGGCCTGCATAAATTAAGACAAAATTGTAAACTTTTTATTTAACCCTTATTTTTGTAGCCATACTGCATTTTATGTACATTCCAAAAATTTTACTAAGTACCTTCAACTGTTACAGTTCATGCCACTAATTAACAAAAAAAGGTAAAAAATCAAGAATAACCTCCTGGATAGATCAAGAATAACCCACTAGTAGAAAATCAAAAATAAGCCACAACAGGAGTATTCTTATCACAGAGTAGGAAGGAAGCATTCAGGCCATCGTCCAACCCCCTGCTCATTCCAGGAATCCAGTTTAAAGCATTTCTGACAGATGGCTGTCTAGTCTTTGAATACCTCCAGTGACTGAAAGCCCACCACATCTGTAGGCAGTTGGTTCCATTTTCTGACTGTTAGGAAGTTTTCCCTGATGTTCAACCAACATTTTATTTTATTTATTTCATTTTTATACCACCCAATAGCTGAAGCTCTCTGGGCGGTTTACAGCAATTAACCAACATCTGCCTTCCTCTAACTTAAACCCATTATTAAATGTCCTACAATCTTGGATGATAGAGAACAGGCCCTCTTTAGGTATTTGAAGAGTGCTATTGTTTTTCCCCTCAGTCTTCTCAAGGCTAAACATACCCAGTTCCTTTAATCTTTCCTTATAGGACTTAGTTTCTAGTTCCCTGATCATCTTTGTTGCCCTTCTCAGAACTGGACACAATATTTGAAGTGAGGTCAGAGAAGAGTAGAGTGGAACTAATATTTCCCGTGATCTAGAAATTATACTTTTATTGATGCAACCTAAGATTGCATTTGCCTTTTTGAAGCCTTTTCACACTGCTGACTCATATTCAGCTTGTGATTGACTACAACTCCTTTTCACACCATTGTCAAGCCAGGTATCCTCTGTCTTATACCTGTTCATTTGATTTCTCTTTCTTAAATGAAGAACTTTGCACTTGTCTGTTAAATTTCATTCTGTTATTTTCTGCCCAGTTTTGTAACAACTCAAGATCATTTTGAATTTTCTTTCTGTCTTCTAAGGTATTAGCTATCCCACCCAATTTAGTGACATCTGCAAATTTGATCATCCCCCCTGCCTCACCTCTTAAACTCTTTTCCCTGTGGGGGTTTCCTGCCATGGAATCCTACTTATCAGTCAGTGCTCTGAGTTTATTTATTTATTTTTTTTTTAAACTTTCCTGAATTTCAAGGGAGTTTAAAAAGGCATTTTGATGGTGCCTCATGGCCAGCAAATTCACATGCTTTCTGGGCTGCTTCAGAAGTGTTGTTGAAAATAGTATCATTTTGCATTTCTTGCAACTTATTAACAGTCAATAAATTTCAATGCTGCCTTGATTCCAGATTATGTATTTATTTATTTACAGTATTTGTATACTGCGCCATACAGTAAGTAGATTCCAGAGCAGTGAACAATAAAAGGATAAAAACAGATTTAAAAACCCAATACATTGAAAACAAAGTAACATTACAATGTTGGCTGGGCAGCAGAGAAGGCTTCCCAGAACAAGGTCTTCAGCCGCCGCCAAAAGCAGCACAATGTTGGAGCCTGCCTGACCTCCAGAGGCAGGGAGTTCCACAGAAATGGAGCCACCACACTGAAGGCTCTTCTCCTGGTGGACTCCAATCGGACCAAAGGTCCATGACGAACCACCAGGAGTATGCCATCTGATGACCTCAGTGATGGGGCAGGTTGGTATGGGAGGAGGCGCTCTCTCAGGTAACCTGGTCCCAAGTTTAGGCTTTGTACACAAGTACCAGAACCTTAAACCTGACCTGGTAGCCAGTGCAGTTCCTTCAGCAAAGGAGTTGCATGCTGAAAAGGGGCAGCTCCTGACAACAGCTGAGCTGCTGCATCCTGAACTAGCTCCAGCTTCCGGAGCAGCCTTAAGGGCAGTCCCACATAGAGCACATTGCAGTAATCCAGTCTTGAGGTTACTAGTGCCTGTATCACTGTGGCCAAGCTATCTCTGTCCAGGAGAGGTCATAGCTGGAGAAACAATCGACGATGGTAAATGGGCACACCGAGCCGCTGAAGTCATTTGTGACTCCAGTGACAATGAAGGATCTAGGAATACCCCCAGACTACGAACCTGTTCTTTCAAGGGAGTGCAACCTCATCCAGAACAGGCAATGAGCCGATCTCCTGGACTCAGGAACCACTCACCCACAGGGCTTCTGTCTGACTCTTGCCAGGATTCAGCCTCAGTTTATTGTCCCTCATCCAGCCCATCACTGAGTTCAGGCACTGATCCAGGGCTTGCACAGCCTCTCCTGACTCAATTGTCACAGGGATATAGAGCTGTGTATCATCAGCGTACTGATGGCACTTGGCCCCAAATCCCCCAATGACTGCTCCCAGCGGCTTCATATAGATGTTAAACAACATTGGGGACAAGATGGTACCCTGTGGAACCTCATAGCACAATTGCCAAGGGTCTGAGGAATAGTCACCCAATCTTACCCTCTGAAATCAACCCCACAGGGGTAACACTGTAAAACAGTGCAACTCTGTAACACAGTGCTTCCAATGCCCAACCTGCAGTATCTATCCAGGAGGATACCATGGTTGATGGTATCGAAAGCTGCTGAGAGATCGAGTAGATTAACGGGGTTGCACTTCCACTATCCTTCACCTGATAAAGGTCATCTGTTGAGGCCCTGGTCCTGCAAGCACACATTCTAGCACTCTGACAGCAGGCCCCCCAACATCATCCATTAGGGCAACCAAGGCTGATTCAGTCCCATAACCAGGTCGAAACCCAGACTGGAATGGGTCTAGAGTGGCTGGTTTGCTGGCCAGATGGGCGATTCATAAATACAACAAATAAATAAATAGATAATCAATCAGTATCCTCCAAGAGTGCCTGCAGTTGCTTCACCACGGCCCTCTCAAGAACCCTCCTTAAGAAGGGTATTTGCAACTGGGTGGTAGTTATCAAATACCATTGGGTCCAGAGTGGGGTTTTTCAGGAATGGTTGCACTACTGCCTCCTTAAGGACAGCAGGAACTACCCCTTCAGTAGAGATCCGTTTACCACTCCCTGGACCCACCCATGGGTTATGCGAGGGTGCTAACCAGCCCATAATAATCTTGCAAATAGAATGCAGAATAGGCCACTAATTAAACCAGAGGCCTCACTTTCTTTTGGACAATTAATGAATAATTTGCAAAATGGTAGCCCAAAGCAACTGTGCCACCTGTTTCAGGACATGCACACCAGGATCCCTTGCAATGTAACAGAAAATCCTTGGTGTAGATATGGTTGTTTCATTGATAGTCCTATCAATATTGCCAGTTTTAGCCCTCATTTGGGTTGCTTGCTTGTGTGATTAGGCCAGATTCGGAAACCTTGCGACAATGGCAGCTATAGAGCCTGTGGGTGTTTCCAGATGGAGGGCTCCTTGTGCTGCCACTCAAAAGGCATTGTGCTACTGTTCCATCTTTCCCTCTTTAATGGGTTTTGTGTGATAAGAAAAAATATGGAAGAGGTGGTGGGGGTTAATTTAGATAGGGTTATTTTAGATTTCTGATTGACTGTTATTTTTAATTTTGTAGTCAACATATATTTTACTTGTTTTATTTTCTGTTGCAAGTGGACCACATAACTTCTTTTGTGAAAAGGCAAGCCTTTATAAGGCAAGCCTTGATTAAATAAAATAATCAAACAAACAAACAAACCAAAATGCAGTATGTTAGATACAAAATATAATCCAGGACTGATCCAAATGGCCTTAAGGTTCAGGGAAGAAATTAGGGGAAGATTTGGGGTATTGTTCCAATGGCCACAATTGCCCAAATTAAACCCTTTGCAACTGTGGTAGGACACACAGTCCTATAAACTGTTGTCAGTGCCCTAGTCGTTAATAGCATCAGGCTGTTAGCATTGACAAGGGGAAGTAGTTGAAGAATTCCATTTAGTGTGCTGTAATTTTATTTTTGGTTTTTGTTTAAACTTTTGCAAGGAACTGGTACTGAGCAGTGTTGGGACAGACAGGGAAAGTAGTAAGGGAGATGGGTAATCACCAGGAGCATAGTTTTAAAATATATTGGCTGCTAGTGATCGCTGTAGCGCTAGGCTTCTTGCAGATTTTTGTAGCAATTCTGTGACAAATCATCTACCATCTGTCAGAATTTAAAAGAACGTTTTTGCACTCACAGAATTGCTGAAACTGAGCAAGTCTGGTTGCATATAGCCGTTATTTTCCGATGAGACAGCCTCTTGTTATTCAATGCTGGCAATGCTTAAATGTCTGAGATCTATTGTTCTCTAAAGCTTTTCAAAATTTGAGTTCAGTTGATGCACATACATTAAGTTTGCATTACTGATTTGCGACCACTCTTAATTTAAGCCTCTTTCACAAGGCATGCAAAGAATTAAGACTGTATGTGTAGCCTTAACTAGAGCGATTCCTAGCTTCTAACTAACCATTTCACTTTACAATCAGAACACCACTCATTTATGGAGACCTGTAGACTGAAACTGCAGCTTTGCTGTGTGTTATGTAAAGCATACAAATTGTTTATTTCCTGTGAAGCAGGGTTGCATAATGTACAGGGCACTCCAGCATAACCAAATATGCATTCAAGGGTGTTTCTTATCAGCCAGAACAGGCATGGAATGAATTTTTTACATTCTAATTTCCTTTTATATAAGCATATTTTTAATCTATGATATAATATTAACCCTTTCAAAAATGGTAGAAGAGTTGCTATCCTCTTACACAGGAAATTTAAAAACAGCAGTGAACTATGTGTGAGAAAGATGTTACAGTACCTACTGCCAGCTGTATCCACAAGTGCTGTTGTTTGTGGTGCTAATCAAACATTCGAAGGACCGGAAAGATTTGCAAGCTTTGGATATACACCTGATGACTGGGTTCAGACAACACGATAACCCACACTCAACAGTCGAGTATGGATTGAGTGTGGGTTGTCATTGAACCATGGGTGGTTGTTGAAATGTGGGTTGTTATGTTGTCTGAACCCAGCTGAGATAACAAACCATGGTGAACAACCCACAGTTCATAACCCAACAACTAACCATGGGTTCTCTTCATGGGTTGTCCATGGTTAACGAGCCATGGCTTGTTAGTGCAGATGGGTTCAGACAGCACAATAACCCATGTTTCAACAGCAACCCATGGTTCAATGGCAACCCACACTCAACCCTTGAGCGTGGGTTATCCTGTTGTCTGAACCCAGTCAATGTGTGATTCTTTTCTGAGTATGCTCCGTTTCAGATGTTATAGAGACAGTGCAACACCTAGAAACACAAGTCACTTGTGTAAGGGGCTAGCAATGTAGTCGTGTCCAAAGCAGTTCTTACAGATTGATCCTATGAGCTGCTACATAAGCACTAAGGCTCATAGGACCATACTAGAATCCTGGTACTAGTATTATGCTACTGGGATGTGATCCCATTCCCACCAGCAGCAGCTACACAGGGCAATTGCTTCGTGCAGGCCAGTAATTTACCAGGTAATGTGTTTTCAGATAAGCTGATTAAATTAATAAATTACTCATTCATACTATGTTTATATTATTACAGAGATCAATGTTAGAGGCTAGTTTATAACATATTAGTCTGAAAATGTCTAAATGCCTTTCCCAACCAGGTGCCTTCCAGATGTGTTGGGTTACAACTGCTATCATCCCAAGCCACAATGGATGGGAATGATGGGAGTCGTAATCCAACACATCTGGAGAGCATCAGGTTGCACAAGGTTGGTCTAAAGCGGGGAACATGTGGCCCTCCAGATGTAAGTGGTTTATAAATACACATAAACAAACATCTAAAGATTTCAAAGTGGTATACACAAATCATAAAAACAAAAATAAAGACCATTGGCTGCGATGGCTAAGGCTGTCCAACAACATCTAGAGGGCCGCACATTCTCCACCCCTGGCCTAATGTTTGTAATTTTCCTGGAGTAATTTCAATTCAATAGAACACAATTTCTCAAGCTGGAGGTCAGACCCCTTAGGTCAGGCCATTAGCAAAGGAAGATGCATATCTTATTTGGAATAGCATCATAGCAGAAGGTTTCCCAAAGTGTGTATCAGCATCCTGCTGAGATTACCGAAAGAGAAGATTAGGGTCCCTGACTACTCTGGGACAAGTTACTACCATGGAATGAAGTGGTATGGGGAGAATGATGTGTAGAAGCCAGGGCGGAGGAGTGGTACAGGTGAGGTATGGAGGACAGCCTTCCCCAGCTTGGTGCGCTTCAGATGTTTTGTACTACAACCAGTGGAGGCTGGTGACTCCTATTTTGGTGGGGCTCCTAATCCACTGCAGCTTTTATTTGGAGTTTTCATAGATTCATAGATCATAGAGTTGGAAGGGGCCTACAAGGCCATTGAGTCCAACCCCCTGCTCAATGCAGGAAACTAGAGGAGGGCCCTCCCATCCAAGTAATAGCCAGGCCTGACCCTGCTTAGCTTTCCACACTCAGACAAGGCTGAGCCAGCATGAGCCAGTACTCCATGGTGTTGAACCTATTTTTGGGGATGGAGTTCAGGATCATGGATAGCTCTTATAAAGCTCCAAATAAAACCTTCAATGGATTAGGAGCCCCCCAAAATAGGAGTCACCAGCCTGCCCTCACTACAACTCCCAGTATTCTTGGCCATTGGGCATGCTGGCTGGGGCTGCTGGGCATTGAAGTCCAAACCCTTTGAAAGGCACCAGGTTGGGGAAGTCTGAAGTAGAAAATGGCAAGGGTGAAGCAGTAGCATACTAAGTATTATTTCCACAGGGTAATGTCATCAAGTATATAGTACACCTGATTATAACTTTGATTTCCATAAATGTATGAAGTTGGCTCTGGAACAATAGAGTACGTAAGGCGGGCACAATCACAGTTGGAGTACCAGCATAAGGTTCACTGGTGGTAGTAGAAGATTATGATGACCACAAGCTATAGGATTTGATTCGCTCCCCTGCTCCATTTGTTGCTGCATGTAGGGATTTGGCCCATTGCTTCTGCAAAAGAGTCTTCAAGGGATATGGGAACAGATTCTGATTCAGATGAGGAGCAGGTGGTGGAACTTGCAGCTGAAATGCCAAGGACAGTCAGCCTCAAATACCCTGGAAGCCAAAGCATGCCTGACAAGGAGCAGGTGGGCAGAATAGGCGTGACTGATCCCAGAGTGAGGTGTCAACTGAAAAGGGAAGATCAATGAAAGAGTGTAAGACATTCTCTAAGCTGTTGGCTCTAAAGCAGTGTTCTCCAACCTTGGGTCCCCAGATGTGCTGGGAGTTGTAGGCCAAAAACATCTGGGGACCCAAGATTGGAGAACACTGCTCTAAAGCAACAGGAACTGCCTTAAAGGAGGAGTTTTGATAACTTGAATTTGGAAGGGAGGAGGGCCCCTCCGTCTGAGATCAACGTTTTTTCCATGAGGCTGCATTTCCTTAATGTACTGATTATCAGGACCGGTGCAGGGCAGTTTGGTGCCCTAGGCGAAATAAAATTTGCGCCCCCCCCTCTCGTGCCGTGGGGGGGCTCCAGAGCAAAGCAGCCCTGCTCTGCAAACCCCCCCACACCGCCACCACCACCACCACCTACCTACCTTCCCCCCGCCCTGGCTGCCGCCGCCTCCGAGGAGGAAGTGACGGGACGGGGCCCCCGCGCTCTGTTTTTTGCCGGGGAAACCAGGGCAACAGGGCTGTTTAAGGCGGGTGGGGGAGGCGCAGCGGCAGCTTCGGCGGGCGGGCGGGCGGCGGGGGGGAAGGCCCGGCGGGGGTGGTGCGGCGGCGGCAGCGAAGAGCGCAGCGTTTCTGCGCCCTCTTCAGCCACGCGCCCTAGGCAACCGCCTAGTTTGCCTAGCAGTAGCGGCGGCCCTGTTGATTATCTAGCATTCTAACTACCGGTAAGCTTCTTTCTTTTGTTACTGATCTCTGCAATGTACTTGATTTGTACTTTACAGCAGGCATTGCTGTTTTGCATTACCATAATAAAGCTAATAGTTAGAAAGTCAGTGTCTGTCTGCCTTTGAAAGGAGAGATGGCTCTAACAGTGCAATCCTCTGGTTGGCTGGCTGAGCTGGATCATGGGAGCACCACTGTAAAATGTCCTTCAGCCAGGAGGGGTCTATTTGGCTTCCTTTGGGCTCCTGCATGGTGCTGTTTCCTTGCTAGCTCCCTGCCCCATCCCTTCCAGAGTTTTTGCATGCCACTGAGTGCACCTGTTTCTCTGCAGTTTGGTGGGCAAGGCAAACTGGTTTCAACAAATCATACTCTACTGGGATTCAGCTGTCTTGTTCATTTAAAGAAGGGGCGCAGCCAGAGAGGGGAGAGGCAGTGCTAACTGGGTGTGGTTGAAGGGGCAGGGCAAGGCAAGGCAGGGGTGGGCAACTTGTGGCCCTCCAGAGGTTTTTGTGCAGAAGATCATCTCTGCACATAGACAACTGGGATGGCAGGGAGAAGGCTAGTCAAGAACCCTTCTCCCTGACATGCTATTTTTATATTCAAGGATTTTTCTATGAAGCAGCATTCAATCATATGAACACCCTCTGCCAAATGGTACAGCCCAGCAACGGGTTTACCACCCTCACCTGCTCTTCATGAGAACAGAGCCTGAGATTATATAGCAGCCTTTGCTTCTTTGATCTAACATTTTCACTCTAATCAAGAGTTTTGCTGGATTTTTTTTTAAATGAAGATAAGACATATATGTATTCCATATTTTGTGCGACAAGATTTCACATTGTATGGCACAATCTGATGATGTCATTTTCTAAGTAATGGTAAATCAAAGGCAGGCAGTTAAAAATAAGATTCATATTTTGCATTTGATTGATGTCTAAGGGCACAATCCTATGCATGCTTAGACAGAAAAAAAGGCCTACAACTCCCAGCATGCCCCAGCCAGCATAGCTGGCTGGGGCATTCTGGGAGTTGTAAGCCTTTTTTCTGTCTAAACTTGCATAGGGTTGTGCCTTAAGTTGTTTCTACTCTACAGTAATAAAACCCATCCATTTTTATCTTGTTAATACAGAACTATTCCACAAGTTTGTCATGTTTTAAAAAGTATTCCAGAGCCTAATTTCACTGCCAATGTGTTTTTCATAATAGTTTCCACTCTTGTTTCTATCCTTTCAATTCTAGTTCTTCCCATCATTCTCAGATCTGTCTCTTTGACTGTCATTTGACAGAGAATCAATACCAGAATGGGTCATCTGGGAAAGTATCCTGTTTAAAAGGGGGGTGGGTGGGTGGGTATGCGAGACTGAATTTCTTAGTTGGCCTGATATGGAACATGCCCTCTTGAAGAAGGTATCCCAACCCCCAGCAGTAAAAATTAGAAGAGGCTTGCTATTGTTATTATTTCTCCAAATATCTGATGCACTGTTGACTCAGGCATGCATTAGAAGGGAAGAGCTGGATCTCTGCCAGTCACTTACATAAGGATTTTTTTTTTAACAGACTTTTGTTTTTGCTTTGGTCTTTTGGCTGCTCAGATTAAATTTAAAATAACCTTTGATAACCTTTGTAACCATGATTAAAAGCTACATAGCAACATTTTTCCCCCATGTACAAAACATGGCTATTTTAGATTTCTACTTTGTCATTTTAAGAAACATAATTGAATACCTGATTCCCAACCTGATTCTCAAACTAGTCAAAAATGTAATTCTGCATTATGAGTCCACTCTGTGGTCACTAACTGGCAGACTAGCCTGTCTCTTATGTAACATCTGAAAATGGCAAGTATTCCAAGAAAGCCTAAATATTTTGGATTTATTAGTTTATGAACAGGGCTGTTAAGTATACCATTAAGAGGCATGGTTTCAAAATGTTACAACTGATCCACGTGTTCAGAAAAAAACCACAGTACAACCCTCTAGGGCAGGGGCCCTCCAATGGTGCCCTCACAGCTCTTCACTCCCTGCCCCAATAATAATAATAATAATAATAATAATAATAATAATACAACACCAGGTTCTCCTTCCTGTTCCTGAATCTGCTGCTGTTCAGCTGCAGGAAGAGAAAGCAAGGCAGAGGGGAAAATAATAGCAGACTAGAGGCTGGGAGTGGAGAGAAACAGCAAGATAAAGGAGCAAGTGGGAGAGAAAAGCAAGGCTAGAGGCTAGGAGGGCAGTCTGTGTGGCATATAAAGCTCTGGCGTCCCACACCTCAGTGCTGCTCCCGACCCCCCTACACCTGCTGCCTGAGGTAGGTGCTGCATTGTGCTTATGGATAGGGCCAGCGCTGCAGGTGTAAGGATGTGCTGACGGATGCTAGGGTCAGTGTGATCTCATTCATTCCATGTGGGCTGTGGGCTTCTCCACATGAGCTAGTGTTGTTTTTGCATAGCACTCAGCCACCGTGCAGAAAGTGCACCGGCAGGTGTGTTTTTAAAAGACTGATCTGACTCACAAGATTGCTTTGATCTGTTTTGTCTCCTTATTTTTAAGCCATCAATTAGGCTATGACAAGCTTGGACAGCAACCACTCCAAACACAGTTTTCTATGTGTATTCTTAGTGTTTTTACTGTATATCACGTTGCACCCATTTTAGTGGTGAGGTGATTCACCAATATGATAAATAAAATAAGTGAGGTTAGGGCAGTTAAAATAAGCATTGCAAGATGTAGGCTTGCTAGTTCCAAGGAAATGGTGCATTAACAGACCTTACCCTTTCTCCAACTTAAGCTAAGAAAATGAGGTTTTGCAAAACACAGATTTTTATAAACAGGGACCTGGTTTGCGTGACATGACAACCCATCATGGGTAACGAGCCACAGTGGGTTGTTGTGTCGTCTGAACCCAGACTACTTCCTACAGGGTGGCTTGTTTTTTCCATAACCTGTTCTAGGGGTGGTTCTACCCATGATGGGTTGTCGGGTCATCCAAACCCAGGCAACCAACCCCACTGTGGGTAAAGGGAAATGGTGAGCGAGGTGCTCGCCAAGAATGGCAAAAAAAAAACAAAACCTTGCTGCTCTTGGCGATCTTGCCCATGCTGCTGCCAGTGACAGCCTCTCCAATGTGCCTAAGTGGCACATTGCAGGGGCTGTCACTGGTTGGCCACCCCCTTTAAAAAAAATTGGCCTCAAATATGCACTTTTTTTTTTTGCAATGTTTAAAAAATATTATTATAGTCAGACTTGCACAACTGCATACGTGCGCAGTTATGCGGGTCTGAAAATGGGAAGCCTCACCTGGGCAATGACCTGGGAGGTACCTGCTGTCAATGTGCGGCAGGTACCAACCCCGGGCATTAACCAAGAGAGGCTCCAAATAGGGTTCCCCCCCACTTTACTTCCCCCTGACAGCTGTCAAAAGGCAAACTGTTAAGGAACAGCAAAACCGCAAGTGATTTTCTCACAAAAGGGAGCAGGTGACTTCCCCCCCCCTTTGCAGCGAGATCCTCCGGGTTTTGAGTGCCCCCCCATAGGTCCCAGTACCACCAACTTTTCCATCAATTCCCAAGATTCTAGGTGCTTGGGAAGGTGGAAAAGTGCACACATCCCTTTTTGCTGATGCTTGCTTCTGACAGCTGTCAGAAGTAGGGCTTTTTTTTTTTTTAAACGGATTTAGGCAGGGCAAAAAGGGTAGTTTGGACAAGGAAGTATACATATTTCATATGTATGAATGCCTGAATAGGCCTAGAAGAGGAGAGTTTGTAGACATTCAGGTTGGGCGATAACAAGTGATAGTTTCCAGTTTGTGTCCCTAGGTCCATTGGGGACAAGAAAATAGAAGAAAAAAATGCAGAAATGTGAGTGGGGCTGAGCTCTCCCCAACCATACCTCTCCATGCTTTATTGCTTCAAGGGTATTTTTCTCTGCAGCCCCAGAAGTGCTGTAAATCTATGTGGTGCTCTTTCTTTCCTTTCTTTTAGTCTTCCGGTCCCCAGATGGGATATTAAAACATGAGCACCATTAATTGATCTTTCTGCCAACCTTTACCTTAATGTTAACCCTTTCTTGTCATGGTTTAGGGAAGCTTTCTTGGACAAAGTTTAAGAACCCCTGAAGGAGGATGTTATGAATTATAAAATTATATAAATAATTAATTTATATAATTGTCTATTATATTACTGACTATATTGTATGCTTATATATGATATGATATTAATTATTGCTTTAATTTTCATACTTTAATCCTGCTGGGATATATATCTGGGGGTGTTTCCAGACTAGCCTTTTATTGTACAATCTTTTATTTGCCTCATTCACAGAATTTTATGAGGGGTCCAAAGGACGTCTTCCTGCATTTTCCCACAGCTTCTTCCATCTTTTTTCATGCTGGAAAAAAAACTGTCAAAGAAGAAAGGATGGAATAGCTGCGCAAGGCCTTTTGATTGTTAGTGCTAGGAGCCATCTAGAAGCACTACTCTCGTTGGGCATGCTCTAGACATCGGGTGATTTGGATCCATAAGAGCTGCTTTTGTGGCCCAAGGGATTATCTTTCAATGACCCATTTTGCACCTAATGACAATCATGGGTTAAGTAACCCACAAATTGCAAAATCTAGCAGGAGCAAGCGCGCTGCCTGCGGGGCACTTGTCGATTCCATTTTCAATTAACAACCGACGATCAGCCCATTAGTAGGTTGTTAGTGTGACATCCGACACTCCAGGTTAAACAACTCGGACTTAACCCATGGTTTGTTGTTCAGTTAGCTCTGGGTTTTTTAACCCCTGAACAACCCAGAGTGCCTGGGTTGGGACACCATTCCTGGGTTGGTTACTAAACCGGATGCAAAGTAGAAGTGGCAAGTGGGTTGGAGGCTGTGCCTTTGCATGATGCGGCCCCAACACCCCATTGGTTAAACAACCCATGGGTTGTTGTTATGTGTAAACTGGGTCTTTGTCTTATCTTTTACTATGACCTGGTTCTCATGAATATGGCAGGGGAAATAAGCCATGGTGGCTTATTTCTCATGTTGTGTATGCCAGTGCGATTTGCTTAATTACCCTTGCCAGCATGGGTTGCTGTGTTGTGCAAACCCAGGTGGCTTGGCTTGCTGGAGGGGGCAGCAACCCTCAAGCTTGTCTGAGTGTGGAAAGCTAAGCAGGGTCAGACCTGGTTATTACTTGGATGGGAGACCCCTCCTCTAGTTTCCTGCATTGAGCAGGGGGTTGGACTCGATAGCCTTGTAGGCTCCTTCCAACTCTATGATCTATGAAATAACCCATGGGCTGTTGTTAGTTTATTTGAGGGTTGCTGCCCACTCCCAACAAGCCATGCCACCTGATTCATACAACATGGCAACCTGCACCCGCGTGGGTCATTAGGCAAATTCTGCTGGCATGTGCAGCAGGGGAAACAAGCCACTGGGCCTTATCTACTCCACCATGATCATGCAGACTGGCCCTATATCTGGCTGCTTGTTCTAGTAGCCCTTATTTCCTTCTTTCTCTCCCCCCCCCCCGCCCCTGTTGGGTAGATTAGGGTGAGAAAGGAGGATGGATGCGGATGCGTGGGTTAGAGAGACACACGCCAGTGTAGCACACACAGCCAAAAGAGGGATCTTATCCTAATAACCAAGTCTTTTAAAAACTAGACTGTAATATGTTGTATTTTCACTAGTTGAGCATAACTTTAAGAGAAAATAAGTTCTGGACACTGTCTTGTGTTTGTACCTCTTATACTTATAAACAACTTATTTTGCTAAATGCCATTGTGCTCTGCATGAAGCCATCTCTTTTCCTTTCCTCTTTTCCTGCTACATTTCACTGTAAATGCCATTGTTTATTAAGGAAAATACTTGCAACATTGTTTAGTTGTAGCCTTGAAACACTTTACTGCATGTAATGTTCTTGTTCACTGTTAAGATTTGGCTTGCAGATTTCTCTGCTAAGCAAGTGCGTCCAGCCCTTGTGCGTCCAGCCCTTGTGCGTCCAGCCCTTATGCGTAATCACAAAACAATGGACTACATCTCTCTGCTATTTCTTTTTAAATTCCACTGGTCATTAACTTTTTAGTTGCCTTTCCAGCCTAACCAAACAACCTTTACCTGCTGTCAGGTAAAACTCAAAACTCTTATGAATCAGGTTTTATAAGATCTGGGGAAGAAGATATATCTGTAGCTAGTAAGGGCAGTCATACCATAGCTGTCAGCTGTTTAAGAATACTTGACAGCACAATCATACGCATGTTTATTTGGAATTAAGTCCAACTGTGTTCAATGGCGCTCATGCCTAGGATTATAGCCATACAATGCAATCCTATACTTGTTTGTTTGGAAGTACCGGTAAATCCCATTCTGTCCAATCAGGCTTGCTCCCTAGTAAGTGTGTTTACGATTGCAGCCTTGTGGCACAATCATATGCATGTCTACTAAAAAGTAACTCCTATTGAGTTCAATAAAACTTACTCCCAGGTAAGTGTGTAGAGGATTGGAGCCTTGGTCAATTGACTGTTTGATATTACCATAAATGGATTTCAAACTTTTGAGCTTCAGGGAATCCTTTCCCACATTGATTTGTCTTCTAACAAACTCTTGCATGTTTGCATGGAAACTTTTCTCTGTGTATTGCAGAAGATTCTGGGAAATGGTCTAGGACACAGATGGAGAATGTGCCCTAGACCATTTCTGGTGCCAGCTCCAGGTTTTGAACATAAGTTGTGCAAACATGTTACAGTTGTGGCTGGTCTTGCCAGAGCAATCCTACTTTCCCACACACACCCATATTTTAAGTTTGGGAACTTAAAATATAACAACAAAAACATCGGACATTTTATTGTCATAAAGATGTTTGAAGTAAGCAATGTCCTTCTTTGGTTGATAGGTTCATCTGGGGTTCATCTGAAGCCGGAATCGTGCCTTACTGTTAGACAAAGTGAGATGGTGCGCGTCTCAGGTGGTTGCTTGTAGGATACAATGAAAGGATAGAAAATGGTCAATTATTTAGTTATTATATTTTTATGGCCAATTATTTAGTTATTATATTTTTACCTCTATGGATTTTCTGCTTCAGACAGAAACCCACAAATTTTGTTCTCACAATGAGTTTCAGTTCTTCAGCCATGATTTTAAATACACGTCTGTATTTAAACTGACAGTGCTAAATGTTATTTCACCAGTGGTGCCCATACATTGTCTTCCTTTGGACTCCATAAGTCTGCTCAAAATTTCTTCATGCAAGAATACTACTTGGCTTGCTCTCATTCATGTCAGTGGAGTTCACATGGGAGAACTTCCTGGTGGGTTGTGTCTTTTCTCCCAGTGTGATTCTTTCCAACTGCACAGCAGGAGCCTGAGTTTGTTGCCCAGCCCCAGCATTACACAATTGTTTTCTTAAATCAGGTGGCAATGATTAATAAATATTTGCTGGTTCTAGTTCTAAGTGGTTTGGAATTTAGTTTCTTCAATCGTATCAGATTCCCCCCTTCCCGCAATTTACAACTTGATCAGATTGTAAGACTTCCAAATGAAGCCAAAGAAACTACGTATCTACCATATAATCTCCACATACATTTGTAGCTGGCTTACAGTGTCCATTGTACTTGTACTTTAAGTAATGTACTCATTATTGTGCTTCAAATAGGGATGCCAGCTTTTTTCTGGCACGGCTCCTGTCCATTTAACAGCTGTTTATGACCAATCTGTTATCTTTCTAAACCAGCCTTTCCTAACCTGGGTCCCTCCAGATGTTCTGGCCTACAACTCCCATCAGCCCCAGGTAGCATGGCCAGTATTCAAGGATGTTGGTTGTTGTAGTCTTCAACATTTGGATGGACTCAGGTTGGGAAAGGCTGGTCCAGGAAGTGACACTGCAGCTGGAAGTGTATTTTGCACGAGGATGCAGACAAGGTGCTTGTCCACCTGTGTGTTTGACCCTTGCTCATTATGGATTATTACATCTATTGGGGAGAGGATGTCCGTCTGGGTCCAGGAGGTTGTCAACTCCTCCTTGAGAGAGGGAGTGGTGCCGGCCACTTTAAAGGAGGCAGTTACGACGACACCTTCTGAAAAAGCCTAACTTGGCCCCAGAAGATGTTAACAACTAAAGGCCAGTTGCTAATATAACCTTCCTGGGCAAGGTGCTTGCCAGCCACTTCTAGGCACTCTTAAATGAAACTGATTATCTAGATCCATTTCAATTTGGCGTCAGACCTGGTTTTGGAATAGAAACTGCCTTGGCCCTGTGGGATGACCTTTGCTGGGAGAGGGACAGGGAGAGTGCATCCCTGTTGATTCTCTTGGACCTCTCAGTGGCTTTCAGTATCATCAGCTATAGTATCCTTCTGGACAGGCTATCTGGGCAGGGAGTTGGAGGTACTGTACTGCAGTGGTTCCGCTCCTACTTGGATGGCTGATTCCAGAAGGTGGTGCTAGGGGATTATTGCTCCATCCCTTGGCAGTTATGCCATGGGGTGCCACAGGGCTCTATTTTATCCCCCGTGCTGTTTAACATCTACATGAAACTGCTGGGGGATGTTATCTGGAGATATGGACTGGGGTGTCACCAATATGTGACCTATCTCAGCTCTATCTCTTCTTTTCATCAAACCCAAGTGAGGCAGTGGGTGTTCTGAACCATTGCCTAGGTGTGGTAATGAACTGGATCAGGGCCGGTGCTACCATGATTAGGCCAACTAGGCAGCTGCCTGGGGCGCAGGGCTAAAGGGGTGCCAGAGGGCATAGGGCTGGAGGGAGGGAGGGCTCAACTGGGAAGGGGGGGGGGCGCTAAATATCTGATCTTGCCTAGGGCACCAAACTGCCTTGCACCAGCCCTGAACTGGATGAGAGCCAATAAACTGAGACTCAACCCATACAAGACAGAGGTACTGTTAGTGGGTGGATCATCTGCCTGGCTAAGTGATGTTCCCCCTAAAGGATCAGGTTTGTAGTTTGGGGGTGCTCTTGGATCCAGCATTGTCATTAAATGCACAGGTGTATTTGGTGGCATGGAGCACCTTTTATCAGCTTAGGCTGATATACCAATCACCTCCTTATCTGGTCAGAGATAGCCTAGCTACAGTTATCCAAGCTCTGATAACCTGTTGGCTGGATTACTGCAATGTGTTGTACATGGGGCTGCCTTTGAAAATGGTCCAGAAACTTCCGTTGGTCCAAAATAGAGCAGTGAGATTGTTAACAGGGACTGGCCAACGTGATCATATTATGCCAGTACTTTTCCATCTGCACTGGCTGCCAGTCCATTTCCAAGCCCGATTCAAAATGCTGGTATTAACATTCAAAGCCCTAAATGGCCAGCTTACCTGAAGGATCATCTTTTCTCATATACATCTGCCCAGACCCTAAGGTCTTCAGTGGTCCTTCTCTGAGAGCCCCCACTAAAGGAAGTGAGGTGGGTGGTTACTAAGAAGAGGGCCTTTTCTGCTGTGGTACCCCAGTTGTACAATGAGATTCCCAGAGAGATTCGACTGGCACCTACATTGTGCTCTTTTTGGCACCAGGTGAAGACCTTTTTATTTTCCCAGTGCATTTTAGTTTTCCTGTTTCTGTTTTAAATCTGGTATTGTATTTTAAATCTTTGCACTGCTGCTTGCTTCTATTTGATTATTATTCTTATTTTTTATACTGTTGTTTTACACTTTTAAACTGTATTTTATTGTCTTGTATTTTATGGTTTTAATTGTTGTGAAACACCCAGAGAGCTTCGGCTATTGGGCAGTATAGAAATGTAATAAATAAATAAATAAACTGGTTGTGCAACCCCTTGCAGATCTTAGGTTTACAAAATGGTCTGCTAGTGCTTGTGTAACTGTTTGCAGAACAGGAACAGGTAACAAAGCTCTGCTAATGTGGTCATTTCTTCCTCTAACAGTACATTGAATTTATGCCATTGTCAGGTTCTCTGTGTTCTCTGGATCACTAAAAAAGCTTCAGGAGGGTTCAGACTCAGATTTGGTCCACTTTGATTTGCAAACCCTGCTAATCTTTCTGAATCAGTCCAACTTGCTTCAAGATTCAGCTGAATCTAAAGAACGCCGCTAGAAAAAGAGCAAAATAAATTCACCCATCTAAATATAATGGGATCCCTCTTTAATAATACAATATATCATACACTTGCAGCCATGCTGCATGTTTACTCAGAAGCATGCTTAGGATTGCAACATTACATCGCAACCTTCTTGATCTCCTTGAGGGGCCGTAGGTCAACGGTGGAGCAAAGGCTTTGTCCGCAGAAGGTACCATGTTCAATCTCTGGCATCTCCTATTAGTAGGGCCTAAGAAATACTCCTACCTGAGATGCTGGCGACTGGCGTAGATAATACTGAGCTAAATGGAGAAAAATTCATGTAAGTGTGCTTACAGTCCTAGGTTACAATGTGAACTTTTAGGGTGCAATCCTATGCATGCTTAGACAGAAAAAAAAAGTCCTACAACTCCCAGCATTCTCCAGCCAGCTGGGAACTGTAGGACTATTTTTTTCTGTCTAAGCATGCATAGGATTGCACCCTAAATTAGTTTATTCCAGCAAGCATACTCTAAGGACACACATTTCAGACGGTCTAACTCAATATGGGGCAAAATGAAAGCCACAGTACATTTGAGTTTGGTTTGGCAACACCAGAGGAAAAGAACTAGTTCACATCTCTTGTATAATGCTTATGTAATAGATTAGAGAATCTGTGCCTGACTTATTCTAGCTGTCTCCAGCAGTATATAAAAAGCCTGCTGCTCTGTTACTACTCATTTAGCTCATTCAGCATCTCTTCTGCACTTGCAATCCTTTAATTGGTTTATGGGTATAATCCTTTCCACACGCTAAGAGTGCAAAAAGTGGACAGGCTAATAAAGCCAGCAGCCAGAGCGGTGGCGGCTCTTCTTCTGGCATCTGTTAGGCTAGCCTTTCCACATGATCAGTTTCTCCTGCACTAAAATGTGCAGTTGATACTCATTTGCTGTGTGGCATCTAGATGCCTTCCCCCGAGGTATCGCTTCGCTTGGTAGTGGCGAATATCGCATTTTGCAAGCACTCAGGCTGAAATAGTTTCTTGCAGGGAAAATGTCATTCTTCCCCCAGATACAGGTCAGTTAGAAACATTTTCGTGTCTAAAGCAGAACAATCCCAGTGGCACCCCCATCCCCCGCAGTCAGGCCTTTATTTAAGATCCAGCGGGGAGAGAGCTGAATGTTCATTTGAGCCTCTCCCCTGTCTCTCTGCATTCAGACTTCAAATAACAACAGTAATAAAAAGTGGGGGGGGGAGGCTTGCTCCCCCCTGCCTTGGCAAAGTCTTTCTGTTTCATAAAGCAAGTTTTATTTTTGTTTCTTTTTTTCATTTAGAGGTCCTATGTTGTATGTTCCCCCTCTCTTTCCCAGTTCCACTTCTCTTTTAATAGCACAAATAACATTGACAGACCCCTATTCACACACTAGATGGAACACTTTAGAATAGAATAGAAAAGGAAAGATGTTCTTGTCTCCAGTGCCTGTGATCTAATTTAATGCCTTTTTAAAAAGGTAATGTCTAGAAGCACCGCTGTTCCTCCCTGGGGAGAATCTGAAAGTCCACATTTTTAGTCCATGGGTCAAATGTTCCCCACCAGTGCTTTAATGACATCCTCCTTTGAAATTTCTTTGTTTTTAGCTGCCAAGGTTATTTTATTAGGGTTGGATCCCGATTTAGTCATACTCAGAGTAGACCCACTGAAATCAATGGGACTTCAGTTAGTCATGATTCACTGAAGTCCCACTGATTTCTGTGGGTCTACTCTATGACTAAATCAGGATCCAATTTTAGTATTTTAAATTTTAAATTCTGACAGATTAGAAATATATTACATGGAAGTAAGTCTGTATCAATCTGTCTAGGACTACAGACCTTATCAGGTCAATGTACTGATAGAACTCCCCCCAAACTGCAGCTGAGAGAAGACTGAAGGAGATTATAGGAGGTGTAGAGACCAACACATCTGAAAGACACCAGGCCAGGGAAGGCTGATCTAAGAGCTCTACTTTGCTGACCAGCAACTTGTGGGTGAGCCCAAGTCTTTCCTACTTTGCTAAGCATCAGCCCAAGGCAGGAAGTCACTAAGAGTGTGGGTGTGGGCCTGCTGAGGATGCCCAGTCATGCCTACCCTTAATGCTGGTCCTGTGGCAGACCCATGGGATCCAAATCATTTTGGTCCACATTGTCACATATTTATGCTCCCCTCCTGGAACTGTACGCATGTGACAGGATTTTCAGAAGGATTACAAATCTCAGTCAAACTAAACATACTGTTAAACATGCCTTTGCATCCTGTGCTTGGTGTTCTCTTTTTAAGCTAACAGTGGCTGCTGGGTACCCCAATTCCATAGTCTCCAACTGCCCGAAAATTCCAGGTCTGTCACGAAAACCCTTAAGTCGTCCTGGCTTCTCACTTTGTCATGCAGAGTCCCGAATTTAAACTTTTAAAACTTTCCTTAAAGGGGCAATGCCATGGGCAAAATTGCAGCTAAGCTAAAACTGCTAGCTCAGCTACAATTTTGCCCATGGCATGGCCCCTTTAAATGTACAGTAATACCTTGGATTGCAAGTAACTTGGTTTGAGAGTGTTTTGCAAGACAAGCAAATTTTTAAATATTTATTAAAAAATTTTTTTACTTAATATACAAGCGACATCTTGCAATACAAGTATTGTAGAACGGCTTAAATTAAAAATCTCTGTACAAATTTTTTTGGGGAAATTTTGTTTTGATATAAGAGTGTTTTGGATTACAAGCACGTTTCCAGAACGAATTATGCTCTCAATCCAAGGCATGACTGTAGCTCTTTTTAGACTCGAATAGCACCATACAGCTCCACAGAGAGACCCTGGGAGGATGTGTGTGTATGCATGCGTGCACATGCTCTACCTGCTGAAAAGGAGGCTGCACCTGGTGGCCTGGACAGAGGGAGGGAGAGGTGAATGAGGGAATTTATCACATGATTCCTATCTTAATATTGCCAAAGATTTTATTTCCGAACAGAGCTGACTCTGTGCCTCTAACAGGTGAGTTTACAGTGTCAGAAGGAAATGCAAGAAACTTCTTCTCTCTGAAGCTCCATGTTTGGGGTGTGTGGGATGGGTGGGTGGGTGGGTAAGCTTCACCTATTGAATTTGTGCTAACATGACAATTTTAAAACATGAAAAACACCAGATATCAACAATTAATGTTTTAAGTAAGGTTAATTTTTTTTTTTTACAAAAGCCATTTATAAAGTATTCTAAAATAATATATAATATAATAATGTAATAATTATAATATATAAGATTTTGTGTGTTTCCTCTAGTAACTTTTGTACTTGACCATGCCCTTTGGTTGCCTGGCCATACCCTTGGCCACGCCCTCATGATGCCTGGCCACACCCTTAACCATACCTCTTACAAATTCACATGTGTGTCCCTATTTTCATCTGTGAAATGTTGGAAGGTATGAACTTTGCCCACTTGTTGCTTTGTATGTGAATGGCAAAAACATATTCTTAAGATACACAGGATTCCCCTGCATGTCAAGTTTGTCTCCTAGTGCTTACATTCCATCTGTTCTTATCCTTCCCTCCTTTCCCCTCTCTTCATTGCCTCCCACCAGGGGCATAAACTATGGGGGGTGGGGTTCAAGCCCCCTCCAGGGTTTCCCAGAATTGGCAAAGCTCCCTCCAGGCAACCAGCTGTTATGTGTTTGGGGGGGCAATCTAAATTACCTCCAGGGAGTGTGTGTGTGTGTGTGTGTGTGAGAGAGAGAGAGAGAGAGAGAGAGGAAGAAAGTGTGTAGGAAAGAGTGGGGAAGAGAAGGGGGAGAACAGGGGCATAAGCTGTGGGGGGCAGTGGGGCTCAACCCCCCTCTGGGATTTCTGGGGGGGCAATGTGGGATTTCCCAGAATTGGCAAAGCCCCCTCCAGGCAACCAGCTGTTTAGCCCCCATGCGAAGTCTACGCTCCTGTCTCCCACTGCTGAAATTTAGACTGTAAGCTCCCTGTAGATGAGGGCCTGCTTTCATGGCTTATGTTATTGTATAAAGCACCAGATAGCGCTTCTCCCTCTGTCTTTACTGAGCTTTTCTACATGAGTCTGATCATCGCTGTATCTACTTTTGTTTCATCGCAGAATTTAGATCTGAGCACTACAGGAGGAGTGTTTCCTTTCCTGCTTTTCCAAGAGGAAATCGTGGTTCTTTTGCTTTCACAATTAAATGCCACATTTCCCCTGCTCTAAAAAAAAAAAAAAAAAACACTCGCCGAAAGTGCTGGTTAGACTCAGAAGCGAAACTGGTCATGTTGACATCATCTAAAGCAGTGTTCTCCAACCTTGGGTCCCCAGATGTTTTTGGCCTACAACTCCCAGCATGCCCCAACCAGCTGGTTGGGGCATGCTGGGAGTTGACATCTGGGGACCCAAGGTTGGAGAACACTGGTCTAAAGAACCCGTAAACAACTGTCAGTAGGGAATGATGAGCGCACGATAAATGTCTCATGTAGACAAGCCCAGTGTGTCTTCAACATACCTGGTGCTTTATAGCAGGGGTGGGCAACTTATTGCTGGACTGCTGCAACTCCAATAATCTCTCACTATAGGCTATGCTGGCCGGGGCCGATGGGAGTTGCAGACCAGCAACGTCTGGGGGGCCACAGATGCCCTAGCCCTGCTTTACAGAGTAATGTGACTTTGGAAAACAGGCCTCTGCATGGGGATAGCTTCATCCACCTCTTTGCAATGAGTTACAGTTGCTTTATGTGCCAGTATATTAATCTGAGAAGGCATCTTCCCTATTAGCACTGCGATTATGTAACTGTTTTTGAAGCCTGGTCCAGTTATCTTCGTATTGAATAATGAATAGTCCACCATTAAGATAAGATTGTTCTGCCAAAGTATAAATGAATCATTTGTATCTTCAATTTCACAGAAGGTCTGTGCTGTTTATCGTACTTGAGTCTAAACAATTTCTTTCCTTGGTTATAAAATATGCTTATGCAATGCAAACCACCAGTCTGCTCAAATCCTGTTTAAACTTGTTATGTTTGTGAGGCTCTTGCTGCAGTCCTTATCCAATTTTTTTTTCTGTGTTCCTGCCAAGCATTTTAAATATGGGGCATGGGTCTTGTGTCCTAGTACTACAGAAGGCCAATTCTGCCACATGTTGGCAGTAATATATATTTATCTTTGCGCAGTGTTTTTGCAGCAAGGCTTACTTAATGCTTCTGAGAAAATGGTTCACTTTGTGTGTTGTGCTTCTTTCATAGCAACCACAAGAATAAACCAGATGCTTGTATGGTTCAGAGAGGAACGAAAAACACAGAGGAGGTATTCATCTCATGTTTTAGGTTAAAACACACACACCGCCCACAACTGTACAAAGTGCCTTACTGGTTCTGATCAGGTCAGCTTACCCACAGTACTGAGACAGAAATCAGAAATAAGCAGTTCTGGGCCCATATTGGGGAGGGGGAGAATAATTTATTTTGGCATCAGCTACTTGTATGTCATGGGGTGCTGCTCCAGAGCACCCTCTGTCCTTGGGATGGGCTTTGGTGGGGGTGCTGTTTCTGGAAAGGGGAACTGCAAAGTCCCGGTGTTCAAATAGGAGACTGCTTGTGCCAGATTGGATCCTGGCCACGGTGGGGACAAAAACAAGTCAATTACAAGTGATTTATTCAATTTTGTGTATTCCCAGTTTCTGGCTATCCAGCAAGGTTAGGATGAATACAGATGATAATTTCTGAAGGGAAAGAGGAGCAAATTCCATTAATCGTACCACGGCATTAGTCCTGACCCAGAGAGAGCACTTTAAAAAATGTATACATTTACATTTTAATGGAAGGAAGGAGTAGGTAGCACAGCCTTCCCCAACCTGGTGCCCTCCAGATGTTTTGGACTTCAACTCCCATAAGCCCCAGCCAGCATGGGCAACAGTCAGGAATGCTGGGAGTTGTAGTCCAAAACATCTGGAGGACGCCAGGTTGGGGAAGGTAGGGGAACCTCAGTGCAGGCAAAACAGCCCTTTTCCTAGTGCTCTCTTCCTGCAGCCACTTCACCTACTCATATATACAAGTCAATTGAGTATGAGCAGCTTCTGGTCAAGTCCATTTCAGTCCTAAACAAAATTAAAGAAGAAACACCGATATTCTTGAAGGTACTGGAAAAGGAGAGAGCGCACTATTGAAAGAAAAGTGGATTTTAAAAACTAAGAAAACATTCTTGAACCGGCAAGATATTGCTGTAAGAGTGGTTGCACAGTATTCTCTCCCCTTCTTTTAAGAGAGCTACATGATCAGTAGTGGATATGTACATACCCTTTACCTACTAAACTTTATGAAGAATGGGGAACCTGTGGCCACCAGATATTGTTGGACTACAACTCCCATCAGTCCTGATGGTTGGTTAAGCTGGCTGAGGCCGAGAGGAGCTGGAGTTCTATAACGTCTGGGGGGTGGGCACAAGTCCCCCTCTTCCCCTTTATTGGTTAGTGTGACACTAGGACACTCCTTTTTCTTTTGGTCAGGCTGTATGATATTAGAAAGCATGCGCATGAATATATATATATATATATATATATTCATGTGCATGCTTTCATATATATATATATATATATATATAAGAAAAACCTTTAAAATTATCTGGGCATAGCAGGGAGGCTTAGGGGGAGCCATTGCTCAGTGGCTGAGCGCATGTTTTGCATGCAGAAGGTCCCAGGTTCAATCCTTGACATCTACAGGTAAGGCTGGAAAAACCCCTGCCTGAAACCCTGGAGAACCACTGCCAGGCAGTATAGACCAGGGTCCCCAACCTTTTTTGGACCCGTGGCCACATTTGGGAATTTGAGAAACTGCTCTGGGCACCACCACAAAACGCCTAATCAGTGAATCACACTTTGGCATCTACCTGTCGCATCTATGGATCTTAGGATGCATCTTAGTCAGCAAAAACCTTTGTTTTGTGTCTATTGGACACTGTGACGTCTCTTTAAGAAGGGATTGTCTAATTCAGCTAATTGCTTGCATTGCAATACAGCTAATGCATCTTTTAATGTTTTGACAATGTCTAGCAGTTGCTTCTTTTGGGGAGGAGGTTATTACACAGATAAATTTTGTACTGGAACAGTCTTTAATATTCATGGATGTACATGCTCTTTTTAATTATTTACCTGCTCCATGGAAATTAACAAACAGAAGGAGAAATGGATTCTCTGCATCCTTTTGACAGCTAAAGGACTGCTATTACAAAATTGGAAGGATAAACATGCACCTCCTATAATGCAATGAACTGAGGACCTTACAACACTTTTGAATTGGTGGCATAGATATTTGGCCCATTTTTGTTGAAGCCTATGTATAATTGCTAGAAAGTTATATGCATTTCATATAAATCCATGTATGTATGTATATATATTTTAAAAAGGGGAAATTTTAAAAAATGTAAAAAAAACATTTTGGGGGGGGCACCATGTTGGGGACCTTTGGTATAGATATACTGATGTAGATGAACCAAGTGAGCAAGACAGGCTCAGTAGTATCTGGCAGCTTTCTATGTTCCTAGTTCCTATGTTATTGATTGGCAGTGGATGTTACAACAGATCAGGTGCCTGCGAGAGCCATCTACTCCTTTATTGCAGCAGCACTGGTCATGCTACTGAGAGTAGTTTTGCTTTTACTAGGAACTGTTTGAAGCACAGTGGAAGCTTGTACAACCAATTTGATTGTACAAATTCCTATCCATGTAAGGATAGGAAAACAAAGGAAATAGCAGCTTGACTACCACCTTGAACAGGGCAATTCTATGCATGCTTGCTCAGAATTAAGTCCCACTGTGTTCAGTGGGGCTTACTACCTCCTGTCAGGTGTGTTTAAGATTGTAGCCAACATCTCTGAAAAATTAACATCTGATACAAAGTTTCAGAAGGGAACAATTTGTGTTCCTAGTACAAGGGAACAATTTCTATCCCTTGACCAATGTGGCTTATAGCCATTGGTGGCTCTTTCCTCCATGTCTCTCAAATCTTATACATTTCCAGAGGAGTAGCCATGTTAGTCTGTTTCAGGGTCTTGTGGTGCCTTAAAGACTAGAAGAGACGATCATTTTCAATTTGTAGTTACTAATAAATTGCCCAGTTTAAATTGCCCAGAGCTGGAAGGCTCGGTAGGGGCATTGGTACCATTTTCAAAAGCACCCTACTGATCACGCCGGTCCAATCAGGGAACTAGAGTAGAAAGGTCACTATCCAAAATAGTATTAGGTGTTCTTAACCTATTGAAATAATTGGTCTTAAGCATGCTGTGCTGGACTGTGGCCAAAGGCTTTTTGTTTTATGGGAGAAATTTCACTCACAACAGTCCTGCTGAAGAACTGCTATCTGTTCGGTCAAAATCTCATCTTTCCTTTTCTCCAGTGCCGAGGGTTGATGTAATCTTGGGGGATGCTTAGAGTTCCACAGCTCTGATTGGACTGTTCCTACATTATTAAATGATCATTACCATACTTGGGGAAACCTTCCTTTTGGCTTCCATTGCTCCTGTATCCTAGGAATGAGCCCATTCCATGTGATTCCATCCTACCTATCTCCTACTCTTACTATGAGATCCTTTTGCTTGAGTAGGGTCTTTCCTCTGTGTGGCTGAGGACTGTCTTGGGCCCTATGTCTCACTGAACCTGATGCCTGTTACAGCAGTACACTTCACACCTATTAATCACTCCAGTAGTGTTGGCCATCATGATGATTAACCTGGGCTGGGTCTCCCTCATGTAACAGTGTTCTCCATGCTGGGAATTGTAGGCCAAAAACAGCTGGGGGCCCAAGGTTGGAGAACACGGAATTATAAAACAGTAGATAACAGGAACACAGGAAGTTGCCTTATACTGAGTCAGACCATTGGTCCACCTAGCCCAGTACTGTTGACACTGCCTGGCAGTGGCTGTCCAGGGTTTCCGGCAGAATTCCTTCCTAGCCCTACCTGGAGATGCTGTGGATTGAACCTGGGACCTTGTGCATGCAAAGTATGTGCTCTACCATTGAGCTACATGGTTCTTATTCATGAGCAAATACACATTCAGGTTATGCTTTCCAGCTGTCTCATTTCCAATTCTTCCTCATCAGAAAACTGTGAACTGAAATTAGGTATGATTGGAATCTTGTTTGCTGCTCCAAGTTCAGGAGTGGGTTGTGGAATTGAGTGGATTCCACAATCTGCTCTGGGCATATACAGAAATGCCTATAGTAGTAGTTCTTTATTTCCAATCCACAGATCATAAAAAAACAAAAACAATTCAGGTTCCAAAAAAAAACAAAAAAACCCAACCCACAACCAAAATTAAAACATATACCGTTAATACATTATATTACACAGAACGAGTCAACCTCACTTAGTATCTATGGCCTTGTTCTAATAGCTACAGCAAGGAATTTGGATGTGTTTTATTTATTATTACATTTATATTCTACTTTCCCCCCTCTTGTAAGGAACCCAAGTTGATTTACATTACATGGTCCTCCTCCTCTGCATTTTGTCCTCACAACAACCCTGTGAGGTAGGTCAGGTTGAGAGTCAGACAGTGACTGTCCTAAATTAACCCAGTGAGCTTCATGGCGGAGTGGGGACTAGAACCCTGATCTCCCAAGTCCCAGTCCAACACTCTAACCACTACACCACACTGGCTCTTTCAGTGATCATGATGTTAGTATCTGCCATAAGTACAGAAATATAAAACATATCAGAACTTCCTGGATATAAACTGAGCTCTCACATCCCTATAGAAACTGCAATATAAAAGGATATGTGATAGTGTTTCAGTTGCACTACTACTACATGGACAGACTCTCAAGTGCCAGGGCAAACCTTTAAATCAGCCTTCCATGACATCTGATAGCAAAGAATTCAGGCTAGCCATGGAAAAGGCTCTCCTGTATTTGGGAATATTTAATGTTGCCAAGTACCTTGCAGGCTGCAAATTAGCCTTAGTTTGTAAACCAAGATTCATCGGACAACAAACCCCTTTTTGCCAAAGCAACAGAGTTTTGAAAGTTTATGTCCAATAGTCTTGGATTGATGCAAATATTTGCTTTCCCCAGTTCAATTGGAAGCAAGCGAAGAGAGAGGCCTAGTGTGTGTTCCAGAGCTTCTGACAAGCAGCTGATGATGACATTACCCCCTTGCTGTGTTGGAGAACACTGGGCATGCAAAACAGGGCCTGGGGATGTTCCCTGGATCACATGAGGCCACTGCCTCACATGTCTGAGGCCTCCAACCTGATGAGGCAAACTGGAAGCACCAGTCATTCTCTGCATCTGAGGCCTCCAGCTGTTTTCAGAAAAGGCCAAGAACTTGAAGCCAATTGAGACCTTTTCCCTTTTTTTAAACAACCCCCCCCTGCCCTTGGGGGTGGGCAGTAGTGGATTTCAGGAAGCAAATGGTGTGGGAAGGAAGGCTTAACTTTCCCCTCCCGGTGTGCAGGCATCCCAGTTGAAATTGGGCTGTGTACACTTACTGTGGATGTTTTTTAAAAAAGCTTCAGCTACACGCTACGCAATTGACATAATGTGTAGTGTGACCCTAAGTCCCAGTGAGTCCCAGATAAGCTGGTATAGGATTGCAGCCTAGAGATGTTCTGTTTGCACCTCAAGCTGTCCCCCCCCCCCCCGCTTTTCTATGAAATGGAATGCCTTAAGATACAATACCCCCATTCTTTTAAAGTCCCACCTGAACCTTCTCTGAGCTTTGCCAGAGCACCTTCAGGCAGAAGGTGTGAGTGTGACTAATGTGGAAATTCCCACAGTTGACAGTTGTTCTCATGCCCTTGACTGTTTCTGCAATCTTTTAACAATTTGTTCACTCTAAAGACAGTTCTTTTTCAGCCATCTGTCTTCTCAAGTTGGAAAAAGGAATGGATGCACATGCCAAGAGTGCATCTGGAGGTCATGCGAGTGGGCTGCCTTGTGAATTTCAAAGGAGAAAACAGATGGATCAAAGGAAGGCTGCTTTGGCGTAGTGGTTACGGTGCTGGACTGGGACTTAGGAGATCCGGGTTCTAGTCCCCACTCAGCCATGAAGTTCACTGGGGCTAGATCTACACTACAAGGTATATGGTCAAGTTCGCATCACAGTACTGCTATATTCACGTTCCGCAGTCACTACTCACAGCACACGCCTTCATTAAATGGACCACAGTCATTCTGTTTTGCCCCCCACACCCAAACCCCATAGCAGTAATACTGGGTGTTGCTTTGCACATGCAGGGGAAACAAATGGCCCTTTAAGAGAAAGGTTTTTGTTTTTTTGGTTCATCATCTATGTACTGGAGTGAACGAGTGCATGAGCAAGATCGTTTGTAAAAAAAAAGGGGGGGGGAGTTCCTCCTGCCCCCTCACAAAAAATCATGGAGAAGAAGGGAAGAGAAGAGATGAGGCAGAGGCTGTGCTGCTGCCGTCCTCCCATGGGGTAAAGCCAGCAGGATCAGTATGCCCATTCCGCTCCATGCAAAACCAATTTCCCAAAGCAGTCTTCCTCCCATGCTAAGTTTCCCAAGCATACGCTCCATTGAAATCAATGTGATTTACTTCTGAGTAAGGGCCATTGAAGATAATGTGATTTACAAAAGGAGCATTTTGGCTCATTTACAGGTGGTTGTTCTTTGGGGCAGTGGGTTGAAAGGGGCATTCAAAACTTTATTTTTTCAAAAGGGAGGGGAGGGGGAAGCACTTACTCTCCAGTTCACTTTGCAAGAGAACTCCTTCCCTGGGGAGAGAGGCTAGAGGCGGGGAAAGCAATCTCTGCTTTGCCAAGCCCCAATACAGCTTTGGGAGATAAAAGCCAAATGTTTCTGAGGGGCGGGGAACACTTACAGGCAACAATAGCCACGTACTGCAATAGTGAATCACAATAACAGGAAAAATTGTAATAAAGGTAGTCCAGGAAATTACGGAAGAAAAGAAGAACAAGAACACAGGACAAATGCAACCGGAACTGAAAACTGAGTGCGTTGTGTGCCCCACAAGTCACAGAAGCAATCCAGTACTGCAATAACCATTAGGTGGTAAATTGCCCCCGAAGACTTTGGGCCAGTCACTGACTCTCAACCTAACCTACGTCACAGGGTTGTTGTAAGGATAAAAATGGAGATGAGAAGGATGATTATGTAAGCTGCCTTGGGTTCCTTGCAGGAAAAAGGCAGGATATAAATATAATAAATATTTATATTTATTATAAATAAATGTATAAGTATTGAATGGCAATTCTTACATCCATTTTTTTTTAAAAAAAATCACTAGATTGAGGGCGCAATCCTATGCAAGTTTAGACAGGAAAAAAGGCCTACAAAAGTAGGCCTTTTTTTCTGTCTAAACTTGCATAGGATTGTGCTTTGAGACTAATAGTAAAATGAATTATCACAGAACTTTCTTATGCATCTTTCATATATACAGTAATACCTTGGATTGCAAGTAACTTGGTCTGAGAGCGTTTTGCAAGACAAGCACATTTTTTTTTTAAATTTTGACTTGATAAACGAGCAAGGTCTTGCAAGACAAGCGTAGGAATGTAACCACTCGCCTTGAGCGGGAGTAGTGGGCCGAAATCGGCCCCGCTCACTGCCCGCCAGAGACTTGCTTTGATATAAGAGTGTTCTGGATTACAAGCACGGTTCCGGAACGAATTATGCTTGCAATCCAAGGTATTACTATATATATATATATAGAGAGAGAGAGAGAGAGAGAGAGAGAGAGATTTCTAGAACACCTTTTACTGAAGGTCTCCAAAAGAGCTTACCAAGCAACATCCAAACAATAATACCACATTATAGAAGAAACCACAGGAAAACGTTAAATATGAACAATTAACAAGCAGCAGCAGAGCAAAAGCAAAACAGATGGCCGGGCAACACAGTTATTCCAGACTGCAAGTCCGTTGGAATAGAATGGTCTTCACAGTGAGATGAAAAACCTGCACGGTGAGTGGAAGCCACATGTGAATCTCTAAGGGAAGGGAGTCCCCCAACATTATTCAATATTATTGATTTCAGTAAAGTAACATGGTTTTAAAGATTTCTAACCTCGTAATACAGCTGAAACCAATTTGCACCCCAAAATTCTTCTTAAGACACCTTTGTGAATGTGATACTGAATCTTAATAATAAAGTATTTGATAGATGATATGGATGTCATTTGATAGGTGACTTGCAATATAAATGAATAACTGATACTATGAGATCCATGAGAGCCAGCGCGGCATAGCAGAGAGAGTGTTGGACTGGAGTTCGGAATGCCAGCACTGCGGGCCCCTGGACAGGCGGCTGTGCAGCGCGGGAGTGCAGCGCGGGAGTGCAGGACCTGCCCAGAAGCCGGGTCCTCTACCCCCACGCCACGTAGGCGCCTGTCCTGGCTGGTTTGGTGACTGTATTGTGGCCTTAGCCACTAGGCGGCTCTTCCCCGCCGCTGCTGGGGAGCCTCTGACAGCTGCCCCAAGGTGCCACCTGGGCATTTAGCGGCAGCTGTCATCCCCGCTCCGCTCTCCTCAGTGCTCCACCAGTGTCCCCTGGGATACCAGCGGGAGGACTGAAAGGGGAAGAGGGGGGAGCGAGCAGGTGCCTCAGGACCCCTGCTGTGTCTGATCCTTAGTTGGGCACAGCAGGGGCCCCAGGCTGACTTGAAGCTCAGGGTGGCTGGCTACGTAGCCATTCCGGGCTTAAAGTGTCCTGCGAACCCACCCACTATGTACAGATTACATGGAACTGGGGCTTTGTAGTAAATCTAGCTCTCCCTTTGCATTGTGACTGTAAGTATACCAAGAAGCATGCATGCTAGGCAACACAGGGAGGAAAGGTACATTTTGCTCTGGAATACACTTGCCTTTCAAATGGTAATTATTTGTAAGGCAGGGGCCTCCACCTGTGGCCCTTCGGATGTTGTTTGACTACAGTTCCCATCATTCCCAACCATTGGCCATGCTGGTTGGAGCTTGTTGTGGGGAAAAAAAATGATCTGCGTTGTGTTTGGAGAGGTTCTTAGAGAGGAAAGTTTATTAGTGAATTCACAGATTTATTTATTTATTTATTATATTTATACCCCGCCTTTTTTCCTGAAAGGAACCCAAGGCGGCTTACATAATCCTCCTCCTCCTCTCTATTTTATCCTCACAACAACCCTGTGAGGTAGGTTAGGCTGAGAGTCAGTGACTGGCCCAAAGTCACCCAGTGAGTTTCATGGCTGAGTGGGGACTAGAACCCAGATCTCCCGAGTCCCAGTCCAACACTCTCACCACTATACCACACTGGCTTTGAGCACAGTCAGGAATGCCAACAAGAATGAAAGGGAGACACTTCCATTTATACTACGTAAATAGCATCATGGTAGAGATAATCACGCCTGTGGCTTATGCTGGGCTGGCTCAGCTTGTCTTAGCGTGGAAAGCTAAGCAGGGTCAGGCCTGGTTATTATTTGGATCTAGTTTCTTGCATTGAGCAGGGGGTTGGACTCCCTGTAGGCTCCTTCCAACTCAATAATCTATGAAATCAGGTAACAATGTGAGTCAGTACAAGAAACTGAGAGACAATTCAAAAGGAAACACCTAGATAAGAACAACAGATCAGACATTGCCCATCTTCCAGCCATCATGGCTTTACATAAGCTAATCAGTACAGTCTGTTGCAAGGGGGATCTGACTCAGTCAGTACTTTAGCATAGCACAGAAGAGGCTAGACTCAATCAATAGATGGTTGATTGGCCCTCAGGGCATGTTCCTGGAAGGTCAAGGCAAGGGTCTGACTTGCCCTTCCAGGCCTTCTCTGAAGCCTGAACAAAATTTATTTCTACAGGCTGAGTTTCTAGCTCTGTGACAAAATCACCACTTCTTGCTGTCTTTTGCAGTGAATAGGACTCTCATTTTCTCCACAGGAGAATGGGTACTGGGTCAAGTAATGCAATCCTATGTGTGTTTGTCAGAAGTAAGCTCCTGTGAGTTCAATAGTACTTACTCCCAAGTAAGTATGCATACGATTACAGCCTTACAGAAGTAAGAGATGCTACAGCTGTGCAACCCTGTGGGAAGTCCTCCAGACTGCAGACTGCCTGGCAACCCTATGTCAAATTATACTCCAACCAAAATTTGAGATTAATTAAGGACTTGGATAAAATATACAATTACACTTGCAAGTTCTTCTTCGTGGTCTCTGTGCATCACACATATGGGCTCTGCGCCTGCGCTGAGCTTCCTTCGGAAATTCTTTAGCTGAGGCGAACTGGGCGGGAGCCCCTCCCCCATCGTGCCTGCTCCTCAGCACGGCTCCCGCCCATTCCCTCAGTTCCTCTTCGACCGCCTATTGCTATAGTCTTTCTTCGAGGTTCTCCATTCTTCTTCGGCTGAGTATAGAAAAAATAGTATTTTTTCCTCTACTTTTTCCTCTTCTTTAGAATGGCTCTTAAAGCCCCCTTTAGGAAGTGCTCTGGCTGTAAGGCTAAATTGCCTCCGGCTGATGGGCATTCTCTATGCCTTATTTGCTTGGGCCAAGAGCATATTGTAGAAAAATGCAAGCATTGCCAGGCCTTTAGGAAGCCTACGAGGAAACAGAGGGCCTTAAAGCTAAAGACCTCTCTCTGGCAGCAGACACTATCTGCAGCAGGCCCCTCTATGCCTCGGGCAACCACATCTAAGGTGGCTACGCCTCAGTCTGAAGCCCAAGGAGAAACCACCTCCCAGCAAAAGAGCAAGAAAGCTAAAAAACGCTCTAGGGAGGAAGGGAAGGAAAGAGATGTCGCCAAGGCAAAAAGCCCAAAACATGGCCGACCTCTCTCAAAGCCTGCAACTCCCGCCCATTCGACAGGGAGCCGCGCGGTGTCGGCATCACCGGAGAGGATCGAGAGACCAGCTTCGAGCTCGTCTCACCGATCAAAATTGCCATCGACAGGCAAGGGACAGACCTCTGCACCTCCGTCTCCCCAGAAATCCAAGGGATCTTCGGTGCATGTCGTGTCTATTTCGGACGGGGAGATATTAGAATCCCCAACGCCGGTCCCAACAGTCTCTCCGAGAACAGAGAGCGCACGCCCGCCACGGCGTTCCGTCTCGTCGACACCTCCTCGACACCGAAGCGGGAGGTCCCTCTCGAGATCGATGTCTTCGTCTTCGCGCTCCTCTTCGCATCGATATGCGCGTACTTATCGAAGGGACGATGTACGCCGCCAGCAGCGCCACACTCCTCCTCGGGACCGAAGGGAGAGAGAAAGCGCCGACATCGATGCAGGAAGGGACCGACGCGATCGATCTCGATCTCGATCTCGACAACACCGTAGCTCTCCCGATGTCGTCCGCCGTCGTCGAGATCGAAGCAGCTCTTTCGATGACGACCACAGCTCTCGATCTCGATACCGTCGATCCCATGATCGGTCCCGACGTCGCCGCAGCCCTCTCGAGATCGAACGCCGCCATCGCCGCAGGGAGAGTCCCGTCGACATCGATCGTCGGTCTCGGTCTCGTCGCCGATCTACCGACACCGAGCGCTCGCCTCGACACCGAAGCCCGCTCGATGTCGAACGTCGCGATCGACGCCGTACAAGTCCAGCCCCAGCAAAAAACCCAGGCACACGTTCTCAGGACAGACAGACTGCTGGAGCAAGGAGACCTTTCCAACACACGAGGTACCAGGGTACTAGGAGGGCTGGGGCAGCAGGCAAACGTCGCCTTTGACTCCTCCGCCATACCCAAAAAGGAATATCAACTGGACTTGACAGACAAACTGGCTATGACAAATATACTGGACGTGACAAAACCACCAAATTTGGCAAACCCAAAGGACATGACATTAGAGCCAAAGCAAATAGTGTCCTACACAGACAGACTTGCCGCATACCTCCCGTCGTGGCACACCATCACGACGGACCGCTGGGTCCTCAAAATCATCCAGCACGGGTACCAGATCGAGTTCGACGTCCTCCCCCCTTTCCTCGGCATCAGTACCACACAGCCCACTCCACCATTGTTGGAGGAGGTGGACGCTCTGTTGCAGAAGGGCGCCATCCAGCCTGTCCACCCACGTCGCCTCCAGGAGGGGCTCTATTCTCGGTACTTCACAGTGTCGAAGAAGGGAGGAGGACTTCGACCGATCCTAGACCTCCGACTTGTCAACTTCTTCATAACAGCAAAGAAGTTCAGAATGGTCACCATCCAGTCGATACTGCCTCTACTTCGCAAGATGGATGGGTTCGCGTCGATAGATTTGCAAGATGCATACTTTCACATCGCCATTCATCAAGACAGTCGGAGGTACCTGCGGTTCAAAATAGGAGACGAGGCGTACCAATTTGTGGTTCTTCCCTTCGGCCTCTCCACCGCTCCAAGGGTGTTCACAAAATGCATGGCGGCAGTCTGTGCGAATCTACATGCCAGGGGGATTCGGATCTTCCCGTATCTCGACGACTGGCTGGTCGTGGACTCGTCAAGACTTCGCCTCAAGTCAGCTCTTCGCACAACACTGAACCTGCTCGAAGAACTAGGCTTGTGTCTCAACGCCAAAAAATCAATACTAACTCCTACCAAAAAAATTCAGTTTATAGGAGCGCTACTGGACTCTGTTCACGAGCGAGCGTACTTACCCCTAGACAGAGTGGAGAAGGTACTCTCCATTGCCAAATCAGTATATCGCGCCACAACCAGCTCAGCAAGGACGATCCAGCGCCTTCTTGGACACATGGCATCAACAGTGCAGGTTGTGTGTTATGCGCGTCTACACATGAGGACTGTCCAAAACTGGTTTATCCGTACATACAATCCTCAAAGACAGTGTCCTTCGGTTCGCCTCTCCATTCCAAGGAGCATCAAGGCGACACTCCTATGGTGGTCAGACAGAAGAAATCTTGTACAAGGTGTACCATTTCATCCGTTGAAACCAACAAGGATTCTGACAACGGATGCCTCCCTCCTGGGCTGGGGAGCGCACTGTACAGGACACACAGCTCAGGGCACTTGGAATCCTATAGAGCGCAAAATGCATATCAACATGCTAGAACTGTTAGCAGTGTGGAAGGCCATGAAGGCACTGGAGTCACACCTGCACAATCAACACATCCAGGTAGTGACAGACAACACGACCGTCGTTGCCTACCTCAACAAACAAGGGGGAACGCGGTCGTTGAGATTGTCGAGGCTGACCCTCAGAATTTACAATTGGACAATTCGAAGATCCATCTCCCTCGTGGCGATTCACATCGCGGGCAAAGACAACACATTGGCAGACACACTCAGCAGAGTGTCATTGCAATCCCACGAGTGGCAGCTGGATCCAGAGATACGCCATTGGATCTTCTCAATCTGGGGTCATCCACAAGTAGACCTTTTTGCCACCTCGGAGAACACTGCATGCCGCCTTTTCTGCAGCAGAGCAGCGTCGGATCCAGACTCCATTACAGACGCCTTTATGATGCAGTGGTCGGGGCGTCTATTCTACATCTTCCCACCTCTCCCTCTGTTGACACGGGTCGTCTCGAGAGTCTGGACCGACAGGACGGACTGCATCTTGATAGCGCCGTGGTGGCCCAGGCAGCCGTGGTTCCCTCAACTTCTGCACCTCTCCAGAGGGGAATACCGGTCGCTTCCAATCATCCCAACACTGCTAACGCAAGCACAAGGCAAGATTCAGCACCCGGACCTAAAGAGCCTCTCCCTCATGGCATGGAGGATTCGACACTGATGGTACAAAACATGCCGATAGCCATCCGTAGTATCTTGCAAGCTGCCCGCAAGCCATCTACAAGGGCGTCTTATGCTAGAAAGTGGATAGGTTTTACGAACTTTGTGACCCAGTTGGGGCAGGACCCAAAAACTTGCCCAATTCAAACAATTTTAGAGTACTTGCACACACTGATGCTGAGAGGCTTAAAATTATCGTCAATAAGAGTGTATCTGGCAGCAATTTCAACCAATAGACCTTATACCACCACAGGAACAGTCTTCACTCACCCGTTAATAAAACAGTTCCTGAAAGGCCTGCGAAACATCATCCCTCCAGTCAAAAACTTGATACCGGGCTGGGACTTACCACTAGTGTTGCGTGCTCTCCAGCAGAAGCCATTTGAACCGCTTGCCACCATAGACCACCGCTTGCTGACATGGAAAACAGCTTTCCTGGTCGCCATCACGTCAGCAAGGAGGTCAAGTGAACTCTGTGCACTAAGAGAAGACTCTCCCTATATGGTCTTCCATAAAGACAAAGTAATTGTCAGGCCTGATTCTTCTTTTGTCCCAAAAGTGGTGTCTGAATTCCATACCAACCAAGACATAGTCCTTCCAGCATACTTCCCAAACCCAACTACCGACTTGGAGAGGAAGATGCATGCACTAGATGTGCGACGTGCCCTGGCTTTTTACAAAGATCGAACTGCCACGTTCAGACAAACATCGCAGCTATTCGTCTGTTATGGCGGCAAATCAAAAGGTCAGCCTGTGTCCAGACAAAGATTTTCGAAATGGATTGTAGAAACAATTACTCTCGCATACCAGATAGCGCACAAAGAGTTGCCTGGTTCAGTGAGAGCACACTCAACCCGAGCGCAGTCTACGTCCGTGGCGTTTGGAAAAGGCATCCCTCTACCAGAGCTATGTAGAGCAGCCACCTGGTCCACGCCATCGACATTCATAAGACATTATAGACTTGACCTTCGAGCTCGGGAAGCAAACGCCTTTGGCCGGGCAGTCCTCTCATCGGTGTTGCAGTGATGTGGGCCGCCGTCCCGCCACCGGTAAGTCAGCTTGTTACTCTGCCCATATGTGTGATGCACAGAGACCACGAAGAAGAAGGACAGGTTGCTTACCTGTAACTGTAGTTCTTCGAGTGGTCATCTGTGCAGTCACACAACCCACCCATCCGTCCCCGCTCGGCGTCATTATCGATTTCGATGGACCTGCCAGTGGAGACTGGGTGCGTCGCTCCAGTTCATTCTGTTATGAATATGTTATTTAGTGTAATCCCATGACAAACAGGGGTTACACCAACGTGTATCTCTCGGTTCATGGGGCCGCAATAGGCGGTCTCAGGGAACTGAGGGAATGGGCGGGAGCCGTGCTGAGGAGCAGGCACGATGGGGGAGGGGCTCCCGCCCAGTTCGCCTCAGCTAAAGAATTTCCGAAGGAAGCTCAGCGCAGGCGCAGAGCCCATATGTGTGACTGCACAGATGACCACTCGAAGAACTACAGTTACAGGTAAGCAACCTGTCCTTTTAATAAAATATGATTTATAAAAGGGCATATTTAATGTTGAAGTAACACTATTAATGTTATAAAATGCTATAAACACGGTAAATGTGGTTTTTTTCCTGCTGTGAATTTGAAAACAGGGCTTGTTAAGTGGCAACTAGCTTTTAGGTGTCTTTCTCTTTTTTTTCCTGCCCTAGTCCCGTCCCATCCCCATTTAAGTGTAAGTATATCTGTGTGGGTGCTGCCACCTAGTGGTACTTTGGTTCTATTGGCAAGTGTAGAGATAGCTACTACTGGACATATAGATAATAAGAAAGCCACTATAAAATTCAAGAATTGCTAACAACAAACCTCACAGCTTGCAACGGAGAGAGTTTCCCCATTTTTGTCAATTTATTATTAATCATTTATAAAGCACTTACAATTTACTAAGCACTGTACATAGACTGAAAATGCACAAGCAAATGTTGTGCATGAGTTGAGTATTGGGGACAGTGTAGGGGGCCCACTACAGACAGCTAGCCCCGAGACCCATCATGGCCTTGATCTGGTTCTGTTTACACAGCACTCCATCGGTTTCTAAGGGTAGTTTGACCTGTCCTATTATGGCCTGGCCTGGCCTACGCTTGTTTTCCACCCCAGCAAAACTGTTGCCAAAGCGCCCTGAAACTGCCATGCAGGCACAGGCTGAGTACACACGTTCAAGAACCCTGCAAAAAGCAGCATCCTTGATTCTACAGAGAAAACCTTCCCATGTATGTGGTGCCGACGGGGCCGGTGGTTCTGCCCCCCCTGACCTTGTTTCTGGTGCAAGGTCTCCGTCACAGTGATGGTGAGGCTGCAGGGTGCTGTGTAAGGTGCTGAGGAGGGTCTCTAGGCAGGGCCTGCAGCACCTTACCTCCGGCACCAGCGGCACTCTGATTCCTCAGAAGGTAGGGTGGCCGCCTATGAGTCGCCAAAAAACAGGGCAAAAGGGGATGCCAATTTGCATACGCCAATTTATATGTATAGATGCAAATTTAGAAATAATGATTATTATAATTCAGATAGAAATACAGCACATCTCGCCACAGTGTGGAAGACTGTGACCAGGAGACCTGTGTGCCTGGCTCAGTCTGCTGTCCAAGTGCTGTTGATGGACAACTTCAAGGCCCAGCGCTTCCTTCTGACGGTTCTTTATCTTTAAACGGAACTTGGACTGAACAGCCCTTCAAATAGAGGAGGCCTTCAAAACAGAATACAGTTCTCTGGCAGTCCTTCAACAGAGGACTGTCCTCTGTAAAAGAGGGCACATGGCCACCCTAGGATGTAGTTCCATCCTGAAGGGAGTAAATAGACCTCCCAGCTCTAACACTGTGGACTCTACAAGTCAGTCTGGACACACTATCAAGTTCTTTTAGTTAAGCCAATTTACCAGTCTGTGCAACCCATTCTTATGAGAAGCAACAGCAAACTCCTGGAGCCTTGTCTCATCGGGTCCTTTACTCCAGTCTTTCTCTGGCCATGTCTGCTCCCTCTGGCTCTTCTTCTCTTTCATCCACCCACAGCTGAACGGGACCCCAGCTGCAGCCAGTCTCAGAGCGAGGCCAAGGCCTGGCTTTATGTCAGCGCAGCAGGAGTCTTAACTTCTGCTGAGAAACAAATGACTCTTTATAAGTGTAATGATGCCCCTGGCAGGTAGCAGTCTTTAGTGTTGATGGAAAGAAGGCAAACCGCAAGGTTTACAAGGCCCATTTTTTGATAGATTTAAGATTAAGTTACAAAAGAGCAGCTTCTTTTCAGAGCATTTGTGTGGTTCCTTTGTATAATATAATAGCAATTGTGTCAGTTCCGGGTTAACAGACATTTAAAAATAACAACGCTCAAGGGATTTGTGCCTTTGGTATGCACATTTACTATATAAGCCTATTTAATTGTAACGGGTGTGGAACCTTTTTCAGTCCACAGGACGAATTCCAATCTGGAAAAGGTCTCAGGGGCCACATTCCGTCTGTGGGCTGCAGTCAGAAGCGAAGTGGGTGAGGCCAAAGTCAGAGTGGGTGAGGCCAACATGTTATTGCTATCTTACTCAGACATAAGCAGGACTCATAGTACTTCAAATACCAAGCCTTTGCATATCTATTCACAAGTAAGCAAGACAGGAATCACTCAGCAGCACTTTCAAACACCAAGTCGCTGCATGTCTGCTCAGAGCTAAGCATGAGCAACATGTCTGCTCACAGATAAGCAGAACAAGCCTCAGAAGTAAGGAGGACTGAATCATTCAGCAGCTTCCTCCCCAGGCTCCACCCACCTCTCCCCTAGAGGGAGATGCTCAGTGGCACAGAGTGCCTTCTACCAACTTCAGTTGGTGGGCCAGCTAGGCCCCTATCTGGACAGGGATAACTTACTGGTCTTCAGTTGCCTATACTCTGGTAACCTCCAGATTAGATTACTGCAATGCACTCTTCATGGGGCAGCATATGATGGGTTTTTAATCAGGTCATGGGATATTGTTTGAATGTGTGTGCGTGTGCATGAGCGCACACTATGTTTATAGCTAAACTGTTTTTATATTATGCATAATACTGTATTTTTAAGGTTTTTAATCTTTGTAAACTGCCCGGAGAGCTTTGGCTATTGGGCAGTATAGACATTTAATAAATGAAATGAAACACGCTCCCTGCAGCTCCCTGCAGCTGTCCCCTCTCTGGCCAATCTATGGCACTATGTTGGTCTTCTCCTTGCTGTGATATTTATTCTGGGAGGCAGGGGGTGCAGCCTCTCAGTAGCCCTTGGTTCTCTGGCCAGAGTCTCTGCAGTCCCAGGGAATCTGAAGTGTTGAGCATTGAAGTATCAAAGCTGTAGAAGCCATGACTCCAGAAAGGGAGATGATCTCAGGAGTTCAGGCAGCTGATGATCAGTGACTGACCAAAGCTAGCTGTATGTTCGCATGAGAAAGATATGGAAACAATATACAAAGGTAGCTTTATTTAAAAAAAAACACAATCCTGTTCTGCTTGGGCTTATGCTGTAGATTTAAATGGGCCATGCAGATTCTTAAACATCCCCCAGGCATTTAATTATTTTCTTAGTCACAGGGTTACCATTTCCATGATGTGGCCTAGCTCTTCAAAACTGCTCATTAGCTCTTCAAATGTTATTTAAAAATCCACTGAATGCTGCAATGCTTGTGATCCTTGTAAGTTGACTCAGGGTAGATGAATCAGTGAGTATCTCCTTTGGTGGTCTTGGATGCGCTATAAGAATGATGCATACTTTGCAACATGTATTGTAATTACTGGAGACAGAGAATTAGCAGCTGAGGATGTTTTGTTTTTAAGGTTCGGACTACATATTATGTTACATGCATAGTATGCAGCATCATTTGTGTTTTTTAAAGAAATTTTCATTGAGGGTGGGAGGAACAGCAAAGTATATATAGAGAACAGACCTATCATTTCTGGTAGATCTGGTGACTGGGCAGTGGCAAGGCCTGGGCACCAGGTCTATCCAGCTTCTAAGAAACACTAAGGGCAGATCTACATTACACTGTATATCGTCAAGTTAGCAGAACGGTGCTGCTATATTCACATTCCGCAGTCACTCCTTACAGGGCACAGTCTTGTTAAATGTACTGCAGTCATCCTGGTTTCCCACCCCACACTTAACTCTGTAGCAGTCGAACTGGGCGTTGCCTTGAACAGGGTTTTTTATTTTGCTTAATCATCTCTGCGCAGGTGTGAATGACAGCAGGTGCGATCTTTAAAGAACGAAAGGAAAAAATCTCTTCTGACCCTTAACAAAGAAGAAGGAGAAGAATGCTGCTGCTGCCGCCACCGCCACCCTCCCACAGAGTCAGGATGAATCCAGCAGGATCAGCATGCTGTGCCCCTCTCAAACTCCATGGCGGTTATCCTGGGGGTACTGCCTTTCACATGCAGGGGGAAACGGTCATTTCACAAGAGGGTTTTTCCCCCTGGTCCTCTGTCTATGCGGAGGTGCGCACATGCACAGGAGCAAAATGGTTTTTTTTTTTTTTTTTAAAGCATCCAAATGTCATTTCCCGAAGCAGTCTGCTCAGAGGTGTGGAGATGCACAGGAACAGTTACAAACAAACAAAAATAATGAAGCTTTGGGGGAAGAAGTCGAACCACTGCACAACAAGTGGTGGATATTTCTCTTCCCTACCAGTTTAGGAGACACATGTCACGCCACATTTCCTCCCCCCCCCCTTGAAAACTACTGGCTAACTCCAGTGATGACACTTTAGTGGCCACACCTCAGGCGGGCAACGACAGCGCAACTTTAGCACACATTAGCTACGTACTGCGGTAGCAAACCACAATAACTGAAAAAGCCATGATAAACCTAGTCTGGGAAATTCTGGAAGAAACGAAGAACGATTACTCACGACTAGCACGACCGGCACTGAAAAGTGCATGTGTCATGTGCCCTGCAAGTCACGGCAGTGATACAGTAATGTAATAAACCTCAGGCGTGGATCTGTCTTAGGTCTACCTTTCCATTGTTTCTCAAGTGGAAGACCTTCTGTCCATTAATGGATAGACCTCAGGGCCGGCGCTACCGCTAGGCCAACTAGGCGGTTGCCTAGGGCGCGCGGCTGAAGAGGGTGCGCGGCTGAAGAGGGCGCGAAACGCTGCGCTCCTCTTCGCTGCCGCTGCGCCGTCCCCACCAGGCCTCCGCCTCCCCACCCTCCTGCCTGCCGCCGCCGCCGCCGCGCCTCCGCCCACCCGCTCGCTCGCCCGCTCGCCCGCCGCTGCGCCTCCCACCGCCATCGCCACCCCCCCAACCCCCCCTGTCACCTACCTTCGTCGCAGCAGCCGCAACAGCAGCCGCCGCCGCCGTGCCTCCGCCCACCCGCTCGCTCGCTCGCTCGCCGCTGCCTTCCCACCGCCATCGCCACCCCCCCAACCCCCCGTCACCCCCCGTCACCTACCTTCGTCGCAGCAGCCGCAGCAGCCGCCGCCGCCGCCGCCGCAGCCAGGGCGGGGGGGGGAGGTAGGTTGGTGGTGGCGGCGCAGGGGTTTTGTTTTTTTTTTGCTTTGGAGAGGGGGGGGCGCTAACTATTTTTTCGCCTGGGGCGCCAAACTGCCCTGCACCGGTCCTGATAGACCTGCTCTCCAGGTGATGTCTTTTCACCTGTGGCTGAACCTTGAGTTCTTTCTCTGGCTTCCTCCACCCTTGCTAACCCTTAATTAATTGCGCTGCTGCTACAATAAACTTCAGAAGCCTTCACCATGCATTCCCTTAATAAATCAATATGCTAGGAGACTGGGTAACAACACTGGACTATACTGCAGGGTTGTTATACATTACGCTTCCTTACCCCCAGAAAAATGGGCTGGCATAACCCACACTCTCTCAGCCACAGCCCTTCCCCCTGCAATTTGGGTATAATGGGTGTGATTTGCATGCATTGACAGGCTAATTTTTTAAATGTTTACAAACCCAATGGGGGTGGGGTGGGAGTCAATTTTTGTTTTATGAGACCTGAGTTTAAAAGATAATGAACTCCTGGCTTTGCTGCTATATTTTGTTTTTGGTAGACAAACCAATGCCTGATTATAGCTACATGATTATTGAATTGTTTTCTATGGGTCAGCAATCACTTCTCCACTAGGGAAGGCAAACAAACAGCTTGAAAAGGAACCAGATAACATATCAGTCATTGCTATAACTTCATTCATTGGCTAAATTGCTAAAAGGTGGGTGCAAGCTGGTTTCTCAAAAAATAAATGGCAAAATAATGCCTGAACATTTCCCCTTATATTTTGGGTTCTATAATGGCTAGAGATCTGCTTTTTTAGGGTTCTACTTAGGGCTTAATCTGTTTTGGCTCCTCTAGGCTGTGAAGCAAGCTGGAAAAATGTGCCCAGAAAATTAATGGAACCCTCCTTCTATGTAATCTCCACATTCTTCTTGTAGGCAATAGCCTCTCAGACCTTGGGTTAAAAGGTCTCCATAAAATTTTCCACCTGTTTTTTTGTGGGACACATTTAAAGGAACAGCCCTAAAATTGAATTTCGTGTCCAGTTGGTGTAAGAGTTTAGGGCTATAACTTTCATGCTTTTTTGCCCCTAGTGGTCAAAATGACTAGACAAGATCAGCAATGTACTGACATACCGTAAGTTGTGGTAGAATCATGAAAAAGATTCAGCATAGAGAGTGCAAAATATGTATAACATGTTTGAAACAATTTCATTTTTTAGATTTTGCATAAGGAAAAAATAGGTCCTAGAGCCCTGAGGCCTGGACTTTCAATTGCATATTAAATACCATTTTTTTCTCCATTTAGGGCGCAATCCAATTTAGATGCCCATAGCCCTCCAAACTTGTTTTTAAATTTTTTAATTAGTTTTTTAAATGTGAATTACACCAAAACAAAACAAAAACCATAAAAAATCAAGAAAAAACGAACAACAACAAAAAAATACAATTTTCTTACAGTATTTTAAATGGATCACTTACACATGTATGAAATATATATCCATAAGTATCAAAAAGTATGTAGTAATACAATTATCCATGAGAATAGTTATGCATAAGCTTCAGAAAAGCAGACCAAATATCCATGTATTTATCCATCCGCAGGTGGTGTCTAAGTACCACCCGCTCAAATGTTGAAAGTGTTATTAGGTCCTCAAGCCATTGTGTTATAGGAGGTGAGCGCTTATCTTTCCAGTGTTGTAATATCAGTCTTTTGATAGCCCTCCAAACCTAGAGGATTATGGGCATCCTATGCAGGGCGAGAGGAGCATGGATGCGAAGGTCACTTCCTCACTCCTCCTGTTCTGCAAAGCAGTTAGATGGCTGATTTCAGCCATCTAAGTGCGGCACTTTGGAGGGGGAGGGAAGGTGGCTAAGGCACTGCCAGGACACCTCATATCATGGTGGTGCCTGTCTCTTCCCCTCCCCGAGTCCCCGCCCACAAAACCCCTTCTCCGGGGTCACAAACACGACCTCGGAGAAGCAGCTGGTGTGGTTCTTTCTGCATCAGTTGAGAGGGGTGGGGGGGGAAGTTGCAGTGTCTGGATACTGTCTAGCAGCCATAGGATTGCACTGCCCACCCATTATCAAAATCTGCAAAACAATAAAATAATGCACTATTGGGGTATAATTGCTGAGCAAAACATCACAGCCCTCCCTCCTTTCCTACCAGAAGCAACATTCACAATGCCTTACTGTGGTATGTGTTCACCATTTTTACTCCATGTAAAGAGAACTGATTGGTTCTCTTTCAGTAGTAGTCAAGTTCCAAATTGTAGCTACGGTAAATGGAAAAACTGGAGACCAAGACCTCCTACTGTTAAAGAATGGTATGATAAAGTCTGTGAATCTGTCATGGATGAGATTTTGCATCAATTGCAGGCTGCAGCAAATCTTGGATTCAATTTTGATTTCACAGAAAAATGGTTCCTGTTTCTAAATATAGTTGGCTTGTCTGGCTAGGAAAACTAAAGACCACTCGGATTTTCTTCAATAATTTTGAAGAAGCTTGATTAATTTTAGGATATGTATTTGTTACTGGATTTTTAATAATACATATACCCAAACAAGTGTTCAATTTGTTCTTATGCTTTATTGATCCACCTTCTCTTGACATTTATGTTTGCTTTATATGCTCTGTTATTTTAAAGTAAGTCCCATATTGTTCTACAAAAAAATAACTTATTTTAAAAGTGTAGATTTTTTTTTCCAGAAGAAAGAGTTGCAAAGAAAGAAAGTTGCATGAACTATCCTTTGTTTAAAAGATGTATCAAATATATCTATAGTAAGTTGTAACTGTTAGTGGAGTTGGCTGGGGAATGCTGGTAGTTGTGGGACTTTTTTCTATCTAAACATGCATAGGATTGTGCCCTTAAAAAAAAGAAAGATTTTTTTGTTTTTGCCTTGCTTCTCTTGGTTGCATAAACTAGACATGTTTTGCAAACTTGCTGTTCACTTGCATATGTCTACATTGCATTTTCTTTTTCTTATTGCACTACACTCCAGAGATACATGTCATCCACCCGCCCCCATTCATTTCCCTCCTTTCCCTGGCATTACGCAGGCACAGCATCATTAAAAAGCCAAATCCAATCCCCTTGCCATTCATTTGCTACAATGTCAATGCCATAAGTCAAGCTGTGGCTGCTTCCCACCGCAGTCAGCAAGAAGCCATTTTCCGATGGGAAATGCTTCTGCTCTGACTTAAAACGGTAAAATAAAACTGCAAACCCCTGAGGCCAGGATTAAATTTAAAAATAACTCAGGGTGTCTGAATGAAAACTCCCTCAGTGCCCTGCTTCTCAATTTAGTTTTCAGTTTATACTAGGGGCATGAGTAGTATTGTTTGCCGCATGAATAATGCATGCTTTCAGGAACTCGGTTTGTAATTACCACATATTTATTCATTCATGGTCTTCAAATGAACAAGGGTGGTCCTATCTACATTCAGGAGGGTTGGGGGGGGGAGGAAGAAAGATAAGTATATACAGGAGAATTAAATTCTTGAGCCGATTGTCTTTCATCCACATACCACCACACAAAGATATTTTTATACTCAGCCTCTTCCAACTTTATATGGTGGTTATGCTGATATCACTGTTTTGAAAGCTCTGCTTGCTTCAGTCTTACATAAACCCCTGTTGACTGTTGATGATGTCTTCTGCTATTTTTGAGAGTTTCAACCTTAACTACTTTTGATCTGGGCAATCATATAAGCTCTTACCGCTTACACTGGGGCTGTTCACAAGGAATGGGTGCAAATTAGGACAAAGCCCAACTACTAATTATGTCAACTGTGGGTTGTTTAACCCACTATTAACCTATAGTGTCCGGGTTCGGATGTCACGTAGCAACCCCCGACACAGAATGCCCCCAGCATGTGCTGCAGCAAGTCATGGGCTAATTAACCCACGATTTGCTGCTGTTACGTGCAAAGCAGATCCGTGTGTTTAAGAACCTTAATTTCAGCATGAGCATGTGCTGGAGTCAGAGCTTTTAGGGGCCACTTCACACTTTATGCTTTTAGACCTATATGGGGTTAGAGCAAGGACCTGCCTTCCACGAGAGGATGGGACCTTCCATGGGAGGAAGTCCTCTGCTTTCAGAATATCCCTCGGCCTGCTTTTGGGAGGTCCCCCCCCACACACACTGCAGCTCACCCCATTCAGCAGGATCTCCTGATTCTGTAGCATTTTCAGGGGTCTGGAGAGGCTGCTGTGAGAAGGAGGGATTAGGGAAGTCCACTTCCACCAGCACAGCCGATCCAGTTTAAATCGGGATTCAACCCGTGATTTTAAAAGTGTATAAATAAAATTTAAAGTGTGAATGATAACAACACATTTGGAATGGTGGACCCTGTATACTCATCAGCAATTGGCTGCAGCTCCCTGTCAAGTGTACACCCAGTGACAAACCCAGATTTACAACCCCATAAGAGGGCTGTTCACAAGAGCTCCCTCCACGTGTATACTGTGTGTGTGGAGGGGGCAGGTGGTCTGCACCCACTAAATATGCGCTTGTCAGTCTCGCAGACCCGGAACTGCTCCCAGCATCCACACATTGAATCTTGGCAACGAGAGAGCCTACATAGATTTCATAGATTTCATTGATCTTAGAGTTGGAAGGAGCCTACAAGGCTATCGAGTCCAACCCCCTGCTCAATGCAGGAAACTAGAGGAGGGGGTCTCCCATCCAAGTAATAACCAGGCCTGACCCTGCTTTTGCGGGTGTGTCCTGCTCCACCTTCCACACGTAGGAGGGCTAGTGTGTGAATAGCCCTAAGGCAGGGGTGTTGAACCTCTCTTAGCTTGAGGGCCAAATTCAATTCCAGAGAAGCTCTTGGGAAGGGGTGCATTCCAGTGGTGGGTGCAGCTGAAGCCAAAAGGGGCAAGGACAGAAATACCAGCATCGTTTAGCTTAAAGCTCACTGCCAGTAACTAAGCCTTCGGAGTGGCATTTCAATGTTTTAGAATAGGAAAAAATGCACAACAGCCAGGAAACCACCAACTGACCTGTGGTCAGGGGAAAGGGGGTGGGGCCAGGTATAGGGGGCATGGCCATTTCAGGAATCACAGAGGATCAGATTGGGACCCCAGGCAGGCCAGATCTGGCCCGTAGTAGCCCTGAGGTTAATTAATTAATTAATTGTACTATTTATATACCACTAGATATTAAAAAATAAATAAATCTCTAAGTGATTTCCATATAAATATTAAATCACAATTAAAAATGCATTTAAAATACAATTTTAAAACAAAATAATAATAATAATAATTGTGGAGGAAGGGGGGCTGGCTGACCCGCCACAACCCCACCCTTTCCTACCCCAAAGGACCCAAGACCCCCAAAGATCTCAAGGTACCAGACTGCCAAGCAATCCTACTTGAATCTCTGTTCAGGGACTTGCCTTTATGACCGTAACCTGGATTTAGTTGCTGGAACCACAGAGCAATCCACAAACACCATGTGGGGTAAAAAACCAAAGAAGGTTTATTCTGGTAGCATTTTTCAACAAGAATAGGGAAATGAGAGAAGCACAAAATAGAGAGACACTTTGTTACAAAGTAATAGAGCTACAAAAATAACAAAACCTGATTCCTTATATCTCCCAGGCACACACTCTGTTACCTGGGGGTCAGTTCTCTTCCAGGGTTGGATCCAGCACAGCCTTGCTGCCCGGGAAGACTACACACCTACCCGAAGGTCCGAGATGGGTAGCCCTCCACAAGGCTTGCCTTGCCAAAGCCCTCATTCAGCTAATTTCACCAGGAGCTACCTGGGGTCGGATCCTGACGGCACCCGAAGGCTTGGGCCTCTGCTTGGCTTGCCGCCATTGCTCCAACAGCAACCATGCGATGACCCAAAGACAAAGAACAAAACCCACACGTTGGGAAATATACATTTCCCCCCTCCCCTCCTTTCTGTAGCTTTGCTGCTTCTTAGCCAATCAGGATGAACTTCACCTGGCCAGGCAGGGAGGGGAACTCATGACATTTGCATCTGAAAAGCTGTAGACCGGACTTTCAGGTGCCATGTCCCATCCGATACTTTATGCACATTTCACCTCCTCCCAGCCCCCCAACTGGCCTTACTTGGTTTACACATGAGGAGGCGTGTGCGTGTGTGTGTGCAGGCGTGTGAGTGTGTGTGTAGGAACCCTCAGAGGCTCTTTTTCTCAATAATAATAATAATAATAATAATAATAATAATAATAATAATAATAATAAAATACACAACAGTACAGGAGCAGTAAAAATGGGACAGCATAGTTCATTTCAAGCTCAACACCCCTGCCCTAAAGTGTGGAATAGCTTTGAGTCAGAGAACAATTGCTTCCAGGCAGGACTGAACCCAAACACCTCTCTTTATACAAATTGAGCCATTTGTAAACAGAAATAAAATATATTTGAAAGTAACTGACAGGAGATCAATGGTTATGGAGGGTGTAATTGACCTTCTTTGTGTTTTAAACTTATACTCTGTCCCCAAATGAAACCAAGGAGAAGACGATACTTATCAGCCCAGTCCTATGGATACTAGTGGATATACCTCGAACAAAGAAATAACAAAGAGCCATGAATGAAGTTGCCAAACTGAAGCACTTTTACCCCCTGATGATTTCAATAGTAATGGAGTAGTAAGTGGTTGAGCTGGGCTGGCCACCTTCTGGCTGTTTTGTGTGCAAGTAGGTAACATTTTCTCACACCATGCTACCAGCTGTCCTATGGGATTGGTGTGTCCTTAGGGCAAGGCTAGAAGGGCTACTCAAACTTAGGGTAACCTAAACCTTTGAAATAATACTGTTGTAGCCCCAAATTTTGGGACCTGCATTCATCACAGCAAATTAGACTGCAATCCTAAATATAGTTACTAGGTAGTAAGCCCCATTGGACACAGTGGACCGTACTTCTGAGTAAAGATGTCTAGGGTTGCTCTACTTACTTACTGGCAATGTGTTGCTCCTTGTTTCAATTCCTGCTTCCTTAACATGGGGAAGATGATGCATAAGTGGTGAAGTGTCCTTGGAACAAGTCTCTTATCTAGTTCCTGCCCTCACCACCTTCTTGCATTTAGCCTTATATCAGGCATGGGGAATGTGTGACCCTCCAGATGTTGTTGGACTAAAATTCCTCTCACCATTGGCTATACTGGCTAGGGCTGATGGGAGTTGCAATCCAACAACATCTAGAGGACCACATATCCCCCACCCCTGCTTCATGCAGACCAGCAAGGAGCAGTGCTGGGCACATCTTTTATGCTAGGACTTCTCAGCTTCTACTAAATTTGGAGTGGTGGAGCTTATTGAACAAGAGAAGGCAAATGCCCTGGCATAAAATACATCCTCAGCTGATGTCACAGATGGACTTTGGGCCACACATCTGACTGCTTAATGTCCACGAAGCAACAGGTAAACACGAACAGACTGATATAAAATGACACAACAGATGCTGTGGATAATTTAACAGCAGTAAGTTAAAAAATGTGTTGAGCAGTTTGGGAGCTTGTCAAAGTCCAGATAGACATTTTTTTGTGTGCAAGAGATAATGTATACTCAATATGATTTTAAAGTCCAATATTTCCCTCTCCCTGCCCCACTAAACTGGTCCAATTTTTTTGTCTGTCTGATATTAAGTCTGAGGTGAGGAGCCTTCTTTTTTCTATAAAATTGTTGTTACCCACTCAAAATCCTTGGGTTAGGATAGTCTATAAATAAAACTAAAACTGCAATTTTAAGCATAATTACCAGGAAGTAAGTTCCACTGAAGTCACTGAGCCTTACTTCAGTGTAATTATATAAGGCTGGAAATACATAAACAACTCCAAGTCCCCCAAAATAGCATCATGCATTAATGCTTCTAATGGAAAACCTGACAACAGAACAATGTTTTTGTGGAGAAAGCCCAAACACAAGTCTGCACTCACACACACACGATTTTCCCCTAAGGGAGGGGGCGAGGGAGGGGGGATGAGATCACCGGAGAAGCAACCAGACAGGTCATCATCCCCAACAAAGGAGGGTCTCGGTGGAGATCCACAAAAGTCCAGGAAGGACCATCAAGGATCATCAAACTATCAGGGCAGTCTCAAAGAGCTGCAAAGGATCAGCACGTCACCTCCTTCCCGGGCAGGAATAAGCCCACCTGAAACGAAGGGGCAGGCATAAGCCCCCACCTGACTTGGAGGGCGGGGAGAGCGGGAACCCAGGGGTAGAAAACCCCTCTCCCTTCCGGTTTAGGGTTGTTGGGAACCAAGGGTACTTTGGGGCCAGATCCACCTTCAAAACAAGCAGTCCGAGTTCGCCATTCTCATCCACGGATGATCGCCGACCCAGAGCCAGGCTGACACTGACTAGGCTTATGGTCTTTGGTCTGAGGTAATTGACTAGATTTCGTCCGCTAGTCTGGGAGCCTGTTCATTGGCTAAGGCGGGGGTCAACTAAGGTTGTGTTGACAGTATAGTATTCCTGGAGAGCTGTTAGTTCCGTTCTGTGTTATTGTATAAACAATTAAAAGCCTTATTTGGTCATTTAAAGGGCTGCGGTTTCCTTTTGTGTACGAAAGCCTCGTAGGTGATTGCCGGCGCTTGTAGAGGCTGTATCTCAGTGCCGGTTAACCCTTTAATTGCCGAACTCATGCAAAGGATCCTGTTGGTGATCCTTCACAGTTTTGACTTTGGGAGATGATCAAGCCTGGTTTGTTTGAATGGCTTCTTCTTTTTCTATCCGCACTCCACAGTGATATATAGGATGACTAAAGTTTAGTCAATGCCATCCCTGTGCTGTTAACCCAAACTGACCTACATACATTCTTTTAGTTTAGGAGTTACTCACCGTTGTATAAAAAAGTAGAGGGAAAAAATGATGATTTTGGAAATGCTAGAACAGTGATGGCAAACCTTTTTGAGCCCGAGTGCCCAAACTGCAACACAAAACCAACTTATTTATTTCAAAGTGCTAACACTGCAATTAAACCTGAATACCGAGGTTTTAGTTTGAGAAAAACAATTCATACAGTTGTCCGAACTTGTGGAGAAAGCCAACCTAAGCCCCCTGCCTGACACACACACAATCACCAAGGAGGGGGGAAGGAGACCCAGGGGGGGGGGGAGACAGCCAGTCTCCACAGATGCCAAAGGGGAAAAACAACATCTGCATAGAATCACCCCAGGGGGGAAGGCAGGAAGCATCACCAGGTTTGTCAATGCTCTCGCATATCAGCCCCATCTACATAAGACTTGAATATCTCTCCAGAGCAGACACTTCGGCACCCCTAAGAAATGGCCACTCAACACCATAGGATGGGACCATTAAGCAAGTGGCTTCAAAGGGACCCCATCCCACGGGGGGAGGGTGTCACCCCACCTGACCCAAAAGGCCGCCCCTCAGGGAGGGTGTCAACCCACCTGATCACGGAGGGAAGGGCTACCTGAAACACCAAGGTATAAAACACCCTGCGCAAGGGAACTGGTGGCAGTTCAGCAATCTTGCCCATGCCTGGGGTAAGGGAACGAAGGATCGGCAACCCCGGGTAGCAGCACCCGGCGCGCTCCAGCTAGCTGGAATCACTGGCCGCTTGGGTTGACCGGACCCCCGGGAAACCAAGCTGAAATCACTCACAAGCCGCTTGGGTAGACCGGGCCCCCGCCGGGAACCCAGCTAGCCGCTTGGGCAGACCGGGCCTCCGCCGGGAACCCAGCTAGCCGCGTGCGGTTGACCGGGCCTCTGCCGGGGCCCAAGCTGAACTAACTAGCTGAGAGCCCTGAAATCACGGTGTCCTTGAGACTTCTTGCTTGTTACTTTGTACCGTACTGATAAGCTGTATTGCTGGCGTGGGTCTGGGTTTGTGAAGGTAATTTTGTAAATAAACTTGTTTTCTAAAAGATACTTTTGTGGCTATAAGTTATCCCTTTGTTCTGGGCTAAGGGTGAGGCGCTGGGGACCTCGGAGAAGGCCCGCCCCAGGACTCGCTACCCCCTTAGCACTGAACCCGCGCAGAAGACCAGGTTGTCGGTCTTCCACTTGGTGGCAGCGGTGGGATAACTTATTAGCCCAGAATATCTCCCAGACCCAAAGTAGCAAGAGCCTAAGGATCACCATGAGCGACCCAGAGCCTGACGGAGCGACTGGGGGAGCCGAGCCACGGCGGTCCCTGCCCACAACCCCCATCACCCCGGGGTTGGCGGCGCTGATCCGACAGACGGAGCTGCAGAGGGAGTTGCTGGCGAGTCTGGCCCAGGGTGCCTGACCCAGGGGCGGCCTTAACCCAGCTCCGACAGGTGGGAGAGAGGATGTGGTGACCGAGGACCCCGCTCCTCTGGAGCCTCTGGAGCCCCTGGAGCTTCCCTCGGAATGGATGGCCCACGAGCGGGAGAGGATGGCCCACGAGCGCGAAATGATCCGGATGCAGATGGAGTTGGCCAAGCTGCAGCTCGAGGCGGGGAAAACTCCCTCGACTGTTCCCTCCGCTCCTCCCCCTCTGTCGTGGGACCGCAAGACGTTCCCCTCCTACAAGCCAGGGCAGGATGTCCTGATGTTCTTCTCCATTTTTGAAACGGCGTGCCAGGAGCAGCGGGTCCCCGACAACTTGCGGTTGTCCGCCCTGCGAACCCAGGTCAGTGGGGACCTGGCCGACCTCCTCGGGGCGCATCTGCGGAAGACCCTGGCGAGCTACGAGGCGTTCAAGGCAGCGGCCAGGCAGCGGCCAGGCAACACTTCGCCCTCACCGCCGAACATTGCCGGCAGAGATTTCAAGAGGGTAGACCTTCCCCCGGGACCACCCATGTGGCATGGGCAGCCCAGGTGATGCACGTCTGCGAGTCCTGGGTGGAGGCTTCCCGGGCCTCCACCCTGGAGGAAGTTGTTGAGCTGATCGCCATGGAGCAGTTCTTCACCACTATCCCGAAGGAGCTGGCCGCTGTCGTGAGGGATCAGAAGCCCCGTACCTGTGAGGCGGCGGGAATCATGGCCGACGAGATGGGGCTATACCGGACGGCCCCATCCACCAAGGGAGGTTCCGCGGCTGTGGCCGAGAAGAAATTGGAACCGGAGAAGAGCCTGCCCCGACGGCGCGAGGAGGCCCCTCGGACCAAGGGGAACCAAAACCCTCGGTCTGGGGCATGCTTCCACTGTAACGAGATGGGACACCTGCGGCGGGATTGCCCCAAACTCCAGCCCAAGAACCGGGATGCCCGTCCCTTGCCGGGGAAAATAGGACGCGTCGCGGGTGCTGCAGCCGCTCAGGACGATGACAGCGACGACGATCGACGGTCGGTCCTCTCCCTCCATGCAAGCCTCCTCGAGGATCGCGGCGCCGAGGAGGATCTCCAAGAGTGGGATCCCTACCGTCACGGACCCCGTGCATCGCTGTATCGCATCGCCTCCCCAGACCAGCTGAGATGGAGCCGCAAACAATTCTGTGAGTCCATCTATATCAACAATGTTTCCCGGATGGGGTATAGGGACACTGGGGCAGATGTAACGGCTCTGCTCCGGGACTGCGTAGAAAGGTCCCAACTTTTGTCAGGACGTACGTGTACGATCAAACCCTATAACTCCCCCGACATCACCGTCCCCATCGCCCGGGTCCGGGTCAAGTACCAGGGGTGGGAAGGAGAGATGGACGTAATCATCCATCGCCAAAAGGAGTGGGGCATCATCATCGGGAACGACCTCGCGTTCCGGGTGGCCAAAGCTAAGATGGGGGTCGTCACCCGGGGACAGGCAAGGCGAGGGGGGCCACCCATAACTGCACCGGTCCCAAAGCCTAAGCCCGTGCCCCCTCCACCAACCGGGGTGACCCCATCCCCTGCGGGGCACTCGCACTCCGGGGAGAACCAGGCCATAGCGGAGCCCCCGAAGAACGAAGGGTTTGCCCAGATGGCTAAAGACTTTGGGACTCAAGCCCAATTCAAGGAAGCCCAGCGGCTGGACCCTTCCTTGCAGGAGTGTCGTGATCTGGCCAGCCAAGACCCCGGGGTATCCCTTGCCACCGAAAGATTTGTCTGGGACAATGGAACTTTGTACCGGGAGTTCGAGCCAAAGGGGGAAGTGGCACCGGGGCGCAAGCAAAGGCAACTGGTGGTTCCCCAATGGTACCGCCGTGCCGTGCTGCACCTCGCCCATGACGTGGCATGGGGAGGACACCTGGGGCAGAAGTGGACCCAAGCTCGAATCACAGAGGGGTTCTACTGGCCCATGATCGCCTCCGACATTAAAGCTTACTGTCGGTCCTGCGATGTGTGCCAGCGGGTGGGACACAATCGTGATCACCCAAGAGCTCCCCTTCAGCCTTTTCCGGATTCCGATGGGGATTCCTTTTGAACGGATTGCTATGGACATAGTGGGTCCCCTGAACCCGCCCACCAAGACGGGGAAGAAGTTTGTACTGACGGTAGTGGACTTTGCCACCCACTATGCGGAGGCTTTTGCGCTAGCCTCCATCTCTGCAGCCAGCCTGGCTAAGACTCTGCTCCCTCTCTTTGCCCGCTTAGGAATGCCCCGCACGGTCGTGTCGGACTGCGGCACCGGGTTCATGTCTAAACTGTTCCAGAAGATGTGGGACCTGGGGGGGGGGTTGACCATGTAACTTCGGTGCCTTACCACCACGAGACCAATGGACTGGTTGAACGCTTCAACCAGACGTTGGGGAAAATGATCCGGGCGTACGCTAGCCATCACCCGGGAACTTGGGACCAAGCCCTACCCTACCTCCTCTTTGCCTACCGGGATGCTCCGCAGGAAAGCCTCGGGTTTTCCCCGAATGAACTGATGTTTGGCAGAGAACTACGGGGGCCCTTGGCTTTGTTGCGGGGAGTGGGAGGGGGCTGCCGACAGTTCGCCCGTGCCGGTTCACACTTTTCTGCGGCAGCTACGGGACACCCTCCACAGCGTTCGAGAAGCCGCCCAACAGCATCTGAAGGCAGCCCAGCAGCGGCAAAAGGAGCTGTATGATAAAACCGCGGTAGCCCGGACTTTTGAGGTGGGTGATAAAGTGTTGGTTCTGCGTACCCTCAAAATGGACAAGCTGTGTCTTAAGCGGGAGGGTCCGGGGACTGTAGTTGAGAAACTTGGACCAGTCAACTACAGAATACTCTTTGCCTGAAAAATGTAAAGTGTTTCATGTGAATATGTTGAAATTATATGTGGACCGGAGTGCGGGAGTGGGCTGTGTGAAGGAACATAATGATAAGGATTTCGTTGATGGGGATCTGTTGGGAGAATGGGGGGATGGCGGGGGGATGGAGGAAATTTCACTGTCACCCGCCCTGTCCGAGGCTCAGCAGGAGCAAATGAAGCGGGTGCTGGATGAATTTGGGACCATGTTCTCAGACTGCCCCGGGCGGACCCCACTCATCCAGCACACCATTCAAATGGGTGACAGCCCCCCTCTGCAATCTCTGCTATACCGGGCGGTGGGACCCCACGCTCAGGTCATTGCGGAGGAAGTCAAAGCCATGTTAGACCTAGGGGTGATCGTTCCTAGTTCTAGCCCATGGTCCTCCCCGATTGTCCTGGTGGCCAAAAAGGATGGGGGGGGTGCGGTTCTGTGTGAACTATCGGAAAATCAATAAGGTGACCGTCCCTGACCCCTACCCCATCCCCAACATGGATGTCTTGCTGGAGAAGCTAGGGAGGGCCAAGTACATTACCACCCTAGACCTCACCAAGGGCTACTGGCAAGTCCCGCTGGACGCGGATGCTGCTCTCAAGTCTGCCTTTGTCACACACCTGGGTTTATTCCAGTTAACCACTCTTCCCTTCAGAGTCCGGAACGGTCCGGCAACCTTTCAGAGGCTGGTGAATGGAATGCTGAACGGGTTGGGAGAAGTTGCCTGTGCCTATCTGGACGACATAGCTATCTTTAGCTCCACTTGGGAACAGCATCTGCAGCATGTCCGGCAGGTCTTCCAGCGGATCCGGGACGCTGGGTTGACAGTGAAAGCAAAGAAGTGCCAGGTGGGGCTAGGGGAGGTTGAGTACCTTGGACATCGGGTCGGAGGGGGGAGCATCAAACCCATGGAAGCTAAGATAGAGTCGGTTCAGAAATGGCCCCAACCCGCAACCAAAAAACAGGTGCAGGCTTTTCTGGGACTTGTGGGGTACTATCGGAAGTTTGTGCCACACTTCAGTCAGCTAGCAGCCCCTCTGACTGATCTTTGTAAAACGCGCCAACCGAACAGGGCCCAGTGGACCGTGGCTTGCCAGACCGCTTTCGACGGGTTAAAAGCCTGCCTCACGGCAGCTCCCATTCTACAAGCCCCAAACTTCGAATCCCCCTTCGTTCTACAGACAGATGCCTCTGAGGCCGGGATGGGGGCGGTGTTATTACAGGAGAAGGTAGGAGAAGGGCTGCGCCCCGTTGCCTACCTGAGCAAGAAACTCCTGCCCAGAGAACGTAGTCTTGCCACCATTGAGAAGGAGTGCCTGGCCGTGGTGTGGGCCATCACCAAGTTGCGCCCCTACCTCTGGGGGAGACGGTTCCACCTGCAGACCAACCATTCCCCCCTGTGCTGGTTAGATAGAGTCAAGGGCAACAACCATAAACTCCTACGGTGGAGTCTGGCGCTGCAAGACTTTGACTTCGAAATTGAGCACATCAAGGGTAAGGACAATGTCTTGGCTGATGCACTCTCCCGGGCTTTCTCAGGTGATGGGCAAGTCGATGGGAAATTGGGGTGTGGGACCCCAATGCCATCTTTTCCCCGGGGGGGAGATGTGGAGAAAGCCAACCTAAGCCCCCTGCCCGACACACACACACTCACCAAGGAGGGGGGAAGGAGACCCGGGGGGGGGGGGGAGACAGCCAGTCTCCTCAGATGCCAAAGGGGACAAACAACATCTGCATAGAATCACCCCAGGGGGGAAGGCAGGAAGCATCACCAGGTTTGTCAATGCTCTCGCATATCAGCCCCATCTACATAAGACTTGAATACCTCTCCAGAGCAGACACTTCGGCACCCCTAAGAAATGGCCACTCAACACCATAGGATGGGACCATTAAGCAAGTGGCTTCAAAGGGACCCCATCCCACGGGGGGAGGGCGTCACCCCACCTGACCCAAAAGGCCGCCCCTCAGGGAGGGTGTCAACCCACCTGATCACGGAGGGAGGGGCTACCTGAAACACCAAGGTATAAAACACCCTGCGCAAGGGAACTGGTGGCAGTTCAGCAATCTTGCCCATGCCTGGGGTAAGGGAACGAAGGATCGGCAACCCCGGGTAGCAGCACCCGGCGCGCTCCAGCTAGCTGGAATCACTGGCCGCTTGGGTTGACCGGACCCCCGGGAAACCAAGCTGAAATCACTCACAAGCCGCTTGGGTAGACCGGGCCCCCGCCGGGAACCCAGCTAGCCGCTTGGGCAGACCGGGCCTCCGCCGGGAACCCAGCTAGCCACGTGCGGTTGACCGGGCCTCTGCCGGGGCCCGAGCTGAACTAACTAGCTGAGAGCCCTGAAATCACGGTGTCCTTGAGACTTCTTGCTTGTTACTTTGTACCGTACTGATAAGCTGTATTGCTGGCGTGGGTCTGGGTTTGTGAAGGTAATTTTGTAAATAAACTTGTTTTCTAAAAGATACTTTTGTGGCTATAAGTTATCCCTTTGTTCTGGGCTAAGGGTGAGGCGCTGGGGACCTCGGAGAAGGCCCGCCCCAGGACTCGCTACCCCCTTAGCATTGAACCCGCGCAGAAGACCAGGTTGTCGGTCTTCCACTGAACTGATTAACATCTTTTGTCTTAAAAGAAAAACACAATAACAGAGCTTTCAATGATACAAACAGTTTTTTGTTGGAAAAAAAATCAACTCAAAAAATTATTATAGTACTACATTGTACACATAGCCTGAAGGGAATTTATACAAACTTTTTAAATAATTAGGCACATGTATTTTTGGATAAGGGATTCTCAACTTGTAATATGATTATATGCCAGACTGAAATTGTATGGGGCAAGCTTTACCCCGGGTCCTTTCCCTGCTTCTACAGGTGTCAGATTAGTAAAAGTAAAAGTCAACCTGTACTAGGATGAGCAAGATAAACAAGAAAACTAAATGTGCTTAACACATTTTAAACACTTTATGTCTTGGACTGCAAACACTGCATTAGGTAAAAGTTTGCATTGGGCATGCTTTTGCACAATTAATGTGATTTTTTCTATTGCATGCATGCTGATAATTTGTCAAACCTTGGCTCATACTCCGTTAGTTTGAGAGCAACACATGCAGCACTCAGGTCAACTGTTAGGGCTTTACATCCAAGTCATGCTCTGTGCATCATTCTTCAAAATCTTTTAAATGTGATAACAATGTAGAAAAGAATTCTGTAACAGGAATTCTAGAATAAGATCATTCTGTCCCACACTGTGAGAAAGAACAAAATCATTAGTGTTTTGCAGAAGGGGACAGTCTTTTCGTGATCTGGTGACCAATGGCTTGAGTGCCCACAGAGAGGTCCCTGTGTGCCAGCTGTGGCACCCATGCCATAGGTTCGCCATCACTGTACTAGGACAACCTTTCACTGGCGGGGCATCCAGAGGAGTGTTGCCAGAAATGGATGCGTTAAAATCCATATGGACATGCAATTGGCAGTGTAGCAGGATCAGACCAAGATCTATCTAGTCCAGAATTCCATATCTGATAGCAGCCAATCAATTACCTCTGGAAATGTGCAGGAAAGGCACCAAGACCATTTTTCCTATTATGTGTTCCCAGCATCAGATATGCAGAGATACACAGCTTTCAGAAGGGTAACAACTAGGGGTAACAACTATGTTAGTCTGTTGCAGCAGAAACAACAAAGAAGCTTGTGTAGCGCCTTGAAGACTAGCCAATTTACTGTGGCAGAAGCTTTCATGGACTAGAATCCACTTCCTTCACCATAATAAATGTGCTAGTCTTTAAGGTGCTACAGGATTATTTGTCATCAGAGGTACGCACAGAGATTTCATCTAGTCATTGAGGCTAATAACCATTGATAGCCAGACCCTCTTGAATATGTAAAAGCCTTTTAAATAGCCATCTAGGCTAATGGCCATCAATGCATCTCATGGTGTGCTACCCAAATGAAAATAAAGCTCAAATCACACATGTGAATCCATCCTAAGAAAGCTTGCAGTCAATGGAACACCCATTTCTGAACATAAATACCCATTCAGAATGAGATGCATAGCAAAGGAGACAAAGAACAGGTACGGACTGAGAGAACCTGAAGAGAGGAGGGCAATGCTAAAGAATTTGTAGCATTACTCATTTCCATAGTAATGTGACTGAAGGGAGAAAAAGAATACCTGGGAATAGGTCAACAGGAAAGAAGATGTAGGTTAATGTTACTGGATTATATGGTCAGGTTGGCTAGGCCAACCATAACCTGTTATACTGTACTAGACATGTCACTTCTTTTCAAGGTCTTGGTGGCAACCAGCACCTCAGTTGCAGGTTCTGTGACAGTTTTTATGCTCCATTATTGGTCTATGCATGTTAGTAACTGGATGACAATGTGGCTATAATAACGAGAGATGAAGAGGCCTGTCACTCACTCAGTGGACCTCATGTGTCCAGCTAGGATCTGCATAGGGAATGAGCAGATTTATCCACTTCATCAATTGCTTTAAAGATAGGGAGAAATTAGTAGTGCAGTCTCAAGAATCAAGTTGTGTATGAGCAAATCTGTCAGCTCTTACATAAAAATAGGCAACGTAGAGCCAATGTGGTGCATCATCATCATCATCATCATCATCATCATCATCATCATCTTATTTATATACCGCCCAACAGCCGAAGCTCTTTGGGCGGTTCAGTAGATAAAGAATGGGAGTATTGATTGCTGGGTTTGGAAGAAGAGAATCCAGTTCCAAATCCCTCTTCAGTCATGACTGAGCAGTCTTGAGTGAATCACTGTCCCAGGCTAACTGACCTCACTGGGTTGTTGTGAGATAAAAATGCTGCTTGGTCCTTGGAAGAAGGGCAAAATGCCAATGTAATAAAGTAACTGTCAGTAAATCATAATTGTTTATTTTCCACTAGTACATAAATATCAAGTGATTGGGCTCACCATGAATATCAAGACAATTAGGCTCACTGTGGGTTGGCCCCGTCATGAAATCTGTATATTTTCCTGTCAAAAAACCCTGTTTAGCCATGTGAAAAAACCCTGTTTTAAAAGAAACACTTTCTTTCCTTTGACAGCTGTCAAAACTCCATGCTCCTGTAAATGGGGTGGGGTGCATTTCTCCCCCCTTCCCAAGGACCTACAGTCTTTGGAAAGGGTGAGAAAGGTTGTTAAGATGAGATATAGTTCTGATCATTTGGTTATGGCTACACCTCCAAAAGGAAGTCCACAGCCCTCATAAGAAGTGTTGGGTAAGCAAGGGTTCAGGAGAAAAGAAGCAGCCTGCCCACCTCCCCAGCAGGGCAGAAGGCAAAAGGTCATGACTGAAGGCTTGAATGGAAGAGTGAGTGAAGCCTAGAGGCATGCATAGGCAAATGAGTGGCAGGCTTGCATTGATTAAGACCTGAATATTGCATATCACCTAAAACACAGGAGGATTTCTCCTGAAAAGATATGGCACCGCCCCCCCACAGGGCAAATGCCACCCGTAGCTTTATCCAAAAACAAGCCCATCAGCAGGTAGGCCCAAACCTTTGCTTTTCTAAGTACATAAGGTGACCATATGTACTGGTTTTACCAGTACAGTACTGGTTTTTGCCCTTGTGACACCCCCGAAGTCACAAATGCCCCCTCTCATCAGGAGATATTTGGGCCTTCAGGCTTCAACCTAACTCAAGCCTGGGTAGGCCTCAATCCTTCACAGTAGTCCAACAAGATCTGGAGGGTCATAGGTTCCCCACGCTTGATCTAGCTCATTGTTGCCTACACACTGACTGGCAGTGGCTCTCCAGGGGTTTCATAGATTTCATAGACTTAATAGAGTTGGAAGGAGCCTACAAGGCGATCAACCACCTGCTCAATGCAGGAAACTAGAGGAGGGGTCTCCCATCCAAGTAACAACCGGGCCTGACCCTGCTTAGCTTTCCAAACTCAGACAAGCTGTGCCAGCGTGAGCCACAGGCCTGTTATCAGAGGGGAGGAGGCCATTGCTCAATGGCAGAGCACCCATCTTGCATGCAAACGGTCCTGGGTTTCATCCCTGGTATCTCCAGGTGAGACTGGGAAACACTCCTGTTCTGGATGGGGTTGCACTCCTCTTGAAGGAGAAGGTTCGTAGCTTGGGGGTGCTCCTGGAGCCATCTTTGTCACTTGAGGCTCAAGTGGCCTCAGTGGCAAGGAGTGCCTTCTACCAGCTTCGGCTGGTGGCCCAGCTACACCCCTATTTGGACAGGGATAGCCTGGTCTCAGTAATCTACGCTCTGGTGATCTCTAAACTAGACTACTGCAATGCACTCCACGTGGGGCTGCTCGGAAGCTGCAGCTTGTGCAAAATGCGGCAGCCAGGCTTATTGCGGGGACCGGAAGGTCTGAGCACATTACACCTGTTCTGGCCCATTTGCACTGGCTGCCAATATGCTTCCGAGCCTAATTCAAGGTCCTGGTTCTAACATATAAAGCCCTACACGGCTTAGGACCACAATACCTGACGTCTCGTCTCGTCTCTCCCAACCGCAATCTACCCGGACACTACGCTCAACATCTGGGGCCCTCCTCCAACTGCCACCTCCAAGAGAGGCTCGGTTGGTAGCAACAAGGAGGAGGGCCTTCTCAGTGGTAGCCCCCCAATTATGGAATAAGCTTCCCACTGAGACCTGCCTGGTGCCAACCTTACTATCTTTTCAGTGCCAGGTTAAGACTTCCCTCTATGTCAAGGCATTCAATAGTTAAGAGCTCAAAATAGCACGGGGGGGGGGATTGTCACCTGTAGACTTAGTTTTATTAACTTTTGGACTGTATTTTAAACTGTGCTTTTTAATTTGGTTTTTAATCTTTTTTTGTATGTTTTTATTGTTGTTTTTATGTACAAACTGTTGTGAACCGCCCAGAGAGCTTCGGCTGTGGGGCAGTATAGAAATAAAATAAAATAAATAAATAAATGTCCTGGTTTTAAATTTGAAAAAAATGGTCACCTTATACAGTACACCCATCAGGAGCTATCAAAATACAAAGAGTAAGGTTGTTAGCAGGGTTTGAAGACATCTGTGGGGCAAAGACCCACTGCTCTCATTTCCTCCAAAAAGGCGGGAAAGAGACTATAAGAACCAAGAGGTTTAGCAAGGGGTGTTGAGAGAGATCTGAGGGGGTCACCTTGGAACGCGGACTGCAGGGCTACAGCTGGAACCTCATCACAGCAGACAGGTAGTAGCTGGGACTTTGCTTCTCTATCCTGCTAGGCTCTATCCCCCCCCCCCCTTTTCCTATTCAGGCTTGTCAGGGCAAAAGGGACTCTTTCTCCTCTCCAGAATACAGGGTGTGTTTGAACCATAGCGTAAGGATATTTTGCTGCCTGACATCACTAGGTTTGCTTTACCAACAAGTAAGACGCTGTACCTACTCTGTATTCTTCTTCAATAAAACCACCCTTTTGTTTCTAGAGTCTATGTGTGTGTGTGTGTAGGTTTGTTTAAGTGTAAAGGGAGCAAAGCGCATATTCCCCCCTAACAGCGCAGGTTTTACCCCAGCCAAAGATCCTAAACCTTTCGTAAGAGTGTGGGGTTAGAGGGAATCTAGCGCCCAGAATTATCTGTCGTAACAAGGTGGAGGACACTGAGAACTGTCAGGTCCACACTTCAAAACTAGAAAATCTCACTGTGAAGTGGGTAATATACTTGCTACCCCCTTTTGCGAACAAAGGTCCCCTCACGGCTTTGCTTTTTTCTTAACAGCTCACTCTTTGACAGCTGTCATGTGAGAAGCATTATTAGAGCTCCAGTAACTGCCTATTAAATAATTTGATATTACTGTGATTGAGGCATGATGTTTGGTGGACAGATAAATGAACTCTGTCCGCTCTAATGGAGCTCAGACAGAAAACTGTTTTGAGCAATGTTTTATTTATAATTGTTTCATCTCCAGGGTAGAAATAGAAATATTTGGAGCATAAGTTAATGTTCAGTAACATCGCTGAACATTTTAAACAGAATACTATATTGTATTGCTTACTGTGTTGTCTCTCAGTTTAGGTACTTTGACCAAGACATGGAACTAATCAGGGCTTTTTTTCTGGTGGAACTCACCGGAACTGAGTTCCAGCACCTTTTCTTCTATTAATTGCATTACAATTTAATCGCCATCTACTCCCGAGGAAATGTAATCCAAGAGTTCCGGTACCTTTTTCTCCAGAAAAAAAGCACTGGAACTAATAATATTAGATATATTTCCTTTTAATTTTTCCTGTTGACTTCCTAGTAAGTGAAGTTAGAATCTCCATCCTCTGCACTATCTCCCCAGGTTCTTCTCAAAGAATGTCAGAAGTAGCTTGCCTGGTAGCACAAGAGCCTGGTGCAGTTTTAGAGCCAAATTATGCATGATGTGGAAGCTCTGTGACTGGAACTCCTAATGTTTAAAACACACACACACACACACACACACACACACCTTAGAAGCAGCCATGGTGAGGTGGGGATGGGAGTATTGATGAGAACAGTGTTCTAGGGAAACGGGTATTTAGGTTTTTCCTCTTACATTATTTCTCTGATCAAAATGCCCCCCCCCCCGCCACTGCTATTAGCCCTGGAGAAAAAAGATCGGTACTGGAGGGGTGGTGGGGCTAATAAAGAGGTCCTCAACCTTTTGGGGTCAGTGGTCACATTTGAAATTTTGAGAGAGTGTTGTGGGCACTCTCACAAAATGGCTGCAATGGTGGGGGGGCTTGCTCATTCATAGAAAGGCTGCCAATCCTGCCATGGTGGGCATGGCCAATCACAAAGCACGCATTTCCCAGAAGACAAACTGGTGAGACTAACTTGCCCATGAAGCTATCTATGTACAAGGCAGTGGTGGGGTCTGAGCTCCAAAAAACGAAGCCACTCTGTTGAACCCAAATAAAGATGGTGCTGGAGGGTAGCACTTTGCTTTGCAGCATGGTGGCCTCCCAGTTAAAGTTTTTTTTAAATCCTAAAAAATAAAAATAAAATTGGGAGGGGCAGGGAGCCTTGTGGGTGCCAAGAGAGGCGTCTTCAGGCACATTGGTGCCCAAGTGTGCCATGCTGGAGACCCCGGGGCTAATAGAATCTGTGAGGCAGGGCATTTTGAGTGGGGAAAATGGCAAGAGGAGAAAGGTTTGAACATGCCCTCCCCCAGCACTACTGCCCCAAACTAATACAGGCTCCTGGCTGCTTCTTTTCAGTTAAAAAAAATGTAGGAGATCTAGTCATGATGGACCTCCTACATATCATGTGTAGCTTCATCCTTAGGTTTGACAACTTAAAAACACACACACCAAAACTAGGCCCTTTTGGTCTCTTCATGTGAAAATTAGTAGCACATTCAAGGGTATCTGGACAGATTGTATACTGTACTTTACATATTGTCATCTTGTAGTTGTTTTATTTTGGGTGGGGACTTTCTCTCTATCTCTCTCTTTAAATTTCTGGTTGTTTTCATGGAAATGCCTTACAGTCTGAATGATAAACCAGCATTTCTTTGTGTACACAAAGGTTTTCCTACTTGAGGAAAAGGTATTTAGTGCCTTTCTCTAGCAATAAAGGCCAAGGCCAGTGCTTACTCTTCTACAGGAGAAAAATCTAACCTACACACAGGGTTGGTGCTTTATTCGCCTGTGAGCCAATTAAATAATGATCATTGCACAAAACCGAGGCTTGCCATCCAGCCAACTAACACCTGTGGCACTTGTAATACCATACGGGATAGGTTTCGGAGGGCATCATGCATCCAGAAGCAGCAGTTGCCTTAGCAACTGTCTATAATGGATGGCTGCTGTGAATGTCACCCCCCCCCCCCCAGAATTCTTCTAACTCTTCAGAAATGAAGCCCTGACTTTCAGTTTTATATAGCTACAGGCAGGGTGCTGAGATTATTATTTTTTTTCTTTTCTCCATTCAGAGCATTGATCATTTTTTGTGGTCTTACAAACAGGAGACAGTGAAAAGAATCTGACACAAAGTAAGAGGAAAGTTGTTACAGACGTAATACCTTCTACTATGAATACTGCATACGCAAAACTACTTGCTGCTTATGTATCTGGAGATATAACTATCAGTGGCTACTAGTCATGATGGCTATATATTACTTCCAGCATCAGAGGCAGTATACCTCTGAATACCCATAGTGGGGCTTCCCATAGGCACCTGGTTGGAAATGTGCTGTGTACTTTGCCACAACTGATATTGCCAACTTATAATCTGACCTCTGGGGATGCGTGCATTTATCAGACCAAAACCAACCCGGGCTCATCTTAATCATTTTAATCTTGTAGTTGTTTTTAACTCTGTTATTGTAACTGCTGCTGCTTTGTTTTTAATCTGTGGTTTTAAATCTAATATTTATATTAGATTGTATTTTATGGTTTTAACTGTTGAAAACTGCCCAGAGAGCTTCGGCTATTGGGCGGTATAAAAATGTATTAAAGAAATAAATAATCAAGATATGTGTCAAGTCCAATATATATGAGCAGATGCAGTGTTAGGGGGAGACCCACTAAGGCTGGAGCCCTGAATCTCTCATTTGGAGCCCCAAATCTCTGGGAGGCCATCTGCCCCAACACCCTGCTGTCCACAGGCATTTGCTGAAATAAAGGTACAGGGGCCCTGATGATCTCTGTTGTATCTGATACCCCTGGATTAGCTGGCTTTTGGCCCATATGTGCTTCCCCTCCTGTTGCCCCCCCTTGAATCTTTCTGTCTGAGGTTTCTTTCTGTAATCAAATGCCCCCCTCTCCCCCTGTCCATACATCCCTTTTTACAAATGGGGGTGTCGTTAGGAGACAGGGTCCTTTAAAGACACACACACAGAGACTTTAGAGCATGTGTAAATTAGCACATGCAAATTTGTGCTTTTTTTGTCCTGTGGGTCTGAGTCCTGGACCTTTTTGATACCTAGCACCACCCCTGTATATGGGTCAGAATCCAACACAGTTAAGTATGCTGAAGCCATTGTGGCTTTAAACATACATAGCAATGTGTTAGGTGGTGATCATTGTCATTTATATATTGGGGTGTGGGTTTTATTTTGTTTATTTTTTAAATACAGCAGTGCAATGTGGTTGTGACAGTTTGATGGGCCTGTAGGAAAAGGAAGCCACAGCTGATAGAACTGCTGCTTATATTGCTGCCCAATAGTTAGCTAAAAATTATTCAGCCGAAACAGCATCTAAATAAAGCCAGGCCACCTCAAGTTGAGTCCTGAGAATTCTGTGGGGGGGGGGGGGTTAACACACCAACCTATAGCCTAAATGGGAAGGTGGTAGAAAACTAGAAAAATGAATATTTATTTTGATACCATCTTGTAATGAATTGTATCATTTTAGGGCACAGGTAAGATACCTCTTTCAGCCCGAGTACTGAATGCAGTTTCAGAAAAGCTCTTGGAGGGGTCCACATTCCAGAGAAGGGGACAGCTGAAGGCAAAGTGGGTAGGGCCAAAGGCAAAATAGGCAGGACCAAGATGTGAAAAATTGTCCTGCTCCTAGGCCAGCAAGTGCCCCAGTCCAGGCTTGGATAGTCTCAGGAATAACAAAGAGAGAAATCAAGCCCCCAGCCCACTACATACACAAGAGATCCAGTATAGTTAGCAGGAGAAGGCAGAGGCAAGGTTAAAGTAGTCCAGAGTTCAGTTCACAGGAGCCAGTTGTATCAAGTGTCAAGGCCAGCAAGCCAGGGGGTGTCCAAAAGAGTAGTGGGGGGGGGGGGTAGCCAAGAGTCTAGGAATCTGACATGTCCAGAATAGTAAAGCACAGAGGTTTCAGGCTGGCTTCAGCTGGGCTAATTTATAGCTGGTTGTTAATCAGCACAGCTGGTTAATTAGGTCAGTGTGTTGCTTTTAAGGGAGGCCCCAAGCCATGGCTTGGCTTCCTTTTGTTCTTTTGCTGCTTGTGTTCGATTCTATGCTGTTCAGAGGGATGATGTATCTCAGGCTCTGATTCCTGCATTTGGGGGAGTTCAAGATGAATTCTCCTCCAGGTAGGACATGACAAATATACCAGCATCTTGTAGCGTAAAGGCACAATCCTATGCATGCTTAGACAGAAAAAAGGCCTACAACTTCCAGCATGGCCCCACCAGCATGGCTGGTGGGGGCATGCTGGGAGTTGTAGGCCTTTTTTCTGTCTAAGCATGCATAGGATTGCAGCTTAAAGCTCTTACTGTGGGTAACTAAGCCTTAGGAGAGGCATTTCTATCTTTTAGAATGGGGGGAAAGCTGCACAAAAGCCAGAAAACCACCAAGTGATTGGTGGTTGGGGAAAAGGAGGCAGAGCCAGGGGAAGGAGGCATGGCCATTTGGAGAGCCCCAGAGGGCCACATTTGGCCTCCAGTAGGGCTGGATTTGGCCCTTGGGCCTGAGGTTCCCCACCCAGTTTAGGATATTTCTTTTAAACCCTTCCTCCCCTTCAATAATGAATGGAGAGTTAAAAATTGGAAGGGCTTTAACTGTAGTTGAAACAGATTAAGTTTTTATTTTGCACTGTGGTGATGATGTGTGAGTTGAAATTTAATTGTCAAAATGAACTGATAGGTTGGTTTTTTTTTAAAAAAATATTAGTTTGGTACTAGTACAATACAATGAACTTGCTACGTGGTGGGCTGCTAATGTTAGCATAAGGATCCTATGCTCCATGGCAGCTGTGTAGGCAGAGCAGAAGGAGGTGGGGGCACTGTTTTTGGCAGCCGTGGCTGTTAGCTCCAATGTCTGTGGGGTGGTGTATCCACTCTAGGCTTCAGCCTGAACTTTAAAGGAGCTGTCCATGGTGCTGAACTTATTTTAGTGATTGTGTTCAGTACCATGCATTGCTCCTTAACAGTTCGGACCGAGACGAGACTGGATACACCACCCCACTGACATGGGAGCCACCAGCCTCCACTGGTTTTTGGTCAATCAACTGTGTTCAGTGTTTATACTTACATAACCTCTTTCACTGGCATAATGTTATGCCATCATGGAGTTCCATCTCAAGGCGAAGGGGAGTGTTTTGGGGAGCTTAGAGCCCATTGTTCCTGCTTCTTCCCTGATTCTGTCTATTTTGTGGTGAGGCTACACTAGCATAACCATGGTTATATATACTAAAGTCCCAAATACTACTTGTTGACATATCTTCAAGATCCCCCAGTGCTGGGGACAAATCCTAAGGTTCTCCAGCTGGCCTAACTGAATCATAGGATTGTGCTTTAACAGCACAATCTTATAGATATATCTACTCAGAAGTAAGTCCCATGGGGTTCAATGGGGCTTACTCCCAGGTAAGTGGGTATAGGATTGCAGCCTTAAGCTGCAATCCTATGAATGTTTAGACAGAAAGAAGGCCTACAACTTCCAGCATGCCCCAGCCAGCATAGCTGGCTGGGGCATGCTGGGACTTGTAGGGATTTTTTTTCTGTCTAATCTTGCATAGGATTGCGCTCTTAGTGCATTAAATACACTCCACAGTCTACAATATATGCCTGGCTAACCTTCCATTTTCTAGCCCAGAACAGCTATAGACATATTTCAAAATACATCATGTGCATGGCTTTGCCCACTCAAAGTTGCCAGCCCATTGACAAACCTTGTTAATCTCATGCTGCATTTCTTCAAAGGAAAGACCTTTGACTTTTATTGGCAGCTTGTAATTTGATCTTGCCTTTTCAGCCTTGTGTATGGGACAGCAGCGGATCCCTTGAGACTTGTAACTCAGGATGTTCTCACAAGGCTGCAAAACAGATGGGAGGAAATAAGATTCTATACCTCAGAGTTAAATTGGTTTGTTTTATACTGATTAACAAGAGACCATTTTTGTTGCTGTTGTTACAGCAACTGCTGGTACTTTCCCTAACACAAGATATATAGGCCTGTGGCTTATGCTGGCTCAGCTTGTCTGAGCGTGGAAAGCTAAGCAGGGTCAGGCCTGGTTATTACTTGTATGGGAGACCACTCCTCTAGTTTCCTGCATTGAGCGGGGGGTTGGACTCTGTAGCCTTGTAGGGTCCTTCCAACCCTATGATCTATGAAATGAAATATGGCATCAGTTGTGGAGAACTATTGGCATAAAATTGCTGGCAGTTTTGTTAGCTGGAGGAACACGGATGGCCTATTTCTGCAGTCTCAGGGACCTCCTGATTATCCAGACAATAGGCAAAAAGCCTGAACTGTGTTTCGTCAAGCAAACTGATCCCCCTTGTGAGTGGTCAGGCTCCATTATAAAACTTGGTGCAGTCTGGCATTGAGGGCTTCATCGTTATACAGTGCATGAAGTTGGGGTTATTGGGCCATTATCTCCCAGAACCAAAGGGCTATAATAGCTATCTTCCACAACTTGTGCAAAACACCTGTATTTGTCTTATGACTGAATCTGTATGCAAATGTTTGACCACACCTTGCTTCAAATTTAATGGGCTCATTCTGGTACTAGTGGTTAGAGAACATTGCTTTGTGGGCCATCCCAGTGTACAACACCAACACATTTATTTAGTTATCTAATTGGTATATCAATCTGCCTCCAAGGAGCTTATTGTGGTGTATATGGGGTTATCTTACAACAGGGGCGGGCAACTTCTGGGGGTCCCACCAGGGGACGCACCCCAGCCCTGCCAAAATTGCCATGGCAGTGGCAAAAAAGCAGTGATTTTGCAAGGAAACAAGGCAAGCAGGGAGCATGTGCCTTGTCTGCAAGCAGAACCGCACTTGTGGGAGCCTTGCAGGAGCATGATTCTGCTTGCAAACGAGGGGTGTGCTCCCTGCACACTTGCTTTCTTGCAAAATTGCTGCTTTTTTTGGCCATTGCAGCAAATTCAGCAGCGGTGGGGGCAGGAGAGCGCACATGGCCTGTGTCTTACAACAAGCCTGTGCTTGAGAAAGTGACCTGCTCAAGGCCCGCTCCATAAATGTCATGGCTGAGGTGGGATTTGAATTCAGGTCTGCCTGGTTGAAGTTCAACATTCCATCAACCACACCAGCCTTCCAAACCTGGCGCCTTCCAGGTGTGTTGGACTACAACTCCCATAATCCGTTATATACTTTTTAAGTATATAGATGGGGGTGGTGGGAAGAAAGTATGATCTCATCTTCCAAAAGGGCAAGCACAGAGAGGGTTTGAAGCAGGGGCTGCAGAGTGTAGAGGCAAGATCCCAATTACTTCACAGCAGGCACCACCAGGCAAGCCTGCATAAATCAGCATTCTGTTGCCAGGAATTAGGGGAAGATCCTATCTCTACCTTGCATCTGTAAAGACATGTTGGAACAATAATAGTTTGGCACTTATAATCAAGCTTTGTAAGTGTCCAGATCCCAGAGCTTTGGTGCCTAGGAACTCAATTAAATGCAACAGCTTTTAAGTACTGTATGGCTTATGGCGACAGGTGCCAAGAACATCTTAAGTAAACAAATCAATTGGAGGTAGTATTCTATGACATTTGGTGCCTGAAAGGTTGGCAGCTCCGATAGAGATGCAAGTAGCAACACCACAGAGTGCTGTTAAGTTTTGAAAGGCTCAGCTCAGGAGACTGATGAATTTGTCATAGTATGTTTGATAGCATCAGCAACCTGGCCTGAATTTCTAATGCATTAATGTATATTGTATTAATTTGATTACCTGTATATTGTTTATTGATGTATGTTTGAAATTGTTATAAATACTTGAAGGAGTTTAACAAGTTGTAATTAATACAAAGAAATAAGAGTTGTTAATTTTGATCACAGTGGCCTTGGCTTTGTTTAATTAATTTAAATTATTCAGAGGCTAATGACATGCAGTGTCCTGAGTCCAAGTTTCAGATTGACAATGACCTGAGAGAATATGTTAAAAAAAAAATCCCCCCTCCAAAAAAATGCAAATCCAAGGACCATTCCACAAGGTTGGGGATATTCATTTTATGGCAGCCAGGTAGATTGTTGGTTACAATCTAAAATGGTAGCTTGACATTTCATACATAGAAGCTAATGGATAGGAGATGGTTTCCTGATAAACTGGAAATCTCATTCTGTGTTTGAATGAGATTCTGTTCAACACTTGAGGGTGAACAAATTAAAGTTTAATCCAGACAAGACAGAAGTGCTCCTGGGTAGTTGAAAGGCAGATCAGGGAATAGGGATTCAACCTGTGCTGGATGGGGTTACACTCCCCTTGAAGACTCAAGCTCACAGTTTGGGCACACTCCAGAATTAAGCCCTGAACCTGGATGCTCAGGTTTTGGTGGTGGCAAGGAGTGTGTTTGCACAGTTGAGGCTAGTGTGCCAACTGCACCCATTCCTAGAGATGTCTGATCTGGCAACAGTAACACATGCTTTGTTATAGCCTGTCTGGACTACTGTAAAAGGCTCTATGTGGGGCTGCCTTTGAAAACTGGTTGGAAACTTCTGTTGTTCCAAAATGCTGCAGCCAGATAGCTAACTGGGGTCAGTTACAGGGTGCCCATGACCTCATTGTTACAACAGCTTCACTGGCTACCAGTCTGTTTCTGGGCACAATTCAAAGTGCTGGTTATTTCATTTCATTTACTACATTTCTATACCACCCAATAGCCAAAAGCTCTTTGGGTGCCTTACAAAAATTAAAAACCTTAAAAATACAATATTGTAATGTACATAATATAAGAAACATATACATACAAACATAAAAACAGACAACACACACCTAAACAATTTTAACAATCAACAAGAAATACCAGGTCCCGATTAAAAACCTTATTGTATGCTGCCAAATGCCTGAGAGCAGAGGAAGGTCTTAACCTGGTGCTGAAAAGATAACAATGTTGCTGTCAAGTGGGCCTCACTGGGGAGATGATGCCATAATTGGGCAGCCACCAATGAGAAGGCCCTCTCCCTTGTTGTCACCTTCTGAGCCTCCCTTGGAGGAGACACCTGGACAAGGGCCTGAGATGATGAGCATAGTATACAGGTAGGTTCATGCCAGGAGAGATACTTTGTCAATTATTACGGTCGTGAGCCACTGAGGCCACCTGAGCCTCAAGTGACAAAGATGATTCCAGGAGAGCCTCCAGGCTACAAACCTGCTCCTTCAGGGGGAGTGCAACCCCATCCAGAGCAGGTTGAGCACCCTCCTTCTGGTCAGAAGAACCACCCACTAACAGCATCCATCCAGTCAGAAGAACCACCCACTAACAGTTGTGATCTGTAAAGCACTATACTTGGGACCAGGCGATTTAAAAAATGGTGTTCTCCCATATATGCCTGCCTGGGTTTCAGGATCTTCAGGGAAGGCCCTTATCTCAGTCTCACCACCAGCAGAGGCACATTTGGCCTACAACTCCCAGCATGTCCCAGCAAGCTCTGCTGGCTGGGACATGCTGGGAGTTGTAGGCCTTTTCCCTGTCTAAACATACATAGGGTTGCACCCTTAGAAAGCTATATAGAGTGCAAACCTATGCATGTTTAGACAACAACAAAAGCCTACAACTCCCAGCATTCCCCAGCCAGCCATACTAGCTGAGGAATGCTGGGAGTTGTAGAATTTTTTTCTGTCTAAACACACATAGGATTGCACCCATATTTAAACTCTCAGCTCTTCCTTCCTTCCTTCCTTCCTTCCTTCCAAAACAGCGAATTCCTCTCTCACACATATACACACATCCCCCCGAACCACATCCAATAAACACAACTCAGCTGGAAGGTAGCATTTCCCTCACCCATTCAGTACAGGCAATGCTCCAAGAACCAGTCAGCTCCCATGCAGGTCCTGCGTGCCTTCATGAATTCTGACAGAGAACCAAAGAGACAGAACTATCTGTACTCCCAGCTTGCTAGCAATATCATTTGAGAGCAGATTTCTCAGTAGAACAGATGAGCACATCGGGCTTCGATAGATTATTATTTCATGTGTGTGGCTTATTGTGGCTTTTTTTATTCTTGAATACAGTTTTAAAAATGAAACTGTCTCCCAGCAGTTCAGTGTCATAGAAGAACTGCCAAATTCTACAGCCCCTGACAGATTTTAATAATGTGGTATGAATTTGGTACACCGCCCTGGAATTTGTTAATTAAGGGTTGTATATACCGGTAAATATTAAAAATGAATAACAAATACCTCATCTAACCTATTTAAAATATATTTTTATTTCTTACGCTTAAATAATAACTTTTATTTATTATGTAATTTTATTTATTATGCTTAATATCCTGCTCTTACACGGGGCTCCTAGTGCTCTCCCACCCAAAGAAGTGACCATTTACACACCTGCTTAACAGCTTCAGATGCTCCAAGGCCAAATCCCACACTCATTCTCCCCCCCTCCATCATGAAATGTCTTATTTGTACTCAGCTTGTTAGCAACAGCAGTGAGAGCAGACTTCTCAGTAGAACAGATGAGCACATTGGGCTTTGTAAGAGAATATATTTCATAGAACATAGAGTTGGAAGGAGCCTACAACTAGGCCATCGAGTCCAACCCCCTGCTCAATGCAGGAAACTAGAGGAGGGGTCTCCCGTCCAAGTAATAACCAGGCTTGACCCTGCTTAGCTCTCCACGCTCAGACAAGCTGATCCAGCGTAAGCCACAGGAGATATATATGAAATGTCCGTTCTGAGCAGCAGCTGGATTTTATATTTTCAAACATGGGGGACCAACCATTGTTTGTTCTCTTTGTCTCAGCAGTCCTAGGGACAGTCCCAGATGTAAGCTGAAACCAAACCGTCACATCCAACTGGTAGATACTAATTCGAATGTCTACAGTCTCCTCCCACCTCATCTTAAGACTCTGACCATGAAGACTTCATGACTTCTACACATCAAGTCAGGCCTTTCCCTGCTCCTCTTCCCCTCATCCTTTTTGTATCATCTTGCCTGATGAAAAGATCTGGAGATCTCAAAAGCTTGCACATTTTTTGTAACCTATTCCTTAGTGATTAGTTGGCCTAATAAAAGATATTACTGAAGGTATTGGAATACTTCTAAAACTGAAGGTTAAGAATGCAGGGGTGTGAAAATCATACGATGATGATGATGATGACGACGACCTACCGTATTTAAAATATGACACATAATTTAGATTAATGATAGCAAGGAAATGGAAAGTCCAACATGAATTTTTAATTACTGATTGGTATAAGGAGGTGTGGGGTATTGCCTTAAATGAGAAATTAACTTCTATTATTAAATGTAAAAGGGGACAATGAAAGAAAAATGGGTTTGAGGATATTTGGGGACTATTTTTAGCTTATGTATTAGAAGAAAGCAAAGGGAGCAAGCCATGTCAAGATATGATGTACTTTTGGATTATTGAATAATAATGGATCATAGAGATAGAAATTAACTTTTGGTCCCAAAGTGATGGATGCACTGTATTATTTTTATGTATGTCTTTTTATTTGTTTTATATACATTGTTTGAAAATTTTAAATTAAAAAAAATTTAAAAAATAATTTACAACTGACACACAAAACCAAAGGGTTACAGATAGGCATATTTCTTAATACTGCCTGGCACTGTAAAGCAGGGGTGGGCAACACATGGCCTGCTTTACAGGCCATGTAAGAATAAAAATGAAAAGGCATCTGTAGTGGCTGCAGAGTGCCAAAGGGATCAAAATTAGCTTGCATACAAGTTAATTTTGACCCTTTTAGTGCTATGTAGCCACTATGGACACCATTAATTTTATTCCCCCTGGCACTTGGGGGGGGGGATGTCCCACAGGAGGGATCCAGGGGGCGAAAATATCCCCTGGACTGCCTAAAGTTGCACACCCCTGCTGTAAACAGGAATACCAGAAATTCCCTTTTCTACCTAGTTGTCTTATTTAAAACCAGTCTGACCTTCTGTTTTCTCCCCCCCCTCTTCATTTGGTCTACATCAGGGATGAGCAACTTCAGGGGGTTGCCCCCCTGGACTGCACTGGGGGCCACCCATACCCCTGCCTCCCCCCCCCCCAAATTTGCTGCTGGAATTTGGCAGTGTGATTGCAGGGGGGGGGAAGTGACATTTTTTTCTTTAAAACAAGGCATATGGGGAGCATGCACCTGGTTTTGAAGCAAAATTGCACTCCTAGGAGAGTTCCAGGAGGATAATTTTGCTTCAAAACAAGGTACACACTCCCTGCACACCTTGTTTTAAAGGAAAAAAATGCTGCAGCAAATTCGACAGTAATGGCAGTGTGTGCGTGCGTGTGCGTGCGCTGTGGGCCACATGTTGACTAGACCTGGACTACATAGATGTTTAAAAGGAATACCACCTGGGTTAGTGTACTACAGTGCTAAGTAACATCAAATGTGATATCCTTTTGGATAGCTTTATGGTTGAGCATTAGCGGTAGTGTACTGCAGTGGTTCTGCTCCTAGCTGTTAGGTGAATCCCAGAAGGTGGTACTCTGCTCTATGGCATTTAACTTATGGGATTCTGCAAGATTCAGTCTTGTCCTCCACATTTTTTAACATCTACATGAAATTGCTGGGCAAGGTTGGGCTGAGGATGTGGTTTGGGATGAGGCATTATCAGTATGCTGATGAAATCCAGCTGCCTTTAATCTTTCCTCAGAGGCGGGGCTGTTGAAGTTCTGAAGAAGTTGCTGGAGTCAGTGAGGAACACAAGATGACAATGAAGAAACTGAAGGTCATTCCACTTAAGATGAAGTTGTTAATGGTGGGCAGCCCATTTGATTTAGGAGTTGGTGGCTCCCCTGTTATAGACAGTTTATTGTTTGAGTGCTGCTGGATCTGGTCAAACGTTGTTGGTTTTTGCAAAGTTAAGCTATTTTTCCAGTTGTGAACACTTCTAGGGCCAGTTCAGAGAAGTAATTAACTCAGCTCAATAAACCATGGTTTGTTAAGCCAAGAACAAATGTCTGAACTGCACACTCTCCACTGCCTTCTTCCTCTCATGCATTGGCTTTGGCATTTCTGACCAGGTTAGTTTATACTTCAGTTTCCCATTACATCCCAATGAGGAAACTGTGATTTAATCTTGACTTACTAACCAGCACATGAAACCAAGATCTGATTTGTCACTTGTAAGCTGAGTGCGTTCTGTCTGAACTGGACCCTAGACAAGGATGACCTGACCACCATGATTCATGCCTTGTTGACTGCCAGGCTGCACTAATGCAATACGCTGTACACGGGACTGCTTTTGAAGACTGATAGGAAACTTAAAATGATGCAGAATGGAACCATCTGGTTAATTTCAGGAGTTAGCCAAAGAGAGCACATTACAACGGTGCTAAAACAACTTCACCTGCTTCTGATTTGTTTCCAAGTACCGTTCAAAGTGGTGGTTAAATCCTAACACCCCTTATAATTCCAGTTTAAATTTCATAGATTTCATAGATTATAGAGTTGGAAGGAGCCTACAAGGCTATCGAGTCCAACCCCCTGCTCAATGCAGGCAACTAGAGGAGGGGTCTCCCATCCAAGTAATAACCAGGCCTGACCCTGCTTAGCTTTGCACACTCAGACAAGCTGAGCCAGCATAAGCCACAGGCACAAATGAAGTCTTGGAAATAAGGCAATGGAATTAGCACACCTAAAAATGACCAGGAATACCTCTATCTTAACCAGACAACATTTTCATTTGTTCACCCATATCCGGCCCATTAGCGACTGCAGATGCTGGTTCAGTCACAGGCACTTCCTGTTAAAGGATCATAGGTAGCAAGGCTGGGAAAACCTGACGCCCCTAGAGAATCACCGCCAGTTGAAGTAAATAATATTGGGTCAATGGTCGGACAGAGTAAAAAGAAGTTTCATATGCTTATACATTACGAGAGCAGCATATGAGCAACTACAGAGATAGCGAGCGGCAACCATGGCACTCAGGTAACACGTAGAGGTCTGGATTTTGCTACAGGAAAGTGGCTCCCGTCCCCTCTCTTTGGAGGCATGGCCCTGTGATTTCTAATCAGGCCAGGTAACTTTTTGGTGAGCCTTGGAAAAAGACAAACTCCACTGGTCTGCTTACATTTTTATTTTTTGCAAACTGCTGTATTAAATCAGGTGAATGATGTGAACTTTGTTTACATGGTGTTCTTCTCAACACCACAGGAATTGTGAAATCCAACGAGGCCACAGAGAAAGAGTTTGTGTACTTGGAAAGCTCTTAGGTTCCTGTGGACTAACACTTGATACAAAGAAGCTTTCACCTTTCTCTCCCCCCCCCCCCCCCCCAGAGATTACAGTCTAGCTACCGTGGGTTCTTATTCAAGGGTGCTTGCATAATTCCCTTCTGGGAATCAGAGCACTTTGGCAAAAGAAAAGTAGTAACTAAGGCATTTTAGTAACAGCTGGATTTTTTTTGGTGTCTCACAGAGGATTTCTTTTAAATATCTGCAGTAAAGTGCAATTTCAAAGGGGCAAACGCCTCCAAATCAGCAGTGTGCCAATCACCTGCTACTGATAATTGCACAAGGAAGTACAGTCCATGTTTTACCCTGTGATCTCCTAGCTGTTATTGCTGTTTAGTGCTCTGCTCCTGGCCTCTTGTGTGCAAAAGTTTGTACTTCATTATGGAGGTACATAACCTCCCATAACACATCTCATGCTGTCCTCCTTCTCAACCAATGTCCCACCCCTTTTTGGATACTGAAGTACTTTTAAAAAAATGTTTGCAACATTGCCCTAAATTTACCATAGGGCCAAACTCGATGTGCTCCCATGTGTGGCTGCCACTGAAAACAGCAGCTGTGTGTCTAATCCAATGCTGAGTACGGTATATGTTTCCTGGGTCATGATGTTATAATACTCTGCATTTCCTCACCCCTCTACCACATAATTGGCTGCCACTAGTGAGAAAACATGGAACGTTGTGACATCAGGACATGGATAGTGGTTTGAGACATTACAGGAGGGGAAGCAGGGACTAGACATGTAGCTGCCATTTTTAGTGGCATGCATTTAGCATGGGGGGGGCATAGCTTATTAACAGAGTTATGGATGGATCAGAGATAAAGCACATATGTACTTTGCATGCAGGTCTCAGGTTCATTCCTGGGTATTTTTTGGTTAAATGGCACCTGGGCTGGGAAAGACCTTTGTCTTGGAGGGTACCGTGAGAAATGGCAAATAACTGGATGCATCTTTTTATACACCCCCAAATGTGGAGCCATGTATTTGATTCCCTTCTCTGTTGTAGTAGACTCCACAAGAAAGGAGCAGACTCTTTCCTACCAGAGGCAATTACAAGCAGAGAAGAATGGAAAGGCTCTCAGGATGGGCTTACCTCTCACCTTTCCCCTGCAAATGTGGAGAAGGAGCTGCCAGATATTAACCCATTTTGAAAGCAGCAGTATCTTAACAGCCTGAAAGCAGAAGTACCTCACTTACTCTGGCAGCATCCACTAGAGAAGAGGTAAGGAAGAGAAAGGCAGCTGCAGCCAGAGTAGATTTCATAGATCATAGAGTTGGAAGGAGCCTACAAGGCTATCGAGTCCAACCCCCTGCTCAATGCAGGAAACTAGAGGAGGGGTCTCCCATCCAAGTAATAACCAGGCTTGACCCTGCTTAGCTTTCCACGCTCAGACAAGCTGAGCCAGCGTAAGCCACAGGCCTGTAAGCGAGGTCCTGTACCTTCTTGGGATTCTAAAATGAGGGAGGTTCAGATAAATATGTTTCCTTATTAGAATGATAATGTGTAAATTGGTCAACTGGCAACATCACTGGAAGTTTTGATGCACTTCTTTTCATGCATGGTATTTAGCTTCCTCAAATGCCACTTTGACCTATATAACTATTGGTCAAATATAGAAGGCTCATGTATTTAAAAAATGATACATTGTATAAACATTTTTTTTTTAAAGCTTTCCTTATTCTAAAATTTAATTAAAGCATCTATTCTGGGACTTAGAATCCAATTATTTTAGATGTAAATGCACACATTTACAACTGAAGAATGAGGCCAGTCAGTTTCAGACAACATAATTAGCATTTCCTTATTCCTTTGTGACTTAATGTACCAACTAGTATGCTTCCATAATATCAGGGAGCATGAGTCATGCATTTTCAAACAATTTCCTCTTATAATTAGATTCATGATTTCTAGTGCAAAATAAAGGGTATAATTAAAGGCACACATTTTATTAAAAGCATTTGAACTTTATTAACTTCCTTAACCTTTCAAGATAGTTCTGCGGAAACTGGAAAACCAGATTAAGAAAGAAGGAAATGAATTACAGTAATACCTTGGATTGCAAGTAACTTGGTTTGAGAGCGTTTTGCAAGACAAGCAAATTTTTAAACATTTATTAATTTTTTTTTGGACTTGATATACAAGCGACGTCTTGCAATACAAGTACTGTAGTACGGCTTAAATTAAAAATCTCTGTACAATTTTTTTTGGGGGGGGGATTTCATTTTGATATAAGAGTGTTTTGGATTACAAACACGTTTCCGGAATGAATTATGCTCTCAATCCAAGGCATGACTGTAGCTGCATGAGAGACAAGAAACTACATTCATAGCTACAATAGGAAGCTTCTGTCATGGACAGATGAGAGTCAGGACTAACATTCAAGTGCAGGACTAATATTCATTAATGTGTCACAGTACCAGAGGAAACCCTGGGTGACCCACATAGGTTTAAGACACTCTGGAGAAGCCTGTACAACCTGGGATTTACCAATCCAATCCAACTGAGCAGCCAGGCACAGTGCCCCACTAGAGCAGGGGTGGGGAACTTTTTGCTCTGCAGATATTTTGGCCTGCAACTCCCATAAGCCCTAGCCAACATAGCCAATAGTGAGGGATTCTGGGAGCTGTGGGCCAAAACATCTGGAGGGCCACAAGTTGCCCGCCCCTGCCCTAGGGATTCAACAAATGTCCAAGTTTTCCCCCTACATGTGTGTGTGCTTGCGCATATGTAGGCCACAATTTGTGGCTGGTGAATCTGTGATGTTGGAGTGGTCTCTCAACATGAAAACCCTGATGAAATCTCCCCATTTCCTTCAGAGAAAGAACCCCATTGCTTCCACAATGAAAAATCCTGCAAATTTAGCATGTCAGGAAGAGTGAAATTCCTCAGTCATTTGCATTCCAACTGGAGAGTCCATCAAACTCTGAAACTGCCATGCATTCACAGCACTCAGAAGCAACCCATAAACATGAAACACGCAGTTGACACTAAGCAGCTTCTCCAAGATGGAACAGATGGCAGTGCAACTAACTGGATAAAGTATCAGGGATCCCATGTGTGTACCAATGAGCAGAGTTGCAAGCAGGGATCTGAGGAAGCTAGCCTGTGAAACCTGACTTTGTGAAACAATAGTTGCTGGTACAATGTTGTATGTTGGCTCAGGTCGAGGCTACCTTGCCTGGGTTTCCTGAAACCTTAGTTCTTCTTTGTGGTCTCTGTGCATCACACATATGGGCTCTACGCCTGCGCAGAGGTCCCTTCGGGGAAACTTCGATAGCTAAGGCCTTACAGAAAAACAGTGGGGCTGAGCAGTTTTCATGCAAATCTTTTGCCTTACGTTTGTGGATTGCAGTCTACATTTGTTCCATATATACATTTACTGGCCAATAAGGTGCTGAAAACTAGAAGCAGCTAGAGTAGTAAACCACCTTGTCAACAAAACAAAACCATTCTGGGGTCCTCTTTCATAGGAACATAGGAAACTGCCTAACACCGAGTCAGACCATTGGTCCGACTAGCCCCGTATTGTAGCCCTGGTTAACACCAACTGCAGCGACTCTCCAGGTTTCAGACAGGTTTCTTTCCTTGCCCTATTTGGAGACTAAACCTGGGACCTTCTGCATGCAAAGCCTGTGCTCTGCCACTGAGCTATGGCCCTTCCCTTTTCTCTCATTCCATAGAACAGTGTTCTCCAACCTTGGGTCCCCAGATGTTTTTGGCCTACAACTCCCAGCATGCCCCAGCCAGCTACCTTGGCCCAAAACATCTGGGGACTCAAGGTTGGAGAACACTGCCATAGAACATGCAGATCATGAGGGGAAGGGATTCTCAAAGAACAAAAATGGGAAAGGGGGTACAAACCAATACAATTGCAGGAACAGAAATGCAGTGTATTATTAAAAACTGTTATGCTTTTTCTTTAAACTTCACCTCAAAAAAATCTAGATGCTGTACAAATATTAAAACATACCGGTAACACTTCCTAAGAAAAATGATCCTTACCTTACAGAAAATGCTAAAAGTATACGGCCTTAACTCAGAAGACAAAGGTTTGGCTCTAAGCATGATTTACAGAACAATCCTATGCCTCCTAGACAGCATCTGGGGAGGGGGGGGGCATAGGATTCTTTGGATTCCCAGATCCGAGGTCGGAAACGGAGCTCTGACCTTGGAGCTGGGGATCCGTGCTTGGATCCCCCTCCTCCCTCACAGTCAGCATTGAAAAACAACCTTGGAGAAAGAGTAAAGGGGCATTCCGGGGGGTGGGGAAGGGAGGAGACTGGGACTGCCAGGATATGGTGCTCCAGCCTCCTTCCCTCTGCATCCAAAGCACTGCAGCTAGATGGCCAAAACTGGCTGTCTAGCTGACTTGCAGAGCGGGAGGAGCGGGGAGGCAGATATCGCCGCCGCCACTTCCCCCACTCTGCAGAGGATGCTCGTAAGCCTCCAAATTTGGAGACGTACGAGAATCGAGGGTGCAACCTATAGGCTTGCACCCTAATGGCTTGTATCCAGTGTTAGTCCTACTTAGAGTAGACCCATTGAAATGAATGGGATTTAAGTTAGAGTAACATTGGACACAACCCATAATATGTATTTCCAAAAACTCTTGCATGTTTACAACATAAATGCTGTCTGACAAGTCTTTGTGGAAATGGACTTGTCAGAAATGGAATAATCTCTATTAAATTCCTGGAATGAGAAGGTACAGAAACTCGAAATGCTTCACTGCTGCTAAGATCACTGCTTTCAGCACGAGGCACTGGACATTCTGTGTGCTGAAGAGGTAAGAGGTTCAAAGAGGTCACATTTTTCTCCTAAGGGTTTATATATTACATAAGGAAGTACAATAATTCATTAACTTAAAACAGTTAAAACAGAAAAAGAGGCTCTAACAGAAAACAGTTGCCTGGTTGCAGACATTTCCTATTAAGTTCACATTAATGATTGTCATCAGATCAGATAATTAGAAGATTATCAGATTCAGATAATTAGAAGATTTATGTTCTAATCTTAACCATATTTACTTGGTACTATATCCAACTGAATTAAATGAAACTTAGTTCCTGGAAAATATATTTAGAGGTGCGGTTCCTCTTCCCATACTTGTTTAGAGTGTCCAAAGCCACTATCTTGAGCAAGACATAGTAAACACATGCCCAGACACCTTGACCAGTGGCAGCTTGTGGAGCCATGCTTACCACATATTTTCAGACATGCACATGGGTGGGGGTGGGGAAGGTAACTTACCTGTCTTCAAGGGATAATTCTTACATTCATGCTTCATAATATACTGCTCAATTGGGCACCCAGGAAGCTGCCACATGGACATGAACCTAACTAGATCAAATGTTGGAGATCTATGACTGAATTTGCTTTACATTTATTTTGAAAACAGTTGCAGGCACCTGCAAATTGGGTCAGGGTCACAGCACTAGGGAAGATGTAATTTAACCCTCCACTCCCCATTTTCTTGACATAACTCCCCACCCCCGTTTCTATTTCCCCCATTAGGGAAAACCTATGGGTACAAAGGCTTTTAAAAGAAATTCAAAGTGACAGGAGATTCAATCACCTACGTAGTTTGGCCCATCACTATTACATGGGGCACAGTCCCCAATGTGACAGATCCTGTCCCCTTAATCTACAGGAAGAAGCAGCCTGCTGAAATCCCTGTCAGTTTTTGTGAAAGAAATGTAAAAGGCACTTGGTCAGTATTATTTGATTATCATATTTAATACTAATACTTAACACTTATGCAACATAACACTTTATAATCTTCAAAGAGATTTATGAATCTTAACTAGCTAATCCTCACAGCAAGCCCAGGGGATAAAAGATGAAGGCCACAGCTTGAAAACCTTCCATAGCTTCAATTTGCCTGAATGTAAATCTGGCCTTTGTGAAAAATATCTGGTCCTAACAGGTGCCAACCAAAGTCATGCACATGTCTACATAAATCCACCACCTTATCTGCTATAAAGTGATGCATACAAGACTGTAGTACTTGGTAAACTAAAGCTGCAATCCTATACACATTTACCTGGGAGTAAACTCCCTTGAAAACAATGGGATTTACTTTTCAGTAGACATGTGTCAGATTACACTGTAAATCTTTTAAAATAAAAGATGTTAAAATAAAAGATGTTAAAATAAAATAAAATAGTAAAATAAAACTTTTCAATAAATAAACAAAATCCTCAGTATTTTTTTTATTCTTTGCCATCTACTTCACAGTGATATCCTACTTTGAAAGAGGTTCATTTTCTTCCCAAATTCTCTCTCCGATATTCAGCTCTACATTAAATCACTCCCTAACTATTCATCATAGCTATAAATCTATAGTTTGTCTGATGCGACTCTTTGAAGTAGAATTCAAAAGTTTTGAATTCTAAGTTTGGACTTGGGGGATCTCTCTCATTCATTTCAGTATTTTGGAGAGTGATCCTACATGTGGAAACTCCCAAAATAATAAATTAATATTATGAGCTATACTATTGCACCAAATGAAGAGATAAGTCTCTTTCTCTATGTTTTTGTATAGCCAGCTAGTTCATGGTAGAAATTAGGTGGGTCCTTAGTGTCCAGTAATGGCCTATGACCTTAGTAATCTTAAAATACATTATGGACAGAGAGGATAGAGAAAGAGAAATAGTCTGAGTTTGAGAGCTGGCTAGAAAAAGATGCTAAGAGGTTTCTGGCTGGCCTTTATGATCTTGGGATGCCAGACTGATGCTTCTTTAAGGCTTGCACTGCTTTTGGTATGCTCTCATCCCTATATTTGTAAATAAATACCTTAACAATGCAATCCTATGCATATCTACTCAGAAGTGAGTTCAATAGGATCTGTTCTCAGGTAACTGTGTATAGGATTGCAGCCTAAGTCTCCATGATTTTCTCCACCATGGAAAACAGACTTTGCAAAACTGGCCAGCAACATTTTAACATTTGGGAGGAGGTACCATTGGAAAAATAACAGAATATCAAAGTACTAAAGGAAGAGGGGAGCAGTCAAAGTTCACAACTCTTGAAATGCCTGTGAGATTGTATTTGGACATTACTCATCCTCTAGCTCTTCTTTTATCAAATCCATCCTTCTTCCTTCAACTTTGTCTAGTTTTGTGAAATGTTACCTATTTCAAAAGGAAAGTTACCGTATCTAGCTGAGCTGAATAGTTGCAAAGAACCAACTGTAAAAGTCATCATTAATCATTAAAGCGCTCTGGAGAATAAGAGTTTGCTAAAGATAGAATCTATGCTGCTTGGAGCCAGGACTATGAGAGAAATTAAAAAAGGAGGAAATTGAAACCATTAAAGATGACAAGTGGTTACAATGTGACTAACCATTCTGCAAATAACAGAATCAAAGCATACACGCTTTTAAAATCTCTATTCCTAAGGGACTGGTAGAGGAATTATAATGAAAATGTGAAAGGAAAATTAAAAAAAAAGTAGCTTCAAGGATAATCACTAAGACCTTAATGATACTGAGCTGTATATGGCAAAAAGAAGAACTTGGAGTGAAATTCTAAAAATCAGTGGCAAACCTCTAAAATCAATGGCAAACCTTGTAATCACAATTAATGACACAGTAATGACATATCTGTACCATTATATTTATTAGTCCCCTATTAACCTAGTCTACATAAATCTAGGCAATGATTTAATCAACAAAAATTAAAACACAAATCAATTAATACAATGAAAATATAAAATACAGTAGCAGCACAAAATGCAAATACAATAACTCCATAGGGGTAATAATAGATTACCGGTAATCAAATGCTGCCTGAGTAGACTAAAATAATAATCAATAAACTTTCAAATAAAACTCAAATACATACGTAATATTAAGAGACATAAAACAGCCTAGGTGAACAAAAAGGGTTGAAAAGATGTCACTGTAGGTGCCAGAGTGGTGAAGGCAGGTCTCTCTAGGGACAGTGTTGCACAATTGGGGAGGGGGGCACCACTGATAAGGCCCTGAACCCTCTTTTGTTGCTACCCTCTGTATGTCAGATAGAGGGGGCACTCACAGAAGGTCCTCAGTGAGTGATCTTGAGATACAGTAATACCTTGGATTGCAAGTAACTTGGTCTGAGAGTGTTTTGCAAGACAAGCAAATATTTTTTAATTTTTTTGACTTGATAAACGAGCAAGGTCTTGCAAGACAAGTCGTAGGGGTGTAACCGTTTGCCTCGAGCGGGCGTAGCGGGCTGAAATCGGCCCCGCTCACGCTTGCTTTGATATAAGAATGTTTTGGATTACAAGCACAGTTCCGGAACGAATTATGCTTGCAATCCAAGGTATTACTGTACAGGTAAGTACATATGGGAAGAGGTGTTCCGTTAGGTACTGTGGTTCCAAGCCATACAGGGCTTTATAGGTAAAAACCAGTGCTTTTTTTCTGGAGAAAAAGGTACCGGAACTCTTGGATTACATTTCCTCGGGAGTAGATGGCGATTAAATTGCAATGTAATTAATAGAAGAAAAGGTGCTGGAACTCAGTTCCGGTGAGTTCCACCAGAAAAAAAGCCCTGGTAAAAACTATTCCTTTCAAAAAGGAATTGAAAGGATAAGACATTCCAGAGAAATTCTCATCAGTTGGGTTCAGGGCTTTTGTGCTTACTGAGGTGGCCAAGGAGTGTGCATGAGTGTCCTGTCTTTCATTGTACAATAATCTCTGTGGCAACCTGTAGCTTCCTCTGCTTCCTCCACTTCAGTTAAAGCCCCGGAAAGACATGAGGTAATTCCTCACATTTTTCAGTTCAGGAAATACAGGTCACATGGGAGGCTGCAGAGCAATGGAGATATGAAACGGAAAGGAAATACACACAGCACTCTTCTCCACCTTGCAGCAATTAAGTAAGTTCAAAAACACCACCAAAAGAAATTCAAAATAAATTATAAAATGCCCTGAAAGTGGGGCAGAAAAGTTGAGGCCTCACCACAGTTGCTGCTGTTGCCACTTGCAGCGGCAGTGCAAAATTAAAAAAACCCGTAGGAAAAAAGAACCTGTACTACAACCCCTGCCAATAATGAGCCCTACTTGTGAGAAAATGTTGAAGAATTTCTCCTCCCCTTGGAGAAATTCAGTGAAATTGTCCCAATTTCTCTGCCCACAAATAGGCTGAATAATTCTGAGACTTGCCCACAGTTCTAATAAAAACCAACACTTTGAACCGGGCTTGGAAATGAAACTGAAACCAGCAAAGGTGAGAAACGAGTGGCATAATATGTTCACAGCAACTGGTCCCAGTTAAAACTCTCACTGCCATATTCTGCACCAGCTAATACTTCTGAATAATTCTCAAAGGCAGACAATGCATTGCAGTAATCCACGCGGGATGTTACCAGAGCATGGGATCATTGAAGTCAGGTTGTCCACCTCCAGATAGGATCATAGCTGTGATACTAGCCAAAGCTGGTAAAAAGCACTCTGTGTCACAGAGGCTACCTGCACCTCTAATGGTAGTGATGGATCCAAGAGTACCCCCAAATTATTGAAGCAGAGAGTAACCCTTCCAGACCAGGTTGAATACCACTCATCTGGAAAGGAGAAGAATAGTGGTGCCCCTGGCTTGTCTGGATTAAGCCTCAGTTTGTTGGCCCTCATTTGGCCATGGCCAAACTCTGATTCAGCACTCCAGAATTAGATGAAATTAGATGAGATCCTATAGCACTATACAGTACCTAATAGGTACTCTGCCCTTTGTTCAGCTGTTTGGTTATTTCACAGCTTGCATAAAGTACAAAGTGGGATCAAGTGAATAAGAGCTCTTAATCAGACACACAGAAAGGCACACTAACTATAGCTATAATCATAGTTGTATTATTTATAGAACAGGAATGTGAAGCTTGTTAGCATCTCTTCAGTTGTTGCACTAGCCTTGTGATGCAAGTATAAAGTCCTGTCCCCCCGCCCCATGGGTCTCACATCTGTTATTAATCTACTGTCCTGTTCCTGGGATCTCTATGAAATAGCATTTTGGTCTTCTTCCCTAGTAGAATCTATGCTTAATCAATACATTTCTTTTGTAGTTTGGGGTCATTTAGCTAGCATTAGATCACAAAGACACTCATGATCATTAAAAAAAAAAGGGGGGGGGGAAGTGAATTCAGTAAGCCCAGGGCAAGATGAGAATCAGATGGCAAGTTAATGAAAATGTCTGTGAAAATGTGGAAGGAACACAGCCATCTGCCATTTTGCCATGCTCATGGATACTTCCCAGTTGATGCAGTATCCCAGGGCACTGTACTGTTTATCATTTCCTGTTAATCTGCCAAGTAGGAAAAAGACAATAGGAGACTTCAGCAGAGAAACAAGACAGTATGAATATGTGCATCTTCCAGTCTGAAGTCCCAGGGCTGCAAAATACTGGATTTCACCAGCATGTGTCCCTGAAAAAAAGGTTGGCAATTGGCATATCTTTCTCTAACCAGAAGCTCTGAGGTTAACGCTGTAAAGATATTAAAACATCATGTCCCTAGTCATACACAATGAAGCTGCAGATGAAGAGATTGTTACTCCAGCAGAACATTGTGTGGCAAAAAAGGTGTAGGGTTATTGAAAGACACAACCATTCCAGTTGATGGATGAGCATTCCTGTTTTCAGATACTAAGGTGACATTGTAGATGTTTTCAGATGTCTTTTGTCATGTTCAATAGATGCCAAGGATGCTTGCCAGGGGTGCAGGACAGGAGGACACTTATTGAAAAGCTCAGCCATGATGGCTTGTATATGTGTATTTTGTTGTCATCATCACCCTAGTATCTTGTCTAATACATCTTTTGTTCTGGGAAAGGCTGCATGGGTAAGAGATTCATGGCAGCTAGGAGCAAAAGGACCCTGAAAGTAATGTTAACTACTTACCTTTATTGTAACTGATGTCCATAGCTTAATGCTCATCATCATCAGGCGATCACTCGTGACCGAGTAAGATTGTCTTCCAGGATAAAAGGAGGAAATTCTAAAGAAGATTGTGTAGACTCTACCGATGGGTCCGTAAGTGATTGTGGAGGCCAATTCTAGATCCACACAGCTTCCCACAGTGAGGACACAGGTTACCAGATGGAAGATGGTCCTGTAAAGGATTCACTTGACGTGCTTTTCGCTTAGCACGTTTCTCCCTTTCACCTTGCACTCGAGCTTCTTCAAAGTCCATAGAACCTTTGTGAAAGGCCAACCTCCAGTTAGATCGTTCATGGGCCAGAGCTTCCCAGTTTTCGATGTTTATATTGCATTTTTTTAGATTAGCCTTATGAACATCTTTAAACCTCTTATATTGACCACCGATATTCCGCTTTCCATCCTTGAGTTGGGAATAAAGTAACTGCTTTGGGAGACGGCAGTCAGGCATAAGAACAACATGACCGGTCCACTGAAGTTGGCGTTGAAGGATCATTTTTTCAACGCTAGTAGTCTTTGCTTCTTCCAGTACACTGACATTTGTTCGCCTATCTTCCCAAGTAATTCGTAGGATTTTCTGGAGGCAACATTGATGAAACCTTTCAAGGAGGTGGAAGTGACGTTTATAGATAGTCCATGTTTCGCAGGCATACAATAAAGTTGGTAATACAATGGCTTCATAAACCAGTGTTTTGGTCTTCTTACAAATATCCCGATCCTCGAATACTCTGTTTCATTCGAGAAAACGCGGCACTTGCGGAGCTGAAACGATGCTGGATTTCACTGTCGATGTTAGCTGTAACAGAAAGATAGCTGCCAAGATAGAGGAAATGATCGACATTTTCCAGTATTGTCCCGCCAAGCTGGATAGATGGCATCACCAAAGGGTTAACTTGCACTTGCTGATGAAGCACTTTGGGTTTTTTGATGTTAAGTGAGAGACCAAGTTTTTTTCGTATGCTTCTGCAAAAGCATTTAGGATAGTTTGGAGATCATCCTCTGAATGTGCGGAGACCACATTATCATCAGCATACTGAAGTTCCACAACGGAGGTTGTAATTACCTTACTTTTTGCTTTCAGCCTGCTGAGATTAAAAAGCTTTCCATCTGTTCGATATATGATTCCCACACCAGTGGGAAGTTTCCCCTCGACAAGATTCAATCAATAGGAGTTGCCTTCAAGTGATCAGAGAATTAATGGGAACTTTGGATAAATGCAAATCCCTTCCTGACCTCTAAGTCATCACCCATGAGTTAAACCTACAAATTAGCAGACCTAAAGCCTTGTGGGGTCTCTCTTGTTCTGGGAACCTCTAATCGGGATATCTGCAAGGAGACCAAAACGCTGGTTTATAAAGCCATTATATATTACCAACCTTATTGTATGTCTGCGAAACATGGACTATCTATAAACGTCACTTCCACCTCCTTGGAAGATTTCATCAACGTTGCCTCCGGAAAATCCTGCAAATTACTTGGGAAGATAGGCGAACAAATGTCAGTGTACTGGAAGAAGCAAAGACTACTAGCGTTTATTTATTTATTTATTTATTATATTTATAATATAAATATTTTTCCTGCAAGGAACCCAAGGCGGCTTACATAATCCACCGCCGCCTCCTCTCCACTCTATCCTCACAACAACCCTGTGAGGTAGGTTAGGCTGAGAGTCAGTGACTGGTCCAAAGTCACCCAGTGAGTTTCATGGCCGAGCAGGGACTAGAACCCAGATCTCCTGAGTCCCAGTCCTGTCCAACACTCTCACCACTACGCCACACTGGCTCGCAGATGCCTGCCTGCTTTGACGCCTGCCTGATCCTACATGCTTGGTAGCTGGGTCTTAAAAATTTCCCATCATGCTCCTGACCCAGTGTCATTCCAGGGCACTATGGGAAATGTAAAATGGCAGCTTGCCAACCCAGCCATGGCTACCAGGGGAGGCGAGGCTCCCCAGTAAAGGCCACTTTGTATGGGGCCCCTTGCAACGTGGCCCTGGCCCTCATGGACTGTCTCCCCTGTCCGCACGCAGCCCGTTGGCATTTCTTTTAGTTCTCTCTTTTCCAGGCCGTTTGCATTCCCTCGCCACCTCTTGCCTTGAACGCCCTCCCGGAAACCCACGGCTGCCTATTAGCATTCCTCTTGCGCGCCGTTCTGTCCGCGCCGAAGCTCTCTCTCTCTCACACCTGCTTGCAAAGCCGAACTGGCGCTGCGCGCGCTCTCTCTCTCCAGCCTGCTGTTTTTCAACTGCTGCTGTATCACCCCTCAGGGGCGCATTCCCACCCTGACAGAAAAGCCAGGCAGAAGCTTACACACACACCAAGACACAGCGGCGGCGCTTTCTTGCTGCAGGAGACCGAGAGGAGAGCTGCCACGGGAGAGAGTTGGAACGAGCCCGGCAGGCGAAGGGAGCCCCGCACCCTTCGCCGTCAGCACGCCGCTCCGGGTCAGGCACCGCCTCCGCCTCCTCTCAGGGCGGGATGCAGCGGCGGCGGCGGCGGCTTGCGGTCGGTAGCCTGTGGTGCACAGCGGCTAGAGGAGGAGGCTGAGGCGGGTCCTTCCCTGCCTCCTACCGGCGGGTGCAGGTAAAGGGGAAACAACAACAACACGAGCTGGTTCCTTCGGGACGCGGGCGGCGAGCAAATCGCAGTGACTCCATCGTTTGAATGCAATCCTGCCCGCAGGTCTCTTACGATGCTTACGGTAGCTCGTCTGTACCGAAAAGCATTGCATATTGTATCCTCTTTGCAAATGTGTCCTGAGCGAGGGTGGCGGGCTGCTTCTAAGACTTTTGATGGTATGAGGGGACTACATTTCTAAGCATGCTTGCTTAGGAACCCAGTAAGACCTTCCGAGTAAACATGTCTAGGGTCGGGCTGTAAGAAAGCTGGATCAGGATTATGTGTTATGCTTAATAACTCTATATGTCTGCCTATGCTTGCATGCCCCAAGTACTAAAGCATCCCGATCATTTGAATATATTTAAAGTCCTATTTCCTTGTGTAACTGTTCACCAGAGATGCTGGTGTAAAATGTCATCAGCCCCTCCCTCTCGGTGTACCATCGCCTCATACAACTTCTCCCTCTTGTTTTCTAATCCATCCCGCCACTCCTTTTCTTTTTTTTTTTTTTTTTTTGGACTTGAAATTTCTTCATACCAGCAACTGTAGCCTTCCCTCCCTCCTTTGATCTATGTAGCTGTTTGGCATTCAGCAAAAACCTTACAATAGCTTCAAATAGCTTGAAGAGAAGTGGGTGGGTCTTGTTCTTATGGCTGGTTTGTTCTTGACTCTGTAGCATCCTCATGGACAGGAGACTAACTATTTTGCTATTTGGTTCCTGTCTATTGGGCTGGCATGGAGAACTTTAATTTGTTGCCTTGCAAATCTCCCATTTCTTCCACTCGTTGCCATCTTCGCTGTTTCTCATGTTTCGTCTGTGGTTGCTTCACACAACATTTTCCCTATATGGATACTACTTCTGGATGGGAAAAGATGTGCATGCACACCATCATGCTAAATGATTGCATGCATCTATCTATATTGGGCCGTGTCACTCTCATGTATTCTAAAACAGTAGATAACAGGAACATAAGAAGCTGCCTTATACTGAGTCAGACCATTGGTCTATCGAACCCAGGATTATCTACACAGGACTGGCAGCGGCTCTGCAGGCAGGATTTTCTCCAGCCCTACCTGGGGATACTGTAAATTGAACCTGGGACCTTCTGCATTGCAAAGCAGGTGCACTACCACTGAGCTACAGTCCCTCCCCCATTGAGATGCCCCCTGCATCAGAATTCTCATGAGTTTGCCACATGCAATTGTGCACACGCTTCCCCCCCCCCCATAAAGAAGTGATATTCATGTAGGAAAATCAACATGATCCCCTTAATCTGTGAAGGGGGGAGGGCAGATGTGCCAAGGAAATATAAATGTGGGACAACTGGAGAAATCAGGTAGAACGATTTCACCATGAATAATTTCACCCCAGCCTAGTTCAGTGGCAGGATTTCTTTTCCAGAGAAACAGAAATGTGATAGTAATCTTCTAGGGGTGTGTGCTGGTGGCTTTGCCAGGAGTGGCAGGTGGCCAGGTGATGCCTTGGTGGTTTTGCCTTCTGTTGCTAGTCTCCACCTTGTGTTTGCATATCTGTGCACCAAATACATTTTCCTTCCATAGAACATGGTAGCCATATGCTACCATCTTAAACTGTGCCTTGTTTATCCTGTTTCTCGGTAGCACTGTATTTTTCATGTTGTTTCTTTTTTAAAAGTCGGCTTCATGGCAGTTTTGTTTAAACCATCCTCTTGAGGTGGGGCGGGTGGGGGATATTTCTAAAGTTTATTAGGTGTGGCAGGGGATTATCAGGGGAGTATGAGCACATGTGTTAAATGCAAAACAATAAACCTTGTTTATAGAAACTTGAAACAATACATAGTTATATAATGGAAGTGTGTGTAACTGCATGGCAGCATTCAGTGGCCTCATAAAGCTAGGATTCAGAATAGGATAAATTTATCATGAAAGGAAAACTTGTTAAATCTTAATGGACTTGCAGATACTTAGAAATATTTACTAATTATGCCATTGAGATTAATGCTATAGTGTTGGGTTTCCCCCCCCAGTATTTATTTTCATAAACCTTTGAGAGTTATATCCAGTAGTAATACAACATGCATAATGTTGGTTTTAATACATTTGTTGCATATTGTTATAATATATTGTTAAAATATTTTATATGAAGCCCCTTACTTTTATTTTGTAAATGGGTGGAGCTTCCTAACCCAGAGTTCCCTGTCCCGTACAATCCTGGAAAACTCAATTTAAAAAAACAAACCCTGTACATTAATTTTCCTGTGGGTGTAATTTTTGTAATCTTTCTGGTGCTTTCTCTTCTTTTATTATCTTACTATGCATTTGAGAACCATATGCATTTATATGGTTCTCATACTATAGTTTTATGAGGTATTCTTGACTTGCTCTGAACATAGTGGTCAGTAGTGGTCCTGTGTATGTAAAAAGTACAGTACAAGGAGCAGGCCTCTTTCAGTAGTGGCACCTGTTTTGTAAAATTTCCTCCATAGAGAATGAAGCAGATATTCTGGGGACTTTCAGAGGCTTGGCAAGGACCTTCTTACTTTTTTTTTTAGGTAGGTCTTTGGGAAGTGATCCTGGCTTTTTGTTTGGATTCATTGTAGATTTTTAGTGTTGTAGTTGTTTTTACCGTATATTGATTTTAATTGTAATTAGGTTTTGGTCTATGACCGTAAATAAATAATCTATAATCTATTTATCTATCTTGTAATTATATGTTGGACTGTTATTTGATATTGTACTGATTTCCCCCCTCAAAATGAGACATGTCCTGAGGACCAATTTGGTTATAGATAAGCATATAAATTCTAATGAAAATAATTATGAAGACCTGATCCCATAAATATAATGGAAGTATTTGGCAATGGAGTTAGGTACATGGGGGAAAGGTTGTGTGTGTGTGGTGTGTTTAGCCTTAATGCAAACTGTGATGCATGAAGGTCTGTAGCCATGGAGGTGATGCAGGGGCCTGGATTTCTCGGGAATATTACTACAACCTGTCCTGCATTTTCAGTGTTGTTGTTGTTGTTTTTGTAAAGGTAAAGCCTTTATCCCTCCCTTTAAACTATTGGAGACATAAGGAAAACTGTGTAGGCAGATTTCACTCCAATTGCTCAGATGTAAACCTGCTCCTTCCTGCCAGTGTTTTGGCCAATGAGTGCAGAAGCACTGGGATAATTGCCAAGCACTTTGGGCACTGGGCACTTGCTTTAACACTTTATAAAATCATTCATTTAAGTTTAAACAGACTACTTATATTTAGGTTTTTCCTGTTTTGCACTGACTTACAGTGTCCCCTTACAAGGTACACTTAGACTCTCCATCCCTGACTATGGGATGCATGTATTCCTTCTGTCAAATTATCATCTTTTTGTACTTGGCTTTGAGGTTATGTAATAGAAATGCCAGCTGAAGACAAAAGGACCTTTCTGCTCTGCAGCTGTAGAGAGCCTTTAAATATCTTACCAAATTAGGTCATTGATTCTTTTCCGGTTTGCAAAGAAAGAGGTGAGCAGAATAATTCAGTATTGTTGCTAGGATAGATAAAGTGCAGAGGATAAAATTCTACCTGACCCATCATTATTTCGACTTTGCCTGGTAGTGATGTGAACCATGCATATGATTATGCATTCTGACTGTGTGAATCAGGATTCCAAAAAAGACATGAAAAAGGGCTAGAGGCAAACTGTGTGCATGAGTTTTTGCAAAACCCTCTAAAGGCTGAGCATGAAAACCATCAAGATTTTCCTGTACTTGCTGATGTTCTATGCTGAAAACAAATATCAAAGGAGCTGCTAAAAATATATATATGATAGGATACTTTAGGATCTATAGCTACTGGATTTTATGTCTCTCTGTTAAAAGTGCCAAAAGAGATTTCATCAGCAGCAATGTCTGTAGGAATTAGAAGACTCAGCAGGTTGCTGTGTGTACCTTCACCCAGAACTATTAATTACTAGCAATGGCACCTGAGGGAAGGGACATCACTGTATGACTTCGTATACCTCAAATAATCCTGCAAATTACTTGGGAAGATAGGCGAACAAATGTCAGTGTACTGAAAGAAGCAAAGACTACTAGCATTGAAAAAATGATCCTTCAACGCCAACTTCAGTGGACCGGTCATGTTGTTCGAATGCCTGACTGCCGTCTCCCAAAGCAGTTACTTTACTCCCAACTCAAGGATGGAAAGCGGAATATCGGTGGTCAATATAAGAGGTTTAAAGATGTTCTTAAGGCTAATCTAAAAAAATGCAATATAAACATCGAAAACTGGGAAGCTCTGGCCCATGAACGATCTAAATGGAGGTTGCCCTTTCACAAAGGTTCCATGGACTTTGAAGAAGCCCGAGTGCAAGGTGAAAGGGAGAAACGTGCTAAGCGAAAAGCACGTCAAATGAATCCTTTACAGGACCATCTTCTATCTGGTAACCTGTGTCCTCACTGTGGGAAGCTGTGTGGATCTAGAATTGGCCTCCACAGTCACTTACGGACCCATCGCTAGAGTCTACACAATCTTCTTTAGAATTTCCTCCTTTTATCCCGGAAGACAATCTTACTCGGTCACGACTGATCGCCTGATGATGATGATGAATAACAGTCATTTTGAAACAAGCACTGGGGCAGATGCGGTCAAATGATGGATTGGTTTCTCAAACCCTGTGCAGATGGTCAAACTGGATAGAAATGTATGCATGTATGGGGGCAAGGGCAGGCATGATGGCTCCACTGCTGATCTCAACACATTGGGTTGGATCAGGACTTAGTCATACTTAGACTAGGCCCATTGTAATCAGTGGGACATAAGACCCACTGATTTCAATGGGTCTGCTGTGACCAAATCTGTATCCAACCCATTGACTGGGTTTTCTGCATAGTCACCTCTGCACATAAACCCCATATATGTAAGTTCTGAACACATGATCTGTGTCCTGTCACTGTTCGGGATCTACATACACTGGGACATACATGCATAGGCCCATATAGGAGTTCTGATTAATGCGTAGTGGAGGGATTGGGGCCACTAGGCACAATCCCAATCCTCCCTTCTCTGTGAATGTTTCTACCCAATTTGACCATCTGCACAGGCCTTTTTATTATTTGCATCTAATCCATTTCCAGATTTTCTGCCTTTTTTAAAATGCCACAAAATCTGTCTGCCTGTTTATGCAGAACTAATATTGGTGGTTGTTAAGCTTATGGGATCTAGTAGTTATGGGAAAAATGGACAGTTGGAGAAAGGTAGCTCAGAAGCAAGTATCCTCTGGTCACTTTTTTGTGGTTAGGGGCTCATAATGCAAATGGAGGAAATGACCAGGCACAAAGACAGTTACGGTAATTAAATGGAAGAAGGGATTATTCTAGGACAGGGGTGGGCAACTGCAGGAGGTTCAGGGACTATTTTTGCCTGTGGGCTACAGTCCATGGGGCACTGCGCAGTCTGTGGGGTGCTCCCCAAAGTTCTTTAAAAAGATAAAGAAAAATAATTTTAAGGAAATATGGGGGTTATTTTTAGATTATGTTTTAGTAAAGGGGAAAGGGAGTAAGCCATGTCATGATATGATGTATTTTTGGAATATAGATTAATAATGGATTATGTGGATAGAATTAGTTTTGGCCCCGGGGTGACGGGTGCACTTGTAGTGTATGATTTGTAGGTTTATGTTTTTTTTTTGTATGTGTGTTCTTTTAAAAAATATATAAATAAAATTAAAAAAATAAATAAATAAAAAGGAAAAAAAAACCCACTGGTTTGCCACTGAAATTCAGCAGCAAACCACTCCATAATGCTACAGAGAACTACAAGGGTTAAATTTAACTTGTTTGCAAGCTAAATTTAAGCCTTTTGGTTCTCTGTGGCAATGACGGGCACCATTTTTGTAATGGATTTTTTCCCCTGGGGGTGACGGGGGCCACACCCATGGGGGAGAGGAGGTCGCATGTCCACTTCTGTTCTAGGAGAAGAGATGCAATCACTTATCAGGCAAATAATAAAACTATCATTGGTTAGGGCTATATAAATCAAAACTAGTAGTTTGAATTCAGCCTGGAAAGCAGTAGGAAGCCACTTTAGGCTTCAGAGTCCTAGTGTGATTTACTCAGCATCAGCAACCCATCCTCTTAGGAAGTGGACTGCCCACATTTAGCAACATCAGCTAAACCAGCAGTGTCAAATCCAAATGGGCTCAAGGGACCACACCAATAATTTTGCAACCTTACATCCAATCTTGATGGAGGAGATGCTTAGCAGCAGGACCAATGGCTAGGTTCTAAACATATCCCATGCCAGCCAACCTTGAGCACTAATCTTAGTGGAAAGGTGGGATATAAATTTAATAAATTAAAAAAATTAATAAACCCCACTGTGCCACCTTTTCATATCTTATCAGTTGACATCCCTTCACCAGTGCTCCAATCACTATGCGTCTCTCGCTCCACCCCAACTGAATCTGAGCATCAGTCAGACTGCAGTTTATAATTCCAGATCTCTAATCCTGCTTCCTGCTGTTTGAACTCCAAAATTATTTCATGTGCCAAAGAAGCTACTACTCCCAACCCAAATCCTGCTAGCCTAAATATCCCAGTTCTCTCATTCTTCTTTTCCCAAGATGCCCCTCCCCATCCCACACCTCTTTGGCTACAAATACTGTGACATTGCAGATTGCACAATGTCCACACTCCTTGACATGGGTGTTGCCAAGTAGAATAGAGAGGAGAGGCTGATGCTATGGTATGCAATAGTAGCAGTTGTTGAGTCAGCCTCATAGCATGCCTAGTGGCATTCTTTTCTAGCCCTGGTTATGGTTTAATCATTTGTCTAGTGTGCAGGAACGGTGCAGGGCTGTTTGGCGCCCTAGGCCAAATTATATTTAGCGCCCCCCCCTCTCGTGCCGTGGGGGGGGCTCCGGAGCAAAGCAGCCCTGCTCTGCAACCCCCCCTGCGCCGCTGCCGCCACCACCATCTACCTTCCCCCGCCCCCGCTGCTGGCTGCTGCTGCTGCCGCCTCCTCCTCCGACGCAACGGGACCCCCGCACTTTTTTTTTTTTTGCCGGGGAAACCAGGGCAACAGGGCTGTTTAAGCCCTGTTGCTCTGGTTCCTCCCGCCAAAACAACGCCGGTGGGGCTCCGGAAACGACGGGAAGGTAGGTAGGTGGCTGGCAGGCGCGCGGGCGCGAGGTGCGGCGGTGGCTGCGGCAGCGGCCGGCAGGCAGGCGCGGCGGAGGCGGCAGGCGGGGCAGGAGCGTGCTGGAGGCGAGGAAGGGGCGCAGAAACGCTGCGCCCTCTTCCGCCACGCGCCCTAGGCAGCCGCCTGGGTCTGCCTAGCGGTAGCGCCGGCCCTGCTAGTGTGCTAGGGGTGGTGTGGGCCACACTGGGGACCCCAAAGGGATTAATGAGGCCCCTGGACTTTATATTTGACAGCCTTGAGCTAAAGCTTCCAAATGCACATAAAAGGCCACTTTGCATGTGGTACATTGCAGTTAGCTTTCAAGTTACAGAGTAATGAATGAAGGTTGTTGGGTCTCAGTCTGAAAAAAGTATCTTCTTGTCAGGTTGAATTGGTAAGAAGGTATGCCACCAATACTCCAAAGTTACAACTGGAACACTTCCTGGGGAAACTAGAATCCATTGACAATCTCTCAGAAAACACCACCTTAGCTGCCATGGATGTTGAGCCCCCCTACACCAACATCCCCCACAAAGATGGACTACAGCCATCAGGAATATCTTCCCTGTTGGTACTATAGCACATTTAGCCACCAAACTCTGCTACTATGTACTTATCCACAATTACTTCAGCTTCAGGTAGAACTTGTATTTTCAGATTAATCGGGATAAAGGTATTCTGATAAAGTGTATCACACTACATGTGTTAATAAGCTTATTGACAACTATTTTTTAATGAGCACTATTAATGATGTAATCACTGCCTGTACTTTCTGATTTGATTTCCCTCTAACCTCACTGTTTACAACCTCCCATATATGTGTATGTGAGACACATACACACCTGTAACTCAGGACAACATTTCATGCATCTAATGAAGTGCCTTGCAGTCCATGAACGCTTATGTGATAATAAGCTTACACACAAGATAATTTTAGCCACAATCTGGAACTTCATGCACATGGATAGAAAAAGGAACTCCCAAAGCTGCATCTGTGAGCCACCAAAGGAGACTGAATTTCCTCAGCAGTGTCTACCATGAGCTCTCCCCACTACACCCAGTTCAATCAGTCCTCCATTTCTTCAATCACTGCTCTGGTCCCCAGTCTGAGATTGAATCCAAAACATGGTAAACATTATCATTTATATCATTCATATACAATGAGGAAATGTTGAATAATTCATTGATGAAAAACTAAATTCGATGCTGTGTTGTTAATATTTAATACTACTTCAGTGGATTGGATAATAAAATCTAATCAAGAACAACAGAATGGCTGGAAAATGTGATGGATACCTCAATGCATGAATCATCCACAGGAGATAATATATTCATTCACATTAAAAAGTCAGTGGCAGCAAATACACTTTTAATTAGCTGGGCAACATCAAAGAATAATCACCATACTTTTAATCTTGCTGTGAACAGGATGGGAGTTTTTAAAAAAAGCACTGACTATAATTGCAACTTTATATACAGTCTATAAATAATGCAGTTCATTTTTTAAAAAGCAATTAATGCCATAGTTTTAAATATCTTAGCGCAGACAGAGTTAAGATCTTTATGGAATTACTCTAATCTTGAATGTTGATATGTCCTACTGAAGTTTCAAATGTAACTTCAGTGAAATGGCCTTGTCATGTGACTTGTGGGGGGAAAGGATTGCAATCCCCCCCCTCTTGGCAGGATTGATACGCTTTTAAAAGCTGAATGACTGGCAAGAATGAAACAACTGAAGGTTTTCCCAGCTACCTGGTTTGCATGACACGACAATCATCGGGGGTAACTAGCCACGGTGGGTTGTCATGTCATCCAAATTCAGACTGCTTCCTGCAGGGTGGCTTATTTTTCAGGAACAAGCCACCCTTAAAACCTATGGCTTGTTCTAGGGGTTGTTCATACCACAAGGTGGTACCACAATCTTTCTGCCATTCATTAACCTTTTAAGGGTACAGAGTTCTGCCAGGAAAAGGTGGCAGTCATGGAGTAAGGAAAGGGCTGGTTGAAAGTAGGGACTCTGAAGCCATGAAAGAGTGGTGATGCTCTGTGCGCTGCCAGAAGGATGAGATCTGAATAGGCTGGGCCTTTTCTGAGGGCAGCAGTATCTGAGCTGTTGAGGAGAGGCAGGTCTATGTGGAAAAGTGGTGGTATGAATCCTACAACTGAGTTTGCTGAGAGAAGTCTATCATGAAGCAGAGAGAGGTGGTCTACTAAGGCAGAAAAACTGAGGGTCATTAAAGGGCAAAAGGCTGACAACAACAACAATAATAATATGTTGTTGTTGTTTTTGTTTTGTTGTTTTTACCATGAGGCAGAATTGTGGGTAATGGGAAGGTGGAACCTAGAACAGGTTTGGTTGGAGGAGAGTGGGCGAGTGTCGCCCATGGCCAGTAAGTCTCTCTTTAATAGCTTCACTTGGTCTTCTGAAACAAGGCTATTTCCTACACCAACAACACTTAAACAAGAATCACCCTACCAGCCTTTCCCAACCCAGCACCCTCCAAATGTGTCGGACTACAACTCCCACTACCCCCAGCCACCATGGTGGCCGGGATGGTGGGAGTTGTAGTCCTACTCTGGACTACAGTGGAGGCCACCAGGCTGGGGAAGGCTGCACCTGATAGAGGGCTTCCCATTTGGTCTCTGAAACAGGGCCACGTTCAACAAGCATGGTTTTATTTGTTTTATTATTTGAGATTTATACCCAACCCTTCATACATTATAATAAAATATTAAAACACCTCAACATAACACATACATTAAAGTAAGCTGAAATTTAGCAACTCTATCAATATTGTTTTCCCATTGCTATTGTGATGGGAAACATGGCTTATGTGCAATTTCTGCCTGGCTTGGCTTAAGGAAAAGAATTTGTGGCCCAGATGCAGTGTGGCAGCTGTAGATGCAACCCCAGTCCCCGCCCCAAAAGAAAGATGATTTCACATCCAGAACTATGCAAAATAAGTACATCTGCATAGAAGTCTTGATTTGCAAACTATTGCTGAACTAGGGTTTTCCAGATGAAGAATCTGAAGAATTCTCTTGGCCTTGCTTATGTTCTAATTGTGATTAGCTCTGTGAAAGCGCATACAGAATGGCTAATTTTTCAAAGACTCAACTAGCAGATACTTAAAATATGGTGAACTTCAAAGAAAAGGAGATGCTTTCACCTTAAATTTAAACTACAGAATAGCATTTTGAAAGCTAATAGAATTGCTGGATAACTTCCCACACCCTCAAACATTTGTTAGCCAAAAAAAGGCCACATATTAGGGAAAGTTATTTTATTAAAAACAGCCATCAGATATGAATGAACAGCGGGGCATAGATCATTCTGTTATTGCCTTACATTACTCTGGAGTGGGGAATGTGTGGCCCTGAAGATGTTGGTGGACTGCACCTCCCATCAGCCCTGGCCAGCATAGCCAATGGTGAGGGATCATGGGAGTTACAGTCCAACAACCTCTGGAGGGCCACAAGTTCCCCATTCCTGCTCCAAAGAGTCTGGTAATAGCTGCTGTTGGACTATTCACCTGACTTGGTATTGCAATAGCTGTTTTCTAGGTTCTCTGGAAAGCAAGAGCCTGATGGATACCAATTAGGCTCCATAATCTGTTATCTAATGCAACATCAAATGGTTGTGATCTGTGAGAAGACCAGCAAAGAATAAATTGATTTTGAATAATTAAGGCTGTGATCCTGTTCCCAGGTACCTGGCTGGGAGTAAGCCTCACTGAACACAGTGGGACTTGCTTCTAAGTAAACATGCACAGAATTGTGCTGTATATCATTGCTAGATAACCCAGCAGCACAGATCAACGAAAAGATGTACGTAGTTTTATTGTATTGTATTTTTTACTGATTGTTGTAAACCACCCAGAGAGCTCTGGCTATTGGGCGGTTATAGAGATGATGATGATGATGATGATGATGATGATGATGATGATAATAATAATTTAAGAATAGATATGGGTGGCTCCCTCTAGCTATAAAGAATATGATGTGGGGTGAGGGAGAGAAATGTATTAAGAGGTAGAAGAGGAAAAGCATCCCATTTTTCATTTGGGCCTGCTGTTGGGCTTCAGAGTTCAACTTGCAGAATTAAGCAAGCACAAAACTTTACATCTGGATGACTTTTTGAAATAATTTGTTGCAAGAAATATGACATTAGAAGAATTTAAAAAATTAGGTGGCCCAAAAATTAGGTTTCAAAAGTTCATGACCAGTGGCTTACTAGAGCAAAATGTAAAAGTTTCTAGGACTCTGTTTTGAGGAGGGGTTGATTTTTACTGGAAATTGTTGTGTTCCTCAAGAGAAGTGTCAGAGTTTCTATCCTGCTCTGTTCATGGCACCCATTGAAACAGAAGAGGACCTGCCTGATCTTTTCCTCCACCAGTCAAGCTTGAAGTTGTAAGGCCTCGTTTTGTCATGGCTTTCATGAACCAGTATTTCCTCTCTCTTAATATGGAAGCGAACATCCACTATTGGTGCTGATGATCTATTTTTATTTGACCTAAGCTTGGACACAAAAGCAGTCATACTGATTTCTGATCTTTGAAAGCAGTATGTGGGATTCTCCTATCAAGACCAAGGTTATCATCAGGTAAGTGTAAGCAGCCTCAGTGGCACAGCACCTGCTTTGCATGCAGAAGGTCCCAAGTTCAATCCCCGGCATCTCCATTTAAGTCAAGGAAAGAATCCTGCCTGCAACCCTAGAAAGCTGCTGCTAGTCAGTGTTGACAGTACTGGACTGGCTGGACCAAGGATCTGATTCAGTATAAGGCAGCTCCCTATGTTCTTATTGATATTAAAATGAAAGCACTTTGGTGCACATTCTTACTTCTGCTGCTTTGTAATGGCAACTGGGAAAGGAAGAAAGATTGGCCTGATCTTTTCTCAGTAATAGGAAAAGTGACAGATGCATTTGAGAGAGCTGCTGGTGTGCATGAGTTGAGAAGTTTCAGTCCATCTAGATCTGGCCATGGCAAGGCTCATTGTAGGGCACAGAGAAGATATGAGTGGCCCTTAGTCCTTAGTCTTGACCTGTTGCTGTGTGTGTGTGTGTGTGGGGGGGTTGCTACTCTGTCTCTCAGGTCTCATTTTTGAACCCCAGTCTGCATCTTGGAGGGCATCAACATTGAGCAGCTGGCTTCTAAATGCAAAGGCTATGAATCCTCCTCCACAGTTGGCCTTAACTACTCAGAAGGGTTCCCTGCTCGGAGCATGACCCCTCTCTAAAGGAAGCCATCAAAGGCTCCTCAACTCATGAAGCAGAGTGAGTAGGTACCTCCCCACCTAAGCATGACTGCCGATGGTTTGAGAATCAAACTGCTCTGTGAGTTTTTCTACACAAGACTGTTAATCAGCTGTTAATCCACTATATCTACTTTTGGTTTCGTCACAGAATTGAGATCCGAGCACTACACGAAGAGCATTTCCTTTCCTTTCAGCTGCATAACCTTTACGTGACACTGTGGTATAGCAGAATAGCACAAATACAAAAGTGAAAAAAGTGGTTTCTTTAGCTTTTACCATAAATACTGCTTTTTTCCTGCTCTAATTTTTTTTTTGGTGACAGTGTTCTTTAGATACAGAAGTGAAACTGGAGGGTTATGGCACTGTCTAAAGAACCCGGAAACAAACGTGAGTAGGGAATGACGAGCTCACAATAAATGCCTCATGTAGAAAAGCTCACTGTCCATACACTGTCCATACTCAAATCAAAGGGCAGAATAATTAACAGATGTAAATGAGGCTTTGTTGTCCACATGCAGCTTTAAATAACTGCATCAAGGCTCCATTTTGCAAAACTGTCTTTAATTTGTGCCTTAGCTCCTATAAAATTTGAGTTCCTTTCTGTACCACAAGGGGCTGAATGCTCTGCTGCTCACCTGGGTCAGGAGGACACGCTCTGTTGTCAGAGACAGATACTAAACTGATCAGGAACCCAAATCAATGAATGGCTCCCTGCTACATTTCCCTGGAATCTGAAACACCCCAGACCCTGCTTTCCTATTCACATGGCGGTACTCTGACAGTAGATGCAGTGGTTGGTTCTTAGGGGCTACACCTAGTAGCACAACGTAACTGGCTTATATGCATGGCTTTACCAGAGCCTAACGTGCATGCCGAAGCCCTGAAGTTCCTATCTTTCTTACCTGTACTAGACACTGCCCTTCTGGCTGGGGTACCTCCCTCCTTGCCATTGACCTCTTATCAGAACTTGAGCCCCTGTAGGTCTTGAACAAAGTTTTTGTTTTGTTTTGTAAAGCCCACCAAAGATTCTGCAGAAAGAGTTTACCGGTAAGTGTTGTTCGCCTTTAAATGAACCAACAATACTGCATTTCTGTTATAATTCCATGTTAAGGACTAATGACTCACTTCCTCACAAAAAAGACCAGCAAATATTACAGCATTTATCCTACCCAATGTGCTTCCACTTCACATAGAGGCTAAAAATGCCCTCTTTCCGGCTCATAGAAAGGATATTGAATAAACAAGGAAAGAGAATTGTTCCTTCAGAAAATATTGCTGTGTGGGAGAGAGAGAGCTTCCAGCTGGCTGGTGTTCTTAAGAACATCAGTGCGCTTGAGCTGCTGCAGGGCTGCTGCTGATAAATTATTATTTTATTGTCCCTAAAACTACTAGGTGTTATATGAAAAATTAGAATAAGACAAGCCCCAGAGGGCAAGATCTAGGTTCCCCACCCCTTGGGGTGGTGGGGAGAGATTTCTTACATTGTCCCAAGCTCTGTGACTGTCAAGTCTCCCTCCCTCAAGTGTTCTGTCATCATATACAGAGGACTTGGGGAAGGATTGAGCACAAATGGTGGCAGTGGAGGCTGGTGACTCCAATGTCAGTGTGGCTGTATATCTGCTCTGGATTTTACCCCAAACTTTTAAGGAGCTATCCATGGTGCCAGACCTATTTTGGGGATAGGGCTCAGCACCATGGATAGCCAAAAGTCATTGCCTAGGACAATGAGCTGATGAAGGCCTGGCCAGTGAATCATTCATATAGTTTATCTAACAGTGTTAAAAAGTTACAATAATTCATTATGCTTTTTGAAACAGTCAACATTTTTATTTGTATAAGTAGTAAAAGAAATATGACAAAAGTAGAACGTCATAGAGGTTTATATAATGTTATGAGACATGAGTGTAGAAGGCAAAGAGAGAGAAAGTTTTCTCACATACATACTACCCAAACTCAGTCATTCAATAAACTGATTGTCAGTAGATGAAGGACAAACCAAAAGAATTACATCTTCACATGAGGCAAAATAAACTTATGGAATTCACTATTGGTGATGAATTTGGGGGCTTAACAAAAAGAAATTGACCAATTTGGTGACAACGCAGAGCAATCCTAGACCCCCTTGGACAGTTGTATGAGGGGGTTAGGTTGCAGTGGGGCTGCCTCTCCATCAGCAGAGAGGAAATCCATCAGCGGGGGGCTCCATCCTGGAGGCCCCTCTTACACCTATGGAAAGCTCCATGGGTGTAAATCAGGGGTGCACAAACTTTCCGGCTCCAGAGGCTACATGTGATGCTGGGTGTGTGTGTGTCAGTATGCGCGCGCACGCACACGCACACACACACACACACACACACACACACACACTTCATTTCACTTATTTCATTTCAACACTACTCAATAGCCAAAGGTCTCTGGGCAGTTCACAAAAAATTAAAACCCAAAATACAACATAATAAGAATGTAATATAAAATCTTTAACATACAAAATTTAAAACAATTTAAAACAGCTAAAAACAACTAACACTAAAATACCAACACCCGATAAAGCAGCTGATATTAAAAGCTCCATCATATGCCATGAAATGCCTGGGAGTACAGGGAAGTCTTAGCCTGGTGCCAAAAAGATGATAATATTGTGCCAGACGGGCTTCAGTGGGGAGAAGATTACACAATTGGGGGGGGGGGACCACCAAGAAGGCTCCCTCCCTTTTCCATCCTCCAAATCTCCCTCAGAGGAGGCACTCAGAGTAGGGCATCAGATGTTGATGTAGTGCATGAGTAGGTTCATACCAGGAGAAGTGCTCCATCAGGTAATGTGGTCCTGAGCCATGTAAGGCTGTATAGGTCAAAACCAGCCACCTTGAATTGGGCTTGGAAACAGACAGACAGACAGTGCAAACAGGCCAGAACTGGTGTATGTTCAGACCTTCTGGTTCCCACTATCATTCTAGCCGCTGCATTTTGCACAAGCGGCAGCTTCTGAACAGTCTTCAAGGGCAGCCCCCATGCAGAGTGCATTGCAGTAATCTAACTTGGAGATTACCACAGCATAGACTACTGAAACCAGGTTATCCCTGTCCAGGTAGGGAAATATATGTACATGTACACACACACACACACACCAGTTATCCTGATACATATAGCTCCTTCCTTGCTGTTAACAGCAGTGGTGGGAAAGCAATCTCTATAAGGATCTCTGGGGAGGGAATGGAGAGCTTTTTCCAGAGGCGAGGGGAGAATTCAGTGGCACCACAGGTTCAGGGCACCCTTGCAGGTTGTGCACCTCTGGTGTAAATCTACCACTGGCAGTAGGCCCCAAGACAGGGCATTCTGAGGTTGGGTTGGAGGTGGCTTTGGAGCTGCTGGATCCAAATTCCCCCTGGACCCCTGAGTTATGTCAGCCTAGGACTGGTGTAGCTAATAGCCCCCCTCCATGGATTTCAGTGGAGGAGGGATTCCAATTTACAAAGACCCACCGAGCAAAGCTGCCCACTACCCCCCAATCTGACTGGCGTATGCCGGCTGAGCTTTGGAAGTGGCAAGCTCCCTCGCTCCAACCCCAGTCAGGATTGCTCTCATAACTGTCATAGCTATAATAGTTATATCTAGGGGAATCTCCATATTCAGAGCCCATTTACTTCTGATTACCAGATACTGGAGAGGAGAGTCTCTCTGTCATGGCATTTCTGATCAGTTTGCAAGAGGGATCTAGCTGGCCACTGTTGGGTACAGAATCTTGGCCCGGATGGACCTTTGCTTTGATCCAGCAGAGTTCTTCTTATGTTCTCACCACCTAAGGAAAATTCTTATACACCGCTGCCCTAAGGGTTCACAAATTTTTGGCTTAGCTCAGTAGCCAGCCACTAACCAATCGAGGCTGGTGACTGCTTGTGTTCATGTTTGGAGATGCCTGCAGTTGCAAGTGGTGGTCAGTAGGAGAAACTTTGCTGCACCGCTTGGTTTGCTGGTGACCTCTGCAGAATAGGGGGCAAGCAGCCCCCCTTCCCTTACTAAACAAATGGCACCATAGTAATGCAATCAAAAAGGCCAAGCTGCCACCTGCACATGGCATTCCTGACTTCATGGAATATGTGGCAATATTTTGACTGGTGCCAATTCAGAGGTGGAAGGGTTAAATCCCTCTTCTCCAGGACTGTGGCCCCAAACCAAATTGGATCCCCTGCAACTGCTTTTAAAAAGTACCATTCACATGACCCCCTCTCAACATCTGTAGCAGAAATTCTTCCCTGCTGCCTACAAGTAGGGACAGTGTGGGAAATGGCTCTCCATGCGTACTGATCCACCAACACAGAGCTCCTTCATGCAAGGAGGGACCTGGCCCAATCAGCCCCTGCCCCCTTTGGTGGAGGAGCTCTATGTGCATACTTCATGGAAAGCCCTTTCCCGTGCTGTCCAGACAAGGGGATGGCGGGAAAGCATTTTATCCTCACAACAATCCTGTGAGGTAGGTTAGGCTGCGAGTCAGTGACTGGCCCAAAGTCACCCAGTGAGCATCATGACCGAGTGGGGACTAAAACCTGGATCTCCCGAGTTTTAGTCCAACACTCTAACCACTACACCACACTGGCTTTCGTGTGGGGTAGTCGTGTGAACTTCTCTATCCAGTTTGGTCCTCAGGCAGTCCCAAGCCAGCTAGCTCTGAAGATTGAGCTGCAAGCTTCTCTTCATTAAGTAAGACATTGATTCTGTGTATCTTTTAGTAATGTAGGTCTGCAGCTGAGGGATATTGTTCTGATTTATATCTGCGGTTCCCAAATAACTTTGTGACATGTTTTCCTTCAGTGCTCTCATGAATTGCAGTTCACCACATCCCGCAGGGAAGACACCCACCCACCCACCCACCCATCCATCCATCCAGGATCACTCAAGCCTCCTCCACCAAACTTCTATCAGACGACCCACTTTAAGAAATCCTGGTTTACAATGTTGGAGCACATTCATGTTGACTTTGAGCTTCGCTTGAGGACTTAACCTTCAGCCAAGGTCGTATAATGCGTTGTTGGCATAAGCTGGCAATTCTGTAAAGTGGTTTGCACTTAGTGTGAGCAGCTATGCTCTTTCCATTTCTATTCAAGACATGCAGGGATGGAAAGAAAGGTTTGCAGTGGAGTGGAAAGGACACTTTGGCTGCTATTTATGAACCACTTAAGAAGACTTATGTTCACCTAGTTCTATGAGATCGAGCTGGCTTAAGCACAAGAAAGCTTAAGTGGCTTATGATTTGCATCGAACACTAAAACCAGGATGGCAGGGTGGAAATTCAAACCGCAACAACACAAAGAACAAGGAGTGTATGGGATGAAAATTGCAACTGGCTGATTGAATCTGGATCCTCTTTGGAAAATGGACAATTGAGACATGAGCAATAAAACCCCATAAACCACAAAGTAAGACAAAATGCAACTGGGCCTGGAGGGTAGGTGGGTGAGCAGGAATGATGGCAACCTGAGGCTTGTGAGGAATACAAAACTAGAGGCAAGAGGTATTTTTGTTCAGAGTTGAAGGCAGTATAATAGAGCCCCTGATGGATTCAGTGGACTTTGGAAAGTCACACTCTGTCTAACTTATATAACAGGAATGTTGTGAAGATAAAATTAGATAAGGCTCTATAAATTAACCAGCCCAGAGCCCTTTGGATACAGAGGGAAAGAAATCCTAACTAAATCAATTAATTAATAAAAGACCTGAAAGCCAATTCTTTCATCAGACTGTACTGTGAAACTCTCAAATACATGGATGGGGAACATTTTCAGCCTAAGGCCTGCATTCCCCTGTGGTTTCCCACCTGTGCTATTGTATGACCAATGCATTGAGGCTAGATTAAGGAATTGGGCTTTGCAGATGGGAGCAGGCTAGCTTCTCACTGGATCCCATAGGTTTCAATGGGACAAAGTAACACTCTTGTGATGATAGCAAAATCTGACCTGTACACGAGGGTTTCTTCTCAACACAAGGCAATTATTGTGTGCTCGTGATTCCTCACTCATGGTAGTTTGTGGGTGCTTTACATGGTGTTGTCATCTTCCAGGACCTTTCCCACGCTTTCCAAGCATTTCTGTGGCTTTTTTTTTAAGAGCGAGGAAAGTGTAGTATTATCTGAAAATAGAGGAATGAACCGGAAGAAGAAGCTTGTGTGTTTTTGCAATTCCACTATATTGCAGCGCCACCTTGTGGTTGTATAACAGAACGTATAGAAAGGCAGAGAAAGACATCCCCCAAAGAAACACGCGTAAAGAATCCAATCTTAATCCTGCAAAGAATCCAGAAGTAGAAGTCTCAGTAAAGTGCTGGGTTAAAAGCCTCATGTAGAGAAGCCCCAAGTTTGGATGGCGAGGCACACACTGACAGGGATCCTATAGGAGGTTGCAGTGTATATATGCAGAGCACACTACACACCACCCACATACAGGCACATACGCAAATTAAGAAATCTTTGCAATATACGGATCCTCCTGCCATCTCTAGTAATGACAGACTAGTGAGCAGATGATGATATAAAGGCATGATGATGATGATGATGATGATGATGATCATCATCATCATCATCATCATCATCAGGCGATCACTGACCGCTTAGCACGTTTCTCCCTTTCACCTTGCACTTGGGCTTCTTCAAAGTCCATAGAACCTTTGTGAAAGGCCAACCTCCATTTAGATCGTTCATGGGCCAGAGCTTCCCAGTTTTTGATGTTTATATTGCATTTTTTTAGATTAGCCTTATGAACATCTTTAAACCTCTTATATTGACCACCGATATTCCGCTTTCCATCCTTGAGTTGGGAATAAAGTAACTGCTTTGGGAGACGGCAGTCAGGCATTCAAACCGGCAGTCAGGCATTCAAACAACATGACCGGTCCACTGAAGTTGGTGTTGAAGGATCATTTTTTCAACGCTAGTAGTCTTTGCTTCTGACATTTGTTTGCCTATCTTCCCAAGTAATTCGCAGGATTTTCCGGAGGCAACGTTGATGAAATCTTTCAAGGAGGTGGAAGTGACGTTTATAGATAGTCCATGTTTCGCAGGCATACAATAAAGTTGGTAATACAATGGCTTCATAAACCAGTGTTTTGGTCTTCTTACAAATATCCCGATCCTCGAACACTCTATGTTTCATTTGAGAAAACGCGGCACTTGCGGAGCTCAAACGATGCTGGATTTCACTGTCGATGTTAGCTGTAACAGAAAGATAGCTGCCAAGATAGAGAAAATGATCGACATTTTCCAGTATTTTCCCGCCAAGCTGGATAAATGGCATCACCAAAGGGTTAGCTTGCACTTGCTGATGAAGCACTTTGGTTGTTTTGTTGTTAAGTGAGAGACCAAGTTTTTCGTATGCTTCTGCAAAAGCATTTAGGATAGTTTGGAGATCATTCTCTGAATGTGCGGAGACCACATTATCATCAGCATACTGAAGTTCCACAACGGAGGTTGTAATTACCTTACTTTTTGCTTTCAGCCTGCTGAGATTAAAAAGCTTTCCATCTGTTTGATATATAATTCCCACACCAGTGGGAAGTTTCCCCTCGACAAGATGTAAAATCATGGCGATGAAAATAGCAAATAATGTTGGGGCGATAACACATCCCTGTTTAACACCTGATCCCACTTTAAATGGAGCACCATGAGAGCCACTGTTGTCCAAAACCGTTGCTGTCATGTTGTCATGGAGAAGTCGCAAGATATTCACAAATTTATTTGGGCATCCAATTTTCATAAGGATAGTCCAGAGAGCTGTACGGTCTACAGTATCAAAGGCCTTAGCCAAATCGATAAATGCCATATAAAGGGGTTGATTTTGCTCCCGGCATTTTTCTTGGAGCTGACGTGCAGTAAAAATCATGTCTACTGTCCCTCTAGAGGGGCGGAAACCATATTGAGTTTCAGGGAGGATCTCTTCTGAAATAGATAGAAGACGGTTTGCGAGAATCCTAGCAAATATTTTACCTGCAGTAGCTAAGAGAGAAATGCCCCGATAGTTTCCACAGTCTGTTCTATCACCCTTCTTAAAGAGGGTGATAATTATGGCATCCCTGAAGTCTTCTGGGATCTCTTCTCTTATCCAGATTTTTTCAATGAGTTTATGAAGATGTTGTAAGTAATTACAGACTAGTGAGCAGATGATGATGATCATCATCATCACATTAAAATATTGTTCTCAAACATCCAGGACTGTTGTGGTATTTAAGCCAGTAAGGCTTCAGACTTGCATGTGAGTATGTCCCATTGGACTCGGTGGGATTTACTTCCAAGTAAACTTGTGCTACATGCTTTACTCATGAATTTAAAGCATATATCTGTTTGATACGTAAATAATTAATATTTTTATTGCTTGTGCCATTTTAAACTGTACCATTAATGGACTATAGCAGCAACAGTGGAGATTTTTGTTTTAAAAAAATGGTTCTAGGCATTCAGATTGCGGAAGTCTTTGAAAATTAAGAAATTTGATTTGTGTGTCAGTGCTACTGTATAATTCCTGAATTCTTTTCTGTATATTTGATTCCTTGGAGAGGAACAGGTAAACAAAGTTTGGCCTCCTCTGGATGAATAAAAGTTGTGGCTTTTCCATATTTTCAGTTTTTTCTGGTGTAAAGTGGTAATTTCAGCAGAGGCTTTGAGCTGTTTCAAGAACTCCATTTCCATGTTTGCAGCCCTGGCACTTCAATTTCCTCAGAGTCCATGAAGTAGTAGACAAAGCTTTCCTAGCTCATTTTCAGAGAAAAGGTAAAAAAGAAACTTGGATGCCAGAAAAGGCTGTGGAAAGCAGCAAGCATGTGAGTTGTCCAGAGAGTTTGGATGGTTCCTACGCCAGTGTCCTCCCTTAGAGTAGAGGTGTAACATTGGTGTGGACCCTAATCATATAATCCAGGCGATATATGGATTTACAACCTACATACCTTACAGCAGCAATGTGGAGCCCTGACTACACAGAAACAGTGGCGCCATGTCACCATGGTAACATAGGAACCTGAGCAAAATAGTAATACGTGGAGTCCTAAGGGTGCCTCCAGATGTGGCTTTTATTGTGCAATCACCCTGCCTCATTTATGGAATTTTATAGGGGATCCAAATAACATTATGAACGTGTAACCCTCCCATGTTTCCCCACTGCTTCTTCCTTCTTTTTTCTTACCAGGAAAAAAAAACAGTTAAGGAAGAAAAGAGTAGTCTGGTTGCAGCTCCACAGCAGGCTTTGCTGTAGAAGGCAGGCAGTAGACTGCACCTATAAAGAGAAGGGAGAACTGCTAACCTGGGCCACTGAGGGAAGGCAACAAGCAACAGGCTTGTTCTGCAACAAAGAAAGGTTTGGAGGGAAATGAAGAATACATTTCTGTATGTAGAACTGGTTAGGCAGTGAGAGATGTTGATTGCAACCGCTGAGGGACTCTTTCCTTGTAAGATGTTAGAGTCTGCACTACTACTGGTGTATATGGAGGATTGACTTTCTCGTTTTGTTTCTAGAATTTAACACGTTACTGCTGTGGTTTACTACATATTTGGTTCATTGTTGTTGTTTTTGTAGGATGGAACATGAGGCTTCCCAGCTAGAAAAGCAGCATGTACATAGTGTCTACAAAAGCACAGCCACCTATTTCAATGACCTACAGGGCAAAGCATGGCCTCGTGTTCGGCAGTTTCTACTAGAGCAAAAGCCAGGCAGCCTCGTTGCTGATATAGGTATGTTATTTTTAGTATGATCAAAGAATCCTTATGTCTTTTACTTATTAGTAATATATCACACACATACACACACAACATAGAAGAAAAAGTTTCTATATGAGTTTTTATTTTTTTACACAGTTTCAACAGCAGTTCCAGTTCTCTGCGTGCTAGTCCTTATATAGATTAAATGGTCCAACCATGCACAAGAGGGAAACCCAAAGGTTTTGGAGGAACCCAAAGGTTTTCAGAAGTACAGAAACTCTTCAGGGAGGGGGAAACAGACTAATGGGGACTGAGCGTGCTCAGTGGTACAGAATGCTGACTGACCATTGGGGTGGGGGAAATGGAGAGCCAGGTCAGAGAAGTAATGGAACAGAGTATTCTGAACAAGAGCACTCCACACTCCAACATTTTGTTGTAGGTTCCACTTGTATTTATTATATTTTGCAAGATATTAGAGAAAAAAATCTTGTTGATCTGTGTAAAGTGTGCAAGTGTAAAGAGATGCACATTGGGGCAAAAAATCCTTTCTTCAAGTATAAGCTGATGGGATCTGAGTTAGAAGTGACCAACCAAGAAAGAGATCTTGGAGTTGCGGTGGACATTTTGATGAAAATGTCAACCCATTGTGTGGCTGCTATGAAAAAGGCAAATTCCATGTTAGGCAGAATTAGGAAAGAAATTGAAAACAACACTACCTAGATCATACTCCCCTTATAAATCTATGGTGTGACCACACTTGGAATACTGTGTACAGTTCTGGGCACCACACCTAAAAAGGGACATTGTAGAGTTGGAAAAAGTGGATAGAAGGGCAACTAAAATGATCAAGCGGCTGGAGCAACTCCATTATGAGGAAAGGTTACATCATCTGAGATTGTTTAGCTTAGAAAAAAGGCAAGGAAGGGGAGACATGATAGAGGTACCCAAAATTATGCATGGTGTGGAGAAAGTGGATAGGGAGACATTTTTCTCCCCCTCTCATAATACTAGAACCTGGGGTCATCCCATGAAGCTGATTGGTGGGAAATTCAGGACAGATAAAAGGAAGTACTTCTTCATACCATGCATAGTTCAACAATGGAATTCTCTTCCACAAGATGTAGTGATGGCCACCAATTTGGATGGCTTTAAAAGGGTATTGGACAAATTCATGGAGGATGAGGCTATCAATGGCTACTAGTCCTGATGGCTATATGCTACCTCCAGTATCAGAGGCAGTATGCCTATGTACACCAGTTGCTGGGGAACATGGGTGGGAGGGTGCTGTTGCACTCATATCCTACTTGAGGGTTTCCAGTGGGCAGATGGTTGGCCAATATGTGAACAGAATTCTGGACTAGATGGATCTTGATCTGATCCAGCATGGTTCTTCTTATGTTCTTATATGCAAAATTTGACCTAACAGGACAGTTTTCCAGGCAATAGATTGTTTTGCTGTTTAACAAGGATCTCAAGATATTGAGAAGAGTTGCTACTTTCTTAATGGCACTAGCCAAAGCACATGCCAGATTTTATGAGGCAAATGTAAGGTTTATTTAATTTATTTATGTAAAATATTTCTGGGCTGCTTTTCAGGGCAGGAGTCCTCCTAAAGCAGCTTACAACAATAAAATCCCATATAATATCATCTGCCCAGTATAATTGCAAGAGCTCTGATCCATGCCAGGAAGAGAGCACAAAAGGAACTTTTAAAATGTTTTTTAAAACTAGCCTAAAAAACCCATGAAAGTGTTGCAGCTCTGTTTTTTCCAGGCATCTCTCCCAGCAGGACATGTGTGCTTGCAAGTTCTTTTTCTCTTGGCATAGTCATGTGGAGGCCATGAAGAACTCTCTTGGGCTTCTTGGAGTACGAGGGAGTTGCTACTCCGCTCTCTTCAGGCATCTCTCAAACTAGGAAATAACACAAGCAACCTAGAGCAGCCTTCCCCAATGTGGTGTCCTCCAGATATTATGGACTAAAACTCCTATTGGCTCCAGCCAGCATGGCCAAAGGTCAGAGATTATAGGAGTTGTCGTCCAAAGCATCTGGAAGGCATCATATTGGGGAAGGATGCTCTAGAGCCTCCAGTGATATCGCAGAAACCTCTGAGGCAATTTTCCAGGAGGTTGCTCGCGACTCCCTTGTGCTTCAAGACACCCCCAGGGCTAAAAGAAGCATGTTACTCTGTTCTCTCCAGTGGTCTTTCCAACAGGAAATAGATCTAAACCCCAGAGGCCCCTGCAGGGCAATCTTTCATTTCTCACTGGAAGTGTGTTTGGAGGAGCCAGAGGAGTGTGGGGTCTCTTGCACTTCTATTTTGCCGCTGCCTTATACTTCTCCCATTGGGAAATGGAAAACTGGTCCAGCATCTTGGGTCAGCGATGTGCCCTTTGCCAGGCTGTGGGCCATTGGCAGGTTGCTGACTATGCCAACCCTTGATACCAGCCCTGTTGGATGGCTATCCAGGATGGTAGCTGTTTGTGTAGATGGGCACTCAGTGCTTTAAAGTAATATGGGCAGAGCTGATTGAAGAAGACAGTTCTAGCATTTACTTGATAATATTGTTTAAAAGAGATTTTTATTGACATTGGTGTAAGGAAAACTATATTTTTTTCTGCTGCAATGGTTAATGTTCATGCTGAGGACACATGCATACACATCATTTTACTCTGCTTCAATGTCAGCTGAACACTTAAACAACAGCAGTGTGTGTATGGTTTTATGTTGTTTTTCTGCTACCTGAGTAACAAAGTTTGTTCTTGTTGTGTGCGTATTTTTAAGGTTGTGGGACTGGAAAATATCTCTGTGTCAACAGCCAGGTGTATAACCTCGGATGCGATTATTGCAGCCCTTTGGTTGAGATTGCAAGAAGTAACGGTTGTGAAGTGATGATCTGTGATAACCTTAATCTCCCTTTTCGGGCTCAGTGCTTCAATGCAATCATCTCTGTGGGAGGTAAGAGGAAAAAATATGAATACCTGAAAAAATATGAAAGACAAAGAATATAAACCAAACACTTCTACATCGGTGTTTGCTAATTCTGCCCAGTATCAGAAGAGTAGAATATAGGAAGCTGCCTTCTACCAGGTCTGACTATGGGTTTATCTAGCCCAGTTTCTTCTATTTTGGCCTTCCCCAACCTGGTGCCTTCCAGATGTGTTGGACTGAAACTCCCAGCATTCCTCAGCCAGCAAGTTTCATTTCAGTGTGCATTTGTTTCACTATAAATTGATAATCAGCAAAGAACTAATTAAGTAATTAAGGGTGTAATCCTATGGCTGCTAGACACTGTCTAGGTGGCCATAGGATAATTCGGAGTCCCACCTCCGACCTCGGAAGAGCGATCTGTGGTCAGAGCTGGGACTCTGAATTTGGAGCGCCCTCCCTCTGCCCTCACAGCCTGTGTGGTTCTTTCTGTGCTGGCTGCGGCCCCAAGGCCAGAAGACTGACCTCGGGGCTGGTGCTGGGTGGGTGGGCATTCTGGGGGGCGGGGAGGCGAGGCGTGAGGCTCTGCTGGGGTACGATGTATCCCGGCAGTGCCTCAGCCTGTCCTCACAAGCAGGTGCAAAAGACTTAGATGGCCAAAATCAGCCGTCTAAGTCTTTTGCAGGGCAGGAGAAGCACAGGGGCAACCTTCGCCTGAGCCCTCCTTCTGCCCTTGATAGGATGCCCATAATCCTCCAAGCTCAGAGGGTTACAGGCAGCCACATTGGATTGCGCTGTAAGTTATGGTGGGAGCGATGCCTGCTGAAATCTCAGAAATCTTAGGGTAGCCAAATTAACTTTCCTTGGTGTCAGAGGGCAGGGATTTAGTGACCTGCATTATGTTCTTGGCCCTCCCATGACTTGCAAAACAAGATTCCGTGATGCTAAGTAGTACAATTACAGAATAAATTATGCAGAATGATAGACATTATGGAGACTTGCATTATTGATACAGTTGCAGAATTGAGATTTTCTTGGTGCAGAATTTTAATATTTGTAGCGCAGAGTCTATGCACCCCTGAACAGAAAACATACTTTTGCTTCATTCACAGTGATTCACCATTTCTCCACGAAACAAAGACGAATCAAAGCAATAAAAGAAATGGCCAGGGTTCTGGTACCCGGAGGCCAAATGATGATTTATGTCTGGGCTATGGAGCAAAAGAATCGGCACTTTGAGAAACAAGATGTGTTTGTTCCATGGAACAAAGCCTTGTGCTCCCAACTGCTTTCTGAATCCAAAAAGGCTGGACATAAGACTGATCGTACACATACTGTAAAATCTCAGACTGTGCATTCACATCAACTCATCGGTTCCAAATACAGCTACCCTATTACCCTTGATCAGAAACATCCTCAAAGGCCTGATGGCTGCTTAGCTGAAGCCTGCTGTGTGAAAATTTCAGAAGAGGAAGAAAACCGATTTTACAGTGCCCTTGGGAGATCTTTTCGTTCCTGGTTTTCATCCAGATCTCTGGACGAGTCAGCCTTGAGAAAGCAAAATGAAAAGGTGGAGCCTTTGAAGAACACAGTTGGATGGACAAACAGTGCCGCCGTATCTGTTCAGCCATCGAGGCACTGCAGCTTAGACTTAGGTTGCCGAGGTCCATTGCTGAAAGAGCAACGGCTGGATGACTATGACGAAGTGTTTATGAAGCATGTGGCTTGCAAAAAAATGGAGTGGCTGACGGCCTCAAGGTCCCTGAGAGATTTTAATGGCGAGCCGCCTGCATTGGTTCAAAGCAGCAATGGAGAAACCTCGTTTCTGAGTGGTCCTATAGAAAACATAAACAACGGCTATATTGGTCAAGGCAATCATCATTCTTTTGCCAGCAGGCACTTTAAAAGGACTTCATCTGCTAGCTCCAGTGAGTCTATTGTAGATTCAGCTGTGGCTGTGGGGGACCATGCTGTTCAAGGACAGGATACAAACGCCTTCATGCGCTATTACCATGTTTTTCGGGAAGGAGAGCTGTGCTCTCTGCTTGAGGAAAATGTGCCTGAGGTCCACATACTAAGCTCAAGCTACGATCATGGTAACTGGTGCATTATTGTGAAGAAAACAGACGAACAACAGCAAGCATCCGTCTGAAAAATGGGGGCTCCAGCCATTGCTTCCTATGGACTCTTAGAGACCTTTGCCTGTCTTGTCACCCATTCTGTGTGGATCGGTACAATCTGTGCATGAGGATGCCATTGTGAACAAAAGGGTACTTAACATGTTGATAGAATACAGGCTTTTAACAAATACTCATCATAATTTTATATTGCTTTTAGGAAATCTGCATTGTGTGTTTTAAACATTTTATAATAAACAACAGTTTTTGTACGATAAGGAACGAGACACTTTTTCATTACCCCCGAGAAAGAAAATAAAAATTTTCTCCCAGTGAAAGTGTCAGCCCTGAGCACACATGCACTAACTTGCTGAGCTTTTTATTGAGAAGTGTGCACACTGTAATGTAGGCCTTTGCTTTTTAAAATGGTTTTATGTTTTAAAAACACTTCGCAAGATGGATACATGTAAAAAGTATCCAAGAAAGACAAACAAACTCTGTAGAAGGAGACTCTATCTCAGGGATAGGCAATTTTTTTTAAGTGGGAGGGGTAGGACACCTTAGCAGACACCAAGAAAGGTGTCCAGGGGGGTATTGGTGCTCGTGAGCACCATGTTGCCTATCCCTACTCTATCCTTTATTGCAGATGTGTTTCAGTGTTTCTTGAAGACACAAATGCACTGAGCCAGTGAGTTGGCTGTGCTGATCACGAATATAGTCACTCAGTGATGATGACTGAAATGGACTAAAGCTGCAGTCTATGCACATTTCCTTGAGAGTAAACCTGACTGAATTCAGTGGGATTCTTCTGACTAAGCTTGCATGGGACTGTGCTGCACAACTCAAAACAGTCAGAACACTTTCTTTTTAAATGTTTAAATCAAGGCTCAAACTATTATTCATTGGCCTCATTTGGATGTGTAACACTAAACTATATTACATGAGTGAGCCTTGATCTCATCAGCTACCCACTCCCCTCTTGTCCTCTGGTGTGGCCATGAGGAGAAGTTTGGAAATGTTCTCTTTTTAATTAACCACAGTCTATTATTATTTCCAAACCTGGACAAACTGTGATTAGTCTTAATTATGATTTAGTGAACTAAACTAACTTCAAATCATGATCTTGGCTTGTTTGCCCAAACCAGGTGTTGAACCTCAGGCCTGGGGGACCAAATCTGGCCTGTCCGGAAACCAAATCTGTCCCCATTACCCATTCCCTGACCATCAATGGTTTGGTGGTTTTCCAGTTTCTGTGCAGTTTTTTTCCGCATTCTAAAAGATTGAAATGCCTCTTGTAAGGTTTAGTTACTGGCAGTAAGAGCTTTAAACTAAAATAGGCTAGTATTTTTGCCCCTAACCCTTTTGCCTTTTGTTGTGTTACAACCTGGAATTGAAATGGATTCATTTGGCATTGTTACCACTTGATGTACACAAGATACTCAACACTGTGAAGGTGCAAAATATTTTTATTGTGGCACAGAAGTTAAGTAAACAAAAACAAACTGGCAGTTGTTGGTTGCATAATTATCCCCCCCCCCCCCATAGTCAATACTTGGTAGAAGCACCTTTGGCAGCAATTACAGCTGTGAGTTTTCTTGGGTAAGTTTCTAAGCTTTGTGCATCTGGATCCCACAATGTTTGCCCATCTTCCTGGCAAAAGTGCTCCAGCTCTGTCAGGTAAGGTTGGATGGTGATGGTTGGTGAATAGCAACTTCTGCACAACTTTACCCCGGAGTTGTTTTGATAGCTCCTTGGTCTTCATGATGCTGTTTGTTTAGATATGCTCTCCGACAAACTCTGTGGCCTTCCAGAAGCCAGGTGTATTTAATCTGAGATAGTGTGGCACTGGAATTGCACACAGGTGGACTCCATTCAATTACTTACTGTACAGTCAGTCAGTCAGGCGATCACTCGTGACCGAGTAAGATTGTCTTCCAGGATAAAAAAGAAAATTTACAAAAAGGAGATTTTTAAAAGGAGGAAAATTCTAAAGAAAATTGTGTAGACTCTAGCGATGGGTCCGTAAGTGACTGTGGAGGCCAATTCTAGATCCACACAGCTTCCCACAGTGAGGACACAGGTTACCAGATGGAAGATGGTCCTGTAAAGGATTCATTTGACGTGCTTTTCGCTTAGCACGTTTCTCCCTTTCACCTTGCACTTGGGCTTCTTCAAAGTCCATAGAACCTTTGTGAAAGGCCAACCTCCATTTAGATCGTTCATGGGCCAGAGCTTCCCAGTTTTTGATGTTTATATTGCATTTTTTTTAGATTAGCCTTAAGAACATCTTTAAACCTCTTATATTGACCACCGATATTCCGCTTTCCATCCTTGAGTTGGGAATAAAGTAACTGCTTTGGGAGACGGCAGTCAGGCATTCGAACAACATGACCGGTCCACTGAAGTTGGCGTTGAAGGATCATTTTTTCAATGCTAGTAGTCTTTGCTTCTTCCAGTACAAAAAAAACACACTGTACAGTATGTGACTTCTGGAGGCAGTGGGTTACACCAGAGCTTATTTAGGCATGTCACAGCAAAGGGGGTGAATACTTACGCAACTGACAAGTGCCAGTTTGTTTTTGTTTACTTAACTTTTGTGCCACAATAGAAATATTTTGCACCTTCACAGTGTTGAGTATCTTGTGCACATCAAGTGGTAACAATGCCAATTGAACCCATTTCAATTCCAGGTTGTAACACAACAAAATGTGGAAAAGTCAAAGGGGTGGTGGTGAATACTTCTGCAAGGCATTGTAGTTAAGATCAGCCACAGTTTGGGCTTTGAATGTAACAATAAACTGTGGTTAGTTGAGAATGGGAGTGAGAGCTTCCAATCTATCCCTTGCATCCACACTAGAGGAGGAGAGAGGAGGAGGGAGCACACAAGCCTGAGGCTTGTGTTCATAATACCACACCATTGCTTAGCATTATGTTCCAACCAGGTAATTGACTTGAAGTGGTTTAAGTAAGTCTTATACCAGGGCTCTCCAACCTTGGGTCCCCAGATGTTGCTGGACTACAGCTCCCAGAATCCCTTGCCATTAGCCATGCTGACTGGGTATGCTGGGAGCTGTAGGTCAGCAACATCTGGGGACCCAAGGTTGGAGAGCCCTGTCTTATACCATTCCAGTCATCATTACTGCATGGGAATTTCTAATAGAGTTGCTGTCCTTGCTTCTGTGCATTTAATAACAGATCTGCCTGCAGAATCGGCTTATGTTCATGCAGTGAAAAACGTGCTGATTTATTCAGATCAAGCTGTTGTTAAATGCACAGGAGCAGGACAGGATGTTTTTAACATTCAGTTAGCAATGCTGATTACAGATAAACAGATCCAGCTATCTCGGTTTCATTGTAAAAGTTTGCATCCCTTGTCAAAAGAGCAAATCTAAAAATGCAACAGATGTAGTCTCTTTCTTTACAGCTGGATTGTTGTTCTTGAGCATAAATGTGGAGTGTGGTGAACACACTGTTTTTCTAAAGAAAGGCAAATAGCGCTGTGCAAAGGATTCTGGATTCCTTAGGCTCCAATTCAAAAAAATGCTTGTGCCACTAACAGCACAAATATTATACATGTTTAGTCAAACATAAGCCTTAGTGGGACTTATTCGCAGGTAACTGTGCATACAATTGCAGTCCGAGTCAAATACATGTTGTTACATCAGCCCTAGTGCTGCATTATTCTTGGTAAAATAACTCTGATAAGATATTGGTTATTAGTGTTTTATGATTTGGTGATTTACAGGGTACTTAATGATCTTCGCTGAACATTCTGCAACAGGTTCACTCAAGTTAGATGATGGTCTCTTAAAGGTAATGTACATTAAGTTTCAGCACTGAGGTCCCTGTGACATGTGTTAGTTCAAACAAATGAATTTGTGCTTTGTGTACACAAAAGCTTATCTGTTCCCTACTGTCACTTCAAGTTTTTCCTTAGTAGGTTTGCCAGCTTTTTTTTCTGGTGGGGCATCTGTGTAACAGCCAGTTGTGCAACAAGCTGGTTTGGAGGCTCCAAAAAACTTTCACTACTGCATTACTTTCTGTTGCCATGTGTTGTAATAGAGATTCAGAGGTGTTTGCTGGTTTCCACAAAGAAGCCAGAGAGGGAGACAGCCCCCAGTCCAGATATAAGCTCTCCACTCACCATAGTACTTTTTGCATGCACTTTACTACACCATGCAACTTAAAGACACAGGAGTCCTGCTATCATAAAAGGTGGAAATATTTGGCCAGAACAGTCTTCCTTCAAACCTTTCCTCAAAATGAGCTGCTTCTGTAAAGGTTTCCCTGGACCAGCAGGGCCTCACTATCTCATTACTGTCTTTCCTGCAGTCATACCAGTTCATTGTCGTATATTGAATCTTCACTATTCTTTATCAAGATCTATCTGGTTCCCTCCACCTGTTTCCTGGTCTTCTGATCAGGGATCACAGCACTCTGCTATTATTTATTTAGTTATTTCATTTCTATAGTGCCCAATAGCCGAAGCTCTCTGGACGGTTCACAACAATTAAAACCATAAAATACAAGATAAAACACACTATAAAATTTTAAATGTTTAAAACTACTGTATAAAATACAAGTAAAAGCCAAAGTAAAACCTACCAGCCATGCAAAGATTTAAAATACAGTAACAGAGTTAAAACAACAGAAACTAAAAGACTAAAATGCCTGGGAAAATAAAAAGGTCTTTACCTGGTGTCGGAAAGCACACTGTAGGTGCCAGGCAAGCCTCTCTGGGAAACTCATTCCACAACTGGGGTGCCACAGCAGAAAAGGCCCTCTTCTTAGTAGCCACCCACCTTACTTCCTTTGATAGGGTCTTCTGGAGAAGGAGCGCTGAGGATGACCTTAGGCTCTGGGCAGGTATATGTGGGAGGAGATGATCCTTCAGGTAACCTGGCTGCAAGCTGTTTAGGACTTTGAATGTTAATACCAGCACTTTTGAATTGGGCCCGGACATGGACTGGCAGCCAGTGCAGATGGTAAAGTACTGGCCTAATATGATCACTTTGGCCAATCCCCGTTAGCAATCTAGCTGCCCTATTTTGGACCAGCTGAAGTTTCTGGACCGTTTTCAAAGGCAGCTCCATGTATAACGTATTATAGTAATCCAGCCAAGAGGTTACCAGAGCATGGATAACTGTAGCTAGGCTATCTCTGTCCAGATAAGGATGTAGCTGGTATAAGCCTAAGCTGACAAAAGGTACTCCGTGCCACTGAGTCCACCTGTTCCTCTAGTGACAATGCTGGATCCAAGAGCACCCCCAAGCTACAAACCTGATAATTTGGGGGGGGGGGGTGCAACTGCCTCCAGAATATGTTGAATATCACCCATCTGGGCAGGTGGACCACCCAGTACCTCCATCTTGTCTGGAATGAGTCTCAGTTTATTGGCCCTCATCCAGTCCATTACTGTGCCCAGTAATCAATTCATTACTGATTCAGAGCAGCCACTGCCTCACCTGGATTTGATGAAAAGGAAAGATAGAGCTGGGTGTCATCTGCATAGTGATGACACCTCAGCCTACACCTTCAGATAACCTCCCCCAGCAGTTTCTTGTCGATGTTGAACAGCATGGGGGATAGAATAGAGCCCTGTGGAACCCTGTAGCATAGCTGCCAAGGCACAGAGCAATAACTTGCACACTATTTGCACTCTACAAATATTTGTCAGATACCACTACCAACTGCAGCAGTTGTCTGTCTGTCTATCTTCCTTTCTTTTTTATAGATGTATATCCTTGCCTTTTGATCTAAAAATGATCCCCAGGTTGGCTTATACCACAATTCAGTACAAAACTGTTAACTCATCTTTAGTGGTGATGGAGCTAAAAGAATTGCATGGGGAAAATGATGTTAAACACTCTCTCCAGCTCTCCAGTATGCCTGCCACTACTGCCGCTATCATTACAGGGCCTGTGACAGACCTTGGGGAAATAGCCCTCCTCCAGGAAGTGTGGATGTAGCTCATATTTTATATAAAGCAATTCATGGAGAGCAATGATTGTATCAAGAAATACTAAAATGCTTGTGTGTGTGCACTTTATATGAAATTTAATATTGCCATTGTATTATTACATACAGTAGCCAGGTTCAGATGTAATATTAAGCCAAGGCCTTGGGCTCATGCACTTTCTCCTCTCCAGTGTGGAGACTTTCTCCATCAGGAGAAAATCAAGCTTTCACTTCCATTTTCAACTGATGGTGTCTTGTTATGTCTGCAAACCCAGAACTTTGGTAGTCTTAAGTATGGTTTAGGGATACAAAACAGAAACCAGTTTGAAGTTGACTTGTTTTCCTAAACAATAATTATATCTGAACCCAGACAAACTGTGGTTAGTCTTAACACAGTTAACAACAAGCCACAGTTAGTTGAAAATGGAAGTGAAAGCTTCCTATCTCCTCCTCCTAGCTTCCCTGGAGGGTGGAGCTGACAAGCCCAAACTTTGTTCATGTAACACAAAACGTTTACTGTTCTGTCTGAATGTAGTCAAAAGTATTTGATAGGAAATTCTACTTTGGGTAAAAGTTGCAATACTAGCAATTGAGTTGCATAATCCTTAAGAGCTTGTCTTCCACTCTTTAAAACATTGTGGAGACTGATGAATCTGTTCCTAGAAGACTGAACATTAAATCTAGCATTTGACTTTCCTTTCTCCATCCAACTCTCAACAAAATGCTTTTAAAACATCATGTTTCTATGTAGATAATCCTCCCCCACCCCCCAGTCTTTTCCATTAGCGCAGCTAGGCAGAGCTTTATATAAAAAACTCACATGTATTAATGCTTTGTTTGTTGAGTCATCTTGCATATTATGATATTCCTTGGGCACTGAAGTGATGGCTAACATAAATTGAGGAAATACTTGATGTTAAGATTGCCTGTGCTTTTATATCCAAAAGATTGCCTGTGCTTTTATATCCTTAAAATCATTTGGGTTTAATATTCTAGCTAATGTAAAATAATAAATAAACCTCCATCTTTGCAAGGGTGTTCTAATAACCAAGAAGTCAGAGCCTGACATGTTAATCAAAATGAGATCTGTAACTGCCTTCCATGAACTGAATGATCTGTGGCTTTTGTGGGAGATTGGATAAGATTCCTGTATCTTAGACAAGTGGCCATTTACAGCAATAGAAATGCCATCTAGTTGATATTCTCATATTCTCCATCTACTCAAATTGATTCCACAGTCTATATTGGACAAATATTAGTGCTATGCCATCAGCCATAGAATGCTCTTGTTACATTTTAGCTTTTGTGGACCAGTTCTGCAGATCCCAGTCCACAGGCAATATCTAGCCCATACACAGTGGGGTAGGTCTTGCTGTATACTATAGTGATAGCCATATGATCTACTTTTCTGAAAGAAATGTAGACAGGTACATTGTAGGCAGCATTGTAGGCAGTTGGCACATAAGCCTTCTAAGATTGTGAATGAAAAGACAGCAAAGGGTACATGAATTGGCTGGCATGGTTGTGTGGAGTATTGGGCCCCATGCAATATGAGCTGGAGTAGTAGAGCAGAGTAACAAAATAGTATGGGCATGGGAATAGTGTCCATCACTAGTGATGTCACATTCCCTAGCCAATAGAAAGCTGTGACATTCCAGCAAAAGGGAGTAGGGCAAATCACTTCATAGATTTCATAGATCATAGAGTTGGAAGGGGCTTACAAGGCCATTGAGTCCAACCCCCTGCTCAATGCAGGAAACTAGAGGAGGGGCCTCCCATCCAAGTAATAATCAGACCTGACCCTGCTTAGCTTTCCACGCTCAGACAAGCTGAGCCAGTGTGAGCCACAGGACTTCTTTCACAGCTGTCAGTTGGGACGTGTGCCTCGATGCCCACACAGGCATGTCTTTGGATCAGAAGTAAAGGCCCTTCATTATACTTCCTTGCCTGCAGCCTAGCAAAACATCCCCAGCAAAACACTGGTTATTCTCAATTAACTGCTTTAATTTATGTATTTGACCAAGACCACCCTATTCCAAGGACACTGGGGTGGGTAACAGCATGCTAATTATTCTTTCTGGTCACTAAGAGCCAGTATGAAAAAAAATTATATTTAACTAATTCCAGAAGGTGTACAGATTCAGGCTTTGGGGGATCTCTACAAGAGAATTCCAAAGTTGAGGAGCATGTACCACAATTCCTCTTTCCATACCTTTGTAGACCTGTTTTGGCAGATTTATTTTGGCATATAGTGTATTTAAGAAAGCATTCCCGGTTGATTTTAAAAGTCATACTGGGACATGGTTAAGTACACTAGACCCAGGGTGTCCAGGCTTTGTAGGTTCTCATCAGGCTCTTGAGTTGAGCTCAGAAAGCAATATTAATCGAAGCCATCTTCCCAACCATGGCCTGTCTTGATTGATCTCAAGCTGCTGATGTTTCTGCACCATGCAATAAAAGCATCATTGGTTAGAGTAGAGCAATTTTTTCATTTTTAGAATTGCAAATGTCACATCTTTCTCAAATGTTATATTTTACAGAACTGTAGATGTAAATATTTCTATTATATGGGGTTGGGGAGAAGCTATTGGTTTTCTGCAACATGCAATTAAATGGGTTTCCTCTGAGCTGAACAGGATGAAGATCATGAAAGCACAAATGGGCTGTCAAAGCTGCAACTGTTCTTTGCGCTCCATGTTGTCATTTGTTATTTATCATGCATCTGCAAATTTTTTGGCCATGAGGTGTAAGCTATGCTAAGGAATAATTGGACTTGGTTTTGTTTAAAGGTATATGGTTCTACACTTGCAACTGTGTTTGCACTCTTGAACCCGTATTGGTATGAAACCCAGTGGAAACTAGACCATATCCTGCACTGTTTTAGGATACTGCAATGCATTCATACGAGTTAGGGAGTCATACTTGTTAGCTTGTAGTGTAGTGACCTTTCACTCAAAACATTACAGCTAAATGTTAGTTCATCACTTGTTATCCTGTGCCCTCTATTTGGTCTGGCAGCTATTCAGTGTTGTGATTTCCAAGTTTGTACCCAACAGTATACTGTAACTGTCCAGACAGACATTAGAAACATCATTTAACTTTAAATGTTCAGGTTTGCAACTATTCCATGGTAGATTAATAAAGATTATTTATGTTACCAAACATAAAAGCTTGTGTCTGGGGAAATTCTCCTTTTATTGTCTGATCAGTGGACTTGATGTAGTATTCAGTTATCATTAAAAGCTTCAGTTTTTCAATCGGTGTTTGTTTCTAAGCTTCAAAACAGCAGTGAGAACCTTTAAAAATCTAGGCTTGAAAATAAGCATATTAAATGGACACAACTGGACCCCAGAGCTAAGATCTGGACCAGCAATTGTCATGTGCTTTCCAGTAGAGATATCCTTAATGGTGGACAGCTGGAGTAGATTATGTCAGGGGGTGGGGCCTGTCTCCCGAAGCCCTGCCCTTCCCCATAATGTCATCCAGCTCATCTACTTTTCTTAAAAAAAAAAAAAAAATCCTCCATGCAGAGAGAGAAATGGAGCTCCATGCCTTTCTGTGCATGGAGAAAGGGAAACAGCTGGGTCTGCTGCTCCTTCCCACATCTCTTGCGCTCCAATCGGGATGCTAGCAGTGCAGGAAGGGACTTGGATGCGGCTTGCAGGAACCAGCTCCTGGAAGCCCCAGCTGAATCAGGCCGGGATTATTCCCCTTTGTGCTGCTCGCCCTCAGGGGGTGGAGGTTAGGAAGAGGGCAGTGCCCACGGAAGGTGCTCAACCTTCCTCAGGATGGATTAAGCTCTAGCGTAGGGCAGATTAGGCCCCAGTGTAGGCCAAAATAGATCCTCGGGCCAGAGGCTGCTCTCCCGTGTCAGTTCCTATGCATGTGGCCATTCAAATGGAAGTGCAATACAACTCTAGCCCACACCCTCAAGATTTTGCCCCAGGCTGTTTTCCCCCTTGGTTCTAATGGTTATTTCTGATTTGGAAGATAAGAGAGACTGTTGTTTAGGACTTAATTTTCTCACAGCTGTATTCTAGGCACCCTTATTCCCAAGTACTGTACCAAGTTCATTGGAACTTCCTAATAAGTTTGCTGAGACTGGAGCCTTAATGAAATTGGTGCCAATTCAGGATAACCATATAAATGAAATAAGATTTCCAATATGGCAAAGTGGTTGAATCCAGACTTGGTCATACTTAGATTAGACTCACAGAAGTCAATGGGACTTTGGGAGCTTGACTAAATTAAACCCTGTTGATTTCAGTGGGTCTACTCTAAGTATGACTAAGTCTGGATCCAACTCACATTAGAACAATAAAACGTGTTTTTGTTAAGACTGTTTTCTTGCTAGTCTAATGAATGTGGGCAAAATATAGTGGGAAGATGCCAAGATGTATCATGTATGTAGAACTGTAAATGTTCTCAGTCCAAAGAAATACTTAATGTTAGGTGGCCCTCTCCTGGAATGAAAAGGTAAATTTGCGAATCAATCTGTACAAATGGAACAGCTCCAACACACACTTTCAATTGAGTGTTGATAGTTGGAAGACAGTAGATGACAGAGAGAGAAGGGCCAACCATATTATCCACATACCGTAGAGTCGTAACTGCCTGACTCTATAGAATTGTTTTTAGCTAAAATTCAGCAAAAAAATAGCTCACATCAGCATGTAAGGCAGACTCCTGTGCTGCAAAAATGTGAAAGAGTCCATCTGATACTTTCTTCTGTGCCATCCCTACTATGGCTAGTTTACTAGGAGCTGTCAGGAACACCATTTGGCATGGTCACATTTTCCTCCTCCCCCAATGTTTGAAGATTATGCCTTGGAAGCACCCATATCCCCAGGCAACATGCCAGCACAAATAACTGAGTGCAAAATACATGTGCCTTGGGTCAGTTGTGAATTGGGCACCCTTGTATCAATCACTGTTTGCCTTGTAAAAATACAGAGAGTTGCTTGCTGTCCTGACCTGAATGCAACCTCTTACCTTGGCTGGTTGACATAACTGGTGGATGCAAAGACCTACATACATAAATCAATCAAGGGCAGCTCTTCATGCGTGGCCATGAACAGGCATGAGCTGTTGTAACCCAGTGGCCTGGTTTTTGTTTTTTTGTTTACTGTTTGTTTACTGTCTGCTGCTTTCACCTGTATGGTTTTGGCTAATTTGTGTGGTAGGAAGACTGAGGGGGAAAAATATATTTCAAATAAAGAAATAGAGGACATGCACATGAACATAAAACCCACATGAGGGTGGACACAGAAGTTTGGTGAGGATTGTGTTCCAATCCGTTTCCCCCCATTTGATCTGAAGAGAGGGCAGTCCACTTCAGAGGCGGTGTTAGGAGGCAGCCCACTAGGACTGGAGCCCTGCATCTTTCATTTGGAGCCCTGAATCTCTGGGAGGCCATCTGCCCCACCACCCTGCTGTCTATGGACACTTGCTGAAATAAAGATACAGGAGTCTTGATCATCTTTGTTGCATGTGATCCTCCTGTATTGGCTGGCTTTTTGCCCACATGTGCTTCCCTTCCTGCTGCCCCCCCTTGAATCTTTCTGCCTGAGGTTTTTTTCTGAAATCAAATGCCCTCCTCTCCCCTGTCCTTTTTACATATAGGGGTGTCCTTAGGAGACAGGACCCTTTACAGACCTTAGAGTATATGTGAATTAGCACATGCAAGTTTGTGCATTTTTTTTGTCCTGTGGGCCCGAGCCCCAGGTCTTTTCGGTACCTGGCACTGCCCCTGGCCCACTTGTTTGCATATAAGGCAGTTGCTTGGTGAGACCTGAGACTATGTTTGGGGAGTGTAGCGTTGTCATGCTTTGCCATATGAATACTACATAATATAAACGGGGCTGCATTGTGGAGATCAGCATTTGAATAAGGGTGCTTCCAGACAAAAGTGCTAACAAAAGGCACTGTGCAGCTATTCCATCTTTTCTTCCTTAACAGATTTTTTTTCTGGTAAGAAAAAAGAAGGAAGAAATTATGGGAAAACACGAAAGGGCTCCAAATTGAATGTCGTCTGCCCACCCCTACCCCCGCCATAAAACTCAGCGAAAGAGGCAGTGCAGTTGCACAATAAAAGCCCCGGGTGCTTCCAGACAAGGCATTTGCAGCGGAATCGCTATGCCCTGTTCACTCACATCTAATGGTCATCCCCCCCTATAACCCGCCTGTGTATCCCCCAGTGCTGTTGTTTCCCTGTTTTGTTTTCGTTTTAATGGAGAAAATTCATAAAAGGAGGAAAGAGCAGAATAGTGGTGCAAAATTTCTGGCAATGTGGACTGGAAAATGCCCAATTGAGGCACTGTGGCAGGAGTTGTCCCTGGGGAAGTTGGATGACGTGTTGGAGATGCCCCTCGTTTCTTGATTGCTTGCCATGCATTTCCGGTCGCTAGGGTGGCTGCTGATGAATAGCCCCAAAAAGAGGAAACGCCTCACTAAAAAAGAGGACACTGTTTTGCATAAAATGTGCATACGCTAATTTAGATGTACCGAGGCAAATTTAGAAATTATAAATGGAATACAAATAGAAATACAGTACATCTCACCAGGGCCGGATTAAGAGCATTATGGGCCTGGTGCTGAGGATTTTGGTGAGCCTTTTTATGGAAATAAATAAAATGAAGACGCAATTTTATATTAAAACAAATTAAATATTTTAATTACCATTAAAGTGCCAAAACAGAAACATATTGAAAATATTTCTTTTTTTGTAAACAATAAGCTTGTTAACTCAATAAAACCGTTATAAATAGAACATTCACAACAACCATTTTTAAATAAACATAAACCATATAAACAATTTAAATATAAGTGTATGATGTTTGGCTCATAAAAATTTGTTCCTTAAAGTATTATTATTATTATTATTATTATTATTATTATTATTGCATCATAATCAATACAGCCTGCGTTATGATTATGGTGCAGAGAGTAACTCTTGAAATAAATAGCAACCACTACTATAAAAGCAGGAAGCTAGAGGATTATTCTAATTACTTGCCACTTTCTCAACTCTTCTTGCCATCTGGTTGTTTTCTTAAAACTGGATGATAAGGCATGGGCATTTTTTTTTTATGTACCGTACTCCATCCCTTCTACGTTCTGCGCAGGGACCAGCGCAAAAGCGACCCATGGCAGGAGGCCGATCCCGAGGAGGCCCCTCTCCTCCCGCCAGTGGGTGGGAGCGTGCAGCGGCCGGCTCCCTGTCACCCCTGGACGGCCGGATTCTGGCTTCGGGGCGGCGGGTTTCTCCTCGCCGCTCCCAGCCTGCCCACGAGTGCCCTTTGGGTCTCCGGGTCCGTGGGGGCCGTCATTCAGCCCCCATCTCCTTCTGGCTTGGATGTTTTGCTGAGGACTGCCACAAAAAGAAGGGGGCTTGGCTTTCCAGAGTAAAATCAGCAGGGGGGAGGGGGGAGGAGGAGGAGGAGGAGGAGGAGGAGGAGGAGGAGGAAGGTAGCATTGATGGGCCAGCAAGGGTTTAAAGGGGTAGCAGAGAAGAGCTGGACCAAATCAAGGCGGGCCGTCTCATCGTCCAGCGCCCTCTTTCCCACAGTGGCTAGGCACATGCCCCGCCGGGCACATGCCAGTAGTCTCCCCCGCAGCGTCTTTGGGGAGGGGCCCCAGTTGTGCCTCACCACCAGCAGCCTTTGAGCAGCCTACTTTTCAAAGGCTAGAAGTTGGCAACTTGCACATCATGGGGGTGGGGGTGGGGTGGAGGGAAGGGGGCCGCTGATGCTCATGGCAGCCCAGACCTGGTGCCTTTTTCTTAATCTCGTGGGGGCTGCTTCGGTTTTGGTTGTTCAGAGGAGAGGGGGAGGCACTTTGCATGCACTCAGAGGCACTGTTCTTTTTTACAGGTTTTAAGGCACAAAGGGCCCTTTGCGCCACCGCTGCCTCTGTGCCCTCCGGGGGGGTTGAGTCCTTGGCCTTTTCTACCCACGTACAGCAGAGGGGGGCCGTTCCTTCCAGGTCTTGCCCTGACTGAGCTAGGCCTCGCTGTGAGGCTGAGGGCGGGGCAAAAGGGGGTTGGCGGAAGAAGCCCCCATGGGAGTGTGTGCGTCCCCTGCCTTGGCCTGGCTCAGCCCCTCGCTCTCTCTCAGCATAGGGGGCAGGAGGGAAAGAGCCCGCCTGGAACACATGGAAATGGAAACAAGGGATGGAGCGTCCCAGAGCAATGTGCAGGGTGCCTTTTTCTCATTGCTGAGAAACCACACCTGTGGGATTGGAGAGTTTCCTGGCAGGCTTGTGTCACCAAATGAATCCCTCGCTTTTAGGAACGGGGCCCTTCCTGGTTCGCACTGGGGTGGGGCCCCTGCTGCCTCATGCTGGGTAGCCCTGGGACATTCCCTAATCTGGCCTTTCCCAACGTGGAGTGCTCAGATGTTGGACTTTGGCTCCCATCATCCATGGCCATGGGCCATGCTGATTGGGGATGATGGGAGCTGTAGTCCCAAGCCATCTGGGGACCCTGCACTGGAAAAAGTTGCTCCCAATCCTTTGGTGCAGCCTTCCCTGACCTAGTGCCCTCCAGATGTGTTGGACTACAACTCCCATGATTCCCAGCCATGGTGAAAGGGCAGTCAGTGTTGTGCAAAGCTCCGTTCCCATGGCGATTCCCTCCTCTCACTCCCCCTTTCCCACTTGCAGAGAGGGGTGTTGGCGGGCGAGGCTTGCAGGGAGGTGGCCCAGCAGCTGTGTGAGCTGCGACGCTTCGGGGGTGAGGAAAGAGCCCTCTGCACATGCTCCCAGGTCGCTGCCTGCCTCTCATTTCCAGAAGCTGCCCCTCGCCAAGTAGTGGCAATAAGAGCAGGCCCGAGCATGTGCAGAATGCCTGTCCCTCATGCCGCACGTTTGGAGTCGTGGGGGGGCCCTCCTTCCTGAGCAGCCACTGCGTTCTGCCGCACCCTGGCGCGGGTGGAGGGGCAGCTGCCCTGGGGCCTCCCCAGGCGAGGAGGACGCGGGTGCGGGAGCCAGCCTGGCGCAGCCGCCCGAACCAAGCCATCCGCCCCCGGCTGAGCTCTTTTGCCTGGATCATCGCACTGGAGTCGGGGGAGATCACTTCTTGCGCCTCAGCAGCTGCCGCCGGTGCACGGGCAGCCTGAGAGCCGGGCTCCGATCCCTGAAAGTCCTTGGGTAGGTCTCTCCCTCAGCCCCGACAACTTCGGGAACCTTCCCTTGTCGCGTCACCCGGCCCCGGCCGGAGCCCAGCACGGCAAGGCACCGCAAGGCCGCAGCAGCCAAAGGGTTAACGGCGGCGCAGCTGGTTGAGGGGCAGGAAAGAAAGGGTCAAGAGGAGCTGGCTGGGTTGCGGCCGCCGCTGCGGCGGTGCCGGAAGGGTTAAGGCAGCTCTGGCTTGGGGAGGGGGCGGCGGCAGCAGCCAGTCAGCTGGTTGGGAGGGGGCTGGACTTCCTGGTGCTGGGCTTGTCAACAGCCAGAGGATAGCGGGGAGAAGCAGCCGGAGCAGAAGGGTGCGCGGGCAGCCGGCCAGGCGCGGATCTCCAGGCGAGGGAGCTGGGAGGCGAGGGGGCTGGGAGGCGGGGGGGGGGGGCGACCCGACCCGACCCGACCCGACCCGACGGCAGCCTCCATTCCACCAGGCTCTCTCGGTGGACCTATTTTGTGGTAGGGGCCTGGAGCTGCAGCTCCAATAGCCCCTATCTTAATCTGGCCCTGCATCTCACCATAGTATGGAAGACTGTGACCAAGTGACCTCTGTGCTTTTAGGGGCAACTTCAAGGCCCAGCTCTTCCTTCTGATGGTTCTTTATCTTTAAACTGGACTTGTAAAAGGGGCCACCTACAGGTGGCAAAGCCATTATGTCATGTAGTACTTCACCTGATGTACTTTTACCTGCATTAATCCTTATAAATCATTTGCTTGCCTACAAATCATATGAATGCATTGGTGGCTCTAAAGCAGCTCTGCTTCTGATTCTTAGCATTAGCAGCCCCTTAATTAATTGTTTTCTGAACTTGTTAACTCCCAAAATGAGCTGTCCTTAATGTCCCTAACAGGCAAATTAGCTATTGAACTACAGGATTCAAAGATGCCCTTTGATTTTTATTTTGAACAGCTGTTACGTTTTCCCAATCGTAATCCTGATGAAACATAGCTGGGGCGGGAGGAACAGAAAGCCAAGGTACCCCACTCTCACCCCCCATAACCACTCAGGTGTCTCAAAAAAGAAACAGAATTTGGCAAGAATTGTTTAAAAAAACAAACTGGGACAGCCCTGAATTTCCTCCCTGAAAAAAAACAGTAGGTTTGCTGGAAATAAAGCTCTGGCAGGCAAAATTGCTGATTTTGTTTCCTCCTGCATTAACCTGGTGCTTAGCCACTGAACCACAACTTCACAGCACAGGATGGTGTGAAGCAAAAATAAACCCTTCTCATCATGATGATATGGGACTCGGCTCACACCTACATGTAAATAACCTGATTTCTCATCACTTTGTTATTCAGCACTTGATGATTTGCCCCTGGATGTGTGAATGAGCTCCATTGAAAAGCATTGTGTTTGGGAAGTGATCTGAAAACAACTGTCTGCAGTGTGTGTATCATCTCTGAAGGTTCATTTATAAATGCAAACCGCCAAGTGATGCATAAGAGTGTGTTAGTTAACACGTTCCCTTGTACGCTAATAAGGGCATCAGTTAGCGGTCGTTAAACAGTTGCATTAGTTCTATTTATATATATCCCGCCTTTTTTCTTGCAAGAAACTCAAGGGCAGGCTGATCCTTTGAAATAATTGTAGGTGACAAGATAGACCGCATTTTCCACCAGAGGGCGCTCCGCTCCGTCTATTTAGGACAGCGACCGTCACTATTTTTCAGGAGGGAGCCACTTTGGCGAAAATATTTCAACCTACATATTTCAGTATTTCCACAGGTATATTTTCAATTGTATATGCATGGAAGGGTTCTCTCAGCTACTTCCTTCAAAAATATTTTTTAACAAACAGATCAGAGCAGCACGTTCTGAGGATTTTCTCTTTAGGAGCTGCATCTGCGGGGCAGTGGAGTGTGGTTTGGCACGCGGGAGAGGGAAATGAGCATGCCTTCACCCTGCGTAATTCTTTCAGGTATGAAATTCTGCTTAATTTAAATTAAGGGGAAAGAGGTAGGGCGGGTGGGAAGTAAGACTACACAGCACTGACAGAAATTAAGCCCACATCACAACAGACTTCTAAGGCAGTGTTCTCCAACCTTGGGTCCCCAGATGTTTTTGGCCTACAACTCCCAGCATGCCCCAGCCAGCTATGCTGGCTGGGGCATGCTGGGAGTTGTAGGCCAAAAACATCTGGGGACCCAAGGTTGGAGAACACTGTTCTATGGGACTCAGAGAATCCTTGGGAGTGAGTGGAGAAGAGAAAAGGAGAATACTGAAGGTGGCATGATTATGAGTCATGGCTGCTTCAAAGAAACTTAACTTAGACCCAGGACAAGATCACAGCTCCTTATCAGCTGCCGATGAGACTATGTTAATTAAAAGCACAATAGCCACAATAGCAGAGTTACAGTGCAGGCTGCTAGGACTCCTCCACATGAGGCTTTTAACCGGCCACTTTCCCCAAGGCTGCTTCTGGATTTTTTGTGGGATTAAGATCAGCTCCTTTACATGTGTTTTTCCCCCAGTGGGGTTTCTTTCTCTGCCTTTCTATATGTTCCATTGCACAACCACAAGGTGGCGCTGCAGTGTAGTGGAATTGCGAAAATACACAAGCCTTTTATTCCAGTTCATCCCACCATTTTTTAAAATAATACTGCACTTTCCCTCACTCTAAAGAAAGCCGCGGAAATGCTTGGAAAGTACGGAGAGGCCCTGGAGGATGACGGTGTCATGTGAAACACCCGCAAACTACCGGGAATGAGGAACCAGGAGCACACGATAAATGACTCACGTAGAGAAGCCCCTAATGTACTAATCTCCTTTCCCCCACAAAAAAACTCAGAACAAAACAAAAGCACAGCTTTGTTACCTGCTGCAAGTTGGCTGCTTGCAGCAAAGCTAAAATATTCACTCCTCTTGCTGCTCTAACCCCTTCCTTGGCCATCTGTAAGCTGCAGCCCGCCCCTTCTTCCCCGCCACACCAATCAGAAGAAGAGTGGGAGGGCAGACCGGCACGCCAGCCAGTAGGAGTCAAAGGCCGAGGAAAGCTCCGAGTCAACGAGTTATGGCAACAACAATTATGGCAAATGACAGAGGGAAGAGGAAGGTTTTCTCGCAGCTGCCTGCAACAAGCAGGAATATGAGAGTGGTTGGAACTCCGCTGAGCAGGGAGGCGCCTGGCTGTTTTTGGGATAGCGGATGGGTGGCAGCAACAGTGGGGTGGGCTCTCCATAATCCTCTCAATCTGTTGCTTGAGGTGGGGAGCGGGTAGAAGGCCGCACTTGATCTGATTGTGGCCCGCGGGCCTTGCAATGAAGATCACTGGTTTAGGAGGTTTTATTGTGGTGCTCCTACCTAAAAGACATTTGCAAGCACACATGGATAGAGAGAGCAAATTGCAGTGGTTGTCTGTGTATCAGTGAATGTCTTTCAGAAGGTATTAATAGCCTGATATTAAGCAGGCAGCTTTACAGGAGATGGCCAGACAGCAAGTGATTATCCTAGTTAAAAGTTCAGCACAGGCCAACTGTATGCTTCTGTCAGTCCTCTGCAGAATGTCAGTCTCGGAGCTCATATTAGCAAGGTCATGGAGGAGAAATTTCAAACTTTTGAACCAATATGCAAAGTGAAACTCAGTTATCTCTTGGAATTCTCCAAACTTTGCAATTGAGTTCTCCATTAAAAAAAAAAAAAAAAAAAAATGTGTAGAAAATGCATATATCATGGGAAAGTGCACTCAAGAATGCATATATTAGTGAAAGTAATGCATTATACATAAGGAAAGTTGCTTGCAAAAACACATATTAGGCAAAATTGTGTACAAAAATGCATGTATTGGAAATGTGCCTCAAAATGCATACAAATTTTCATACCAGTAAAAAAACAAATTCTCAAAGTTTGAGAGGAACCAAACCAAATTTAAGATTGGGAAAATCTTCAAAGTTCGGGGCAAACTGAATTTAAGATTAGGAAAATGGGAAGCCGAGAGAAACTGAAATGGACAGATTTGTCCATCTCTAGTTTTCCTCCTTTCTGGCTTGGGCTGACAGAAGGTTAAAAACTGGTCCAGGCAAAACTGAACAGCTGCTTGCCTTTGGCAGAAAACTGTTGAAAACTATTGGCCGTTTGGAGGTTGGGCTGTACCTCACATACAATGACTGGGTTCAGACAACATGATAACCCACACTCAAAGGTTGAGCATGGGTTGTTGTTGAACCGTGGGTTGTTGTTGAAACATGGGTAATTGTCAGGGATGTTGAAGAGTCCTTGGTCTCGAGTCATGAGTCGAGTCACGAGTCTTTGGACCCGAGTCTCGAGTCCGAGTCCAAGTCCTTGGTCCAAAATGGTGACTCACGAGTCCCGAGTCCCGAGTCACTCCCAAAGCTGACTCCACGAGTCCCTATTAAAATCAGTGGGGTTTTCCTCCAACAAAATAAGGCTACTTCAGATGTGTGGCTTAAATAAATTCTAGGCACAAGTGTGCCTTTTTATTTCAAAACTCTGCAACTGATTTTGGCAAGAACAGACCAGGCAGACAGACCCAAAATAACCAGGCAGGCAGAGGAGGCAGGGAACCCCAAAGCAGGCAGGCAGAGGCGTTTGTCTTGGACAATTCAACTGTTGAACTGGTCAAGAAGAGACCAGGCAGGCAGAGGAGGCAGGGAACCCCAAACAGGCAGGCAGAGGCAGCCAAACCCAAAATGTCTGACCCTAACCCTAAGCCCCCACAACAACACATCAATCAAAATAAATCTCAACACATCATTGGGGCTGCGCTCCTAGTAGCTGTCCATAGTGGCCGAGCAGCGGCGCACCTCGCTTCCATGCACTCTTCACCGGTGATCGTGCTCCTCTCCACTCCTGGCACAACCCAGGGATGTTGACGAGTCCTTGGTCTCGAGTCCCGAGTCGAGTCTCGAGTCCCATTAAAAATATTGGGACTCGAGTCCGAGTCGAGTCAGAGGGGGGACGCAGTCCGACTCACGAGTCGAGTCCTCGAGTCCGAGTCCCCATCCCTGGTAATTGTGTTGTCTGAACCCAGCTGAGAGAACAAATTATGGCTGGCTAACCACGAACAACCCATGAGGAGAACCCACGGCTTGTTGTTGGGTTCTGAACTGTGGGTTGTTGGTGGTTAACAAACCATGGTTTGTTATCGCGGATGGGGTCAGACAACATGATACATCATGGTTCAACACCAATCCACACTCAGCCCATACTCAACCCTTGAATGTGGGTTATTGTGTTGTCTGAACCCAGCTATAGTCTTATTAGTAACAGCACGCTCATCGTAATGCTAGTGGATATTTGGTATAATAAACATTGTCAACATGTGCACCACAGGCTTTTAGAAAGAATTCATGGAGTTTCTGTTTCACAAGCCACCTCAGCTGATGGCTTGTATGGGACTGAATCAGATTACCTTGAGACTGTTGTTATATATTTATCAAATGCCATTAACCATGACTGTCCCTTGTACTCCAAAGGCTTCCAAGAAGCCCTTGGAATACAACTCAGGTTTGAGCACTCCTCAATCCACATGAACAGTGCAATCTACTCAGAAGTAAGTCCCACAGAGTTCAATGGGACTTATTCTCAAGAAAGTGTATAGAGCAGGGGTGCAGAACCTCAGGCTCAGGGGCCAGATTTGGCTCTCTGGGGGTCCTAAGCTGGCCTCCAGAGTTCCACAGAAGGCCACGGCCCCTTCCCTGGCCCACCCCCTTTCCCCCAACCAGCGATCATTTGGTGGTTTCTCAGCTTTTGTGCAGTCCCCCCTGCATTCTAAAAGGTTGAAATGCCTCTCCTAAGGCTTATTTAAGTTTTCTGATATTTTTTTGTATTTTTGGCCCTGTCTCTTTTGTCTTCAGCCCCACTCACCACTGGAATGTGCCCCCCCCCCCGAGAGCTTCTCCGAAATGGAATTTGGCTCTCGGGCTGAAAGAGGTTCAATACCCCTGGTGTGTTAAAGATCACTATTGTTTCCCTGAGCCCTGAAAACAAATCCACATTGTATGTTGAGGCTTGGGGGATGTTTTCTTAGTCAGATTCCTCCCCTCTCTATGGAGGTCTTTCAGGATTCAGGAATAAAACAAAGGGCAAAGGCAAGGAGAAGCTGGCTAGGAAAAAACAAACACACCCTTCCTATTTGCCTACCTTTTAAAAAACGGAGCCATCATTTTCTCAGCCCACAATTTGTGTCTTTGCCCAAGGGAACAAGTTTGCCACGAGTCTAAACAAAGGTTAAGACAACGGGAGGGCAGAGGCCTTGTTTGTTAGGCAGCATGCGAAGAGGACCCTGGCACTATGCAGGCCTGTGAAGACCACTTTGGGAAGACATCAAGCTAAAGTGGCTTTTAAATAATTAACTAACTAAATAAATATGGGGAAATTTTTATTGAATTATATACAGAGTAATATGATCCAGTGCACACCAGCAAAGAGCTATGCCTGTCGTAATCCTTTTATTTTATTTTATTTTTATATTTTTACTATTTTCTATTTCATTTTTTATTTTCCTACTAGCTGTACCCGGCCACGCGTTGCTGTGGCCCAGTCTGGGTAAATGGAAAAGAAAGAAAAAAGAGAAAGCGCACGTCTCTAAGATGTTTAATTTCACAATGCTTGTGGGTAGACAATCTCTGTTGTTGTCCCATTGTCTGGTTTGGCGACTGTAGAGCACACAACACAGAATTGTCCATGTGAGAAGCAATCCGTGGGAAATTGTATATGGATCGTAAATCAGAAACATTGAAATGGAATAGTAAAATATTTGGTATAGCGTGTGTTGCCGTCACGTTCAGCAGATGGCGGTGTTTTTCAAAAAAAGCATGTTGTTACTGCCACCCCCCGCAGCCGCCGGACACCCCCTGCCACCCCCACCCCCACCCCACCGCAGCCTACCTTTCCGTGCCACCGCCTCTGCCACCTCCGCTGCTGCCGGAGCCCCCGCCACCCCCCGCAGCCGCAGGACCCCCCGCCACCCCCCGCAGCCGCAGGACCCCCCCGGCACCCCCACCCCACCGCAGCCTACCTTTTCCACGCCGCCTCCTCCGCTGCTGCTGGAGCCTCGCCCATGTGGCGCGGAACGTTCGCTGCACCGCTCAAGCCGCCTCTGCCGCCACTGCCCCCGCCCCCCACCCCCCGTAGCCGCTGGACCCCCCCGCCACCCCCGCCACCTCACCACAGCCTAACTTTCTGTGCCGCTGCTGGAGCCGGAGCTCTGCCCACGTGGCGCGGAACGGTCTCCGCACCGCTCGAGCCGCTGCCACCGCTGCCGCTGCCGCTGCCCCCCCACCCCCCGCAGCTGCCGGACCCCCCACCACCCCACCGCAGCCTACCTTTCCGCGCTGCTGCCGCCGCCACCTCCACTGCTGCCGGAGCCCCGCCCGCACTCTGTTTTGGCGGGGGGAACCAGGGTGACGGCTTAAACAGCCCTGTCACCCTGGTTTCCCCGGCCAAAAACAGAGTGCAGGGGTCCCGTCGTGTCAGTTCCTCCTCGCAGGAAGGACGCGATGGGACCAGCGGATGGGGAGGCAGGCTCCCCGGCTCGCCACAACACCCATGTCTTTTTAGTATAGCGTGTGTTGCTGTTACGTCCAGCAGATGGCACTGTTTTACAACAAAATTCAAGAAAAGCATGTTTTTACCTGTCACAGGTGTGACATCTACATAATCTAGGTATATAAAAACATGCACGGAGGCAAATGCAACATTGTGTCAAAATTTCAAAGCGATCGGTGAAGAACTTTCGGAGATTTAAGATTTTGAACGAACGGACATTTACATTTTTATTTATATAGATTTTATTCATCCAACTTTTGCTTAATGGTTTTGCTCATCTGCAAATGCAGGACAGTATGAAGAAGCTGTTGGAGGATATGGAAAGGAGTCAGTCCTATACTGGTTAGGACAAAGCAGAGCTTTCCCTCTTATGCACGCCTGGATATTGAAACTGGTTATCACCATGTGGGTTGTGAAACCCTGCTAAAAGGCTCTTAAAAGGAAACAGATTGTCCAAACACGGTTTAAAACTAATAAAGACATTATTAGTCCATTTATTCATACATGCAGGATGCATATAGGCAGATTAGAGTCTTTGGTGTTAAGAGTCCGCTTCATTGGAGATCGGTGGCTGGAAGCCAGCTCAGACCGTGTGTCCATCATGTTGGAGAAGGAGAGAGAGAGAGAGAGAGAGAGAATTGGCCACAGAGAGGCCAGAAGTAGGGAGGAGGGGTTATAAAACATGCACCCTGGGGATTGTTCAATTAACCCTTTCTTCCTACTGTAACTAGTAGTTACATTACCTTGTTGATTTAAGCAGGCAATCTTACAATTTCCTCAGAGTGAGGGGGGTAAATCTAAAAGCAGATTTGCTGTTTATATTGTAATTGGAAAATGAAAAAGAAATCTAATAAACTCTTAATTATCCCCCCCCAAGACTGTAAAGTTTCATTGATTTTTAAAATAGTTATTTACATTTGTAGTTCATCATCCTACCTTATTGCTACATACTGTGGCAGATCTGGCCACACTGAGCCAGCCTTAATCACTTCGTGTTTAGATTACTGTAACATGCTCTGCATTGGGTTGCCCTTGAAGAGCGTCCGGAAACTTTAGCTAGTGCAAAATGCAGCGGCCAGATTGTTATCTGGTGTGTGATTTAGAAACCATATAACACCGGTCTTGAAAGAGCTGCACTGGCTTCCAGTTTGTTTCTGAGCCCAATTCATGGCACTGGTACTTACTTATAAGGCCCTACGTGGTTATATGAGCCTGCACACAACCTGCGTTTATCATCTGTTATGTGGCCTACCTCCTAGAGAGGCGAGGTTAGTGGATACTTGAGACAGGGCCTTTTGTGTAGCAGCACCCCAGTTGTGAAACTCCCTTCCCAGGGAGGTTTGGCTAGCCTCTTTATTGTCTTTTAGACAGCAGGTGAAGACAGACAACATTATTCTGGCAATCCTTTAATAGTGCTCCCTGTTTTTGTATGAATATGAATCCCTGGTTATATTGTATAAGAAGTTTAGCTTTTTTTCAGCTTTTGTACTTGATTCTTTTTATTTGTACATTGCCATGAGTGCTCACTGAGCAGAGGGGCAATCAAAAAATATTATAAATACATGCATGCATACATACACTATCTTGCGTATAATATAGCTTGAGCTGTGAACCAGAGAGTCCTTAATTTCAAATTTCATTTCAGCCAGAAGCTCATTAGGTAGTAGCCTTAGTTAAGCCATGTTCTCTCAGCCCCTGCTTCTATCTACAAGATGGTGAGAACAGTGACCCACTTTTCACGGCTGAGATAAGGAGTGGGAAGTGCTTTGAACACACTCTAATGTGCTTGAACAAATCTAAGCTTTATTATTGTCTCCCACGCTGCACCACATTGGTTGGAATTCCCTGAATCTGCTTCCTTCTGCTGGAGCGTACATGTCAACTGTCATTTGACTGGACCAATATTGGACATCTTAATAATTCTCAGACCATGTTTCAAAGCCTTGTGTGTGCCTATTCCCATGGTATGCTTTCTCATACACCGATGCATGCATGATTATTTTTTGCTATAAAATACAGATATTGGAACATGGGAATGGGCACATTAGACTGAAAAACAAGTGCACCAATGTAGCTATGTTCTCCCACGTTCTTATATGCAAAACCAGATCTACATGCATTCCAATGTAACTTTGGAATGGCCCCATAGCCAGAATTGCATCAGAACCAAGTTGCCTTGAAAGAGTCGTGCCCTAACATTGCGGGGGCATACTGTCATGAACCATGGCATGACATGCTGGCAACAAAGAAATGACATGCTGGCTGCTGCCTTCACAGGCTTATCTGTCACAGCCAGTGTTTAGGACCGAGTTGAAAACATTAGCTAGCAGGAGGAATGCGTGCTCAAGAAAGTGGTGCTATTTCACATCTGTCTATAAACGTTAACTCTCTCATTGGAGCAAAGCCACTTTGCAGTCCATTCAATGACATTGATTTAAATTAATTTATTCCCTTGAGTGCCTTGCTCAATTCAGTTAATCACCTTCTTGCTCATCTCTGTTGTGGGTTGATGTAGATAAAGGTTGGGTGGCCTTTTCACTATGTCCAGCCCTTTCCAAATGGAGGTTCTTTTGCATGCAGTCTTCAGTGTGATCTCCTCCATTGCCCTCATACAGGGATGGGCAACTTGTGGCCCTTCAAATGTTCTGCTGCACAACTCCATCCCTCACCATTGGCTATGCTGGGCCGGGCCCTAGGGCTGATGGGAGCTGTGGCTCTCCAGATGTTTTGGCGTACGAGTTACCCACCCCTCCCCTAATAGTTAAAACATAATATTGAATTACTGACAAAAGGAGTAACAACATGGTTGCACTAGTGCAGCCTTCCCCAATCTGGTGCCCTCCAGATGTGTTGGGACTGGGGGATGCTAGAAGTTGTAGTCAAACACATCTGGAGGGCACCAGATTGGGGAAGGCTGCACTAAATCACAAGCTCCTATTGGACCGGGCCTGTTACATCACTGTGAAAGGCACTGTTCAACACTACACCACTGTTTGGCAACTTCTGTCTTCCTGATTTTGCACCAAGTGTTTCTTTCAAGAATGAGTGCTCTACCTTTCTCACTCTGGAACACATACTTCTCCAGCATTGGTGATAAGTGCTCATTTGTGCAATTGCCCACAAGTGCCGCTTCTGCACATTTGGAACTATTAAGTTTAACCTTTGAAAAAAAGATTGCCAAATTCATGTATTCACCAAAGCTGGCTCATAGTACAATAGAATCTCCCCAAGCGTTGCCATTAACTATAACAAGTTACCCATCTAGGACCCCTGTGGCCAGTTCCCTTCCCTTAATCATCTTCTGTGGCTCTCCTTTGTTGGGAGGAGATGTCCCATTCAAATGGTGGGGAAGTAGGGGTGCTTTGACATTTCTTTCGATGCACAGCTGGAGGATTAAGCAGCAGAAAGAGATGCCTTCTTTGGCATACAGCAGCAGTGACTTAATTATTGATGTGGCAAGTGGCATTCAGAATGCTGCCACAGGAGAAGAAAATGGAATCTCTCTTTCCGAGGCACAAAAAAAGAAGAGAGAGAAAAAAAGGGTGTTTTTTTTTTACTTCAGTTGATGGCTCTCTTCTAAAATGCTGGAGCTGACTTTCCTCGAGCTTTTACCCTATTCAAAGTGACACATGAAGCTCAGTGTTCCATTTTTTGCTTCCTTCCTTTGCAGTGCAAGCATTAAACTTTCTCCGCTTTAGTCTTTTGTCCTTTTGTTTTGAAGGAACCTACACATTTCCTGGACAGGGCAACACACTGCTTCCTTTCCGCAATGAAAACCTTTTTAATAGCTCTACCAGTAACAGACTAATTTGGGATGCAGTCCTCCTGGAGTTTTGCTGGACTGAGGCCTTATTGACCCCATTTGATAAACTGTAACTTGCAAGCTAATCCACAGACCACATAAGCCAGGGTACAAAGAGGTGGTTCACACATACATGTTCGTCAGGTGAAGACCTCAGCACAGAATTATATTTCAGTGAAACTGTTTTTCTTTAAGGATGGGAGGGGATAGTGCTAAAATGGGTGTGCTCACGTCACAAGTGGAATATGAGCCAGCAGTGTGCTGCCGCCGCCAGGGTTGCATTAACAGAAGCCTTGTGTCCAGGTCACAGGAAAGAACTGTTCCGCTCTATTCTGTGTTAGTCAGACCACATTTGGAGTGCGGTATCATTTTAAGGAGGACATTGTTGAACTGCAGCATGTCTAGAGAAAAGTGGCCAAGATGGTAAGGGATCGGAAAACCAAGTCCTATGAGGAATGGCTGAAAGAGCAGAGTATGTTTAGCTAGAGAAGAGCAGATGCAGGGAAGAAATGATAGTGGTCTTCAAATATTTGAAAGGCTATCATACTATCACAGTGTTCTCCAACCTTGGGTCCCCAGATGTTTTTGGCCTACAACTCCCACATGCTGGGGCATGCTGGGGAGTGATAGGCCAAAAACATCTGGGGACCCAAGATTGGAGAACACTGGGCTATCAGACAGAAGATTTAGGAGACTTGTCCTCAGTTGCTCCAGAGGGCAGGACTAGAACCAATGGTTGGAAGTAGCAGGGAAGCAGATTTCGGGTAAACATTATGAGAAACTTCCAAGACTGAAGCCTGGTCAGCAGTGGAATAGACTACTTAGGGCAGTGTTCTCCAACCTTGGGTCCCCAGATGTTTTTGACCTACAACTCCCAGCATGCCCCAGCCAGCCTAGCTGGCTGGGGCATGCTGGGAGTTGTAGGCCAAAAACATCTGGGGACCCAAGGTTAGAGAACACCGACTTAGGGAGTGGTGGGTTCTCATTCACTGGAGATATTTCAGCAGTGGCTGAATGGCTTGCTGTCAGGGATGCTGTAACTGCACTGCAGATCCTGCATTGAGCAATGTGTTGGACTAGATGATCTCCAAGTTCCCTTCCAGCTCTATGATTCTATGATTAAAAAGGAGATGTGGGGAGGGATTACAAGACCAAGACCAGCAGTACCTGGGAGAGACTTTTTTCTATGGACACAGCTGACTAAAAAGCTACACCATCAGCATATGAGGGTGTGGCTGCAACTTTGGCCCAGGAATCAAATCCCTGGTCTGTTGCCTCTCACAGGCTTAGATTCCACATTTTCAGAACATCTGGGGGAAATAGGCAATATAAAATGAGTAGAATTTAGGTGTCTCACAAACATAAACATTTAATAGTGCATTTATTGATTATATTCTGTACAGACATACAATAGCAAGTTATAAACCTTTTCTTCTTTTACTTAGACCTTAATTGTGTAGAATGTATTTACATTGGGGGGAGGAGGTAGACAACTTGAGGTACAAACAACCTCCCCCCCCCCGACAAGAGTATCTGAGGTATAAATACAGTATATTTTAAATAATTTTTGTCATGCTTTATCTATGTTGGACAATAAAATATGAGGAAGTGTACACGTTTACAACTGAATGGTATGTACAACATACGGTTTTTTTTACACATTTAAACATGTAAAAAGTATACAAAGAATACACAAGGTTTCCCTAATTGTGAGAAATACTAATGGGTGTGATCCGTAAGACACTTACTTGGCGGTTACGTTTCACAACTATCAGAACAGAGTTACTGCCCGGTAAATGTTTGTAGGCTAAGGGTGTAAAGACATGATCCAGAATAGCTTCCCCACCTCCAGGTTGTATCTGAAACCACTGGCAGTAGTCCATATCCAATCCTGGGTAATGTCCCTTGCAAGGGCTTCACCTCTGGGTTTGTTACAGAGGAGTTAGTATCTCATCAAGAGAGGGACTAAAAACCCCTGCAACCTTCTTTATGATTTCTGGACGGACATCACGAGGACCACCGTCCCTGAATACATCTTACTGAAACACTGCAAACAGATCAACCCCAAAGGAAGTGCCCTAGCCGGCCATACCATGCCCCTCGCTGCCAGTCTCCTCTCTCCTTAATCCTCAGCTGATCTTTGCACGTGTGTTGAATTGCAACAGGCAAAGAGCAACTAAGAGGAACACACAAGAGACCAGCAACATTTAAAAAAGAAAGAAAGAAGTGGGGGGGGGGGGAAGATGAAATTCAAAATGAGTCACTAGTGCAGACACAGGCAATTACTAGGCACTCTACACAATCTGTTAACACACCACAATTCTTCATCACACAACCTTTGAAAATAATAATAATTACAGCAATAATACTGACAATGGTAAAAAAAAAAAAAAAAAAAGGGAAAAAAAGGCAGCTTCCAAGCAAGCCACTACCCTGGGATGGGGAAAGGAAGGCAACACGGAGGTTGCACAGGCCTTTTCTCAATGTGAGTGAGCAAGATGGAACCAGGCCAGCTGTCTCGCTTTCCACACTATGTTTGGTACAACACACATCTCTGGCTATAGGGGGCAAGGAGGGGTAAGAAGCTGGATTTAGGGGACAGAATCCCACTGTAGGGCAACAAATAGCATGGATAATTGTCATTTGCTTCAAACGGATACACAAAAAAAGCACTTTCAATTTTACCTCCCCCCACAATTCACACCTCACTCACAGTGCTTCAGCACATCTCTACGAATACTGAATCTTCGCATCAAAGTACAGTCCTTACACAGGAACGCAGTGTCAGGTTTTGGTAGCGAGGAGGCAAGATTCACAGCAATTCCTGTTTTTGGACAGATACTCAACACTGAATAGCAAAACAGCAGTGTTATTTTAAGAGCATGTGTCATGGTTATTTTGTATACCTCATGATAACCAGGTATATACGGTAGGTGCTCCTGAGGAATGATCACAGATGGTATGAAGGATCGGTGGGAGGGCTGCCCCTTATCCTCTCTTTGCACTCTGCTCTCACAATAAACTTGGATCACAAAAACCATTCCCCCTCCTCAACCCACCACACTCACAGGATCTTTTGGTACCTTATTACGACACACAGCACGGATGAAAAGAGTGGGAAATGTTAAGTGTTAACATACACTTAAAACAAAGAGTTAGGTTTTTCTGAAAACAACTGACAGTTAATCTACAGTTTTTAGAAAGGCAAAACAACACAATTCTACACACATCTTCCCGGATATCGTTATTTATTTATTATTGCTATCCTTGTTGCCTAAAGGTGCAATCCTATGCATGTTTAGACAGAAAAAAGTCCTACAATTCCCAGCATGCCTCAGCCAGCATGGCTGCCTGGGGCATGCTGGGAGTTGTAGACCTTTTTTTCCTGTCTAAACATGCATAGGATTGTGCCTTAAAAGGATGAGAATGTACAGGTCTGGGAGTCTAACAGCTATGAAGGGCGCAATCCTATGCATGTTTAGGCAGAAAAAAGTCCTACAACTCCCAACATTCCCCAGCCATGTTGTAGGACATTTTTCTGTCCAGACATGCATAGGATTGCGCTCTAAACTGTACAGTGCAACACCCTGTCCATTTGAACCTGTTTATCCTAACTTGCAGTCCTATACACATTGTGTGTCTCATAATCTGATGGTGACAGTACTCATTCTTATCCAAGCTTCAGAATCTCTGAACATTTTGGAAGTTTCCCCCCCAAACCATATGGATAAATGAGGTTATATGGTTATAGTTGAGTGGAAAACCTTTGAACTCGTAACTGTATCCATTACACTGAATCACTTTAGAACTTCATAATGCTCCAGTTATGACATTTTCCAGTGCTGCCTTTTTGAGCTACTGAAAGCAGTTTCAGCTCTACTCCCATGCCACAAGCTTTCCGTTTATTCCTATGAGATTCATTTTTTTTAAAAAAAGAGGACTGTTAAGTCTCCTGCTTGCATTTTAATTGGTGTGTATGTAGGAACAAAATGTAGATAATTAATGTGGTGCAAGAAGAGAAGCAAACCTCAAGTGTAATAAAAAATACCCAATACCTTGCAGTGTGTGTGTGTATTTCAAGGGCCATAGTTTCAAGACACTAGCCCTATTCAGGCATTATTAAAAGGGTTAAAATCACTGAATAAGTGGGGACAAAGCCATGCCAAGTTAGCACCCCCCCCCCCCAACGTTGCTTGTACCACATAGCTCCACCCCAGGGCGTCCATGCATACAGCATGAATGCTTGCAGCAGGAGGGGCCTTTGAGCATACAACTGTATGCATGGGGGCTTCATGTGGTTCACAATTGTACGTGGTCGGGGTTCTGAATTGCATGGAAGGAAGCCTCTGCCCATACAGGTGTATGCATAAAGGCCTCCTCACTGTCGGCGTTTGTTCTGTACATGGGGATGCCTGGGGGGGCAGAGCTACGTGAGGCACAAGACATCAAGGGGTTGGGCTACTTGCTGTGTTTCTGTCTCTGCTAGCAAGGTGAATTTTGCCCTTTGAATAAGTGGACCTACCCTTTTAAGGAGTAGACTTACTCTCAGTTTGAGAACTTGAACTCCAAGTGCTGCCATTTCCCACACATTCCACCTCAAGTCTAGTTCCACTCACAAATTCCATTTTTGAGGTGTATACCCCCCCAAGATGTTTCAGGTGAGCACCTAAAAATGTGAAGTCCAAGCATGGCAAACGCTTGCTCCATACAAATACACTCTGAGGAAGCTGTGTGAACAATGTTCAGCCTACATTCTGTGCCAAAGCCAGATTTGCCTGGGCATAACACAAGTGAGAATGTTCTGGGAGCTTTCAAATATGAACATGCAAATAGAGCTACTGCCATTGCAAAAGGTGCATGCTGAAATGTATTGGGCATTTTTAAAAAACCACTTCAATAAATTATTCATTTGGCATCAGCTTTAGGTGTTTCTGCTTTTTGCCCTCCTTGCCCTATCTGGCGCAGTCCCCATTTTCCTTTTTCATATATACACACACACACACACACACACACACGCACACGCACACGCACGAGTAATACAGAATGCGTAAATGAAGACTGAAGCTTGTGATGGTCTGTTGGACAGACAAAGGTTCTAGGTTGACCTTCCCAACCCCCCACTACACACATGCACATTAAAATCTTTCCATTTGCTTCCAAGTGTACCAGACGCTCCGATCCTGCTGCTTTGGTCTCTAATATTCTGCTCATCAGTGTAGACAGTAATTCACATCTCTGCCTCTGTGCAAACCTTCCTTCACTTACTTTCGCGAGAACCCATTGAAGAGTGCCAACGAATCCAGTGGATGCAACAGTCCCTCAACAAATGGCATACAGATACATACATAAAGCTAACATTATATAGGAATGAATCGTTTTCACTATATTCCAGAAATACATTTAAGTCTTAGAGTTTAGCTTCTCAGAAGCAATTCATGCTGCCTAAGCAACAAGTATAATATTATTTAAAACAAAACAAAAGAGTTGCACCATCCAATATATTCCAGTCAAGGCCTACACTATAGGCCTAATACCGACAAGAAGCAGCTTAAAAAATGTGTGGTATTGCCTGCCACAGATTTTTGAGTGAGGATCTCAAACCCATTCCAGACACCCCTCCTTCAGGACAAGACTGAACAGGCCACACTGTGACCCTTTCTGTAGCAGACAATCAACAGTTCCTGGAAATATTTGGGTACGCTGATGCAGCGTTGGTCCACTTCATTCGTCACCTGGATTTTGCTTCTTTAGTCTCAAGGTTCTGTTTACCGAAAGAGTCTCTGATCTTAACAAGTTCAGCCGCACACAAGTGCCCAAAAGCCTTTGCGTACCAGTCAGGCTTGTGCCCCCTGTTTGAAAGAAAGAAAATGCTGTTTGAAATTGGTAATAGCTGCCTTTATTTAAAAGGAAACACACACACACACACACACACGGAATAGAAATTTCCCCAAACAAGTATTCAGCTGGGGGATGGGGGAAGGAATTCTCACCAGAGAATTACATTCTTGTTTTGCCAATGATTTGAGACTACAAAACCCCATGATACAGTGCCACTATGAGCAGAGTATGCATTTATAAAAATATCCAGAGCAACTGTAAACATCGGAAACCTGGGAGTGCAAATGGGAGCACCCCAAATCCAATAGAACAGATGAATTTTGGTGGTAATCTGTGATGCTGACATAAAAGGGTGGAGGAACACACTTCAAACAGGAACTCCTTCTGAGAATTTTGCATATCCCTAAAAAGTCTCTACTGTGGGGTATTATGAAACCAAGGGAAACAGAGTTTGTGAAACCCTAAATTAAAATAAATAGATTCAAATCAATCATTAATTGTCTTCAGACAATTTATAAATAAGGAAGTGGAAAGGCAGCAAAGTGATACTGCAACTCATTGGTCCACAAGTATGCAACTATAAGGGGAGATGAAAACACACACATTAAGGAAAAGATAACAATGTGAAAACGTTTACCTTAAATCAATTCTGCACATATAGGTGAGCTTGGATTTTCCTGATCCACAAGGTTCAATGAGATACCTGGACAAGAGCACATTCACTCTAACACCAAGGACTGGAGCATGGTCATGGTCCACTGAGGAGCTTAAAAGTGCACAAGCTCCCTTAGATAAATTTGTCCTCCAAGTCCTGTTAAAAACAAGTGCAGCATTAAAACAATATGTTTGGACGTAGATATCATATAACAGTTCTGGGTTAAGTTAAACAAAATTACAGAAGATAAACCAAGTACCTGTGCACAGGCAGTCCCCAAGTTACAAACGAGTTCTATTCTTAAGAATGTATTTAAGTCAAATTTGTATGTAAGTCGGAACAGCATAGCGTTCTATACGTTAAAATTGGCATTTACGCAAATTGCGTAAATTACGCAAATTGTGTAGTATACTATGCTATGTACTCTACGTAAACGATGTAGCACCAGGGAACCCAGAAGTCTGTTCTTAACTATGGGTTGTCTGTAAGTCAGACGTTCTTAACTTGAGGACTTTCTGTAATTGTTTTCAGTTGCTTAATTTTTTTAAAGTGGGGTGTTGTTGGGTTTTTTTGCTCCCTCCTTCACAAATTCAATTGTGGGTGGAATCTGCAAGTTTACCTTAGCACTACATAGTCTCTGGCTGGGTGTGGTGCCATGCTGTTTTGTACATATTGGTATACATCAGTCTGGCTGTCCAAAGTCTCAGTCACTTTTGCATCCAAAAGGTCTTCATCCCAAAGATGCTGTTCTTTAAGTATACGGTTTAATACCTCTTCAGGAACTGCTGGGATTTCAACAGTGGATTTCCACAATCGGAGAGGTGGACCCTCGGAAACCTGGAAAATGTCATAGCCACGGAGATGTGAATTATACACTTACATTGTTAGCTGTCTTGATACAAAAGCCTTTTTAACTTGGTTCATCTTTAAATACTGAATTCAAAATTGAACAGTCTCTGTTCCATCTTGGACCATCCCAATACCAGGGTGAAATTCATGGGTCAGCATGGCTGGTAGAGATCATACTTCATAAAGGGACCCTAATAATGACAAGAGTCAGCAAGGCACGGTGCTTCACTAACACATCCTGGAATTCTCCGTGTAAATAAGATGAGGTGGTTGGTTCATGGCAAAAACCAGAAATCATCATTTTAGTACCATTGACAGCATAAGCCACCCTCATCTCCTTCTTCAGTTTTTGTAATGAATTAAGATAGAGCGGTCTAAAATAAATGGATGTGTCATGTCTTGGTAAATATATACTGTGAAAATATCTCTGTACTGTAGAAGGTCTAAGCAAACAAATGCATGAGATAGTAGAGATACTGTCCAAGCTACCAAGTTACTGTTTGTGGGTGGCACTCGTGGAATCCTGCTCTCAAAGCACTTAGAGTGACCCACTGTTATCAGTCTGTTACTCTGAACAGTAAAAGAATGAGAGCAAGAGACTGTTCTAAACGTTTATTCTGTTTATAACCTATGGACCTGTTCAGACAGGAAACCATGAATGAACCTCCACATGAGCAAAAAGCCTCTGAGTGACTGTAGCAGCTATCAATTTTGACAAACTTCCCTTTTGCTGCAGCTTCCTTTTCCTCTACTGCTGCTGTCAGAAGGTTTGTTTCTGGAAGGTAGCCAAGCAGGTAGTGCTGGAAGGGGGCCTTTGTGAGTGCCTATAGCAGTTATCAGAACAGATGACTGCAACATTCAGCTGGAAGCTTCTGACTAGATGGAAGTCCATCCAAAGGCTCCAGTGCGAGCTGGCCCTAAATCACCTACTCTAGAAAAGGACTTAAATTCCGTATTGCCTCTCAATCGACTTCCACATATCATTTTGACTCATGAACGCTATGCTGCGTAATGACTTCGGATGATTTAATCATTGCCTCCAGCTTAAACTTTTACTGGTAACCAGCTCTGCAAACTCAGCTCTGCAACTACAACTCAGCTCAATTTGTTCCATCTTGGAATATTATTTACACCTAATTATTTTTCCATGTTCAAGGCAGTCGTATCCCCCGCCCCACTTTTCAAAATGTGTTGCGTGTGATCGCTTTTTCCCTTTCCATATAAAAAGTACTTAAATTCCATGCATTAAAAACACTGAAAACTAACAACAGTTCTGGAGTGATGCCAATATACCTTCTTGTAGGCCAGCTCTGCTGGCTCGGAGGTGGAACAGCTGACCCAGCCTTTAAATTTATCCTTGATCTCCTTGAGCAAGTCATCCATACAGTCCTGGATGTAAGAACGATAGTCTGCAGGCTCTGAGTTATTAGTTCGCCCCAGTTCCTCCAAGCTCAAAGGCCTAAGGTCTTGTTCTGTATAAGAATTCCGACACCTGCTCATTTCTTCAGGGATCTGGGAATCGGGGGGACACAAGGAAGAAAACAGTTGGAGGTTCACAACTGCAGACATGATTCCCAGCATTTCATGATATTTCATTTGTGCTGAAGAAGACTATAGACATCACATGCTATGTTAGAGACACCAACTGGTGGCCCTAGAGGAGTGTCATCTAGTTCTCCAGTTGCTATCCCAGAGGCAGAAAGAAGAGAAACAGCGGGCAGGGTATTTTAAGTTGAGGGTGGTGCAGGTTTCGGCCTTGGCCCTTCAATGCCCTTTAAAAGTGGCCCTCCAGCAAGGCTAGTTGCGAAACACGGCACTATGGTAGCAAGAACTAAGTGTAGAGTAGTGGTACAGAACCTCTTGCAGCTTGAGGGCCAAATTCCATTTTGGAGAAGCTCTCAGGGGCCGCATTCCAGTGGTGGGTGGGGCTGAAGGCAGAAGCGTTCAGAACTAAAGGCAACAGTGCCGGGGCCAAAAATACCACCATATTTTAGCTTAAAGCTCCTTCTGTCACCAAGTAAGCCTCGGGAGAGGCATTTCAACCTTTTAGAATGGGGGAAAGTACACAAAAGCTGGGAAAGCACCAAGCGATAGGTAGGTGGGGGGAAGGGGTTGGGCCAGGGGAAGGGGGCCTGGCCATCTGGGGAACCAGAGGGCTGGATTTGGCCCCGGGACATGAGGTTCTGCAACCCTGGTGGTAGAGGCATATGCAGGATATGAATACAAATAACTGAAAAAGTGGAATATTCACCTGAAACAGCTTCTTACACTCCGCAATCATGTGGCCCAGGCCTTGCGTTGCGGCCAAATTCTCATTTAAGTCTTTCTGATCAGGTTTTCCCAGGCTCTGTTTCCTCTGCATCACCCTGTTAACACACAAGACTGATGAAAAAAGCTGACTAGAAGGTATTGCAATGCCAAGGTGCTCTCATGTACAAAGGAAGAAGTCCAAAAAGAGCTAAGGATCCTACCTAAATGCGGAGTAAAAAATCTTGCATTCTGCATCTAAGTGTGATCTTTATTTTCAACCATCTCATTGATTTGTAATGGAATGCCCCGATGAGTTTAGGGCTTTCATGCAGGCATGTTCATCACTTATTGACTGCAGAATCAAGTGATGACTTGCATACGTGAAAGATCTCTGCGGTCATAATCACTAGCACCTTTTATTATCCAATGACAATTGGAAATACAATATTATTCAGTGGAAACAGTATACACTACCCAGAAGCTAGAGATCAAAAAATCTAAAGCAAAGACTTCATGGCTGGGGCATGCTGGGAGTTGTAGGCCTTTTTTCTGTCTAAACATGCATAGGATTGTGCCTTAAGTGTGTGACAACCACCAGCAAGGCCATCAGGATGGAACACGGGGCTGAGCTACCCGGACACTTGCCTTGGAGAAGAATTTTCTCTCTTGAGGGTGTTCAAGTGGAAAAGAGAAGGTGCTAAGCACACAGCAAGGTTCGTTGGCGTCATCTGGTTTTCCTTCACAGCAGCTGTGACATCACTCAAAAAATACAGGAGAATCTGTAGGACCTCTCTGTTCTCATCTGGTAGAAGCATAATGGCCGCCTTGATTGCCTGGAGACGCTGATCCTTTGGCACATCTGCACAAGATTAGCAGTCCTCTCATCAACTCATTGATTTTCCACACATATAGCATGAATGCATCCCAAAGCAAACTCTGGCCTCAACTATTTTTGACTTTAGTCTGAAGCGATTTCCTTCAGTGTGCTGCATACCATTCATGGCAAATGAAGGCATTTTTTTTGTCAACAACTTAACTGCCCTCAGGTATTTCCTGCCTAGCAAGAGACTCAACAGTAAAACAAAACTCTGCATATTCCAGAGTTAAATTTAGAATTTAATTTTGAGAGTCACACACTTCTGCAGACCTGCTAAAAGGGCTGTTAAATTAGACTGGGGCTCCTTCATTTTATGAACATGGGTGGCACACAAAGATGCAGACACTAAATTCAGCCGATCTGGACTCCCAACAAAAATCCACACACACCAGTGAAACACGTTCCTCAACTGGGGAGGTAATTAAAATAAATAGCCCTTAAATGAGTCCCAACTTCGACACCACAAAATATCCAGACTGTGCTTCAATAAGCAGGGAGGACTGCTTCAGTGAACAACGATGTAGTGAAGGAGGGAAAAAGAAAAGTCATAACTGATGGACGGCCTCCTACATTGATGGACAGCCTCTATCATGTAGCTCCGTGGCTTCAGAGCACAACAAACACTTTCAGTGGCAAATTTTGACTTGCTTTTTACAAGACCAGGAAAGATGGGATGTTGATGCAGTTTGCTGCATCAGAGGGGGGAAAGTCCTGAAAGGGCACCCAAGGAACATAATTCATGGTTCACAAACTGTGAGGTGAGCTTCTCTTGAGGGTGTAGACATCTAAAAGAGGGGCACAAAGATCCAGGGAAGGATAAGATCTGGAAGCAGGTGAATCCTTTTTCTCCTTGCCAGCGGGTTGAATGCTCCCTAGTGGAATATTCTCATTAATTAATTTATTTTATTTATTTATTATATTTATACCCCGCCTTTTTTCCTGCAAGGAACCCAAGGTGGCTTACATAATCTTCCTCCTCCTCTCCATTTTATCTTCACAACAACCCTGTGAGGTAGGTTAGGCTGAGAGTCCGTGACTGGCCCAAAGTCACCCAGTGAGTTTCATGGCTGAGTGGGGACTAGAACCTGGATCTCCCGAGTCCCAGTCCAACACTCTCACCACTATGCCACACTGGCACTCCATATTTACACATATGGAGGCAACTGCTCTCACTATCTGTCCCATCAGCACAAGGAGATTTGGGAAGAGCTGCTGGTATGGTATAATGGTGTCTCCCTGCATGTGTGCTTTAGGAGGGGTCAGAGATGTCTTATTCTATTGCCCTTTCTGATCACAGCGCTGGATTAGTGTTCCAGACCGCAGGTATTTGCACATAGCAGCTGGCTGCATGCACATGACTGTGTGCAAGAATCTCTATATGCTTTGCTATTGAGATTGTTAGTGCTGGGTTGGTGTGGAACAGAAAGCATAGTAAGTTGGGGTGGGAGCAAGCTCAAGAAATTTGAGAAAGATGGAAGAAGTGGTGGAAAACACAGGAGGGTCACAAGTTTCTAGAAGATGATGTTTGGACCCCCCATGAAATGTGATGAATGAGGCAGGGTGCCTGCAAGATCAAAGCCTCATTTGGAAGCACCCTATGGGTAATTCCCATTAACTGTGCAGATGCAAAGAGTTGCAAACTGAGCAACTAAGTAGGGTAGGCCTCTATTGATAGAGGAGATATCTGATCTTTCCCCAAAAGTTGTGGGTAATAGGGGAATGACTGCCCACTGCCTCCTCAGCCACCCTCAACAAAACATGACACGGAGAAGGTGGTGCAGGAGCACCATCAGTGTAAGCCGAGCAGTGTCTGCCACAGGACCAAACTAGCCACAAGGCCAGTTGCACAATTAGCAATGGTGTGACCAGCTTTAAAAAAGGAAATTGTGGGCACAGGGGGCCTGATCCAAGTTGGACCATGGCATGGGGGTGTTGGGGGGCTTTAACCCTGACCCATGCCGTGGTCCTGATTGGGCCCCTGCACCTGCCATTTACATCTCCCCAAGGGGGTCTGGATCAAGACTGCAACAGAGGGCAGAGGATGAACCCCTCCCATCCCTACATCAGGGTCCCGATCTGGATCAGCCCGACCCCCACAATTTACTTTTAAGAAGCCATTCACGTAATTAATAGCTGTATGAATGGTTTTGTGTCTAGTTTGGTCCTCAGTTATCTCTGGTTCTTACATTTCATTATTTTATTCATTTTCATCCAAACTTAAGACTCTTACACTGCAATCTCTTCCAATCCTTTGGCTCTGAGGGAGCTGCATAACTTCACACCAAAGGATTAAACTGAAGGTTCTTTGTTATTCAACATGGCAGCAAGTTGACTCATCCCCATCCATTTCATGGGATGGGAAAGTTGCTGTTCCCATCATTACCAGATGAAATGCTATTGAGAGGATTATGAATAACATAATCTACCGTATGTCCTATGTAGAAATCACATACTATCCCACGGCATCTTGGTCTAGATAGCCAAAATGTGGGTAAATTAAATTGCTGGGAGTTGAACCTGTGGTCACAGAGCCTAGATCCTTTTGTCTATAGAGAGCTGGTCACTATTAAGCAGTAAAAATGTCAATATAGTAAATATTTTTGATGCTTGTGTACATGACAAATGGCACAGAGTTAGCTCAACTACAGTCTCTTTCCTCTCCCACTCTTTGTATGCACAAGCATGCACACGTCATTCTATGGTAGTGCCTCTATCAACTTGGTGATGCACTCTGTGCTAGTATTACAGGGAATGGGTGGAGGATGGGAACGTCTGGAACAAGAGTGTGCATGTGTACATGCATGCGTGAGTGAATGTTGCTGAAAAACTATGTTTCTTAAACTTATAAAATGGTCCAATTTTGATGATAATCTCAATGTACATTTGGTTCCCAGTCTCAAGCTTGACAATATCGTAAGGAGAGATGGCCATTGGAAATGGCTAAATCTGAAACTCTGAACAATCTATGACTTACATTGGTAGATCTGTAAGAAAGTCTCTGAAAGTTTGTTGGTCATGAGTGGTTCCGGCAGATCACGGAAATATTGCTTCAGCATGTCAGCCACGTCATAAGCAGACTGACCTTCATAGTTTACTTTTCCCGTTGAGCTCTCATTCATTTGTCGTAATGCCTGGATTCTTGACTTGACTCCAGATTTTCGGAAAAGGCCAACCTATGTGACAAAAGAAAGATGAAGGAGGGATCTGCTACTGGCACCGTGCTTACAATAAATAGGTGGAGATTCTGAAAACCAAGTTTCAAGATGGCACTGGATCAAATTCAACACTTGGTTTTGTGGTACAGTCCTCCCCATATTCTGCCACATCAGTCTGAAGTGGAAGATCACATGTTTGAATGTCCCTCCTGCAAAAAAAAAGCCATGCAGGAAGGCCATTGCATAAGCTTCTCCTTGGCACCCTAGATTTCCAAGTCTAGGTATGCTTATTATTAACGCATTTTTCGCGCCATAAGACGCACCGGATCATAAGACGCACTTACTGTATGGTACCAATTTATTATTTTTTTTTAAAAATCAGCTGTTCCGTGGGGAATCAGCTGAGAGGCGGGGGCTTCCCCCGCCCTGCCCAGGAGTCCTCCGCTCTTCCAGACCAGCAGAGGAAAGTAAAATAATAATAATAATAATAATAATAATAATAATAATTATTATTATTTAATTAAAAAAATCAGCTGCTCCACGGGGAATCAGCTGAGAGGCGGGGGCTTCCCCCACCCTGCCCAGGAGTCCTCCGCTCTTCTGGACCAGCAGAGGAAAGTAAATAATAATAATAATAATAATAATAATAATAATAATAATTTTATTTTATTTTAAATCAGCTGTTCCACGGGGAATCAGCTGAGTGGCGGGGGCTTCCCCCGCCCTGCCCAGGAGTCCTCCGCTCTTCCGGACCAGCAGAGGAAAGTAAAATATATATATATATATATATATTTACTGTATTCGCTCCATAGGACGCACAGACATTTCCACCTAGTTTTTTTGGTGGGGGAAGTGCGTCTTATGGAGCGAAAAATACGGTATGTGAAGAACATTCAAACATGTGACCCGCACCCCATAGTCTGGAATAGCACCATATATCTCTTTTGCCTGATACACTGATATGGGAGGAGGTGGGGAGGTTGACTACTGCTGTAATTATTTTCAGTTTGGGGGTTACAATCCAATTCCAAACATATTTGTTTGGCTGTCCACACAATTCTTAAAAACAAACTTAAATAACTAAAGAAGAGCACCAGCAAAGAAAACAAACTTCTGGGAGTGTGGTAAATAGCAATGCAAAAGTAGAGCAAGGAATCTAACCTGATCCAGGCAGTGGTTGCGAAGGTATCGCATAGCTTGTTGAATGCTCTGGGGAAGAGGCTGTCCTGTACGTTGGACATTAACGGTTAGGGGAACACCAAACACATTTCGGTCTCTATAATCTGGGACTTTTATCCTTTTCATAAACTTTGGCACAGCCCTGTAGAGGAGCAGAAGTAAGTTGATAAAGATTAACAGTTTCAAGTGTCTTTTTATGTGCGCATGCATGCCGTCTCTCTCAAATGCACACCACACACTTCTATTTCCAACTGTGGGCTGTGGAATAAGAGGCACGCCAGAAAACTTCTCACTTGACTCAGAATAGCAGTATGGAAAACCTGATTGTGGCACTGAATTCACAACATTCCACTATGTTCAGGGGGAAAAATACCACAGGAAAAGTCCCCAAAATGTAAGGGGAATACTAAGCAGAAGAGCCATAAACAGATTTTAAAGGTTTTTACTGGTGCTGTCAATCAATTAAAAGAACTGTTAGTTGATTAGTCATCTGCTTTTTAACCAGTTAAATGAAATTTAAAATAAATGCATTTTGTATATTTATATCCAACCTTTCCTCTGACATGGAACTCACAGCGATGTATATAGGGTTCCTAGGCATTTTCCCATCCATGCACTGAGAGACCAACTCCCCACCCCCCACCCCAAGATTGAAGGCTTTCACTCACTTAGAAGGAAAGGCCACTTCAGTTTTCATTCTATTTTACAGTAATGTATCAGAAGAACCTCAAAAAATAAACAAATATGCCCTTAATTTGCATTGCTGCCTAATGCTTTAGTTGATTAATCTTCCAATTGAAAGTTAGAGTCCCATGCCCCTCAGTTGACTGTCTTGCCTTTAGCTAATCAATCAAATTAAGAAATCAATCCTAGCCAATATTACAAAACCAACACAGGCAATATTTTGATGAGATGTAACAGAATCTTGAATAAATGGCTCACTTATTTGATGTTCGGAAAATTACCTTTCAGTGGATTGCTGGAATAAAGAGTATTACAAACTGATAATAACACCTCTGTTAGCAACAAGGCCTCATGCAAGTGGCAGCTCTTATCTTTTCCATCCCTTGTTATAGAACAATCTTATGTACATCTACTAAGCAATGAATCCTTGAGGATGGCCAAAACAATTAAGTTGTTCTCATAAAAAAAAAAGTTTAATCTGAAGCTAGAGAATCAACTGATTTATGATATCAATTAAAGGATGGTCCTTTCACTTTAGTAGTTAATCTTGGATACCAGAATTTAGAAGGCCAAAAGGTAAAGGGCAGAACTAGGGTGGCCATGTCAAAACCTGTAAGAGTCAAACACAAATCTAGCAGTCAATGACCCTTTATAATCTTTCTTCTTTAGGACTCTTGGGGAAAGATAGACATGTGAACAATGAGCTTTTTGTATGTTAACCACTTGCTTTAGAAAGCCCTCAGACCGCGTCCCACCACCCACCAGCCTGTGTCACAGCAGGAAACTGATGTAATACACTGGTGTTTGCCAGCAACAAGTTTTGAGTTCGACAAATGACCTTTTCAGACATAACTTCTGCCCCTTCGCACCTTCCTTCTCGAACACTTCACCCACACATTTTGGTAAAAAGTCCTTTCCATTTGGTTTTGACTAGTAGGAAAAAATCTACCATCAAAAATTCCAGAGCCCTGCTATTTCACTTAATAAAATCGTTTGAGAATTTTACACCGCAATCAGCTAAGAAGCAAGTTAGCATACAAAGCAAATACTAACACGACACAGCAGAACGGGAATGACACAAACCAAGAAAATTCTAAATTAACAGTATAGCTATTTAAACAACTTTTTAGGTTTATGAATGACTAATCTGCCATACAACCACCCCACCTCGTCTGTATTTCCACACAGTTTTAACATAAAGTGTTATTGATATAAGCGTATGTATAGCTTTCATTATGTCAAAACACACAGTAGTGGAATGCAATGTAAAGAGAAACACACACACACACACATTACGACGTCCGCTGAGAATCTGAAGCATGCAGGGATAAACTGGTCAATACTTATTTCTGTCTTTCAGAACAAACAACTTCTGTATTTAGCACAGCTCCCATAATAACAGCCTTGGAACAGGAAGAGCTTTGATGCAGGAGTTAAAATACTCTCTGCAAGTCCCAGGGAAAGGATGGAGGAGACTAGGCCAGATGGTAAAGAAGATGGTAAAGTAGTAGTCGAATGGATACACCACCACCCCCAAACCCTCATATTGCACTTTTGGCTGCCTTATGATCCTATATAAGCAGCAATAGAGGCTAGTCAATCAAAGGTTTTCAACGGCATTTATCTGACAGAGCACATTAACTACACAATAGACGTAAACACTTCTGTATTCGGCTTAAATGATGTTCTCATGGTCTATCATCCATCACCAAGTTAGGCCTGCAATGGTGTGTAGATAGGCATTGACTGGGTTCAGATGACATGCCACGGCTCGTTGTGGATTATTTAACCCACGTCAAGCCATGGGCACCAGGTTGCATATGGAACCCCTGCTCAGGGATTGTCGCCTTGTGAGAATCCTGTGAGCGTGGGTTATGTGAGGGTTGTTTAATCCTTATGTAACCCACGCTCACCAGGTTCACACGACACAACAACTCCCGAGTGAGGGCTGCATATTCAAAATGGAGGCTGCATGTGCCCCACACCTGCCGCAGCCTCACCGTGGGTTTAATAACCCATGGTGGGCTGTCGCATCATGTGAACAGCCCCACTGGGTTGGAGCCAGATTTAGGCACATGCAACTGAGCTGGTGGAGGTGAACTTCCCCACCCCTCCTCCCCACGGCAGACTATCCAGCGAGGAGGTCTGCTTCCACCAGCCCATTTGCACATGTCTAAATCTGGATCCAACCCATTGTCTATTGCTGCCCCTCAACTGTGCATAACTATCCCCATTAGACATGTCAAGGTCACAGTCTTAGCACACCACTTCTTTTAAAAATCCAACTGTGTTTTGGCAGGAAGGAAGGGATAACGGTTGTGTTTTACTATTTGTAGGTTTTGACAAATCAGAGGCCTGCCTGCCATGGATGTTCGCAGCTCCTTACCAGCTGAATCCATGCTTATTAGAAGGGGTGTATTTCTCCAAGAGTGCAGTTAACTTCAAGAGGGAATATTTCTGCAGCAGGTTCATCTGTGCCACGGACTGACAGTCGATCTGTAACAACGCAGAGCTGAAGCTGGGTCGATGGGAACTCTGAAAGCTGTGCCACCTCATTCTGTGTCTTCAGGAGAGGGAGAAAAGTAGAAGGACATTTAACGGCACAAACAGGTCAAAGCGAGTGGAAAGCTAGGCCAACTCGATGATTTGGAAAAGTACCACATGGCAGAATTGCATCTGAGATCTTAGTGATGTTGGGAGTAAAGATTTTAAGAACTTCTGAAATACTTGTGCAGAGCGCATAGCAGCAAAGTTGACTGAGACGAAGGATATTGCAATGCTCTGCCTCAGTTCACTGCACTCAGATTGTATTTATAAGGGTCTCCTTTATGAAACATTCATCTGCACTGTCCCCGCTGGCATCATGAGTAGGGTGGTCACTTATGAATTGCCAAAAAAGAGGATATGTATCATCAAAAGAGAAGAAAAGAGGACATCAATTTGCATAAAAATTGCATATGCTAATTTATATTTATATATGCAAATTTAATAATAATTATAATAATTTAAATAGAAATACAGTACATCTCACTAGAGCGTGGAAGACTGTGGCCAGGCAACCAGTGTGCCTGCCTGTTCAGTCTGCTGTTCAGGTGCAAGCTGTTGATGGGCAACAATCCTTATGGTTCTTTATCTTTAAACTGCAATTGGACAGGACAGCCCTTCGAATAGAGGTTGGTCCTCTGGCAGCCCTCCAAATAGAGAACTGTCCTCTGTAAAGAAGGATATATGGCCATCCTAAGTGAGTGTAGATCAGCCAAACTACTGAGAACCCAAGTTTGATCGCTTAGCCTCAACACAAGGATCTTGGAAAAGGACCTTTGAGTCTGGATCGAAAGGTTCTGAAACTCTTTAATAGCAAATCTGCACAAATCAGAAGGAAAGTCTAAATGGCTTGGGCCACTCCAGCTTGGCAATGCACATTGGAAAGGACCAGCACCATTTAGGTCTCTGGCATGAGTTGAGTTTCACAGCAGACATTCCATGAAGCAAAAACCCGATGAAAAAACCAGTCCTTAACCAACAGATGCAATCCAACTCCAATACAACAACTGGGATGGCATAGGCTAGCACTAGCTCTTGCTCCATTGACAAGCATTAAGAACCTGGATCCCCTGGTAATTGCCCATGTCCTTCTAACGTGTTCGCTTTTGGAACGAACCTTGTTTTCTACCCAGCGTCTGAGACACAACACCCAGGTATAAAAACCTTGTAATTCATCCAAGGCACAATACGGTTGGCCATCTTAGAAAGATCAGGATGGCATAGTTATGATTCAAGGACATGTTGTACCCTCCTTTATCACCTAAGTCAGCTGTGTAAAACCCAAATGAGTTAGGAGGCCAAGTTCCTACCCAGAAGATGCCCGGTAGCCACATCAATAACTTTTCGCAAAATATGTCAATTCCACTTCATTTTGATGAACATCAATATTGAAAATCTTCCCAATGCCTTCAACCTACTGTATATTTTCATTTCTTGGAGTAGGAAAGCACTGCAAGAACAGGCTAGAAAGAGGGCTTTGAAAGAGTGTCCAAAGTCCACTCCCTCCTCTTTTGCCTGCCTCATCGCTTGGCTTGCCTCAAGCAAGGTGATATACATGACAGGCTTGTGAGTTAAGTCTGCCAGCTTAGCATGTGTAGCTTCTTGGCGCTGAAGCAGAATTGACTGTGCAGAGCGTGGCAAGGTTACTGTGGGTCATATTGAAAACTCCAAAGGGTGTTATGTTTAACACCCCTGGCATAAGCTAATGGAAAATCACTACCATATTGATAACATGCAAGGGATAAAACATTTTTAAACAGCCAGCACAAAATGTAGAGCCTGAATGCAGGGACAGTTTTGCTATGGAACACACTAGCCATCTCAGATGCTTAGATCATTTGATCAATCATTTAAAAATTAACTTCTACCTTCTTTGTGCACTGAATATATATACAGTGAACTCATCTTATCAGCATCCTGTATCTTAGGGCCGGTTCGCACGACCCAGGCTGCGAGCGGGGGAGGCACCATGGGGCCGTCTGCGGGGTGCCGCAGACGACCTGCACCCCGTGCGCGTGGGCGGACCCCGCAGTCCCCACACCGCAGTGCGGGCCTCCCGTCGCTAGGGGGCGGCGGCTCGGGATGCCCAGAGGGGCCGTTTGCCCCTACAGGCCGGAGCGGCTGCAGCTCCGGACACTCTGGGCGGCCCCCGTGGGATGGCCGCCCACTGTTCGCACGGCAGGGTGGCCACGCGCAGTAGTACCCCTCTACCGCCCATGGTCACTTTGCGTGCGTCCCGCGGGGGCGGCCCCGGTCGGCGTTCACACGACACGGGAACTGTGGGGGACTTCTGCTCCCCCACGGTTCCCGTGTCGTGTGAACACGCCCTTAATGTAGATTCTGCACACATCTCCAGAGAACCATGTGTTAATGCTGAATCCCATAGCTTGAGCACACCTGAACCAATATTTGGGTTAATGCAGAAGAGGAACAATGACTGTTATGACTTGTTTTCGGGATTTTACAGGGCATTTCTAGAGGTATCCAGTTGGGCACATTGTGATATGTCCTAAGCCAATCCGGAAACATATTGTTTCAAGACACAAATATTTTGTCCAGTCATGCCTACATGCATTTAGGATTCTGTATTCACTGTAAACATATATTCATCTATTTAGGGTTTAAAAGTAAAACTACATCTTGAATTCAGAATGACATGAACATTAATGTGACTGTGGGCCACACTACACTTTACTCTAAAGATGTAGATAAGACTGGCCCTGTGCAACAATTTTTAGGAATGTGGTGAAAAGGTTTTTATTCTGCAAGGCGCGTTTTGGAACTGTTAAATGAGTTTTGCCCCTGCTGCTGCTTTTACAGTCTGGTGGCATCTTTTCTATTATGTTTTCATTGTCAGTTTTACCGTGGCAATGTTTTATGAAAAATGGGTTGCTTGTGATTTTAAAATGGAAGCTACTGTGAGGGATTTATTTATATAAATAAAAATAAATGCACTAATGGCACAATCCTATGCATGTTTAGACAGAAAAATGTCCTACAACACCCAGCATGGCTGGCGGGGGAATGCTAGGAGTTACAGGACTATTTTCTGTCTAAACATGCATAGGATTGTGCCTTAAGCAGCTCTTCCTGACTAATTCTTTTTTTTTTATTTATTTTATTAAATTTTTAATTTTTCACATCTTACAACTACTAATGAATACAACAACAAAAAATACAACATAAACATTGTGCACCCCCCCCACCTCTTGGGACCAAGTTATATTTCTCACCCCAATTTTTTTTTGTGTGTGTGTGTGTGTATATATACAAGATATTATTCTATATTCCAAAAATATAACAAATCTTGACAAGGTTTGTTCCCCCTCCCCTTTACCAACACATAATCCAAAAATTTGCCCCAAATGTTCACAAAGGTGTCTTTCTCCAATTGTCCTTTTTGACACTTAATATTACAAGTTAATTTATCATTTAACGCGATATCCCATACCTCTGTATACCATTCATTAATTGAAAACACATGTTGAACCTTCCAATTCCTAGCTATCATTAATTTTGCTGCTGTTAACAAATTCACAATCAATTCTTTTGTATTTTTTTAAACAAACTAACTTTTCTGTAATTGTTAACTTTTCTGTAATTTCTGACTAATTCTTGAGCATGGATTGTGGTGGTAAACCAGAAGTGGGCCTTCACCGTGGACGTGCTCACCTTATGGAATGCCCTCCCCAGTGCTATTCAGGAGGTGCCAACTGTGGCATGCTTTAGGTCCCTCTTAAAGACCCATCTCCTTACCTAGGTCTTCCCTGAATGATTGTGATGCCCAGTTAGTTTATGAATTGTGCTTTTAGCTTTGGAATTAAATATTCTGAACATTTTAACTGATGAGATTTGCATTTATTATGATATATTTTAAGGCACAATCCCATGCATGTTTAGACAGAAAAAAGTCTGACAACTGGCAGCATTCCCCATGCAGGGAGTTGTAGGACTTTTTTCTGGCTAAACATGCATAGGATTGCGACCTTAATCTCTGATTTTGTAAACTGCTCAGTGATATCTTTAGATATGGTAAGCAGTATATACACTGTGATGATGATTATGATAATGATGATAACAACAACAACAACAACAACAACAATAAAGCACCACACTTCCCACTTACATTAGATCTGTGTTCACTGACCTGTTAGAGCGTGTCAGTGATGCACCTACTCCAGAGTCCCTCCTTTCCTGGATCCCTGTTGGCTCTTCTGTATCGTTCAAGGAATTTCCTGTGCTGTCAAGATCACTGGGTATTGTCCTGTCATTGTCCACATCAAGGAGGATCTGCTTTGGAGACGAAGGGCATGGAGAAACTGAATCGAGAGCTGAATCAGAGTCTCCCTCATCCGAGAATTTCTCTGACCACTGGTTCACAATTTTTTGCATGCCTTTGACATGATACAGGATGTCATCCAGTTTGGGGAAGAGGTCTTCATTCTCAAGATCAGCTAGGTCACCCGTGCTGGAATACAGGATAGAGTCTGGCACGTTGTCGTAAATGCTAAGGCGGCTGCACATGGAGCTGGAGGAATTGCGCCTCTTCCCAATGCTCATGTCTTTGGAGCTGTCGGAACTGTTCTCTCTCCTGAGGGCGAGATGGCTATGCCCATGGAAGCTCCCCGTTCTCCAGTTCACTGAGGTGCTGTTCTCGGATGGCGCAAAGTTACCATTGGAGAGTGCTTTGGGGAAAGTTCCAGGCTTGTGGTCTTCAGGAATGAAGAAGACCATGTCTTCCGCCAAGCTCTCCCGGTTTTTAAAGTTCTGCTCCATGACATCATTGAACGTTGATTGGTTGAAAGGATCGAAGCCTTCAAGGTACATCCCCACTCTCTTGTTGTAGGCACTGAGGCTACGCATTCTCGTGATGGGGCTTGGGGTGCTGACTGCACTGCTCGTCTCCGATTGGCTGCTGCTGCTGCTGGTCTGGGTGGAATTGGAGACGCTTCTTTTGCGTACCATGGGGACATTGATGTGATTGCCATTAAGAGTAGAGATCTCCACACAGTTAAGCTGCTTTAATTTTTCCTCATCCACACCTTCTTGCAAGATTGGGCCACTGATTATAAGGCCAAGCTTTGAAGGGTTTTTGTTTTTACCATGATGGGAGCTTTTGAGTTTTAGGCTCTCCATCCTCTTCAACAGGCTCCTTGTTTTGGACTTGGCATTCTTCTCATTGGCTTTGACACTGAAACTGAAGCTCGACAGCTCTTTAGGTGAGGGCAAGCTGCCGAAGGAGTCCTCATTTGCCACAGGGTTGCCTGATGAGCCCACACTAATGACAGAATTGGTCCTAGTGGTGGCCACTTCACTCTGGGAGGCAGCTGGGTGACTGCTATTGCTGCTGACGCTGTGGACGGAAACTAGCTCCTGGTGCTCGCTCTGGTCCGTCAGCATGCTTTCATGACTGGCCGCACTGCTCAGATGAGCCACGTCTGGGGACAAGGGATTCCCATCCTGCTTTGGAGGGAAAATGTTGAATTCCTCAAGCCTGGACCACCTCTTGCTGTCCCTCTGGAAAGTCCACTTGCCACTTATTGCACAAGGCTCATCTTCATCAGAATCTTCACTCTGCAATAAAACAGGACAGCCATAATGAGGAGGAAACACAAGGGCAACATAGTACATTACAAACAAACAAAAAAACAAAAAAACAAACAAACTAACAACGTCCTACTGATCTGAACACCTTGGGACTTCCTGTGCTTTTTCACAAGCAGCTGAATGCTTTTCACATGCCACTGGGCTTCTTAGAAATGCAGAGCCAGTGCAGTGTACTATAGTGCAGTGAACAGAACAGACTTCCCCAACCGGGTGCATTCCAGATGTCTTGGACTGCAATGATGGGAGTTGTAGTCCAAGACATCTGGAGGGCAGCAGGTTGGTAAGGGTGGAATACCAGGCTTGGGTTGGGAGACCTGGGTTCCATTTATTTATTTATTATATCTATACCCCGCCTTTTTTCCTGCAAGGAACCCAAGGCGGCTTACATAATCCTCCTCCTCCTCCTCCTCCTCCTCCTCCTCCTCCTCCTCCTCCTCTCCATTTTATCCTCACAACAATCCTGTGAGGTAGGTTAGGCTGAGAGCCAGTGACTGACCCAAAGTCACCCAGTGAGTTTCATGGCCAAGCGGGGAATAGAACCTGGATCTCCCAAGTCCCAGTCCAACACTCTCACCACTACGCCACACTGGCTCTCTGCTCTGCTCAAAGGCCGACTACATTTTACATACCGTAGCTAGTTGGCAGAACATGTGCTTTACATGCAGAAGGACTCGGGTCCAATCCCTGGCATCTCCAGGTAGGGCTGGGAAAGACTCCTGTCAGAAAGCCTAGGCCTAGGGAGTGACTGCCAGCCAGTGTGCAGACAACACTAATTGGTCTGTTTCGGAAAAAGGCAGCTTCCCATGAAGTGGATTTTACCTCACTGAATTTCAAAAAGGGGGGGAACACACTTTTTTAACATTGTTACTTGGGGTGCAGGTGGGGGAGGGGAAAAAGTGGGTCGGGAAAAAAGAAGCACCCCTCCCCTTTTCCTTGTCAAAATCCTTTAGACGGTTGCATTTTTTATTCTGTTTTGCTGTTAACAACCATCAGTCAATAAACATTTTAAAAACCATATAATCATATTATAGAATATGTGTGTATCATACATTACACTTGTATTCTGCCACTTATTTGCTCCAACTGCCTCAGGTGCAGACTGTCCTCTTGCAGGGGCATCTCAAAAAATCCATTACACGAGTACAACTTAATCACAATTTCCTGACGTTTGACAAATTTCCCTGACTTTTTCTGACCAATTTCCATTTCCCTGATGTTCCATAAAGTGGCAACCCTGCATTGGATTGCACCACACAGCATCGGTAAACCACACCCTTCCAAGTATCCAAACTTTTGTCCTCAGGTTTGCCAGCTAGAAGCTAGAAGTTCTAGGGGTGAGCAACTTGTAGGCCAAAACATCTGGAGAGCCACAACTACCATGATCCCTCATAATTGGCTATGCTGGCTAAAGCTGATGGAAGTTGTAGGCCAAAACGTCTGGGTGAGGGACACAACTTGCTCACCTTTGTTCTAAAGGATGACCACAATTTAATCTTTTCTGTTTGAAGGTGATGCTATAAACAGCCATGGATTTCAGTAGAAGAAAAAAAGCAAAGATAAAGCAGTATGTTCTATAGTAAGTTTTTTTTTCCAACTCAGTAAAATAAAAAGGTGCATGTTTGAAATGTAAAGAAAACTGCTTTACAAAATGGAACTCGAGTTTCTAAAGTAATGCACCCTCTATTATTCACTGCCACTAACCCAAGCATCTGCAGATGTTCAATTAGTCATACTGGATCCCATTTAGATCAGTGGGAAATTGTGGCATGCATAAAATGTTCTACTGGAGCGAGTGAAGGGGCTCTCCAATGTTGGTCTCTTGTCAACAGTTTTTCTGCTTATTTTCCTTGCCGCAATTAAAAGAGGTCCTGAATTGTAGCAGCTTAACTCCTTACTCATCTCAAAGGTCCTCCAAGTGTGACTAATGAGACCATGAGAGAGACTACTGCAGGTTCATGCCTCTAGGCCTTACCCTGAATTGCTTTCTTCCCACAACTCAGCAGCTGACAATATAAGAGTACCTTGATAAGAGGTTTTTTCGGGCTTTGCTTGAGGCATTTTAAAATATTTGACTTCATGGATTTTGAGAAGCAGAAGTCAGCTGATGGTGCACACAAGTCAATTGTCAACTTCACAATGAAGGGTTACCCGTGCACTGACTGCTTTATTTGCAGGCAATGCTCAAGAGAGATTTTCAGCATGAAGGTCTGGTTCAGGCTTTTAAACTGCAAAGCTAAGGCACCAACACTGTAGGAGGAACAGCCTTGCTTTCCATGTATGTGGGAAAGCATCACATTATGTGCGAGGATGCAAGAAGAAGTACAGAGAAGAATTCAGTTATGCGGTTGTTATATTTTCGATTTAATTTAATGTAGGGCACAATCCTAGGCATGTTCAGAGCGAATAAGTCCTACAACTCCCAGCATGGCTGGCTAGGGAATGCTGGGAGTTGTAGGACTTTTTTCGGTCTAAACATGCCTAGGATTGCACCCTTAATTTATGGCACTTCTAGACTGCTTTTAAAAACAAAACAAAAGTAGAGTCTATCAGAGTCTATTTTTAAGGTGGGGGGTGGGGGGGACTATGTGAATGGACTGATGAGGAGCATAGTTAAGAGAGGAGGTAAGGCCTGGGCACTTTTAATTGCTTTGATACCCTTCAACTCAACCCCTTCCCCCAATTAAGCTATGCTCAATTCTCTTAAATTTTAGACTGAATGTTTCTTAAATGAGTGGGAATTAAACATTTCCACATATTTATTTATAAATAAATCTCCATTTTCTGAAGGGCTGAATATTTGTTCTATTGAACAAAGGAAGGTTCTCTGGCTGGGGCATGCTGGGAGTTGGGACTCGGAGGCCTTTTTTCTTTCTAAGCATGCATAGGATTGTGCCCTAAAACTCTGAGAGCCTGAAGGCAAGTACGTTGTCTGTCTTACCCAATCCACTCCCTGATTTACAGCTACAAGCCTGGATGGATCAATTTATTTAAAACAGGATTAGCTATTCACTAAAGAGAAAACATGAGTTATTGGTAATACATAGGCAAAAATTTAGCGAGATGAAACATTCTCCTCAAAGAATTTTACAGGTTTCCCTTGCTTGTATATCAGGATATATGGGCACTAAGAAAATAGAAACACAAAATGTTTATTCTAAAATCAAGGACACTTAAAATATGCAGGAATCCACACTATACAGTTCCTTCTCTCAGCTGCTGGCACTGTGACCGACTGTGATTTCAAGAAAGCCAGTCTTCTGCAGCCAGCTGAATATGTACAGTCCGTGTGTTCAGCTGATGGTGGGACAAGGTCACCAAATCCAACGGTGGATGCTGTAAAGGAGAGTCGCAAAGGATGTACACTACCGCGAGAACAACATTCCTTTGCAACTTCCTATTTCAGAGTGGATTACTGTGTGTTCCCAGCTGAAGATGGAAGTGACTGCCCTTTCAGCTCCTTGCATAGCATCACTGTGTCTGAACCTACTATCCCCAGTTAACTACCAAATGCAGGAGAACCTGCACCTGACAAGAGTGCAGGGCTTACTTTCAAGTAAACACATACAGGTTTTGGGCTGCAACCATATCTACCAAGGTAATTCCCTCCAATTCTTGACAGTACCATGACAGAGTTGTCAAACGCACTTACCCGTTTCCTGTGTGGGCTGATTTCTAGCTTCATCACTGCACATTTGTTTAAAGTATTTAAACGCCTATGGAGGGAAAAACACACAAATACAAGATTAAGAGTAAACATGTCATTCTGCGATAGGAACTATTTTAACTAAAGGATTATCGCAGAAGCTTCCACTAAGCTTATTTACATACAAATGAAGAAAAGGGGAGCCTCTAAAATAGCACTTACCGGTATGTTTAATTAACACCACATTACATCAGCTGGATACCAGATTTTGTGGACTGGGTGGGATGCAGATGCAGAAACATAAGAACAAGCTTTCCTAAATCAGTTCCTTATGAGTCAGGACCATAAAGGAGAGCTTGTTCAACCAGCGACCATTAAATTGGGGTAACTGGAGTGTGGCATACAAGGTTCTTGTTTTCCTAGTGGAAAACTACCAGTGACTTCCAAGGTCTGAACTTTCTTGGAATGCTGCACTCTGCATGAAATAAGGGGTAGAATACTTTGGAATAAGCTGTCTGCATCGAACACAGTTTTCATACGGTACAAAAGAGCAATCAGAGTTGAAAAAGAATGTCCATGAAATTGAATTGCTAGTCATTAGTCTTTAATACAGTACACAGTTTCATACGTGCTGTATCCAAATGGGCTTGGGAGACATGGCAAACTGCTATTGCTATTAAGCTCTTTGTTTGTTTAGTCCACAGCATGCTAGGCCTGAGAAAATTCAGACTGCTCCTCTGCTCATTCTGTTACCCCAGTAGGACAAACCACCAGTGCAACAGGAAGCTAGGCGTTGAGTAAAGCAGCCCTGGAAATGATCCAAAATGCTTGTTTCTGGAAGGGGACAAGTCAGAGGCACTTCCTCCTGTAAGCTCGGCTGACCTGCCCTGTTCTAGAACTGAGCATTTTGGCTCATTTCCAGGTGCTTAAGGAACACTAGCTTCATGCTGCACTAGCGGTAGGTCCTGTTGGGGTGCAGGCAACACTGGATACTGCCCATAGGATTTTTTTAAAATTTAAATTGAACTCCAGAGTTTTCAGAAGTGCAGAACATCTTTGGAAAAGAGTCCAAAAACAGCTCAATGAGAACTCAGCATGCTCATAGTCAGGAATGTTGACTGACTGTTAGGGGGCATAAAACGTAAAACTGGGGGCAGGGGAAATGGAATGGAGTAACTTGGGCAATGGTGTGGCTGGCTGCCTAAACAGGAGAACTATACCATGCAACATGTTGTTGTAGGTTCCACTTGTACCAATATAATTTGACTGGGGTGTACACTGGTTTTGAATGATCACAAGATATATTAACCAAGATCCAGATAACAGGAACTGTAATTTATTATCAATATTACTTTATATACAAAATCCTGAGGTGGGGGAGGAGGTGAACACCATTCTTTTCTTGAGTACATCAGATAGAAAGAAAATACTTTCATCCTGAACTTGTGTGTGCGGTACAGCTTACTGTGGCTTGCTTTCATTCTCCCCAAGCCCAAGTCTACCAAGCTAAAACCTCAAAGAAGGAAACTGATTTTCCACACATCAGGTGCCTATATTGTTCTTTTCAGTATGTAGTATAACTATTTTCATTATTGCCCCAGAACAGCTCTTACTAATCTCTCTCCAAAAGAAAGAAAACCAGAATCTCCCCCCACACTCAAGGTTGTACAGTTTCTCTCATACTGTTCTCTCATACTGTTATACCACACATAAAAATGGCTCGCTGGGTTAAAAAAAAAATATGCAGCTGTTTCATTAAAGCAAGCTCCCCAGGAAATATACTTTTAACAGGTAGGATGAATACTCACTCTATGCATGTGTGCTTGTGAATAATATTATCTCCTAGGGCAACCCTAATGAGCAGCTGGAGGCCAATGAGAACTTTTCCAATGACCTCAAGAGAGGGAAGGCTTCAGGTCAAAATACACGAGCGCCGCCTGGCTCAACTTTGGCATTCCTCAGTACATAAACAGTGCTTGAAATTGGTCTTATGTGGATGCAACCATAGCACTAGTGTTATGTGAGCCTCAGGCACGTCAGCTCTCCCCTTGGCTTTGCTCCCCGCTGATGCAGTTGCGCCAGAAGAGATTGGAAGCTTTTGCTTCCATTTCTTAACTCACCTCAGTTTACTGTTAAGCCTAACCACAGTTTGTCTCGGCTCAGACATAACTTTGGTTTATTGAAGCAAGGCAACTTAAAATAATGGTTTATGAAGTTAGTCCCCCCCCCCCCAAACCACAGTTAAGATTAATCACAAGCAATGTGCCAAGCACGTACGTCATGTTGGGTGAGGGGTGGTGCTTACAGGGCAACATTAGCTTACGGAGTCCCACCCTTACCCTCTTTAGATATTTTGGCTCCCTCCCTCATGCTGGCTCAGCTTGTCTGAACGTGGAAAGCTAAGCAGGGTCAGGCCTGGTTATTACTTGGATGGGAGACCCCTCCTCTAGTTTCCTGCATTGAGCAGGCGGTTGGACTCGATGGCCTTCTAGGCCCCTTCCAACTCTATGATCTATGAATCTATGCAGTGTGGGTTTGTCGGGTCACCTATTTGTGGCTGAGTAGGAATTTTTGGCAGGAAGCTTGACTGGCCAAGGGCTACTTGTTTTTTCATCTATTCCACACAGTTAAGAGGGGTTTGTAGAGTTTGTTCATAGGTTAATTGGTTTATAGGTTGACCAGGTCGTATTTAGGCAGGTAGGTGCAGGTATATTTCAGTTGGGGCTAGAGTCAGTGAGCATCCATAGGCACCTTTACGCTGGTGATTGGCAATTCTGGAGGCTACACGCTCAGGGTTTTGCGGCCCAGTGTGGCGATATGGATTGCCTTTGAGGCTGACTCATCCCGCCCACTCGGAGTTTTGCGGCCCCGGGCATGGTGACATGGGAAGGCCTCCCAATACCGGGATGGTATAGACCTGGGGGGTGGCGAGTGGATAGACGTCACCCAACAGGGCTTGGATGTCTTGCCTGATATAATTACAGGTTAGTTGCCTGTAGAGCGTAGAAGCCCGCACTGTCCCCATCCTTTGCAGATCAAATTTAAATAAATGTGGCCCAAAGTTTATACCAAAGTACTGCGTCTCTCGTTATTCCCCACCCCTGCATTTCACTTCCAAATGAATTAAGTGCTTCTAAGGGGAAAAAAAATCAAATACTTTATTATGGACTAAAGTGAGAGTTCATAAAAAATTAAGACGGCTTGCACACTCCTTAAAAAAAAAAAGAAGCTCTGGTGTAGAATTTACTTCTTCAGGTTTGTTTTACATAAACACTTGCACATTCTACACATTAGTCCCTCTATTTGGTTTTATCTAGTTTCAACCTGTTGCATTTTACCAGCCCAACCACTTTGATCTGTCAGAGAAAACATATTTCCAGCCAGCCTGATAAGAGTGTCTTTGATTTCACAAAGATTGTCTGTAGCCTACCACTTTACAATAAGCGCCTTGGGCAGCTGAAGCAGATAAGTGTAGAGACTGTGAAAACTATTTCCACAGAGGTAAAGTTAAAACTAAAATTCACATATACACTTTGCGAAAGTCAAACAGAAAAAAAATGAGGAGAAAGAAAGACAAAATAGTAAGGAAGGTTCCCCTCCCCCCCCCCGACTAATTTTAAAGAGTTACATGAGTACTCCTGCTGGAATGGTACTATACAACACTAGCATAATCCTAGGCATGTCTACTCAGAAGTAAGATCTGGCAGTGGCAGTGGGGGTAGGAAGGAAACCTCTGAGGTCAAGCAGGGCCTGGTGGGCACACTTGGAGGTCCTGGTAAGTGCTAGTGTGCCCGCGGAGGCCATGTTACCAACTCCTGCATTAATGACACTGGAGCCAACATTACGAATTGAAATGTATGGACTAACTGGAGGAAAAATTCATTTTGTTAACAAATTAAGTGCATGGTAAGTGATTTCCCTGCAACAGATGTCCTAGCGAAGAAAGATACAGTACTTGGCACTTGCTTAAAAACTGTGCACACTAAAGCGAGAACCTGGAAAGTTCTGAAAAGGACTTGCAAAGCAATCCTATAAAAGTATGTCCCATTGTATTCAGTGGGGCTTACTCCCAGGTTGGTGGGTGTAAGACTGCAGCCTTCGAAATCCTAACAACTAAACAAAAAGAGAGAGAAAAGAGAGTTTGTGTTTAAAATTTGCCTTCTTACTGACCATAAGAATTTCAAACTTATCCACCACAACCATGAGGGCTACAAACCAGTTTCTTGAGAAAAAAGAAAGCTTGGATCTTGAAAAATCCAACAAGAATCCATAGGCTACATGGAAGTGCCTCAGGGATTCATGTCGTTCACAAGCCATATGTTAAGCCTAACCCTACAACCACAACTACATATTGGAGAGATTGGCTAGTTATTTTAAAAAACGTATGGGTATTCATTTATTTTTTGGAAAGTCCTCACATGTTGACTTCTCCAGTTTCAAAGTTGCCTGGTTTCTAACCCACTCTTTATTTAATGCTAACCCACTCTTTATTTAACCCATGGTTTGTTGCACTACCCAGGGTTTGTCTGGCAGACAATAGAACAAACCATGGTTTGTTTTCTCAGTCTCTGGGTTGTTTGCTTCTCTTCTCCTTTGCCCACTTCCTCCCTGTATCCCAAATGCCTTTGCAGTGCTATAGTACTGGCATGTAGAGCAGCTGGTTTTTTGTTACCAGTCTTGCTTGCCACCTCTGTAGCCTGTGAAACAACCCATGAACAACCCATGGTTCTGGGTTCACATGTAATGACAACTCATGGTTTAAACAACCCAGAGTTCACAACCCAACAACAAGCCATGGGCTCTTTTTTCGCGGTTGTTCATGGTTAACAAACCTTGGTTTGTTAGCATGGCCATGTATATATAGTCTTACCAGACATTCATATTTTAATTTTAAAAACTTATATACCACACTTTCAAAGAGAATTTCGGGGTGGTGTACGTAAAAATCAAACATTCAATACAATAAAATGATCTAAAACCTAAAAAGAAAACAGAAGAATTGAGAGGCATAAAACTATTTCAGCCAGCTTAAAAATACATGTTTAAATTTAAAAGTAGAAATTGTTAATTCTGCCCTCCCCCCCCCCATGCTTGTGCAAATAAAAAGGTTTTAACATGATGCTAAAAAGAATACAGCATTAGTGCCAGGCATACGTCCCATGGAATGACATTCTAAAGTCAGGGTGCCACTGCAGAGAAGACCCTCACTTTTGTAGATGATAAACTGATAAACACACTTTTCTTATAGAAGGAAAAGGAAGAAAACATCCTCTGATTATCTTAATGCACGGGCAAATTGATATGGGAGGAGGTGCCTTAAATGTAAGCACCAGGACCTTTAATTGGGCTTGGTAGCTAGTAGGCAGCCAATGTTGCTCCTTCAGCACCAATGTACTGTAATATGTTTCCACTTAGGCAAACCAGCCAGAACTCTAGCAGCTGAATTCTGAACTAGTTGGAGCTTCCAAACAGTTTTCAAGGGCAGATTGCAGAGAAATTACAGTAAATTTCCATTACATCTAATACAGAAACTAGTACAGTAGTCTGAGTGATCAAGTTTCTTCCAGCCTGTGTACACCTTTGAAGATCCTGGTTGCTATCTAGAGACCTTTTCAAGACACAAATACGAACAATACTTTACAAAGTAAGGCTCCTGAACCATATCTGGCAGATTACAGTTTAAATTCTGTTGCTTTCTGGTAAGAATGCCCTGCACAGCTAATTTCAGACCTGTCTGTTAGTGTAAATTACTAGGAGCTAGATCCTGAAAAAGTAGATCACATCATTCAGAAAAAACCCCGGAAACATTACATTGGAAACTTGATGAACAGACCCCAGAGCAGCCATCCCCAACCTGGTACCCTCCAGATGTTTTAGATTTCAACTCCCACCAGCCCCAGATAGCATGGTCAATGGTCAGGCATGCTGGGAGTTGTAGTCCAAAACATCTAGTGGGTACCAGGTTGGGGAAGGCTGCCTTGAAGACATTTAAGCTTCCACATATATCTTGTAACCTATCACAAGATGAAACACAAAGGCTACAGTCCTGTGTCAGAATCTTAAAAATGCTACAATGAGATCAGTTTTCCGAACAGCAATCCCCTTGAACTAACATGCAAATTACATTTGGTAAACCACAACAAATTAGGTTACAATAGGAAGCCAAGATATAACCATTGTTAGTTTCATCAAATAAAAGTACGTCTTCTTGATTTTGTTTCCTTAATTAAAGGAGTCTCCCGTAAGGGTGCCCCCCCCCCCGCCTTAAAAGATTTCTTACTTTCCTTCAAGCTTGAAAATCATGGAAGAGCCACATCATGTTTATGGATCATGTTAAAAATGAATGGGCTTCTTCTCGTAATAAGGGAAACATCACTGCTTTCCTTCATCAAGATTCAGAAACTTTTAACTCTCGTGTGAATACAGTTCCTAAAATCCAGATGAAAATTATACTTGAAGAGTGCAGGACTTCAGTAGATCATGGTATTTGCCCGGCAACAAAGCATTATTTCTCACTCATCATTCATCTTGTTAGTAAAGTATGAATTCTCCTGTGTTGATGTGCTGGGTGCCAAAAGGAAGAACAAGGGAGAAGACAGGAGAGGGACCCTTACTGGGGGACCCTTACTGGGGGTCCCTTGAGGTATGCAAGAAAATCTTTATTTGATCGGCCCCAAACCAGCAGGGACTGACAGACATATGCACACTGCTCCTACATTGCCTCTGAATTAGCTGAGATCTAGTATGCATGTGCTAGATCTCAGCCAGCTAGCCTGATTATTACTGAAAAACTCTTTTACTGTGTATGCATAGATATCAGTTTTAAAGGAATGCGGTCCTTCTAAATCAAGAGCGCAGCCTCTTGATTTAGGAGGTTGGATTATTACGCCTATTTAGTTAACGAACTATAGACTACAAGTGAGTCAGGTCCTTTCTTGCTATAAGGGTTTGTTTGAGCTGCTCCAGAGCTGATTTGGAAAGGCAGGAGACAAGGCGTTTGATTTTATCTCTAACTTGATGGATACGTTCAGGGGTGAGTGCAATGTCTATGCAGCAATTTAAACATAGTACACTGTGATACATAACTGAAATTTTGTGAATTCATGTTTACAGACCTGCAGCTAACCATCTGGAATTGCCTTTAGACCAGTGTTCTCCAACCTTGGGTCCCCAGATGTTTTTGGCCTACAACTCCCAGCATGCCCCAGCCAGCATAGCTGGAATGAACTTCTTTCATTCAAGTATCCTTTTCTTAAAGCAATCCTTTTCCACATACCTGCACAAGGCTTCAATGGCATCTCTGTCCAGAAAGTCATGTTCTCTCTTTACTGAAGCAATGTCAATGGGAAATATAAGATGTGTAGGAATCTGTAGGAACAAGCGGAAACGCTCATTGCTGAATGTAGGCAGGTTGGAGGGGCTCACATAAGGGAGTTCCACCGACCTGCCTCCTTCCAGAAATGAGCATTCCCACTTGGTTCGGGGCTTCCTCTAGGAAGCATTAAATCTCCCTTGTTGTAAGTGGTGGGGCCTGCTTGCGCGATTATTGGAAACGGCAGGACCCACTGCTTGTGAAAGGGAACAGGTGAGGCGGAAAGGAAGCAGTGAGGGCCAAAGTGCCCTGTTGGATTCTGTCCATAGTATCTAAAGGAGAATGTGGTGAGTTACTATATTCATCCAAGCCCATAGTATTTTCATATAGCAGGTTATTGCAGGTAAGATATGCACACAGAGAGCTTTCCTACATGAGGCATTTATTGAGCACTTGTGATTCCTTACTCACGGTTGTTTACAGGTTTTTAGATGACATAGTGAACCTCCAGTTTCACTTCTGTTTTATAAGAGCACTTTCCCAGGTTTTTTTTTTAGAGCGGGGAAAATGGGGTATTATTTCTGAAAGCAAAAGCAAAAGTAGTTCCTACTTGTGTATTTGCGCTTTTCTGCTATAGCGCAGTGCTACCTAGAGTTATGTATTAGAAAAGTAGGAAAAGAAATGCTCACAATTGTTTTGAGGCTGAAGGTAGAAGCAAGGTTTGGGGGCTGAACAGTCGCCACTGCAGACCCTCTTCTTGAGCTGGGTCTTTCCTGCTCAAGAAGAGGTGGTGGCTATCCCTAGAGCAGGGGTGGGCACTGGGCAACTTGTGGCCCTCCAGATGTTTTGGCCTACAACTCCCATCAGCCCTAGCCAGCATAGACAATGGTGAGGGACTATGGGAGTTGCGGGCCATAACATCTGGAGGGCCACAAGTTGCCCACCCCTGCCCTACAGCCAAGACTTACTTTTCCCAGGGTCCTTTCAAAAATGACAATGCATCATTCAATTGCAATGAATATATAGCAACAAATTCTTTGGATTATGAAGACTATTTGGAATTAGTGATTGGGCAATAAAATAAATATAGTAGCTGAAGCTGTCCAACTTCTTTCATTCAAGTATCCTTTTCTTAAAGCAATCCTTTTCCACATACCTGCACAAGGCTTCAATGGCATCTCTGTCCAGAAAGTCATGTTCTCTCTTTACTGAAGCAATGTCAATGGGAAATATAAGATCTGTAGGAATCAAGACAGACTGGTAATAACATTCTTTCTGATTGCCCAAGATAACTTATTTCAAAGCAACTTGCTGTCTCCAAGACATCAGATACAAGAAACCAGCTCCTACAAGACAAATTTCCCTTCATACCATCTTGGATGTGTGACAGAAGCTTTGTTTCTCATACGGAACCTTTAACACACAGGACTGGTGACTGAAAGTTCCCATGTGTCACAGGAAGGAAAGAAAGGGGGGGGGGGGAAGCACAGAGTAGCAAGCCAAGTACACAATTGCATGAGCAGCAAAAAAATAAATAAAAAAAAAATCAATTTGAACTTTAAAGCAAACATTAACTTTTTGAGGAAGCTTTCCAGGAGTCTGTATACATTGCATTTAGGCAATAGGTTAACAATTCCAGCAGCCCTGGAAAGCAACACAGCGGAGAAATAAAAACAATGCTTTGTGAATAGCCAAATAGATATGTTTTTTAATAGACTGATACTGATGCCCTGTTTGGAGTTATGAGCTGAGCAGCAAAAGAATCAAGCTGCTGGAAGATTTGTGTTGTTTCTGTTCCTTGAAAAAAAAATGCACTAGGTCAGGCTTGCACACTCATGGCATAAAGGCTGAAAAACTGAAGGCAGCCATGGACGGTCGTCCCCCGCCCCCCCCGCAAAGAGCTTTATAACCCTCCTGTTTGTGCTGCCTTCTGGGGATTGCTAAAATGTGGGCTCATCAAGCTCCTGGTAAGCACCAGTGCATGGCTGGTGGGCTGCGTTTGCCTCACCAGTTGTGCAGACCTGCCTTAGATAAACACTTGGGAAAGAGCAAGGGGGAATAACGCTGGCTAAAGTCTGGAAATTTACAGCTGCTTTGCAACTGCAAACAGACAAATATTATTTACCACCCTCTACAGATCCCCCTTGAATTGCAGATGGATCTTGATCCTACATTCCTTGCACAGCCAGCCGCAGGCTCTAAATAGGACATCACAGGAGGATTCTTCTTCCACATGCATGAAAGCCTATATACTACTTAGTGAATTGTAGTTGATCCTAATAAAATTGGCCCAGCATGCCAAGAATTGGATTTATTTATTTATTTTTACAGTTATATCCAGCCATTTTTCCTCTTGCAAAGAAGTCCAGGCAGCTTGCCTGGTCTTCCTCCTCTCCACTTTATCCCCACAACAACCTTGTGAGATAGGTGAGGCTGAGAGTCAGTGACTGGCCCTAATCACCCAGTTAGCTTCATGGCCGAGTGGGGACTAGAACCCAGATCTCCTGCACCGCACTGGCTCTAAGTTTAATAAGGAGAACGTGGTTCTCTGCATATGAATAGGCAGTCCTCTGAATGTATGGGCCCTTTTGCAACATGGAAAATGCCCCTCCCCCCAAGCAGTGTATTGTTGTAGCTGATGATCGTTTTTTGTTTTTTTTACTCTAGAGTAAGTGCACAAAGCCCCAATTCAGATCAGGACCACTGTGTACCAGGAGGGGAAGATTAAACCACCCCCACCCGCGCACACACTATTTCCCCCTGAAATTCCCTCCCCCATGCATGGTGGTTAAAAAAAGAAGAAAAACAGTCTCCATTCCAATGCCTCCGCCCCACAACCCTGTGGAGGGTAATTTTGAGGGGGAAATTCTCCCCACCTAGTACACAATGGACCCAATCTGAATTGGGGCCACACACACTTACTCTAGAGTACAAAAAGATTATCCTCAGCTACACGCTATGGCTATGCAATTAACTCAAAATGTCATTTGGCCTTGAGTATGTATCTTGATGGGATACTCTACTTGAAGGTGTTTTACATCACAAATACTTGCATGAACATTCATACATAAATACGATATACTTAAAGGACATACAACAAGATATTTAAACATGGAATTAAAATCAAATCATATACTATAAACATTCAGAGAGAAAGTGACCACCCTCTTGACCAGTGTTCTCCAACCTTGGGTCCCCAGATGTTTTTGGCCTACAACTCCCAGCATGCCCCAGTCAGCTACGCTGGCTGGGGCATGCTGGGAGTTGTAGGCCAAAAACATCTGGGGACCCAAGGTTGGAGAACACTGCTTTTGACAATAGTCCCAAGTTGGGCCTGTTCAGCTTGCAGCTCATTCAAACCAAACACAGACCCATTAGGGACTCAAAACTTCCTGTTTATGCTGCCTGCCTGGGACCACAAAAACAAGGGACCTGGGAGGGTGCAAGTTCATGGTTCACGCTAACCTTGTAACGAGCCATTCAGGCCCATTACTCTTAGCAAGTATAAATGACTTTGATTGGGACCATGGCACTGGCGGAGGGGTGTTTGCTTATTTAAACCAGGCATGGGGAGCTTTAGGCCCAGGGTCAAATCTGGCTCTCCTGGGGGGCAAATCCAGCCTTCTCGGGCTCCCCAGATGGCCACATCCCCTTCCCCTGGCTCCATCCCCTTCCCACCCCCAACACCAATCAGTTTGGTGGTTTCACAGCTTTTGTGCAGCTTTTTCCCCATTCAGAAAGGCTGAAATGCCTCTGCTAAGGGTTCGTTACTAGCAGTAAGAGCTTTAAGCTAGTATATGGTGGTATTTTTTGTATCTTTGGCCCCTCCCCTTTTGCCTTTGGCCCCACCTACCACTGGAACACAGTTCCCAAGAGCTTCTTCAAAACTGAATTTGGCCCTTGGACTGAAAGAAGTTCCCCATTTAAACCATGAACGTAACACCTTTTCGTTTGTGTGTCCATGCTCACATCGGAGAAAAGCTTCCTAGAAATTCTGCACCTTGGCAGAGCAAACAAACCAAAGCATCCAAATAGAGGAGGAGTTGGACAATAGCTAGAGCAGGGGGTAGGCAACCTCACACCCTCCAGATATTTTGGACTACAAGTCCTATCGTCCCTGATCATTAGTCATGCTGGCTAGGGTTTATGAGAGTTGTAGTCCAAAAAAATCTGAAGGGCACCATGTTGCCTACCGTTGCTTTCCAGCACAGAGCTTTTTTTAAAAAAAAATACTTTTCTTGGCACTGTGTCAGCCCTAAATGTGAAGAACATAATAGAAGGAAACTCAGTTCCTAAACAGATAAACAGAAGAACTGCCAAGTTGTATCTGCAAGTGCTATTATTGTCGACCGCTGCCAATGCAGCTGCAAATTAAAGCCCATCTCAATCATTCGTCAAGAACGCCTGCTTAGAATTGCTGCAATTTCTAACACTAAATAATGAACCATCTCTAGTTATAACTAGCAGCTGTGGGGATGCTGGGTTTTTCTACTGGACAGCGAGAAAGCTTCCCAAGCTGCTTTTTTTAAAACTCAAAACACAACTAAAAGCTTTCTTATGCCTTTGTTCAGCATTGGTGTTTTAAAAACACTTTTTAATCAGCATCAGCCCAAGTTGGGTTTGTTTTTTTTTAACCATCTAATCTCTACAAATTCGTAAACAGCTGGGCTAAGTAAATACTGATGTAAATTCCCATGCAGAAATACTGAGCATTCTAGCTCGAAGTCTCATCGCAAACCCATCTCTAGAGCTCGAGTGTATTTATTAGGGTTACCAGATCGACACCCCCAAATTCAGGAAGCTGTAAAGTTTAAAGAAACTTCACGCTAAAGGGCAGTATGATTTACACCAGGGGTGGGCATCTTCTGGGCCTCCAGGAGCCAATCCCCCCCCCCGAACCCACCAGGGGCCACACCCTCCTGCTGAAATTGCTGCCACCGCTTCCAAGAATCATAGAATCATAGAAAAGTAGAGTTGGAAGGGACCTACAAGGCCATCGAGTCCAACCCCCCGCTCAATGCGGGAATCCAGGTCAAAGCATCCCTGACAGATGTCTGTCCAGCTGCACCTTGAATGCCTCCAGAGTGGGAGAGCCCACCACCTCCCTAGGTAGTTGGTTCCATTGTCTTATTGCTCTGACAGTCAGGAATTTTTTCCTGATGTTTAGGTAGAATCTGAGTTCCTGTAACTTGAGCCCATTATTCCGTGTCCTGCAAACTGGGATGGAGAAGAGATCCTGGCCCTCCTCTGTGTGACAACCCTTCAAGTACTGGAAGAGTGCGATCATATCTCCCCTCAGTCTCCTTCTCTGAAGGCTAAACATGCCCAGTTCTTTCAGTCTCTCCTCAGAGGGCCTTGTTTCCAGTCCCTTTATCATCCTTGTTGCCCCCCTCTGAACCCTCTCCAGTTTGCCTACATCCTTCTTAAAGTGTGGTGCCCAGAACTAGACGCTTACACGCTCACCTGCACACCTAGTTTTAAAGGCAAAATGTGGCCTTTTTTGCCACTGCCGCTACACCACCAAATTTGGGCGATGGCAGGGGCTGCAAAAAAAGGATGCGGGGGACATGCGGTCTGTGGGCCACGTGTTGCCCAGCCCAGATTTACACTCTTTCAGTAGACGCTAACCATGGAACCACTAGCAAGAGTAAGGGTGCAATCCTGTGCAAGTTTAGACAGAGAAAAGGCCTTCAAGTTTAGACAGAAATAAGGCCCACAGCTCCCAGCATGCTGGGAGTTGTAGGCCTTTTTTCTGTCTGAACTTGCATAGGATTGCACCCTAACCTGCTAACAGAGATGGCGTGGTCTCCAAAGGCACACACACACGCATTGTGCATGTGTATGAGGGTGCAACTCTGCAAGAGAAACAAATCACCTACAAACCTTACTACCAGACATAGACCTGGAAATGTGTTAAAGGTGTGTGTGTGTGTGGGGGGGGGGGGTCAAGTCAGTCCAATGCTAAATTGAAAACTAAACTCAAAAGGGATCTCAACTGTAAAGACACCGTGCATGAATATTATAGAACAGTAGAAGAACTGGAAACTCAGTGTTTGTGCTTCAGCCTCTACACTCTCAACTCTAAGCCAGTGTGGCGTAGTGGTGAGAGTGTTGGACTGGGACTCGGGAGATCCGGGTTCTAGTCCCCGCTCGGCCATGAAACTCACTGGGTGACTTTGGGCCAGTCACTGACTCTCAGCCTAACCTACCTCACAGGGTTGTTGTGAGGATAAAATGGAGAGGAGGGGGATTATGTCAGCCGCCTTGGGTTCCTTGAAGGAAAAAAGGCGGGGTATAAATATAATAAATAAATAAATAAATCCTCAATTCTGTCTTCCCCGCCTCCAGGAGTTCGCTCACAGCCCAGCTCCTGCCTCCACAGAACAGCAAGGAAGTTGGTGTGGTTGGTTGCTGGGTCCTTAAAAATGGGCTGCATCTTTCCCTCTTCTTTATCATTCAGTCTTGACTACAACAGTCTTTTTTGTCTAATTGTGGGGGGTGGGGCATGCTCAGTCAATCTTAGGAGGGGCTCTATCCCACTGTGCCCACCTCTTCTGGGATCTCCAGTTCCAGGATCCAATACATGCCATAAGATAATGGAACAAGAACAATTGACATAGCAACACTCCACCATACTTCCAAAGCCCAGAATCTGCCTTGTCAATAATAGTGATATTTTGGATCCAACACTAACAGATCTCATTTCTGGGCATACACACACACACACCCTGTACAGTGAATTTAACTTCTTGATTCTCACTCTTATTAAGCTACCTATAATTATGATCTATCGTATTTGAAATAATAATGATGGAGCTAAATCACTTGTAAACACAAACACAAAATGCAACGACACAGAAAGCCGACTTGAGCAGCACTGTTGCTTACCCTCATAAAGCTGTGCATACTGTGGGAAGCCTGCTGCCCGCAGCCAATCACATGCTTCCTTGGCCTCGATCTCTGAAAGAAAAGGAGAAGACAACTCATAGTTCGTGATTCCAAAAACAAAAGGTTTTTTTTAAAAAACAAAAACAAAACAAAACTTTTTTTAAAGTATGCTGGCAAAATGTGCATATATTCAGCAATGACTTTGCAGAAATGTAACTTAATTCTTGAGCACTGTTATTTCAAGTTTTGATTTCATCTTCAATTTTCACAGTTTGACAGAACTACTTACCATAATTCCACCACTCCAAATGTGATTGAAGTGACACTCATCTGTGCAATGTTCTTAATGTTCCACATGGGGTGCAATCCTACGCATGATCAGACAAAAATAAATCCTACAACTCTCAGCATTCCCCAGCCAGCCATGCTGGCTGGGGAATGCTGGGAGTTGAAGGCCTTTTCTCTCTCTAAACACTAATGGCTGCAGCCCATTAAATGGCTGCAACCGTTAATGGCTGCAATTCAGAGCCCATGCATTCACGTGCACACAGTGCTTTCATTGCCGGTTATGGCAGATGGAGCTCCACAATTGCAAGAGGCTCTTTTCACTGGCTTCCAATCCAGGCTACAATGGAAGAACCTGGCTTGGCACTGATTTTGCTGGCTCGTAGCTTCTTTTTAAAAATAAACCTTGGCAAAAGGACACGGGTGCTTTAGTTAGATAATACAGGCTAAATTAATACCACTAAAAACTTTCAAATAAAAATGAGTCTTACTCAGTAGATCATGTCACTTTGATAGAACTATTTTGCAGACTGAAATACCTAGTAAAGGTAATGCCCAGCCTTTTTACATCACGTAAATAATACCGCTGGACCTAAATCCTTAGAACAACTGACACATTGTGTTACATTCACTAAAGCACACATTTACTACCCAGGTTAAATTGGAGGAGAACTAGAGGTCTCCATGGCATATGAGTTACTCAGTTTACATACAGCTTATTTGCTCCAACGGTACTTTTCTTGCACTTCACTCCTTCAAAATATACTGTTTGGCAGGGCACAGTCATTCACAAGTATGCACATGAGGCCAGGAGAAAGGGAATACGTGCAGATCCTTGAGTTACATGCTCTGTTTTCTAATCAAGCATGCCAACATGTCTAATTAATTTGGATTTTGGTTCCAGAATATAGACCGAGGTTGACAGGTAAACAAAACACTTGGATCAGCTGAAGAAAATTAAAAGCTCCAGCTGACCTCTGGGGAAGGGCTGCAGCACAGTGGTAGAGCACATGCCTGGGATGCAGAAGGTCCCAGGTTCAATCCTTGGCATCTCCAGGTAGGACTAGGAAAGAATCCTGCCTGAAACCCTGTAGAGCCATTGCTTCCAATCAGTGTCGACAATACTAGATGGACCAAGGGTCTGGCTCAGTACAGAAGACAGCTTCCTATATTTCTGGAGCCTTGGTTGCACCACATCTCTCCCAAGGTCCCAAGCCAGAGCTTAATGGAAAAGTAAGCTCAATTGCAACAAAGCAATGGTGTACAAGTTTTAAAAAGTGATATTTTGCTTCCTTTCTGCCAAGCTATGGAGCTGACCTAAGAAAGATACAGTTGTCAAAACTCAAATCTATACAGTGCATCCTTAAATTGGGTGACCTGAGGGATGTCTGGTGGGGATTCTGCTTGTGCCCCTGTCAAGGTTCCACTACTGCAAGGACCCCTTGATCTGCCCTCTGGGAGATCTCTGCCTCTTCCCAAAGACCCAGTCCTTTGCCTGCTTCCTCCAGTAGCGTGGGTGAAGGCTTTAGGCGTGGTGAATAAGTCACTCCAAACTCCAGGGTACATAACAAACTTTACTTATAGTAGTAGGGAAATTACTTAATAGAGTGGTTTTAAATCAAAAGCAGGTATGATAAAATAAAACAAACAAACAATGTTCTCTAGTTTCACTTCAGTCTACCTAATTCCTGTGCAGTCAGCCAGTCCAGCCAGCCAGCCAGTTTCTCTCTCTCTCTGCTGTTTCTCTCTGCTGCTCAGCACACACTCTCACTCCCAACTGACCACACCCCACATATATAGTCTTCCCAGGAATGGAAGGTTATAACCATGTGACCTTGCACTGGAGAACTGATTCTAAACTTCTATTGGGTGACTTAAAACTCTCAAACTCCCTCTCCCATCGTGGAGTGTTTGGGCCTTCAGACTTCAACAAACTGAAGCCTGTGTAGGCCTCAACAAACCCAATCCTGTGTAGGCCTCAAACCCTCACAGTACCAACATCCAAAGGAGGAAACTGCTGGGATGCCAACTACACAAACCAAGGATACATTGATGTACTAACTGGGCACAGCACATCAGGAGATACACTCTGATCCTGAAGAAGGCTTCTTGGTTGGGCTTGCTCATTGGTCTTCCATACCTCTGTTTTCCCACCCAAAACAGTTTTTTTTTAAAGTCAATCTTTTCTCCTGGTGGGGCTCCAGACCAGAAGTAATTGGTCTTGGGGGAAAGTGGCTTAAAAAGCAGTTTGGGGAAGAGAAAGCTTGCCAGAACTGATGTCATAAGGTTCTGCTGCCCCTGCATCAACATTTGGCCCTAACAGCAACAGGTAAATCTGACTGCTACAATCTCAGTTCATGGTCACATTCGTGTCGTAGAGCTGGCCGGTCTCAGAATGAAGCACAATCCCAGTCACAAAGCTAAATCTAGGAAACTATATATTTCCCTAAGAGAGACAAAATCCCCAGTTTCAAAGCCTATCAACCTTCCTTCATGGGAATGCTATGGGAAGGAATTCCCATGGAGAATATAGCATTATTCTCATGGCCATGAAAAAACAGTGACTTTTTCTAGTCAAGATCTGTGAACAGAAGCCACCAGGAACCTAGCAGACCATGTGTGGATCTTTGTTGAAAAATATTTCACATGGGCTTTCAATTATGATAATGTTCTCTATGGGAATCACTCCAGCAGCATAATTGGGGCTTGTTCCATTATTTTGAAACAAACTCTAATTACACTTATAAAAATACATGGGTCAGTAGGGAGTGGACAAGTGATAAATTGGGAAATACTGCTGCCACCAGCTTAGATGTGATCTCTGAAAGTCAATACTGGTAATTAGTCACCAGTCCATAAATTGCTGAAACTTCATTTCTGTCAGAATGGGAAACCATAAATGGTTCCCATATTACAAAGTTAAACTTCAAAATCCAGCTGTCAGGAATAATTTATCACATACTTTCTGGTTTACATCCCATAATTAATTTATCTCTTTACTAAAACTGCAGTTGTATGCATGCTTACCTAGGAGAAAGTCCCAGTGAATACTGTGGAATTTACTGCTGAGTAAAGTAGTACTGGGTTGTGAATGTATTGACTGGGTTGTGGACTGGACTGGGTTGTGAATGTATTGACTAAACTGGGCGCACACACACACACACACACACACACACACACACACAGAGGCAACTGTTCGGCAGGTAAGATAACATGCAATAATGTTTCTTTTTCAGAGCTTCCCCAAGCTCCAGGTTGTATACATACACATTCTGCATTTCACAAGAACAGCTAATATTGAGATAAGTATTCCTTTAACTCTACCAGAATCCTTTTCTGCTCAAAAAGTTTTAGCATAAAAACAATGCACCTGCCATGAAGATTTGGGCTGATTAATCGGTGGTAGCAAAGAAAAGTTCTTACTATTTATTCACCCTTGGCCACATTGTGTCTCTTTGTTAGGCCAGGGACACAAATGTTTAGACACGAATGATTAGAGTTGCCTTCACCAACCTGGGGTGCTCCAGATGTGTTGCACTGCAACTCCCATCATTCCCAGCCAGCATCCCCCCCAGCTGATTTATTTATTTTATACCCCACCTTTTTTCCTGCAAGGAACCCAAGGCGGGTTACATAATCCTCCTCCTCCTCTCCACTTTATCCTCACAACAACCCTGTGAGGTAGGTTAGGCTGAGAGTCCGTGACTGGGCCAAAGTCACCCAGTGAGTTTCATGACTGAGCGGGGACTAGAACCCGGATCTCCTGAGTCCCAGTCCAACACTCTCACCACTACGCCACACTGGCTCTCAGTTTCTTGCATTTAAAAAAAACCCACGCACGTTACATCCAGAGATGCATGATTTCAATGGTTTTGGCATACCTGAGGTCCAAAGCACACATTATTGCTTTTTTTTAAAAAAACAACAAACTATGGTTAACCATTGGGTTGTTTAGCCCCTGAACAACCCAGCGGTCCGGGTTCACACATCACACTCCACAGACTGCAAAGAAGCCAACTGTGGGTTGTGCAGTAAAAGCAGCAACTCAAGCATGACAACTCGTGCATGCTTGTCCCCCATTCGGGCACGACAGTTAATTAATCTAAAATTAATAGATTTACTTATGGATTTATATCTTCCTTTTTTTTTTTTTTTTACATAAGTTTCAAGGTGACTAACTGTCAAATTAGGGGTGGGGAGAGAGAACCCAATAAAAATAGATGAATTAAAAACTATGCACAATAACAGAGTAAGTGAATATCCTAAAAGACAGGTCAAATACTGTTTAAAGCCTGAGACAACAGGATGGATGTCACCTGGAGCCTAAAGAACAACAATAGGGGCACCAGCACACATGCTTAGGGAGGTGTTCCATAATTTGGGTGCTACCACTGAGGAGGCCCTCTCTCCAGAAACCACATACCTAACCCACATCCAGAGATCTTAATTGCCAGGCAGGTTCATGGGAAGAAAGGCGGTATGTTTACGAGAAGCCTGCAGCCATCATTTTTGCTAGTTAATTCCAACTTTCTCCCATCCCTAAAATGTGTTCCCAATGTTGCCTATTTTTTTTCTTTTCCCCACCTTCTTTCCTATCTATCTTTATCGTGCATGCATACCACCTGTCTCGTGTACATTATTTATTTCTCTTTCTCTCTTCTTGGACACTTTTTTTTCATGCCGCCACCCTTTCTCTATTGATCTTTTTTCTTCCTTCTCCTATGAATGCACTGTTTGGTGTGGCTTTACCATCACAAGCATAATACAATATAAGATAATGTAGAATTTACACAGAGAATAGGATCAATACCAATCTGTTAACCACCAAGAGTTCTTCTGTTTACTGTACCAACTCAGATTTTGGGATGGGAGGGAGTTGCTTGTTTGTAAACATATTCCATTGTTTTTTTCTGGAGGCACAATAGAGTTTAAACACGACAGCAGTCTAATTCAGCTAGTGACTTCTAATCATCTTCAGTGTGTAAAAACTCTTCCTAGTCTTGGACAGAGTGTTCCTTCAGTCGCATTACTTTATCATCATGAGGGAATTAACTTGGAGGGAATTAACTATTTTTTTTGCCATCCAGGCTTTTTCTTGCTAGAAAGCATAGCTGATTCTTGGAAAACTCCACACACCGCTAATTAAGGGAGGAGAAGCTCTTTGAAGGATGGGAAAATGCGACTAATGATATTTGGCAAGAGAGAGTGGAAAAGGGATCTGCAGAGGCATCCATATTGGTTTGACTTAAGCATCAAAGTATGCAAAGTTTATGTGGCAACGAATGAACACCCTGGTTGGTCAGACCGAAGCACTCTGAAATTATGAGTGTATCAAAGAAATGGAACTAGAAAGATACATCGGCATCTGTTGATTGGCATCACATCTACAGCCTCTGTAAAGTTTTGTCTACCAGTGAGCATTTGGTTTTCAGCATATGAATGTCAGCCTATCTCTCCTCATCCTTCTCTTATCTCAGTGCTCTGGCAAAGACCTGGTTTGCAGGAAACAACAACCCATTGTTTTTTAAACACAGCTTCCCTCAAAGCATCCTGGGTATTGAGATTGGCGAGGATGCTGAGAATTCTGTTAGAGATCCATAGCAGCTCCTTGCAAAGAATGCAATCCCTAGAGTACGGTAAGAGTTTCCCAGGGGAAAAGGAACACCTATTAAACATGTCTCCAGGTGCAGAACTTTGATTTAAAGATAGGGACTCGTGCTTGGATTTTGCACATAATGGCAACTGGTGACCCTTCGGCATCACAAGAATCAAGCATCTCTGGAGGTCCTTCAGGGCAAAGGATCAGATAATGGGGCACTTGCTGTACTGCTACACCCTTCTTTCTAGCCCTGTGGCCCTCCAGATGTTTTGGCCTACTACTCCCATCAGCCCTAACCAGCATAGCCAATGGTGAGAGGTCATGGGAGTTGTAGGCCAAAACATCTGGAGGGTCACAAGTTGCCCACCCCTGGCGGCCTAAAGCCTTTTATGCATAGCCAAGGGACTCTTAATGTTCAGTCACATCCAATAATATTCTCAGATTGTTTCTAGACAGGTAATTCTTTCTTAATTTAATTTTTTTTTTTTTTTTTAGAAAGAAAGCAATTATTCAAGCAACTGAATAGTTCAGGATGGCAAAGCCAATGGCAGGCCTGTTCCAAGGGTCTTTGGGACTTGACTTAAGAGCTGGTGCAGATGCTCCATCAGCTGGCTAACAGTTGCAAGTAACATGACTGGTCTTCTCACAAGAACCAGTATAACATCTGAAAGAATACTCATGGGAGTTGGAGTGGCTGCTGCCATGACTGGAAATCTTCAGAGGTGCTCCAACTTTGGTGAGTATTCTTATCCAACGTTAAGACTGTGTTGGGGTTACGCCATCTGAAGGAGCTCGTGCAGGTATTCTGAGAGCTTATCATCACAGCCACTTACCTAAAGGTGGTGGTATCGTGGCATATTTGGATTTGCTTACAGAAGTAGCAAGGCCTAATTAAGATTAACACTTGAAAATTCAAAACCAAGAAGCATTTAATCCATACTACTAAGATGATGATAATAATGATTAATAACAACAACAACAACAACAACTGCATTTTGGATTTGAATTTAGTTTAATTCATCCTATCCAGTCCTTTCTCCAATTAACTTTTAGTAATATACACAAGGTTATCCTATTTTATTACCACAACAACCCATAAATTAAGTTAGGCAGGTCAGCCCAAGGCCATCTAGTGAGCTACCTGGCTCAATGGAATTTAAACCTGAGTTTCTCCACATTCAAACTCAACAATGCTGCACTGAATTATTATTTATGTAGTGCCATCATGGTACACAGCACTTGACAGAGGAACATAAGCAAAAAGGTAGGTATCTGCCTCAAAGAGCTCACAATCCAGATTTTGACAGAGGAAAGGAAGAGGCAAGAAGTGAATCTAAAGAAAAACAACATACTTAGGCATCATTTCAGTTTGGGAGAAGAACTCAAGGGGTTAAGCTATAAGCTGTCACAGAATAGGTGAGTTTTGAGAATGAACCTCAAGGAAGAGATGGGTGGCACCCCTCAGATATTACAAGGAAGAATTGGTGGAGGCTTTAAGAGAGCAGGACACTGTTTGTATGGGCTGAGGTTAGCACTGTTGGAGGAACCAAGGTCACAGGCAGGGATATAATGGGAAATAAGGACAGAGGGTCAGGGCGGGGAAAGGCCCTGGAAAACTTTGAATGTTAGGACAAGGTACATGTGCTGGATGTGGAAGCGTCTGTGAATCCAGGACATGGATTTGAGGAGGCAACAGATCTAAGCATTGTATGAATTAGAGCAGCTTTTCAGCCTTCCCCATTCTGGTGCCCTCCAAATGTGGTAGACTTCAATTCCCAAATTACCATGCTGGCTTGGGGGTGATGGGAGTTGAGGTCCAACACTTCTGAAGGGCACCAGGTTGGGGAAAGCTAGATTAGAGGTAAAAGTCCCGTCCCATCCCCCACTTTTGTCAAGACCTGGGAGTGTCACTACCCTGGAATAATGGGTGTATTATATACCCATTCTTCCAGGAATGGATGACATTCTTCCAGGAGTACAAAGGGCAGTGGGAGGAAATAAGCACAATCCAGAGAAAAGGATGAAAAATCTCCTTCAGTCAATGGGACATACTTAAGCAATTAACAGTATGCTTAAGCAATTCTGTAGGTTTCAGTGGGACTTTAGGATGTCTAGATTGTTCTGGAATTGTGTCCAGCTTTTGTCTCTATAGAAATAGAGCCAATATGTACCTTAGCAGGGATACTACTTTTAATTAGGTGTCTTGCCAATTTCTACTAAAGATAATCAAACTGGCATTGCCAAAACATAGGAGAACTCCCTCAGATTTATTAGAGAAAACCGATTAGCAAATGAATTTTACATCCTGAGCAATAAAAATGTTACTTACGACTCTCAGGAATTAACTGGTGACTGGTTGTGTATGTTCTGTTTATTTTTTGAAAAAGAGAACGAACAAAAAGAGCAAATGTGGAGCTGTCCTCTTGTCTGATCCTTCGTCCAGCACTGCCAGATTTATTAACAGTGAAACATTCTCAAGAGCCCATTAAGAAGCAAACAGAACAGCTCAATTTAACACACACACCATGCAAGGAACTTCCGCTATTTGCGCTTCCTGCATGCTGGACACACAAAGAACAATCTAGTTCTCAATTCCTCCTTCCTAAAAAAGGACCGGGAATAAGACTTAATAACATTAAAATGGCAACTAGGGTGAAAAGACATACGATGAGCACCAAACCAAGTGGTAATTGACCACAGTGTTCATGTTACCACTTGGTAAGTTGGCAGTCTTCATCTCCCAGAGAGTAGCGGAGAGATATATACTGCTCCTCTGCTCCTTGGATTTCTGATTGGCTGCATTACATGTGGAATCATTCTCTTTGCCACTTAATATTAAAGAGATTGTACAGATGAAAAGAATTACCCTGGCCTGAGTTCTCTCGCCCACAGGTAGCTTGGTCATCTGTGTCAGCCTACTAAGTGGCAAGGTGTAGATGCATGGCAAAACCATCATCCAGACAACTGGTTCAGCAAGTGGTAAAATGCACACCGTGGTAAGTTGATGGTCATCTGAATGCTGCCCTAAAATATAGCCTAACTTTAAAAACATTGATGAGTTCATCCCAAGAGGACCAATGATGATGTTTTGTCCCACTTGTACAGTAGTGAATTTTCATTCAGCAGTAGAATGGTACTAAAGGGTCGGGGTGAAAGCTTTGCTAATGGACACTATCTCACACAATGATTAGAAGAGTCGATGGCCTTATTTCTACTGCCTTCTCCTAGTTTGGACTAGGGATAATCTAGTCCTCTTTACATATTACATGGAAATATGAATTAGTAGGTATAGCAGCTTCCATCTCCAAATGCTCCAGCTTACAGGATTTATTTTATTTATTTATTATTATTTATTATGTTTATACCCCGCCTTTTTTCCTTCAAGGAACCCAAGGCGGCTTACATAATCCTCCTCCTCCTCCTCTCCATCTTATCCTCACAACAACCCTGTGAGGTAGGTTAGGATCCTCACACTCATACAGAGATTTGCCAGAAGTGAACAGGATCTGATTCCACCAGCTGAGTTTTCAGCAAGCAACACCAGGGGGCTAGTTTCACAGTCGAAACTTATGACCCTTCAGTGAAAATGTGTTTGGATTCAAATGTATTTATTACATGAGCAAAATAGAATAGCTATCACCATCATCATCACCACCACAGCCCTACCTCCACTGAAGTCAATAAGACTTTCAAGTAGATGTGTTGATGATACATGGCAAGCCATCAGCCTCAGCCAGCTGGATAAGAGGGGGAGACAACATGCGACTGAAGGAGGTTTCAGCATGATTCTATTCTCCCCATTAAATTGGAACATTTCCTGATAGAGACTCCAAAAATGCCCAAAGGCTAGACTCACACATTCAGTTCAGACACAGAGGCCCAGTTCGCATATAACAAGAAGCCACCATGGGTTGCAATGTATGGACATTGTAAAATCCGTTCCCTTTACATTTCACGATTGTCAGGTGGCTTTTGTTCCGTTTTGTTCCGTTTGCACTTGTTAAGTGCAAACCAGTTCAGACTTTCTATGCTGAAGTACTTCTCCTCTAACCTTCTGGGTACAAGATTAGGTTCGTAGCTTAAACCAGGACTGGTTTTTGGAATCGAGGATCATATGGCCCCCTTTGGGGGCCGTATGAGTAAGCAGAGCTGGTGGTGAGATGGGTGGCAGTGGGTGGGAGGCCAGGACACACACACACACACACACACACACACACACATTCTTTCTGTGTCTCCCACATCTCTCTTTCTCTCTCACACACTCATTCACACACTCCCACCCCCTCCAGCAATTAGCAGGATCGCTGGGGTGTGTGGCTAGGTTAAAGCCTCCCCAACCAGTGATCCCACTCAAGATCAATATTTGAAACAAAAACCTTAATCAGGATTGCTGAGGTGGGGGCAGTAAGTTAAAGCCTGTAACCTCAACCCCTCCAACAACCCTGATCAGGATCGCTGTTTCCCCAGCACCAACAGCGGCAGGAAAACAACATCACTGGAGGTGGGCAGGTGAGAGCCTCCACCCCAAGAGATCCCACTCAAGATTGCTGGGAAGGGGCAAGGTTGAAGTCTCCCCCACTCCACACTGCCCCAGTGATCCTGATCAAGATAGCAATTTCTTCGCTGCTATTAGCTGGGCAGTGAGTGGGCTGCTGTGGGTTGCCCGCATGTGGCTTAACCAAACACACTTAGGACTTATATGACAGAAGCAATTACTTAATAAACTGACCATTGTTATTGTAGCTGGCTCATGCAAGACTAACAGTGTGCTTAAAGAGCTCAATGGGGCTCAAGATTCATGTTATACTAGCCTAAAGCTGCGATGATTCTCAAGCCCAGTCATCTGGGATGTTCCCTTCTCATTTCTTCTCCCCGTCCTTTGCACCATAATAGATAGTATGTCATGGTTCTACAAGAGTGTGGAATAAAGTACTGGACACAGAATTCAGGTCAGTGAGAACTACAGCACTTTCTTTTTTAAAGCAAGTTTCAGTCTAGTTTGTACAACTGTAAAGATATACAGTAATACCTTGGATTGCAAGGATAATTCGTTCCGGAACCGTGCTTGTAATCCAAAACACTCTTATATCAAAGCGAGTCTCTGGTGGGCGTGAGCGGGGCCGATTTCGGTTAGAGGGGAGCGGTTACATCCCTACGCAAGACGTTGCTTGTTTATCAAGTCAAAATTTATTTTAAAAATTTGATTGTCTTGCAAAACGCTCTCAGACCAAGTTATTTGCAATCCAAGGTATTACTGTTCTTGAAAGTGCATGGCCAATGAAGTCTCAGAAGCCAGGTGGGGTGGCAGAGTACAATTCCCCATGGTCGATGCTATGACTTCAATGTCATGCATTGGCCCTTGCACCCCATGAGCATCACATCCAGAAGAAATTATGCAAAGAGTAAAAAATGTACTCAGTTGGCATACTCCATGCAGGTTGCAGAATGGATTGCCTTGGCACAGAATTTATCATATATATACGCGCACGCACGCACACACACACACACACACACACACGTGCCTACAAGAAATTTAAAGATACGATGTGGCATGGCTGTGGAACCCCTGAGGACTGGTATGGAAGACGGTACAGGATGGCAATCAGTGGTGCAGTGGATCCAGGGCTCACAGGGATGAAGCACCTGGACTTTTTGATTAGCAGGGACACTGACATCATCTGCCACCCCCCTCGGATTCTCTGTTCCCCCCCCCCCCCAGCTTAGCTGCATGCAATCCTCACAGTGGCTGGGAGGGGGTGGGGGGAGGAGGGGAGAATGGATTTCCCCAGCAACAATATATTGTTCTAAGCAAATCCTGTTGTAATGCAAAGTATTTTGGGGTAGGTTGGTCTTGAATGGGCAATCAAGATCCATTGGCTTTACAAAACAACTCCTCCTGATAGAGATAAAAACTGCTAGAACTGGTTTGTTGAATTTGAGATCAAATATATCTGGTCTTGGGAAAAGAAAATCTTGAGCTGGTGATCTTATGCTGATTGGGGACATGCCCTGTCTCTCTATTTTCCTTTCTCAGACAGTCTCAGGTTTCTCTAGTTAAAATCTAACATGGTAACCACCACACTCTCCTTGCCAGGTCACTATTCTATTCTATTCTATTCTATTCATTCATTTTCTATACCACCCAATAGCCGAAGCTCTCTGGGCGGTGTACAACAATCAATTAAAAACAACAACAATAAAATACAGTTAAAAATATAAACAATAAAAATGTTATAAAAATTTAAAACCAATTTTAAATTTTGATTACTGATGCTAATCAATCAGGTAGTATGCCATGTACTGCTGCTCGTCAGGGTGTGTGTGTGTGTGTGTGTGTGTGTGCGCGCGCGTCTGTCTATATACACATGCATATATACAGTAGATCAGTGTTCTCCAACCTTGGGTCCCCAGATGTTTTTGGCTGGGGCATGCTGGGAGTTGCTGGCTGGGGCATGCTGGGAGTTGTAGAGCCAGTGTGGCGTAGTGGTTAGAGTGCTGGACTGTGACTCGGGAGATCCGGGTTCTAATCCCCGCTCAGCCATGGAACTCACTGGGTGACTTTGGGCCAGTCACAGACTCTCAGCCTAACCTACCTCACAGAGTTGTTGTGAGGACAAAATGGAGAGGAGGAGGAGGATTATGTAAGCCGCCTAGGGTTCCTTGCAGGAAAAAAGGCGGGGTATAAATATAATAAATAAATAAATAGGACAAAAACATCTGGGGAGCCAAGGTTGGAGAACACTGCAGTAGATCAACACAGCTGCCTGCCTTTTGGACTCTCCTTGGGAGGTGGCTATGGAAACTGACATGTTGAGCGCCTGTATTTCAAAACTTACCACAACACCACTGATGGAAACACAATTCTTATACATGGGACTATGAACTGAACACTTCCCCAAGGTTCATTGCTATCACAGGATACATTCATAATTTTACCCTGCTTCCCTTTATTTATAGGTAAAGCCCTTCCAAAGACACCCACCACCTTCTTCCAAGCACATTATTATTGGAAAGACTGTATTTGCTAGAGGACGAAGAGGAACAAATCAAGAGTTGTGTTTGTAACCTTGGCCTAAATAGCATAACCCCATCCTGCCAATTCACAGGCTCCCTGTTGGAAAAACAGCAGCCTTCACATTCCTTGATATTTATCAGCCATAAAATCAAAAATAAACAACACATCTTGACATTCTTCACCACACAGAATTATTTAAAAGTCACTTTGACCCTTCGTGCACAGGAATAAGGTAAGAGACATGACTGGAATGGCTTAACTCATTGGGATTTATTGCCTTGATACTTATGATATATTCATGGATTCCAAGCTCTCAAAATATCTAGCGCAAGGAGGACAGGCTGAGGAACCACCAGGGATACATCGTATCCTGGCGGAGCCTCACAACTCCCTTCCCCACCCCACCCCAGAACGCCCACCCAGTGCCGGCTCCAAGGTCAGTCTCGTGCCTTTGGAACCACAGCCAGCGCGGAAAGAACCAGGCTGCAAGGGCGGCGGGAGGGCCCTCCAAATTCAGAGTCCCAGCTCTGACCTTGGAGCAAGTTTCCAAGGTCGGAGCTGGGACTCTTAATTATCCTATGGCCACCTAGACAGCATCTAGCGGCCATAGGACTGCACCCTTAAAACATCTAGGTATACAGAGTGAAGAGACTGGCACAACTGCATGCAAACATTGGGAATGTAATTCTTTCTAAGGATGCCAATAAAACAGAGCACTATCTCTGAGGTGTGCCCAAGAGATCCCTTACGATTCTGCAGAGGATGCTCTAGTGCACAGGTGCAGAACCTCCTTCAGCCTGAGGGACACATTCAATTTTGGAGAATCTCTCAGGGGCCACATTCCAGCGGTGGGTGAGGCTGAAAGCAAAATGGAGCAGGTCCAAAGGCAATAGGAGCAGCTCCAAAATACTAAAAAACAACCACCACCACCCAGCATATTTTAGCCTAAAGTTCTTACTGCCAGTAACTAAGCCTTAGGAGAGGCCTTGCAACCTTTTAGAATGAGGAAATAAATGGTGCAAAAGCTGGGAAACCACCAAACTATCATCAGTTGGGCAGAAGGGTGTGGGGGCCAGGAGAAGGGGCCACCTGGGGAACCCCAGCTGGATTGGGACCCCAGGAGGGCCAGATTTAGCTCCTGGTCCTGAGGTTCAACACCCCTGTTATAGTGGCACCAACTCAGATTGCATGGTGCAGCCAATGTGGGTTGGTGGAATGTCCTGGGCTCCCAAATACAAGGCCAAGAGCATTTCATTACTGCATACATCCTTCACAATAAAGCTGTGCACAAAGGCCCCGTAATCTCCATTTTAGACAAAAAAAGGAAATGGAAGTCAAGAGAAAGCTTTGTTCCAAGTCTACACAACAAATACATGGGAACTTTGAAGTTTGAACCCATTTCTCCTGGGCCCAAGCCCTGTACCGTATTTCAAACTTTCAAACAGAGGCTGTACTAAGGGTTGATGTGCACTTTACCGAAAATGCAACACACTCGCATTTCTGGCTTTCCATGTTTCTGTGCAAAGAATTCACAGAATTCATGGATCACAACCAAGATCGGCTGGTCTCACTTTGGATGCTTTAAGAGGGCTATGTTGGAATCTCACAGAGTCCTCTGAAATGAATCTTTTCCTATCAGAAGGATCTAATCCTTACTGGTGAGGCTTGTGGGTGCCAGCCCTATGCTAAGGAACATCCCAAACTCCAAGGAATTCAAGAACCCCACGGTTTTCCAGAAGGACTCGTGGCTCAAAGGCAACGTGGAAAATGAAGCCCTGTACCGTATCTTTAAGAAACCTGTGTGACCTACCAAGCAGGTTGCGTTCTTCTGGTGGCTGTGGCGAGATGGACCCCTTTGCACTTTGGATGCTATGGGAGAAGTAGGAAAGCTCTGGTCTTAACTGCTTGGGGCCCCATATCATTGCCCTTTCCCTATAATGCTGTCTGTCCCTGACACACCGCCAAGGGAGACTGAATGGAGGACAGTTTGCGTTGCCAGGGGAGACTGAATGGAGGACAGGTTATACTTCTGTGATAAGCATAAAAAGGAAGGGGAAACATCTGAAGTTATTTTTATGTCTTTAGGTCTTTTGGCGATTTAGTGAAAATGCAAGGGTGGGTCTGCTATTGTCTGTCAGTTCTGCTGCATAGCCTCATTTCCTTCTTCCTGTTGCTAGTGAAGCATGAGAAATTTCTGTTTACAATATAGGACCATCCTGTTTGACATAAGCCTTGGTCCTCATCCCCCCCCCCGCCCATCCCCCTTCAGAGGCCACAGACCACAGTCATATCCCACTGAAGTCTACAATAAAATCCCACATAGTTCCGTTGGCCCCATGCAATCCAGGTACCCCGACTGGATTGCTTGCTTCACACTAGAGGAATTAAGGCTTGGGAGATCTTGTGTTGCATGCATGCCCTCGAGAACACACCTTCCCCAGCCCAGCTTTGAACACAATGTTCGTTCATGTGTGACCTGCCCATGTACTTTGATACCACATGTGCAGACTGATATGTGAACTGACAAACTGCTTTACACTGACCATTAGCATCTAGTCTGGTATGGATTGAGATGATTTTAACTGGGGATTCCATGGATTGAATCTAGAACAGCCTGGATGCAAAGTATTTTTTTATTTTTTTATTATATTTATACCCCGCCTTTTTTCCTGCAAGGAACCCAAGGTGGCTTACATAATCCTCCTCCTCCTCCTCCTCCTCCTCCTCCTCCTCCTCCTCCTCCTCCTCCTCCTCCTCTCCATTTTACCCTCACAACAACCCTGTGAGGTAGGTTAGGCTGAGAGTCAGCGACTGGCCCAAAGTCACCTAGTGAGCATCATGGCCGAGCGGGGACTAGAACCCGGATCTCCCCGAGTCCCAGTCCAACACTCTCACCACTACGCAACACTGGCTCTACCAGTGTGTGCTCTACCTATGAATGACAGGTAGAGCCGGTGCATAGAGCTGCCTTCTATATTCAATTTGGGGAGCTGTTATGGGTGGCAAGAAGGGAAGCTTTTATAGGTGGTGCAATGCATCCATGTATGCATTGTAGCCTCCATGCAAACAGTAATATCAGGACAACTGAATCTCACACATATACAGAGTTCCACATTTCCTTTCACCATGGTGAGTGTGCTGCTGCGGACATCTGGAAAGTCCCAGCCTTCCTCCAAACCTTGGAGGTGCAGAAAGCAGTGGGAGTCATTCTCGAAGCTGCGCAGTGACTCCTGTCCCTTCCCTAGCACCAAAACTGGGAGAAGGTTCGGATTGTTTGGCCTATGTATTGCCAGAGAAAAGCCTGCTCACCATCTCAAGACTTTCAAGCTCCAGATCTTGGAGCTGGGGAAGGGAACCCGGGGATTGTCCCTCACCTCATGCAGACGTGAGGTCACGGGGAGGGACACGTCCTGGCACCACAACTTTTGGCTTGGCTACCAAGGCCGGCCAAACACTGTGGACCCCTGCACACATACATGAGCATTATTGTTAGTTTTTAAACTCAATAACATTACTTGCTCCACTTACCAATATAGATACCAGCGCTGCTAAAAATATGGTCCGAGTCTATGCACATGGCTAAGCCCATTGATTACAATGTGCCTAGAGATGGCCTGTGGCCTAAGTGTGCACAGCATCATGATGGAAGAGAAGAATCCTTAACTTTTTAAAAATCTATACTACTTTTCTTTTAAAAGCTCCAAAGCAATATGCAGTACTATAAAATGCTTAGAATATATAAGATCAATTCGACTAAATTCTTTAAAAAATCTGTATGGAATAGAACAGCAGCAAAAATCAACCAGCCAGTCAATGGCTCCCTGGAAAAGAAAGATCTTGATCTGGCCTTTGAAAAGACAGTAGGAATTGGGGGGGGGGGGGATGAACCTCTTGGAGGAGGGCACTACAAAGCATAGGGACTGCAACAGGCAGAAGAAGCAGCTGGTCTGGCCTCCAGATGAGATGAGATTCAAAGCAGGGCTTTGCTTGCAGATCTTAACTTCCAAGGGGACTCAAAGGAGGAACTGTTCCCTATGATAATCAGGATCCAAGCCATTTAGGGCTTTCAAAGGTCAAAGACAGCATTTTGAATTAGGCCTAGAAACACATTTGTAGCCAGCGCAGGTGTTTCAGAACAGCTGAATAAGAACAGGCATTTGTGACCTGAACCCTCTAGTTAGGTTCTTGAATGAACGCTTAACATTCCTCTGTTCAGGTAGTTCCCTGCTTATTCTAAAATGGTCAGAAGTGCCCCATATAAATATAATTGTCTTCCTGGTTGTAAAAGGGCTGATGAGAATCTATGAAGTACTGGAGCTGCTGGGCACCCTTGACTATCAAAGGGTATTTTGCATTTTCCTCAGAACAGTTCATTAGAGACTGCTCCTGCAAGAGACCCTAAGGCAAAAATGTCTGGGAAATCTTAGAAGGGACATAGTTTTTAGTTTATTGGAGACCCATGAACTTTAACTATGCCTTTGCCGGAATCCCATAAAATTGAATAGCTGCGTCAAATGTGACTGACGCAGGAAAATCAATAGCCAAGTGCTCTGACCTATTAAATTACTCATACTCAAAGCAGAAGCAGCCCGTATACCGTACTTTCCATCATGTAGATTTCAGAGAGGCCCAAAAGCTATCCTGCAATAACTTTTTGGCAGATCTTCTGGCATTCTCCACCCAGCATGCAACCATTTGGAAGGAACCACATTTGGAAGGAACCAGCCTCATTAAGAAGTATTAACAACCATGCACTGCATTTTTTATCATCTTCTTTCTTTTAGGCTACAAATGATCAGCATAGGTACACATGGGCAAATCATTTTTGCGGTCCTATTGCAAAGCTGACAATCAGCCACTGGGCTTTCTCCTGTGAACTGAAAAATATCTAGACAGGTGGTTGAAGTACTATACTCCTTCCATCTGATCCAACCAGAAAGACCACATGGTAGACCAAGATCAGCAAATTAAAGGAGAAGCAGCTAGAAGTCTGTTGGCTTAGATCTGATGCATAGTTCAACAACAAGCTTGCTAACCAGATGGATGCTGAATTAATCAAACTTTGAGCATTGGATATGTTTACACTAAGAAAAAAAAACACCACTCCCCAATCTGCTTGGCTATTATCTTCTTTCAAGTTCGTTACAAATTGCATTGTAAATGTAACCAGAGCCTCAGCATCTTCACTGTTGGGAATTCCTTGATCCATCTGAGACTCCCAATAGCTCAAGACAGAAACTGCATCTGTAATTGATGACTGTGATAAAGTTACAATCCCTCCAACCACAAACTCCACACTTGAAAAAAAGAAGAAGGGAAAAATCCTCTATTATTGCTAGATACGGTGTAAGTCAAAACCTGGGCCATATTGCTAACATTCTGCTGAATTGCCTGAAATTTCATCTTCAGGGAGTAGGAGGCAGAATGTGAGCTGGACAAGGTCATTTATCTTGGGAACTCTTTGCCTGCCTGGAGCCATCATAGTCTAGTTCTGTTGTAATGTACAACCCAGGTATTTCAGATCACTCTAATTTATTTACTCTAGAGTAAGTGGGCGTGCGTACCAACCCCAGCCTGGGTTTTAGAGGGCGCATGCATCCACAGCACCAACACACTTGTGTAGGACAACCCTTTCAGAAGTTGCTCCCTCCCCAAGCTTTAAACTCTCCCAAGTTCAAAGAGCAATTTGGGGGATCAGATAAGGGGGCAGTTCCAAAGGAGCAATCAAGGAGAGAAAAACCCAGTGTTAGTGGCATTTCCCCCTTCTGTGCCTAATGCTTTCTGACCTGGGGGGAGGTCAGAGGATTTAAGAGCCATTCAGGTGGTGGTGGTGTGTGTGTGTGTGTGTGTATGTGTATGTATGTGTATGGCTCATCTTTTCAAAGGAAAAACTGGGAACCAACTCTAGTGGATCCCAGCCCTAACACTAAGCTAACCTTCCCCAACCGGGTGTCCTGCAGATATGGAAGGCAATGTGGAAGGAGTTGCAGTCTAACATGTCTGGCAGGCACCAGCTTGGGGGAAGGCTCCACTAAGGGATGCATCTCTTGGAGCAGGTGTGCCCAGCATCTTCCTGAGCTACTGAGTTGGTAAATTAGTGGAAATCAAATATGGGGGGAAAGCAGACACCTGTTCCCCCAGACCAGAAAAGCATGAACTCTGCTGTGCAGCCTTCCCCAACCTGGTGCCCTCCAGATGTATTGGACTTCAACTCCCATCAGCCCCAGCCAGCAAAGCCAATGGTCAGGAATTCTGGAAGTTGTAGTCCAAAGCCTCATGGAAGGAGGGCATCAGTTTGGGGAAGGCTGTTCCACTGTCTCTGTAAACTTGCATCTGTGTGATTGTGGGTTATTTGCATGCCCACTCTCCCTCCTCGAGCCCTAGCTGGGGCGTGTAGCTTAGAAAATGTTTGGGAAGGACTGAAGATGCTTTGCACACCCCACATCCCAAGTTCTGTCCCTGGAATCTCCAGTGAGAAGAATCTCAGATAGCAGGACTGAGAAAGATTCCTGCCAGAGACTTTGGAAAAGTGGAACACAGGAAGCTGCCTTATACAGGGTCTGAGCATTCGTCCAACTAGCCCGGTATTGTCAACTCTCCCTGGCAATGGTTCACCAAGGTCTCAGGCAGCAGCTTTTACAGCTCTACCTGGAGATACCAGGGATTGAACCTGGGACCTTCTGCATGCAAAGCAGATGCACTGCCACTGAGCCACACAGCCCCTCTCAGTCAGTCAAGTGACAGTCAGCGGACAAGACTAGACTTAGATGGAGCAATGGCCTGGCTCAGCATAAACAATGTAAGAGTCGTGCTGGATCAGACCACCAGCCTATGTAGTCCAGCATTCTGTTTGCACAGTGGCCAACCAGACGGCCATCGGAAAGTCACACAAGCAGCACAACAACACCCTCCTGCTAGCATTCCCCAGCAATTGGTCTTCAGAGGCATCCTGCATCTGATAGCGGAGATAATATGAAGAAGCTGCTTCTATTTTACTGTGCCCTTCCTCAGTGAGGATGAACGACACATTGAATGTCTACTGGTGGGGAAGACTGTAAGTTCAGCATCGGGATAGAAAACCAAACCTACCCAGAACTGCCTTAAAGATGGGCGTGAAGGAGTGATAAGGTTTCATAGATTCATAGATCATAGAGTTGGAAGGAGCATACAAGGCCATCGAGTCCAACCCCCTGCTCAATGCAGGAAACTAGAGGAGGGGTCTCCCGTCCAAGTAATAACCAGGCCTGACCCTGCTGAGCTTTCCACACTCAGACAAGCTGAGCCAGCATAAGCCACAGGCCACTCAGAAGTTATTCCCACTAAGTTCAATGGATTTACTCCCAAATAAGTGTGCATACGACTCAGCAGTGGTGGGTGGCTCCAATGTCGGCGGGGCGGTGTATCCGCTCCAGGTTTCAGCCTGAACTTTGAAGGAGCTATCCATGGTGCTGAAACTATTTTGGGGCTAGGGTTCAGCACCATATATAGCTATTTAAAAGTTCAGACGAAAACCTGGAGCAGATACACCACCTCACTGACAATGGAGCCACCAGCCTCCACTGAGGAGACTGTAGCCTTTGGATGCTTCTAGGCAAGGCTTTTGTTGGGTCATGCCCTGCCTCATCCACAGAATTTTATGGGTGGGTGGATGTGGTTCAGACGTCATTGTCTTCCACTTGTAACTCTTCCGTGTTTTCCACACCACTACTTCTGTCTTTTCTCTTACCAGAAAAAATCAGTTAAGAAGAAAAAGGTAGAATACTGCATAATGCTTTCTCATGGTAGGAGCCATCTGCAGCCCTCTGCAAGCACATCTGTTCTTTCCCCCCAGAGACATACAAGGATCTGGTACATTTTTAAGGCAAAATTATAAGGATGACTACATCCAGAGGTTAGCTGTATAATCTATGGGGCAAAAACAACAAACAGTCTTGTGGCACCTTAAAGACTGAGGGTGCAACCCTATAGCATGTTTAGCCATGCTGGGAGCTGTAGGACTTTTTTTTTTTCTGTCCAAACATGTGCTCTAACAAATTTAGCATACGCTAAATACTTCACTTCATCCAGTGCAGAGGATGACTATGCTTAACAGCAACTGACTGACAACTGCTGTATTTTTAGGATTTCATTTCCCACCGCCACCGGCATCTCTCAAAAAAGAGCAATAGGCACATGTTAGAGAATTAACCTAAATGTGTCACACCTCATTCACTGCTATTTAGGTATGGTCTTCATTAGCTTAATGGAAACATTTTGTTCACAAAGATGCTACCAGTATGCCATTGGCAAGTTTTTGTGAAAAGAAAAGAGAGAGAAAGAGAGGGTGGTTCCCGAGGTAGCCAGACAACAAAAAGAATTTGTTTTCTGTTTGTGCTAGAAATACAAGGCATTGTTTACAACTAGCAGGGGGTGTTGCTCCTTGAAAGGGATCAAAGGCTCCCAGGATGACATCATGGGCACCACTGCTGGGGTGGGGTGGGAGGTATCTGGCTCCTAGGAGCCACCAGACTAATTATTGAAAAACTTCAAAAGCGGGATTGTAAGCTTCTTTCTCTTTGGCACTTTTCTTTAAAACACACACACACCCCAATTTAACCCTTTCATCTATTGCTCCTTTTAAACACACCTAAGTACACACGGTTCCAAATTGCACATGGATTGATGAATTGCATCTCGGGAAGAATTTTGGCTTGAAATTGAAAGAAGAAGGGGGAAAAAACCCACTAATCTAAAACACATTTCAAGGAAAAGTGGCCACATGGCTTCAGGCAGTCAAGGTTTTCTCCTTTTCCTGTTTCACTAGGAGCCTTAGGCTGCAATCCTAAACACACTTACTAGGGAGTAATCCCCACTGAACAACAGTGGGATTTACTTCTGAGTAAATCTGCAAAGAATTACACCATTAACTTCATTCATTCATTCATTCTTACTTTATTACATTTATATCCTGCTTGGCAAACTGAATGCTATTTCCCCTATACACATTCTGTCAGCACCACTGTTAATCATTATATTCCAGCTAGGAAAAAGACGAGGAGAACTTGTGCAGAATACAAAATGCACAGATAACATTAAAAAAAAAATCCAGGAAAGAAACCCCAACAACCCATATTTAACCATTGAGTGAAATAGAAAGACTCCTCTGCCATTTAAATTCGTTCCTGAGTGGAATAGGCAAAACACGATGTCAGTAACGCTGGAGACTCAGCAGAATGAAATAAACCAGATCGTACGGAAAAGGCAGATACTGTACTCCACATTTCTGAAGGGGAAGATGATTCCCTGAAGACTTGCAAAGCGTTCGCCTACGTGCCAAGATAAGGGTCTTTTGCCCTTTCGACTCTGCTAGAAACCCCCGCCCGCTGCGCGCCCTTCCTTCTTCCAGCATACCAAAAGCAGGAGCCAAGGGTAGGATGATTTAATCGCTCGATCTCAAGAAAGAAGAAGTTTGGCCCATTTGGAATCTCCCCCAAGCCAGAGTGTTTAGCGCAGCCCAAGTGGTAAATCACACACACACACACACACACACACACACCTTTGCAAAGCGTCTCCGTGTACAGCCGTCTCCAAAGCAAACCTGCGCCTTCCACGCACTCGTGAAGTGATTTTCCGCCCTCCTTAGCAGAAACACGAACGAAGAGGCGACAATCTTATGTAACCATAAGCGGGATGAAGACCTACCGAACTCATACATAGCAACACGGAGTCGTAATTCCCAAGGGATGGTTTACCTTTCATTCAGGCAGACGCTTAGCGAACAGGCAAACCTGCCAAAGGGTTTCAAGACATCCAATAACCAGGTTTTAGTAAAGAGGAAAACCTCCCTCCCTCCCCTCCCCCTAATTTCTGCCCCCCAGTCTGTTTTTCACCTCATTCTGGAACGCGTGAAATAATGAAGAGAGCGCCTACTCTGAACATGTACAGAGCGCTTTACAGGCCTCACCACCAAACGTCTAGAATTCAGGGGTGCCGCTAGAGCCCCGGCACTTCTCCTTTACGGTCATGTCCGAAGCGAGTGCCCCCTTCCACCCACTCATCAGAAACCTTCAGGGATACTTTTCCCAACATGGCTGGGGTGATGGGACTTGTAGTCCAACACATCTGGGGGTGCCAGTTTGGCGGAAGAATGTTTCCTAGCAGGGAAAAGAAACCCAGCAGAAAGTAACAGATGCGCACCGCTGGATCCGCATCTGTACGCGAGCCCATTCACGCACACCGCTGCAGCTTACGTGTTAGAATCATGATCCCCCGCTTCTCTTTGCACATCGAAGGGAGAAACGGCGCCTCCAGCTGCATACAAAGAGCAGGGTCCGCCCCAGCCAGGATCGCTCCTCGGGGCAGCGTCTCTCAAGTCATTTTTAGCTCCCCCGCCGTGGCCCGCAACAACTCCTCCTCCTCTCTCTCTCTCTCTCTCTCCGCGCCGCCTTCTCTTCTCTAAGCTGCGAGCCCCTCAGGCGCCAGGCAGGCAAAGGCGGCAGCTGCGTCGCCTGGCCGGCAAAGCCATCGCCCCACCTCCCCTCCCTCTCCCCTCCAGGTTCCTTCCCGTCTAGGAAGCGCCGCAGCCTCCAGTCCCACCCCCGCTGGGCTCTTTCAGAAGAGAAGATCCCGCATCGGAAGCCGCCGGGCGCCTCGTGCGCGGCAACTGGGGGCGGCGGCGGGGGGGAAGCCTCCCCCGCGCGACGCGCTCTCCCTCTCTAGAATAAACTTCAGCTCGGCCGCCGCTCCGAAGGGAAGCCACGCCCACCCGCGGGTGCCTCCTTCGCCCCGGAGTCCGGCGTTCCGGCCCGTGGCCTCCCTCAGCTGCCTGGTGCAGAGTCAGGCCAGCGGCCCAGCGGCTGGTTTAGGATTGGCTACACGGGGCTGGCCGCGGCTCTACAAGGTTTCAGGCAGGAATGTTTCCAGATCCCACCGGGAGATGCTGGGGATTATTGCGCCGGGGACCGTTTGTACGCAAAGCATCTATCCTATCACGGAGCGAAAGGGTCCTTCTCCCTAACCTAGGGCTGGGGGACCTTTTTTCCAGCCTAAGGGCCACATTTCCACCTGGCTAAACTTCTGGGGTGTATGCCATTGGTGGGTGGGGCACATTCGTGCACACAGAGGCCACACGATTCCCAGCACAGTTAACAAGCCAGGGTGGCTTTTTCCTGTCACATGCCAGCCTGATTTGTTTAATTACACTTGCCAGTGTGGCTTACTGTGTCATCCGAATCTGGCGAGTGTGAGTTGCCACCATGGTTAACAAAGCACCTAGAACCCATGGGCTGTTTTAGGGTTTGCACAACATGACATGCGAACAACTCATGGTGAGACTGTGGCACGTGCGGGGGTGTCACAGGCACCATTTGTATATGCAACCCTGCATGGGGGGTGTTGACTTTGTACTGTGCGAGGGTTAAACAACCCTTGTGCGACAACCACCCCTCATCCTATACTCAAGTGGGGGTGTTGCCGCCTCACCTAGTGACCAATGACACCTCTCTCTTCAGGATCTGCCCTGCCACCCAGGTGCACCTCCCAGGTAGTCAGTGCCTATCACCACAACACTGCTGAGATGGCTACCATCGCTGGGGCTTTCGTGTCACCTAGCCTGGCAAACTTAATAGATGCTTTCTCAGTTATTTATCCCACCTATTGTGGGGTTTTCCCTTCAGGTACGCTGGCACCAAACCCCTCAGTAGCATGTGTCCCTTGCGAGGCACGTGGGGTTAACCAAAGCCTTATCTATAATTATAAATGGAAAACAGGAAGAACAAGATTTATTTTGGGAACACAGGTAGGGAACATAAGGGATTCAGGGGTCAAATATGGGTTTAAGGCGAATAACAGGTAATTAAAAATATTTTTTTGGATATAGCACTTCCACTCTTCTAACAGACTAATTTCACAAACCTTCCTGTCTCTCTACCTCCCTCATCCAACCAAGTCCAACCCCCCACTCTCTGTCTAACCGTCTCTAACTCCTCCTCCAACTAACTGCACCCCCCTCTTTTTTTAAAAATCCAGTCCCTCTTTCCCCAGCCAATCACATGCAAGCCTCATCTGAACATTCCTTTCACTCCAGCTGTCAGTCATACACCCCAGGCACACTATATACAAACCTCAGTAGGTATTTCCTATTTACATAGAACCAGAATCATCATCACACCTTGCATGACCCATGCTTCCCAGGTTTGCATGGCACGACAACCCCCAAGTGGGGACTGGCTGGATATGCAAAATGGTGCCTGTAGTGTGTCCAAACCAGGTCACACACACACACACACACACACACACACACACACACACACACACACCTGATCTGGCAGGCAGAGGCAAAGCAGACCAAAGTGCCCTAGTTCATCAGCCAGATCACCTATGGAGAGTGCTCTGTTCCTGCTTTGCCAGATCAGTTGGCTTCCATGCTGGTTTGCGAAGCAAGGATAGAGCTGTGCTGGGAGCTGTCACCTCAAGGCACTTGAAGCCTTGAGACCTGAAGGTCCCCACGCTCTGGGCACTTTGAGGTGGTGTGGTGGCTCCTAACAGAACAGGCTTTCCTTGTACTATTTCCCTTCAGGAAAGGGGAGGGGCAAAGGAAGCTCTCAGGAGCCACTGCTCCAAGCAGTGACTTCTGAAGGAGACCCCTACCCTTTCCTAAGGGGTGGGGCTTTAAGAAGAGGTCAGGGCTTTCGTGTGCTGATTGGAGAGGCCTGGCCTGGCAGCTGGCTGCAGCCCACACAGTGGAGGTTCCCCACTGCTGCCCTGATCTGTAGCTTTTTGCTTTGTTTTGCTTTTTTCAGTTTTAAAAAGTAAGGCTGTGAGCTAAGCACATCTGTGGTGTGATCCTAAGCAGGTATGCTGGGAAGTAAGTCTCACTGAGTTCAATGGAGTTTACTCCCAAGCATCGCTGACTTATTAGGGCAGGGCTGAGGAAAGTGTGGCCCTCCGGATGATGTCAGTGGACTGCAGATCCCACCAGCCCTAGCTAGCAGAGCCACTGGTGGAGGATGATGGAAGCTGCGGTTCAGCAATATCTGGAAGGCCACAGTTTCCCTGCCCCTGTACTAGGGAGCAAGTCCCTTTGAAATCAGCAGGGCTTACTTCTGAGTAATAATGCATAGGACCAGCCTACAAAGGTTAATTCTCTTTCAGCCTAAACCTGTGTTGTTCACTGAGAAGCAAGTCTCACGGAGTTCAAGTTCAACAGGGCCTACACCCAAGTAACTTTGCATACAGTTGTTGCAATCTTTATTTTGACTCCCAGTTGAGTGGCTAATATCAGCTAACACCATTGTGGTACTCATCATTTTATATAAAAATGTGGAGGAAGGGGGGGGGCTGGCTGACCCGCCACAACCCACCCTTTCCTACCCAAAGGACCCAAGACCCCCAGAGATCTCAAGGTACCAGACTGCCAGCCTCAGCTGTCTGCAGTCCTACTTGAATCTCTGTTCAGGGACTTGCCTTTGTCTGTAACCTGGATTTAGTTGCTGAAACCACAGAGCATCCACAAACACCATGTGGGGTAAAAAACCAAGAAGGTTTATTCAGGTAGCAGATTACAACAAAAATAGGGAAATGAGGGAAGCACACGAAATAGAGAGAGACACTTTGGTACACAGAGTAAAGCTGCAAAATAACAAAACCTGATTCCTTATATCTCCCAGGCACACAGCTAGTTACCTGGGGGTCAGTTCACTTCAGGGTTGGTTCCAGCACAGCCTTGCCGCCCGGGGAGACTACACACCTACCCTAAGGTCCGAGATGGGTAGCCCTCCACAAGGCTTGCCTTTACCAAAGCCCTCCTTCAGCTAATTTCACCAGGAGCTACCTGGGGTCGGATCCTGAGGCCGCCCGAAGGCTTGGACCTCTGCTTGGCTTGCCGCCATTGATCCAACGGCAACCATGCGACGACCCAAGACAAAGAGACAAAAACCACACCTTGGGGATATAGCTCTTCCCCCCATCCCTCCTCCTTTCTGTAGCTCCGCTGCCTCTAGCCAATCAGGATGCACTTCACCTGGCCAGGCAGGGGAGGGGGACTCATGACATTTGCATTTGAAAGCCGGGTCACTGACTAGGCCGGCTTTTCAGGACTTTCAGGCGCCATGCCCCATCCGATACTTTATGCACATTTCGCCTCCTCCCAGCCCCCAACCGGTTTTACTTGGTTTACACATGAGGAGGCGTGTGTGTGTGTGTGTGTGTGTGTGTGCAGGCGTGTGAGTGTGTGTAGGAACCCTCAGAGGCTCTTTTCTCCACAAAAAACAACAGAGAATCCTGCAGCACCTTAAAGACTAGAATACTAAATTTGACATCCCTCTGGAAATAACACAGTTGTTAATCTCTAAGGTGCTACAAGACTCTCTCCTTTTGCTGTAATGGACTAACATGGCTACCTCTCTGCCTGTTTGTAATCATATATAGTATGTTTTATTTTGCAGAATGCTTTACATTCCCTCCTATTGAAATCCTCAGAGGACTTGCATGTACTTAAGTTTTGCGGGATTCTACACATTTTCCATTCCCATCTTTTCTTCACTGAGAGCCAAATGGCATGTTACACTAATCAAGTAGCATGTAGCTAAGGGGTAAGTGTTTCTTTACTCTAGTGTAAGTGTGGATGGCCCTGATTCGGATGGTGACCACTGCACACCAGGAGGGGAGGATTAAATGTCCTACTCACCATTTCCCCCTGAAATTCTACCCCCCCCATGGGAGGGGGGTTAAAAAAAGAAAAAAGATCCATTTTTCCTCTACCAATTGGGAGATGGGGATGATGGGGTGGGGACTGGGGAGGTTTAATCCTCCCCTTCCAGTGCATGCTGGTCCTGATTCAAATTTAGGCCACATGTGCTTATGTTAGAATAAAGAAAAACCTACGTAACCTTCAGCTACATGCCACATGATTAGTGTAACATGACGTTTGGCTCTGAGGCAAACCATTTTAGGTGGTGAGATGTGGGTCTGAATGAATGCAGTCTCTCATCTCTTTCTCTCTGGGTGCATAGTGGACTCTGCAGTTTTTTCTTTATGACTTGATGGAATGGGTCAAGTGTGAATGGTGAGAGACATTGGGGCCTAGGTGTACGGGGATCACCAGGGCCAGGGCTGATATGCCCGCATCAAGTGGTGGAGTAGGAAGAGTGGCGAATTGCAATGATCTCCCCGCCCTGCCCCTGCAAGGATGCCTCCTTGCACCTCAGCGGGTCTTCTGGCGAGCCCCACCAGCTGCTCTCCCACCGCGGTGGCATTTGCCGCAGCAAGAGAGCAACCAGCAGGGCTCTCTAGAGCAAACTAGCCAGCTGCCACCTCTTATCATGGGTGGCTTCTGCCACCACCCTCCCTCCCTCCCTCCCTCCCTGTTTGGCTGGCCCGTTGGCTGGCCCTTCTCTCACTTGCTCGGCCAGCTGGCTGCTCGCTCCTGCCCACCCACCTGCCCCGTTCTTCCCTTGTGCCCCAGACACATAGTTCAGGCAACCTCTAATGAGAGCCACGTGGCTGGGGCACAAGGTGGGGGCGGCTGGGCAGGCAGGAACGAGCGTCCAGCAGGGCCAGCTGGCCAAGCAAGTAAGGGAGCAGCTAGCCAGCCAATTGGGTAGGCCAGCCAAGCGAGTGGGTGGGCAGGCAGGCAGGCAGGCAGCGGCAGCACTACTGCCTCACGTGAGGTGGCAAGATACCCTGGGCCAGGCCTAGTGATCACCCAACACTCAGAGGAAGAAAATTCAAGCTGCATTTACTCATCTCTACAGCTGAGCTCACCACCTAAATATGGCCTTGTGCACCCTTTTGAAATAAAAAGAAGATTCCCCCTGCCTTCCAAAAGCCTATAACTAGGGCAACTGAGTGACCATACACAGGGATTGGCAACTTCTGTATTCTTTCCCCCCACATAATAGTCCAGGGGGCAGAAATGTATTTTGCCTCAGAAACTCATCCCCTCCCAAGTAGTCAAGGTCCGTAAATAAAGTTGGTGCCCTCCTAGTGGTAAGGGCTTTCCAGTTATAGGGCACATGCATTCAGGTATGGCACATGTACAAATATATATGTTAAATTCAAAAGAGATTATTTCCGACAACTTGAATATATTTCCCCCCTTTTAGTTTTGAGCTAAACTGCAGACAATCATTTTACCATACATTGATAAAAATTTGGCAAGGTCTTTGGGGAGACATACAATTACTTTGTCGGCCAGTTCAAGCATAGGGCCCAGTCCCACCAGGTGGCCAGCTTTGCCCATACATACTAGTCTAATATATCCCTGACACCTATAGCGACAGAATGCATACATTTCTCCCTACAGATCCTTGAAGTTAAAGCTCTAGAGAAATAATGTAGTGTTGTCACACAAGGCTTGGCTTTACATTGTAAGAGTTGGAAAGAATAAAAACCCACCCTGCATGAAAATATCTTTAAGGGTGGAATCCTATGCATGTCTAGGCAGAAAAAGTCCTGGAACGCTGGAAGTTGTAGAACTTCTTTCTGTCTAAACATGCACAGGATTGCGCCCTAAACTTTGTGTGGGTTTAGAGAAGTAAGAGAAGTTCAAAAATCCGTCCCTGAATTTGTGCAGCATGTCTCATTTCATTTTTGCAGTGGCATGTTGTATCTACTGCAGCTCCACCCTCTTTTGGGGTCAGTCTCTAAGCCAACCACACTATGCTACAGAAATTTACTAAACATTGCTTACTAGTTCCTCACTACCATACATACACTTCTGAATCATAGTGGAAATTCTGCAGTGAAGATCTGGTGAGCCTGATTGTGATTCATAAGGCAAACTTTTTTTCCCTTTGGCTGCGTACTTTTAGTATAACTCATCGTTTAGGGATTTGCCAGTACTAATCTGACAAGCAAAGAGCAAGGAGACACACCTCCCATCAACCCGTGCATGTAAAGTAAACCTTATTCATTCTGACACTGTGTAGAGGGATTGCAACCCCATGCTTTGGTTTAAATCCAGGAACTCAGTGTCAATCTCACCAATTTTTGTATAGTCCCCAAATTGCTGAATTTGCAAGATTAGTCAGTCATAGCATTGACTGTGTTCTTGAAATCAATTTTCCCTAATGGAAGTTATCAGTAGTGATGGGCGAGCTACAGTTGATTTGATTCAGGATTAGCTTTCTGTATTTACAAGCTTTCTCAACAAGTGCTGAGAAAAAGTTTGTCTCTTTCCCAAGAGTTCTCCTCTGGCTTTTAATGTTGGCACATAAGTGCTGATGGTGCCACACACAGGGACACTATTACACTGTGCCCTGGGAACTGTAGATTGATTACATGCACTGGAGGTGCAGTGAACGCAGATGCCATCCTTTCATAATTTTTTTTTCCTGACAGCTGCTGAACATGAAGATGAGACGTGTTGGCACTGCCAGTTTTTGTTCAGACCAAGGATGGGTTCAGAGAAGCAGAGCAGAATGGAAGGACTATGTATGTATAGGATCTTGTTCACCATTCCAAGCTGGGAAAGAAGTTCTAGGGGAAATGGCTTAATAAAGCTGAACGTTAGGAGCTGAACAAATTAATATCTCAAACCAGGTAATTATGAACTTCCATGCTATCACTAGTTATCATGATATGAAACCTATTCATAAGTAGGACCTATGATGATGATGATGATGTGTTTAACATGTCTGTCCCACTGTTCCTCCAAGGAGCCCAAGATGGCATACATGGTCCTCCTCCTCTCCATGTTATCCTCACAACAACCATGTGAGGTAGGTTAGGCTGAGAGTCAGTGGGTTCAGACAACACAATAACCCACACTCAAGGGTTGTTGAACTGTGGGTTGTTGTTAAACCATGGGTTATCGTGCTGTCCAAACCCAGCTGTGCTATCAAACCATGAAGAGACACGATGGTTTATTGTTTGGTTGTGAACTGTGGGTGTTCAGCATGGTTTGTTATCTCGGCTGGGTTCGGACAACACAATAACCCATATTTCAACAACAACCCACAGTTCAACGACAGCCCACACTCAACCCATACCCAACCCTTGAGTGTGGGTTATCATGTTTTCTGAACCCAGTCATCAACTGGCCCAAAGTCATTCAGTGGGCTTCATGGTTGAGTGGAGCTACCTGTACTATGGCACTTTCCCCCATTCATAACCTGCCTGATTTGTTTATATAATTCAAATAGCAGCAGCAAGTCAGGGCTCAGGTGGCTGGTAGGTTAAGGCTATTAAAACATATGCCAAGTAGAGGCCTACAGCCAACATTTAGGTGGGTAAATTCCACTGGACACAAACCTCCTCTAGTCTACACAACCTACCAGAACCAGGGATGTTGAAGAGTCCTTGGTCTCGAGTCACGAGTCTTTGGACCCGAGTCTCGAGTCCGAGTCCTTGGTCCAAAATGGTGACTCATGAGTCACGAGTCACGAGTCACTCCCAAAGCTGACTCCACGAGTCCCTATTAAAATCAATGGGGTTTTTTCCCAACAAAATAAGGCTACTTCAGATGTGTGGCTTAAATAAATTCTAGGCACAAGTGTGCCTTTTTATTTCAAAACTCTGCAAGTGATTTTGGCAAAAACAGACCAGGCAGACAAACCCAAAATAACCAGGCAGGCAGTGGAGGCTGGGAACCCCAAACAGGCAGGCAGAGGCAGCCAAACCCAAAATGTCTGAAAGGTTGCATTTTAGGAAAATGATTTTAAAAAATAAACTTGCTGTACTTCCTAAAACCTATCCATGTTGCATTTGAGGAACACAATTTTGGAACACGAGTCCTTGGTCTCGAGTCCCGAGTCGAGTCTTGAGTCCCATTAAAAATATTGGGACTCGAGTCTGACTCGAGTCAGAGGGGGGACTCAGTCCGACTCACGAGTCGAGTCCTGGAGTCCGAGTCCCCATCCCTGACCAGAACAGGTGAAAGTGTGTCTCAGTAGGTGCACAGTGCATTTTCTTCTGCACCCGGTAACTTAGATCACAGAGTTGGAAGGAGCCTAGAAGGCCATCGAGTCCAACCCCCTGCTCAATGCAGGCAACTAGAGGAGGGGTCTCCCATCCAAGTAATAACCAGGCCTGACCCTGCTTAGCTTTCCACACTCAGACAGGCTGAGCCAGCATGAGCCACAGGCCTGTACTTCAGAGACCCCTCACAGATCAGGAATTGTGGGGGAGGCCTTCCAATGCATGCAGCCCCTATGGCCATTTTTGTGCCCCCCCTTCTGCTGAATTTGCCGTGGCAAAAAAGGAGGCGATTTTTCAAAGAAACGGCACCCGGGGAGAGGGCGCCGTGTCTGCAAGCAGAATCACGCTCCTGGAAGTGTCCCGGGGAAATGATTCTGCTTGCAAAGAAGATGCATGCTCCCCGTGTGCCTTGCTTCCTTACAACATTGCTGCTTTTTTTTTTTTTTTGGCCACCACAGCAGCAATTTTGGCAGGGGTGCGGTGCAGCCTCCAGTGGATTCTGGGCTGGCAATACAGCCCCCTGACCCACGGAAGTTGCCCACCCTTGCAGTGCCACCCTTTAAACGCACTGAGCAAAAATGGAATCAGAAAGGCAGGGAGCCCACCTAAAGTATAGGGAGAGGGGCAAGACAGACAATGAGTGTTCAGTGTTTTGATCAATCAGTATGTTGGTCAAAAGCATTGCAGAAGAAAGGGAGGGGGAAAGTGGGCTTGCTCTGTGGGATCAGTGCCTCTTTTTAAGGTACATTTAAAGTGCACCCTAAGTTTCAGTTGTTTGTGAAACTCTGGTTCGGTTGGACATGTATGTATTATCATGGTGTCTGAATAGGCAATCGTCTTGGAAAGTAAACATCTCTCCTTACTGCAGGCTGCTTTCTAACTTTGGCAGGTTGGTAGTTATATGCTGTTGTTTCTGGAAACCCCAACATAGCTCCAGAACATTAATTTACTTTAATAGCCAACAAGAGAATGGAACTGTAGTTTAGCTAAAGCTCGACTTTTCATGGATTGCTGTTTCTGTAAATTACTTTCTATATCATTCTGTATTTACTAGCTTAGTTAAATTTACCTCTCTTTTAAAGATACCTTTTACATCGTTGCAGGTTATGGGTTGCCTGTCCCATAAAAAAAAGGGGAGTCCCCAAGGGGCTCGAGTGCCCTGACATGGCCGTGCTAGGTGCTGAAAAGATCCAGGACTCAGGCCCACAGGACCCCCCCCCAAAAAAAAGAAAAGAAAAAAGAAGCACAAATTTGCATATGCTAATTTACACATGCTCTAAAGTCTGTGCATGTGTCTTTAAAGGATCCTGTCTCCTAAGGACACCCCTATTTGCAGAGGAGGCTGGTGACTCCTATTTCGGTGGGGCTCCTTTTCCATTGCAGGTTTTGCAGCTTTTATTTGGAGCTGCATAGGAGCTACCCATGGTGCTCAATGGTGGTGAACCTATTTTGGGGATGGAGTTCAGCATCATGGATAGCTCCTATGAAGCTCCAAATAAAATGTGCAAAACCTGCAATGGAAAAGGAGCCCCACCAAAATAGGATTCACTAGCCTGCCCTGCCTATTTGTAAAAAGGGATGTATGGACAGGGGAGAGGAGGGCATTTGATTTCAGAAAAAAAAACCTCAGGCAGAAAGATTGGGGGGGGGGGCAGCAGGAGGTGAAGCACGAAGGCAAAAAGCCAGCCAGTCCAGGAGGATCAGATGCAACAAAGATGATCAAGGTTCCTGTACCTTTATTTCAGCAAGTGCCCATGAACAGCAGGGTGGTGGGGCAGATGGCCTCCCAGAGATTCAGGGCTCCAAATGAAAGATTCAGGGCCCCAGCCCTAGTAGGGCCGCTCCTAACACCGCCTCTGTTTACAGCCACCTTCTGATCAAGATCTCAGCTTAGGTGCCACTCACATGGCCATTTCTGAGGCAGAAGAGCCAGCTTGAATTGCATTTTGAGGGGAGAAAGACAGGCGGGAAAACAGTCTTGTGGAAGCACTTCCATTAATAAAAATGCAAATTACTAAGTTTCTAGCCTTTTGTGGAGGCTCAATTTGTCATTTTAAGGCGCAATCCTAGGCAAGTTTAGACAGAAAAAAGGCCTACAAGCTCTGCTGGCTGGGGCATGTTGGGAGTTGTAGGCCTTTTTTCTACTTGCATAGGATTGCGCCATAATCTCTTTTTCATAACGGCTTTGTCACACACATCCTGTGGTGACAAATCCAGCTCGTGATAAGTTTCACCTTTCAAAAGAAATTGTGTGAACTGAGCCTGGGGATTAAGAAAATGGTTACTGGCTATGGACATATGCGTAAGGATGAGGGATCCCCCCCCCCCCCATTATGGCTAACGTCTTTCTGCTCTCTTTGGTTGGCTTCAGATATTTGTCCAAAGCAGTGACAAAGGAAGTGAGAGTGACTCTTGCTATCTCCATCACCTCTTCTTGCTCTTGTACAAAGCTCAGAAAAAATGTGCACATCTCCCATATTTAGGGCAAGCCACTATTTCTAAGCCTAAGTCCTTGTTCATGGGGTGAGATATAAGATAATAATTATTATCAAGACCATTGTGCATAGAAATACACATGCAAGTGGTAAAATAAGACAACATGCACATCTTCTCTACTCCAATTAAAGTACAACAGGGTGAATTACAAAGAAAATCTGTATCTACTATGGCAGGCTTGCAAATAAGCACTTACCTGGGTGTCTGGGATGAGTAAGAACCAATGGCACAGATGACCTCTAAAGTACACTGAAAATATGCATGCTTATTCTAATAAATGAATCAAATATTTTCAGTGTACCTTAGAGGTCATCTCCCATACCCTCTCTGATTTGGTGACTTGATCCCCTTTTCCTGGTGAGTAAAAAAACACTTCCAGGTGATCAAGCTTTGGTAAGCTGGAAGGGCACTGGCCCTTTTTCTTTTGGCCCCTTTCATTTTTTTCTTGTCCCAGTCAAATGCTACAAATGACAAATATAACTAGATATAGGCAAGTGGACTACTTGCCATTATTTTATGGGCCAGTAAATTCTATGAACCAGTTTGCTGTCTGTGAAATGTGTTTTGGAAGACAAAATAGAGTCTCAGTTTGCACATAACAGCAGCAAATCTTGGGTTAATTTTGAATATGCAACCTCTGATTGGAGGTTGCTCCATGATGCCCGGCTGTGGGTTAATCTTATTTGTTAATCTTGGGTTAAATAACTCAGTTAACCTACAATTAGTTGTTAGGAGGTTGCTTAAGCTATGATTAACCCATAGTGTCCAGGTTTAGATGTCATGGAGCAACCTCTGATCGGCCTGGTTGGAAGTTGCATATTCAAAATGGCGGCTGCACACAAACGGGGCCATTGAGTCTCTCTCAACCAATTTGCTGGCTGTGAGAGAGATCTACTGTGTTTTGGAATACAGATATTGAGTCCTCTATTGCTTCTAAACGTTGGTGTATGTGTATGTGTGTATGAATGCATGTGCGTATATATGCACAGAGGCTGAGTTCGCACAATCAGTGGGGAAAAGAAACCACTGTGGCTTCTTTTCCTCACTCCATGTCTGCTGTTCACGCGCCATGTCTGCATGGTGTGCGGTTTCCTATGTTGTCTGAACCTGACGAGGTGCACAGTGGGAGGTGGCTTCAAAACCACCCCAGAACTCTACAACAAGCCATGGGTTCTGGGGTGGTTTCGAAGTCACCCCGCCGTGCACCTCGCCGGGTTTGGACAACATGGGAAGCCACACACCACGAGGGTAATTGGGCAAATCACGTGGTGTGTGACTTGTATACGCGGAGCAGGGAACAGAAGCCACAGTGGCTTCTTTCTCCTGGTGATCGTGCAAACCCAGTCAAGGAATGAGTATATAGCATTTCCAAGACTTTGGACTAGATGACTCTGAAGGCACCTTTCTCTTTTCTGATGCATTCTTCTGATCGCCAACGCCAATGGCATTTGCATTTTCAGTAATGTTAAGGATCTTTAACCAACCCACTCCCTCATTATCAATTTTTGGAGACATCCAGTCTGCCTGCTGTGCACTTTTAACTTTGGTATAGCCAAAATGAATGTGTTTTCAAAGTGACTGAGACAATACTTTTGGATTACCAGAAAATCATATTTCAAGGAATATTCTGCTTGGAACAAGGATATTTACAAAGTGGCAACAGTAGCAGCATCACTGCTATTGTCCTGGGTCTGAACAGAGTTGTGAATAAAGACACCTTTTAAAAATAAAAATAAAAATTCTGGGCTTTTAATATTGTTCAATACAGGGCACAGGCCAACCCATGAAAGAAACCTCATGATCATATACTGATTTGTAGGTCATGCCCTATTGCAGAGGGAAGATCCTTTCAGAGGGCTGTAGCATTGTGCTCAATGGAGTCAAAGAGTTCAAGATGGATGGCAAAGTATCTGTGAAAGTTTGCCTCACAGGCACAGTTATTCACTTTAATAGGTGTATTCTCATGTTTTTCACTGCATCGGCAGGATGCCGGACCGATAATAATGACTCATTGTCCTCTCTTTTCCCTTTAAGGTCCAAGTGCCCCACTGTTAGCTGCCCTCTTTCTGTCAGTGCATCTTTTTAAGCAGCACGTTACAGAGGAGTGGCAATTTATAATAGATCATCTGACTCACGGGCACAGACCTGGGATTGTAAGACACATGAGTCCCTTAAAAACGTTGGTATACATATACCTCCCCCCCGCCCCAGCAAATAGCATAGCATGATAGATCAGTGTTCTCCAACCTTGGGTCCCCAGATGTTTTTGGCCTACAACTCCCAGCATGCCCCAGCCAGCGTAAGGTTGGAGAACACTGTGATAGATGACAACACATCCCTCCTGTGCCTATGGCCCCGGATTCAGTTTGGTCCATGCTGCACCTCTTTGTGTCCGCCTTAACATGAAATACATGGTTCAAATGCTTGGACATTTGCCATTATTGTTTGATAATCAATTTCATTTGATGAAAAGAATATAGGGTTTTTTTTATAGTGCGGGTGGTGGCGGGGGGGGGGGGAGAGAGTGTTATATAGAGGTAAGATTCCACACAGTAGGTATTTCTGACAGAAAATTCATGTTCTGTGTTGGAGAAGCCCCCCTGCCCCATCCAGAAGGGATGGTTATTCCAGTGCATGTTTTTGAAGAAAAAAACATGGTATGCTGTGATCCTACAAACATGGAGCACTAACGGCCTTAATCTGAACTAGCACTCAGGACCTATATTAAAGCCCCTTTTTATTTTATTATTACATTTCTATCCTGCCTTTTTTCCTCTTGCAAGGAACCCTAGATGGCTTACATAGTCCTCCTCCTCCTCTCTATTTTTATCCTCACAACAACAACCCTGTGAGGTAGGTCAGGCTGAGAGTCAGTGACTGGCGCAAAGTAACCCGGAGTGCAATTGTATGCAAGTTAGACAGAAAAAAGGCCTACAACTGGGGCATGCTGGGAGTTGTGGGCCTTTTTCCTGTCGAAACTTGCATAGGATTGCGCCTCCAGTGAGCTTCATGGCCAAATGGGGACTTGAACCGGGGTCTCCCGAGTTCCAGTCCAACACTCTAACCCAGTGATGGCGAACCTTTTTGAGCCCGAGTGCCCAAACCACAACACAAAACCAACTTACTTATTTCAAAGTGCCAACACTGCAATTAAACCTGAATATCGGGGTTTTAGTTTAGTAAAAACAACTCATACAGTTGTCCAAACTACGGTAATTAACATCTTTTGTCTTAAAAGAAAAACACAATAACAGGGCTTTCAATGATACAAACAGCTTTTTATTGAAAAAAACATCAACTAGATTTTTTAAAATAGTACTACATTGTACAGGTTGACTTTTACTTTTACTAACTGTAAAACACCTTTTCAACACCTGTAGAAGCATCAGAGTAAAGCTTGCCCCATACAATTTCAGTCTGGCATATAATCTTATTACAAGTTGAGAATCCCTTATCCTTATCTAAATTACCTTCATGCTTATGACATTGCCTGAAGGTAATTTAGATACACTTTTTAAATAACCAGGCGCGTGTATTTTTGGATAAGGGATTCTCAACTTGTAATATGATTATATGCCAGACTGAAATTGTATGGGGCAAGCTTTACTCTGATGCTTCTACAGGTGTTGGATTAGTAAAAGTCAACCTGTACTAGGATGAGCAAGATAAACAAGAAAACTAAACGTGCTTAACACATTTTAAAAAACCTTTATGTCTTGGACTACAAACACTGCAATAGGATGAGTGCTTTTATACAGGAAGACAGTATATCTTTAACACACAGCAAAGCAACCATGGAGCAGGAGGATCAAAGATCTTCTAGGAATGGATCCATCTTGCTGAAAATAAGCCTCATGGATTACCGTACTCTGTGTTAGTACCACAAAACTAATGCTCAGCTCAGCTTATAAATAACGTGTCAATGTGACAAGGTTCACATTTCATACCAAGACTCCTAAAAAAACCACTCAAGTTATGGCATGTGACATTTTTTGTAAAGCACTGGGGAAAAAAGCACATTTTTTGAAAAGCACCTGCAAGGAACCCAAGGCGGCTTACATAATCCTCCTCCTCCTCTCCATTTTATCCTCACAACAACCCTGTGAGGTAGGTTAGGCTTAATTAGGTAGGTTAGGCTTAATTAGGTGGTTGGCCCGGCTGGCGCTGGCGGCGGCGCGTTCTCACGCCAGGTTAAGGAAGGGGCTACAGAGGCCTCTCTTCTTCGCCGCCCGGGCACGGGAGTTGGCCCGGCCGGCGCTGCTTCAGGAGCGCCGGGGCTTCCCCGCCCGGGCCCAGGCTGGCGGCGGTGCGTCCACGCGCTGGATTAGGAAGGGGCTACAGAAGCCCCTCTTCTCTGCCGGCTGGGCACTGGAGTTGGCCCAGCTGGTGCGGCGTGGCTTCCCCGGCCGGCGCGGCGCGTCCTCACCAGGTAGGGAAGGGGCTGCAGAGGCCCCTCTTCTCCACCGGCCGGGCACGGGAGTTGGCCCGGCCGGCGCTGCTTTTTTTCTATTTCCCCCCCTAAAAACTTGCCCTGCCCTGCCCTGCCCTGCCCTGCCCTGCCCTGCCCTGCCCTGCCTCCCTTCTCCTGCTTCCCCTCCTCCTCCTCCTCCCCCTCCCCCTCCTGCAAAAGGTAGAGCATTCCTGTCTGCCTCTGGTCCACTCGGGTCCTCTTCATTCTCTTTCTGCCTCCTCCACTGCCGTCCGCAAAAAAACTCTCTGCTCCTCCTCCTCTGCCGTCTGCAAAAAACCTTCACCAGCGGCGTGACGCTGACTCACGCCCGCTGGGAGAGACTGGCCAGGAGCAGCCGCTTCGCCCCCACCCCCTGCTCTCGATCTCTGTTCAAGCGACCTATGGCTCACGTGCCAGCACAGCGGTCCCCACGTACCAGCTGTGGCACGCGTGCCATAGGTTCGCCATCACTGCTCTAACCAGTACACCACTCTTTGCCTCTCTTTGCCTTTTCATAATTAATTGGTAGTGGAAGGAAAATGAATGTTCCACACAACCACTTAATATATAGTGCAGGAGTGGGCAATTTGTGGCCCTCCATATGTCTTGGCCTACAACACCTTTCAGCCCTAGCCAGCATAGCTAGTGGCAAAAGATGGCGGGAACTGTAGGTCAAAACAAGTGCCCCCCCCCCCACAAGTTGACCACCCTGACATAGTGCTATATTGTTCATATGAACATTACCAGAATTGGAAGCTGCTCCATCACTTTCAAGGTTATTCATATTGGTACTGTGATGAGATACATTTGGATGAATCGTACAGTGCTGCTGTTGATTAGGACACAGAGCAGGCCCATGTAAGGCTCCGCACTGGTGGAGAAGACTGAGGACTGAGGACTGTGTGAGTAGTTACAGTATCTAAGGTTTTACTGGCAATCATGGAAGTTTCCATTTGGGCGTAGTCATTTTCTTTTTTTCCTTGATGGACTACCCAATCCTTTGTAGTCAAATTGATTTTTCATTCATTAAACTTATTTCCTCTGGAGGAAATAGACATAAGCATCACCTGGCCTAGTTGGCCAATTATAGGAAAGGCTGCTGTTCATTTGTAGCCCTGCGGGGAAACTGTAGGACAGAGGAAATCATTTTAAACCAATAACTCAATAAAGCACAATCACTATGGTAATTGGAACATGCTCCCTTTCATGGCTACTTTCATCATGGCATTAATCAAAGGAGAATACTGTTGTTATGAGTTCTTTATTGTTGTCTGGAGAATAGAGGGAAAACATATAAAATAAAGCTATTGGGTCAAAAAGGATGAAATGCTTTTACACTATTTCAAATGGGCCAACCCGCCTCACCGCAGCAACTCATAAGTTGCTTGAAGAATTTGATACTTGTGAATTCTGTTATGAACTGACTCAATCCACAATCTCTGAGCTAATACACAGATCAGAACTTAGGTATCCACTGGCTTTTGCATTTGCCAAACATTCTGATGTAGTTCTCAGCTAAAAAAAAGTATCAAAATAAATCTAAAAATGCTATTATCTATCTATCTATCTATCTATCTGTCTGTCTGTCTGTCTGTCTATCAATCATCTAAAATTATTTCTAGGCCACCTCTAAGGGTGGAACCCTTTTATATTTTGAGAGGGAAATAGGTTTATAAATGCATATTTTGAGAGAAAATAGGTTTCGAAATGCAAAGTTTCATATGGATTTAATGGGGGAATGTAGATTAATGCGGAAACAGGACAGAACGGATTTGTGGGTGAACATGTGTGAAAGTGACATTGATCGGAAACAGCCTAATTCATCCATCTCTACTTCTGTGGTTTTGCCTTCTGAAGCACAAGCATGTATGCCAATGTATCTTCCTTGTGTAATATAAACATTTGTGCAGATGTGCTGATACAATGGCCAGTATATGCCATCCAAATAATTGATTTGAGGATTGGGCCGCAAATCTGTACACAGTTCAGTCTGGCACTTGAAGTCCACCTCTTGCCCATTCTTTCCCATTTCCAAAATCCTTTCCCAAACATTGCTACAGGTAGTAATTTAGGTTGCAAAAGGCAAGAAACAAAATAACTGAAGGACATTGAACCAACCTCTCATGGTCTAGTGTATTACACATTTTTAAATGACTCTATATCAGGCAACAGAATTTCTAATGAAGAGTTCACATCCGGCTTTGAAATGAGGAGGTTGTACATGTGCCAGGGCAAAGGTGTGAACATCCAAGTCGTGCACAAAGTCTTTAATTTGAGGTGGGCCCTACATCACTAGGCTCCACTCCCATAACTTATGCAACTTTTTAATTGCAACTTGGATTATGTGAGTGAAGTCGATTTATGCAGAAATGTGTGCATGTAAGCTCTAGTACAGTGTTCTCCAACCTTGGGTCCCCAGATGTTTTTGGCCTACAACTCCCAGCATGCCCCTGGAGTTGTAGGCCAAAACATCTGGGGACCCAAGGTTGGAGAACACTGCTCTAGTACATATAGAAGGTTCCAAAGGCAATGGGTGAGCCTGAAGCTTACTCTTGCACTGTGCCATACATGTTTCCTATACACTAAGGCCATATGTGAATCCAGGGCTGACATCAATGGTAGGCATGGTTTGGCACCTGCCGGGGCTCCAGACCCAGCAAGGACCCACAGACAAGAGCCCCCTGGACTTGTTTCTCCTCTTCACCATTGCAACCTGCTTGTTCTCCTGCCTCTTGCTCATGCCCAGACAACGGTGGTGGTGGTGGTGAGGAGGAGGAGCAACAGATGCCACTGCCTGCTTGCTCACTGGCTCTCTGCCTGTCAAGCAAGCAAGTGGTAGGAAGGATGCGAAAGAGGAGGAGGAGCACTGGCAGGTGGTGACAATGGCAGTGAGAAGATAGATTCCCTGAGGATGCCTTGCCGAAAGGCCCTCAGAAACAGCCAGCACTGTGTGAACCAGCCTTGAGGGATACAGGCATGGGTTTCTGTTTTACTGCCTGTATCAAATCCTTCTCATTATGCTGTCTTACACTGACCACTTCTTTCCATTGTTTCTTTTTGTAATGAATAGAAGAGCTTCTCGGCTCCTCAAAATTTCTGACCACTGACCAATTCTTTCCATTGTTTCTTTTTGTAACAAATAGAAGAGCTTCTCGGCTCCTCGAAATTTCCCTGACACCCACTTGTTCCTTAAAATGAGTATACAGAAGACGCCACAATTGGCTGCCTTGTGGCTGTGTGAGAAAACAGTAGGGATGGGAACCCACAAGATAATTAACATTCACTGATGAATGTTTCTACTGCTGTGCCACAGGTTCAGTTCTGAGGCAAAATAGAAACAAGTTCAGAAAACAAGACTGGGAGGAACTGTGTTTTGCCTGCAAGAACAGACAGGGGCTGAATACTGTCAAGACTTTCCCATGTTGATCCAAGAGGAGAGGAGAATAGACTTCAACCAAGAGCCAATAACGTTACACAGAACATCAGAGCAAGGGCTTGTTCCATTTTTTAAAGTAGCAAAGCATTTCTGCAGTATGTTTACTATGCCATTTACGAGGCATTTGTGGGAGGTAGCCCCTCACATGGAAAAACTGAGTGATACCACATCAGAGTGAGGTCTGTGACATGATAGATGTCTAGCTGGGTGCGTAGGTGGCTGGGCGTGGGATTGCACAGAAACATCTCCCCATGGGAAAATAACAGGGTGAAATCACCATGCGAGGACTTTACCACATCAGAAAATAGTGTGTGAAGCAGCCTTGACGCAGACAGCAGTGATGTGCGAAATGGTCTTTAGCTGTGGCTGCAGGTGTGGCCACATCACAGCTATGTCCTGTCTAAGTCCATGGAGCAAATCAGTGTCTCAGGGCCAAATCTTAGAAAGCATAACATGGAGAATCAATCAAGAAGTGGGAGAGACAGGCTGGGTGAGAGAGATTAAGAGAAATGGCAGGAATGAATGGCCATTGGGGTGAAAGGGCTGATTGAGCTGGAGATGAGAGTAATCCAAATTTCTTAAATTAAGTTTCTCTTTCTTACAGCTCAGTACAATAAGCCCAACTAGCAATTGCATCAGCACATGAGCACATAGCATAAGATTCACCAATAGCTACACCAGCACCATGTAACAAAGGGATTGGTTATAAACAACGGCATACCTCAACGGGAGAGGGAGTAGCAAAGTAGTAACAATTTGTAGCAGGATGCAGTCAGGATAAGGAGTCTGCAGAAGCCATTCAGGGCAGGGAAGTTACCGTATGTTCTGAACTCAGGAAGTCTTATATAAGGTTGGCAGTGGTATGGGAACATGGTAGGCACATTTCACAGAGATGGAAAGTTGCAAGATCTATAGGAGGGTCTCCTGTTTGGTTGGGTCCTACTCAATAGTTTAGTTAGCATAACAGTTAACCTTGCTCACAGGTAGTGGTATTTTCAGAGGGAATTTGGGTGTAGACCAACGGTGACTGAAAAACATTATACGGTGTAATGAAATGTCAATATGACTTACCTAAAAGGGGAAGAGAGGATAAAGAGGGGAAGATCCTAGAAATAAAAAATTAAAGCTGACTTGAATGATCTATAGTCCTGTGCTTGTTCACAGTTTCAAGGAATTACAGTAAACTTAATACAGACCCTCCCTTAAGGCCAACAAGCAAGCAATTACCCATGGTAGGATTCATGTTGAGATGCTTCCTATGTCACTGTACAAACACCAAATGCCTCTTCTTGAAATGGGAGATTTTTTCCCCCCCTTGCAGATTTATATTTCTTAGAAAAGTCACTGGGAGTAGGAAGAGAGTCTTACCGGTACTTGCTTTGCGGAGAGAGCACCCCTCCCCACTGAAAAGGTCCATGAAAATGTTCCAAGATGATACAGCGCTGACTGAGATCTGATTTCCAGGCAGGAACTTGTGTAAACAATGACTTGAAAGGTGTGCATGCAGACCCTTCCAACTGATTTACTAGTAGCTCTTTAGAATCCGTCATGCATGCCATATTGACCCCACAAACATAATTACCTTAAGCTGTAAGAAAAGGAACACATGCCTCAACCCACTGACGTGCAAATCAAAGGCCATGCGAATTGCGAAGTTTGCAGAAAGAATAGCGTATCAACTTGAGGGAAGGGTCAGAAAAATTAAAAAATTAAGAGGATCTGGAATATGTTAAAACACAGGAGATCCTGGAGTGAAATCTGGATTATTCTCCATCTTCTACTTTTCCCCAGAGGGACCAGAACTCGGTGGCAGAGCATATGTTTTGCATGGATAAGGATGCAGGCTCAGTTGCAGAATCTCAAGCAGGAAGGATTAATCATCCCTTGAATCAATTAAATGTGATTTAAAGTTTCACGTCACCAAATTTTTTAATATGGATGCATGTTGAGATATTGAAGAAAGTGGGAAATGATGTACATTTTAATAAATAAAAGCTGCCACTCACTGTTAGCAGGAAAAGGCGTCTTTAGCATTGTAAAACTTCCTATTACGTTAACAGACTAGAACCAAAATAGCCTAAACAAAATAATTATTAAGATTTACCTGCAACCATTAAACTGGTTACAATTAAAGATGACTCATTAGAGCTTAACTGGTTTTAAATAGAGAATGACAATTACCCAATTCAAATATCTCAGGGATGGTCATTATGCAGTGTGTATGTGTTTGTGTGTGTATGTGTGTGTGTGTTTTATATGACCATGTGAAATATCTCTGGGTAGACTGAGTCTTTAATAAATTGCTTGTGCCTATGATCTTCCTTGTAATATACTTAAAGGTTTGTTGAGACTAAGAAATGCATTTTTCCAGTATATTTTTCCCTTGGGAAGGAAAGCTTATGTTTTCTCCTCTGGCCAATCTTTGTTGCTACTTCATGCCTGCTCGATAATGCCAGGAATCAAAGTACCGTACACATCTTGAGAACAGTAAGGCTTTTCATAATGGCCTTTATCCCTGCATGGCAACTTACCGTGTCAGCTCAGAAAATGAATTTCTAATAACCCCTGGCATTGAATCAGTGACTTGTCTCGAAGAAGGCCAGCACAGTGCCCTGTTTATTTGGTCTGTGTGGCACTGAAACAGGCTTCACCTATTTGAATATCTATAACCTTGGTCAGCTTTAAAGTGGAACGCTCACACTGACTCTCTGACAGATCCCCAAAATACTAACCTAGTGTCTGGAATGCATTCTTGTCTATATATCCAACAAGGATTCAACACAGTCCTATTACTGGTATCTGTTGTGCGTAAATTGAAGACTTTCCATGCTTTAGAGCAGGGGCGGGCTGTGTGTAGCCCACAGCCTTTTTTGGGGCCCCGCTGCCCCTGCCACACTGCTGAATGTACTGCCGAGATATGGTGGTGCAGCGGCAGCAAAAAAAGCTGCAATTTCACTGTTAAACAAGGTACGCGGGGAGCTCACACCTTGGTTGCAGCAACCAAAATCACACTCCCATAAGTTCCTTGGAAAAACATGGGGGTACAGATGTGATCAATTAAAATAGATATTTTGGTTCTAATGGTCTCTAATGAATTTATTTAATGCCACAGATGAAGGTGAGATGCATTCTTTCACTCCCAAAGAAATCCTGTTTCTTTATACAAATCCCAGGAAATATCCGTAAGATATTTATCTATCTGATATAAGTAGGGATATGCTATGTCATACAGCAATTTCATTTGTTAGGATTCAAGCTTGCAGAAGGACCTCCAGAGTCTTGCACTCTGGGCATGGAAAGGAAGGTTTCAGCCTAATAACTGTGTACCTCTAAACTGCTGAGAAGATTGCATGATGACCAATTATACTGGTAAGAACCACCTGAATACCTAATGGACATGCTAAGCCACCCTGTGAATAAGCTATGCAGTGTGGATTGTTCACAGAGCAACCCACGGTGCGCCTGACAGATGATTGGGCTCACTGTGGCTTGCTCTCCCCCTCCTTCCTCCTTGGTCCTCCAGCTAGTATCCCAGTGTCCTTTGCGGAAAAACCCATCTTGTCTCCCCCCTTTCTGCTCTGATTTCTACCCCTTTTTGTTTGCCACTTAAAATTATTTTTCAGAGCCTCAAAAATGTGCAATTGGGGTTGTCTTTTTTATTTTTTTGGCCCCCGAAAATTGCACAGCTGTGTTTGTATTATTATTTTATTTTATTTTATTTTACTCCCCTTTCTGGAGTAGATGGAAACTTGGGGAAGTGTTGAAAAGGTGGAGGGCACTGAGAAGTGTCAGTTCAACACTTTAAAATGATAGGATCACATTGCCAAGGGGGAGATATTGTCCCCCCTCCTTTTGGTGCACCTACTTTTGCTGCTTTCCCCTGCTTTCTGGTGCTTAATTGACAACTCAGCAATCTTACCGTGTCAGTTTCCATGTATGTTACCTACTCCACTTCCCAGCTCCCTTTGACAGCTGAAACATAAGGAAATTGACCAGGCAAGGCTACACATATCAGACAGCCGTAAGATCACACTTGTGCACTTGTGAAACACTGGCAATAATAATAATAATAATAATAATAATAATAATAATAACAACAACAACAACAACAACAACAACAACAACAACATTACAAACACATTTGCGCACAAGCATTGGTGAAAGGGCAGTCACTGGCGGCAGCAAGGGTGAGACTGTGAAGAGCAGCAGGGGTTTTTGCTGTTCTTGTTGAGCAGCTCACTAGCAGATCCCTGCAACTCATGATTAAATTGCTCTCCTGGGTTCAGACAACACAACCCATCATGGATTGAACAACCCCTAGAACAAGCCATAGATTGTCTGGGTGGCTTCTTGCCAAAAAGTAAGCTACCCTGGCCTGTGGGAAGCAGTCTAGGTTCGGATGACATGACAACCTACTGTGGCTAGTTACCCATGATAGGTTGTCGTGTTGTGCAATCCAGATAGTTTCCCTATCAGTCGGCCTGGCTTCTTTGGGATGAGCAGTAAAGAGACACGTGTGTGTGTTCAAATTTGTTGTCATTCCCTTGTCTCACTCCTTGGACCTTGCTACACCCCATTACAGCAAACTTAATTGGCTGGAGCCAGCTCTGACTTCATTACAGTTTTACAATGTTTGCCATTATTTTCTGCGTGTGTTTAGCAAGCTACACTACATGTCAAGGATCATTAGAGAATAGACAACCCTGTTACTGCAGCTTTTATGGTTATTTATGCATTTATTTAACTTTATATACGGTATTTAACTTTTGTTGCCTCTGCCAAATGAGATGAAGCAGAAGGCAACCAGAGAGAGGCCCTTTTCAGTGGTGGCCCCCTGCAGAGACTTGCCTAGCACCTATGTTATGGTCTGGTGCCAGGTAAAGACCTTTTTATTCTTCAGGCATTTCAAGAACCATTTTTTACTGCGTTTAGTGCTTTATTCTGCTGCTGAGTTTAATGTGGTTGAATGGCTTTATTCTTTGCTGCTGGTTTTATTCCGCACTGTTTTTATTCCTTGTTCTAATGTTTGTATTTTATCTTTTTAATGTATTGTACACTGCCCAGAGAACTTCGGTTATTGGGCAGTTTAAATGTATAGTAAATAAAATGAAAATAAATAAATAGTTCAACTCTCTTCTTCACATCCAGGCTATCTCTATTTTCTGAATGTGGGATGATATGATAATATGAAGAAGGGGTTTGGAAAATCTGGAGGGAAGGGAGAGGGATGGTGGTGGGGGATACATTCATTGCTTGTACTGTATTGAAAAATGGGAAAACCCAATAAAAGCTTAATAACAGAAAAACTGGTAAAATGGAAGCTGAATTACTGTACAATGTTATGTATGTGTGACCTTTTTGTTTGTGATTGTAGTAAGTAAATAAAGAAAAAGTTCAACAAGATGCTGATGGTTCTGTTGGAACTACTTGGAACTACATGGAACTTCATGTCTGTTGAAATGACTGGAACTACATACAAATGTCATGGGCCTGGTCTGCACATACAGCAGAATGAGGCGGTCAAATCCTGAGGCGGCATATTCCCCAGCTGTCCCTATTTACCAGAACCAGCCACTATTTTATGGAATGTATCTAAAAAATTATTGCCTTTATTTTGTCCATTTATACCAGCCTCCCCCAACCTAGTGTCCCCCAGATGTGTTGGGCTACAACTCCCATCATGCCTAGCGAGCGTGGCTATTGGCCATGCTGGATGGATGCCTAGCTAAAATGGTATTTGTGTGAGCTGCTAGAGCGGCTTTTCAGGGTTCAGCTCCTTCCTCAGTGTCTCTAGAATCGGGGGAGTGGAGCCTGTGGTCCTCCAGATGTTGCTGGACTCCAACTTCCATCAGCCCCAGCCAACATGGTCAATGGTTGGGGATGATGGGAGCTGCAGGCTAACAACATCCAGAGGGCCACAGATTCCTCAGCTCTGCTCTAGAAGTTACTTTTCTGATCAAGGGGAAGGACAAATCCTGTCTCCAGTGCTCATGTAGGTATACCAAGGTGTCATCTGTAATACGCAGCCTGCCATTTTACATTCTGGTGAGGTTTATTTGGAACTGTTGATAACTGACAGTAGTGCATTTATTTATTTATTTATTTAAGCTACTTCTATACTGCTTGACATCTCAGTATTTCCAAGAGGTTTACATAAAAACACATACAATACCAAAACCAATATCAAAACATTATAAAACAATAAATACCTTCAAAAATTACAACAAAAACAGTAAAATAGAGCAGTGTCATGATCGATTACAAGTCAGGGGAAGCCTGAGTGAACAAATGCATTTCCAAGAGGCATTTGAAGCTTGCCACAGTTTCTGTCTCTCAAACCACACATGAGAGCGTTCCAGAGGGTAGGTGCCACTACCAACAAGGCCCACTTATGTGCTGTTACCTGACAACACACCGTTGGTCAGGGAACAACCAATAAGGCCTCCTCGGAAGATCTCAAGGATCGATTTGATGCATATAGGGGAAGGTGGTCAGCTAGGTTTTTCTAGTTTAACTTCAAGCCAAAGGGGGGGGGGGACACCTTCTTGGCTTTTAAATCAGGGCAGGATGTAGTCAGTGAATACAGTTTCAAGTTTAGTATGTTGCAACATAAACAACGGAGTGTCTTATGGCATCTTAAAGATGAACAAATTTATTATGGCATAAGCTTTGGAGGAAACTGTCCACTTCAGATGTACAACTGATAGAATAGTGATTTCAGCAATGTATAACAGGAGGGTGTGGGTCGTAATCTTGATAGACTGTACTAATTCAGACTGTAAGTGGGATGGTATTGTTTATGAATGATTCCCCATATATATAAAAAAAAAAACAACCAAGAAGCAACAGCAATGCTGCCCCTCCAAAAACAAAACTAGCACATCAGGGGACAAGTTCCAGTCTGCCCTGGTCCTTGCTGTCCTAGTTTTGAAAATGTGATTTTACACTTGCAGTCTGAATTGATAATCCTATTTTACCTCCTCAGAACTCTTATCACCTCATTCCTTCTTTATTCCGCCACATCTGGAGACCGGCCAAAGTTCCTGTGGAACTCTGGCTGAGGGCAATGATGTAGAGATGGTGAATTACATGGAAGTCAATTGGACTTAGTTCCTACTCATATTTTAAAGATCCTGATGTTGGCAATATTTTTCCTGCTTCCCCTGCCCTCCCCCCCGGAGGTTACATTTTAAAGAAACAAATTAATTAGATGTTCCCAGAACAGCTAAAAGTAGTTCGAAAGCCCAATGATGATTCTTTTTTTAGGATAAGGTGAGTCAAATTTCTGAGCGCTGGGGGGAAAAAATGTCACAGAGCTTTTCCTGGATTAAGTCCTGTTAATTGTACCCACAGGGGTTAGCAAGGAAAAATCAACCGGTTATTTATAAGCACAGCTTTCTCCCCATAAGAAGAATGGGATGCTATTTCTATTGTTCCTGTTATGAAACTACAGCTGACATGTTCCACAAATTGATCATTATGCTGTATTCAATAGATGTAGTGTCAAGACCCAGCAGCCAATCAGGAAATGGAGTGGAATGGAACAACGGAACCTCAAAGGAAAAGACAAGACATTGTGCCTTTTGTCTTTTGTTCTTAGATGGAAATAAACTGTCTCCAGCTCTGATAAGCTTCTTCTTTGATCTCCTTTTCCCAATAATTAGGGATAGACACATTTATGTAATGTTTTCAATTCAAAGTTCATCCAACAATAGTCTTACATATGTGGGACTTTCTTGTCACTTATAAGCATCTACATAAATGAGAGACACGGTTACTGCTTATATAAGAAATACTCTTAACGTAAAGCTAGTTCTCTCACACCAAAGCAAAGGCACAAGATGCAGCCAGGAAAGGATCAACTCTCGCTCTTGTATTTTGAAATTAAAAGATGCAATTTATACATGCGATCACACTTAATAACCTACATGCTGCACTGGAATTTTGTACTTGGCAATCTATTCTAAGCACAACATGTATTGTTTCATACTCCCCATTTCCCGATGTAATCCAGGGCTCACCCTTTTATATCCTTTTATTTTAAATGAAATAAATAAATAAAATAAATATATTCCTTTTCCTTGTGAAGAGAGAATACTGGAATTGAATAGTATATTTGTAGTCCTTTTTTATGTACAAGTTGAGCATGGGGGAGCAAGGAGGCACCCCAGAAAGACAGCAGTAGTCTTTGAAGCACCATTAGTTCACCCAGAGCCCCAGCTATTTCCTGCCATCCAGCTGCAAAATTCAGAGTCCTTTCTCATTCTTTGGCAACACATTTTGCAAAACTATTCCTTTGAATGTTCACCAAGCATATGGGATGTGTCCAGCATCTAGTAACAGCAGCCATCAGGGCTATGAAGCATGCATCAAGTGATAAAAAAATCTGGAGACACAACAGACTTCCCATTATTGTATGAAGCAGGCTATAGATTGCTCTTAATTTTCTCTCATAAGTAGCTTGACAGTCGATGTAAAATTTCAACCACCCTGAAGATGAGCTTTGTAAGCTCCCCTCCCAGCTTTCTTCTGTTACTGCGACAATATCCAATGGACAACTGTCCACTGACTCTATGTATCCCTCAGCATCTAGATTTGCCCTTTCTCCTGCCACAATATAAACAGTAGTCCTCAATTCAGATGGGGAGAACAGAGAAACCTAATGGATCCAGGAAGATGCAAACTGACAGATAAGAAGTACTTTGGGCTTCTGCCTGTTCCCTGCAGGATTACATTCTGGAGTCTCCTACAGCCCAAATTAATTATATCCAGTTCTGCCCCATGGAGCCATCCAAAATTGCGCATTCCCTTATCTCTCATCCATTTATTAGCTATCACTCCTTTGACAGTTTCCACCTTTGTCTCACTAGCAGGAGTGGAACTGGTGTGGGGGAAGGAAAGATGTATACATGCATGATAGCTAGGATGCTTTGTGTCCCACATCTACCATTCTAAATAGGTTTTACTGGAAGCAATCTCACCATCATCCATTGTCTTGATAGGCAGTCCTAGGGCAATGGTTCTTTCTTACCCAAAAGCCCTAGCAATAATGTACCCATCTCTGTTGGTCCCAGTGCTGTTGGGAGGAGCAAGCAAACTAATCCACTAGGGCAGGGGTGGGCAACTTGTGGCCATCCATATGTTTTGGCCTCCAATACCCAACAGCCCTTTCCAGCATAGCCAATAGTGCAGGATTATAGAAGTTCTAGGTCAAATCATCTGGAGGGCCATAAGCTGCCTACCCTTGCACTAGGGGCTGGAGTGGGGTATCTAAATATCTAGTGTGGGTTGGCTGTCTCACGTCAGAAACAGAAAAATGTCACAGCAAGTGCATATGTTGGTGCACTGTTCCTTCCTGACCCAATGATGAATGAAACCTGTTCCAGGGTGACCAGCCATATAGGCCCAGATAATGGCCTGAATGCACACAACACCATTTTACCACTGAAGCTAAGCAGAGTGACTGGATGAGGAATTGCCTGGGAAAAGTGGAGTATTGTAATGTGCAGTACATAAATAAATGTACCAAATAAATGTACCAAACCGTAGTTGCCATGGCAGTTAAATGGCAGGTTAAGCAGAAAAAGATATAAACTTCAGCTGTAAACCAGAGTGGGGTTGGGGGAGTTAAATGTTGGGAAATTGTCATGAATTGGATATAGGCAAAAACATATTTGTTGCCAGTTCCTGGCAACTGCCAGTTGCCAGTTCTTTGATGGAAGAAAAAGATAAACACTCTCAGCAATCAAAACAGTCCTTAGTTTTACAGCAAATGAACAAGATTGATTTGGCACTTCCATATCCAAGAGATGGCTGACTTTCAAATGACAGGATTCAGATAAGTTCATATTCTGATGTTTATTTGAAGCTTGCCGTCTCTTCTCGGGTATGGAATTAGAGGAACAGCCTAACGACATGAAGATTCCTCATACAATTTCCTGGGGCTTCTAGTTTTCACTAATACAGAAATACCATAAAAGGTTCTCTTTCTTATAGAACTGTAGTATTTTTCCTATTGGCTTGACACCAGGAAGCGAGAGGCAGATGGAAATGAAAGAAAAACAAATCAAAGTGAATTGAACTTTTTCGAACCCTAAAGTAAAGACTTGGTTGGTTCATTCTGAGTTCAATTCAGCTTCCTCACAGGGAAAGCTACTGGGCTGTGAAATAATCTTGCAGGCAAAGCAGTAGAAGTCCTGTTGATTTCTCCACAGCACTATGAAAGAGGACAGAATGGAAGACTTATTTTTTTTCTCATCTCCAGTGCTTGTCTGGTTTTAATGAGGCACTGACTTTCCAAGGACAAAAAGAAAAAAAAAAGAGAGAAAAGGAATCCTAACTGATGGACACCATGAAGGATAAACTAGAACAGCCGTTCCCAACCTGGTGCCCACCAGATCCTTTGGACTTCAACTCCCATCAGCCACAGGCAGCATGGCCAATGGCCAGTAATTCTGGTAGTCCAAAACATCTGGGGGGCACCAGGTTGAGGAAAGCTGAAATAAGAGATATTGTGGCTTTTTGTAAGCATCACAGTCTTCTGCATGTACGTATCTGATGAAGCTGGCTATTGCCAAGTAATGCAGATGCCACAATAAGCCAGTTAAGAACCTTAAACAAACTCTAAGGACAGCATACCTTACAGTGGTCTCCTAGGTACCAACACAGTGCTTTCATTTTTGTTGCCTTGATCGTCAGGGATAATATAAAGGCATTATATAGGTATGTATATATTTGTAACTTTATACAGGTTACAAAAAGGGGCAAACCCCTCTGCCAGAACTGTTTGGGGTTAGTTCTGATCCTGGCTTCTGGACTTAAGCCTTCAGCCAGGCAACAAGAGAGAGATGCCAGCATTACTAGGATCTTATTCTGAAGCTCTTTGCTGCAAAACAGCTAAGACTCTTCTGCACATATATCTGAGGAAGCTGGCTATTGTCAAGTAAAGCAAACACATTGTCCAGAGACAGGACATCTTGCATAAAAGCCTCACCTTTGAATACCTTCATTGATCACAGGTATTTCTTCCTGTCCTTTTTCCACAGAGTGCACACTTCTTCCCATTCCATTCTCACAAAATCCCTGTAAGGTAATTTAGGTCCAAAGCCATCCAGTAAGCTTTCATTTAATTGCAAACATTATGTTTACCTTAAAAAAAAAAAAAAAAAAAAAAGTGCACCAAAAGATTATACTGACTGATGCTGCAGCATCATTATGACCCTGTTATGTATTGAACACTTTGAGATTTTTTAGAACATAATAAATTCATACAGGCCTGTGGCTTACGCTGGCTCAGCTTGTCTGAGTGTGGAAAGCTAAGCAGGGCCAGGCCTGGTTATTACTTGGATGGGAGGCCCCTCTTCTAGTTTCCTGCATTGAGCAGGGGGTTGGACTCGATGGCCTTGTAGGCCCCTTCCAACTCTATGATCTATGAGATCCCCATGTATGATGAGTTGGACCTTCCCCCGCATCACGCACAGCTGTGGGCGGGGAGAAATTTTGCGGACGTGGGGGGAGGTGAGGCGAGACTTACCAGTTCTCACAGGTATGCCAGGTAGGGGGACGGGGTTACAGGAGCCAATATTAGGCACTGCAGCCCCGCCCCACATGGTGAGCATCCCTGGCACCATTCAGGTGACAGGCGGTTTCAGGATGCCTCAGATGGATGGGTCAGTAGGCTCAGACAGCTGGGGGTCAGGAACGCCTGTGATGCCTTTGTTCTCGCCAAGCTTGTTGTCACGAGACTCCGAGAGGGAGCGACGCAACAAAGGCTGCCAACACTGGAAAGTGCAAAATGGGGAGGTGGCAGATTCCTCGCCACCTCCTGGTTTTGGATGCTCCGCCCAATTGCACAACTGAGCGGCCTACGAGGCCAGAATAGAATAACCCGCACTCTATCCCTTTGCAGTTCATTGTATGTAAATAAACGTGGCCCAGTTAAACACCAACTGAGTGTCCCGACTCTTCATTTCCCCCCTGTATGTCCGCAAAAGGATGAGATGTACGTAAGCCTTAATTATCAGGACTGCTCCTCTGATGTAGGTAGAGGACAATTGCATCTTTATATTACTGGGTTTCTTGGAAATCATAAAGTGAATACTTTACTTATTGTGATTGTCAGCTGATATATTTGCTGCAGGCTTAGTTTATTAACTTGTTTAGTATTTGTCATTTTAAATTTGGTTTTAAAATTTGGTTTTAAACTGTGTACGGTAATGAAATTGTATGTTTTTATTGTTATCTGTATTTTATTATGTGTTTTATTGTTTTTATGAATTGCTGTAAACCACCCAGAGAGCTTTGGCTATGGGGCGGAATAGAAAACAAACAAACAAACAAACAAACAATATTTTTGAGTATTTTCTTCAGAGAAAATGTTAATGAAAGTTTAAAAGAAATACATCTTGTCTTTGCCAAAATGGCAGGATATTAGTTGCATATTTCCATGTTTTTTATGTGTGCGTTTTATGAGTGAATTTGTCAAAATATATTACGAAGACCTATGTGACATCATCACTCTTGTTCTAGCAGAATACATGACAGAGCAAAAAGCATCTGATTTGAATTAGTGGGACGAAAGGTTTCCGATATCCCTTCCAAAGCAAGTTGCTACAAATGTTAAATAACCTCAATTTCCCCTGTGAAATATATTTTGCTTAAATACCAAACTTCCTACATGGAGCTCTGCAATGACACAGAACTTTCAAGTAAGAAACTGTAAGGCATATGTTGCTGAAAGGGCTATTTTCTTTGTTTTGCTTTATATGGAGAAACCATTTAAAATTTGCAGAGACATCAAGATTTGGTTGACGACTGCTTTCATTTACTTAACTGAGTGTTTTCCAAAGAGTATCTGCAAAAGATACTAGTGAGTATAAGGGCACAATCCTATGGCCCTCCGACCTTGCTGGGGGGGGGGCATAGGATTATTTGGAGTCCCAGCTCTGAGGTCCTGTGAGCTTGGAGCTGGGGCCCCGAATGCCAAGGCCCCACCCTGAACACCAAGCTCCCGCCCCTTTGCAGCTGGCATGGAAAGAACCACACCCGCTGCCTCCCTGAGGTCGCAAATCGGCCTCGGAGAGGAGGAAAAAGGGCATGCCGGGAGGCGGGGAGGGGAGGAGGCTGGGGCCGACTGCTTACACTGTATCCAAATGTTGCCCCAGCCTCCAAAGAGTTTCATCTAGACTGTGGAAAACAGACATCTAGATAAGACACAGGGCGCGAGGTGCAGGGCGAAGGTCGCTGCCACCGCACCTCGCGCTGTGCATTGGGTGCACGTAAGCCTCTGAGTTCCAAGGGCAGGGGCGATAGGATTGTGCTGCCCATGACTTTCCCCCTTGTCTTTATTGTAAAACTAGGAAGCAAACAAGGCAACTGAGAGGTCAAGTGGAGGATTTTGATTCCCATGTATGTATCCAGCCAGGAGTATGAGATATTCCTCATTTCCCCATTTACAAGGGATTTATGGAGAGGCCTTCCAATAATTATGCAACACATGTTTTGATGATTTTTTAAATCAAGGTTCATCCCCTCATAGCATATTTTAATAGTGAAAACAACAGACACCACCCTAAAATTATGTAAATGTTTACGAATCATCCTAGCCAATGCCTGGACACTGAAGCTCAGCTTAAGGTCAGAAAAAGAGCAGCCAATTCTGAACAAAGTGGCTTATCTTACTCGGTTCCGCTGTCTCTTAAGCAATGAGTTGCCTGTGATTGCTTCCCCACCTGGTTAAAAAGATAACGACCACCAAGATGTTCTGAAAACTCAAAGAGTCTCTTATAGCCTGTCAAACTCTCGGCATATTCACATGCAGCTTAAATGCCAAACTTATCCATGCTAGATCTATTGCTACATTAAATGATTAAAAAAACAACACCTCTGCCAGTTTAACTTCACAAATCCACGAAATTGACTCAAACTCCACACATCCAGGAAATTGGAAGCTAAGGCTGATGCCTTAACAGATGGTGCCCTGTGGTCCGTGATGATGTTGTGCAATGTCACAGATTGTGCTTGCTTACAACTTACTCTCCATGCACCAAAGTTTTCCTGGGTCTTTTAGACAGATGGGTTAGATGGAGGTAGGACTAGGACAACATGGATCAATGCAAAATTGATGCATGTTGTCCTAGTCCTACCTTGCCTTATCTGAGCTTCATTGTATTGCTAGAGGAACCCTCCTGCTAACTGAGGTGCCTACAGATTGAACCAGGGGTCCCCAGCCTTTTTGGACCTGTGGGCACATTTGGGAATTGAGAAACAGCAGTAGGCACCACCACAAAATGCCTAATCAGTGGATTGCCGCTTTGGCATCTACCTGTCACATCTATGGATCTTATGCTGCAGCTTATTCAGCAAACAAACACTTCATTGAACATAGTAGGATGCCACTGGGATGCACTTCTGATTGGGCAGCACTTGCACCAAAGGATTTTGCAATAGAGGTCCACGAAGCACCTATGTATATATTCAAATATTCAAATGCTTTTTTTGGGGGTGAAGCTATAACTCTGAAATTTCTGTGATGACAAGCAAGTCCAAAAACTATTAACTCTATGTACTGAATCTAAAATACAGTATTAGATTTCGATGTTTTCAAAGGCATGTATTCTAAGCAGTTTTTTTTATTTTTAAAAGCATCTTTCTATGGCCTTCCTTTCTAGGAAAAACAGGTGCCTAGCATGATGTGCTACATTGTTCGAAATCCTACATGAAAAAATATTCTAGTTGACTGAGCTATGTCATTTTGGACTATCTTCGCCTTTCAGAAATAACTTTTTGGATTTGGGGATGCTGTACAGTGTTTCACAGTCATTTGAACATTGCAGCTCTCCACAAAGCAACATTCACTGTTGACAGGTGTCTTGTAATTTTAGTTTTCAACTTAACTATGTAAATCGTAGCCAGAGATATCTCCCTCTCCAAACACTCAACTGATGGGAACATAATACATAGACACAGAAGTATTTTTATATACCGTACTCGGCAAAAGATGAAAACTTTGGAGGCTCAAAGTATTCCCAGGGTCCTGATGCTTATTTAGCTTCCTGAAGTGTGCAAGGCTAGGCTGGGGATATAATTGAAACAGGAAAATTTTAGGAATCAGCTAGGGCTGGACAGACCTTCCCCTGAAACTGCGGGTTCTCCCAAATTGCAGAAGGGGATTTCAGCCTGATAGAGAAGCTGTGATTTCAGGGGTGGGCAGACTGGTTTGCATAGTGGGTGGGAGAAAGGATGCTTACCATGGTAGCAATGGTAGCTTTCTGTGGGGGGGGAGGGACTTAGTTTAAAAGTGAAGCACAGCAGAGCTTTGGCTTCCAAGTTTGGTTCCAGAATGCTTCTCTGGAACCAGCTTCATTCCAGAGATACATTCTCAAATCACCATTGCTCTAGTAAGTCCCCGTCCCCCCATCAACCTGAAAGTCTGGAGGCACAGTCTTCTGAGAAATTGGGACATTCCCCACGCTCAGCTCCTGGCCAAGCTGAAAGTAACATCAACGCTGACTTTCAGAATGCCCCCAAACTATCACCATCATCATAATCATCATCTTGCACACATCCTTTATAACCAGGGACAAGCAGGTTATCCTCATGCTGCTCCATTATTGTTCCAATGCTTCACTCTACCCTTACTTGGATTTCTCCTGAATTCTGGTTTAACTAGAAAGCCAGTGTGGTGTAGTGGTCAGAGTGTTGGGCTGTGACTCGGGAGATCTGGGTTCTAGTCCCCACTTAGCCATGAAGCTCACTGGGTGACTTTGGGCCAGTCACTGACTCTCAGCCTAACCTACCTCACAGGGTCGTTGTGAGGATAAAATGGAGAGGAGGACGACTATATATTTTATTTTATTTATTTATTATATTTTTAAATCGCCCATCTGGCTGGCCACCCGGCCACCCTGAGCGACGTACAATCAAGATAAAATACAATAAAACACTATGAAAACACCATGAAAACACAATTAAAACAATATAAGAGTTGTTTTTTTTTTTAAAAAAATCCGAACCCACCCCATATTCCCGCCTGAAAAGCCATGTTTTTAAAGCCCAGCAGAAGTTCATCAAGGAGGGGGCATGGCGAAGGTCACTGGGGAGGAAGTTCCATAATTTGGGGGCTGCCACAGAAAAGGCCCTCTTCCTAGTCCCCACCAGCCTGGCTGCTCTGGCTGATGGGACAAGGAGAAGGCCGTCTGTGGCAGACCTTGTTGAGTGGCCTACTTGATGTTGCTGGAGGCGCTCCTTGAGATAAGTTGGACCGGAGCCATATAGGGTTTTAAAGGTCAAAACCAACACCTTGAATTCGGCCCAGCAAGCAACTGGTAGCCAGTGCAACTCCTTGAGCACTGGTGTGATGTGATCTCACCGGCAGCTGCCTTTAACCAGACTATGTAAGCCACCCAGGGTTCCTTGCAAGAGGATAAAAGGTGGGATACAATTTTAATAATAAAATAAATAAAAACTAGGGGATTAAAAAAATAAGTTCATAGTTGGAGGAATGTGCGGGTTTGCTGCATACATATGAGCAGTGACAAAATACTAGAAAAAAGAGCAATCTCTATGTGATTGATGAAAAGTGAGTGGCACTTCAGCTACTGCATTTGAAATGGGAACTTGCACATCACCCCTACTAAGAGACGTGCTACCTACTTTATAAAATAGAAAGATTTTCTGGATTCTAACAGATTGCTCAGCAGTCAAGAGAAGAGGATACCTAGGTATTTGCCTGTGAGTATTTGTATGCCTTAATGACCACATTCAGCAATCCAACAAAAATCATCCACACACAGTTTCGTGTCTTTGGGTGCTTCCAGACAGAGGGGTCCTAACACTAATGATTAGAAGGACTTGTGCACCTACTCTATCTTTTTCTACTCAAGTGATTTTCTGCAGTAAGAGAAAGGACAGAAGAAGCAGTGAGAAAACACAGAAGGAAGGGTTTCAAGAAGAAGGTGATGTCTGGTTACCTGTAAAAGTCCATGTATGAGGCAGGGTGAAGGCATGATAAAAACCTTGCAGGAAGCAACCCCCCCCCCCCAACTGGTTAATGGCCCATGCCTTTAGGCAGCCTTGAACATGGAGGCTATAACTGGGGTGCATTCAGTTATATCTAGCATGTACTGTACCTTACCTATGCTAAATTCCCACTGGAAGCACTGTTGTGAACAAGAGTCCAGCAAAAACAGTCAAGATCTCTGGCTTAGCAGATTTTTTCCCCCTAGAAAGGTAAGACCTGGCCATGTTCATTCATGCCCTAGTCACCTCCAGATTGGGTTGCTGTAATGTAGCCTTTCCCAACCTGGTTCCCTCTAGACGTTTTGGACTCCAACTCCTTGTATTCCTGACTATTGGCCATGCTGGCTGGGGATTATAGGAGTTGTAGTCTAAAACACATGGAGTGCACTAGGTTGTGGAAGGCTGCCGTAATGCATTCTATGTAGGGCTGCCTGTGAAGATAGACAGGAAACTTCAGTTGGTCTAGAAGGCCCTGCCAGATTATTAACTGGGGCTAGCAAAGCCGACCATGTTATGCCAGTTTCATGACATCTTCACTGGTTTCCAATTTGTTTATAGGAGGCTTAAAAGCCCTAAATTGCCTGGTTGTCTCAGGAATCACCTCCTCCCATAGCAGTCTACTTGAATATGTCGCTCAGCTTTTAAGACCCTTCTTGCTGTCCCCCCTGATATGGAGAGAATAAGAGACCACAGCCTTCCCCAGCCTAGTGCCTTCCAGATGTGATGGACCACAACTGCCATGATGGCTGGGGATTATGGGAGTTGTAGTCCAACACATCTGGAAGGTACTGGCTTGGGGAAGGCTGAGAGACCCTATGTGCCATCCCCCATCTATATTCTGTTTCTAAAAATCAAACAGCATCACGTAGATGTAAGTTTTGGGCACTTACTGGTTCCCTGGATGCATGAAAGATGGTTCAAATAAAATAGGAAAGCAGTAGTTGCCCTAGCCTCCTATAAAAATCCAAATTGTATGAGGATCAGAGGCAGGCAGGATCAGTCAGCAGCAGTGACATCATTCCTGGGAGGTCGACATCTCTCAAGCTTTTCAAAGTGAGATGCCCATTTTATGCACTGAGAAACTGTAAAGAGGAGGACATTCATTTCATATGATGCTTCCATCATGACACAAATTGGATGCCATATTGATCACCAATAATTTCACAAAAATTATGGTTGAGAAAAGTGTGCAGTTTATTTTCATACAGCTAATGGATACTCAAAGTTAGTTACTGATACTTAGCAGCAATATTTCCAATGACAGGGTTCCTGGAAACATCCCCCGCACCCCGACCTCAATATTTCATACACAACATATTCTGTGCTTTACATTTCCACCATAGTATTTGGTGTGTGTGTTTTAAATGTGTTTCAGTAAGTCATTTCTCTTTTCAAATTCACTATGGCACATGCATGGAACTTTACATTTAAACTAAATTAAAACTTTTGTTCTTTCTTGAGCCTATTCTAGTACAAAAGAAACCTCCTCCTATTGTCAACAAGTATGACCACTTCAACTTCTCCACCCTCTCATCCCACCTAAATCCAGATGGTCTCTAAATTAGTGGAAAAATGAGTTTATGCTGGAGAAGAGTGGGGTGGATAATCACACCTCAAGAATAAAATGTTCAATGTGAAGATGACTGATGCTTAAGGCACGTGCATGCAGTGCTGGAACATCAGTAAAAACAACTTGGCCTGTCGCAGCACGCTGAAGTGATGTCCTGCTTATTACAGTACTCAGGGAGAATTCAGGGGGGAAAGAAGTTCTACTACAAACCATATACTAGGAGGAATGAAATGCAGAATATGAGGAGTGAAAGTTCTTCTAATTTTGTTTCCCATTAGTACATACCCCTTTTCACATTGTATATTATACAATAAGTATATTATTTATCTCATATACAGAGCAAGCCTAGTCAGACCCAGAAGTCAGACCCTTTATGGGACTTGCTCCCCGTCCCTGGTTGTGAGTGAGTTTGGGGTTGCAGCTAGCTTGCAGCCACTCTAATAATTAGAAGCTTCCTGTCCTTCCCCTTTCATCATTTAAAGAAGAAACTGCTGGTGAAGTTAAATTCAGATAATTTCAGAGTTTCGGTATTCTCTCATAAAGGTATCACAAAAAAGGTCATTGAAATGAGCTGTAGACTCCTTGAAACTTTTCACGAGAGTAAAGTCCAATTCCACTCTATATGTGGAGCTTCAGCTATTGGGCAGTATAGAAATAATAATAATAATAATAATAATAATAATAATAATAATAATAATAATAACAACAACAACAACAACAACAACAACAATATGGCAGATGTGTTTGTCACACTGGGCTGGTTTGCATGACATGACAGCCCTTGGTTTAGACCAGGGCTCTCCAACCTTGGGTCCCCAGATGTTGCTGGCCTACAGCTCCCAGCATACCCAGCCAGCATGGCTAATGGCAAGGGATTCTGGGATCTGTAGGCCAGCAACATCTGGGGACCCAAGGTTGGAGAGCCCTGGTTTAGACAAAGCATGATGGGCTGTCAGGTACAAGCAGCAGGGAGCAGATGGGCTGCCTGCAGTGCGCCTGCCACATCCGCTTTTACTTAGCAACCCACGATCAGCTCCTTTGTAGGTTGCTGAGCGTGATGTGTGAACCCGGACTCCTGGGTTGTTTAGGGGCTAAACAGCCCAGCAGTTAAGCCAACAACAAACCATGAGTTAACTGCTGGGTTGTTTAGCCCCTAAACAACCCAGCAGTCCGGGTTTGCATGTCATATTCAGCAACCTGGAAAGGACTGATCATGGTTTGCTGAGTAAAAGCAGAAGTGGTGGGGGCACTTCAGGTAGCACATCTGTTCTCTCCCGCTCGTCCCTGACAGTCCATGGATTGTTTAACTCATGGGCTGTCATGTCATGCAAACTGGGTCACCAGCTGTCTCCTGGTGAGACTCTCCATATCTCCACTGGGGGAATATGTAAACACTTCTGCTGTGTATAGGATGTCCACTTATGCATTGCTAAAAAAGAGGAAATGCATCACCTGAAAAAGAGGTCAAAAGAGGGTACAGATCTGCATTAAATCTGCATGTGCTATTTTATATGTAGATTCAGAAATAATCACTGTAATTTAAATAGAAATACAATACATTTCACCATAGTGATGAAGACTGCGACCAAGTGACCAGGGTGCCTGTTCAGTCTGCTGTCTGGGCGCTAACTGGGTGCTAATTGTTGTAAACAGCCCAGAGAGCTTTGGTTAATGGGCAGTATAGAGATAGAAGAAATAAATAAATAAATAAATAATTGTTGACTGCCAACAGTGCTGGATTCCAGTTGTTTAGGGTCCTTGGACAAGGCACCCTCAATAGGCCCTCCCTCAGTGAGTCAACCTTCTCACCACCACCATTGTCACCAGCTGCTATTGCTCCTCGTCCACTTTCCCATCATTGCTACAACTTGCTTGTTGTAGCAGAGAACCAGTGAGCAAGCAGGCAGTGGCATCCAGCGCTCCTCCTCCTTCTCACCACCACTGTTGCGTGGTCCAGAGCAACAGGCAGGTGAACAAGCAAGTTGCAATGGTGAAGAGGAGGAGCAAGTTCAGGGGGCTCTTGTCAGAGCCAGAGGGCCCCTGCTGGGGTGTGGGCTCTTGGTAGGTGCCTGACCATGCCAACCCTTGATGGCGGCCTTGACTGACAACTTCAATAAGGCCCCTGCTTTGTCTTCTTATTGTTCTGTATCTTTAAACCAGATTTAGACTGGATGGTCCTTCAAATAGAGGATGCCTTCAAATAGAGGGCTGTTCTCTGTAAAGTAGTCCACATATCCTCCCTAGGTGATGTATGAATTGTTCCTAACTCCATTGACTATCACGCACACATTCTCTCTCTCTCTCTCTCTCTCTCTCTCTTGCTGATTTCTGCTAAAATGTATTAATGCTTTGTCTTTGGGTGTGGGGGGAAGCTGATTCCTCCCACAATGCCATACTCCTACTAATTAACATGGTGTGTTTGCACAAGGGATGCTAAGAACGCCTTTAGTCTTTGTCTTTTTTCCCTTTTTTAAATCTTCATACAATATTGAAAGTAGAAGGTGAGTTTTAAAAATCATCAGATGTATGTTTTGATCAACGTGGCACTTGAATTTGATCTACCAATGGAGAAAATTCAGATAGCATGACAGAGGACCGACCCATATTGCTAAATGTGTTGCAGCTGACTGGTGAGTGTTAAAATAGTAACCACCTTAGTTGTTATTATTTCATCTTGTTCAGGTCACTGTTGAATGAAACTGTAACAGCAGAAGCAGCACTGAATATGGCTGGTTTTGGAAAGCTCTTTGACTATTTTGGAGCTGGAACCTGCTTTTTTTCCTTTTCTTTTTTAAAAAAGGCACTCTTGGGAAGCAATTTGGGATATGTTAGGGGAAGCACTTGAAATTCCATTCTCTGCTCTTCTCCATTCATAATCTCATACCCTACATGTTGCCATGCCATCTGACAAGCTGGTTTAGTGGTGAAGCACCAGAAAGTCTCCAGTTAACATCTCACCTCAGCCATGAACTTTCTAGGTTGCCCCACACATTACTTTCCATGTGTCTTTGAATCCCCATGCTTGGTTTTCTCCATGTCTTTTTTTTTTTTTAACCAATCCTAAAAATATTTAATTGTACGTACATCTTTGGGTCAAACTACATGTTATGTGTGAGAGTTTTGTTGTTGGAACTCCCCACATGTTCTTCCTTCCTTAAAAAGAAGTTGTGAGAGGCATTTGGACTGGGACCTGAGGGTAGGGTGTCTAACCCTTTGTCCTCATGCTGATTCCCTAACCTAAATTTCACCCAAAGCTTCTATTAGCCATTGAGGGAAAAAGTTGCAGGCACAATTTGTGCCTCTAAATTTTAACTCCATGATTAACAGCTTCTAGGGGAGGGGCAATTTGGATAAGAGCTGTGGCTTGGGGTCAGATCAATAAATCCCTCCCCCATTCCACTGCCCTGATCTAAACTGACCCCCCCTCTCTCTTGGTGTAATTCACATTTTTAAAAAAACTAATAAAAACTAATTCTATTAGTTTTTAAAATGTGAATTACACCAACACAAAACAAAAACCATTACAAAATGAAGAAAAAAAATTGGACAATCTGACTTCTTAAGAAAGAAAAATATATATGAGGCATTTCATTTATGGAACTCCATGTAATATCTACAGTAATACCTTGGATTGCAAGTAGCTTGGTCTGAGAGCGTTTTGCAAGACAAGCAAATTTTTTAAAATAAATTTTGACTTGATAAACGAGCAAGGTCTTGCAATACAAGTAGTGTAGGGATGTAGCCGCTTGCCTCGAGCGGCCGTAGCGGGCCGAAATCAGCCCCACTCACGCCCGCCAGAGACTCACTTTGATATAAGAGTGTTTTGGATTACAAGCACGGTTCCGGAACGAATTATGCTTGCAATCCAAGGTATTACTGTACTTTGGCTTTTATTAAAATCACTGCAACTTACCTCTGAGTAAATATTTTTAGGATTAGACCATTCATGTGAAAGAAAGAAATATTTCTGTTTGGGAAGTTTAATATATGAGATCTAGCTTGCCCCTTCACATTGACCTACTGGGGCAGGTGAACGTATCACAGCTCAGCCCACATTCAGTATAACCTTTGCAGTGGGCACCATTTTTTAAAATCACCTATTTTACTTTTTAAAAATTGATCTTTTAATACAGTGTAGCTATATACATATATTAAAGAAATAAAAATAGTGAAATACCCCCCAAATGCCATAATTCAATATATATATTTAAAAAATGATGGAAATACCATTTCCAGTCACCACCACCTTTAAAAAAATAACAATAGTATTATAGGGTTATGCTGCTATAATTCCATAATGTTATATGCTACATGAAATGGAAACTATTCTAGCATTATAGAGATATAGCATTATTTTTAAATATATATATATTAAAAAAAAAAACCTTTCCAGTCACCACCATTACAAAATGGCAGTGACTGGAAAGGGCCTCCCCCATTATAAAAATGTATATTGCATTATAGGGGTATAGTTCTATAACACTTTCATTTAAATGGTATTGCAGTATTATTTTAATATATTGTGGAAAAAATATAGTGCGAAAAGTGATCTGGCACTACTTAAAAATCTATTAGAAACCAATAAACGGGTGATAAAAAATGTTGTCTGCGGCAACCAGTATAGTAAATGTGTGCTGAGCTGTGATAGGTCCAGCTATCCGATGAGTCACTACCCACATCAAAACCATGGCCTTTTAAAAAGACGGAAGAGTAAGGCTAAGCGCACTTGTGCGGATGGAATATAATGGGAACCACACATTGAAAATGCACAATACCATCCGATAGTGAGGAAGGTCAATTGCAATTCTGCTTATAGCTTACAGTGGAAGTGCAATGATTTATTAGCACTAGGAGTTGTATGTCTGGAAGCACCACAGATAAGTATTTGTGAACTAGCATATAGATTGAGATCACGGAAATGAGTTATTAGAATGGACTAGTGCAGTTTTTGTTTTTTGCTTTCCTGTGTTTCCTCTGTGGTCACTGAGGGACACGGTACTGGGGACTAAATACAATAATGTCTTAGTAAGACTATTCTGATGTTTATTAAGCAAACTATTTATTTAAATTTGGAAGTCCCTGCTAGGACTAGTGTTGCCAGCTGCATTTGGCTTGCTTTTCTTAATGCACCAAGAGGTTACTAAACATCCATAACAGCAGCCCAACTGTTCGTTCCCAATGTCAGTGCTGTGTTCAATTAGTGGCTGAATGGAACAGGTTTCTGGGTATTGTCAACCACAAAGGCAAACCAACCATCTCCCTTTGCCTCTTAAATTCCTATAGCAATATTATTGCTCAAGCCAAAAGAAAAGGCAACATTTCATCTTTTTTCTTCCTAAAATGTTTTACAACTCAAGCCAGTCTTCACAATAGGAATCAGCGTGAGAACCTCCCTGCCCCTTGAAACAATGAGGCAAGAGCAGCGCAGGCATCTGTTGGTAGTTTTAAGGAAGTTTTGCGAGTAAGTTGAAATGCCTCATTTCGCCTCTAACATTTCTGCTCTGGTGATCACTTCTTAGCTGTGCTTGGCATATTGCCCTGTGCTAGCCCAAATCCTATGTTGCTGCTTTAGCAGCTACATTGAGAGCGGAGGTAGCTGCCTTCCCAGCTAAAGTGGCAGCCAGGGGAGGCTGGTGTGACTCCTATGTCAGTGGGGTTCCTTATCCATTGCAGGGTTTCAGCTTTTATTATGAGCTTTACAGGAGCTATCCATGGTGCTGAACTCCAACCCCCCCCAAATAGGCTCACCACCATGGAGCACCATGGATAGCTCCTATAAAGCTCAGGATAAAAGCTGCAGTGGATAAGGAGCCCCACTGACATAGGACTCACCAGCCTCCCCTGGTGACAGCCCATGTGAGCTAAAATGCAATAGAGGCCTGCAGCTCTGCTCCTCGTGCAATTAATGTTCCTAAAAAAAACAACAGCAACAACCCATCGCCTTGCTACTATGGGTGGAAGCAGACTTTATGAGAAATGTGCGGCTGCTGCAGCAAAGAGGAACCTGCGTTTCCTCCTCCAATCTCCCCCAGTAATCTATAGTAAAACGAAACATACAGTGTGATGTCATCATGCTCTGAGTTGCTCCTCCCTCCAAAATGGCGGTCAGTGTAGTGGATTAAGGGTGGGGAAACTGAGAGAATGACGAGTCACGTCACTCATTTTGTTTTATTGGGTCTTATTATTTTGGGGAGAGCAGGGGGAGAGACACAGGGCTTCTGTTTTCAGTGGCAAGTGTGGTTTTCCCACAACATCTAGTCCTGCTCTAGATGTTATCAGCACAAATTAGAAAGAACTTAAGAAAAATAGGCATTGCTCTACTTTTTAGACAAATCTAAACAGCTGATACCCATCATATTTAGCTTCTGCAAGACTGATATTGGTTGCTAAAGCAAATTATTCTTTTTTGGCTAGTGTTAAAAATTATGACATTGTCCAAAGCCTCTTGGAAAAGGCATCTCTATTCCAAATGAATCAGAACGTCCCTGGCTAGTATCCAGCTACATTCTGGGGGGGGGGGGGCGGCGGAGAAAATCTCCTTCTTAGGGGACCACTGTTTCAGCCATCAGATAAGCTTTCCAATCCAGCAACATAGTTGTGGACAGATAAAACATCAGCTTTAGAAATTTCCTTGGGAGCTCAATGTATGACCATAATTCATCCCTTCACCTTTGAGCATAATGTTACAAACCTCTCTGGAATAAAATATTACAGCAGCACTCTACATTTCCATAAAGAATGTTCTGTTAGATTGCGGCAGATACTCCCAGAGCAGTAATAGAATAGCCATGTACTAACGGGTTGGAATGTCTCCAGTACTTCTACAAATGCTGCTCTAAGTATGAGTCAACACACCTGATTTTGAAATTCTGGATGCATTCAGAGGACAAAGATGTAATTCTTGGCGAAGGGATTGGGCGTAAATCTGAATTAGATTTTTAAATTCATCTTAAACATGCTTGTTACCAGACTTAAGACTTGCCAGGGCCAGGCCAAGGCTGTGGGAAAATGTATCTGATTCCACACCTGGAATGCGTCTTCTTCGACCTGGGGTCCCTGAGGCCACTTTCTGTATCTAGGCTCAGAGCTGCAGTAGACAGAAGGTACTGCTCTGTTGACCATACAAGACAAAAAGCCAGGCTCATAGTCTTTTACCACTCTGCCCAACCCAGAAACTTCATACTGCCAGCCAATCACAGAGGCTGATGTTGCACATTCCTATGAATCCTTCTGTGCCTGAAAAGGGATCTGAGACCTGAGCATGTACAGGTCCCAGGTAGCCCACCCAACCTCAAGCCTAGTTCAAGCCCTTGAGACCCACACAAGACTTCTCAGAAAACAGAGTTTCTGTGTTTTGGAATAGTATGACATAAAGAAAAGGAATTAGTTCTGAAATGATAAAAAATGTGTCTTTTTCTTAGCGTGCTTCCAGATGGACGGCTCCTAGTGCTAGCAACCATAAGGCATTGTGCAGCGGTTCCATCTTTCCTTCATTAACAGATTTTCTGTGTTAAGGAAAAACACTGAAGAAGTGGTGGGAAAACATGGGCAAGTTATGAATGGAAGACATCATCACCTGGACCCCCATAAACTTCTGTGAATGAGGCAGTGCACTGGCATCATAAAAGCTTCAACTCGAACCAATCTTGTGGCCAAAATGGACACTACTTTAACCATATCTAGCCACTACGTCTTTTAAAAATGTTTTACTCTAGAGTAGGTGCAGGTGCTCCACCCTGGATTGGAATCATAGTGGAGAGGTAGGGAAACTTTTAAGATCTGGATCAGGCCCCCTGAACCTAATCTAGAGTAAGAAAGAAAAAAGATGTAGCTGCTGGATACGGATCTAATGTCTGTTTTGGCCCTTAGACTTGCTTCGTTACTGATACAGAACATATTTTCTAGAACATATTTTTCTAGACCCGTTTCAAACTGGCTTCAGAGCAGGATACGGAGTTGAGACTGCTATGGTCGCCTTAGCAGATGATCTACGCCTGAGTACCGACAGGGGGAGTGTGTCCCTGTTGGTGCTTTTGGACCTCTCAGCGCAGCGGCTTTCGATACCATCAACCATGGTATCCTTCTGGAACGCCTGAGGGGACTGGGAATGGGGGGCACTGTGCTTCAGTGGTTCCGGTCCTACTTCTCGGGTAGGTTCCAGATGGTGATGCTTGGGGATAGCTGCTCCTCCAAAAAGGAGCTGCTATGTGGCGTGCCACAAGGAGCTATTCTTTCCCCAATGCTATTTAATATCTACATGAAACCACTGGGAGAGATCATCTGGGGGCATGGGGCGGGGTGCTATCAGTATGCTGATGGCACCCAAATATATTTCTCTATGCCTTCAGCAACAGTGTCAGCTAAGGACAGTGTGTCCCCTCTGAATGAATGCCTGGAGGCAGTAATGGGCTGGATGAGGAAAAATAAACTGAAACTGAATCCAGACAAGACGGAGGTTCTTGCTGTCAAAGGCCACAACCTGGGTTTGGAGGTATGTCAACCAGTTCTGGATGAGGTTACACTCCCCCTGAAAGACTGTGTTCGCAGCTTGGGGGTGCTTCTGGATCCGTCGCTCCAAATGACATCCCAGATAGATGCGACGGCTAGGAGTGCCTATTATCAGCTTTGGCTGATACGCCAGCTGCACCCCTTCCTAGAGTTGGAGGACCTAACGACGGTAGTGCACGCGCTGGTAACTTCGAGGCTCGACTTCTGCAATGCGCTGTACATAGGGCTACCTTTATATCTAGTCCGGAAACTTCAACTAGTGCAAAATATGGCAGCCAGATTCGTTACTGGTACACCTAGGGGTGCCCACATCACACCAGTTTTAAAAACACTCCACTGGCTGCCAGTCAGTTTCCGGGCGAAGTATAAAGTGTTGGTTATTACCTTTAAAGCCCTACATGGTTTGGGTCCAGGCTACCTACGGGATCGCCTTCTCCCGTACAATCCGCCCCGCACACTCAGGTCCTCTGGGAAGAATTTACTTCAGCCAGCCAAAACTAGGCTGGCGGGTATTACCCATAGGACCTTTTCTTCTGCTGCTTCCAAATTATGGAGTGGCCTGCCGGAGGAGATTCGTCAACTTAGCAGTATCTTAGAATTTAAAAAAGCCATTAAGACTGATCTCTTCCGGCAGGCCTATCCGGCGGAATTTTAGGTTGCTTTTAAGATGCTTTTAAGATGTTTTATAATGTTTTTAAGTAGTTTTAAGATGTTTTAATAGTATGGTGTGTTGATTAGTTTATGTATTTTGTATTTTTGTTGTTCCCCGCCTCGATCTAGACGGAGAGGCGGGTAAGAAATTATTATTATTATTATTATTATTATTATTATTATTATTATTATTATTATTATTATTATTATTATATACAGCATGATTCACAAACCAGTTGAGCATTACTGCATTTATTCTGATTTTGTCCCACTGAGTAACAACTGGGGAGGGACAAAAGCTCAGTGGCAGACCACAGCTTCTTCCAGATTCAATTTTCTGGCATCTCCAGTTAAGAAAGGATCAGGTGATGTGAAACACCTCTGCCCGAGACCCTGGAAAGCCACTGCCAGGCAGACTAGTACACAACTCTGGGCTAGATGGACAGATAATCTGACCTGACATAAGGCAGTTTCCTACATTCCTAATTAATAGTAGATTGCTGAAAAAAAACAAAGGAGCAGCTGGAGACTGGGGGAAGTGTTGAAATGGTAGAGGGCAGTAAGAACTGCCAGTTCAACACTTAAAAGCCAGAGGATTACATTGCTAAGGGGGTGATATTGTCACCCACTCCCTTTTGGTGCACCTACCTTTGCTGCTTTTTCCACTTTACTTTTCAGTTGACAGCTGGCAACTGTGTGCTAATTAGCCTATATGCAGTCTCACCTTGTCAATTTCCATGTATGTTACCTACTCCACTTCACTGCTCCTTTTGACAGCTGAAACTTACAAGACCATTGACAAGGCAAGACTACACATTTCGGACAGCCATAAGTGCACACTTGCACACCTGTGAAATAATAATAATAATAATAATAATAATAATAATGATAATGAATGCAATTGTGCAAATTTCAGGGGACAAAAAAGAAAATACAACCCCAATTGCACTTTTTTGAAGCTCCTAATGCCCCCCCCAATGGTGGCAAACGAAAAGAAGTAGTGATTAGAGCAGGGAGGAGGAGACAAAGTGGGTTCTGCCATGAAGGACACTGGGATATTGGCTGGAGGACCAAGGGGGAAGGATGGGGAGAACAAGTCATGGTGAGCCCAATCATCTGTTGGGCACTCTGTGGGATGTTCGTGGCTTATTCTCAGGATAGTTAAATGTGACATGCGAACTTGCCCATTGGGTATTTAGGGTTAGGTATACTTCATACATGATAATGAGTACATTTCTTATACAGGGTTTCTCTGTGCCAGCAGTGTACAGCCTACAATTGAAAGGACACATCTAGTACCTCTGAATAGTTTTTTTCACATGAACAGTTTGTGACTTCCTGAAAATCCCAAATTCTGCCCACTGCTTTCCCCTCAGAGACTGGATAAGTAACCACTGACCTGGTTTGCACACACGGCAACCCACCATGGGTGATCGGCCATGGTGGGTTGTTGTGTCATGTGAACCCAGCACACTTTCTGCAGGGTGGCTTATTTTTCATGAACATGCCACCCTGAGAACCCGTGGTGTGTTTTAGTGTTGTTGATACCCGTAGTGGCTTGTTGTGTGGTCCAAACCCAGCAGGGTGATTTTATCATGGGTTGCTGAGAACAGCTAGAGAGCCACTTGCCAGAGTGGCAAACCCCCCTCCTACTCCTTGCAACCTTGCTCGTGCCACCACCATCCTCCCTCATCCCTTCTCAGCGCCCTCCACCCTATGCCCTTAAAAATCAGAAATATCAAGATGTGACACAGCTAGCAATGGAGGGAGGCGGCAAGCAGGAGAGGGGAGCCGAAAGTGGCTGGAGGGAAGGTGCTTTGCAAGCGGGTGCTTACTTCAGTGTAAAGTGAAGGTGTTCACGAGTGAGAGCTAACAATGGAGCAAGGCAACAATCAGGAAGGGGAGTGGGGAGCCAAAAGTGGCTGGAGAGAAGATGCTTTGAGAGCAGGTGCTCTTACTTCAGTGTAAAGTGAAGCGGCCTTTTAAAAGGCAAGCTCTGAAATGGAGATTAAATTGACTAGGACATTGACAAGAGAGGGATATCAGTATGCTGGGCTAAATATCAGAAAGTCAGTCCGGCGCTGTTGCGCAACAGTGAAATTCCCCAGGGGGAAAAATGCTAGCAAACACATTCCTGCATTCATAAGGGCTCTGAAAATTAATTCCATTTGTTGTTGATCTGATGTGGTGGGTGGTGGGGAGTTTCCCTTGGTAGCCAGCAACCCTAGTAGGACAATTGCAGAAAGGGTGCTGATGTAGAGACTGAGGCAACAAGGAGTTCTGCCACATGGGCGCCTGGGATATGTGCCAGAGCTGGTGGGAGCACTGAGGGGGAACAAGGGGGGGGGAACAAGCCACAGCAAGCACGATCATCTGTCAGGAGTACCGTGAGTTGCTCAACGAACAATCAACCCATGGTGGCTTAGTGTGACATGTGAACCCGCCCACTGTATCTTCTCAGAGATGCACCTCCTCAGAATTAATTGGACTCGATGGGAACCCAAGGTCACAAAAGACTGCATCGCTGGCCGGGACTAACCTCAAAATATGTGGGCCACCAGAATGCCATCACTCTCCAGCTCTGAGTTTGGAATAACAGTGACCTATTTCAGGTTGTTTTGGAGGGGAATAAGATTAGAGAAGTTAAAGAGCAACATATATGAACAATAATAGTGGGTCATGCGTCATGCCAGTGGTTCTTCCTGCTGAGTCCTATCTCAGATAGTGGTTTGTATTGTTTGTTATGGAGGAAGGGTATATATGGACCATTCAAGTGGGAAGGGAGGGGGGGTCAAAGAGCTTTTGGGGGGCACCCTTACCATTGATGACTCGGAAGTGTGTGTGTGTGTGTGTGTGTTTAACTTTCTTGTATTTCTTTGTTTATTGTATTTCTATAGTGCCTTTCTGAAGCCAACCAAGGCGGTTTACAAAGATTTCAGAAAATAAATAAAAACCATACTCAAATAAAAACATAGTAAAACATTAAAAACAATGTCAAAACCATAACAACTTTAAAAGCAAAGTTAAAAAGATGTGTCCTGACCACCTTCCTGAATCTAGAGATAGTGGGGATCAACTGTAACTCCAAAAGGAGTGTGCATTCCAGAGTTTGGGAACAACACAGGAGAAAACCCCTTCCTGCACACCTGACCAGCGGGCCTCTGCAAGCGAGGTTGTCTTCAAAAGGGCCTCTACTGCTGGTCTTAATAACTGAGCAGGCCCCGCAGGTAAACAGGCACTAAGCTGTTTAGAGCTTTAAAGGTTAAAACCCAACAACTTGAATTGAGCCCAGAAAACAATTGGCAACTTTTGAACTCTTCACTGCTGTTTGTAGTGGTGGCAGCAGCAAAGTTCCTTCTGACAGCCAGTGGCTAATGGCTACTAGCCACCATTATTCTTTCCCAGAATGCCCCGGGAATGATACAACATCAAGACTGCCTACTGGTCATCCACCACCACACAGAGCTCTGTCACTGCCAGTGCTTCCAAACTGGCAACGGCAAGCAAGCCTGCTGAAAAGTCTTAGGGACCCCCCCCCCAGTTTTAGCTGCCCCTTTCGATCCCCTGTCAAAGCAAAACTCAAAGTGGAAATGTTTGAAATCTCAACCATTCAAGTCAGCTCTTCTCTGAACAGGACACCCTGAATCGTGGTTTACACTCTGTACTAGGCTAAAAGTGTCTGCCCTCTAGATCCAAACAATAAGCTCAGCATTTTCAGCTTCCTCGTTCTCTTTTTTCTCCAGAGAGGATGATAAGGGGAAATCTGAGAAGGCACTGAAAATCTGAGAAGACATTTAAAAGAGGAAGAGGTAATAGACAAATTTGATCAGGGTAATGTGTCAAGCAGGGGAGGAAGAAAACAAGAGCAGAAAATGTGAATATGGCCCCTTTCAAATTCAGGATGGGGGTGGGTCATCAGGGTTGAGCTTACATACAATCAATACAAGCTCTGGGGGGAAAAAATAGACGGTTGCAAAAATGGGATTGTAAGTGACAGAAAAGGTCAGTGCTTTTTTGTCACCAGGCTGAGGTGCTGGTTTGCCATTAAAGTGAGTACCACTCCATACTGAAAGGCCCCTGCTACTTACAGAACCCGTAGGGTTGCTTCCTGCGGAGAGTGACAGTAGCAGGAAGACAGACTTACAGAACAGGAAGTACCCACATTAAAGAGGGCGTTTTTGGGTTACCATCGCTGTTTAGTGTGACAATGACTCTGTCCCCATGCTCAGCTTGCTAGTCCATGTGGACTAGCAACAACTGGAATGGGGACAGACCCTGTTCCTGCTGAAATGTGTAGCTTGTGAGCATCAACACATTTTGAGTGCTGGTTGACTGCAACATGACATGTCTGGAAGTTCCCAAAGTGATACTCGGGATTGCTGCATACGTTACAAAATTCCTACATAGATGGCACTGTGCCTAGTGCAATCCATATGTGGCATGATGTGTGATAGTCTCTCAGGCAACTTTTTCATTTTATTTTCACTCTTTCATGTAACAACTGCCCCTGTGAGGAATGATGGTATCAATAGCTAGAATGATCAAAACAACCAAACATGAAAACAGCATTAACATCTAGTATACAGCAGTAATAGAGTTTAGAGCAGTCTTCCCCAACTTGGTGCCCTCCTGATGTTTTGGACCACAACTCTCATCATCCCTGACCATGCTGGCTGGGTATTATGGGATTTGTAGTCAAAAATATCTGAAGGACACAGGTTTGGGGGAGTCTGATTTAGAGCATCATTATTTCAAAGCAGGAAATAGTTGAGTTGGTTTCAGTGGCAAGTGAGGGCAGAGCTTCATACACTTAGGAATTTGGCTGCTGTGGCCTTTAGGATTAGGTAAATTCCTGTGAAGGATGCATAATACGTCATGACAAAATGTGAATGCAGCCTACACAGTACCTAAGTGTAAAGCAAATATCTTATTATTTTCTTGAATGAAAAGGAGTTCAACTAAACTATTATATTGAAAACCTAGGACGTTTCCTAGGGATTCCTTGAGTGTTTGGTGGTATCCCAGCTCCAGGTTTTCCTGGGTGATGCAGATTATCTTGATGAGTGGTGGGGAACCTCTAGCCCATGGGCTGGATTAGGCTCTCCCAGCAGGCCACACCCCCTTCCTTGGCCACTCCTACACCTGTCCAAAGGACCCCACAAGCCCTTCATTGTGTGCCTTCCCTTCGATCGTGCACCCACTTTATGTGAAGAACATGCCAAACCCAGCAAAAACATACCCCTTTAACATGATTGTTGCCCCAACAAAACACCTTCCTGAGTCAGTGACAGAACATAAAGGAGACAGGATTGTTGCTGAAGGTGCTGTGCAGAACACACTGGGAAATGTAGTCCTCAAGTTTGCCTGCAGCCAGGACTGGTACTGGACTACAAAGCTCAGAGTGCTATGCTGCAGCAGTTGCGCAAAATAATAACAACAACAACAACAAGAAGTCTGCAAACTTCTCCCAGCCTCTGTGGTTTGCAAACCTCTCTCAGACTGTGCATCTGCTTCCCTTTTGCACTTTTGTGCTAGCTTGCTTTGCCATGTTGCAGCAGCTGTAAGAGAGAGAGAGAGAGAGAGAGAGAGAGAGAGAGAGACTCTGCAGTTTGCAAACATTTCCTAGCCTGTCAGTTCAAATAAAACAATCTGTCCAGATTTTCTCTCTTTCGCATGTGCACTGCTACAGCAGTGCCATCCTTGTGCTGACTGCCTCTGATTTCCCCTCCAATCCGCCCAAATCTCCTTTCCCACCCACCCCGAAACCAGAGGAGGGTTGTAAAAAGGGAAAGGTGGAAAGAGGGCACTCTTTTCTTGTTGAGGCAAAAGGGCTGAGAGGGGTCCTCGGGAGATGGTTCTAGCTTTGGAGGGAAAGGAAGAGGGGAGTGTGGATGGGTGGGGTGCATGTGAGAAAGTGGGGGACAGAGAGGGGGGCGATGAGTGTGAATGGGAGTATACTGATGTATAGATGCATGTGAATATATATATGTGACAATGGCCCTGCCTACTTTGGATTTTGGCTCCACACACGACTGGCCTATGGGTCCTGGAGAGTTACCTGTGGGTCCCGGAGTTACTCTCCAGGCCTTTCGGTCCTGGAGAGTTTTATCCCTTGGGATAAAAAAGGTTCCCCACCCCTGATCTTGATTTATTTTAATTAATGCTGAACTAAATATTTGGGTCTTTGAAATGTCTGCGGTTAAAGAACAGGAATGGCAAACTGCCCCTGAAGATTAGGAGGACCCCGAACATTCAGCTGGGAGAAAAAAGATTTGGGGTTTTCTGTACTCTTTTACTTCCTGCAGTCTTGTTACCTTCCATGCCCTGTGTTCTTTCCAAAAGCAATCTCCATGATGGAGAAGTTTTCTTATAAGTGTGCAGCAAGAACACACACGGGAAAAGCACAGGTATCTCATGCATGGCAAATCTTATTTGTGGGTTGTTTTGCTGCTGCTGCCGCCATCATCATCATCATCATCATCATCATCATCATCATCATCATCATCATCATCATCATTTCAGTGCTGTCAAGGTATATGACACTCAAAAGCATAAGCAAGAAACACAGGTCCGTTCTTGTAGGGCAGGTATGGGCAACTTGAAGCCCTCCAGATGTTTTGGCCTACAACTCCCATCAGTCCCATGTTGGCTAACATCAGTCCCATGATGGGAGTTTTAGGCCCAAATGTGTAGAGGCCCACAGGTTGCCCACCCTTGTCTTAGAAGGAGCTTACGGTCAAACATTTGACAGTGGGGAAAAATGGAAGGCGGGCAGGGATGGAAGAGCATTGAAGGCTAACACTGGATGAGAGTGAGCAAATTCAACTTTCATCTGCCAGTTTCGCTTTCTCCCACATTTGAATTTTAAAAATTTCAAGTTCTTTCCAAAATTTGCCAATTTCTTATAAAAAATGAACCCAAATGAAATTCTCACCCAACTGCACTGGCTAAATTCATAGGTACAGCCATTCCTAGCATGGAGAGGATCATGTTGTACTTGTCTGCCATGTAGCTGTTAAACTTGAAGAGTCTGCCAGAAAAAAAAAAATAGGTGGCAGCCCTAATTCAGTGCCACAAAAACATGGATTAAAACACAGACTTTTAAGATCTAAACCCTGAGCTTGGATGGATGAATCTGTGAGGTTCAGTTTCTCCCACATGAAAATTATTAAAATCTCAAGTCCTTTCTGCCCCACTTATGAAGAAATTTGAGAGCTTTGGTAAGTCCTTATCAAAAAAACAGATTGAACGAAATTCTCATCCATCCCTACGATGAGACTGCAGTGAGGTTCATCAGTTGTACCCAGCCAAAAGTCAATGCTTTCTCAAGATAGAAGACAACCCTCTGAAATCTCAAAGAATAGCTTGATTGGCATGAATCTTCTGAACAGAGCGCAGGCACGTCCTGTTTTGAAGCTTTCGGAAAGAACACAGGCCATGAAAGGTTCAGCGATTGCAGGGTGGCTGAACTTTGCTTCAGTCTCCCCCCCCTCCCCCCATGGTATAGGTATCTAACAGGAGGAGAAACATGTCTTGGATGATGAAAAACATTAATATTTATGTTGAGGGGGAAAAACAGATTGGATTGTCACAAAGGCACATAAAGACGCTCCAGAGAGGTCAGTGGGGGCTTTGAGAGGGGCAAAGAGTTGAATGAACCCAAGGATACCTAAACATTGCTATGCATACAATGTGTTTACAGTATCAGAAGAAGAAGTGACTCCTCATTTCTGGAATGTTTGTTGCCAGATTTTGATCCCCCAAAATGTTCTCTCTCACTTCCTTGCTCTCCGTACACCCACGTACTCTCTCTCTCTTTCTGTTTCCACAGCTACATTTTCTTTTTATTAATTACCAGCAGTTTAAAGAAATGTTCTTAATGAAAGGCATGCAACATGGGCCATGGAGGATTAAATGCACTTATACCCATAGATTTTTCACTGGGATTAAGCCTGTGTTGGATTGTGGCCCCTGAGTTTAAGCGTCTTGCAGAAGTGGTATAAAATTTTTCTTTGATTATCAAGGATAGGCATGCAGTTAATCTTTAGCCTGTTTATATCATTTTATTTCAAAATTCTGAACACTGTTGAGAGCCTATGGAGACTGGGAAGACTAGAAATATGACAAAGTAGGTATTTCATATTCTTTTATTTACAATGGCTGCCAGTATATGCCAGTATTAAATATTATGGCCCTGCGTAAAGATGAATACCACATGTTAAACTTCTCTGTGATAGGAAAGACAAATATGAGAGAGAGAGAGAGAGAGAGAGAGAGAGAGAGAGGCATGAATAACACATGCTTGCTTTAATCAATAGCTAGAGGAAAATCCAATTTTTCCACAAAAAAAGCTGATTTAGTGTTGTGGCTGAGAAAGAGACAGGAAGTGCCCAGCCGTAGCCACAAACTTACTAGATGGCTTTAGATATGTCTCTATTCCCTCAACCGTAGCCTTCTATCTGCAATATGGGAAAAATAATATGCCTTACCTCCCGCAAGTTACTTTAAGGGTTATTGAGAATATGCGTATGACTTGATTTGGACCCTGATTTCAAATGGGGCTGAAATGCAACTAATTTTTTCTCTGGGTTGGAACCTTGCTTTGCAAAGTGCTTTAAAATCTGTATCTGATTCATCCGTATAACCACTCTGTGAGATAGGTTCCTAATATTCCTATTTTACAGTGGAGAGAGAGAAAGAGAGTGGCTTTCCCAAGGCTACTAAGTAGGGTTGCCACTTATCAATCACAAAAAAGAGAGGAAGTGAATCAGCAAAAAGGAGGACCGATTTGCATAAAATGTGAATGTGCTAATTTATATCTGTAGATACAGATTTAGAAATAATGATTATAATTTCAGTAGAAATACAGTAAACGTCACCATAGGGTGGAAAACTGTGACCACAGGTGACCTGTGTGCTGCCAATTCAGACAGTGTCCAGGTGCTAAGTGCTGGTGGGCAACAGTTCTTATGGTTCTTTATCTTTAAACTGGAATTGGACAGGATAGGCCTTCAAATAGAGGAGTGTCCTCTGTAAAAGTGGATACATGGTCACCCTACCACTAAGTGAAGCTATGGCTGAGCTTGGATTTGAAATGGCCACCAGGCCAGTGTCATGGATGCATCCAGGGCCAGAGCCTGACAGGTTGCTATGGCACCAGGTTAAATGTTCATAAATAACTGCTGATGCACATGAGTGGTGTAATTTCTGAAGGGACTCATATAGAAGAGAAGAATAGTAGAGTTGGAAGGGGCCTATAAGGCCATAGAGTCCAACCCCTTGCTCAATGCAGGAGAACAGATGTGGGCATCCCAGGCAGTCACTCATCCAAGCAGTGACACAGCTCATACCTGCTTAGCTTCAGCATGTGGCCTGCATTATGTGCTCTTGATGCCACCTGCAGATGTCTAACTCATGGATGATTTCAGTGGTTGCTTCTGTGGGAAGGAGAAGGTGGAAGGTGCTGTTTTCATAAGCATGAAAGTAGCTATTGTGATCTTCTCCAATGATTCCCCACTTCATTCAGTTTGGACATTAAATGAAACATGGAAAACGGAAATTGAAATTCTTAAGAAATATGAAACCTTTACCACCTTTAAGTCAGAACCTTCTCTCACCTGCTTTGTAACAGCGTTGGGAGGCAGGAAGAGCCCCAATTCTCTCATTTGCCCATCTCATCTAGAGGACAGCAATTCATTTAATGCATTACCCACAACCTCTTCCTGACTGACAGCTTGCCTCAAGTTTTAGCTTTCAAGGGTTTCTTGCAAGTGCTAGCGCCTGAGATACCTTCTCCTCTTTTCTTCCATGCTCATGGAATAATGGGTCAAGGTCAGAGGTGCACAACTCATGGCGAACATTGTCTCCACTCCTCCTCCAGTGATCTTGATTCAGATCGCGGTTTTCCCTGCCATTGCTACCAGTGAGGAACGAGCGATCTCACTGGGATGTGTGTGTATATGTGTGCATGTGTAAGCTCTTCCACTGTCTGAGGCAGGAGAGCACACAAGACACTGCTGCCGGTTCACCCCCACTCCCTCGCCACCACGGCTGCCCCATTGCCAGTGGAGACTGGTGGCTCCAATGTCAGTGGGGCTGTGTATCCATGCTGCCGAACCTATTTTGGGGACAGGGTTCAGCACCATGGATAGCTCTTTTAAAGTTCAGATTAAAATCTGGAGCAGATATACAGCTCTGCTGACATTGGAGTCACATTGTGTCACCCCCTGCCCCCTGCTTGCCACTGCCTGCTCTGTGGCTTGTGCTGAGGGTCCCATCAGTACAACCCAGAAGGCAGGTGGTCTCTCTGGAGAGCCATGTTGGCCTGAGGAAGCAGCCAGTATAGCTCTTCAGAGAGCAATCTGAAATGCCTGGCTCTGAGGGGGTCCTTCCCCAGAGCCAGGCATTGTGGGAGGGATGTCCCAGAAGACTGCCTGTACAGCTGAAGGAGAAATGGAATTTCTCATGTACTAATAGATGGTCATCTGTGAACACTTGCCTTTAAAAAAAAGAAAGAAAAAAAGAACCTGTTGGTCACATATCTCTGGGAAAAGGCAGTTAGTTCTACATCCAGTTGATTAGGATGGGAGGACTGAGTAGAGCAAAGCCCTTGAAATAGTTGAAGTTTGTTCTCTCATTATCAGATCAATACAAGAGAACATGCCGACCTACCACACTTCATGACTAAACTGTTTGCAAGGTTAAAAAGAAAGGGAAAGGGGAATCCATGTTAATCTTCTACAGTCCTAATTTTAATAAAAAGTAAATATTTTTGTAAAACCATTTCAAAGGCTTCCACTTTCAGCTATGTGGCAGGTCGAGATTAGCAAAAAACCCCAAGCGTCTCTTAAGGTTAAGCACGCTATTTGTTTCTGTCTTTCAAATTCCATCTGAGTGTGTTTAGCCGATAAGTTTAGATAGGGCAAAGCTCAAACTCCTTCCCTTTGACTTTTTACCTAGAAATAAATAACTATGGATGCAGAAACTTAACAGCAATCTCCTTTTCTGATTATTAAGCATGGTCTGCTCCAATTTCCAGAACCAACCAAGCACTTCATTTTGCTAAGGATGCAGATTCTTGAAACGTTTATTCTATTGCTGCCAAGACTGCTTATAACTAAAGCAAATAGTTGGCCATTGATACTGGCTAATTCCAATCTGATTTCATATGACTCATTCAGGTACGTAAAGATTTCTGTTTTTTTATACCTCACACAAAGAAGAAATTACAGCTTCAGGCATAAAGCCATCAGCCACAATCCAACATAAATTTAGGCACATTTAAGACAGTGATTCACTCTGGGCAGAGGTACTGTGTTGGCTTTCTGCTAACTAGGGTTTGCAAATCAGCAGCCAGTCTCAGGAACATGCCCTCCTTTCCCCTCTCTACTCTCTTATCTTGAGTGAATTCTCCCCTCCCTTTCCTTTTTGCAATGAACCATGGTTTTGTGTTATATATGTACCAACACTAATCATGGTTAACATGAACTAGGATTTCCTTGCAAAGCACAGTTCAGAAACATTATTTAAAGTAGGTTTGCATTGTTATCAGGGAACCTGGTTAGCATTAACTGGTTAGCATCAACTCACACGTAATGTAAAAGCAGGCATTGGGTTGTATCCAATGTCAGTTCTACTTAGAGTAAACCCATTGAAATTAATGGGACTTAGGTTAGACTAATGTTGGATACAAGTACCATACTGCATGTACGGTAACCCTTAATGATGAGAATGGAGAGAAGAGGGAATTGTATACATTCCTAAACTGGCTCCTGATTTGCACATCATGGTTTGTAGGCAATTAGCATGATGTCAGCAATTAGGCTTGTGTTGGATTGTGGCCATTTCCTTGGATACATGTCAATGGAATTGTATGGAACAGTTCTTGATTAGAAGTGGGATGTAAAACTTTAGAAAAAATCTGCTTGTATGGTTACTTACCGTAAAAAGAAAGAAAGAATCACAGGTATTATGGACAAGATAATATGATGGACTAGTAGCGCAGGGAATTGTAGTACAAACATCTAAAAAAGAAAATGCCTACCAGTTTCTATTTCAGTTGTAACGATTTACAACTTCTGGCTTATTTAGCTAGCTAATAGTAGTCACCACAACTGTAACATGTTGAAGTTTTGTAACTGCAGCCTGTAACTTTGGACTGGAGGACTTTACTGCTTGGATTTGAAAATTGCTGGAACTGTTTTCAAGTTAAGTGATTGGATTAGTGCCAAAGTAGACTAAAATACATTGAATATATCATCATCACCACTACCATCACCATTGTCTTTCTTCTTCTTTCAATACATTTATTAGCTCAAAACAGGCCTCCCAAAGCAGCTATGCAATACACAGTTTAGGACTGAATGAATCAACTGAATATTAAATTCTGAGTTGCGTAGAACCTTTGAGATGAACTAATTTTAATTATAGAGCAAACTTTTGTTACCGCCTACTTCTCCAGATGCCAGAAGTGGAGATAAGGCCTTAATATGCAATCCACTTGAGCTAAACAGGAATCTAGTAACCAGTTTACATAGGTTGGGCAAAGTATATACGTTGTTTCTAAAACAATTAGCAATATGCCAAATTACAGTCATGCCTTGGATTGAGCGCATAATTCGTTCCGGAAACGTGCTTGTAATCCAAAACACTCTTATATCAAAACGAAATTCCCCCAAAAAAATTTGTACAGAGATTTTTAATTTAAGCTGTACTACAGTACTTGTATTGCAAGACGTCGCTTGTATATCAAGTAAAAAAAATAATTAAATAAATATTTTAAAATTTGCTTGTCTTGCAAAACGCTCTCAAACCAAGTTACTTGCAATCCAAGGTATTACTGTACCTAAAAAGTAACTCCTTGCATGATGCAAGGCAGTTAGTTCTATGATAAAAGAGAGGGGCCAGAAATAATGCGTATTACTTCAGTTCCCATTAAAAACTGTGCATCATCAACATGACAACCATGTTGCTGTCCACATATAAAAGTCAACACTGCATATTAAAAACAAAAACCCAAAAACCCAAACCAAAAAACTTCCATATAAATCTATATGAACTCCTGGCAGGAAAAATAATCCTGTGTATATGTCAGCATTCCACAGTGAAGCTTTAATGTAGATCACATGTTAAACATTGGCAGGGCATGGTGAGGAAACTATACAGTTTTTTGTTTTTTTTAAAAGCATTGTATGCATGGAGAACACACCATAAAATCCATTCATAAGAACAGCTGTACTGCGCATGAGAAACTACAAGGGGTCCCTCTCCTACTTCTGGTAACACAAACTATAGACGTAAACATACCAGCAACTCCTCCTGACTTATGGTAATTCAGCCCATAGCTAAACAATACAAATTGCATTTGTGAGGCAATTTTTATGGGTGCGGCTGTTGGCTGCTATGGATTACTGTGAGAATTTGAATGTTTATGAATAAAATTCAGGTCATCCACTGGAAGTATGCCTCCATTTGTTGATTTTTTTAAACAATTCACAACTCCTGGCTTATTTAGCTAGCTAGTGTGGCAGACCACTGAGTTGGAGACAGCACTCCTGTAACATACTGGGGGGTAGGTAGGTATACTGAAGTTTATGGCACAGTGGCCATATTGCGCCTCACACTAGTTTCATTGCATTTGTAGGAGAGTTCTTTCATCGGCGACTTGTACCCAATAATTCAAACAGTCTTAGAAAGAGAATAGTAAGCCAATAGAGTCAGGAACTTGCATAAAGCTTGTACATGAACAACATCACCCAGAAGAGAGGGTAAGTTCAGAACAGGCAGCTGTGGAAGCAAAAAATCCCACTGTGCTCTTGAGAATTGTGGCCACTCAAGCAAGACATGATTCAGTGGGGGGAATACTAGGGAAATTGGCAACATGAGGGTGGGGGGGTTCCCCCCTCAATAGATACTGATAGGTAGGAACTCCGTGTCCAATCCTTAACGGAGCCATTTGTTCCTTCCTTCAGTTTTTATATGATGCATTTGACCAACATTGAAGTATGTGTTTCAACTCAAGAAGCGTATTGTCACTGGTTCTTCAGCTTAAGCTTAGAGATAGTGGTGAAGTCACTTGTGGAACATGTTAAGGGAGAGGTTCCAACATGGACAATGTCCTTGAGAAATTTGTTATGGTTGCCTGATTGAAGTGAGGCTGGTGTCAGCATGAAGGAATGTCAAACTATGTAGAACAGGGGTGGGGAACCTGTAGTCCTCCAGATGTTGTTGGACTCCAACTCCCATCAACTCCAGTCACTATGGCCAATGGTCAGTAATAACGGGAATTGTATTCCAACAACATCTGGAGGGCCACAGGTTTCCCATCCCTGATGTAGACCATAGGAACATACATACGAAATTGCCTATGAATCCATGTATAATTCAGGTTGAGGAGCTGATCTGAATCCCCATTAATTCATTTGTTATTTATAATATTACCAAGTTCTAGGGATGCATGAATCAGCAAAACTCGAGCTCGCTGAAGTTCTCTGAATTCCACCTTGAGTCTGTATGATTGCGAGCTTTGTTTTCTTTTTGCATGAAAATCTGTGTGTATATTTGTGCATATTTCCCCAAATCAATTGTGCACAACTTTGAAATATACAAATCCTTCTCCCATTGATTAAAGTGTATTTGTGCACAATTTTCATGCATGCTGTCGAACACATTTTTGTGTTCGGTCTAGAAGGTGCAAACTGGGTAAATTCTGATGGAAAATGAACTGAAATGAATTTCTCATACATCCCTATAAAATTGTCCATACAGCAGGGAAGGGAAGTCCTAGCTAATCCTTCCCACGCTAAATAGGGCTGGGAGGTGTGAACGAGAGCAGCTGCTGAGTGAAACCTTGGGGACTGTACCTGAACCTGTGCCTGATAATGTCAGCAAGGCCAAACAAGAAATGGAGTGATGAAATGCAGAACAGCATCCACAAGTGTTAGCTGATCCCTGCTTAAGACAAACAGACCAGCATGTACCCAGAAGGGAAAACTCTCATGCAAGGATTTAAGAATGTTCCTTCTTCTTTTGTTTAATAAGCATAAATGAATGGCACTGGAAGATGTGCAGGCACTGGGAGATGTGCAGAATTAGCCTTTCTGAGGCCCTGATAGGTTTGATTTTTATCTTTCCCCACTATTTCATTACTCTGGCTGTCTGTATGGTACCCTTTGTGGGACAAATACAGCTTTGTGAGGGGAGTCATCTTCATCAGGAGCATGGAAAGGGGGAAGGGTTAACCCCTACTCCCCAGTGCAGTGATCCTGAGCCAAATGGCCCTCCCCAGGGATGTTGAAGAGTCCTTGGTCTCGAGTCACAAGTCGAGTCACGAGTCTTTGGACCCGAGTCTCGAGTCCGAGTCCTTGGTCCAAAATGGTGACTCACGAGTCACGAGTCCTGAGTCACTCCCAAAACTGACTCCACGAGTCCCTATTAAAATCAATGGGGTTTCCCCCCAACAAAATAAGGCTACTTCAGATGTGTGGCTTAAATAAATTCTAGGCACAAGTGTGCCTTTTTATTTCAAAACTCTGCAACTGATTTTGGCAAGAACAGACCAGGCAGACAAACCCAAAATAACCAGGCAGGCAGAGGAGGCAGGGAACCCCAAAGCAGGCAGGCAGAGGCCTTTGTCTTGGACAATTCAACTGTTGAACAGGTCAAGAAGAGACCAGGCAGGCAGAGGAGGCTGGGAACCCCAGACAGGCAGGCAGAGGCAGCCAAACCCAAAATGTCTGACCCTAACCCAAACCCCCCACAACAACACATCAATCAAAATAAATCTCAACACATCGTTGGGGCTGCGCTCTGGTAGCTGTCCATAGTGGCCGAGCAGCGGCGCGCCTCGCTTCCATGCGCTCTTCACCAGTGATCGCGCTCCTTCTGGCACAGCCAGAAGACTCGTCAATAGCCCAGGGATGTTGACGAGTCCTTGGTCTCGAGTCCCGAGTCGAGTCTCGAGTCACATTAAAAATATTGGGACTCGAGTCCGAGTCGAGTCAGAGGGGGGACTCAGTCCGACTCACGAGTCGAGTCCTCGAGTCCGAGTCCCCATCCCTGGCCCTCCCTTAGCTGCTTATTGTTTTAAGCAGACATCCTATTCAAGGAACTCCCAGAACACAGCAAGTTGAGCCACCAGGAAGTCATTTCATAATGCCGGAAGTGCATGCTGTAATCCCCATCTCAAGATAATCAAGAGCCCCGCCCCCATAAAAATCAGAAAAGAAGCATGGAAACATATGATTGACCCCCAAATTGACAATTAATACTTGAATTTTTGGATAACAGAATAACTGTTGAACATTTTATGTAATTGTGAATTCAAAGCAGTTTTAGAATCCTTTCCTTAGTTTTCAGAAGCAAGGCTGGAAAAGTCAGCCGTGCCTTTTTCCAACTGCAAATTGATTTGCTTCAATAATAACTCAGTACACTTAGTATGATCACTGTCACAAAATGGGTAAAATACAACATAAGTCCTACTTAGAGTACACCCATTGAAATGAATGAAAAGTTCCATTCATTTCAACAGGTTTACTTTAAATAGGACTTAAGTTGGATTTTACCCATAGTTTGCCATTCTACCTGTCTTCCTGTATGTTGTAGACAGTGAGATGGACTAGTACTATGTCTTATACAGTACTAAGCACTGTTTATTACTTCAGGGATGCCATAATTATCACCCTCTTTAAGAAGGGTGATAGAACAGACTGTGGAAACTATCGGGGCATTTCTCTCTTAGCAACCGCAGGTAAAATATTTGCTAGGATTCTCGCAAACCGTCTTCTATCTATTTCAGAAGAGATCCTCCCTGAAACTCAATATGGTTTCCGCCCCTCTAGAGGGACAGTAGACATGATTTTTACTGCACGTCAGCTCCAAGAAAAATGCCGGGAGCAAAATCAACCCCTTTATATGGCATTTATTGATTTGGCTAAGGCCTTTGATACTGTAGACCGTACAGCTCTCTGGACTATCCTTATGAAAATTGGATGCCCCAATAAATTTGTGAATATCTTGCGACTTCTCCATGACAACATGACGGCAACAGTTTTGGACAACAACGGCTCTCATGGTGCTCCATTTAAAGTGGGATCAGGTGTTAAACAGGGATGTGTTATCGCCCCAACATTATTTGCCATTTTCATCGCCATGGTTTTACATCTTGTCAAGGGGAAACTTCCCACCGGTGTGGGAATTATATATCGAACAGATGGAAAGCTTTTTAATCTCAGCAGGCTGAAAGCAAAAAGTAAGGTAATTACAACCTCCGTTGTGGAACTTCAGTATGCTGATGATAATGTGGTCTCCGCACATTCAGAGGATGATCTCCAAACTATCCTAAATGCTTTTGCAGAAGCATACGAAAAACTTGGTCTCTCACTTAACATCAAAAAAACCAAAGTGCTTCATCAGCAAGTGCAAGCCAATCCTTTGGTGATGCCATCTATCCAGCTTGGCGGGACAATACTGGAAAATGTCGATCATTTTCTCTATCTTGGCAGCTATCTTTCTGTTACAGCTAACATCGACAGTGAAATCCAGCATCGTCTGAGCTCCGCAAGTGCCGCATTTTCTCGAATGAAACATAGAGTGTTCGAGGATCGGGATATTTGTAAGAAGACCAAAACACTGGTTTATGAAGCCATTGTATTACCAACTTTATTGTATGCCTGCGAAACATGGACTATCTATAAACGTCACTTCCACCTCCTTGAAAGGTTTCATCAACGTTGCCTCCGGAAAATCCTGCCAATTACTTGGGAAGATAGGCGAACAAATGTCAGTGTACTGGAAGAAGCAAAGACTACTAGCATTGAAAAAATGATCCTTCAACGCCAACTTCAGTGGACCGGTCATGTTGTTCGAATGCCTGACTGCCGTCTCCCAAAGCAGTTACTTTACTCCCAACTCAAGGATGGAAAGCGGAATATCGGTGGTCAATATAAGAGGTTTAAAGATGTTCATAAGGCTAATCTTAAAAAATGCAATATAAACATCGAGAACTGGGAAGCTCTGGCCCATGAACGATCTAAATGGAGGTTGGCCTTTCACAAAGGTTCCATGGACTTTGAAGAAGCCCGAGTGCAAGGTGAAAGGGAGAAACGTGCTAAGCGAAAAGCACGTCAAATGAATCCTTTACAGGACCATCTTCTATCTGGTAACCTGTGTCGTCACTGTGGGAAGCTGTGTGGATCTAGAATTGGCCTCCACAGTCACTTACGGACCCATCGCTAGAGTCTACACAATCTTCTTTAGAATTTCCTCCTTTTATCCCGGAAGACAATCTTACTCGGTCACGAGTGATCGCCTGATGATGATGATTACAATTGTCCCCAATCCTTTTTAGATCCACTGTTAACCTCAAGTTTAGAATATGGGAAACTCACTTTTAATGTTTAACCACAGAGATATTACTTTTTCTCCTTCTGTCTTCCTGTGGCTCACGCTGGCTCAGCTTGTCTGGGCGTGGAAAGCTAAGCAGGGTCAGGCCTGGTTATTACTTGGATGGGAGACCCCTCCTCTAGTTCCCTGCATTGAGCAGGGGGTTGGACTCGATGGCCTTGTAGGCCCCTTCCAACTCTATGATCTATGAACCTTCCTCCTTTCTCCTTTCCTTAAAACAGAAACAGCCATTGTCATGCCACTGGTGCAACCCAACTTAGCATAACCCAGTTTGTGTCTAGAACCACCAATCTACCATCATTTTAAAATAGACTCTCTATTTTTTTCTTGGATTTTGCAACTGCGATTTCTAGTAAATTACTATAACGATATATAATTGTTATAATATGAAAGTGTAGCTACAGATTCCTTTTGTGCACCGAAAACATGGCTTATTGAGATGCCATTGAAAAGTAATACCAGTGCCCAAAACATTCTAAGCTGGCTACTAATATATTAAATACTGAGTTGTCACTCATAAGGCATAGCCAGAGAAACACCATATTATCTTCATATTCCATTAAGTGTTATGTACAATTGACACTATTTACTTTATTTGGTCATAAAAAGAGAAACACACAAATCCTTAGTCTGACATTGAATTCAGACCCCCAGTCAGACAAATACCATCTGAATAGCAGTGGGCTGTTGCATATTTTAGATGAAGCCCCTGTAGTCAGCGCACGTGTCCTATAACGCTGAAGGTCTCTGGGGCAATTTAGACAAAACAAAGGACACATTCTACTCTCACTTTCATAGCCTAAACCAAGTGTAACCAACTCGGCCGAAGGTCAGAGGGGAAATGTATAGAAGTTAGAATAGAATTTTGTCTGAGGAATCTGAGCAGATGAATTACCCAGCTGTAAGCCATAGTAAGGGTGGAGAGTAGGCATTTCATTAGTGAGATGCAAGCTATAGTTTCTAATACAAGCTAATACAGTAATTAACCTTGGACAGCATTCGAGATTGTGGGCTTATTCTAAAACCAGTTCATGGCAATTTCCTGCCAGGAGTTTGGGTATATTTTGAGGATCATGGCCAAACGAGACATGTATTTGCTAATCAAGTGTTCACCAATTTGGCTATAAAGCGGAGGTGGAGGGATCTACCTGTGTGAGAGCCAGGTGTAGTGGTTCAAGTGTTGGACTGCGCCTTGGAAGACCCAGGTTCTAGTCCCCACTTGGCCATGAAGCTCAGTGGGTGACTTTTGGCCAGTCACTGATTCCCAGACTAACCTACCTCACAGGGTTGTTGTGAGGATAACACAGAGAAAGAGAGGATCATGTACACCACCTTGGGCTCCTTGAGAGAAAGGAGGGATATGAATGCAACAAATAAATGAATACTTTTATCACTAAATGGAGCATGGAAAGGATGGAAAGAAAATCCACCACTTCCCTCTGCCTCACTTCCCACACGCTCCAGTGCTTGAAGGTTTTTCCTTTAGCTAGCTCACTTTTGGTATGAGGGCTGGGCAGGTGGCTGCGGCGGTTAAAACAGCAGATGATGGGGAGGTAAGGTGGAGGAGTGGGTGGGTTTTTCTCCCATTCCCCATGTGCTCCATTATTTAGTGTTAAAATTAGACCCCCCCTGTCCCTACTTTATAGCCAACGTGGCAAGTGCATGTTAGGCAACTACATGCGCCTGTGGTTTGATCCCAAGTTACTCGCTTTGCTCAAATGGCTCCTCCATCTAGATATGATTGGAGCAGTTTGGGACTGGAATATGGTGAGGCAGCTCCCATGCTGCTGCTGTTGGGCCTGTGACAGATTCACACAACTAGCTTTTAAACATGATGCTTAGGAAAGGAAATGATCACAGCACATGAAGCACATGGTGTGTGCATGGCTGGCCCCAGACATTTTGTTGCTGGAGGCAAAGGACAAGTTGGTGCCCCCTCCCACATTCCACTTACAGAAGGTGTCTGGACTGGCAATTCAATCTTACTTCACAACACTGGTGATGGGACACCATCCTCCACTGCACCTGAGGACCACAGACTAGTTTTTGGAGCACAGGGCAGGCTGCACGACACATACAGCTTTGTCCTCCGACAGAAGGAACGGTCAGGGGGCTCGAGAGAAACAGCCAGGGCCACTGCCACCCACACAACTACCAGCAACTGCCACTTGAGGTGGCTGACTCACTATGCCCATGGAAGGGCCAGTCCTGGTCATGCGGTGTGGTTTTTTGCACAGGGACCAATCCTGTGGATAGTCTGACCCATATGGAGTCATCACCTCTGGAGCCAACATACATCTTGAACTTATTCCAAGAGTTGGTGAACTGCTGCCTTGGCACATGTCGGAGTGTTCGCAAGACTGCTTTGCTATATCAAAGTTCCTTGAAAAGTCAGGTACGGCTAAGAGGCAGATTTACATTCTAGGAATAAGTGGTGAAGACTCTTTTATTGGTAGCTCTTCTTACAGGGGTGGGTCACATTCTTGGGCTGCATGTGTGTCCCCCCCACCTTTTCTGCAGCCCCCACCACCAAATTTTGGCAGCATGCAGGGGTGCGTGTGGCAAAAAAAGCCGTGTTTTCACTTTTAAATAAGGTGCATAGGGAGTGTGCACTTTGTTTTAATGTGTACTCCTGCAGGGCCTCAGGGAGTGCAATTATGCACTACAAAAAGGCGGCTTCTTGGTGTCGCCAAATTGCTGCCAAATTTTGGCAGTAAGTTAGAGGCAGTGGTGATTTTGGTGGCGGGTTATGTACCCCCCTTGGTGGGTTCTGGGGGTCAGAAATTGCCCCTGGACCCTCTGACATTGCCCACCCTTGTCTTATTAACGATGACAGTTCATAATTTTTTTTAAAAAAATCTAGTTACTGAACTTAACAGCTCAAATTATAAACGCAAAATGATATAAGCATGAATTTCAAAGCCATTATAAACAACAACAACAACAACATTAGCTCTGTGTAGCCACCCACATCAGTGCAGAAGAACCCTTTGGGTATAATTTTCACATGTCAGGCTTTTACTTGTCCTTTTGATGCATTTAGGGTGCAATCCTATGCATGTTTAGACAGAAAAAAAAGTCCTGGCTGGCTGGAGCCTGGAGAATGCTGGAAGTTGTAGGACTTGTTTTCTGTATGAACATGCATTGGATTGTACCCTTAATAACTCCAAAAGAATTAACCAGGAGTTATCACATATAAGTTGTATACTGGCATTCAGCGTTGTTAGCCCTGCTTCCTTAACTTTCAGACAGTTGCCCCAATCTGCATGTGGAAGGGCTCCACCAGCTGCTGAAAGTCCACTGGCAGCTGATGATATCAGATCTGAGAACAAGAGTTGACCATTTCTTGTGGGTAGGGGACTGAACACATCCCCCTTCTCCTCTGAATAGGTAATTAATTCAGAGTAGCCGGGTTCCGGCTAGATGGGCGATCTAGAAATACAATAAATAAATAAATAAAATAATTGGCCCTATCAAAGTTGACTGCACCAGTTCTATGCTTGGTGGATATGTATGCATACATATATCCTTGCATGCATTTGCTATGCATGGAGATCAGTGGATCAGGGCCAAAATATTTACCGGTAATTCTTCAACTGAGCAGACAGTAATCAACTGCTTATCACATAAACTCTGGGGTATCAATATGGAATGGTTTTCTATTATGGAGTAAAACAGAAACAAGACTGCAGGAGGGTGGAAAGAAGGGTGGCGGGGGAAAAGAGATTTCCGAAGAAATGTTAAGAATGTCTTTTAAAAATCAGCACTAATAAGTAGCTTTGCTCACAGAACAGTTGGGAGGCTATTTCTTTCTGTATCCAGTTTACCCAAATTCCCATGATCTTTATTATGTAATCTTTGGAATGGCTTCAGGCTCTGAGGACGTATAAAATATTTCACACATGAAAACAACTTTGCGCTGGAAACATTAGCAAATACATGGGGAATGGAGAGGTCAGCCAATGTGCAGAGGACAGAAAGAAAGTAGATATGTATCTTAGGCAGAGCGTATAAATCTGTTACAAATAAATCCTTAATCCACTTTAGATAGGTCTTACCTGTATCAGAACTCATCAGGAAGGCGTGGGAAGGGTAAGAATGAGTGGCAAACTACATTTGTTACACTGCATTTGTTGACACTGCAGCCATATAACAATGACCTGACGGATCCTTCCCTGTTGCAAAGCCCTCAGAAGGGGCTATTTGCATTGGATCAGGGAGAAATCCAAGGGGGCTCTGTGGCCCAGATGGAGAACCTCCAAAGGCTGAATTAGGCCCACCGCATGGGCCCAAGTTCCCCTGTCATTGCCTTAACCCTTCCCTGTCAGTTGCTGCTTCCCTGAAAAGACAACACAGCTGCTGCTTTTACCCTCGTGGGCTTACAGACTTGTTTTTTTGTTTTTGTTTTTTTTTGCAATATAGCTCCAGAACACTGACAGGAGCAAAAGCAGCTGGGGAAAAGGTTCGGGGACAGGCTGGCACAGAAAACAAACCCCTTTGTTCTCCATGTCCCTGGCATTCTGTGATTCTTTATCCTCCTTACTCCTCTGCTGGCCAATCCATTCAGCAGAGATTGTTCAGAACTTGGCTGCGAACACAGTTGCAGAATGGTTTTCGTAGTTGAAGAATCTGCTCTTCCAAGTGACAAATGGCACAGATTCACACTGCTTATTAAAGATTGGTGGCGTCTGAATGCCATGAATGCCGATGGCCTGAATTTCAGAAGCGTATTCATGGGGGACAAGCTGAGGCATGCTTGACATGTTTTTCACAGTATAAAATTAATGGCACAGTGTCTACATCATGGGATGGCCCTAGGTTACTTGCTGCTATACTGAGAAAGCGCTGGCTTGTTTGTTCATTGCTCCTCTTCCTTCCTTCCTTCCTTAGTGAAAAGAGTCCTTCCTGGCAGAACTTTGTTTTGTTATTGGCTAACCTGGTAAGGTCTAGGCTGGTTATCAGCAGTCCCCACAAGTGGAATGAGTATCTCTAGATTTCTTACTCCATCTCCTTCAGGTTCTTGAACAGTGCTGAGTGCAGAATTCAATTTTGTAGCCGGGGCAAGGCTGTTGTGTTCAAAATGAGTTTGCCAACAGCTCAAAATCCCCCCTGAAATTATTGAGTTGTTCTTTACAAGGAAGGGGCTCTCTTCAAGCTATAATATCAAGCCTTGGACTAAATTTGATCCTTGACTAAGAATCTATGTGAAAGTTAAGGGTCAGTAAAGACATAATAACAGAAGACGAGGCTTCCGAATCACAGAGTTGGAGCGGGCCTCATAGGCCATCCAGTTCAAATCTATTCTTGGTGCCAGAAATAAAAAGCTAGAGCACGGGTCCCCAACCTTTTTGGACCTGTGGGCACATTTGGGAATTTGAGAAACTGCTGTGGGCACCACCACAAAATACCTAATCAGTGGATCACCACTTTGGCATCTGTAGTGGCTATGGATTTTAGGCTGTGTCTTATTCAGCAAAAAAACCTTTTATTTCATGTCCACTGGACACTACAGCATCTCTTTAATAAGGGATTGTCTAATTCAGCTAATTGCTGGAAGTGCAATATAGCTAATTCTTCTTTTAAACATATGTTTTGGCAATGTCCAGTTGTTGCTTCTTTTGGGGAGGAGGTTATTGCACAGATAAATTTTGTACTGAAACACTCTTTAATATTCACTGATGTACACGCTCTTTTAAATTATTTACCTACTTCATGGAAATTAACAAATGGTCAGCATAAATGGATTCTCTGTGCTCTTTTGACAGCTAAAAGACTGATATTACAACATTGGAAGGATAAATAGTAACCTCCTATAATGTAATGGATTGAGGACCTTGCAATGATTTCAATGTTTGAATGGGTGGCATATAGATGTTACCTTCATGGATACTGTGAAGGATCACCACCGGGATCCTATGCGTGAGTTCAGCGCTTAACGGGTTAACTGGCACTGAGTTACAGTCCGTACGAGCGCTGGCAACCGCCTGGGAAGCTTGCGCGCACAAGAGGAAACCAAAGCCCTTGAAATGACCAAATAAGGCTTTTATTTGTTTACACAAAACACAGAGCGGAACTAACAGCTTTCCAGGAATACTACAATGTCAACACAACCTTAGTTGACCCCTGCGTTCATCAATGAAACAGGCTCTTAGGCTAGCGAATTGAATCTGGTCAGTTACCTCAGATCAGAGACTTTACGCTAGTCAGTTTCAGCCTGGCTCCGGGTCGGCCGATCCGGGGATGAGAGTGGCTTACTCCGGCTGCCGCTTGGAGGACGAATCTGGCCCCGAAGTACCCTGGGTTCCCAACAACCGGTGACCGGAAGGGAGAGGGGTTTTCTACCCCTGAGTTCCCGCTCTCCCCACCCTCCAGGTCAGGTGGGGGCTTATGCCTGCCCCTTCGTATTAGGTGGGCTTATTCCCGCCCGGGAAGAAGGTGACGTACTGGTACTTTGCAGCTCTTTGAGACTGCCCTGATAGCTTGATGGTTCTTGATGGTCCTTCCTTGGGGTTTGTGGATTCCCACCGAGGATCTCCATTGTTGGGGATGATGGTCTGTCTGGCGGTTTCTCCTGTGACTGCATCCCCCCTTCCTCGCCCCCCCTCCCTTGCACGGAGACTGTGTGTGTGTGTGTAGACTCGTGTCAGGCTTTCTCCACAGATACTTATTTGGATATTTGGTCCACTTTTGCTGAAGCCTATGTATAAGTGCTAGAAAGCTGTATGCTTTTCATATGTATTCATTGCTATGGATATATACAAATCCATGTACATCTATTAAAAAATGGAGTATTTTTTTAAAAAAAGTTTTGTGGGAAGCTGCAGGCACCACTTTGGGCACCCCTGAGCTACAGCATCCACAAGGGATGGTTGTCCAGCCTCTGCTTGAAGACCCTCAGCAAGGAAGAGCCCACCAGTCCTCTAGGTAATTGGTTCCATTGTCAAATTGCTCTTACCATCAAGATGTTTCATTCAAAATCTACCATCCTGTAACTGCTCCATTAGATCTAGTCCTGCCCTCTATGGCACTGGAGAACAAGTCTTTGCCTTGATTGCCTTCTTATATATGAAAGCCATTCAGGTATTTGAATACAGCTATCATGTCCCATTCATCTTCTCTTCTCCAGGCTAAACATACCCAGTTCCCAGGGCCGGCGCTACCGCTAGGCCAACTAGGCTGTTGCCTAGGGCGCGTAGCGGAAGAGGGCGCAGAACGCTGCGCTCCTCTTCGCTGCTGGCGCGCTCCTGCCCTGCCCGCCCGCCCGCCTCTCCAAGAAAGCCAGGTCAGGGATTGCGCCCGGAGTAGTGCTGGGGCCGAGCCTGGGCGCCTCCCCCCCCACTTTGCCTCGCCTCCGCGCCGCCTCCCCCCACCTCGCGCCGCCTCCCCCCACCTCGCCTCGCTTCTGTGCCGCCTCCCCCCCACTTCGCCTCGCGCCGCCTCCCCCCCCTCGCCGCCTCTCCCCCCTCACCTCGCTTTGCCTCGCCTCGCCTCTACTCCGCGCTGCCTCCCCCCCCGACACCTACCTTCTCCGTGCTGTTTCCGGAGCCCCGCCCGCGCTCTGTTTTGGCGGGAAGAACCAGGGCAACAGGGCTTAAACAGCCCTGTTGCTCTGGTTTCCCCCGGCCAAAAACAGAGCGCGGGGGTCCCTTTTCGGAGGAGGCATGGGAAGGTAGGTGGGGGGCGGCAGCGGCAGCGGCAGCGTGCGGGGGGGGGTGTCCGGTGGCAGCGGGGGGGGCGGGAGGTTGCAGAGCAGGGCTGCTTTCCGGAGCCCCCCCCCACAGTACTAGAGGGGGGGCGCTAAATATAATCTAGCCTAGGGCGCCAAACTGCCCTGCACCGGTCCTGCCAGTTCCTTCAACCTTTCCTCCGAGGACTTGTTTTTCATATGCCGACTAATTTTGTTGACTTCCTCTGAACCCATTCCAGTTGGTCTATGTCCCCCTTAATGTATGGTATCCAGAACTGAGCATAGTACTCCAGGTGAGATCTGACTAGTGTAGAATAAAGCGGGACTATTACTTCTCATGAGGAACTAATAGTATATGCAGAGTTTCTCTCCCATCCCCCCCCCTTCCAACACCCTCTCTCATTTTAGTAGAAAGCTATCACTGGAACCCAATTATGACTGTAGAATTTTATATTGCTTGGGGTGATGTGGTTGATACATGCCTTTCCATAACTTGATAGCTGCAGCATCAAGAGATGACTGAATCATCACATGTGAATGAGTCATCAAAAAATTTCTAACACCGCAGATAAAACCTTCATATCAGTGTCACATTATGGGTTGCTGTGTGGCGTGTGAACCCAGACTAAATTGCCCAGGGTGGCTTGTTCATGGGCAACAAGCCACCCCCCAAACCCATGGGCTGTTACAGGGGTTGTTGTACCCATGATGGGTTGTCGTGTCGTGTTGTCTGACTGACCACACAACAACCCATGTTGACACACCCAGGTGACCGACCCCATTGTGGGTACGGGGAATTGGCTATGAAACTACTTGGCAAGAGCGACAAAAAACCCTTACTGCTCTTGCCAAGTGGCTCCTGGGTGACTGCCAGTGCCAGCAGCCCCCAAAGTGCCCAAGCGGCACTTGGGGGCAGCTGGCACTGGTTTCCCTGCGCCCAACCACGATCATGACCCGTTTCAGGCTTGTCACTCTGAGTCCCTTTAAAAAGGGGTTCTTACTGGCCAACGGTTTGTTTGCTTTTTTACTGGGACATATACAGCTATATGTCTCAGCCTAAAACCACCCATTGCCCTGTCAAAATCCCCTTTTTAAAGGGACCCAGAATTTTGTCAGCTGGCTGTCAAAACTCTTTTTCCGTAGAAAAAGGGAGGGGTGCATTTTTGCACTTTCCCGAGCACCTAGTGGCTTGGAAAAAAGTGTGAAACGTGCACCAGCATGTGGACTAGCTTGTGTGTGTGTGTGTGTGTGTGTGAGAGAGAGATGAGGACCCTGCTGCAAAGGGAGTGTAAATCTGAGAGCACCCTCTTTTCACATGCAGAGATCCTTTGGTTTCTCTTGACAGCTCATCTTTTGATAGCTGTCAAGAGAAACCAAAAGGGGGGGGGAACAATTTGGAACCTCTTCTGGGCAATGTGCACCTTGGCAACAGGCACCCCCCCCCCGGACATTGCCCAGCTGAAGTTTCAAATCCCTGCAGTCGTGCAACTGTGAAGGTTCACAGTTGCACAACTGTGCCATTTTTTTAAAAAAAGATAAAATAAAAGCACCTTTTGTGCTATTTTTTAGCATAAAAATAATTTTTAAAATGTTCTGCCAGCCACTGACAGACCCTTCAAGGTGCTGCTTGGGCACTTTGAAGGGGCTGAAAAAACGGGAATTGCGAATGTCATCTGTCAAGCCGGGTTTCATGATCTCCGGGGAAAAAAGGGGGAAAGGGAAAAAAAAGCTGTGGCGAGCCCTGAAATGGCTCGCAATCATGATGGGGAGTGGGGAGACAACTAAGTCCTCCTGCAGTGTTCCCTGGGATACCCATGGGAGGACCAAAGGGAAGGAGGGGGAGGGGTGTCAACAACCCATGGTGAGCCTGATCGTCAATTGGGCTCACCGTGGGTTGTTTCACCAACAAGCAACCCACTGTGGCTTATTGCCAGGGTGGGTTAGTGTGACGTGCAAATGCGCCCAATGTTTTTTCAATGGAGTCAGTTCATTATGTGCTGGGCATTATGTGCTCATCAAGTGCTGGACATATATGAAGTGGCCCTCAGTGTTTTTAAGCAATTCCTTTTCACAAAAGAGAGAGCATTGCTTCAAAACCAAACTGGGACGGGGGATGATGATGAAATATGTAGAATAATTCATACACTGAAAGATGATATGTGAATATCAGGAAGTTATGGACTAATACCATATTGCAAATATCCAACTTCGATAAATAATTTACCCACTAAAATGCAGCTAGGCACTGGAAGTGGCCTATTCAGAGTGAGCTCTTTATGTCTGCTGGAGAAAAGACTCATTCCAAGCTAAAATGTGGCTGAGTTCTGAGCTTAGTTGCAGCTGGGCATGGCAGAATATGCTCAGCTGGCAAATAACAAGGTGCACATTTTCAAGAGAATGTGCTCCTTCAATTTTTCTCTGATTCAGTACCTTAACATGCATCTTAAGGAGAATCTTAAAACACACACACACACACACACACACACACACACACACATTAATTTAAAATAACTTGAAATCACTTGCTTTAGTATTCATTGCTATCCATAGTAGAAGATAGTCATGCTTGGTACAATAGTATATTAAGCACATGACCGTAACTATGTTTCTTTTGAGGAAGGCTTTGGATGTGCAGAATCCCCTGCTTGCCTACATTTTGTAACTATTCATAACTACCGTACATCACTTGAAGCCTGGATTGGTGCAATCCACGGTATGTTGGGCTGCTCTTGAAAAGTGCTCAAAATGCTCCAGAAGCTAGCTTCCCAAGGGCGAACTATAGGCTACACATGATGTGGGGCTGCAGTCAAAGATAGCACCCCCACACTAAGCTCTGTCCTTCTTTTACATCAGTGTACTCCAAACTTGGGTCCCCAGATGTTTTTGGCATGCTGGGAGTTGTAGGCCAAAAACATCTGGGGACCCAAGGTTGGAGAACACTGTTTTACATTATGTGTAGAATCACTTACACTGTATCACAATTTCCATATTGTGGGTTTCCCTGTCCCTTCTCCAGATCACTGGCTGCTGCTGGTGGTGACAGAGGAAATGTACATGAAGCCATGAAACAGTAAGTGATTCTAACATTTCTGGTGGGAGAGGCTGACACAGGGATGCTGTTTTCTGTGGCAGTTCTATGTTGAGCATACTTAAGAGCAACAGTCCCTTTCACCCAGGATCTTTAAACATGCAGTTTCATGAAAGTTTTGCAGTTTGTACTTTTCAGCTATGTAGTTAAGAGACAAAATAACTTGCTGGCTTTTCCGAGCAGTGATGTTTTCTCGCTCCCTACATTTATTTATTTATTATATTTATTTATTATACTTATTAATCGCCCATCTGGCCGGTCACCAGATGCATTTTCTGATTGAATTATATGTGTCAGTCATTATATGGAGAGGGAAACTGCTGTAAGGAACCTTTGAACAAACAGATTAAAGACAGGAAAAACTAGATTAGTTTACATTCCTTCCTGTTTGTCTATTTTGTTGGCCTTTGCCTAAACACCAAGTTCTTTGGATTCTTAGTTTTATTGCTACCACTCATATATTTTAGAAAAGTAAAAAAGGAGTCAAATAATCAGCTATTTGTTTATTTTATTACCTATTGACATATCTATGATTTCTGTTGAAAAGCTACAAGGTCTTATTTCCTACCCTGTCTTTGGTTCTAGTCTTTAATTATAAAGCTTTTTTTTTTTTTTTTTTAAAGGAAAGTACAATTCTTAGCAAAGGATTAATACCTGCATTCCATTTACAATATACATGATGGTGTTTCCTTGGTTTTAAAGAACTGCAGTAACAGGGATTGAGATTATCTAAAATTCTAAGTGGCATAGATACTTACAAACTTGTGTAGGTTTTATACACTTTAGCTATCATGGATTCCCCCTAAGAATCCTGGGAACAGGGTACTGAGAATTTTAGGGATCCTGGGCCCTCACCCAGTAGGGAAGTAACATTCCCAAACTTCTCTAGGAAAATAGGATGATGATTAAACCACATTAACATCTCAATCCTACACATGTTTACTCAAAATCAATCCCAATGAATTCAACAGGACTTACTTTCTAGTAAGTGAGCTCAAATACCTCACTCCCTCTTCAAGTATGGAAGGAATTGCCTTAGTATGTGAAGTTGCTCATGAAAAGAGCACTTAAAACATGTGGCAATTATACTAGTTTAAGATACTATCAATATATAAATAAGATAGATTTGAAAGCCAAGAGATAACATGAGAAGCTGGCAGAAGGAAAATTTGTCCATAATAGTTTTGTATGTTTAAATGTGCACCATTCTCTACTGCCTCAAATTAAACTGAATGATGTATCTGTTCTGGGAAGTCTATTTAAAGATTCTTTCCTGCTTTTATAGTTCCATTAATTCTTGACACTAATGATCCTTTCTCCACACAGCACAATTCTAGCACCTCACTCGTTTCCTGAGGTCCACCCTAATTAGGTGCTTTAGCTTTACAATGACTATTTGGCTGTTTGACGTTACAAACGCCTGAGAGAAAGGGTGCTGAATCCAGACAAAACCAAAAAAGTGTGTTGTGGCGGCGGTGGTAAGTGCTATCTATTTGCCAGCCTGTTTCGGTGCTACATTTAAGTGCTACAATACATTTCATGACATGTATTCTTCACAAAATGTATTGATATCTTCAGAAGAGATATTGGGAACATTTCACCCAATACATTTCACCCACATTTCCCACCCATGACGTGACCGGTGATCACGGGTAGGGATATGTCAACTGGCCACCCCTTTCCCTGTAAAGCGTGCAACACACTGCCATTACTGCTGTGCCAGAGAGGTGAAAAACTTGCTCTCTCCTTAACTAGAGCCCCTGACAGCCAGTACTGTAGTTGGGAAGTTTGCCTGCCATCCTGTTCCCTCTAACACAGGGCTCTCCAACCTTGAGTCCCTAGATGTTGCTGGCCTACAGCTCCCAGCATACCCAGCCAGCATGGCTAATGGCAAGGGATTCTGGGAACTGTAGTCCAGCAACATCTGGGGACCCAAGGTTGGAGAGCCCTGCTCTAACAGCTCCCACACCACTGCTGCTCTTGCTCTATGGAGGAAAAAAAAGCAAAATTGAGGCGCAATTGACAAGAGTGCTGCCAATTTCAAGCACCCTTTTGCCTTGGAAATGTGGTGCAGCCTTAGCTAGTGCCCTCCAGATGTTTTGGATGACAACTCCCAGCATTCCTAACCATTGGCCATGCTGCCTGAGGCTGATAGGAGTTGAAGTCCAAAAACATCTGGAGGATCCCAGGTTGGGGAAAGCTGGATTCCTTGCAGAAGTGAACTGAAAGTGTTGGGGTGTGTGTCATGCAGGGTTTCAGGCTGTGTGTTAGCATCCAACTCTGGCCAATGGAGAGAACTGCAGGGAGACTAATAAGCACATTAGCCAAGGAAGCCTCTTTGCACCAATAAGCCAGATGAGATCATCTGAACATTCCTCCTGACTCCTACAAAGGTTTCCAGATCAGGCTTGCTAGATTACTTTGAGTAACCAGAAGACCTGCTCTTTTATACAGACTGACTTTGCACCACCCTCAGCTGTACAGGAGCCAGGCTTGGCTGTGACACTAACTGAACGGGACTGAGCTGGGTGGGGGTGGAGAGGGCAGTCAGACCCTTTCACTACTAAGCAGAGCAGCTTCCTAGCCTGAAGACTGCAAAATCATTTGTGTGGCACGGGTGTTGTGGGCCTCCTTGGCAAAACCCCCCCCCCCCAAGTAGTGGGGTTGAACCTCTTTCAGCTAGAGAGCCAAATTCAATTTTGGTGAAGCTTTCAGGGGCTGGAGTCATGGTGGGTGGGGCTGAAGGCAAAAGGGGGCAGGGACAAAGGAAAAGGGGTTGGCCTAATTACCAAAAATACCAGCATCCTTTAGTTTAGCATGTCTAATCAGACATAAGCCCCATTGAGTTCTATGGAATTTACTCCCAAGTAAACATGTTGGTGAATCATCAAAATAAAGTTTGGGGGGGGAGCCATTTCACAAAACAGTTTCCCCTTGAATTACTGGGTCAATTCCATGAATGTCTGATTGTAATTCCCCCCAAAAGCTCTTTCTTAAGCACTGCCAAAGCGGAAGAACTCTTTCTCCATGGAGAATTTAACCAGTTGGTCAGTATTGAAATTCAGTGGCTGAGAGATCACAGAGATCTTCCTATGACAGTTCAATGAAGCAGAAAGGTGCTCATCACCACCCACCAGGCCACAGTTGCAGGTGAATTCAGTTAAGAAGCCTAAACATACACAACATTGTGACCTATATCATTCCTAAAAGGTTCAGAACAGCATATTAAAAAGTGATATGCAAGGGTCAGAAACATCTGGTTTCAATTTTCAAATGGCCCATTTGAGGGATTTCACTGTGATATTATAATAATACAGGATGCCTTATAAGCAAAATACTTCTAAGATGCTGGGGATATAGCTAACTAGGTACACATGGGAAGTTTACAACAAGCAGTTGTCTGAGGGTGAGGAAAGGGCGGGGGAAACATCTATGCACATGTTATAGAAAATAAGTGGACTGAGGTTTGCTCCATGGTCTTAAGGCAGGGGTGCAGAGCTTCAGGCCCTCCTGGGATCCCCATCCAGCCCTCTGGGTCCTACCCCCTTTCTCACAATCCCAATCATTTGGTGGTTTCCTGGCTTTTGTGCATCCCACCCCTTCCCCAGAGGTTGAAATGCCTCTCCTAAGGCTTACCTAGTTACTGGCGGTAAAAATGTTAAGCTCAAATATGCTGGTATTTTTTTTGGCACCACCCCTTTGGCCTACATCATCCCTGCCCACCACAGGAATGGAGCCCCAGAAAGCTTCTCCAAAGTGGAATTTGCCCCTTGGGCTGAAAGAGGTTCTGCAGCCCTGTCTTAAGGACCGAATGCTGGGCTCTGAGTTCTTTCCTTTAAGACACCATTCTGGTCTGGGTATACTCGGATCTCCGAAACATTCCGCTCCGATCTCTCTTTGCAAACAGGGCACTATAGCAGTAATGAAGAAACAGATGCTCCCAGATGGATCTCTGGCACAGCATGCGAGTGGAGGAAATGGTTGGTGGAGCAGGTGTAGGAACAGGATGGAAAAGAAAATTGGGGTGTGGGATGCGGAATATATAACAATGTCTTACCATGGCACAGAGTGAAGGAAAATATGGCAAGAAAATAAGGTAGCTTGCTTTTGTTCTTCCCAAATGTTAGAAAGTGATGTTGACAGAATATAAAGAGTGACAAGACTTTGTGGGGGTGGATGTCCAGTAGCTCATGAGAATTCAAACCAGTTTTAAAAAGTGACAAAACTTTGAAGAGTTCTTATACGAAGTAACCCATATTTTTCTTAGTAAATGCTATTCACGTTAGAGGCCAAAATTCACATGAACATCTGAACTGCTCTCTTTCTGTCAACTGGCTCAATTATTTATGCCTTATTTGCTCCTTTAAGGCAATATCTTCAACTAGTTTTACATTATGTTCTATGCAGCTGCAGTCTTGTTTACACTCCTTCCTGTACAACCTCAAGATGATAAAATCCATGTTTGCAACAGCTGCTGCCAAAACAGAATTTCCTGACACAAATGCTAAATGGAACTCTGAGTGATACAAGGACAATTGTTGAAACTCTGTTACAGGTGCTACTCAACTACCTGTCAAAATCTGCCAAAGTGAAGGTCACGGTGTTAGGTGGACAATTTTAATTAAGGCAGCCACAGAAAATCATGTACATGATCAACACTCAGTGAAACCAAATGAGTAGCTTTGCTGATAATGTTCTTTTTTTTATGTCAGGGGTGGGCAAAAGGTAGATAGAGATCTACTGATGGGACTACTGGTCAGTTTCTGGTGGATCACTTAACACTTGCTGGGATTCTGCTTGACTGGGTGGATCTGTGGGACCTGATCTGATCCAACATGGCATTTCTTAGTTCTTAAGTGTTTAAGCAAGGCTGTATTCTTTGCCTTAAGTGTAAAGAGATCCTGAGGATCCCTTTTGCTTTGTACATTTAAAACTCATTGGTGGACCTGTGGGATTCTAGAAAAAAAGTTGACCACACGAGACTAAAATTGATTACTCCTGTTCTACATCCTAAGACTCAAGGAGGTGGAGAGCGCAAAACAGTTTTTTACCCGCAAGCTCCTCAATAAACAGTTTCATGTTTTGTGCCTTGAGTACCTCCATATGCTGTATGGGGTGGGGGCACGGTCGGCATGGTTGGCCACTTGCCAAGGGCCCGTGATCCAGCAGCAGCCCTCTGACCAGAGACCCTTCTCTTCATTACAACTGGCTTGTTCACCTGCCACTCACTTTGGCCCAGACAATAGTTGTGGAGAGAAGGAAGAACAGTTGATGCCGCTGCTTGCTTGCCCACTGGCTCTCTGCCTGACAAACAAGCAGATGATAGCCACCATGATGAGGAGAAGGAGCAGCAGCAGTTGATGATAATAGTGGAGAAAAGGTATTTATTTATTTATTTATTTATTTATTATATTTGTTAATCGCCCATCTGGCCGGCCACTCAGTAAACTCACTAAGGGGGGCATTAAGGCTGTCTTGCTCAAGCCCCCCCAACCCAGAGCCAAGACTGGGTGGGGGAACAACTCCATATTGCCAAGCAAATAAGCTCATAAAAACACATGCCCTATTTCTGTCCTATTATCACACTGCACAATGATAAATATATATTTTAGAAGATCTGATATGTAAAGAAAACTATTACTGTGCTTTCCCCTCTTTACTTCATTACATATGATTCCTCCAGGTGTAATTTGAACGTCTTATACAACTGATCTCATCTTAGTTTTCCTTCCAGACCTGGCAGACATTCACTGTAACAACAAATCCCCCCCCCCTTTCCCTAAGAAAATTGCTTTAAGCCTGTTCATTTAATGAACCAATTTATTGTTCCTAATTACTTTTTCCTTTCTTCTACAAAGCATTTGTGATCATAAAACAAATATTCCCAACATATACATGTCAATCCAAGCGACAAATAATGTAGTAATTTACATTGTTCCAGTGTAAATTAGACTCAGGGTGCACTTCAGAGTCAATCATTGGGAATTTGGCTAAAGTCTTCACTTTTGGGTGCTGATTGCACCTTAGAGCTGCAGATTGTGGCAGAATTAAATGAATAAAGATATATGGTTGTTTGATCCCAGACTTGTTGTAGTAAGAGGAAATCTTTTAATTGACTTTAAGTGGGGGCTAGCTAGGTCAGTTATTGCATGCAATCAAAAACAAACCTCTTTCTTATGTAACAGAAAAGGGAAATCATAATATACTTGGTTCAATATGTACTGACATATTTAGTCAACTGCTAACAGGCAAGCAGGATCCTGATAGTTTATGAGGCTATGACATTCTAAGTCTCAGTTTGCAAAGTTTTTTTCATAATAGGATTTAAAGTTTCAGGGCAAGGACATTCACAAATGGGATGCAACAGCACACTCAGGACTGCTTGGATCATTTGAAAGAGACACAGGAATAGGAAAGAACACCCTGTCTGAAGATCCATGAAAGTGTTAACACAGTAACACATGTTTCGTGGAAAGGTGGCACAGAGCCATTTTATTGTTATTGCCAGACAAAGTAAAGGCCCATCACCTTCACAGACAGGAGCTGAAGATGGCAGTGAAAGGAGGGTTCAACTCTTTACTCCTGCCCTTCGCCTTAGATCCCTCCCCAATTCCTTCTGGTGCTCTGTTTCTTCCCAGCCCTCCATGGCTCTTTATCCTGTCCTAGCCTTTCCCCGCCTTCTGCCTCATCCCCACTGAAAGCACTTGGTCCATTTCCAACATGCTTGGTGTTCAAGATATGACAGGTGATCTAACACAATGGAAAGGGACCAACTGGTTACTATACATACAAAATTACTGTTTATTTTATATTAGGGACTTGTATGATACATATGATGCTGAGAGCTTTGGTTATTGGGCAATACAGAAATGTAATAAATGAAACAAAAACAATGAAATATGGTGCTTCATCGAGTAACATAAGCAAAAACAGCTCCTGCTCCAAAGAACTTACAAGCTACATTTAGATTGGGGTGCGGGCAATTGAGGGGAGAGAATGGTAAAGGAAACAATGGATGAATACAAGCAAATGCAGTTACAGTCACTGGAGAATTAGAACTAAAGGGTTAAGCCAAAGGCTTCATGCAACAGATGGGTTTTGAAGGAAAGAAGTGTGGCTGTACCATGTAGGCACTCTGGGAGGGAATTCCAGGCATCAGGGACAGCAAAGGAGAGGAACAAAGCAAACATTCTTAATTTGTAGCTGATATTTTAAATTTTTCCTGGAGAGTATCTCATAATTCTTCATAAGAATAAATATCTTGTGTATAATAATAAGTATTGAGATGACATGAAGTGAAACAATTGTTAGAATTCAGTCCATTCATGCTCTTCTACTTCCTATGCTTCCTGTTGTCTGGGTTGCTAAATGTGCAATGCTCAATCTTGGACAGAATTAACTAATTATGCAGCTCATTTTAATTGAAAAAAGCAATCCAGTAAAATTTTCCTTATCTTAGAACTGACCTTCCCACAGGCTGCATATCCTGTAGCAGAACTGAAAATGCACATGATAACAGGAAAGTTCAGTCTGGGATGGTGCCAAACACTAATTTCATTTCCCACTCCCTTCCAATAACACTCATGTGCAAAAGAAGTTGGACACGGAAAACAAAACATAGAGACAGTGCTGCTTAGAAGTTAATCAAAACATCAATAAGTCATAACATCTGGAAGTCTTCATCCAACCAGTGACGTCAGGAGGTTGTCAGATGTTCACCGTTCTGTAGCGGTTGTAGTAGCGGTTGAAGAAGGTCTTTCAATAAATGGATGTGTGAAATGTTTGAGCACTTTCTCTTTGAGAAAGGCTGAAAGATATAACAAACTTTTAAAGTTGTTCCAGGGGTGTGTGTGGGGAGCAGAATACACATTAAACTGGCAAATAAATTTCCCAGTTTAATGTGGAAAATTTATTTGCCGAGAAAACTCAAATGCAGGAATGGAGGGTGCATTTGTAGGGGCAAATCAGTAGGGAGAAAGGAGGAATGCTCAACCCTTCCTGCACCTGCTGATTCTTCTCTGCAGATCATTGATTTAAAATAGTTATTTAATAACTATTTAAAATAAATAGTTTAAAATAAATAACTATTTTTGGGGTAGTTATATCCTACCCAAAAAGCTGTCTTTTTTGGAAGACAGCTTCCAAAAAAATAATAATACAATGGGCTGGTTTGGACAGAACATTAAGCCATAGTTTAGTATACAAGAACATGCCATGACAAGATGCTGGCTCACACACTCTCCACTCCCCCTCCAGTGTGGTTGCACAAAGTTTGAGAGCTTCTGGTTACATTTTTGATTAGCTGAACCTTGCCATAGCATCCAGACCTGGACAAACTGGTTGATCTAAACTATGGTTAGTGGAAATGAGCCAGCTTCAAACTATAGTTTATGAAGCTGGATTGTTTGAACCCAACATATTTAAGATTAACCACACTTTAGGGTTTGAATGACATGCTAAACTGTGTTTAATCTGTAATGGAAGTGGAAACTTCCAATCTCCATGTATGTTTCAGCAGTCAAGGAAGCAGCGAAGCGCAGTAGATAACAAAGAAACTGACAAGTTGAGACTCCATATAGGCTAATTTGCTCACAGTTGCCAGGGACCGATTGCTGAGTTGTCAACTGAAAAGCACTGGAAAGGGGGGGGGGGAAGCAGCAAAAGTAGGTGCACCAAAAGTGCCCCCCCCAAACCTCCCCCTTGGCAATGTGAGCCTTTGCTTTTAAGTATTGAACTGACACTTCTCAGTGCCCTCTAGCTTTTCAACACTTCCCTGTCTTCAACTATTCCAGAAAAGGAAGATGTTGGCTCCCCTTTCTTGGGGTGGCTTGTCATGAAGTCCAAATCTGGCAGTGCAATTTTATTGTTGGTTATCGGGAATGGCTAGAGAGCCACCCAGAGAGAGCAGCGAAAACCCTGGCCGCTCCTCACAATCTTGCTAGTGCTGCTACTATTCTTCCTCATCCTACGCTCTCTGTGTCAGGATGGATTTGAAAAAATGTTTTCATAGAAATCTTGAAGAAAGGACACTGGAAAGTGTCCTGAATGCATTTGAAGTATTTCTTTTTTTTAAAAAAAAATTGGTCCTGTGCACAGGAGTGAATGTCCACTGCAAGGAATTGTACATAATTTCCCCCTCTGTTTTACTCCTCTGCCATGAAATTTGCATTTTTTTAGTGATCTGCCTCAGTTGTCTGCCTTGAAATTTGCATGACTTTACCCACTCATTCCCCGCTCTGTCTTGACATTTGTGCATCTTTAGCACTCACTCCCTGCTCTGCCTTGAAATTTGTGTACATTTAGCGATTCCACTCACTGCTCTGTAACCCTCATGTACATCTGACAGCAAGCAATGGAGACCAGTGGAGGGCAGCGATAAGCATGAAGGGGCAGGGGGTGGGAAGCCAAAAGCAGCTGGTGGCTGCCAGAGAGAAGGAGCTTTAGGGACAGGTGTTATTACTTCAGTAGAACGTAAAGCAGACATTTTTTTTTTTTTTTAAAGGCATTCGCTAGCAAGGGAAGGCTAAAAATGGAGGATGAAATTGACAATGACATTGACAAGAGGGAGATATGGCTATGCTGGGCTCAATAGCGGACAGGCAGTCTTGTGGTTCTGTGCACTTGTGCAAAACCCCTAAAATAAAAATAAAAGTTTGCAAACATATTCCTGTGTTCTTAGGGTTCAGAAACATAAATTCCTTTGGTGATCTGGTGCGGGAGCATGGGGGGAGTTTCCTTCATGAGCTGGCAAATCCAGCAGACCAATTGCAGAAAGGGTGCTGATGTAAGGAATGAGGAAACTAGAATTTCAGCCACAAAGGCCTCTGTGATACACGCTGGCAGTGACCTGGAGGACTGAAAGGGACTGAGGGAGAGAAACAAACCATGGCAAGCCGCTGAGTGGGTGATTGTCTGTCAGGAGCAAAAGACAAGCCAGCCACCCACCACGGCGTAATCTCAGGCTGGCTTAGCGTGATTTGAGAACTCACCCAATGTCATTTGACTGGCAGTGCTAGGAGTCTTTTTTCTGGAAAAACCTTTGCATTCAGAGAATGGTGTTCTTATCTTCTAAGAAGTGAATTATGTTTATATCTATTATTTGGCTGAAATTTTGGCAATAATAGTCGTTCAAACTGATCACACAACCTCAGTATTGGCAGGGCTCCACAAGATAAAGGTATGATTTGCCAATCAAAACATCAGTAGTAGTGTAAGGCAGTACTATGTATTTAAAGGCTAACAGGTATCTCCCCTCCCATCAGTTATGTTCCTTCTTCAAATGAACTGTGGAACTGTGACTTTCACAGCAGGCTGTGCTTTTTCCCTGCTTGCTCCTGCCATTTTATTTGTTCTGTTTTTCATTGCCTCGGCTTTTTACTGCCACTATTGGTTTATTTATTTATTATTTACATTTATTAATCGCCCATCTGGCCGGCAACCGGCCACCCTGGGCGATGTACATAGGCTAAAAACAAGATAAAATACATTAAAAACATTATAAATTTTTAAAAAAATCTTAACTCACCCCATATTCCCGCCTGAAAAGCCACGTTTTTAATGCATGGCGGAAGCTAATCAAGGAAGGGGCATGGCGGAGATCACTGGGGAGAGCGTTCCATAAACTGGGGGCTGCCACAGAAAAGGCCCTCTTCCTCGTCCCCACCAGTCTAGCTGTTCTGGCTGAAGGGACAAGGAGAAGGCCGTCTGTGGCAGATCTTGTTGAGCGGCCCACTTGGTGTTGCTGGAGACGCTCCTTGAGATAGACTGGACTGGAGCCGTATAGGGTTTTAAAGGTCAAAACCAACACCATGAATTCGGCTCAGCAAGCAACTGGTAGCCAGTGCAGCTCCTTGAGCACTGGTGTGATGTGGTCCTGCCAGCGGCTGCCTTTAACCAGGCGAGCCGCCGCGTTCTGTACCAGCTGTAGCTTCCGAACCGTCTTCAAGGGTAACCCCACGTACAGCGCATTACAGTAGTCTAGGCAAGAGGAGACCAAGGCATGAACCACTGATGGGAGCAGATGATTAGGAAGGTAGGGGCGCAGCTGCCGTATCAGATGGAGTTGATACAGCGCCGCCCGGCTCTCAGCTGACACCTGAGCCTCCATGGACAGCTGGGAGTCTAGAATGACCCCCAAGCTGCGGACCTGGTCCTTCAGGGGTAAATGTACCCCATTCAGCACCAGGTCAACATCCCCTAACCTCCCCTTGTCCCCCACCAGAAGTACCTCGGTCTTGTCGGGGTTCAGTTTCAGCATGTTTATTGCTGGGTTGTTGTTTTTTTCTACCACTGTTTTTTTTTTTAATTGATGTTTTTACATTGTTAATGTATGGTTTTACTTTTGTTGTTAGCCACTTTGAGACTTTTTTGAGGAAATGTGGGATATAAGTATTCCACATACATACATACATACATACATACTAAGAGCAGCTTTGGACATTAAACTGATGTGGGGGTAACAAGAAGTACAAGTTCCTCACTTTCCATGTTCCCCTGTATCTCCATCTTACCTGAAAAATAACTCTTGCACCATCCATGGAAATGCACAAGCTCTATATTGTAGCAAGCCAAGAGAGCAGTGGTAGAATATTGTTGAAAGCAGAGGATGTCCATAAGTACTTCCAATTATTGTTCAAGTTGAGCACATGGATATTTTCAAATGATCCCCTTCTTGATTCTAAGGACCATTTCATACATTACAATGTGTATTGCATACTATGTAAATATGGCACACACCTGCACAAATGGTAGCTTTTGCTGGCAACAAACATATAAGCGATGGCCTGGTAAGGATCAAGCTGCCGCTCATGTACTCTGTCTACAAAATATATACATGTGCATGCCACCCTTAGATGACAATGCTTGTTATGCATTCTCTGTTTGCCATTAGGTTCCCCAGGTTAAAAAGCTACATGAGAAGTGACCGTAAAACTTAAATGGGTAAGGATATAGACCAGGCCTGGAAACCTTCTGATTAACCAAGCAAAATGGTGATTAGCCCAGTGAACATATATTGTGGCCTGCTAAGTGCTTGAAACACAAACCCTGTCTTTGTTTTCTTTTTTAGCTATATCTTTCTTCTTCTCCTTTTTTCCTTTCCATCTTTTCTTGCCTTTTATTGTTTTGCTTATTTTTTGTATTGTCAAGCAGAAACTTAATAAAATACGTTAAAAAAACAAACACCCTGTTTTTACAGTCCCAAACAGGCATAAAACCCAGGAAGTTTATCAAATATGCCATCATACCTGCCTGATGTGGTTTGCTTGGTAAGTCACAAGTTGTGCAGGCCAGATACACACACACACACACACACACACACACTTCTAGGAAAGAGACAAATGAGTACTGCCATAAGCAATAAAGTCACAAACCCTGATGTTATGCCATTAGACATTGCCAGAACAAACGTTTCAAATCAAAGCGTGATTAATGTGCTGCATGCAGCTTGTGTAGTTCAGCAACATAATTAGCACAGTTGATTATACAGTGTTGCATTCTGGGTCTTGCAGGTTTTCCATCAGAAATAATTTGGCAATATGGCCACAGTCTTTTTTTTCTTCTTCTCTTGCAAAGAGAATTTTAAAAATGCCACCAATGCATCTGCTCCTTCCATAAAGAATGCTAGAAGCAAGAGAATAGCACAGTCCTCGTAGGGATTGATGAATCTGTCAGTTCTGCTTTCTCCCACATTCATTTTTTTTGAAACTGTCCCATTCTTTCCATCCCAAATATGAAGAATCTTGCAAATTTTGGCAAATTCTTAGAAAAATGAAAGTCATACTCATTTCCAATGGCCAAATCCAATAGGTACGGCTATCCCCAGCATGGAGAGGACCATGCTGTACCTGCCTGCTATGTAGCTGCTAAAGATGAGGAGCCTGTCAGGAAAAAGAGGTTGTAACCCCAATTCATCAGGAACAAAACATACAGGGATTCGGGCCCAGACTCTTAAGAGCTAAGCACCCAAGCACTCTGCCTCTCTCAGCTGCGGTTTCTCCCACATTCAAATTGTTTTAATCTCAAGTTCGTTCCTCCCCAAATATGAAGAAATGTGCAATTTTTGGGAGATTCTCATCAAAAACTAATTGAAACGAAATTCTCACCCATCCCTACGAAGTGTGCACAGGATTGCATGCAAACCTAACTATATACGTCGGAGCAACACACTTTAAGGATTTAGACCAATTTGAACGAGTTTGGAGGAGTGCAGTGAACGATGGTTAGGAAGACCTACTCCCTAAATTGGGAGCTGTAATACGAGAGAGAGAGAGAGAGAGAGAGAGAGGGAGGGAGGGAGGGAGGGAGGGAGGGGGACTCTGTATATACTATTACTTCCTCACGGTCAGTAGTAGTTCCACTTTATTTTGCTCTGGTCAGCCCTCATCTGGCATACTGTGTCTAGTTCTGGGCACCACAGATTAGAATGGGTTCACAGGAAAGCAACAGAGATAATCAGCATATGTAAAACAAGGCCTGTGGCTCACGCTGGCTCAGCTTGTCTGAGCGTGGAAAGCTAAGCAGGGTCAGGCCTGATTATTACTTGGATGGGAGACCCCTCCTCTGGTTTCCTGCATTGAGCAGAGGGTTGGACTCGATGGCCCTTGTAGGCCCCTTCCAACTCTATGATCTATGAATCTATAAGTCATTGGAGGAACGATTGAAGGAATTGGGTATGCTTAGCCTGGAGAAGCGAAGATGTGGGGGGGGGGGATATGATAGCTGTCTTCAAATATCTGAAATGGCTTTCATATATAAGAGGGCAAAGACTTGTTCTCTGCTGCCCTAGAGGGCAGGACTAGGGGCTTTTCTACATGAGACATTTATTGTGTACTTGTTATTCCCTACTCATGGTTGTTATGGGTCCTTTAGATGAGTGTGAACCTCCAGTTTCACCTCTGTGTCTAACCAGCACTTTTGGCTGTTTTGTTTTTTGGGTGTTTTTTTTTAGAGCAGGAGAAATGCGGCATTTAATTACGAAAACGTGATTTCCTCTGGTGTATTTGCATTTTCCGGTACAGCACAGTGCCACCTAGATGTATTTAGTGGAAAAACAGGAAAGGATACGCTCCTCCCAGTGTTCCGATCTCAATTCTGCAATGAAACTGAAGGTAGATGCAGCGGATTAACAGCTCTGTTAGACAAACTTTAGATCTAATGGACTTCATATACAGGAAGGTAGGTTTTGCTTGAACATCAGGAGAAACTTCTTGATGGTAAGAGCAATTCAACAATGGAATGAATTACTGAGAGGGCTAGTGGGCTCTTCCTTGCAGAAGGCCTTCCAGCAGAGGCAGGACAACCATCTCTTGGAGATGCTCTATGTTAGAATTTACTGCGTTGAGCAGGGAGGGAGTTGGACTGGATAGCCTACGAAACTGCCTCCAACTCTTATCATTCTAAACATGGTGGATTTGCAGGATTTATTCTGATTATGCTGGGTTTCTTGGCACAACAACTGGATTATGTTTTGTACTCCGGAAATAGAAAACATAGCCTTGCTTTTGGACAACTATAACTTATAGTGTATTATGCTACTTATGGGAAAGAACTGTTAAAAATAATGGAAAATGACCCCCCAAAAAGAAGAAAAGAAATTATTCTTTATTCTCCTCTAAGACAGTGTTTGGTGGGTTTATGCAAGATACTGATTAACAACAACCATGATAAAGCAAGAACATTGACAGTTGCATTATGGTGTGGCTGCTAGAAGCTTCACATATCAGCCTTCAAATGAGAAGGGCAGGGGTGTTGAAAAAGAAAACATTCCAAGAGCTGAAGATAAACAGCATGAGGCTCACACCACAACCTCTTCAGAGAAAAATGTGAAGGAGTACTGGAAAGCTCCGAAGAGTGACAACTTCAAGGGAACTACTATGGCAAGGAACTGGACAGGTTTTTATTTCAAGTTCGTTTTGAAGATTCTTGCTGAAGCTTCAGATCTGCAGTCAGTCTCCCTGCACCTTTAGCTCATCGATGATGGACAAGCTCTTTGACTCCCCAGCCCCATGCCTCTCACCAGCCCTTCCCCAAACAGCACACATGCCTCCCATTTCCTCCAGCCTGGTAGGAAGGTTCCACCCAGCTTTTTTGGGTCTCCCCCCACACACCTGCCAGCCACCTCCAAAATGCACGGCCCTACCTATTCCCAGGCTGCAGTTTTAACCTTCAGCCAAACTGAGCCTCTGCTTCCTTCACAGCCACTGCACTCTACTTCCTTCAAAGTACTCATGGTGTACTCTGTGAAGCACCAGGCATACCAATGGTGCTACATAAATAATAAAAAATAATATTTTGCCCATAACATATTCCATGCCTCTTCTCTCCCTGTGTTTTGGCTATTGCATGAGTGTTAGGATACAAAATGACCTCAGATGTAATGACATGGACACAGGCTGTTGAATAATCATCCCCTCTTAACCATTTTTATATCATCATCATCATCATCATCATCATCATCATCATCATCAATCATCATCGTCATCAGTCTTGATGGCTCTCTGCATTATTCACCTATTCATCGTACCAGTGTGAAATCTTTGCTTGTCCTTGTGATATTATGCTGGTATAGCTATTGTTATGCTGAATGCTATGTTTCAGCCTAGTAAATATAGCTTTTGGCGTGAAGCTACTATCCTTATTTTTGCGTTGCATCCTACTCTTGTATTCTTCACCTCAATGACACCTGAATACACATGTACTCAAAATAGCCCTACATGAATGAGTTCTCTTGATTTCTTACACTGAGTCAGACCATTGGTCCATCTAACTCAGTGTTGCCTGCACTGACTGGCAGCAGCTCTCCAGGATTTCAGGCAGGGGTCTTTCTCAGCCCTACCTGGAAAGGGCAGGGATTGAACCCGGGAACTTCTGCATACAAAACATGTGCTCTACCACTAAGCTACAGTCCTTCCCTTTGTTAACATCAGTCTACAAAATATTCCCAAATTAAAGCTCTTCCAAGGTTACTGTGACTACTATTTAAAAGATTTCCAAGGGACTTGGCTAAAGTCACGTAGAAATCAGAACAAGGTCTGGAATACAAACTTATATGGTTAACCCATGCTGATTTCAGTATGACTTGGCTTTACAAGATATAATCATAACCCGTCTAAATGTTTTACTAATCTTTTACAGCCTTTTTTTTTTTTAAAGCCCTTCGTTCAAGGAGATGTGACCTGTTTACCAACAATTGGCATTCTGGAAATGTTTGAACTGAAGGCTGCTTTCGTACTTGATGTGGCAATCATGCTTGCCACAGCTACACAAGTGTTTGCTATGGTAAACAGATAAGCGTGAAGAGGAAACATGAATCTCTCAACGCACATTGGGCATGCGCCAGAGAGCCAGTGCAGCCATGGGTCACTGGTGCATATTGTTTGTGTATCCCCAAGTAGTTGGAGCAGTGTGCCTCTCTTTCACACTTCACATCTGTATCACAGCAAATACCAGCGTAACACTGGTGCAACTGTAGTGAACTCGATTGCTGTTGAAAGTTTCTCATGCACAAGCACTATTGTAAACTTCAAGGGCCTCCACACGGAAGGGATGCATTTTGTCCTTCTGCCCCACAGTGCTTTAATTGCAGCTTGGGCAAGTGGATCTATAACCTTACTTTCCTTCTGTTCAGCCTAAGAAAATATCTTCTGCTCCTAACAGTTTGCCTGGGCTTTTATTCCTGATTCCATCCACTGAGAGCACTAAATGTTAATAAGACCACAAAACATATGACGCATATGTCAGGCAGAGAGATGTTCAAGAGCGTTTTCTCTCCCTCCTACCCCATTTCAGGAGCATCTTCCCTCAATAAACAATCTTGCTAGATCTGTAAAAACAGTTAATAATTTCTGTAGCACTTTAAGGTCCCAAATATACATGACATGGGAAATCCATGATCAGAATACCAGTGTTTTTATTAATTCAAAACAGCTGAGTGGGATCAGATCTGGAGAGGGGGGGAATCTGAGTAAGGAGGTGCTTAACCCTTCCCCTTACACCATTTTCCTGATCTATATTGGCCTCCCACCAAAACTTCTGTTTGTCCCATGGAGGGGCAGGGGGAACTTTCCTGTAAGGTGTCTATATGCTTTTCCTTGTGGAACACAAGTAACTGCTTCACAGGCATGTGCATGGGGTGGTGGGAGATTTTGGTGGGGAAAATATGTGGGAGAAAAGAGTTAAGCATTCCCTCCCGCAGCAGTATTCCCCATGTCTGGTTTTAAGTCTAAAAAACAACAGGGTATTTAATAACAGATTTCCCAGCGTCTCATTTATTTTGGCTTTGAGTATGCAAACTACTAAGAACCTTTTCTGTCTCCAATGTATATTTTGGAACAAACGTGTAAATATGGCTACCATGGTAAGTAAGGCAGGAAACAGCGATTCTAATTTAAATAGGCCATATCTAGAAGTATATCTGTTCAGGGCCGGTTCTTCCATTAGGCCAACTAGGTGGCTGCCTAGGGCACAGGGCTAAAGGGGGCGCCAAAATGCCTTGGGGAAAAAAAAGTCCATGGTGCGCGTGCACCATATAACCCCTTCCCACCCTAAGTGCTCCCCCTCGCTTCGCGGGCTTGGGGCTGCCACTTCGGCCTGCCCTCCGCGCGGCTCGTCTTGGCTCCCCCCTCTCGCTTTGGCACCGCAGCCTCCACCTCCTCCCCGCTCCCCGGCTCTCGGCATTGCCCTCCTGCCGTGGAAAATGGCGCTGAGCGGCCAGTTCAGTCAGTGTGCACGGAAGGGGGTGACCCCGACTCTAGCCGTTGGGGGGTTACGGAGGGAGTGGGGTGGGAAGATGGCTCAACCATGGGGTGGGGCAGGTAGGCTGTCGGTCAAAGGGTGGGGGGAAGGACGAGGAGGAGGCAGAGCTGGTTGCGAGGCGAGGGGGGCGTTGGAGGATAAACCGCCTGCCCAGCGCCCAACCAGCAGTATGGAGACGACGTCGCCTTTTTTCTTTTTAAAGCCCCTTTCCTGCTCCTGTTTCCCACATGAGAGAAGCGGGGCTGGGGATGGCGCCAGAAAGAAGATCCCGCCCCCATTATTGAAACGGAGGCTTTCTTGTGTGGAGAAAAGTTAAAATTAAAATATCTTCGAAGCTGCAGCCCGAAACACGCTTGCCTGGGAGTAAGCCCCATGGAATTCAGTGGCACTTACCGCGGAGATGCAGAGAAGTCCGGGCTCCTCGGAGGAAAGGTGGGATAGAAATGTCAGAAACAAATAAAAAGGCAAGGAAAATGAAGTTTTAAACATTAAATGTAGTTTCTGTCACACATCACCAGGAATTTTTCTATATAGCAAATTGGTACTACATCAACATGTTTTTAATGTATGTTTGTCAATGTTTATGATAATAATTTTTTTAGGTTTTGCCAATTGACTTTTATTTCATAATGGGCATAGGGCTGGAGGGAGGGAGTGCTCAAGTGGGAGGGGGCGCGCTAAATATCTGATCTTGCCTAGGGCACCAAACTGCCTTGCACCGGCCCTGTATCTGTTTAAGCTGAATGAAGCAGAGGGTATGCGTTTTCCTCTCTCACAATGAAAGGTGTACCCACAATGCAGCAGAAGGATTTAAAGGAGGATTCTCTTCTAAGGGGGGCTGTAGCCACCAAGATATCAAACAAGGACAACATGCTCTTGTTCTCCCTGCTTCCCCATGTACAAGGTTCTGAATCCCCATGTAGATCCAATGTGGGGTAGTGGTCAGAGTGCTGGTCTTGGTCTGGGAAAACTTGGGTTCAGATTGCCCCTTGGCCATGAGACTCACTGGATGACCATCTCTTAGCGTAGGGGTAGGCAAGCTTTATGAGCCATGGGTACATGTGGCAATTTGAGAAACTGCCCTACGTACCACCACAAAATGGCTGCTGTGGGATGTGTGGTAAAGGACAAGTAACTTGCCCATAAGACTGAGTACAAGGCAAAGGTGGGGTCTGAGCGCAAACACACTAAACAACTCCTTTGAAGGAAGAGTGAGATACAAAGGGGATACATAGAATATAAATTAAAACACAGATCAATTAATGCTATTCAGCTATTTTCTTTCTCATCTTCCTTTCCAGAATTCTGAGGACGCTTTTCCAGAAAAGACTTTTAAATATGCTTTAAGAAACTTTGATCTGCTAGCATGCGCATTAGCAGTGCTGTACTAGATGATGAAATATGGCTATTTAGCAAAAAAACAAAAACAAACCCCAACCCCCGGCTACCTGTCAAACTTAGATCACCATCTGAATCTGGAAAATAAAATGCTCACTTCTTCTTACAGCCATCCAACATCTAATCTCTGAACAGATTTTTTTTTAAAAGAAAAAGAAAAAGAAAACCATGGCTGACTGTAAATGTCTGCCATCAAGAATATAAACACATCCATCCTTATCAGTATATTTTAAGAGGCTTTGGGAGGGGGCTTTGGTTTCATTCTAGGAATGTAACAGTCTCAAGTAATATAATTAGCAGTCATCCTTGCCGCTGATATTTCTCAGCCTTGTTTTTTAAAAAAAGAAGGAAAAAAGAAAAGAAAAATAAATATATAGACATTGCCCCTTGTTTTGTTTTGATAAAACCTCCCATGATTTTATAAGTATGTCACGCCAGGTTCAAAGGCACAGATTACGCATACAGTTACATATCTCTCCATGTGTGAAATACTGAGTGGAAAACAAGGAGCCAGACCTGCTCGGAGAAGTTCTAGATGGTGTTTTTGGAGGTTGGGCAGATATTCCTGGAAACTGTTGACATCAACGGCAAGTTAAACTGAGCTGTGAACAGAACAGCTTTACTCAAGCATAGCACAAAAAGATCTTTAACTAGGTGGGATAAAAGGCAGGGGCACTGGATAAATGAACATCCACTAGATCAGCCTTCCACAGCCTGGTGCCTTCCAGATGTGTGGACTGCAACTCCCATCATTCCCAGCCAGCATGACTGGGGCTGATGGGAGTTGTAGTCTAACACATCTGGAAGGTGACAGGTTGGGGAAGACTGCTCTAGGTATTATGGTACTCTGAATCAAATAAGTCTCTATGCTTCTTTTTTTTATTCCTTTAAGCTAGTTGTAAAGATTAAACTTGGCCAGGTGGAAATAGATTTTTATATTACAGATGGCTCACTGATGTCCCACAGAATTTAACTAGAAAGAAAATCCCTGTACCATCCTCCCAAGCAGTTCATCCTCTAGCACAGCCTTCCCCAATCTGAAGTAAGTCCCATTGACTTCAGTGCAGCTTACTTCCAGGTAAGTGTGTATAGGATTGTGGCCTAAGTAAATTGCAATTTAGTCACGTTGATTTCATTGGGAACCAAGTTATGACTAACTTTTCACACTGATTTCAACGAGTCCTAGGATTGGGGTGGGCAACTTGGGGTCCTCCAGATGTTGTTGGATTCCCATCATGCCTCACCATTGGCTATGCTGACTAGGGCTGATGGAAGTTGCAGTCCAACAACATCTAGAGGGTCACAAGTTGCCCCCCCCTGCATAAGGTCAACTAACTTAGTCTGAATCCAACCTGATATTTTGCAGCAGTTTTCCTGTTGTTATTTTTACAGGCCCAGACACTGAGACTATCATGATCTCATTTGGTATTTCATCTGGTTGTGGAAAAATATGGAATAAAGTGAACATGTGACTACAATCTTCCCTAATTTTAGAAAGAAATGAAGCTGCATTCCTAGCAAGAATATTGTTGATAACAATTACAGTATGAAAGCTCATCTCTCAGTGTTGTGAGATTAAGGGCCTGCCTGCATTTTAGTTGATGTTGGTTTCAGTTGATGTTGGTTTTATATGAATGTAATTTTCATTACTCCCCTCTGCCCCAAAGATCCAGGGAATTGTAGTTTGGTGAGGATGCTGAGAATTCTCCATTAGAGATCCCTTACACACCCCTGATAGAGAATTACAATCCTGAGGGGTTATGGTAATGAGGAAACAATTCCTAAACCCAGAGGTGTTCCAAAGTACTTAAAATATTCAGGAACCAGGCCACAAATCTGAATAATATTTGCAAATGTTGATTCATATCTATACATACAAATGTAGAAATAATTACTAGGATTTATTTAATTTTCACAGAAGGCAAAGCCAGACAATTAATCTCTCATCCAAATAATCTCAAATAAATCAAATCCTTCAATTAATTGGCACACTGCCCCATGTCACCCCAAACCGATGGAAAAAAGTCCCCCCCTTAAACTTAATTGCCATGCTAGGAGAGATTGGGGGGTATTGCAGCATGTGGGGAGGGCAGAGTTAAGCCTTCCCTCCTGAGCTGCAATCCCCCTTGAAAATCATCCCCCCCCTACATGGCAACTAAACTAGGAAAAAAACCTTCTGTTGGACACTTAGGTCTCCGGGGAATAGATCTGGGGCCCTAGGATCACAGGCCTAGCAACACCCCTCTGTAAACCCATTTTACGTCTTTTAGTGCAGGGGTGGGTAACCTGCAGCTCTAGCACTGCATGTGGCCCTTGGCCTAATTTCAAAAACACTCTACAAGTGATAAACCTCTGGCAAGAGTGATCTACCCCTCTCCTGACAGCCTACTTGACAGGGAGGAAGAGGAACAGAGAACAGAGAACACCTATCTATGATTAAGGCCCACTGAACAGAGCAGTACCGGTACTTACTCCTGAGTAAAGATGCACAGGACCGTGCTGTCAGAGTGACTTTAGAAACATAAACATCCTAATGACACATTCTTACATTAACTGTAAGAATAATATGGAGACTGAGTACCAGTATAACATTACGGAGTTTGGGAAAGAGGGGAAACCATTTCAGTCGTATTAATCACAGAATACAAGCAAAGGATTATGGGGGAAAGTTTCATCACTAGGCATGGAGCACCAGAATAGTGACCGTTCTGCTCTGTTTATTTGTGCTTGTGCAGCTGAAGACAAGCAACTGAAATACACTCTGCAAAAGCCTTTCCCAACTTGGTACTCTCCAGGTGTGTTGGCCTACAACTCCCACCTTGGCCATGCTGGCAGGGGACGATGAGAGGTATAGTCCAACACTTCTGGAGAGTGCTGGGCTGGGGAAGGCTGCGTTCAGCTTGCATTCTTGAATCAGGAGGTGTGTTTCTGGGCTTTCTCACCATGGCACATCTTCACCTTACGTATGAGCAACATGACTTCTCTCCAATGCAAGCAAAGCCTGGTAAGTACAGTAATACCTTGGATTACAAGTAACTTGGTTTGAGAGTGTTTTGCAAGACAAGCAAATTTTTTAATATTTATTTACTTTTTTTTGACTTGATATACAAGCGTCGTCTTGCAATACAAGTACTGTAGTACGGCTTAAATTAAAAATCTCTGTACAAATTTTTTGGGGGGGATTTCGTTTTGATATAAGAGTGTTTTGGATTACAAGCACCTTTCCGGAACGAATTATGCTCTCAATCCAAGGCATGACTGTATTCGTATCACCACACGCACCATTTTCTAAATGCCACAGTTTGGCCAGGATAATCAAGTTCGTGTCATTACCTGCACAATGGAAAACTAGGGATCTGGGTTATGGGAGAGAATACACCCATCTCCTTCAGATATTGGAAATCTTGGGACAAGATTAGGAAACAGTTTGGCATGCATGTAAGACAAGAAAGGTATGGAACAGGACCAAGGTCATGATGATCTCCTTTAGAACACACAACAACCCGCCTCCCCATTTTAAATCATGCAAATCAAAATAAGGCAATTTGGGTTGCTGAAGTGTATGACTCAGTTTGTATGTCAAGTGTTTGGTGCTGTCATAAACAACACCTGTTTGGACTGCAAAGCAGGGACAGCCCTGCCAAGAAAAAAAAAATGGCCAGCCATTTCTCACCACACTGCCAAAAGACCTGTCTCCCTTCTGGCAAGGAAATGGCCCATAAGGCAACCCACTGAAGCAAATCATCTCAATGAGGCAGAGGAGCCGCTGGACTTCCTCACAAAATAAAAATGCTTCAACTGACTTTGCTGCGAGAGAATTGGAGGGCATACATCGGAGCTGTAAGATTCTTGCTTTTGCTTGCTTGTTGTTGTTGTTGTTGTTTTAAATATATATATATAAAATAAAGAAATTGATGACAAGACTGCAGCTACTGAATCTTGTACCGACAAAAAGCAATCAATAAGACTCAGGCACCAGAGGATGAGGAAATCTTGCAGGGGGTGACGTTCTTACCTCCAGTCAATAATAGCCCCTCCTATAATCATTAGGGATACATCCCCTCCCCCGGGTAACTAAAAATAGTTTCCAACCTCCTCCTCACCTGCCAGGCGTCGGTCTCTTGTGGTTTTCCAGATAGCATCCAGGGCTCTGGTAGTGGAGCTTTTGATATGATCACTGAACGATCTTCTTAAAGGGGCTCTCACTGGGTGGTGATCCATAATGCGGAGAAGAAAACGTCACATCCACAACAGTAAAATAATATATCACTCCAGGCGGGCCTCAGGAGCAAGGGGCATTCTTTGTGTAGTTATTTCCCGGGCAGTCTCTCGGCGAGGTGGGCCATTGCTTGAAAAAGGGTTCGTCGTCAGCCGCGTTTCCCCTTTCAAGAGTCAGGCGTTGCAGTTCTTCTTGCTGCAGACACCGGGAAGCGGGGAGACTGCAGGCAGCCCATTGGCAAGCTGCCAGACTCCGGGCTGCTGCCTGCCACATCTGGAAAGGCTTACCAGTGAGCTAATGATGATGATACTCTCATTTAGATCTGGAGCGTTAGCAGAGGGATCGCGATAGGTTTCAAGCTTCCCGGTCTGATGAAATAAAAGCGTGCTGGGGCCGTTGATTTTCACATGCCCATTTTCAAAGTCAACATGCTTTTGCTGAGCTGACACTTCAGGTGATCTGTCATCTTTCAACAGAAGACGGGCACTAAAAGAAAATGAGATAGGAAACCGCCTTTTCCTGATATGGCATATTTGTTTTGTTTCCCAGGCTCTTTTCTCTCTCCCCCTCCCTCCCTCCCTCCCTCTCTCTCACACACACTTCTAATTGCCTCTCAAGATTCTTTAGGCGCAGGTCCTCAGCCCTTCTGTGAAGTAAGCAGTCGACTTGCAGTCCGTAATTCCATTAGTGCTTCATTTTTAAGATGAGAGAGGTGGTGGGGCTCCCTAAGCATCATGCGCTCTGATGGCTGGTCCACATGAACTCAGCCTGTGGAAACCCTGGAATATCCGATTGCTGACTTCCAATCTCATCAGCCTGTGGCAAGGTGTTTGGGTGTATGCTTGCTGTCAGGCTTTCAGATTCTGCTTGATCAGTACAAGGCATGCCATCGAGTGACTGTTTGCAGCAGTGTGACAAAAGATAACGGGCTGAGTTCAGCATGTGGCAGCAACATCCAGGCAACTGTCTGGATTAGGGCTAGGTTACCTGAAGAATGGTCTCCTCCCCTATATACCTGCCCAGACCCTAAGATCATCTTCAGAGGCCCTCCTACAGATGCCTCCACAAAATGAAGTGAGGTGAGTGGCTATTAAGGAGAGGGCCTTTTTGGTGGTGGCACCCGAGTTGTGGAATGCTCTCCCTAGAGAGGCTCGCCTGGCACCTACATTGTGGCCTTTTCAGTGATAAATGAAAACCTTTTTAGACTTTTTAGTCCTTCAGTTTTGTTTTTTAAAGTGTTGTGTTTTTAGATGTTTCCCAGCGGGTGGCTTTTAGTCTGATTTTATTCTGTTTTTAAAACTTGTAAAGGTTTAATATTATGCTTTATCATATTGCACTTTAGGATTTTAATTTTTGTGAACCACCCAGAGATCTTTGGCTATTGTGTGGTACAGAAATGCAATAAATAAATTGTCTCACAAATAAACTCACAAGTATAAGGTTCCAACCCTGACATCTCCAGTTTAAAAAGAAGCTGGGAAAGGTCTCTGTGCCAAAGGCCTTGCCGAGAGCTGCTGCCAGTCAGAGTACCTGCTACTGAGTTTGATGCACCAGAGGCCTGAGGAGATATAAGGCGGCTTCAATACATTTAGCTCAGTATGGGCTGATTGAAAGTTGTGGCTGTTGAGTGCTGAAAATGTTGTGAGAGAATCGACCCTAGTGGGGAAATCCTTGATCCCTAGTCTTAGATTTGGTGTATGTGGATAGGCTTAGTGAGGAGGGGAGGCACTCTGCACATGCTCAAAATCTTTGTTCTCATTATTGCGTCATATCTCCCAAGGCCAAAACCTGTCTCAGAGTAAGCCAAGTTTTACTTACGTATCTCAACAGCACTAAAGCTGAAGGGCTGTGTCATCTGTACTTTGCAGACAATGGACCTTATTTGAGACATGGATGTAGTTTAAGGTAGTGGGACGGGGGAGGAGGAGACTCTGGAATGTAGAATACATTACCATCCCTGTAAATTAATTTGTGTTCCAAAGCTCCCCTCCACTTTTTAAAGATGATTAAAAAAGAAAAGAAAAGAAGAAGTGTTGTTTTTGAAGCTTTACATTTTCTGAATAGTGAAATAATCCGGACGACCACATAAACATCTTATTTTTCTTCTTAGTCCGGAATGGTTTTTAAAAGTGAAACTGCAGTTTTAATAAACAAGCAAGCAAGCACAACTTGCCTCCTTGCCACCCAGACAGTGAACCACAGCAATATCCTAGTTACGGATGGAGTCTTCAATCCCAGAAATATAAAAGGTGGAGTTGTCCTGTGAAAATAATTCATAATAGTGTATATCTCAAAACACTAAAATGCAATTACTCACTGTGATTTTATCACGGTACATGCAACCACTTTGACCTTGCCTGAATTTTGCCTACTTTCAGATATATCTATTACTACATCTATTACTACATGTCAAACTTTGATAGTATTGTTGCAACTTTTCGCAACCTGGTGCCCACCAGATGTTTTGGACTACAACTCCCAGCAGCCCCAGACAGTACAGCCAATGCTCAGGACTGATGAGAGTTGTAATATAAAACATCCAGAGGGCACTAGGCTGGGGAAGGCTGTAATAGAGAAACAGGTGGGGAACCCATAGCCCGCAGGGCAGATTTATTTATTTATGTATTATATTTATACCCCGCCTTTTTTCCTGCAAGGAACTCAAGGCGGCTTACATAATCCTCCTCCTCTCCATTTTTATCCTCACAACAACCCTGTGAGGTAGGTTAGGCTGAGTGTCAGTGACTGGCCCAAAGTCACCCAGTGAGTTTCATGACCGAGCAGGGACTAGAACCCAGATCTTCTGAGTCCCAGTCCAACACTCTCACCACTACGCCACACTGGCTCTCAGCAGTACCAGCACCATGTCCGTGCTGCAACAATTGATCGAGATTTGTGATTACAGGAGGTGAAAGCGCTCATCTATTCTCCTAGCTCAGAAGCTGCAAGAATTTGTGATCATACATACCAAGGATGGCGGGGAACCTTTGGCCTGTCAGGCTGTCCCATCCAGCCCAGAGTCCTAAGGTGGCCTCTTTTACAGAGGCCTGGGAGAATTGCAAGGTTTGCAGAAGAAACAAAACAAAACTTTTCTTTTAAAAGGTCACCCAAAGGGGGGAAACGCCTCCAAACAGGCTTGTGAGTGCTGAGGATGCTGACAGGCAGTTGGGGTGGGGAGAAAGAAAAACTGGTGGGTGGATGATGGGTGGGAATGGAACGGAGCACTGAAAACCTAAATAGGAGCATCTCCAGCATTTTGTTTCAGATCCCACTTGTTGAACATAGTCTTCAAGTCTAGGACTGATTACACTTGATCAACCTATGCACATTAGAGTCTCGTTAATCCAAGGAGAAACAAAGGTGCATGTAGGAGTGAAGAATAAGGGATATAGGTTGTATCTAAAAACAGAAACACAGCTACCTGAACTTAGGGCTGATTTGCACATCCATGTTCATCACTGTATATCTGCTGGCTTGCATGTGTGAATAGGCTCAAATACCTATTCCGACCACGTCCACTTCAAATACGGCAATTTTCATTAGAGACAACGCACACTTTTCTTCTGAGAGGGTTTCAGTATATTCAGTCATCATCAGGCGATCACTCGTGACCGAGTAAGATTGTCTTCCGGGATAAAAGGAGGAAATTCTAAAGAAGATTGTGTAGACTCTAGCGATGGGTCTGTAAGTGACTGTGGAGGCCAATTCTAGATCCACACAGCTTCCCACAGTGAGGACACAGGTTACCAGATAGAAGATGGTCCTGTAAAGGATTCATTTGACGTGCTTTTCGCTTAGCACGTTTCTCCCTTTCTCCTTGCACTCGAGCTTCTTCAAAGTCCATGGAACCTTTGTGAAAGGCCAACCTCCATTTAGATCGTTCATGGGCCAGAGCTTCCCAGTTTTCGATGTTTATATTGCATTTTTTTAGATTAGCCTTATGAACATCTTTAAACCTCTTATATTGACCACCGATATTCCGCTTTCCATCCTTGAGTTGGGAGTAAAGTAACTGCTTTGGGAGACGGCAGTCAGGCATTCGAACAACATGACCGGTCCACTGAAGTTGGCGTTGAAGGATCATTTTTTCAATGCTAGTAGTCTTTGCTTCTTCCAGTACACTGACATTTGTTCGTCTATCTTCCCAAGTAATTTGCAGGATTTTCCGGAGGCAACGTTGATGAAACCTTTCAAGGAGGTGGAAGTGACGTTTATAGATAGTCCATGTTTCGCAGGCATACAATAAAGTTGGTAATACAATGGCTTCATAAACCAGTGTTTTGGTCTTCTTACAAATATCCCGATCCTCGAAAACTCTATGTTTCATTCGAGAAAATGCGGCACTTGCGGAGCTCAAACGATGCTGGATTTCACTGTCGATGTTAGCTGTAACAGAAAGATAGCTGCCAAGATAGAGAAAATGATCGACATTTTCCAGTATTGTCCCGCCAAGCTGGATAGATGGCATCACCAAAGGGTTAGCTTGCACTTGCTGATGAAGCACTTTGGTCTTTTTGATGTTAAGTGAGAGACCAAGTTTTTCGTATGCTTCTGCAAAAGCATTTAGGATAGTTTGGAGATCATCTTCTGAATGTGCGGAGACCACATTATCATCAGCATACTGAAGTTCCACAATGGAGGTTGTAATTACCTTACTTTTTGCTTTCAGCCTGCTGAGATTAAAAAGCTTTCCATCTGTTCGATATATAATTCCCACACCAGTGGGAAGTTTCCCCTTGACAAGATGTAAAACCATGGCGATGAAAATGGCAAATAATGTTGGGGCGATAACACATCCCTGTTTAACACCTGATCCCACTTTAAATGGAGCACCATGAGAGCCGTTGTTGTCCAAAACCGTTGCCGTCATGTTGTCATGGAGAAGTCGCAAGATATTCACAAATTTATTGGGGCATCCAATTTTCATAAGGATAGTCCAGAGAGCTGTACGGTCTACAGTATCAAAGGCCTTAGCCAAATCGATAAATGCCATATAAAGGGGTTGATTTTGCTCCCGGCATTTTTCTTGGAGCTGACGTGCAGTAAAAATCATGTCTACTGTCCCTCTAGAGGGGCGGAAACCATATTGAGTTTCAGGGAGGATCTCTTCTGAAATAGATAGAAGACGGTTTGCGAGAATCCTAGCAAATATTTTACCTGCGGTTGCTAAGTGAGAAATGCCCCGATAGTTTCCACAGTCTGTTCTATCACCCTTCTTAAAGAGGGTGATAATTATGGCATCCCTGAAGTCTTCTGGGATCTCTTCTCTTATCCAGATTTTTTCAATGAGTTTATGAAGATGTTGTACAAGTTCGGGGGGCCCTTCTTTAAAGATTTCAGCAGGAATCCCATCTGGTCCACTAGCTTTGTTGTTCTTCATTTGATTAATGGCTTTTTTTACTTCATCCAAAGTGGGGAGTATTGCAAGTTCCTCTTTAATTTGTTTTTGTGGGATTTGCGAAAAAATCTCATTATCCACCTTAGATTTACGATTTAAAAGGTCATAATAATGCTCTTTCCAACGCAGTGCAATAGACTCTTTGTCTTTTAAGAGTTTGGTGCCATCTTTTGATTGTAAAGGGTTTGTACCATCGGTTTTTGGTCCATAAATGGCCCTTGTGGCCTTAAAAAAGCCCCGTGCATCATGAGATTCTGCAAGTTGTTGAATTTCTTCAGCTTTCTTTTTCCACCAAGCGTTCTTAAGTTCTCTTGTTCTTCTTTGGACCTCAGCCTTTGCGCTAGCGTAGGTTTTTTTCTTGGCAGCGCAGTTAATATCATTTTGCCATATTTGGAAGGCTTTCCTTTTTTGGTCAATTATATATTTAATCTCATTATCATTTTCATCAAACCAATCCTGATGTTTCTTAGTTTCATATCCAATAGTTTGTTCACAAGCTGCAGTAATGGAAGTTTTCAGCTTAGACCAATGGTCCTCAATGTTGTCAGGAGGTTCCGTAGGTAGATGTTCCTTAAGAAGTGATTGAAGAAGAGTTTGCTTAATAGGATCTTGAAGGACTTGGATGTTCATTTTACGCCTTGGTTTCCTTCCTTGAAGCCTACGTTGGGGAGCAATGTTGATAACCATTGTGGACCGGATTAGTCGGTGGTCTGTCCAGCAGTCGTCGGCACTCACCATGGCCCTAGTAAGAAGTACGTCGCGGCGATCTCTAACACGGACAATTACATAATCCAGAAGATGCCAGTGCTTTGACCGTGGGTGCTGCCATGATGTTTTAAGCTTATTCTTTTGTCGAAAGAGCGTGTTTGTAATAGTGAGATTATGCTCTGCACATATAGACAAAAGTAAGAGTCCGTTCGGGTTGCTATTACCAACTCCGTCTTTTCCAATAGTTTCTGGCCATAAATCAGAGTCACGCCCGACTCTTGCGTTAAAATCGCCCAGGAGGATAATTTTATCCTCCTTAGGTATCTCTGACAGGAGAGTGTCCAACTGGCTATAAAAACTTTCCTTGATGTCATCATCAGCATCTAATGTTGGTGCATAAGCGCTCAAAATAGTTACCTGTTGGTTATTGGCGAGCTTTAATCGAAGAGTTATCAGGCGTTCGTTAATGCCAGTAGGAACTTCTGACAAAGAGTTCACTAGTTCATTTTTGATGGCAAAGCCTACTCCATGTATTCGTCGGTCCTGCTCAGGTAGTCCTTTCCAGAAGAAGGTATAACCTCCTTTTTCTTCTTTCAACTGTCCCTCTCCTGCCCTTCGAGTTTCTTGAAGTGCTGCTATGTCAATTTTAAACCGTCTCAGCTCCCTTGCAATAATAGCAGTCCTACGCTCAGGGCGTTCACTATCTATGTTATCCAGCAATGTCCGTATATTCCATGTTCCAAAATTCAAATGTCTTTTTCGACCGCTAAGATGGTGACCCCACTGGACGCGGTAATCCAGTCAGGGGAGAAAGAGGTAGACTATGTTTAGGGCACCTTTTCTAGCCCCCTCCCCATACGGGGTCCATGGCTAGGGGCTTCCAGATTCACAGTCCTGCCCCCGTCGCCGTTCGCCAGTCGCCATGGGACTTTTTTTATGTTTGTTTGGTTGGGTTGGGTTGGGTTGGGTTGGGTTGGATGGGTTGGGTTGGAAGACGCCTGTGCGTGAAACTGTTTTATGTGGGGAGATCGGTGCACAACGAATCACCACACAAACTTGACAGAGTACGGCAGAGATCCAATGGCACGGTTACCCTGACGATTGGAAAACCATTCTCTGCTGCAGCCTTCATCCGCCTTCACAGCCGTTGTAATTTAGGTTTAATTATCTTCCGCCTGTTCTGCCGTTGAGGACTTTATGTTTTGGATCGTTCTTTGTCTGGTTCCTCTCCCCGGACCTTACCGCCATGGGTGACCCTACTGGGAGTACATAGCTCCCGACGGCATTGCTCACAGGATTCATCGGAACACGCAAGCCCACTCACCACTTCAAGGTGACGATCCGGCGAGGGGATATTCAGTATATCCCTATCTGATAAACTCCAGTGCTTTTGGGTAATGCAGAAAGGATCACAGAGCAGCAGGAGAATATATTGCTGTTGCTATCTAATCCTACATCCAGATGTAACGGGGTTCATGTCATCTACCACCAACATTCAGGCCCAATGTGCAACAAACAAAGAGCAGGTGGGCGGCAGGAAGACACCTGCAGAACAAGTAGCTCCAGACAATTTAAGCACGTTGTATTTACTGTAGACCCTCTGGTTATGAAATTACATTTGATAGTGTGTGCCAAGAAACTGAAAAAGAACAGAGTTTCTCCTTATTTTTTCGCTGCAAAAGCCTTGGAGTAGCAGTAAAAAGTTCCTTTTCACTGTCCAGTTTTCCAGTTAATGCTGATTTGAAACAAAACATGTAACACAAATTCCTGTGATACTTTCAGGTCTCATCAAGAGGGCAAAATGGACAGTTTCCCCTCTTTCTTGTCGAGTTATGCAATAAGCAGATCCCCAAGATTCTCTCTCCCTCTCTCTCATACACACGTACAAGGAAGAATATACAGCCTGTTTTCTCTGAAACAGCTCCTCCCCAAAACTTTTTAAGCCCTTGTAGTAAAACGAAGTATTTATGACACACTCTGTTCTTGCTGCTTCTGTTACAACAATCTGCTCCACATTAGGAATGTGCACACACACCCAAGCATGGGAATCCTTGAGCACCACATGAGTCCTTGCACAAGATGCACACTTAAGGCTTTATTTCTCCTACCCACCCATTCATGTGCAAACACCCAGATTATCTGTCTCTTTAGTACTGAATACAAAGCATTATGGTTAACTTTACAAAAAGACAACACAAAGATTATCCCATTAGCAGCATTTTGTGGTGGGCCATAAGCCTGCTGTAAGCTGTGGTTTGTTTTTGCTTTCAAAGTCTCTTCTGTCTCCAGACAGCCATGCTCATCTTGGCAAAATGTTTGAACCCAATCCACTCCACACACACTCCACCTGGACAGACATTATAATTGCCTTTTGTTGTCTGCTAAATCCCAAATGATAGATTTATGTCAGCCCCAAAGAACAGTTCAGTTCGTACCATTTGGAAAACGCACCCAAAAAGACATAGCAGAAGGGCCTCCATCACCTTCTATGCTTGCTATTGACTCTGCATTGAGGTGCCAGTTCGATACATTTCCAAGGCAAAAGATCAATTATATATATATATATATATATATATATATATAAAAGAAATCCCATTGAAAGAAGCTTGTGTCTAAGTGCTCTGCTGGACGGCTGCCTAATTTTGGTGCTCAGGCTGAATGAGCATAGCCAGATCGTTATATCTCTTTGGGTGAAGCTGCAAAAGATGACAAACGACCACGAGACCTCCGTTATCAAAGTGCAGAAACAAACGTTCCAAATAAACCTCTGACTTTTAAGACCTATCAGGCTGTCGTGCCTAGTGACTATTTCTTCGTGCCTGGCTCACCGGTGGCCTCACCTGCTGCTCTCATGTAATTAGTCTTAAGCCATCCTCAAACAATTAGCGCCGCTTAGCCTTGCCCAAATGGCTGGCAGTTGCTTTTGAAGTCGTGTGTATTAATGAGAGGAAATGGGACATTTATTGAAAACTGGTGCCATGGCTCAAAACAGGGTCCTCAGAACAGGAAGGAAGTTATTAAAACACCATTCATTTAAGCCATGTGTGGCAGAGCTGGCTTCAGTGGAATCGGAGAGCATTAACCTACAAAAGCACTGTGAAAATAGATCCGGAATGCTGAGTTTCAGGCAAGGTCTTCCCACAAGCCACGGAATTCAACCCCAAAGACATTCAGAGTAGGGTAATGCTCTTCCCCCTTTGCTGCCTCACCACCACCATTGCAAAGACCCCCAATTCTCCTCTTTCCAAGATAAAATGGATACTAGAATTGTTCACCCCCTCCCATCAAAACCAGCAAAGGATTAGGTCAGTGGCTCCCGACCTTGGGTCCACAGAGGTTATTGGTTGGATCACAACTCCCATCATCTCTGACCATTGGCCATGCTGGTTGGGATATTGGGAACTGTAGTCCAGTACCTGGGGATTCAATATTGGAAACCGCTGGAATAGGCTACTGATTGCTGTTAGCCAAAATGCCTAGATCTTCCATGTTCAGAGGGAGCATAGCGACAGGCAATGGCTGTCTCCCCATCATTAAATGAAAAATAATAGGGATAAATGTCAGGTTCTGCACCTAGGAAAAAGAAACCAAATGCACAGTTACAGGATGGGGGATACTTGGCTCAACAGTACTACAAGCAAGAAGGATCTTGGAATTGTTGTAGATCACAAGCTGAATATGAGCCAGCAATGTGATGTGGCTGCAAAAAAAGGCAAATGCTATTTTGGGCTGCATTAAGAGAAATATAGCTTCTAAATTGCATGAAGTACTAGTTTCCCTCTACTCAGCACTGGTTAGGCCTTATCTTGAGTACTGCATCCAGTTCTGGGCACCACACTTTAAGAAGGATGTAGACAAACTGGAGAGGGTTCAGAGGAGGGCAACAAAGATGATAAAGGGACTGGAAACAAGGCCCTATGAGGAGAGACTGAAAGAACTGGGCATGTTTAGCCTTCAGAAGAGGAGACTGAGGGGAGATATGACAGTACTCTTCCAGTACTTGAAGGGTTGTCACACAGAGGAGGGCCAGGATCACTTCTCGACCATTCCAGAGTGCAGGACATGGAATAATGGGCTCAAGTTACAGGAACCTAGATTCCACCTAAACATCAGGAAAAATTTCCTGACTGTTAGAGCAGTAAGACAATGGAACCAACTACCTAGGGAGGTGGTGGGCTCTCCCACACTGGTGGCATTCAAGGTGCAGCTGGACAGCCATCTGTCAGGGATGCTTTGGCCTGGATTCCTGCATTGAGCAGGGGGTTGGACTCAATGGCCTTGTAGGCCCCTTCCAACTCTACCTATGATTCTATGTTCTCCATGGCCTCAGGCAGATGCTTCGTCCTGTCCCCCCCTGCCGCCCTCCTAGTTGAGATCCTTTATTTTAACTAGAGATGCCAGGGATGAAACCTAGGATCGTGTCCATGCAAAGCTACGGTCCTTCACACTGCTACCTTTGACACAGTACATTCCTGCCTAACGGACAAAACCCATAGCAATTGCAATTATCATCTGGGGTGGAACATTGCCAACATTGCCATGCTTTGGGGCATAAAAGAAGTGTGAAAATGTCTATGAATTGGTGCTTACCCATATACGCCACCAAAACCGCAGTTTAACACCTTCCCAGTACTAAATAAGCCATCTTATGCCATCGGTTTCTCTATTCTCCAAGCAGCATGCCCCTACGAAATGGGTATCAGATAATATTTTTTAAAAGGTGAAACAGTTACAAAGGGAAACGTAGGCGTGCAAAAATCAGTGCGTTCCAAATAGTTCATTGCTCAGAGTAGCAAAATCTGTTCATATAATTGTGTCAGTACAAACAAAGCTGGCAAAAAGGATTACACCACACATGTTCTGCATTTGAAATTGTGTTACACAAGCGTTAACTATTCATCTGTGTTCTTATCTAGTCTCTTCCCGCTCTAGTTTTTCAACCAAAATTTGTACTAACTCCCAAAGCTTTTTTTAAATTATTATTATTTTGGTAAAGATAAACAGTATGTTTCCCCACTTTCATGTAAGCATATTCTAGCAAAGATCCACACTGAATCATTTAAAAGTCAGATGCAATTATTCTAAAATGAATACAGTGATTATCACATCAGCTAGAAAATATATCTATGCTGCCCACAATAAAGTAATTGGGAACAATGATATATCCAGCATCCACTAAACATATCCATGCAGTGTTCCTAAGAAGTTAAATGCAGGTTGCTTCAAAAGTTATGAATTTCCTACATGGACCATACATGCAGTTTTTATCCTTTTTTTTTTTTTTTGTACATGGAAAGTAATTCCATGTACAAAAAAAGGATAAAAACTGCATGTATGGTCATAATACATGAAGATCTATGCACATGTTTTTCCCTACATGGAAGTACTTTCTGTGTCAGGAATTTGTAACGTTTGAAACAATCCCAACATCCAGCCATCACAAGAGCAAAGTGCAGGGTGTGTTTTACTTCCCATTGTTAATGGCCCATGTTTTATTATTTAAAATCATCTCACTGCACTGCAGCTTTGGGGCGCTGGGGAAAGTGGCCGCTGAAGAAGGGCACCGGGAGTAGAAGAAGGGCATTGGGAGGGGCGCCAGCATTGTAGTGGTGCAGAGACCCCACCCCGTGGACCTAATCCAGCCTGCTCCGTGCGCTCCCCAGTCTGGCTCACGGAGCTTCCAGGGGTCCTTTCAGGGGGCATCTGCTCCTCCCAGTGCCATCTGAGTCCCTTTCTCTGTCCTGAGAAGAAGCGTGGAATTCCGTGCCTCTCCGCAGTGAAAATAGGTGGGGGCCTGGGGCTGGATGACATCAGTGGGCGTGGTCCCGGCCACAGATATCAGTGGGAGTGCCCACAGCAACTGACATCATCATCCAGCCCACAGAGGGCCTGGGTGTATTCAGTTCCCCTCCAATATTGGATGAGCAAGGGGCAACAATGTGCCCAGGCTTCCTTCTCAGCTGCCTGGCACTCCCTTCAGCAGCAAATAAGAGGATGCCCCAGAGGCTCTGGCTGTACCACTGAAGCCTTTGATGAATCCTCTCCTTTAGCACTGGGAGGACCTTCAACTTGGGGAGCTGTGGCCAATGTGCTGCTGGGGAAGCAGTGATGTCACAGCTGGGATCAGGGACCCCCAGGCTCAAGATTTCCTAGCTCCGATCTAGATAAATGCAGAAGTGTGAGAGGGATGATACAATGTGTGTGTGTGTGTGTGTGTGTGTGTGTGATATTGCCCCTTATTATAGCCACTAGTTTTATTCCTGGATTTTATTCCGTTCCTCTGGCACCATCCATCGTGGCAGGAGAAATTAGCTACAGTGAAGATCCCGAGCATTCTGACAGAGGGATAAAAAGCACCACTGGACATAATTGTGCATAAATGAAACCACACCTAGATTTCATTGTGCACTTTCAGGCACTTCAATACCACAAAGATGTCAACAAGTGAGAAGGAATTCAGATAAGAGCAACACATCAATGATTTAAAAGTTGAAAGGCTTGATTTACACTAGGGAACATTACAAATAGCAAAATATGTCCAGCTTAGCCAAATGACAGCTAATGGAGTTGCAGGCAGAGGAGAAATGATAAGCGTCTACACATATTTCAAGAACACACCCCTTACCCCCCCACCGCCACAAGTACAGAATTAAATTACTGAAACGGAGACAAAGAACAGGAATAATGAGGTGAAAGAAAACACGAGATAAATCCAAGCTGAAGAGTAGAAGCGAAGGGGGGAGAAATGGGGAAAGAAATGTCTGATAAAAGAGAAATTATTTGACCGAGGACTTTATTTGTCACAAATACAGGCACCTGTTTTGTTTTTTTTAAGAGAGGCATGGGTAGAAAAAACAGGTCAAGGAGTAGAACATGAATATTATAGAAATAAACACAAAGTTGCAAACAATATTAAAATCAGACAAAAGTTCATTAACCTCAGTGTGGTTCAGACAGCAGCAAGTCCACCGAATGTACAGCATTCTGCATATAGTGACTGGAAGCCAATCAGATGTGGAGGTGGGTGGGCAAGAGCAGATTAAACAGATAGATCTGGCTCTGCTATTGGGCAGTTTATCCCAATGTAGGGCTTTGCCTTTAGCAGCGGGTGGGAACTGTATTGCCTGCTGCTGGGTACATCTACCTTTCTCCTGGGTGTCAATGTGCTTCTTTGCATCTCTCCAATGGGAACCAATGTGGCATAGTGGTCAGCATGCCTGCCTGGCTCTGCCCACTGCCAGCACGCAGCCCCCCAACATATTACCCCAGACAGAATGTTGCCATCAACAGGAAAAAGATCTCCACACCTGTTTTAGGGATGGGCAAATCTGTCAACTCACATTCTCCTGCATTCATTCTTTTTAAATCCCAAGTTCTTTCCATCCCATATATGAAGAAATTTGCAAATTTTAGTAAATTCTGGGGGGGGGGGGGAATGAACCAAAGCAAAATCTCACCCAATTTGCACCAGGCAAATTCAGTAGGTACAGCTATTCCTAGCCCAGAGACTTGTACTGCCTGTACCTGAGAGTTGCACCTAGCATGGATGTATGCTGTACCTGCCTGCCATATAGTTATTAAAGATGAGGAGCCTGTCAGAGAAAAGAGCAGCAACCTTAATTTGGCTCCACAAACTTAGCTGAACACACAGGGATTCAAATCGAATTTTTTAAGAGCTAAGCACTCAAAGCCCTGAGCCAGGTGGACGAATCTGCCAGTTTTAATTTCTCCCACATTTAATTTTTTAAAATCTCATTTCTTTCTGTCTCATTTACTAAGAAATTTATTTATTTATTTATTTATTTATTTGATTTGATTTGTACCCTGCCTTTCTACAAAAAAATGGCACTCAAGGTGGCTTACAGGCATAATTAAAACTGATTAAAACAATAAAATACATTAAAATACAATAACAACATAACAATTACAGAATAAAAAAATAAAAACAGCACCCAACCCAACAGACCCACTTCCAGGCCAAAGGCCTTCTTGAATAAAGTGGTCTTTGCCTACTGGGAGAAGGATAGCAGAGAGGGAGAGAACCTAGCTTCCCTTGGGAGGGTGTTCCACAGCCTGGGAGCAGCCACCAAAAAGACCCTCTTTCAGGTTGTCACCAAACACGCCTCTGAAGGTGGTGGTCTCGAGAGAAGGGCCTCTCCAGAAGACCTTGAGAACTGGGCAGACTTATATGGGAGAAGGCAGTCTTTCAGGTATCCTGGTCCCAAGCCATATAGTGCACTTTATAAATCATAAAGCACTTTGAATTCTGCCCAGAAACCGACTGGTAGCCAGAGAAGGGGCTGCAACAAGGGAGTCATGTGCTCCATGTAACTGGCCCCGATCAACAGTCTGGCTGCAGCATTCTGGACCAGCTGAAGTTTCTAAACAGTTTTCTAAGGCAGCCCCACATTGAGCGCATTACAGTAGTCCAAATGGCATGTAACTAAGGCATGTGTGACCATGGCCAGATCAGACATCTCTGATTTTGGCAAGTCTTTGGCAAGTCTTTATTAAAAAACAACAACGAACTAAATGAAATTCTCACTCATCCCAACTGTACTCAGGATAATCCAACAGGATTATGAGCCCAGTGTAACCGGTCCTATATATTAAAATACAAGCCCAGAGAAGGGATCTTGTGGCCCACTGAATAATCTGGAAATACTCAATGAAGTACAGAATTGCTGAAGCCAGCCTACACAGGTGTGCACCCAATCAGAGCTTGGATGAAAAGCCTCATGTAAACTGCACTGAGCTTCCCAAGGAAGAGGCAGTATATAAATAGCATTTGTCTGGAGGAATTTTACAAAAGCCTAGCTTAGCCAGAGACACCACATGTTGGGAGAAATAAATGGGGTGTGTGTGTGGGTGTGGGAAGGAAGCAAGCAAATAAAACTGGCTCGCAGAGAAATTAAGATAGGCTGGAGCAACTCATTCCGCACCTAACCCTTATCAGATGGCTGGGCTGAGTAGACATAAATCATCAGGTTGGAATGGATGACACAGGTCATCAGCCACAGAGATGCGGATCTAGCCTTACACAGGAGAGATTCCCCAATTGTCCTTGGGCAATATGTTTCTCTGTCCATCTGTTAGGGTCAGGAATATTTTATTTTATTTTAATTAACTCTACACTCCAGCACTGAAAGTATTATATCTTTAAGGAGAAGTGTTTTCCACTTTCTTTATAGCAGACTTTATAATAGTTTAAAACTGTTAAGATACTCCATTTAGCTAGTATAGTGTAATGGCTAAAACACAGAGCTGTAAACCAACAAGACCCAGGTTCAGATTTCATCTTTATCACAGGGACCTTAGGTAAGCCTCAGTCTCTCATCTGCAATTTTGGGATAAGCTAATACTTACCTGTGTACAAGGCTGTTGTAAAGATCACTCAGATATGTAGGTAGAGGGTACTTTGAAAAGTCTAAAAGCACATATAAAAATGCTTTGGATGATGATGATGATGATGATGATGATGATGATGATGGGCATTTGCTAGTCCGTGGGTCAGAAACAGTGTTTGTAATATGAAGAAATGGGGTGGTGATTAAGGTGGGATTTGGAACCTCAGAGTGGCTTCACAAGTTCATGGGGGTGGGGTGGGTGGGGTGGGGAAGCTTCTTTTTTTCCCATATGTGCTGCTCCCCACCACATGTGAAAGTAATATATGGAATGTGATGATACGCCTAAATATAGGTATTTAGTTAACAGTGTCAGCATAAATGTTGTGTGGGGCGGAAGGGGGAAGAGTACCAGCCTGCCTGTACTCAGGTAATCAGTAGAGGCCCTTCTCATCTACTTGCCGCCAAGGGCAGCTAGGCTGGTGAGTACCAGGAAGAGGGCCTTTTCAGTGGTGGGTTCCGCACCTCTGCAATCAGCTTCCATCAGGGGTTGATCAAACTCCTTCTTTGCTGGGCTTCAGGAAGGCTCTCCTTGCTGGCCTTTCCATATTCTGTGGGCTGCAGGTTTTATTGGCGTTATCGGTTTTTATAGCATTTTTAATGAATATTTATTTATTTATCTTCTATTGTATTTGTTTTGCATAGCTTTGGATTGTTTTTTTTAATCTTGTACACTGCCTTGAAAGGTTCTATCCTTAAAGGCATCCTTAAAAAATCATTTTAAATAAATAAATAAATAAATAAATAAATAGAGTCATTTCACTGGTACATTTTATATTTAGGAAGCACAGATAACAACAATAAAAAGATCCCAGTCAGCTGAGAAATGAACATGTGAAACTGCCTTTAGTATTGTGTGTGTGTATGTGGTGTGTGTGTGTGTGTGTGTGTGTGTGTTTATATTTTACAATGATTAACCTAACATAAATATTAAAGTCCTAAAGCAAAAAAGTTTCAGCTTCCACCTTCTTCAGCTGTAGCCAAGGTTATAGAACACTAGGATGAAATATTCAGAAGTGCGGCATATGCTGTAGATGAGCGATATGAGATATTGTCTTCCAGATTGAGGCCATGTTTCTAACATTCTTGGATCTTGATGGCATTTCTACTACAATAACTGACAAATCAGAGAGGTGATGATTATTTGAATGTAAGTGTTTTGCAACTGATGTTTCCAATTTTTTGGCATCAAGATTGCAGATTTATGGGTTCCTAAAATACGTGCATAGGTCAGTTATCTCAGTTTTTCATTTTTCCAGTCTTAAGTTTGGTCTGCCCTGAACTTTGAGAATTAAAAAAAAACAGTTTGCATGAAAATTTGTATGCTTTTTTCTGTGCATTTCTCCGAATATGTGCATTTTAGTATGCATTTTTGGATACTAAAAATATACATTTTTTTGCAAACAATTTTCCTAATGTGATGCATTTTAATGTTATTTTCACTAATATGCACATTCTGCGTGCACTTTTCTGTGTGTATGTGTGTGTGTGTGTGTATCTGTATTTGTGCGCATTTTTTGACTGGAAAGCTACATTGGAAAATTTTTAGAAGTACATATTTCAAAGGATAACTTAGTCTCAGTTCACATACTGGTTCAAAAGTGCGAAATTAGGTAAGTTTGCACACAAATGCAAACCAACTGAATTTCTCCCCCATGCACAATTGCTGATAGGTGGTATTAGTACAGCTCACACTAGTAATCTGCGTAGATTTGGAGGTTATAACAGGAGGCTTGTTGATTGCTTTAACAAGACATTCAGAGTTGGCTAACCATGGGTAGTTTTCTCTGATTGCCAGGTGATAGTTAGGAGATGCTAGACGGAAATCTACCATGAATGGGATGCATTGTTCTTTATTGACCAAATTCTCACTTTTGAGAATAAGAATTTCTCTAGCCCAGTGGATGTTGCAGTCAATTACATGTAGGGATATATGAGAAATTTATTTCTGACATTTTTTAAAAAATCAGGATTTACCCAGTTTGCGCCTTCTGGACTGAACATGCACTCAGATGCAATCTGTGGCCGATGCCGATATATTTCCAAGCTTGCCATGTGATTCGTGGACCAAAAAAACAATGTGTTCATCAGCATGCATACATTTGAAAAATGTGCATGGAAAAATGCATGCAAATATGCTTTCATCAATGGGAGAAGAATGCATACATTTCAAAGATGTATATAATTGATGTGTACATTTGGAAAAATACGCAAGAAAATATGCACGGATTTCCATGTGAAAAGAAAAAACAAAGCTCGCAATCTGATACAGACTGTGCCTCACGCTGGCTCAGCTTGTCTGAGTGTGGAAAGCTAAGCAGGGTCAGGCCTGGTTATTACTTGGATGGGAGACCCCCTCCTCTAGTTTCCTGCATTGAGCAGGGGGTTGGACTCAATGACCTTGTAGGCCCCTTCCAACTCTATGATCTATGAAATCTATGAAATCTAGACTCAAGTCAGAACGAGCTTTGAGATGGAATTTGGAGATGGAATTCAGAGAATTTCAGCAAGCTTGAGTCTTGCTGATTTGCACATCCCGTCATGTTCAGACTATCTCCTGAGCAGATGGTATCCTTTAAGTTTGTTGGTTCTTCTTTGGTAATTTTCTTTGTTTTTACTGACGAGTTTGATTCTGAGAGCCAAGCTGTCAATCAACCTTCCCCAACCTGGCACCCTCCAGATGTGTTGGTCTACAACTTTCATCACCCATTATCCACCATTGCTGTGGATGATGGGAGTTGTAGTCAAGCACATCTGGTGGGCTCCAGATTGGGGAAGGCTGCTGCTGTAGATGATGTTTCTCTTTATGTGTTTAGCTAGCAGAATTTCCAGTTTAGGCAGGTTAGAGTATCAGTGGGTTTGTTAAAAAAAGATCACTGACTGTTTTGTTGTTCTTGATGGTGAGGAGGACATTAAGGAAAGGGTCATGTGGATTTCCAGTGATGCTACTGAAAGTAAACTTTACTACTGGATGAAAAGAATCAGTTCAATAAATTTTAGCGATGTATGAGAATTTTGTTTCAGTTTGCAAATCACTTGAAAATACCCCATTCACAACCCTGAATGGGAATGCAAACGGGACTGAAAATATTCACAAATTCCTGAGCTTGTGTTCACATTGGCGAAATGTGCACCTGAAAAATGTACAACTTTCTCAAAATGTGCAACTTTCCCATTCAAATGAAAGGAAAAACAGGTCACAAATGAAAAGTGAGCTGAATCGAGCTTTGAAGTAAACGTTTGGAGAATTTCAGTGAGCTCGAGCATCCCTGGTTCTCCCATTGCTAAAATTTTGAAATGCTCTAAGTCTAATTTCTTTGCCTTCATCCAGCCCACAAAGTTTTTAGTGATTAACTGCATCCTTTCAGGATCAAGAACAAACTTGTCTGAAGTGATGTTTGATGCTTTAATATCCCCCCCCCCCGCACACTCACATTATGGCTCTCATGTGGGAGGTGCTAGCAATGTATGCATGGCAACATCAACAAACAGTGGCCATGATATTTTTCAGTCACTTACCTTGATCATTCAGAATCTCTCCAGATCAATCCCACACATTCTTGGTGAGCACTCACCAAGTGATGATTTATGTGATTAGGGTGATCCACACCCAGGATTAACAAATCCAGTTCAATGTACAGGAATATTTGTTGGTTGTGGCCCCTGTACTATGGAGGCACCCACATGCGGAAGCATTTCCAACAGCTTTCCAGAAATCACATGACTGTTTTGACATGGCCCATTGGCCCAAGCTCTAAGCAGATGAACTATTCAGCACAGTTGGCATCCTCCACATGCCAAATTGGTTACATGAACTGGCTGGTACTCTGAGCAAGGGTGCCAGCTCTAGAATTTGCACACTGAAGCTCATACAGTTATCGCAATAGTGCATACTCTAGTGGATCACAGCTCACATAACAATTACTAAACCTTTACAGCTCATCAGAAATCAAAGCTGTTTTGGAGGCTGTATTAAGATTTCTTCAGTTGTTGAGCTAGGCCTAAGGACTGAAATAGAGCTACAAACACAGTCTCTAACCACACTTCAATGCACCCTCCTGCAAGTGCTGAGCAAATGCTTGGTTCAGCTGGTGTTTTGGCCAAGTGTTTCCTTTCCTTTTCCTTCACTGAATGCATAATAGAAGGGAAACTAGCTAGAGGATGTACAGGACAATCCAGGTGAGACCACCACCTGGGCATCTCTAAACAAAACACAAAACAAAATCATCATCCATTTTTGGAAGGAAAAAAAAGACTTTGGAACAATTGAAGTGATCCTTTGTTTAGATGGTGGGGCTAAACAATCCACAAACTGTTTGCTCTGGATTGGTTTCAAAGAAGGCTGTTGAATTCTATATGGAACTATTCTGGTGTAGGAAGTTTGTACTTTTATAGCTTAAGATAGCTATATTTGTACAGACTATTCTCCTAGCATGATTTTATCCAGTGGACATTTCAATCCTGCACTCCTTAGAAGAGCACTTCTGTAATGACTGTAGGCCTTTTACATTTTGTCCAACCCTATTTTGTTTAGACAAGTTTTGCTATGGTATGTTCCAGTTTCAGTCTCTACAGAAATGGCTGAAATGTTTATCTTCTATTTTGAATGAATGAATGATTTTTTGTCCAGTACATAGGTCATAACAAAACTGTATTTCTAGAAAGCATAGAAACCTGTAACACACAAGAAGCAGAAAAACAAATATAAATAAGACCAATTATTGCAAAAAAGTCAACCACATGCATAGCTAAAATTCTTTATCATATATTTACAGCTGTGAAGGTGAAAGAGGCAATCTTTTCCAGAACATCATTATCTCTGTTGGCTAACAAAAATGTGTGGGTTGTTGTTGGTTTGACCTTGCCAAAGGAAAAAAAACCCCCACCTTGCAAACCATTTAAATCTTAATTCTTCATATATTGGGAACTGCAGCATCCACAAACCCTCTCCCTCATCCAGATAGCAGTCACACTCCATGATCTTTTCCTGTCTTGGTCCCTCAAGCTACTTGCTGCCACTGAAACCTAATACAAATTACCTTAACCTTTATTGTAACTAAGCCAAAGTACATGTAATTGAAATCATCACACATTCTTCCCCTGACTAGCCATGCCTGCATTTCCCCCTTCCTTTATTGCAGAGGTGGCAAACCTTTGGTTTCCAAGTGCCATATTGGGGGCTGCACCCATGCACTCTCTCTCTCTCTCTCTCTCTCTCTCACACACACACACACACACACACACACACACACACTCAGGCATGCACATCCATGCACATCCATTCTCCCCACCCCCACCCCCCCATCTCAGCATGCAGGAATTGGGAGGGCTAAACCTCCGCTCCCTGTGTGTTGAGATCGTCTCCTCCCCTTCTGATTCTGCTGGGAAACAGGCATGTTGCAGGATGACTCTCCTTGTGTGCCTGTGTTGTGGTGGTGGCACCAGCAGCAACAGCAGTACAGAGGGAACTGGGGAAGCCAGGGTACCTGTCGCAGGTTGCCCACCTCTGCTCTATTGTTTCCCTGTGTCTATTTCAAATTGTAAGTCCCTTGGGGTAGGCACTGTCATATGTTTTCTTTGCAAGAGAATACCTTTGTACATAATGGCACAGGGAAGGTCGGAGGGACTCTCGGAGGGCAGCAATAAGGGGCAGGGCCTTCTCAGTGGCATCCCCCCAATGGTGGAATGATCTTCCCATTGAGGCCCACCTGGCGCCAACTTTGTCATCCTTTTGGCGCCAAGTTAAGACAGACCTGTGTGCTGAGGTATTTAAAGACATCTAAGGTTATTTAAAGGCTTGACGTGGGCACCCATGTCAGGTGTTTTTAATAGGTCTACTCTGTATTAAATATTGTTTTTGCTGCAAAATTGTTTTTAAATTTTTTAAACTGTTTTAAAATTCTGTAATGTGGAAAATTTTTATCGATGTTTTTATTGTATTATGGAGCTGTTTTAGGAACTGTTGTAAACCGCCCAGAGAGCGTCGGCTATTGGGCAGCATAGAAATGAAATTAATTAATTACTTAATTAATCTATTTGATTATTTGCATTAATATTATTGATCACCTTATAGAAATCTTTGCTAGCACTCCTTGCCTTAGATGAAGCATCAATAGTTGTTAAATACAGCAAAAGCACTACCTTGAAGGTAATAGCACATCAATACAATTTGTTTCATTTTGCACTGCTGCATTTCAAAACGTGCTCTTCTATTTCTGGAACTGGAAAGGAGGAAGTTGCATCTCCCTAATTAGATTTAAACATTGGTAAGGAGGATAAGTAACAGAATCCCAGGAAATGAAATGATCGTGCTATTTTTAGTTGCACTAGAGTGTACTTGGGCAACAAAATGTTTTTCTGTTAAGAAAACAGGACAGAGGTAAGAGAGTCATGGGAACTGGTGGAGAAAGCAACGAAAAGCATTCAAACCCAACACAGATGTAGTAAAAATTTTCCAGATGTGGAATTCAGTTTCTTGGGATCAAGAGAGCTAGCTGGGCTTACTTAAACTGTAACATTTAACTTAGGTAGATTTTTTAAAAAAAATAACCAAACCGTCTCACAGACTTCTAATCTGTCGGGTGTAATTGACTCTGCTAAGGTTTTATATCTCAGTGTGCTTTATGAAAACAAGCCTCCACCTCACTGCTGTGATTTCTTTTGTGTGGTGTTCATTGCCTCATTAAACGTAACACTGCAGTATATTGGGAATGCAACCCCATTTAACAACTTTTCAAAGTGAATACATGGCTCAGTATTCCACACAGATATATATATATATATATATATATATATATATATAAATATATATATATACACACACACACACACACACTTTATTCTATATACCAGGCCTGAAATCAGTAACTTTGGGCAACTGGGCTAGTGCCTTAACAGGGTCCACAGGTACTTACCGATGCCTGCATTGGGTTCCCTTTTAAACCAGTTCTTCTTCCGATGCCCCAATGAGTGCTGTCATTTAAATTTCCCACAGTGCCTCCAATATAGCATCTGGGAATTGTAGGAAATTAAAATGGCAGCCCCCGCTGGGAGCTATCATTTAAAATTTCCCACAATGCCCTGACATAATGGAGCTCTGGGGCACTATGGGAAATTAATGTGGCGGCTCCATAGGAGCACTGTTGGTGCCTGCTGCTATCGCTGCCACTGCCAGGTAAGTCTGCCAAGCGGGTCCACTGTGATAGGAAGAAGCCCACCAGCACAGACTTTGCTGAGGACCCCCTCAAACCTTGAGCTAGCCCTGAAAGAAATCATGGCTTATTCTAGATATAGATAACTCTTCCACTTTTAATTCAAGTATTTTGATTAAGCTTGTATTTTCCCGATAAACTCTTGTCTTGGTGTTGTGTTTGCTGTTTTCTTTAGCTCTTATTATCTTCATTAATCTCACAAGTAAGATCCCTCATTCATCCGCTCACCAATCCCATTGATAATATTTTGTGTGGTGGTAGAGCAAGCACACATGCCTCCTCCACCAGGCACATAAGGTAATATGTCACACAAGGGCATTGCACACACATGGCTAAACAGATCTAGGCCTAATCTGTGTGATCTTCCCCACCATCCTTGAGGAAAAATTGCACAAATCAGATTGATTGCATCACATGTTATCTTAGATGTGTGTGTGTGTGTGTGTGTGTGTGTGTGAAAAGGAGAGATACACGCATGCACATACACCTGCTTTTCCACCACACAGTGGATCAATGGTCTTGGCAGCTATATGAACCCCTTAATCTAAAGAGAGCAGTACAATATAGTGGTTAAGACAATGTAAACTGTCAGATGTGAATATTATAATTATATTTATATCCCATGTTTCCTCCAAGAAAATCAAGGCAACGAAGATAGTCCCCTGCTCTTTGATCCTCACAACAATCCTGTGAAGTAGATTAGGCTGAAAGATAGGAACTGGCCAAAGGTAACCCAGTGAACTTCATGGCTGAGTGGGGATTTGAACCAAGGCCTCTCCAATCCTGGTCCTTTGCTCTAACACTAATTCGAATCCTACCTCAGGCAAGCCACTCTTTCTCAGTCTCATCATAATACTCATCTATAATATGAGGATAATAATACTATTGGCTCTCCTTACAGAGTTGTTGTGAGGATTACCAAGATAATGTATGTGAAGCACTTAAGAAAAGTATTCTGTCCCAAAAGGTGGCCTAAAAATATTTTAAATAAATACATTGTTAAATATGATTACAAAAAGGCATTTTCCATGCTTTTATTTCCAGAGAACTTCCTAATTTAAGATTATTTTCATATCGCCCAGTTTATTACACATCATTTTGTACAACCAACAGAGTGGATTAAATAAATTTTCCCTAAATGTCCCTAAAATTTCCACTTTTTAAGAAGAAATGTTGATACAAAGAAAGGACAACCTGCAATTTACAAGTCAGTCTTTCCCCCCCTTTTTTTTTTGGCAATGGGGTGGGGTCTGCTAGGCTGCGGTCTGATTCCTGCTCCTCTCTCCCTCATGTTGTAAATCTGGAGTTCATTAGAATCCAGGGTTATTTCCTTCTAATTTGATTGACATGTCATTTTTTGGGAGAAATTATTCACCTTTCCAGTGCTCCAGTCTCAGCTGCCAAATGCATACTTTTCTGGCATCTTTGACACACTCCAATTGCTCCAGTTCTCAGCTAGTAGTTCCCATTGACATTTACTACTTAGAGCAAAAAACCACCAAGTAAGCAAAGGAGACAATTCTGCCAAAGAGATATTTTGGAGAAAATCTCAAACCAGCCAAGATTCACTCATTTGGTTGAAATGAGTGTGCACCCAGGGAGTTAAGAAAGCCTGAAGAAAAAATCCCAGGGATCTGCCCTTTGGGGGATTCTAGGACAATTGACATCCTGTGAATACCTCTCTCTTTACTTCACACAGCTGGACTTTGTGTGCACGTGAGCGCCAGGGGCTCCTTCAAGCTTCCAATACAGGACCCATTAGTATTGTTATTGGGCAGATTAAAAATGTAATAAAGGAAATAAAAATAAATCAATCAATTGTCTACACCAGTGTTCTCCAACCTTGGGTCCCCATATGTTTTTGGCCTACAACTCCCAGCATGCCGGCTGGGGCATGCTGGGAGTTGTAGGCCAAAAACATATGGGGACCCAAGGTTGGAGAACACTGGTCTACACCATACTGTTTTCACTGACTGGCAGCAGTTCTCCAGGGTTTCAGACAGTGGTCTTTCCCAGCCTTATTTAGAGATGCCAGGGATCGAACCTTGGAACCCATGTGTTCCTCCATGTCACTCTGGGCCAGAGAGCATATACACATTTCTTTACTGCCAGGGGCCCATAATTCAGGAAGGTTAGTTAGTTGCCACATCACTCTGGACCAGAAAGCACACACAGATTTCTGAACAGGACAGAAGAAACACAGCAACTGGCCTTTCTGAATTCCAGACCCCAGGCAGGAAGAAATGTTACATTTTTGTCTGTGTGTGATGATTGTTTTAGCACCAGATGACAAGAAGGACAGACGCTCCTTCCAAGCAAACATGGAGGATGAAAACATTCTGATCACAGATGATGCCCTAGACTAGAGGACCATCTGGATTTGATGGAGAAATGTAGCTAAGAATACTCCCAAGCCGACACTGACCAGGCGCAATTCACAGTAATGAGCGTTCATGAATGCAGAACACACAAGCCTGCTTCTGTTCTGTGTACTGCAGTCAAGCAAAAAGCTTCAAAGACAAGACAGCATGGTACATCAAAGATAGCTCTCCTGGTAGCAATCATTGCCTGCCTTATATTGTATAAACTTTGTTAGACCACTGGGAGAACGCAGGGTGCAAGAAAAGGAGGATTACACAGCCAATGGTAACCAACTAGAAACCCTATCTCCCGCTCCTCACCTTGATTTGTCAATGCAGATATGAAGGCTACCTTTCAAAATAGATTAGTGTAGTCGAGATGCCACTCTACATATTAAATCTTCTCCTTTTAAACAAATGTTACACTTCTTTCATCCATTTTGCTTTAATGTTCTTCCTAGAGATTACGGGAAGCAACGTTTATCAACATTAGACAGAGTTCCTGGGTTGTGTGAACTGCATGGCACATTTCTTTATCACTCATCATCTCCTATTAGAATCCTAATATCTATTTTTTTAAAAAGAATGTTACATCTCTAGTCCACATGATGCACTGAAATGAAAAATATATATGATGCTGACTTGTTTTTCAAGTTCAGAAAGCAGGAGTACATAAAATAATTGAATTATTGTAATTATATTATATTGACACAATCTGTGTGAACAATAAGCACCACTCTACTGGTACATTTCTGAGTCATGCTCAGCTTCTGATAAAGTATGCCTTCTTCTCCAGCAGGGGGTGCACATGTTGAGCTGGTGCAATGGTTCTGCCTCAAAGTTCTTTCCTGCTCTCTCCTCCTGTAGAAGAGCACAAAAGCCATTTATGCTGGCTTGGGAGGAGAGGTTTACAGGACTGCAATTGGAAAGACTTTCTTGCAGTAGGAATTGCACACACACACACACACACACACACACACACACACACACATACTCAAAGTTGCTTGGGCCCCACTCACCCATACAGGCATCAACATTGTCAAGATTCTTGTAGAAGAATCTTCTTCTGTTGCTTAAAACTAGAATCTATTACTCCTGGATTACTAGAAAAGTCTGAAAATTGTACTTTCCCACCTCTCACTCAAAACTCAACACATGACATCTACCACCAGAAGAGCAACATTCCAGAACACTTGCAAGGAACTGTCCACGCTTCTGGATTTGCTTGCAAAATATATAGCATATGCTGCATATAATATATCAGACCATGCTAGCTTCTGTATATTTACATTCTCTTTTAGTCTTTGTGCAGCTGTAGGCAAATCCAAGTAGATCGAACCCATATTAAGGGTTTGGAGGGTTTGGGCCAATAGCCAGATAAGAAAGATTTCTTTATTGTCTATCCAGACTTCACCTCTAGATGCTCATGTGAGTAACCACTGGTTTTAAAATTGTGTAATTATTTTTGCATATCAGTTAGCAATAAATTAGAGAGAAAAATGCCGCCTTCGTTGGTTTATTTGGCCACAGTGCTGCTCTATGGGTGTATTTTGCACCTGCCGAGGTGTGTAACCAATGCAAGATGCAAAAGCAGCCACACTTGAAAAGGCAAATGGAAGGTGTATGCAGGTGGATGTATAACCCAATAAAAGCCTTTTCAAGGAGGGGTGTAAATAAGCACGACTTTTCATCATTTATCAAAGGCAGCACTTTCTCAAGGTTTTGAGAAGAGATTTGTCATTTGCCTAATAGGCATTTCAAGGCCTACGGTAAATGTACATGCAACACACACACACTATGCAACAGCAACACAAACCTTATTAGCTTCTCATAGAGCAGCCTTCTCCAATCTGGTGCCCTCCAGATGAGTTAGACTACAACTCCCAGTATCTCCCAGCCAGGGGGGAATAGCTGGGGGGCTGCTTCTGCCCTGCATATTCCCCCCAGCATCCTCTGTTTGAGACTGCTGCTGTCCCTATCTCCCTAATGGTAGGGACAGCACAATATAGATTTCATAGATCTTAGAGTTGGAAGGAGCCTACAAGGCTATCGAGTCCAACCCCCTGCTCAGTGCAGGAAACTAGAAGAGAGGTCTCCCATCCAAGTAATAACCAGGCCTGACCCTGCTTAGCTTTCCGCGCTCAGACAAGCTGAGCCAGCGTGAGCCACATATGTTTAAGTTTCATGCCTAACCTATGCTGTGGACACTGTATTAAGCTGGAGGGGCATTTAAGTGCTTCACCAAAGGGCTAAAGCAAGGAATTCAGTGAAAGACAGAGAACCCATTACTTTCTCTTCTTCCTTTTCAGAAATACGTCTCTCACACACCCTAACACGAAATGTTAACCACCAGGAACGAGACTCCTCATCGCCCTTTCTCCCCAACACATAAATGCCAATGGAGCAACCAAATGCAATAATATGTCCATTAAAATTTATTGGTGCTTGGCAGTCACCCATGCAGTTCAGGAAGCAGTCCTGGGACTGGTTCTGCAGAGTGACAAGCTGGGAGGTGGAAACTGCTCACTTGACAGGGAAAACCAACGTTGACCCAGCTAAAGGGTTGATCACCATAGAGCTTGAATCCAAATATATATGAGTCGGTTCATATAAAAGCTTCAAAACTGTGAGTACACTAGTTGAAAAGAGTGGACTTCTGAAGTAAGAGGCATGTATGGTTTGGGTCTCATGCAGACATACAAGCTCTAAAGTGCTCATTAAAAAAAAAAACAATCTAAGTGTTATTTATTTATTACATTTCTAATCCACACCATAATCAGTGTTCTCTCAGCGGTTTACAAACAGTTAAAAGACTAAAATGCTATAGAAACAGATTTAAATCATGTCCTGGGATATTATATAAATCATGTCCTCTGTGTGTGTGTGTTGTCTGTTTATATGTTTGTACGTAAATGGTTTTTATATTAAGTATTTGTAAGGGTTTTTATCTTTGTGAACCACCCAGAGAGCTTTGGCTATTGGGTGGTATAGAAATGTAATAAATGAAAAATACAAAATGCAATACAAATATTTAAAAGAATACATTGCATTGCAATGCAATGCAAAGCAAAACAACAACCAGCACAGGAATTGATAAAACAGCCATAATAATCTAGAACTAGGTCTCTAAAATGCATGGGAGAAAAGAAAGGTCTTTGTCTGGCGCCAAAAAGATAACGTAGGCGCCAGGTGAATCTTTTTGGGGTGCTCCTACCATAAGTAGAGTGCCACAATTGAAAATGCCCTCTCCCTTGTAGCCACCCATCTAGCTTCCTTTAGCAGAGGCACCCAGAGTAGGGCCTCCAAAGATGACCTAAGTGTCTGAGCAGGTACATATGGGAGGAGACATTCCTTTAGATACTCTGGTCCGAAGCTGTTTAGGGCTTTAGAGGTCAACACCAACACTTTGAATTGGGATCGGAAATGGACTGGAAGCCAGTGCAGCTGACAAAACACTAGCATCACATGATCATATTGGCCAGTCCCAGTTAGTAACCCAGCAGCTCTACTTTGAACTAACTGAAGTTGCTGATCTATCTTTAAAGTTAGCCCTGCGTACAAAATATTGCAGTAATGAGGCTACCAGACGGTTGATAACTGTTGCCAGGCTTTCTCTGCCCACTGCATCGCTTATACATTTGTATTCCATTTAAGCTTTCTGTGGATTAGCCCTATGCATGGAGGAGTAACACATGGAGGAGGAGCACAACTCTGCCTCCTGGCCCCAGCCCTGGGGCCACGTGGTCCCGCCCCCAGCATCTGCACATTGACTGCAGATTCTGCAAAGGGGAAGCTTAACTCAAGCTCTCTGCCCCAATTCTCCCACATCCATATAATCTGGGCTGGGGTGAAGGCAAATGGAGAAGAAATGGAGTAGGCTAAGGACTGAAATTTTTCTTCTCTCTCTGAAGATATGTACATCTGCATTTAGCCCCTCCCAAGAGAAAGGGGATTTTTCATTTATCTGTGCCTACTTGTTACAGAAGGGCTTACCTATCTCTCCTTTAAAGAGTAGACCAACTCTCTGGTATTATTTAACAAAGCAGAGCACTTTTGATGCTACCAACCTTAAGAACCCCAAACCTGAATGAAAGAGGACAGAGAATCAATTCCAAATACTTTGTAAAATGTATTAGAGCCTTTAGTTGCTTTCTTACTAGGGTTCCAATTAGATCAGAGTTTAAATATTCTTTCTAGCTTGCCAGGCAGGTTTTTTTTTTTTTTTTTTAAGTATTTTGTTTACTGACAGAAGAACATGTTGCTAGTGACTTTTAAAAGGTTTTCCTGCTGAGAGCTCACACGTTAAAGCCTGACCCATCTTGTCATCACTCAGTCACTTTGTAGGCTTCAGTTCTTCTCACCATATGGTGGCACAGTGAGGATCTTATGCTGATTGATGCTATGATTAGAGACTGGAAGAAGTTTCCTACAGTTAAGGCCCTTTTTAATTGTCTCTGTATTTTCCTACATACAGATCAAAGGTGCCACAAAAAATGGCCAGTTCAAGATGTAAGGGTCTACTGTGAGCCAGTGTAGATGGGTTCAAATCCCCATTCAGTCATGATATCTATTAAGTGGTCTTCTGGAAATTACTATCTTTCAGCCTAACCTACATCACTGGGTTGCTGTGATAATAAAATGGAATTAACTCCATGTTCATTGCCTTGAGCTCCTAAATACGCCATACAGATGGATTGTTCATGAAAACATTTACACAGAAAAATGCTAACATTTCATAAGATTTGATGAAGTACCTACAAATTTATCTTTCCTCATGGATATTATGTTCCTATATAGTGAACAATGAAGAACATAGTGAACAACGAAGAGTCAAGCGGTCACTAACTACTCAAATGAATTCATTCATTGGAATTGAAATGAAGATGTACATTGTCCAGGTAATAATTTCCAGAGGAGTAGCCACATGAGTCTGCTGCAACCTCCCCAATCACTCCGTTACTGACCTCTCAAAGTAGTCATTCTTGAACAAAGGAACTTCAGCGTAAAGCCACTGAATTATAATTTATCAAGCAGATAAGTTCTATCACTTGAACCAGGATAGTGGGTTTGATCAAGACATAGTCATACTTGGAGTAGACTCATTGAGATCAATGGGACTTGAGTTAGTCATTACTATCTTAATTCCCATGGATTTCAATGGGTGTGCTCGAAGTATGACTAAGTCTGGATCCAACTCAATGCATCCAACTACATGAGTAAATTAGCTTGCCAGTGCCAGCACTGCTGGCAGCGCTGGTTTGTGAGTGGTCACTGTAATTAATTTATGCACAGATTTAAGCTTGAATGTAATTGTCACAGTGTTTACTTTTTGCATTTCATTTCCCTCTGACCTCACTACTTACATTTTTTCTCTCTCTATCCCCATGTGTATATATGCCTGCCAACTTAGGTTAACCCTTCATGGGGGCGTGGCTTCTAGCCGAATGGAGTAGGCTGGATATTGAAACAGCTCCGGTCTGAAAGATTGTAAAAGCGGCAAAATCCCCTGGAAGAAAGTCTCTTTGTGAGTATGTTTGCATATACGGAGGGTTGAATCAAAGCACGGGTTTGTTTTATAAACCAAAAGTGGAAGATTATTTTCTAAACACCCTCTCGGTATTTCTGGGCTGGATGTCAAATGTCTCGGGATCACAAGTGTAAACAGCAAATATTGCCTTGGAAAAGAACCCATCCTAGTGACAACAGGGCCTCACAGCTGGATAGGATTCAATCCGAGGAGGAAATAAATTCTAAAGGTAAACGGGAGATTAAAGCAGATAAGCTCAGTCAGAGTGCGGAGTCATTGCAACCAGGAAGTGCTAAGTTTAAACCGGATACACCATCTCAGCAGAAGGGGGGCACTACTGTTGCTGTGGTGAAATCAAAAAACAAACAAGCAGGAGAAATGGCAACGAGCGAAGTGTTGGTTCAGTTCAGCCAAATGTTGAAAGAAAACAATGAAGCAATTTCAAAGGAGATGAATGAACAGATGAGAGCAAATAAAAAACAGATAGTAGCAGAAGTGGCTGCTGAGTTACAAAAGTCAATGGCTGAAATTAAAGCAGAAATAAAGACTGTAAATCTGAAAATGGCTGAGATGGAAAAAGGGATAACAGCAAATAAACTTGAATTACAAGCACACAATATCAGGTTCGATCAGATTGAGCTAAAAATGATTGATCTGCAAGATAGAGAACGTAGATCTAATATAAGTTTACGTGGTCTCCCAGAACAGAGTGGCGAAACTCCAAAAAAGCTGAAAGATAGAGTGATTGAATGGCTGCAGGTCCTAGTTCCAGACATTAAATGGGAGCAAGGGGACATCGAAAGGATCCACAGAGTCACTTTCAAAAGAGGAGGAATGAGTCCCAGAGACATTATCTTACGACTTACATACTACAACAGGAAGGAGAGTCTCATGAAAGCGATCAGGCAAATCCCTGGCCAACTGATGTTTTTTTCAGCCCCAGTTCAAGTTTACAATGATCTGTGTGCCCAAACAACACATTGGCGTAGGAGTGTGAAACCTTGTACAGCAGTTTTGATTAAAAATGGGATCTCCTACACCTGGGGTTATCCAGTATTTTTGAGATTTTTTTTAAAAAAGAAATCTCACAAGATAACATCACTGGAGCAAGGTATGGAGTTGTTGAAACAACTGGGCTTACAAGGAGAAGATGGAGCAGCTGGATAAGAAATGCCAGGGTCAGTTGGAAATACAGATATACAAGATTTTTCGGCGCAGATGGAGGATTATTATTATTATTATTATTATTATTATTATTATTATTTTACTTTTGCTTTCTTTAACTTTAAAAAATAAATAAATAAATAAAATAAAAAAGTAAGGAATAAAAAAAGGGGGGAAATAGTGGGGGGATATAGTTTAGAGAATATTATGGTTGGTGTCCGTGGGTGGGAGTCTCAGCCTCCCCCCCTAAAGGTTCCAAAAGCCATGGGTGGGGTGATTATCCCCGGGGTAAGAGGGGGGGAAATATAATTAAATGTTTGGGTGGGGGGTGGAGGGATTCGGGGTTATATATGTTTATGCACAGGGACCAAGGTTTTATGAGCAACAATATAATAAGATGGACCCAAAGTTAAGAGTTTCAACATTGAATGTCAAAGGTCTGGGATCTATTCTGAAAAGAAGACGGATTGAAGCACTTCTAAATAAAGATAAGGTGGACATAATATTTCTACAAGAAACACATCAATCAAAAGAGGGAGTAAATGAACTTAAACTATGATGGTCTATGATATATGAGAAAGCATATGGATCCACCAAGTCAAGAGGTGTTGCAATTATTATTTCTAAAAAATGTGGTTTTATTGTGAGTAAGGTTAAAAAGGATACCAGGGGGAGATATGTAATGGTATATGGGGCATTAGGAGGGGAAGAATATATATTAGTTAATGTATATGCCCCAAATGTAAATCAAGCAGAATTTTACCAAGAAGTATTAAAGGAAATGGGTTCAAAACAAAACGAGTTAGTTATTATAGCTGGTGATTTCAACATGTTGGTGATGGACAAAAAGATAGATAGATCTAATCCCACGGTAGAAGAGAGGAAAAATAATATAACGGCATTAAATACAGTAATTAACAAAGAGGGAATGGTAGATGTATGGAGGAGTGTAAAAGGAGATGAAAGAAGTTATACATATTATTCACCTGTCACAAAGAATTTTTCTAGAATTTATTATATATTTGTTTCTAAAAATCTGATTTCAAGAGTAATGAATATGGAAATTGGTATTATAAAAGTGTCGGATCATGCAATACATAATATGGATGTTAAGATAAATAAGGATTATAAAGAAGCTAAAAGATGGAGGTTGAGCGGTAATATTTTCCAGTACAAACATATAAGAGACAAGATAGAGAAGGAATTAAGAGAGATTTGGGAGATTAATGATACAGGAGTTTGTAGCGACGCAGTAGTTTGGGACACAATGAAAGCTGTTATGAGGGGATGCTTATTAAGGAAATAACAGGAGGCATTTAATAAAAAGCTTGAAGAGGAGATAAGGGAGTTAGAAGCTAAATTTTTAAAGGAAAGGGGAAAGCAGATTTATGCAGAACTACAAGCTAAGAGGAAAGAGTTAGAAAATAAAGATATTGAAAGGACACAGAGAAATTTGATTTATATGAAAAGAGCTTACTTTGAAAATAGTAACAAGAATTCTAAAATGTTAGCTAGATCCACACAAAAAAAACGGGGAAAAAATATAGTTGGAATAATAAAGGATAAAAAAGGGAAAGGACATAATTTGGTGAAGGAAACATTGAAAAATTTTCAAGAATTTTATTCAGAATTATATAAAGCAGGAATAGGTGAGGAAGATAGGATTAAATAATATATTGAAAAACATATGAAAATGAGAATACAAGAAGAAGATAGAGAGACGATGGAGCAACCATTCTCAGATTTGGAGATAGATTTTGCTATAAATAAATTAAAAGAGGGCAAGACCCCAGGAATAGATGGATTAGGGGCGGAATATTATAAGGTTTTTAAACATATGTTAATTCCAAGGTTGAAGTTATTATATAATAATATAATGGAAGGGGGAGAAATTCCCCCCTCATGGAAACAATCTATGATTATAGTAATTCCAAAACCAGGAAAGGATTTAACAGAACCAGATTCATATAGACCCATTTCGTTAATAAATCAAGACGCAAAATTATTTACTGCAATACTAGCGAGATGAATGAATAGGTTTATGAGTAAATATGTAGGGGTGGACCAATGCGGATTTATTGCAGGTCGACAAATGGCCGACTTAACTAGAAGAGTATTAAATATAATATATAGTATAAAGAAAAATAATGTTAAAGTGGGTGTATTAGCATTAGATATTTTCAAGGCTTTTGATTGCGTGGAATGGCCTACGTTAAAAATGATAATAACAAATATGGGGTTTGGAACAAGATTTAAAAGAGTAATTAATCAATTATATGCCCATAATATTACAAATGTAGTGGTAAATGATGGTATTACAGAACAAATTTCCTTAGACCGAGGAACTAGACAAGGATGTCCCCTTTCCCCTATTTTGTTTGCATTAGTGATGGAAATACTAGCAAATGTAGTAAGAGAAGATAGAAATATTATAGGGATGGGGGTTGGAGATCAAATTAAAATAAATCTATTTGCAGATGATACTTTATTAACAATTAAAAATCCTATTGAAACAATGGATAGGTTGGAGAACCACTTGAAATAATTTGGAGAAATAACAGGGCTTCAGATGAATTGGGGTAAATCCAAGATTTTATTGTTTAATTATAGTAAAAAAGAGGAGAGTGAAATGTTAAAGAAAAAATATAACATTAAAATTACAAATGTAATTAAATATTTAGGAATAGAAATTACACAAGATATTGATAAAGTAGGAGAACAAAATTTTAGAAAGTTAAAGACAGAGGTTAAAAATAAAATTATAAATTTATACAGAGTATAAAAAAAATTGGACTTTCTTGGTTTGGTAGAATTGCGTTGGTAAAAATGAAGATATTGCCTAAAATAAACTTTTTGTTTAGGATGTTACCAGTAAAGATTACAGAAAAAGAAATTATAGATTGGCAATAAATTATTAATGAATATTGTAATGGAAGGAAAAGATCAAGGATTAATAAATATAGTTGGTATAAAGCGCAAAAAATAGGTGGTTTAGGTCTTCCTAATATAAAGTGGTATTATTTAGCCAACCAAGTAAGACATATTTTGGACATTATAGCAGGGAAAGACAAAATGTGGTTGGAATTAGAATCACGAGAATTAGGAAACATGATGGTGAATATATTATTTAAGAAAAATATAAATAATATTATAAAAGGACTAGAAAATCCCTTTTTGAGGAATATGTTAGAGAGTTGGAATAGCACGAGGAAACTTTTTACACCATAGGTATCCCCGTTAACTCCGGTAGTGGTCATGGAGGACTTTCCAGAAAATGTAAGACATATAGAAGCTATATTAAGGAGAAAAAAGGTGATTAAAATAATGGATTGGGTGGAAAAGTTGAAGACTAGAGAGCATATAATAGAATTAGTAGGAAGAGAGAGAATTTCATGGTTAAATTCAATGCAATTGGAACTGTGGTTAAAGAAGTGGAGGACAAGAATGGATAGCGAAAGAGAACTAACCAATTTTGAAAAGATAGTTTTGACTAGAGAAGCTATAGAAGGTAATGTTTCAACAAGGGGTACAACAAAGGTTTTATATACGATGTTACAAAAAGAAGAAGAGCATAAAGATTCTCTTAAAGTGTTATGGGATAATGAATTTGATGAGGAAATATCGAAACAAAGTTGGAAAAATATTTGGGATAGACGTATTGTAAGAGTTATGTCAACTAGGATAAAAGAGAACTTTTATAAAGTGGTATGGAGATGGTATTTAACTCCAGTAAGATTAAATCAGATAGATAAAAATTGCTCCGCATTGTGTTGGAGAGGATGTAATGTAAAAGGTACATATGCCCACATGTGGTGGAGCTGTAAAAATGTTCTGGAATTTTGGCAGAAAGTATTTGCAGAAATATCAGAAATAATTGGAATGGAATTAGAAGTCTGCCCAAAATTAGCATTGTTAACAATTACAGAAAAGTTAGTTTGTTTAAAAAATACAAAAGAATTGATTGTGAATTTGTTAACAGCAGCAAAATTAATGATAGCTAGGAATTGGAAGGTTCAACATGTCTTTTCAATTACTGAATGGTATAGAGGTATGGGATATCGCGCTAAATGATAAATTAACGTGTAATATTAAGTGTCAAAAAGGACAATTGGAGAAAGACACCTTTGTGAACATTTGGGGTAAATTTTTGGATTACGTGTTGGTGAAGGGGAAGGGGAACAAACCTTGTCAAGATTTGTTATATTTTTGGAATATAGAATAATATCTTGTATATATACATAAAAATTTTTTGGGGGGGAGAAATATAACTTGGTCCCAAGAGGTGGGGGGGTGCACAATGTTTATGTTGTATTTTTTGTTGTTGTATCCAATAGTAGCTGTAAGATGTGAGAAAAGTTAATAAAATAAAATTAAAAAAAAAAAAAAAGGTTAACCCTTCATGCATTTGATGAAATAGACTCAAGTCTATGAAAGTTTATGCCATAATAAATTTGTTAGTCTTTTACAGGGTACACGACTCTTCCTTCTGTAGTCCATAAATCAAGATTTTTAAAAGGAAATTTTATGAATAGACAAACTTGTATGTGTGCAGAATGTATAGTACATTCAATGAAAAAGCAGAATCTTACCTATCCACTCACTATGGGCCAAACTCCATGGATACACCAGCATAAGGAAACCTATGACATATAGCTAAACTATGTGTGTGATTACTAGAATGTTTAGTTCATCCACATAAGCCGTGTGCAAACATTACAACCAATGTGGGGACGTCTGGTGGGCCTGGAGGTCGAAGAGGAACACCTCGTGGATGGGGTGGACAGATATAATCCCATTTCCCCAGCACACGTAGCCTTTACATATATAGAAGTTCCTCTGAACAGGGCCAAAGTGATGTCAAAGCAACAACCTAAAATCCCTTCAAGCTGGATAACTTTAAAAACATACCCTGAGATTCTCATATGAGAGCGAGAGAGACTTTGGGTCATTTCGTGACAACCTAGATCAGTCTTCCCCAACCTGACACCCTCCAGATGTACCCCCAGTACCCAGTACCCCAGTCAAGACAGCCATTAACTGATCGTAGTCCAACATACCTGGAAGGTGTCAGGCTGAGGAAGACTGACCTAGAACCTCTAAAATGTGGTCCCCAATTATATGGAAAATGCAAACTGATCCAACAGAGGCCATTCAACATCCTACAGTGTGTTCCAAATCGCCATTAAGCCTTCCCCCGCCCCCAGACAAAGCACCGACGTACCAACCAACCAATGATCCAGAAGACTATTATTTCTTTGTTATTGACAATCAAAAAAGATGACCCTGGTATGTTACATTCAGTTTTGTTTTTCTGACGGAGCAATAGCCAAATTACCTCATCATATCAGTTTAACAGGACTGTTCTTCATTTTGTGAACTTTTCACAAATCTCTACCATAATCATACACCATTCCTCCCCCTTCCCCACCCACAGTATGGAATGAAAATGCAGCTAATAAACTATATGCAGTGATACAACTATTTCTTAAGTACAGAATTTGCACCTTCCACTGAAATTGCATTTCAAGCCTGCCTTTTTCCATAAGGACACATATGTTGACATTCTACAAAAATGAATTCAAGGGGAAAGGAAAAACAAGGAAAGACCATTGTTCACTCACCAGCCTTCTCCTTTTCTGTAATAATTGGCATGGCCTAAAAAAGAAGAAAATGTTATATTTTCAAAAACAGAGTTCTAAAATAGAAACAAATGATTACCTCTCTCTCTCTCTCTCTCTCTCTCTCTTCTCTCTCTCTCTCTTGACGTTTGTGTGGAGTAAAATGAATGCAGTTGGGGGTGGGAAGCTGGGAGCAGCATCACAGGGCAAACTTTCCCCACGACTGACACACATTCAAATTTCTGAGCAGAGCCCCTGAGCATATGAACATCCAAAAAGGATGTGTACTTGCAGTCTCGCTCTCGCACACTTCTCTGCTGCTCATCTATACTTATCTTTACTTACATCTATCCACATCAGCAATACATTGCACTCATACTGTAGCAAAAGGTCCTGAACAACATGCAGTAAACACTATGCAGTAAACACTATGTAATTTTTAACTTTTGTATACTTCTATTTATATGTTTTTATTGTACATGTTTTAATGTTGTAAAGCCGCCTTGAGTCCCAGTACTGGGAAAAAGGTGGGATATAAATAAATCATCATCATCATCATCATCATCATCATCATCATCATCGTCGTCGTCATCATCTAGAAGCCAGAACAGTGAACTAAAATGAGCATGAAACCAAATCCAGGAATGAAAACATTAAAACAGTCAAAGATAAGTCTTCATAGCCATCAGTAACACATATTTTAGAAAACAAACAAACAATTTATGTCCAGTGGTACACTTAGATCATTTTAGATTCTGGACTTAATGGTCTTATGAGAGCTCTTCTCTTTAAATGGTATTGTGTCACTTCACTTACTTCAAAATGTGGTAAGCCAGCCAAGCTGTTTTCCCGCCAACCACTAATTCTGCTGAGTGGGGCCCAGGATGTCTGCCCCAAAGTCCTGCCCTGATTGCACCACTGCTTATGGCCTAGTCTTATGAGCTTGCAGCACTGAAGCTTAAACTGGTTAGACTGGAGTACCGACACAGACAGAGACACACACACGAGTCAAGCAAGTTCTTGATCTCAGTGTCCAAGCAACTCAATGTTGTACCTCTCAGCCCTGCAAATATATATTAATGTATCCATATTTCCCACTGAAATCTATTATCATAAAATTAAATACGTGTGCACACACCTTTCAGTCCTATCATTGTGCTATTCAGTAGCACATTTAAGTATCATGTTGCTTTGCTCATGTGAGATGATCACCCACAAGAGTTGGTAATTGCACAAAAAAGTAGCCAAGTGTAGCAGAACTCCACTTTAACTGCCAGGGCCCATTAGCTGGAAAAGAGAAGAGATCAGGCTGGCTCTTCCTACTCACCAGAAGCTTCAGCAACTGTCCTGATTAGTGATGCCCTCTGGAGGACTGCTGTCTCCAGGCTCTCAGAGAACAGTTAAGATACAGATATGATTAATCCATGCTGCAATTGACATGCAGCATTTAGTAACAGGGAGCTTCTCATGGCCCTATTGATATAGAATTTTAAGGACAGAAAACAACAGAATGAAATTTAATAGGGATAAATGCCAAGTGCTGCAGCTAGGGAAAGGAAACCAAATGCAGAGTTACAGAATGGGGGACACTTGGCTCAACAATACTACAAGTGAGAAGAATCTTGGAATTGTTGTAGATCACAAACTGAATATGAGCCAGCAATGCGATGTGGCTGCAAAGAAGGCAAATGCTATTTTGGGCTGCATTAATAGAAGTATAGCTTCCAAATCGCGGGAAGTGATAATTCTCCTTTACTCAGCACTGGTTAGGCCTCATCTTGAGTAGTGCATCCAGTTCTGGACACCACACTTTAAGAAGGATGTAGACAAACTGTAAAGGGTTCAGAGGAGGTCAACAAAGATGATAAAGGGACTGGAAACAAGGCCCTATGAGGAGAGACTGAAAGAAATGGGCATGTTTAGCCTTCAGAAGAGGAGACTGAGGGGAGATATGATCTCACTCTTCCAGTACTTGAAGGGTTGTCACAAAGAGGAGGGCCAGGATCTCTTCTGATCATCCCAGTTTGCAGGACACGGAATAATGGGCTCAAGTTACAGGAACCCAGATTCCACCAAACATCAGGAAAAAATTCCTGACTGTTAGAGCAATAAGACAATGGAACCAACTACCTGGGGAGGTGGTGGGCTCTCCCGAGTCTGGAGGCATTCAGGAGATCCTCCCTGAAACTCAATATGGTTTCCGCCCCTCTAGAGGGACAGTAGACATGATTTTTACTGCACGTCAGCTCCAAGAAAAATGCCGGGAGCAAAATCAACCCCTTTATATGGCATTTATCGATTTGGCTAAGGCCTTTGATACTGTAGACCATACAGCTCTCTGGACTATCCTTATGAAAATTGGATGCCCCAATAAATTTGTGAATATCTTGCGACTTCTCCATGACAACATGACGGCAACGGTTTTGGACAACAACGGCTCTCATGGTGCTCCATTTAAAGTGGGATCAGGTGTTAAACAGGGATGTGTTATCGCCCCAACATTATTTGCTATTTTCATCGCCATGATTTTACATCTTGTGGAGGGGAAACTTCCCACTGGTGTGGGAATTATATATCGAACAGATGGAAAGCTTTTTAATCTCAGCAAGTTGAAAGCAAAAAGTAAGGTAATTACAACCTCCATTGTGGAACTTCAGTATGCTGATGATAATGTGGTCTCCGCACATTCAGAGAATGATCTCCAAACTATCCTCAATGCTTTTGCAGAAGCATACGAAAAACTTGGTCTCTCACTTAACATCCAAAAAACCAAAGTGCTTCATCAGCAAGTGCAAGCTAACCCTTTGGTGATGCCATCTATCCAGCTTGGTGGGACAATACTGGAAAATGTCGATCATTTTCTCTATCTTGGCAGCTATCTTTCTGTTACAGCTAACATCGACAGTGAAATCCAGCATCGTTTGAGCTCCGCAAGTGCCGCGTTTTCTCGAATGAAACACAGAGTGTTTGAGGATCGGGATATTTGTAAGAAGACCAAAACACTGGTTTATGAAGCCATTGTATTACCAACTTTATTGTATGCCTGCAAAACATGGACTATCTATAAACGTCACTTCCACTTCCTTGAAAGATTTCATCAACGTTGCCTCCGGAAAATCCTGCGAATTACTTGGGAAGATAGGCGAACAAATGTCAGTGTACTGGAAGAAGCAAAGGCTACTAGCATTGAAAAAATGATCCTTCAACGCCAACTTCAGTGGACCGGTCATGTTGTTCGAATGCCTGACTGCCGTCTCCCAAAGCAGTTACTTTATTCCCAACTCAAGGATGGAAAGCGGAATATCGGTGGTCAATATAAGAGGTTTAAAGATGTTCATAAGGCTAATCTTAAAAAATGCAATATAAACATTGAAAACTGGGAAGCTCTGGCCCATGAACGATCTAACTGGAGGTTGGCCTTTCACAAAGGTTCCATGGACTTTGAAGAAGTCCGAGTGCGTGAAAGGGAGAAACGTGCTAAGCGAAAAGCACTTCAAACGAATCCTGTACAGGACCATCTTCCATCTGGTAACCTGTGTCCTCACTGTGGGAAGCTGTGTGGATCTAGAATTGGCCTCCACAGTCACTTACGGACGGACCCATCGCTAGAGTCTACACAATCTTCTTTAGAATTTCCTCCTTTTATCCTGGAAGACAATCTTACTTGGTCGAGTGATTGCCTGATGATGATGATGATGATGATGATGATGATGATGATGATGATGATGATGATGGGCTCTCCCGAGTCTGGAGGCATTCAAGGTGCAGCTGGACAGCCATCTGTCAGGGATGCTTTGACCTGGATTCCTGCAATTAGTGGGGGGTTGGACTCGAAATTTGACTCTCTGGAGGTGTTCAAACAAAGTCAAATGAAGCCAGCAGCAGAGTCAGTCAAAGAGGAAACATTCTAAGCTAGGAATCAGCAAATAGTCAGCAGTTAGTCTGTGGGATGCCACAAGGTTCTATCCTTTCCCCCATACTTTTTAACATGTACGTGAAACCGCTGCGGGAAGAGCTGTAAGGAATGAAATTTGAATCTCTGGAGTCTGGAGGCATTTAAACAAAATCAAATGAAACTGGCAGCAGAGTCAGTCAAAGAAGAAACATTCTAAGCTAGGAATTAGCAGAGAATCAGCAGTTAGTCTATAGGATGCCATAAGGGTCCACCCTGTCCCCCATACTTTTTAACATGCACATGAAACTGCTGGGGGAAGACATCCAGAGGTTTGGTCTGAAGTGTCATCCGTATTGTTTTCTTTCTATTTTTTTTTTAACTCTTTATAATATAAATTCATAAATGTGCATATATCCATAGCAATTAATACATATGAAATGCATTTATATGCAAATACAACTTATTAGCAATTATACATAGGCTTCAACAACGCAGACCAGATATCCAAATAAGTATCCATTTGAAGGTGGCATCTATATGCCACCTGTTCAAATGCTGAAAGCATTATAAGGTCCTCAGTCCATTGCATTATAGGAGGTGACCGTTTATCCTTCCAATGTTGTAATATCATTCTTTTAGCTGTCAAGAGGGCATGGAGAATCCATTTACATTGACCATGCATTAATTTCCATGAAAAAGGTAAATAATTTAAAAGAGCGTGTACATCAGCAAACATTAAAGACTGTTCCAGTACCAAATTTATCCGTATAGAATCATAGAATAGTAGAGTTGGAAGGGGCCTATAAGGCCATCGAGTCCAACCCCCTGCTCAGTGCAGGAGAACAGATGTGGGCAGCCCAGGCAGTCACCCATCCAAGCACTGACCCGGCTCATACCTGCTTAGTTTCAGCATGTGGCTTGCATTAACCTTCTTCCAAAAAGAAGCAACTACTGGACATTCCCAAACATATGTTTAAAAGAAGCATTAGCTGCATTGCACTGCCAGCAATTAGTCAAACTGGGCAATCCCTTATTAAAGAGATGTGGTGGTGTCCAATAGACACGAAACAAAAGGGTTTGCTGAATAAAACACAGCCTAAGATCCACGGACGTGACAGGTATAGATGCCAAAGCAGCAATCCACTGATTAGACAGATTGTTCACGTCACCTACTACCTGATCCTTTACCGGGGAATGCCAGGGATTGAACCTGGGACTGTGCATGCAAACTTGGTACCCTGCCATTGAGCTATGGACCCTCACCAATGACTCATGAAGGCACACACTAAATAAAACAAAACTAAACATGTCTGTCCTGTGAAGACATCTGCTTTATTTTTTCTTTACCAAGGCTCTCTCAAACATATGGGTCTGCAAATGAAACCAACATATTATGTGTTAGATAACAATGATTTCTAATGGAATGGGTCTCTCTCAATAACTGGTTCAGCATTTGAAGAAGAACAGATGCCTTATGTATTCCTTTTCCTGTGAGTCATTACCAGCTTATGCTCCCGTGCGCTCAACTGTACCAATATATGGGATTTGTGAATTCATACTGGGGTATTCTGTGATTGGATATCCAATGTATTTTTAAGACTTTAAAAAAGCAGGTGCGTGTGATTGGGAGGGGGAGAGATTGGATTGGGGTGCAAGGTTGGAGAGCTGTCTGTGACCAGCGCCTAATATGGAAGCTGGGACTTGAGCAGAGTAAGGGAATTCTGGAGGGGGCTGGAACTCTTATCCCAGCAAAGGTCCAGAAGAGAGGCTTATATCCTCACTGCCAGTTGCTGAGTCATTGTTACAGCTGGATTTTCTTCTCTGAATTCTCCTTTCTCCGAAGTAGACTCTACCTCCCAAGAAAGCCCCTGGCAGCCAATCAAGCACTCCGTAGACTCTGGGGTTCCCACAAGGTCCGCTGCTGCCTTTGGTCTTGAAGTTCAGGGGGTGGGCCAGTTTGACGTAGTGGTGAGAGTGTTGGACTGGGACTCGGGAGATCTGGATTCTAGTCCCCACTGGGCCATGAAGCTCACTGGGTGACTTTGGGCCAGTCACTGACTCTCAGCCTAAGCTACCACACAGGGTTGTTGTGAGGATAAAATGGAGAGGAGGAGGAGGATTATGTAAGCCGCCTTGGGTTCCTTGCAGGAAAAAAGGTGCGGTATAAATATTATAAATAAAATAAATTAAATAATAAATATTGAGGCCTGGCTCAGGATCTTGTTGAAGAAATCATCATGGGGGGGGGGGGACGATGACGACAGCAAGAAGTCCATGAGATGATACACTTCTGGCTCCTTAGGCCTATAGTGGGTTCTTCCAGGTTCTCAGTTGTACTGGGGTTCTTCATGGGGTTCCATGCCTCTTCCTCAGAGGAGGTCTCCCTGGATTGAGTGGAATCCTTGCAGGAGTGTTTGCTAATTTCCCCCATGTTGTTTCCCTGATCAATCACATCCCCAATGCAGCTGTTATTAGCCATGGTAGCATGGGGAGAAGACAGGTACCTTTTGTGATAGAAACTGGCTGGAGTTTTCAGTTTCACCAGATACAGTCTATCTTTCTAAGGCCATCAATGCAGTTGTGAAATGTACTGTTTCCAGTGGTTCAGCACTTGATTTGAGGAGAGTGGGACACAGCTTGGAAAATAACACCCAAATGGTGAACGAAAATACATACATTTCTAATTTTTATGCCTTTTAACATTTTTAAGGAGTTTTCTTCCTCATTTATTTTTAAATGCTACTATGTCAATTCTGATTTGTTTAAATAAATCATTTGCCTTGGGCCATTCACACTCTGGCCACCATCCTTCTTCAGGTCATGTGCTATGAGAGCTGACTAGATTTCTTCCACAGACATCATTGGGGACCTTTTTGGTTCTCTGTATAAGAGGATTAAAATCAGTGTTTTTGGGACCCGGAACACCCAGAGAAGGGGCAGCTAAGGATTTTATATTTAAAGACTTGGGCTCTGTGGAGGCTAGAAAGGGACTATGGGTTAGGTCAGGAGATTAACAAATAACTCAATGCTCTTCACTTCTCCACAACGATATGACACCTGCCTCCCACCCCCATCCTACTTCTGGCTAACAAGAGCTTTCAGAGGGGGATGATTCAAATTGGGGAAATGACACAGGAGAATTAAACTGCATCCCACAATGTCATCATGACCCCCATCTAATTTTGCAAGGGACAGGACTAATGTTGCTTTTAAATCTAAAAAGAGCCAATATCCTGCACCATGCGTAGTTTGGCCCTTAGCCTTAAGTATCTATACAACTTTGGCAGGTTTGAGCAGCAAGCACAGAAAATATGACATGTTATATCATTTAGACAAAACAAATGAAGGAAGAATTCTTAAAGGGGTCAACTATACAAATATTTGTTGAAGCGAAAAAACATTTTTAAAAACCCAATTATTTCTTCTGAATCTTCTAAGAACAAAGAACATCAATAAAACAAGAGAATCAGTGTTATTTTCCTCAACAACAAAAGACAGTGGGGAGTGAGAAAATGTCCCATCAGTTCTTCAGACAAGCCCCATAAGACTTAGGGTTTGGAGTGGGGGAGGGTGCTAACATACTTTGTTAACTATCCATGCAGTAGGATAACATGTCTTACTATTACTTGTGAAAAATGCTTGCATCTAAAAAATAGCTTCCAATTCACTGTGGACCTTCCCCAATGGTTTCCATATGTTTTAAATTAATTGCATTCCCAGGAAGTGATTTAACATTTTTGGCAAAAGAGCAATTAAATGGGATTTTCCTGCTCAGCCAGATGGGTCCAGTGTAACTTCACATTATTCCAAACTCCTCAAACCTGATGAAACAAAAGAACTGTAATAATAACTTCCACATGATCAAATCATTCACTGTTTTAAAAGAAAAGCCTTCCAGATCTTTTCTATTCCACATTCTTACATATGAACAGAGAAACTCAAACACAATTCCTAATTATGTAATCAATATTTTAAAAGCAACTGTTCATTCTTATTTGTTCATATCCATTGCAGTTGGCTATTGCAGCACACTAATTACATGCACTGTCAGCCAATGTATTACAAAAATTAGTGCTTTAGTCATCAGCCCTTTTAACTGACTAATTGATTTGCCTTAAATGCATTTGCTTATCTTGTCTTCATTGCCACTTGTTGTAATAGAGACTCATCTAATAATAGACACAGTATGTAAGGAATGACTAGAACAATTGATTTGAATATATAACACAACTGAGGCCTAGAGCCTCAAACTACAGTTAGCCATCTAACAACAACATACATTTAACAACAACAACCAGAGTTCTTCTTCCTACATTGCCTCTGAAAGACTCCTACAAGTATTAACGTTTCGTTTGCCACAGATGGACTGAATGCACTTTACCACCACATATTTCTAAATACCCAAGATAGGTGCCACTTGAGAGAAGGGAGTGTAAGATTATCTATAATTTTAAACAAATGCTCAAAATCTATAAAGGGCCATTGATACACAGGCAAAACCAGTTGGGGGCCAGATCCAAAAGCAGGTGAGCCAGTAATAAGATAGAAGGATCTGTAAAAGAGGGCTGTTCATACACACACACATGCACACACACACGCGCACCTGATGTGTCTGATAATATTTACTGGCACACAACATGTGGGAAGGAAGTTAGTTTGATTTAGAGTGGGCAGAAGTGCAATACAAACCACAAGGTATCAGCATTTGGAGTCAGCTTAATAAAGAACATAACTATTTAATAATTCCGCTCCCAATTGTTTATTTAATAAAATCTCATCCTTCTTCCATTTCATTGGAAGCTGAAAGGAATACTCTTGGTGTTTTAAGATTACCGTAGCTTCTTTCCCCCCTATTTCCTCTTTAATTGCTGGAAATGACAGGGGCATGTCAGCACCAAGGTAATGAGTGGCTAGATAATATCATTTCAATCGTAGAGAGCCAAACCCCGTCATCCAAACAGGCCAATCCCTTAGGTACCTGCAGTATGCGTAAAGGTCTGGATGCCTCATCTCTCATAACCCCCCTCCCAAAGGGGATCCCCTCCAAGGCTCAGCTCAGCATGCTGTTTTCACAACAGGTAACCCTTATCCAGCCAATCTGCCTCAGAACACCACCACAGGTTGGGAGGCACAGTGCTCCTCCTTCCTCAGAGAAAACATGCATTTCCTGCTGCTAGTGCTACAAGTCCGTGCAGAGGTGAAAGCAAAAACAAAGAAAGAGTCCATCCGACATCCCCTTTCCCTTCAGTTCCCAGCCCTCTTTCCTCAGGGAACGAGTGATCCGTTAAACAAAATTGGCTGTGTTTTTTAAAATGCAGGCACCTGCTAGTGCAGTGCAGACTCTTTACCTCGTCTCTCTCCCCTTCTTTCTCTCCACATTCAATGTGTGAGGGCCCAGTGCTGACGGCCACAATTGTCGGAGGGGCTTGGGAGAGACCAACTAGCTGACACACTGTAGGCTGGATGAGGCCTGTGCACCAGGAGTTCCCCACCTCAGCTGTATGGACTTTCCTTCTGCCGTGGAGTGTTAGGTTTTGTTTAAAATCCATTATCTTCCGTATGGCAGCGTTTCCCAAAATGGAGCTCTCCACATATTTTGGACTACATCTCCCATCATCCCTGACTATGGGCCATGCTGGCTGAGGCTGATGGGAGTTGTAATCAAAACAGCTGTGGAGGACACCATGTTTGGGAAGGCTGCTATATGACAAAAGCACACTAGAATCCAAACAGCCTCAATAAACAAACAATTGAGCCTTTAAATATCAGCCCCACCAATTAAAATTTGCCCTTGCCAATTAATCTGCTAAAATGATAGGTTGTCTGAAGGTGCAATGCTATGCAAGTTAAGACAGAAAAAAGGCCTACAACTCCCAGTATGCCCCAGCCAGAATAGCTGCCTGGGGCAAGCTGGGAGTTGTAGGCCTTTTTGTGTCTAAACTTGCATAGCATTGCACCTTAACACTTAGATTAGAGCATTTAGCCCTATTAACAATCAGTTAATAGGGAGCCACACTATGAGAAGATGCAAGTGGGGTGGCCATCTTCCAGTTCCTTGAACTGTTGCATATGACATCAGAAATTTAACAGATGCAGCCTTTCTGACATGGCAATGCCATGCTGAGCAGCTAATGAATTTTTGTCCACCATGCAGTGGTTTAAGAAGTCTTGTCTCCCCCCACCACCGGAAGCAACCTTTATCATATTCCCCTGCCCCCAAGGAAGCCACCGTCATCATAGCTGCCCCCTGCCTCAAGGAAGCAACCTTCATCATAGGGTGAGGCATTTATAGAGGCAGCCATATCTATTTTTGTACTTATATTTTTATCAGTTTCCCAGCTAAACAGGTCCCTGAAGCAGCTTTCAATAAGTTCAATAAAAATGACAAAACAAGATAATAAAACAAGAACAACACACATGATAAAACAATACAAAGCATAAAACCCAATCGGCTACAAGAAGTTGTAAAAGTCTCAGCAGGTTGTTCAAGAGCACAGATGCCACAACAGAGAAAGCCCTCTGCAACACCTTTTATGGGCCATAAGAAGGCCTCTCCTGTGTACCTTAAGGCATGAGAGGGAAGGGGGAAAGCATTCTTTGCGATAACCAGAGACCAGACCAGATTTGAAAGGTTAAAAACAACAACTGAATTGGCCTTGAATTGGGCCTGGAAACACAATTGTAACCTGTTTGAGAATGGGAGTTATATGTTATCTTCAGCTAGTGCTATGGTGGCTGGGTGCCCTACTGTACAGAGAACAGTCTGTGATGATTCTTGTGGAGGACCGGGACTGGTCCTTTGCGTGAGTTTGGGACTTAAAGGGTTAACCGGCACTGAGAAAATGCCCTTTACGCGGCTTCTGTGAACTTTAAATCCAACCGCTGCAATCCATTGGCACTGAATCGCACTGAATCGTATTGAGACAGCAAGCAACTTTGTTTATATCGCCTTTAATGGAGCGGAACTAATAGACTACCAGGAATTTCACACTATAAACAACAGAGTCCATAAAAACCACTGAAGTGTAGAACTTCAATACACATACGAGGTATAGGCTTTGCGTGATACAGAGAATAACTTCACATTAGAGAATCTGACTTACTGAACTAACGTAGCAGTCTGTGTAGCCGGTCTCCAGGTGCTGCGCCCGGGGTTGGAAAGAGCTTGGTCCTGACCGGAGACCGGAACCTGATCCGTGCAAGCCTGCACCATGTTCCCAACAACCCTTTGTTCTCCAGGACGTGCTTTTTCTACCCTCCCTTGCCCCCTCCCTGCCCTTGATGACCAGGTGGGCTGGTTCCGCCCCATGGGGCGGTGGCGCCTCTTGGGTGCTGGCACCTCCTGGATACTTTGGGGTACTTTGCAGCTCTTTGAGACTGCGCTCCCCACCTTCGGGATGTTTATGCACTTCCTTGAGGGTAGATGTAAATGCGCCCTATTGAGGGTATGCAGATGTAGCTCTGTAAAACCGGTCTGCCCAGAACTGTGTCTCCTATGCTCCGGGTGGGGATTATGCAGACAGATGGAGGGAGAGGGGTGGCAGCGAAAAGGGAAAAAATATGGCAGGGTTAAGCAGTGTATGATCAGGCTTTCTCTTCAGAATTCTAGTTAAAGGGGAAATACCTGTGGTGATAGGCACCGGCTATCTGGGAGGTGCACCTGGGTGGCAGGGCAGATCCTGAGGTGAAACAGGTCACTAGGTGAGGCAGCAACACCCCAGCTGGGTATAGGGTGAGGGGTGGTCGTCGCACAGTCCTCTACAGTAATACCTTGGATTGCAAGTAACTTGGTTTGAGAGCGTTTTGCAAGACAAGCAAATTTTTAAATATTTATTAATATTTTTTTTACTTGATATACAAGCAATGTCTTGCAATACAAGTACTGTAGTATGGCTTAAATTAAAAATCTCTGTACAATTTTTTTTGGGGGGAATTTCGTTTTGATATACAAGTGTTTTGGATTACAAGCACGTTTCCGGAACGAATTATGCTCTCAATCCAAGGCATGACTGTATTTGTAGGGCTGCCATAGGGACAGTCCTCTACTTGAAGGCATCCTGTATTTGAAGAGCTGTCCAGTCCAAGTCCAGTTTAAAGAGAAAGAGCCATCGGAGAGCAGGGGCCTTGCCGTTCCCAGGAACCGTTAGTACGTGGACAGCAGACTGAGCAGGCCCATGGGTCACCTCATCACAGTCTTCTCCACTTTGGTGAGATGTATTGTATTTCTATTTAAATTAGAGAAATTATTTCTGAATTTGCACCAATACATATATATTTGCATATGCAAGTGTAATGCAAATTGGTGCTCTCTTTTATCCTCTTTTTGGGTGATGCAATTCCTCTTTTTGGCAATGCGTAAGTGGCCACCCTACTAGTGACAGTCAGCGATCTAGCTGCAGCATTCTGCATCCACTGTAATTCCTGAACACTTTTCAAAGGTAGCCCACACTGACAGCATTGCAGTAGTCTAGCCAAGAGTTTGTCAGGACATGTATAGAAATATAGCTTCCAAATTGCGTGAAGTGATAATTCCCCTTTACTCAGCACTGGTTAGGCCTCATCTTGAGTACTGCGTCCAGTTCTGGGCACCACACATTAAGAAGGATGTAGACAAACTGGAGAGGGTTCAGAGGAGGGCAACAAAGATGATAAAGGGACTGGAAACAAGGCCCTATGAGGAGAGACTGAAAGAACTGGGCATGTTTAGCCTTCAGAAGAGGAGACTGAGGGGAGATATGATAGCACTCTTCCAGTACTTGAAGGGTTGTCACAAAGAGGAGGGCCAGGATCTCTCCTCGATCATCCCAGTTTGCAGGACACGGAATAATGGGCTCAAGTTACAGGAACCCAGATTCCACCTAAACATCAGGAAAAATTTCCTGACTGTTAGAGCAATAAGACAATGGAACCAACTACCTAGGGAGGTGGTGGGCTCTCCCACTCTGGAGGCATTCAAGGTGCAGCTGGACAGCCATCTGTCAGGGATGCTTTGACCTGGATTCCTGCATTGAGCAGGGGGTTGGACTCGATGGCCTTGTAGGCCCCTTCCAACTCTACTTTTCTATGATTCTATGTATTATAGTGACTAGGGCTGTATTTCCTAGGAGCAGGCCTAGCTTGCATACCAAAGGTGGAACAGTCATTCCTAGCCACACCCTTTACCTGAAAATCAAAGTTGGATTCATCTTTGAGTTGCACACTGTGTAGGAGGTACATTAAAATAGCCATCTAATAAAAAGAAAGCATTGTGCATACATTATCTGTGAGTCATCCTCGCCCCCACCTCCGCTGTACTAATATTAAATATAAAGCAGATGTAGTTCAATGACATTGTGGATTATGAATATATTTTAATAACATGAAACAGCCAGTTCAGGTCTCAAGACAGATATTCATTCAAGGGGCAATGGAAATAACCCAAATCACCAGAATCGTGTAAGTACTCCTGAGGGTTTACAATAAAATTTTAAGACTTTACAAGAAAATCAAATTTGTAGATATGTATATATTCACAGTTGCCAAAATAAAAAGGGAACATGAGATTTTAATTAGCAGCCCTTAAGATATGATTGCCCTTTTATTTTCTAGTAATTAACTTTGCCAGATTTTCAGGTTTTATTGATGTGTTTGTGGTTGTAAGAGGTTTTGCAAGATAAACATTAGCTGAACAAGTGACTTGTGGAGAAAGATCTGCTGTTGTGTAAGTGAACCCCAACACAACCTCTGTTGATGGATGAAAAGCATGAGGCCTCTAGAGGATGGCCCATTTCTAAACAAAATATGTCAGATCTTAGCCCTGGCCTTAAACTTTAGCACTCTGCTGTCCCTGGGAAGAAAGAAATACGAAGGGCTGAACTGTAAGTTAGACAAACTCTGTTCTTACAAACACTATCTAGCACTGCAGTATTAACAATTAGCTGGCTACTTTTGCACATATGTAGAGCAAATTCAAGACCAGCAATTAAAGCTTGGCTGGTGTGGTAACAGAATTGTTGCTGGAGAGGCTAGTGGACCTCATGCAGAATTACCAATTATAAATAGTGGCTAGTGGAAACTTTATAGAGCATCAGCCAAGGATTAGTGGCCACAGGCATATTACAGTACCTGTTGACTCCCTATTGCGTCGAATCCCTGTTCTCTTTCAAGCACAATTCAAGATGCTGGTTATTATGACCTACAAAGCCCTAAATGGCTGTGATCTCCAAGATCAGTTGAGGATGTTTTTGAAAGAGTAAGCTTTCCCTTTAAGAAAGGCCATTTGATACTTCCCAGAAATGATAGAGCTAGGAGAAGGTCAGGCTGTTTTAGCGCAGGCTGTTATGTTGTACTGTACTATGAATAAAACCAGTTTAATCTGAAATCTGATACTTCCACACCATGGGTGCTTCCACATCAGGGGTTTACAATGGAATAGCCAGGCTTTATTCATTCACTTTTTATAGTGCATCTGCATAACATCATCAGATCCTCCTCTCCCGCCTCTGCCATGTTTTACCGGTTTACCTTCCATTTCTTTTTTTGAGCTCAGAAAATCTGACTTTGAAAAACTATGGAACAACTGCACAATCTCCCCAAGTATAGATGAGCAACAGCGCAGCTGTCCTATGCTGGTTTTTTGTGGAGGCTGGGCCAGATAGCATTCTCTGTATGGCTTGTATTGGTCACTGTGTAGCCATGTCCTGTCTCAATGGTCTGTCCCTCCTCTCTAGGAATAGACTCGCTTACTTTCCCTTTCTTAATAGAATTGCCTTTCTATCCATTACTTTCCATAGCCCCCTAAATTACAGCCATGAGGACTTCAATCAGGACTTCAGTGAAGGGGGAGTGGGAGTTTTTTTTACCCTTTCCCCCCGTGGCATGGTCATAATCAAAATCCCCCCTCCCCTGGGCATCAGGGAAAAGGGGATTGCCCACTCAACTACTATTCCACTTGCAGCTTGAAATGGAGAAGCAACATCTGGGTGCTGCTGAAGCACCCACATTTGAAAACACCCTAGGTATTTACTCTGAAATTGCCACTCTTTGTTCACTCACTTTTTACAGGGCATCTATGTACGTGAGTCACTCGACTCTTCTACTGTGTTTTCTCTGTGTTTCTTCAGTTTCTGTTGAAAGCTTACAAAATTCCACTTTTTCTTTTTAAGGAATAGAACAGCAACACAATTTCCATTGGTATAGATTATCTTAGTAGTGTTACTTTTCTATCGTTTAAAAATATATATTAAAAGAACAGTTTTGATATGTGCAGTGATGTGGTGATGCGCTCAGTTGCCTCAAACTTCACTTCAGCATACCTTCACTACTGACTTTCTAGTTGGCAAAATTTGCATATTAGAATGACAACAGGAATATGATGTGGGATGTGGAGCTTCTGTCTATCTCAGTGTTCTCCAACCTTAGGTCCCCGGATGTTTTTGGCCTACGACTCCCAGCATGCCCCAGCCTGGGGCATGCTGGGAGTCGTAGGCCAAAAACATCTGGGGACCCAAGGTTGGAGAACACTGGTCTATCTGCCTTAAATCAGATTGACCTGCATGTGTATGTGTGTGCACTTGTGCATACATATGCACACCTCCTATCTTGGTTGCTAGTCAGTTTCAGTGCTGGTGAATTTTATGATTACATTTGAACATATTAGCATATCTGAATGAGAAATGAAAGTTTCTTTCTCTTGGAAAGGTGATGGTCCCAATGCAAAAGCATTACTCTTCTTATTCTTATTCTTATTCTTATTTATTCCATTTCTATACCGCCCAATAGCCGAAGCTCTCTGGGCGGTTTACAACTACATATAATCAGTTAACGATAGTCCCTGCCCGCAGGCTTACAATAATACATAGAGACATTGTTAACTATTCCTAACATACATTTTAGACTGACCTTTAGGGAACCCTATTGGGTTGCCACCCACTAGACATTAGCCTCTGATCTTGGAGGTTTCCAAGTATGCTGTCGTAGGAATGGGTGAACCAGTGATGTTTGAGCTGGCCAAGATTCTCTGAACATCAGCTCACTGCTCGTCTCTCCTCAATTTGAGCTCACGTTTGTGACCGATGTTCATTTTGTGCGAAAGTGAACAGCTATCGAACATGAAAGTTGCACAAAAAATCCCCAAAGTTGTGCAAATTTCCCCCATACACTAAAGCACGGGTGATTTTATTTTGCACATTTTTGAAATTTGCGCAGAATTGAATAGGGAGACTTGCACCAATCGAATGCAAGCACATGTTCAAGAATTTGCAAACACTTTCGGCCGATGCACTTTCCTGCTTGCACTCACATTTGGGGTTGTGAACAGGGCATGGTTGCGCATGTTTTGTGAGCAGAGATGAAATTCTCACACAGCACCTCTCTTTCCTCCTTTTCAGTTTTTTCCACTAGATGGGCCTCTGAGTCCATCTAGTGGAGTCGTGCTGGCAGGGGCAGGCTCGGGGCCAGAGAGGCCGCAGGATACAGTGTGTGCTGGCCTCTCCTCCTCCTCCCGCTCTCCATCCACTTGCATGCTCCCTTTTTGAGGTTTTGACCCTGACCTTGAAGAGGAAGCACCACAGAGATTTTTCTGGTGGCTGGGAGGTGGGAAGGGCTGAAGATCTGAGTGGGGATTTTCACTTCTGAGGTTCTAGTTCTGTCTACGGCCTTGGGGGTGAAAACCCTAGTATCCAATGACCCCCTCAGACAATTTCTAGAGGCCATAGGATTGTGCTGTAAAGCAAGCTATTTTTCTAGCATTTACTGACATCGCATTCCACTCTAGAGTGGAAACCGTAACACTTGGGAACCTGCTCTGAAGGTTTTGCACTCTGGATAGGCAAATAGAATATACAGGAGGCTGGCAAAGAGTCTCTCCAGTTAACAGCTCCAAGTGGATATGAAAAGATTTAGTGGAAAGTGTTAAATGGATCAGATGACTCTAAAAGCTAAGCTAAAAGGACTGATTTAGATCTTTTCTGTAAGGGAATATTATGGAAATAAGAAAAGAGCGAGACCACAGAAAAGTCTGCATGATTTTGGGACCTCCTCTCACCCCTCCTTGTGGCAGTAGAATATACAGATACAAGGGTCAGGAAAGCATACCCCACCCAGTCCTAGTGGGAAATTGGTGCCTGGGTTTTAAGCAGGAATAATAGGAGAATTCAGTGCCTTTGGCCACCCATATAGCCAAAGCTTGCCAAGCACACATTTGTATAGAAAATATGAGGTTCAGATATAGAAGGAATAATTACCCTTTTTAATAAAGCAAAGTAACCAAGGTCTACCAGCTGCAGGATAGATTTACATGCTACATTGTACATTATGTGATATCCATACCACATATATCCACATAAGTACATACAATTCCACATCAAAATTCCAGTGAAGTACAGAATTCATTTGGGCATGGTGCATTTAAATCCTTGCTTGAAATCCTGATGATTCCCACCACCACCACCTCAAAATCAGCTTCCCGTTCTTTGCCCGACAAAATATGCATCAGCATTCCTGTTTATACTTATGGTGCCCTCCTTATGGTTGTGTGAGTGCCTCAGGAATATGCAGGGGCTACTCCTGGGCTGATGGCCCATGTGGAAGTTGTATATGAAGTGGTTGTGATTTGCTTTTGTAGATAAAGTTTCCCAAACATATGATACCAGCATGTGGTATAGTGAAATTATTCACTGAAAATAAAGGGACAGGTTTCATATATCCTTAGTTCTTTGGCCCGCAAAGAACAAGCAAACCCCAACAGTGCTCCACATTATAACAAAGGGTGCTTTGACATGGACATCCTAGAGCTACCAATCAAAAGACATTGTGCAGCTATTCTGTCTTTCCCACCTAAAGCTGCAACCCTATACACGCTTACCCGGGAGTAAGTCCCACTGAACACAATAGAGCTTACTTCTGAGTAGAAATCCATAGGACTGTACTGTTAATGGGTGTGTGTGTGTGTGTGTGTGTGTGTGATAGGCAGGAACAAAGGAAGCTGCTTTATACTGAGTCAGACCATGGGTCCATCTAGCCCAGTATTGTCGGGACTAACACTTTCCAGGGTATCTGGCAGGGTTTTTTCCTTCCCTACGAGGCTGGAGATGCTGGGGACTGAACCTGGACCTTCTGCATGCAAAACAGGTGCTCTACCACTGAGCTATGGCCACTGTCCTAAAAAGGTAAAAAGACAGACAAAACGGTGGAAAAACACAGGAGGGTTATGAATGGAACACACCATCATCTGGACTCCTTGTAAAATTTCATGCTTAAGGCAGGGCAATTGCAAAATAAAAGTAATATCTGGAAACACCCAATGGTTAAGAACAAGTGGGATGCCTAAAATGCACATTTAATTTAAATTTACAGATGAGCTCCTTTCTCTTCTCTCTCATTCTAATTGCATAACATTCACATATGCACACAAATATCCCAGAGACTTTCAAAGACGTGTTTACTATTATGTTGGGAATCATCCTAAGTCCACTCAACAGGCCATTTCTCAAGTAACTATGCTGTGTACTGCAGCATTAGGTTACAGCTCATAAATCCCTCTTGACTTCACTGGGGCTACAAAGCCGGCAGGTGGGTTAAGGTTTTTGCTTGAGACCTTCCCATCATTGTGCTGTCTAATGGAACCAGCATTAAGCTTTGCTTTGTTTTAATTTCCCCACTGAGACTATGAGAAAAGAACACAAAACAGCATGATTGCTAGTTAGCAGGCTTCAAACCACCCGACGTGCAGTAGAAACAATAAGAAAATAATTTAAACGGCTTTCACGGCTTCTGTGGGAACTTGGGATAAGGAGAAACCAGAGGCAATTATGAAAGAATTTCTCTTGTGCTTTCTAAAATAAGTCCCATATTCGTGCAATATGATTTATTGAGAGCAAAGTGGCCACCTGTCATTCTGGAAGGCGATCCTATGGAATTTCATGGTCTAACTGGCTGATAATATTATTAGACCGCAAGGCAGCAGGGAATGCAAATGTGCAACAGTTTCCCCACCCACCCACTAAAAGGGGATTTTTTATTTTTATTTTATCTTTGCTGGCAGAGAATCACAACACAATGGAGGTTTTAGGAGAGAAGAAGCGTAATTCATTTGCACGCCTTGGTGCTGAAAAAGCCCAGTCACACTGAAAATCAGAAGCAGATAGTATTCGTTACATTCATCAGACTTCTCCGCTCTGCTGTGGTTTCATACATGAGAACAATTTGGACCAGTGTTATTTGGTTAGGCAAAGACCTTTATATATGATGGGCTTAGTGTGAACTGGGGCTCAGTAGGGCTCAACCACCCAATTTGTTTGACCTTGGGGTTGGCAAGATAAGCCAGTACCATATCTGGGTTCTATCTGTAGTGTGACCACAAAACAGAATTCAGGCCAGTGCTATGCAAATAAGATCAGGCTCAGTTTTCAGTGGCTCCTAGTTACACTGGTACGCTGAGGAAATTTTAGACTTCAGACTTAATGGCCTTATGGGGGAAGGTGAGCCTCTGTAGGATGTGTATTACTTCACTTACCGTACTTCAAAGTCTGGTAAGCCAGTCCTGCTGCGTTTGGGGCCCCGCCTCCTGCTCATTCTGCTGGCTGCGCCCCTGGATTTCTGCCCCCAAATCCTACCCTGACAGCGCCACTGCCTAGTTAAGTTCTACATTATCATTTTATCTGTACTTTATTGTTGGCTGCCTTGGGCACTAATTTTAGTGGGAAGGTAGGATACAATACAAATTTAATAAATATACATCCATATTGGGTGCTGAAATTGGATTGCACTTGGAGGCAAGGCTATCTGCGGAGAAGCAAAACCTGTTCCTGCCAATAAACTGGGGTCACTGAGGCATAGCTCCCATACCCACACTGTTGTTAAGTACATATCTACTCCATCCCATTCACTCCCATTTCTGCTATTTACTCCTGTAACGTGCTGCACTTGGGGCACTGTTGTGATCAGAATAATATCACCTGCCAGATACTGGGAGGGACCCCATGGGTGGTCAAAGTATACTATGGGGGGGGATGTGTGTAGAAGATGTGTGTGTGTGTGAGAGAGAGAGAGAGAGAGAGAGAATAGTTTAGCAATAGCTGTCTATACTCCCTGCTCCACATTACCCTTTAGCCTAGGAGAAGCAGCAACCAGGCTTTACACACATGCTATGGTCATCAAACCTGTAGTTCTAGCCTAGATCTCATATGAAAGAGGCAAATAAATGTATTCACATTCCTTAAGATTATAAATTCAATAGGGATTTGGGCAGTTTTTAGACACCTGTTGAAGAGAGGTGGAAAACATTGGTAGAGCTGTGGGTCATCAGCATACTGCTTGTACTGCAGCCCAAACCTCTGGATGACTTCCCCCAGCAGTTTCATGTAGATGTTAAACAGCATGAGGGACAAGATGGAGCTCTACACCATCCCATATGCCAAAGACCACAGGGTGGACCAGAAGGCTTCCAGCAGCACCTTCTGTTACCACTCTTCCAGGAAGAACCAGAGATATGTCAGTGCAGTGCCTCCTAAGTCTTGCCAAGTGATCCAGAAGGATAACATGGTTGATGATATCAAAGTGCCTGAGAGGTCTAGGAGAACTAAGTGCTTCTTTAGATGAGGCATTTACTGTGCGCTTGTGATCCCTCACTCACGGAAGTTTGCAGGTCCTTTGTATGACGTTGTCATCCTCCAGGGTCTCTCCCATGTTTTCCAGCCATTTTTGTGGCTTTTTTTTTGAGCGAGGAAAGTCAGCTATTATTTCCTATCACTCTAGGAAGCGCCCCCAAATGGCTGTGTATTTTTTGCAATTGCGCTATACTGCAGCGCCACCTTGTGGTTGAGTAATGGAACATATAGGAAGGCAGAGAAAGAAAACCCCTGGAAAAAAACCACGTGTAAAGGATGCACTCTTCCTCCCGCAAAGAAAATGGAAAAAGAAGCATCAGTAAAGTGGTAGGTTAAATACCTCATGTAGAGAAGCCCTAACAGTGTTGCACTTCTTCATCCATTCCTCCAGCTTTTCTTTCCTAATATCTGAACTGGCCTTCAGATAATGAACTCTTGCCTCAGAGAATGGTTATGAAGGTTGCCTGTCTTTCCTAGCCCTTGGGTGTACTTTGGGGTGTGACATTTTGAAGATGCAGGATATTTGAAATGGAGCAAGACTCGGAGGTCATCAAAAACAGCTGAAACTTTACTCAGAATTTCATAATCTTTGCTAAACCACAGGATTACCAAAGGCAACAAAGCAGCAAGGACCAAGTAGGGAATGTCCCAGAGTTTGCAGAACAATTGCTGTGCATTGAACATGGTTGCTCTTTAATTCCTCCAGGCCATCTCCTGTAGAACATCACATACTCGAATCAGATTGCACAAAGTCATCCTAGAAGCCAGATTAATAAATATTGTTGGTGAATGTGATTATCATAATTCCATATTCATATGACTTCCATGAAAGAAAAAACTCGAGGGCAAGAAGCAATGTATTTATTTTATAATTAGAACCTTCCCATTGCTTTTATCAACTGGGTGTCATATGAAGCTAATTGTCTAGCTCATGTGTCCTTAAGTTAAATAATTTCTAAAATTATTTTAGGCACGGCTAATTGTTAAGAACATATAGCTGGAGTGGGGAGAGTGAGCTGGACTAAGACCATAACATGGGGAGAGGGGGCCACTTTCCCCCTGCCCTGGCCCTGATCCAAATCAGGGATCCCTGGTCCTGTTATTTCCAGTGGAAGCTTTCCTCTCATTGCAAATAGCAGACATAGGGGCTCCAAATGCAGATCAGGATCATGGCAGGGACAAAGGGCCAAGGCCCCGCACCAGCTTTTTGGTGTTTTGTTTTAAAACAGCCACACAAGGCTAAAGATGTGAATAATGTGTAATTTGTCCCTGATGAAGGCTGCAGTCCTATGCACACCTATCTATCCACAGCCACAGGTTGTACAAATTGAAAAGTCCATTATAACTTTTTTCAAAAGTCCAATTTGAAAGTCAAATTGTGCATTATAACTGGACAAGCAAAGGCCAAAGTTATATCCATCAGACCTGTATCAACAATGGCATCCGAGTTGGCACAGGAATGAATGATCTGATTTGCAAAGTGTTGTTCAAATGCGAGAGTGTGGAACATGTCAGAGAATAAGTGTTTTCATCAACATTGAGAAAGATGTGTTAGTCACTTGCTGCTTTGAATTTTATCTGATTCCAATAGAAATTCTCATACAAATGTACGTGTTTTATTTTTAAAGGAACTATTCCTGAAAGTCACTCCCATTGCTAACAACAATGGTCATAAACCTTTATGTGAGTGGAGGAGTCTACAGCTTACCATACTTTAAATCTGCGAGAAGCAGAGAGAAAAGGTTTGTTTCTCCTGGGGAACAGCCAAAATGACCTCTCTTCAAGGCAGCCTCACTACTCAGACAGCCTCTCACCTTCAACTTAGTGGGGCTCTGTCCTGGTCAAAAATGAGTTTCTCCAAGCACTTCTATACAGAGGATGTAATACCTCACCTCCGGTGTTTATGCGGCTTTAGCAATTTCATTTACAGCTCAAGAAGCAGCCCATACGCATTATGGGGCATTACAGTAATACCTTGGATTGCAAGTATAACTTGGTTTGAGAGCGTTTTGCAAGACAAGCAAATTTTTAAATATTTATTTAATTTTTTTTTTACTTGATATACAAGCGATGTCTTGCAATACAAGTACTGTAGTATGGCTTAAATTAAAAATCTCTGTACAAATTTTTTTGGGGGGATTTCGTTTTGATATAAGAGTGTTTTGGATTACAAGCACGTTTTTGGAACGAATTATGCTCTCAATCCAAGGCATGACTGTATATTAACCTATCACAGGAAATAAGGCTTTGGCAGTAAATAGGGGGGAAACTCTTTTTCCAGGGGCTGAGGTGAAACACGTCTCAGGTAGGGATGTGCGCGAAGCTCGATTGGGGGGTTGAAGTCTGGCAAATTCACCAGGCTCACCGCCCCGAGCTCCGCTCGACCTACCTCTATCCTGGCTCGACTCGCGTTCTCATGAGCCGAGCTGGGGAGAGTGAATTCCAGGTTCCAGCGCTATGTGGTTTACATAGAAAATGGCATAAGATATGTTAAAAATGGCCTAATTTGCGCAAATCGTGGCCTACCTTGTGCAAATCGCGGCTGTTTTTAATGTATTTTACACCGCGAGTCGAGTGCCGGGCGGGTGGCCCATCCCTAGTCTCAGGGAATCTACAACTACTGTCCCAGGGGCACAGGGAAGTAAGGTGAAGGGTGGCCAGGTGTCCTACTTTGCCGAAGACAATCCTCTATTTTGGACAGTTGGCATAGGACAGGCCTCTATTTGAAAGTGTCCTCTATTTGGTGAGCTGACTAGTCCAAGTCTAGTTTAAAGGTAAAGATCCATATTAAATCTATATAAGACAGAGCAGGAGCCTTGAAGTTGCCCAGGAACAGTGAGCACCTGGACAGCAGACTGGGCAGGCACACAGGTCACCTGGTCAGTCTTCTCTACTATGGTATTGTATTTCTATTTAAATTATATTATTTCTAAATTTACACCTATACACATAAATTTGCATATGCAAATGGGATGCAGATTAGTGTCCTCTTTGGTCCTCTTTTTCTGCAATGCGTAAATGGTCACCCTATGCTACTCCTCTCGGAAGCCTGTTACCATCCTGCTGTTTCTTCCTCTCTTTCCTACTTCTCTGTATACTTGGTTGGTCCTCATCCTGCGAGGCTCTATATCTTTCACTTCTACTGGAGAAGAGGTATTGTTGTGCCTCCAGTAGGTCAGACAGAGACCAGCCGTGCCGGAGTGTGTTTGGGGTGGGGTCAGGCTAACTGCAGCCTGACCCAGCTGGGCAGCCTTACCAATCAGCACCTGCTCAAAAGGCAGGTCCCAAACACACTCAGATGCTGGAAGCAATTGTTTGTTACAGCTACCACCAGACGCTCTTGATATTCCTGACCTCGGACCCCTGTACCTTTGATCTTCGGAACGACCCTGACTACGCTTGTGCCTGACCCCTAACTGGTTTACGTTTGCCCAGTTTTGGACTAATATATCTTGGCATGGACACTCGGACTGTTATAACGAGAACGGCTTATCTTGACACTGGGCGGATTTACGACAGCTTGCTTCCAGCCACTTACCAAAATAAAAACGGAGAGGAGCAGCAGCAGCAGCAGCCATCCCAGATGGAAAAGCTTGTTCAGGACAACCTGCTGTTGCAGGGGCAGGTAACCCAACTCATAGCAGTCGTTCAGGCTTTGCAGGCCCAGCCGGCCCCTGCTGCCGCTGCCCCTGTCCCAGTGAGAAAGCAGAAATGCCCCTTAGCTGTGCCAGAGAAGTTTGATGGCACACCTGCTCAGCTCCCGGTGTTTTTGGCTCAGGGCCAGCTGTTCATGAGCTTGAAGGCCGAGGCTTTTCCCGATGATAAGACTAAGGTGGGGTTTCTTATCAGCCTGCTCACGGGCTCTGCGGCCAAATGGGCGACTCCCCTGCTGCTGGAACAGAGCCCGGTGTTGGGAGACTTGGCTGCTTTTACTCGGCAGCTCAAGGCCATGTATGAGGACCCTGTGAAGGCAGTCACTACCAATCGACGCATCCGTGAGCTACGGCAAGGCCGGCGCCCCCTAGTGGACTATGTGACAGAATTCCGCCTGCTCCAGCAGGCCTTGCAGACAATGAGGAGGCCTACATAGACCAATTCCAGGAGGGGCTGTCTGGGGAAATACTGGATGGGCTCACTTATGCGGACCGGCCTTCCACATTGCAGGACCTGATACACCTCTGCCTCAAGATAGAAGGGAGAGTGGAGAGCCGGCGGGCCCTTTCCCGCTCCAGACACAGCCTTGGGGGTCCCGCTCCCAGAAACCTGCTGGGAGAGGTACCCATTCCGAAACCCGCCTCACCCGAAGAACCCATGCAATTGGGGGGAGCTCGCCCCCGCTTGTCGCCCGAGGAGAAACAACGGCGTCGGCAACTCAGCCTCTGCCTCTATTGCGGGCAGAAGGGACATTTTGCCGCTCATTGCCCCGCCAAGGTCCGAGCCAGCACGCTTCCGGAAAACTGCCGGCCCCCGGCCCTGAAGGGCCCCTAGGCCGGGGTGAGACCAACTCCACAGAAGCCCAACGCCCACCAACCTCTCCCGCCAGCCATGTGACGGTGCCCATACTCCTGACAGTTCCAGGGCTAGGGATCCTGCAAGTCCAGGCCATGCTGGACTCGGGCGCTAGCAGCAACTTCATGGATGCCTCTTTCGCAGATCTGCACCGTGTCCCACGCCGACTCCTGGAGCACCCCGTCCTCGTGGAAACTATCGACGGGCGGCTGTTGTCCTCCGGACCGGTGGTTCAACAGACAGAACCCTTGACCATGGACTTGGAAGGGCACCGGAAAACCCTCCAGTTGTATCTGGCCGCCACTCCCCATTTTCCGGTGGTCCTTGGGTTGCCTTGGCTCCAGCGCCATGATCCTTTGATCCAGTGGTCAACAGGTCATATCACATTTCCCTCACACCATTGCCGAGACTGCTGCTTGACCCAGACAGTGCAGGCCTGCTCGTCCGTTGAAGGGGAAGGACTTCTGGAGGGGCTACCCCTCAAGTATCAGGACTTCCGGGATGTCTTTGGGAAGAAGGAGGCCGACCAATTGCCGCCCCATCGGCCCTATGACTGTCCCATTGACCTGGTTCCGGATGCCAAGATTCTGGTGGGTCGAATCTACTCCCTGTCGGAACCAGAGTTAGCAGCCCTGCGGGACTTCATCGAGAAGAACCTCCAGCGGGGGTTTATCCGACCCTCCACTTCACCAGCAGCTGCACCCGTCTTGTTCGTCAGGAAAAAATGTGGGGAGCTCCGCCTGTGCAATGACTACCGGGCCCTGAACCGCATCACTGTGCGGAATAGGTACCCTCTGCCCTTGATCCCCGAACTACTGGAACGGCTCCGTGCCGCTCAAATCTTCACCAAGCTGGACCTCCGGGGAGCATATAATCTGGTCCGCATTCGAGCAGGGGACGAATGGAAGACCGCGTTCCGTACAAGGTACGGCCATTTTGAATATACCGTAATGCCGTTTGGGCTATGTAATGCGCCCGCGGTCTTCCAGCATCTGATGAACGACCTCTTCCGGGATTGTCTAGACCACTTCGTGATTGTCTACCTGGACGACATTTTAATTTACTCCCAAAACCCGCAGGAACATGTCCAGCATGTACGCACTGTCCTGCAGCGGCTGCGAGAGTCCCAGTTGTTCGCCAAGCTTGAGAAGTGCGAATTTGACCTCACCACCATGGATTTCTTAGGCCACCGCATTTCCCCCTCGGGACTTCAGATGGATCCCGCCAAAGTACAGACCGTCCTACAGTGGCAGGCCCCAAGGAGTGTCAAGGACGTTCAACGTCTCCTGGGCTTCGCAAACTACTATCGCCGGTTCATCTCCCACTTTTCACAGCTCACTGTACCCATCTCGGACCTGCTCCGCACCAAAGGGCCCTTCCAGTGGACGGAGGCCGCCCAACGGGCGTTCCAGCACCTGAAGCAGGCCTTCACGTCGGAGCCTATCTTACAGCAGCCCGATCCGGCCCGACCCTTCATCGTGGAAGCGGATGCGTCTGACAAAGCCGTGGCCGCTGTACTGTTGCAACCAGTAGAGGGGGACCAGACCCTTCTCCCATGTGCATTTCACTCCCGGAAACTCAACGACTCCGAGCAGAATTACACCGTGTGGGAGAAGGAGTTGCTGGCCATTAAAGTGGCCTTTGAGGTTTGGCGCCATCTACTGGAAGGGGCCCGATACCCAGTACAGGTGCGCACGGACCACCGGAACCTCGAACATCTGCAGACGGCCCGGCGCCTCAACCAGCGACAGGTCCGGTGGTCCATCTTCTTCTCCCGGTTCCAGTTCACCGTGACATACTTACCCGGGCGGCACAACAAACAGGCGGATGCGCTGTCCCGGAAGCCCGAGTACCTGGCAGGGAAAGACGAGACCCCTTTGCGTTCCATCCTACCTTCTGAGAACTTTGCTGCCACCCTACTGTCCCAGTCCTTGGCGGACCGAGCGCGTGTGCAACAACAGCAGGACTCGTTTGCTCAGAAGCACATCCTTGCCCTGCGTGCTGGGAACTCGGACTTAGACACTCCGTTCTCCTTGCTGGAGGGGCTCTTGTATCACCGGGACCGTCTCTACCTCCCCCCAGGTGCTCTCCGGGGTGAGGCGCTGCATCTATGCCACGACAGTCGGCCGGCGGGGCATTTTGGGACCTACAAGACCCTCCACCTGCTGTTACGGGACTTCTGGTGGCCACGACTTCAGGCGGATGCCAAGGCCTATGTGGCAGCCTGTGATACCTGCCGCCGGGCGAAGGCACACCCGGGGCGGCCACAGGGGCTCTTAGTCCCGCTCCCAACTCCCCAGGGACCTTGGCGGTCTGTGTCACTGGACTTTATCACTGACTTGCCCATGTCCCGGGGCCAGACTTCTGTGCTGGTAGTGGTGGACCTGTTCAGCAAGATGGCACACTTCCTCCCGTGTGCAGGACTCCCCTCAGCTCGAGAGACGGCTCAGCTGTTCATTGCCCAGATCTTTCGTCTCCACGGCCTTCCTGACTGCCTGATCTCGGATCGGGGCCCCAATTTACTTCCCGGTTCTGGCACGCCTTCATGCTTGAGAAAGCTGATCCTACATTCTTTAGATGTCGAAGTTCATCTATCATCGGCCCATCATCCCCAGTCTGATGGCCAGACAGAACGAACAAACGCGACACTGGAACAGTACTTGCGCTGCTACACCAGCTTCCAGCAGGATGATTGGGTGGATCTCCTACCCCTTGCGGAGTTCGCTTATAACAACTCGACGCATGTCTCCACGCGGCTGACTCTGTTCTTCGCCACGTACGGTTATCACCCCAGGTTCTTCCCTTCAGTCCTGCCCCCGTCAGCAGTTCCTGCTGCGAATCTTGCTGCCCAGGAGTTGCATGCCGTACAGGCCATTTTGAAAGATCAACTAGACCTGGCCAAGGAAGCGTATAAGAAGGCGGCTGACCGCCACCGCCAGGAGGGTCCTCCCTTGCGAGTTGGGGACCGGGTCTGGCTATCTACAAGGTTCCTCCGCTCCCAGAGGCCATCCTGGAAATTGGATGCACGCCATGTCGGTCCCTTCACCATCTCCCGCCAGGTCAACCCCGTGGCATTCCAGTTGCAGCTCCCAGCATCGCTCCATGTGCACCCTGTCTTCCACCGGTCCCTGTTGGTCCCTGCTGCTCCGCCGCACCCGCTCCAGGCCCCCACCGCCGATCGAGGTTGATGGGGAGGAGGAGTATGAAGTTGCCCAGGTTCTCCCGCAAGTTTCGGGGCCGGCTCCAGTACCTGATTGACTGGAGGGGGTATGCCCCAGAAGACCGCTCCTGGGAGGATGCATCCCAGGTGCATGCCCCACGTCTCATCCGCCGTTTCCATGCACACTACCCGACTAAGCCAGGTCCCTTGCCACCGCCTGCGGGTCCCACAGACAGCTCCTCTATGGAGTCCTCAGACGAAGAGGACTATTCGGATTGGCCTGACCCAGATACCTCCGGGGAACTTCCAGCAGGGCAGTCTGGACCATCTTCCACCACCGAGCAGCCAGCGGACCCTACCCTGGGGGATCCTGTTCCACCCAGAGCTGTGCCGGACTCCCCTCCGCGTCCTGGGACATCTAGGCAACAGGACCCGGGCACGGTGGTGGTGCCCTCCACCGACCCAGCTCTCGATTTGGACTCTGAACCTCCTTTGCCCCCGCAGGACCGCCGGCGGTGGAAGCGGAAGATCCAGCAAGAGGCCACCCGGAGGAGTGTGCGGCTGCAACAAAGGTCTGTCCGGGAGGAGCTTGGGGGCCTTCGGAAGCTACCCCTTGGATTTCTCTCTGCTCCCCCAGCCAACACCTGTCCCGGGGGAGAGGCTGGAGGGGGTCTGTCCTAGGGATGGGGGTAGTGTTGTGCCTCCAGTAGGTCAGACAGAGACCAGCCGTGCTGGAGTGTGTTTGGGGTGGGGTCAGGCTAACTGCAGCCTGACCCAGCTGGGCAGCCTTACCAATCAGCACCTGCTCAAAAGGCAGGTCCCAAACACACTCAGATGCTGGAAGCAATTGTTTGTTACAGCTACCACCAGACGCTCTTGATATTCCTGACCTCGGACCCCTGTACCTTTGATCTTCGGAACGACCCTGACTACGCTTGTGCCTGACCCCTAACTGGTTTACGTTTGCCCGGTTTTGGACTAATATATCTTGGCTTGGACACTCGGACTGTTATAACGAGAACGGCTTATCTTGACACTGGGCGGATTTACGACAGGTATCATTGACCTGGGATGCTACAATATATGCATCTATTCATGCTTGAGAAAGCTGATCCTACATTCTCAACATGCAAGTTGTTGACATAGCTATTCAGCTCAATTTGCAGCTTACCTATAGGTGGCAGTGAAGCTGTATTATACAATAAAACAGTTTACATGTGAATGGCTGAGAGGTGGAGTGAGGGTGTTAATGCAAAGTGGTAATAGAGAATAATAAGGCTGTAGGAGTTGCCCCTAAAGAGAACTGTTATGCTTGCTTGTGTCTGCCAGAGTAAAAATGTGTTGCTTCAAATGAGGCCTATAGGGAAGAAGAGCTATACATTTCACAAATATTTGAAAGGTGTCCAGGGACATTTTCCAGCACAACTGTAGTGCAGAACCCAGACAAGAATATTCATCGAGGCATAAGGAAGGACTGGAACACATTAAGCTACCTAGACTAAATAGGGAGCAAAAGTTCAGGTGCTTCCTTATGGAGCTGGCAGCCCCTGCTGTCTTAAACGGAAGCAATGATAATCTCAGCTTGATGTGGTTGCTACGAATCCCCAGGGTCTGGCGGGCCGCATCACTTAACACTTCTTGACAATCACGGCTCCTCTGTAATAGCAGAACAAAGTAAAACGGAAACAAATGCATATGCTACCTACTGAGGACACAATATTAGAAGTCGGGGCACACACAAACAACTCAGTTTTATTCTTTGGCATAGAGAGCCAACCACAGCAGTTCTCTTCTGAGGGTGGGGCATACACAGTATCATGTCAGTGTCAGTGCAAGAGGCCTCTGTGTAGTGGGGCTTATTATATTGGGGAGCTCTATGGAGCCACTGGAACATTCCAGATTCTGTCAGGTCTGCTGAAAGCAGTGGGAAGTCTGGGTTCTGAAATGATTCTGGAAGTGTGAGGGGAAGGAACAATGGACAGACATCCGGCAACAAATTCCACCAGATCTTTTCAAGAGTGATTCCACTCATTCCTTTTTAAAAAATAAAATAAAATGCCAGTGTTTTATTTTCTAAACACATATCCTTTTCAGTAGGTTCTGAAATCCCAACACACATGTTGAAATACCACTTTGCAATGGCAAAACTTCATCATAACTTGAACCTCACTTGTACTTGGCAGTAAACGACTAACTTGCATTATGAAGAAAAAATGTGCATGGATGTGTGTGGCAAGGATGCACAGTGAACCAATTCTGATCCTCCTGCACAGCCTAGGAATTGACTGGAAAAGGCATTTAAAAATGTTAGCAAGTTAACTCGTCTCAGTTTTTTTTAAAAAAATTGTATGATACTACCATTATTAGAGTATTAGGTCCTGGACTGGCTGGCCTCTGCTAAGTTGTTAACTCGGATCACCCAGTTTGCTGTTACGTCTAGCAGGGAAACAATGTTTATTCACCCAACTGTGAGTTTTTATGTCCAGGATATTTTATTCACTGAAGTATATCAGTGTGTTTTATATTTATTTTTAATTCTCTTGATGACACAAGTCATCTGCAAGAATAATCTTTATACTTGAGGCTAAATAGAAAAGGATTCAATTCCAGTCAGTAGTAAACATGAAACACACACACACACACACACACACAGTTTTCTTCACATTAGATAGTTAAGTAATAGAATAATTCACAGTAGCCCAAGTTTGAAAAAATCCAAAATGATTGAAACCTCTAAAAATATGAGTCTAAAATAAAGAGAAACTAGCTCTCCAATCCATGTGTTCTCATGTGCACATAGATTGCTTGCAATTATTCCGTGCAAGAGGAACCATGTAGAAGTCACCTCCTAAATTGAAATAAATGGAAAACCATTCTGTGCAGGGCGTTTTGTGAGTGCATTGAAGTTTCTGTTTCTGGAACTAAATCCTAGAATTAGAAGTGGAACCGAACAATGAAATTTGAAATATACAATACCACATCATGATTCATGCATCACAGTACTGTAACTAGTACTGTGTTACCTCTGGATTTTCAGGCATGCATATTTTTCCAGCACTGTATATATGACTATGCAACTCCCTAAAGGGAGTAGATAAAAAATTGTGGCATACCTTATAGAGAAGAATGTTAGGAATTTAAAAACAACAACAAATTCATACTATATGTGCAGACACACACTTCTTAACTCCCAGCAGAAATCCATCAAAATCTGTGCACCAATACATATTTTTAATAGAAGATTTTCCTTTAGAGAGATGGATGATGTAGATAGGATTTTCTTCTTTTGTTCTTCCCAGTAAGTTCTGAGCCTGGAAAAGTTCTTAGGATGACAGCATTTTTCTATTCTCTCCAATAAAATTCTTTACCAGCCATATCAGTGGAAGATTTTTGTCAATAAAAAGATCTTTGACTAAATGGAAAAACGTAAAAGAACGTAAAGCCAATTACTAGAGCCCATCAGTATGTATTACTTTGTGACTCAAGTGAATGGGACAAAATCCAGTAACAGTGGGAATATAATGTACAACTGAATGAAAACCTTCCCCCTTATCACTGACAATTGTATTCAGTTAAAAGGTAGATTAACATTATGGGTTTTATGTGTAAGTGGCTTTATGTAATCATTCTTGGAGGTCCATGGAAATGATCAAACATACTAGAATAATGCTTTAGTATGAATATGGCAAATCTGATATTTGAAATTTGGCAAAATATTCTTGGTTCATGTGTCACTTGGCTCCTTCCAGATCTTTCTCATTTCCTTATGTTAATCAGATCAGAATTTGGACTTGTTAAGGTAACAGCATAAGGTTTCCCTCCAAAACCCTTCAAAAGTCAAAGTGACTGTATAATATTTCTCATTACAAGAGAAACCTCAACGCCAATGAAATTTAGAATAACTCATTCTGAAAGTCTGTAAGATCATGTTCTTAAACCATTTCAGTGCTTTTGTAAGTTTCCCTCCTAAATCCAGTAGTGTTCTCTGCTGTAGTCTGCCCAGAGGTAAACGTCTCCAGAAATCGTTTGAGATCTGGAAGTCTTCACTGATTATCTGGGCTTCACCATGCATATACAAAAGTGTCCTGAACTGGCATGGCACAATGATGCCATGAACAACACCAGTGCAAGAGGCCTCTGTGCATGTAGGAGGGGCCACAGATCAGTGGTAGAGCACATACTATGCAGTGCTCCAGTTAAAAGGATCTCCAGTAAAATTTGTGCCACAGTCTGGATCTGGTTGTAGATGCCAAGGAGAAAAAATTAGGGAGACTTTTGGATGCAAAATTCTGGTTCTTCTGAATGTTGGGGAATTCCACTTATCTAGGTGGTACCACCTATCTCTGTATGGAAATGGTAGTTGTCTCATTATCAGAATGAACTAAAGCAAAGGGAAATCTGGCTATATTTTATATTATTCTCTCATTATTTATTTTCTTTATCATTAAATTTTTAGGGTATCTGTAATATAGACATAAATATTTCACTTGGGATGTATTGCATGGATTCTAAAGCAACCTGGTCATCCAATGATAAAGACAGACATATTGTACACCACCCAGAGAATTACTGTACATTGCCAAGAGAACTTCAGTTATTGGGTGGTTTAAAAGTACAGTAAATACAGTAAATAAATTAAATGAATAAATAAATTTTCATCTTTGAATTGTTGGGTGGGGGGAGAGCCTTGCCTTCCTTGTTTCCCACCCACTCTTTACTACACCCACATCTTTTAGTTGTCCCTGGCAGACCTTTCGGTCATTTGGGGAAAAGCTATGCTTGGCTTTGTCCAAGGATGTAAGAACAGGAGGTCAAATGTGATTATTAGCAGCTGGATGGTTGGCTGCTTAGACAGGAACTCAAAGGCTGAAATCAGTGCTAAACACATTTACTAGGGAGGAAGTCCCATTGAATTCAGTGGGGCTTACTTCTGAGTAACATGGTTAGGATTGCACTGTTAGTCATCTTAGTTGTCAGGAAAGTAGATGTGGTTTAGGTGTTACCCCCACCTAAGCTCTTACAGCTGCTCCAGTGATGTTTTGGTAAGGCTGTGGCTCGATGTGATGCTTGACATACACCCATAAAAGGACCATGTGTAACTCCAGATATTGATGAAGCCCAGGTTGTGGTTAAGAATTGACGTCACCAAGTTATTTGAGGGTCCTAGAGACTGCTGTGAGGTGGATCCAAGAATGAAAAAAATAGACTTATTTGGGCAATATCTGTAGTTTAATCTTTAATATTCAAAATGTGTGGTTTTAGCCTATAAAGGGTGGCTGGGCCAATAGTCCAGCAGCTGCTCCTGAACTGACTCTGGATTAAAGAACATCACTGTCTGCTGGAACCAGCAATTATGTCATAGTTCTGGCAAAGCTAAAACTAAATCTTTTGGTATAATTGGGAACCACTGTCTTGTTAACCAAGTACAGCTTTTAAACTCCCATTTTATGGTCTGAAGTGATATAACATGGCAACCTTTCTGACAGTAAGCAGGTCTTAGGCAGGTCAGTGCCTGATTGGAGACCATCTGGGAACTCCACATACTCCACCTTGCGTTCCATGATGGAAGAAGGGTGGGCAACAAATGAAATAAATAAATGTGAAGTGCTGATAGAGTAATCTAAACATTGTTAGGATCCTCCCCAACACACACACTGTTATTCATTGTATTTATTTATTCATGTTGATTTCATCATAATTCTGTCTTGGTCATTTATGATTAACCATTTTCTCTAAACTGTAATCTTCTGTTGGAAAGGCTTGATTTTTCTTTCATGTTTTGTTATTGTTACCAACACTTGAAACTTAGTAAATTAACCTGACTGGTCTGATTTCTGACTAATAACATCTTGGGCCATTTGAGATTGGAAACTGGGAACACACAATGAACTAAAGGAGAGGGAAGCTATTAGAGGCCCAAAGTGCCTGTGGAACATTTCATTTACTTTGTCAAGCACTCTGAGTTTGTTGAATAATGGATACTTTTCCCACAGAAGCTTGGAAACAAGATGGACTCTGCTGCTTAACAAGTTGAGGTCACAGTGCCATGTTGCAAATAATACAGTACGCCAGGGCAAATAATATGACCAAGCACACAAGTACCTTCTTGATGCTCGACAACCTGAGTATGTTTTATTAATAATAATATGAAGTTTTAGAAATTCATTTGGAGCTTAGATACCTGCTTTCATTTATGTTGTGTGCATGAAGATCAAGTTCTGAATGCTGCATAGTAGCAATAGCAAACTTCTATATTCTGAGGAGGCTGCATTATATTCCAGAAACTGGTCTGGAAGCTGGATATATATTTTCCCACACTATCTGATCCTCCTCATCAAGTGCTAGGCTTTATAATAAAGGTGCTGTCAATTATCAGTAAGGGCTTCACAGTTGGTGCCCTCCAGATTACTTATTTATTTATTTAATCAATCAATCAATCAATCAATCAATTTATAGATCACTTGACTATGTCTAAAAAGACCTCAAGGTAGTTTACAACATTTAAAAAACAGACTGTCCATAGTTTAAACATTTAAAAACAGAATCCAAAACAATTCAGTTAAAAACATTTTTTTAAAAAAGCATTCTCAGTTAAAATATTTAAAATAAAAAAATAAGCATTCTCAGTTAAAATATTTAAAATCAACGCAGCACAATCAGTCAGGGAAGGCCTGGGTGAAAAGATAGGTCATTAACTGGTACCTAAAACATACCACAGTTGGTACCTCCCACATACCTCCCACAAGGCATTCCACAAAGGCCCATTTCTGGATTGTTGCCAGATGGCAATGCAGTACAACTAGCAAGGCCTCCTCCGATGATCTTAGCATTTGAACGGGTCCATCTCAGTGAAGATATGCCTGGTAACCTGGTCCCAAGTTGTTCAGAGTTTTATAAGGTATGCCTTATTCAGCAAAGACTCTTGTTCCATGTCTATTGGATGCCACAACATCTCTTTAATAAGGGTTTGTCTAAGTCGGCTAATTGCTGGAGATGTAACACAGCTAATGCTTCTTTTAACCATATGTTTTGTCCAATAGTTCCCTCTTTTTGGGAGGAGTATTATTATACAGATAAACTTTGTATTGGAACACTCTTTAATATTTATTGATGTACATGTCCTCCTAAATTATCTACCTGCTTCGTGGAACTTAATGCACAGTCAGTGCAGATGGATTCTCCGCACCCTTTTGACAGCTAAAAGACTGATATTACAACACTGAAAAGATAAACGCTCGCCTCTTATAATGCAATGGATTGAGGGCCTAACAATGCTTTCAACATTTGAATGGGTGGTATAAAGACGCCAATTGCAAATGGATACTTATATGAATATTTGGTCTGCTTTTGTTGAAGTTTATGTATAATTCTTAGAAAGCTGTTGTTAGATGCCGTACATGGAAAAATTTGGCTAGCCTTGCTACTCCACCTGAAAGTATTTGCAGGCTTGCAGCATTGGGAGCTGGCTGTCACAGTGTCTCATGCTGCTAATAAGTCCAAGCCACAGAGGGAAAAATATAAAAGTGACTAAGGCCAGAAGGAAAGAGGGGGAGGAGGAGAAGGTGAGGAGGCCTGTGTGTGAAGCTGCACAACAGACAGGCAAGTTTTGTTTTTGTAAGACTAACTGAGGCTTGGACTGAGATATGAGAAGAGTGTCAGCCTCCATGATGAGCCAGCTATCTTTCGTTTAGGCCAAACTGGAAAAAATATTTAGCTTTCTCAAAGAACTGAGAGAGGCTAGACTATCTCTGAGAGGCAATATCCAGGGATGGAGACTCGGACTCGAGGACTCGACTCGTGAGTCGGACTGAGTCCCCCCTCTGACTCGAGTCCCAATATTTTTAATGGGACTCGAGACTCGACTCGGGACTCGAGACCAAGGACTCGTCAACATTCCTGCTTGATGCCACCTGCAGGTGCTGTCTGGACCTAGTTGCAGTAACAATCCAAGTTTATTATTTAAAATCATTTTCCTAATGCAACCTTTCAGACATTTTGGGTTTGGCTGCCTCTGCCTGCCTGCCTGGGGTTCCCTGCCTCCTCTGCCTGCCTGGTCTCTTCTTAACCAGTTCCACAGTTTGAATTATCCTAGACAAAGGCCTCTGCCTGCCTGCTTTGGGGTTCCCTGCCTCCTCTGCCTGCCTGATTGGGTTTGTCAGCCTGATCTGTTCTTGTCAAAATCAGTGGCAGAGTTTTGAGATAAAAAGGCACACTTGTGCCTAGAATTTATTCAAGCCATACATCTGAAGTAGCCTTATTTTGTTGGGAAAAAACCCCCATTGATTTTAATAGGGACTCGTGGAGTCAGCTTTGGGAGTGACTCGGGACTCGGACTCGTGAGTCACCATTTTGGACCAAGGACTTGGACTCGGACTCGAGTCCAAAGACTCGGGACTCGACTCGTGACTCGAGACCAAGGACTCTTCAACATCCCTGGCAATATCCTCCTGAGTAGCTTACCATAGCTGTATTTACACACACACACACACACACACACACACGGACTGTGTATATATACACACATTTCATATGCATGCTTTGGTATTGATATATTCAAATTTATGTAGCTACATTTTTGTTTTGTTTCGTTTTGTTGAAATTTTACAATAAAAAATTAATTTAAAAAAGGAGTCTTATCTGCCAGCAACAAAACCTTGAACTTGGCTTGGTAGCTAATAGGCAGTCAGTGCAATTGCTTCGACATCAGAGTAATATATACCGTATATCCCAGTCAGCATCCTACATTCTGCACCAGCTGCAGCTTCCGGACCAAACACAAGGGTGGTTCCACATATAGCATAACTCTTATCAGCCCCATGGCTAATGGTAAGGAATGCTGGGAGTTTTAGTACAAAACATCTAGAGAGCACCAGGTTGGGAGGAAACTGCTACAGTGGTTAGAGTGCTGGACTAGGATTGGGGAGACCCAGGTTTATATCTCCACGCAGCCATGAAGGTCACTGGGGTGTCTGTCAGAATAAAATGGACTGGGAGGATCGTGTATGCTGAGGTCCTTGGAGTAAGGGTGGGAATATACACACTTAAGAACATAAGAAAAGCCATGTTGGATCAGATCAAAGTCCATCTAGTTTAGTATTCTGTTCAGACAGTGGCCAACCAGCTGCCTGTGGTTGGCCATAAGTAGGGCATGAGCGCAATAGCACTCTTCTGGCGCTATTGCGCTCTATGTACACCGGGTGTGTTCCACAGCAACGGGTGTACATAGGCATACTGCCTCTGATACTGGAGGTAGTACAGTATATAGCCCTCAAAACCAGTAGCCATTGATGGCATTATCCTCCATGAATTTGTCTAATCCCCTTTTAAAGCTGTCCAAATTGGTGGCTATCACTACATCTTGTGGTAGCAGATTCCATGCACTGTCTGAAAAAGTACTTCCTTTTATCTGTCCTGAATCTCCCACCAATCAGCTTCATGTCTCCATATCCATTCTATCTACACCATGCATAATTTTGTACACCCCTATATGTCTCCCCATATTTGCCTTTTTTCTAGCTAAACAGTCCCAGACATTGTAACCTTTCCTCATGGGGGAGTTATTCCAGCCCTTTCCTAACTTTAAAACTCTACAATAGCCTTTTTTCAGTGTGATGACCAGAACTGTATACAGTTCTATCAGTAAGCTTAATTAAACTCAGTGGGACTTACTTCTAAGTAGACACTTATAGGACTTCACTGTATGGGTACGTACATTTAGATAGCAGAGGATAATTTTTGTGATAAACTCTGCCCCACATGGTGCTCCTGTAGTTTATGGGTTAATTTTGCACATCAATGATTTTCACACAATATCAGTGCTGATATTAAAGCCATCATAAGGCTATAGAGCCATTGATTTCATAGATCATAGAGTTGGAAGGGGCTTACAAGGCCATCGAGTCCAACCCCCTGCTCAATGCAGGAAACTAGAGGAGGGGTCTTCCATCCAAGTAATAACCAGGTCTGACCCTGCTTAGCTTTCCACGCTCAAACAAGCTGAGCCAGTGTGAGCCTAGCTATTTTTTAAATTCTGGATGCTTAAATGGAATATTGAACACTACTTATTCATTTCTGGGGGGGGGGGGACTGCTGATAATATTTTGCAATGACAACTGCTTCCTCTAGATTGATTATATTAGCTAAGTAACCTGCAGAAATGCAAATGGCAGAAAATCCCACCACCAGGTGCTTGACGTGAATGGACAACCCTAATTCAAAGGAGAAGGAAGTCATTGAAATCTTTCATTAAAACAAATTAATTGTGTGAAATCTGGCCATGGTTTATTTTATTGTTTGACCAGATGAAACACATCTGTAAACCAGTATATAACTACTTTTGGGGGGAAATTATTTATCTTGCTTACTATTTTGACACTGTCAGTGTCAACTATCTCACAAAAAATGGTATTACAGAGCAATCCTATTGTTAGCTACAGAGAACTCTGACCTCAGAGCTTCCAATGCCTCCAAAGCCCTGCCAGGGTCATGTCCGTAGGGAGGAAGTGAGGGAGGAGCAGTTCATCCAAGTGTATTTTCAGTGGATATGTCCCAGCAAATTCTAGTCTTCTTGTGATCAATTCATTTTACTAATTAATGCTGCAATCCTATACCCACTTGCCTGGGAGTAAGTACATTAAACAAGACTTCTGAATAGATATGTATAGGATGGCACTGTAAGGGTGCAAGCCTATACACACATTCCTGGGGTAAGTACAATTACAGTAATGCCTTGGATTGCAAGTAACTTGGTTTGAGAGCGTTTTGCAAGACAAGCAAATTTTTAAATATCTACGGTATTTAATTTTTTTTAACTTGATATACAAGCAACGTCTTGCAATACAAGTACTGTAGTACGGCTTAAATTAAAAATCTCTGTACAATTTTTTTTGGGGGGATTTCGTTTTGATATAAGAGTGTTTTGGATTACCGTACAAGCACGTTTCCGGAACGAATTATGCTCTCAATCCAAGGCATGACTGTAATCTCAGTGGGGTTTACTTTTGAGCAGACATGCCATAGAATTGTGCTATAAGGCTTCAACCCTATACATACTTACCTGGGAATAAGCTTCACTGAACTTAATGGGACTTACTTCTGAGTAAACATGCATAGGATTGCACTGTAAAGGTGATTAACTAGGAAAATGAACAGAATAGGCTTTAAAAATGATATCCTTAATGTAGTTTATCCCTTCTTTCTGCCTTTGTCCTTCGCATGCCATCAATTTTCTTGATGCAAGCAGTAGATGGCAGCATTCAGTGAACAAGTGAACTCAACATAGAGCTAATAGAGGCAAACACTACAATTAGAATGCTATGTGTTACTTATTAACAAAGATAAATTTAAAAGTTTCTTGAGCATTCATATGTCTCTAATTGTTGTAAGACATTTCAAAAGATTCCTTTCTGGTCTGTTTTTCTATTGAGGTATACATGATTTGCAGGGTGCATACAAACATACAGTACCATGTTATGTGAAGTGTGCATGCTATGAATGTGCAATCCCCATTTATTTATTTATTATATTTATATCCCACCTTTTTTCCTGAAAGGAACCCAAGGTGGCTCACATAATCCTCCTCCTCATCTCCATCTTATCCTCAAACAACCCTGTGAGGTAGGTTAGGCTGAGAGTCAGTGACTGGCCCAAAGTCACCCAGTGAGCTTCATGGCCAAGTGGGGACTAGAACCCGGATCTCCCAGGTCCCAGTGTAATCACTATGCCACACTTTCTAACCACTACACCACACTTTGCAGTACAGATGCATCTTTTTCTGTAGTGGTGCAACCTTCCATAAAATCTGTTCATTCTGGTTTTTCAGCTGTAGGTGAGCTGGTTACAGTTTCACTGTATCTATCCAGGGGACATCTTCAAGGTGCAATTCCCACTTCCACTTCTTCCTCCACATTACCCATCCATCCAGGGTATGCCTCTTAGGCTCATCCTCCAACTTTCCTCCGTGTTCCATTCCACATTTACTTTCCTATTTCAGTCACCATTTTCAGATCTTTGTTCATGCTTTTTCCTGGGTTCAGCACTTTGCATTTATTTTTACAGTATGATTGTTCATTTAAATGTACCAATTTCTCTGAGAAATAAATTATTTTCCTTCGGTGCCCCCTTCATTCTTCTAAATGGGCACTAGTGAGCATGGTATGACATGGAGGCATAAAATAATGAGATCTTGGAATGAAGAGAAAGTTTAGAATGAACTGAACCAAAGTCACAGAAACATTGACATTTTCCAGAGACTGACTGACCAGATGGCCCAGCAAAGTTGCAGGCGCACAGCACTGAAATGCCATGCTAAGAAAGAGATCCTGAAACACGATTGCAGGTGTGTCAACATATGTGATGGCAAATCCTGCACTGGCCCCAAAAGATGGCTAGGATCAACTAGATTGAACTTTTGCAGGAGATGTGAGTCTAGTTCTTCTGCAAGGCCTCAACACTGGAAGTGTTCCCAGTGGTAGATACTGTGTGTTGCTGCATATGAATAATCATATAAGCATGTGTAGCCATATCCAGTGACCTTCTCCTTTTGGAGGAGTTTTTGTGATGGGCAAGATTTTTGAGGTTTATCTGTTGGGTGTTTTGAGGTGGGCGGCTGATTTATTCTTAAAAAAAGAAAAGAAAAAAAGAACAACACCCTGTGTATGCTGACTTGCTTTTATAAATCCTTTTATCTGTACATTTTTTCTTATATGTAATGTATTTTAATAATTGTGTTTTTACATTTCTGTCTGTAAGCTGCTATGTGAAACTTTCTAAAAGTCAGAGTATATATCAATAAAACAAATAAACACCATCTCTTTTCCAGGCTAAACATACGCACCTTCTTCAATCTTTCCCCATAAAACTTGATCTCCAGGCCCTCTCACCATTGTCACCTTCCTCTGGACATGTTCCAGTTTCTTAATATCCTTCCCAAACTGCGGTGCCCAGGTGAGGTATGACTAACGCAGAATAGAGTGGCATCACTACTTCAGGTGATCTGAACTGTAGACTACTTCTGTTGATGCAGCATAGAATTGCAATGGCCTCTTTTTAGCTATCGTATTGCACCGCTGACTCATTCTTTGCTTGTAGTCTACTAAACCCCCCAGACCTTATTTACATTTACTGCTGTCAAGCCAGGTGTTAGTGTTACCCATCCTATATTTGTACATCTTAGTTTTCCCGTCTAAATGCAGACCTTTATATTTATCTTTATTGATACTCATTTTGTTCAGTTTTGGACCAGTTCTCCATCCTGTCAAGATCATCTTGAATCCTGTTTCTATCTTCTAGGGAGTTATCTATCCCTCCCGATTTGGTGCCATCTGCAAATTTTATGAGCATTCCCTCTACTCCTTCATTCAAATTCATTTATAAAGGTGTTGAACTATGCTGGGCCCAGGACAGAACCCTACAGCATCCCTCTTGTTACGTCTCTCCAGGTTGACAAAAGCCATTGATAGTACATTCCAGCAACCAACTTCAAATCCACCGAACAACAGCATCATGTAACCATAGCAGCTTGTCAACAAGAATATTGTGGTGGAAACTTGTTGAAAGCCTTCTTGAAATCAAGGTATACCACATGCACAACATTCCCATGATCTACCAAGCTATTAGCTCTATTTAAAAACAAAACAAAAAACAGATAAGATTAGTCTGGCATGGTTGGTTCTTGAGAAACTTTTTCTGGATCTTTGTATCCACAGTGTTCTTTTAAAATCAGTGTTCTCCAACCTTGGGTCCCCAGATGTTTTTGGCCTACAACTCACAGCATGCCCCAGCCAGCTACGCTGGGAGTTGTAGGCCAAAAACATCTGGGACCAAAGGTTGGAGAACACTGTTTTAAATGCTCACAGACTGATTGCTTCATGATCTATTCTAGATTATCTCCTTTTAAGATTGGAACAACATTTGCCTGCCTCCAGTTCCCAGCACTTCTCTGGTTTTCCAGGAATTGTAAAAAATTATAGACAAAGATTCTGTGAATACATCTGCAAGTTCCCTTGTACACTAGTATGCAATTCATCTGGCCCTGAAAACTTGAATTCATTTAGACTGGATAGGTGCTCTACCACCTCTTTACTTATCTTGGAATGTTACCCCTCCCTTCATCATTTGATCCATTTTTGTTGAGCACAGATCCTCTTGTGGGAGATGACTGAGGTGAAGTAGGACTTGATCAGTTCCGCTTTCTGTCTGTCAGCCACTAACATTTCAGCATCTTCTCTCTGCAGCAAACCAACCATTTCATTGTTCTTCCTCTTCTTGGAATATATCCCAAAATTCCCTTTTTTGTTATTTTTAACATCTAAGTTCCAAGGCTCTCCAGAAGGAGGGAGCAGAAGGAACTGCAGATGGACTCAGGGGCTGGCTGATGTGAACGATGCCAACCTATATAAGTCCAGCAGGCGTACAGTAAACATTTCTGCTTCCAAAAAATAAAACAAAATCAATCAATCCTCTGAACACACTAAAACCTGCAGGTCGATCCTGTTCTCAAAGGCCATTATTCGTTATTTGCAGTGGCTTATATTCCTTTTAAGGTGATCAAGCCAGTTCATGATATGCTCTATATGGGAACAAAGGATAGAGGGTAGAATGAAGCAATTTTATCAGTTTCAGTAGCAAAGTGTGAGTTCTGTAATGCACACCGCACTTTTCCAGGGAAACCATCCCCCCTCCTTTCTGTTCCATGGATTGCCCCTCTGAGCCCATGTAGAATGCTTTCTCCTCCCAACTGGGAAACTACAACTGGGTAGCTCATGCCAATGGGGGAACTATCCATGATGACAAGGATTATAGAGGCAGTGTGGCTTGCAGACAAGGAAATAAGAGCCCCAACACATGGCCTCCTTGAATTACACTTCAAATACTCACAAAGCTTTGGCTTCCAGTGTGTGCTGGGAGGAGGTGCCAGGAGGTAGGGACCACCTCGTCACCAGCATTAGGAAACCTGTGTTGATCTTCTGTAGATGATAAGAGGTGCAGGCAGAGGCATGAAGTCTAAAACATGGCAGAAATACTGGTTATTCTGTGTGGTGCCCAATAGCCACCCTGCTGCCAAAGATCTGCAGTCTTAGAATTAGCTATAAAATTATTACTTCCAAGTTCTTGCTCAATAGGTTAGGAACCTTCTTTCTTTGATTCCAAAGGTTCTGAAGAGGAAGGGCACATACCTACAATATATATAACTGAATGGCAAGCATTATTGATTTCATTGAGGAGAGGGGGACAGAAAGTGGAAGTGTTCTGCAGAATTTACTGGTAATAGTTCCACGTTAGGATCATTTATATCCCTGTGATCCCTCCAGCTTGCACACTGCCCATGCCCCGCGTATTTTCACAGATATTATATTTTGGATGCATGTCAATAATCAAGTCCACCCTTTCCTCGATATAATTTAAGAGGTTGCACTTCAAGCACTTAATGTGCATCTGGTATTGCTGCTTGCTCTGCTTTTAACTTTTCTTGTGGAATCCTGCTACTATTTTGTGCCACATGCAGCTCAAATTGTGGGTGGCACTCTCCATTAAGATGAGCACTCCCTTCATGTTGAAATTAGCATCAACAGCCCCAAAATCTAGCTCCTGTCACAGTAAGTAATTATACTTCTCTAGACTCCATTTTCTGTTCTGCTTAGTATTCCACACTCATCTGTGCAATCAACAGGGTGGCCTAAGGAAGATGGATGTGAATTTTGCTGGGAGGCTACATGCTCATATAACTCTTTTCTCCCTGTTCTCCCTGTCCTGTGTAAGTCAATAAAGGCATTTATTTTCACTGGATCCTTTTGGTTTATTTTTGTTTAATGATAACAGTACATGTTTTTTTTTCCTGGTGGTTGTGTCATATGTAGTGCACAACAGCAATCCATACAGCTTCCCTTTCAGTATTATCACTGTTGTTGCTTGGTTGGTAGCTTGTATGACCAGTGAGTATTCTGCGTGTGTAGCATTTGCCATCATGGCCTGTACAGGCCTGTGGCTCACGCTGGCTCAGCTTGTCTGAGCGTGGAAAGCTAAGCAGGGTCAGGCCTGGCTATTACTTGGATGGGAGACCCCTCCTCTAGTTTCCTGCATTGAGCAGGGGGATGGACTCGATAGCCTTGTAGGCTTCTTCCAACTCTATGATCTATGATATCTATGAAATCTATGAAATCTATGGAGGAATTCACAGAAGTTACGCAACAACACAAAGCAACTATACTTAAAATGTTCTATTCTTCAACCTCCAACCAAAACTATAGGCTGTGCTGCCTTTAAACAAAAACAACTCCCCAAACCACCCAAATGTGCATCCAACAACATATGCAGGCAGTTACTAACACATTCAAGTCTCCTGCAAAATACTAGAAACAAACTGAAATCCTGATGATTTCAGGGTTTCAGAATGCCACACAAATGGAAGATGTATGAATATGCATTACGACAAAACTTACCAGTTATATAAGAGTAAAAGAAGGTAGGCAAAAAACATAACAGGTTTGTACTGAATTGGAAAACTATTCTTGATTGTTTTTTGTAATAGACCACACTCTTCAGGAGAGATAAGATACTGATATGATGTAACAAATTGTTGTTGTTGTTGTTGTTGTTATTATTATTATTATTATTATTATTAATAATAATAATAATAATAAATTTCCTTTTCATAAATATCAGTGATATTTAGCTACCGGAAATTATTATTTTATTATTATGACTATCTTATTATATATATCACAAAGAAGAATGGAAGAATGTATGGGTAAATGTATAGATCAGGGATTGGCAACCCAGCACCCGCAGGCACCCTGGCACCCACCAGACCTCCATTGTCATCACCACCACCACCACCACCACTCAGCCCCACCGCTGCTTCTGCTTCCTGCCATGCTCAGCAGCTAGGAAGCAGGAAATTGGCAGTTCGGGAGACGTATCTCCCAATCTGCTCACTTCCTGCTTCCTTGCTGCTGAGGTGAGTGCAGCAGGAGGCAGAAGCAGTGGTAGAAGCGGGGTGGGGGTAGGTGTGGTGCAACAACAGGAATGAGAAGGGAGGTCGTCGTGGGGGAAGGAAACCCCGAGCAGGAAGGGGGGGAGGAAGAAGAGAAAGAGGAAGAAGTGTGTGTGTGTGTGTGTGTGGGGGGGGGGGTTCAAGAAAAGTGGGAATCCTGGAAGCAGGGAAAGAAAAGGAAAATCCTGAAAATAAGTGTGTGTAGGCCCAAATGGGCCTTGGGCCTTAAAAAAAAAAAGACAAGCGTGCCCAAAAAGATTGCCTACCCCTGCTATAAATTATGCAGGAATATATGGGTACATACAGAACCCACAAGACTTCAAAAGATGGACCAAGACATACCTCTCATATATAATCAGGATTTCATAATTAATCAGTTCCTTAGTGAAACACACCTCTTTGAGGTGAGAAATACATATTGCTCCAGCGTCTGACCTGCTGGTGTGGATGTCAAATGATGCATGTGGAAGCCGGAAACATATGTTGCACAGGCTATGAAGTCAGGGTCATACCAAGATAGGGGGGAAAAATCATGCCCATTACTCCAATAATGCATGTCAGTGGGTACCTGGAGTTGCAAAAAGAAAACCAAGAAAAATGTTTGAAAATTTTTTACAGTAGACCAGGCTCAACAGTATATCGCTTCCAGGCATTCATTCAGAGGAGACACACTATCCTTAGCTGATGTCGTTGCCAAAGGCATAGAGAAATATATTTGGGTGTCATCAGCATACTGATAGCATCCCACCCCATGCCTCCAGATGATCTCTCCCAGCGGTTTCATGTAAATACTAAATAGCATTGGGGATATATAAGTGTGAAGGATCAGCAACCGGATCCTTTGCGTGAGTTCGGCAACTCTAGAGTTAACCGGCAAAGCAATATGGCTCGTATCGGCTTTCTAGTACAAGAGGAAAAACCACGCTCCTTTGTATGCCCAAATAAGGCATTTTATTTGTTTACACAATAATCAGATCGGAACTAGCAGTCTTCTAAGAACACGTTTACAGTCAACACAACCTTAGCTGACCCGCGTCTTACCCAATGAGCGGGCTCCCTGGCTAGCAGATGGAATCACATCCTCACACAATATCCTCACATCAGAGACAGTACTCTAGTCAGTGTCAGCCCGGCTCACGATCGGCGCTTCGTGGAAGAGAACGGTGCACCCGGACGGCTTGTGCTTAGGAGGATCTGGCCCCGTGGTTCCCAACAACCCACTACCGGAAGGGAGAGGGGTTTTCTACCCCGGATTTCCCGCTCTCCCCGCCCTCTGGGTCAGGTGGGGCTTATGCCTGCCCCTCGGTTTCAGGTGGGCTTATCCCTGCCCAGGCAAGAAGGTGACGTAGGGGTACTTTGCAGCTCTTTGAGACTGCCCTGGTCGTTGATGGTCCTTGATGATCCTTCCTGGGCTTTTGTGGATCTCCGCCGAGGTCCTCCTTTGTTGGGGCTGATGACTTGTCTGGTTACCTCCCCGGTGATCTCATCCCTCCTCCCTCGCCCCCTCCCTGGGGGAACTGTGTGTGTGTGTGTGTGTGTGTGTGCAACTGGCGTTTGGGCTTTCTCCACAATAAGTGTAGGATCAAAATGTACAAAGGCCATGAAATATTTTAAGGATAGTGAACCATGGAATACACAAATGCTGCTAAAATGCAGATCTGAGAGGATGGGAATATGCAATAATAGTTATATCTTACATAAAATGCTTCTTTTAGTCATTAAATGAATACAAAAGATGAGCAACCTTTCACTTCCATTGCCAGCACTGTCTTGGCTTGTTCTCCCCCTCCGGCTATATAAAAATTCCAGCCAATTTCCATTGCAAAAGTCAAAGGCAAGGATTTTGTGGTGGATTTGGGTAACTACTGCTTGTTGCTACCTCCTATGTACTGAGTTACAAGATGCAAAACCTTGGCTTTACTGTCACTTAGACGTATTTACATTTTGCTGAATGCAGTCAACAGCCATGGTGGTTGCCCAGATGTGTGTGACATCAGTTTCTCCAGCAGACAGTGACATCTGGCATACTTAACTCCTTCCCTCTTCTCTCTGTTAGCTTAGCTTTCTTGATGTTTCTCATGCTTACTAGGACAAAAGACTGCTGACTGTTGTGTTTTCAGACTGATTTACATTCCTTTGTGGCTTACAATTGCCAAATGCATAGTTAAAGGTTTAGAAATCAGTGTCTGTGTCTGGCGAATAACAGCCTGAACTGATGAAATCAATAACTGGATGACCCCAAAAGCACATTCCAAGCTGAACAGCCCATGTTGTGGGGAGCTTCTTTCACAATTACAGTAGAATATATCTTCCATTTCTAGATATAGGCAAAATGGAAGTCAGCAGAATAAAATGCATACATGAATGAGCCAGCACAGATCAAACACTATGTATAGAACTTCCATTTGTCACCACCTCATACATAATGTTCACACATCAGCTATGACCATCAAGTAATGATCATCAACAACACCACTGAACAATGCATAATCTTACACACACACACACACACACACACAGTAATGAAATAGATACTTGGTTTATTAGTTAGGATATCACGTATTTATTTATTATATTTATACCCCACCTTTTTTCCTGCAAGGAACCCAAGGGCCAGGCGGCTTACATAATCCTCCTCCTCCTCTCCACTTAATCGTCACAACAACCTCCTCCTCCTCCTCTCCACTTAATCATCACAACAACCCTGTGAGGTAGGTTAGGCTGAGAGTCAGTCAGTGACTGGCCCAAAGTGAGTTTCATGGCAGAGCGGGGACTAGAACCTGGATCTCCTGAGTCCCAGTCCAACACTCTCACCACTACACCACACTGGTATCAAGTTATTAGCTGACTTGAGAGAACTATGAGATACTTTGATCCACAATACCCTCACCTTATGAGCCCCCCCCATCATCATCATCATCATCATCATCATCATCATCATCATCAGACGATCACTCCTGACCGAGTAAGATTGTCTTCCAGGATAAAAGGAGGAAATTCTAAAGAGGATTGCGTAGACTCTAGCGATGGGTCCTGGGTCCGTAAGTGACTGTGGAGGCCAATTCTAGATCCACACAGTTTCCCACAGTGAGGACACAGGTTACCAGATGGAAGATGGTCCTGTAAAGGATTCGTTTGATGTGCTTTTCGCTTAGCACGTTTCTCCCTTTCACCTTGCACTCGGGCTTCTTCAAAGTCCATGGAGACAGGGTATAAAGGGGGTCTTCCGTTGAAGCAGTTTGCATTTCTATGATCCATGGACTTGAGGAACTACCACACAGTTCTATTCTTTATCACCCTCTGCCATGGCCCAGGGGCGTAAACTATGGGGGGACGGACGGCAGGGCTCAAGCTCCCTCTGGGATTTCCCGGGGGGGGGCAATGCTCCCCTGGGATTTCCCAGAATTGGCAAAGCCCCCTCCAGGCAACCAGCTGTTTAGCCCGATCCCCCCCCCCGAAATTGAGAAGTCTAAGCCCCTGCCATGGCCCTATACACATGTCCAATTTGCCTGCACAGAGAGGGGATTGTGCAGATCACCACTTGAAGCTGCAGTCATGTGAAGAGTCGCTTGAATGGGAAGAACAGGGGTTCAATTCTGTATAAATCTGTATGTGTGAATCAGGACTACGTCTGTCATAACAAAGGAGGAGGGACACAGGAAGAGGAACAGACGAGAGCTGATATTGAAACCTGGTGATGTCATACCTCTTAAATCTCTCAGTTTCTGATCATTTTTCCAACATCTATTCATTTTTGGCACATCTATAGGCAACTAATATTTACTCTGGCTCATACATTTTGTAGATATTAGTTCAGCCTTCCTGAACCTGGTGCCCTCCAGATGTGTTGGACTACAACTCCCATCATCACTAGCCAGCGTGACTGTGGAGAAAGCCTGACACGAGTATACATGTACACGCACACACCAGTCTCCGTCCTCCAGGGGTGGGGGGCGAGAAGGGGACATTGGGTTACAGGGAAGCAGCCAGACAGACCGGCATTCCAGCAATGGAGGATCTCGCTTGTAATCCACAAAACCCAGGAAAGGACCATCAAGACCATCAACCTAACAGGGCAGTCTCAAAGAGCTGTAAAGTATCCAATACGTCACCTTCTTCCCGGGCAGGAATAAGCCCACTTGACACGAAGGGGCAGGCAATAGCCCCACCTGACCTAAGGGGCGGGAGAGCGGGAAACACAGAGGTAGAAAACCCCTCTCCCCTCCTTTTGTTGGTTGTTGGGAACCCAGGGTACGTTTGAGTACGAACCACCCTCCAGCAGCGGCTGGAGTAAGCTGTTTCCTTCCCCGGATCGGACAGACCCGGAGTTAGGCTGAAACTGACTAGCGTGACGTCTCTGATCTAAGGTAACTGACTAATCCAAATGCGCTAGCCTGGGAGCCTGTCATTGATAAACTTAAAGGTCACGTCAGGTCTTATTGACGTTGTAGTATTTCCTAGAAAGCTGTTAGTTCCGCTCCATATCCTGTGTAAATAAATAAAAGCCTTATTTGGCAGTTCAAAGGCTGAGTTTCCTTTTGTTTGTAAGAAACCTCTTAGGTGGTTTCTTTCGCTTGTACGGGCTATAACGCTGCACTGGTTAACCCGTTAAGCGCCGAACTCACGCAAAGGATGCAGGTGCTGATCCTTCACAGTGACCCTTGGCCATACTGACTGGGGATGATGGGGGTTGTAGTCCAACATATCTGGAGGGCACCAGGTTGGCAAAAGCTGCACTAGTTGATAACATAATAGGATTAACCATTTTAGGTATTTTTATTGTTCAAATTCATTGAAAGTTGCAGTGTGCTATTTTTATCCATTCCCTAATACAACTAAGATACATTTCCCCATTATTTTCTATGTTATATTAAGAAAATAAATGTGTTCCCCAAGCAAACCCTTCTAAGAATGCCAACTAGCCACAAGAATATTACAATAGCAGCTCAGAAGAAGGAAATAAAATATCTTAAGTGGGCTTATTAAAAAGAGTTCAAGTTTCCAGAGTGGAAAATATAATATAAAATAAAGCTGTCAGAAGCTAGCTGCCTTCATTTTAAAAAAAAATGTTTTAAAGAAAGGCAATGGGCAACATTAATGCCAATAAATAAGAGGCAGTACTAAGGCAACTTTCTCTATTAACAATTTCCTGACTTGGGCAAAAATGGTTGCTCTGCATGATTTCAGGCAGCCATTGATGGATAAACAAATTGCACTGGACCCTTTCCTCCCTATTGTTCATTTTCATAATTTGAATTAATATCAATTTATTTTTTGCATGAGATTGAATAAGGCATGCCAGATTAGTGGTTTCAATAGTGCTGGAAAGGACTTCCAATTGACTTAAACAGAAAGCAGATCATTTGGAGCCTTTGTTCTTTGGCTGGTGCAGAAGTATTCTAGAGACAGGCAGAACCGCATGGTTCCACTCTTAAAAAAAAAACAAAAAACTTGGGCAGACTCAGACTTTCCATTCAGAAATCTGCTGAAATTTTCTCCTCCATTCCTGATTCCTGGTTCTGCCAGCAAACAATGTCCTAAGATACCAAGGTATAGGATGCACTGCAGCAGCCTTGCTAAAGTCAAGCAGCTATAGTTTTGCTTAGTGAGAGACCATTTGGGAACCCTATGAATACTTAAATTTAGATTTTACATCCATAATGGAAGAAAAGAAGGATATATTATTTATTTGTTATTATTTATTTATTTATTTGATTGTATTTGTAACTTGCCTTTCCACCAAGAAAATGGTGCCCAACGCAGCTAACAATCAGGAACTAAAAGCATTTAAAATAAAAACTTGGTTAAAACAATATCTGTTATCTGCCTGCCTGCCTATCTGTCTGTCTGTCCATCTAAAATTATTTCTAGGCTGCCATTAAGGGTGGAACCCTCTCATACAATAATAAAACAAATATATATATAATAAAACAAATACATTAAAAACACAGTTAAAAAGCACAGTAATAACAAAATAAAAACGGTACCCAACCCAAGAGACCAACTTACATACCAAAGGCTTGCTTGAATAAAAATGTTTTTGCCGGCCAGACAAAGCACAGCAGAGAGGGAGCCAACCAACCTAGCCTCCCTCGGCAGGGAGTTCCACATAAATAAGATATATAAATAACAGACCCAGTGATTAGCTCTGGAGTTTCCATTATCATAGGTGGTGTTCAGAAGAATCCCACCAATGTATGAGGTCTCTCCACAAAATGCTTGGTGTGACCTATCACATCCTTCTCAACTTACAGCAGAACTAACCAGATTCTGTAAACCCAGATTCTGTCCAATATGGTTCTGCTGTGAGAGAATCACACAGTTCTGGTCAACTTCCATTCTGAGTTATAATTTGGAGACAGTCATAAATAGTTATTTGGCTGCACTCCTGACAGAAAACCATAGCAAGCACATCTCTTACAACCTGATCAGGTGTTTTTCCTTGGAATATCCAACAAGCAGAGCTGTCCTCATTATTGCACCCTAAATTTTAGTAGAATAAGACACAAAATTGCATTTTAGGACTGAGAATCCAAGAACTAGTCACTTGGAGCATCCACTGGTATTTCATTTCACAATCCAAAGGGGCACCCCATTCACAGACATCTCACATTTTGCTCTGGTGTGTGCACCCATGCAGACACCCACTAAGACACACAAAGTGCAAACACCTTTGTTTTGCTTGTACTCCACTCAGTGCCACATTATATCAATCCACAGCTCATAGACTTTGGAGAAGCCGTCCAATTGAGGACAACTGAGGCATGCAGTTTTGCTGATGTCGGAAAATGCTTCCAATGGATTTAAACAGAAACCAGATCATTTGGAATCAATATCCTTTGGTCACATCCAACTTCTATTCTATAATTTTGGATACTTGCCCCTAGTATGCATACACACCAGCAAGATGTTTTTCCCCCCCAAGAGGAGGAAGTAGAAGCAATCTCCTTGTCTACCCCACTCCTGATGTTATGCTGCTATTCATGTATAGTTTACATAAGCAAGGAAGATAAGAACTGCTCACAAGTATCTAGCTTAGCATCAACTACATGTTACGTGAGATCTTCCAACATAATTTTTGTCTCTTAAAACAATCTGTGTGTGTGTGCGTGTGTGTGTGTCTGGGGGTGGGAGGTATGTGATTTGGATCAGGGCTGTGGTACAGGGTAAGGTTAACCCCTTGCTCTTGTACTAATTTCCAAAAGCAAATCCCTCCAATGCTGAACTGCGATAAACTGCAGAAGGAAAATGTGCAGCCATAATACAAGTCTCCCACATCACATGTAGTTTGGCCCTCAGTCTGCTGTGTGAAATGGCAGGCTGGACTGTTACTCATGAGTAAATCTTGGGATAGGATGGTCACGTCTGTCATTGAAGAAGAAATGCATCACCAAAAAAGAAAACAAAAGAGGGCAAAAATGATTTCCATAAAACCTGGATATACTAATTTATCTGCATAAATGCAAATTTAGAGATAGTTATTAAAATTTAAATAGAAATACAGCTTTATCGTGGGGAAGACTGTGACCAGGTGCTAACTGTTGGTGGGCAATTTCAGGGTCCCTGTTGGCTGTCCCTTCTTATGGTTCTTCATCTTGAAACTGGACTTGGGCAGGAAAGTCCTTCAAATAGATGACAGCCCTGTAGCAGCCCTTTAAATGGAGGACTGTCCTCTGTAAAAGAGGACACATGACCACGCTGGAAGGGCTACCCCTGAGAGGATCTCCTTGCAATGCACTTTCCTAGCCAGCAGATCTCATGTTTAGGAATTCTGTGTTCAGACACTGCATGGAGCATCCCATGAAACTGAGTCCTGCTTTACTGAGGAACTTACTTTCCCATCCCCATCCCAAAAAGCGGACCACTAAATTTGGTGCTAATAGCATCAGCTTTCCCTGGGAGCATTCCCAGAACGCATTTCCTGAAAACTGCAGAAGGAACACACCCTGTAAAATACTGTCTGCAGTCCATATCCCATGAACAGCAGACCTTGCTATTCTTTCATCCCCATTCTCCCAAAATGACAACCATCATTGCATATAAGAATGATTTTAAAACTCACCCCAGTCTTTGGTTTAGCTCCAGAACCAGCCATTGGAATGGGGAATGCTCGATCAGCACCATGGGGGGGAGGAGGAGGAAGAGGAGGAGGTGGTGGTACGTTTGTTTGCTGATGGCTCAGTGTAGCAGTGTCCACTCCACTTCCAGGATGAGATTCCAAATCCTTTAAAAAAGAAGTACAAATCATGTTAGTGGATGCACGTGTTCTTTAACTTACTGTAATGTTATTCGCTATAGGAATACATTAAGGCATACATTATTTTAAAGTGTACAACACACTCCGTTTCTTTCTCTTGTACATCCTTGTTGTCAATAATAGTGATATCTAATAACTGCTGTTCTGACACTGTAAAGTACCTTAAAGATCAAAGCGGCAATGCCCTTAAGTAAGAAAAACAAATTTAGTTTTGTTGAGGAGTCAGGAGTTTCAGAATTGTGGCATGTTTTCTCTTAGCATTTCCTGTGCATCTTAGATTATGTCCCCACCTTTTGTCTTTGGGAGTATTTGAAACCTCTGCTAACATCTGGAAATCATTATACAGTTGGAATGACATAATCATCTGGAACCTTGTGCAGGTGAAGCCTCTTGTTTTGTTTTTAGCTTAAAATGTGAAGAGAACACACTTGGCAACATCCGTCTCAATGTTTCAAGCCCTTTGTAGTATTTACAGGGAGGGCCACAATCCAGCACACATTGTCTACAATGATGTCCCTTTGAAAAGAATAGGGCATAAACACAAGTGGCTATGACCTAAATCAGGGGTGGCCTGCAAGTCCCATCAGCCCTAGCCAGCATAGTCAATGTAAAGCAGGGCTCTCCAACCTTGGGTCCCCAGATGTTGCTGGACTACAGCTCCCAGAATCCCTTGTCATTAGCCATGCTGGCTGGGTATGCTGGGAACTGTAGGCCAGCAACATCTGGGCACCCAAGGTTGGAGAGCCCTGATGTAAAGGAATGGTGCGAATTGCAGTCCAACAACATCTGGAGGGCTACACGTTCCCCATCCCTGGCCTAAATGAATACAGAAATTTAACGTTCGTGTATATGTCTATGTATGTGCAAGGGTGGCATCTTTTCTACTGGCCCTACTCCTGAAATAGAATATTTTATAGAGGTGGTATTTATAGACCATGAGCCACCATTATGTAAGCCAGTGTTTTTCAAACTTTCCAACTTCATAGAACCCTTTCCACATCAACTGGTCTGCTGAGGAACCTCTGCATGTTGACAAAGATTCTTGATTGATCATGTTCTAAGCTTATATTCAGTTCATGAATATATTCAGTTCAGTTCAACAATGGCCAGGCCTCTTAGACCTCAACCGCTGTCCATCAAAAATAATGTGCTCTTATTTATTTATTTACTGCTAAAAAGCATTCAAAGTGGTTTACAACAACTTAAAACAATAAAACCTTTAAAAAATACACAAGAACATTACAAACATTAAAATATTAAAACTACATATTTAAAAGGCTAAACTGATAAGATGTATCTTTACACCCTTTCTAAAGGCCAGGAGAATGGGGGTCAATCAAAATTCTTGAGGGAGTGCATTCCATAATTTGGGGGCAACACAGGAGAAAGCCAATTCACACGTGCTTGGCAAATGGGCCTTTGCAGGTAATGGTTCACTCAAAAGGGCCTGCAAATCTTAATAGCTGGGCAGGTTCACAGTGAGACAGGTGGTTCCTTTGATAGCCAGCCATTTGGAGAATTGGAAAGCTTCTCATGGTGGTCAGAGAGTGCCCACAGCACTCTCTCAAAATTCCAAATGTGCCCACCAGCCCAAAAAGGTTGGGGACCCCTAGTTTAACATCCCACAGATTCAGTTTCCACGTCCCACTGCTGTGATTTTTTTTTCCAGAGAAGTCAGCTCATTGCAAGGATGAACAAAACAAAAAGTTAAAATAACTTAAGGCACAATCCTATGCATGTTTAGACAGAGAAAAGTCCTACAGCTCCCAGCATTCCCCAGCCAGCATTGCCCTTAGTGTATTTAGACATAATTCAGCTCTATGTTTTTCTGTACAAGAAGCATTGAAATGAATGCGAATTTATTTATGGAAATAAATTAAATAAATTGCTGAGGCCACCAGAGGGAAAGGAAGCAGCGGCCAGACATCCCTACATCATGGCTGGATTCAGCTCCAGTTGGGAGCCCCTCCCTCTGGATACAAACTGCCACCAGATGGAGAAGAAGCAGCAATCTCTCCCCTGTGCTTAGATACAGTGCCAAGACCAGCTGAATTACTGCCCTGTCAGGCAGTCTAAACCATACAAATAGAGAGAATAGTAGGATATGGTCATCTCTCTGGGTATAAACTCTATAGGAAGGACGGGGAAGGGCGTACTAGAAGAGGTGTTGCTCTGTATGTCAAAGAGGGCATAGTTTTGAGCAGACTAGAAAACCTAAAAGGGGCACAAACTTTTCCACAGAAGCACTATGGGTAACAATACTGGGTTCCAAAACTAATTTAGTACTAGGAACAAACTATCGTCCCCCGGACCATAATGCTCACGGGGATCTTGAGACAGAAAATGAAATTAGAGTGGTTTCCAAATGAGGAAGTGTTATAATAATGGGTGACTTCGATTACCCCCACATTGACTGGACAATTGCATTTTCCAGTCATGACAAAGAGGTTACATTTCTGGATTCCCTAAATGATTGTGCCTTAGAACAGTTGGTCATAAAGCCAACCAGAGGGGAGGCGACCCTGGATTTAATCCTAAGTGGTATTGCCCAGGACCTAGTACAAGATGTAAATGTTGTTGTACCAATTGGAAACAGTTACCACAGTGTTACCAGATTTAATATATATTTAAGTGAAAAATTGTCAAGGAAGTCCAACACAGTCACATTTGACTTCAAAAAAGGAAACTTCTCTAAAATGAGGGAAAAGGAAGTTGAAACGGGAATCAACGTAAGGATGTATGAGGATTTTGTTCGGGGGGTGGGTGGAAGTCCAGCAAACTCGAAGGGCTTGACCCCCCTGAGCTCCGTTCCTCTTACCTGTTTCCCCGGCTCGACCTGCATTCTCCTGAGCTGAGCTGGGGAAGCGACTTCCAGGTTCCCAGCGGTACACTTTTTATGTAGAAAATGGCATAAGATATGGTAAAAGTGGCCACAATTTGCGTGACTTGCACAAATTGTGGCCACTTTTACCATATCTTATGCCATTTTCTAAATAAAGAGCATACTGTTGGGAACCCAGAAGTCCACCAAGCAGCTCGGGTGGCATTCGCTTTTGGCCCAGCTTGGCGGGCGCAGCGGCAGTGCTCGCCAAGCACCCAGCGAGTTGGGTGGTGGGCGGATCACCCACCACTAGAGTCAAGAGGGTTAGATCCCTTCAAAATGCTTGGAGGTTATTCAAAACCACAATAATAGAAGCTCAGCTAGAATGCTGTGAGCGAGGAATCACGAGCATACAATAAATGCCTTGTGTAGAGAAGCCCTTAAACTGGGCCCAGTAGCTTACTGGCAGCCAACGCAGTTCTTTTGGCATGGGTGTAGCTTGCTGCTAGAAAGAGGCCCCAGTTCGCAGCCTCATCGCTGCAGCTGAACCTCTTTCAGCCCAAGGGCCAAATTAATTTCAGAGAAGCTCTTGGGGGCTGCATTCCAGTGGTGGGCGGGGCTGAAGGCAAAAGGGGCAGGGGCAAAAATACAAGCATATTTTAGCTTAAGGCCCTTACTTGGCAGTAACAGAACTGTGGCTTACGCTGGCTCAGCTTGTCTGAGTGTGGAAAGCTAAGCAGGGTCAAGCCTGGTTGTTACTTGGATGGGAGACCCCTCCTCTAGTTTCCTGCATTGAGCAGGGGGTTGGACTCGATAGCCTTGTAGGCTCCTTCCAACTCAATGATCTATGAAAACTAAACATTAGGAGAGGCACTTCAACCTTTTAGAACAGGGGGAAAACTATGCAGAAGCTGGAAAGCCACAAAATGATCAGGGGGGAAGGGGGTGTGGCCTGGGAAGAGGGCATGGCCTTCTGGGAATCCTGGAGGGCCTTATTGGGACCCCAAATGGGCCAGAGTAGGCCTGTGGGACTGAGGTTTGACTCCCCTGACGTAAAGCCTATTGATGAGCTAGGCTGATGCAAAGCCTAGTGATGAGCTAGGCTGCTCCAGATCAAAGAATGAGAAGGACACCCTCTTTCTGCCTGCAATAATATAGAGTGGGGGCTGCTCTGAGAGGTTTACAAGCAAGTAGGGGTTTGTAGTTATACCAAGCATTATTGTAAGGGCCAAGCTACATGTTACACTATGTCTCCCTTTTCCTTTTATTAATTACAGGCACACAGTGAGCCATCTTTACCAGGAACACAGAGTGCAGGAAGGCAAGGCTTATCTCATCCCTCTCCAGTGTAATTGGAACTTAAATCTCTCCCCCCCCCCCCACTACCAGCTAGAACACTTAAGGGGAAAAGCTCCCATTGGTGCCAACAGGAGCTTTTTAAAAAGATCATAATCATTTGTGTTCACTTCTCCATGTAAGTCAACGGGAAGAGATGCCAAACCTCAGTTTTTCTGAAGCGAGGTTCTGATTAGGACCCAAGTCAAAGTGAGTGTCTTCTGAAGCAGTCTGAGCCAAATCAACTCACCTTCCGGAAAGCCAAAGTGGGATCCAAGCTGAATCTTGTCTTCAAGTGCACATACCTACTTTCACAGACTGTGGCATCAGATCATCCATGGAGGGTGCTAGAGCCAGGGTGGGGGAAGGCATAAAGACTGGGAACAACTTTGGTGGATAGGCCGGGCAGAAGGGATGTAACCGCTCGCCTCGAGTGGGTGTAGCGGAGCCGAAATTGGCCCCGCTCACGCCCGCAAGAGGTGAGCGGGCCTTACCGGGTTCCAGCAGATGCTTGCCTCTCTGTGGCGTGGCCGGCACAGCCGGCGTGGAGAATTGCTCTGTGCCGCTGAGGATCAAGCGGCGTCCCCCCCCCCCAGGTACGTGAACATCCCTAGGCCAAGGGATCAGAGGTTTTTAAAAAAGGAAGATCACTGGAGGATTGGACTGGAAGCATTGCTATTGGATTATACCAGTGTTTCTCAACCTTGGGTCCCCAGATGTTTTTGGCCTACAACTCCCAGGCCAAAAACATCTGGGGACCCAAGGTTGAGAAACACTGGATTATACTTAAATCATTTGGAAGCATAATGTTCCTGCTGTCTATAGGAAGCTAAATTATCCTGCAATGTATATGGAGCTAACTATCCGTCACAAGCTGAATTGGGAGGGTTTTACCCTGAAAGGTGGCATGTAAGTACTTTAAACAAACAAACAAACAAACAAACCACTAAACAAACAAACAAACAAGGGGAGTTCTGCAAGAGTATGGATTGTATCTTTAAATGTGCTATTTAACTGATCCTCAATCATTTAAAAATAGCATGTGAAAATAATCCAGTAAATACAGAAATAGTGATTTGCCTCCTCGCTTCCCATCAAATACAATCCCATTGGAGAAAACCCAGATTCCACCTAAACATCAGGAAAAATTTCTTGACTGTTAGAGCAATAAGACAATGGAACCAATTACCTAGGGAGGTGGTGAGCTCTCCCACTCTGGAGGCATTCAAAGTGCAGCTGGACAGCCATCTGTCAGGGATGCTTTGACTTGGATTCCTGCATTGAGTAGGGGGTTGGACTGGATGGCCTTGTAGGCCCCTTCCAACTCTACTTTCTATGATTCTATGAAAACTCTTCACTAAAACTACAAGCAATGCTGCATAGCCTGAATATTATTGTAACAACAGCAGGATTTGTAAACAGCCCATAAATGGCTCCACGCCTGAGGCAATTGGTCTTACTGAAATGTGGACCATATAAAATCAGGAAAGATGAAACATTTCAGCACCCTCCCCACCTTTCAAATTCATCACCAATTGCATCAGACCATTGTGTTGGTGTCACTCTAAGTCCAGTCTGACTGCCTTAAATCAGAGGAGCTATGGAAATAGCCTGATGTGTTTTGAATTTTGCACCTTTTCACATGCTTTGGTCTAGCAGCTCTATCATTCTTCCAGTGTGGAGGGAGGCCCAAAAGGAATAAATGAGATGAGAAGCTAGAGGCTAGGAAACAGAACAAAAAATATATCCCCTCTTTATTTTTATAAATAAGAAATTGCACACATTGAAACAGAGAGGCCAATGAGAGTGAGAAAGGAGAGAGAGAGAGAGGAAGTGACAGCGAGGAAGAATGAGGCAGGTAAATATATACAACTGGAATAAAAGATGAGTAAACAGAGAAGCTCACAGGTATGTGCCTCCGTGTGTGGGTCAGCATGCTGGATGGCGAGGACCCTAAACTGAGGGCGTTCTCAATGTCCTGATCCAGCTGGTCCAGTTTCAGAATGAGCAGTACCATGGAGTCCAATCGTGACTGATCTCGATCTTCTCTCGCTTCCTGGGGATTATAACACGCAATTACAGAATCTGAAAGGGCACTTCTGGTAAAGAATAAAAAACTCTCTGTTCCCTAATTTAACAAAACGGCATTGAATAATAGGCAGCAAACTCACACTTGGGGGGGGGGGGAGCACCGCACTGTGTTCTCCCATCAATGGGCCGTTCACTGTGAAGGCTTAACTTCCTGACCGAGAAGTGTTTTGCATGCATCTTAAATATATTTCAGTGTGCGGACTGGGTAAATTAAAAAAACAACAACAACCCCAAACTTTCTTTAAGTGCTTTTTAGCAGAAATAAATGGGACTGAGTTTGTCTGTCGATGTTGTTGTGCTCTCATTTATATGGGCTGTGTACTGACTAGAGTTTGTTTTTGCATCTCTACCTGGGGGACCTGATAAGACCGGTGCTAGTGTCAGGGGTTGGCATTGTGGGGCAACTACCAAAGCCCACAGCCAAGTAGGGGCCCCACTGCCAATCCCTGGAGCCACCTGGCCCTCCTGTTCCTTTTCTTTGCTGTTGCTGCCTGATCCCCTGCCTTCTTCGAGTGAGCAAACAATGAGAGAAACAAGGAGAAGGGCCCAGACTGGGCCCCTCCACTTACTTTTGGGTAAAGAAAACACACACCACGAGCTGCATGGTGTGTATTGAAAATAATGTGTGTTGCCTGCAGAGGGAAGCCACCTAAAAGTCATATGGGTTTAAGGAAGCCACCTATGAATCGCCCCAAAGAGGAAACACATCACCAAAAAGGAGGAAAAAAGAGGACACCGATTTGTATCACTTTTGCACACGCTGATGTATCTGTATAGATACAAATTTATAAATAATAATAATAATAATAATAATAATAATAACAACAACAATAATAATAATTTACAGTATTTGTATACTGCTCCACATCAAACAGATCCCAGAGTGGTGAACAATAAGAGGACAAGAACAGATAAAAGAAACAAAAACAATACATTGAAAACAAACTAAAATTACATTGGTGGTTGAAGAGCAGAGAAGGCTTCCAGGAACAAGGAGGTCTTCAGCAGGCGCAGAAAGCAGCACAATGTCGGAGCCTGCCTGACCTCCAGAGGCAGGGAGTTCCAGAGAAATGGAGCCGCCACACTGAAGGCTCTTCTCCTGGTGGACTCTAATCGGGCCAAAGGTCCATGAGGAACCACCAGGAGCATATAGAAATACAGTACATGTCACCATAGTGTGGAACACTGTGACCTGTGTGCCTGCTCAGCCTGCTGTCCAGATACTGTTGATGGACAACTTCAAGGCCCCTTCTCTCCCTTCCTATGGTTCTTTGCCTTTAAAGCAGAATTGGACATGGCAGCCCTTCCAACAGATGACTGTCCTCTGTAGAAGAGGATACATGCCCCCCCCCCTAGGTTTGCAGTAGGCAGTACTCTATGCCCTGAAGAGCATGGAACAATTTTCTTTGAAAGCATTATGCCACATGACTGCAATAATCTTACTGTAATACCAAATTCTATTTTCACCCTAATAAATACAGGCCATATTGTTTGCTATGCTATATGCATTCCTGCATATAGAACAGGAAACCCCACATGCTTTCCCTCACATATTTTTCTATACATTCCATGTCTGGAGGAAAAAGGAAGTATACTCCCTTGGAAGAAGCAAAGCATTCTACTCAAAACATTTTGGTCTTACGCTAAATGCTGAGGAATTCATATAGGAGCCTTGTGTTTTCTACGCTTGTGTCAGCCAGACAGGTCCAAATGCTGGCAAGTTCCAGCCTCTCGTGGTTGGAGTAGAAGAGCCAGCTGACTGTCAGTCAGTCAGCACAGAGGGAAAGTCCTGTGGCTTCCTCTCAGCAGTGTGTTGCCCACACTGGGGCCCAAAGCACACATTACTTTCAATGTGCGTGTGTGTGCAACTTTTTTCTTTTCTTTTTACTCTAGAGTAGGTGCGGGGGCCCTGATCCAGATCAGGGTCTTAGTGTGGGAGGTATGGGGGCTTCTAAGATCTGGGCTGGGTCCCCAGCACCTACTCTACAGAAAATAAATGAAAAGAAGACAAAGCTGCTAGACGCACGGTTAAAGTGATGTCTGTTCTGGCCCTGAGAAAGTGCTGCATAAGGGCGATCTGGACAGGGAAGGGCTGCCCCCAGCCTAGCACCTTCTCTATCTGGGTTCAAATGATGGTTTTGAGTTTTCAGGCCTCACCTCTACTTGTACTTCGGTTCTCGGGCAAGGTACTTTTCCTTTAGTCTCACCAGTTTGCCTTCTGGGAAATGAGGGTGTTGTGACTGGCAATGACCACCATGGCAGCCATTTTATGAATGGGCAAGACCACCTACCCCATGGCAGCCATTTAATGAGAGTGCACACAACAGACTTTCAAAATTACAAATGTGCCCACTGACCCAGAAAGGTTAGAAACCCCATGTGCAACCTTATGCATAATTTACTCAGAACTGAGCCGCATTGTGTTGAAAGGGAATTACTCCCAGGTGAGTGTGAATAGCGAGAACAGGGATTGGCAAATGTTGCCTGCATCAGCCACAGTGAAAGATCCGCTGTAATTTTGGATTTGATTTTCAAGCTTGCTCCCTCAGGATTGAATTCCAGTTCCTCTAAAGCAGTGTTCTCCAACCTCGGCCCTCCAGATGTTTTTGGCCTACAACTCCCAGCATGCCCCAGCCAGCGTAGCATGCTGGGAGTTGTAGGCCAAAAACATCTGGGGACCGGAGGTTGGAGAACACTGCTCTAAAGATTGCCAAGGGAACCTTCTTAAGATGAACCAAATTCTAAGAACCCAGACTAAACACAATATACATTTTCAGACTTATGAAACACTTGTGTGCAACGAATGCTCTTGGGGAAGTGAAGTGACACAGTGGCTCCGCCCCGGTCATACACAAGTTCATTGTACAATCTGAAAAGAGCTCCGTGCGTGTGTATATAGTGTAAATGCAGGGCTCTGCTCCATGTGTTCAGGAATACTGCTGCTTTCCTGGGGTTTCCGAACTCACAGAGAAGAGCCCTCTGTGTGTACAGCTGCATATGCAGGAGTCTATTCAGAATGTAAAAATGAACACATGCATGTTGAGACAGAGCCTGCTGCCCCCTATACTCACGTGTGATCACTGAATGTCTGAATGGGGCTAACTATGGTTGAATGTCTGAATGGGGCTAATTATGGTAAGAAGTGATTATTAAGGAACCATAGTCTTTCTCCCCCCCTCCCCCGATTCTTTTCTAAGAAACCGTCATGATGGAAAATGGTGGTCTGAGTTATCATGCGTTAATCACTGAGGGCATGATTCTTCTGCTCCTATATGTGTATTGCCCTCTGCGTGTGCAAAGGTGCTTCCCATAGGTTTCAACAAGACCTTCCCCACCCAGTGGTCCACCAGGAGGCACGCCACCACTGTACCAGGCGTGCAGTAATGTGTCAATAATGTGAGGTCCTCCTGTGAGTTTGCTGTCTTCTAGGGCCCCACCATGCAGGCTCCTCACACACCAAGAACATAATTATGCTGCATACCGGAGCACGGTGAGATGTGGACCATTGGATCAGTGCCAGTGAGGTGTGGATGGGCCTCACTCTCTGGGGAATGGCCATACACTTTAGCTGCACCATTCATGAGTTGGGTGAGAGCATGTGGGGCTTAAAGTGGGAATGGGGGCAGGGCCACACATGCAAGCCCCCCCCCAATGTCCCCATATGCATTGGCTCCTTTGTGTGTTGGAACCCTGCGATCTGGAACCCTGCATTTTCAGAGTTCCCGATCTCAAGGAGGATTCTAACCTTGTTCAGTTGAATTCACATAGAATTCTCCTTCACACCCTTGTACCCAGTTCCTTAAGGGCCTTCTGTGTAGTAGCACCCTGGTTGCGGAACTCCTTCCACAGCGAGGTTAGGTTGACTCCCTTGTCAACCTACCTTTTAGATGGATGGTAAAAACTATACTGTTCAGCCAAATGTCCAGTGATTTATGCCACTCCTTGATTTTAGGGGGCTCTCCTGTTTTATTGTAATGTAGGCATTTCATCTGTTTTGTTTTCAAGGTTTAGTTGGGTTTTTTTTTTTTTAATTGTTGTATTTTAGTGTTTAGTGTTGTATTTTAGCGTTTAGTGTTCCACCGAGTGGAGGGATGATTCAAAATTACATTGAAAAAAATAAAAATGAATAAAGTGGAGCCTGAATGGGAGGGGATGTTGGGGGCAGGGCTTGCATGTGTGCCTCTGACCTCCCCACTTTAAGGCCACACATGTTCACCCAAATGCATGAATTTAATTAATTACATTTCTATCCTGCCTTCTCCTTCAAGGAACCCAAGGCGGCAGTATGTGATCCTCCTCCTCTCCATTTTATCCTCACAACAACCCTGTGAGTTAGTTTAGGCTGAGAGTCAGTGACTGGCTCAGTGAACTTCCTGGCTGAATGGCGACTCAAACCTGGGTCTCCCATTTCCAGTCCCAGCACTCTAACCACTACACCACCCTGGATCTAGTGAATAGGGCTCTGGCTCTGCACCTGGCACAGTGGCAGGGCATTCTACTGGAGGCAACAGAGCATGAGGGAAGGGCTGAAGAGAAGCCTATGGGGAACTCCTCTATGTATACAGAACTACATGTACAGCGAGGCCTGGTGCATGCAGGAGGAAAAGGATCATGCTTTAAATTTGCTAATACAGAGGGCCAAGGACACCTTCAGGCACTCAGATATTTAGGTCTCTGATCACCGAGTCAAGTATGTTATGAAGTATTTTGGTTTTTATTTGAATACTACACCATGCATTAAAACAAATCTTTTGCATTTATTACTTTTCCACATGGTATATTGCAGAGTTAAGCAGCTAATAAATGTATTCATAAAAGCCTAAGACGTATACCCATAAAAATGAAAGTATGCAGAAAATCTTGAGCAGGACATTGAAAAGGACAGAATTCATCTGCGTTTATATTCTGTGCCTCTGCTGCCACGATCACGCAAAGGTATTTGTCTCTTACGAATGATCCTGTAGGTGTCTTTTATTATCTTGTGGCCAGTTTGTAACTTTAACTTGACTTTTTCTTTTTCCACCCACCAAAGATCTCATAAATTCTCAGAGTATTTGCAGATTGTTTGATCAAGCTTTAAATGTCATATAAGACACGTGACAAAGAAAGATGCTCTTGATATTTTGGTTTTCTGGGAAATAGTCTGCAACGCATATTTTCCTAAGCTAAAGAGCTGAAACAAGATTCAGATACTGATATTATGAATGTCACTTCGGATTACTATAAAAGCAGGACCTGGGTTGGGCATGAGCCACACTAAGATTTTCAGCATGTCTTTATTTAAATTAAGTCCTTCTTCTGGTGTAACACTTGGCAGTCTTAGCTTTGCTTTCAAGAAATTGCCCTATAAGCACATGTAGAAAAAATGGCAGTATGGTGGATTATGCATCAAGTTCTTCAGGGCACAATCCTCTGTATAGGAACAGAGAGAAATCTAAGGAAATATACAGTTTGCCAAAATAGACTGTTCTCAGTGGAGTGTCACTGGCGACTCATGCATATTGTTTTGTGTTCCTCATTTCCTAAAGTGATAGGAAGTTCCAGGGGCAGACACCGAAGGGTCAGTTTCCTGGTGCAGAGAGAGAGAGAGAGAGAGAGAGAGATAACTGATTACTTATGCTGTTATTGTTACTGTAGTATTTTCAGGTGCTCAGACTCAAGGGCAGCTCCGGCATACAGGCAGGAAGCAGTTGTGTTGGACTTAGACCAGGGACACCTGGGTTCAAATTCCTCTCAGATCATTAGGTGACATTGGGCCAGTAACTCTCTTTCAGCCTGGCTTACTTTGCAGAGATCTTATAAGGATAAAATAGGGGGAAACCCCCCACACATGCTACCTGAGCTCCTGAAAGGAAGGGTAGGATCCAAATGCAATGAACAAACAATCCAGTGAAGAAATACTGGAAAGCACGTGATTGTTGTTGTGGCAGTTAGTCTGAAATATTGCAGCAAGGCATTTTAAAACTCATGAATGATGAACTCATTTTTCCCCATTTATGCTCAAATGTAGCACACGGACCCTCTTTGCATGCACCCCCAGTAGCATGGAGGGCCCCTCACCCTCTACTGGGACCCCATGCTGCCATAGTATGTATATAAAAACCATGTTGATGATGGGCATTTCCCACCCAATAGTTACCTGGCCATCAGGGTGTCCATCAGGTTGGAAAGGCTCATGCAGCTGGGCCACCTACATGCTTCTGGAATTCATGCACATAGTGCAGTGGCATATGACTGCACTACTGGGACATGGCTGCTATGCCACGATGGGTGCATTAGATGAGTCTGTGTCAAATGTATAGAGAAATCCATAATTCCTTTTATGTCCTCGTAGCAAGACACTTGTGTTCTTATTAAAAACTAAAGGGCTGGATGCAGAGATGCGCTGGCAGTGCTGCTGTTCTGTGGACTGTTGTGCAAGAGCTAGTGGAAGACACGGTGTGACATTGTGCTGTACCTTCTGCAAGCAATTGCACAACGCCATGTGCTAGCACACATCTGGAGATACTGTGTGCGAGATGGTGTGAGGTGTTGTGCTAGTGCACATCTCTACACATTGTGCAAGTCCTTGTGCCAGAGAATGCACAAGGACTCCTGTCAACAGAAGCACACCTCTGGAGTTCAGTTGTCTTTTCTCAGGCAAGGATCTTGCTCCAGGTCAGAAAAAGCCCTCCTCACATGGGCCTTCTACTCCCAGAAAGGCACCTCTGGATCCAACTCTAAGGCTGCCTAATCACACTTACTTAGGAATAAGTCCTAGTGAGACTTATTTCTGAGAAAACACACACAGGATTGTGCTGTATGTAGCCTTCAATTGTAGAGCCAGTTGCTCCGCTGGACTGGCAAGGCAAGCTCGCTCACCCACCCACAGAAGAAAGGGCCCATTTACAAAGAGAGCTGGCAAAATTCCTCTGGGTATCTTTGATCTGGGGCCAGTTGGACTGAGCTTAAAATCTTACATTAATGTTATACATTTCATAGAATGTTAAAGTCCTCATCCATATCTTGCTTTGTTTAAAAGAAAAAAACACACTGTTCAAGAAGAATGGAAAGGTATTCAGGTCTCTTTTCATCCGCCGCAAAGTCGTTCATCTGAGCTGACAAGAAAGGTTGAGGATAATGCGATGCATCCCATTTCAGAACTATTTGCTGACTTTTGCAAGCAGTCATATAAATCAGGTGGAACCTGGTTTATGTCTTTCTTCCCTGCACCATCGAGCAATCTTGAACTTGGGAACTTGCGTGGGAATTTTATCTCTCTCTGAAGTTTATATTTCATTATTAGGCACTAATAATAATGCAGTATTTTACAAAAATAAATGAAACAGAACAAGCATTTCCACATGTTAAAGAAGTTGCAACTCTCATTGCATTTGCTCCGTCACATAGGTTATATTGTAGAGTCCAGATTTTCCACACATTTTTAGCATGGTTCGATATCCTGGCTCGTTCACTAACTAGAGTTTCAATAAATCACAGTTTCTCAAATTCTTCTGTAACTGGAAACTACGATTTGGTCAAAAATAAAAGTAGAGTTTTCATTCTCCTCACACACACAAAGGAGAGGAGGGGAGGGTTGAGCATGTGAACCTGAAGTTCACTATGACTTGTTTGTGATCATCTAAATTATGTTTTAAATCAGGGGTGGGCCATATTATTTTTTGTCAAGGGCCTCATTCCCTTGTGGATAATCTGTCAGGGGCCACATGCCAGCAGTGGATAGAGCCAAAGTCAAAAGTTGGTGGGTCATCCCTTTTCTCTTTCAGCAACTCTCATTCTTCTCTCTCTTCATGCTACCCCCTTTTCTCTCTCTCCCTCTTCCTTCCCATGCAGTGGGCTGCCAGGGAAGGGACAAATCACTCTTGCCAGAGGAGAGGACTGAACTGATTGCAAGCAGAGGGATTTTGAAATTAGGCCGCATGAAATTAGGCCAAGGGGCACATGGGGCCTTAGGGCCATAGGTTGCCCACCCCAGTTTAAATACTCATCTGAACTGCGCCACTGTGCCTACTGTTGTACACAATTAATGTACTAGGTATGTATGCCAAAGGTACAAATCCCCTCGCTTTTAAAATTGTGATTGTTTGACCTATATTGAAATTGCTATTATTACGAGGTATAAAAAAGTAACCAAAACTAATACTCTTAAAATACACTGCTTTCCCTCCCGTTTTTTTTTTTTTTTTTTTGCAGAGGGAGAGGATCGGCCAGAGAGGGAGGGCATAGGGATGGTGATAGTGAAGAGGAGGAGCAAGGGTCAAAGAGTTCTAGTCATTGGCTGAAGATCCCCTCTTGGGTTGTGGGTCAATGACATTGACCCCCTGATGCTGGCCTTTGTTATAGTGCTCAACTGGGAAATATGGGAAGGGGATCTAAAAAGTAGATGACACAGAGTGGGATAATTCCTGCCCTTGCATTATAGAACAGCAGATTATGCAGACCTCTTGGCTTTTGCTGACCTCCTTCTGCAGTATAGATAGTTGGGAGAACAACACAGGTTGACTCTCTGGTTGCACATGGACCATCATACTGGGTTCAAATAATGTGTATCTCAGCTGCTAAAAATAAAATAAGTATCCAAGCAACATGCCCAGAGAGAAGACCCAGATGAAACCAACATTCTCAATGTGTGTGGTTTGCAGAACAGAACTGGTTATACAACCTTTCCTTTGCCATACTGAATTAGGAAACACATTTGCTGTCTACCCCAGGATTACTGTTATGCCTGCTACCTTCACATCCTAGAGGAGCGTTGGCAGAGTCTCACCCTTGATCAGGTGAACTGTGTTAGCTGAACAAGATATCAGTTATCAGAAGCACTCTTAAATATGTAATTTCATGGGTGGTTTCTAATGACTTTTTTTTTTTTGGAGGGGGCATCCTCATGATGGGCATTTTCATACCACCCAGTTCCGCTTAAATCTCTGCTCTAAAAAGATGGCTACAGACGACTGGCAAAGGGAATGCAGAGATCTGAATCTACTCTCAGCTTTGAAAATAGAAGGTGGGACTACCTGGGAAATGGAAAAATCATGTTTCAAGAAACAGAGCAAAACAAAGTAGCTATTTAGTGTAGCGTTCAAAATCACATTGGATCACTGAATGTTATGCCAAGCCCCCATGATAAGCACAAATCTGCCCGTATCAGAAGAACTGTAGCCAACAACCATTCATAATGTGAAACAGAACTGAAATAAAAAGCCAGTTCAGTCTGGATTGATCCTCAGCCAATGTCATGTCACCATGGGCAGCTGCTCATGGAAATTACAGATTTTGCATACAGATATTATTTTATTACAGTGTACTACAAGAGATGCCATGGTGATAGCGTCCAGACTATTCAATAGACCATCGTGTATAACCAGAAAGCATGCAGAACTGGGGTCCAAGGGAGAGTTTGCAGTTGATACTCCTCTATCAATTGTGTTTATCTATGTTTATTTTTAAATATTTTAAAAGCTTATTTCCCACCTATTTCTCTGAAAGGGAACTCAATGCAGCAAACAAAGTCAACAATATTTGAAACCACTTAAAAACCCATATGAATTAACAACAATAATAAATTTATTTTGAAAACCCCCAGCAGTTAACAGTAAAGGTTAAAAACACTCAAGGGCCATTGAAATATTTAATCAACCACCTTTTTAAAGGACTAAGTTTTTACATACCTCCCAAAACAGTATGGTGTCGGGGCCTAATGAATCTGTGCATTCCACATAGTGGGTACAACCACCGAGAAGATCTTGTGCCTGCACACCTAGCTTCATGAGGCCAGGGCATCTGAAGTAGTGCTCCAGGTGACAACCAGAGTGTGCAAGGAAGAACATATGGAAGAAGGTGGTCCTTAAGTTACCCAGGACCCAAGAGTTGGTTTAAGGCTTAAATAATGTGTAATATAAGTGTGTTTGCTTTGTAGTACAAGTTTTCAACACAAAGAATATTTGAAAATTTTCAGAAATGGAACTCCTGACATTGGCCCAGCATTTGGCCTCTTACCATAGCTGTCCTCTCATCTCTCAGTTTAGCTTCAGTGCCTATGGCAAACTGTGGAATCATCAGTATGGTAGAGTCAAGGCTGAGGAAAACCAATACAGTAGACAATCCCCTTCTGATTTTAAGTGTTTCAGGGCAGCCAAAGAATTCTAGAACAGCCATGAGGGGAATGTGTGGCCCTCCAGATGTTTTGGCCTACAACTTTCATCATCCCTCACCATTGGCTATGCTGGCTCATGAGAGTTGTAGTCCAATAACATCTGGAGAGCTACACATTCCCCACTGCTGCATGAGAGAATCATTCCTCATTATGTAATAAATATATTTTGCCTTCTTGGAACAGTCAGAACTCCAAGGCATCCAAGCTTTGAGAGCACTGGAGACTTTAGAACACTGGAGACTGGAGTGTCTTTGTAGTAACATTCTTATTTTTAAATGTACAGGTTGAGCAGATATAATTAGGGATGGACAGATCAATCTATTTTCGGTCTGTGTCAGCTTTGCATGTGTTAATTCAGGAGTCATTTCTGTCCCATATCTGCAGCAATCTGTCATTAAAAAGAAGCAAACACACACACATTTGCATTGTTTTAACCAAATATGCATTTTTGTATGCATTTTACCTGAAATACATAGTTTTGTATGCATTTTACACTAAAACACAGTTCTGAATGCATTTTCTCTGGATTTTTTTTGGAGGGTGTTGTATCCTAAAACACTCATTTTTATATGCAGTTTGGTATGTTTTTTGAGCTGAGAACTCTATTGCAAGATTCTAAGAAGTGCACAAACCAAGGGATAATTGCATTTTGAGAAGTATGAATCAGGTTGCTTCGCTTAAGCATCCCTACTGATATTATGGGGATGTAGAAGCAACAACATAAACAGGCAGTCTGAATCCCCAAAAAGCATCAGTCTAGGACCCCAACATCTTAAGCCAACTTCCCAGCTGTTGGGTTGGTTATTTTTTTTTTACTGCTCTTATAGCAAGTAGTCTAGCTCTATGCAGCTGTTCACTGGATGCATGGAAGGAGTGATCAGGATAATGTCCATTGGTCCTGCTCCTAACTTTTGTGTGTTCAAGGATCCCATGTACATATAGGATCCCATAGAAAAGATCTGGTTTCCTGGAAAATGGAGGATCCTGGATTGTTCAATATGGGAGCACATCTTTGCTCATGAGAGGTTGCGATGGGGCCAAGGAGCACAATCTCAGCTCTTTAACATCTGTATGAATCTATTGGGTGAGATAATCTGCAGTTTGGAGTGGGGTGTCATCAGCACACTGATGGCACCCAACCCTACTTCTCATTGTCATCTGAAGCAGGTGAGGCTGTGAACTTGGTAATAGGCTGGATGAGGGCCTGAGACCTGAAAGAATACACCAATTCTGAAGGAATTACATTGGCTGCCTATATGTTTTCAAGCCCAATTCAAGGTCCTGGTGCTTACCTTTAAAGCCCTAAATAGCTTGATACCTAAATATCTGAAGGAGACATCCTCCCATAACAACCTATCCATGCATTCAGATCATCATATGATGCCCTTTTCCAAGTGCCATCTGTGGGAGAGGTGCATTATGCATTATCTGAGTGCCATCTGTGAGAGAGGTACATTATCGCACAAAGGGGAGGGTCCTTTCTGTGGTGGTGTCCTGACTCTCCCAAGGTCATGTGACCCTCCCAAGGGCTGTGTGACTGGTGCCGACACTGTATTCTTTTCAGCACCAGGTCAAAATGTTTTTATTTGGCCACACATTTTAAATTGATTGCATTATTTTTACCTGGTTGAATAGTTCTGGCTTACTGCCTCTGCCTCTATTGTTGTGATGTCTTGATCCTTACTGCTGTTTTAATAATGTATTGGTAATTGCATTTTTTATGTACACCGCCCTAGAATCCTTGTTTGGGAGGGGATGATGTCATGGTTTAGAAATTCTTAAAGTAATAAATAAATAAATTGTGACACAAAATGCATTCCTGGTAGCTCTCTGTAAAAAAAAGGCTGAGATGATCTCCTGTCTTGATTGCTTCTTAATGAGTGTCTAGTAATGACCCTTATGGATGGATGAATGGACCCTGTTACAATTCTTAGTTTTGTTGCTGAGTTACAAATCCGATGTTATAAACTCGGATGGAAGTTCTCTGGGATTAGTATCTCTAAATTTTTGCACATGTACATCACTAAATTGCATCTTGGGAACATACTATGCATAATATGGTGTTCTTTTTCACCCTGTTTATCATAAGAACATAAGAAGAGCCACTTTGGATGAGACCAAGGGTCCATCTAGTCCAGCATTCTGTTCACACAGTGGCCAACCAGCTGCCCACAGGAAACCCACAAGCAGAACATGAGTGCAACAGCATTCTCCCACCCATGTTCCCCAGCAACTAGTGTACATTGGCATACTGCCTCTGATAGTGGAGGTTGCATATACCCATTACGACTAGTAGCAATTGATAGCCTTATCCTCCATGAATGTATCTAATCCCCTTTTAAAGCCGTCCAAATTGGTGTCCATCACTACATCTTGTGGAAATGAATTCCATTGTTTAACCATGCGCTATGTGAAGAAGTACTTCCTTTTATCTGTCCTGAATCTCCCACCAATCAGCTTCATGGGATGACCCCTTTGGGTTCTAGTATTATGAGAGAGGGAGAAAAATGTCTCCCTCTGTACTTTCTCCACACCAAAGCAGAGTTTGACTGCTTAGTCATGTCAACCATGCAGACTGCACAGGTGCATAAAATAACAATTAACTCATAATCTCACTTTGAATTACGAAACTATTAAACTTTGTCAGGTTGAAAACAGGGCTCATTATACATTTGAGATTTACAAATCTATTAGATTCGACTTGTGGACCAACCAATTGCAAGTTTCAGTGGAATCATTACTCATGACCAAGTCTCTCTCTATATAGAGAACACCATTTTGCATAGAAGGACATCCAGACTCATTTCTGCTTCCAGTTCTGCAAATCAGTGCTTGGCTGAGCCCAAGGGTTCTACCCTAAAAGAAGACCCACACTTTTTTCTTTACTTTTTATTAAAAATCCAAAGGTAAGCTGTATAGTTAGTTTAATTTCTTAATTATCTCATTATGAACTCAAAGAAATAGTCTTGATATTATGGCCTGCCTCTGCCTCTCTGGTCAACACGACTTTCTTGACTCAACTAGTACAATGGACTGGATCATGAAGTTGTTGGCACAGTCAGTTCCTCAGTTGGCACAGTCTATCACAAATATTTATTTGTGAGTGCTGCAAACAAAGAGCCCTGTTTGTTATTAATTAGAAATATAAAGAAGCTTAATGATAGGCGAGTAAAGTTTGCATCTTCAGGATGCACCTAGGAGACCTGAAGCTATTTATGGTTTTTTTTCACTCAAATTGGATGAGACAAGCAGTGTTTTCCCCCAGAATTGGACATGAAAGATGGTATTAGTAGTTTTGGCAGAGTTAATTTGGATTCATCAAACCTCAACCTCAACAAGAGACCATGAAAGAAAAATTTAGTGTCATAATAGGAATGATTGTACTTCATTAGGCTCCAGATTGAATTGCTGACAGTGTATCAAGCCAAATTTCAAAGGGCGTTTTTGCTCTGTGAGCCAAATTCATCTGTGGTGATTTCATGAAACTCTTGCTCATTGTATACATTGTGATAACAAGATAATAATTCTCTTGCACCCACGGGCTTCCTTTTAATCTGTATTTTGGAATATATAATTCTGCCTCTGGGTGCTTTCATCTGTCCTTGTGGCTTGACTCACAACCTGAAACACTTGCCGGGCATCGTAGTCTGAGGCTCAAACTGTGCGTGACGTTTCCACTTGGCTGCAGCAGAGGGAGGGATAGGAAGCAGTCAGCCCCCCACCATCAGCTCTGCTGAGACACTGGATCCATTTGGCTCTTCCTCTCCTTCAACTGTCATTTTTAGATTGCCATTTTTCCAGGCTGAGCAGAGAGAGAGAGAGGTGGGAAGCTGGACCAGTGTTGTTCTTGACGTAAAGCAATTCTGGAAATGGTTGTATGCTAACAAACACTTCACATCTCAGTTAACCTTCCAGATTGCTCTCTCCCATTTCCTCACTACAGCTGGCCTCACCCCCTTCACTCCCAATCTAGTGCTGGTTGTTTATTCCAGCCCATCTTTTAAAGGAGCCCTCACAGGGCTCACTAAATCAGCTCTGCTGAGAGACCAGCTCTGTTTGGTTCCTCCTCTCCCTGAACTCTTCTCATTCCAGCTGGTCATTATAATAACTTTGTAACTTTAAGAACCATTGCTGAAGCTTGCTTGTTCCTCTCCTGTCCCATCCCTTTTCCTTTTGTGTCATGTGTTTTAGATTGCAAGCCCACAGGTGAGGACTATCTTATTTGTTATTGAGCTTACAGAAGCTGTTCTGGCAGCCTTTTTGGCTTAAGAGTAGGGTAAAAATGCTTAAAATAAATGAATCACATTAAAAAAAAATTAAAGTAAAGCAGCTGCCCATGGTACAATCTCCAATGGGAGACAGGCACGGAGGGAGAGGCAGCTTAACTTTTTTCTCCATTGGGTTCCCACTTCCAAATCACCCCTCAAATTGGAAAAGAGGATTAAGATTCTCTCCCTGCAACACACACAAACATGTCCTAGCTTGTCTCCCATTAGAGATTGCAGCTGGGCAGCTGTTTCAGGTTTAAAAAACCATGTGGAGGGGGAGAACTACACATGATGATTAACATCATGTGTAATATGAACCTAAGTGGTAAGCCAACAGTGGAGGTGTGCAGAGTTAAGAGCAGAACAGAGCAGCAGGTTGTCCCAAGCCAGGAAGTTCTGAAAACCGTCTAACAAGAGTGCTGCAAGAGCCCAGGGGTTCTCCTATATGAGGCTTTTAACCTGCCACTTTACCAAGGTTTCTGCTTCCAGATTCTTTGCAGGATTAAGATCGGCTGCTTTACACATATCCTCCCCCCCCCCCCATTGGGTTTCTTTCTCTGCCTTTCTATATGTTCCATTACACAACCACAAAGTGGTGCTGCGATATAAGGGAATTGCAAAAATACACATGCTTCTCATTCCGGTTCACTCCACCATTTCCAGATAATACTACACTTTCCTCGCTCTGAAGAAAAGCCGTGAGAATGGCTGCAAAACACGGGAGAGGGCGTGGAGGATGACGAGGTCATGTAAAGGTCCCACAAGCTGCCATGAGTAAAGAATCACGAGTGCACAATAAATGCCTCGTGTAGAGAAGCCCAAAGGGATAGTATAATAGAGGCACTGCTGCCCCCCCCCCCCACGTGAGAGGGTTAGCACTACCAGACTCTATTTACTCCCAGCTTTTCCTACTGAGGACCGGGACAGAGGGAATGCAGAACAGTAAGACACAGAGGATGTCAGCTAAATAGGCATGTATCCTCCTTCTGAGCTACATCTGATCTGATGCATTGGCATCTGGTGACTATGAGAGGCTATCAAGAGGACATTGTCAACTACAGAACTGGTGTTCATAGGCAAAACTTATGTCCAGTGCAGGGACCCCTGAAAAGGGGTGGGGGTGCTAGAATGCTCAGGATTGGCCAGGTGGGGGACTGAGCCTTCCCCCAGGGATAATAGTAAAAAAAAAAAAAAGACTGCTGCTGTAGTCAAGGCTAATTGCTAAAAAAGAGGGAAAGATGCAGCCTGTTTTCTAGGACCGAGCAACTGCCTGCCCTATCTTGCTTGCTGTGCCTGTGGAGAGAGAAGCCAAGCACTAATGTGTAGAGAGGCAGCGGGAACACAGAGCTGAGGTTGAGCATGATGAAGAGGCCAGGTTGAGCCATGCCATGGCTGGGCCATGGACAATGGTATAGAGAGTCAGTCAGGAACTGGAAGTGAGGCCTGAGGAGCAATCAGGATCTGAAGGCAAACCAGAAGGCAGGACTAGAGAACAAGCCAGCAGCCACAAGTGAGAGCAAGGCCAGAAATGCAAGACACAAATTTGCAGCTCAAGTAAGCCTTGTTGTTTAAGCAAGGCTCCACTGAAACAGGAAACCCTTTATTCACCTTCCTGTGTCGAAGGATCTGGTGGTTGGCCTGAGTGGGTGGAGCCAGTCTGGAAAGTTCTTTACTGAGATGGCAACCGCCAGCAGTTCAGTGAGTCACCGCATGGGGAAGCTCCACCTTGTTCCGGCAGCTCCTGACAAGCTGTGATTTGTGAGCTTCTAGTTCTACCACTCTATAATATTAATGAGCTGTGTCTTTTCATTATAGTTTGGGATATCCTTTGAATCTAAATTGTAATTTAATATTGGATCACCTTGAAATCCTCCCCCTACTTTAAATACTCTTCTGGAGTCTCTGGGCAAGTACCACATACCCCCTGAGAAACCATATTTCCACTATCCCTTCTGATGGATTGAGGGACTTTGGATGTCCTTCATTCTCTGAAGTGGTCTTGCAGATCTCAAGGATCAGATTCTAATTTTTGCTCCGCCCTGTGACTGAATGTATGTATGAGTGTGTGTGCCTGGTGTGCATCTGGTGCTTTATCGGAAAGGACTCCAAATTACTCAGATGGTGCAATGGAGACAGAAGAAAAGGTACCATGTGCAGAGTTGAATGTTCCAAAACATCATGCGAGGGCAACAGGCTTTGGTAATCCTTGGTTGACCTAGCAAAACTTGTCATATGATGACTTGGCATCAGCTATTCCAGTTATTGTGCCATCTGGTTCACACAAAAGCATAAATATTGAACTGCTTCTGCTTTAAGTTTCCTGCTTTCGCTTAAATTTTATGGCCCCAATATTTCTGGCCTGTGGTTTGCAGTCCCTAATTGTTTCAAATACATTTCCATGTGTTTCTAAGGCAGCCCAGTAAAGGTTCTTGATCTGTCATTAGTAGTACAAAATGACTTTACCATGTATCTAGGGCCGTCAACTGATTAAAAATGTATAGGCTGCTATCCTGTTCCTAGTTAAGCTGCTTAAATCTCATTGACATTAATGGGATTTAAGCAGACTGTCAGCAAAGTTGTAGAAATGATGCCCGCCACTAAGCATGTTTACTCAGAATTAAATCCCACTGAGTTATGTGGAACTTACTCTCTATCTAGTGCAGTGCTTCTCAAATAGTGGGGCGGGCCCCCCAGGGGGGGCGCGAGGCTCCGTAAAGGGGGGCTCATTTGACCTCAGTTAAAAGTTTTTTTATATTGTGTTCCTTTAAATCCCTGGGCTCCTTTAAATCTTTTCTGCTACAGTTAATAAAGCTATTCTTTGTTTGTAAATTGATCCAACATTTTCTTTCTTTTTATTCTCTTATACGTTAATAAGGATACAGTGTTATGCAGATGGTGTACTTATACACAATCTTTATAGACAAATGATACTATTTACAGTCGCGTGGGGGGCGCGAAATGTTTTCTTCTTCCTAGGGGGGGCATGACAGAAAATAATTGAGAAGCACTGATCTAGTGTGTTTTGTCTGTGTCCAGGAGTTGACTAATCATATGTCTTTTCATTATTTAATCAATTATTCAAATGCAAATAAAGTTTGCTGATCACCAAATCTCAGTCTCCAAAACCAGAAATGTCTATCTCATCCATGCCAATGAATTGGGAGGCAAATTTAATAATTATGTGCTTAAATGTTTTGTTGATTAATCTACTGATCAGTTAAAGACTGAAACTATAGAATGGATATGTAATGAACAATGTTAGGGAGTTTTGTTTGGTGGGGAGATAGGAGATTGCTTTGGGTAAGGAATATGAGGGCCCAAACAGACATTACGTGAAAGATGCCGCTAGCTGCTATGTCTTAATTTCATTTCATTTTATTTTAACTCCAGACTAGGTGCAGGGAGCCTGATTCAGATTGGGACCCTAATGTGAGGGGTACGGGGCATTAAACTTCCTCCCCACACTATGGTCCAATCCTGATTGCCCCCCCGCCACACACACACCTGGCATTTCTATTGCCAAATAGTGATTGGGCTCATGGGGGGGGGAAGGGTTTCATTTTTAATATTTTTATTAGGTTTTTAAAAAATATGAATTACACCAAAACAAACAATGTCTTTAAAGTATGCCTGTTTTGGCCATCAGGTAAGTGTGAATTTTGTCAGCTGGAAGTTGAAGTGGGTAGAGGGGATTAGCTGGGTAGGGGTGGATTTAGGAAAGGGATGGGGAATCTCCAGATCACATTCCAAATGTGGGTCTCCATTTCATTCTATCCAGACCCCAGCTCCCTCTATAAACCACACCCCTCCACCCAGACCATGCCCACTCTAGCTGTCCTGGTAGCATCATTGCAAGGCAGGCTACCCTCTGTCTGGTCGAGATGGTCCAGCAATTAGCACTCTAGCAAAAGCAAGAAGGAGTGAAGCGTGTGTAACTGATTTTTTTTCCAGACAGGATAGCAGAGTGCCCACATAAGGTACTTAAGAGAGCAACAGAGACAAAATCAGAGCTTTTCAGACATGAAGTTTTGAGGGTGTTGAGGGTGAGGTTGTGGCACTTCAGCTTTTGAGGAAGAGGATGATGATGGAGGGGGAATTAGCAGGACATAGAAAAAGCAGGGGGTGGGGGAGAGAGAAATATTACTGATTCAGAGAAGAGGTTTGATTCATTCATTTAATTTCATTTATTACCTTTCTATTGTGTCCAATAGCCAAAGCACTCTGGGCAGTTCAGAAAAATTAAAACCCTAACATACAAGACGATAAAACATAATATTAAACCTTTAATGTACAAAAATTTCAAACAGTTTGAAACAGCTAGAAACAATTAACAATACAATTCCAGGACCCAATAAAGCAACTAGCATTAAAAAGCTGTATCATTTGCTGTCAAATGCCTGGGAGTAGAAGGAAGTCTTCTGTTACATTTTTTTTAATTTAAAAGAAATAAAACACATACAAACACACATAAAAACCAAGAAAAACCCCTAACTAAAATGGACTTCCAATTTTCTCCACAACAAATATAAGTAACAATAGATACTCTGCTCTAAGTTTACAGAGACATTTCTCTTTTTTCTATTGTCAAAACAATATTTTTCTTATTCATATTCATCAACCTCACAAATACACAAGTCATTATTATTCCAATCTCTACAAACTCTACAAAAGACCTGTTAGAAATTTCCACTCAATCATAAATGTGGATATTAACTCTTCTATTTAAACAATATTAGGCATTTCTACTCATATATATTAGTAAAATTCACTGGCTTATTTTCACCTGCTTATCGAAGGAAAAAACCTCTAACTTCAATTATATATTAATCCTTACAAGCTGTTATGCTAAAATTTAAATTTATATCAAAAGTTTTTAGCGTCCTTATATATCCCCCACATAGAATGAAATACAGATATAACAACCATACTTCATCTTATAAACATCCTCTCTTAGTCATCATCCCATAAATTCCTTTCAAAATTGAACCCACGTTGATCAAAAAACATCAAACTCCCCCTCTACTATAAATCTTCATAACATTAGTAAATAAGAAAGTCATTAAGGTTTATAAACTTCTTTTAGCAATGATTTCTGTTACATTACAATTTTGTTATTACAAAAATAAACAAATCACACACATAACTGCTCTTTCATTAATTCACAACCTAGTGTTAACCCTTTCCATCGGTTCCAGTATTCAACAACCAGTTTTTCTTTAATTCATAACATTGATTTAACCATCTCATCAAGTTCCTGTATTGAACACCCTTCATAGATATTAACTCTTCCATTTAAACAATAATAAACATTTCTAGTCATGTAAAGAGTAGAAGAAAGTATTAACCTGGTACAGAAAAGATTACAAAGTTGATGCCAGATGGACCTGACTGGGCAGAGCATTCCACAGTTGGGGAACCACCACCAAGAAAGCCCTCTTCCTTGTTGCAATCTTCCAGGCTTCCTTCGGTATGGAGAGACACCTAGGCAAGGGCTCACAAACTTTGGGGGGTTCGGGTGGAGGAGAGTGATAGGCTTAGGAAAGAGGAACAAGGATACTATTGGACTAGTAGGAAAAGGGAACCCTGTAGAGGGCAATTATAGGCTTGTGTGAAAAAAGGTATATTTGCAGGGGGAGTGTCTTGGAAGTGCAATTTCCGGGTGAACACAAAATACATGATAGCTTCACAAAGAGATACATCTTTACTTACAATGTAAAGTACCTCTGGAAGGAGGCACCTGAATTCTCAGGTTTCTCATGGCACATTAATAGGTGCTATAGTGTGGCTTGGTTGAAACTGGAAGAAGATTTAGCATTTAATGATCTCTGAAGTTCCCCCTATCTGCACAGTGGGTGAGGTGCCACTTTTATCCATGTCAATAGAGGGTTATGGCGGGAGACGTACAGCGTGATTTGCCTTGTACAGCCAGGTCTATTTAGCTACATTTGATCCAAGGTACTGGTAATGGCGTACACAAAATGGTGACAGAACTTTGCTCTCTGGCAACAGCAGGGTGAGGCAGCCTGGCTCAAGTGTCAGGGTTATCAATAAAGGGCAAAAAACAAAACAAAACAAAAAAACCTCAAGCATTTGGTTCAATTATATTTTACTACTGCAGGAAACACCATTTAGGTTTTCTGCCTCGGACACCAAAATGTCTTGGGCACAACTATCTCTTTCACAACAATCTTCAGTTGCAGTTTGTGTAGAAATGGGCCTTGTGTTTTGAATTAAAATCTGGACCTGGTTTTGGAATTTAAGTGCTTACTCCAGACTTGAGAGTGTCGAAAACGCTGACTGGATATTAGTGATGGGTAGCATAGCACTGTAAATGCTTGGAGGCAGGAAGGTACTGTCAGTAATGCTGCTCGCCTTAGTTCCCAGTTTGTCAGAATTTTTTCCCACACTGCTAAACTGAATCAGATGTCCAGAGGTTCTTTCCCCTTCTACCGCTTCTCTCCCAGCAATCCATGGGACAAAGCAGTTGGGGAAAAGAACTAACTGTAAGAGCTGCAGATACAGTCTTTCTCTGTCGGTCTCTAAAGACACAAGAAATGTTATACTCACTTGTTTAGTGCTGCCAAAGGTACTGGCTCAGGTTACCTGAAGGATCATCTACTCCCATATATACCTGCCCAGACCCTAAGATCATTTCCAGTTGTCCTTCTCTGAGAGTCCCCACCAAATGAAGTGAAGTGGGTGGCTAAGAAGAGGGTATTTTCTGTTGTGGCACCCCAGTTGTGGAATGAGCTCCCCAGAGAGGTTCACCTGGTGCCTATGTTGTGGTATTTTCGGCTCCAGGTGAAGACCTTCTTATTTCCCCAGTCATTTTAGTCTTTTAGTTTCTGTTGTTTTAAATCTGTTACTTCTGTTTTAAATCTTTGCACTACTGCTAGGTTTTATTTGGATTTTTATTTTTAGTTTATACTGTAGTTTTAAACTTTTATATCATATTTTATTGTGTTGTATTTGATGGATTTATTTGTTGTAAACTGCCCAGAGAGCTTCGTCTATTGGGTGGTACAGAAATGTAATAAATAAATAAATATTCTGACAGAGCAATCTTACCTATTGTTGTGGAGCACTAGCTATTATTGTGGGGAGATACTCCATGCTGGTCAGACCTACCTCAAATACTGTGTCCGGTTCTGGACACCACACTTTAAGAAGGACTGGAATAAATTGGAATGACTTCAGAAAAGTGCAACAAAGATGATCAGAGGAATAGAAACTAACTCCTGCCAGGAAAGATTAACGAAACTGGGTATGTTTAGCCTGGAGAAGAGAAGACTGACTGGGGATAGGATAGCACTTTTCAAGTACCTAAAGAATTGTCACACAGAAGAGTGCCACAATCTGTTTTTCTATCAGCTAAGACTGTAGGACAGTGATGGCGAACCTTTTTGAGCTCGAGTGCCCAAACTGCAACACAAAACCAACTTATTTATTTCAAAGTGCCAACACTGCAATTAAACCTGAATACCGAGGTTTTAGTTTTAGAAAAACAACTCATACAGTTGTCCGAACTAATTAACATCTTTTGTCTTTAAAGAAAAACACAATAACAGAGCTTTCAATGATACAGTTTTTTGTTGAAAAAAAAATCAACTCAAAAAATTATTATAGTACTACATTGTACACATAGCCTGAAGGGGATTTATACAAACTTTTTAAATAATTAGGCATATGTATTTTTGGATAAGGGATTCTCAACTTTAATATGATTATATGCCAGACTGAAATTGTATGGGGCAAGCTTTACTCCGGGTCCTTTCCCTGCTTCTACAGGTGTCGGATTAGTAAAAGTAAAAGTCAACCTGTACTAGGATGGGCAAGATAAACAAGAAAACTAAACGTGCTTAACACATTTTAAACACTTTATGTCTTGGACTGCAAACACTGCATTAAGTAAAAGTTTGCATTGGGCATGCTTTTGCACAATTAATGTGATTTTTGCTATTGCATGCATGCTGATAATTTGTCAAACCTTGGCTCATACTCCGTTAGTTTGAGAGCAACACATGCAGCACTCAGGTCAACTGTTAGGGCTTTACATCCAAGCCATGCTCTGTGCATCATTCTTCAAAATCTTTTAAATGTGATAACAATGTAGAAAATAATTAGGAATTCTAGAATAAAATCATTCTGTTCCACACTGTGAGAAAGAACAAGATCATCATTAGTGTTTTGCAGAAGGGGATGGCCTTTTCGCGATCTGGTGGCCAATGGCTCGAGTGCCCACAGAGAGGTCCTTGCGTGCCAGCTGTGGCACCCGTGCCATAGGTTCACCATCACTGCTGTAGGACATACAATAACAGGCTTAAGTTACAGGAATGCAGATTTTGGTTGAACATCAGGACAAATTTCTGAATGGTCAGAGGAGTCAGACAATGGCACCAACTGCCTAGGCATTCAAGCAAAGATTGGACAGTCATTTGTCAGGGATGCTTTAAACTGGACTCCTGCACTGAGCAGAGGGTTAGACTCGATGGACTAAATGGACTTCCAACTCTATGATTTTATGATGTCAGAGCCTCAATGAATCCAGAGTGATGCTGGCACAAGCCCAGCAGGGCAAAAGAGTGGGTGGAGGAGCATTTCCACTTTCTGCCATCTCCTCCTCAGGGCTGTTTTTTTAAATATATATATATATATTTTACAAATCCCCTCTCATTGAAATCAATGGCAAGGGATTGATCTACGCTGGCTCCAGGGCTGCTGTAGATCAGTAGCCAGTTTGGGGGCAAATCAAGGGCCAGGAGGACTGTGGTTCTCCTGGCACCCACCCTGGCATGCCCCCTTTCCTTTCCCCCCCTGACATTGGGATTCTGACATTGAAAAGAAATGCCACAGAAGTTTCCACAGTGGCTGTGAGGAGGTATCCGGGGTCAGATCTTCCCCTCTAAGGCTGAACTCTCTCTCCACCCTCGCAGGGGGACATCTGAAAAAAAATATTTATTTATTTTATTTTATTACATTTTTTAATCACCCATCTGGCCGGTCACCAGATCATGTTCTATTGCCTTTTCTTTATCTCCATTGATATTCTCACAGCAGCTCCAACTGGTTGTGCAGTATTATGACATCATCTTGTTCACTATGCAATCTCCAATTTGCTGGGATCATACATTTGTCAAATCAAGAAGGTGATGCAGTAATGATATGGGGGGAAGGTATTGCAGCAACGGCACAGGAAACAATGGCTGAACAGAATAAAAGAGGTGAACTTTTTGCAATTCAGGGTTTTTCTGGAAATATTTTGCCCTCTCCAAAAGCATTACTTTTGGCCCCAGAACTGAAATGGGAGATCACTCGGCAAAGCCCTAACATTCTGCTTCCCACAGACACCAAAATATATCATCTGCCTTTTATCAGATGCCATAGCTTAAAAACACAGTGCTATTCATAAATACTAGAAGTCTGAATGAGGCTTTGTCAAAATCTGGAATGTAGACAAATTATACAATATTCTTTTTCCTGGGGATTCTTCTATCCAGCGCAAGCCTTTGGTAGGTGATTTGCACATGCCAAAGGTTTTTAAACAATTAAGCATAATTTAGCAAGGTATATTTCTATGCCTCAAAAGCATGAAAGCATTGTCCAGCTCAGAAAAGACCCTTGATCTTTATCCTGAATGACACATGTTACTGTTGAAGGCGTTATTTAAATGACATACAATCAATCAATCAATCAATCAAATCTTTATTACGGTCCAAGACCAGCATAATTTAAATGACATAAGATGGATGTGTGAAAAGGGACAATCTTAATTTAAATACAAAGAACAATCCAAAGAAAGTGATGCAATGGTTCAAGGGTGACAGTCCCTGCTAATTTTTCCCTCTCCCAAGACCAGAGACAAGGCAATGTACCCAATTAGTTCCCAAAGCTGCTCCTGCACTGACTGACTGTCCCAAGATGCTTGTGTCTGGGATCCACCACCTTTGCTTGTTGAATTTAACAAGCAAAGGAAGATTACGGTACATCCACACTTAAAAGCAAGGGTCTTGAACCTCTTTCAGATTGAGGGCTGAATTCAGTTTTGGAGATGCTCTTGTGGGGTGCATTCCAGTGGTGGGTGGGGCTGAAGGCAAAGGGGTGGAGCCAAAGGCAAAAGGGCCAGGGCCAAAAAACCAAAAATGCCAGCATAGTTTAGCTTAAAGCTCTTACTCCCAGTAACTAAGCCTTAGGTGAGGCATTTCAACCTTTTAGATTGGTGGTAGTGCGGGACCATGCAAAAGCCAGGAGACCACCAAATGACTAGTGATCAGGGAAAAGGGGGGTGAGGCCGGAGGTAGACTGTGTGGCCATCTGGTGAAATCCAGAGGGCTGAACTGGGCAGCCAGGTGGGCCGGATTTGACCCGCAGGCCTGAGGATCAACACCCTTGCTTAAAAGGGATGTATGAATGAACTGAGATCAGGTCATGCTATGGTGTCACTTAAAAATGGCAGGTCCAGGAAGCCTTAAGATGGTGGTGGTGGTATACAATGTGTATATCATAATATCATTTTCAGTGTCATCAGTGTGGCACTTTCCATTCTGAGTTACATTAAGATTTCTCATCAGAGGCTGCATCTGCACCAGCAGTGACTGCAAGACTTGAAGTCAGACATGTCTCTTTTAAGGCCATATATAAGTATCTACCTTATATGCCTTATAAACTATCATGGGAACTTCTAATAGTAAATTAAAGTGCTTTAAGTTCACAGCAGGACAGGTATAGATGCCCCCTGTGTATCCTTGTGAGAAAGGTGGCCACAATGATGATGGGCAGGTCTGACTGGCAAATGCCTCGTCCAGCTTGCTGCTTGGGTTTGTGTGTGCGTGTGTGTGTGTGTGCAGATGCTTTCTCAAATGCCAGGATTCACAGCTTTCATTAAAACCAGCCCACTAGTCCTCACTGTTGCTGATAAGACTGAAAATATGATAACAGCAAATATCTGAAATGCTTCGTCTTCCTCTTTTTCTCATCATTTAGAAGCCCACCCTGTCAGCCTGAGAAACTGATGCATGCCTGTGAGCATTACAGGACAGAAGAAGAGCCGGGGCTCACAAGTAGTATCTTTTTGCTCTGGTACCAAGGTTGGGAGTATTGCCAGGACTCAGGGCTGGGGGCCAGCATCTGGCATCCTTGGGCAGTTGCTAGGAGCCCAGCACCCCACCAGTGCCCAGTGCTGAACCTTGGCTGGCCCACTTTTTAAAAATCCGGTACTCTGAGCGGTACTGGGCCTAGCTGCTGTATTAATGTCCCACAATACCCTGCCATAGCATCACTCCAGGGCATTGTGGGAAATTAAAATAAAGCTAGACTCAGCCACCCAGTGCTGCTTGTAGCATTGTTCAGAATGCTGCTGCCAGGTAAGCCCACAGAGGAGGGGACCCAACAGAAGTCACCTGGCCAAGGTATCCTCAAACCTGGAGCCATCCTGCCAGGGTTTAATTCAGGCCACAGAGTCAGGCCACACCTCCTCCATGCATACAGTGGGCTAAGTTCTTGTCTAATTAAGTCCAAAGTCAAAAATTGTCCAGTACGGGTGAAATAAACACATACTATTTTCATAAACGGCTTCCCCTTAATTAGAATGTTTATCACATTTTTAACAAAACAAATTAAGCTTCTGGAATTAGCTTAGAGTGGAATCAATTAAAAATAGACTGTTTCAAACCTTAACAAAAAACACACAGATGTACTGAAATAGAAGCAAAACACACGGATGTAAAAAGTTTAAAATGTACTGTTAATGCATCGACAAGGGAATATGTTAACAGCTGTGAGGCACATGATACCTTTGCTTTCCAGTTTAGGTAATAAATAAAAATAGAGACAAAAAGTGAGGAAATGCCTGCTGTAAAATTGCTAAGACTACACAGTAGGAGTTTAAAACACCTGGTTGTCACCACAAAGAGGCAATAAAGACAGAGGGAATGGGAGCATCTCATACACTGTGTCAGACTTCAGTCTGGATATGGCTAAAAGAGTAACCAGACATTATTCAAACTTGGTAAACCTGTTATCTCAATTATATTGTCCTGACTACAGAAGGAACCACTGAAACAAGAGGAAAACTAGGCAGCTGTTGAGTACCCATAACAAAAATAACTCTCATATTCGTATGTTTTCCTGATCTTAAAAGACAATGGGTAATTCAGGCTGAAGGAGAAAAACAAAACTTTCATCCTTTAGCAATGGGAGTCATATTTCAAGAGGCATCGGTAGCTGTTTCATAGATTTCATAGATCATAGAGTTGGAAGGAGCCTACAAGGCTATCGAGTCCAACCCCCTGCTCAATGCAGGAAACTAGGGGAGGGGTCTCCCATCCAAGTAATAACCAGGCTTGATTTTTAAGTGGGTTGTAAGTGGTGTAGTGAGAGAGGGAAGTTTTGCTTCCTATGGTACACACACACACACACACACACACACACATACCTAATTGTTGCCTTCTGTTGAACAGGTTCAGCAGGTTTCTGAAACAGTTCAAATTCAGATTGGGACCACTGCACTTCTCAATAGGAAGATTTAACCTCCCCCCACTTTGCTTCCTGAAATCCCACCACCACGCGGGGTGAGGTGGGGTGGGGTGGGGGTGAACAAAAGAAAAAGAGCCTCCATTGATGCCTAGAGCTCTGTTCTGTCCTCAAAAGAACCCTGGTATAGTTGGTCAGTATCTCTGAGCCTACTGATTAGCAGCCTAAGATACTGACCAAGTGAGCTCCATGGTGGATTCCAACACACCATACTGGCTCTCCTGTATGTGCCTGGCTACCATATTAGGCTGTGGCATCTGTTCCATTCCATTTCCACAAGTGAAAGCACTCTTAGAAAATTCTTCTTCAAGATGCAGCTGATTTCAGGGGTGGGCATGTGAGCAAAATTGCATGTGTTGTCTGTATCCTCAAGAATGAATAAGGCCAAGGCCTTTTATCACCAATCACATTTTCTCTTTGGGCATTTCTACACTACAAGGGTTCAATTTAATTTTAATTGTCCTGGTTTAGCGAGGTGCTGAGAATACTCCAGTAATGGAGATTCCTAGAAGCACCCATCCCTTGCAGGAGTGGCTAGGTGAAACTGCCAGCGGCCATGACGATGGAAGGGGGGCACTTTCTTGCCCTTAACTTTCATGGCCAGGTGGTGGTGGCAGAGGTTGGGTGTGTGTGTCACTGTGGAGAAAGCCTGAACACGCACATACACTCTCACACACATACAACTTTCCCTGACCACCCCTGTCTGCATAATCTCTCCCCGGGGGTGTGGGTGGGAGAGGCACCGGAGATACAGGCTCTGCCAGACGGATCTCGCATACCAACAATGGGGCACCTCGCCCAGAATCCACAAGAAGAAGTATGGGCCATCAAGAAGGCAGGGCAGTCTCAAAGAGCTGTAAAGTACCCCAGGATGGAACCATGACACGTCACCTTTTCCCCAGGCAGAAATAGGCCCACCTGACACGAAGGGGCAGGCATAAGCCCCAGCTGACCAGGAAGGGGCGGGAGAGTGGGAAAACCGGGGTAGAAAACCCCTCTTCCCCACCCCTGAGAGTTGTTGGGAACATGGGTGAACTGACAGCCACGTCATCCAGCTGTGGCTGGGTTAAGCTGTCCTCTTCCCCAGGTCAGGCGGACCCGGAGCCAGGCGAGAAATCAACCAGCGTAAAGTCTTTGAGCTAAGGTAACTGCTTTCCGCAATACACTAGCCTGGGAACCCGTTCATTCATAAAGTCTGAGGTCACGCTCAGGTCTTGTTGATGTATAGTATTCCTAGAAAGTCTATTAGTTCCGCTCCATTTAACTACTAGTAAATAAAGCCTTATTTGGGTAACGAAAGGCTCGTAGTGCTTTCTCTTCGCTGCATATGAGTTCTGGTCAGTTACACTCGCTTTATCCGGGCTATAGCTCAGTGCCGGTTAACCTGTTAAGTGCCGAACTCACGCCGAAGACCCAGTTGCTGGTCTTCCACAGTCACAGTCACAGTCACCACTGTGGATGCACAGAGTTGCTGGATGTAGGGTCACCCAGTGTAAGCTGCTGAAGGGGGTTCAATAGCTGGCACCATGTGAGCCAGTGGAGGGTTGACCCTGATGACCATCAGGGGAACCCTCCACTGGCTTCCATGGTCTTGGCTATTGAACCACACACCTCCACTGCCATCCGGCAGCAATGAAAGGTAAGGCTTGAAGGCCCTTTCTATTGGAGTGCTGTGAACACTGGTGGTTTTACCTAGTGGATGGCCTCACCAGCTGCTACAGCCCCTTTGCAGAACAAGGGTTCCCAGCATTCCCTGAGAAGAAGGAATGATGGTTAAACCATTGGACATTTGTGCAGCCCATCCTCAACCTGGTGCCCACCAGATGTGTTGGACTACAGCTCCCGTCACCCCAGCCACCATGGCCAATCAGCTGAGTAGGGATTATGGGAGTTGTAGTCAATATGTCCGGAGAGCACCAGGTTGGAGAAGGCTTATGTAAAAATACACAATGAACAATATTTTCCCAAAGCCCTGTTCATACAACATATATGTATAGAATCAACTGTGGAGGGTGGTGGTGGTGGTGATGTAATGCGATCTCACCTGCTGGTCCTGCCCTCAATCTCCATGCATTAAGATGGGTCTGATCTCAACTTCACCGTACATGTGTGGTGTGGACAGGATGAGTGTGGGGGTGGAAGTGGTGGAGCATCACTTTAGTGCAGGGGTGGGCAATGTGTGACCCTCCAGATGTTGTTGGACTGTAACCCCCTTCAGCCCCAGCCAGCATAGCCAGTGGTGAGGCATGATGGGAGTTTCACTCCAACAACATCTGGAGGGCCACAAGTTGCCCACCCCTGTGAATCCTCTACTTCCTGCTATTTCCAAAAGTTGAATCAATGTGCTAAATATATAAACTCTTTATGCTTTTTGTTGTTGTATTTTCTGTGTACTACTGTTAACAAAAGGACCATTCCTTTAAAAGCCACCCACTTCCACAAACCCTCTCCAGAGACGGTTAAGTCCTGCACAGCTTTATGTTTACCAGACTTTCCCCCACGTTCTGGGACAGGAAGTTGAGTGGGGGTGTTGACCTCATCGGGATCAGGAGGTGGTCTATTCAAAAAGATTCCAAGGCTCTGCTCTCTTCCTGATTTATCAGATAGTTAGGTCAATAAATACATTCTCTTCTGTGTTTTCTTCACAGCTGTAAAACGACCAGCTGAGTCCTTTGAGAGCTAATTACTGGATCTTTTGAGTTTTCCTTCAAGGCCCATGGATTAGCTTTCTGCTTAGCAAATTCCACTGTAATGTAATTTAGCTGAGACAGTCTAGTCACAGGAGCCTCTGAAACTGAAGAGCAGTTTATTCAAGTGAAATTTAAACTTCTTCCTCTTCCCACTCCCCCTGCTTTACAAAATTGTCTCAGAAATGCTACTAGCAATTTTCTCATGGACTCAGAAGTCAGAACCCTTTTGCTATTTATAAAATATATATGGGGGCGGGCTGTGAATACATGCAACAAACTCAGCAGGAGGCAGATAGTGGGAAGCAACTAATAGGATGTGTTTGCATAATTTTGGGTGGGGGCACAGAGGAGTGTTTAGCAAATAGGTGAGCAATATAGGTTGAATCCTGACCTAGTTGTGCTTAGAGTAAACCTACTGAAACCAGTGGGACAAGTGAGTCATGACCAACTTAAATCCCATTTATTTCAGTGGGTCTACTCTAAGTATGACTAAGGCGGCAAGCCTATAGCCACTTTCCTGGGAGTAAGTGAACTGAACTCAATGGGACTTACTTCTGAGTAGACATGTATAGGATTGCACTGTAAGTCTGGATCCACCCCAGACTTGATGTTTTGTCATTTTCTCCTCTAGCTCACTGCCATCAGCTAACTGATAGCTTTGTGTTGTTTTATCCCCCATTTAAATTAAAGCATGTGGCTGTTTCAGGGCCAACCCCAGATGTTTTGCTGACTGAGAAGGAGGACAAGATGGTGACTCCCTACATTCCATGTACAAAAGCCAACCAGACTGGCTGTTGAATCTTACTTCAACACTGGCAACTGGAGAGCAGGCTAGCTTAGGAGACTCAGGGCAGGCCATGTGTCACACCCACATAGCTTTGTCTGCTCCCCACCCCATAGCATCTTTCGCCTGAGGTGCTGCCTCACTCTGCCTAATGGTAGGTCCAGCCCTGGCCTACTTAATTTTCTAAGAAGAAAAGTACCAGTGTTCAAACCAGCCCAGAAGCTATATCTTCTGCCTGGGAAGCCTTTTCTCCCAATCCCAGATGGATGGCCCATTTGTGGTTACAGAGCAATGAGGTAGATTTGGTCTGTACGTGCTCTAAGGTGGCCACCTCTCTTGCTGCTGCTTGAACATTCAGAACAGATGCTAGATCTACAGCCTTCTTTTAAGGGCTTTCCTAGACATGGAGCTGCTGTTACTCTGTGTGTCTCTGCCCCCACTTCTTCATAATGTCTGGGTAAACACAATTCATGACATGGCACCATAGTACTATGTCCTGCCAGACATCATAGCTGAGCTGACAGCCAATGATTGGAGGTGAAGTGGGGTGGGGCAATGCACAATGGAAAGACATCATATCACACTTTTGTTGTGGTTGAAGTTACAAGGAAGAAGTGCACAAGTGCAAAGTGACGTGGATAAGTTGGAGCTCCATGTTTCTCATAACATCCAGTTAAGGCCCAAATTGTATCCTGAAGCAGGCATGGGAGAGTCCTGACATTCAGAGAAGTAGTACTTGGTCCGTCCAACCAACCAACCAACCAACCAACCAACCGGATCTTAGGCTTTCCTGAATCCTAATGCCAACTAACATTACTAAATGATATTATGATTCTTAGAAGCTGATAGAAACAGAACACATCCAGTTAGAGCCAAGACACATTATACATATCAATCAATAGGTGCATCTGAATCAATGCGTGTGATAATTGTGCACACATTTACACAATCTGGGATGCCTCGGCCAATGCAGCTTCCTTGCATTTACACACAGGATCCCATGATGCATAAATGTATTTTGTCTTTGCAATGACACCGATGTGAAAATCTTTAGGAGGGATCTATCAAATCTCTTACACGGGTGTACTTCCATTGTAGGAAATCTGTAATGAGCAAAATGGCCTTTATATAGCCGATGTCTGAAGCTGTGGACAGCCAATCATAGGATATCATAGAGTTGGAAGGGGCCTACCAGGCAATCGAGTCCAAGCCCCTGCTCAATGCAGGAAACTAGAGGAGGGGTCTCCCATCCAAGTAATAACCAGGCCTGACCCTGCTTAGCTTTCCACGCTCAGACAAGGTGAGCCAGCGTGAGCCACAAGGCCTGTAATATAAAGAGCAACTTCAAAGGGGAGGTTACTAGGGAGGCCATCACTACATCTTGTAGTTGGTGGCCATTACTACATCTTGTAGTAGCAAATACCATAGTTTAAGTGCATAGTTTTATCTGTCCTGAATCTCCCACCATTCAGCTTCATGGGGTGACCCTGGCTTCTAGTATTAAGCAAGACGGAGAAAAATGTGTCCCTATCCACTTTCTCCTCACCATGCATAATTTTGTACACCTCTATCACAGCTTCCTGTATTCACCTTATTTGTAAGCTAAACAGTCCTAGACTTTGTATCCTTTCCTCATAAGGAATTGCTCTACCACGCTGATCATTTTGATTGCCCTTTTCTGCACCTATTCCAACTGTATAAGAAGATCCTTTCTGAGGTGTAGTTGCAATACATAGTATTTGAAGTATAGTCGCACCATAGATTTGTATAACGGCAGTATGATATTGGCAGTTTTACTTGCAATTTCTTTTCTAATTATGGCCAACATGGAATTTGCCTTTTTCACAGCAGCCACACACTGGGTCGACATTTTTATTGAGTGAACTACCACAATCCCAATATCTTTTTCTCAGTCAGCCACTGCCAGCTCAGATCCCAACGGTGTATTATATGAAGTTGGAATTTTTGACCCAGTGTTCATCACTTTACTCTTGCTTACATTGAGCTGCATTTGGCATTTTAATGCCCATTTGACCAGGTTGGGAGAGAACACTTTTGGAGTTCTTAACAATTCATTTTTGTTTCAACCACCCTAAATAATTTGGTGTCATCAGCAAACAAGAAAATCCAAACAAGATAATAATGAAGGACCATGGTAGACAAACCTAAACATACTTTGAGAGCCAAACTACACTGATTACGTAGCATGTCACTGAGGGTTAGCTTTTTATTTACTGTAGTGTAAGCATGCATCGCCAGGTGGCCGGCCAGATGGGCGATTCACAAATGTAATGAATGAATGAATGAATGAATGAGTGCCCAATTCAAATTTGGGCCACTGTGAAAAGGTAGGGTAGGATTAAACCTCCGCCTGTTTTTTCCTGAAATCCCCCCATGTGGGTGGTAAAAAAAGGGGTGGAAGTTTCCGTTGGCATCCATGGAGGCCTTCCCGCTCTTTTCAACCACCCTGTGGTGGTCGTGGGCTGTGTTTTTGGGAGGAAACAGTGGAGGGAGGTTCAATTCTTTCCTCCCATTGCATGTTGGTCACAGTCCAAATTGGGGGCCATGCACACTTACACTAGATTAAATAAAAAGCTAACCCTCAGCTATACGCTACACAATTTGTGTAACGTAGAGTTTGGCTCTGAGATCCACAAAACCTTCCAAGTTTTCTTCCCTCATACACCTATTACGAGCCTATAACAGGAGGTTAGGGTCTCTGCACTACCAGAAGCACACAAATTGTTTTGGGATAGGATGCACACCAATGGACAATTGACCCATGCAATCTCCATTTCATTTCAAGCACGCTAGTGCCCTCACAATGCTATTTCCCCCGCCGCCCCCCCACACTTTTTTTTTTTTTTTAAATTACATTTCTATACTGCCCATTAGCTGTATAGCTAATTCTGGTTTAGGGGGAAAAATTAGTATTAAGATTCCAAAATAGCATTGCATGACTTCATTCCTTTTGTGATTTTCAGACTGCATTGAGTAAGAAGCTTATAGAAACACAGGGCATTTGGATGGCTCAAGGCAACTTTCTCCTTCGCCATCGCAAGTGACTAATGTTTTATTTATTTATTTATTTAATATATTTATTTACCGCCCATCAGCCCAAAGGCTCCCTGGGCAGTTTACAGAAAAACAGGATAAAAACAATCTTAAAACCAAAAATATCATTAAAATAGAAATACAAATACAATATAATACAAAACAATAAAACAAAGCAGCCAGATGAATCAGACTGGAGGTACAGCAGTGATAATAAAAATGGGAATAAAAATCTAACCATTAAAATATTGGGTAAATAAAAAGGTCTTCACCTGGCGCCTGAAGGAATAAAGAGTAGGCGCCAGGCGCACCTCCTTGGCTAATTGATTCCAGAGATGGGGTGCCACAACTGAGAAGGCCCTTCCCCTAGTAGCCACCCTCCTAGCCTCTTTTGGAGGGGGCTCTCTGAGAAGGACCTCCGAAGAGGATCTCAGGGTTCGGGTAGGCACATATGGGACGAGGCATTCCTTCAGATAACCTGGCCCCAAACCGTTTAGGGCTTTAAATGTCAACGTTAGCACTTTGAATCGGGCCCGGACTTCAATTGGTAACCAATGTAGTTCATAGAGGACTGGCATAATATGTTATTGTCGGCCAGTCCCCATTAGCAGCCTCGCTGCTCTATTTTGAACCAATTGAAGTCTCTGGACCATTTTCAAAGGCAGCCCCACGTAGAGCGCGTTACAATAGTCCAAACGAGAGGTTACCAGAGCGTGAATCACTGTTGCTAGGCTATGCCTGTCCAGATAGGGTCGTAGTTGGTAAATCAGCCTAAGCTGATAAAAGGCACTCCTTGTCACCGAGTCCACTTGTGACTCCAGCAACAGTTTGGAGTCTAGGAGCATCCCCAAACTACGAACCCTGTCCTTTAGGGTTCTTTAGATACTACATAGACAACATAGGAGTTGTTGCTTTTCCATGGTTCATCCAATTACACTGATGTACAATTTAAACCCCCGCTACCATATGGACAAGGCCAATCACATGGGGTGTTACTACCCAATAGTCACTGTGATCCTGTCTGGGCAATGATTGCATGGTAAGAACTTGCATGATTGGTTTTCATCATGCAATCATAGTTGATGGCACTTCTACTATGCTTGTAGTTGATGGCACTGTAATTACTCCCACAATGCTCTGGGAATGTTAAAAAAACACCACCCTTTTGCCCAGTCCCTATGTGATTTTGCTTTCTTCAAGCATGCTTTATTTATTTATGTTTTGCCAAAAAGAAAGAAAGAAAAAAAAAGGCAAGATATACAGCTGTAAAACTTGGCTATTGGCCTTCAAATATTGAATAAAGTAATTTCTCAGAAGGTTACATTCATAGCGACTGCAAGCAAACACTGTGGTGATAAATGGAAAAGATACAAATTTCCTTTCAGATATTACTCCTGAGAGTCCTGAATCAAGTTCCCAGAGGGCCTTGCTTTGGCAACATGGCGATGACATCACTGGCAGCTACTTCCTGAGTTTTAGAGGCAGACAAAAAGCCACTGGTGTTTCCCACGTGCAGATCGCAAGAGAATGCAAAGGTTCTTTAAACTATTACAGTTTTGAAGTGGTAGCTTCTGGAAAGTTTATGCATGAAAATCTCTTCCTATTTCAGTTGTGCTCTTAAGACGGAAACACTGTAAAATCTATACACATGGCAAAGAAATTTCTGCTACATGTGGCTGCGCCTGGAATAAAGCAATTTTCTCAAATGACAAATGCCAGTTCCTCCCCCGCCTCCCTCCACCCCACCCCCCAGCAAAACTTATTTTTAACTTTCCCAGGAAATAGTTGAGAGAGCCGAAACCAGTTGTCCTTTCACCTTTGGAATCTTGATTTTATTCCAGACAAACAAACTCTAGCATTGTTCTCTGCTCAGATTATTTTTCCTTATACCTTAAGAATGAGAAACTAAGATCTGATACAGTTGGGCTTGTTCATACAGTACCTGCAACCCTGAAGATAACATAATCATCTTCAGGCAACAACTAAAAGTCAGTAGAAACTGATGTGAATTTGAATAGAGGATTACCAGATTTGGTGTTCAGAGGTATGCATTTTGGAATGGAACCTTAAATGTGAATGTCTTACTCGGGCAGTGGCATTTTAAAGTTTGGCACTAACACAGTATCTTTCTGAAAACGCTTTTCTTGCAAAACCCAGAAGACTGTGTATCTGAGAGTTGAATGTTATGAAGCAAAAGCAACATTATCTGTTGTAAATACAGTAAATCTTTAGGTACTTCACTATCACTGGAATGTTATGAGAAACTTATATACCAAGAACCCTTCAACGCTTAATTTCTAGAATGAACATTTTAAAGACCTAGCCTGCCTGCATCTCATGCAAGATGCAGGGCTGGCCCAAGACAGTTTGATGCCTTCATAGGACCCAGAAAACCACCCCACCTTCATCGGATGGTGATGGTGCATAGAAGATAAAAGCTCTGGTAGCATCTCAAGATAGGAACCTCTCCCCACCCCCCAAAACCCCACTACTTCTGCTTATTGTTCTTTCATTCATCAGTGCATTTCACTGATGATGAATGAATGTTCTTTCATTCATCTTCAGAGAATCCTGCTGAACCTATAGCCACTACACCCATGTCTTCTAATCTAGACACTTCAGCTGGAACATCTAACTTTGATGAGCAGCAGTGCATTCTAATGTTCATCCCATATGCTTCTTCACATTCCTGTGATCCACTTCTGTGGATCACAGAATGGATATTCTGTGATCCATTTGGTTAAAGCAGGAGAGAGAGAGAGAGAGAGAGAGAGAGACTGTTGGCAGTAATGGTGGAAAGATGGGCAGGGGTTTGCAAATGCGGGTAAAGGCAGAGATGGAGCAATTCCAATTTAGCTATGAAAAGTTAATAGAAAAGGAAAAAGTAGATTTAATATAGGAAAGACCTATTTAAGAATTGGGCAGAATACGTAAGACACCTAATGAAGGAACTGGGAGGAGGTCCGGCAAGGTACCTCACACCTCGGAAAGCAGAAATGGCATGGCATGAAAGGACTACATCCTGACTCCAGCTTCCATACCAGTGGTAGCAAACAAACCTGGAATCCAGGTGGATCTGCAGCTCAGAGTTGCAACATAGTATGGATGCCCAAGGGCGCCTGTCAAGTGGCAGTATAGGTAGTCCAAAGCGCTGAAGGAATGGAGGAAGCGTGCCAAGGAAACCGGGAAAGGAAGGCTCAAGGAAGCAAAAGAGGAACAGGAGCTGGCTATAAAGCCAAGGATTTCTCTATCTTAGCTTATATGAGGGATGCAGAACCTCTGGCCCCCAGGTCTTATCTGGCCCATGGTAGTTTCACATTCAGCCTGCAGAGCTTCCTTGGGGTCCTTCAGGGCAGGGACTTGGAGGAATCCCCCCCCCCCACTATATGCTGATCTTGCCTCCAAACTGAACTGAACCAGATGAGAATGGTGAGGAAAAGGAATGCAGCACCAAGAAACAAAACAAAGTCCAGTGAGAATCCAGCAAACCACATGTTGCAGGACCTTGATTCAGCTTGCTTCTTTTTGCTTAGGTTTTTCTCCCCACTTTTCTCTTTCTCTGCTTAGGCCATATAGGATTAGGAGATTTCGGAATCATTTAGGAAGCATCAGCATAGAGGTCTGTCTGAGTGCTCCAGAGATAAAACAAGCCATGATGAGGAGAAGGCAGCCCCGGAACAGCTTGATGCTGAGTGATGCCTTTTCTAGCATTGCTTTTACCCCCTTTCAGAAGTTCTAAGTGTTGGCAATTAAGGAAAGGGGGGGGGGAGAAAGCATTTTCAGTGTCTTTTTTGCAGGATCTGGAAATAATCTGGCATTCCAGGACTCATTTCCCAAAAATCTACCAGATATCCAAAAACTTAATCTGGACTCTCTGGATTAGTTCCCATGTTAGGCAGTTTCTCTAGATGCACTGTGCATATGCAGGAGTGCCACCAGTGTCCTTCTGGGTGCCACGTCCAGTAAGTGATGCAAAGGGGTTAGCAGGGGAAGGCCCCGTTCATGGTTTAAGGCCACAGCAGGGACTGAGGCCTCCCAAGGCAGGCTACACAGGGGCTGCCTCAAATTTAGAGGCCTCTGGGTCATGCTATAGCCACTCAGCTCCACCCTCCCCATCTGTTTCTCTCTCTCTCTCTCTCTCTCTCTCTCTCTCTCTGTGTGTTTACAGATATGCAATCCCGAGAGTCTGGAATCCAAAGACCAGGGGAAAATTGGGCTCGGGTTAATGATAGAGTGGCCACTTGTGAATTGGCAAAAAGAAGTGCATCACCAAAAAAGAGGACAAAAGAGGGCTGTCTGAGGGGCTTGAAGGAAGTGAGAGTGGAAATAGCAGGGACCAAGGGACCAAGATGGGAGTGAGTGTGGATGCAGACGAATCTCACTCAGGTGACTATTTTCTAAAAGCATGGAGAGTTCTCCATTACTATCATACCAATTGATTCCTAAAGTAAGAACTCTCTTAATTCAACATAACTACATGTATGAATGTTAGAACAAGAGACTTTTAAAATTAGGGAAATATTGACATGATACTCTCTGGGGGATCATCAGGGATATTGGAAAATAAGGGTTTTTAATGTTTCAAGTTCAAGGGGAATCTACTGTACATCAATTACTTTAGCACCCTCATGCTGGTCAAAGAGATGCTAGCATGTGGTTATAAAGTCATATATAAAACTGCATTTATTACCATTTTAGACAGCTGAAACTCAAGTGTTTCCTGACTTGATGCATAACAGTTGCAGTATGGTTCTTGGGTTTGCAGTCTAGACAAAATTGGCAGTCTCTAAAATTTATAGCTGCCTGCTGTTGCAAAAATGTGTCAAAATTCAAATTTGCATAAAGGTTGTACTGTAATGGCCTGGAATCATCCCGTTAGTGACTGTATTTGGTTCGGCACTTGTTTTAAATTCTTTTCAGATTGTTTGGAATCCATCATGCTTCAATCCAAACATGGCTGAAGTCCGTGGGATAGCATTCCATAGCTTCCAAAAGGGACAGGGATAATATTTATGATCGTGTTTGCGTAAATTCCAAGTACAAATCACACAGTAATGTAAATAAATTAAACTGAAGAGCACCACAATACATAAATTTTAATTAAGTTAGTAAAACAAAAATGTGAGTTTGTTGCTTTTTCTGTTGAATATTTTTATCCTTTATGCTTTCAGTATTAGCTACATTAGCTATGTCATGAATGTCCCTCCATGGAACTCTTCATTCCTGCTTTTTAGCCTTTCCTGTGTGGGTACATGCTTCCATGGAATAGCCTTTGTGTTATGATCATCGTGATGGACAGATGGAATTAGGGTCTTACAGGGATGTTGAAGAGTCCTTGGTCTCGAGTCACGAGTCGAGTCACGAGTCTTTGGACCCGAGTCTCGAGTCCGAGTCCAAGTCCTTGGTCCAAAATGGTGACTCACGAGTCCCGAGTCCTGAGTCACTCCCAAAGCTGACTCCACGAGTCCCTATTAAAATCAATGGGGGTTTTTCCCAACAAAATAAGGCTACTTCAGATGTGTGGCTTAAATAAATTCTAGGCACAAGTGTGCCTTTTTATCTCAAAACTCTGCCACTGATTTTGACAAGAACAGACCAGGTAGACAAACCCAAAATAACCAGGCAGGGAACCCCAAAACAGGCAGGCAGAGGCCTTTGTCTTGGACAATTCAAACTGTGGAACTGGTTAAGAAGAGACCAGGCAGGCAGAGGAGGCAGGGAACCCCAAACAGGCAGGCAGAGGCAGCCAAACCCAAAATGTCTGAAAGGTTACATTAGGAAAATGATTTAAAAAAATAAACTTGGATTGTTACTGCAACTGGGTCCAGGCAGCACCTGCAGGTGGCATCAAGCAGGGATGTTGACGAGTCCTTGGTCTCGAGTCCCGAGTCGAGTCTCGAGTCCCATTAAAAATATTGGGACTCAAGTCAGAGGGGGGACTCAGTCCGACAAACGAGTCGAGTCCTTGAGTCCGAGTCCCCATCCCTGGTCTTACTACACCAAAATAGATAGGGTGCCTCCTACAAGCACGGCAGTTAGAGAGGTGTGGCGTATTATATCTTGTCAATTACAGTTTGATCCATTTTCTCATGCTAAACTGTCTTTATGGGGTAATCCGGATTTAAAAATTGGCAAGAAAACGTTCCTGTGGTGGACTTGGGCAGACAGGTTGATTTTTACTTTGGATCAATTAGTGAGTGTTGATTATGAGTTTTTGTCATTTTCGACTTTGCATACTAAATATAACTTGCCTGCCTCAGCTGAATGGCAATACTTGCAATTGCAACATTTGTTAGAATCTAGGTTTGGTCTGGCTGCTTTTACAGCTTCAGAACCTCCTTTGCTATTGGATGCATTGATTGAGTCTGAGCAGTTATATCGACCTACGATTCATGTTTATAAATACTTATTATCGGTGAATAAGTATGATACACAGAGTCTTAAAGATAAATGGAACAGGGAATTAGAGGGTCATATGTTGTCTAATCAATAGAATATTGTTTTTGCATCTGTGTCAGAAGGGTCTATAGGTTACGTCTTATTCAGCAAAAACTTTTGTTTCGTGTTTATTGGACACCACAATGTCTTTTTAATAAGGGTTTGTCTAAGTCAGCTAACTGTTGGAGGTGTAATACTGTGAATGCTTCGTTTACCCATACGTATGTTTTTGGCAATGCCCCGTGGTTGCTTCTTTTTGGGTAAAGGCAGTGCTTTTTTTCTGGAGAAAAAGGTACCGGAACTCTTGGATTACATTTCCTCGGGAGTAGATGGCAATTAAATTGTAATGCAATTAATAGAAGAAAAGGTGCTGGAACTCAGTTCCGGTGAGTTCCACCAGAAAAAAAGCCCTGGGTAAAGGTCATAGTACGGATAAATCTAGTATTAGAATGCTGTTTAATATTTACCGATGCACACATTCTTTTAAATTACATACCTGCTGTACGGAATTTATCACAAGGACCATGCATGTGGATTTTCTGCACCCTCTTGACAGCCAAAAGACTGATATTACAACACTGGAAAGATAAATGCTCACCTCCTATAACACAATGGATTGAGGACCTAATAACGCATTCAACATTTGAGCGGGTGGTATTTAGATGCCACCTGTGGATGGATAAATACATGGATATTTGGTCTGCTTTTTCTGAAGTTTATGCATAACTGTTTTTATGGATAATTGTATTACTACATACTTTTTGATACTTATGGATATACATTTCATACGTATTTACTGTAAGTGATCCATTTAAAAAACAGTAAGAAGATTGTATTTTTTGTTGTTCATTTTTTCTTCTTCATTTTTTATGGTTTTTGTTTTGTTTTGGTGTAAATCACATTTAAAAAACTAATAATTTTTTTAAAAAAATAATGATGGACAGATAAGTCAATGTTTATTTGCATATGTTCTTCAGTGTACATCCTTGGTTAGCAACTGCAGGTCTTTAGCCAATTGAGGATCATCTTTCTATGGTGAAAGGAGTGGGCATACATTCGCTTTCCCCCACTGCATATACTGGGGCTTCTGCATGGAGGGCTTGGTTCACACAATGCTTATACCCACAGTGGCAGAGGAATTCATATGCTGATTCAAGTAATCAGTGATATGCATCATGTGTGTGAGCTAGGCTTCAAGCTAGGAGACATGTATAGGGTTACACTGATAGAGTATGTATACTTTGATACAGCTTGCATATACACTGGTACATATGAACTACTCAGGAAGAGCCCTGCTGGATCAGACCAATGGCCTATCTAGTCCAGCGTTCTGTTCCTACAGTGGTAAATGAGATGCCTGTGAGAAGTCCACAACCAGGACATGAGTACAACAGCACTGTATTGGTTCGAAAATGCAAATTTTTGTAAGTCTGCATTAAAATTCGAACCGAACAAATTTCTCCCCATCCCTAGAGGGGTGTATGTGAATTTTGTAGGGATGTATGAGAAAATTGCTCAGGGGTTGAAGTGGGGGAAAACTCCCCACTTGACCCCCCCGAGCCCTGCCCCCACGGAACTTACCTTTTCCCCGGCTTGGCTCACGTTCCTCATGAGACGAGCCGGAGAAAGGAAGTTCCTGGTCCCCGGTGCTACTCTTCTGGGTCCCCGGCTGGCATTACATATTTTATGTAGAAAACAGGGGGGGAAACCACCTTAAAGTGGCCGCGATGTGCATAAGCGGGGCTTAAGGTGGTTTTTCCTGTTTTCTATGTAAATTACGTAGTGCTGGGGACCTGGAAGAGTAGCACCGGGGACCCGGAAGTGCTGCAAGCGGCTCGGCGACTGCATAAGCTGGCAGTCGCCGAGCAGCACCGAAGGGATCGTGGCGGGGGTGATCAACGAGCACCCAACGCGTGGACGAATGGGTCAGTTTACATCCCTAGTTACAACTCCCATCATCAAAACAGGCTCCAGGTTTTTGGGGGCCCTTGGGCAAGTCACCCTCCACGGGCCCCCTCCGTCAGTGAGTCTACTTTCTCACTGCCATTGTCACCAGCTGCTATCACTCCTTGTTCTCTTTCTCATCATTGCTACCACTGGCTTGCTTGACAAGCAGAGCAAGTAGGCCGTGGTATCTCCTGTTCCTCCATCTCACTACCACTGTTGCCTGAGCCAAAGTGAGAGGCAGATGAATAACCAGGTTGAAGTGGTGAAGAGGAGGACCAACTGGAAACAAGGCCCTATGAGGAGAGACTGAAAGAACTGGGCATGTTTAGCCTTCAGAAGAGGAGACTGAGGGGAGATATAATAGCACTCTTCCAGTACTTGAAGGGTTGTCACACAGAGGAGGGCCAGGATCTCTTCTTGATCATCCCAGTTTGCAGGACACAGAATAATGGGCTCAAGTTAGAGGAACCTAGATTCCACCTAAACATCAGGAAAAATTCCCTGACTGTCAGAGCAATAAGACAATGGAACCAACTACCTAGGGAGGTGGTGGGCTTTCCCACTCTGGAGGCATTCAAGGTGCAGCTGGACAACCATCTGTCAGGGATGCTTTGACTTGGATTCCTGCATTGCACAGGGGATTGGACACGATGGCCTTGTAGCCCCGTTCCAACTCTACTTTTCTATGATTCTATGATAGCTCCAGGGTGTAGGTCCTTGGCAGGTGCCCAACCATGCCTACCCATGTCCATTTTGTTCTGGCTGGGCTGATGAGAGTTGGAGTCCAACAACATCTGGATGGCCACAGGTTCTGCACCCCTAGTTTATAGAAAGCAGAGGGGTCTGGTATTATTGATCCTCTCTGCATATGCTTCCTAGCAATAGGCAAAAAGGGAGTGTCAGTGTTCTGTTGAATGAGGATTTTGAAGATTTTAGCCATGGGCGCTGTCTACCTTTGACAGAGTTAACAACACAGCTCGAGAAAGTGACAGTTACAGTTTAATCCTACAGTCCAGCTGCAAGCAAAATTAATCCTACCTCGTGAATAAGGATTTGGGGACTGAGGAGGAATCTTGCTACAAGGGATTTAAAATGACTTGCTTGCCTTTCCTCTGTCAGAAGAGCAAGGGGGGGGGGGCATCACCACAATTTGTGCTGTCCTAAAAAAGCTTTCTGCTGCACTTATTGGCATCTCAGAATTCTAACATAGAAACACTTTTTCTCATGTGTCAATCCCTCATGGAGTAGGTGCCAGGTTCTTTCTAGTGAATCAATACTGACATAAACTGCCCATTTTCAGACCTATCAGTTCAAGTTGATGTGAGGGGAGCAGAGGGGAGTAACAAAATGATGCAAGTCTCTAGAGGCATAGAGCCAGCAATATGAGAACACATAGTCTTTAAAGGTCAGTCTTTTACCATCCCAAACAAAAACTGAGGTGTGCCAAAACCTCCCAAATCAATTTCATTAATCTGATCAAAATTCCTTTCAGTGCCCTCCAGATTCCAACAGATCTGTCACCTCAACAGGACCTTCCAAATTCACTTCAGATTTTCACTCAGACAAAACTATGGTAACTTGGAAAATGTGTGAAGCCACTGTGAGGAATTTTGTCAATTTTTTCTGGAATTATTTTGGCTCTACCAGATGCTATGCAGATTTCAAGTTGCATCTAGGGCAATCCACCATTTTGGAAAATATAAAATCCATCAGTGTCCAGGAGGATCCTGTGTGTTTCTGGGTAACTGCTAAATTTGGTTTGGTCCTAATAAAGGTATTGGCTGATTGTGGATTTTGATTCCCCCCCCCCCATAATGGACCAACACACCTTCCTCAGCTTTTTATGGATTTTTAAAAATTGCAGCTCCATTGTAACAGGAGCACCCATTGCTTCCCTGAGCCATCTATCTACATCTTCCAGTACATCTGGAAACCTTGTTATCTTTTACATATCCTACCTTTCTTTTCCGCAGTATGACTTGACACTCCGTAGGCTGGTGCATGGTTATGTTATTCTTTGTATCAGTCACACCTTCCACAAAGGGGGCACTTGTGATGCATTTGTTTTGAGAATCTGCAAAGCCATTTGCATCTAGACCATTTCCCTCTGACAGGAAGTAAGAACCAGGTGATGGCCCAAGATAGTTACTGGGGTCTGCAGCAACTACACTGTTGTCACTACATTGACCAGGAGGAAGCTCATCAGGTAATAGACTGCTGACAGTGCTTTCATTCCCATCTTTAGGAGTACCTGATTTTTCGTGCTGTTGTGCAGCTACAACAGCATGGATCATCTTCTCCTTAGGCACATATTTTTCCACATTTGGAGGCTCACAGAAGTTTTCTTTTGGGGCATCTTCATTTTCATGGGATCTGTTGCAATAGAGTTCCAGACTTTCTTCTCTGCAATCACAAATGTCTTCCTCTTCCATCAATGATTTGGGATCTGTCTTAGAATTAGGATCATTCATTTCCTCAGTTGGTTCACTGGCAGGATTAGATTCGTTCTTTGCTTCTATTCTAGGGTCTATCTTCATGCAAGGTCCTGCTTCTCCTTCTAAACTGTTCCTTTCAGCTGACAATTTATCGTCAACATGAGTGAACTGGTGGTTGATTTTCTCCCCAGTAAGCTCCATGTCGTTGTCATCACCACCACCATCACTGTTGCCACCACCACCACCACCACCATCATCATAATCATCATCACCTCCAATGGAAACATTGACTAAAGTTTCTGTGCTGTCTTCCAGAGAGAGAAATTCTTCTTCCTCTTGATGATTGTCATTCTCATCTACCTCTTTGGAAACATTACCAAGCAGCTTTGAGGGGAAACCTACCAGTTCTCCACCAAGACAGCAATCTGGCAAGGAAGCACTTTTTTCTTTATGGCCTTCACTCTGAAGTCTATCCTTTTCCATGCCTGCCTGCAGGTTGTCAACTACTAGGCCATGCCTGCATAATATATTAGAATCAATAGAACCAAAAGGCAAGCCCATCCATTGGGTCACATGCTCTTCCCAGCTTCTTTTCCTGATTGCTAGAGACATGTCATAGTACTTTAGCAACAGGTTCCAACATGTAATACAATCAGGGCCAGATGAAACATTGTGGCTTCCATGAACTTCTCCACAGAATGAAATGGTCTTACCTCTTGCATATCTGTTTAAAAGAAGAAGAAGAAAGTTGTTGCTTCAGCGTCAAAAACAAGAACAACAAATAGAAGCACAGATGAAAAAAAACAAAGCAAAAGCAACGATCAGCTGCATGAGTTAGGAAGGGAAGGATTTAGAAAGATGTTTTGTAGAATAACTTTAATCATTTTCAAAGGCAGAAGCTATAATCTAGCATGGCCTCCTTGCTGATTACTCTCTCAGATGAAGTAAACAGAATGTTATAAACAACTCCATGGGAACACAACGGGTTCCATAAGCCAAATTTTGACAATGAGTCTCTCTTCACTGCCTCTGTCATAAGACAGCTATTTCCATGGCTTTAAAAGACATTGAGTCTTGTGAGTCTTTATATACAACACAACTCCACATTTTCTATTCATGAAAATAACCAAGCATAGCATTATTGTCTAGAGGATGAGTTTGAATGACTATTTTGAACTAGTCATATATTCTAAATTCTCCATTTACTTTGTAAATTTATACCCGGGGTTGAATATATTCAGAACTATCATCTTTCCTAATACTTGTTTTCCTTCCCTAACTTTCCTCACATCTACTATCAGAGATGGAAGCAACTGGAGATGAGATATTTTATTGAGTAAATCTATTTTTTAAATTTTTTAAATCTACTTTTAATTATTTATTTATGGCATTTATACACTGATCCACAGCTATACAGATTCTGGAGTGGTGAACAATAAAAGACAAAAGAGATAAAAAGAATAAACACAATATTAAAAACAGAGTATCAATAAAAACAGTATATCAGTAAAAACAGTGGCTGGTCTACCAAGGAAGGTGTCCTGAAATAAAGAAGTTTTCAGGAGATGCCAGAAACAGCACAATGCTGGTGCCTGCCTGACCTCCAGAGGCAGGGAATTCCAGAGAAATGGAGCCACCACACTAAATGCTCTTCTCCGGGTGGATCCAGTCGGGTCATAGGTCCATGCAGAACCACCAGGAGCATGCCATCTGATGACCTCAGTGACCGGGCAGGTTGGTAAGGAAGGAAGCACTCTCTCAGGTATCCTAGTCCCAAGTTACTTAGGGCTTCATACGCTAGTACCAAAACCTTAAACTTGTCCCGGTAGCGAATAGGCAGCCAGTGCAGTTCCCTCAGGAAAGGAGTTGCATGCTGAAAAGGAGCAGCTCCTGACGAGCTACTACATTCTGTACTGGCTCCAGCTTCCAGACCAGCCTTAAGGGCAGCCCCACATATAGCAAATTGCAGTAATCCAGTATCGAGTTTACTAGCATCTGCACCACTGCGGCCAGGCTATCCCTATCCAGGAGAGGCCATAGCTGGTGAACTAGTAGAAGCTGGTAAAAGTCCTACACCATTTGTGCTCTAGCTGACATCCAGCCTGTTTCATTGAATGCAGCTCCCTAGTATACCAAAGATTTTTATAATAGATACTGGGGCTTTCAGACAGAGAACATCATACTCAGAGAACTCATACAGAAAACCACTGTGCCATGTATTTTACTGCACACTGGCAGTTGATGCGTGGTAAAATCTCCTAATTACTTGGCAGGATGATACAGATAGCCAAGTTGCTCCAGGATGAGAGAGCTCACCCTGGGGTAGTTTGATTGTATGGGCTCGTAGTGTAATCAAGTGAACCATCATATGTGTCGACCAACTTCCTGTTCCACCCACAGTTCAGCTGCTATATATTTGTACCCCCCAAAAGGTGATATCTGAGTGATCCATTTAATCACCTGATTAATAGGCAGCTATTGGCTAGCCTTGTTAACCCACTTCAAGCAGCTGTCAGTTGTAATCAAGGATGAACTAAATGGAGAATGGTGCTGATAGATTACAAGGGAACAAACAGCAAACAGAGCAATCCATTGCAGTGCTGTCATAAGAGAGCCCATGCATTGGAATAATTTATAAATGGAAATGGAAAAAAAATCAGCATATATTATGCACTCCCTAGTCTGATTAATAGATCTTTGCTTGTTCCAGCTCTTTTTGTGCAGGCCGTTGGGTTCTCAAGTATCCCTGAGTTTGGCTGCAAATTAACCTGTAGAAAGGGTGGATCCCTGCACAACTGAAGAATAATCTCTGCAGCATTGAGGCACCTTTTTTTGTAAGATGATAGAGCCCAGTGGGGCCTCAATGGCTCAGTTCATATCATAGGCTATCCAAATGGCATGGTTGCTACTGGGATTCTGAATTGTGTAGGTCCATCTCCATGCAATTAAGCATTTTGGCACACACACCTTTGAAGCCAATGCTAATCATGTCAGATTAGCAATACTCTCCCAAATTAGGGTCTTCCCTAGCATGGCTCACATCACATCAGCTTGGATGTGAACTACATGTGTCCATATGTGTCCATATAAAAAGGTGCCTATGTGATTTGAGTTCCTTGAGTTGCAACCACATCATAAGAATAACACGTGAAGGAGGCCTATCAGTGCTTATGGTGGGAAAACCACCCGCTTTTGCAAAGACTTGCTTCACATGCTACCTTTTCCTCTGCCTATCTTTCCAATGAGCCTCATGTAAGATTATTTGTGCCAAGCTTCTGAGTCATTAGGACAAGCTGCTGTACAGACTCTCCCAAGCTGACCTTATAATGGAATTTATGACAACGCTGGCTATCATTCAGAATCATGTAAGCAAAGGGGACAAACAACAAAAACATTGCAAAGTCCTCTTGAAAAAGCTACTGCTTTGCTTTTGGAATAATCATTATCATAATAATTCATACACACAGATGTGGTGCCAGGTACCAAAAAGATCCGGGTCTCAGGCCCACAGAACAAACAAAAAAAAAGAGCACAAATTTGCATATGCTAGTTTACACATGCTCTAAAGTCTCGCTTCGTATGTGTCTGTAAAGGACCCTGTCTCCTAAGGACACCCATATTTGTAAAAAGGGATGCCTGGACAGGGGAGAGTGTAGTGTCCTCACTATTTATCTAATAGAGAACTAGGAGGCAAGCTTAGAGTTGCTCATAACACATCTTTAATAGAAAGCTTCCAGAACAAACTGAACAAACACACAAAACAAATGCTTGCCTGGAACTAGGGATGTGCCACGAACCTGGGGGGGGGGTCGCCTCTCTGCCGGCTCGCCTCTCCATGGGGGCGCCCCCCCGCCTCGATCTTCTGAGCGGCGCGTAGCAGTTCTCCGCGCCGCTTGAGCCAGCGGCGCTGGTCCCATCGCATCACATCCAGCCCCAGAAGTGGCGCGACGGGGACCCTGCGCAGGCGCAATACGTCACGCGGGGGTCCAGCGTGCCTGCGCAGGGTCCCATTGTGTCATTTCCAGGGCTGGATGTGACACGACGGGACCGGCGCGGGCGGCTCACCGTGGAGAGGCGAGCTGCCGGCGGAAAAGGTAGGCCCGTAGGTCCGCACGAGCCCCACGTGGATGTGAGCGGTGCCGAATTCGGCCCGCTACGCCCGCGCGGGGTGAACAGTTACATCCCTACCTGGAACCGCCTGTTGGCAGTCCCAAGCAAACAAACAGGAGCAATGGATAGCAGACAAGCCAATCAATCAGCAACCATAACCCATATACTACAGAGAGGAGGGCATTTGATTTCAGAAAGATTCAAGGGCGGGGTAGCAGGAGGGGAAGCAAATGTGGGCAAAAAGCCAGCTAATCCAGGGAGATCAGATGCAACAGAGACCAGCAGGGCCCCTGTACCTGTATTTCAGCAAATGCCCATGGACAGCAGGGTGGTGGGGCAGATGGCCTCTCAGATATTTGGGGCTCCAAATGAAAGATTTGGGGCTCCAGGCCTAGTGGGCCACCCTCTAACACCACCTCTGCATACACATAAGAAATAAATAAAGCTTCAAACATCAGAGATGTTCGGGCTTCTCAGGGTTTTTAACATCACTGCTGTATTTGGACACATCCCAAGCCCTCTTCAGGTGTTCTTCTTACCATCTTGAATGAACATATGAGGAGAGGAGTGCCCCAGTCCTGCCCTACTCCATCGCACATCAGGTGGGCAACAGTCTGAACAGGAGAGCCTCCTGTATCCATGGATGCTCTCCACACAATCAAGAACCCTGGATGCAGATTATATCTATTTCTCCTGTTGTGTTTTGAACTCACTACTCAGTGGGCAAAAGGAAATAAAATGCAGCTTTTTAATGTTTACACCCTTTATTAAACAGCAGCAATAACAGTCAAGAAAACCTTCTGGGTTGTAACATATTACAGGTTCAAGGAACAGCCGCTTCTCCTTTTCACTCCCTATGTAGGAACTGTCAGCACTTAGCATGGATCTGCTTATTGATTTCAGCAATAAAGAAGATTAACTACTGAGTTTGTTCTGGGTCATTTCAGTCTACCAAGGGAAGCTCCAATTGCACACCCAGACCACAAGGCTGTCCTGACAAATCACATGCCTGAAGGTACAAAAGTAGGCAGCCTGAAAGAATTGCAGAATTATGACTGTGCAACTGAACCTTGGTAATTTATGCTTTGACAAAGTGACTTTCACAATGGAGAGCCTGCATGCTCTGAGGCCTTTAACCTCCTTTTAAGGCCAGCCTGTTTCCATTTCACATTTTCCATCTCTGCAAAACTGAAGAAAAGAACCTATATTTAAAGGGTAACAGGATTCACTACCTGTCGTATCAGGCTGAGGAACATGAAAGGGATTCCCCCCCCCCCCCATAAGAACTCAGCCAGAACAAAAGAGGGAGAAAAAACTCCCTCTTTTGCATGGGGGAAAAATCGGTAGTGAGCAATAGGTTCTGCTGAGAGATCCATTTCCTTACTCTGTCTTGGGAGACAGCATGATTGAGTAGACAGAGCATTGGGATGAAAGTGGAACTGCACGTTATGTAAGTAACATGGGGGTCACAATGAACATTCCATCTCCAGGTGGAGTTCCTACCTCTGACTTATTTCATAGATTTCATAGATCATAGAGTTGGAAGGGGCCTACAAGGCTATCAAGTCCAACCCCCTGCTCAATGCAGGAAACTAGAGGTGGGGTCTCCCATCCAAGTAATAACCAGGCCTGACCCTGCTTAGCTTTCCACACTCAGACAAGCTGAGCCAGCATAAGCCACAGGCATAACATGCAGTACAACCTATGACATATCTTGACATTACACTATACATTTTTCCCAGCCCCCATTTTACTGCTGACTAGGGTAGATAAGTGCATAGCATAATGACATCAAGGCACAAAGTAAGTCATACTACATATTAAGGAATGGGAGGGGGAACAGGAAACAGGGCTGCCATCTTGTGGGGCATCCCATTTTTCTTGTAAGATATAGTTTGTTGGTTGATTTATTATGTATATTTACTAGTTCCCTCTTAACCCAGTCCTCTAGGTGACATACCACAATTTAAACAATAGGAATTAAGATGCAAATGAAATAATACAATCAAATATCACATCAAATAACATGTATCATCAGCACAGATGTACAAGTACATAAAATGGCCAGAGTAACCCCACAAGAGTAAAAATAGGGTGAGCAAACATTGTCAGAATGGAGACTAAAACAATAATCAATAATAGCTTTAAAAGAAAACTTAAGACACATAATATTAAAATGTTAAAAGATGATACAAGGCCTGCGCGAACAAAAAGTTCTTTGCCTGGTGCCCAAAAGGTGTCACTGTAAGTGCCAGGCGGGCCTCTCTAGGGAGACCATTCCACAGTTTGAGGGTGAGGATAGCACCACCACTAAAATGGTCCCTTCCTCTTGTTGCCACCTTCCATACTTCAAATGCAGGAGGCACTCAGAGAAGGATCTCAGCTGATGATCTTAAGGTACATATAGAAAGAGGAGTTTCTATGTCAGGGAGGCAGAACCTCTTTCAGCCCGAGGGCTGAATTCCATTTGGAAGAAGTTCTCATGGGCTGCATTCCAGTAATGGGTGGGGCTGAAGGCAAAAGGAGCAGGGCCAAAATACCAGCATATTTCAGCTTAAAGCTCTTACTGCCAGTAACAAAGCCTTAGGGGAGGCATTTCAATGTTTTAGAATGGGGGGTGGGGGGGACGGACGTGCACAAAAGCTGGAAACCACCAAACAACGGGTAGTTGGGGGAAGGGGGTGGGGCCAGGGGAAAGTGGCATGGCCTTCTGGGGAACTCCATAGGGCTGGATTTGGCCCCCAGGGCTGAGGTTCTGCCCCCAGCCTTTATGTACTGAGGTTCCAGTAAGTATTTGTAGGCTGGAATTGGCACTTTGAATTGGGTTCAGAACAGAAGTGAATCCTAAAACAGTGAAGGCGGGAAAGGACTGGCGTAATATGTTCACAGCATCTGGCCCCAGTTCAAACTCTCGTTGCCATATTCTGTGCCAGCTGAAGTTTCCAGGTTGTCCTCAAAGGCAATGCCACATACAGTTTATGGCAGTCATCCAAATGGGAGGCTACCAGAACACTGATCACTGAAACCAGCTTATCCACATCCAGATAGTGTTCCATTGTCAGTCCAATGCTATGTCCACTTTGCATCACATCAACATTCTTTCAAGGGTATAAAAATGTGTCTCTCAGGAGAACCTATTCCTCATTACTAAATCTTGCCAGTGAAAACACAGCTCTGTGTTTCTTATAATATGTAGTCCTGCCATTAAACCTAGGAGGCTGGGAGCCAAACCACACATTATTTGGAAGACGTAGCTAGCAGCTTATGTCTTTTTTCTTTTTTACTTAAAAGTAAGTGCAGGGGACCTGATCCAAACCATAACTGTAGCATAGGAGGGCTGTAGCCCTTTGCCCTTCACTGATGATCTGGGATCACACCCCCCCCTCAACATGCCTGCAATTTACATTGTCAAAAAGTGATCAATTTGTTTTAATAAATCCCTTTTGAGCAATTTAAATTTCAGGCGTGGGGCTCCCAATCCAGATTGTGACCTCGGTGGGACCAAAGCACCCTAAACCCATGCTAGGGTCCCAATCTGGACCAGGTCCCCTATGCTTACAGTTGAGTAAAAAAGAAATGAAGACAATGACCTGATTCACATGTCACAACAGCCCATGGTTTAAACAATCCATGGGTTGTCATGTACTACCCACCACTTCCACTTTTACTCAACAACGTATGATCGGCTCATATGATGGCTTGTTGCTGGGTTAAATCTGGGTTTGCTCCGGATTTGCATGTGATGCTCAACAACCTAAGATGGAGCTAATAATTGGCTGTTGATTAAAAGCAGACATGGCTGGCACACTGCAGGCAGCGTGCCTGCTCTCTCCTGCTCATCCCCAGCAAGACCATGGGTTCTTTAACTCATGGGATGTTGTTATGTGTGAACTGGCCCATAGCTGCTAGCTATGTCTTTAAAGTAACATGTAGTTTGATGCTGGTTCAATCCATTTCTTTTCATTCATTTCATTTGTTACATTTCTATACTGCCCAATAGCCAAAGCTCCCTAGCATGTTTACAAAGCTTTAGAGTGCAATTCAGTGGGTTGTGTCCTTGATGCTCATAAGCCTCCATACTCGGAGGCTTATTAGCATCCAGTGCAGTGCGGGACCTCCTCCCGCTCTGCAGTTCATCTATAGACTGCCAATTTCAGCCATCTGGTTGAGGTGCTTCAGAGGGGGAGAGAAGGAGGCTGGAATGCTGTCAGGATACCTCATTTTCTGGTGGCCCCAGTCTCCTCCCCTTCTTGGCCTCCTTCCCACCTCCTTTACCCCGCTCTCCAAGGTTGATTTTCCAACCTTGGAGAAGCAGTCGTGTGGTTCTTTCTACAGCAGCTGCAAGGGGAGGGGAGGGGGATCGGAGCGCAAATCCCCAGCTCTGAGGTTGGACCTCTGTCTCCAGATCTGGGAATCTGAAGTATCCTATGGCCACAAAATCGCTCTCTTAAAGCCAAAAAATACATGACACGATATAAAAATGTAACACTAAACCCCCTTAAAATAAAATAAATCCCATTATAAACCTTAACATATGCAGTCAAATGCCTGGAAGTAGAGGAATGTCAACCTGGCACCAAGAAGGTGACAGTGACACTGTTGGCATCAGATGGGCCTCACTGGGAAGAGTGTTCATATTCCCTTGCTCAGTTTTGAAGCCCACAGGGCAGCCTGGGTCAAATCAGTCTTTCAGCCTAATCTTCCTCACATGATTGCTTTAAGGATTAAATGGGGAAGCCCAATGTGTATTGCTAAATAAGCAATATCTAGATTGGCCTTCTTAAGAGGAGTTTTAACATCTACCAGGAAAGAGAGCTATCATCTGAAATACTGTTGTTTTCTTTTTACATTATAAATTGAGGTTGTGCTTCCAAATAAGTGGCTACACCCAGACATTTATCAGCTGCTGAACACTTCCTAAAGTGCAGGAATAAATAATTATGGCTAAACAGCTTGACACCCATAGTGTCCATTGACAGAGTTTCAGTCCACTGCATAAACATGTAAGGCAGCCAGACAACAGGAGCATGGTTCATTTTATTACACACAGACAGGAAATATAAGGTAAGACAGGATAAATAATTCCCCAGAGGCCGACAGTGAGCCTGTGTCAAGTTTAAGTACAAAGTCTGGATGCTCAGGTTCTGAAGCAACATACACAACAGTCTTCAAGGTTTATGCCCATGTGTGCAAAGTTCAATGATAACAGTGTGATAAATGCCAGTATTTTAACATGTGTATGTGACATTACAACTTAGAGCAACATGGCTGGCTGGGGAATGCTGGGAGTTTTAGGACCTTTTCCTGTCTAAACATGCATAGCATTGCACCCTTATAGAGCAATTCTAAATGTAGGTGGAGAGTTCAGTGGTGGATGGGCCTCCACTTCCACAGCCTTGCCAGCTTGCTCCAGCCAGGGTGGGAGGTGTGGGGGGTTCCTTTTACTTTTCCAGTGCCAGTGGACCTTTGTTTTGTTTTAAAAATGCCTTCCATTGGTTCCAAGGCTGATGTAGGTACAGGACTCGATTCAGGGTCATGCCAAAAAACTGAGAGGGCTTTTGATCCAAGGCTTCACCTCTTCCTGTGATACCCTAATTTAGTACCTATTGCTTGCATAAAGACCACCAGTGAATAATGTTTGGAAAGTTTGCAATACTAATACTACTACTACTACTACCACTACACATGTTAAAAAGATTAAACAAGAGAATGTACGATGGTTTGCTTAAAAACAGTCTCAAAAACAGCAGGTAAAGTGTAATGCTTGTGAAAAATTAAGAGGGGAAGTATTAATTATTCACCAGTCCTATATTATGGCCAGTAAAGAATTGCAACTAAGAGTGATTGGTGAAAATGTTGAGGTCATCTTATTTCTAGCTACATGGTAAAGTAGGGATGGGGAATGTGTGGCCTTCCCAATGTTTCATAGATTTCATAGAGTTGGAAGGGGCCTACAAGGCCATCAAGTCCAACCCCCTGCTCAGTGCAGGAAACTAGAGGAGGGGTCTCCCATCCAAGTAATAACCAGGCCTGACCCTGCTTAGCTTTCCACACTCAGACAAGCTGAGCCATCATGAGCCACAGGCCTGTTGGACTGCAACTCTCATCATCCCTCACCATTTGCTGTGCTGGCTAGGGCTGATGTGAGTTGCAGTCCAACAACATCTGGACTCCCACCACATTCCCTACCCTACGGTAAAGACATTTAATTTAACTGAAGCCAAATAAACCCATGGTCTACATGGGTCTCCAAACTCTTTGGACTGTGGGCACATTTGGGAATTTGAGAAATTGCTGTGGGTTCCAGCAAAAAATAGTTCCCATGGTGGATGTGGCTAGTCAAATAATGACTGCTGTGGGGGCCTGAGCTAAAGAGGTGGTGGTGGGGGAGAGAAATAGCAAGGCTAGAGGCAGGGCCGGCGCTACCGCTAGGCAAACTAGGCGGTTGCCTAGGGCGCGTGGCTGAAGAGGGCGCAGAAACGCTGCGCTCCTCTTCGCTGCCGCTGTGCCGCCCCCGCCAGGCCTCCACCTCCCTGCCCGCCCCCGCCGCCACTGCCACGCCTCCCCGCCCACCCGCCTCCGCCGTGCCTCCCCCGCCCTCCCACCGCCGCTGCCGCCTCCACCACGCCTCCCCCCCGCCCGCCTCCGCCGCTGCGCCTCCCCCCGCCCGTTGCTGCCACTGCCACCCCCCCGACCCCCCCCCGCCGCCACCGTCCTTCTCCGCGTCGCAGTCGCTTCCGGAGCCCTGCCCGCGTTGTTTTGGCGGGAGGAACTGGTTTCCCCGGCAAAAAACAGAGCGCGGGGGTCCCGTCGCGTCACTTCCTCCTTGGAGGAGGCGGCGGCAGCCAGGGCGGGGGGAAGGTAGGTTGGTGGTGGTGGCGGCACAGGGGGGGGGGTTGCAGAGCAGGGCTGCTTTGCTCCGGAGGCCCCCCCACGGCACGAGAGGGGGGGCACTAAATTTCATTTCACCTAGGGCGCCAAACTGCCCTGCACTGGTCCTGGCTAGAGGTTGGGATATAGCAAGGCAAAGGGGCAGATGGGAGAGAAGGAGCAAGACTAGTAGAAGCTAGAAAGGGAGTGACAGAAAACTGTCCTAACTTTTCCCAAGATTTTCCTTAAAACAATTTTTAAGGGGGCATGGAGGGGAGAGCTTCATGGGTGATGTTGTAGGTCCCCGCAGCTGCCGCATCAGGAACCCCTGGTCTATGTCCTTCTAGAATGTTCTGGAATTTCCATTATATCATTGGGAATTGGGAGTTCCATTATATCATTGGGAGTTCCTTGTTTCCTGTGTAGGTCCAAACTGCTGTTGAGGACAGAGTGTCCACCACACACACACTATCATTCTACTATTCTCTCTTTAGAGGATTCTCCACTTCCCACAGACCAGCTTTAGGCCTCTTGGTTTAACAGCTCAACACTCACGGACATAGTTGAAGGCCTCAGTCAGTCAGGCGATCACTCGTGACCGAGTAAGATTGTCTTCCAGGATAATTTTTTTTCCTTTTTTTTACAAAAAGGACATTTTAAAAGGAGGAAAATTCTAAAGAAAATTGTGTAGACTCTAGCGATGGGTCCGTAAGTGACTGTGGAGGCCAATTCTAGATCCACACAGCTTCCCACAGTGAGGACACAGGTTACCAGATGGAAGACGGTCCTGTAAAGGATTCATTTGCCGTGCTTTTCACTTAGCACGTTTCTCCCTTTCACCTTGCACTCGGGCTTCTTCAAAGTCCATAGAACCGTTTGTGAAAGGCCAACCTCCAGTTAGATCGTTCATGGGCCAGAGCTTCCCAGTTTTTGATGTTTATATTGCATTTTTTTAGATTAGCCTTAAGAACATCTTTAAACCTCTTATATTGACCACCGATATTCCGCTTTCCATCCTTGAGTTGGGAATAAAGTACCGTAACTGCTTTGGGAGACGGCAGTCAGGCATTCGAACAACATGACCGGTCCACTGAAGTTGGCGTTGAAGGATCATTTTTTCAATGCTAGTAGTCTTTGCTTCTTCCAGTGTTCCAGAACACTGACATTTGTTCGCCTATCTTCCCAAGTAATTCGCAGGATTTTCCGGAGGCAACGTTGATGAAATCTTTCAAGGAGTTGGAGGTGACGTTTATAGATAGTCCATGTTTCGCAGGCATACAATAAAGTTGGTAATACAATGGCTTCATAAACCAGTGTTTTGGTCTTCTTACAAATATCCCGATCCTCGAACACTCTATGTTTCATTCGAGAGAACGCGGCACTTGCGGAGCTGAAACGATGCTGGATTTCACTGTCGATGTTAGCTGTAACAGAAAGATAGCTGCCAAGATAGAGAAAATGATCGACATTTTCCAGTATTGTCCCGCCAAGCTGGATAGATGGCATCACCAAAGGGTTAGCTTGCACTTGCTGATGAAGCACTTTGGTTTTTTTGATGTTAAGTGAGAGACCAAGTTTTCCGTATGCTTCTGCAAAAGCATTTAGGATAGTTTGGAGATCATCCTCTGAATGTGCGGAGACCACATTATCATCAGCATACTGAAGTTCCATAACGGAGGTAGTAATTACCTTACTTTTTGCTTTCAGCCTGCTGAGATTAAAAAGCTTTCCATCTGTTCGATATATAATTCCCACACCAGTGGGAAGTTTCCCCTCGACAAGATGTAAAATCATGGCAATAGGAAGCCTGGTCAGGGATCCAAAACCAGTTACACGTTTGGGTGATAAATTTTTTTTTTTAAAAAAGAGGCAGTTTCCAGATGCACAAAAGTTATGTCATGTGTGTCTGGAGTGCAGACACACACATGTGTGTGGAATGAGGTCCTGTATATTGCAAGGACCTCTGGAAGGTAATGTATATAGACACACATTATCAGTGGTGCAGTGGAGCCAGGGCCCACAGGGTCAATGTGCCAGGACCTTTTGATTAGCAGGGATCATCACATCATCTGCATCCTCCTCAGGCTTCCCTGCTCCCTCTGAGCTTAGCTGCAATCATCACAGTAGGGGGCTGGGTTGATTTTTCCAGCAACGATATATTGTGCTGAGCTATCCTTCCTTGTTGTAAGTATTTTGGGGTATCTTGGTCTTGAATGGGCAATTAAGACCCATTGGCTTTGCAAAAGACCTACATATAATATGGGGGAGAGGGATAAACACCTGCAATTTTGGACTCTCCTTGGGGACATGGCTATGGGGAATGTCATAATGAGCACTTTCATTTTAAATTTAACCACTGCACATCATGCTCACCTCCTGCAGGACCCCTCTCAGTAGAGACTGGGTCAACCAGTGTCAGGGTTGGTTTGCTCTCAGTTCAAGAGTGGCCCCATACTCAGCACTTTACTTCTTCCACCAATCCCAAGAGTAAATGGCTACTGTTCACTTAAATGGAAGAAAATAATGGGGTCATAAGAAGCTGCATTATACTGAGTCAGACCATTGGTCCACCTAGCCCAGTATTGTCAACACTGACTAGGAGTCCTTCCTAGCCCTACCTGGAGATGCTAGGGATTGAACTCAGGACTTTCTGCATGCAAAGTATGCGTTCTAACTATGGAGCTATGGCTCTTGAGCTATGGCTCCGAAGACACGAAGGGACTAAACCTGCTTCTGACAATCCCGGATTATGTTTCATTGGTCACACTAGAGTGAGACAGACTGTTGGGAAATATTTGATATACATAGTCACAGATATATGTTACACCTCTGTATAATGTTCAGGCTTCCAGGATCTTTTTATTTTATTTTATGAGACCCCTGAGATGCACCAATTGGTGTCAAATGCAAAATAGTGGCCCAGGTGAGTAGACATATACTAAGAATTAAGGAATAGAGTGCCTCTGAGCCCATGCTCAGCCCAGGAAGTGCTGATCAGTTCCAGAACTAAGCTCACAGGTTCTTTCACACACAAAATAATTCCTGGTTCCCCCCCACTCCCCTGTGTTTTTCTTCAGCAATCTAATTGGGTGGGTGGCGGGGAGCTTCTTAGTTGTTGCTCTTGTTAGACAATTGGGAGTCAGAAAACCTTGTGGCCTATAGCAAATTGCCCAAAGATCCTCCAATAGATTCTCATCTACCTTCTTTCCACCCCTGCTGCAGAGTGTAATTTACAGGCCTAGATAAGCGTATGGCCATACAGCGGGCACAAGTAGAGGACTAGATCAGTCTGACTTCACACAAGTCTCCTGGGATCTTTCCATTATCTGCCCATTTCAATCACAGTAGATAGAAATACAAAAATTCTCACACATTGATAATAATCATGTAGTGTATATGGTTTCCAGTGTAAGAGTCACCGGAGGTGTGCTTATTTTATGGAAAGAAAGGCCATGTTCTTTAGTCCATATCTACAGAAGACAATGACAGTTCGTTCACCAATATCTATAGGAGCACAATTAGACCAAAGCAGATGCCATATGTTACGTACACATGAGTTCATTTAAATTTCCATCTAAACAGAAGCTCATAGAAAGGACCGAAACTGGTCAATTTATTCAAAAAGGAATAATGTAGGAGTAGACAACCTTTTGGGACTGTGGGCACATTTGGCAATTTGAGAAACTGTCCTGGAGACACCACAAAATGGCTCATGAGGGAGGTATGCAAGGGGCAAGTAACCTACCCATAACACTGAATACAAGGCAGGGTTGGGGTCTGAGCACCAACACACCAAACAACCCCTTTGAACCCACAGTTTTCAGCACCAATAGAAACCTATTTCACAGCAATTGCAGCTCCAGGCAAGAAAGGTTTTTAAAATATATATATATTAGAGAAATGGGAGGGTTGGGGCACCTTGGTGGACACTAAGGAAAGTGTCCTGAGGGCACCATATTGCATACCCCTGGAATACGTGATCAATTTATTCTAAAATACTAAGCTTACACCTGCACACATGGCTACTTGCTGAAATCAATTTAATTGCATCACACTACATAGTTCCTATATCTGCAGAATGTGGTCTTGTGATGCACTAAGGAATTGAATCATTGCTGACAACAGTTGTCATCACCAAGAACTGTATTGACTTGGTGTTAAAAATGGTTCCACCAGTAGCCTAGGTGAGAGAGAACTGTACAACACATCATTACAGGAAGATTATTGACATTTGGCTCTCAAATGCCTTTGCTGCGTGTTCTCCAAACAGGGTGAAAATGTATTCACAGCATCTAGACTAGCAACTAAACCTTTTACACACCAGTTTGAAGCAGCAGGTTGCCAAAATTTACTCAGCTGCTTAGCAGAGATGAGGCTTATGCTAACATTTCCAGTAAGGAAGGCCAGAATGTCCTATTTTCATGCAGGTGAAGAAATGCTGACTCTTGGGAAATTTTTAAAATGGAATGCAACTGAAAGAGGAAACAGCTTATGGAAAATATTATTTGGATGAAATTATGTAGCCTTTTAAATACTTCAGCTAGAAAAAAGGCAGTGTGGGTTAATTTTATTTTAGGAACAATGGAAGTGGATTTCCACAGTACATTGTGAAAACACCTTTGCTGCTGCCACAGGCCTGGTTAAGATGTAATACTAAACCATAGTTTACCATAGCTTTTCCCAACCTGGTTCCTTATGGATGCATTGGACTATATCCCAACATCCCCAGCCAGCATGGCCATTGGCTGTAATGAGCAGACTGGAAGCATCCACTTCCAGTTTCAACTAAGCACAGTTTGTTCTGTCCAAACTGGAAATTAAGTTTAGTTTCAACGATGGTTTATCCAATCAAGCCAGGATTAGAAACCATGGTTTGATCTTGGCTTGTTCAGAGAAACCTTAGTTTCATCTAACCACAGTTTGTTCCAGGTTGGATAAAATGAAAAACTGCAATTAGTTTTATGTCTATCCTGGTTTCTCCCCTCCAAAGGAGACACTCAAGCACTTAATGAAGTATAAAAATGAACACAAAAATAAAATTAACAATAATTTCATTAACTAAACAACTAGATAAATACCAACACAATTGAAGACAAAAAGCAGCTTTAAAGGGGGGAGTCCAGAGAACCAGGGCTAACGATTAAGAAAGTTAAACTGCAGCAGAATCAGAGGCTTAAAAAAAAAGAAAAGAAAAGAAAAGCCCTCAAATGCTGGAGGAACACAATGAGGAAAATGATCTAACCTCTTGGGGCAGGAAATTCCACATATGGGTTGCTGTTACAGAGAAAGCTCTCTCACCTTTTTCACAAGGCAATGGTGAATGCAAGAGGGTCACATCAGCTGATCTGAAGAGATGGGCAGATTCAAATGGAAGGAGATAGTCCTTGGACCGAAACTGTTTACCTTTAAAGGTGATAATCAGCACCTTGACACTCCTCACCATGGGTTTGAGGGTTAAACTACATGTTACTTAATGCCTTAATGACTGACCCCCTTTTTGTTTAACCCCCATGCCACCATTTCAGGGAGCAAATGGTGGGGGGATATTTAATCCTCCCCCTCCAGCGCACTCTGGTCTTAATCAAATCAGGGCCATACACACTTACACTCAAGTAAGAAAGCAAGAACGGGGTCAGCTACTTGCTACATAATTAACAGAATTTGACCCTCAGGTTGCTTGCATAGCACTAAACTATGGTTTAGTGTTATGTCTGAATGCAGCTATGGTGTGACAACTGATCAAACATTACTGGGGTAAAGGGAGTCTTGCTCCAGGGGTCTGTCACTGCTGGGGTGGGTGGACAAACATTTTAGGAACAATGGATCCAGAAAGCTTCCTAACATATCAGTACCACTTATTTTTCTTTTTAAAGGGCTACATGAGCCCTTATTCATTAGAAAGTAACAATTTAAAAAACAAAAACAAAAATAAAATTTAAAACATTTGATATGGTGGGGTCATCTTAACATTGGGCACATGGTAGTTGCAGACAGAGGATAGAGGTGAGAAGCACAATTAACCAGTGACTGCGAAATGCAGTGTGAGTGTGGATTCCCAGCAATGATAGTGTGACTTGCAGCGAAGATGTTTGTACCCATAAAACCACAGGGTTACGGGCAAGCACTCATTTCCCACAACAGTCATAGTCAGATTTATTGTAATGTAGCAGTCAGCCGTTATACAGCAAACATTAACACTAATATGGAACATACAACAGTACTTCGGTGAGAAAAATAGCCTACTGTTGTTTCGCATTCATCACTTTATCCCTTGCATGCAACTGGAAGGGCAAACACAAGGGATCTGGATGTTCTAAACGTTACATATTTATTTCCCACCAAAAGAACCATTAGGTTGACCATGTTTTTTTTGTTTTTTTTACAAAGGACAGGCCTCCATTTGAAGAGCTGCCAAAGGACTGTCCTCTGTTTTGAAGGGCTGTCCTGTCCATGTCTGTTTTAAAGGCAAGGAACCCCAAGAAGGAAGACCCCAGGAGTCTTGAAGTTGTCCATCAGCAGTTAGCACCTGAACAGCAGACTGAGGCATGGATACAAGACACCTGCTGTCTTCCACACTATGGTCAGATGTATTTTATTTAAATTATAATGGTTATTTCTAAATTTGCATCTAGACTTATAAATTAGCCATTGTTATGCAAATCAGTGTCCTCTTTTGTCCTCTTTTTTGGTGATGCATTTCCTCTTTTTTGGCAATTCATAAGTGGCCACCCTAAGAAACAAAACAACATATGAAGCTGCCTTACACTGACTGGGTTCAGACAACATGATAACCCACACTCAAAGGTCGAGTATGGGTTGTTGTTGAACTGGGTTATTGTGCTGTCTGAACCCAGCTGCACTAACAAGCCATGGCTTGTTAACCATGAGCAACCCATGAAGAGAACCCATGGTTTGTTGTTGAGTTGTGAACTGTGGGTTGTTCACCATGGTTTGTTATCTTGCCTGGGTTCAGACAACACAATAGCCCACATTTCAGCAACAACCCATGGTTCAACGGCAACCCAAACTCCACCCTTGGGTTATCGTGTTGTCTGAACCAGTCATTGAGTCAAACCTTCGGCCCATCTAACCCAACTATTCCAGTGTTCCTCAGCCTGGTGCCCTCCAGGTATTTTGGACTACAACTCCCATCATACCTGACCTTTGGCTGTGCTGTCTGGGGCTGATGGGAGTTGCAGTCCCAACAATCTGAAGGGCACTAGCTTGGGAAAAACTGAAGATTCTACTCTAACGGGCAATGATTTCCCAAGGTCTTAGGCAGAGTCTTTCTCAGTCCTGTTATCTGAATTTTTTTTAACTAGAGATACCAGGGATCAAATGAACTGCATGCAAAGCAAATACTCTACTACCGAGCTATGTAGTCCAGTCCTGCCACATAAAGGAACATGATGAAGGGAACATGAGCATATACCGTTTTTACACAGCCAGCAAACAAAGCTTCCATGTTTAAAGCCCGTGTAGAGGTAATGCCAAAATAATCCAGATTTGGCTTCAAGGAATTCCAAACTGCACATTCAAAATAATCACACAAGCTAAGTATATTGGCATGCATCCACTGATTACATTTACAATTATGATTTATGTGGCTTACACAATATGAAGTATCAAAGAATTCTGAAACTTACTGGCAAAGAGCAGACTCGCAAAGCACAAAGAAGGAGGGGAATGGAGAAAGGAAAAGGTGTGGAGTGCAGGCATGGGTGGACACAAGAGAGAGAACAGCAAAGAGAATAGTCATTTTACACAAGTGAAAATATTTCTTAGTAATGTGTGCAAAACTACAATGTGTCCAGAGAGCACAGGACAGAGCAGAATGTAAATCTAAATCTAGTCATGGGATTAGAATAAGGAGCTGTAAGGAGTCCAAAGCCCCATGCTTGATCCCTAGCAGTTTTGTACAGCCTTAGCATCAGATTTCATGAGGACTAGAAAATTGTTTTTAAATAAAAGCTGGAACTTTCAGAATGTAAATGTCTGCATGAGAGACACAATTCTGCACTTGTGCAATGAACCTATGCAGCACATCACTCTATTTACAAGGCAGATATTATGCACATTTAATATAAGTCCTGCTGAGTTCATTGGGACTACAGTATTTAACTGTGGTGTTGATTTCAATGGGACTCTCACAACCTTTGTGGGAATAACTCTGAGCTGTTGCCAACTAGAGAAAGAAGCTCTGTTATTTGTATGTAATCCAGCCGCATGATGGCACTATTTGCATATTGGGAGGGAATACAAAGAACCATGTGAGTTGAGTTAGGTAGCAGAAAGTTGCTTGCTTAAGAGTTAGTTGTAATCTTTCTTTTAGAAAAGTGTATTTGGGAATTTTGGAACGTGGTTCAGCTTTCTATAGCAAAATCTGCCTGAGGAAGGCCTAAACTACTGTAATGAATGTATAAATTAGTAGCATGTCTATTTAATGAGGGACTGAAGGCAAGTGTTGAATGCACTTCAGTGTTAGTAAGCTCTGTACTAACCCTGGTGGGTTCCACCAACACGTAGGTAAAAACAACTGGTGATTTTATGGGATAGTTCAAACAGGGAAGATTTTCAGTCACGTTGAGGGTGGCACACACACAAAAGGAATGGATCCACAGTGTAATCGTTTGCCAGTTAAACAGTAGGCCTACCCAGCTTCAACAGTACACCCAACCTCCCTGTTCCAGGGCTTATCCCCAACAGCCCACAGCTCAGTTTTGTTCCAAACTGCCAAAAAGGATCTTCTTCTTTGCTCCTGACTTCCTATTGGTGCTTCACCAGTCCTCACAGACATGCTGTACTACAGCATTGCTGTAGTAGTCCTTTCGCTCTGTGTGTCAGTGTCTCTCCTTTCCTGACCCGCCTTCCTCACAAGCGGGTAACCTTCAGAGAGACACCACTCACACTAGGGGCTGTGAGGAAATATAGTTCTAAGAAGTTCTAAGACTCCACAGACTCATTACATTACCTTCTCAGAACGAAATCAGTCATGGGGAGCAAAAGGAGTGCTTCTGGGAAACTTTAGATGGATCTAAGGGCTTCTTCTTAATTGCTGGCTGAAGTCATAGAGTTACTGATAGAAGAAGGCTACAAGAATCATTAGACACTTCAAGGAATACTTGGGAACTGGACAATTTCTCAACAGCCGGCAGCAGACGGTGTACAAGCTACCAATAGAGCAGCCTTCCCCAACTTGGAGTCCTCCCTCCAGATGTGTTGGACTACAACTCCCATCATCCCCAGCCAATATGGCCAATGGCTCTGCTGTCCGAAGATTACAAAGATAGGACAGCAGGAGCAGGACAATTTAAGTGAAATCAACCATTGAGTGTGGTTCTTTGTCCCAGCATCATTAAGTATAACCTTAAACCTCCATGGCACCTTGGAGAGCCTAATCCAACTAAGATTGTCATCTCTTCCTGCACTCCATTTTAAGACTATGACCAATGCTGACTTTATGGCTTTTATACCAAGTCTGTTTTTTTTCTCCTCCTCTTCCTCCCTGCAAACAGACACAGCGCACCACCGTACTTCGTGTCTTGCCAGATACTTGACAGCACCCCCTCGCTAATTTGCAGTCCCAAGCAGGCAGGAAGCCCCTGGTAGTCCGCCACCCGTAGCAGGTGGGCAGTGTTTGTCTTGGGTTACATTGTGTAGGCCTGGACTATTCTGAACAGGAATTTAATTCTTAACAGGGCCTGAGAATTGGCACAAGCTACCAACTGGGGAAGGAAGAAAAGTAGAATGAAACTGATATAGAGTACTACTGTTTTGAAAAATTCAAGAATTAGGATTAACCCATGATAAACTGTCGGTGAGGACATGCCAGCAAAGATCACTAGTAAATAATTATTGCTCTGGGCAGACAACTAATGCTGCCCTGACTTCTGCTCATGGATTGTTGGTTGTACACAGAGCCTACCTGTGCTGTATTTGTACAGACTCATCCATGCAGTCTGTACCTTGGGGGTGGCGGCAGGATGACACTCGTAGTACAGATTACATGGAAAGAGCATATGTACATACAGTTTGTCTATATGGAGGCTGTGTGCAGTGCTCATATTACAATCTACGCATGGAGGCTGGGGACAGGGCTTGATGTAGCAATCCTGATTCCCCCCTCCCACTTCTATGTGAAGGTTTATCCCGTTTGCAGTTTTTTGAACAGGACTATTATCAATATCAAACTGCGTAGAGTGCAAATGAAAAAACCAAGGAATGGAGTTCCCAACGAACTTACAAAAGGAGTCAAATTTTGGTGGGAAAAATGCTATGTGCAAGTGCAATTCTATGTTGCCTGATCTATTTACTCCCTAACACAGAGGTGGACAACTATGGGCCATTTTTGCCCCTGGATTCTCCCCCCCCCATGGGCCGTACCTCCCCCAGCACAGAAATAATAATAATAATAATAATAATAATAATAATAACAACAACAACAACAACAACAACAACGAGTGTCCAGAGCACCAAAAAGGGTCAACATTAGCTCCATGGACTACATCAGTTCCATGGAAATCAATGGGATTTGCTTACAAGTAAATGTATGCCTTGCTAGGTCCAACTAGCCACAGCCAAAAAAGGGTCAAAAAGGGTCAAAATGGCCACTCTAGTCGCCATTTTTTTTTAAATGTTGTTGGTTTGTTTGTTTTTACAATTTTGGGGGACAATGGGGAGTCCCAGCAGGGGCTGCATATTGCCCACCCCTGCCCTAGTACCAAACATTTAACACGAAATACTCTTTGTAGAGTGGAGAAAGGGAAATGGTCAGATTCCTGCATCAAGGAGGGGGTTAGACTAGATGACATACAAGGTCCCTTCCAACTCTTAAAATTCTATGATGCTTTTGTAATACCAGAGCTACCAGTCATCCAATGAAGCTGATTGGCAGTCGGCTCTGGACTGACAAAAAGAAGCATTTCTTCACAGAAATGCATAATAATGGATGAAATTCCTGACCTCAGAAGATGGCTTAAATGGCTCATACCTATGGGTGTGGCTGGATCTATATGTGTAAGGAAGGGTGTGGCAGTACATGGCAGAAGCTCTACAAGGAGTCAATCCCCAGCTTGGCTTTTATGGCTATAGTAATAAATAAATACCCTGGAATGAGACTTTGGCAGAGATAAGAGATAATAGTGCCTCTGTAGGTGGTATTCTAGTAGACTTGATAGCAAACTGAAACCTTCATATAGGGAGGAATAATCTATCTCTGATATGCTGGAGACAAACAACCAGAGATGATGATCTCTCACATGCCCTGCAAGAAGTATCTGGCTGGTCGTTGAGGGAAACCTAATGCTAATCAGATATTGGTTGGACCCAGTAAGGCAGTCCTTATTCATTTACCTTTAAGCAGATCCCATTTATTTCCATGGAGCTGACTTAGTAGGTAGGCTTAGGCTTAAGATACCAGGGAATTATTTATTTATTTATTTATTATATTTATGAATCGCCCATCTGGCCAGACATCGGGCCACTCTGAGCGATGTACAATCCAATAAAATACGGGACACACACACACACACACACACACACACACAGAGTATAAAACACAATTAAAAACAGAACAAAACTTAAAAATCCTAACCCACCCCATATTCCCACCTGAAAAGCCACGTTTTTAATGCACGGCGGAAGCTAATCAAAGAAGGGGCATGGCGGAGGTCACTGGGGAGAGAGTTCCATAAATTGGGGGCTGCCACAGAAAAGGCCCTCCTCCTAGTCCCCACCAGCCTGGTTTCTCTGGCTGATGGGACAGGGAGAAGGCCGTCTGTGGCAGATCTTGCTAAGCGGCCTACTTGATGTTGCTGGAGGCGCTCCTTGAGATAAACTGAACCAGAGCTGTACAGGGTTTTAAAGGTCAACGCCAACACCTTGAATTCGGCTTGGCAAACAACTGGTAGCCAGTGCAACTCTTTGAGCACAGGAGTGATGTGATCACGCCGGCGGCAGCCTTTAATCAGGCAAGCTGCTGCATTTTGTACCAGCTGCAACTTCCGAACTGTCTTCCAGGGTAACCCCACGTAGAGCTCATTACAGTAGTCTAGGCGAGAGGAGACCAAGGCATGAACCACTGATGGGAGCAGATGATTAGGAAGGTAGGGGCGCAACTGCCGTATCAGATGGAGCTGATACAGCGCCGCCTGGCTCACAGCTGACACCTGAGCCTCCATGGACAGCTGGGAGTCTAGAATGACCCCCAAGCTGCGGACCTGGTCCTTCAGGGGTAGATGTACCCCATTCAGCACCAGGTCAACATCCCCTAACCTTCCCTTGTCTCCCACCAGAAGTACCTCGGTGTTGTCGGGGTTCAGTTTCAGCATGTTCCTTCCTTCCCATCCAGCCACCCACTGCCTTAGGCACTTGGACAGGGTTTCAACAGCCAACCTTGGTGAGGACTTGAAGGAGAGGTAGAGCTGTGTGTCATCCGCATATTGATGACAGCGCACCCCAAACCTCCCAAACCTCCTGATGATAGCTCCCAGCGGCTTCAGGTAGATGCTAAATAACATAGGGGAGAGGATGGAACCCTGCAGCACCCCACAAGTGAGTGGCCGAGGGTCCAAAGCCTCCTCCCCAAGAACTACCCTCTAGTACCTTCCAGAGGGGAAGGACCGGAACCACTGCAATACAGTGCCTCCCACGCCCAACCCCTCCAGGCGGTTCAGGAGGATACCGTGATCAACGGTATCAAAAGCCACTGAGAGATCGAGGAGGACTAGAAAAGAGCATTCACCCCTATCCAAAGCCCTCCTCATATCATCCACCAAGGCGACCAAGGCCGTTTCTGTCCCATGTCCAGGCCTGAAGCCCGACTGGCATGGATCTAAATAATCGGCTTCATCCAAATGTGCCTTCAACTGAGCCCCCACCACTCGCTCAATCAGCTTGCCCAGAGATGGCAAATTGGAGACTGGGCGAAAGTTGTTCAAATCTTGGGGATCTAAGGAGGGCTTCTTAAGAAGCGGTCTTATTACTGCCTCTTTAATTTACTGCCTCGAGGGAGGCATTCACTACCACCCTGATCTCCCCACCCAGTTTCTCCCTGCAGCTCATAACAAGCCAGGACGGGCAAGGATCAAGCAAGCAGGTGGTCAGCTTAACAGAAGAAAGCACCTTGTCCACTTCACCAGAAGGAAGAAGCTGGAACCGATTCCACAAAACCGGACTGCCACTGGCCTCCTCCCGTTCACCCACTGTGTCCACGACGCACGGAATCCCACTCCTAATCCGATCAATTTCTACTAGTTTGCTCTTTTTCAAGTGACAGTAGCAAGAAACATCAGTGCCATTGTTAAAATAACATTTAGCCAGACATCTTGGCCACAGTCCAGCACATCACTAAACACATTGCTTTTAAGCATACCTAACTATGCACAAGATCATAGCCCTTGCATTTCAAACTGTCTATGTAGTGGCGTAATAATTGTCCAGTAAGCAATGCTGAGTCTTAATGACACGTGGAGGGAAACATACATTTCATCTCATATTTTCTGCAGAATAGCATACTGGATAGACAAGGGAGGAAAATGGATATGAATGGTACTTTCCCCCAGAATCACTGACTTTTCATCTGCCTTAGCTAAGTTTTGTGCTTCCGTGGTTAAAATCCGCACTAAATATGAGCAGAAGTAAAAAAAAATATTATACCATTTAGTTTTAACATCATTCATCATCATCATCATCATCATCATCATCATCATCATCATCATCTTAACACTTATGGTAAATTTTAAAGCATTACTATTTATATATTAATGAACCTTTGTATGTCCTAATGTAGATTAAGTATGATTATGCACGATTCTGTATGAAGTGGTTTTGGTCTATGACCGTAAATAAACAATCTATCTATCATCTGCCTTTAAACGTAACATTATAGTCTGAAGCTTCTTTTAATAGTTCAACTAATATCAGATGGCTGACTTACATTGACCCACCCTGTTATCCATCACTGAATGGAATTCTTGCATGCATTTCCTGTGTGGCCAGTGTGCTTATACACGGCACATTACACAGTATCAGTTTTGCCGTAGCTCCATGTAGGGTTGGTATGGAATGGAACAAAGTTTTGGACTTTTTTGGAAGAATCCAAATGGAATCTTGAATCAGATCTTTAAGCTGTATTATAGGTAACACTAGCTCTATAACATTAGCTCCCTGCGTTCCTTAAAAAGACTGGTGTATGAAAAATAATTTCTTCAATTTCTTTTAGTTTGTCTCTTCTTCACTGATGCATCTGACAGCCAATGATTGTGGACTGATATAAATTCAGTGACTTCAAATCCAGCCACTTCATTACAGTACAAACACACCTATTGCACAAAATTCTTTGGGACCAAGCGCAGGAGAGATATGGCTGATATAAACAGCCAGAGTTGCAATCCTATACACACTTAGCTGTGGGACTTACTTCTGAGTAGTTATATAGAGGATTACATTGTAAATCAGTATATTAACTAATGGGAGATAGAGCGTTTTACCTCAGTGCCTCTCTTTCTTATTGGCAGACAAAGTAATGAGAAAATCTGTTCGCATTTCATTTTGTTGCTTTTATAGCCATTGAAAAATACACAAGCCAAGACCTTGCAAGTGTCTTTTGTAACTGGGCATAGACAGATACTACAGTATATCATTTGCATTTTTAAAAAGAACAGCAGAGATAGCAAAGTTTTCCTTTTGCATGTATCTATATATAAAGACACAGCTGGCATGCAATATTCCACTTACTGTGACTTTTTTCATTCCAGTTATAAAGTAGAACTTCTCAGCGCAGAAAGCTTCCCTACAGAGTCCTGGCATTTTGTTTAACGGATTCCAGAAAACGTCTGTATTTTCAAATCAGCTTTATTATTAACAAAAATAAAAAGTTTTTTTTAAAAAAAAGCTTCCAGAGTTACCTCATAGAGATGGCAAGAAGGTGGAAATAGTCTCTAAATACTTTGGCTGTGTATACAAAAGCGAGGCAAGGGGGGAGAAACACCCACAACACCCACCCAGAATCCGTCTCAGCCTCTACTAGCATAAAGTTCAGATTTCATTGCTGAGATCATTGCTCTATTCTCAGCACTTTTGCTCTATATGTGTGATTCTGACCAAAACACGTTTTGCAGCTGGAGGGAGCCTTAACTAAGTGGAATTTTACCAAGCTTTCCCTAGTTACTTCTGACTACTAATGCAGACTGATGTTTTGTGAGACGGGGCCTCAAAGAACCAGGCCCAGATTGCTTCGAAAGTATTTCCTGCTGTTGAGTAGTAGGCATGTGAAAGTGTGTGTGTGTGTGTGTGTGTATGAGAGAGAGAGAGAGACTCAGATGGGGATAAAAATCCTGACAACAGTGCACGCGAGAAAACCCTGATTTGGGATATTTATGACACCATTCCCTAATTTCCCAATTTTTCTATCTTGTGGCATTTTATGAATGCAGACATATGCTAATACAGATTGCATCATCTTGCTTCCTCTCCCAAATACAAACACAACTGCTGTGAAAGCCTCTCAGATTCTTTTTTCAAACTCTCTTGAGCAACAAATGAACAACAGCTAAGAAAGTTTAGCTTCAGTTAATACCGTACATTGCAAAAGTTTAAAAGCATTTCTGTGCCCCCCCCCCCTTCTAGGGTACCAAGCACAAGTAAGGCATGAAAAGAAGGGGAAAAGAAAGAGGCAAGATGGATAGATAATACAGATGCAGCTTATGCAAATATATTGTAAAGACGAACTTCCACCAGTGAGCTTTTTAACCAATGAGAAGTATGAGAAATGAATCCCACCGCATATAAATGTATATAGCACATTACCTCTATGGAGAATTCTCCAGAGTCTCACAGATCCAAGACTGTAAAAGCATGAGGATAGACTCCATCTTGATCATATTAGAATTCAGCTGACATAAAACACTTGTAACTACTCTTTCCCAGTCTGACAGGGTGCCTGAATCATATCTCTAGAGCAGCCCACAGCATCTACATCCTCCATTCTATACAGATTTGGTGAAACTATCTGCTGTTTATCTTTTCTGCTTTCTTCTGCCTCCCCTGAATGATTTCCTCCGTGTTGCTCCAGCCTGGGAACTTGGATTGCCATTTGGTTTTGATTAAAACCAGACGGACAGCTCCGTAAAACTTCGAGAGTAAGCTAATGGAAAGCGCCAGCATGGCTTTAATGAGAGTATCAATTAATAATAAATGTTAACTATTCACATAACAAATGCTACCAGAGCTCTTGTGGTCATTTCTGAGGAGAATAGTACCGTGTTGTTCACTCACAGACCTGCTTGTTTGTTTGTTTTCCAACTTCAGTAACAAGAATAAAAGAGGAGAGCTCTCTTCAGGAATGCCAAAGCGTATGATAGAGCTCCATTTGCTGACTTGCTTTTAATATGGAAGAAGTGCTGATGTTGGGTTTGATTAAGTTGTTGAGGCTACACACAAAGTATGCACTGCTGACTTGCTTATGGTGTACTGAAACTCATGTTATAGGTATTTCTGAGGTAAAAAAAGAAGAAGAGCTGCTGCAGTTATTGATAAGGGCTGCATTTCTGTACACAGACCAGCTGCTTCAATCCTATTGGATTTAAGCAATTTAACTGGGTGTGGGATTGAATCTCAAATAAACCAGAATATTTGGTAACCAGCTCAAGCCCAAGGTCGGTCTTGAACTGGTTACCCAAGGGATATCAGGTAGTGATACAGCATGTACACAAGCCTTTTGCTTGGTTGAAAGGGGAGGAAGAAATTGAAACTTGTCTTGGCTATACCAGTGCAGCTGCTTCTGCACAGATATACAGTATAGCATCAGCACTAGGAGGATTCATGGGGAGGTGGTGCGCCCACTATCCACAAAACTTCAATCTTGCTCACTAGGTGCCCTTATATTGATTGTATGTATCACGTGGTGGGCACCAGGGATAGACTGGGATTCAGTATACCATCTATCCCCTTGCCTAACAGACACCTGACTGAGCTCACAAAAATGGTCTCATACATGGCACTCAAGAACCCCGGCGTTTTAGTTTCAACCTCCACGGCAAAGTCACCTTTACTGATGTGGCGCAGGACTTCATGGCCACCATGACACATGTGGCCTAATGCATTCAGCGAGGTCATAGGCTTGATTTGGCATTTACTTTTGGTGAGAAATGGGCAATCTGTCAAGAAAGCCTTTAATGACTCCCATCTTTACTTAGTGGCGAGGCAAGGGTTGGGATCATGGGGCTCACTAACCTCTGTAGGAGTGGGGAATTGATTAGAATGGCCTGCCTCTGAAAGCTGCTGGACTTCTAGTCTGCCCTTGGGCAGAGCAAGTCATTTTGCTGCCTGAGGTGAAGGACAAGATGATGCCCCTCACTCATTCCATATGCAGAAGCTGATTGGACTGACAATCTTACTGTTGAATCTTACTGGTGATGGGATAGAGTCTGCCACCACCCCTGAGGGCAGCAGGCCAATTTACTTATGGGCCACAGGTCGTGTTGCACACAGAGCTTTGCTCTTCAACAAAGGTGAATGGCTGGAGGCTCAGGAGGAACAGCTGGAGGACTTCTGCTGCTGCCCACAGCATCTGCTGCCTGGGGCAGTTGCCTTACACTGTCTAATGCAGGGGTCGGCAATTTGTAGGACTCCAGATATTTTGGCCTACAATTCCCACCATTCCTCACCACTGGCCATGCTGGAGGGCCACAAGTTGCCCATCCCTTGTCTAATGATAGGGCTGGCCATGCCCTTGGCATATTTCTAGCTGACAGAATCCACAATAAATCACTAAATTTGTTCATGGAGATCTTGAATATTGTAAGAAAAATGTATTAAATGGGTGGAAAGTAGAACATAGGAAGCGGCCTCATACCAAGTAGGGATGTTGCGAGGATTGAATTTGGGGTGTGGAAATCTGGTGGACTAGCTGGGCTTGACCCCCTGAACTCTATCCTGCTTATCTCTTCCCCGGCTCGACTCACATTCTCCTGAGTCGAGCCAGGGAAGTGACTTCTGGGTTCCTGGCAGGCCATTGTTTACTTAGAAAATGCCTTAAGATACGCCGAAAGCAGCTGCAATTTGCGTAATTCGCTTTTGACGTATCTTAAAGCATTTTTTACGTAAACAGCAGCCCGCTGGGAACCCAGAAGTCTGGCAAGCGGCATGGCGCACACCAGCTTTTGGTTTGGCCGGAGATGGGTCGGGTCCCGGCGGATCGCCCACCCCTAATACCAAGTCAGTCTGTCAATCCATCTAGCTCAGTATTGTCTACACTGACTGGCAACAGCTCTCCAGGGTTTCAGATGGAGTCGATCATCTCTACCTGGAGATGCTGGGGATTGAACCTGGGACCTTCTGTATGCAAGGCATGTGTTCCTCATCCAAGGAAAAGCAAGGAATCCATTAGCTTTCTAGCGGCAGATTTTGCTGCAGTTCTGTCCACCAAACAACCAGGTTTGCAATATTGTTGTCTAACAAAAATCATATTGGGGCGTTTTGTATGTCGCAAAAGATGTCAAACATAAGGCTAGTAGTTTAATATTGAGCGGAAAAACAAGTCTGTAAACTTTCAAACAATAGGCACAGTGAGATTCCAGATACTATTTCAAAGAAATTAGTAACCTTATGATCTGTCCTTTTTGATACGCAGTTCCAGCAGAAAAAGCCACATGATATTTATAATAAACCACATTATTACATTAAGCCTGGAGCTAGAGTGTGAACCAGAAAACAGTAGATAATTGGCTCAACCTCTCTAAGAACATACTAAGTTAGAGAGACTATTTGGCCTTTACAAATGAAATGAAGATGTGTCTTCAAATATTTCCCTTCGGATGTTTTAGAAATGAAAAGTCATCCAAGATAAGCAGCATCAGAAGGTCCCAGGTTCAGACCATGGCATTTGTGCTTAAAAAGGGGGTACAAAATGTGTGGGCTCCCCAAGGCCTGTCTGGCAGGTCCCAGCCCCCCCCCCCTGCATCTGCTGCTGCAGAAAAAAACAGGGCGGGTGGGGGGAAGGTAAAAACGCTCTAGAAACAGGCTCATTCCTAGAGCGTTCTGGGAAGCAGTGGTTGAAGGTCCAGCCTACTCCCCTGTGACTGAGGTTCCTGCTCTATGGCAGAAACCATAGAGCCTGTTTCTAGGGCATTTCTCCCTCTTCTTGGGGTGATCTTATTGGGGTGGCTGTGGCTTCAGTATTTTGATGTTGCTGCAGACCAAGATCTCTTGCTGCTGGGGCGAGTCTGAGAAGGGTGTGTGCGCATGAGTTGTATGCACGAGTGCGTATGTGTAGTCCCTGCCAGCCCAGTAGACACCCAGTGCAGCCCTTGGGACTGAAAAGATTGTGCACCCCTGTCATAAAAGGATCAGATGGCAGGAGAAGCCTGAGACCCTGGAGAACCACTGTCAGTCCAGAGTAGACAATACTGCGTTAGATGGTGAAATTGTCCAGTTTCATATAAGTCAGCTACTGTGTTCCTAAGCTACCCTGACTGAGGAAGAGCAGCAGATCTGGAAACTTTATAGTGGACAGTGGTGTGCGATTGGTTTTCTGATATCACTTGATTCCTAGGACCAGGATATGGGGTTGTGTTGATTGGTAGTGGTCCAGCTTGAACTATCTGTAATTGCTGCTTTAATTTGCCATCGTTAAAGGTTTTATTTAAGGATTTTTAAGTTTTGTACTGTTTTTAATTGTGTTTTACACTCTGTTTTTTCTTGTATTTTATTGGACTGTACAATCGCTCAGAGTGGCTGGACGACTGGCCAGATGGGCTATTCAAAAATATAAAAATAAATAAATAAATAAATATTTTCGGTTGTGACACCACTTATCCAGATTAAGTGCTTTAGGGCACAATCCTATGCATGTTTAGACAGAAAAAGTCCTACAACTCCCAGCATTCCCAGAATGCTGGGAGTTGTAGGACTTTTTTTTCTGTCTAAACATACATAAGATTGTGCCATTAAAGGCAAAAGCTAATTTCTCTCTTTGAACATTGGATGCTTATATATATGGAAAGGAAGCTAGCTTTTACATACAGATTGGATCAGTGCTGATTACTGATGGTGAAGGAAAACCTTTTCCTTTGGAGGCAGACTAATCATAATAACAACTGTTACTCCTCCCATATACGCTGGGCTGAGATAAATGGTTTAAGGCACAATCCTATGCATGTTGAGACAGTTAGGACTTTTATCTGCCTAAACATGCACAGGATCACACCTTTAGCCATCTTCTGATAGGGTGGTAATGAACCCAGCAAACGGAACTAGCCTAGAAACGTCTTAATAGGGGTTCATTTGGGAGGGGACAGCATTCCTCACCTTAAAGTGGTAGAGTTTTCTGTGCCCCTTCCCACTCTCACTTTTTCCACAGCTTAAAAAATTTCAACCAATAATTTTGCTACTTTGATCTACTCTTTTTCTTGGATCCTCCTGATACCTTTAATAGGACATCATCACATCCTGTGATATGGATCAAGTATGTGATCTGTAAAAAATATTTCTGGCTGTTTTCACTTTGCTGCATTTCATCAGCTACCACCTGACCCTAATATGAGGTCAAAGAGTTCCCTATCTGTAAACGTCTGCAAACCATGTGTGATCTTCGCATGGTCCTCTTGCTGTGCTTTGCTAGACATAGAAAATGCTGCTTGCTAGTTGTGTATCTTTGCATACAATTAAGAAAGGAGTTGCCTGATCACTAGATTTAATATAGCTAACTGGCTTTTATATTACCATGGCCAGATGGCATCTACATTGTATAAGGCAACATGAAATTCTCAGTTAACATTATTTAATTTATTTATTTATTTAATTTATTATATTTATACCCCGCCTTTTTTCCTGCAAGGAACCCAAGGCGGCTTACATAATCCTCCTCTCCATTTTATCCTCACAACAACCCTGTGAGGTAGGTTAGGCTGAGAGTCAGTGACTGGCCCAAAGTCACCCAGTGAGCTTCATGGCCGAGCGGGGACTAGAACCCGGATCTCCCGAGTCTCAGTACTCAGTAGTAGTATTAGCCTCAGTAATACATTTGTTGGTTAATGTAGGCTAATCAACACTGTCAATTTTAAATGACCTGTTTACCTGTTATAGATGCTTCTTTGGAACCACAGGAACTGTTATTTTGTGAAGCTGCTGAGAACGTTTCATTGAAATTCTTGGTCCCAACTTTTCCGTAGGTTTATTTGAAGGGGGAGTGGGGAAGAAAGGATTTAAAAAAAAATCTGGCATGTACAAACATGCTTATGCAGCAAACGCCCATTTGCAACAGGTATCAATATCTCACAAATATTTGTTATTCACACTAGATGGAACCTTTTTTGCATCGTGCTACAATTTTGTAAATGCAGGATCGCCACAAGTCTTGGGATTTCTGTAGCTGCAAAAACAAAACTTAATTTTTATACCACTTGTGTATTTGAATGTAAAGAACACAACTGAGGCTAATGATTTAAGGATGTGAGCCTTAGAGTTGAGGATCTGAGCCAAGATGTTGAGTATTTTGGATGGTTACCCATGCTCTGTTTTAATATTTTTCTACCATATTTTGTCCCAGACCTTCAAAATGAAATTTGATTCATAGGCAGGGCTGTATTGTTTCTGAAGCAAAACTACATTTAGGCAAAGCAAAGTTTTGTATGTTGTACAGTACATAATCCAATGAGTTATTTCAACCTGGAGGCTGTTTCTGTCTGAGCATCTGCTGAATGGGTGGAGGGAAAGGATGCTGCCAGTGCCCCTCTACCCTGCAGAGCTCATCCGTTAAGCATTGGTAGAGGGGATGCTTAATCCTTTCCCTCCACACTCTAAGTAAATCTCTCACCCACAAGCTCTCATTTGTTCCACAGGGGAAAACATACAGGCACTATACAGATACTTGTAACTTTGCTCAAGTGGGAAAATAGCAGCTTCAAGGTGGTGATTTAGAGTATGACCATGACATGGGGAAAGGGTTAAACATCCTCTCCTCAGTGCTGTTTTTCTGCTCTGATATGGGCTGCTTTGAAGTTTGTAAAAAGTTGGGAGACCCAATCATGGATCTCTCAGCATTTTATCTTATTTGGCACTGAGCTAATTTGGCTTTATATTGCCTAGACCAGATGGCAGCCCTAATCTATAAAGCAAAATTAAATTCTCAATTAACATTAACCTGAGTGATACATTTGTTAGCTGGCCTAGGCTAATTGACACTTCCCATTTTAAATGAAGTGACTTGCTATAGATTCCTCTTTGGGTTGGGAGTCTGGGAAATGTTATTTTGTGAAGCTGCTGAGAACAATTCATTTGAGATTCCGGCTCCCATCTTTTTCCTAATTTTTTTTCCTTTCGGCGGTGGCGGGGAGACAGGTGATGGGGAAGAAGGGAAGTTATAACAATTAAATGAATTTGATTATAGTGTAGACATATGCTAATTCTCAATAATTCTGCTGATGGAATTCACCTGTGTAAATTCAGCTTTTAGGTACTTGCCTTTTTCAAGACCTAATCGAGGAGAGAACCTCTCTCTGGCCAGTTTACTGAGTATAACTGCATTCCTAGCAGCTTGGACACACCCAAAGGCAAATCCTCAGGCAGGCCCCAAAGTACCATTTGAGAAAAGTTTAGCACATATGAGATCTCGTGAAATAAAACCGGCACTTGCCAAATGACCTTGAACAATGAACCACTGTGGTTCTAGTATTATATAAAAAAGAGAAGCTTACATAATATCCCAATGAGACAAGGATGCTGATCTATGGTGGCCTGAAATGAGCTAAGCATGAAGGGAGGCTGAACTTCTCTTTCTGGACAACAGCAAGATATGGCCATCTGCAGTGTGCAACATTTCCCGGAGGACCTGGAATCATCCTTTTTTCTGTTCCAAGCCCATCTCATTTTTTGGACTTCACCCTGTTCACATGGCTCTTGCAAGCTGAAGGACTTAACAAATAATTGGCAGTGCTAGCCTGTCCTAGCACTGATGCAACGCTCTCGAAAGCCAAATGTTTATGAATAGTAAGTCACATCTGGTGTATAAAGTTAGGCCTTCGGAGGTGTGTATGAGCAGGCCTCAAGCTTTCAACTGTGGGAACCTGAGCAAAAGATCTCCCTACAGACCCCGGCCTAGACTGAAGTGAGGATGCTGACAAGCAACTGAATAGAAAGGTACTGTCAGCAAGTCTGTCTTTCACACACTATCCACTTTTATCTGAAAAACAAGACAATGCAGAAACACATTTTAGTTAGCTTTATTGCCCTTTGTAATTATTTATTCTCTGCAACTGTCCTGAGGCCAGTTTATCTTAATGGGACTCTCTTTTAAGCCTAGAAATAAAATGTGTGAGCCTTCCCAAAATTATTAATGACAAAAAACTAAGACAGGTTCCAGGACTAAAGGCTAAAATGTGACTTTTGTCACATAGCCCCCGATGATGACGATGATGATGTTCTATAACTCTTATTCATAAACTGCCTGAAACAAAGGGTTGTTTTTTTTTGCATGCTTTTTGTGTGTGTAGCAGGAGATGAACTCTGAAATGACCACATTTCTCATGAGAGATGGGAGACAAGCCAAGCATAATACAGCACAGATGGATTAATACTCATTAGCATCATAAGTGACTCACAGTCTCATGTGGAAGAGAATATACCTTCTGAGGGAAGATCCTTTAACTTTAAGAAGAAATCATATGTTGGCAGTCGCATTTGTATCTCAACCCACATATGGCGCTGGAGTTGCATTGCCCCCACTGCAGCCTGAGATCACAGAATGCAACTTCTAGAATGCAGTAATTGCCCGTTCCATTTTTGAGGTCTGGGGCAAGGCACACTGGCATGGAAAATAGTGATGTCATTAGCTGCTCCTACATGGATATCTCTCATCCTAACATCATCATAGTGCAAGGGATCCCGACCCTTTTGGATATGTGGGCACATTTAGAATTTTGAGCGTGTCACGGGCACTCTCACAATATGGCTACCATGGAATGTGCTCACCCATTCACAAAATGGCTGGGTGTGGCCACCAGTAACCAAACACCCATTTCTCAGAAGCAAACTGGTAAGACTGAAAGAACAGGCCCAAGCACCTAAGTAGAAGGCAGAGGTGGGGGTGGGAGGTCTGAGCTCCAAAATACAACACCATTCCTTTGAACCCACACTTTTCTCTTCCAACACCCATTTCACAGAAGGCAAGTGATGAGCCTCAGAGACAAGCTGAATACCAGGCAGAGCTGCGGTCTGAGCCCCAAATGCCAAATCACATATTTGCCCCCACAAAGCACAACGGCAGGCAAACAGGTGATGCTCAGGGAAACACTAACACCCCCACAAAAACCCAGGCAGAACACACACATCATCAAAAAAAACAACCAACACACACACACACACACACACACACACACACACACACACACAGAGCGCAAATAAAAACACTCTCCCTTCCTCCCTTGGGATACTTCTTATCATCCCAACTTTTCTTTTCTGGGCAGCTGGGCATACTGGGCTGCATCCACCCACACCTTTATTTTCCAAAAATGCCTCTGGGCACCATCTTTATTCTTGGAAATAAGGGTTCCATTTGGAGGCTGGCATTTACTTTGCAGCGTGTCGGCCTCCCAGTTTTTTGTTTTTTTTTAAAGTTAAATAAAAACAATCTTTTGAAATTAAATAAAAATCAGGAAGGGAAGGGAGCTTGGTGGGCACCAGAATAGATGTTCATGGGCACATTAGCGTGTTGTAGACCCCACTCATGGTGGGTTAGAATGGAACTACAGTGGAGTGGCAACCACACTGACCCCAAACGATGCTGAATTTTAAGTAAACTAAGGTCAGATCTGCATGTGATAGCTGCTTTAAATCAGCACACATGATGGCTGTTGCCACATTATGGGGTATTCATGTACAGTGGCTTACCACACAGATCACTCAACTTTCGTTATGTCATCACAAAACAGAAAAAAAATAATGGTTTGGGGTGGCATGATGAAAATGTCTTGATCTATATGTTGAGTCACTGCTCACATGGTAACAGCTGCCACATGGGTAAGAGCGAGCAGCCTACAGATGTCAGCCGCAATATGTGAAACAGCTTTTACCAATGCTGTTTGCTATCTCTTTAGGAAATATGAAAAATATGTTGAAGTACTGAAACCTTATTTCAGTAGGTGATTGGAACAATAGGATTGTGGACTGTTCAAATTATGGAAGCATTTGTATGCAACAACAACAAAGTCAGCAGCACCATTTCATTTGTGAATTCTGAGAACCCAAGTTATTAAGCTTGTCCTGGATATTTGCAAAAACAACTTGAATCACTTCCTCAGGAGCCTAGAAGAGGAGAACTAACATATAGACTATGTATGCTAGGTTCCAGTCCAACATTTTCTATATACTCATTGATTATATTAAAAACATGTGATTTAAAACTCAATAAAATAATATTAAAAAAAGATAGGCTACAACCCCATACAAACTTACCTGGGAGTAAGTCCCATTGAAGTCAATAGGGCTTACTTCTGAGTAGACATTATTTATTTATTTATTTATTTATTTCATTTATACCCCGCTCTTCAGCCAGAAAAGGCTCTCAGAGCGGCTTACACAAATTAATAATAAGACAGTCCCTGCCCTCAGGTTCACAATCTAAAAGACATGAACACAAAACATCAAGGAACACTGAATATAGTATTAAAAAAAATAATCTACAGAATATAAGAACAGCAATACAAGTTAAAAAATATTAAAAAAACACTAAATATTCAAAAAACAACAACAGAAATAATTACAGATACCAACAAACAAACAAAAAAAGGCAGGAGCAGCAGCAGCCTTTGTAGCTGGAGTCAGTCAGGCCCCACCCTCCCTAGCCAGGTGTGATGAGCCAGGGAAGCAGGGACCAGGTCTTGCAGGACTCATAGCTAGATGGTCTCCAGGCACATTCAGCAGCAGCCTTTGTAGCTGGAGTCAGTCAGACCCCACCCTCCCTGGCCAGGTGTGATGAGCCAGGGAAGCAGGGACCAGGTCTTGCAGGACTCACAGCTAGATGGTCTCTAGGCCATTGAATTGACACGAGAAGACGGTTCAGCAAGAAGTTGTGACGCACTTTTTAAAATCTAAGATGGCGGATGCAGGAATCCACAAAACAACAGAACAAGCTGATTTCATTCTTGGTTCAAAACCTGGAACTTAATTATTATCCCCGCGCCGGGGCGCCCTTCTCTCCACCTGTTTGGGAGCAACCCCAAAGCAGCGGCCAGGATCCTGCCCAGTCATGCTTGTTGTATGACATGTACTATTGCTCCACAGTCATCCAACTCTGCCAAGCAATCAAAAGGTTATCGGGTCAGGTTCAGTATCAGAATCAAAGCGGCCTCTGAATTGATCCAAGCATGTTGTATGACATGTACTGGACTGTGTTGTTAGCATGGCTGGCTGGGGCATGCTGGGACTTGTAGGACTTTTTTTCTGTGTAAATATGCATAGGATTGCATCTTAAATTCCTTTGAAATGAATGGAACTTAAGTCAGTTGACTTGTGACTAGCTTGTTCTATTGATTTCAGCTGGAATTTAATGTAACCAACTTTCTCAATTGGGGCCATCATGTTTAAAGAATCCCAGATATAGCTTCCATTTCATTAACTATTCACTAAATAGCTGGGCTGCAGAAGGAAAATTTCCTAAGATCCACTACAGACATCTATGTATACAGTACATGTAGAACTTTGGTGCTTAGGTTGCTAATCTTGACTACAGTTGAAAATGGAGAGTTTATTTTAGCAGTGTACTAAAAATAGAACAGAGACTTTAATTTATGCTTACATTGTACCACAGATGACCTTAAACTTCCGGAAAGGGAGTACTCACTACAAGAGTGGTTTCATTTTAATGGTACTCATTTATGTCTTTCTTGTGAGTTAGGTTTAATAGATTTATAATGCAAGTGGTCATTATGTACAGATGTTAAAATGCCTGATCTACTTCACCTGGTGGCTCTGATTTGCCTCTCAAAGAAAAGTACAGCTCCTGGTCAACTTTGTGCATGTATTTTAAGAATGAGCTCTTTTCATATGTTATAATGTTGATATAGTTCTAAAACCATACTACTACTACTACTACTACTACTAATATACTGTTTTTCTTGTGTTTTCAAGGCACTTCACATGTGCAGTATGCACCGACCACAAGATTCGACTTGGACTCCAGAATGGCCCAATTCTGCTTGGATCAATTCAGAGGCCGCTTTGATTCTGATACTGAACCTGACCCGATAACCTTTTGATTGCTTGGCAGAGTTGGATGACTGTGGAGCAATAGTTGTCACTTCTGAGGGACCAACCCTGCCAAGCTTCATATGAATAGGTGCCAGGTTTTTGTGCAAGAACAGCATTTACATTTTGAGGATATCCAAAAAAAGGATGCACTTATCCTTGTGAAAATGGCGGACAGTATAGAAGTGGCCGTAAATAAGAAAACTGCTAAGTTTCAGAAGGAGAGATGCAGGAGCTAGGGAGATTTGGTGACTGGAAACCAGTTCAAGGCTTTTTTTTCATACTGAAGCCTGATAGCATTGGAAGAATGTCCATCTCATGGTTCCATCCATGCCCTCTCCCAAAGCACAGTGATTGGAGAGCCCTGGTAAAACATGCCTAGGATTAGAAGGTGGACCTGTCAGTCACTCAATCCTACTCTCTTCCTCCCCCCATCAATGTTTACAGAAACGAAAGTAAAAGATGCTATATTTGGAAACACACCTTCTGCCTTTCCATAGCTGAATTGAGAATGAAGCTTTGTGTGGGATCTAGCTTCAGTTCTAGTTACTTTGTAGGGAAGTCTGTTTTGCCTTGGGAAGCACCAGAAACAGTCTGAAGGACCCCAGTTTGGCTCGGGATACAGACTTTGGGTTAATCCGATCCACATTCCTATTTCACATACATTATGTCAATAACTGTTTAACAATGATTTTTTTTTTAAAGCAAGTGCATATTATTATCATCTACATAATACATGTGAGGATAGAGCCTTAGGGTTCCTCCAGATTATTATTATGGCTGGTCACCATTTATCACAGTTTGCTACTGCTTGTTTTCATAGATTTCATAGATCATAGAGTTGGAAGGAGCCTACAAGGCTATCGAGTCCAACCCCCTGCTCAGTGCAGGAAACGAGGAGGGGTTGCACCGGACATGTAGTCAACTCTGCCCATTATAATGATAATTTGCTTCACACTTTCCCCATCTCAATGTGAAGCAGAGAGAATATTTTACTGATGTCTCCCATTCCTAGAGTAGTCTTAGGGCCAGTTCATATGATCACCCAGCTATCAAGCCTGTTCACATGATGCAGGAGCGAGTGCACTCCCCCCCCCCCCGCAGACAGGAAAGATAATGTGTGATGCAAGTTCTTTGCACATGTGGTGGCATGCATAAAGATCCAATTTGCACGATTCTTGCCCATAATAATGAACGAGGGAGAGAGAGTTCACACAAATGGGGCCTATATGCAATATGTGAGCATTACTTTATATACATGGTCAGGGAAGGCACACTCATGCACCTATCCATCGCACAAAAAGGATTGCTGCAGATGAACATATGATATGAATGAGCCTTAATTGCTGTTTCTCTTCTGTTTGCTCCCTAAGAGTGATGAAAGTTACCTATGCCCCCTCTTCACTACCTGTTTAAATCAAGTCCCATGCTACTTCCTAGGGGAAGGGTTGCTTTTTATTCAGTGTAATTGCATAAATATAGGGTTGAATCCAATGTCAGTCTAATTTTAGTCCCATTCATTTCAATGGGTTCATTCCAAGTAGGACTGATATTGGACACAACCCATAGCAACACACCAAAACATTCAATGTGTGTGTGTTCATGGAGCATCTTCACTGTTCTGAGGTGGCCAAGCAGCAGAAACTTGGAAGGGGAAACTTCCAATCCCTCTCAGCCATTTAGAGTAAGTGCTAAATACAAAGTGAGTATACCAATAAAATAAACAGATAATTAATACAACATGCAACCAAAAGAAATAAAAAGTACTTGTCTTAGTTAGTATGAGACCCTCCAGAAATGCACACAACAGAAAGCAAATGGATATATATTTGTCTGCTGTCTCCATTTCAGTGGCGTAGCGTGGGTTGTCAGCACCCGGGGCAAGGCAAGTAATTTGCGCCCCCTAACCCGTGGATTTTAGCACTCGAGTCTCTTTTGCTCGATTTTAGCAATCGAGAGGATTTGTAATTCATAATACAGGCCATTCACCTGGACAAAATGAATGAACAAATCATATTCTTTAGGAGAAGCAAAATGTATAATTAATATTGTACATTGGCATTACTGATCTGGGTTGGGTCTTACAACTGTTTGTCAAACTCTGAGAGTCTCTCCTATTTTTAATATATATTTACAAAGTCTGGTACCACCAAGCAAGATCTGATTCCTCCAGTACTATCACCATATGAAAGGTACGGTAGCTTAGAAAGATGTTTCAAATGCTTATCATTAGGAAAACATCCTTGTGATCTATGTTAACCGACTCAATTGTTTCCTTTGAGAATATTAAATTAAAGCTATGGGAGGCTTTACATAAAAGAGAACTGAATATTAAGATTGACATACATTCAAGTGTAACATCAGAATTCTGAATCAGTTCAGAAACAAATGACACTGCATTTCAGCCCCAGAAGGCTCCCAGAGAGCAGCTTACAAAGATTAATAATGAGACAGTGCCTGCCCTCAGACATATATAGGATTGCACTTAACTCTATATGTATGCAGCACATATGTCTATAATCTAATCATAACCAAGAAAATAAAGGCTGTTCTAGCAGAATGAAAACATTATAAAAGCAATAGAAATACAATAACTAAATATCATAGCTAAAGTTAGCTTCCCCAAATTGTGAACTACTGCAATAACTCAGCTGACTAATCTTACACATTAAAATCTGTTTGTGCTAAAAAAAACAAACAAACGTAGATGTAGTCCCAAGTATACTTACTTGGAAGCATATTCAAGTGAAATAAATGGGATTCTACTTTCACAAAAAATATTTTTAGAATTTACATGAGCATGTGTATCAATGGATTCATGCCCAGGTTCAAACTGCACTTCTTTGGAAGTAAGACTGATTGATTTCAGTAGAATTCACTTCAGTAAAGTGCTTCAGATCGCATAGTTGTTAAATTAATGCACCAGGAACTACTACACTGAATTATAACTCCCAGACAGCAAAGCCAAGGTGACAAGGGCTCTTCAGCGGCAGCCTCTCCTTGGACCCTCTGCTTTCCTTCCCCACCCCCCTTCCAATTATTCATCCTCTTCCCGCCCCCGCCCCCGCCCCCCAGCCTTTCCCGGCAAAAGCAAATTCCGCCACAGACGAGGAAGCGACTCTAAAAAGCAGCCAGCCAGCCACAGAAGGCGAGGCGAGAGACGCAGGCTTCTTCACAGGCATTATTTGCTAGAAAGTGTTTAAGTTTATTGCTCAAATGATGTTTCTAATTAGCGCTGCGGGCCATAAATCCGAAGCGGCTTTTGTTTCAAACTGATTTATTATTTACTCGAGCTTCGACCTCCGTCGGGGGTGGGGGCGGTGGAGGGGGAAAGAGGGAGTGTGGGGGGGGGAATAGAAATTGGTAATGAATTGTTGGAGGGGGGAATCAAAACGAGCGGAGGAGAGCCCACGCCTGGCACACACCCCCTCCACAGTGGGCGGCGGCAGAGAGAGTGAGTGAGCCAGGCAGGGGCAGAGCTGCGAGTGCGAGCGCGCCCCCCCAGATGTTGCGCCCGGTGCGGCCGGCCCCCCCTGCACCCCCCACGCTACGCCTCTGCTCCATTTCTTCCCCCAACTCTATTTTCATTTTTCCTAATCCACACCACAGAGAGCAAACCGAGAAATAGGCTATAGATATTCTTCTGTCTAGGGGAGCTACAAATCATTTATTCTAAGAGTAATCAATAAAAGTGGCATACAATACAATATACGTTTGTTGTCAAAAATGGCACACATGGTACAAAGGCAGCCAAGGTTTTGCATTAGTGAAAATAAAGATTAGAATATAGCAGGGTTACATTGCACTGTGAAGGGAGTATGGTAAGGGCTATTTTTGCATGATTTAACTGGAGAAGAAACTTTTGCTGACCCTTGCCAGGTAGCAGTTGAAGTGATAAAAAGAAGCTTGTATTGGCATATGAAGAGAAAAGTATTCAGGAAAAAGTATACTTCTAATTTGCTGATATTACCTTACGGAAGCAACACTGCACACTCCAAAATAAAATTTCTTTGCTGAAATGCCCTGTTGATTTTATGTTGAAAATAGGATCCTATGTGGCTTCTCATCTCAAAGGACTTCCGCTACCCATATTGAAGAATAAGTCTTCTATTCATGGCTTGCTGGTGTTCTTTCTCTTTTGAAAATTCTTGATATTTTCCTTGGCAATCATTGGTTCTCATTTGGTATTTTCAAACAAAATAGGCTCCTCCAGATTTTGCTTACTAAGATGGTTCCCACCCCCCTCCACTGCCTCTCAGATTCCCTACCTCTCATATACTGACTGCCATGACTATTGGGAGCTTAAGCTGCTGCAGATTTTAAAAATAAAAAGGCTGACAGTAATAAAGGCCATTTTCACAGCTTTTATATCTGGTATATCTAATGTAAACAAGATGGCCATGTATGGCAACAATAGGCTTTTAGTTTCTACAATACGGACCTTCCCTTTTCTAACGCAAAGTGAGCCAAATGGAATTCCGGGGCTTCTTTCCCATTAGAAGAAAAAAATACTGATGTGCTTTTTTTTATGGGTAATGATTTACAATGAATAGAGTTGCCTGGAGCCTGCCAGCAAGAAAGCATGCTTCTGTGTGTGTTGTTCATGTGGATGCAATGTGTGTCCCCATCCACATTGCAATGCTCAGCCAAGCCCCATCAAACTAGATGGGTAAGTCTTCTGATGCAAATTAGGGTGCACATCTGCATCTGGGACCACCAGTTGTTTGGCAGAATGATGTGTTATGCATGATAGCAGGGTTCACGACTCAGGGGCAGAATGGACTTCCCCGGCCCTGCCTTCTGGGGTCGGGGAGAAGTTTGCGCGTGGGGGAGGGATGGAGAGCCAGAGCCAATGGGCTGCAGCGGGGTGGGGAGCTGGGAGCCTCTTTTAAGACCATGTCTCCCCGCCCATGGCCTCTTTTCGTTCCAGGATTAGGCAGCGGGGTGTAGGTGATCATCCAGTGGCACCTACGCCCCGCAGTTACCCGAGGCTTCCCTCACTAATGTCTTGAGGCTTGGCAGGAGAGAGATTGGGCTGCCTTTGGGGTACTACCTTTTCCCACCTACATTGGCTGTCTCGTGGCGCCAATGGGAGGCGACGACACTGGTAAGGCCCTCCAGCTCCACATGGAGTGCAACTGGACGGTGGCGGGGCGTCCCGCCTCCGATTCTGTTAGGATGGCTTCGCTCAAATCTTGGTTTTTCCCCGGCCAATGGCCAGGAGTAGATTAGTACTGCCCTTTGCCCTTCTCAGATCTTTAATTCAATAAATGTGGCCCTGATTTTAAACCATATACATTGGTGTCTGACTCTTCATTATATCACCTATAAATGCGCAATGTAAGATTTGCATGCAGATGCTCCCTGGTTCAGTCCGTCTCATCTGCTTAGAAGGATCTCAGGTGGAGAGAGACCTCTTTGCCAGAGGCACTTCAAGAACCACTGCCAATTGGAGCGGACAATAACGAGCCAGGTAGAATAATGTTCTGACTCGGTCCATGACCTAGTTCACATGTAACGAGAAGCCACCATTGGTGAATTTCCCCACAGGGTTTCTCATTGCAGTGGCAGCCATTTTGAATATTTGGGGTCATAGATTCACATTACATATGCACCTGGCAAGGGTGAGTTGTTTGGGTGGTTGACAAGCCCCCCTGAACCTATGGACTATTTTAGGGTTGTGGATGGCTTGTCAACCACCCCAAGAAGCCACCCTCCCTCACTGGGTTTGCACATGACAACAAACTATGGTGTGCCCCTGCTGTGCCCCGAATATTCAGAATGGCGGCAAGCAGCCACCATGACAAAAATCCCCACATGGGAAATTCACCCATGATGGCTTCTCTTTATGTGTAGACCAGGCCTATGGCTGTTTCATGGACTCAAATGGACTGGGGCTAACATCTTTCTTTTATTACCATTTTTATAAGCCTTTCCCAATTCCCATTTCACTGAGGGGACAATTGCAGGAGAGGGAGAGATGGGGAAACAGCAAGGCTGGATCCAGGTTTGAGGGGTCCCCGGGGAAGGTGCCATGGATTCCCCCTTGCTCGTGGGCCTGTCTCCACCATGGGATTACCCAGTACTGGTGGGTGGGATGGCCACTTATGCATTGTTGACAAAGGAAATGTATCACCAAGAGAGAGGACCACAACTGGCATAACATTTGCATATACAAATATATATGTATATAGGTGCAAATTTAGAAATAATAGCTATAATTTCAATAGAAATTCAATACATCTCACCATAGTGGAGAAGACTGATTGGGTGACCTGTGTGCCTGCTCAGTATGCTGTCCAGGTGCTAACTGCTGATCAGCGGCTTCAAGGACCCTGGGCTCTCCTTCTTTATGGTTCTTTGACTTTGAACCAGACTTGGACTGGACACCTCTTCACATAGAGGAAAACTTCAAATAGAAGAATGTCTTCTTCCTGCTCCCCAACATAGGAGACTGTCCTCTTTCAAGTAGGACACCTGAACACCAGTTGTGGCAACTGAGCAGGAGTCACTGCTACCTGTGCTACTGAATTGTGGGTGGGTGGCAAAGTGGAGGAGCACCACTGCCTGTGCTGCACTGTGGCCTGTGGCACTGCTAACATTTTTCTTTCTTTCCCAGTACTCCACTGAGCACTAGGAAGGAAAGAAAAATTGAGTGGCAGAGGACCCCAGAATAGCACACATGGTGGTGCTTCTCCTTTGGTGTTGACCAGCACTGCTTTTTCCGCTGTTGCCACCCAACCAGAATAGCACAAGGGCGGGGACTTGGAGGAGCTACTGTGCATACTGCTCTGGGCAGACAGAGAGTGTAGAAATGGCGGCAGCTGGCAATGGCAAAGCACCGCAGCCTGTGCTACTCTGGATGGGCAGTGATAGCACTAGTAGCAGTGTTCTCCTCCATTGCTGGCCATTGCTGCTGCTTCTCCTGTTGCCGCCCCACCATCCTGGATTACTCAGGCAAAAGCCTGGCAGAGCCATTGCATCTGCTATTCCGGGTGGGCAGTGATGGCAGAAGCAGAGGTGCCTGGCAATAGAGAAGCACTGCACCTCACATTTTTCTTTCTTCCTTTCCTGGCATTCAGTGGAGAAAGAAAAGAAAAAAATATTGAGAGGTACTGCCCCCCCCAGAGTAGAACAGGTGAGGCTTCAGTGAGTGGCAGTGCTCAGAAGAGTGCCAGGTGCTGCCAATTAAATCACCTGACATCTTCCCTGATGGAGTATCACTAGGTCAGGGGGCACCAGGGCAACTAAAGTGCCTGCCAGTGCCTGGCAGTCCTTCAAAGTGCTGGGGAAATAAATAAATGGATCAGCATCAGTATTGTTGGACTCTGCTGCGCCCTGGGATTTGCCCAACTATGCCTAATATTGACACCAGGCCTAGGAAGTGGGACAACTCTACTGGCCTCAGTGTGCTAGTTTTTCTCTCTCCTCCTCCTCAACTCCTCCTCCTTATTTACTTTGGTGTCATGTATTTTAGATTGTAAGCCTAAGGGCAGGGACTGCCTGTACTTAATGATTTTATGTAAGGCTAAGCCTGTCTGGGAGCCTTTTTGGCTGAAGATCAGGGTAAAAATGCTATAAATAGTCAGATAACAATTAATACTTTAAATTTTGAGCTCAAGTACACAAAATTATCCAAGTTCAAATACAAAGTACATGCACTATGTACTCGATTTTGAATGGCACATACATATTTAAATCACCAGGTTTTCCCACAATAAACATAGACATGGTACTTAGGAAAGAATCAAGCTCCTGTTTCCATGTTTATTGCAGGGATGCCCAGCCACATAAACATACATGCACCATTCATTGAGCATGTATATGAAGGGACATATATACCACAGATTGGATCCAATGAGGTGTCCTTCTGCCCAGTGAAGGTGTCTTCTGCTCATGAAAGGGCCCTTTGGAACCAACCCTCTTCTTTGAATCCATCCAACTGAGTTTTCAATAATATATATGCTTCTTCTGTTTTAGAGTATATCACATTCATATTTCAAATATCACAATTATTTCTATCATAAAATAGTTTGTGAACAAGCTGACTGTCCAAGGTAGTTCATTCCAGCATGGCAAGTTTTGTATAGCATGGTCCTGATCCAGAGGAAATTAGGCATGCTTAGGTGCCATTGATTTCAACAGACATACAGGTATAACTATGGATGGGGGAGATCTTTGTTCAGTTTGCTTTTGATCCAAGATGCAAACCAAAATTCAGTTATCCTTCAAAATTGGCACTTCTACAAATTTTGCAGTGGAGTGCTCCAATAAAAATGCATATATCTAGAGAAAGTGTACACAAAAATGAATATATTCATGAAAATAAATTTAAAATTTGCAAGCAATATTAGGACAATTGCTCGCAAAAATGTGTACATTAGGCAAAATTGCATAAAATCTTGTATGAGAAGAAATACACACAAAAAATGCATATGAATGTTCATGCTGGGAAGATACTCTCCACCATTTTTGTATTTAGTTTAGTTTTAGGATATTATGGGGTTAACTGTCTCTCTCTCTCTCTCTCTCTCTCTCTCTCTCTCTCTCTCTGTGTGTGTGTATTAATCAGCTTCAGCCAGGAAGTTAAAAAATTTGTTAGAATATTGAGGTCAGGAAGTTTCACTGAAGAGGCCAGAAGATTATAAAGTTCAACAAAAAGTTAGAGCAAGACAGAGAAAAATGGCATTAGCTCAGGAGGCCAGGAGATTTAAAGTTCTACAAAAGGTCAGAGGAAGAGGACAAAAAAAGTTTTAAACTCAGGAAACAGAAACATAGTTTGCAGAAATGAACAAGAAATTGCCTTCCTGATTGGTTGGAGTTTGAGAGGATTTTTTTTTTATTTTTTTTAGATGAGGTAAGCCAGAAGAAGAAGAAGAAGAAGAAGAAGAAGAAGAAGAAGAAGAAGAAGAAGAAGAAGAAGAAGAAGAAGAAAGCCTCCACTGCCCAGAGTCCTAAAGAAGAAAAGAATAAGAGCTTCTGGAACTGGAGAAATGGTTCAGTGACCTGGACCAATGACAGTAAGATTTTGCTTAGATAAGGAACCTTGATAAAATAGGAGCTCAGTCTGAGGTTAGCTGGATGCCTTTATCCCTGGTTGTTTTATTACCCTATGGGCCATGTGGGTTTTGTGTGTCGTGTGTGTAACCATTCAGATTTAAAAACCCTTTCCTATTAATATTTTTGTTCTATAAAATTTAAAACTGTGTTTTTTGTAAACTTTGTGGTCTCTTTGTGCTTACTTCATTACTTCATGTCTAATATCCAAGCCCTACACTATGTAAAGTAGATACCTGAGACCCAGACAGCATTTTAAGGCTTGTTTGATGGGGGCATCCAGAGAAAAAAAGATTTCCTCCTGATGGCAGGAGAAAAAGTCACAGGAAGGGAAAGGCAAAAAGGATTGGGGGTATACTATTTTGCCTATTTTCCCTTCCACACTCATGGAACAGGGCGTTGCTTGACACATATGAACTTTAAAAAAATTCTCCACATTCAGGGCAAACCAAACTTAAGATCAGAAAAAATCTCAAAGTTTGGGACAAAGTGAATTTAAGATTGGAAATATGAGAAACTGTGCGAAACCAAATTAACAGATTAATCCATCCTTACTTATAGCCCAATCATGCACATGTTTCTGATGAAAGCCCCACTGGAGCTTTACTAAACCCACTGGATTTAGTTCCAGGGTAGGTATATTGTGGATGGGAGAGGTTTTCACATAATTTTAGAACCCAGAGTCATCCAATGAAGCTGAATGGTGAGAGATTCAGGACAAATAAAAGGAAGTACTTCTTCATACAATACATACTTAAGCTATATAATTTGCTACAAAAAGATGTAGTGATGTCCACCAACTTGGATGGATTTAAAGAGGGATTAGACAAACTCATGGAAGTATATTATTTCCAGTTTCAGAGACAGTGTGCCTCTGTATACCAGTTACTGGGGAACATGAGCAAGAGGGTACTGTTGCATTCATGTCCTCCAAGTGGGCTTCCTATAGGCATCTGGTTGGCTGCTGTTGGAAAAGAGTGTTGGACTTGATAGGCCTTTTGTCTGATCCAGTGTGGCTCTTCTTATGTTCTTATGAACCTTAAAAGAGTTCAGCAGGACTTAGTCATAACTAGATTTCTCTAAATTAGGGTCCATGTTTATTATGTGGTCTTTGACTAGAAATTTGTTTCTAATTGAACTGGGCAATTATTCTCTTTAACAGCTATTACATGAAAATCCAGCTAGATACCAAAAATAAAACTGACATAGAACATTTATTTAAATCGGATGCAGAAAGAGGGAGAGAGAAAACAGTTGGCAGTGAGGGACGAGAATTTCTGGCCATCTGCCTGCAATACTTTCCTGGTATTTCCATAGTATTTATGTATACAGTTATTAGAAGAGTGAGTTGGTTCCAGGTATTTAATGTTCTGTTTACGAACAACCCAGGGTTGTGTCTGGACAGCAACTTCCTTCACTCTTGGTGTGAGAAGCAGTAAAAAAAAAGGTAGTTCAGAGTTGTGTTAGGTTTTGCCCAGCAAGAATTACCCAGGAATTCTTGAGCAAATCCCTCATAGGGTCTGTGCCAGCAGTGTTGGCTTTTAGAAGAAAGGTGAGATAGAAACATAATAAACAAACAGGTTCTAACTTTAGTGGAGGAAAGACAACAGTATGCCCCTACTATTTCAGCACAACTGAGGCACTACTTTAAAGGGAAAAGGGGAGGAGGGCATCAAAAGTTATTGTAACACACAATAATCCAATGCTGTTCCAATGGGTATACAATTATGAATGCCCATAATTCAGTGCTGTTCAGCCAACTGTTTCCATAATAAACTAAATTAAAATATAAACAAGTGGGACCTGCAAGAAAATGAAAACTCAGATACGTATCAGACTGTGAGGGTTTTTTTTCTTGTACAGATATCTGAACATATCTCCGTGCACTTTTTTCAAATTTATACATTTTTGGTGCACATTTTGGAAAAGTATGCATTTTTTTCCAATTAACTAAAATGTGTTTGTGTGCATTTTCTCAAAGCACGTATCTATTGAATACTCTTTTTTAGGTGCACGACTCAGATTGCGAGCTTGTAAATGTGCAAATTTCTGATCATAAATTGTGTTTGGCTCTTTGTTTGATTCTGGGAGGTGCGAATTGGGTAAGCTCGTATAAATGAATTTCTTTAACATCTCTACCAGTTCTTTAACATCTCTAGCAGGAGTGATCCAGTTCAGTACTCCTGCCAGCTAGCAGTGCCTTCTTCTGGGATACTATAAATTGTTAGGGGCTCAATTCACTCTCCTCCCCCTGGTTTTCTGTTTTTCTTTTCCAGCTGACACTAAACATTCTATGGCTCCTGGTGATCACTGGGCATGCTCAATCCTCATTGTGTTGGTTTTTTTTTGGTGGGTGGGTGGGTTTAATAATAATAAATAATAAAATTTTATTTCTTACTCGCCTCTCCACTCAGATCGAGGCGGGGAACAACCAAACATAAAATACATAAGTAGTTAAAAACACAGCAAATATTATTAAAATATTCTTTAAAACCTTTAAAAGTATCCTAAAAATTCTTTAAAATTCTTAAAATTCCACTGGGTAGGCCTGTCGGAAGAGGTCAGTCTTTATGGCCTTTTTAAAGGCCAAAAGACTGTCTAGTTGACGAGTCTCCTCCGACAGGCCATTCCACAGTCTGGGAGCAGCAGAAGAGAAGGTCCTCTGGGTAGTACTCGCCAGCCTAGTCTTGGCCGACTGGAGTAAATTCCTCCCAGAGGACCTAAGTGTGCGGGCCGGATTGTACGGGAGAAGGTGATCCTGCAGGTAACCCGGACCCAAACCATGTAGGGCTTTAAAGGTGATAACCAACACTTTATACTTCGCCTGGAAACTGATCGGCAGCCAGTGTAATGCTTTTAAAGCTGGTGTAATATGGGCACCTCTAGATGTACTGGTGACCAATCTGGCTGCCATATTTTGCACCAGTTGAAGTTTCCGAACTAGGTACAAAGGTAGCCCTATGTACAGTGCATTGCAGAAGTCGAGCCTCGAAGTTACCAGCGCGTGCACTACCGTCGTTAGGTCCTCCAACTCTAGGAAGGGGCGCAGCTGGCATATCAGCCGAAGCTGATAATAGGCACTCCTAACCGTCGCATCTATCTGGGATGTCATTTGGAGCGACGGATCCAGTAGCACCCCCAAGCTGCGAACACAGTCTTTCAGGGGGAGTGTAACCCCATCCAGAACCGGTTGACACACCTCCAAACCCAGGTTGTGGCCTTTGACAGCAAGCACCTCCGTTTTGTCTGGATTCAGTTTCAGTTTATTTTTCCTCATCCAGCCCATTACTGCCTCCAGGCATTCATTCAGAGGAGACACACTATCCTTAGCTGACGCTGTTACCGAAGGCATAGAGAAATACATTTGGGTGTCATCAGCATACTGATAACACCCCGCCCCATGCCTCCGGATGATCTCTCCCAGTGGTTTCATTCATGTAAATATTAAATAGCATCGGGGACAGAATGGCACCTTGTGGCACACCACATAGCAGCTCCTTTTTTGAGGAGCAGCTATCCCCAAGCATCACCATCTGGAATCTACCCAAGAGGTAGGACCGGAACCACTGGAGCACAGTGCCCCCAATCCCCTCAGGCATTCCAGAAGGATACCATGGTCGATGGTATCGAAAGCCGCTGAGAGGTCCAAAAGCACCAACAGGGATACACTCCCCCTGTCGGTACTTAGGCGTAGATCATCCACTAAGGCGACCATAGCAGTCTCAACTCCGTATCCTGCTCTGAAGCCAGTTTGAAATGGGTCTAGAAAATCGGTGTCATCCAAGACTGCTTGGAGTTGGAAGGCAACCGCCCTCTCAATCACCTTGCCCCAAAATGGAAGATTTGATACTGGTCTATAGTTGTTATAGTCCAGAGGATCCAGGGAGGGCTTTTTAAGAAGCGTCCGTACCACCGCCTCTTTTAAATATGATGGAAGATTCCCTCCCTAGAGAGATGCATTAATAATACATTGTAACTGTCGTCTAACTGCATCTCCTCCCTGGACGACCAACCAGGAAGGACAGGGATCGAGAGGGCAAGTGGTCCTCTTCACTCGACCAAGCAGCTTGTCCACGTCCTCGGTACTCACCAACTGAAACTGATCCAGTGTAATCCTACTTGTGGAGTTACTGGACACTTCATTGTTTGCCTCTGCCACAACGAGGGCGTCCAAGTCGGCTCTTATCCGAGAGATTTTATCTGTGAAATGATCGTTAAAGGCATCACAGTGAACAACCGTAGACTCTAAAAGCAGATTCAGGGGGGAAGTTGTCTGCGTTAGACCCCTCACCACCCTGAATAGTTCAGCTTGACGCGAATTCGCAGACGCAATGCATGCAGAGAAGTAAGCTTTCTTCGCTGCACATATTGCCACCCCATAGGAATGAAGATGTTCTCTATGTCGTGGCTTGTCAGATATGAGTCGAGTTTTCCACCATCGGCGCTCCAGTCGGCCTCCTTTCCGCTTCAGCTCCCTGAGATCTTCTGTATCTAGTGGTGGGGCCAAGCTGGAGTCGGCTGGAGGCTCGCTCCGGGCTCAGCCTCCCCGCGAGCGGCGGCGGCCTGATCCTGCTCTTTAGAGTGGCGCAGAGCGTTGCTCGCGCCGCTCGCGCCGCCGCACCGCCAGCGGCCCAATCCTGCTCTTTAGAGCAGCGCGGAGCGTTGCTTGCACCGCCGCCGGAGACCCCCCCGCCCCCGCCGCTGCCGCCAGGACCCACCCGCCCCCTACCTGGTCCCCCCTGCCCCTGCTAGGACCCCCCGCCCCCTACCTGGTCCTGCACGCCGCTCCTGCGTGCCGCCTCTGCCGCCGCCACCACCGCTGGAGCCCCGCCCGCGCTCTGTTTTGGCGGGAGGAACCAGGGCAACAGGGTTTAAACAGCCCTGTTGCCCTGGTTTCCCTAGCCAAAAACAGAGCACGGGGGATCCAGCGCGACGGAGCAGGGTCCCGTCGCGTCACTTCCTCTGCGCCGGAAGTGACTCGACAGGACTCATCGGATAGGGAGGAAGGCTCTCCGCTCAGCGGAGAGCCCAGGTAAAGCCCGCACGTGGGGCTGAGCAGCCCGTCAGACGCGAGCAGGCCCAGTTTGGGCCTTGCTGCTGTCTGACGGGCTGCTCGGCTACATCCCTACATATACCAGGGTGCCCGGTTAGAAGCAGGCCGGAGAGGATGTTTGGGGGCGATCGTGTCAATAGCCCTAGTTAGGTCTTGATTCCATCTATCAACTAATTAAATAAATAAACTAGGGTTTCAACAGGACCGTTGACGATACCAGCCATGGACCCCTCTAAGGCGTTCTGGAATCCAAGAGGATCCATCAGCCTTCGAGGGCAGACCATTTTAATAGGCCCGCCACCCCTGCAGGGGCGGATAGTAGCCATGATACTAGCCCTAACCAGAAAATGATCTGTCCATGACAACACCAGTGTGTTGAGAGCCAGTGTGGCGTAGTGGTTAGGGTGTTGGACTGGGACTCAGGAGATCCGGGTTCTAGTCCCCGCTAGGCCATGAAGCTCACTGGGTGACTTTGGGCCAGTCACTGACTCTCAGCCTAACCTACCTCACAGGGTTGTTGTGAGGATAAAATGGAGGAGTGGAGGAGGAGGATTATGTAAGCTGCCTAGGGTTCCTTGCAGGAAAAAAGGCGGGGTATAAATATAATAAATAAATAAATAAACACAGAGGTATTTATCACCTCCACCCACAGATCTGTGTGTTCGGAGCTGAAAATAGCATCGAGGGTGTGGCCTGCTGAATGGGTAGGACCAGAGACCAATTGGGATAGGCCCATGTTTGTCATGGTCGCCATGAACTCCCGAGCCGCACCTGACAAACTGGTCCCGAATGGGATGTTGAAATCACCCAAAACCAAAAGCCTGGGCGAGTCCAACACCAACTCCGAGACCAGCTCCGTGAGCTCGGCCAGGGAGTCTGTTAGGCAGCGGGGTAGCCGGTACACTAACAGAATCCCTAGTCTATCCTTGTTCTTCAGGCTTAGGTACACACACTCAATGTGATTCAGCTCCCGAACAGGAAGTCTGGTCAGGTTAAGATTGTCTTTATAGATCACAGCCACTCCACCCCCCCGCCCGCTTTCCCTCACCTGCTCACTAACACAGTACCCAGCTGGGAGGGCCTGGACCCATGTCGGGCCACTATCATCTCCCAACCAGGTCTCTGTGAAGCATGCCAGGTCAGCCTCCTCATCCAAGAGGAGGTCATAGATAATGTTTGTTTTATTTTTAACTGACGTGGCATTACACAGGAGCAAGGAGAGATTCTGTGGGTGGTCTGGTTCGTTCTCCAAGTTCCCTTGGTTGGCAGGGTGATTGGAAGGTAAGATGGGTATTATGAATCTATCTCTCCTTCCCCTGTAATGGCCCGTCACCCTGCCATCGTCATATCTCCCTCTGCCCCGCACAACACATATCGCTGCTTAGCAATGTATCCAAGAGTGGGGGTGCTGCCCGGCCTTATATTCCGCCCCCGCTCCCCGCTCCCCACTTGCCTTATTTGCCTTGATTTTTTTCGAGTGGCGCACAGCGCTGCTCAAACGATTTCCCCCTTCCTCTTCAGCCGTTCGGGCCCGGAAATGGACCCTGCGCAGGTGCAGAAAGGACCATAGGGGGCCACTGCGCCTGCGCAGGGTTCCGTCGGTACCAGAAGTGACGCAACGGCCCAGACCGAGCGGCGCGGGCGGCTCTCCGCGGAGCGCGGGCTGGAACGAGCGGCATGGGCGGCTCTCTGCGGAGAACGCGAGCCGCCCGAAGAAAAAGGTAAGGCCTCATTGGGGCGTGAGCGGGGCCATGTTCGACCTCGTTCTGCCCTGCCGAGGCTTCATAGTACAACTCTATGACGCTGCTCCCTCACACATTGTACCCAGTTACCCTCCCTTGGCTCTGACAAGGAGTCCGGCACCAGCACTAAACAGGCGCCGAACGGGGGCCAAATGGGCGATGCCCTTTGGCGTCACCCTTTGGCGTTGCCCAAAGCTGCCGCCCAAGGCTGCCGCCTTGGGCTGCGCCAGCAGATGAAGGGCCGGCAGGTAGAAGCCCGCCCAGGTCCCCGGTGGAGGTGCTGGCTTGCTCTCCCTCCCTCTCTGCTCCGTGTCTGGCGAGAGAAGGGCGATGGCAGCGGCAGCGGCAGCAGCAGCAGGAGGAGGTGGGCACCTTGGGCTGCGCTGGCAGATGAAGGGCCTGCCGGCTAGAACCCCGCTGCTGGGTAGAACCCCGCCCAGGTCCCCGGTGGAGGTGCTGGCTTGCTCTCCCTCCCTCTCTGCTCCGTGTCTGGCGAGAGAAGGGCGATGGCAGCGGCAGCGGCAGCAGCAGCAGGAGGAGGTGGGCGCCTTGGGCTGCGCTGGCAGATGAAGGGCCGGCAGGTGGAACCCCGCCCAGGTCCCAGGTGGAGGCAGCCAGGTGCCGGCTTGCTCTTCCCTCTTCTCCCCAGCAGTTGTGATGGAGAAATGCCCAGGTCAGCTGGGGCCTGGTCTTTATGGCCCCACAATCAAGCGGCTGCAGGTGGGGCGAGGCAGCTCCCGGCTGAGCCCAGGCCTGCAGGGGGCAGGCAGCAGTCCCACAGGTGAGGTGGGGTGTGGCTGGCCTCACACAGGCGGTAGCAGCAGCAGTATATATATAGTACTTCTGCAAACTTCTGAATTCCCCCAAGCACAATTATACATCTCACTCTTGTTTCTCAGGGTCCTGTTTTGGCTCCTTTCCTGCCATCACAAGTGCACTGAATTTGTTATTAGAGGTAGTGATGTGTGATACACCCCATAACTATGTTGTGAAAGAGAATGTAGTCAATTTAAATGTAATAGTCATGTAGTCATGTAGTCATGTCTAATAATTGATATTGTTAGTCATGTCTAACAATGTCTAAATGTAGTCATGTCTAACAATTGATATTTCTCTGAGCTATATGCTTGGAGAAGAAATACACAATGCAACAGTGATGTATGTAATATATGATGTGACTTTTAAAATAATGCCCTTTGTTGATTCAGTTCTCCTTGACATAAAACTCTGGTGACATTTTTAGTGGAACCATATAATTCCTGTGATTTGACCATTCAAAATAAAAGTGCAGGCACAAAACAATGTAGAGATTATAGAGGGGAAAATGTTATTGCTAAGTGTGGAAAATCCCAGAAGTTTAGTCATCAAAGGGCATTTGTTTCTTAAAGAGCTCTCAAGTTGGTCAGGCAACTGAAAATTTTACAACACTTCTTTTGGGAGGATGAAGAAAGAATTATTTGCCTTTTAAGGAATTTAAATATTTTGGACACAAGTCACTCCTAATAAGGTAATGCCAACAGAAGGAAATGGACTTAATAGACAAGTTTTAATATTTTGAAGATGGGCAAATGGATGCATCATGAAGTCAATCTTCTTTAACATAACTGCTAAGCCTGTGAGTAAAGTAATTTGATAGGAAAAGATATCATTTGATTGTGTTAAGAAAGACACACCATATCAAAATTCTGTGCAAGCGGAACTGCTTCATTCCTCCCACATGAAAGTCAGGCTGTTTTAAATAACAGGAGTCCAAAAATGCAGGATGCTGAGGCAGACTGTATAATTAATACATGTGTATTCCAGATGTGATCCACTATTTCCATAGGCAATTGAGTAGCACATTTGATGCATCAAAGTCCAAGTATTTCCTGGTCTAGAAGGAAATGCAGACTCCCCCTGGGAACCTGCGGGTATCTTGTTCCCACTGAATGAAAGCGTGGCTCACTCTTCAAGCTCCCTGCCTCTGTCAAGGTATGAAAAGGATGTCACTGACCAACAATGCAGTTTTGACTGAGAATTCAAGGACATCACGTTAATCACATTTGTACTAGAAACACCATGTTTTGAAGGGAAAAGATTTTTTAAAAACAAAACACACAGGCTCCTTTCTTTTAGAACACTGATTGTTTGACTCTGCTCATTTTCAAAGGAAAATAACTATATAAGTACTATACATTATGATTTGTCTTTAATGTATGGTGCAGGTCTAAATTAATTGCATAATGGTTTAAGGAGTCCGCAATGAATTCTGTGCAGCTGTAATGATTGGTTCCTTAGGAAACATTCTTTTCTGTGTGTGTGTGTGTGCGTGTGTTTGGGGGGGAGGACAGGGACGGACATCATGGCCTTGGGAGCAGTAATACTTTCCAAACTTCTCCCATTGAAAAGCCTTTCTATATTATATTTTATACAGAAATTCCACAATTGTTCCTTCCTTCTCCAAGGGTTTTAACTATAAGCAGGATTTTGTCTTCATCCCCACTGCTTTCTCTTGGCACCATTCCAATAAGGTAGGGGTACAGAGGTACCCCAGATGCATTTTACATTACATGATCTAAACCAGTGTTCTCCAACCTTGGGTCCCCAGATGTTTTTGGCCTACAACTCCCAGCATGCCCCAGCCAGCTACTGATCTAAACAGAGGTAGGCCTACAACATAGTCCTCCCATGACATTGTTGTCTACTGTCACCTGAATAACATCCCCACATTTCAGCCTTGACCACATAGTGTTTTCTTTCTGGAAACAAAAACACACTTGGGGCATACAATATCTGTGGAATCTGTTGATTTTGCCATTGGGGTGACTTATGTCTCCAAAATCAAGCAACGTTTTGGGGGTATAAAATGTCCTCATGGGTTTTTCCAAAGAAAGCTGGCCTAGGGAAGCAGGTTTAAGTATTTTTGGTGTCAGTAACTTGGCACAAACCATGGGATTTCATTGGGGAACATTTACCTCATCAGAGACAGATTTGTTAAGGGGCTAGGAATGGTAGCAATGAAGGAATCAATAACAAACCAAATTAATGCTCTGGAGAGAACAATAAACTTTATTTACTAATGGTATCATGTACATACCATTAGTAAATAAAGTTTATTGGTAGGTCAAGGGGAATAGCTAAGCTTCAAAAAATACCATTTGACATCCCAGTGCAGTGGGTCACCCTTCTACACCATGCCTGCCACAATCTCTAAACCAGCGTTGTCCCAAATGCTTTGAGCACCCTAGGGGCTTTGAGCACCCATCTGCAGCTTACAACTTCCCAGCAAGCCAGCCTTCCAACATGTCACTGCTTTATCTCCACAATCCTTTCATATGCCAAAACTGGTTCCCCAGCCTGCCAGATGGGCTTCAAATTCAAAAGAAGCAGATGGCAAATTAATCATAAACAGTGCAAGCCAACATTGCATCAAGGAGAAGATTCCAAAGCCTCCAGCTCCATAGCACAGGGGAAGCCTCCCTGTGTTGCAGTCGTTTCCCCAACTTGTGGATGGTGGGAGGATGGAGTCAGGAGGAGACATGGGGGTAGGACCAGCCAGTGTGGCCTCACTTTCCCACTCAAGTGATTATTAAGCACATGAGAAGGAACATCTGAAGGAGGCCAAGATAACATGTAATGCAGTTGTGCTTCTATAAAATTCCACATAATTTAGAATCTAATTTAGTGAACAAAATTCCTGTTGCCTGTTGTTGATCAAAGATTTTGGTCTGTCAGTTACTTCCATGGAAGCTCTTACTTCCATGATGTACTTGCCTAGCTGTACAGGTGCTGTGGATGTTATGAACTGGCATGCTATTCACACAGAGTTGAATACAAACAGATACAAATACTCTATTGAAGGCAATGGTAGCTTTATACTCATCATTTAGATAGCAACATTTAACTAGTCTTTGTAAGAGAATGGAATGGTTTTAGGAACAATGTTCAGGTTAACGATTTTTAGAGCCAAATTTGATTTTGACATTATGCACTGGCCTCAGAATTAAATTTTGGAGAGAAAATGTCCAATATAATATTTATATATTAGCTGCTTTTCTACAGAATATATTCAAAGCAGCAAAGAAAATTTTAAAAACACAAATTACAGTGGCTTGGATCCTGAGATCTGATAGCTGAAACTCTAGTCACAGGACTCTCCTGTTGGGGCTGGGAGGAAGTGATTTCCACGAGTTCCTGCTTTCCCCTCCAGTCTCCTTTTCTTTGCAACTGTAGAGGGTTGAGGAATCCTATGGAACAGCATGGGAGTTGGGTTTTTAAAAAATCTTTTTATTTGCAGCACAACAACAAAAGCAGCAGCAGCAGCAGCAGCAACAACAACAACAAAGGGGAAATCATACCATAAAACATATCAATACATAGTAATCATTAACATCTCCTCTGATTCAGGGGAAAAAAGAACACAAGGGTTGGGGTGGGGGAGGATTTAACACTTTCATTTCAAATATATACATTAATATATTAAGCAATCCATATATCTAAGTAGACATCCATACAACTTCGATGATTGTAGGAGATACACTCAAATGTGGCAAGAAAATTGAGATCTTCAGTCCATTGAGTGATAGATGGTAGATGTTTTTCCTTCCGAGCTTGAGGAATAAGTCTCTTTGCAACTCAGGGCTCTCAATAACACTTTTGCTGTCCATCTGTTAATCCGCACATCATAGGGATGTGCAGTGATTTAAACGTGTGTGTACATCCGTTATTATCACAGATTTTGTATAAACAAAATGTATACAAGAAATAACTTCCAATAAAAAAGAAGCCATTACAGGACATGCCTACATCATATGCCTCAATGAGGCATTGTCCTCATTACACTGTAACTGGGTGGGTAGCTTCTTCTTAACAAGCCACGGAACATCGGTTTTTGTTGAATCAGTCTCAGTTTTAAATAGTACATATGGAAGCTAAGGCATCCTTCCATTGATTAGACTGAATAAAGCATTCCAGTTCCTCATTCCATTCATCTTTGACCTTCTGAACATCTACTTTACTACATTTCAAAATACTTTTTGAATTGTTGTGAACCACCCAGAGAGCTTTGGCTATTGGGTGGTATAGAAATGAAATAAATAATTTTATAAACAGCTATTGTAGGCTTAGCTTTCTATAAGGAACCAGTTGATTCCTCCAGTAGTGCAGGAAGTGCTGAAGCACTCATAATTGATGGCCTGTATATATAGACTCCAATGAATGCTGAAGCTGAATGTACTGCCAACTAGCACTAGATGGTAAGGATATCTAATCTGCAGTACTGAAAATGGAAAAAAAAAATCATCATACAAATCTATTAACTGATCTAAACTATAAATTCCATTATCAGTCCAACTCCTCCACATAAAAGGTTGTCGCTTCAAAACTGGATTCTCCCATAAGCTTAATTTAGCGTGAGAATATGGCTCAAACTGCAGCTGATGAGCCATTGCATTCCAAGTATCTCTTGCTCCTAAAATGGTTAGTGGAGACATTCCTTTCTTTTTAATATATCTAGATCCTAATGCCACCTAGCCAGAAAGGGGTACCAAATAATCTGACTTCAAAACAACCCATGGAGAAGTATTCAAAGCAAAAGTTGTTTTCCAGTCTTTAGTGTGGGTTACCAAATAAGCTTTATGATATAAACTAAGATCAGGAAAATTAAATCTGCCCTCTTTAACTGACAACTGCATCTTCTTCAATGAAAAATGTAGAGGAGACCCCCACCCAAATAAACTTCCAAAATGCTGCATAAAGTTTTTGAAAATATATTTGGGGAATATATAAAGGAATAGTACTTAATACATACCTGTGGCAAGGACACGGAATAATGGGCTCAAGTTACAGTAAGCCAGATTCTGCCTGGACATCAGGAAAAACTTCCTGACTGTTAGAGCAATACGACAATGGAACCAATTACCTAGGGAGGTTGTGGGCTCTCCCACTCTGGAGGCATTCAAGGTGCAGCTGGACAGCCATCTGTCAGGGATGCTTTGACTTGGATTTCTGCATTGAGCAGGGGGTTGGACTCGATGGCCTTATAGGCACCTTCCAACTCTACTATTCTATGATTCTATGAATTAAGTGATGCCCATCTTTCCAAGTCAAGAGACATTTCCATCAAGCAATGTACTTCTATTCAGTTTAACCATTTGTGAAACATCTTTAGGCACCAATATACCAAGCTACTTTATCACTTCTGGGCACCAATTGCCAATTAACTACCCTGGGTATCTTGATACTACCAACGGGCATTAATTCAGATTTTGACCAATTACTAGTATAACCTGAAAATGTACCAAAAGTATCTGTATTAATCTTCTTAGTTTTGGTATAGAAGACTCTAACTTACTAATAAATAACAACAAATCATCTATATATAAAGCAATTTTATACTCAACCTGATCATGCGCAAAGCCAAAAATATCTGTATTCTACCTAACTGCAGTGCACACACCAAAGCCTCCAAGCACAAATCAAATATCAAATGACACAGTAGGCAGCCCTGCCTTGTACCCTGCTCCAAACCAAAAACCTTGAAAGAATTTCATTTGTCAACACATGACACAGGAGAGAGATATAAAATTCTAATTCATTTTAAAATTCCTGTGGAAATTCAAGGTCACAAATATAAACTGCCAATATAATTTGTCAAATGCTTTCTTGGCATCAAGTGAAATAATCACAGCTGATTCCATTCTTTTAGAATTCAAAGCAGTCAGATTTTCTGCAAGCCTTAAATTACGGTATCTGCTCCCTGTCTCTGGTGATTAAATCCTATTTGATCAGGATGGACTAATGTGTGTATCATGCACTGAAGTCTATTAGCCAAAATAGCCATTAATATTTTAGCATCCACATTAATTAAAGAAATTGGCCTATAATTTGCACAGTTGGTATGGTCTTTGCCAGTTTTCAGGATAATTGATATATAAGCATCATATAAAGGAATGAGCAAAGTTCCTGATTCAAAAGCCTTATGATAAAGACAGAAAAGTTTAGGAGTCAAAAAGTGTGCCTTGTACCAATCTATAGGAAAACCATCTGGCCCTGGAACTTTTCCGTTCCTCATATTCTCGATGACAACCTTAACCTCTTCCCTCTGCAAATGCTCTGTAAGCAGCTCCCTTTGCTGTGAATCCAGTTGCGGAAGAACCAACTCCAAGACGAATATTTCAAATTTCTTGCTTGTAGGCTCCCTTTCTGTCTTATATAATTAAGAATATATTTTTTTAAAACTACATTTATATCTTTTAGGGTTGTATATATATATTATTATGATTGTCATTGATCAACAGAATATTTGTTGTTGTTGTTTCAACTGAAATGCCAGGATCTTGCCAGGACTTTCTCCACTTTCCCAGTACCTCTGATGCTGACAAATCAATGCTGACAAATCAACGCAAATTCTGCTTTAGATGAATGTAGTCTATTCAATTCATATTTAGCAGGTTGTAGTCTTTGACAGAGGTCTGGGGAGGGACAGGCTGAAAATTAAGTTAATAAGGACTTGACTGTTTTATCCAATTCTCCTTCCTGGTTAACCTTAAACTTCTTTTTATAAGAAGCAAATGCAATAACCTTTCCCCTCATATAAGTCTTCAAGGCTGAATAAATCCAAGTGCGAGCCTTTGGATCTTATTACTGCAAATCTTGTACTTCACTACCAATATTTCTTTGTTCCTTCACCATGCTAAAACCTGACAGCTCCTTGTAGCCACCAGAATCTGGAACTAGCAAACCAACCAAAGATCTTCACCAAGGCTGATACCAGTCTATAGATCACAAATGTAATCCTCAAGGGCATTTCATACATAGATGCATGCATATTCATAATTCAAAATGAATGGGGTACATCTACCCCTGAAGGACCAGGTCCGCAGCTTGGGGGTCATTCTAGACTCCCAGCTGTCCATGGAGGCTCAGGTGGCAGCTGTGAGCCGGGCGGCGCTGTATCAACTCCATCTGATACGGCAGCTGCGCCCCTACCTTCCTAATCATCTGCTCCCATCAGTGGTTCATGCCTTGGTCTCCTCTCGCCTAGACTACTGTAATGCGCTCTACGTGGGGTTACCCTTGAAGACGGTCCGGAAGCTTCAGCTGGTACAGAACGCGGCGGCTCGCCTGATTAAGGGCAGCCGCCGGCGTGATCACATCACGCCAGTGCTTAATGAGTTGCACTGGCTACCAGTTGCTTGCCGAGCCGAATTCAAGGTGTTGGTTTTGACCTTTAAAACCCTATACGGCTCCGGCCCAGTTTATCTCAAGGAGCGCCTCCAGCAACATCAAGTAGGCCGCTCAACAAGGTCTGCCACGGACGGCCTTCTCCTTATCCCATCAGCCAGAGCAGCCAGGCTGGTGGGGACTAGGAAGAGGGCCTTCTCTGTGGCGGCCCCCACATTATGGAACTCCCTCCCTAGTGACCTTCGCCATGCCCCCTCCGTGATGAGCTTCCGCCGTGCATTAAAAACATGGCTGTTCAGGCGGGAATATGGGGTGGGTTAGGATTTTAATGAGAATTTTTTAATATTGTTTTAATTATTATGTTTTATTGTGTTTTATTGTATTTTAATTGTACATCGCCCAGGGTGGCCGGGTGACCGGCCAGATGGGCGATTGATAAATATAATAAATAAATAAATAAATAGTTCCTCGGTTCCAAAGTAGTTAAGTCCATTTGATCACTTCAGGACTCTACTACATATTCCTGCATCATTCTTCTGAATGTGTAGACCAGGCCTCAGTTGCAAGTCATCAAGTACTGAGTAATTATGATGCTAAATCAATGGGTGTACATGCATGTGTAAACTGGTCCCAAGTCTTACTGTATGTGCATTTTGTTTATACATATTTAAGATGTATAAATTTTAAATATGTATAAACAAAATGTGCATACATTTTGTTTATAAATATTTAAACAAAATAATAATCCACTGGGCATGATCTAGCCAAAGGTAAGTATTTGTAAGTCCCATTGGTTTCAACAGGTTTCAATATATCTTTCATGGAAATCAAGAGGACTCAGTAGTGATTGACTGTGGCTGGATTGTGCTCTTTATTTTCATATGTATTTATTTTTCACACTTATTTATACTCCATCAGCATATCTATCTATGCTGACAAATCTATGCACCAATGCATTTCTTTAACTGAACATGCAACAACATGAAGCAGTGCTGTCTTCATTTTTTTTCAACCCTATCCTATATGGGTGCCCGTAACCCTCCAAACTCGGAGGATTATGGGCATCCAATAGAAGGTGGGAGGAGCACGGCGGCTATGATTGCCGCCGCAGTCCCCTTGCCCTCAAAAACATTTGGACAGCTGATTTCGGCAGTCTAAATGTTTTTCCTCTCCTCACAAGAAGGAGGGGCCGAGGCACCACCTGGATTCATCAGATGATGACGATGCCTCGCTCCTCCCCTGCTCCTCCCCAGGGACACCCCACACACACTTGTACCGAAGAGGAGGTGGCGGGACAGGCCTGCCATGAGTGGAGTCCCTGCTGCGACCTCAGAAAGGATTTCTGAGGTCGCGGGGGGATTCCGACCTATCCTATGACCCCCCAGGCAAGGTCCGGGGCCTACAGGATTGCACCCTTAGAGACAGACATCTGCTACTCATAGTATAACATCCAAAGGTTACGAAAGTGATTTTCTTGACTGTGAATATGGAATGCGTAGACTTTTTTTTTTTTTAAGCAATCCTTGGCATGGATCTGTTACAGCACCTGAATCTTACTTAACACTTCTGGTTCATGATTATGGTCACAATTCCAAGTGCAGGTTAACAAGATGCATAATGATTTTCAGTCACTTACAGTTATAAGTATTTGCCTTATACATCATATTGACAATTTAAATCTCCAAAGTATAAACACCTGAGACCTTTGCCCTGACTAAAAGCAAATGGCTGAAAAACATAGAGACTTTAAATTAATGATGAATGTGCTATTACTTCAAGGAAGACTAAAACCAAGGTATCCATTAGGAATGTATGAGCAGATGTAAAAAAATTCTGTCTGTTCATTCAATTAACTCTTCACCCTGAAGACCATTCCATTTGTCACCACATTGATTAGGTGGCTCTACATTTCGCAAGGACTGCCATGCCATTAGCTTATTAAACTTAACTAATTTGCTTGCTTAGAAAGGTGCTGAGCACTCAGTGCATTAACTAATTGCTGAGAAAGTGAAACGATTTTTTTCTTTTACAAATATTTCAAAAAAGAGTTATGAAAGAGCTATCTAGGGAGTGCATGTAAATTATTAAATTTTCACTGAATATGCAATTTTGAAGAATGGATTTACAGGACAATAACTTAAATGATTGTGTGTGTGTGTGTGTGTGTGTGTGTGTGTGTATATATATATATATATATATAAAATATATACACACACAAAATCTCAAAGCGCAAAGCACTACTTTCAAAATCACGATTACTATTCCGGTGTAACATATCAGCCTATATCAGATGCTATATTTACAATGAACTATAAATGTTATTTTCCTTGGTAACCATTTTGCTTTTCAGGATGGATATTATTTGCTATTAAATTACAGAATCATCACATTTGTCCAGTATCTGAAGTTCTTCTATAAAATTATTAAAGGCTCCAATACATCAAAATAAGTGCTTTCAAAAAATTAAAAAATAAATGCTGCTTTAAGTCAACTGCTGAATCTTTCCCCATCACAACAGAATTAAAACCGAACAGCTTATAAAATTTGCAACAAACATTGCCCGGATTTCAACATTTTATTATAATGTCAGACGTTTTCTTACCTTGTTTCTAGTGATGCTGGCTTCTGACTGAACGGAATAATTTTCCTTACATGCTAGCAAACTCTTGAGCAGTAATCCTGTTATGTGTCTATAGTGATTGCAAGGGGTGGGACTCCAGTGTAGTAATGAATTCACCAGGGAATCATTCCTTTCTAAGAACTGCTGTTACAGAAAACGTAACCACACCACATCTATTGTAACAAGTGTTTGGATTTAAAGTATACAGGGTGCATGTGTGTGTGTGTGTGTGTGTGTGTGTACAAGCACAAACTAGACAGAAGATTTCAACATGATACAGGAAAACTGGTAGTGTGGTATAGGTTATAGTTTAGGAAATATTATAACATGCCTATATCCATGTCCCTTGGACTTGTCCTGCCTAATATATCTCTGTTACATAATTCCATCTGACTCAATCAGTTACTAATAGGAATTGAAGTCTTTAATTCTGCTTTATCTCTTGCTGTTTGCTATATTAAGTTGTTCCAATCCAGACTGTAGAAATGGAAATGATGCTGGATGGTATACAATAGTTACCAAATCCATCCAAGGCTAAATCATAGATAGATAGATAGATAGATAGATAGATATAATCTCTATGCAGTCATTCAGCCTGCAAACGCAAGGATTAAAAGTGTGGTCAGTGGTGCAGCTAGGGCTGGTCATTGGGGTCAAGGTCCAGGGACCCACAGCCCAGGGGACCCCCAAATGGCCACCCAGAGAAAGGCAGGTTACAGGGGCAGCAGCAAACCTGGGCTGGCATGTGTATGCTGGAGCTCACTGCAGCTGAGGTTGCTCACCATAGCATTCATTCGTCATCTCTTATTTTATTTTTAAATTATGCTCAGCAGGTGGTCTGCTGGGCATATACATGGTCACAGATGCTCACTGCGTTATTTTACTCTAAAAAATATGGTATCCTTTTCTATCACAGAATGGTGCATATTCCCAAGTCTATGTGTTTCGCGCCAGGGGAGGATAAGAAGACTCCATTCTATTCCTGTAGTCATGCTGGTGCCATGGTTTGAGTTTGAAATGCAAAACTGCACATGCTCAGAGTATTTCTTTCAGGGTTGGCAAACATTTTTTTTGTATTTGTTCGAACAGATGGGAGAAACATTAGTCGTGTGGTTCACAGTTGTCAATACAGATGGATGTCTCAAGACAAGAGGGGGGGCATCATAAGACCATTGGATCCAAGCTCTAAAATTGCCTAGCTGTACCACTGAGTGTGGTGGTGGAAAAGATGCATATGAAAGCCCTGCCTCCAAGTTCCCTGCATGGTTGGCTCCTCCTCTGCTGATCTTCACACATTGGCCATGAAGGGCTGCATGGGATTTACCAGAACTTTCAGCTGAATGTGCTGACAAATGTACCCGTGGTTGGGAATCTGCGATTTAGGCCAGGTTCCCGATTGCAGGGTGGCTTGTAAGCATGTCCAGTTGAACATGCTTACAACTCCCTTTGGACCTAAGTGCTAAACACATGAAGGTCTTTAGAGGCACCCTTGCACCCAGGGACATTGAGTGTGGGGCTTGCATGTGTGCCCATCATCCTTCTAGCCCTCCAGTGTGCAGGCTGAATGATACAGCTTTTGTTTCTTCAACTTCCTTCCATACAGCCATACAGAACTTTCAGGCGGTGGTTTATAATAAGAACAAATAGAAATATGAACAGTTTGCATGCAGAATGCACAATAAAACAAGAGCAGTAAAAAATGAATTAAAATCAGTTCAATTCATGTCAGAGAGAAATCATTATACAAAACAAATGCCTTTAAAAGACAATGGGTCTTGCCTATTGCCCTGCATGAGGCAGCAAAAGGGCTTGGTGGACCTGTGTAAGGGTGGGATTCCAGGGTATAGGTGCCACCACTGAAAAAGTCCCTGCTCTTCATAGCCACTAGCCCAGGGGTTGGGAACCTTGTTAAGTCTGAGGGACGAATTCAATTTCAGAGAAGCTTTCGGGGCCCACATTCCAGTGGTGGGCAGAGCCAAAGGCAAAAGGGGTGGGGCCAAAATTACAAAAAAACCCTAAAAACTCTAGCATATTGTAGATTAGAACTCTTACAACCAGTAACTAAGCCCTAGGTGGGGCATTTCAACCTTGAACAGGAAAAAGCTGCACAAGAGCCAGGAAAACAGCAAATGATCAGTGGTTGCAGGGAAGGGGTGGAGCTAGGGGAAGGGGTGTGGCTATCTGGGGAATGCCAAAGGTCAGATCAGCTGGATCTGATTCCCAAGAGGGCTGGATTTGGTCCCCAGGCCTGAGGTTGCCCATCCCTGCACTAGTCCGACTTTCAATAGTCCTATCACTCACAGCATGTTCATGAAATCACCTAAGCACATGGGGGTCAGGGATTTGAATGGGAAAGTGCTTCTTGTTCAGATCACCATACTGTGAAGTTCTACACTGGGTGATCAACCTGAAGAAGAATATTTGGTAATAGAGTAATCAATTGTGATATTATTATATTTATAACAAATAAATGGACCCGGCTTCACATGGCTTAGAATAGCCCGTAGTTTGATGCAGCGAAGGCCTTTCAGCAAAGTTACGCAGCTGTCAGAGTTTGACATGTCCACTCACATTGTGAGTGAAGCCATGCCCGCTGGCACCCCTAAGCACAGCCCCTGCCATGGTACACCCCTATTAAGCCTCCTGATGGAAGGGTCTACCCATGCCATTCCCCTGAGGGAAGCCGCCGCACAGCAGAGGGGAGGCACGTGAGAGGCATATAACTCTGTCTCTCAGCCTGCTAACAAAGTGTATGGACTGCAAAGCGATGTGCTGGTCAGGGAGGTCTGACCCTAGTGGCTGATGATGTTACTGCAGGCTTCAACCTCATGGACACATTTAAATTAACTAATGCATTACAAAAACAACAACACCAAAATAACCCCAAGGTGCACAGTCCTAGGGTCCTCTTAGTGTGCATGCCAAGTTTCAGATGTCTAGCTTTCACGGTCTTGGTGCTACGGCTCTGACGTACAGACACACGGACGTACAGAGAGACAGACACTCATCCTCTTTTATTATTATAGATAGAGTAACTGTGAAATGACCATACTAATGTTCTAATAATGACAGTGAGCACAATCAACCCTAAATTAAGAACTTCTGTGTCCCATTGATTTAAACAGGAAAGAGCTCATACTAATGTGACTTTAAAATGCTTAACTTTGAGCCACGGCCATTATTAATATAGTATAATATTGTTAGAGTGAACAACCATGACTCAGTATAAAGATGCACATGTACTGCACTTTTGCTACAGAAATATCAACTCAACCCAACCCAATTGGTTGAAAGACTCGGTATGAATTTTCAAACATGTAAAAATAGTAGATATGAATAAAGTTGGTGATCATGTACCGTCTGATTAAGTTTATTGCAGTTTTCATCTGAAGTCTTCCCCAATTAAAATGACCTAAGTGCTACTTTTCACTAGAAGGTATAAACAAACACCTCACTAAAACCCCCCCGCTGCATATTCCACCCCTCCTTTGATTCTCTGATGGTGACAGCACATGAAAAGCAAATTAGGGTGCAATCCTATGGCTGCTAGACAGAGTCTAGATGGCCATAGGATAATTCAGAGTCCCAGCTGTGACTCCGAACTTGGGGCACCCTCCCTCCGCTCTCACAGCCAGCGTGGAAAGAAATGTTCCGGCTGTGGCTCCGAGGTCGCAAGAGTGACCTTGGAAATGGAGGGCGGGGAGGGAGGTGGGTGGGGAGGGGTCAGGCTCCGCCAGCCTGCGCAGTATCCTGGGGGCACCTCAGCTTCCCCTCCTTGGGCAAGACAGTGAGGTGGCCAAAATCAGCTGTCTGCCTATGTGTTTTGCAGGGCAGGAGGAGCACAGAGGCAACCTTCGCCTCCATGCACCTTCCAGCCTCCATAGGATGCCCGTAATCCTCCGAGTTCAGAGCGTTACGGGCAACCTCATTGGATTGTGTTTCCCCCCATGTCAAAAATGGCATTAGCAGAGCAATGCACATACATTACTTTCTCTTTGGCATTCGCTGAAGACTTTTCTTTTCGGGCAAGTATTTCCCGACTCATGATTAAACTTCAGCCACTGTTTTATTGATCTATTTGCTTTTATTGTAATTTTTGTATTTTGTGTTTTAATTTATTGTGCACCGCTCCGATATCTCTTAATATTTATTTATTTATTTATTTATTTATTATATTTATACCCCACCTTTTTTCCTGCAAGGAACCCACCCAAGGCAGCTTACATAATCCTCATCTTCCTCTCCATTTTATCCTCACAACAACCCTGTGAGGTAGGTTAGGCTGAGAGGCAGTGACTGGCCCAAAGTCACCCAGTGAGTTTCATGGCCGAGCGGGGGCTAGAACCCGGATCTCCCAAGTCCCAGTCCAACACACTAACCACTATCCCACACTGGCTCTGTTAATGGGAACAGTTTATTAACAGTTTATTAACAGTTTATTAACAACTGTTAATGGGGAACAGTTTATAAATTTTATAATAAATAAATAACGATGAATTACCTTCATTCAAGCTTTACTTGTGAACAGAGGCATCTGACTGGCCAGAGTGCTGGAAACTCAACTAGACTATTAGAAACTGGACTAAATGCTAATTCTTATGTTCTTATGTTAACGTGGAAATGGAAGAGGAGGAGGAGAGGAGGAGGAGGAGAACGGCTTATGGATGTTTACTTATGTCTCCACTGCTAGTATGAAATACCTGCTAAAGAGTAGATAGCTTTTTTCTGATTGCTTTTATTCATTCTTACTCTGTATAATATGCATTGACTTTTCATTTACAATACATCCCTTCTGAACAAAACACTTTGCTTCATACAAAACCCTCCCTAATTACTTTAAGATAGTATAACAGGCTTTTGCTGTGGTTCTCCAAACCATTAAAATGGGTTAGTTCCAAAAATCTAATTTTTTTCTGATCAACCATGCTATTTTAATTTAAGACCTTCTTTTATTGCTCTCCTAAATGGTGGCAAACAGCTTCATCCCTGAGATCTTGGTGGCTTGTATTAAATTACTGTCTAGCTGCCCTCTCCCCTCCTACTTTCCAGATTGCTCTAAGAGGTAATAACATTACTGCTAGAGGTCATTTTTCCTGATGTAAATAAATTATATGCAGTTCCATTCCTAGTTACTGCTGAAGAGATACTGAATCTGACAGGTTTTTTTCTTTTCCATTTAACCACAGTTTGGGGCAATGCATCCATTAGTGACCAGCCTATACCTCATCTTTAAATACATTTGGTTAAAAAATAAATAAATGTGGTTTCTGATCAAATAAAAGTCAGTTTTGTCAAATGTTAAGTAGTCTAAAGTTACTAGCAGTGGGTATGGAACCTGGAAGTAGAAACTAGCAACACCTTATTCACGAAGGCCTAATTCTCTCTGAGATGGTAAACCAGTAGTTGGGCTGTATCACCTCAGGCTGTGAGGATTCGAAGCTCCTCTATTAAAAATAATAAAAAAAACTTTTTAAAATCCCTGCATATAGGAAACTAGTTGCCACCCCAACATCTAGTTTTCTATGTAGAATATATTTTTTTTGTATGAAGTAGCATTCAACCATATGAGCCTTCACCTCTAGCCTGAAGTGGTACAGCCAGGGTTAGCCCTACTGTTAGGCAAAATGAGGTGTTTGCCTCAGGCAGCAGATGCTCAGAGGTGGCAGCAAGGCGCTGGAGGAGAGAGCTGTGTGCCCTGCCACATGGCCAGTCCTGTGTCCCCTAAGCTAGTCTGCTGCCTTTAGCTGCAGTGGAAGGCACTGTCCCATTGTGAGTGTTGAAAGATTCAACTGCCATTCCAGTCAGCTTTTTGTATATGGAATGGGAGGGGGCGCCATCTTGTTCTTCACCTCAGGCAGCAGTAAGGTCTTGGGGTGACCCTGGGTACAACACAAGTTTATTTCAGCCTGTGGCCACAATCCTATGGCCACTAGACAGAGTCTAGAAATGATCCTTCAACACCAACTTCAATGGACTGGTCATGTTGTTCGAATGTCTGACTGCCGTCTCCCAAAGCAGTTACTTTATTCCCAACTCAAGGATGGAAAGCGGAATATCGGTGGTCAGCATAAGAGGTTTAAAGATGTTCTTAAGACTAATCTAAAAAAATGCAATATAAACATCGAAAACTGGGAAGCTCTGGCCCTATGAACGATCTAAATGGAGGTTGGCCTTTCACAAAGGTTCCAATTCCATGGACTTTGAAGAAGCCCGAGTGCAAGGTGAAAGGGAGAAACGTGCTAAGCGAAAAGCACGTCAAACGAATCCTTTACAGGACCATCTTCCATCTGTTAACCTGTGTCCTCACTGTGGGAAGCTGTGTGGATCTAGAATTGGCCTCCACAGGCACTTACGGACCCATCGCTAGAGTCTACACAATCTTCTTTAGAATTTCCTCCTTTTATAATCTTCTTTTTGTAATTTTATCCTGGAAGACGATCTTACTTGGTCACGAGTGATCGCCTACTACTAGATGGCCATAGGAGAAGTCAGAGTCCCAGCTCTGACCCTGGAAATGTGCTCCGAGGCCGGAGCTGGGACTCTGACCTCAGAGCACACACCCTTGCAGCCAGCGCAGAAAGCACCATGCTAGCTGTGGCTCCGACACCGCAAGAGCGACCTTGGAGCGGGAGTTTTGTGGGTGGGTAGCGGGGCAGGGAGGGGAGGGGAGCGGAGGAGACAGGCTCCGTCAGCATGTGAAGTACCCTGGTGGCCCCTCAGCCTCTCCTCCTGCACTCCAGAGCAAAACTGAAATCGGCCATCTACCGGTAAGTCTTTTGTAGGGCAGGAGAAGCACAGAGGCGACCTTTGCCTCCGTGCTCCTTCTGCCCTCCATTGGATGCCTGCAGAGTCTTACAGGCAGCCACATTGGATTGCGCTACTTGCCAGAGTCCCACAAAGATGAGAAACATTTAGGGCATTTTCACACACAAGGCTTAAAAAAGTAAACAAACAAACAAGCTCACATTCTGTTTATGCTAATATCTGATTGTCATTCATGTGGGAAAAGCAGTGAGAAAATTTATTTGTTAGACTAATGAACATTCTGCTCAATGTAAGTTTTATTCCATCCACTTTTCAGTGGATGGAAATCATTTCAATCATTTCGTATTCGTAAAGTGAATACGTGATGTGATTTCTGATCAATATTGATTTTATATTCATGTGTTGCGAGAGCTGCTTTAATTACCATGTGCAACAATGTTTTTAGAGATTAGAAAATGCACCTGGTATAAATGAGCATTCTGGATTTGGCTGAAATTGATCCGCAAAATTAAATTAAAATCAAAAGTCAATCCAATGAAATTTAATATTCTTTTCAAATGCTAAATGTTTACTGAAGAACTGTTCCTTTCTGCTTTTCCTGATGCTCCATAGGGCAGGTTCGCATGACATGTTAAGCCTCTTGGGAACTTTAACTATGCACTAAGGCTTAATTGCACGCACGTCCGATAGATGATCAGTTTTCCGCCTGGTTTATTTTTTCTGCCTTTACGTGCTTTTCCCCATCTTCCACCTCATACCTCCAGTGGCTGTGGCATGTATCCCAGGTGTCCTTGTGGCAGGAACAGTGTCTCTTGGTCTGTTGTGTCAGCGCTACATCACCAGCTTCCCCCCATTGGTCCGTCGCTGCTACGTCATTGCCTTTTTTTCTATTGGTTCGCTGTGTGGCCGGGGCGTGTCTATCGTTCTCCAATTCTCCCTCCTGTCTGCCATTTTCCACCACCTGAGCACCGTCACCAGCGCTCCACCAGAGACTCTGTTTAAAAGCTGGCAAACTTTTCCATCTGTCCCCCTCACTTCCCCCTTCTTGTGGTTGCTGCAGCCATGGCCAGGGTGCATCTCCCCTTCTCCAAGTCCCCATCCTGCCCGCCATTTCCCCTGTGTAACCAGCAGGAAAAGTTTCTCCTCCTTCCCCTCGCCTCCCCCTTGCTGTAGCTTGTGAGTCGCTTGCCCTGTGCTTTGGCTGCTGCGATCGTGACAGTGCAAGATTTACTGAGTTCCCCACCCTTGTACCCCTCCCTCCCCGTCTCCATCCCTCGTTTCTTCCTCCACTCTCCCATTGCTGCATCTTGACACCCACCATCTCTCTACTTTGGGTTAAAAAGAAGGGCCCCACTCCTAACTCTCTGCCGCCCAACTGGCAACCCGCCCTCTTCTTCCCATTCTTCCGTGGCTGCACAAGGAAGGTGGCTAATAAAGTAGCAGAAGCTAATGGTTTCTTAGTTGAGAACAAGCCCAAAGTAGGTATAGATCAGTGATGGTGAACCTATGGCACGTGTGCCACAGCTGGCACGCAGGGACCTCTCTGTGGGCACTCAAGCCATTGGTCACCAGATCGCGAAAAGACCATCCCCTTCTGCATTCAGCGACGTTAGAGATGTAAAATTGAGCCTCGCCGGGCAAAACGAGGCCGAAATTGGCCCCGCTCACGCCCGGCAAGGCCTTACCTTTTTTCTTCGGGGCGGCTTGCCTCTCTGCGGCGAGCCGCCCGCACGGGCTGTTCCGTCATGTCACTTCCGGGACCGGAAATGACGCGACAGAACCCTGCGCAGGCGCTCTGGACCTCTGTGGCGCGTTCTGCGCCTGCGCAGGGTCCCGTCGCGTCATTTCTGGTCTCGGAAGTGACGGACGGGGCTGGAGAAGTCCGATTGAGCGGCGCGGAGAACCTCTTCATGCCGCTCAGAAGATCGGGTCAGGTTGGGCGGCCGCCCCCACGGAGAATCGGGTCGGGGGGCGCGACCCGGCTTTGGATGCATTGCTATTCAGCGTCAGGTTTCCATAGTAACTCCTCTCCACTCATTCCTCGCTGGCCTCCACAGGCAGGCACACTCCAACGTCTCCACCCCCAGAAGCAGACTGCGCAGGCACCCAGCCCTCCTTCTAACTGAACAGACAGCTCAGAAGCACAGCGCGCACATGCCCGAATCTTTGCGCGCCTGGTGAAGAGCCATGCCTTGAGACAGAGCAGGGCGCGATTAGCTAGTGACCCTCCTCCTTCATGCCAAATTTAAGGCACTTTGAAATAAATAAGTTGGTTTTGTGTTGCAATTTGGGCACTCGGGCTCAAAAAGGTTCACCATCACTGGTATAGATGGTTGGAAAACAAGTGGCCCAGGGGAGAAGAGCACAGCCAGTGGGAAGAGTAGCCAAAACAAGGTGATGGGGCGGGCGGGGATCCCTATCAGCAGACCCCTGGGACGCATGGCTGGGGTGGGCATGGGGGCCAGTTCTTCCCACTGGGTGCTTACATGGGTGAAGTGTCAAACAGGACAAAAAACATCAGGGTTTATTTATTTATTATATTTGTCCACCGCCCATCAGCCAAAAGGCTCCCTGGACTGTTTACAAAGAGAAACAAGATAAAAACAGTCATCTTAAAAACAAAAGAACATAAAATAAAATGCAGAGCAATATAAAATCACACAATAAAACCAAGCAGCCAAAAAGAATCAGTCTGGAGGTACAGTAGAATAATAAAAATGAATAAAAAAACAACCATTAAAATATTGGGCAAATAAAAAGGTTTTCACCTGGCGCCAAAAATAACACAGAGTGGGCGCCAGGCACACCTCTTTGGGGAGCTGATTCCACAAATGGGGTGCCACAGCTGAGAAGGTCCTTCCCCTAGCAGCCACCCTCCTAACTTCCTTTAGAGGGGGGTCTCTGAGATGGACCTCCGAAGAGGATCTCAGGGTTCGGGCAGGCTACATACGGGACAAGATGTTCCTTCAGATACCCTGGCCCCAAACCGTTTAGGGCTTTGAATGTCAGTTAGCACTTTGATTCAGACCCGGACTTCAGTCGGGTGGTTTGCCACCCTTGGTAGGCTTATTTAGGGATCCTGCACCCTGCACTAGTGAGAGGGTGGGAGAGGCTGAGCTTTTGACAGTGAGGGTGGCACAGCACTGTCCTTAATGGGAACTTGGTGGGATGGGTTTCATCCATGCTCATAGCACTTGTACGTTGAGCAGAAGGTCCTGCAGATAATTGGTGCTGCACCTTGGGAGAACTGAAGTTGCTATGCAGCAACAGGAACTTCAGGCTAGAGCAAGTCAGGCTTCAGTTCAATGCCACAAGTGCAGCAAACATCTCCCCCATCAGGGAGGCGAGTGCACAAGGCACGCTGAGTTAGCAATGAAGGGTGAAAAGGTACTGAATTCCAAGGACATGTTTGGCTATGGGGAGCAGAAGAGGAATGGGGGGTGTCTAAAAGGGGCAATCCTCCGTGATTAGGGCACTTAAAAATGATTCATTAGAAATTTGAGAGAAGTTATAAGCGGGGAAAAGAGTGATCCCAAGTTGACGTTGTGATCAGAGATTTGAGTAAGAGGAAAGAGACATACTTTTGATTTGCAGAATGAAACTGTCTGGTTAAAAGGGGTCCTGCCTGTGGTGTCAAGAGGTCTGGGGAACTACAGAGGCTGAGAAGCGAAGCAAAGAAACAGCGCTGGCGGGGCAGGGGTCAGAGGGGAAGGAACGCGATGAATGAAACGACAGGGGGTGGGTGGGCGGTGTGCTGAGCTATCAGTTGCTAGGTAGAGTTGGCAAAGGAGGGTGGTCTTAGGCAGATGCCATGCAATGTGTTGCTAGGCAGAAATTTAGAAACGAGTTTGTCCAAGAAAGCAGGAGCGGCAGGGAGTGTTTAGCCTCTCTTGCCACGTGACTTGGTAGGAAATTGCTGCAAGGACAGTGTAAGGATTTGTTTTATAGGGATGTCCACAAACCTGCCCCCCTCCACCACGCCTCGCCTTGCCTGTCCGCAGTGGCCCCCCCCGCCACTCGATCCTCCGCAGTGCAGAGCAAGTGGCACAGAGAATCATTCTCTGCGCCATTCAAGCCGGCTGCGCCAGCCGCACCAGTCCCGTCTGGCCACCCGGAAGTAATGCAATGGGACCGGCGCAGCCAGCATGACTGGCATGCCGCGGAGAGGTGAGCGCCCGCTGGAACCCAGTAAGGCCCGCTCGCCTCTTGCGGGTGTGAGCAGAGCCGATTTCAGCTCCGCTACGCCCACTCGAGGTGAGCGGATACATCCCTAGATTTGTATGACATTGACATATACTAAACTTCAATATGTTAAGTAAACCCTAGAACAAGCCATGGCTTACTAGGGTGGTTAATAAGCCAAAATTAAACCACCCTAAAAACCCTTCCTGGGTTCGCACGACACTCTAAGCCTCACTCGGTTTACTCTGGCAGTTAACCTACTGAGGCTTAGCGTGTCATGAGAACCCAGTCACAGAAAACTTTGAACATTTCATATCTTAGGTCACATTCAAAGATTTGGTACCACCACTGACACAATATGATTGTCTAACAGTCACAATGGGAAATTAAAATTCACATTTGTACATTTATGAGATTGCAGTGATTTCTAAGTTCATAGAAGTCATTTTTGGAATTGTCAAAACTCACAGGAATTCAATGGAAAGTGGCGGAGTTTTGTCTGGAGTAGGTTCGTCTGCATGAGAAAATGCCTTAAGTTCCAGTTGCCGCCTTGAGTCCCAGTATTGGGGAAAAGGTGGGATAACAACAACAACAACAACAACAACAACAACAATAAAGTGTAATTGAGGTGACATTATATGCCACACATCTCTAACTGTCAAAACTTTGGGAGGAACCTTATGCATTCTTGGATGCCTAGAATAATCTAAGGCCATCTATTTAGAGAGAGAAACCAGACACGGAGATTCCAAAACTGACCAAGGTAGAAGATCTGATGCAACATTAACAAGTCAGTAGATAAGCCAGATGACATAAGGCAAGATCTTGAAAACCAAATCCACCTTCTCTAATTGGAAATTGCATCCTTTTCAGAGATAATTTTGGCAGAGAGGAACCTCCCAAAAATTTACGAAACAATGCATTGATTTCCTGAAAATATTTGCCAAGTATAGATAAGGGAATCCTACATATTACATGAACAATCCTGTTTTCATAGAATCTTAGAAAAGTAGAGTTGGAAGGGGCCTACAAGGCCATTTTAAAGTAACCATTTTATAAGCTTTTTTGTCCTATTCCTTTTTAATAAAACATTTCATATCTTTATTTACTTTACTTGTGCCTGATCTGTTTGTCTCATGCCTAATGACCAGCTTACCTTAGGTAAAAAGGTATGTTAAATAAGGGTGTGTAGTTTTATGGTGGCAGTGTAAGTGAATGGTGGGATAACCTATGCGAGGTGTCCTCCACATATTCTGGTTAGTGCAGTAGGATACCCAGTAGTGAAGCGGTGATCCTCCACATTTTTAGTGGCTATAGCAGTGGGATTGCTGTATAGTCCCCACCTCAGGTGATCTGCCACACAACACGCATATTAATCAGTGGCATATTAAATACTAGTTTTAAATACTACTTAATTATGAAAGTATGTAAATACTACATATTAAATACTACTTTTGAAGTATTTTCTCACAAAATACACATTTCTAAACATATTTTATTTAAATGTATTGATTTCTAAATGTATTTTATTCTAATATACACATATTTTAAACCTATTTTGAAATAATTTTAGATAGGTACTTTGGTTCATTTTTTGAGCTGATAACTGGATCGCAAAATTTGGAAATAGAGCACATTGAAAAGTCAATTATTTTCTAATCTGCACATTAGGCCAGGAGGAGCAGATCAGGTCAGTTTGTGCTGGAATTCACAAGGATTGAATTCCTCAAGCATCCCTAGCTGTAGCATGTTGGTCAGGCAGACCTTTACATTTCTGAGGAAGATTGGGACAGGGAAGTTTTAGACTTCAGTGGTATGGAGCACGGATGTTGAAGAGTCCTTGGTCTCGAGTCACAAGTCGAGTCACGAGTCTTTGGACCCGAGTCTCGAGTCCGAGTCCAAGTCCTTGGTCCAAAATGGTGACTCACGAGTCACGAGTCACTCCCAAAGCTGACTCCACGAGTCCCTATTAAAATCAATGGGGGGTTTTCCCAACAAAATAAGGCTACTTCAGATGTGTGGCTAAAATAAATTCTAGGCACAAGTGTGCCTTTTTATCTCAAAACCCTGCCACTGATTTTGACAAGAACAGACCAAGCAGACAAACCCAAAATAACCAGGCAGGCAGAGGAGGCAGGGAACCCCAAAGCAGGCAGGCAGAGGTCCTTTGTCTTGGACAATTCAAACTGTGGAACTGGTTAAGAAGAGACCAGGCAGGCAGAGGAGGCAGGGAACCCCAAACAGGCAGGCAGAGGCAGCCAAACCCAAAATGTCTGAAAGGTTGCATTAGGAAAATGATTTTAAAAAATAAACTTGGATTGTTACTGCAACTAGGTCCAGACAGCCCCTGCAGGTGGCATCAAGCAGGGATGTTGACAAGTCCTTGGTCTCGAGTCCCGAGTCGAGTCTCGAGTCCCATTAAAAATATTGGGACTCGAGTCTGACTCGAGTCAGAGGGGGGACTCAGTCCGACTCACGAGTCGAGTCCTCGAGTCCGAGTCCCCATTCCTGGTATGGAGTGGGAGGAAGATATTCAGTGGAGGAAGATGCAGCAATGCCACAAAGTCCACTCGTGATATATATTGAAAATTAAATTGAAGAAAGAAAAGTAAGAGCATTTGTTGTGCTTATTATTATAACTATAGCAATGTTATCAACACAGGATGGTCATAATTTGTTTTGGTGTGAAAGGATGCGTGACTTTGGCATGCATACCTATTAATTTTGTGACAACAAGCCAGCCAGAAATATTGGGTCTCTTAAGGAGTAATCAAATGTGGCCTGAAACATTGAGGGATGGATGGGTTGTGTCTCTCCACCCTCCCTAAATAGCATGTCTAATGATAGAACACTGAATAGGCTACTTTAGTGCTTCACTTCTAAGGCCAGAGATAGATGTATGGTACACGTTCCACTTTATTCTTTTCCAGACTGCTGGAGTGTTTGACTCCACTGATCAATGAACTGCAAATGGAGATGCTGTGTCCTACTCTAGCAAAAGTGTACATGTATAATGCACTTTCTCTCTCCACTTCACACATTTTCTTTTTCTGCTGAGGGGTTAACAAGCTGGTGATCTATTTTCATTGCGAACAAAATAATGGCAGCTTCTCTGAAAGAAAAGAAAAGAAACACCACACATGCACACCATACTGCCCCATAGCACCACAAGGAAAATAAACCATCAGGCTTAAATTAATGAGACTTCATTCAACAAAGCACCTGGGTTTCATGTGTCATATGATGAAATTCAAAGCCACTTTCTCTATAGTTAATTAAAAGTGCCATACAAAATAGGCATTATTGCAAAGAAAAGAAGTGTGTGTGTGTGTGTGTGTGAGAGAGAGAGAGAGAGAGAGAGAGGGAGGGAGGGAGGGAGAGAAGTGTCTATGGAAACTGACTTCCCTTTTTCTTCAGTTCAAAGAGAACCCCCCCCCTTTTAGTACACTATGCTTTCTTATGCTCAGTTATAAATAGGTGCAATCTCGGCATTTATTTATAAACTGCTATCAGTGTATATGGCAACTTAGTAGGCGATCACTCGAGACCGAGTAAGATTGTCTTCCAGGATAAAATTACAAAAAGAAAATTATAAAAAGAGGAAATTCTAAAAAATTGTGTAGACTCTAGCGATGGGTCCGTAAGTGACTGTGGAGGGCAATTCTAGATCCACACAGCTTCCCACAGTGAGGACACAGGTTACCAGATGGAAGATGGTCCTGTAAAGGATTCATTTAATGTGCTTTTCGCTTAGCACGTTTCTCCCTTTCACCTTGCACTCGAGCTTCTTCAAAGTCTGTAGAACTTTTGTGAAAGGCCAACCTCCATTTAGATCATTCATGGGCCAGAGTTTCCCAGTTTTCGATGTTTATGTTGCATTTTTTTAGATTAGCCTTAAGAACAACTTTAAACCTTTTATACTGACCACTGATATTCTGCTTTCCATCCTTGAGTTGGGAATAAAGTAACTGCTTTGGGAGACGGCAGTCAGACATTAAAACAACATGACCGGTCCATTGAAGTTGGTGTTGAAGGATCATTTCTTCAACGCTAGTAGTCTTTGCTTCTTCCAGACAGTCCAGTACACTGACATTTGTTCGCCTATCTTCCCAAGTAATTTGCAGGATTTTCCGGAGGCAACGTTGATGAAATCTTTCAAGGAGGTGGAAATGACGTTTATAGATAGTCCATGTTTCACAGGCGTACAATAAAGTTGGTAATACAATGGTTTCATAAACCAGCGTTTTGGTCTCCTTACAGATATCCTGATCCTCAAACACTCTATGTTACATTTGAGAAAATGTGGCACTTGCGGAGCTCAAAGAATGCTGGATTTCAGTGTCAATGTTAGCTGTAACAGAAAGATAGCTGCCAAGATAGAGAAAACGATCGACATTTTCCAGTATTGCCCCGCCAAGCTGGATATATGGCATCACCAAAGGGTTAACTTGCACTTGCTGATGAAGCACTTGCTGATAAAGCACTTTGGTTTTTTTTATGCTAAGTGAGAGACCACGTTTTTCGTATGCTTCTGCAAACGCATTTAGGATAGTTTGGAGATCAACCTCTGAATGTGTGGAGACCAAACTTACAGTATAAGCAAAAACCTATACTTAAGCAAAAAGGGCTGGTCCCTGCCACAAGGAGCTTGCAATCTACCATGAAGAGTTTTGCAATAAAAGGATCACTTTAATGATAAATAGAAATTAGAGAAGAAAAAGAAAAGTATCTTTGTGAGATAAAGAAATAGGTCTTTCCATTAATTTATAACTCTGCACGCATTAGGCTACAGTAATACATTGAATTGCAAGTAACTTGGTTTGAGAGCGTTTTGCAAGACAAGCAAATTTTTAAATATTTATTTAATTTTTTTTTACTTGATATACAAGCGACGTCTTGCAATACAAGTACTGTAGTACGGCTTAAATTAAAAATCTCTGTACAATTTTTTTGGGGGGGATTTCGTTTTGATATAAGAGTGTTTTGGATTACAAGCACATTTCCGGAACAAATTATGCTCTCAATCCAAGGCATGACTGTATTTCAAAGTAACTAAACTGAAAGCTGAAATATATTCATATTATTTAGTTACATCATATGACTCCTTATCATTTCTCATTCCAGCTTGCTGCCATGTGTCTGTAAACTGAATTGTCACCCTTTGACATGTAACTAGGACTTCAAATCTAGCATATGCATTGTTTAAATTTTTATGAATCAGATCAATGAAGTTCAAGTTTAAGGGCTGGAATTTTAGGATGCTGATTTGTGTCTTGATTTTGCAGTTCACTGGCATTGCAGATCAGAGCCATTTGAGGATGCAAACCATTTTCCCTCACCACAAAACAACCAACTTCTCTTCATTGTGATCAGAGAAGCAGTTAAATGATTCACTGGAGCAATTTCCAGACTTTTCTTACTCACTTTACATAAACTGGTGTTATTTATGGTTACCTCCAGTTTCTTCCTTTATCAGAAGATAATTCCCCACTTCTTATTTTTTGGCTTTGATGGGGCAATTATTCAAATAAAATAAAGCATGGGCCCTCTATTCACTAGAAGTTTTTATGAGTATCTTGGAAAGTTCTCAGCCTTCAGAAGGCACTAAATTGTTCCAACACCCACACAAAGGATGTAATTATCCTAATACCCATTTACTAACAGGAGGTTCATACATGAGGGAAAATACAATAACCACATTTCCATTTAGGAGGGGAGATGCCTGTGTTGATATGGAAAAATACACTATAATACAGCTGTGACTTGGCTGATACTATCTTCATAGACCCAACCCACCAAAAATTGCGTGAACTCTCAAAGGATGTCTCTGTTTAAGAGCTCCTCATGGTCTAACATCAGCTTTTTGTGTAGACGTGAGAGAGTAGTACTAGGCATTGTCTCTCTAACAGAAAGAATGATGTGACACAAGAGAACCCAACATATATATAACCCTTGCCCCTCTGAGGTCTGTGTCCAGGAAAATACTTGCCCGAATACATTGTCCTATAACATTTCCTCCACCCCGTCTCAGCATTTTGTTGTGGAATATTTGTAAGACAGTAAGCATCAAATCTTCCATAGAATTGTAGCCTGTTGTTTTTTTTTAAATAGTATACTGTGGTTCTGATGAAATACACTGTGGTGTATACAGAACAGCTGGGCTGCAAGCAGGGAGCCCCCACCTTTACATTTTAGGAAAGCTCAAATTCCACTGATCAGTTGTTAGCAGGGAAATGGAATCTGAGGGGCCAGAATCCAGGCCTCTCGCTCCACCTCACCATCTGATCAGTGGTTTTTTTTGCTTTTCAAAAAGGGCTCTGCATGTACAGTCCCAGCGACTGGATGGATGGCAGGGAGGAGAACAATGTGCACAGTCCCTGCTAAGACATACAATTCCAGCCATATGAGTTCTAATATATATATATATATATATATATATATATATATGTAGCCCCTAGTAGGATCAGCATGTATATAGATCAAATGCGTTTCTGATTATGACAAATTAACCATCTGGTTTAATTGGTATTGTTACCTCACTATTTGTCCTAAGTGCAACAAATTGGGTAATGTGAAACTGAGAAAACACCCATAGGGAAGTTGAGCATGAGGATTGCATGTAAGCCTGCGTTCTTCTTTAGGAGAGCACTAGGCATGTGCTTTCCTGGGGGCAGGGGGGATATGGTTTGAGGTCACTGAAAGCAGTAGATTCAGGACAGCCCCCCTCCCAGAGCCTTGACAACTGGGGATGGGTGAACGAGTGATGTCTGACAGTTTCCCAAGGTTCTCCGAACATCAGTTCGCTGCTTGTCTCTCCTCGATTTGAGTTCGCAATCACCTTTTGAGCCTCTGCCTACAGTCTACCCCTCCTACGCTCTGCCCTGTTCGTTGGGAAACTGCAGAATCTTAAAGGGAGGGACCAGGCTGAAGACAGGTGTTTCTCCTTCACTCCATGGCCTCCCACCTGATGCGCTCCCTGCCCTGTGGGACGAATGAAATAGTGTGCGAGGCACTTTGCTTCTTGGGCTCAGTGGAAGGGACTTGTGAGAGCCTCGGCTCCAGTTCAGTAGGCTCTGGTCTGGTGACTCCACGTCCTGGCCCCAGCCAAGTTCTTCAGCTGGGCTGGATGGCAACCTGGACCACCTTATCCCCTTCCTCCGACCCTGAGCTCGAGACTATAGCTGTATCAGCCCCTCTGGTCATGCCATGGGCCCCCACATGCCCATGCCACCCCATGCCCATGGGCCTGCCAGTGCAACGGGCCCCCAGCTCCTCTTGCTTGTCCTCCTGCCTCTCCTTCCTAAAAGATCAGTGGACAGTCAGGTGGGTGGAACCTCCCCCTACACACAGCAGAGAGAGCAAGACCAGGAGGAGGCAACAATAGAGCAGCAGCAGGGCCTGTGGAGCAAGCAGAAGTAGTGTTATGGCTGTGGAGGAGGGGGGGCAGTGAGGGGCCCTCAGCAGCCGCCCCACTGTGCCATTTGGTCAGGAACATTGCTAGGCATAAAAGACCCATGGCTGACGCCCAGCGGACACTGATCTGCATAAAATGTACATATGCTGTATTTTATGATGAAGGTTTATTTAAATTTCACAGAAGGCAAAGACAGCTCATGAATTTCCCATCCAAATCACACCAAATAAAAATATTTGTTAACTTAATACGCGCGCGCACACACACACACACACACACATCATCCTAAATCAGTAGTTCCTCTTCAATTACACTTAATTTGCAGAGGCTGCGAGGATCTATGAAAAAGTGCACCAGAAAAAGTGGCTGGTAACTAAGGTTTTTCATGAGCTCTTTCACGCATCCACATGCAATTAAGCTTAGGTGGCATCGATGGAAGTTTTCCCTCCAATGCTTAATTGCCACACAGGAGGATTTTGGGTGTGCGTGTGTCTGTGTGTGTTGGAGCAGGTGGGGAAGGGAGGGTTGTGATCCTCATTGAAAATTCCCCCCACCCCCTACATGGCAATTAAGCTGAGGAAAAACACCTTCCACTGACACCAGTGGACACTCAGGGCTCTGGGAAATAGATATGGGGCCCTGGAAAATTGATTCAGGTCTGCGGCCTCATAGGCCCAGGCCTATCAACACCCCTCCATTTGGTCTGTGCCACCAGGTCTGATTTTATGGATGCTGCAACTGACAATGTAGTTGTGCAACTGCTGATTAATTGGGCCATATTTATCAAGTAGTCAGCTGCAGCAAAAGAGGAAGAATATGTAATGATGTATCAACACACACACACACACACACGGCATAAAACAATGGAAACATTTGTATTTCAGAAAGCAGTGTGCAATTATGTGTAGTATATGCTTGGCTTGCTCTCAAGGTTTGTTAGATTTCTGTAGCTATAGATGTTAAGGCATGCTTATGCTGCAAGCAGACATCTGGAATTTGTCCATTCATCTGCTATTTTAATTTTGCCTCTTTATTTGTGGTTGTGTATGCCAAATTGATTTTCACATAAGACTTTACATTTCTTCAATTCCCCATAGGAATCCTTTTCTGCCAGATGGTATGAGCAAGTATCCACCACATCTTGATTTCAGCCATTTTTCAGTGTTATATTTTGAATATAAGAAATCTTTAAATGATCTGACAAAAGGCATGAAATTCCTTCTTAGGATCTTATAAAATACTTATTGTTTAAAAAATGAGATAGAGCAAGAACTTTGCAGGAGGAGAAAGTATGTTAGTATATTAGTGCTATAAACATAACTTTTGTATATTCTTAATCCTGATATCAAACAGTTGACTTCTTCTACACTATCATATTGATAGCTTACCAACAGCCATATGACACATTTATGAAGACTCATTTAGTAACCATAGAAATATATGGTCCAGGAGACAGATATTTGTGGTTTACACTGGATATCAGCCAGTGTCTTTGAGTTGTGCATTTTAGCCTTGTGAGTATATTAACTACCTTGAATTCGCTCGTGCTTTCTTCATAGTTGTCTACTCAAGCTGCTGCATCAGAGAACACAGAATATTTTCATATATCCCATCATGGTCTTTTTCTTGACTCTTTCTTCATGTGTTTCTCTAGAAAAATGGCTATCCCTGAGATTGGTTTTGCTTAGCATTTATTCCATTAAAATGTGTGGTAAGTTGACCCATCAAGCTCTGGTCAGACATTGTCAAATAATAGCCAAGTATTATAGTTCGCCTGGTTAAAGGCTGCCGCCGGCGTGATCACATCACTCCAGTGCTCAAAGAGTTGCACTGGCTACCGGTTGTTTGCCAAGCCGAATTCAAGGTGTTGGTGTTGACTACGGCTCCAGTCCAGTATATCTCAAGGAGCACCTCCAGCAACATCAAGTAGGCCTCTCAACAAGATCTGCCACGGATGGCCTTCTCCCTGTCCCATCAGCCCAAGAAACCAGGCTGGTGGGGACTAGGAGGAGGGCCTTTTCTGTGGCAGCCCCCAGTTTATGGAGCTCTCTCCCCAGTGACCTCTGCCATGCCCCTTCCTTTATTAGCTTCCACTGGGCATTAAAAACGTGGCTTTTCAGGCGGGAATATAGGGTGGGTTAGGATTTTTAAGTTTTATACTGTTCTAAATTGTGCTTTATACTGTGTGTGTGTGTGTGCTTCCCCCCCCCTTGTGTTTTATTGGACTGTACATCGCTCAGAGTGGCTGGATGTCTGGCCAGATGGGCGATTCATAAATATAATAAATAAATAAATAAATAAAATAAAGCTATAATACAGAACATCAGTCAGATCAACACAACAAAGGCAATGCACTTAGTGCTGTATATTCCTAATCATGATATCAACTTCTTGAGTTTCCCCACAACAAATGTTACAGACTTGGTTGTTATTATACAGGCCTGTGGCTCACGCTGGCTCAGCTTGTCTGAGCGTGGAAAGCTAAGCAGGGTCAGGCCTGGCTATTACTTGGATGGGAGACCCCTCCTCTAGTTTCCTGCATTGAGCATTGAGTTGGACTCGATGGCCTTGTAGGCTCCTTCCAACTCTGTGATCGATGAAATCTATGAAATCTCTCTCCCTGGCAGCCCTCTTGCAGGAGAGCACAGAGAAATGTACGCAGCTGTGGGAGGCCCATACACAGATCAGGCCTGTGGCTCACACTGGCTCAGCTTGTCTGAGCATGGAAAGCTAAGCAGGGTCAGGCCCGGTTATTACTTGGACGGGAGACCCCTCCTCTAGTTTCCTGCATTGAGCAGAGGGTTGGACTCGATGGCCCTTGTAGGCTCCTTCCAATTCTATGATCCTATGATCCCACCTACTGGGTATGTGAACTTGTCACTGTGATGACTCCTTGTTGGTGGTTATTTCACACTTCTTCTTGAACCCTGCTTTCTTTTTACAGGTACCTGCTGCACATTAGTAAAACCTAAGCCATTTGGCTTCTTGCAAAGGGAGAGGTGAGAAGGTTTGTTAAGAGACTTGCAAGCCAGGTAGTGCCTGTCCATAATTGAGAGTCATGTGATCCTCCAGGAGCTAGGTATCTACATACATTTGTTTAAGTGTCTGTAAAGGGCTCCTGCACATAAAGCTGCACGCGTGGAAGGCTCTCTACAGATGTTCAGATGAAATGTAAATTGGAAGCAGAGCTTGCTGCCCCTGATTTATATGTATTCCATTCCATATTCACAGATCCTGGGTGCCTGAAAAGGGCTACTGTGACGCTGACTCGTGCAAGGCACCGACTCGAACTCAGCGGGTGCCTACCACTGCTATCAGATGATGTAATATTTCAATAATACAGGAAGCTTCCACTTATGCAAGAACACTGATGCTTTGATGCAGAGGTGCAGAACCTCTTTCAATCCGAGGGCCGAATTCCATCTTGGTGCAGCTCTTGAGGGCCTCATTCCAGTGCTGGATGGGGCCAAAGGCAAAAAGGATGGGACCAAATGCAAATGGGGCAGTGCCAAAATAGGTTCATTTTATGTGAACGAGAATATTCTTATCATTTATATATTATTTATCAATTACATTTATATCCTGCCTTTCCCCCTCTTGCAGGGAACTCAAGGTGTTTTATATCCCCCCCCCATTTTATCCTCACAACAATCCTGTGAAGTAGGTTAGGCTGAGAGTCTGTGACTGGCCCAAAGTCACCCAGTGAGCTTCATGGCTGAGTGGGGACTAGAACCTGGATATCCTGAGTCCCAGCCTAACACTCTAACCACTATACCACAATGGCCCTCTGTCTATTCTGCTTTGCAGGACAAGCCTTAACAATAGTAAACAGAGAGAGCAGAATGTATCTCCGTTTGGATTCCAAGACTTGGAGAGTAATGTATTACTTACTTATCACTCACACTGACATACTTCCAGAGTAGTCAGACTCCTTTGGGAACAGGCTATCATGAATCTGAGATTCCATGTTAATAGGATAATCATCCTGTTTGGGGTGTTCAGTATTGAATTCTAGTCTTGCAAAAAATCTTCCTGAAATATCTGGAGGTCTGAATAAATGCCAGGCTATTATGCTCACTTAATTGCTTCACTTAACATATTTAAGAACTTACATTCCTCTTTGAAAAAAATATATATCTATGAGAACATTTAAAATAATCATTCTGATTGAAGTTGTATGAAACATTTCAGCACCATGAGTCGAGAGGGAATTCCATATAGCTTTTGCAAAACACTTTGCTGCTCCAAGTAACGTATTTGTGTGTTAATTATTGTTGTTGCTATGGGTATTTTCTTGGCTACCTCTGCATCATATTTTTCTGCAATGAAGTTGTTAATAAAACGCCCTCTTGTCCTTATTAGACAAAGGCTACAGTCCTCAAGCAAGTCTTAAAACATCCCTGTGTCCTTAATGCTGGGCACCACACTCTTCCCCCACCTCTTGGATCCCACGCAGTGGACTCACTGCCGTCTCTGTGGGCCCCTCTGGAGAAAGGAGGAACACGCAATCCCTGCTGCAGAGAAGCCACTTCCAATCAGCATGGTCAACCCACCTTGTCTTCTTTAAATACCACAGGGGTGAGGTGACGCTAACAGCTTGGGCCAGAGAGGGAGGAAAGGGCGGGTTTTTTTCAGGTAGAAAGGGCCAGTCCTCTCCTCCTCTATTTCACTGGAGGACTAGAGAGGAGCAGCCACCATGTAAGTCAGGCAATGCAACTTTGTGGGAACCTCCAGAGAGCAGGAGCTTCCCCTCCACAAGACCTTTGGGCTCGCTCCACTGCCATATGACCAGTGGGACAGAACTGCAATGCCTAATAGCTTCCCCGCAATAATTCCAGTGGCATCAGTAGTGTTACACAAGAGCAAATGATTTACTAACTGCAAGCAAAATCTTGACGTATGTGGTTTATTTGAAAGCGTAATATCTGCTATGCCAGCTCCACATCATCATCACAAGCCTTGCTTTGACTGCACTAGGTGAGAACTGGTGAAGCTATTTATTTGTGTCAGTTTTAGGTCACCCATCCTCCAAGGAGCTCTGGGTAGCTTGCAGGGTTTTACACCCTCTCTCTTCCTCCTCCCCATTTTATCTTCAGAACAAGCCTGTGCGAGGGTCAAGGGAGATTAGGCTGAGAAATAGTGACTGGCCCAAGGTCGCCCATTAAATTTCATGGCGGAGTGGGGATGTGAACCTATGACTCCCCAGTCATAGTCCAACATTCTAACTACTACACCATACTGGGAGAATTCGCACATGCATGCCAATAGGGTGGGTTGTTTGTGACAGACAATCGGGCTCGCTGTAGGTTGTTCCCCCCTCCTTCTTCCTCAGTCCTCCCGTGGATATCCCAGGGGACCCCATGGCAGGACCCGTCTTGTCTGCCTCCTGTGATGCAATCATGAGCCCTTTTGCTCATGAAAAGGGGGTGGCCAGTGGATCACTCCCTTCATGTGAGATCCTCAAGGGTTGGGTTGTTTTTTGGAGGGGCTGGCTCTTGTCAGGTTCCTTTCACTTTCCCACTGTTTCCCGAGACTCTAGGCACTTGGGAAGGTGGAAAAGTGCAAGACACCCCCTTTTACGGGTTCACATGACATGACAACCAACGGTGGCTTGTCACCCATGATGGGTTGTCATGTTGTGCGACCAGTCACTGACTCTCATTTGTGTTTCTGTTACTGACTCTTGTGGGCAAAAGCATCCATATCCATTTCCTTACAAGGAGGGCCTTTTCGTTTGTTGCCCCAAGGCTGCGGAATGCTCTCCCCCTGGAGGTGTGTGGTTCCCTCTTTCTCTGGACCTTTTTGGAAGGGGTGTGAAACACACCTCTTCATTTTATATTTTGGTGTGACTGAGTAGTTTGATTTAGATGGCATGGTTTTCAGTTTTGTTTCTGGTGTTTAATATGATATAAGACACAGTGACACACACACACACACACACACGCACGCACACACAGAATGCTCTCCAAGTGTACAATTTCTGATAATATCAAAGAATCCATTCACATTTCATACTGTGTGAACATTATATATATATATATATATATATATAGGTTGGGATCCAAAGAAATGACAACTACTGTGTATTTTGATATGCTTGCCTGTTTAAACGTAGTCATGACTAAGGTGGCAATCCTTATAATGTGTCTAATACAGTGTTCTCCAACCTTGGGTCCCCAGATGTCTTTTGGCTGGGGCATGCTGGGACTCTGGGAGTTGTAGGCCAAAAACATCTGTGGACCCAAGTTTGGAGAACACTGGTCTAATAGCACATGAACAAGATTTCTAAATTAAAAAATATAGGGATTTCTGTTGCAGCTCCCTTTTAATGCTTACGTTTCCTGCTTAACATCTATGTATAGCTTATACCAGAAACAAATATCTAATCACTACTGTTTCCATACACTAGAGCAGGGGTGGGCAACACGCAGCTTGCATGCCATATGCAGCTCTGCAGCCCCTGCCATCACCACCACGGTGGTGCTGAAATTCACAGCAGCGGCAACAAAAAAAATTGCTGATGTTGAACTGATTCTCAGTGGTGATCCTCTATGGAATGCTACAATGGCAAAATTGAGCCTGTTTGCGACCTAAATTTGGTCATTATAGCATTCCGTAGAGGTTCGTCACTGAAAATTGGTGTCAAATCAGCAATATTTTTTTTGCTGCCACCACCAGCATCCCACAGAATTCCACTGATGCCCCATGGAGAGCAGCCCATGGGGTGGGGTTGAGGGGGGGGGAAATGGTCCCCAGACTTCCTGTAGTTGCCCACCCCTGCACTAGAGGTATTATAATTATGGGATCCCCAAGTCCTTCCCCTTTGACCCATTTCCACCATTGCTACAATTTATTAGTTCTTTTCCAGCTTGCCATCTCTGTACCACCCACTTCTATGACCTGTGCACATTCTTTCGAAAGCAACAGGGTTTATATTTAACTCAGCAAAAAAAAAAAAAAAAAAAAGCACCACCAGTGGCAAAATCCAGTCTTTCTCCAGCATTCCTGTGTGCCACTTCTGTTTCACACTGGCTTCCCTACTGACTGTGCAAAAATTGTAAAGAGAATTCTTTTCTGTTCTATATCCTGTGCACTGAAGAAGCATTAATGGACACTGAAAGAAACATATCAAGGAGCTGATGTGAAAGGGCATTTAATGGTATTCTTTTGGTCATGGTGAACTAATAGATTTCAAACATCAGACTCTTGGCCTTCAGAAGTTAAGCTCAGTCAGAGAATGTAATTGCTCCAGAGCCTCAGCTACTGAGATTTCTGAAACTGTCTTGTGAGAAGCAGCATCCTGCTGGGAAATGTTCCAAAGAATAGAGATCTTGCTTTCTAAACTCAATGGGTAGTGATTCACTTTTTATTTTTAAAAAAAGAGTGATCAAGAGAAAAAGGTAGCATCAGGGGTAGCAGTTGAAAAAACACAATGAATGAAAAGCAGATTAAAGGAAGCCAACCACAATACTAGTTACATCTGGGAGAAATATTGGCCTCCAGTAAGCCTTGCAAATATGCACCTTCAGGATAGCTGCAAGGCAGCAGTTGAAGTCAATGAATCTACCCCCTTCAGGATTAGAAAATCTGGGAACCACTTACTTTATTGTTTTGAGTCTAAAAAAACAAAACAAAAACAAAACAGCAACACAACAACCCCTTTCTCCTAATTTTAAGTATTACTTTATTGTGCATTTTCTCTTTTGCCAGTGCTTGATTAAAACATAAGGGCAATATTGGACTGTCTCTCAGTTCAGCATACCTGAAGGCCAAAACAGACATTTTAAATATGTGTATAGGAGCTACATTTTTCTTCTTCCCATTTTAACTCTAGAGTAGGCGCAGGGTTCTCTCATCTGAACTGGGACCCTAGCATGGGGATAGGGGACTTTTGACATCCAGATTGGGGCCCCTGTGCCTACTCCACTCTGTGCCTACTCTAGAGTAAAAATGAAAAGAAGCAGCAGCTGCTAGATAAAGTTTTAAAGTAATGTCTGTTTTGTCCCTGAATGGTGTTGGTGACCCAGTCTCCCTGGGAAAAGCATGCTTATGAATGCCAGGTTGGTGGATGGGAAAACAGTGACTTGATCCTGGATGAGCATGCTAACTTGGCTTGTATCACAGACAACAAATCCTACAGAAGATCTAGGAGTAATATGTTGGAAGCAATTTTTTTAAAAAAATATGTTTGTGTGTGTGTGTGTGTGTGTGTGTGTGTGTGCGGGCACATGCGCATGTGTGTGTGTGATTGTGTGTACTCTCTCTCTCTCTCTGACCTGGTTCACATGACACAACACAACCCACCATGCGTGATCAGCCATGGTAGGCTGTTGTGTCGTGTGACCCCAGCATGGTTTCCGCAGAGTGTCTTATTTTTCACAAACGAGCCACCCTGAAAACCCATGGCTTGTTTTAGGGTATGGTGGCTTGCTGTGTCATCCAAACCCAGCACAATGATTTTATTGTGGGTTGCTGGGAACGGCTAGAGAGCCACTCAGCCAGAGCAGCAAAAGCTCCTGCTGCTCCTTGCGATCTTGCTCATGCCACAGCCACCCTCCCTCATGCCTCATCCCTTCTCTAAGTGCCCTCTGCCTCGTGCCCCTAAAAACTGTGAATATCAAGACATGACAGCTAGCAACGGGGGAGGCGACAAGCAGGAGTAGAGAGCTGAAAGCAGCTGGAGCGTAGGTGCTTTGCCAGTGGGTGCTCTTACTTTAGTGTAAAGTGAAGCTGTTTGCTAGTGAAAGGTAGCCACGGGGGCGGGGGAAGGTGAGAAGCAAGAAGGGAAGTAGGGAGCCAAAAGTGGCTGGAGCGCAAGCTCTGAAATGCAGGATGAAATTTACTAGGACATTGACGAGAGAAAGATACCAGTATGTTGGACTAAATATCAGAGCGTTAGTCTTGTGCTGTTGCGCAACAGCAAATTCCCCCACCCCCCAAGCTAGTGAATGTGTTGCGTGTGTATGGGTGAGATAAAGAAGAGCCAGACACAGAGTATATGGTTTCAAATCAGGGCCACATTTATTGAATTGAAGATCTGTGAAGGGCGAAGGGCGGTACTAACCTAGCCCGGCCATTGGCTGGGAAAAACCAATATTTGGCGAATACATCCTAACTGCACCGGAGGCGGGTTGGTCTGCCCCCGGCCAGTTGCCCTCCATGTGGAGCTGGAGGGCCTTACCATCGCCACCTTACTTTGACGGCTCCAGGCACCCAATGTAGGCGAGAAAGGCAAAACCCCAAAGACGTCCCAATCTCCCTCCTGCCAAGCTTCAGGGCATTAGCGAGGGCAGCCTTGGGTAAACGTCAGTCACCTTGAAAGGTGCCACTGGATGATCACCATAACCCTAAGCCATACTGCCTAATCCCGCACTTCCCGCAAATGCGACCAATTTAACTATGATCCCCCTGGTGGGATCGAGATCGAATTCAAAAATTTCCCTACCCTGATTCACAGTGTAGAGTAGGCGAAACACGCCCATTGCCCGGGCCAATTGAGACAATGAGCCAAAATTCCTACTCGACCCCCATTAATGGGCGACCAGAGGAGCCTACACTGCTAACAGGGCGGGATGGGAGGGAGCCGGAAAACAGCAGCAAAAGAGACCGTGGGCGGGAACCCAGGTGCCTAAATAAGCCCTTTCCTGTGTCCCCGCCCTAGTTGAGCCATAGGCTCAGTATCTGTGACCAACCTGACCTGTTACCTGACTCCTCTCTCCTCCCCCACTCGCAAATCTTCTCCCTGGCCCCAGGTGAGGGGCCAGTGGAAGTCTGTTGCGTGTGTATGGGTGAGATAAAGAAGAGCCAGACACAGAGTATATGGTTTCAAATCAGGGCCACATTTATTGAATTGAAGATCTGTGAAGGGCGAAGGGCGGTACTAACCTAGCCCGGCCATTGGCCGGGAAAAACCAATATTTGGCGAATACATCCTAACCGCACCGGAGGCGGGTTGGTCCGCCCCCGGCCAGTTGCCCTCCATGTGGAGCTGGAGGGCCTTACCATCGTCGCCTTACTTTGACGGCTCCAGGCACCCAATGTAGGCGAGAAAGGCAAAACCCCAAAGACGTCCCAATCTCCCTCCTGCCAAGCCTCAGGGCATTAGCGAGGGCAGCCTTGGGTAAATGTCAGTCACCTTGAAAGGTGCCACTGGATGATCACCATAACCCTAAGCCATACTGCCTAATCCCGCACTTCCCGCCACACAGAGATACAAGCTATCGCTTAATCGAATCTCCCCCACCTGCCCGATAAACAATCGAGCAGGGCCCTTCGCAGATCTTCAATAAAATTATCATTACCTACACCGGATAGGTGAACCCCATCCAGGCGATACAGCTCCCTCCAGGCCAAGGATATCGTGGGATGGGGAATACAAAACCCAATCCCTCCTACGGCCCTACAAACCTCGCCGTTCACCTTTCTAACCGCTCTGTTCAAGGCCTTGGGCCAACTGAAACGTGGTATCATGAACGACCAAGGATCAGAACTCCCGGCCATCGGTGCCGTATGTATGCCATATCGCATGACACCTGCAAAATCAGGGCTTTGCCTTTCGACAAGCCCAAATCATTCCCCCCCAAATGGGGACCAGGACATCTGGGGGGAAGAACACTGGTCAGTCCGGAACAAAGTGTGGAGGAGGTTCTGCCATCTCATGCTGCGGCGACCCATCCACTGGACGTCCGCCGAAGGCTCCACCGCCAGGAACTCCTGGCCATCGGTGCTGTATGTATGCCATATCGCATGACACCTGCAAAATCAGGGCCTTGCCTTTCAACAAGCCCAAATCATTCTCCCCAAATGGAGGACCAGGACATCTGGGGGGAAGAACACTGGTCAGTCCGGAACAAAGTGTGGAGGAGGTTCTGCCATCTCATGCCCCAGCGACCCATCCACTGGACGTCCGCCGAAGGCTCAACCGCCAGGAAGCTAGACGTGGCAGCTCGTCTTGCAGCTCAGTAACTCATACTGTGCCCACAGCTCAGCGCATGGACAGTCCTGCCTCCAGCCCGGTGACCTGGAAGAGAAACACAGCCCACGGCAGTACCATCAAGGCAATTTTTTTGACCTACCATCAAGGTAATTTTCGCACATAGGACAAGTATGACTGAGACCTCTGAGAAAACCCCAGTTTGTCCGCAGTGGATGCAGCACCAATCTGGAAGGAGTGGGCTCAGAAACCCAAATGTGCCAGGCCCAAGGCCGCGAGAGCGGACCTCATCACCGACTAAAACCGAAACTTAGTCAATGGCTAGCCGTCTTGATGACAAAACAGACTACCCTCGGCGAGTCCACGGCCAGCCACAAATGTGTGCAGAGTGGCGAACCATCCTGATGACAAAAAAGACTGCCTTTGGCAAGTCCACGTCCAGCCACGAATAGGTGCAGAGCCCTGCCAGGACATAGCTCTGTTATTGATCCGGCGTGTAGCAAGATGATAGACCCTCTTCCCAACTGATCATGAAATAAGAACGTCTCGTAAGGAGAACGGCAAACTGTAGGCCCCCAGGGCCAGGGCCCAAAATCTCTGCATCTGCCCCGAAGCGTGTGTCGCGCTCAGAGCAAAATATTGTGCTTTAAAGTGTGCAATGTAAGCGCCCAGACAAAGACATAACTCTGGAGTTATTTGAGGACATAGTGCACTGTAGCCTGATTGTCACACCAACATTGGACAACCGAGTTAGTCAAGTGGTCCGCCACATAAATCAGGGCGCTTCAAGCCCCGCATGGCTGCACATAACAGCACAAGAATGCATGACCAGGGGCAATAACCCTGCAAGCACAATTGAGATGGCCAACCAGGCCTTGTAATTGGCGTAAAGTGATTTTTGAGTGTTGTAGACCAACAGAAATACACCTAATTAGGTCTACTAGTTTTCACTATAAGAGGCGGGAATACTGCTGCACCGAAACTAACTCTATTCAGAGAAAACTGTACACCCAAATCAAATGCCAATTCACAAAAATTGATCCATCAAGAATGCACATCGCTCAGAACGGGCTGGGCCTTCGAACAAATCATCTAATAGTGGACAACCTGTTCGAGGCCCGTCCCCTTCCGCAAGGCCCAATCAAGAAAAGAGTTAAAACGTTGAAACGCGGAGCACGATATAGAGCAGCCCATGGGCATGGCTCAATTGAAATGAAATTTTTTTTGCCCCGGAAACAGAACCCGCGAAGGTCAAAATAATCTGGGTGGGCAGGCAGCAGCTTAAATGCTGGCTTAATATCGCATTTTTTCATCAAGGCCCCGGAACCACAGTAACGGATCATATCTACTGCAGAGTCAAATGAGGCATACGGACGGAACAAGATGCTCCGGTATGGCATCATTCACAGAGGCCCTCACGGGAAAGGACAAATTATGAATCATGCGCAACTCACCTGTGGCCTTTTTGGGAACTATTCACAAAGGCAATACGCGCAGGGAGTGGATGGGCCATGGGGCGAATGGGCCCAAAACCTTTCCCTCTGCCACTTCTTTATCAATCTTAGATTGGACTATGTACTCTGCCTCGATTACTGATTTCTGACTGCAGGACATCATGTGCGCGCGAGGATCCTGATATGGAATCCTAAAACTATCACGGAAACCATTTAGCAAATAATTGGCATCAGACTTATTAGGGTAGATTGACAGTAACGCGGCCAGCCTGGGCAAATTAACTGGGCTGTGGCCCTTTCGGAGATGGGTGCTATCCTGTATGGAGAGATGTGAAGGAAAAAACCTCAGAGTCTCCTGCACCACACCCCCCCCACACACCTCTTCAGGTGTAAACAAGTATAATCCCAGCTGGGGGCTTGAAAATGTGAAAGGTACATAGCTTAGATGGCGCCTCAGAGCCACCTGTCCCTTCTGCCTGGGCCAAGTGAAATTCAGCTTGATTGACTAAAGACAGCTGGGCTACTGAAGGGAGGGGGGGAAGAATCTATACTGCTGCTGTGGCTTCTGGTTTCTGTTGTTGTTGGGGTCTGCTTGCTGAGGCAAGCCCTAGAGAAGACCAAGAAACCCCCAGGCAAAGAGAATGAGGCCTGGGTCGCCAAGCAACCAGCCCTGTTATCTTGTAGCTCTACTGTGTATGAACCAAAGTGTATTCTTGAAGCCCAATGGTGAGCCTGTTTGCGTGAATGGCCATGTTGCCATGCTATTGTGTGGGTAGTACTCACCACCAAGCTGTAATACACCACTCCCTGGGGAATCCCCTGTTTCATCATATTCGTGTTCCCAAGGCCGTGTAGGTGATTCTACTGTATGCTCTCTGGAAAATCGGCTGGTGCTTCGGTGAGGCCATGGCGCTAATGGGGGATGGCGCTAATGGTGACTGCCATCTCTTCCAGGCATGCTGAAAATGAATGCAGAACATTATTCTGTGATCTGCCACGCGTAGAGAGGCCCAGCCCTGGTTGCCCCCTCTTGGCCACCCTTGAAGTCCGGGCGGCCGGGACACCAGTGTCTTCTTCATCAGAAGATGAAAGCCGAGTTGGTGGGGGGCACTTTGCTGGTTGGCATGGGGCATATTCTTTGCCCTTCTTGCCACCCTGATTCTTCTTGGGGGGCATCTGTACCACAACTCCAAGCTGTAAGATTTCAAAAGAAAATTGGTGAAAAATAGACAAGCAATCTCTCTAGGATGTCCCCTGCTAAACTTTCCACGCTCAGACCAGCTGCTCCAAGGAGCCAATCAAATTAATTAAATAAATCAAATTGCTCAACTCAAAATGAGCCGACCAACTGCTCAAACTAGATTTAATTCAGATCAATCAGATTTGAGTAATCAACTTTAATTTAAGCCTTAAACTTTAAATATATATATTTAATATATTCAAATATATATCATTCAATCTATTTAAATTAAATAATTTTAATCTATTTAAATAATTAATTTTATTTAAATATAATAATTTTATTTATTTATTTATTTATTTATTAAAAAATTAATTTTTTTTTTTAATATTGAGGCCCCCAGGCCAAATAGATTGAATATATATCATTCAATCTATTTAAATTAAATAATTTAAATCTATTTAAATATTTAATTTTATTTAAATATAATAAATTTATTTATTTATTTATTTAAAAAATTAAATTAAATAATTTTAATTGATTGAGTGAATGAATGCGATTGAGGCTCCCAGGCCAAAGGAACGGCTGCGGGCCACAAGGCGCCGCAGCAGAAAGCCCTGGCAAGCCGCAATAGCAAAGAGCAGCTGTTTGGCGCGAAACTCGAAAGGCGGTCAAACAATAAGAGAGGCCAGCTGATAAAGGCTGGACACGCCGGGGCACAGGCCTCAGCCAAGCGCCAATGGGGCAAGAGCAGCCGTTTGCCGCAACAGCAGCTGTTTGGCGCGAAACTCAAAAGGCGGTCAAACAATAAGAGCAGCTAGCTGATAAAGGCTGGACACGCCGGGGCAAAGCCTCAGCCAAGCGCCAATGGCGCCACAACCACTCGCCCGCCAATCAGCTGTTCCAAGCGCCGCAACAGCAAAGAGCAGCCGTTTGCCGCAACAGCAGCTGTTTGGCGCGAAACTCAAAAGGCGGTCAAACAATAAGAGCAGCTAGCTGATAAAGGCTGGACATGCCGGGGCAAAGCCTCAGCCAAGCGCCAATGGCGCCGCAACCACTCGCCCGCCAATCAGCTGTTCCAAGCGCCCATGGCGCCGCAACCACTCGCCCGCCAATCAGCTGTTCCAAGCGCCCATGGCGCCGCAACCACTTGCCCGCCAATCAGCTGTTCCAAGCGCCCATGGCGCCGCAACCCCTCGCCGAGCTAAAGCCCGCCCGCAAATCAGCTGACGAACCCGAAGGGGGGGCGACCGGCAGAAAAAGCGAGGCGCCCACCGCAGAGCACGGAGCAATCGGCAGAGCACGGAGCCCCGCAACAGCAACGTGGGGGGGGGAGGGGAGCCTTGGCAATTTAAAGGAGGCGAGTCGTGGCTGCAGGGAGCAGACCAGGCAATCGGCCGCTCGCGCAGCAGGACGCAGCCACAAAAACTACCCCTGAAAACGAAGCGATCCTGGAAGTCTGAATTCTGCCCAGCCCTGCAGCGCCGGCGCCGGCCGGGCTTGAACCTGCGGCCTTCTGCGCGCAGAACAGGTGCTCCCCTGGCGCTGTTGGGAATTTAAATGGGCGGCAGCAGGCGAGGGAGGCGGCAGCGGAAAACCTTGGGTAATCGGAGGCCTCCAAAAAAAGCGGGGGGAGGTTGGGACCAAATTGAATCTCCAAATCACCCTCAAATATTAACTCTATTGTAAAATTATAAAGAAAGCACACATAAAACAAGTGAAATTTATTTTATGATTAAATTAGCAAAGCACACACACACAGCACCCTCGCAATTTAACAACACACGCACACACAAAAGGAATGATACCACGTGGAAGAGGAATCTGCGAGGACGATGTGGAGTCAGCCGGAAAACAGCAGCAAAAGAGACCGTGGGCGGGAACCCAGGTGCCTAAATAAGCCCTTTCCTGTGTCCCCGCCCTAGTTGAGCCATAGGCTCAGTATCTGTGACCAACCTGACCTGTTACCTGACTCCTCTCTCCTCCCCCACTCGCAAATCTTCTCCCTGGCCCCAGGTGAGGGGCCAGTGGAAGTCTGTTCCTGCATTCATAAGGGTTCTGAAAATTCATTTCATTTGGCAATCTGATGTGAGGGTGGGGGGAGTTTCCCTCCGTAGCCAACAACCCCAGCGAACCAATTGCAGAAAGGGTGTTGACATGGGGACCCCAGGCAACAAAGAGTTCTGCTGCACAGGCGCCTGGGATACACTCCAGAGCCAATGGGAGGACTGAGGTGGGATGAGGGGGTGGGGAACAAGCCATGGCAAGCACGCTCGTTTGCTGGGAGTACTGTGGTTTGTCTAGCGAACAACCAACCCATGGTGGCTTATTAGCAGGGTGGCTTAGCGTGATGTGTAAACCCGCCCCTCCTCTCTCTCTCTCTCTCTCTCTCTTTCTCTTTCTCTCTCTCTCTCACACACACACACACTTTTGCAGGGGTTGCACAGCAGGAATGTTATGTTTACAACCACTGAATCATTCTTTCTCTCTCTTCCTAGCCTGCAGGGCTCTCCAACCTTGGGTCCCCAGATGTTGCTGGCCTACAGCTCCCAATATACCCAGCCAGCATGGCTAATCGCAAGGGATTCTGGGAGCTGTAGTCCAGCAACATCTGGGGACCCAAGGTTGGAGAGCCCTGTTAGAGGCTGGCAAAGTGTGCATTAGGAGCAGGGCTGGGTGTGCTGGTGTTGATATTTGTGTTGCTTACTACTAATACATCACAAGGAATATCCTAGAGATGCCTGTGGCATTAATGCAACTGCTTTCCACCCAGCAAGCATAATAGCAATGGAAAGGCTATGAGAGCCCCATAACAAAAGCCCTGTCTCAAAGACAGCTGTCTGGGTTGTGCCTTTTATTACACAAAAAATGGATCATTCAGAAAGGCCCTAAGATATGCACATGATCACCTTTCTACTCGATTTTAGATCACAAAAGCCCTACAATTCAGGTGTCAGAGGTTTTCAGATTGGATCTGAACTGTACTAGACAAAAAGAAAATGCCTGAAAACTAAGCAAATAGAGACATCTTGTGGTCCTATATGTGCATCACATAAATTGTTAAAACTTCTGCCAGGAAGAGATGGGGGGGGGGAATTATAGGGTTGAAAGTTAAAGATTGCAGATTCCTGGAGTCCTCAAGATGTCAGGTGAATTTTACACCTGCATGACAGACAGAAGTTTAAGAGGTATAGCTCTTAGGCTGTATCCTTGCAGCCCACCTTAATTGGTTCATTCAGGCGGATAGCTGACACATGATTCACAACATATGAGTGGCAGATCTCTTGTAGCTTTCACTACTACCCTCAACATGCTTTTTGCTTCCCTTGACATTCCTTGAATGTTTCCCCAAAACAGGAACCTCCTAATTCACCTTGAAATTTTAATTTTGGCAAAATCTGGGGCCAGTTTAGCCCTTCTCACATGCCACCTTCCCGATGAAGCTGCTACTTACATCAGGAGGGAAGCCTCTGTTGGCACATCATTCACTCCTGATGCAAATAGCATCTGCAGGGGGATTATTTTCATCAGGACCATGGCAGGGGAGAAAGGTTAAACTCTTCTCCACAGCCTGTGACCCCACTGCTGCTACTATTTACATTTTTAAAAAAATAGTCCACAGCATGTCTAGTTTGGCTCTTAGCCTTCATCTTGAAAAGAGCTACACCCCATGTGTGATGATAGAAGTGGGGAGAGAAGACAAAGCAGGCAGGAAGAGATTGGTCAGGGCAACCTTCCCCAACTTGGTGCCTTCCAGATGTGTTGGAATACAGTTCCCATCATCCCTGGTCAATAGCCATGATGGTTGGGGATGATGGGAGTTGTAGTCAAACACATCTGGAGGTCACCCAATTAGGGAAGGCTGGGTTAGGGACTGTCCTTGGCAGCCCCCTGGAAATAGGAGCTCTTTTCTTTTCCCAAGAAAGACATATCTTGTTCACCAGACTTCCATGAGTGTCTTTGTTGAGTTAAATAGATATTCATTCACCTGAGCAAGTACAAAGCAACTGAAATTAAAGGTACAGCAGTAAATTCTACATTTAGGCATGTGCCCAATTCACTCAAGCAAATTGGTAGTAAGGTCAATTGAGAGCAAACAAGTGAGTGAGAGATTTTTCCCATGACTCATGAATGTAGCATTCAGATCCAAATAATGTCATTAATGTTAGGAGTACAAAAAGAAATACGTAGCTAATACTGCTTAAATCCTGGCATGTAGTACATTGTGGAAAGATTTACATTCTAAAACTATAGGGTTGGATCCAAAGGTTTCTGTCCTCAATGGAAGGCCCTTTTGCCATTTGTGGAAGACTTGTTTCACCTCAGGAAGAGCTCTTTTGTTGGAGGAAGGGAACCTTTGGATCCAATCCATAGATAGGAATGGAAAATAAAATAAAAATGAATTATAAGAAATGATTTTTTTAAACTGGATTACCCATTGTCATTTGGTGGTTTCCTATCAACAAGCATACTGAACATTGGGGTTTAATTCCGAAGGCAGGATAGCATTCTAAGTGCTTGTTATCCAGTCAACAATCCTGGATTAACAACTCTCTAATTTATGTTAATCTCTCACTTGTATATGTTAATTGGAAATTGAAGCAAATTGAAAGCAAGGGAGAAAATGAGCTCCTAGGTAGTTATGAGCTATTTATCTCCTCCTATTGCATCTCAGAAGCAGATCAATAGCATCAACAACAGTATGGGCATTGCCCTGTGTATGGGGAGGCAAACAAAATTTAGGATTCAGTGCAGCACAAAGAGGCCTGAAAGTGGATTGAGATAATGACATTGGATGTCTAACCCAGATAAGTTTGTTTTACTACACAGACAAATTCACAGAAGATAGGTCTATCGACAGCTATTAAGCCATGATAGCTAAATAGACCCTCCGTGTTCAGCGATAGTATGCCTCTGAATACCAGATGCTGGAGACAAAGAACAGGAAAGGCCAATGCCCTGCTTGTGAGTTCTAAAGGCATAATCTATCAAGAATCCATAGGTTCTGGCTGTCTTGTGTGGCAATTTATTATAAATAAATAAATAAATAAATAAACTTGCTTTCACGGGAACATAAGGATGAAAGCAACTCGAGACTGGATTCAAGCAGACTGGATTCAAGCAGCACGATAACCCATGCACAAAGGTTGAGTATGGGCTGAGTGTTTGGGCTGTTGCTGAACTGTGGGCTGCTGTTGAAACATGGGTTATCGTGTTGTCTGAACCCAGCTGCGCTAGCCAGCCATGGTTTATAAACCACAAACAGCCCATGAAGAGAACCCATGGTTTGTTGTTGGGTTGTAAACTGTGGGTTGTTCATGGTTAAAAAAACATGGGTTGTTAGTGTGGCTGGGTTCAGACAACATGATAACCCACATTTCAACCCACAGTTCAATGACAACCTACACTCAACCCTTTGAGTGTGGGTTATCATGTTGTCTGAACCCAGCCTATACCGAGGGAGAATCTGTCGATTTCTGTTCAGTTTCTCATTTGTGCGACCCCAAGTTCAGTTGTCCGAATATACACATTTTTATGCTCACTTTCCCCAAATATATGCATTTCTGTGTGCACTGTTTGCTAATGTGCACATTTTTGCAAGCTATTTCCTCTGTAATAATGCATTTCTGTGCATTATTTTCACTATTGTGTGCATTTTTTGTGCACACTTTTCCATAGCATCTGGATTTTTATGCACACTTTCCTCTAATGTATCCATTTTTGTGTGCACTTTTTAAAATTGAAAACCTTTAGCTCAGGAAAATATACAAATTTTTGTGTTCAACTCTGTTCTCGTTCACTCATTGGTTCAGTAGCCACAGAATGTGCATTAAGAAAATCAGATGAAATGAATTTCTGCTCTATCCCTCACCTGAAGTACAAATCACTGTGTGTTTATATTTCCCCCCAAATCCAGTCTCACTGTTGCACAATGCACTGTGTTCTTTTATAATATTGTCTGTGAGTAATAAAATTTGCCAAACGTTATGTCTCCAGAGAGCAACATTTTCCAATATCTCACTGTCTCATATTGAGTGGGTAAGAAGTGATAAAAATGCTTCTCTTGTTGAGCTTCTAAACACTGTTTGGTAGTGACCCGATTTAAATAGCACTGGTTCTGACCTGTAGGCATTTTGAAAATACATTGTGACATTTTAATCTGATTATAAATTAATCTCATCCCAATCTTGCTACAGATACCCCACTGACTGCATTTATTCTCATGACCTCGGGGTTAGGTTAGGGAATCCAACTGCTTCTTAGAAAAACTGGAATAACACAAAAGAAAGTAATAATGTTGTAGAAACAGTGAACTGGGTACAAATATAAGTGTTTCTTAGGAATAATCCTATGTGGTCTAAAGTAAGGGTGTAGAAGGAGAGACTGCCTTCCGTTACCTTCCCACATGGCACCACAGACTTTCTAACCTAATTACTGAATTATTATCTTTTCTGTTTGATGTAGAAACAAACCTATTCAGAAGGATCATCAATCTTACTGTGAATTTCTTGCATTAAGTTAACACATAAGTAACTCCCACTGAGTTTTTGTAATGTTGCAGTAAAGGGTATATCTTGCAATCATCTGTTAGCTTAAGAACAGCATAACAAAATTTCCCTTCTAAATAGCAAGTGTTTCTCTAGCCCTGTGCAGGCATTGCCTACGCACATGTAGGTCTAAAGTGGGGACATGGGTGCACACACAGGGGTGGCCACTTGTGAATTGTGGCCACTTGTGAATTGCCAGCCCCCCCCAAAAAAGGGACATGCATCGCCAAAAAAGAGAACGAAAGTGTGCGAGCTGGACTGACCCGGGTTCAAAAGCTTACCTAGCCAGTGACCCTCAGTCCCAGTCACGCAGGTGGAAGGAGGAGATAACAGCAGTTAATAAAGATTAAAGAGTTTATTTGTAAAACCCAATTACATGGGATTAAGGCAAGCAATGCATCTCTTACTCACTACATGATTGCAGATACAAATCCAAGACCCCAGTGGTAAGGCTGAGATGAAGTAGTGACTGACTTGAAGTAGAAGTCCAGAACAAGACCAGAGAGCCTGGAAGTCAAGACAAGTCAAGCAAGTGAAGCTGTCAACAAGTGTGTCAGTCTTTATACCCCTAGACCCTGTACCTATAAATAGGATATTACGGTACTCACCAGTTGTATAACCTCATCACAACATGTTGACTGCTAACCTGTCCCAAGGTTGCTGAGTCATATCACCTTGAGACTATGTCAGGTGACTGAAGACCTTGTGTACTTCATCTCAAGAGACATCCTCCATGTCAGGTGATAATCCTGATGTCAGGTGGTAATCTCGTTCTGCCCACTATGCAAAACCTAACAGAAAGAGGACACCAGTTTGCATAAAATTTGCATATTCTAATATATACATATAGATGCAAATTTAGACATAATTATTATAATTTAAATAGAAATACAGTACATCTCCACATAGTGTGGAAGACTATGACCAGGTGACTTGTGTGCTTGGTTCAGTCGGCTGTCCAAGTGCTGTTGATGGGCAGCTTCAAGAAACAGCTCTTCCTTTGGATGGGTCTTTATCTTTAAACTGGACTTGACAGCCATTTAAATAGAGCAGTGTTCTCCAACCCTGGGTCCCCAGATGTTTTTTGGCCTACAACTCCCAGCATGCCCCAGCCAGCTCCAAGGTTGGAGAACACTGAAATAGAGGATGCCTTCAAAATAGAGGACAGTCCTTTAGCAGCTCTTCAAATAGAGGACTGTCCTCTGTATATATAAAAAAGGACATGTGGCCACCCTAAGCCTGCCCCCTCCCCCCTATGTTCCTGCCTTTCCAGCTGCCTTTTAGATCTTTACACATTAAGCATGAAGGTCTGAAAAGGGCTCTGTAAGAGTGCTCAGCACACTTTAACCCTACGGCTGTACAGGTGAACACATTGGCATGTGACCTCTTGAGAGGAGGGGAATTGGGATTCCGTGGTCAACCCCAGCCCCATAGAAGACATGGGGGGGCAGCCTGAAGGGTTCTACCACAAGTATACCCTCCCTGGGGTCCCAAAGAACCCTTTTGACTCCATCCCAAGCCCTGCTGTGGCTCCTGACGTTCCTCCCTTGTCCTGCAACTCTCTGAAGCAGAGGAGGTGGACCACGTGGGAGACTCAAGAGTTGTCGTTGGAACATCTGCCTGACTGCCAGAAGACCTTTTCATTCAGGGCCTCCTCAGGAGTAAGGGTCTGCTTGGGAGTAATGAAAAGATGCAGCTGCAGCTGCTGAACCAAGCTGACAGCAAGTATCTACGCCTCCGTCTCTCCCCCCGACTGGCTCCCATTGAGCCATTGCTCCAGCTGTTTTCGCAGGACGGCAGGATGCACTAACTTCCCATTTTGTACAGTCCTAATGTATCTAACTAAGTGCACCGATTGATTTTTTTTCTTTCCCCCCTGACACTAAAAATGAGCCAACAGCCTTTCATTTTGGATATTTTGGTGCTTGGTGCTTAAAGTCCAAATGATTGTTGTTATTCCATAAATAGTGTGCATGTTAGCAAATATTGATATAAATGTTTGTTATTTGTGACAATCAGGGAGTTCAAGTTCAGAGTGACTTTGTATTTGCATGGTAGGCTCAGCAGAACATGGAATATAGAGACCCTTGATACCTCAATATGACTCTGCTAAATAACTAAAAAAAAAAAAAAAGATTTCTTTTCTCCTTAGATTCTGCATCCTTCAGCATCACTCCTAGGTTAAAGCAAATAAAGCTACTTCTTCCTCCATCGATTTTTCCTTTATTTACTAAGAACAAAATTCAGCCCAGTCCAATTTAAAATCCAGCCAAGGGCCTTAGTACGCCAAGCTCCAAAGACGCCTAGCTCTCAGCTGTCCTTAAGAATGGGTTCAAAGGTCCGTTATCTTGCTTTGAGCTGAGAGTTTAATCTGCTGTATTACTAACTGTTATCTTACCCTGAATTGCTGTACACCATCAGCGATGTTGGAACTGCTGTCATGAGCACATCACTGATGTGTCAGACTGGACACAAGTCCCTCTGAGCATAATTTAAGATCTGCTAGGTATAATTTGAGAGGTCTAATTAGGTTTAGGTTTCTGTTCAATTTTTTATGGTATAAGAGAAGGCAGATTCTGAAGAGGGAAGCATTCCCATTGTCCTTTTGTTTGTTTGTTTGTTTGTTTAATTAAATGCTTTTCTTTATTTTACATACAAACTACATCCTGGATCCACTACCAGAAGTTTTGCTGAATAGTTTTTTGGTGTTTTTTTTTAAAGATTCTGTTTGGTTTATTATTTTGTCTAACTCCTTTGAGGGTCTTTTAGACTGAAAAGCAGGATAAAAAAATCTTCCAAATAAATAAATAAACTCTAATTGGAGGGTTGAAGGAACCCTTCTACAAACAAACTCTGTTGAACAAATGCTATTCTGTTGAACAAATGCTGTTCTGTTTAACTTGAATAAGGCCCAACTGCCTTTAGCAAATAATGCTTTCTTACTGGCAAACCAGAGGCATTGTTAGGAGGCAGCCCACTAGGACTGGAGCCCCGAATCTCTGAGAAGCCATCTGCCCCACCACCGTGCTGTCCATGGGCACTTGCTGAAATAAAGGTACAGGGGCCCTGATGATCTCTGTGGCATCTGATCCCCCTGAATTAGCTGGCTTCTTGCCCACATGTGCTTCCCCTCCTGCTGCCCCCCTCCCTTGAATCTTTCTGCCTTTGCTTTTTTCTGAAATCAAATGCCCTCCTCTCCCCGTCCATACATCCCTTTCTACAGATAGGGGTGTCCTTAGGAGACAGGGTCCTTTGCAGACACACAGACTTTAGAGCATATGTAAATGAGCATATGCAAATTTGTGCTTGTTTTCTGTTTCTGGAGCTTTAAATTGCAGGCCAGCCTTCTCCAACTTGGTGTTCTCCAGGTGTTTTGGACTATTACTCCCAGCATTCCTGAGTACTGGCCATGCTGGATGGGGCTGATGGGAGTGGAAGTTCAAAACATCTGGAGGGCTCCCTCCCGGTTTGGGAAGGCTGTTGTACACCCACAGAAGGCTTTTTAATCTAAGTGAGTGACTACATGGTGAAGTGATGATACAAATGCAGATCTACTCTACAATTATGCTTCTTTTCACATGCAAAATAGGTGTGGGGTATAAAATTTATTTATTTATTTATTTTATTTATACCCCGCCTTTTTTCCTGCAAGGAACCCAAAGCGGCATACATAATCCTCCTCCTCCTCCTCCTCCTCCTCCTCCTCCTCTCCATTTTATCCTCACAACAACCCTGTGAGGTAGGTTAGGCTGAGAGTCAGTGACTGGCCCAAAGTCACCCAGTGAGTTTCACGGCCGAGCGGGGACTAGAACCCGGATCTCCCGAGTCCCAGTCCAACACTCTCACCACTACTACGCCACACAAAATGTTCACATTAGCCATCTATAAAGCTAAAAGGGCCCCCCTTGAATTATTCCAGTAATGAATCTCACTTTTGAGACCCCTTCCACACCCCTTGCACTTTCCTTGGTGTTATTTATTATTCAGCTGAATTTAGTTCTTTCTGACTGCAGCATTTAATACTAGTGAGGCATTTATTTTCAATCAAAAAGCCATTTAAAAGTACACCGGGTTATATAGACAAACTAATTGCTACAATTAAATGCCTGTACATGTTGTTGGATGATTTTTTTTTTAATCCCACCCATATTTTATTTTTGCCTTTCGTCAAAGATGACAGAAATGCAAAAAAGTCCATTGTTTGTTACCTGCTTTGCCAGAAATAATCTCTTTTGACAAACAGATAATGAACTGGTGACAGACCTAAGCCTGTGGTAACAGAACAGAAACTCCTAAAAATAATCACACTGAACGGAAAAGTGTTAGGGCCAATTCTCACTTTACATTTTGAATTTGGGTACAACCATACCCAAATTTAAGTGGCAAAATATAGATGTAGGACCATAATAATATAATAATTGGGGCTTGGGTGAATTGGTAGAAGAAGGGGAATGCCTGTCCCAAATTAGTCTGTGTCCCACCTTGTTTTCTTTATGGTGCTTGTCAGCTTTCCTGCATCCTTGCTGTTCATGGCTCCATGTTGTGCTTAGGGTTTATTAAAAGAAGGAGTGTCCCTGTTGCTGCTAACCTGTGTGGTGTGTGGTGTAGCCAGTGTGGTGTAGTGGTTAGAGTGTTGGACTGGGACTCGGGAGATCCGGGTTCTAGTCCCCGCTCGGCCATGAAACTCACTGGGTGACGTTGGGCCAATCACTGACTCTCAGCCTAACCTACCTCACAGGGTTGTTGTGATGATAAAATGGAGAGGAGGAGGAGGAGGATTATGTAAGCCGCCTTGGGTTCCTTGCAGGAAAAAAGGCGGGATATAAATATAATAAATAAAAAATAAATAAAAATAACCTGACTGCCTGATAGGGATGTATTCTCCAGGTGGCTGGGGAAATTTGCATGCCAAAAGAGAGGATTAGTAAAAAAAAAAAAAAAACTAAGCTCAGAGGGAACAAGGAATCCTAAGGGGGGGTGACAGATGGTGTCATCATTCCTGCCAATCAAAGCCTCCCAGTACTTTGACCGTGTGAGCCCTGGCTCCACTATACCAGTGGGCAACTTGATACTTCTGGAAAGCGCACAGACCAGAGAATGGTGGCAACATTAATCCACAGTATGCACTATATCCCCTCAACATTTGGCAATCATAGATAAAATAAATAGATACAGTATATTGCTTCTGAACAGGGATGGTACATTCAGTTCTCATGGGTAATATACAGTGCTTTTTTTCTGGAGAAAAGAAAAAAAGAGTACCGGAACTCTTGAATTACATTTCCTCGGGAGTAGATGGCAATTAAATTGTAATGCAATTAATAGAAGAAGAGGTGCTGGAACTCAGTTCCGGTGAGTTCCACCAGAAAAAAAGCCCTGGTAATATACATTGATAGACTATCATTTGTTGTGAATGATGCATGGGTGTTTAAATTGTCAGATTTTCTCAAAATAAATGCTTTTCTGATTGCCACTTTCATATTTATTGTTGGGAAACCCAGTGATTTCAATTCATATGCACCATTCACAATTGATTGCACAATATGTATATTTTGCTATTTAAACTTTTTGCAGTAGAGATTTAAAAAAAATACAGTTTGAATCAGCTCTCATGTTAATCTCAATGTGTGCATTTGGGAGACAGAAATCACTTGTAATGAACAGAAATGCTGGAAACTCATTGACCCAAGTTCTACTTTGTTAATTATTTGTTTGCAACATTCCCATGAATTAACACATCTGGGCCACTAAAAATCCCCTTGCGGAATAGACAGATCACCTATGTCCAATAAAATCACTATTAAGCAATGTCCACGGGTGGTGTGATGAACCAGCTTCCTAGTGTGGTGTGACTGTCTTCCTAGAACATTTTGCTATTGGTCTACTTGATTTTTGTTGCAGCTGCGAAAATGCAATCAAAGACTCTGAAGCTTATGAAGTATCCTAAAAATGCTGAGGCTAGAACAAGAGTGGCTGGTCTTTCTCTTCTGGCCTCTACTTGGTGTAGTACCTATGGCATGCAGCACACCAAGGGTAGGGAACCTTTTTGAGCCATGGGCATGTTGGCAATTGGAGAAACTGTCCTGGGCACCACCACAAAATGGCTGCCATGGGAGGCATGGCAAAGGACAAGTAACCTGCCCAAAAGACTGAGTACAAGGCAGAGGCAGGGTCTGAGCCTCAACACACCTAACAACTCCTTTGAACCCAGTTTAAAGCACCAACAGAAACCTATTTCACAGCAATCCCAACAGCTGGTAAGATGCTGCTGCTGCTGCTGCTGCTGCTGCTGCTGCTGATCATCAGCATCAGCATCAGCATCAGCACTTGTATCAGCATCAGCATCATCACAACAACAATAATAAAAGAGTGAGAGGGCCAGGGCATCTTGGTGGGCGCAAAGAAAGGTGTACAGGGGTGCACTGGGCACCATGTTGCCTACCCTGCCATACAATGTAGTTGTTGAGCTTAGGGCCAAGTTAGATGTTACAGTGGGCACATGACTGCCACCAAGAGTAGCAATGCTACATCTCTTCTCTGTATGAATTACTCCAACAATAGGTAATGAAAAATGACATACAACACAGCATAAGCTGCATAATCAATTTCCCTAAACTGAACCCTAATTATAAAGAAAACTCTAAACCCAACCCTAACTCTAAATGTAACCTTAATAAGAACTCTAACCAAAATGGCTACAGAAAGAGTGTATACCTCCAGATACCGTGGGCAGATCCAGAACTAGTCTGGAAGACCTTTCCTAATTACTTAAGAAATATTCCCTATTCTTTCTCGACCAGTGGCACTATGCTTTGGTGATGCATATATAGTTGCAATGATGGCTAAGTAAGGAGGCTAGTACACATTCAGTTCTTGCTGTGTGGTACGCTGATGTTCCAGATTCTCTATAGGCAGACATGGAAACTGTTAAGTAACACGAAGTGGAAGAGATGGTCGGGAGAGCCCCATTCATACCAGCAGGGTCATGGGCTTCAAGGCCTTGTTGCACTTCCAGTGATGTGATCAGGAGCACCACAAGTTGTATAAACCTCACAATGGATCCATTAAAATAAAAGCATTATAACTCAGCCATTAAACATTGTTTTATAAGTAGATGTGGACTGTTTGGGCAGGCCTTTGGCTTGAAAGGCAGTTTACGGCAACCTAGACAAATACTTAAATGGTTAATCTGGGGTGTCCAGTGGATATCTTCAGGCAGTGACAGGGGAGGGAAAATCCATGGTGGATGAAACACTCCTTCCTATGCTCTGCTCGGCTTGTACTGACAGGGAAGAAGATTGTGGTGGTGGGGCAATATTTCCATTCCCTCCCTTTTCATCTGCTTTCCCCCTTTTTCTTTACATCTTCCCTTCCGTTGGTGTTAATGGGAGGGAATATATGTACACCAGCTTCAGGGGACATACCACCAGAATGCCTCCTTTTTGCCCTCTCCACTGCCAGATTGGAGCAACAGCAATGGACCTTCCAGTCACCACTATGGGGAGGCATAGGGTAGAGTTCCCTCTCCAAGGATGAGTGACCCTCTCTACCAGTCCTCTTCCAGGGAACATAGGATTGTGACCTTAAATCAATTTTAAATGGATTGCTAAAGAATTAGATGTCTGTGTTTACCCATCACTAGTGTTAACTCACATATTTTCCCCATAAGGTATGTGTTTTTTATCTTAGTTTTATGTTAAGAATGATATCCCATTGACTATATCAGACGGAGGCTCACTTCATATGGTAGCCTGGGTTATAATGCTATAGAATCCCCATGCAAATGAGGACTTTCCTTGGCATGGTTAAAATCAGCTTGAGCAATAACGTGGTATTCACATAACCAGTCCAAGAAAGGTACCCATGTGGATCATGTTTCCTTTAGCAGCCATTGTGGGCCAATACAGAAAAGGTTGCACTGAGTGTGAATGTGCAATATAATTTGAGAAAGCTTGGCCACAGTCACTGATGCTCTGAAAACATCCAGATCAGATGTCTTCAATTTGTTGTACAACTCAGAGCTTTCAATTGGTACAAAATATGGTGTATCGATTATTAACTGAAATGTATCTTACCGAGGGATGTCATTTAAATCTGAAACAGATTTAAATGACTTCAGATTTCTGTGAATTCAACCCGTGAATTCTGCAGGAGACTGGCATCTTCCAAGTCATGTGGATTTTGTAGACTTGCAGACTGGTTTTTGTTTTTTTGTTTCAGAATTATGCACAAATTTAGTCATTTGAAAATGCAAAGGTTCACTGGAAAATATGCTAATATATATGCCTTTATTTTTAAAAATAGCATTTTATTCATCTTTGATCTCTTTTCAGGCTCCGCTGTGTAACACTCTTTTTTTTGTACACTCTGCTCATTGATTGTACACCGAGTGAAGAAAAATATGCAAAATGTTATATGTTAGCAGAAGTCATGTAAATTGTGGCTGATTTTTGTGTGTACTTTTCCGAATAGGAAACAAAAAATCCAGTTCAATGAGTGGATGATGGAACAATGAGTGGACACCTGACAATCTGCAAAACACACAGAGAACTGATTAAACAGAATCCGTACATCCCAATGTTAAAATATTTCCACTGATTTCTTGTGTTTTTTTTCATCTTTAAAGCCCTACATGACCTGGGACTTTGGTATACAAAGGGCGACCTGCTCCCATATGAACCTATCCAATTCTTAAGATTGGTTTTTGAGGTCCTTCTCCAGATTCTCACAGCCCTGGAAGTGAGGAAGGTGGTGATAGGGATAAGGCCTTTCCTGTGGTGGCACCTTATTTGCAGAATGCCCCCTCCCCCCAAGATCTGCCTGGTGCCAACTCTGTTATGTTTTCTGTGCTAGGCTAAAATATGCTTTTAATAAACAGAAACAATAGTTTTATTGCTGCTATTGAATTCTTCCTGCTATATTTTTAAAACTCTAGTTTTAAGTCTCTTACTGTTTGTATTTTTGTATTTTATTGTTTTGTATTTCATGAATGCATAAAACATTTGATTGAGCTTTAATGTGGAAGCGACCTTATGGAAGCGACCTTAAAGGCAGGGATAAAGAAGTTAAATAAACAAGCAAGCAAACAACCAAATTGGTATATAGATTGGCTTACAACAGCAGAGCAAAGCAGTGAATGTTCTCAACCTACTTTCAAAATCATGCCTCTAGGAATCAGGAATATGTTGACTGGAGCTGTGTTTTGATTGCTGGTGCCCTCAAAACTGTATGCTGTTTTTGGCTTACAGCAGCATTCCCCAATGACCGTGCTGACTGGGTATGATGGGTGTTGTAATCCGACATATTTGGAGGGTGCCAGGTTGGGGAAGGCTGGCTTACAGCATATTCAGTCCTCGTTGACCGCAGTGAACTGTTCTTGGATCAAGATTTCTCAATAAGATTAACAAGGAATTCTGTTGCTGCTCTGTAGATTGTATTTAATAATAGATGACATTTTATATAGTTTCTGCATGTTGGTCTTAAGATGTAACGATATGTAACTATTATTTTTATCTTAAGGGAACATTGTTCAATACATGCCACATTTTGCTGATGTGGCAGTCTAATATCCCTGCATGTGACCAGCAGAGTAAATTTTGCTTTTCCTCTATTCAATAAAAAAAAAGGGAAGGACTTTTTTTCTTTTACTTTGCCGGTATATCATTCCAAACTGTATGCATTTTAAAGGGCTAGAGTTCATATTACGGTAGTCTCTTTACAAAATCTGAATTCCATTTGAAACAGTTTTTTTCTGCCTGCAGGTGGCAGACTCACTCCAAAATAGTGTGGGATGTCTGTCTGCAATTTTTTTTTTTTTAAAGTGTATTTGAGAAGGTAAAATGGGACTACTATATGAGCTATTTAGGCAGATGCAAAGGCTTCAAACTTAGACCTAATGCAGGTCATTACTCTGAACATGGCTGGCTGCTTTACTTTCTGCCTGGGTTCCACAATGCTCATGTTGAACAGGGCATATGAATTGTTCGAGGTGAGCACAGATTTTGCATACGACTGCTCAACGTGCATACCTTCAGAAGGGCACGCAAACTCAACCCAACCTGGAACGAGCAATGGTGCTGAAGTTCATACCTCCTTGGTTTGGAAGATGAGCTTCAGTGATTTATAATAGTTGCCTTAAATACAAGGTGAGCATTATGACCCCTGAGCTCTTCTTCAACTCTGATTTTAATCCAAAACAGAGAAGAACTCCTGCCCACCCACCCACAAACCTGGCTGTGCCTATCATGGCAGCAGGCATGAGAAGAAGTCAAGGGAGGTCTCTTTCCTCTCGCCCTTGGCATCTGGAATATATTTATTATTTTGCATTACATTTCTATAGCACCCAATAGCTGAGCTCTCTGGGCAGTTCACAACAAACAGTAAGACCATCCAATACAGCAATATGATAAAACATAATATAAAACTTTTAAAAGTTTAAAACTACAGTATAAAACCAGAATAAAAACCAGCAGCTGTGTAAAGATCTAAAAAGACAATAACACTGCAATCCTATGGCCAGTAGAAAGCATCTCGATGGCCATCGGATATTGTGGAGTCTCAGCTCCGACCTCAGAAACTCACTCTGAGGTTGCAGATGCGATCTCGGAGAAGGGGTCTTGTGGGCATTTCTGGGGACAGGGAGGAGGAGAGGAGACAGGCACTGCCACAATACAAAGTATCCTGGTGGCACCTCAGCCTCCTTCCCTCCCGCTCCAAGACGCCACACTTAGACAGCCGAAGTCAGACTTCTAAGTGTTTTGCAGGGCGGGAGGAGCACGGAGGCGACCTTTGCCTCCACGCTCCTTCTGCCCTGCATAGCATCCTCGTAATCCTCCGAGTTCGGCGGGTTACGGGCATCCCGATTGGATTGCGCCCTAACAGACTGAAAACAAAAATGGAAGAACTTGAAATGCCTGAAAGAATAACCAGGTCTTCACCTGGTGCTGAAAAGACCAAAGCGTAGGTGTGCCAGGTGAGCCTCTCTGGAGTTCCTCAACCAGAATGTTTCTACGATAGCGACCGAGGCACCTGGAGCACCTGTATTGCTGCCGATGCAAAGGGAAGGAGCGGGAGGTGGGAGAACTCCTCCCCTCCTGCTGCTGCCATGAGTTAAAGGGAAGGGACTGGACTCTGTTGCAGCCCCAGTGATGTCAGCAGGAGGAGCATGATGAGGTCCAATTTTAGTTCGTAATTTGGATTAGAAAATACATCAAGCTAGTTGCTGCTTTTTAAAAAAAATGTAGGTTTGCTGAGCTCAGTTATGAATCAACCTAGGGGCAGCGGTAGCGGGAGTTGTGATGGATTTAAACCAAAAATGGCAAAAGCTGTGCAAATTTCATATGTTAATATTTATAAGAATATCCACTGAGTGTCAATTGAGAGCCCTCAGAAGCATATAAAGCAACTATTATGGCAGTTTATCTGTTATTCCACTGTGCATTTTTCACCTGGGCCTTGTCAGGCCATTATCTGTTTATCTAATCCAGTTGTCAATATTCTACCTCACTCATTGTGTCACTTTCTGGACTGATTAAAAAAACAAAAACAAAACAGAAACAGAAACCAGGTCGGATATATGCAAATTAGCCACATTGGGGCAAAGAGAAGAGTAGGGTTGCTTCTCGATGCGTCACCGGAAGCAGGGCCGGTGCAAGGCAGTTTGGTGCCCTAGGCAAGATCAGATATTTAGCATCCCCCCTTCCCACTTGAGCCCTCCCTCCCTCCAGCCCTATGCCCATTATGAAATAAAAGTCAGTTGTGAAATTCCATCTACTACAAGTCAAGATATGATTGATAAAACAAACTTGGTGAAATACGCATTTTAGCGCTCCCCCCCAAGGCGTTTCTGGCGCCCCCTTTAGCCCTGCGCCCTAGGCAGCTGCCCAGTTGGCCTAATGGTAGCACCGGCCCTGACCGGAAGTAGGAAGCAGGTTTATATCCCTAAGAACTTTCCTTTACTTTCATACATACAAGTGAATGGTGTCCCTGTACTCTTATGAGAGAAAAAGAAGCCATTTAAAAAAATAAAATGCACTTGGGAACATTGCAGTGCTGAAAACAAAACAGCCCTCCACCACCCCTGACACTGGGAGGCACAGTCTTCACTGCCAGGGAGATCACAGTGGGATGCAGTGTGTGTCTGAACAGGGGCACACCATACTCTATAGGGCAGGGGTGCAGAGCCTCAGGCCTGCGGGCCAAATCTGGCCCACTGAGGTTCCCCTGATGGCCACCAGCCCTTCCCCTGGCCCTACCCTCTTTCCTGGACCACCAATCATTTGGTGGTTTCCTGGCTTTTGTGCAGTATCCCCCCCCCCCATACTAAAAGTTTGAAATGCCTCTCCAAAGGCTTAGTTATTGGCAGTAAGAGCTTTAAGCTAAAATATGCTGGTATTTTTGGTCCTGCCCTTTTTGCCCTCAGTCCCGCCCACCACTGAAATGTAGCCCCCCAAGAGCTTTTCTGAAATAGGATTCGGCCCTCAGGATCAAAGAGGCTCAAAATCCCTGCTCTAGGGGTTCCTGCCAGGTCTGGCATCAGCATGCTTGCCCTGTGTGAGGTGGCTGAGTTTGAGAAGCCATCATTTAAAATGTCCTACAATGTCCCGGAGCTATGCTAAGTCGAGGATTCCAGGGAATTGTGGAAAATTTAAAATTTTTCCAGTTGCCTGCCATTGCGACCCAGAAATATTATGGCTAGGAGATCATTGACATAGGAGGGCACCCACCATATAGCACTTTCCCGAAGGCTCCCTCAACCCTTGATCTAGACCTGGTCCCTGCAATAGACACCACCTTAATAGCAGGCATTTTGCTAGCAATCATAACTCAATTTATTACCTGTACAGCACTTAAAACAACAACAACTAAACACTGTGCAGCATTATGGAATCTTTCATAGCATTCCAGCTATTGTTTGATCGGTGAGATTCATTGTGGTTTATAATACATTCATCTTTCTTTTTGGTAACATTCAACATGCTACTTAGTTTCATAGCAGTGACTGTTGGCTTTATCTGTATGACCTAAATCTTCAAGAGGCACAGAATATTTGCATCCATCAGAAGAAAAATGGAAAACTTCTGACGTTTTAACCACCAGAAGTTGGGAACAGAAGGACGTAGCTTCATGCAGCCCTCTTCTTTTCTGGTGTGGTCAGCTAAAGGGCAGAGAAAACAATTTGGGGGCATCCTGGTTTTGATTTCTTATGAAGTAGCAAGACAGCTGTGAGGCTGCCCTCAGGACGGGACAGCGTGTTTGAAGAATCAGAGGCTCCGTTATGATTCTGAAATGTGGCCGCTTCTTTTTCTTTTTTTAATGTTTTAAAAGGGGTTAATTTTTGCTAACAGCTCTTTGCCATTGTCATTTTTGAGTCTGAGTCTTTGCACCCTGCTAAGCTGACAACTAGGGATGCTTGAGAATTTTGTTCAGTAAGTACTGTATGTGAACTGACCTGATTCAGATTAATACATGGATCAGAATGCAGTTATCCATTGGTTCCACTGGTTGTGTGAGTGGAGGGAGGCAAGTAAGGCAGTTGCCCTTCTGGATGAGCCATAATTCCCAGATTCCATCAAAAAGAGCAAGTCTCTAGCCCTTGCAGTAACAGAGATATGAGGCAAGATGTGCAGCCACTATTCTGCCCGTTTGTTTTGCGAGAAAGTAGCTGGCTCCCATCTTTCTATGCTTTTAGCCAATGAATGAAGTCATAGCAAGAACGGACACACCTACTGTCTGGCGAAGGAACTTCCTGGTTCATTTTGTTGTTGTTGTTGTCTTTTTTGGTGGGAAGTTATTGCTGCCCCATAAACAATTCAGAAATCCAGGATTTTATTGTTGCTTTGATTTTTAAGATGGCTGTACTATGTTCCTGCATCTATTTCCCCCTATTTCCTCCTCGTTCTCCTCCTTCTTCTTAGTTTTTTTTAAAAAATAGTCTCCACTCCAAATAAAGTTTTGTTGGAGTTCATGATGCCTCTTGTGTGAAGCATAAATATAACACTCATCTGCATTAGGGCTGTCAAATTCCCAGGATTTTCTGTCACTATCTGTAGGCTTCTAAATGTAAAGGAATGTAACTCTAAGCAACAAAACACACACATAAGGTGTTGTAGCGGCTCGCGCTGTGCACACAGATTAGAATCAACACAACACGAGCACACACACATTCCTGAAAAAATTCTGCAGATGCCTGTGATTTTGATTGTGCACTTCCACAAACTTAGTGATACAGTTCTTGGATTTAAAAAATGTAACAAAATGCATACAAAAATGTGTATTTTAGGATAACATGCATACAAAAATCCATATTTAAGTATTTAAAAATTCACAGATTGATGTGGAAATATGAAGAAATGGATTTATGAATGAATACTTGCAAAATGGCATGGACTGGAATTCAGAGTGATCCACCCATCTCTATTGACAAGCCAGGTGAATCCTTCCAGAGCTCTTGACTAGAGAGGTGACTTGACTTTTCTGATAATACACATTTTTGGAAACTAAGGGTGCAATCCTATGCAGGTTTAGCTATGCTGGCAGCGGAATGCTGGGAGTTGTGGGACTTTCCCCCCCTGTCTTAACTTGCATAAGATTGTGCCCTACGAGGTTTTCTTAGAATATTTGATGCAAGTCTTTCTTACCCTGTCCCAGAAAAGTGTATGTCCTTCCTTCTTTTACAAAGTTACCTTCTAGGAAGGAGCTGATTGTGCATTTCATGTAGAGAGCAAGGACATAAATGTTACAATACACTGCCTTCAATTGGCCCTATTAGCATTACTTTAAATATTTCAGGCCCTTAAAGCAACCAAATTAAAGTGCTACATCATAAGTTGAGGAATAAGGAACTAGTCAGGGAGGCACGGGTGCCAATTTTTTTTTTAACCCTAAGAGAACATTGCAATATTGATCCTAAGGCTGCAAAACTGACCAGAAAAAAAAGGGCCTGGCCTGCTCTTGCATTTTTAAAAGCAGCTTGCTCTGCAGAAATGAGGTAAGACTTTTCAATGCATGGCTAAAAGTGCTACGGCCAGCTAAGAAGTGCACATAGCACTGCTGTTAAAGGCACAGTGGCAGGGGCCAGTTGGAAAGCTGGTGATCCTAACATCGTTTTGTGTCTTGTTGAAGAGCTTCTTATGATTTCTTTTATTGTGTTTCCCCTCTACAATAAAATAAAATAGGTCAGTCCTCTTAACGCAATAGAGATATTTCAAAGTCCCCCTAGGTTTATTATTGAGGACATAATTTTCAGTACTTGTGAAACTTCCTGAACATGCAGTTTTGTTTTGCAAGATCATGATGGAACCTGTTTTTATTCTCAGTGGATGATGCTGTTACAGTATATGCCTCTTTCTGTAGCTTACTGCTAGCCACTTAAGCTCTCTCCAGACACACTTTCCCCAGCTGTAAAATAACTTACAAAATATCCACCTGTCCTGCTGAGAGAAACGTTAACTCATTTTAGCATCCAAAAAGAAAAGGAATTGTAGACCAGCCAGTCACCTTTAGGTTGTCAACTTCTGCCTGGCATAAACCAGGATTTCTACTAATTTCAAAGTAGAGCAACCAAACATAAGGGAAGGTTCACTTCAATTTAAAAAAAATAAATCATAATACAGCCATTTCATGTTTGCCCTTCCTTACAGATAGTGGTTCCCCAAAGTTCATAATTTTACTGGTTTAGAATACTAATTCTGAATGAGGATTTTGAGCGAGGTGTTGTTGTTTTTTTTTTAAAAAAAAAGCTGCTCTGCCGTCGATTTTCAGATTTTCAGGCAACATTCATTCTGCCATCTGCTGATTTGCAGACTCAGAATCTGCACAAACGTGTTCACATGTATTTGCGCAAATTCACATCCCCCCAAATGCACAAATCCCCCCATGATGCGTATTTTCACGTTTTACTCCAGGGGGGGGGATGTGTGCATTTTTGACTGGTGTTTTTTATTTTGCGTATTTTTCTGTGGCCAAATTTGTGCAAAAATATGCACACACAAAAATCAGTCCACGTACTCCGTGCGGCCTGGGAAAGCCAGCCCACTGCAGAATCCACGGGGTGAACTCAGAGTAATCTAGACTCATTAGAGTCTGTTGTGGATTTCTCCATCATCCCTATTTGTACCAATGTATGTTGTTGTTTGTAGCCTATGTACCTAACTCCAAGGTAGTTCTGCAGGAGTTATTTGAAGATAAAGGTACATAGTATTACACCCGTATCACGCTTTAGTCAGGATCTACTCATTTACAGACTTACAGGGTAAGCAGGTATTATAGGGGCAGAAGCAATTAGGGATGGACACATCTGTCTGCTTTGCTTTCTATAATGTTCTCATTTCTTTCAAGCACATGTTCTTTCCATTTCATTTCCACATCAGTTTGTGATTTTTTTTTTACAGCATGCATGAAATGTTTCTTTGCATTTTTATATGCACAAAAATTCATATGTAGTTTTACTTTCCCCCTAATATATGCATTTTTGCAAGCAATTTCCCCTAAGAGATGGCTTTCTGTATGTATTCCCTAATCTACACATTTGTGTACACAGTTTTCCCTAATGTACACATGTTTGTATGCATTTTTAAAATCAGAGAATTGCATCGCAAAATTCGGAGAAGTACAAAAACTGAAGGATAGCTGTGTTCTGGTTCGTGCATTAGTTCAGTGTGAATTAGATCAGTTCATATTAAAATGGGAACCAAATGAATTTCTCCCCCATGGCTAGCAAGCACACGGGAAAGCACATGGGAAGCAGCATTGGGTCGCTATCCCAAAAATCCAAACCAGGTTTCTGCCAGCCACATCCAAACTGAGTTCTTAACTGTTGTCCTCACATAGACTCCCCAGACCGAGCAAACCAGTTTCAGACACGCAAATCCACTGCCAAATCACAACCCACACCTACTGAATGCACAGTAAAGTAACCCAAACATGCACCCAGTGCTTCCACCGAATAGCTGGAAATACTGAGGCAGAATGCCAGAACTGGCTGAGCTGTGGCTTGTGACAAGAAAAGTGAGACCTGTGTATGAGCAATTTTCAGAAGGCCCACAGAAAATTAGCTCTACCTCAAACATGTTTCTCCCTAGAGGAATCAGACCAGCTAACAAAGCACCAGTAAATCTTGGTTGGGGCTGTACCACTTCAGATTAAAGGTAGGACCAGGGGAGGCTAGCTGGTGACTCCTATGACAGTGGGACTCCTTATCCATTGCAGCTTTTATTCTGAGCTTGATAGGAGCTCTCCATGATGCTTCATGGTGGTGAACCTATTTTGGGGATGGAGTTCAGCACCATGGATAGCTCATAGAATGCTCAGAATAAAAGCTGCGATGGATAAGGAGCCCCACTGACACAGGAGTCACCAGCCTCCCCTGCGTAGGACCTTACAGGACTGTGTGCTCTTTGATTAATTTTTTTAAATCTGTACATAGAAAAGTATAAAAGTAGCATACAAATATTTCTTTTCTGTATTCGGGCACATCTCTCTCCAATATATAGTACAGTAATGATGAATACAGTCCATTTATCCACCAGTTCTTAAAGAAGAAACCATTTCTTTTCCTGACAATATCTGTTAATTTATTCATCTTAGCCATTTCCAACACTTTCCTTAACAATTCCTTTGTGCTTGGCATATTGACAATATTTGACCAGCCAATTGACTGGCGTCCCTACATTAACATGGTTGGTCTTGTATTTATTTCATTAGAAGGAAATGTATTGACGGCTGCTGTCAATGTTACTCAGGCGAAATAGAAATGATATAGTGTAGTGTAGTGTAGGTAATGTAGTGTATACCCAATGGAAAGCCAGGGTCTGTTCTGGTACTGCTTTGGGATAGGAGCGAATCATATTTTGGAGGGGAAGCTTGATCGAGCCCTCCTCTACAAACTCAATTCCTGCATGCCGGGTCATTGTTGTCCCTGCTTCTACTCTTATTCTTCTTATCAAAGGGGAATGGAAATGATATGGCACAGTAGCTGGTAAGGGACCATTCAGAGGGGCTAAATGGTCCTCTCCAGCACACCTTGATGCTAGGGGAAGGGGTGACTCTGGTGCTGATGGATAGTGGTCCTTTCCTGCATACAATCACTCATAGTCCCTTGGCTGGTTTTATCAGTGTTAAATAGTGATATTATTGTGAATGTATTCTTTCTGTCACAAATATACCATAGGTTTGGAATTCTGAGTCCAGGAATTTGTTTTGAATACCAGAACTGAATGGAGCTGACATTCCTTCCACATGGCATGCTGTCAGAAATTCTTGCTGATCTACTGTAACTCTCCTAGAGATCTGTGAACTACCTTCTGCCCACCCCTGCAGTATATAGGTGGCTGGGAGAGTCTGGAAGATTTAGGTTTAACCTATAGCTCATTCATAGCTCATTGGAACATCACAATTTCTTACAGTACACATGTCTACTCAGAAGTAAGTCCTACTGAGTTCAATGTGGCTTACTCCAAGGTATGGTATGTATGGGTTTGCAGCCCTAGTTTCCTTTCAGTAAAACACCTGTAATAGTGATCTACCTCATAGGGTTGTATTAAGTATGAATGACATATGGAGATATTGGTACCCATTGTGACACCCAAAGGTAGTTGGTTTGGCTAGAAATCTGAATCCATTTTGTATTGGATTGGTAGGGGACTAAGCTTCATATATTGAGTTGAACTAATAAGCCAATTCCTTAGCTGCAGGCTCCTGGTAATAAAGAAACACAACATAGGCTTTAATTTTAACAAGTGTAGACAGTAACATCATTTTTCAGGACTCTGCTTCAAAAATCCAAATTGTATGTCATACATTCAGCTATGCATGGATGTGCATTAGAGGATTATAGAATGAAGTGAACCACAAAAACACCTTTCTTTAAAAAAAGTAAAGATAACATGGATGGGAGGAAGCGATTGGGAATTTCAATCTGGTGAGGTGCTAAAAATTCTGAGAGGTCTGGAATAAGGCCAATACAATTATATGAGCAATACGAATTCTTACCTCTAGCAAACACGCTAATAGAAAAATATAAGGACAACCCAATGAAGCAACTCAGACAAGCAACAAACTACTTTCTAGGTGTCTGTAGCCAATAAAAGATTGATTAAAACTAGAGGACAACAACATGATCATACAAAAAATATATTGAAACCATGATAGCACTTATATCCCATTGGCTTAGAAGCCAAAGAAGATAGGCAAATATCATGGTGTGGAAGTCAATTTGTTACATTTTATTCTTTAAGAGGGAGCATTACCCTGACCATTTTCTATCCTATAACTTCACTAGACAATCTGGGGTTGGGTCCAAAGCTTACATTCCATGAACCTTTGGATCCAATCTTCTGCATATCTGTTTCTATTGTAGCTATTATAAGCCAGCGTGGCGTAGTGGTGAGAGTGTTGAACTGGGACTTTGGAGATCCGGGTTCTAGTCCCCACTCAGCCATGAAATTCACTGGATGACTTTGGGCCAGTCACTGACTCTCAGCCTAACTTGCCTCACAGGGTTGTTGTGAGGATAACATGGAGAGGAGGAGGACTATGTAAGCTGCCTTGGGTTCCTTGCAGAAAAAAAGGCGGGGTATAAATATAATAAATACATTTATTATATATTTATTTATTATATAATTTATATAATATTTATTTATTATATCATATATAATATTTATTTAATATATAATAAATAACAAATAAATTACTTCTGTCTAGATCAAACACCAAGCCCAAATATACTTTTTAAAAAAATGCAATACCTAGTTAGCTTATGAAATTATTCCATAGTACTGAGGTTCACTAGCAGATGTTCCAGTTAGCAGAAATGGGGAGAGTACATAAATCTCCACCTTTTAAAAAAATGTGAATTTTTCTTTCTAGCTGTCAACGGCTGTGAAGCTTGTTTTCTCTCCCGTCGCTGCTATTATTGGCTCTCTGACACTTTTTGCATCAACATCTAGCATCTACTCACTTTTAAAATTATTTTTCTACCTGCTCTCAGATTTATTACTATTATGGAAACATCCCATCCCTTTTTGTATTCATCTTTGAAAAAGAAAATGTGAATGTTGATGTAAGTCTTAATAATCAAAATAGGAAATTATTTATTGAGTGGAATGTCAATGGTTTATTTATTTAGATACGGTCAATGACCAAACAAAAGAACCAGCATCAACATGTTTATATTACACAAAATGGAAGGAAAATGACATGTAAAAAATTAGATTATATACACAAATATATTAAAAGTAAAGTAGTTTATAAGACTTTAAAATTCTTTGACCAGCTGCTTCCTAATGTTACAAGCCAGGGCGCAAAATTTTGCCACTTTTTAAATAACCTCATTTCTTGAGCCCGCGAAGAGGAAAAAAACATAAAATGTGCTTGATCTGCCTGGAGAGTTTTTTAAATATGGGGTTATATAGGAGGAGTGAATTTCCTTATAATAAATACATTGAAGTAGCACATGTGTGATTGTTTCTACCTTGCCCGATAGGCATGGGCAAGTTCATTGAGAATAAGGAGTTTGCTGATATCTGCCCTCCAGTAAGGCTGATGGTAGAGAGTTAAAATGGGCGAGGGTGAATGCTCTGCAGTGTTTTGGTATCGTCAGGGTGTAAAGATAATCCTCGGGAGCAAAATTTTTAGTGTGAGTCAGGGATGGTATATAACGTGCCGCCTGAGCTCTATCTTCCTTCAAGGCAACGTCCCTGATCCATTAATTGATAATATCTTTGGCCTTTATGGATCCCAATTGTAGCAGAGCTGGTGGGGCAAACCCATAGTGAATTAATTATTACACAATAAAAATACCCAAACCTACAAATTCATATAACATGTTCATATAGTAATAAAATTACCTACTCTCCTAATTGTACAGTAAAATATGAACAACCTATCATTACCTTTTAATACCATAATTTTTCAGCATCCTATCTTGCTTGTAATCATGAAACATTGAAGGAACTAGGTATGTTTAACCTGGAGAAGAGAAGACTTGAGGGAGGACAAATACCTGAAGAACTATCACATATAAGAGGATAGAGATGTGTTTTTTGCTGCCCCAGAAGGCAGGACTGGATCTATTGGGCTACCATTACAGAACGGCAGGTTTCAGTTAAATATTAGAACTTCTTTAAATTATGGTAAAAGCAGTTCTACAATGGAACAAATTGCCTAGAGCAGTCTTCTCCAACCTGGCACCCTCCAGATGTTTTGGACTGCAACTCCCAGCATTCCTAGCTATTGGCCATGCTGACCAATGCTGACTGGGGCTGATGGGATATGAAGTCCAAAACATCTAGACGGCATCAGGTTGGGGAAGGTTGACCTAGAGGGGTGATGATCTCTCCCTTGCTGGAGGCCTTCAAACAGACGCTGGACAGCCATCTCTTGGGGAACCTCTAGTTCTGGATTTCTCACATTGAGCAGGGGCCGGACAAGGTGGCCTACAATTCTATGAGAGCTTATCCTGAACTACAGTACTAGTCTCTTATCGGTTTACATTTTTAGGTAAGAGGAGCTGCTCAGTACCAATATTTCTTTCACATTCTGGTGGCCTGCTTTCGTCATGTATCCTTTTTTTTTCATAGCATAAGACACATTTATTATTAGATATAATTACTCAGGATCCAAAGGCACAATAATTATCTGTTCAAAGGGTCATGGTATTTACAATCAAGAAAAAGCTGTGGAAAAATCAGCAGCATTTTCATTCCTTGCAATAAATCACCTTTAATTAAGAGGCCTTTATGTGAAAACAAACACATACCATCTAAGAGGTTACCTGAGATGAACGAAGGTAGCCCCACTCGTGACATTTGCTACTGCCAGGCATGTAGAAGGTGATATAGCCAGCAGCACTGCATCCTTTAGGAAGTTATTGTAGCTAGTCTCTCAGATGTCATTTGCTACATGAGTTTAGCCCTCCCAGCTGCTTGCATAACAGAAGGGAAAACCCAGTGCCTTTGGGGAGTTGTAGTTTTTTCCAAAGACTACTAAGGGGAACACAATGAGGTTCATAAAATTATGCATGGGGTAGAGAAATGGACTGATGAAGCTACTCTCCCGCCGCAGTCATAAAATATTAGAACTTGGGACTTCCGGTGGGGGGAAATGGCGGTCTGACAACTTCAGCAATAGCTGAGGGCACAACCCAGTGTAAAAATCAGCTAGGAGTGATCCCAGCTGGCATATATCTTCCTGGAAAAGGGAAGATCCTTTGAGATACACCTTTCATACTCTAAGGGTCGTATCTTGGTGAGTTATCTGCTGTTTCGACAGTTTTTCTTACAAGAGGGCCCCGGAGTGAAGGTTTTACATCTTGCTCAAACACAGCAGTTGGAGATCTGAAAGGTCATTAAAGTCTGCCTACCCCCATTTCTCCAAAAATATTTACTTAACTGTTTAGGAATGAAGAGAGGTTTTCTTGACAACAAAGCTGACTCTTCCTACTGTGAGTAAAGATTTTTTTTTCTGTGATTACAAGATATTTTGGAAAGTCTTCTAAAACGAAGAATTAAAGTTAAAAGCTTCACAGAGTGAAAAAGTTTGGAAATGGGGAAGAAAGAGGTTTTTTTAATCCTATTACTCTTACTTCTGCTGAGACTACAGACAGGGAAATCTGCTAGACAGCCTTGCAGCAAGAGATTGCTTTTTTTGTTTATGCTAGCATGGAGGACAGAAAGATAAAGAGAGCAAAGATGGCCACACTGGATTTGGTTTACCAAATGGAGGAGACAATGGAAATTGGGATCGATGCCTTGGAGAAAAGAATGGTTGGCCAACACCAAGATGGAAATATTACAAGAATTTAAAAATATAAAGCTAGTATTTGGAGAGGTGAAACAGAACAAAGATAAGGATGAAACCTCACAAAATGAAATACAAACATGAAATAGACAGTTGAAGGAGAATTGAAACAAGCAGAAAAATGCCTGAGAGAAGAAGAAAACTGCCTGAGATTTGGAATTATTTCAGAGCATGATGATATAAGGGCTTTACCGGTTCCTCTTGTTGGAAGGGAAACAATGGATCCCTTCCAACAGCAATATTTATTTAACATGACTGTTTGGAAGGAGATGCCAATTGCTATTTGTAACAGGAGAGATTATGCTCTTGCTTTTCTAAAGCTGAAGCAGGAAAAGATTATCTTCGATAGAGGAAGAGGATTTAGCAAGAAAAATGGTTGGTGAGACTGGTAAAGATGGCTTATGGTATTAATTGAAGAAAAGATAACACTTATCCTTATTGCTGAGTGGATTCTTCTAATTGACTTCCTTAAAAAGAAAAAGGATCTGTTTATTTGTGGGTGGGTGGAATAAGATGGATTTTTTTTTTTTGGAGATGTCTTTTTTCCTTTTCTTGGGAATACAAGATAAGAATATATGAATGTATGTATGTTAAAATGGGCCTAATAACCCTGGTTATAATGTATTAATGGAATACTGGAAAATATGTGCTTAAAAGGTTAAAGAAAAATGTTATAAGAGGAGGTAATGTGGGTTTATGTTATTGGATGAATTGGTTAAAATGTATAAAGGCATTTGCGGGTTTGTTAGATATATGGATAACAAAAAGGAATGTGTTTATTATATGTGGGAAAGGGGAAAAGAAAAAAAAGAAAAAAAGGATTTTTGAAAATTTTATTCGGTTTAGCAGTGTGATTAGTTTAATACTGTTTATAATAGAAATGTGATGGGGGAAGATATTTGCAGTAGAATTAACTAACCTACATTATTAGATGGTTAAATTGAAACCTCTAATAGATTATGTGTAGAGAAAATGTTTTGTTCATCTGTGGGCTTGATGAATAAGGGGAAGATTTTTTGGACAATGGAAAGAGAGAGAACTTTTTGTATTTTTAGAATAGGAGAAAGTATTGTTACTTATATTTGTTTTAGAGAAAACCGGAAGTCCATTTTAATTTTAGTTTGTGTTGATTGTTGTATTTTTTTGTTTGTTTGTGGTGTTTGTTGTTGAAAATATATAAAATTAAATTAAAATAAAATATTAGAACTTGGGGTCATCCCGTGAAAGTGATTGGCAGGAGATTCGTGGGATTAAGAGGGAACTAGACAAATTCACAGAGGAGAATTTTATCAATGGCTACTAGTCATGAGAAACTTTTTGGAGCAACTCCCTAGTCCCAGTACCCTACTTTAACTAAGCTAAAATATGTGTAATTGAACAATTGCATATTCTTCCCCTCTATACTCCTGCCATCATTTCCCTCCCCTTCCTTGTGTTGTTTCTCTTTTGTCTATTTTTAAATTGTATGTGCCTTGGGGTAGGGAGGTGTCAAATTAGTGCCTCCAGATGAGGCTTTTATCCTGCAATCACCCTGCCTCAAACATGGGACTTCACAGCAGTTAAGACAATGTTGCCTTCCATTTCTAACTCTCCATGCTTTCCCAATGCTGTTTCCATCTTCTTTTCTTACCAGAATTTTGTTTTGTTAAGAATGTAAGAATGGGGGGAGGGGGCATAAGAAAAGACATGCTGGGTCAGACCAAGGCTTCATCTAATCAAGCATTCTGTTCACACAGTGGCCAATCAGCTGCCCATGGGCAACCCACAAGCAGGACATGAGTGCAACAGTACCCTCCCGCCCGTGTTTCCCAGCAACTGATGTACATAGGCATACTGCCTCTAATACTGAAGGTAGCATATAGCCATCAAGGCTAGTAGCCATCGATAGCATTATCCTCCATAAATTTGTCCAATCCCCCTTTAAAGCCATCACTATATCTTGTGGTAGTGAATGCCATAGTTTAACTATGCACTGTGTGAAGAAGTACTTCCTTTTATCTGTCCTGAATCTTCCACCAATCAGCTTCATGGGATGACCCAATTGGGTTCTAGTATTATGACAGAGGGAGAAAAATGTCTCCCTATGTTGTGACATGTAACAAAACAACAGCTATGAACACATTGTTGATATTTGGAAAGGAACAGAAGGGTGAATAACAAGTCATGTTTTGTCTGCTACTTCCTGTCCTGTTCTCATGGGAAAAGTAGGTGTGAAAGAAATACGAGCTGGTCACATGGTTTGTATGTTCTGGTGACGTAGAATTGATTTGTTAGCTTTCGTTTCTGTAACGTTTTAGTAGAGAGATGGTTTGCTTCTCCTCTCTCTCTGTCGCTCTGACAAATGCTTGCTGACTTATTGCAATCATGTAACGTCAAATGCTGAGGTGGACTTGCTCCACTGGATTAATGCTTGTAATGCATTGTACTCTGCAATATGGACTGTAATGTAGGAGATGTAAACTCTGTAGTAAATACTGGCTGTAGTAATAAACAGGTAGAGAAAATAACCTGTGAAGTCTACGGAGTTATTTCCTCATTACTGGAAGCTGCAGAGGAGGAGGCTGGGCTGGCTGTAATCCGAGATGCTTGGAATGCTGCTGATGGCAGATACAGGTCTGCAGTTCTGTGTGTAGCTTCATGGGCCGTTGCACACAGGAACAGGATCTTAAATCTTCCATCTCACACAAGTGAATCACTCTGCTTTTCCACGAGGCCGGCGGGCCTACCGGGTGGATTGGTTGAAGAAACCTACAGGGCTGTGTCAACGCCCTTTCACCCTATGCACTTTCTGCACACCGTACATAATTTTGTGCATGTCTATCACCTCTATCATATCTCTCCTTATGCACCTTTTTTACACCTCTGTCATGTCTGCCCTTATGCACCTTTTTTCTAAGCTGAACAGTCCCTGATGTTGTAACCTTCCTCTGTCAAGGAGGAAAAGATGGAATAGGTGTCACCAATATATGTATGACACCCAGCTCTATCTCTCCTTTTCCTCAAACCCAGGTGAGGCAGTGGGTATTCTGAACCAGTGCCTGGGTGTGGTAATGGACTGGATGAGGGCCAATAAACTCAGTCGAGACGAGATAGAGGTACTATTAGTGTGTGGTTTGTCTGCCTGGCTAAGTGATTTTCAACCTGTTCTGGAGGGAGTTGCACTCCCTTGTAGCTTGGGGGTGCTCTTGGATCCAGCATTGTCACTAGAGGCACAGGTGGACTCAGTGGCATAGAACACCTTTTATCAGCTTAGGCTGATATACCAACTACATCCTTATCTGGACAGAGATAGCCTAGCTGCAGTTATCCATACTCTGATAACCTCTCATCTGGATTACTGCAATGTGTTATACGTGGGGCTGCCTTTGAAAATGGTCCAGAAACTTCAGCTGGTCCAATATTGGGCAGTGAGATTGTTAACAGGGACTGGCCAAAATGATCATATTATGCCAGTACTTTTCCATCTGCACTGGCTGCCAGTCCATTTCCAGGCCCGATTCAAAGTGCTGGTAACATACAAAACCCTAAATGGCTTGAGGCCAGGTTACCAGAAGGATTGTCACCTCCCATATACACCTGCCTGGATACCAAGATCATCTTCAGCAGTACTTCTCCAGGAGCCCCTACTAAAGGGAGTGAGGTGGGTGACTACTAAGAAGAGAGCCTTTTCTGCTGTGGCACCCCGATTGTGGAATGAGCTTCCCAGAGAGGCTTGCCTGGTGCCTACATTGCAACAATGGCAAAGTGCTATGGCTTTTATGGCAATAGCCATCTGAAGCAGCCCATGGAAAACAGGATGCCAGACTAGATGGACCTTTTGTTCAGATGACCTTATGTGTTTCTGGAGTTTCAATTATAAGAATATATTTCCCCTTTCCTCTCAACTGGCCTTATGTACTTTGAGACTAGGATAGGATTGGGAACCATTTCCTGAAAAGGAATTCTCAAATAAAGCGGTAAAAAGTAGGAATTCTTTCTTTACACTGTGCTTTGATCAATACACATATCACAATTAACAGGCAGTGTGTTAGTGCACAGATGGGATCCGAGCTAGTGGTGATTGGCCAAGAAAGAGATCTTGGGGTTGTGGTGGACAGCTCTATGAAAATGTTGACCCAGTGTGTGGCTGCTGTGAAAAGGATAAATTCCATGTTTGGCATAATTAGGAAAAGAATTAAAAATAAAACTGCCAATATCATGCCCTTCTATAAATCTGTTGTGTGACCACACTTGGAATATTGTGTACAGTTCTGGGCACTGCACCTAAAAAAAGGATAATTCAGGGCTAGAAATAGTGCAGAAAAGGCAATGAATTGCCTAATATTGTATTTACAATTGACATCCATTCATTGTTACTAATGAACTTATGAAATGAAAAAAATTCCATCCCATATTACTGTTCCTAGCAGCAAGGTATTAGTTCTAACAAGGGATGCTTGAGAAATTTGAGCTTTGTGAATTCCAGTACAAATTGACCTGATTTGTACCTGCCATTTATCTATTGACTTTTGTATGAGAGAAAATACATTTTGCTGTGCCTATTTTGAGAGAAAATACATTTCAAAATGTGTACTTAAATGCAATATGTCATGCAGATTTTTTTTAAATTGCAGATTAATGCAGAAATAAACTTATGAGTGAACCCACGTGAATATGATGGACTGATTTGTCCATCTCTAGTGCCAACATACTTGTGCCAACATCAGCCACTGGCTGATGGTAAGGATTTCAAAGTTCCCTCACTAAGGAGTGTTTTATAATGAAATGTCAATCCTAATTTGACCTAGAGGCACTAAACAATCTTTATCTTTGCAATATATATACATTGCAGAATTGCCTGGGTTATTCATAACTCTAAAGAGCTGTTCTAAGCAAAGCCAGCCATCTCAAAGAACATAATTTATTTATTTATTTGTGTGCAAAAACATTTGCAGCCTACAATAGTCCAGTTGGAGCAGAGACCAAGTCCATGGCAGCGAATATATATGACCTATATAATAACCCAAAAGGACAAGCTATATTGCTGAACATTACTGCTGCTTAAAGAAGACGTGTTCGATCTGATAATCCTGAAAAGAACAGGATATATAAAATCCATGCAAAACAACTCCGAATAAGATACTATCAAAATATACTGTCAAGGAATGCTATTTCCTTACACAAATCAGACTCGCTGTATGGGGCCTGAAAATATAAAGTCATAAGCTTAGATTTTTATCTTTCTCAAGGGCACAAGGAAAGTGATAGGCCATTAGGATGATACTGGCTTGACACACAACATCATTAACTATTTGTCTCACATGCTACATGTTTGTTCTGTGTGTTTTCTGCTGGAGTCCTAGTGATCTAAAACTTTATCCAGTACTCCTCGACCCATCCCTGCCCCCTGCTCTGAAACTGAGATAGGCATCTCTACTTCTTTTGAATGTTTAAACTAGAAAACAAATGTCCATAGATAAAAGCCTTAAGAAAGGATGAGGCAAAATATAAACCGGGAGTATGATTTTAATCCTCCTAAGCTGGCCTTGGAATCTTGCAATGGATTGTAAAAAACATTAAGCAGGCAGCTTTTGACAAGCAATCTTAGCGCACGGATCAGGTCTTACCAGAATTTCACTAAACTCTGTGATTAATGTGAAGGAAGAGACAGTCTTCTCCTTCACTCACTCTGCTGTAAAGTGACTACAATTTATAGATATTTATTTTGGGACATCCAGAGGGCAAGGTTTTTTTTAAAAAAAATAAATAAATCACAAGCTTATTTGATAAAGCCAACTTTTTGAGAATTACTTGGCAGGTCCATCATCTCAGAGAAATTTGGACTATTTAAAGACATCTGGGGGCTACTGCATATATGAAGGTCAGCTCCATGGGGGGGGGGTGGAGTGTACATTCTCACATGTAAAATGCAGTGAAAACAAGTACATGACATCCAGCCCACCCACCCACCCACCCCCGGCAAAATACAACATTATGTATGAAGCAGTCCTGTGTAGCTATTATATATTACAGACCATGCTTTGATGGATTTACTAAAAGAATAACCACTAGAGGGAGCAGAAGAGGATTCAGCATATACCTTGCATGTGTGAATTTCAAGCAAATAATCGTTGCAAATAGTATTGTTGGCTCGGCTTCTCATGACTTACAAAAAGTTTTCACTTTTTAAAATCGCTGCTGTTGTCCTGTTTTTAAAACCCTATTAGTTTTTAGATTTATGTATCAAAGGCAACACCTATGGTGCGCTAACAGGGGTGGGCAGAAAATAGATATGCAGATGTTTTGGACTTCAACTCCCAGCATTCCAGACCTTTGGCCATGCTGGCAGGGGCTTCTGGGAATTCAAGTCCAAAACATCTGGCAATCTACCTTCTGTCCACCCCATGCTAAAGAATTGTTCAGGACTGGTGTAACATCATTTTTCCTTACTCCCATCAGATTTATTTTACATATGCTATTGAGCATGATCAAGTGCAATGGAGCATGCTCAGTACTAAAAAATGAAGCATGATTCCCTTTTCTGCTTCTATTCCTATCAGATTTCATAATTCTATTCAAAAGCTGGTCTCATGGGAGCTGCTGGGCTGGAGAAGCCTTTATATAAAGAGTCCTGGGGTGCTACAAGTGCAGGGGGTGTTTTTGAAGTAAAAACAACAACCCCAAAACATAAAAAGAAGATCCCTCAGCCACTGCCAAGCTTAAAAAGGTAATGCCCCCAAGGAGAAAGTTATTCAAAATTCTTACCTCCCCAGTCTTTTTCGCCAGAGTTTTCATTTCACCCCCACCCCTCTACGGACTGCCAAAAATGGTAAAAATGAAATATTCAGCACAGCACTAACAACTAGTGAGGGGAGAGGTGCATGTGGGATTTTCTGCCCTAGGTGCCAAAATAACTTGGCTGGCCTTGTGTACTATGCACCTTGATTTGGGACTGGGTTGTGGGTGACACTTGCCACTCTGCCTCCTCAGGCAGCAAAATTCTTGGGCTGGCCCTGGGATGTTTGTCAAATAGATTAATAACTCACAATGGCTTTTCATTTTTAGTATATCATTACATAATGAAGAGGCTACTAGTTTGTATCATACCGTCCCAATTTTAAATCAAGTCATTCTTGTGTGTGTGTGTGCGTGCGTGCGCGCGCGCACACACAAAGTTCACTGTGATATTTCCACTGTAGGTTTAAGAAGGAAGGAATCTTGGACTCAGTTTAAAGGTGGATAATAAGATCTTGGAGACAGACTTAATTATATTTTTTTGGTCTCATCCAAGAAAACACTTCTCTAATAGAGCAGCAATCCTATGGCCTCTAGACTGCATCTAGAGAGCCATAGGATGCTTTGGATTCCCGGCTCCAACGTCAGAAAAGAGCTCCAACCTCAGAGCTAAGGATCCACGCTTGGATCCCCTTCCCCACCTTGCAGCTGGTGCGGAAGGAACCAGATCTAGGAAACAGACTTCTGTAACTCAGAGGATTATGGGCAGGGTGGGAGGAGCATGCAAGCTGCAGGGGGGGGAGGGGGAGATCCGAGCATGGATCCCCAGCTATGAGGTAGGAGCAATTTTCAGACCTCGTAGCTCGGAATCCGAAAAACCCTATGGCTGTCTAGATGATGTCTAGCTGCCATAGGATTGCACTGCCCGTTACGTTTTTTTTTGGTCTCATCCAAGAAAACACTCCTCTAAGCTTCATTTAACCCTTAAATGTTAAGGAGAGTATCAACCATGCGCTTCAAATGCTCTCCTAGTACAATCACTAGGGCTTAAAGGTACTGAATTTTGGGTAGTTTTGTTGTCCAAATAATAACATAGTTACTGCTCTTGATACAGAAGTTCAGCGTTATCATATCGTTTTTTATTTCATACATCAACAGCACTCACAAATCAATGTTTTTGGTAGTAACTATTAAGGGAATTGTAATTAACAGGCTGGCCAAAAACATGCAATTATGGGGCTTATGTCCATCTTTAATTGGAACAATAGTAGGAATAGGAACAAAGGCTAGCATTGGATGTGTGTGTGTGTGTGTGTAATTTTCTTTGTTTTATTTTAACTGAAATGTAAAACCTGACATTTGATTATTATTTAGCATGAATGCAAGTCAAACACTATGAACCGGATGAATTACAAAAGTCAGAATGATAATATTATGGCAAGTCCAAACATCCATTAAAAAAAAAAAACATAATAAAATTTGATTTATCCCCAGCATTTCTATGACATTACTATTTGCAGAAACATTCATTCTCCATTTTAAAATCGTTACAGCATCAGAAGGGGCTGTAGCTCAGCGGCAGGGCACATGCTTTGACATGCAGAAGCTTCCAGGCCCAATTTCCAGGTAGAGTTAGGAAAGAGACCTGCCTGAAACCCAGGGGAGCCACTGCCAGTCAGTGTCGTCAATGCTGGGCTAGATGAACCAATGGTCTGCCAGGGGAGGCTGGTGACTCCTATTCTGGTGGGGCTCCTTTGCAGTTTTTCCAGGTTTTATCTGGAGCTTCGTAGGAGCTATCCATGGTGCTCCATGGTGGCAAACCTATTCTGGGGCTGGAGTTCAGTCAGCACCATGGAGAGCTCCTATGAAGCTCCAAATAAAGCCTGCAAAACCTGCAATGGAAAAAGGAGCCCCACCGAAAAAGGAGCCACAAGTATAAAGCAGCTTCCTACGCTCCTAAGTAATCCTTGGCCACAATACTACATAGTACCTTTGATGCTACTGGCAATTTTCACGTCTTGAGTGAACCGTCCTTCAGGAATCCAACAGCACAACCCTATGACATGTCTATGCAGAAGTAAGTCTTATTGAGATCAATGGGGCTTAAGCCCAGGTAAGTTGGTATACGATTGCAACCCAAATCACACACAGAATGTCTCAGTGAACTTGATTAAATCACATCATAACACTTTTCTATACCATGTTAATAACAAAAAAGAAGCTTAAAAAAAAAAAAGTAAAGGAGAGGGCAAACAATTTCACAAAGCTGGACTCAGTTGGACATCTTAGGCCGAATTCCTGTATGCATTTATCTCGGAGTAAGTCCCATTGAACTCAGTAGGACTTACTTCTGAGTAGACATGCATAAGGTTGCACTGTTATTCACCTTTTAGTCATGCTTGCGATGTATTGTACTATATAGCTTCCTTCATTTGTCATAAAGTTTGCTATTACTCTTTGACATTTTGAATGACTTTTCACCTGCTTTATGTGGCTTTTACGCTAGCGTATTCCCCTCCTTTTGGACTCTGCATCTTTGACCTAGTCTTTTGAAGTGTGATTCTCTTAACCTATTTTCTACATATACTTCTATATAACTGAGTGAACTACAAAACATTTCTGTGGTTGACCTAAAGGCCTTCTATGCTTAGTGAGATCTAGGCCTATAAAAAAAATACCGGTAAGTATAATCCAGTTGGCTTCATCAGCTGCAGACTCCTATTTCTAAAAGATGCTGGATATTTATTTTAAAATTGTTTTGTTATACATAACCATTCTGCCTTACAATTCAAATAAGACCAAAGGAAAACATATACATACTTTATCAAAATTATAACTAGCATATCTGATGTCTGTAGATGTAGTTCTGAAAGATTTTAATTATTACAACAACACTTACTGTTTAATCTGACTAAACTGATTGTCTCAAATTACCCACAGGGTGCTTTCTAAGCTTAAAACCATATTAATCTAAACCAAACAAAGAAGGGGAAAAGCCAACAACTCATAATAGTAAAAATAAGAGTGATCATAGATATCCAGTTTATTATAGGCATCCAGTTGATATAGCATTTCAGATTCTATAATATAATTTCCCTTAAAATAGTATGAACTCTACAGGAACATTCTGATAGAAGCACTGAAAGCAGACATTACTTTAAAGACATAGCTAGCAGCTACATCTATCTTTCCTTTGTTCTCTAGAGCAGGTAGCAATTGGAATGAGGGGCAGGGAGCTCTAACCCTTCACCCCTGGGCCCAATCTGAATTGGGTCTCCCATGCCTGCAATTTCTATTGCAAAATAGTGACCCATTCACAGGACAACAACAAAGTGTAAAGGTATTTGTTAAACATTATAAGCATACCATTTTTGTTCCCATAAAACAGTTTCCCATGGATCATCTTGTCCACCCAGCAAGTTGTTGGCTGTCTCTTCTTGAAAACCTACATGTTCAGTAACCTTTCAGTCAATTTTATAGTTACTATGTTCTGCAGTACAATTTATGCCCAATGCCATTTGATGCTGAAGTATACTCAGTCTGCAACAGAATCATGGAGGCAAGGTGGCGGTGGTGGTGGTAAGATGAAGGTACTTGAAGTGACATTGGGCAATCCATTACAAATATTTTGAGTTATGGATTAATAATAATAATAATATTTTATTTATTACCCACCTCTCCATCTAGATCGAGGCGGGGAACAACAGAAAATATAAAATACCTAAACTAAAACAACACAATATATACTATTAAACATCTTAAAACATCCTAAAAACATCTTAAAACATCTTAAAAACATCTTTAAAACATCCTAAAATTCCGCCGGATAGGCCTGCTGGAAGAGTTCAGTCTTCATGGCTTTTTTAAAGTCCAAAAGACTGACAAGTTGACGTATCTCCTCCGGCAGGCCATTCCATAATCTGGGAGCAGCAGAAGAGAAGGTCCTCTGGGTAATGCTAGTCAGCCTAGTTTTGGCTGACTGAAGCAGATTCTTCCCAGAGGACCTAAGTGTGCGGGGTGGATTGTACGGGAGAAGGCGATCCCGTAGGTAGCCTGGACCCAAACCATGTAGGGCTTTAAAGGTAATAACCAACACTTTATACTTCGCCCGGAAACTTGGCAGCCAGTGGAGTGCTTTTAAAACTGGTGTGATATGGGCACCCCTAGGTGTACCAGCAACTAGTCTGGCTGCCATATTTTGCACTAATTGAAGTTTCCGGACTAGGTATTTGAAAGAGAACTACTATTAAATTGGTTTAAATTGGGATCATTTTCAGTACACACACACTCTACAAGCCTACAAGAGTTAAGCATGCTCAAGCCATTTGATTTTAATGGGTTTAAGGCTTTAAGTACTCTATGACTGCTGTGGTTACTGTCTGCAGTTCCCTGACAGTTCTTTAAAAAAGAAAGAAAGAAAGAACCCGAGAAGGCGACTGAATGGGACAGAGTGAATGGGGCCACTTTGGGGCCACAGTATTTTTGACTGGGAAATATATACAAATTTCATGGCTGGTAAGTTAATGGAGGGGAAACTTACATTATATTTCCCCTCCATTTACTTACCAGCCATGAAATTGCAGATATTTCCCAGTCAAAAAAATGTGCAAATTTGGCAGAGAAGTTTAAGCAAGCAAGCAAACAAACAAACAAAACAGCCGTAGAGGTGGAAAACCGGGAAGGAGAAAATGGGGCACCAGGCAGTAACCACAGCAGCAGGTACTCCAAAAGGGGAGGGGAAGTTAATATCTCCGCTTTCTCGAGTAGCTGAAGACTCGGGAAGTGTAAAAAATGTGGAAGGCACTGAGAATTGTCAGTTTAACACTTGAAATCAAGAGGATTACATTTCTAAGGGGGAGGTGCTGTTGCCACCCCCTTTCGGGGTACCTACTCCCCCCCCTTTACTGGTGATTTTCAATTGACAGCTCAGCAACTGCGCATAAATGAGCCTATATGCAGTCTCACCTTGTCAAATTCCATCTATGTTACCAACTGCACTTTGCTCCCTTTGACAGCTGAAACCTACAAGGACATTGAGCAGGCAAGACTACATATATCGGACAGCTGTAAGTGCGCACTTGCACACCTCCAAAAGACGGACAAAATAAACAAAGAAACAAAAATTATGACCACAACTGCACAATTTTCTAGGTCTGAAAAAAAAATATACAGCCCCAACTGTGCATTTTTGAGGCTCTGAAAAAGCACACAAAAACCTGGTGGTGAACAAAAGGGTAGCAATTGGAGTGGGAGACAAGATGGGGTCTCTGCCACGAAGGACACTGGGACACCGGCTGGATGACCGAGGGGGAAGGAGGGGGAGAACGACGCCCAGTGAGCCTGATCATCTGTCAGGTGTACTGTGGGTTGTTCCGCAAACATCCAACCCACCGTGGCTTATTCGCAGCAGGGTTGTTTAGCGTGTTGTGCAAACCCTCCCTATGTTGGATTGTACTTGTGGCGGGCAGAGGCAGAATACATTTCGCAGAGGGATCCAAACTCAAAGTGTTTGAGTAACACTAGAATAAGATATGAATCTAAGACAAATTTGGGTGGTGTTTGGAATATGTCAGTGAGAGTGAGAGCAACCATACTGCTTCCTTCTGCTGATTAGCGGATCAAAGACACCCTGGGCCGGTTCACATGACCCAGGCTGCGAGCGGGGGAGGCACCACGGGGCTGTCCGCGGGGTCCGGCGGGGCGCCGCAGACGACCTGCGCCCCACGCCCGTGGGCAGACCCCGGTGGAGCCGGCAGTCCCCGCACCACAGTGCGGGCCTCTCGGCGCTAGGGGGCGGGGGCTCGGGATGCCCAGAGGGGCCATTTGCCCCTACAGGCTGGAGCGGCCACAGCTCCGGCCACTCTGGGCTGCCGCCTCTGTGCGGCCCACGCGGGACGGCCGCCCGCTGTTCGCACGGCAGGGTGGCCACATGGTGGTAGGGGCTTACCCCTCTATCGACCATGGTCACTTTGCGTGCATCCCGCATGCGGCCGTCCCGCGGGGGCACCCCCGGTCGTTGTTCGCACGACACAGGAACCGTGTCGTGCGAACACCCCCCCTGTGTGTGCTCATCTTTTGTTTATCTCCAGAACAAACTGAGACAGCACTTAAAAAAAACGTTTTGTTTTGGCGAGCCACTAGCTGTTTAAGTTGTTCGCCCTGAGCTCCATCCATGGCCTGGCTCTTTGCCAGTTGTTTCTCACTTAGAGGCTTTGCCCTCAACAGCTCTCACCAAATAAGATACTTGAAGTGGATTTTATACATGGAGAGGTCTTTAAGTATGAATCCTTGCCATTGCTAAATCGATCCAGTCAATACAACTGGTTATATTCCTTCAGGGTAGCATCTGAGTATAGTAATCCCAATTTTCAAGTAAAGACACAGAAATAAGCTTGATTCTAGACCAACCAGTCTGATAGACAGCATAGCAATACCCTGACCTGGTTCAGATGACATAACAGTACACCGTGGGTGCTGCAGCACATGTCGTCCACCATTATGAATATGCAAGCCGTGGCCAGGGGTTGCCATGGCTTATCGTGTCATACAAACCTGACTGGTGGAGGTTATTTGAGGGTTAAATGACCCTCGCATAACCCTAAAACAGACCATGGGTTCTGCGAGGGTTGCTTAACCCTCAAATAAGCCCTGCTGGCTGGGTTCATATGACACAACAAGCCATGGCAACTCCTGGCCGGCACATGCTGCAGCTCCTTGCAGGCAAATTAACTCACAATGGGCTGTCTTGTCCTGCAAAATGGCCCTATGTGTCAAACGCTTCCTGTTTTAGTGTGGAGAGTATCAAAAAAGGCAATGACTGGCTCAGCTCGTCTGAGCGTGGAAAGCTAAGCAGGGTCAGGCCTGGTTGTGACTTGGATGGGAGACCCCTCCTCTAGTTTCCTGCACTGAGCAGGGGGTTGGACTCGATAGCCTTGTAGGCTCCTTCCAACTCTGTGATCTATGAAATGAAAATATATTTTATTAAGCAGGAGCAAATGTAGACTGGAAGGACATACAATCTGTTCAGTCATGAAATCACAGAGTTGGAAGGGGGCATTGAGGCCATCGAGTCCAATCCCCTGCTCAGTCCAGGAATTCAGTTTAAAGCATCCCTGACAGATGGCTGTCCAGTCTTTGCTTGAATATGTACAGCAACGGAGAACCCACCACCCCTCTAGGCAATTGTCTGACTGTTTCATAGATTCATAGATCATAGAGTTGGAAGGGGCCTACAAGACCATCGAGTCCAACCCCCTGCTCAATGCAGGAAACTAGAGGAGGGGTCTCCCATCCAAGTAATAGCCAGGCCTGACCCTGCTTAGGTTTCCACACTCAGACAAGCTGAACCAGCGTGTTAGGAAGTTTTTTTTCTTATGTTCAACAGGCATCTGCATTCCTATAACTTCAGCTCATTATTTTGTGTCCTACATTCTTGGATGAGAGCAGACAGGTTGGGGCCTTCTGCTGTGTGACAACCCGTTAGGTACTTGAAAAGTGCTATGATATCCCCACTCAGTCTTCTCCTTTCAAGGCTAAACATATCCAGTTCCTTTAAACTTTCCTCGTTGGACTTAGTTTCTAGTCCCCTAATCATCTTTGTTCAGTTTGTTGCCCTTCTCTGAACTTGTTCCAATTCATCTGAATCCTTATTATATAGTGTGATGTCCAGAACTGTATTAGAGGTGAGGTCTGACCAGAGTGGAACTATCACTTCCTGTGACTTTGAAACTATGCTTCTATTGATGCAACCTAAAATTGCATTTGCTTTTTTGCAGCCACATCACACTGCTGACTCATATTCAGGTGGTGATCACCTACAACTCCAAGATCCTAGGGATGTTCACAAACCTTTGGGGGGGGGGGCTGTCTCGCCACCACCTCGTCTCTCTGCAGTGGCAGCCCCCTGGTCTCAATTTTCTGACTGGCGCGGAGCATTTCTACGCGCCGCTCGAGCACGCCGCGCCAGTCGTGCTGGTCCCAGAACTGACGCAAGATCCCTTTCACACATAATATTACCAAGCCAGGTATCCCCCATCTTATACCTGGGCATTTGATTTCTCTTTCCTAAATGAAGAACTTTGCACTTGTCTCTGTTAAATTTCATTATGTTATTTTCTTCCCAGTTTTCTAAGCTGTCAAGACTCAAGACCATTTTGAATTTCATTTCTGTCTTGTCAGGTATTAGCTATCGCACCCAATGTTGTGTCATCTGCAAATCTGATAAGCATTCCTCCACCTCTTGCTCTAAGTCATTAATAAAAAATGTTGAAGAGAACAGGGCCCAGGACTGAGCCCTGCAGCACCCCACTCGATACCTCTCTTCAGTTTGATGAAGACCCATTGATGAGCACTCTTTTAGTATGCTTCTCCAACCAGCCGTGGATTCACCTAGTAGTAGTGCCACCCAGCCCACACTTAACTAGTTTGCTAATCAGAATATCATGGGGCACTAGCCAAATTCCTTGCTGAAGGCAAGATTTATTATGTCCACAGCTTTTCCATGATCTACTAAGGAAGTTATCTGATCAAAAAATGAAATAAGATTAATCTGGCAGGATTTGTTCTTGACAAATCCATGCTGGTTTCCAGTGATCACAATATCAAGGTGCCTATTTATTTATTTATTTATTTATTTATTTATTATATTTATACCCCGCCTTTTTTCTGCAAGGAACCCAAGGCAGCTTACATAATCCTCCTCCTCCTCCTCTCTATTTGATCCTCGCAAAAACCGTGTGAGGTAGGTTAGGCTGAGAGTCAGTGACAGGCCCAAAGTCACCCAGTGAGTTTCATGGCCGAGCGGGGACTAGAACCCAGATCTCCTGAGTCCCAGTCCAACACTCTCACCACTACAATCTGCTCTAGAAACTTCCTAGGTATGTCAGACTGACTGGTCTATAATTCCCTGGAGCTTCCTTTTTGCCTTTTTTGAAGATAGGGACAACATTTACCCCACAACTGAGGCAGCAAACTTATACACCAGGGGTGGGTAACATATACGCCCATAGAAGACATTGGTGGACTGCAACTCCCATCAGCCTTAGCCAGCATAGCCAATGTTGAGATTTGAAATGAGTTGCAGTCCAACATGTGAAGGCCCACCTATTCTTTATCCCTGCTATACGCACTTTCCTGAGAGTAGATCCCATTGAACTCAGTGGATTTACTTCTGAGTAGATATTTATAGTGTGAAGGACTGTCAACCGGTCCTTTTCTCATGACCAGAGATCAAAGGTGCAAAACTGCCAGCCTTAGCTGTCTTGACTTGATTCTCTAAAGGGCCTTGCCCTGGGTCTATACACTGGATTTAGCACTGAACCACAGAGGAACCACACACCCCTGTGGGGTAAAACCAGGAAAGTTTATTTAAGGTAAACAGATTACAATAAAAGGTGGGAAATGAGGGAAGAGGGAGAAAGGTGGGGAGACACTTTGGTATACACAGTAGAGCTACAAAACAACAAAACTAGTTCTTTACTATATAATTACCCAGGCACTCCCTTTGTCTGGGGGTTGGTCCTCTTGAGAGCCTGCCTCAGCCAAAAGCCCTACTCCCGCGAAAGCGTGCAGACAACAACAACCCAAAAGCCATGGCAAGCAGTATATATCCCCCCACCTTTCTGTAGCTTGGCTGTCTTTGGCCAATCAGGAGGATGAACTTCATCTGGGCTAGGTGAAGGAGAGGTGACTCTTTGATCTTGAATAGAGTGCTTGGGCCCCATTTGCATGGGAGACTCTGAGGCATCTAGAGTCTCCAGAAGAAGCTACATTTGCATAGGATTCCCCACCTCCAGCTGGGATTCTCTTGTTTACACATGTGGAGGAGGTGTGTGTGTGTGTGTGCGCGCGTGGTGCAGAAAACTCTATCACTTTTTTCTTCACATATAGGATTGCACTGCTTGTTTAGAATTCAGAACACCTGATACCTGAATACTACATGAGGAAATGTGCTATTCATAGAATCATAGAAAAGTAGAGTTGGAAGGGGCCTACAAGGCCATCGAGTCCAACCCCCTGCTCAATGCAGGAATCCAGGTCAATGCATCCCTGACAGATGGGTATCCAGCTGCACCTTGAATGCCCCCAGAGTGGGAGAGCCCACCACCTCCCTAGGTAGTTGGTTCCATTGTCTTATTGCTCTAACAGTCAGGAAATTTTTCCTGATGTTTAGGTGGAATCTGAGTTCCTGTAACTTGAGCCCATTATTCCGTGTCCTGCAAACTGGGATGATCAAGAAGAGATCCTGGCCCTCCTCTGTGTGACATCCCTTCAAGTACTGGAAGAGTGCGATCATATCTCCCCTCAGTCTCCTCTTCTGAAGGCTAAACATGCCCAGTTCTTTCAGTCTCTCCTCATAGGGCCTTGTTTCCAGTCCCTTTATCATCTTTGTTGCCCTCCTCTGAACCCTCTCCAGTTTGTCTACATCCTTCTTAAAGTGTGGTGCCCAGAACTGAACGCAGTGTATTCCCCAAGTGTATTGCCACCAGTCCAAATGGCAGTGTGTGTGTGTGTGTGTGTGTGTGTCTACCAGAATCAGCACATATAGCTAGTGGTGTTCACGTACCTGTGGGGGGCTCGCCTCTCCGCCACTGCGATTCTCTGCGGTGGTGCCCCCCCGCCTCGTTCTTCCGAGCTGCCACCGATGGGCGCAATGGGACCCTGCTCTGGTGCGCTAGATCCCCGTGCTATGTTTTTGGTGGGGGAAACCAGGGCAACAGGGCTGTTTAAGACCTGTTGCCCTGGTTTCCCCCACCCAAAACATTGCGCGGGGGTCCAGCGCACCGGAGCAGGGTCCCGTCGCGTCACTTCCGCCGCGCTGGAAGTGACACGACGGGGCCGGTGTGGGCGGCTCGCCTCTCTGCGGCGAGCCACCAGAAGAAAAAGGTGAGCTCGCGCTAGGCGATCGGAGACATCCCTACAGCACAATCCAGAGCTAGCAAAGCTTTCATGCTATTTAGTATTTCTTCCTTGGGGTCCCTTTCTCATCGCTTCTGGTTTAGCAATGGAGGAAGCTTGCCTGCCATATGGATGCAGGAGAGCCAGTGTGGTGTAGTGGTGAGAGTGTTGGACTGGGACTCAGGAGATCCGGGTTCTAGCTCCTACTCAGCCATGAAGCTCACTGGGTGACTTTGGGCCAGTCACTGACTCTTAGTCTAACCTACCTCACAGGGTTGTTGTGTGGGGAAAGTTAGAGGATAAAATGGAGAGGAGGAGAATTGTGTAAGCTGCCTTGGGTTCCTTCCAAAAGAAAAAAAAAAGGCAGGATATAAATGTAATAAATAAATAAATGAAAATAAATTAATGCCCAGATCTAGATGCTACATGTCCATAATCACCCAAACACTCTTGTTTTTCAGGATTTAGAAAGTAACTAATGGGAACAAAACAAAATGTAAATGCCCAAAACTTTTCGCATGCATCTTTTACAGTAGAAATCTAGCCTTCCATTAAGAGAATGGAAGAGAATGAAACAGCTTTGTGAAAAAGGTTTGATCACATGTCTCAAGGTTGTATTGAGTTGCATAAGTAGAATTTAAACACACTATCAAAGACCATAGGAGTTGGAACCAACTCAAGGACCTCCTAGTCTACCCTCATGCGACAAGGGACAACCATCTGCACTAGCCCTCACAGATCAGCAATGCAAGTCAGGTTTCACTGTGACATTAAGTTTACAGAATAGAGAACAGAACAGATGCAGCATCAAAAGGTATATCCAGAGCCATAGTCCCACATTACATACCTCAAGCAACAAAGCAAACCAATCCAGATACTTCAGAGCAGCGGTGACTTTAACTCCCAGAAGCTCCTGCCAGCATGGCCAATGGTTAGGAATGCTGGGAGTTGAAGTCTAAAATATCTAGAGATCTACTTTCTGCCCAGCCCTGCTTTAGAGGAAGGGAGAAAGTGGACTAGCCCACAGTCCCTGTTTCTTCCACACTATCCTAGCCTGTGGTTATGGGGCAAGGTACTGGAGAAAATAGATTATGAGTTTCATCTAATCTGGAAGGTTCTTCTGTAACATCATTTGCAAATTCATGTAAAACAGATTTATTTTACAGGTAAGAACTGCTATTTTTAATTGGAGTTTAATCTTGCCTTAGATAGTTTTGCTAAAACAGGCAGCTACCTGGATTCTTACATCTGATGAAAATACAGATTCTGAATTTTTACATCTGCTAATCTATAAGAATGCCTTGTTAATCAGACTATCTTTTCCCAGCTGAGATGATGTGAGCAGAAAAACTCCTGAGTTTTTTTCCAAGACACTTTAGAGTGAGTTTACATCTGAAATTAAAATGGAACATCACAGACATTTGATGGACTCCAGCAGAGGCGGGACTGGGGGAGCCACTAGGGCAGGAGCCCCAAATCTTTACTTTGGGATCCTGAATGTCTGGGAGGCCATCTGCCCCACCAGCCTGCTTTCTGTCGCCTTCCTCTTCCTTCCTGGCTGCAACATATCAAAAGATTTTGGCCCTGAGATCTCACAAGAATGCATCCAAAATATTGCCTGATTTCGGCCTGAGATCTCAGTAAAACTCACCCCCAAAATCTCGTGAGATTTCAGACACACAAGCTTTCAAGCTGGCCTCCTGGCAAGTTTTCCACAGCCAGGAAGGAGGGCAGGGGTGGCTACAGAGAGCCCCACAGGCTGCTCTTTCTCTGCGGCAGATGCTAGGGCAGCAGAGTGGCTGGCAGGGCTCTCAAGAGCACCCACTTGAGGAGGAGGAGGAGGAGGAGGAGGAGAAGGAGGAGGAGGAGGAGGAGGAGCCCAGGCTGGAAAAAAACACGTGGTTGCTAACAGATCAGCAGCAGAGCAGCAGGAGGGAAGAACATAATAACATCAGAAAAGCCATGCTGGATCAGACCAAGGCAAGGACCCATCTAGCATTCTAGCAAGGGCCCATCTAGTCCAGCATTCTGTTCACACAGTGGCCAGCCAGCTGACCTAATGGAAAACCCAAAAGCAGGACAGGAGTGCAACAGCACCCTCCCTCTTATGTTTTCCAGCAACTGGTATAGAGGCATACTGCCGCTGATACTGGAGGTAGCATGTAGCCATCAGGGCTAGTAACCATTGATAGGCTTATTCTCCATGAATTTGTCCAATCCCCCTTTAAAGCCATCCAAAGTGGTGGCCATCACTACATATTGTGGCAGTGAATTCTATAGTTTAACTATGTGCTGTGTGAAGAAGTACTTCCTTTTGAACTGTCTCGAATCTTCCACCAATCAGTTTCATGGGATGACCCTGGGTTCTGGTATTATGAGAGAGGGAAACTGGGGTCACCAGTTTCCCTCTCCTATGAAGCTGATTGGTGGAAGCATGGCTGGCTGGGGAATGCTGGGATTGTAGGACTTTTTTTCTGTCTAACCTCATTAGATTACCCCTTAAGTCCTGGATCTAAAATTAACTTGATACACCACTGGGCTGCGGAATATGTTGTTTATTTGTTACATTTATATCCCAACTTTCCTACAAGGAGCCCAAGGTGGTATACATGATTCTCCTCCTCTCCATTTTATCCACACAACACTCCTGTGAGGTAGGATAGGCTTAGAGGTAGTGACTGGCCCAGTTTATCCAGTGAGAAATGGGAGACATTTGCTGGTACTCCTCACACAGCAGGATGTCCTGGGCCAACACTGGCTGTGTATGTGTGTCCTGTTTGGCTGTTTCTAAATGAGTCAGTTTGTATTTCTTTCTTTCTTGAGTGTGTGTGTGTGTGTGTGAGTGTGTGTGTGTGTGTGTGTGTGAGAGAGAGAGAGAGAGAGCACTTTGATGTGTGTTTAAATTTTCTTGTCTGTGTGCTGTATGCTGTAAAATGGGAAGCTTGTGTTAAGTTCACTACCATGGACAGATGGACTACTAAGTCCACTATCATGGACACTACCATGGTCTTTTGCTTCCAGAAAAACATGGAAGATGATTTCCACTAAAATAAGTAGTGTAAAATATTTTTGCATTACAGTCATGCCTTGGATTGAGAGCATAATTCGTTCCGGAAACGTGCTTGTAATCCAAAACACTTTTATATCAAAACAAAATCCCCCCCAAAAAAATTGTACAGAGATTTTTAATTTAAGCCGTACTACAGTACTTGTATTGCAAGACGTCGCTTGTATATCAAGTAAAAAAAAAACCTTAAATAAATATTTAAAAATTTGCTTGTCTTGCAAAACGCTCTCAAACCAAGTTACTTGCAGTCCAAGGTATTACTGTATTATTGTATGTTGTTGACTCTGTGTGTGAGAGAGAGGGGGGGGGAGAGAGAAAGAGAGAGAGTTCAGTATTGGGAACAGAGTAGTGGGTCAGGACAGACAGCGAGCCCCGGGGCCCTTAATGGCCTTGATCTGACCCTGCCTGTGTGGCTTTGAGGATATCATCATAGGATATCATCATTAGCAGTGGCAGCGTCATGCGTTTGTGCGGATGTGTGACTTCAAGTCACTTGATTCTCTGTGGAATGGGACTTGTTGCTGGAACAGGAGAAGGTGGGCCCAAAGGAGTGCTTTTGCATGGCTGTGTGGTTTCCCCACTCCATCCTTTCCATGTTTTATGCCTCAATTTTCTCTTTCTGTGGTATAGTTGGCTGGTTGCTGGGGATTCAAAGACTGCTCCACCTCCTCTGACCCCCTTGGGTCTGCCTCCAGTGACCAAACCTCAGCACTACCAGTCAGATGGGCCACCAGCCTGCATGGCTTGTGACCTGTTGGCTCCACCTCTCATGAACCATCCTCTGGTCCAGGCTTGTGCCCTGGATCTTTTAGGTACCTAGCACTCCCTCTGGACTCCAGAACAGAGGTGGAACCTTGGGAAATGAATCCTTCTGGGCATCCAAGACCCGAAGGAATTGCAATATCAGGAGGAGAGGTTTTGACAAAGTTTTTTACAATTTTATTTTTTACTGCAAAAAAAGTAAATGACAACACTGTTTGCAGGCCATGATATTTATCTTTAGGGCACTAGATAAAGGAAAGGTGCTAGGTCCAAAGCTTTATCTCCATCTTGTATGCTTCATTAAACTAAACAACCCTGACCATTTTGAGAACAGATTTCTCTTAAAATACATGAAGACTAAGCTTTCAAACCTCAATGACTAAATTATACCCAGAAAATCTGTGTACTCACCAGTTGAATACATTCATAAAATCAACACTTAAGGGAACAAATGGACCCAAGCAACCATTTAATATGCTCTGTTTCCTATACATGGATCTCTCTCTATCACACAAACACACACACACACACAATACAGATACTGAATTCTCCAAACAGAGGGCAACGCATCCTTTTTTAATACCACTTTAGCAGGCTTTATATACCTATTATCCCTGTTGTTGCACATCATTAAGTAAGTTATTATTCACTGACGAGAGTGTGCAAAACAACTTTACTTACCAAATACGTTAAACATCTTGCTTTGCACACTTAATCATATCACATGACCCATTTAACAGTACTAACTACACAACAGTGTTTCCACTTTCAAATACCCAAATGAGTGTTTCCATTCCAAAATAACAGATCCAGGATTCTAGAGCATACAGTTACCAGGATGGACACTGGACAAAGGCTCATTCACCACTGCCTACCTTCCTCTTTGTGTTCACGCCTAGATTCATTTTAACTTCAGTTTACTCAGGCTGTATTCAGGTGGCAGCTTTCTGTCTGGGTGGATTTGCTCTGCAACATGAATCAACAGTGGTGGTAGAAGGGATATTTGGAAAAGAAGGGATCCAGTACTATGGACTTTTGTTCTGATGATCACTCCTGAACCAGGAGTTCAGGCACAGCCGCCCCTGCTTTTCAAACGAGGCCCTCTAATCAGATTGGCTGCAGAAGCAGTTGGGCCAACCTACCTAGAGCTATATAAAGAGGCAGGCTTGCGAGGGAGCCAACTCTCCTAGGAATGTGTGCAGAGCTCAACTGGGGGGTGGAAGTCCAGCGAACTTGCCAGGCTCAACCCCCCGAGCTCCGCTCGCCCTACCTGCTTCCCCGGCTTGACTCGTGTTCTCATGCGACTTCCGGGTTCTGGTGCTATGTTATTGACATAGAGAATGGCATAAGATACAGCCGCGATTTGCGCAAGTTACACAAATTGCGGTCGCTTTTAACATATCTTACACCATTTTCTAGGTAAACAACGTAGCGCTGGGAACCCGGAAGTCCGGCGAGCGCCTCAGCTGGTGCTCGCTTTCAGCCCGGCTTGTCTTCTCATGTGGTGGCAGCGCTCGCTGAGTGTGCCGCAGGTCAGCTGGTGGGCGGATCGCCCGCCCCTACTCCGAACACGAGGAGCCCCAGTGACAAAGCATCTTAGCCCCAGTGACAAAGCATCAGCACATGAGCGAGTTAAGCAACTGTGCAAGTACGGCGTCGGCAACAGGGCGAGGAGGCCAGGGCCAGAGCAGAGAGCTCTTCCCTTCCTTCTCATAGTAAGTAATTGTACACTATAAATGAGTAACTAAAGATAACCCACCCCCTTCTCCTAGTAGACAACTTGGTTTTCCAGGAAAACAAACCCACTAATAATACCAATTAAAAACAACAACAACAACAACGACAACCCAGTTTTGAAGATAGAAAGCCAGCAGGTGGGGGCTATCCAGTGTATTGCACTGAGTGCCACATGTACGGCTATCTGCCAGCTGGATGGGAGTTGTGGGTGCGTGCTCAGTCAGTGTAATGAGCTCCTGGCTCTCAGGGATCAAGTCTGTTCGCTTGAAGCCAAGGCTGCTGACCTGGAGAAGCAAAGAGAGGCAGAGAGGTTGGCAGATGAGACCTTCAGGGACCAAATAGCAGTGTCCCAATCCCTGGGTGACAGCTCCTCTGCTGTCATGGAGAATGGGGGTCTCGAGGAAGGAGGGTGTCATCCCGAGGAAGGCGGAAATGATCCCTTAGAAGGGACCCATTCCTTGGAAGATGAACCAACATCCTTTCATGCCGAGGATGTACCTCCAGGGGGGGGGGGGTTGTGGTAGTGGGAGATTCAATCATTAGACACATAGAAAGCTGGGTTTGTGATGGGTGTGTGGACTGCATGGTAAATTGCCTGCCTGCCAGGGATGTTGAAGAGTCCTTGGTTTCGAGTCACGAGTCGAGTCACGAGTCCTTGGACCCGAGTCTCGAGTCCGAGTCCTTGGTCCAAAATGGTGACTCCCGAGTCCCCAGTCATTCCCAAAGCTGACTCCACGAGTCCCTATTAAAATTAATGGGGTTTTCCCCCTACAAAATAAGGCTACTTCAGATGTGTGGCTTAAATAAATTCTAGGTACAAGTGTGCCTTTTTATTTCAAAACTCTGCCACTGATTTTGACAAGAACAGACCAGGGAGACAATCCCAAAATAATCAGGCAGGCAGTGGAGGCCCCAAAGCAGGCAGGCAGAGAGGCGTTTGTCTTGGACAATTCAAACTGTGGAACTGGTTAAGAAGAGACCAGGCAGGCAGAGGAGGCAGGGAACCCCAAACAGGCAGGCAGAGGCAGCCAAACCCAAAATGTCTGAAAGGTTGCATTTTAGGAAAATGATTTTAAAAAATAAACTTGCTGTACTTCCTAAAACCTAGCCATGTTGCATTTGAGGAACATGATTTTTTCTAAATATTTGCCCCCCATTCTGGAACGGTGAGGTCTCATCACAATTTCACCCTCACTCTTCGCCGGCGATCGCACTCCTCTCCACTCCTTCTGGCACAGCCCAGGGATGTTGAAGAGTCCTTGGTCTCGAGTCCCGAGTCAAGTCTCGAGTCCCATTAAAAATATTGGGACTCGAGTCCGAGTCGAGTCAGAGGGGGGACTCAGTCCGACTCACGAGTCGAGTCCCCGAGTCCGAGTCCCCATCCCTGCTGCCTGGTGAGAAGGTTGCGGATATGATGCACCGTCTAGATAGCTTTGTAGATAGTGCTGGGTGAAGTCAGTGGTCGTGGTCCACTTTGTAGGGGGTGAAGTCAGTGGTCAGTGATTTGGGGAAATGGAGTCGTGACTCGTGAGTTCCTGGAAGCCAAATTTAGGTTGCTAGGTAGAAGGTTGAAATCCAGGACCACCAAGGTGGCTTTCTCTGAAATGTTACCTGTTCCACACGCAGACCCAGCTAGACAGGTGAAGCTGAGGAGTCTCAATGCATGGATGAGACGGTGGTGCAGGAAGGAGGGATTCAGATTTATTAGGCACTGGGAAACATTTTGAGACAAACTGGGCCTGTACTAGAGGGACAGGCTCCACTTGAACCACAATGGAACCAGACTGCTTGCGCAAAATATAAAAAAGGTGGCAGAGCAGCTTTTAAACTGAACCTTGGGGGAAAGCTGACAGGAGTGGGAAGCATCCAGTTCAGGTTAAATTACCCCTAGGGGATGAAGATGAAAGAGTTTCTGATTGCCCAAATGAAGAAAGGGAGGAAATAGGCCATGAGCATGTGGTGAACCGTGACAACCAATCAAAGAGGCCCAAGTGCAAAAACAGAAGTTGCACATGTCTGTTAGAGACATCTGGAGAGGCACACTGTGTCTAGGTGTTTCTATGCAAATGCTAGAAGCCTCTGAGCCAAAATAGGAGAATTGGAGTGGGCATTACAGAAACCTGGTGAAATGGAGAGAACCAGTGGGATACAGTCATCTCTGAATATAAAGTTTATAGGAAAGACTGGGAAGGGCGTACTAGAGGAGGTGTTCCTCTGTACGTCAAAGAGGGCATAATGTCCAGCAGACTTGAAAACCTAAAAGGGGCAGCCTCTTCCACAGAAGCACTGTGGGTGACAATAACCGGGCTCCAAAACTAATTTAGTACTAGGAACATGCTATCGTCCCCCAGACCAGAAAGCACAGAGTGATCTTGAGATGGAAAATGAAATTAGGGAGGCCTCCAAACAAGGAAGTGTTGTAATGATACTGATAGGTGACTTCAGTTACCCCCATATTGACTGGATGAATGCATGTTCCAGTCACGATAAAGAGGCTAAATTTCTTGATGTCCTAAATGACTGTGCCCTAGAACAGTTGGTCATGGAACCAACCAGAGGGGAGGCTGTTGTACGTACCCCACCCCTCATAGGGCTTCACACTTGACCTCCTTATTGGGATCTCTGGGTGTGCTTATGTAAGGCTGGGGTGTTCTTTTCCTCAAACCCTTACCCTTACACCTCTCACACTGACTTTGGGATGCCTAATAGTGATGTACCCGGTGGGGTGCTCGCCTTGTGCTCAGCAAGCACACCCGCCGCTCAACTCCTCCCGCGGCGACATGAGGCTCCCGGCGGACTTTCCTGGAACCTGGAAGTGATGCAATGTTTTAAGGTGGTTTTCTATTATATTTATGTGGAAAAAGCAGTGCCAGGGTTCTGTCGTGTCAGTTCCGGGTCCCCGGCGCTGCGTTTTTAGCGTAAATACCATAGAAAACCACCTTAAAACGGCCCACGGCTGTTTTAAGGTGGTTTTCTATGGTATTTATGCTAAAAACGCAGCGCCAGGGACCCGGAAGTTCCTCTCCCTGGCTCCTCGCTGGGGAGATGTGATGAGCCGGGGAGAAGGTAAGTGCCGTGGGGCTTGGGGGGTGTTGAGAGGGGGCGAGTTTGCTCCCGCTTCCACCCTGATCGAGATTCACGGACATCCCTAAAATTAATCCCTACCTTATACCTCTTTGACCAGGACATTATCTAAAATATGCTGATATTTGGTCCTGCCCCTTTGGCTTTGGCCCCGCCCACCACTGGAATGCGGCCCCCGAGAGCTTATTAAAATGGAATTTGGTCCTCGGGCTGAAAGAGGTTCTGCACCCCTGGTGTACAGTGACAGATGTGTATTCCTGCATTGAGCAGGGGGTTGGACTCGATGGCCTTATAGGGCTCTTCCAACTCTACTTTTCTATGATTCTATCATCGTCACAGGTAATGATGGATGTGCAAATGTCTTGCTTTGTTGTCTTGCACTGAAGAGCTTTCCATGTAGTGATTAATGCACTATTACTAATTTTATCCACATTATTTTGACTTCTTTTGAAATTCATGCAGATGTTCTTCTTGAGTAGGATCTTCTATATTGGATACTGTAATAAGCCGGTGGTGGCCTGCCCCACCACTGGCTAGGCCTGAATGCAGATGGGAAAAATGTGATCCATTGGTTAAGGAAATAACATCCAAAATATATTGGTACTGTTCAGCTAATAAAGTCCAAATGAAACAGATTCCTAGGGAATTTTCACTTGTTGTCATTGTCCATTTTGCTTTCTGATTAGGAGATCCCATTTTTAAAGGTTCAACACTCAAAGCATTTAAACTAGAATTAACTACACTGAAGAGAGAGAAATGGGACAAGCCTGTTAATGCAGAGAGGACTCTAATCTTTAAAAAATGTTACACTAGGGAACAGAATTTAGCCATAATATGTGGACATAAAGAAAGCGTTAATAAGATTGGAGTTAGGGCTACGTTTGAAATTGCCTGGTTTGCAGCATGATGTAAGCAAACCCTCCAGCATTTCACAGCTGGAAGAGGCACATTCTTGTGAACTTGCAACACTCTGATTCTCTCACTAAGGAGAGCTACCTGTTCTCTGCTATTCTACATCGCTCAAGGTTCTTCTCTGCATGCTGATTTCGTTTGATCTGTAATTGCTTGAGTTACTCTGACGTCTGAAGCAGGGCAGGCTATAGGCAGACTGACTTGAACAAATTCATTCTCATCTCTCTCTCTGTCTCTCTCTCTCTGGATGTGGTTGTACTTATTATAGACTAGTTTTTTTTACCTGGCGTTGTATGGGTCGTCATTTTCCTATAGGCACTATTTGTTCGAAATTCTTTAAGGTAGCTGACCACTGTTTTGAATCGCTCCATAGGAAAGGTCCCCCGGGACTACATAATGGAATCCCAGCTCCCCCAGGAATCCCAGCTCCCCTGTGACTACCAGCTCCCCCGGGACTGCACAATGAAATCCCAGTTCCCCCGGGACTACCTGCTCCCCCGGGACGACACAATGAAATCCCTGCTCCTGCCCGGGACTACACAATGAAATCCCTGCTTCCCTCCCTGGACTACACAATGAAATCCCTGGCCTCCCAGGACTACACAATGAAATCCCAGCTCCCCCAGGAATACACAGTGAAATCCCTGTTCCCCCCACCGGGACTGCACAATGAAATCTCTGCTCCCCCAGGACCACACAGCGAAATCCCTGCTGCCCCGGGACTACACAGTGAAATCCCTGCTCCCCTGGGACTGCACAATGAAATCCCTGCTCCCGGACTACATAGTGAAATCCCTGCTCCCCTGGGACTGCACAATGAAATCCCTGCTCACCCGGGACTACACAGTGAAATCCCTGCTCCCCTGGGACTGCACAATGAAATCCCTGCTCCCCTGGGACCGCACAATGAAATCCCTGCTCCCCTGGGACCGCACAGTGAAATCCCTGCTCCCCTGGGACTACACAATGAAATCCCTACTCCCGGGACTACACAGTGAAATCCCTGCTCCCACGGGACTACACAGTGAAATCCCTGCTCCCCGGGACTACACAGTGAAATCCCTGCTCCCCCCCTGGACTGCAAAATGAAATCCCTGCTCCCCCAGGACTACACAGTGAAATCCCTGTCCCCACCCCCTGGAACGACACAATGAAATCCCTGCTTCCCTCCCCCTCCGGGACTACACAATGAAATCCCAGCTCCCCCCTCCCGGGACTACACAACAATGAAATCCCTGCCCCCCCCAAGACCACACAATGAAATCCCTGCTCCCCCCAGGACTACCCAACAATGAAATCCCAGCTCCCCCCCCATGTAGGCCACGCCCCAGCTGCAGTTCATATGAACATTCTGTTTTGACATAGGAGAGATTTGCATATCCACTCCTGATTGGGCCCCTGTGGCAGTTCATAAATATCTGATAGAAATATCTGATCTTAAAGAAAAATCAGGTTAATCCTGAGAGTCTACAGGTGATGAAGAGTGACCATGCCAAGTTTGGGGTAGATCTGTCAAAACGCCATGGAGCCTATGCAACGACGCCCCACACACAACAGTCATTCAGTCATTTAAAAAGTTTCCCTCCCTTTTCACCCCCTCAGAGAACATTCTAAATGGCCTAGGGGAGATTTGCATACCCAGCCCTATTGGCCCCTGCAGGAATTCATATGAACATTCTAAGTGTCATATGGGCTATTTGTATAACTGCTCCTATTGGCTCCTGCAGCAATTATGAGGTGAGGCCGATTTGCATAACTGCTCCCCTGTTGTTTTGCCCATACGAGATATGAGAGTGGGGCGATTTTGCCCCCTTTTTTCACCCCCTTAGGGATGGAATTTCCAAAAATCCTTCTTTAGTGGGTGTCTACGTCATAAAAACTATGTTCTTTCAAAATTTCACATTCCTAAATTAAACGGTTTGAGCTGGGCGTTGATGAGTCAGTCAGTCAGGACTTCTTCTTTTATATATATATAGATTAGCTGCAGTTCAAACATTAGTCAGCAAAGATTGCTTTCTGACTAGGCAGTTATGGTGGGGAAATGGAAGTGGTACACTGGCATTTTGTGTCCATGTGCTATTCAAAATGCACCCAACAACCGTTCCTTGGAGGTTGAATTTCTTGAGGGACAGGGACAGACATTTTAGTGCACGTGCACGCACACTATCAGCATGTTTGGCAGAGGAGTCCGCAAAAGGGTAGAGGACGGGAGATCCATAGTGGAGGAACCACCAAATTCCAAACCTTGCTGGGCTCAGGCCAGGCCAGCAGGGCAGTAGGTGACGGAAGAAGAGCTGGAAGAAAAATAATGATGGGCAGGCCTATTCCCCTCTTCCAGAGTCATATCAGGTGAATATGGAGGCTTTGGATTCAGCAGATCCAGAGCCTCCGAGTCACTCCCCCAGTATGTACCCTTTTTGTCGGAGCACTGATGGTGGAGCATCTGGAGTGACGGAGATTTCCATGCCAGGGAGGGCGGGGCAGATCTCCCTCTTTTCTTCGGGACTGTCTTCTGCACAGGCTACAGTATTTTGAAGTTAAAATAACTGATTAAGAAGGTGAACAGGAAAGAAAAATCTTTGCATTTGTTAGAATTCATTGGGATGAGCAGATTGAAGTTTTAACTACCTTTGAAACAAAACTGTCTTCTTACTGAAAATGACGTTACCAGTTCTAGATTTTCTAATATCTAAAATGGATAGGCCTGTTGATGTAATCATTGGAGCAGTTAATGGCTGCGATATTTTTTCCAGCCACAATATGATTTAATTCTTTTTATAGTTATTTTTCTTAATCTATCATTTCACTATGCTATATTGTCTTACTTTTTAGAAGGGTTTGGAATTGGAAACGGGTGTGTGTAGGGGGAAGATCCTTCACATGTACAGTAATTCCTAGTTTGGTGACATTTCCATTATCACACATTATTATTTACTTTGCCTACATTTTCTGTCAACTCTGATCTGCTATAAGATTGTCTCTCATTTAGCCTGACCTTGGATGCTGTCAGCTAGTAAAATATAATAAAGGAAGGAAGGAGAAACAAATATCCAAAAGTCAAAAATGCCCCGTACTTCTTTCATATTCACACTGCTAATTTAAAAAAAATGCAAAACTTATCTCCAGAATTGTTTCAGACATTTAATAACTTAATTTGAAGCCTATAGTCACAGAAAGGGTAATGTATAAAGAAAAAGTACACTTCATCAGTGCCAAATATATATATAACTAGCAACCTGGTTCACACATCATGGTAAGCCACTGTGGGTTAATTCACCTGCGGGGCTCCAAGCTGCACGCCGACCACTATTTTGGACATGCAAGCTGTGGCCCACGGGTTGTTCTAGGGTTATTTGAGGTTTGTTTAACTCTCAAATAACCCATGATGCCTTAGTTCACACAACACAACAAGCCCCGGTATGTCTCCACTGCAGCTTGGCCAGTGCGCATCTCAGAGCCCTACAGTGAATTACCCCATGTGTCTTATTGTGATGTGAGAATCAGCCCATTGCCTTGATCTGGACAGCGCAGGCAATGGCTACCTTCCAAAGAAATGTACCAGGACTGGGCTGTAAAATACATTCACCATAGAGTAGACAATAAAGACCCCAGTCAAATATTTGAAATAAGATACTTCCAATATTTATCTGTTCATTGTTCTATCTCTGTGTGGCTTCTTTGATATTAAAACTGCAAAATGAAATTATTACATTAGATTAGAATTCTTCCATCAGAAATGCCCAGTGAGATTGGATCAGATCCAACCCTCCCACAAGCAGGTGTCCACTTGCACAATATTTATGCCATGGGACTTCCCTGTCTTCTCCCCCCCCCACACCACAAATCTGCTCCAGAGCATTCCCCAACCCTTCAGAGAAGATTTGGGGATGGGGAGATCCATTCCACCAGTGGCTCTCTCCCCCTGGTGGAACAACACCTTTGGATAAAATCCAAGATCCTAGCAAATTCTTTAGGAATGTAGACCTAAAATCTGCCTAAAAAAGACATAAAAACTACTTTGGATTGTTGCGTCTACGAATTCCTCGATTTCAAGCAACTGAATCTGCTGCTGACACAAAAAGACAGTGTAACCTTAGGAATGTTCATGTGTTCATCCATGTAGGAATGAACATGCAGGTTGAGCAGGTTCATGCCCACTTGCTTTCCCCAGAGATCCTTTACTTGACATACCTTAATTGGAGATGTCATTTTTACACAGATGGACACATGAACAGCCTTGTTGTGACTGACAAAAGCACTGGTGCTGCTGAAACAGAAGCTGAGACTTCTTCCTAAAGTATATATGAAAAGGGTCCTTCATTCAGCTTCTACAGATTCTCTGTTTTTCTGTTTCTCAAAAATGACCAGATGGCAGAATAGGCTTCAGCATTAGCCTCTACTTAGCCAGGCATGCCCAGGGGTTTACGGAGTCTGGGCAGAGGTAGTAGTATTGGAGGTCCTGGTGTTACCCCTTAGAAGGGCACATGTGGGTGTGAGGCTCTGGTGAGCAATGCCATGCATGTGAAACTTGGAATCCATGATCTACCTGATGTGCAAAATTTCAAACCGATATGATAAAAATTACCGCAGGTATAGCAAGTTTAAAAGTGCTGAAAATGGACACATTTGTACATTTTATTTCCAAGCTGCAGCCATTTTTCCTTGCTCAGCAAAAATGCCCCACATTGTCCTGGTTCTGTGTTGCCTTATGAAGCATCTTGCCATACTACTAGAAGAGGGCTTCCTCTCCATACTGCCAGCTACTGATGTAAGCAACAAACTAGCGTGGGTTAACTCACAGGAGGATTCTGCTAGAAAAAATGGTAAGGTTCAGATGCTTGATAAGGCAATACAGGACCAGGGCAATATGGGGCATCTTTGCTGACCCAGGAAAAGTGTGGGTGCATCATCATCATCATCATCATCATCATCATCATCATCATCATCATCATCATCTACAGTATTTGTATACTGCTCCACATCAAGCAGATTCCAGAGCGGTGAACAATAAAAAGACAAAAACAGATAAAAGAAACAAAAACAATACATTGAAAAACAAACTAAAATTACACTGGTGGTTGAAGAACAGAGAAGGCTTTCCAGAACAAGGAGGTCTTCAGCAGGCACAGAAAGCAGCACAGTGTCAGAGCCTGCCTGACCTCCAGAGGCAGGGAGTTCCACAGAAATGGTGCCGCCACACTGAAGGCTCTTCTCCTGGTGGACTCCAATCGGGCCAAAGGTCCATGAGGAACCACCAGGAGCAGGACATCTGATGACCACAGTGATACAGGTTGGTATGGGAGGAGGCGCTTTCTCAGGTAACCTGGTCTGAAGTTGTTTCGGTCTTTGTACACACATACCAGAACCTTAAACCTGACCCAGTAGCGAATAGCTAGCCAGTGCAGTTCCCTCAGCAAAGAAGTTGCATGCTGAAAAGGGGCAGCTCCTGACAAAAGCTGAGCTGTTGCATTCTGCACTAGCTCCAGTTTCCAGAGCAGCCTTAAGGGCAGCCCCACATAGAGCACATTGCAGTAATCCAGTCTTGAGGTTACTAGTGCCTGGGCTGTATCACTGTGGCCAAGCTATCCTTGTCCAGGAGATGCCGTAGCTAGCGAACCAATCAAAGATGGTAAAAGGCACTCTGAGCCGCCACAGTCACCTGGGACTCCAGTGACAATGATGGATCTAGGAGTACCCCCAGACTATGAACCTGTTCTTTCAAGGGAGTGCAACCCCATCCAGAACAGGCAATGAACCTATCTCCCAGACTCGGGAACCACTCACCCACGGGGCTTCTGTCTTGCCAGGATTCAGCCTCAGAATGGAGGGTAAGTTGTAAGCAAGCATAATTCCTGACATTGCACAACATCATCACTGATCATGGGGCACATCAGTTAAGGCATCAGCAGCCTTAGCTTCCAATTTCCTCACTTTGTGGAGCTTGATTCAACATGACATAGCCTTAACTCTGGTCTTAAACTAGCAGGGTTTTTTGTTTTTGTTTTTTAATCTTTCAATATACACTTTACTGCAGCAGTGAAGATTTGCAAAACAGTCTTCCTGCTGTTTATTGGAGTTCTTTTGTATGACAAGGAAAAGAGGAACAAGTCCCTCAAATTCAAGTATTCTAGTAGAGGCTGGCCTCATGGGACATCTCCTCTCATGAGAACAGCTGATGACAAGCTACCCTTCATGTGGAGTTCCGTAAGGAAAGGAAGATGAGAGAAAATTCTTTAGGGGATTGAGTTGTATGAGGCCTCTTGTGGTAGCATATTTGTGTGACTAACCAGACACAGGAAATAGACAGAATAATTTGGGTTGACACTCTGCCAACAATGCATTATAAAATAAAAGTTGTACAACTGTTGTTTATAATAGGATTCCTTGCGTTCAAACAAATATATTGAGATGAGTGATCCGATGGGGCATATGGGATAAATGGCTGAAAGAGAAGTTCACATTTGTTTACACTGTACTTATGAAATAAAGAAAGTGGGAGCTGAATAGAAAGAATATCTAGTGAGACAAAAATACAAATGGTAGATATTTTTTAAAGCCTGCCTGGAATTTATTTGGAATATTTATTAGGAATATAGAATTGTAGGTTTGAAGATTTTTTAAATCTGTACAACCAGAGGAATAATTTTCATTCAGGGTCATTCAAGAAAGGAGTGAGAGATGGCAGACCAACACCTTAAACCCTAAAGTTACCACTCCCATGTTTGGAAATTGGAAACCTGCCTTTCATTTGAAGGTAAAATACTATTAGATTTGGTACAATTTTAACAACAAATGGTTAATAATGAAATAATGATAATAATATAGTGCCATCTAAGTACTTATGTTTCAACTTTCATCTACAGATTAATGATTCACTGGAAGACACTGAAATGTGCCTCCATTAATTTCATCCATTATCATCCCACCATGTGTAGTGCCATAAAACAATTTGAATTTCCATATTAACATCAAAATTGGTAGATTTTTTAAAAAAAATAGATTGGACTGTCTCAAAAAGGATCAGAAATTTGACTAAGAAAGATTCTAGAAGATTATTCACATCACGTCATCTGCTCTTCCCAAGAACTGGGTTAAAAAATAATGAGAACAAGTTTTCTCATGACATTTGCAATACATTTCATACTTGCACAGATGGAAAACACTACATCTAATTTGCATTTTGTACCTCTGCAACTATTTGTAGTGTGAAGCACTGCAAGGAAGAACTGTGTATAAGATACAAGATTCTTAGGGGAATAGTCAGCTTAATGGGTAGTGCCAAGTATACATCTGTTTCTTTGGGTATGTCTATGCTACAGGATTAAACTGGTGTAACAGTCATTTTCTCTCCCCAAGGAACCCTGGGAGCTGTAGTTGTATGAGGTGCTCATGATCTCAGACAGCAAATTCATAACACTCTGTCTGCCCAGCCCTTTCGAAATTTCTTTGGGGAAGCCCTGATGACAGCGAATCTAGTATAAAATTAATAAGTCTTGTCATATATATGGGGAGGGGCCATAGTTCAGTCATAGTGTGAGTATCAATTGGTTCTGCTGGAATGATTTACAGCTGTCCATAGAGTATATACATGCATGCAACAGTATGGCCACTAGAGGATGTAAATGGAATAACAACCCACAAAAAAGAGAACGTAAGTGAAAATGTTGGGATTTATGGTGGCTGACTGTTTTGGAAATATGTTTGGCAACACAACAAATGTTTTTGTATTATAGAGGGTAATGAAACTGATATAAGCCCGTGACTATCCTTGAAACCCTTGAGAAAGGCAAATATTGCACGAAACAAGAAGTCCAAACCGGTTTCTTGTTGGGGAAAAAAACAAGTGAGGATACGGAGAATATCAGGCTTCTGGAAACCATTCCAAGGAAAAATAATGCTTTAAGCCACTCAGAAAGAAAAAACGGAGAGGAAGGCTCACTTGAAGGCCATCTAAAAAATAAAGAGTAAAGGCTGTAGCAACTCCATGAAGACAAAGAAAAAACTAAGGAAGGTTTTCATTAACTCTATAAGAATACAGCAAGTTTGGTGGATGCTAAACTCCTGAAAGATAAGGGGGTGATTACCATTGAATATAATTATACATGATGTATACTCTGTGTTACAGCATGGTTAGTGAACAGTTTGTAAAGTTTGATTATTGAAAAGTTTTTAAAGTTTATATAAATATTAAATCAATATGTGTTGTAAAAAAATGTTAAAAATTCCAAAAAATAGACAAAAGAAAGTTTAAATATAATGATTGAACATGTATTGTTAAAAAGTTGTAAAAATTTTGTTTAAAAAGATAAAAGAAAGTTTCATCACGGTGGTGTTTTCACACTTTTTTTGTATACTCATATTTCCGTGATTCTCCTTTGTTATCTGATACTGAAGGTAGCATATAGCTATCAGGACTAGTAGCCACTGATAGCCTTCTCCTCCATGAATTTGCCCAATCTCCTTTTAAAGCCATCCAAAGTGGTGGCCATCATTACATATTGTGGAAGCGAATTCCATAGTCTAATTATGTGCTGTGTAAAGAAGAATGTCCTTTTATCTGTCCAGAAGCTCCAACCAATCAACTTCATGGGATGACCCTGGGTTCCAGTATTATGAGAGAGGGCAAAAAATGCCTCCCTATACACTTTCTCCACACTATGCATAATTTTGTACACCTCTATCATGTCTCCCATTACTCACCTTTTATCTAAGCTATACAATCTCAGATGTTTTAACCTTTCCTTATGGGAAAGTTGCTCCTAGACCCTTGATCATTTTAGTTGTTCTTTTCTTATTTTTTCCAATTCTTCAATATCCATTTTTAGGTGCATTTTTTCCAACTCTACAATATCCATTTTTAGGTGTGGTGACCAGAACTGTACACAGTATTCTAAGTCTGGTCACCCCATAGATCTGTATAAGAGCAGTTATGATCCTGGCAGTTTTATTTTCCGCTTTCATTCCCAGAAGATCTACTCCAGAAATGGGGATCATCCAGAACAGTGTGGGAGATAGCACATGGGAAATTCAGAGGGAGGAGGAATTGGTGGAAATCACCTCCCCCATGTATTAGTGGGAGGCTCCACTGGATTAAAGGCCATTGCATTCATGGAAGGACCCCTTCTGTGAATGGAAGGGCATGTTTGGATCCAACCCAATCTATATATATAAAAGAAAGTGTTCCGACTGACTGACTGACTGACTCATAAACGCCGAGCTCAAACCGTTTAATCTAGGAACGTGAAATTTTGAAGGAACATTGCTTTTATGACGTAGAGCCCCACTAAGGAAGGATTTTTGGAAATTACATCCCTAAGGGGGTGAAAAAAGGGGGCAAAATTGCCCCACTCTCATATCTCCTATGGGCAAAACAACAGGGGAGCAATTATGCAAGTCGGCCTCACCTCATAATTGCTGCAGGAGCCAATAGGAGCAGTTATGCAAATAACCCATAGGACACTTAGAATGTTCATATGAATTCCTGCATGGGCCAATAGGGCTGGGTATGCAAATCTCCCCTAGGCCATTTAGAATGTTCTCTGAGGGGGTGAAAAGGGAGGGAAACTTTTTAAATGACTGAATGACTGTTGTGTGTGGGGCGTCGTCGCATAGGCTCCATGATGTTTTGACAGATCTACCCCAAACTTGGCACGGTCACTCTTCATCACCTGTAGACTCTCAGGATTAACCTTATTTTTCTTTAAGATCAGATATTTCTGTCAGATATTTATGAACTGCCACAGGGGCCCAATCAGGAGTGGATATGCAAATCTCTCCTACGTCAAAACAGAATGTTCATATGAACTGCAGCTGGGGCGTGGCCTACATGGGGGTGGGGGGGAGCAGGGATTTCATTGTGTGGTCTTGGGGGGGGCATATACTAGTCTGCAGTCCTATACTCACTTACCTGGGAGTAAGTTCCACTTAACTCAATGGGACTTACTTTTGAGTAAACATGTATAGGATTGCACTGTTAACTCACACTGAATGTTTTTTAACCAGCTCCAAATTCAGGCCAGTTGTAATATGAAGCAATCTAAAATGTAAAGAACAGCACAAAACAAAAATTCATGCTGAAATTGAATATGAAAGGAATGCAGTTACATTATTTCTCTGTTTTTTTAAGTCAGATTTTCTTTAAGTTCGTTTATTTACTCCTACTAGTAGATAAAATAGAGCTTGCCTTGTCAAGCTTTTCCTGCAAATAATGTGAGTGCTGAGAAAATGAGGCAAACTCCCCCCCCCCCAATTACCCTTCTTAATTCACAAAGATGGATCCTTGTTCTTCTTCATTCATAGTCCTCTTGGGACCTATATCTATTAAATAGTGCAGATTCTTCTTTCTTCCTACTGACTGGTAATAAAAATGCCAGAAGCCAGACAACTATTTAAATAGCTATGTATGGGTACATTAATGCAGCATTATATACGATTATATTAATGTTTCCAATTTGACATCTATTACCTTGATTGGATCACACTCAGGTTGGTAGTCATAGTATTCCACTGTGTAACACGTGCTTAGAATTTGATCTAATCTGGCATCTGCTAATAGAAAAGAAGAAAATACATTGTAGGACATATGAGAATATAAATTCATAATTTCACTTAATACAGAGTCAGATGAGTAGTCCATCTAGCCCACTGTCATCCTCTGAGGGTCAGTAGCTCCCAGAGGCCTTTCTCAGAGATCCTTTATGTGAGATCCATTAATTGGAGTTGTCAGAACATGAACATGGGATCTTTTACACATGAAGTATGTGATCTGTCCTTGAGCTCTGTTTCCCCTATATGACAAAAATATGCAACTGTTTTTCAGAGATATTCAACATATACTGTATGTGTTGGTATGGATTTATTCTCTTTGGTTTCAGGACCTATGGTTGGTCTTTTTGAAATGAGGACACAAGTTATAAACAGGTGTATTTATAGTTGATCTACCTTAGACAATCAACTTTGAAACTTGGTAGCAAGAAATATATAAGCAAGTTATTCAGTTCCAACTGCTTTCTAATGTATTGTTAAGATTCACGGGCTGAAGTTCTAAAGACCCTTACATAATGATTTTGTTAAACGACCATATACTGATATTAATGGGACTACTTATAGGCCAGTGGTTTCATGATTTTTAAATCATTATTATCAACTATACTTGAGGATAGCACTTAAATGCTCTGTTGAACAGGCACGTGCTTAATCAAGCTGGGCATTTATTAGCATTCTATAAAATCAAGGCTATAAAATTCTTATTGCTTTCTTGAAACGGTACAAAAAATGGTTTTCACCTATGAATCTATACGTCTGTTAACAATATGTCCGTATATAATTTGTGTTGGCTGAAGGATACTAGGAAGTTCCGTGGCAACGTGGCTCCTGTTCTCTATGAAACAGAAGCCAGCGAACATTTAAGAAAAGGAGAACATTTAAGAAAACATCTAGAGAAGATGTGGCATATCATTCCTTACAGGTTTTCAAGAAGAGGTTGTACAGGCCTCTGTTGACAACATTCATTCATAAAATAACCTGACAGGGTCAGTTTATGTTTTTGCAAGCTGGGGATCCTGTACACATGGTAGTGCATCTTCCCGCACTGGGTGTATGAAGAATTGTGAGGATTTGTTGTACAAGCATATTTTTGGGGTCACACAATAGCCCTATGCAGGCATTCAGCCTGCTCCCATCCCATGAGCACTATGTATCCCCAACCTTTCCATGTTGCACTGGAAAGTCTACAGGGAGCTTGAACATGAACAGAATCCTCTGCATGATTCAGAACCCTGATTAAGCAGGGTTCTCAAACGGAAGCTCCCACTGACATCCAAGTGATCATGAGTGAACTCCCCTTCAGACTTTCCAGCTCAACATGGGAAAGTTGGAGATGGGGACATCCGGACATGGGAAAGTTGGATGTTTGCAAGCACATCGATATCCTCTCCCCACTTCTAGCCCTCATGTGTGCAGGCTGAAAACCTGCATAGAGCTATTATACATATGTGTTGAGGAGATGTGTGATCAAAATACCTCACAGCATGTCTACAGGATTCCCAAGGGCCTGTATAACTGTATGTTAAGAGCAGATGATCCGCGGGATTTGAAAGCTCCCCCCAATTTCCCCCCTGAAATTTCCCCCATGGGGAATTTCAGGGGGGGAATGGGGGGGGGAAGAGTTAACCCTCTCCTTCCAAAGTGCCACGGTCCTGATCTGAACTGGGGCGACGTGTGCTTACACAAGAGTAAAAAGTAGAAGAAGCCTCAGCTACAAGCTATGCAATTAGCATTATCTGCAGTTTGGCTCTCAGCTTGCCTTGCCCATCAAACCAGTAAGTTGAGTTGGGATATGCTTTTAATATATAATGGTGCAAAGAAATCCTGTCAGGACAAATTCACTGCTGCATCAAATGATGATTTGCATATTAATAGCGGAAATATGAATGATGATTTACAATTAATAGCAGACATATTAATAGCCGATCAAACACTACAAAGCTTTCATATCACCGGACATTGCCTCCATCATAACACTTTACATACACACAGCTGTAAGTTGTTTAGCAATAAATCACTGAGGGTTGCATTCAAATCTAAATTCAGATTACTGGGGGAATCCATTGTTTATCTCCTATCCATTTCGAAAATTGTACATTTATTCCTGTGCTTCCTCTCTATTAGTCAGTCCATAAGAGAATCCACCCTTTCATCTTTTAACTTCTAACTTTCCTTTGGTGAGAGATTTTGTCAAAAAGCTTTTTGAAAATCAAAGAACACAAGGACCACCCTTATCTGCATGCTTGTTGTGACACCCTCATAGAATTCCAAAAGGTTTCATAGTTTCATAGTTCATAGAGTTGGAAGGACCAAAGGGGCCTAGAAGGCCATCGAGTCCAACCCCCTGCTCAATGCAGGAAACTAGAGGAGGGGTCTCCCATCCAAGTAATAACCAGGCTTGACCCTGCTTAGCTTTGATGAGGCACAGCTTCCTTCCCTTTGCAATTGTGATGCTGATTCTTTCTTAAGCAAGGCTTGTTCTTCTGTATGTTTAAACAGTTTGCTCACAAATTTACCTGGGACAGAAGTTAGGCTATATCCTTTTATTACAAATCAACTTCATGATTATTTTGCAATTCAAACTCTGTTTCAATTGTTAGCAGAAATGGCTGAATAATGCAGACAGAATCCAGAAAGTGAAGGGCTTGGCAAACTTTACTGAGTCATAAACAGATGGTCCCCTGGCTAGGCAGCCAGCAATATAAAACAGCAGAGAAAATCAGTCCAGGCTTGTAATGGAATGAAACCAGTATTACTACAGAACACATTGAACATACTAGTCTTTTTATACACAAACAACCCAGGCTAAAAAGGAAAGTTACTTGACTCTACCTGAAGTGACCCCTTTCACTGCACCTACTAACTGCTTTAAATAATAATAATAATAATAATAATAATAATAATAATAATAATAATAATAATAATATAATCCTTAGCATGTGTGTGCATGTATGAGAGAGGGAGGGAGCCAGGGAGAAAAAGAGAAAGATTCCTGACCCCTGCCATTGCTATTCCAAAAAAACAATGACTGAAGCTAGAATGTCTATCTTTAGTACTGGAAACAGACATATTAATAACTCTGGGAGGCTGCCTTATTGTAAATCTGACCATTGGTCTATCTAGTCTGGTGTTATTCTAATCCAATTAGCATCTCCCCAAGGTCTGCTACCTGATGTCTGTCAGCTGAAGAAGCCAGGGACTGAATCTGGGACCTTTTGCATTCGAAGCTCTACCACTGAGCATTGGGCCCTAGTTAAACATTCAAAAGGTACAGAGCTCAACTATCCTGTCAAAAGCCTTGAACTAGCAACTTTCCAGTTAGGGGTAAGTGTCCTAGGCAGCAAGCCATGTGGCATCAGTGAAAGTATTCACTGCTTAATTGTTTTCTGAGATAATAAGTAGTTCATGATTAATCTCACACCACAAGAATCCAGGATCATGCAGTGAAGCTGACTGGTGGGGAGATTCAGGACAGCCAAAAGGAATCTCCATCAGGTCGTAGTGATGGTGGCCAGCATGGGTGATTTTGAAAGGGGATTAGGCAAATTCATAGAGGTTAATGCCATCAATGGTTACTAGTAATGATGCTCTATATCAGGGGTAGGCAGAACCTTCCCCCCCCCCCCTGGTGGTGATTTTTTAAAAAAACAAAAAATGGTGCTTTTAGTGCTACCACAGCAACTTCCAAGTGCTAAAACGGTCAAATTTAGCTTGCAAACAAGCTAAATTTGATCCTTTTCATGCTCTGTAGTGCTACAGAGTGGTTTGCTGCTGAATTAAAAAAAAATAATCCAAGGTGACCCATTGGGGTGGGGGTGGGGTCTGGGGGTGCAAAATTGACTCCTAGTCTTCCCACAGTTGCCCACCCCTGCCCTATATGCTCTCTCCAGTATGTCTTTTGAATGAATACCAGTTGCTGAGGAAGAACATCAGCAAAGGGTTATTGCGGGTTTCCCAGAGGCATCTGCTTGGCCATTGTGTGAAACAGGGTGGTGAACTTTGGCCTGATCCAGTGGGGCTCTTTTTATGTTTTTATTAATCCTTAAAACTTACCAAACAAGAGTGACTGAAATAAAATTTTAGGCCTAACGGAATAATTTTTCTTTGTTTTTGTCTTGGGCACCTGGAAGCATTCACTATATAGGTGTTCCTATAAACATGTGTTTAACATAATTGACTATTATATTAAACTATTTTTGTTGCCTAATTTATTTCACTATGCATTCTACAAGGACTGAATAATTTTGCACCGATGTGAAGCTTATATACGTTAATACATATGTCAAGTCAAACTTTATTTGCATCTAGCCATTGGCCATTGCAATTTAAAACAAATTACAAATAACTTATAACACACAATAAATATTCAATGTTCAGAGTAAAACGAAAGCTTGCATAAACTTAGTATCACAGCTAAAATCCTTGATATTGTCTAAAATTATATCTAAAATTATATCTAAAATTATATCTAAGATTATGTCTAAAATTATATCTAAAATTATCTAAAATTTATCTAAAATTATGTATTTTGTTGAACTCTAGTTGCTGCCCTCATTTTGATCACAATAGCTATGAATTTTGCTGTATTTGCTGTCACCATCCTATTGCGGTCCTCTAAAAGAAAATTCACATAGTAATCGACTGGGCGCCCTGGATAAGGTGTCAATAGAGGAGTAATCAACTCTTCTCGGCTAGTTCTATACAGGGAGCAAAAGAGCAGCACATGGGCGATGGTTTCAATGTTACCATCTCCACAAATGCACACTCGATTCTGATATGGAATTCTCCTAAAGCGGCCTTCCAGGACCGCAGTGGGAATCACATTTAGACGAGCTCTTGAAAAAGCTATCCTATGTTTAGAGTATGTAAGCTGTTGTAAATATGCGGCTATATTTTCTGTAGGACTGCATATAGTCAAATTAAGATGGGGATTCAATTTCTTCATTATGGAACAGCTGTTTTGTCTTTCAATATCCAGTAAGCGCAGTTTTATAGTTTCTTTGGCTTTAAAGAAGCCTAGGCCTACTAGATATTGAACTGAAAAGCCAGACAGATTTAACTTTCTGGTTATAGCTTTTTGCCAGCTACTCTCGTGAGTATCTCTGACTATCAGGGGAAGCAGACCCGTATCAGTTAAATGCAGCCGCAGCCATAACGTAAGTGTCCTCATCCAGACTTGCGTTTGTATAGAAATAACTCCGGCCTCGTGTCGCAACGCAGCATTTGGGGCACAATTGGGAACTGCAAAGATTTGTCTTAAAAATTTGGACTGCACTGTCTCCAGTGGTTTCAGATTGGAATCGGCCCAAATTGAAATCCCAAACAATAATTGGGCTACAGCCTTGGCTTTGAAAACTTCAAGGGCTGCAGGGATGAAATTTTGTCCTTTTGTTCGATAAAAACGCAGGAGAATTTGGACACTCCTAGTGGCTTTTTCAATCGCATAAGCTTGCTGGGCTGTCCATGTCCCTGAATGATGGAATATTATACCCAAGTATTTAAAAACTTTGACTTGCTCAATAGGGTGCCCGTCTAAATGCCATTTGTGTAATTTATAACATCTGGAAAAGACCACTACTTTCGTTTTTTCATAGTTGATTATGAGATGATTTTTTTGGCAGTACTGAGAAAATGCCTTTAATAACCTCCTTAGCCCTACCTTAGTCTGTGATAAAATTACTGCATCATCTGCATACAATAGAATAGAGATTTTCTTTGTGGCTACATTTGGAGCATGAAAATTGGGGCATGATAGAAATTCACCAATATCGTTTATATAGATATTAAATAGAACGGGGGCCAAAATACATCCCTGCTTGACCCCTTTAGATGATAGAACTGGGTCATTAATACATATGTATACTTCCCTCAATTCAGTTTTTCTCTTTTTGGCACAAATACATCTCACAATCGATTTCAGCTGAACAAACCCATTTCATCAGTTGGCGATTACATACATATAGACCGGCCTTGTCAATCCTTCTTCCAAAATTGGCAAATACAAATAAGTCCACAAGTGCAAAATGCATCAAAATGGGTGGCAACTCCTGGTGGAAATAAGGCTGGATAATGAAGTCAGAAAGTGGCAATGAAATATTGATTTGTCTAATCATGCTACTTGTTAACAGTCTGAGAACTTTCTTTCTTGAGTCTCCCTTAGACCATTTCAAACTTTTCTATTGTTATTTAAGGTTTCTTTGACTCCTGTCATTAGAGAAAAGGAAACATTTATACCTTACAGAATGAGGTGAAGAATTTTCCTCCTGCGGGGGGGGGGGACTACCAAAGTTGATTCAAACAGGTAGAGGGGATGTAAATAATCCATGCTGAAATTTTTGTAGTCTCTGGCCTGTCTATGCATGCAGCACAGTGATGTGGTAGAACCAGAGGTGGCAGAGTGGACTGTACCACTTTTCATTTCAAGCACAGGTTCACTTTTTTGAAAGCTCTTACACATGTAAAAAACAAAAGTACTTGCAAGCAAAACAAAAAATGTAGTAGACCCTGTTCCTTGCTGCACTAGTTTACCTGCAGAAAGTCCCTTAAGCAGGAGATCATTAAAACGTGATTTCACCTGTCTAGGTTCAGGGGCTCAGGGATTATGATGACTGAAAACCAGTTCAAGGCTTTTTTTCATAGTGAAGCCTGGTAGCACTGGAAGACTGTCCAGCTCAAGGCACCATCCTTGCCCTCCCAAAGCACAGTGATTGTAGAGTCTCTGGTTAAATGTGCCCTACGATTAGAAGATGGACCTGTCACTCACTCCACTCCACTCCTTCTCTGCCTTCCCCTGCCCCATCAGCATTCAGAGAAACAGAAGCAACCCCACCCCCACTATTTGGGAAGACACCCTGCCTTCCTTTCCAAAACTGAATTGCAAACAAAGCCTTATGCAGGATCCAGCTTCGGTTCTGGTCACTTCTGAAGGAATCCTGCTTCACCTGAGGGAGGACCAGAAACTGTCCAAAGAGGCCAGATTTCGCCAAATCCAATGCACATCCCTACTAAAAAGCTTTCTGGGAGTGGGGAAGAATTTCAGGAGAAAGGCAGCAGGTGAGAGGAAGTGTTGAACCCCCCCTCTGCCGCCTGTTTCTCCTCCATTTGTAAGTCATCTGCTCTCAAAGCTGCTTTTCAAAGAAGAAATAGGTGTCAGGCTTTTTACTACATTAGATGGCCTCAATATGTATTATCCTTTAGGCTAAGCCACTGCTGATAGCAGCTCCTTCAGTGAACCTGTGTGTCAGGATCCTACCTGACAAGGACCTCAGGGAAATCTCCTCTGAGGAAGATTCCTGGGATCCCACATAGCAGCCCAGTACAACTGAAAACCTGGAATGACCTGCTGTAGTCCCAGGGAAGCCCGAAGTACCTTGTCGCATGGACATCTTGAATGGGATGCTGACTACCATCCTGGGCCTTGCGCCGCATTCTTCCCCATTCTCCCCTTGGACCTGAAGAGCAAAGATAACAATGGACCCAGTGGGAAGCCCGGAGGCTACATAAGAGTGCTCATTTGGCTGCCAGGAGAATTTATCACCCTCAGGAAAAGAGCCTACTTGAGAGGAGGAATAATCTAAAGAAGATCTAGCTGTAACCAATGGCCCAGCATGACCAGGAAGAGGAGGAACTGGCAGTGAGGACTAAGCCTCCGGGTCACTCTGAAGTTCCTTTGTTCCTGCTCTGGCTCCAGCTTATGTAAGAGGTGCTGATCAAGCTACAGACACTCCTAGTTATTTTGGAATTGCACTGGGATTGTACTGTGCCCATGTATTCCTATGAATTAACCATTATGCCTAAGATTAAAAAAAAATCAATCAATCAATACTTCAACCATGATTCAATCTTTGATCATTTATTTGGAATGTCTGTGCATTGTGCCAATGTGCTTTTTAAACTATTATGCACTAATAGTCCAATTATATTATAGATCATCAGATGAAACACACTTCTGAAATGGATGGATAAACCTGTGTGTGTGTGTGTGTGTGTGTGTTTGTGTGTTTGTTTGTGTGTGTGTGTGTGTGTGTGTGTGTGTCCTTGTGCATGCTTGTTTCTTCTGAATGAAATTTCTGGCTCAGTGTTCCAGCAGAAAATTTAGTTCAGTATCTAAACGGAATCCAAACAAGATGGGTTAGACTTTCTGTAGGGAGCTGCTGATGCCAATTTCATCAACATCCACAAGTTAGTTCTTGAAAATGTAAAGACTGGCACAAATTCCCAAGAAATATGTAAAAGGTACTTTTGTTTTAGAAAGTGTTCCTTTGTTTTAAATCTGCTCTACTTTAAAGCTATAACAGTGGGCAGTGACGTTTATTTGTTTTTAAACTAGGTCCAAGAATCTAGGACTGGCAAATATCAGAAAACCTGATAACATTGTAAAAGTCGGTGATAGCCTCCACGAGATTACACCCTGTGCTCTTATCCTTGAGATGTCCTTGGTCAGGGAGCACCAGCACTATCCTTGGGGCACACTGAAAGCAATGGGCTACATGAACATGCGTAAGAGCGACAGGGCCATGCACTGGCCCCTCCCTCTGTGTCTGCTGCCTCCCCATGTTGAGAAAATGTGAGTAGAAGGCCCCCTGCAGACGTCCCCACTCAAAATGGGAGGTTGGGGACACTGGGGGGCAGGGCTGGCAGTTCTACTTCTAGTAAACCCTTTACAGGTATATTTCATAGCATCCAGATTTTTAAGAAGAACTTTTCTAAATAAGTAATTTAATTTCCCACTTGTTTCCTCTGTATCACTGTTACTGTGGTATATTTATCCTGCAGTAATTTCAGTCATAAACTGTGCGGCCCAAAAAGGTTCCTTGGGGAAATTTCATGAATTTGTATATAAATAACATTAGATAATAACATTGCTACGAATAATAATAAAAATAGCTAGGAAGAAACCATTGCTATGGTGTTCATTAGTCTACAAAAATGATGCTTTTTAATACCAAGAAGAAAATGCCCAAGTATGAAAATCCTGTTCCTGTATAAGATACTGCCTCTGGTGGCAGTAACATATAGCCATCATGACTAATAACCACTGATAGCCTTGTTCTCCATGAATTTGCCTAATCCCTTTTTAAAGCTGCCCAGGTTGGCAGCCATCACTACATCTTGTGGTAATGGATTACATAGTTTAACTGAGTGAAGTACTTCTTTTTGTGTGTCTTGAATCTCCCACCATTCAGCTTCTTTGGATGTCCCTGGGTTCTGGTATTATCCACTTCTTTCACCACATCATTCATAATTTTATACATCTCTATTCTCCTTTACCTGCTCCCCCCCGCCCCGCCCACACACACATTAGTCCCAAATGTTGTAACATTTCCACATAGGGGAGTTGCTCCAGCCATTTGATCATTTCAGTTACCCCTTTCTGCACTTTTTCTAGCTTCACAATAGCCAATTTTGAGGTGTGGAGTCCAGAACTGTACACAGTATTCCAAGTGTTATCACACCATTGATTTGTATAAAGGCATTATGATATAGACAGTTTTATTTTTGATTCTATTCCTGATGGTTCCCCAGCACAGAATTTGCCTTTTTCAGAGCAGCTGCACACTGGGTTGATGTTTTCACTGAGCCATTACCCCAAGATCCCTTTCCTGGTCAGTCAGTGTGAGCTCAGACCCCATCAGTGTACATGGGTGCTGGTCGTTGACCGTAATAAATATATTCAGTGTACATGTGAAGTTAGCATTTTTTGCCCCCGTGTGCATCACTTTAAACATGCTAACACTGAACCATACTTGTCATTTTAATGCCCATTCCCCCAGTTCGGAGAGATCCTTTTGGCATTGCCCCCCCTTTTTGTTTTGGCTTTAATCACCCAAAATAATTTGGTGTCATCCCCAAACCTGGCCACTTCACTGCTCACCCTTAACTCCAGATCATTTATGGACAAGTTAAAAAGCACTGACAGTGATATAGATCCTTGGGGGACCCACTGTTTTACATCCCTCCATTGAGAGAACTGTCCATTTATTCTTACTCTGTGCTTCCTGTTCTCTAAACAGTTACCAGTCCAGAAGAGGTCTTCTCTTATCCCATGACTACTAAGTTTGCTCAGGAATCTTTGGTGAGGGACTTTGTCAAAAGGATTTAGAATGCCAAGTAAATAATGTCTACCAGATCACCCCGATCCAAATGTTTGTTAACACTCTAAAAAACTCAAAGGTCAGAGAGCCCTTGAGGTTTCTAGTTTGTCTGACATTATGCCCTCTTTGATGTACAGAGTGACACAGCTCCAGTAGTCACTCAAGTTTTATTGTTTGTAACCACTGGCCATTACAATATAATTCATAGAACACTGCACTACACGCACACACACACGCACACAAACACTTAATCCAAAGAAATTAACATTAAAATTCTAGGAATACAAATCAAACACATTTAAAAACTATTCATTTAAGTTAAGAAATCCCCTTGGCACTTAACTTTCTTGCTGCTAATGCAAATAAACTAAAGCTACCCTATAGGTGACAAAGTTATCTACATCAGTCAGCAACCATCTCCTTTGAAGAGATGGTTGACCTTCTAAAAAACATCTGGAAGAACAAAGAAACCTAACACTGGGTGAATTGTATAGAGGGCAATGCAAAATGCATTGCACAATATCTTCATTCTGACCTGATCCACGTACACAAAGACAGTCATTTACTACCCTGTTAGAAAATTTGCCAGCCAGATATACTGTTGGCATAGTTTGGAATCTGTCCTGGGTGAAAGCATGTCTAACAGGGAAGAAAGCTAGTTGTTGGAAATAGGCTGATTTTTATCTGGTTCAATTCTAATATACTAAACGGAGGACTTAAGACTTCTTCATATATTCAAAACCCCTTTTGACATCTTCAGAAAAGACTATGTCATGGATTTTACAATCAGATACATCCTGGGATGACATCACAAAGGAAATTGAATAGCTCAACATCAGACAATTACAGAATTGTACTCAGGGAATCTAGGAACCATACTTGATCTGACATTAATAATAGGTACCTTCAGTGCCATTTTTTCTTGGTAGAAAGCTGGGGTACGAATCAAATCAAATCAAATCAAATAAATAAATAAAAGTTTTTCCAGTATAAAAAGATAGATTTATGAATGTGTGCTTTTAAAGAAGGGAGATCTACTTCAGTTCTAAGTAATGCATGCTTGCCTTTGGATACATGCACACTGGGGCTTTTCATTGCTATCCTAGTACAATGAAGCACCCACCATCTATCTATCTTTTTCATAGGTGGAATAAAATGGAAGCATCAAGAGTTGGGCACTCTCTGTCTTCTGGCAATTTATTCTATTTCCATAGCATCATTAAGAACTGAAATGGGAGCATAAATAATCCAAAATGGTGAAGCAAGCTTTAATGACCTAGATCTTTTGCCAACGTTGGATCAGTAAAATAATTTCTTTTGATAGACTTTTCCCAAGTGTGAAGATTACATCATCTTTGAAAAAGGGGAGATGTAATGCAGAGTTCGCAAGCACTTTCTTCATTATTTAAATAGTGGGGATTTATGTTTGCTAATGGCTTTAATAGTTTATAAGTGTTTTTTTAAAGTAACAACAACAACAACAACAACAACAACACACACACACATTTGGATTGGAGTATATTCATTGCTTTGAATATCAAGACAAATCAAATAAGTATAAAAAGAAAGGCATATGCATGTTGAAAAGTTTCTCTTTAACACAGAGAATCAAAACCTTTAGTTCTCTTTCAGTTGCATGTTTTCTGTTTTTGGTGTTCCTACCAGTCCTATGATGTGTATGATAGCTGCCACCTGGATGGAAGTTTTGGGCAGGCTGCCTGGAGCTGCCAGCAATTTAATATGGAACCTTCTGCATGCAGTGGATATGCTCTAACATGGAGCTATAACCTCTCCCCTAAAAGAACAGTTTTGTCACTTGTGAGTACTCCTGGTTCTGGTTCTCCTCCTCAATTCTATGGTTGTGGCTGTGACCAGGAATGTGGTTTTTCAGCTTTGGCTGATAAGCCAACTGCATCCCTTCCTGGAAAATTGTCATGCCACCATTGTCAGGTGTCATGTCCCTGGTAACTTCTCAACTGGATTATGGTGTCAACCTTGTGTGTCCCAGGCACTCCACATCACTCCTCTTGCTGCAAAGAAAGAGAAGGAAGAGGCTCTCGGAGTTACTCAACCTGGTTCAACTCCTGCAAGGTAATTTTGTATATTAACTCAAAGAGAGAAAGGCTGATTCCACCACTTTCTGACCCTGTTCCAGCACAGGTCTCGAGGATAAATGTAAAAAGATGTTAAAAATATTGTTGAAACACAAGTTAATGGTGAGAGTGTTGGACTGGGACTCAGGAGATCCGGGTTCTAGTCCCCGCTCAGCCATGAAACTCACTGGGTGACTTTGGGCCAGTCACTGACTCTCAGCCTAACCTACCTCACAGGGTTGTTGTGAGGATAAAATGGAGAGGAGGAGGAGGATTCTGTAAGCCGCCTTGGATTCCTTGAAGGAAAAAAGGTGGGGTATAAATATAATAAATAAATAAATAAATGTTCCTCATGAGTGCCTTGGAGCAGTCCTGGTTCCTCTCCCTCAAACAGTGGTGTCCTCTTTGATTCCTTGTTCCATGCAGCTGGTCCACATCAGCACTGACTTTGCCTAGAGCAGCTGCTGGAAGATCCTTTGAGACTATCCCCTATGAAGCCAGCCACCTATGGTAACCAGAAGGCTCCTTTTGGGGATGCTACCTATTTTCCTTTCATCTTCATCTGCCTCTGCAAGATGGAGGAAGCTTTATCTGGACATGCTGGATATCTTCATTATCTTTGCCCCTTCCTTGGCTTTCAGTTATCCCACCACCACCACCGAGCCCCCACATGACTAAGCATCAGGAAGAGCTCCATGGAACTGAAAGGAGCTGGTTCTTTAGGGTTGAAGCTCTCAATTTTATCACCTTCCATCAAAGGCAAGGTCTGGTGAGGTAAGGACTGGCAATCTCAGTAAGTCTTCATAGTAATGTATTATAGTAATGTACAGTATGTGAATTACAGTATATGGCTTCATAGTGTTGCACATGAAGGCTATTGGGAAACATCAGTTGGTTCAGAATGCAACAGCCAAACTAGTAAGCCTCAAGAACATATACCCAACTCTACCAAAAGCTCCACCAATTTGTGTCTGCTAATTTCCAGGTGCTGGCTCTCGATTTTAAAGTACTATACAACCTTGGTCAAGGATGCCTGAATGGCACTGACTCCCACATTTTCCTCCTTAACCACCAAGGTTCCAGTAATGAATCTTGATTGAAAGTGTTGTTTCCTTCAGAGTCCAGGTTCAGCTCTGCTTAAGGGTGGTATAGAAATCTTTTAAATAAATGAAAATAAAATAAATAAATGGGTTGTCCTCAATGACTAATAGAGGATTGTTTTTGTCACCCTGCATTAATAAATTTAATTACTACTTATTTGCCAGATTTGAGAGCTTGGTCCATTTACAGGGACTATTAAGGTTTTTCTCTTTAAGTAGGCTGTTTTTTTAATGACCCCTTAGGTGTGGTTTGTACTATTTCCCTATTGTTAATGTAATGCTGTTGATTTAGTTCATATTTTACTTTGGATACAGTAATATAATTTTAAGTTTTTAAAAAATATTTTTGTCCATATGGACATAGGAATTTAGGAATATCACAAGAGTCATCCTGGATTAGACCAAAGTCCTATCAAGTACAGCATTCTGTTTGCACAGACTCAGTCATCAACCAGATGCCTATGGGAATCCCAAAACATGACTTGAATGCAATAGCACTGTACACAGCATTCCAAGTGTGATCATGCCATACATTTGTTTAAGGGTATTATGCTATTGGCAACTTTATTTTTGATTAATTTTTCCTCATGATCGTCAATATAGAATTTGCCTTTTTCACAGCAGCCATATACACTATGCTTTCATTTTAAATGAATTATCCACCCAAACCCCAAACACTCTTTCTTGATCAGTCACTGCTACCTCAGACTCCATCAGCATATATGTGAAGTCAGGATTAAAAAAAAAATTTTTTTTTGCCACAGTATGCAAAAGAGAGAACTTATCTGAGTTGAAAAGCAGATTATAAGTTCTCAAACAAAGTAAAAATGGGAGACACATGGGGATCAAAGGACTGGAAGAACCAAAGGCTTCAGGAGACGGAGATTGGTTAATCAGGTGATGTGAAGGTAATGCAGGCAGTGTGGTAAAGCAAATCAGAATCAGATGCATGAAAGGAGAGCGCATCTAGTGGTGAGATCTTGGGGTTGTGGTGGACAGCTCGACCCAGTGTACTGCTGCTGTGAAAAGGCAAACTCCATATTAGGCATAATTAGGAGGGGAATTGAAAATAAAACTGCCAATATCATACTCACCTTATATAAATCTATGGTGTGACCGTGCTTAGAATACTGTTCTGGTCACCACACATAAAAAAGGATATTGTAGAGCTGGACAAAGTGCAGAAAAGGGCAACTAAAATGATCAAGAGGCTGGAGCAACTCCCCTATGAGGAAAGGTTACAACAGCTGGAATTGTTTAGCTTAGGAAAAAAGGCGAGACATAATAGATGTGTACAAAATTATTTAGGGTGTGGGGAAAGTGGACAGGAAGACATTTTTCTCCCTCTTTCATAATAGAACCCGGGATCATCCCATGAAGCTGATTGGTGGGATATTCAGGACAGATAAAAGGAAGTACTTCTTCACACAGTGCATAGTTAAACTATAGAATTCATTTCTACAAGATGTAGTGATGGCCACCACTTTGGATGGCTTTAAAGGGAGATTGGACAAATTTCTGGAGGATAAGGCTATCGATGGCTACTAGTGCTGATGGATATATGCTACCTCCAGAATAAGAGGAAGAATGCCTATGAACACCAGTTGCTGGGGAACATGGGCAGGAAGGTGCAGTTGCACTCATGTCCTACTTGTGAGTTTCCCATGAGCAGCTGGTTGGCCACTGAATGCTGGACTACACGGACCTTGGTCTGATCCAGCATGGCTCTTATGTTCATGGTGAGATGCAGAAATCAGTAGCCCTGACTGGAGCTTGGGAAAGACAAAGACCCAACTAGTGTGTGTGCATGTGAGAGAGGTGGGGGGGACTATTTCAGTATCCAGTCAAAGTACATGAAAGGGTCACTTGCTTTGAGATGATTGTCCCAGAAAATTTTTATTCACTGGATCATAATGTAATAGTTATAACTGAGTCACAAGCATCATTATGCTTTACTAATATGGCAATATGACACAAAAGAACACTTCCAAACCCAGGCAGTTTTCTCAGCTTTAGCAATCTGGTCTTACAGATCTTGAGTGCAACTGTTGAGATAGTTTAGACTTTAAGAGGCTGTGGACTGTATTGTACATGCACGTATATCACTTGACTTCTCTGGCATCAATGACTGACAGCTGATTGCATGAACTTGACATCAGTCAAAAATATTACACTGGTGTGAAGTGATATGACAGCTTCAATCTGTGGCATTCAATCTGTGATGGTCCACCCACACAGGTAAGGCATTTTTTTTGAGATTGCGCTAATCCAGTGATGAGCATGCATGTGTGAATGAGCCCTGAGAAGCAAACCCCAACTATGCTTCTCTTACCTAATAAACTCATTGGACTTGGCATGGGAAGAAACAGAATACATGAAAGGCTTCATCCTTCACTAGAGGAGATAGACCACTGGTTATTGTTTATCAAGCCATACCTAAGATCATCAAGTATTCAGCTGTCTCCATCCTGCAGCATGTATGCTTATTGCAGTGATGAATTGGCATATTGGCAGTTCAGAATGATAGGCTCTTTAAGCAGAGGCAATGTTTCACCTTTGCAGGAGACTGTGCAGACTATTTCAACATGGGAATTCATAAGAAGGGATTGCAAGGATCTTGCAGGTGTTTTTAATGGAGAGCAAAATCCTATTATGTGGATCACTGAAGAATATTTATGGAAGCTCTTGAGTTTAAAATCGAATGCTAAAGCATCTTGTAGACATATTGATCCTTGAAAAACAGATGCATTAGCTGTGGAGTTAATTTTTCATTTTTCAAGAATGCAATTTGAATACAGCAGCTTTCAGGGTCACACAGTCCTCATTTGTCAACTACAAAAAGGCAGGCTAAGTAAGACGAAAAGCAAACTAGGTGGGTTGGGGGAGGGAAGCATTCATAGATTTCCCCATACAAATAAGATTTATGCTCACTAATGACAATATGTTTTCTATATTGTTGGTGATTAGGATAAGTAAATCTCTTTTGCCCTTCATTCTATATGGACTTAGACCCAACATATCCAAGATGACAGTGCTGCTCTCCTCCCTTACGTCCCATTGTAACCTCCAAGACTTGCAGAGAGTGCCCTCTTAGTACCTGCATGTATAGCCCAACTAAAAAGGGCACACAGAGAAGTGTTCTTGATATCTGCCCTACCAATAAGGAATAGCTCTCCTTGGAGGGAGTCTGAGGGTGGAGCTTCATGTTAATTCCCAAACTCACTTCTGTTAAGATCATATGAATTCAAGGGGTGGGGGATACTTCCTGAGGATAATTAGCAACCTTAACCCCTGCCACGCCCCCCTGACTCTCTCAGAGCATGGCCAGGGAAAAGAACAATTAACATAGCATTTAAAGAAAAGAAGTTGTGGTAGGATTAAATCCCATCCAGCCACTGATTCTCCCTTTCAGGTGTCCCTCACCATGCTCAATATCACCAGGCTCACCAGCACTGAGGCCTCTCCCGGGCCTCTGAGCTTCCATTTTAAATTTCCACCACTGATCTAGATAAGACTGTGACTGGGGGACCACTAACATACATAGGAGGCCCACCAGAAAGAACTTTGCTTAGAGCTGCCCCTTACTCCTACATTTGCCTTCCAAGGAAACCAGGTGGATGAAAACAATCTGTTTTCCTTATAAGATCTATTTCCACCCTGGCCATCTTGCGAAAGGATTGTGAGTATTTTATGTTTGGGCTACCTGCTGCATTCTGTGTCATGTAGATTTCAATCCTTTGCACACTTTCCTGGGAGTAAGCAAAGGGACTTACAAAACAAGAAAAAAGAAAACAAAAAGAAAAGAAAAGCCCAGTAGCACTATGTTGAATTTCCCATCTTATCTTTCATATCATCTAGTTCAATTGACGCCACGTTGGCCATTTTGGAGGGAATGACATCAGGACATGGGACAAATAGAACTAGATGTTACAGCGGGAGATGGAAGATCTCAGTATAGGGCTACATTTTTATTTTTTTTGACAATGTGTAGTTATTCTGATGTGAGTCTTTGGAATGGGAAGGAGCTCTATATTTAAATAAAGAAATGTGTACTTTCAGTGTGGTAGCTGAACACAGGAGACATCAGAATTAAGGTACAGGTCCACCTGGCACTGCTAATAATAACAAGCCCTCACTCATTTTATTGGAATGGAGGCTGCAGAGCAACAGTATACTACACATTGTGCCTTAGGAGGCTGGAAAGTTAGGAGCTTTTTCACAGCCACAAGATCCTTCTACTGTACTGTGCTGTATTGCATGCTGGGTGGAAATGGTGGGAGTTGTGGTCGAACATATCTAGGAGGCATCGAGTCAGGGAAGGCTGATTTAGATGGGGGTGGGGGCATTCCATAACCAAATGTTCCTTGTGGAACATTGTTCTGGATTGGCCAGGTGGCCTTAAGTAAGAAACCCGAAAAGTTCCAGCAAGATAGGTGATGCCACTTGTGTGGAAGGGGAGTCCTCAAATTTGGAAGGGAGGAATGATTATCTTTTTGAGTCTATCTCAAAGAGCGTCTCCAGCAACACCAAGTGGGCCGCTCAACAAGATCTGCCACAGACGGCCTTCTCCTTGTCCCTTCAGCCCGAGCAGCTAGACTGGTGGGGGCGAGGAAGAGGGCCTTTTCTGTGGCGGCCCCCGTACTGTGGAACTCTCTCCTGAGTGACCTCCGCCATGCCCCCTCTCTGCTGAGCTTCCACCGCTCATTAAAAACCTGGCTGTTCAGGCGGGAATATGGGGTGGGTTAAGATTTTAAAAATTCTATACTGTTTCTTGTTTTTATCCCATGTACATTGCCCAGGGTGGCCGGTTGCCAGCCAGATGGGTGATAAATAAATGTAAATAATAATAATAATAATAATAATAATAATAATAATAATAATAATAATAATTATTATTATTATTATTATTATTATTATTATTATTATTATTATTATTATTATTATTATTCTCTTCCCCTTCCCTCCCCCTGTGCTTTTTTTCAGTAATCTGTATGAAAATGGCATGCACCATAGAAATGTCCCCAAGCAAGAGCCCTGCAGACCTTTAGAAGGATAGGTGCTAGCGGGTTATGACTGAAAACCAGTTTTTGAGGCTTTCTCTTTTTTTAATAGTGAAGCATGGAGGATGGATTCACTGTGCAAATTCTACACAAAGATGCACAAACAACAACACAGGCAGAGAAAGTAAAACAACAGAAAATATAAGAGTGTCAAAGAAAAAAAATTCACTACAGAAAAACAACTTGAGTGAAGGATTGATTAATAAATGAGAAGGGGAAAGGAAAAGGATTTTGAAATTATGAAAAACAGAATTAGAAACCACCCCACCCCACAACCCAGCACAGAACCTCAGATTCCTTTCTTCTTGCTTGATATAGAACAAATTAGAGTGCAATCCTATGCATGTTCAGACAAGAAGAAGAAGTCCTACAACTCCCAGCATGCTGGGAATTGTAGGGAATACTGAGAGTTGTAGGACTTTCCCCCCGTCTAAATATGCATAGGATTGCACCCTTAGCAACTAAGAAAAGAAAGCTGGGGAAACAGTTTTATCAGACTCAACTTCCAGTGTTTGGTAGGTAAAATGTGTCCTATGATCAGAAGGTGAACCTGGCTGTCAGTCACTCAGCCACACTCCATCTCTCCCACCTTCCCCCCCCCCACTCTGCATCTACAGACAAAGGAAGCCTAAAAGGACACCATTCATTCATTCATTCATTTGCAGACTATCTGTGTGCCTTTCCTATGCCTGAATTGTGGACATAGCTTTGTGCTGGGTGCAGCTTTGGTTCTCGTCCCTTGAAAAGGATGCCTGCTATGAAGGAAGAAGAGTCATCATTGGAGATACAAGAAGGGAGCTGTCCACAAGCAAGGTAGCTTTAGAAAGGAGTTGGCCAATGTAGGTGTTACATACATTAGCCAGTTAGTAAATGAGAGTTCTTATAGCAAGTCTTCCAGCCCTGCTCACCCTGGTTAATTAGTGGAATTCCTATGATCCTGAAATCCCACTTGGTTCTCGGGAGCCTCAGGTTGCCAAGAAGTGAGTGTGCCACTCAGCTTATTTCGGGATTCGTCACTGCCTTTGTTCTGGGATCCCAGGGTGTTGGTCACAGAGTTGTCCTGTGGCATAGGTGATGCCCAGACAGACATGGGGCAAGAGTCTATCTCTAATGATGAATTCAGCAGGATCCTAGGGTGGGCCATTCTTCACAACTGCTTTCCTAGGGTCCCCAAGGAGGTGCAAACTCCTCCTGGTCCCAGCATAGACTGAGGTGTGTGCGTGTGTGTGTGTGTGTGTGTGTGTGTGTGTGTGCGTGCATGCGTGTGCAGGGGGTGTTCCCCCATCCTTCCCAAGGGGTTCCAACTGACTCAAGCTCTTTGGGTTGGTGGATCTTGACACCCTTTGGGCTTGCTCCCCATATCACTATCCTGATAACTCTCTCTGGGAAGCGGTGTTCTTAGAAAAACACCCCTTTCTGTGTCTTGAGGGAAGCAAGCTCTTCCCTCCCTCTCCCTCCTCCCGCACGCATGCATAGTTCTTTGCTGCTGCTGTAGCTCCTCATAGATGCACACATGGGGTTGGGAGGGGGAAGGTCAGCCAGTCCAGTTCTACAGCAAGCACCTACATGTATATTTGTGTGTGTGTGGGGGGGGGACTCACCGTGGCTGTCTTTTCCAGGACCCGCAAAGCCCTGGAACCTGCTCTCTCAGTGAAATTCGAATGTGTTATCTTGATATTCTTTTGCATACCAATGGAAAGAAAGCTATTTATTAATAATCACAGATCCACCCTCTGTCTTGATAGAGACACAAAATATATAATTGTACACGTCTATCTGTATTTCATCTATGGCTGAGTAAACCCGCGGGCTGAATGAATGAGTGCTTAATAAAATAAAGACAAAATGCCAGGCTGGCTGAGTTCCCAAGAGATCAGAAGCAATTGCCAGTCTGATAGCAAAATGTATGAGTATGGGCAAGCTTCATAAACAATTTGTGTTACCCGAGCAAGAGCACACTATCCAAACAATTGCACTGAAAGAATTGATATGAAACCACGTTAAACAAAACACATCACAGGTGAATTTCTCAAATGCATTGTAGGCAAGGAATGCTCACCAAGACCAGCAGATATTCTAGTGTTATTATTCCGGGGGGTGTATGGGGGGTGTTCGTGTGGGAGAAGGAAAAAAAGTTAAAAGAGATTAATCATGACCCCATTCCCGCCCCCCACTGCAATATGCTCAAGGGGTATTCAAAATACATAATGTGTAATTGGAAACAATTCTGTTAATTTGGAAAATAATTTCATTTAACCTGCTCCAGATATTGTCATACACAGATAGATGCAGGTTGTTGGAAGGAGAGGGAAAGGTGTGTGTGTGTGTGTGACTCTGGAATCAGGTCTCCGTTCCACAAAACAAAGCCACCCTCAGTCCATCTCTCTTTGCATGCTTGGGGTCAAGCAGAACTGAGATTTTGTTCATTGGTTGCCCTTGCTGGATCATGGCACTAGATGAAAATTAATATATAATATCCTAAAGTTGACAGGCGTTCTGGCCTGGCTTGAGCAGGACTGGGATGAGCTCTCTTAGACTGTGAGTCTGCAACCAAGATGATCTCAAATGGCTGAGGGCCTGGAATAGCCTGCAATTAGACATACACCTGGCTTCCTCACTGCTTGCTTTTATGTGGGTGGTGAAGAGAATTTTAGTTACAATGCAACCTTATACATGTCTACTCAAATGTAAGCCCCTTTGTGTTCTATGTGTGCGTATAGGACTGCAGCCTACGCATTTAAAGGGCCCTAACTTATTTAGTATTTGCTGCTGAGTGTTTTAACTGCTGTTCTTTTAACTGTCACTATTTTCATTGTATACTTGATCATTAGGTTGTATTTTATTGAATCTTGTATTATTTTGATATTATGATTTCCCTCTCCCAATCTAGCTATAATTAGTCCAGGGACAGAATTACCTGCACTGCCACTGACTTCTCCTTCTTGTCTGTTCTCTCATTCTCTGTGGGGTCCTCAGTTATGTAAGAATTCTATAGAAGTGATGTATTCCATTCCACAACTGTCAAGTGGCCCCACTGGGAATTTTAATGAGCATTTTTATGTTTAAATATCAATTATACGATTCCTTACCACAATAGATTTCATCTAGCTTCCCCCCCCCCCCAAGAATGGTCTGAGAAACTCTGGAAACACCATAAATCATTTGTAAAACACACACACACACAAACCCAGAATTACATATGAAATATCCCCACTCCCCTTTGTCTCAAGTACAATGCTTTGTGTCTAGCCTGCTTGTTAAGCTGCACTAGGGGAAACTTCTGTCAGTGATATATCAGGTAGACAGACAATTTCAGATCGGACTGTGTTTATATAGTAGAGAAGAATAGGTTGCATGTAAAGTAAAGGTTGAAAAAACAACTTTTTGAAAGTTTTTTTCCCCCTCCTGGGTGAAAATAGAAAAGGAGACGTCATAATAACTGAGGGATGGCAGATATTTAAGATTTTTAAAATTGGGAGGAGACTGCATAACATTGAGAAAAATGCCATATTTAGAAAGGCTAAATGTAGCAAACGAATGAATGAATCAGAAACAGGACCAGTAAGTTACAGTAATATTCTGACAGCATTGTGAAAACCCATTGCTAATAAGTTGTTCTTTGAGAAATTCCTTTATTTAATGATGTGTTCCCCTTAACTCGTTAGATGGGATTCTCTATCTTTAATCCCAGTGACTTCTTAAGCTACCATAGGAGACACTCAAGAATTTGGTCACTCAACTTTAGATCATTGCTAATAATTAGCACATTTGGCAGAAAATTATCTTCAACTTCCGGTGTGAAGCTTTTTTCTGCTTTTATTGACCCTAAGTCAGGTTTTGATCTGGTCACATAGGAATTACTATAGTTAAAATGAAACAAAACTCTTATGGACAAATGGTTATTATTTCTTATTAGATGTCTCTACAATCAAACCTCCAGCCAAGTAAGATGTTTCAAATCCAATTTAAATGGCCCCTTTACTCGCCACTCTATTTGTAAACTATCTGGCTCCCTATCTCTGTGATGTTGAGTCTCATGACCCTAAACTATCTATTTTAAGAATTCCCCTATTGTTATATGCCAATGATGTGGTGTTGCTCTCACTGTCTAGAACAGGTTTAAATTGGTAATTAGATGCTTTTTGGGCTTATTGTTCCATAAACAGTCTGATTATTAATTACAGCAAATCTAAGGTCTTGATGTTTACCAAAAGCCCGAAAGTGATATAAATGTATCCGACATGGCAACATTATAGAGCAATCTCTCATTCATATAAGATACCTAGGTACACATAGGCAGAGCACTGGCTCCTGGTCTGAACAACGAAAGCAGGCAATTAATTCAGCAACTCTCAGGCCATTTCAAGGTTTTTCTTTATACACGGTGGTTGCTTCATACCTTCTGCTATCTAAGTTTATGAAGCTAAGCCCTTGGCCAAACTTACCTTTGGTATCCCACTTTGGATTTCTGGGTTCAACTCTCAAGTGGAAAGAGTTCAATCTAGCTACCTTAGGAAGATTCTGGGTTTACCTCCCAGTGTGGGGAATGCAGCTGTTTACTTGGAGGTGGATATTTGATCAGTTGAATGCCAGGTTTGGATAAAATAGTGGCTACATGTGCATTTTTCTGCAGCTCCTGCTAGTTATAATCATTTATTGCTTTCTGACTCCTTTGTTAGTTGGTGGATGAGGGAGATGGAGAGGAGGATTTTTAGGTTGGGTTTTCCTCCTGAGGTTTTGGATAATTATGGCTTAAAGAAGGCACAACTCTCCATTATGCTGAGATTAGTTGATTTAGATCTCCAGTGTTAGAGAGCTGCAGATGATAAATCCTGTTCCCCATTTCTTCTAAGTATCCCTCTAAAATATGGAATTGTTAGAGCTTCATATATGCATACACTGACTGCTTCCAAATACAGGAGAGCATTCATGCTTGCTCATTTCAATGCGTTGCCCTCTGCACTGTTAAGTGGACGATTCAATAAGATCCCGATTAACAAACGTTTGTGCCTGTGCAGAATGGGTGGAACAGAGTATGTTGATGATGTATTCCTGTACTGTAATCTGTATAGAGACTGCAGAGAAATACTGATTATCCCCTTACTAAGAACTCTCCCAGGAAGATATTCTGAAGAGCTGGTGATGTTTTGTTTGAAAGATGACTCATCCTATATCACTAAGGTTGAGGGTTTCTTTCTTATTTCAATGCAAATTGGGGGGGGATTATGTTGACCCCCCTTTTAAAATTTAGTTTTTAACTAATCACTCTTAATCAGTTGTATCTTTCTTTTGTATAAAAAACTTGTATTGGTCTGTGACAGTAATAAACCATTCATTCATTCAAGAATTGAATTTGGCTTGCCAGAATCAATGGACTAATGCAATGCCAAGCCAGTGGAAATCTGCAATATCCATGAAATCAGAGCCATGTGGATTTCTATTGTCCAATACTGGCTTGGATGTGAAAATGGAACTCCTCAAGAGTTCCTGTGTTGGGAAATGCTTCACATCTATAATATATTTCTTGATGTTCAAATAAACAGGAGGAAATAGAATTTAAAAGGACAGGCTATGATAGGTCCATTAGAAAACATTATGTTTACACTCATTGGCTCCTAAGTATAAGCCAATGAATTGTCAGCACGACAGGTAGTAAGACGTTATTGGTAGGAGGGTTCTGCTGGAAGTGTATAAAAGGGAAAACCCAACAGTGTTCAGAATCAGTCAGAGGAAGTCAGTCAGCTAGAGCCAGGCAGAGGACAGCCAGAAGGAGGTGAAGGCAGCTGCACAACCTAAATAGAAAGGCTGAAGAAGAGCTGAAATCACAGAAGGCAGAAGCTGTGAAGATCTGCTAGGAGAGAAAGACTACAGTAGCAGTTTTACATCAGCTGAAAGCAGTTGGCCTCAAGAAGCAGTGAGATCTCAGGAGGAGACATGTGAGAGACATTTTCTGTGCTGTGTCCGCGACAACAAGTCCCTGACCAGAGTTCAGATGAAGATGAAAACAGCTTGCCATGTCTATTTATTCTGCATGTACATCCCACTACTGAATGAGTGTGTTACAGGCAGAATAAAGCTTTATTCAGAATTGTATGATGGCAGCAGAAATTAAGGGATAAGGAAACCATGTGACAGTATAGTGTTATAGTATTATAGGTGGGATCATAAGTACACAGCCCAGCCCATTTGGTAGCTTTGGTGTGATAAGGAACCAAATCCTGTTCTGAGGCATCTGTCTGAGGTGGCACTGTTATATGGTGGCTCTGGTCCTTCTTGGAGGGGCAATCTACCCCCCCCCCCATTTAACATATACATGAAACCACTGGAAGAGATTGCCTGGGATGTTGGGATTTGGTGCCACCTGTATCTATCTCTCCTTGCCACCTAAATCCAAAGAAGCTGTTCTAGTTCTAAATTGGGGCCTGATGAAAGTAACAGACTGGATGAAGGCAAACACATTGAAGCTTAATCCAGAAAAGACAGAGGTACTTTTGGTCAGTCAAAAAGCAGATCAGGGAATAGGGATTCAGCCCATGCTGGATGGGGTTACACTCCCCCTGAAGACTCAGGCTTCCAGTTTGGGTGTACTCTTGGACACAGTCCTAAACCTGGATGGCCAGGTCTTGGCAGTAGCCAGGAATGCATTTGCACAGCGGAGACTGGTGCACCAACTAACTGTACCCATTACTATAAGATGTCTGATGTGGCCATGGTGATGCAGGCCTTAGTTACATCCCGTTTGGACTACTGTAATGTGCTTTACATGGGGCTGCCTTCAGAAACTTCCATTGGTCCAGAATGCTGCAGTCAGACTGATGACCCCCTTGTTACATGTGACTCTCTTGTTACAACAGCTTCACTGGATTAGGGGTGGGCGATTTGCCGGGACCCAACCCACCTCCAGCTCAACGGATGCCACTGCTGCGCCCACTGAGCCGAAAGCTGGCATGCGCCGCACCACTTCCTGGACTTTAGGATTCCCAGCAGGCCACTATTTATGCAGAAAATGCTTTAAGATACTTCAAAATCGGCCGCAATTTGCACAAATTATGCAAACTGTGGCCGCCTTAGGTGTATTTTAAGGCATTTTCCATGTAAACAGCGGCCTGCTGGGAACCTGGAAGTCTCTTCCCCAGCTTGAATCAGGAGAATGTGAGTTGAGCTGGGGAAGAGGTTAGCGGGGTCGGGGTGGAGTTGGGTGTGTGTGTGTGTGTCAAGCCCAGCTAGTCTGCTGGATTTTCACTCCCCGAACAAAAATCTTCACACATCCCATTGGATACTGGTCTGTTTCTGGGCAGAATTCAAAGTGCTGGTTATGACCTATAAAGCCCCAAATGTCTTGGGACCAGGCTACCTGAAAGACCGCCTTCTCCCATACGAGCCTGCCTGGTCCTTAAGATCTTCTGGGGAGGTCCTTCTTTTGAGACCACTGCCATCAGAAGCATGCTTTGTGGTGACGTGAGAGAGCGCCTTTTTGGTGGCTAATCACAGGCTGTGGAACTCCCTCCCAAGGGAGGCTAGGTTTGCTCCCTCTCTGCTGTCCTTCCGAAAGCAGGCAAAGACCACTTTATTCAAGAAGGCCTTTGGGCTGAAATTGGAGGGGGTAGATTGCCCCTCCAAGAAGGTCTGTTGGGTTGGGTGCTTTTTAATTATTTCTTTATTCTATAATTGTTATGTTTGTATTGTGTATTAATATTCTATTTTATTGTTTTAATCAATTTTAATTGTACCTGTAAGCCGCCTTGAGTGTTATTTTTTGGTAGAAAGGCAGGGTACAAATAAATAAAATAAACAAATAAAATAAATGGGGATGAAAGCTTCTTCTTTTTTTAAAGGGGTATCTCCATATTTTTCTTCGAAGTTTGCAGTTTTTCCTCAGGTTAATTCAATCCTGCACTTCATTTTCTCGGTATTATTGTCAGTTTATTTATGGTGAAAGAGTATCATACTTTTGCAGTTTAAGAGCACTAACTATGACCAAAAGGCAATTTCCTTGAGTTATATTTTCTGGTGCAAATCGGTATAATATTGTTATTATTTCCCAAATAACAAAAAATAACTTCCACTTGCAACATACTTGAGAGCTGTAGTTTATGGTGGATAAAATCTCTTTTACTGTGAAAAACAAGCATATGCCAAAAGCTTCAAGCACAGAGTGAAAGTTAATGATTTGAGAAAGAAAAGTGCCTAGAAGGGAAAACAGGGAGATTAAAAAGAAAAGACTGACATCAGGCTATTACATCTGTACAAAAGTCATCTAATTCACTGATAACTGGGATTGCTATTTTGTTATCGCACTCAATACATATGCACTTAAATATGATACACAGGAGTCATGAAATAATAATAAAAGAAGGGAGTATTATGCCCTGACATAAAATCCTAATAAACATACACAGAGGGGGTGCATGGAAAACAAAATTGCATCAACTCCCACTTCAGTTTGCATGGCACTTTGGTTCAGCACTTTGGATGGACATCTCACTTTCATTTAAAGCAGAGACTCTGTGACCAGGTTCACACAAGCGGGGAAGGGAAATAAGCCACTGTGGCTCATTTTCCTGCCCTGCCCGTGCAAGTCATGTGCTGCCCAGTTACCATAATTACAGTCATTGGGCGTGGCTTGTTGTGTCATCCAAACCTGGCATAGGTGGTTGGTTGGTGGGTTTACAAAACACCCGGAAGCGGAGTGGTTTGTAAACCACCCTCACCACTCACCTTGCTGGGTTTGGATGACACAACAAGCCGTGCCCAGTGAGGGGAACTATGGCAATTAGGTGGAATGCAACCAGCACATGCAGGGAGGGTTGTCCAAACCTGCCTTTTGTCTTCTTTTCTAAAGCGTTGGATGTCTACCCCATTGGTAGGGGAACTTGGTGACTTCCATTTCGGTGGGGCTCCTTTTCCATTACAGGTTTTGCAGGTTTTATTTGGAGCTTCACAAGAGCTATCCACGGTGCTGAACTCCACCCCCAAAATAGGTTCACCACCATGGAGCACCATGCGTAGGTTCTATGAAGCTCCAACTAAAACCTGCAAAACCTGTAATGGAAAAGGAGCCCCATCAGAATAGGAGTCTTCAGCCTCCCCTGGCCATTGGGCCTGTACACACTATCACTGCAGCTTAAACAAGCTACGGTGGCTTGTTTAAGCCACTGTATGTGCTTGGCACATACTGGGCACAGTTTAAATATTCACCGCCTGGGTGCAGCTTGTTGTGTCATCTAAATCTGGGCGGCATGGCTTGTTGGAGGGTTGTTTAACCCTCCAATAACCCAACAACAGCCCATGGGTTGTTTAACCCTCCAATAAGGCATGCCACTTGGGTTCAGATGACACAACATGCCATGCCTTGGTGGTGATTATTCAAATTGTGCCGGCATGCACTGTGGCTTAAACAAGCCACCATGCTGTTTTAACTCTACTGCTATTTTGAAACATTTTAATGCTGCTAATAGTGTGCCCTTTGTTTATAGAGGTGTTTTCTTTTGGTTTTTTACAGTGCAAGCTGTGTCTGCTCAGCAGTAAGTCCCACTGAGTTATTTATTTATTTAATTTGTACTCCTCCTTTCTACCAGGAAATGGTGCTCAAGGTGGCTAACAATAACAAAAGCCAATTTTAAAAATAAAACATAATTAAAAGAATAATAAAACAAATACATTAAAAACAGAATTAAAAACACAACTATATATATATATTGAGAGCCTTGACTCACTGACTCATCAATTTATCTCTGTGAAGGATTGAGGCCTACACAGGCTTAAGTTTGTTGAAGCCTGAAGGCCCAAACACTTCCCTAGATTAGTTGGAGCCTGAAGGCCCAAGCATTTCAGAATGGGAGGGGGAGTTTGAGAGTTTTAGTTTACCCAATAGAAGTTAAGAATTATATCTCCTGTTCAAAGTCACATGATTATAACCTTCCAATCCTGGGAAGGCTATCTATGTGTGGGGTGTGGTCAGTAGACTGCAGAGAGAGACTGACTGCAGAGGAGAGAGGTAGTCTGAAGATAAGCTAGAGAACCTTGTATTAGTTGTTTGTTTGATTTTATCATACTTGCTTTTGAATTATAACCACTCTATTAAGTAAATACCCTAATATTATAAGTAAAGTGTTGTTGTGTACCCTGGTTTGTTGGAGTGACTTATTCACCACGTCTAAAGCCTACACCCATGCTACTGGAAACAGGCAAAGGATTTGATCTCCTGGAGAGGGAGAGGCTTTGAGAAGAGGCAGAGATCTTCCAAAGGCAGGTTGAGGGGTCCCTGCAGTAGCGGAACCTTGACAATCTCCTGTTTCATGTTAAGCTAGAAAGCTGAAATTTGGCATGTTTTGGTTGTTGCTTATGGATCACTAATAAAAACTACATTGTGAAAACTTCCTTTAAAAAACTCTTAAGGGGCCAAAGGGGGGGGGGGTTCTCAGAGTACAAGGTAGAAAGTAATCAGTTTTTTAATCTGTTTGAAGAACGGGTCCTTCAGCTAGTAAAGAATAAAAACAGCACCAGCTTACATGCCAAAGGCCCTGCTTGAATAAAAACCTGTTTGTCTGCCAGTTGAAGGACAGAGAGAGAGCCAAACTAGCCTCCCTTGGCAGGGAGTTCCAAAGCCTGGGGGTGGCCACCGTGAGAAGTTCAATGGGGCTTAGTCCTCCAAGAGAAGTGGATAAAGGATTGCATCCTTAAAGGTAATGGGGTGGATGCTGACTTAATCTTACTTAGACTAGGCCAATTGAAATCAGTGGGACTTAAAGTAGTCATAACTCATTTAAGTCACATTCATTTTAATGGGTCAATTTGAAGTATGATTAAGTCAGGATCCAACCCATTGTTTTTAAACTTTGTTTTCTGCATTGTTATTATAGAGATTTCTTATTTTACACCGCTCGCTTCATTGGTATTTTTATATTGTTGGTTTATCATTGGTATCCAACTCTTCAAGGTAAGGCAGGAGAAAAAATGTTTCAGATAAAGAAATAATCAATCTTAAGACAATTATTTGCACTCTACTGAAAAATAACACAGCTTTATTTACCTTTGATACCAACTCACAATGGCAAATGATCAGGAACTGGTAACAGCCAAGAAAAAAAATAATGGATGTGAACTCTAATTAGTAGAGATACTGGAAACAGCAGACAACCATGATGGAAATGTTTATCATTAAAAGATAGAAGGAGGAGGCCCAAAATAAAAGGAATAGAAAGTGACAGGTAAATGTCCAGCTGAATGTAACATATCATAGAAAGGAGGAAAGATTGGTGATAAATGAGCAAATACTATCCTATTAGCATTTGGAAACCTTCCTACACATATATTTCTGGAAAATGAGAAAAGTATCATGATCCTCAGCAGATAGCAGGTCATTAGCAGCTCCCCTAATTATATAAACCATCTAAGATGCCTAACTCAAAGCTGTTACTTAAAAATTATGAGAGAAAGAACATGGAGAGCAAGTGAGAATGATTGTAGAAGTCATGACAAACAATTACTCACCAAATAAAAGCATGACAAGTCATACTAAGGTTATGAATTCTATTTTCTATTATTTATGTAGTGCTATCAATATATATATATATATATATATATGGCACTTTAAAAAAATAACATAAGCAAAAAGACGTGTCCCTGCCCAAAGGGGCTTAAATTTCAACACTGGAGGAAGCAACAAAGGAAAGGAAAGGGGGAGGGTAATGGAGTGAGTAGCTCTGCACAAATGTAGTTATGTGTGCTTATACTTCAGTTTTTAGGGGTGGGAGACTCAATGGTTATAAGGTTCAATAAGATAAAGGAATGGCTATGTGCCCTGACCACCAACACCTTAAGAACTTTAAAACCTAAAACAAAGCAGGTACATACCAGAAGCTGCAATATTCTAGAATTACTCTGTCAGTGAACTTCAAGAACCACTACTTTCAGCCAACGTTTAGTGATATAAGTTCTCAAGGACTAATCTATAATCTATTAAATGACTAGCTATCATTCAACTCTGAAATTCCAAAGGGTATGGGATTATTGTCAAACCTTCTGTTTTAATTAGGCCTTGGTGTAAAAAAAAAGGCCCACTAATAGATAAGGCAGTGAATATTCTACAGCTGAACTGAGCTCTTATATTGGGATTTGGTGTATAATTATCCTAGTTCACCATGTAACTTTTATAAAGTGTACCATTCCATAATAGGACAGGATAAGAGCGGTCCACTATGAAAGTATTGTGCAATTCTTTTTAGATAAATTATCCAGCTCTATCTATACAATTGATAAGCTTCCGGTAAACAACATCTGGCAAACACAGAGGAAATATACATATTTTAGGCCAGTGTTATTGAGTTACTTAAAGTGTTTTACAAAGCTGTGTCTGAAAGAATAAAATGTGTCTGGAAAGATTCCTCTGGGAGGTGGGAAATAAATGTTGTTTCTTAGCAGTGACAAGGTGTAAGTTTAAGTACCGTATGTGTGTTTTTCAAAATTAAAGGGATTTTTCTTTGTCTTTTTTTAATGCTAGAATTTTCTAACTGCATTGGAAGTTCTACACCAATACTCACTTGATTTGTCTTTGTATTCCTCCAAGCTCCTTCTGTTCAGCGCAAGCTCATCTATGATCTTCACACTTTTGTCTCATTCTGCCATATCAGAGCCAGTGTGGTGTAGTGGTTAGATGTTCTACTGGAAGCAGGAGATCCAGGTTCTAGTCCACACTCGGCCATGAAACCCACTGGGTGACTTTGGGTCAGTCACTGACTCTCAGCCTAACTTACCTCACAGGGTTGTTGTGAGGATAAAATGGAGAGAAGGAGGATTATGTAAGCCACCTTAGGTTCCTTGCCGAAAAAAAAGTGAGGTATAAATATAATAAATAAATAAATAAATATTACTCTCTACAATGCCTTGCACAACCTTCCCTCCTCTTTTCTAAGGATGGACAAATATGTCAAATCCATTTTCTCTTGGTTTCTCATTTTTCAATCTTAAATTTGTTTTATCCTGAACTTTGAGAATTTTCAGTTCAGATCATCCCGAATTTGAAGATTTATATATATAAAAAAGTTTGCATGAAAATTGGTAATGCATTTTCGTTTACATTTCTCTTAAGCCATACACTTTTGCACACAATTTCACCTAATGTACATAATTTATTGCAAGCAATATCCCTAATAATATGCATGTTTTACTAATATACACATCTGTGTGTGCACTTTTCACAATATATTCATTTTTGTAGCGATGTATCATCGAGCCTCGAGTGGCGTAGCAGACCGATATCGGCCCGCTCACGCCTGCACGAGGCTCGGTCGAGCCTACCTTGCTCCGTCGGCGGCTCACCTCTCCGCGGCGAGCCGCCCGCGCCACCCACTCCTGTCCCATCGTGTCACTTCCAGCACCGGAAATGACGGGACGGGACCCTGCACAGGCGCACTGGACCCCCATGCCATGTACTGCACCTGCGCAGGGTCCCGTCACATCATTTCCGGTGCCAGAAGTGACACGACAGGACCGGAGAGGGCAGCTCAAGCGGCGCGGAGAACTGCTCCACGCCGCTCAGAAGATCGAGGTGGGGGGGCCGCCGCCGTGGAGAATCGAGGTGGGGGCGAGGCGCCCCCCCCCCAGGTTTGATTACACCACTACATTTTTGTATGCAGTTTTTTGATTGTAGAACTCCATTGCTAAATCCAGAGAAGTGCAGATTTCAAAGGAAAGCTGGAACTGTTTTTAATGTTATGCTTCCAACTATGACAGGTAAGATTTAGAACAGAACAAGCCTGTGGCTCATGCTGGCTCAGCTTGTCTGAGCGTGGAAAGCTAAGCAGGGTCAGGCCTGGTTATTACTTGGATGGGAGGCCCCTCCTCTAGTTTCCTGCATTGAGCAGGCTGTTGGACTAGATAGCCTTGCAGGCTCCTTCCAACTCTATGATCTATGAAATCTATGAAATTACACATATCCCTTTCAGGCCACAGTCACACATTAGCTAAAGGACACCATACTCTTAACAATAAATAGCCAGGATCTCAACCCAATAAAATGGCCACAACTGAAGAAATACATTCAGATTGTTAGGGAATCCAGGACTCAAGCTGGGAACTAAGGCTTGAGGCATAGGAGTATGTATGGTCAAGAGCCCAGAACTGGACAGGAACACACCACATCTGCTCCTATGACTGGCAAGCAGGATGAAGCCCCGAGATTTGGCCATACCCTCGCCTGTTCAGCAGTAGAACTGCCTATTTGCTGCATTCCAGCCACATTGTTTACTTACACATCGCCAAAGAAGAGGAAATGCAATACCAAAAAAGAGGACAAAAGAGGGCACAGATTTCCATCCAATTTGCATATGCTAATGTATATGCACAGATGCAAATGTAAGAAATATTTACTGTAATTTAAATAGAAATACACTATTGCACCTTAGTGAGGAAGACTGTGACCAGGCGACCTGTCTTTCTGCTTGGTCTGCTATCTGGGCACTGTTGACTGGCAACTTCAATAAGGCTCCTGCTCTCTCCTCTTATGTTTCTCATCTTTAAGCCAGACAGAGGACACTTTCCAACAGAGGACACCTTCAAATAGAGGACTGTCCCTGTAAAGCAGAACACACAGTCACCCTAATTCCAGCCTAGCCACTTCCCCGGCATGCAGGCTTGGGGAATGCACCTGCCAAGTCTAATTCTAGTGCAGCTTCCTCACAGCCATTGCCTGGCAACAAAATGCCGCCTGGTCTGACCATTATATGACACCTGGTCTTTTTATGACTAACCTAGTCACTCTTTTAATGCTTAGGCTTAATTTTTTTTTTTTTAAATTCCTTGGTACTTTTTTTTTTTTTACAACACACAAAACAAACCCCCTCCAAAACAAAAGGTGGTAACCTTAGCAGGAAAACATTTTTGTGATGTCTTTTTTATCTCCTTTTTTATATGGGCAACATTACATTAAAGGAGGATTTTATTACCTGTGGTTTGGTCAGCCGGGCATTAGTATACTCTGTAAGAGCTGTAAAATGTGGCTGAGTTCTATAAAATGTAGCAGTGCCTCACCATTTAAACTGAATTACATTGCTATGAAAATTTCCCATTCTCACAAAATCCATTTTTATGTTTTTAAAGAGGCAAATCCATCCAGCAGTTTTTAAAGGTATATCACTCTAAAAATCTTTTTCATAAAACTATCTCCATTATCATTCTCATTATAACCTTTATACATAGAATACATTTCTTGGCAATATGGTCATTACTACACTGTAGATAAAGTTTTCATCTGCTAACCTAAAATAAATGAGTAAAATATTTTATGTGCTAAATCCTAGAATGCCTTCTAGCCAGCTGGAATATTTTGGAAATTGAGCCCATTTTACCATTAAGGCACTTGCAGCCCAAGCAATTATAAGATGCTGAAATTCACAATGTGAATCACACTTTTGAAATTTGATGAATTCCTTAGGCCAGGGGTGTTGAACCTCTTTCAGCCTGAGGGCAGAATTGAATTTTGGATGAGCTCTCAGGGGCCACATTCCAGTGGTGGGCAGGGCTGAAGGCAAAGGGGGCGGGACCAAAATGCCAGCCTCTCTTAGCTTAAAGGTCTTATTGCCAATAATTAAGCCTTAGAAGAGGCATTTTGACCTTTTAGAATGGAGAAAAGCTGCACAAAAGCGGGGAAACCACCAAATGATCAGCAGTCGGAGAAAAGAGGGTATGACCTGGGAGAAAGGGCATGACCTTCTGGGGAACTCCAGAGGACCGGATTGGGACCCCTAGCAGTCCAGATTTGGCCTGAAATTCAACACCCCTGCCTATGACTCTTCATTATAAAGAAATATTATCTGAGGGGATGAGGAACAAGAGCCCATCTCTTAGACCTCAAGGCAGGGAGCAATTCTCAAAAGCAAGGCTAAACATACCTGTGTATTTTTGTGGGATGGCTTAATTTTTGTGGGATGGCTCCAGTTTCAGAGGCAGTATGCCTATGTACACCAGTTGCTGGGAAACATGGGCAGGAGGGTGCTGTTGCACTCCTGTCCTGCTTGTGGGATCCTGTGGGCAGCTGGTTGGGCACTGTGTGAACAGAATGCTGGACTAGATGGACCTTTGGTCTGATCCAGCAAGGCTCTTATGTTCTTATGCCCCCCCTCAACTCACAGAAACAAACACTTCCCTTGGCTTACGCACTGAAACATTTCTTTCTAAATTATGAATAGTATTTGGGTATTCATTTAGATTGATTAAGTTCAGTTAGACTTTAGACAAGGGGTGGGGAACCATTTTTTTCTGTTGAAAACTGCATTTCCTTGGGGGTAATCTGTCTGGGGATGTAGTGAGTGGGGCCAGATCCAAAGTGGGTGGGGCCAGCCCTTCTCTCTCCCCTCCTCCGTTTCTCCCTGCCCAGTGGGCTGCTGGAAGAAGGAGAGATCATTCTTGCCAGAGGTTAACTGATCACCTGCAGAGGGCTTCTGAAATTCAGCTGAGGGACATGTGCATCCTTAGCGGCTATAGGTCGTCCACCCATTAGACCACCCACAGCACAGCTTAGAACAAATCATGCTTCCACAACTTGTGACTCATCAAGTCAAACACAACCAAGCAGTCCATGCATGTATGGTGGTTCTTCAGGTGCTTGATAAACTTCCTTTCCCCCCTGCCTATCTGGAACTGACAAAACCTGTTATTGGAGGAGGGTTGTCAAATGTCTGGCATAAGTCTGGTAGGTTACATCTGGTTGTGGGCTAACTTGATTACAATTTCTGTAGAAAGGAAGGATATCATAAATTATTGTAATAAACTATAGAGGATGGATGACCATCTACCCAGACCATTGGATCATTAAAATGTCAGCCCCTATCACCAAAACCATAATGCAAGCCATTTTGTGAGTTCAGAGTGAGAAGAAGTAAGAAAAGTCCAACTTGGAGACCAAAAATGAATGTGGACATATGAGGCAAACAGCCAAAACAGCTATTATCTGGGAACGTTGCTGAATAACAGTGTAGGACTTGGAAAACCAGGAACACACTACTCAAGTTTCAGGGCAAACGCAATCTAAACCTGCTATAGTATTTAAGGACTCACCCACCTCTAAGTCACATTTTCATATACCTTCCCACCTTTTGTTGCGCATTTCACGAGTCACAAAATAAATACAGGATTAAACTTTCCAACAATAGGAGCTTTTCTGTATCCTTACCAGTCTTTATTTTGTACATAAAGCCTTCCTACTGCATAATTACTTTTTCACAAGTTTGGCTTCAATCAATAGTTCTTTTTTCTTTTTTTTTTAATAGCAAGAATCACCAAGAAGCCTGTCTTGTTCTGTTACACTTTGAGACAGCCCCCCATCCTATCTGACTATTATTCAAACAGCAAAGATACATCACAAGTCAGAAAGGAATGTGCAAATAAGCAGAGCAAAAACAGCACATGGTGTTGCAAAACCATGACAATCTGATGCATTTACAATAATTAGGTTAAAAGGATTAAATTTCAGCACCTTGCTTAGTGCCAGGTGCACTAGGCTATATATTTCCTGATGGAAAACATCATTAATTTTAATTGGAAATAGCTAGGCTACATGCCTCACCAATGGAAAGTATGAAGAGAAAAGAAACGTAAATTACAAAAGAGGATCATATTGCTCAGATACAGAGGAGCATGGAGCAGAGGGTGAGGTATCTGATTTTGACCTGGTAAATGTGAAATAATAGGGCAGCCATGAAATCATTCAAATTGGCTTTGGTGTGAATTCTGAGCTCCAGGCAAGATGGGTGTCCATGTATTTCCATGCTTGCAAAATTCAGGGAGCTCACTCATACTGAAGAAACCAGGGAAGTCCCTGCACATACAGCACTCTCTGCACAGTCCAGAATCTCACAACTGGGATGGTTGGGTGATCCTGGGGTGCAGGGACTGTTGATTCTGATTCCGCTCTGTATAATGGGACTACAAGGCACTACTTTCACAGGGTTGTCATGAGAACACCCAAGAGTCCTACAAGACCACATGGCGGGCTTAAAAAAAAAATAAACAAAATAAGTAAATAAAACAAATAGAAAAAAAGTTCGCTCTCTCTAAGCCTCAGGAGCAGAACAAACTGAAACATGGAGCACGGTCTAGCCAAAATTAAGCACATTGAAGGCCCATTGTTTTTGATGTGTTTCCCTTTCCCCCCCTGGCATCAGTGGGACTTACAAGTGCTTTACTTTGGCCTTTGACCAAATCATATTTTTTTAAATATCTCCATATTGTTTAAAAATATGTGGTAGGCAGGAAATATATGATAAGCATAATCAAGCATAAGTTACATTAATCAAACATATATTACATAAATTACATTATGCACCCCAGTTCTACAATGACGAGCCTTTTTGTACTCACCCAAGTACAAAATATATGAGAGGTACAGTCATGCCTTGGATTACAAGTAACTTGGTTTGCAAGCATTTTGCAAGACAAGCAAATTTTTAAATATTTATTAATTTTTTTTGACTTGATATACAAGCGATGTCTTGCAATACAAGTACTGTAGTATGGCTTAAATTAAAAATCTCTGTACAATTATTTTTTGGGGGAATTTCGTTTTGATATACAAGTGTTTTGGATTATAAACACGTTTCCGGAACGAATTATGCTCTCAATCCAAGGCATGAGTGTAAATCATTTATGTACCTCCACATTATTATTATTATTTCCATCCCTCCTTAAAACATGAGTTGACAGCAACTGATCTCCCCTCATAAGCACATTTTGCAGAGGAACAGAGATGATCACACAGGCAGCACAAGTCACATTTCATGCACTGCTCATGTATTTTCTACTCAGTTACTCACACCCAAATGAAAAAGGTCGTAGAGCTGCTACAAAAACTTCACTCTGTCAATTGTAGAATTTGAACCCTTGATTATGCAGCAGATAGTGTAGCAAGACTCTGTCTTTCGAATTCACTCTCTCCTACCAGGGCCGGTTCTACCATTAGGCGAACTAGGCAGCTGCCTAGAGCGCCGGGCTGAAGGGGGCGCCAGAAATGCCTTGGGGGGAAAATACAGTCCGGGGTGCGCCATATAAGCTATATATGATAGCATGATATAACCCCTTCCTGCCCTAAGTGCTCCCCCTCGCTTCGCGGGCTCGGGGCTTCCGCTTCTTCCTGCCGGGGCTGCCCTCCTCATGGCTCGCCTTGTCTCCGCCCCCTCTCGCTTTGGCACCGCAGCCCATCGGGGGTTGCCTCTGATCTCCCCCCCTCCTTCCCCAATCCCTTCCCTTTGCTCTCCCGAGCCCGGTAGAAACTAGGCTCAAGCCGTTGGCAACCGGCACACGCTCCATAGCCTGCAAAACTGGCTTTGTTCTGGAGCTAAAGGTAAAAACGGACCGGGGTTTCGGCTCCCGCGTGCATCCTTCGCACATAGAGAACTGGACCCAGGCAGGCTTCCGTGGGGCTAGGGCGAATGAAGGAAGAGCACTAAATGGGACGCACACGGGTTGGAGGAAGCGTTACACACACCCATTCACACACGTATACTTTTTATTTTATTTTTTGGCACCGCCGCCGCCACCACCTCCCCGCTCCCCGGCTCCTCTCGGCGTTGCCCTCCTGCCATGGAAGATGGCGCTGAGCAGCCAGGTCAGTCAGTGTGCACGGAAGGGGGTGACGGCGAGGCGTTGAACCCCAACTCTAGCCGTTGGGGGGTTGTGGAGGAAGTGGGGTGGGAAGATGGCTCAACCCTGGGGTGGGGCAGGTAGGCCGTTGGTCAAAGGGTGGGGGGGAGGAGGAGGAGGCAGAGCTGGTTGCGAGGCAAGGGGGGCGTTGGGGGACGGTAGCGCATCCTCACGGGAAGGCAGTGCTTGGAGTGTGTGTATGTGTAGACAGTGGGGGCAAGAAGGAGTCGTGATTTCTGCCGCCCTCCCCACGTCAAGTTGGGATGTTGCAAGGAAGAGGGTGGGTGCCTGCTGGAGGGTGGTGCTTGAGGGTGGGGAGAGGAGGAGGAGGAGGAAGAGGGGATCCCCCATGTCAATTTGGGATCTTGCAGGAAAGAGGGTGGGCGCCAGCCAAGGAGATGGGGTTTGGAAAAAGTGGTGCTTGCAGGGAGGGTGGTGATTTGGGCAGATGTCCCTATAGGGCAGCCTTTACCTAACCTAGCGCCCTCCAATGGCCATGCTGGCTGGGAATTATGGGAGTTGCAGTCTACCACATCTGGAGGGTGCTGATTTGTGGAAGGCTGCCCTTCCACAAGGCAGTGTGGTGTAGTGTAGAGAGACAGTGGTGTAGAGAGACAGTGTGGCGTAGCGGGGAGAGTGTTGGACTGGGACTCGGGAGATCCGGGTTCTAGTCCCCGCTCGGCCATGAAACTCACTGGGTGATTTTGGGCCAGTCACTGACTCTCAGCCTAACCTAGCTCACAGGGTTGTTGTGAGGATAACATGGAGAGGAGGAGGAGGAGGAGGAGGAGGAGGATGTCAGCCGCCTTGAGTTCCTTGCAAGAAAAAAGGCGAGGTATAAATATAATAAAATAAATAAAATATATGGTAGAAGAGGTGGGGAATAAAGTTGCCTAAGGGGAGGGCGGGTCCAGAGGTTCAAGGGAAGGATGTTGTTTACGCTGGCCCAGCTTGTCTGAGTGTGGAAAGCTAAGCAGGGCCAAGCCTGGTTGTTACTTGGATGGGAGACCCCTCCTCTAGTTTCCTGCATTGAGCAGGGGGTTGGACTCGATAGCCTTGTAGGCCCCTTCCAACTCTATGATCTATGAAATCTATGAAAGTATTTCTTCTGATTGGTGCTGCTGCCTGGATGAACTCACTGGATGTTCATTCCCTCTCTTTTAAGGAATGCCCAGAAAATCTGGGACCAAATTGCAGGAGGTGTAAGTACCTCAACAGCATTTTTTTCCTCTGAGAAAGGAGTGAAGAAGGAACAAATTCTCAGTTCTTATTCTGGTGAACTAGGGGATTCAGACAGAACCATGTACCTAAAAGAAAACAAGTGCTATTGAAATTGTCAAGACAAACCTAGACATTTTCTCAAGTATGTGAGTTGCTAAGGTAGGGGTGGGCAGAAGGTACATACGTATCAACTAGTAGATTACTGGGTTTTTGCAATAGATCACTGGATGGCCAGCAAGAGTTTGATTGCCAGTAGCAAAACTAAAGGCTCTCTAACACACACACCCTCAGGCTGTTGGAATCCTTGATCTGAAGTAATTTGTGTGGTACAGTGAGGAGTTGCAGATACAGTAGGTAACTTGCTCTGCCCCTTAGATATAATTTTGCATCTAGCTCCACCCCACCATCCATTATCTTGAGCTTGACTAAAGTGTCACACATGGCAGGGTACACCTTCAATCTGATTTTCTAGACTGGGTGGGAAGGAGGTAGGTGTTGCATCTTCTTTAGATATTAAAGAAATGGTTTGCCAAGAAAAAGGCAAGGAAATTTTATTTATATATTTATTTTATTATATTTATACCCCACCTTTTCTCCTGTAAGGAACCCAAGGCAGCTTACATAATCCTCCTCCTTCTCCTCTCCATTTTATCCTCACAACAACCCTGTGAGGTAGGTTGGGCTAAGAGTCAGTGACTGGCCCAAAGTCACCCAGTGAGTTTCATGGCTGAGCAGGGACTAGAACCCGGATTTTAAACATGAAATTTTAAACATTAAATGTAGTTTCTGTTACACTTCACCCGGAATTTTTCTATATAGCAAATTGGTACTACATCAACATGTATTTTATGTATGTTTGTCAATGTTTATGTTAATAAATTTTTTAGGTTTTGCCAATTGACTTTTATTTCATAATAGGCATAGGGCTGGAGGGAGGGAGGGCTCAAGTGGGAGGGGGGGGCGCTAATTATCTGATCTTGCCTAGGGCACCAAACTGCCTTGCACCGGCCCTGTCTCCTACCTCTTCTGCAGTACCAGCTTCCTTCTTTTCTTTGCCAGTAAGGTTCTCTAGTAAAAGAAAAGGAATCTAGAGGACATGTTTGTTGAGAAATCCAGACATGTGGAAGTCTACCCAATAAAATAAACAGAAATATACATCCTGTATAAGTTCTTTGTTATATACTAAGGTCACACGTCACTATTTCAACTCTCGAGTTGAGTCATAACTTTGCAAAGTCTTATTAACGAGTGATATAATGCAAAACATACTTTTTAAAATAAGTGGAGCGGCTTGTACATGAAAGGCAAGAATAGTCTATCATAGTTATTAAAAGTTTCTTAATATTTTAGGAAGTAAAAGATTTCACCTTATTTAGAATTTCTAACTGAATTACTTTCACTCAAATTGTTTTTAACTGTCATGTTGATTTTGATTGGGGTTGAACAAAGAGGGTCTCACTTTGGGGTATACATTGCTCCAGTGCACACTGTAAAAATTATTGTTTAAGGAGAGAACAGTCGGTAAGATTGCCACTTTGTGATAAGACTTCAGACACTGCAGATTGAATTTGTGACTTCCATTTCTGCTTCTTGATGAATTCAAATAATTTGGCACAAATGTCGTAATACATTTGATCTTTTCAATCTACTGAAATTTATTATAATTTAGCTAATATATATTTATAGAGAACTTGAAATTTGCTTCCTCTTTTTTATACTCAACCCAAAAGAAATAATGAAAAGTATGATGCTGCAGATAAGTGGTATAGACCGATCGATTGATAGATTGTTCAGTCAATCAATCAATGAATCAATCAATCATGTCATGGCCACTGAACAAAGAGATAACTCTTTCCTCTGGGCTTTTGTTTAGCTATTAGCTAAATGTTTCCTTAATGGGCATTAAAAGGCTAGATGTTCCTTTAATGAGCAATATAGGGTTATGCCTACTAGCTATAGAAATGGTGCTCCCTACTTTCTTGGAGGTGAAGCTGAAGAGGAACAGTTTAGCAGTTGGAATGTAGTGAGCAAAGGAACAAGAAATCTGAGTTTTTCCAGCTGACTAGAAGAAAGGAACCTTTGTTTGTGTGTTTGGGGTGTGGAGCTACTAGCATGCTACTAGCACATGCTATTTTTCTGTGTGGGTACCTGCCTGCTCCCCTTTGCTCAACTGGTGTATTTGTAAAACAATAACAACAACCAAATACCAGCACACCCTAAGTCTCACCATGGAGTTTCAGAAGTGGGGAGGTATGAACGGTCCCAGTGTCAGCACCTGGCAGTCTTGGGCAGCTGTCCCAGCAGGCCCCACTGGCCCAGATGCCTGACCTGGCTCTGTGAACTGCCATTTTAAGTTTCCCACAATGGCCCTAATGTAGCCTGGGGACCGCCATTTTCAATTTCCCACTTCCACCACCATATAAGCCTATGGGGGGGGGGACGCACACCAGAGGGTCCTTTCTCAAAGGCCCACTCAAACCTTAGAGCTAGTTCTGGGTGTGAAACATTACTATGTGGAAAACTGGTGAGTAACAGTTAAGGTACTAGATTGCAACCTTGCCTGAAAAACATGTCCCCTAATTCCATATATTTTGTTCTTAGTAATAATTATATTTCTTACACTTGATAACATAACACTGCTTTTGTTACTGAAGCTTCACCTAATCCAGGGGCTGTTGATCCACTGGAAAAATCACTGGGGTGGGGCATTAGTGCACCTGATGGTGGGCGGAGCCAGAGTCAATGGTGGGAAGAGCCAAAGCCAAAAGTGGGCAGATCCATCCCTTTCCTTTCTCTTTGAGTCAGGGGAAGGGGCATGGAAACACTTGCTCTGAGCAATAGTTTGGAGGATGGGGGGATCTAGGGGGAATGGCATGCATATTTCTGACCATTTTCTGACCACTTCTTCGTCAAGTTGGAGTCAGGATATTGGCTGGGCGGCTTCTCACACTCCATCACTGGGGACAGGGCCAAGCTGACTGTAAGCACCAACCATTAACCATTCTTTAGTGGATGCAAATGCGTTTCGATTTCTATGACTCCAACCCACAGATTCCACAGAAGATGGGCTTTTCCCGAGCTGCACGGATTCCATGGACTTGTGGAGCAGGTTTTTTTAAAAAAAACTTTCCAGAATTTTACGCAAATTTAGTCATAGAAAAATATGAAAAATAAAAAAACACTGACCTAAAATGTGCATTTCCCTCCATAGGCTAAAGCATGAAAATACAAATTTTGGAGAGATTTGTGCATTTTGGGGGGGATTTATGCATTTTTTGGAAGTGCAAATTTGCACAAGTGCACATGAATGCAAGTTTGGGAAATGGAAAAAAATCCAGTTCCATCAATGAGTAGATGGAACAAAAGGATCCTGACAATGCATGAACCTGTACCTGTTGGGGTGGTCGCCGGGTGCCCAGCGAGCACCCCTACCGCTCGATTCCTCCCACGGTGACAGCGAGGCTCCCAGCTGACTTTCCAGGGAGCTGGAAGTGATGCGATGGGTCCCAGCGCTGCATTTTTCATGTAAATACCATAGAAAACCACCGTTTTAAGGTGGTTTTCTATGGTATTGACATGAAAAACACAGCCTCGGGGACCTGGAATTACCTCTTCCTGGCTCCTCTCTGGGGAGATGTGCCGAGCCGGGGAAAAGGTAAGTGCCGCGGGGCTCGGGGGGGTTGAGCGGGGTGAATTCACCACGCTTCCACCCCCTATCGAGATCCATGCACATCCCTAACTGCAGCATCTAGAAAGCCCAGAGCGGTTCTGCAGGGAACTGCGGGTCGTATGGGATGAGGACATGGGCTGCATGGGACCTAAAGATCATAGATTCCCCACTACTGATCTGATACATAGAATTATTTGCTTGCTCATGTTTTGCTAGTTTATGCTTCTAGTTAGACTTTGTGCACATATGCCTAGCTGTATCCGAGTTAGGTGTGACTTGTCCCAATTGTGGTTGGGAATGTATATTCAATTGTGAATAATGCAGGGCTGACAGGCACCTCATCCTCATGTTCTTCCCTTTCTCTGCCTAGCTTCTGTGAGAGTTCGTGCATTCAGCTGCCCCCTGAACAGAAAGTAAATCAGATAGAATTGGACATGATGAAGGCTCCGGATATTTGTCTGCATCAATGGACCAATAATATCTGCATTGGACAACAAGCCTGGCAGATTGCTGTTGTGTTTCTACATGTGTCGTTGACCTGGTTCATATAACACCCCGGGCTCATTGGGGGTTGCTTAACACACATGAGCTGCAGCGCATGCCGGGCACCATTTTAAATATGTGACCCTTGCTCTGGGGTTGCTGTGTCATACAAACCCACCCACCAAGGATTATTTGAGGGTTAAATAACCCTCGCATACAACAAACCAAAGTTGTCGTGAAAACTGGCCCATTTGTCTCCAATGTGTGCATATAGATTTGGAGGTTTACTGCCCAAATTGTCAGCTTTACCCTTAATCAGATGAATAGGCATCTTGCATCAATGCACTGCTAGGTGGCTTTCACATAATCAGTCTTATTTCAGCTTAATAAGTACCAGTCCCTGATTCATTCTGTCTCTCAATAAGACAATCAATAAGACAAATCACAGAATCACTTCACACTTTAGGGCATATACTCAAGATTAGTTATCGCTAATTAATCCTTAAAACATTCCGTCTTGTACACAACTAGAGCAGGAAAATAGAGGCAAAGAGTTTTTTTATTCCTTTCCGCCCCCCCCCCATTTTTCCAGAGCAATATTGTAGGTGCATTCCCACAATTTTATGTCCATCCTATCTTTTATCCCAAATTAATTAGCTTGGAGTGTTTTTGCAGTCACTTACAGATCCTTCAGACTATACATTTCCAACATGGGAAGTAATTTCATGTGTGAAAAAGTGTGATATCTGTCTGTAGATTAATGGGCCAGTTTCTACGATCAAGCAACCCACCGTGGCTTGATCAGGTGGACATTTTGAATATTCAAGCCGCGACTGTGCCTTGTCAGGTCATGCAAACCTGGTGAGGGTTTGCAAACCCTAAAACATGCTATGGGGTCTGGGTGGTTTGTTAGCCATGCCAACAACCCACCCTCACCAGGTTCGGACAACATGACATGCTGCCGCCGTAGTTTAAATATTCAGAAGTTGTCCGGCCGGCATATACTGGCATGAGCTACAATACACCGTGCCTTAAATAAGCCATGGTGGGCTGCAGTGATCATGCAGACCAGTTCTATGAGTGATGGTCATCCATGCATTTCCTTGTTTCATTGTGTGTACACAATGGTGTGAATAAGGTGAGAAAAACACATTGAATCATGGCTCTCAAATGTGTGTTTGGCATTTGTGTATACAGACAATGGAATGGGACAATCCTCAATGGATGCCAATCATTTTCCAATAGACAACTGCTTTCAGTTTAGAAATTACATAGCCCTTGATATGACCTGAGATCAAATTAAAATAATTTTAATGACATTGAAATTCTTTATAAAAGTGTGGCAGAAATCCACCCCTTTAATGCTCTTTTGTTGTCCTGAATGTCTGAATAAAAGTGTGATGAAAGTCCCAGCATATGTTAAGTGATTTTGAGCGGTCTCCCATCAAGCAGGGGTGGGCAATTTGTGGTCCTCCAGTTTTTGCCTACAACTCCAATCATGCCTCACCATAGGGCTGATGGGAGTAACAAACCAAAACATCTGTAGGGCAATAAATTGTCCACTTTCCACTTGTGTAATTGTGCTATTCTGCTATACCCCAGTGCCACCGAGAGGTTATGTAGTGGAAATGCAGGAAAGAACTTCTAATGGCCCCTTACGTGGGAACAGGGAGAAGGCTTGCACGTAGGGGAGGAGAGAGGAGGCAGGCACCTGGTCTGGTGGGTCACGAGAAATGAGCCAATGGCTCAAAAGGGCGGGGACCCAGGTAAGAGCTTATTTAAGCTCCTGGGTTCCCTGCCTTCAGTCTCTTTGCTTCTGTTTTTTCCAGCTCCCTCCACTCCCGCCCTCTGAGCAGTATAGGCTCCTCTGGCTGCCCGTTTCCTGGGGGCCGAGTAGGAATTTTGGCTCATTGTCTCAATTGGCCTGGGGCATTGGGCGTGTTTCGCCTACTCTACACTGTGAAGCAGGGTAGGGAACTTTTTGAATTCGATTTCGATCCCGCCAGGGGGATCTTAGCTAAATTGGTCGCATTTGCAGGAAGTGCGGGCTTAGGCAGGAGCAATTAGGGTTATGGTGATCATCCAGTGGCACCTTTCAAGGTGACTGACGTTTACCCAAGGCTGCCCTCGCCAATGCCATGAGGCTTGGCACAAGGGAGATTGGGACGGCTTTGGGGTTTTACCTTTCTCACCTACTTTGGGAGCCTGGAGGCGCCAAAGTAAGGTGACGATGGTAAGGCCCTCCAGCCCCACATGGAGGGCAACTGGGCGGTGGTGGGCCATCCCACCTCCGGTTCAGTTAGGATGTATTCGCCAAATATTGGTCTTTTACCCGGCCAGGTGCCAGGCTAGGTTAGAACCGCACTTCACCCATCACAGATCTTCAATTCAATAAATGTGGCCCTGATTTGAAACCATATACCCTGTGTCTGCCTCTTCTTTATCTCGCCCTTACACACGCAAACACTCTTTGTGTAGCGCTCAGATCTCAATTATGTGATACAACAGATTAACAGCCTTGTGCATAAAAGCTCTGAGACACATTAATATATAGCACAAATATACCAGGTTTTTACTGGTAAGTTTTGTTTGTATCGATTTTGATTGGCAATCTCAGTTTTTATGCATTTTATTGGAACTGGTTTTATAAACTATAAAGCCCTACATGGCTTTATTGCTGGTTTTAACCTAAAAAGCCCTACACGGCTTGGGACCACAATACCTGATGGAATGCTTCTCCCAACCTGACTCTATTATCTACCCGGACACTATGATCTACATCTGAGCCCCTCCTCTGAGTGTAGCCTCCAAGGGAGGCTCAGAGGGTTGCAACAAGGGAGAGGGCCTTCTCAGTTGTGCCCTCCCCCGATTATGGAATGATCTCCCCAATGAGGCCCACCTGGCACCAACCAACTCTGTCATCTTTTTGATTCTAAGTTAAGGCTGTCCAATACTCCCAGGCATTTAATGGTATATGATTGGACATGCCAGCTGTTTTAACAGGTCTAGTTTTTATTGAAATTGTTTTAGCTGTTTAAATTGTTTTAAATTTTGTATATTGAAATTTTATACTGTATTTTATGGTGTCTATATTTTATGCTGTATTTTTATTTTGTCTCTTATTTTATGCTGTATTTTACTCTTTCTGTGTTTTGTATTTTATGAATTTCTGTGAACCACACCCAGAGAGGTTTGGCTATTGGGCAGTATAGAAATGAAATAAATCATCAGCAGCATCAGCATCAGCATCACATTTTATGAATTTTAATTTTTTTTCTCCACTTTTTTTTAAATCTTGTACGCTGGCTTGAGAGGGCTCCACCATTAAACATGGCTTAGAAATAATTTGAGAGAGAGAGAGATGAGAAGAGAACCATTCCTCATTTTCACATTGCCATAGAATCATAGAAAAGTAGAGTTGGAAGGGGCCTACCAGGCCATCGAGTCCAACCCCCTGTTCAATGCAATGAATCTAGGTCAAAGCATCCCTGACAGATGGCTGTCCAGATGGCTACACCTTGAATACCTCCAGAGTGGGAGAGCCCACCACCTCCCTAGGTACAGTCATGCCTTGGACTGAGAGCATAATTCGTTCCGGAAATGTGCTTGTAATCCAAAACACTCTTATATCAAAATGAGATTCCCCCCCAAAAAAGATTTGTACAGAGATTTTTCATTTAAGCCATACTACAGTACTTGTATTGCAAGACGTCGCTTGTATATCGAGTAAAAAAAAATTAAATAAATATTTAAAAATTTGCTTGTCTTGCAAAACACTCTCAAACCAAGTTACTTGCAGTCCAAGGTATTACTGTAGTTGGTTCCATTGTCTTATTGCTCTGACAGTCATCAATGGGTTAATGAGGCAGCAACTGAAAACAGCATGTGAGCTAAAATATGAACATCTCTGCAAGCAAGGAGAATGTCTCAGCTGAATATTCCCCTCTCCTCTTTCATTTGCTGGTCTCTGTGGGATGGACTATTGTCTTTGATGGGTGGGGGGTAGAACAGCAATTTTTCTCTTTTACCAGCTTCATCAGGAGGGAGAACTACAAAGGAGCTTAGTTGTGTCAGCAGCTTTGTAACATTTGACAGTTATTAGGGCCTTAACTAGGCCAGCTGTGGCTAATTTAAGGAGTCACAGGTGCTAAAGCAGCAAGAACAAATGGCAAACATCACGGAGTTCCTTTCTCTGTGCTTGCAGAAGGTGGTGCAGGCAGCTCCACAGACCTGTGGTGGATTACTCCAGGGGAAAATTTGCAGACCTGTGAACTGGGTCTTTTTTTTTTGAACCGGGGGAAACTACTTTTATTCTTCCAAGGTTTTAAAACATCATCACTTATTCTGGGCCTTTTCAAAATTCCCGTCGGTCTCAAGTCATCATTTTGCACATCTGCCTGGGCTGGCCAGCATCACTTCCATCTACTTCAGGAGACTGTAACAGACTGAGTCTTCAAATCTGTTTAAAAATGCATGATGTGCATGCAACTTACTGTAAGTTTGCGCAGTGCTTCAGTGGCGACTTACTATGGTGCTTCTACCATTTATAATCGGTTTGGGGCAATGCGGCCTTGTGCTTTATTCAGCACACATTCTAACTTTTACTTTCTTTCCTTTCATCTATGATACAAGTTCAGCAGTTGAAAAGCATCAGTACCTTTGTATAGTTCAGTTCTGTGTTGTCCGGTATGAACTCTCTGTAGAACATAATTGTAAGCAGCATGAAGCTTTTCTTTTCTTGTTGCATTGAGCATGGCTTGCTGAATTTTTTACCTTGTGAGAGGCTTTCAAGTCTACCTGACACCTTATTCTAGTTCCTGGCCGACAACATGGAAGCCTTTCTTGTATCGCTCATGAGTCTGACATTTAATCCTTTCATTGTGTACCTTCTATTGACAGCCTGCTAAATGCACACACGGCTATGGCCAGATCAAGCTAGTGTAGCCATATCAAAACGGAAACAAGCATTATTTGGATTTTGAAACTGTGAAATGAGAATGGTATGTTACTTGTTAATAATAGGTGTATAGATGGGTGTTTGATTAAAACACATATCTCCAGTGACATGTCTGTCAATAACAGCCCCTCACAATCATCACATGAAGTTTACCCAGTACAATACAAAAGCCTTAAGCCAATGAACTGATCCTCTGTATACACATTAGGTCATTCCTACTAGTTAACTGTACTTATAAAGCATGAATGGCCCCTGTCGCTGCTCTATCCAGCTCAAGTTGGCCCTATGTCATTTTGAAGATGAGATAAAAAGAATGTGTTCACACTTTCATTATTAAGAAGACACTGCAATGAATTTCCATGTTTATTATATTCACAGTCTGGAAAAGCAAAGGACTGCTACCAGCCTGTGTTTTAAGAGGATTCCCCAGCCCCACCCCAAGAAGTACATTCATTCCTCAGTCCCCACTGCCCCAACCAAGTACCGCATACCATCTGAATGTCTATATATGGGGCAGAGTGAGATGATGGGATAGACTCACTATTTTAGGCTGCCCGTGGTGTGTGTGTCACATTATTCCCTGTGTAAAAATGCTTTTTGCAAGAAGTAAACTAGCACAGCAGGAAGCAGGTTGAGATAGAATCTTTATTCCTGATCTACTAGATGCTTACTTGTGGGAACCAAGTTTTTAAAAAATTTAATGTGTGGAGACATTCAAAAATAGCATTTTCCATCTGCAGGATTAAGTGATGCAGTCAACCCCACTGCCTCAGGATTCTAGAAACTCACTCTATTGCACATGTAGACTAGGCCTATAAACTTGGACTGATTGTTCTAAATGCAAAAACAAGTCAACACAAGTGGTACGAAGTTTGCTGTGTCATGTAGATTATGAGCATAACCAGACAATGAGGGAGTACAGGCAGTGATGCAGGCCTGTGGCTTACGCTGGCTCAACTTATCTGAGCGTGGAAAGCTAAGCAGGGTCAGGCTTGGTTATTACTTGGATGGGAGACCCCTCCTCTAGTTTCCTGCATTGAGCAGGGGGTTGGACTCGATGGCCTTGTAGGCTCCTTCCAACTCTATGATCTATGAAATCTATGTCAAGTTCCTGAGGTTAGAGAAATATATCAACAAGGATGTCTCATTCCACCCACCCACAAACCTGAAACTGCCGCCCTTCAGACTTCTCTTCTCAGCCCTACTTGTTGTCACTTCCTCATTCTACCCATTATGCGCCCATGCTGGCTGGGGATGGTGGGCATTGTAGTCCAACATATCTGCACGACACTGTATTATGAAAGGCTAATGTAAATGGCTGACTGTAATTTACTCCCACAGGGAAAAAATAAAGTACTGCACTTGGGAACGTGTCTTGTTGTGGGCCAAAGCTACCTCCTATGGACAAAAATGTCATGGAGAAGCACTCCTCTTCCTGAAGCTGTCCCTTTTTCTAATAATTAACAACAACACATCATCATTTTAGGACTCCTTCTCCATTTCTGTTATACCAACTATTTGATTTGCCCATGGACATCTAACCCAATTAAAGATCAAAGATTAAAGGAGTTCTCAACCAGGGGGGAATTTTAGGGTTTCACGGGGGGAATTGGGATCACAGACTCAAACTGTTGGAATACTGATCTTTCTACAAATTACAATTCTACAGATTGTACATAATCTACATGACATCACACCTTATTGTATGGTGCAAATTAAATTAAAAATAAAGATAAGAATTTTACTTGCTATCTGTGGAAATATTCCATTTATAGTTATTATATATGATATGCATATTATTTGGAATTCAACTTTTGAGTCAGACAATCTTGGAAAGGGGGGAATGACATTCTGACATATGGTGAAAAGGGTGCATGGGGCAAAAAAGGTTGAGAACCACTGGGCTATAGAATTTAATTGTGGGGTGGGGGCTGAGCCAAAACTTAGGTGTAGGTTCACAGCCTTATTTCTGGGTCACAAAACTGCCCTCCCTTTTGTCAGTGCCAAGGGAGGAGCAAGCAAAGTTTTCCCACTGTCCTGGGGCAGAGGGAAGGCAGCCCATCTCTTTGCAGCCTAGGCAACAAAGGGATGCTTTCCTGCCCTCTCTTCTGCACCTGTGCACAGTGCAGGAAGAGAGAGCCATCCCATTGCCTAGAGGCAGTCCATTGATTCTTCCAGTGCAGAGGCAGTGTTAGAGGGCAGCCCACTAGGGATGGAGCCCTGAATCTTTCATTTGGAGCCCTGAATCTCTGGGAGGCCATCTGTGCCATCACCCTACTGTCCATGGGCACTTGCTGAAACAAAGGTACAGGGGCCTTGATGATCTCTGTTGCATCTGATCCCCCTGGATTAGCTGGCTTTTTGATTTGCCTCTGGCTGCCCCGCCCCCCTTGAATTTTTCCGCCTTAGGGTTCCCCCCCTGAAATCAAATGACCTCCTCTCCCCTGTCCATACATTCCTTTTTACAAATAGGGGTGTCCTTAGGAGACAGGGACCTTTAAAGGCATGCACACAGAGAGACTTTAGAGCATAGGGAGTTGGGCATAGGAGGCACTGTATTGCAGTAGTTCCAGTCCTTCCTCTCTGGAAGGTACCTGAGGGTAGTTCTCAGGGAGGAGGCTTCGGACCCTCGGCTGCTCACTTGTGGAGTGCCGCAGGGTTCCATCCTCTCCCCGATGTTGTTCAACATCTACCTAAAGCCCCTGGGAGCTATCATCAGGAGGTTTGGGGTGCAGTGTCATCAGTATGCAGATGACACGCAGCTCTACCTCTCTTTTAAATTCTCACCGAGGTTGGCCGTTGAGACCCTGTCCAAGTGCCTGGAGTCAGTGGGTGGCTGGATGGGAAGGAATATGCTGAAGCTGAACCCCGACAAGACCGAGGTACTTCTGGTGGGGGACAAGGGGAGGTTAGGGGATGTTGACCTGGTGCTGAATGGGGTACATCTACCCCTGAAGGACCAGGTCCACAGCTTGGGAGTCATTCTAGACTCCCAGCTGTCCATGGAGGCTCAGGTGGCAGCTGTGAGCCGGGCAGTGCTGTATCAACTCCATCTGATACGGCAGCTGCGCCCCTACCTTCCTAATCATCTGTTCCCTTCAGTGGTTCATGCCTTGGTCTCCTCTCGCCTAGACTACTGTAATGCACTCTACGTGGGGTTACCCTTGAAGAAGGTTCGGAAGCTACAGCTGGTACAGAACGTGGCGGCTCGCCTGGTTAAAGGCAGCCGCCGGCGGGATCACATCACGCCAGTGCTCAAGGAGCTACACTGGCTACCAGTTGCTTGCCGAGCTGAATTCAAGGTGTTGGCTTTGACCTTTAAAACCCTATACGGCTCCAGTCCAGTCTATCTCAAGGAGCGTCTCCAGCAACACCAAGTGGGCCGCTCAACAAGATCTGCCACAGACGGCCTTCTCCTTGTCCCTTCAGCCAGAGCAGCTAGACTGGTTGGGATGAGGAAGAGGGCCTTCTCTGTGGCAGCCCCGTACTATGGAACTCTCTCCCAAGTGACCTCCGCCATGCCCCCTCTCTGCTGAGCTTCCGCCGCTCATTAAAAACTTGGTTATTCAGGCGGGAATATGGGGTGGGCTAAGATTTTAAAATTTTATACTGTTTTAATGTATTTTAATGGAGAAAAATGTTTTAATGTATTTTATTCTGTTTTATTTTCTGTACATCGCCCAGGGTGGCCGGTTTGCTGGCCAGATGGGCGATAAATAAATGCAAATAATAAATAAATAAATAAATAAATAAATTAGAGCAGTGTTCTCCAGCCTTGGGTCCCCAGATGCTTTTGGCCTACAACTCCCAGCATGCCCCAGCCAGTCTAGCTGGCTGGGGCATGCTGGGAGTTGTAGGCCAAAAACATCTGGGGACCCAAGGCTGGAGAACACTGCTTTAGAGCATACATATAAACGTGCATATGCAGATTTGTGCATTTGTCTGAGCCCTGGAACTTTTCAGTACCTAGTTCCGGCCCTGTTCCAGTGTAGTGTTGTATGATTCAGTTCGGCGGCTGTGAAGTTTACAAACAGTGTCAGAAGAAGTGAATTAAAGGCACCAATCACCTTGGTAGCTCAGCAATAGTTGACTGCCAGCATTTCAGCTAAGCACTAAACTGCTATACAAGGTAGGAAAGCAATATCAATACAATGTGAACAAAAGCTCCACAGCTGAGAAAAGCAGCAGCAGCATACCTGAGGTCAGATTTTGAATAGAAATAGATTCTTTTATTGGACTACAGCAAAACTAGCAGACTGAGGAGTTAGTTTCTGAATAATGTAAAACTTCCATTAACAATAATTAAATTTTTTAGCCTTTTTACGATTCAAAGAAAATCTCTTAACAATCTGACCTCAGGGGTTACGGTGCTTAATGGTTTCTGAGAATGCAATGTAGAGTAAAATTTGTAGAGAAAGCTGAATGACCCTATCATTTCATCAGGATATTAGTTACAAAAAAAACTAATTAGGAATATTTACACAGTCCCATTAACTGTTTCACTGCTCCCTGCTTTGTTATTAAAATCTAGTCACCATATGGAAGAGCCTAAAACAGAGAACAAAGGGGCTTTTCTACATGAGGCATTTATTGTGCACTCATGATTCCTTACTCATGGTTGTTTACAGGCTCCTTAGACGATGCCACGGTCCTCCAGTTTCTCTTCTGTTTTTTCAGAGCATTTTCCCAGGGTTTTTTTTAGAACAAGGAAAATGAGGCATTAAATTACAACAGGGAAAAAGATGTTCTTTTTCCTAGTGTATTTGCACTATTCCACTATAGCATTGCTCCACTTAGAGGTTGTGTAGTGGAAAAGCAGGAAAGGAAGACAGGTTTTTGTGTAGAGCTTGGATCTCAATTTTGCAACAAAATCAAAAGTAGATACAATGGTTTACAGCCTCCTGTAGAAACACTCAAACTGATCATTCTTATCTTCTGTGCTTCAAGCTGACAACAATCATCATAGTAGTTGCTGTGCCGAAATCATTCTCATTCAATTTAATGGTGAAAAAAATCAAAGGAGAAAGAAAATTTCAGAGGGACTCTGATGGGTAGGGTGGAGGGTTCTTGTGCTTAACTTATGAGGTGGTCAAGAGGTGTGTGCCACTGTCCTCTCTTTCATTGCACAATCATCTTCATTTAATGCCCAGGGGAAGATGTCATGAGGTAACTTCTTGCTTGGGCCTTTTACAGATTAGGAAGTGTGGGCAGCCAGGGAGACTGCAGAGTGATGGAGAGATGTATAATAGAAACACACACACATACACACACACACAGACACACACAGCGCCCTCAGTGCACCCTATGAGGTAAGCTCAAAAGCACCACCAGAAGAAATTATAAAGCACCCTGAGAATGAAGCAGAAAAACAGAAGGCTCTTTCATGGGGGAAGAAAACTTTCGGGAAATTGAAGGACAGATTTTGTCACAGTACAATGTGCTAATGGTGTGACCAATGTGCTAGTCCAATGTGCTAATGGTGTGACCAGATGCAAAAGAGAACAAGGCTCTGGCACCTAGAGATGTACCAAAACAGGGAAATCACACATTTGAGCTCAAAAGATTTCCTATCCGCTTCCGATCTGATGATCGGGAGCCGGCCAAGTCGAGGGTTTTTTTGAGGACTTCCGTCTGTAAGATTTGTGTATTTTTTAAAACCGCCAATGGAATTTGCAACAAATCGGCACCTGAAAAGCTTGTGGTTTAGCTAAACCATGTGGTTTTCAGGCGCTGGTTTGTGCGAAAATGGTTGGTTTCGCGCAAATGCGTACCCGAAAACCACATGGATCTAGCGTGATTTGTAGCAATCACTCAAGATACATTAAAACCATGTGCTTTCCGGGTGCTGGTTTGCACATTCCATTGGCGGTTAAAAAAAAAGCACCCACAAATCGTGGTCCATCTTACAGATAGAAGTCTGCGAGCTGGCTTGACTTGCACTGCTGTGAGTCGGTGCCAGCGCATGGCCAGTGAACTGGAATCTGGGGGGGCTGAATCATGAAAATCCAATGGATTTTCATCCCGCTAATGGATTCCTCAGACATCCCTACTTGTACCCTTCATTAATAGCTGTGTAGGAGGAAGCAGTTCCAGAACGGGTGTGCTGCCACACAAAAGGCCTTGTCTCATGTTCCCAGCAACTAAGAGAACAATCCTATGCATATTTAGACAATAATAATAATAATAATCCCACAACCCCCACCATTCCCCAGCCAGCATGGATAGGGAATGCTGGGAATTTTAAGACTCCCCCCCCCCATCTAAACATGCATAGGATCATGTCCTAAACAACCTCTTTTGATAGGCCATCATCAGATTTTGCTTAAGGCAAAATTAAAGTGAATTTGGAAGTTATGCCTCAAACAAAACATCTGAGGAATTTCAAGGGAGCTTTAAAGAAAGAAGATTAGATTAGATTAGTGCGATTCACAGGGGGCGGTTCACACATTCTCACACTACGTCACACATCCTGGCCTCCTTCTCCCTCACAGTCTGGAGCTTGTAAGCAAAAGTGGGCCAGGGTTAAGTTTCTTCTTCCCTCTCGCTACTGCTGAAACAATGGTCTTGTTGGAGGATATGGGAAGGAGTCGGTTCTATACTGGTTAGGATGAAGCAGAGGTTTTCCCCCATATGAGCAGCCTGGTTACTGAAACTGATTATCACTACATGGGTTGCTAAACCCTGGTAAAAGGCTCTTTAAAGGAACGGATTTTCCATACAAGCTTAAAACTAATAAAGACATTTATTGGTTTTACTTACAGTCCGTTTATTCATATATGCAGGATATAGGCAGGTTAGAATCTTTGGTGTTAAGACTCTGCTTCACTGGAGATCACTGGCTGGAAGCCAGCTCAGACCTTGTGTCCATCAGGTTGGAGAGGCAGAGAGAGAGAGAGAGAGCTGGCCACAGAGAGGCCAGAAGTAGGGAGGAGGGGTTACAAAACATGCACCCTGGGGATTGTTCAATTAACCCTTTCCTCCCACTGTAACTAGTGGTTACATTACCTCGTTGATTTAAGCAGTCAATATTACAATTTCCATCAGGTTTATGTTGTGATATGTATCACTTTACCAGCTGCAGCACAATTGTTTACACATGGAAGGTACAGTGTGGCTCTGTAAACAGGTCTGTAGTGTCTACACAGAATGTCTATTCTCAGGCATGAGAGTCATGATCTCTGGGAAGAAAAGGAACGAGCTAGTCACATGGTTTGTATGTTCTGATGACGTGCTAACTTGTTCAGTCAGAAGCCATTTTAAGGGGAAGGATTTCTTCTCCACCTTCTTGTTCTTTTCCTTTGTCCCTGCAACAATGTAACGGCTTTGTTGAGGTGGAGTGAAGCTCAACTTACTCCACTGGACTTAATGCTTGCTATGCATTTATACTCTGCACATGGACTGTAACTAGGAAATGTATACTCTGTAGAACTTTACTTGCTAAGTGAATAAACAGGTAGAATTAGACCTGTGGTGTTCCAGAGTGTTTCCTGACTCCATGGATTAATCTGCAATGGGGAAGCTGGAAGCAAGTGTCATTATAAAGGCAGGCTGGGCTGGTGAGGCTGGATCTGACACTGTACGATGCGCAAGGGGGTGAGATTTGTTAAGGTCTGTGTGTGGAATTCCAGGCATCCGTTAGCACACAGATTGGATTATAAATCTCCCAGCACCACAAACTTCAACAGTTTATTCATAGATTCATAGATTCTAGAGTTGGAAGGGGCCTACAAGGCCATCGAGTCCAACCCCCTGCTCAATGCAGGAAACTAGAGGAGGGGTCTCCCATCCAAGTAATAACCCTGCTTAGCTTTCTACGCTCAGACAAGCTGAGCCAGTGTGAGCCAGTGCCATAGCGTGAGCCACAGGCCCGGTCTTCCTCTCATTCTCACATTAACCTTGTATACGCATCTTGAGCATGTTTGGTGCTTTCCCCTGCCCATACTGCTATACTGTAACTCAACTGCTGGGCAATGGAAGAGCATGACTTCAATTCTTCCAGCAGTGCTTCTGCCAGTGGGAGAATGAAGTAGTGCTGTCTATTTGCTGCTGTAGGTAAAAAGATTCATAGATCTTCCTGGCAAAGCTTCCTTTTTTTCCTGGCAAAGCTTCTATCACTTTTTAGAAAAAAGCTTCACCTGTTATGTTTTTGCATGATGTACAATTCTGAAAGGCATAGGGGGCCTTTAAAAAAAATGACAACCTTAGGTACAGGGTGCAAGGCTTGGGGCAGAGTAATACCACTACATACGGTAGCTTCATTTCCCATGATGGAACTCCTTGAAGCCATCGCGAGATTACCCCCAAGATAAAAAGCTTACCATGCTTTGTAGTTTCACTTCTTGCAGGACACTTTCGTAATGTTCTCCAAAGGGCATGGTATTTAGTGAGAGTTGCCGAAAATGAAGCACAATCAGCTGTACCCAACTAAAACTGTGCTGTGCAGAGCCTTAATTTAGAATGGGTGTCTGAGATTCTGAATTGCTCAAACAATTTGAGCAAATCAGAAACCGAACAGCAACGAATCCATCTTAAACCTATTTAAGACCAGTTTGTTCGTTTCACCCTTTTCAACCCCCTCCCTCCCACAACTCAGTTGAGCAGGGATATCTGCCACCCTGCTAAATGAGAAAATACAGATAGGCATCAGAAACTGCACAGTATAGCACTAAGAAAGTGAATTCACAAACAAGAGATCCCAAGGCCAATGAAAGATTTGAAATGAGGGCCCAGTGTCACTGAAGAGCAAGAGAGTTAGATGCTCTCGGCGACCTCAATAAAGTGTGTTAATTAAAAATCTTATTGGAATGGTGGCAGGAGTTTGTTAGCTATGAAAAACACCACAGCTGAGATGGTTTCTGTTGATTATATTTTGTTTCATCCTCAAGAGCAATCAAGAAGCTGCAAACCTCCAGCCACTTCTGATGGAAATAAGAGACCTAATTCTCCCCTTTGCTGGGATATTGTGAATTAACCATAATGTAGTTTAAGCCAACAAATGATACAGGTGAAGAAACTCATGAAAGGAACATCAGCATTCATTTCTAAATATATTATTACTTGCACTACAGCACACTTAGTACCACTGTATTCTTTTAAAAATTGCATCTTCACAGGAGGTTAATATGTTATGGACAGGTAAAGGGAATGTTTTGGGGTTGGGGGTCCATTGCCCTTCCTGCCTTGCTTCATTGCTGGCACCCTCCTAGGATGCCCATTCTCCAACTCTTTCCCCACCATTACCCCAATTCTATTCCCAATCCTATGCACCTTCACCATCCTGATGAGCATAGCTGACTCGCATTTGAAGAAGCAGATCTGCCCCCTACTGCTCTGCCTCCACCTGGGATGGTTAGGGTGGCCACTTCTGAACTGCTGAAAAAGTGTACATGCATCACCAAAAAAGATGACAAGAGAAGACACCTATTTGCATAAAATGTGCACATGCAAATTTATATGTATAGATGCGAATTTAGAAATAATGATTATAATTTAAAAGAAATTCAGTACATCTCCCCATAGTGTAGAACAGTGTTCTCCAACCTTGGGTCCCCAGATGTTTTTGGCCTACAACTCCCAGCATGACCCAGCCAGCTACGCTGGCTGGGGCATGCTGGGAGTTGTAGGCCAAAAACATCTGGGGACCCAAGGTTGGAGAACACTGGTGCAGAAGGATGTGACCATGTGACCTGTGTGCCTGCCAGTCCGTCTGCTGTCCAGGTGCTGTTGATGGGCAACTTCAAGGTCTCTGTTCTTCCTTCCGATGGTTCTTTATCTTTAAACTGGACTTGGACTGGGCAGCCCTTCAAATAGAGGATGCCTTTGAAACAGAGCACAGTCCTCTGGCAGACCTTCAAGAGAGGACTGTCCTATATAAAAGAGGACACATGGCCATCCTATCAGGTAGAAGGGTTCACACACACACACACATACGCATGTTGAAAGTGTTTATGAAGGAAGGATGATGGGCTCCACTGGCCAAGAGAAGACCACCAATGTTTAAGAAAGGAAGGAAGGAAGGAAGGAAGGAAGGAAACCTTAAGGCAGTGGTTCCCAACCTTGGTTCCCCAGATGTTGCTGGACTACTGCTCCCAGCATATCCTGCCAGCATGGCTAATGACAAGGGAATCTGGGAGCTGTAGTCCAGAAACATCTGGGGACCCGAACCACTGCCTTAAGGAAACCCTCTGCCACCTCATATCATATGGATGATATGATATGGTCATATGGTCCACCCAGAAAAGTATGCCCAGCTGTCCCAAGATATTTTGTGACCTGAGATGGAGGAGCAAATGTTGCTTTCCTCCCTTGCCCTGTCAGTAAAAATACAAAGATAATAATGAATTAAATAACTAACCATTTACAGTCCTTTCATGACACCTACAATCAGCTGCCTGAGCTCTAATTGGAACCACCACTGCAATATGATGAAATGGGAGAGAAGGAAGAAGGTCTGGACTCAGAGTGTTCTCACCGTTTCAGGGTCTCTCTGAATATAGATGAATCCCACCTTCACCACCAAAAATATTCTGTACATGAGAACAGTGGCATGCGCCAGGCCTCTCCCAATAATGTGCCATTTATTGTTACAACTCATTGAGAAAGCTCAGCGCAGAAAAGAAAATTTGGTCTGTAGCAGAAAAGCCCAGGACAGAAAACCTAGATTTTAGGGAGAAAAAAACAAGTGCAACTTAACTGAAAATTGTCCCCAGTTACTAGTCTATATAGGTTCAGGATTATTCTGGCCCATGAGGAGATTATGCAGGCCCAACAGGCTCATACAAGCTTCTGCGATAAAAGTGAAAGTATTTCTTCCAGTTCACTCACATGGCCGGACTTCTGGGCTTGTCTCTTAAAGAGGAAGTGAACAACAATGTGAACTCCTCTCGTCCCATGGCTTTAGTGACGGATGGGATGGTGTGGAAGTGGGAAGTTTTGTCCCCGTCAGGGCCGGTGCAAGGCAGTTTGGTGCCCTAGGCAAGATCAGATATTTAGCACCCCCCTCTTCCCACTTGAGCCCTCCCTCCCTCCAGCCCTATGCTCCTGGTGCCCCCTTTAGCCAGGCGCCCTAGGCAGCCGCCTAGTTAGCCTAATGGTAGCACCGGCCCTGGTCCCCGTCTTCCTCCTTCCCTGCCCATCATTGGGTTTACTTGTATGAGCAATGGACATGGCAGGGCTAAGCCTGATTCTGCAGACCAAGCCATGTCCCCACTTCCCTTTAAATATCCAAATGTTAAATAGTATATATGGCAATTTATGCACAGTTTGATTAGAATGCAGTAAACCAGTTTAATTAGGGTCATCTAACAAAGCAGAGAATTGCTATACCCCAAATTAATAGGGTAGATTCATTCACTAACAGTACTAAAAACGTCAGATCCATTATATTCTTTAATGTTTGATACTGCAGTACACTTTCAGAGATGAAAGAGTTTGCTGCCACTAAATAAATAACCCTGTCTGTCACAGCTATCTTGCCACAATCTGATTAAATTCTGTTCTCAGAGGATAAAAGACTTCTAATATCCCATTTAAAATCTCAGCGATTCTTATCACTTGGCTTGACACACAATTCCTCCCACCCCACCCCCCCAAAACCCCTTTAAAGTAACTGTTTCTCAAATGCTTGGAAGTATATTTACATTTGTCTAACCAAGGTTTGTATATTCTGCCTGGAAGCACAGAAGGGGAACATTCATAAGCACTCTTTCGGCTAGAAGCAGGCCATATAAACGTCCATACAGAATATGCAAGGCAAGACTGCAGCTTAATATTGTGACACACAGCAATCTTAAGAAAGCCCACCTGGGGCTTTATAAGACATTCCAACAACCTACTGTGGCTTTGATCCCCCAGTGAAATCCATTCTATTTCAATTCCTCCAGAACCAAGGGACACATTTCCCCCCAGATTTTTCAGATTTGTGCTGAAATGAGTCAGATTCACTATTACATATGGGTATTTTGAGCATAAGTGCATCTTTCGGGCTTAACACTGAATCATCATTGAACATGCATAATTGACAGAGACTAAGGATGGATGGATCTATTTCCGGTTTATGTCAGTTTTGCATGTGTTCACCCATAAATACATCCCATCCCATTACTTCATTTCTTCATTTATTTATTTGTTGTATTTATGAATCACCCATCTGGCTGGCAAACCGGCCACTCTGGACGATGTACAACATGATACAATATATCATGTATATATTGTGTGTATATATTGTGTATAGAGCCAGTGTGGTGAGAGTGTTGGACTGGGACCCAGGAGATCCGGGTTCTAGTCCCCGCTCAGCCATGAAATTCACTGGGTGACTTTGGGCCAGTCACTGACTCTCAGCCTAACCTACCTCACAGGGTTGTTGTGAGGATAAAATGGAGAGGTGGAGGAGGATTATGTAAGCCGCCTTGGGTTCCTTGCAGGAAGAAAGGCGGGGTATAAATATAATAAATAAATAAATAAATAAATAAATAAATAAAATACAGTTAAAACAGTATAAAATTTTAACATCTTAACCCACCCCATATTCCCACCTGAATAGCCATGTTTTTAGTGAGCAGCGGAAGCTCAGCAGAGAGGGGGCATGGCGGAGGTCACTAGGGAGAGAGTTCCACAGTATGGGGGCCGCCACAGAGAAGGCCAATCTTCCTAGTCCCCACCAGTTTAGCAGCTCTGGCTGAGGGGACAAGGAGAAGGCCGTCTGTGGCAGATCTTGTTGAGCAGCGTACTTGGTGTTGCTGGAGATCCTTGAGATAAACTGGACCGGAGCCGTATAGGGTTTTAAAGGTCAAAACCAACACCTTGAATTTGGCTCAGCAAGCAACTGGTAGCCAGTGCAGCCCCTTGAGCACTGGAGTGATGTGATCCCGCTGGTGGCTGCCTTTAACCAGGCGAGCCACCGTGTTCTGTACAAGCTGTAGCTTCCAAATCATCTTCCAGGGTAACCCCATGTAGAGCGCATTACAGTAGTCTAGGCAAGAGGAAACCAAGGCATGAACCACTGATGGGAGCAGATGATTAGGAAGGTAGGGGCACAGCTGCTGTATCAGATGGAATTGATACAGCGCCGCCCAGCTCACAGCTGACACCTGAGCCTCCATGGACAGCTGGGAGTCTAGAATGACCCCCAAGCTGCAGACCTGGTCTTTCAGGGGTAGATGTACCCCATTCAGCACCAGGTCAACATCCCCTAACCTCCCCTTGTCCCCAACCAGAAGTACCTCGGTCTTGTCGGGGTTCAGCTTCAGCATGTTCCTTCCCATCCAGCCACCCACTGACTCTAGGCACTTGGACAGGGTCTCAAATCTGCAATTTGACAATAAATAAATCCATATGTACATTTCCATTTAAATACATATTTTAAATGTGCTTTCTCTCAAAATATGCATTTGTAAATTCATTTAACACACATTTCTAAACATATTCTCTCTCAAAATACACATTTTAAAACATATTTGGACACAGTTTTTGAGCTTAGAATTGTGCTGCAGCAGTCAGAGAAGTGTGAATTCCAATACTATATTCCAATCCACACATTTGTTCAGGTGGTGTGGATCTGGGGTTGGATCTGGGATCTGCTGCTTTCTGTGAGAGGAAGGGATCTTCTGTGAGGGCTTGTGGAACTTCCACAAGGATCTACGTAGGATCTGCTCTGCTTGTGCCCAATTTTGGGGGATTCCCCCATACACACACCACAGATCACCGTAGTCATCAGGGTCTCCTGACTTTCTGTGTAGTATTTTCAGGGAGCTGCAGGAGCTCATATGGGAAGGAGGGGGCAAGGAAGTCCACTTCCATCAGCTCACTTGATCCAGAGTAAGCCTGGATCCAACCCCAGATCTGCATATCAGAATTTGCAAATGTTGAATTCCTCAGGTATCCCGAATAGAGAGATTGCACTGTACAGAATATTTTTAGTATTCACAGTGTACACCTACCAAATCAGCATGATGAACATCTTCTGGGCATGCATCTGAAGCTGCTATTTCCACTGAGAGAAAATCTCCCACTGGTGCCAATGGGAGCTTTCCTCCCAATGCAAGTGGCAGCTTCAGAGGAGCAGTTTTCATCAGGACGATAGGAGGAAACAGTTAAACTTTATCTTCCCTGCCTAATTCAATTCTGGTAATTGTCACCCCCCCTCCCTTGCAGCTGGTATTTGTATTGTTTGGCCCTGTGACTGAAACAAGAAGGCAGGGACAGGAGTTCAGGGACAGGAGTTCTGCTATTTATGAAAAGAATTAAGTAATTAACATCCTAAGTGGCCATTCAGCCTCTCTGCTATCACAGTCCAGAAATGGCAAACCATTTTTCAGCAGAAGCAGAGGGCAAGCCATGTTTCCATTCATATTTTACTTTTTGTGTTAGCTACCTTCAGTTCTTGGTTGAGGAGCCGACAGGATATGAAGATAAGGAACCAGCTTAGGGATGTGTGACAAATCTGATAGGCGGCTGAAAATCTGACAGATGTTCTCGATTCAGCCCCACAGATTCCATTCCATCAGCCCTGTGCTGGCACCGACTTGAGCTGACATGAGTCGAGCCAGCACGTGGACCTCCGTTTTTAAAGTGGGCCGCAATTTGCATTTTAAAAAAAGTTGGGGAATTTGTGCAAAATTTGGGCTTCTGCTCCACAAATGGAAACAAATTACATAATTTGCGGAGGCCTAAATTGCGGAGGCTCAAATTTTGCACAAATCTAAAATTAACTGTCAGAAAATTCAAGGTGGCCAAGGTGGAGTGTGTGCATATATGCAGTGAGAGGAGGATGCTTCCATGCTTCTCATGTTAAATGCTACAACAACAACAACAACAATGACTCAAATCTAATGAGTTGGCCCTGATTTGTGCAAATCACAATTTGCACAAATTGCACTAGAGATACACAGTTCTCGTCTCCAAATTTGTGCAATTATTTTGAGCAACTTTGTGGGGATCCAATCCCCCCAGCCCTGTGACTCAGCCGGCTTTTGGCTGTTGGATGGGAAATGTGTCAAATGTCCATCAAACTCAAACGGAACAAGTTTTCCAGTGTCACACAACCCTAAACGAGCTGTGAGCAAACCAAGTCACTCAGACCATGTTCATGTCAATAAATGATGCTAAATCTTCTGGTAGGGGCAATTCAAGTGGGCTTCCTTGTGTTGACACACACTGCCTGTTTTTGTGATAAGAGTTTTTGGCTTTGATTCCTGACTTGTGATCGCTTTTCCATGAATATACAGCTTTCCTGTGACACAACTGCAATCCCTATGTGATAGACTAGCAGTGTGAATTGGTTCAGATTCTCCTTCATGGGAAGGATCAACTCCTTGTTTGAAGCTATGAACCTCGACAGTCCTATTGTCTTCCAGTGATATTGCTTCTATATGTTGGTATCAGAGACTACCTGAAGCAACACAACACAGATTCTGAGAACCTGAAAACCTACATCTCTGTAGATTCGATGCATCACTTTTCCTACACTGGCAGAACTCTCTCTATATATTTTATCTAGGTTTCATATTTTTATTTCTCTTTAAACTGACACTGGCTTGAACTGTCAAGAATTAGTTGTCTTTTGAGGTCCACTGGGCTCCCATAGGACTATTCCTTGAAGAGTAGAAAGCTGAGTTTGAAGGTGACCTTTGCGCCTTGTCTTCATTTTTCTGCTTGTTAGCACATAGTGCCAAGATTTTGATGCCAGACAGAAGGCTCTGTTGTAGCAGCAGTATTTTGTGGCAGGGTTTTTTTTTCGTGTTCAAAGTGTAGCACTATGTTACACACACACACACACACACACAGAAAATATTCTGTTCTAACATACTGTACAGCACACAAGGTAATTATTTACCTTGATTGCATTATTAAAAAGATGGCTCTAGTTCCTATAGGATGCAGCTGCAAGTCAAAAGCACTTCTGCTTTCAGCCTCTGTAAACCTCAAACCACCCAAAACTCTCCTATCCCTTTATCTTGGACAAGCTCAACAAGAGGTTGAAAGCCAAAGCCCAGCATGGTAACCACCAGCTTGAATGAGGCTGAGCATGTACAGTTACGTACAATATGGCAGTGGTGATCCTCTTTGAATATGTCTCTGGCATGTATATCCACATCCAATGCTTAGCTCTAATGGAGGTGGCAAACCTGTATATGGGCTGTGCAGGTGTGGGGCCTCATGACTGAATACATATCCATTAAAAAAAAAAAAGTCCCTTCCCATCAAATATTAGAATATAAGAGAGCAGTGTTCTATCTAGCCTTGCCTTCTCCCAGATATGCTAATTTTTAAAGGGCAGAATATATATACATTTTGGAGGGAGGAGGGAGGAACATTCAATTCTGTAAACCCACATCTGACTGCAGTGGCACAGACTGGATACAGGTATAGCACCTTCCTTGTGAAAAGGAGGCCAAAGGTGGGTGGGATGCACAGGACCGGTGCAAGGCAGTTTCGTGCCCTAGGCAAGATCAGATATTTAGCGCCCCCCTTCCCACTTGAGAGCACTGTATTTTTTCCCCCGAGGCTGTTTCTGGTGCCCCCTTTAGCCCTGCGCCCTAGGCGGCTGCCTAGTTGGCCTAATGGTAGCACCGGCCCTGGGGATGCACACACATAGTGTGACCACTTATGCATCACCAAAAAGAGGACAAAAAGAGGACACTGATCTGCATAAAAGGTACATATGCTAATTTATATGTATAGATGCCAATTTGGAAATAATTGTTATAATTTAAATAGAAATACAATTCATCTCCCCATCATGTAGAAGATGGTGACCTTGCTCACATCTGTGTGCCTTGCTCAGTCTGCAGTCCAGCTGCTAACTGTTTATGGACAATTTCAAGGCCCTGCTGCTGCTCTCCCTTCTTAGAGTGCTTTACCTTTAAACCAGGCTTGGACTGGACAGCCCTTCAAATAAAGTCCACCATCAAAATAGAGGGCAGTCCTTTAGCAGCCCTTCAAAAAGAGGACTGTCCTCTATAAAAGAGGACATGTAGACACCCTAAATGACAACAACAATCCTCTTATCCTTTAATCTTATCTCCAAACCCAAAACCACCTGCCTCTGTCTTATTCATCCCATCAGCTGCCTCATCTCTTTCCTCCCCTTTTTTTCTTTTCTGTCCCATCCATGTACTTGGAGTAGTGCTGGTGGTGTAACCAGGTGTGTTGCCAATAGCAATGGTTCTTTTACTGGATCTGAGAACAATGACCAAACCAATGACTGAAGAATAACATGATTATTGTAGCTAATTACAGATAAAATAAGCAGTGCTAACACCTCTTCAGTCACCAAGAACCCCTCAGAATGGCAGCAGATGGACTCCTGTAATATCCAGTTCACAACACTTCCCACAATTTCAGTCTACGCTGAGGTTCTTTGTGAAGAACTGCAAGCCTGTTACATACCTTAAAGCTACGTGACTATTCTAAGCAAACACACAACACTCCCTTAGCAGCCGGTTGACCGTGAAGCCCTTCAAAGAGCTATACGGAGAGAGTAAGATCGCAACGGCTCCGTGCACAGGGAAGGAGGAGCCTGGCTGTGTGGTGGTCCCCTTTTACAGCCGCAGAGTGGACTGGAGGGAAAACTACCTCTTAGCCCACTCCCAGGGGCCCTGCCCTCTCCCAAGTCCAACTAGCACCACTGACTAGGCTGAGGGAGCTGAGACTCGTGCAACCCGGGCCCCGCCCCCGCCCACACAGAGCTGCCAGCACATAGCCTCCAGCTGCGCCAGCATTGTCTGAAAGTAAGATAAGAGTGCAGCTGGAAAATTAAGAGATCCAGGCTTGAAAGGAGTGATTGCTGTACACCACTGCCTCCTTGTAGTACAATGATTTTCCACATTTCATTTGCACAAGGTGATGGGGTAAATTACGTTTGTATCATTTTTATGTTGCAAGCCACCTTGGGAAGACTATAGTTTTGGAAGGCGGCTAAGAAATGGATTAAGTAAATTAGATAACAGAGGTAGCAACAGTTACACAGATGGTGAACCTTTTATGTAGGTTCGGCCAGGCACAGTGTCGGCCAGGCAATGTCACCACTGGCCTTTTTCTCTTTGACTATTTGTGGAGGAAAGTGTGTGGGGCACTTCCATACATAGACAGCTCACCAGATAATGCCCCCCCACTACAAAGAGTTATTAGAAACTTACAAATGGTGGCTGTGATAATTTCAGTTAAAAAAAAAAAAGCAATGATGCAAGCAAAATTCCATCTGAAGGGCTTTTCCAAAAGCCTCACCAAAATATAAAATGCACATTTTAAAATCATTTTAAATCAGACCAAAACATCTTCAATAGAAATTGCTCATTCTTTCTGCTTCTATGGTTGCTTTCAGCATGGCTTGCTTACAAAAAGACACAAGATTCAAAGAGAAACATTTGTCTTCCTTTTCTGTCAATTTAAGGTATGGAGTCAACAGTAGGAAATGGCGCATAGATATTTCATGACTCTCAGCTACAAACCTTTAGCCTCTGATAAATTTGCAATTTTTCTTGTCTTCAGTGGAATATGTTTGGATTATTAAAGCATTGGAAATATATTAAAATGTCATATTGTCTGCTTAGCAAACCCATTGTTGGAATACTATATGTATTATAAATTAGGGTATCTCAAGTCAAAATATGTTATAATACACTGTTGTATATATTAGTAGGATTTATCATTCATATATCTCTATCTCTATCTATCTCTATCTCTATCTCTATCTCTGTCTATATCTATATCTATATCTATATCTATATCTATATCTAATCTATATCTATCTATCTATCTATGTATCTCCACTGTATATGTAAGAAAAAAGCAAAGTTGCATTGCCATAGCAATACTTGGTACAGGCCTCTGGCTTACGCTGGCTCAGCTTGTCTGAGCATGGAAAGCTAACCAGGGTCAAGCCTGGTTATTACTTGGATGGGAGACCCCTCCTCTAGTTTCCTGCATTGAGCAGGCGGTTGGACTCGATAGCCTTGTACGGCTCCTTCCAACTCTATGATCTATGAATCTATGATCTAGCTTCCATCACTATACAAGCTTCAACTTGGCATTATGTGTAGTACCTATGCATATCACTGAAATGCATAAAAAGAGCAAGAAGAATTTACCTACAAATCAGCTGTGTTTTATTCATTTACTAGCTGTTGCCTGTGTGGCTTCGCAAGTATCTAATTCCATTGTTGTTCACTCTGCATAGACCCCAAGTCTGTTTCCAAGCCCAAGTCACGTTTGTCACCTTTATAGCCTTAATAAACACACAGTATTAAAACACCAACCTCCCACCAAAGCCACCAAAGCCCATCAGAGCCTAAACTCCACAGGCCTGACAGAATAAAAACAATTTTAAATATTCCAAAAGAATGAGCCTTGTCTGGTGGTCCATATTTAATTTGAACAAATTCTACACTAATTTGCAAACAACCAAGTTACTGAGCTGTAAGAGCTAAGTTTGGTATAAGGTAGCTTAAACCAGATGTTCAACCACTGAGGGCAAATGTGGCTGGCGCTCATCACAGACTGTCTGTAAATGGCAGCTGCCATAAGATGAGGCAGTTATCAGAACAGGAGCCTTTCCTAGTCCTTCCAGCAGAGATCTCTCAACTGGAGTCTCATCAAGTAATCGTTAAAATAAATAATAATTTTAACGGTTAGATTTTTATTCCCATTTTTATTATCACTACTGTACCTCTGGACTGATTCATTTGTCTGCTTTTGTCTTATTATATTATATTATATTATATTATATTGTGTTTGTATTTTTATATTAATGATACTTTTGGTTTTAAGATGATTGTTTTTATTCTGTTTGTTTTGTCTTGTAAACTGCTCAGGGAGCCTTTTGGCTGATGGGCAGTGTAGAAATGTATTAAATAAATAAATAATAAATAAATATCTTATTCTGAGTTTCAGCACCTCAATGGCTTGGGGAAGAACATGACACTCATTCTGAGTCAGGATGGAGGAGAAATTGGTTTGGTTCACATTTTAATGCAAACTTACCTGATTTCAAATTTTCAAACCAATATGTGAACCAAAACTCAATTATCCTTTAAAATTTGCACTTCTCCAAATTTTGCAATGGACTGGAGTTCTCCAATAAAAAATGCATACTAAATACATATTAGGGGGAAATAACATTTAACATGCATTTTTTAAAGTTGATTTTTCCCTAATATATGCATTTTGTATGCTTTTTTTGATTGGAGAACTCCTCTGAAAAATTTGGAGAAGTGTTATGTTCTTCCCCAAACCATTGAAAAGCAATAAGTGGTACTACAAATTCTGTAAATCAAATGTCCTGCTTTGAGGCAAACAACAAAGGTCAGTATGCCCAGAGTGCAACAAAAAAAGGGGGGGAAAGAAAAAGAAAATTGCTTGCAAAAAATAGTAGTGTATATTAGGCAGAAGTGCATACTGAAATGCACGTATTAGGAGAAATGCACACGAAAAATGTGTACTGAATTTTGTGGAAACTTAAAAAGAAATTCTCAAAGGTTGGGATGAGGCAAACTAAGACTGGAAAAATTATCAAAGTTTGGAATAAAGCCAACATAAGATTGGAAAAATGAGAAATGGAGAGAAACCGAAACTGATGGATTTGTCCATCCCTAAGAAGCTTTTTGGAATTCTATTTGTTAGAAGTAAGCAAGAGGCAGGGCTTTTCACATACGTAACTTCTGTTGAATCCTAGGTATATTGAAAAGTGATCCCAAATATAATTTCCATGAATAGCAGGTTTTAAGATGATTTAGTTCAGAAGAAAGGAGCCAGCAATATTTTAAATATGCCTAGAGCTCACGTATAGTTAATGTTGCAACAAGAGCTTTTTGGATAGCAGAATAGTATAGTGGTATATAGGTTAATAGTACTATACTGCATGTAGGAAGCATATAAACAGTTTTAAGCAGACACTAGAAAAGAAATCCATGACCCAGCTACATCATATAATAGGCTATTGATCACTGATGCAGTTTTTAAAGGTAAAAAGTCTGAACTAACAGCAGAAAAAAATCCTATTAATAATTCTTTGTCCTTGTAGTATCGCACTGTTGTAATCGCTGAGCAAGTCTCTGAAATAAAGCCTACATGCTAAAGAACAGTTAGCTTTGTATAGGGTGAATCTACAAGGAGGGCCCTCCAGCCTTTTCCTTGAAAACATTGTGGCCTGGTTTGCATGGCACAAGAGTGGTTAATAAACCATGGTGGCTTGTTAACCACCCTGTGCATGCCAGTTGCATGCCGGCCCAATTTACATAATTGGGTGCTTCTTGTGTCATCTGAACCAGGCAAAAGTGGCTTGTTGAGGTGGTTAACAAACCACCCAGAACCCATAGCCTGTTGCAGGGTTGTGAGGTGATTTGTTAACGACTCCAACAAGCCACACTCTCTGGGTTTGGATAACACAAGACGCAGCAGCAGGGGCTTGAATCAGCAACCTGGTGCCCACTGGTGCCTCGACCCACTGTGACTTAAATAAGCCATGGTGGGCTGCGGTGATCATGCAAATCAGGTCATTGTTTTGTTATATTGAAAAAAAATAAAAGTAAAAAGAAAGAAAAAGAAAAGATATGGGACAGCATGCAGCACTGCCACCTCTCTTTCGCTATGGATGCACTGCTAGCATAAGCGACCCTTAGCAGTACACCAATAGTGTAAGCTAGTGTGATGGATTTCCCCAGAAAACTTGTCACACCAACATATGTGTACCATTGGTGTACCATTAGAGGTTGCTTATGCTAAGCATAAGCGGATTGACAGTGTTGGGTACTGTCCGTAGTAGAGAGGTGGTGACCATTCAGCAAAAGTATAGTGGAAGGTTAAGAGAAAAACAAAGCAGGAAATAGGAATATATGCTATGAAACGGGTTGGATAGGAAAATAGGCATTTCTTTTCCTAGTTGCTTTCTATTTTCCAGGTTACATGACTTGTCTTCAAGTTGTTTTTCAAACATTGCATGCTGCTTAGTGGATTGGCAACTTTGGAACTATGATAAATTTGATTGTCATAATTTGTGTTTTATGGATTGAAATACAATATTTTTAGGTTTATAATGTACTATAGGGTCAAAAATGGATTCTGTAGTAATAGTAACTGTGACGGATTTTCACTCTGCTTTACTGATCTCAAAGCATTTTAACATTTAGCAGCTGCTGTAGTGGAGAAGAAAATAGTTCAGAGATCCTCATTCTGATATACTGCAGAAGTTGTCAGCATCTTTTCTGTGACTTCTACAGCATATCAGAACCCATCAACTTTTAAGATTGGAGAAATTAAGGCCTGCTTAAAAAAACAAGGAACAAAACATCATTACAAGAGTGAATGGGCTAAATGAGTTTAAAATGTTCTGTTTAAAAAATATTCTCCACTCCAGCATAGTTCTCTCTTTCAAAGGCTCTTTCAGCCATCATATGACATATGAATTTACTCAAAATCCACAGGATAATTCCAAGTATTACTATAGGAAGCCTGTGTGATGCATGTCATACAGACAGCTCATGTCTTTAAACTATCCCTGAAGAATTAGAAGTTTGGGAAATGGCTGTAGTGAATGAACCACATAGGACTGATTCATCACATGATGCCTGCAGTACCAACTGATGACACGCATGTGTGATTGAGCCTTTCCTAATGACATAACAGAAATTCTGTTTGGGAGGCTTCTGCATGCCTCTTTGATTGCATAACATTATAAGGATATTAATCAGACAAGTTCTGAGATCAGTTTAAAGGAGTTACAGTTTGATAACCTATGACTTATAGCTAAATATTCATGCACTAATCCCAACTGATTAGAGTAAAACTAGGCAGAGATGATAATTTTGCTTTTAAATGCTAAGGGATTTTAAAGATGTCAATATTTCATTTGGATTTTTGTTCTGTTTTGCTGCTGCTTCTTTTCTTCCAGTGGTTCAATATGGCCAGTCTGTCTCTTTTTATTCTTTCATCTGTATCCAGTAGGACAGCAGCAGCAGTAGTGGGCTGTAAATTCAGATCATTATGCACCACTCTGTCACCTGGACATCAATACCATCCTTTGTCTATTGCGACAAATAAGATGATGCTAAATTTCCCATCATTTGTATTTTAAGAAACCAAGTCTTGTTGTCGCTGCCCTTCAACTTGCTGGGTATTTAGAGACAGGGTAGCTACAAATGGAAAATGTTTAATTACTTCTGCTGTCACTTGACAAAACTGATTCCTATCGAGGGAAATTAAGGCCTCCAAAAGCAATACAAAAGAAAAAATGATTGGTGAGGTCACATGTGCTCTGTATAGCAGAGGAATGAGCACTTGACTTATCCGTAGATGTGTAATGGAGTAAGGAGGAAGGAAGTCATTATGATCCTTTAACAACGGATTGTGTGTGCATGTTTCAGGCAGATTGCCTGCTTGATTGACATCACATAAGTGAGACAATCACATTGCAGTCTCTTTCTTACCTAATTATAGGATATAGGAGTATCATCCCACCAACTCAAATCAAATCATCATTACATCCTAGAATTCATTATACCATTCAACTTTGCAACAAAAGGAGCCACAAAGGAGCAAAGTTTCAAATTCATTTCTTAAAAGCATTAGCCCAACTAAAGTAATTTAGATAGCTCCTTCAGGCTTAGGACCCACATTCATGAAATTAAGACTCATCCCCAGATCTTGATAAAGAAGTATTTTTTTAGCAATTACGTATAAAGGAGGTGTGTGTGTGTGTGTGTGTGTGCGTGTGCGCGCGTGTGTGTGTAGCGGGGGGTTGGTAGCTAAACTTCTCAAGCCTTCATCCTTTCTTGAGTGCATCTGGAACATTCAGACATGCAATGAAGCCCCTATTCCTTTGGAATAGGAACATCAACATGTTCAGCTTCTAAATACTGTAGACTAGAACTGTGGAGAACAATTAAGCTAGAAACTATTTAAAGGTATGTAAGGGCACCCACTCTTTCCTTCTAAATATAGGCAATGGTTTAAAACCTGCAATCCTAAGAAAGGAAAATGGACATAAATCTGGGCTCCAAATGTGTGTGTGTGTCTGAGAGAGAGAGAGAGAAAGAGAAAGAGAAAGAGAGAGAGACTTATAGATTTCATAGATTTCTTAGATTATTGAGTTGGAAGGAGCCTACAAGGCCATCGAGTCCAACCCCCTGCTCAATGCAGGAAACTAGAGGAGGGGTCTCCCATCCAAGTAATAACCAGGCCTGACCCTGCTTAGCAGGGATGTTGAAGAGTCCTTGGTCTCGAGTCACGAGTCGAGTCACGAGTCTTTGGACCCGAGTCTCGAGTCCGAGTCCTTGGTCCAAAATGGTGACTCACGAGTCACGAGTCACGAGTCACTCCCAAAGCTGACTCCACGAGTCCCTATTAAAATCAATGGGGGGGGGGGGTTCCCAACAAAATAAGGCTACTTCAGATGTGTGGTTTAAATAAATTCTAGGCACAAGTGTGCCTTTTTATTTCAAAACTCTGCAACTGATTTTGGCAAGAACAGACCAGGCAGACAAACCCAAAATAACCAGGCAGGCAGAGGAGGCAGGGAATCCCAAAGCAGGCAGGCAGAGGCCTTTGTCTTGGACAATTTAACTGTTGAACTGGTCAAGAAGAGACCAGGCAGGCAGAGGAGGCTGGGAACCCCAGACAGGCAGGCAGAGGCAGCCAAACCCAAAATGTCTGAAAGGTTGCATTTTAGAAAAATGATTTTAAAAAATAAACTTGCTGTACTTCCTAAAACTTATCCATGTTGCATTTGAGGAACATGATTTTTTCTAAATGTTTGGCCCCCATTCTGGAACGGTGAGATCTCATCACAATTCCACCCTCACTGAACACCTGCTCCACTGGTGATGAACTTGCTGGAACCAGCAGAAACACACTCAGAGCAGCCACACAGAGTAATCTCAGGTCCTTCTTCTGCCTCTCCCAAGTACGCAACACATCAATCAAAATAAATCTTGACACAGGCTTCCGGGTGAACATGGAGCTTTGAAAGCCGCACAGAAATTCTGTGGGCAGCTGGCACAGCGTTTCCTGGCCAGAGAACGTCTCAGGCTGGGGGATCTACTTCTCATTAGAGAAGCGAAGATCTGAGGTTACCCCCAAATTATCTCATAGGGTCATAAATCGCTTTTTGTGTGTCTTATGACGGATAAATGCGGTTGGTGATCTGAGGTGGGGGAAAACAGCGCTGTTTCCAGAGACCGGTTTTACCGATCATCAGAAGTTTGCATGTTCGCTTCCAAAATAAAGGAGTACATCTGGAGTGGCTAATTGGAATCTTTCGGCAGCAGAGTGGAATTTATAATTAACTGTAAGTTGACTATGTTTATCTGGGAGGCGAAAAAGATAAGAGAGGAAACCTGAAAGGAGGTCTATAAATCTTATATGTTTGGAAGCGTCTTGGAAATATCTATACGCAAGGCAAGATGTTTGCAGTTGCAGCATTCTTAAACCTGTGGAACGAAAAGGAGAGAGAAATTCTAAACAGATTGGAAATAAGAATCCAGGCTTGGAATGTAAATCTGAAAGTGGATCAATCAGAAGAACAACGTAAGACGGATTTCTCTACAGGACCGGTAGAGGAGAAGACAGAAGAAGTAAACAAGGACTTGGGAAACTTACCAGAAATTCACAGAGACTTTTGAAGTTTTAATTGAGTTGAAGTGGCATGAGAAGACAGTTCAGGAAGAAGTTGTGACGTACTTTTTAAAATCTAAGATGGCGGAGCTGGAGATCGGTATGCAGGAGACCACAAAACAACAGAACAAGCTGATCGGTATGCAGGAGTCCACAAAACAAAAGAACAAGCTGATTTCATTCTTGGTTCAAAACCTGGAACTTACTGATTATCCCTTTGACAGAGGAAAGCAATGAAAGGGACTACCTTCATGGTCTTTTATTGGCAAAAGATAAAGGGGTGATGTATACTGAACTACATGTCTAGTTGGAATATAAATAATCTTTTGATTTTAAATATTAATGGCAAAGGTAAAGGGATTGCTTATATGACTTATTTGAATTTTAAATATTAATGGTGATGTAAGAGAAATTATTATAATTAAGGTATAATTATATTTGGTCTGTTTGGAAACATTTATTTAAATAATAATAATAATAATTTGTTGTTGTTGGGGGTGTTGTTTTGTGGAGGCTTTGAAGTATTAAAGGGGAAGGTCTTTTGTTTTTTTGTTTTTTTTGTTCTATAAGTAGCATGATGGCTTATGTGCTTCTGCTGTTCTGTCAGACGTCACTTATTTCTTAATTTTTTTTAGACTTATCTTTCTTTTCTTTCCTTTTAAAAAAATATATCTTGGAGATTAAATGTGAAGGAATTTCTGCTTAGATAGAAAGGAATAATGAGTAATGGTAATAATACAAATGTGTTGACTCGATGGTTAGGTACTAGAGAGTCCAGGAGAGGTGGAAATACAAAATGCTTTTGGTATGTGGTCATTTGCTAATTAGTTTATAGTTACTTTTTACTTTTGGGATTCTTAATATACTGTATTTGGGAATTGAAAACACTATTTAATGAAACTATAGGTTTTCCTTTTTTGGAGTATCCATAAATGTTGAATTTAATAGATTAAATAGTTGATGTTTATTGGGGGAGAGTGGAGACCTCTGGTGTTTGTTCCTTTTAGGGTTCTTTTTTGCCATAACTGGAAGTGATTTTTTGTTAACAGAAAAGATTTTAAGATTAACTGTGGTTGATTAAGCTGTGGAGAAGATTGGAAGTCCATTATTGTGTTTGTGTTTGTTTGTTTGTTTGTTTTATTATGAATAAAATAAAAAGTTGATTAAAAAAAAAATCTTGACACACTGTTGGGGCTGCACTCCTGGTAGCTGTCCATAGTGGCCAAGCAGCGGCACACCTCGCTTCCATGCGCTCTTCGCCGGCAATCACGCTCCTCTCCACTCCTTCTGGCACAACCCAGGGATGTTGAAGAGTCCTTGGTCTCGAGACCCGAGTCGAGTCTCGAGTCCCATTAAAAATATTGGGACTCGAGTCCGAGTCGAGTCAGAGGGGGGACTCAGTCCGACTCACGAGTCGAGTCCTCGAGTCCGAGTCCCCATCCCTGCTGCTTAGCTTTCCACACTCAGACAAGCTGAGCCAGCATGAGCCACAGGCCTGTTGTTACAGAGTACGGACAAATATTAACAGCCCCTGCCTGGTGCGACAATCACCCCTCACCCTATACCCAGGTGGGGTGTTGCTGCCTAACCTAGTGACCGAGGACACGTTTCACCTCAGGATCTGCCCTACCACCCAGGTGCACCTCTCAGATAGCCAGTGCCTATCACCACACTGCTATTGGGATGGCTACCACCACTGGGGCTTTCGTGCCACCCAGCCTGGCAAACTTAATAGAAGCTGTTCCTTCCCACTATTTTATCCCACCTGTTGTGGGGTTTTCCCTTCAGGTATGCTGCCACCAAACCCCTCAGTAGCATGTGTCCCTTGCAAGGCATGTGGGTTTAACCAAAGCCTTATCTAAAATCATGGATAGAAAACAGGCTGTTTACACAAAAAGAACAAGATTTATTTTGGGAATACAGGTAGGAAATCAGGGTCAGGGAACATGAGGGATTAAGGGGTCAAATATGGATTTCAGGTAAATACAGGTAAATAATATTAATCTTCTAGACTAGTTATAGCACTTCTACTCTTCTAACAGACTAATTTCTGAAACCTTCCTATCTCTCTACCTCCCACCTTCCATCTTCCAAGTACAACCTCTCCCTCTCCCTCTCCCTCCCCCCCTCTCTCTCTAACTCTAACTCCCAGACTGACTCTTAACTCTAACTGACTAACCGACTAACTGCCCTCTCTTTTAAAATCTAGTCACTCCTTCCTCAGCCAATCATAGGCAAGCTGCATCTGAACATTCCATTCACTCTAGCTGTCAATCATACACCCCAGGCACACTGTACAAACCTCAATAGTTTTTTCTCCTTTGCATAGAACCAGAATCGCCACACCTGGCATCATGTGTCCCTTCTACTAGTATACTGGGGAATTAGCAAATATTAGAGGAGAGAAAAGCCAGAACTGTGGCCTCCCACAGATTCCTTTCTGCTGTTCTCATGGTTCAGCGCATGCTCTGGGCTTACCACTGGGACAAGGGCAGTCAATATGTGTTTTTTAAAAACCAAATTTGACTAGGAGAGCCTCTCTGCATCTCCCCCATGCCCCACTCTCATCACATCCCCTCACACCGGTTCTGAGCAATCGGCTTATCAGCAGGGACGGCCCAAGACATTTTGCTGCCAGAGGCAGACCAGCAAATGGCACCTCCCTCCAATCCCGCTCTAAATCAAGGTGAATAGTACCCAATTTATTTGGCACCGGAGGCAGAACATTCCACAAGCACCTCTCCCTGTCCCTGGTAGTAAACATACAATCATAATAAGTTAAAATATTTGAACATTTGCTGCCCTTTCATGGCACCCAAAACCGGCCGCCTCTAAGATGGCTGTCTTATTCCCCACCCGCCTAATGTTGGGGCCGGCCCTGCTGGCCTATAGCATATTTTGCAGATATTCATTTATTTATTTAATACATTTTTTTATACTGCCCAATAGCCGAAGCTCTCTAGGCGGTTTACAACAGTTAAGATAACCAATGATGTCACTTCTGGTCCATGCTGGTGAGGCATTTTTCAGCAGTTTTAGCCTTATTCCAGGCATTAAAGCCTTCACACAATTTGAATAGTATGAGGACATGCTCGCTGGCTCTATCCCCTGAGTGCACGGGGTTTTTAATTGCCTGTTACAGACCTTTGCCCTCCAGTACATGGCGGGTGGCCCGGCAGAGCAATGAGGATGTTATGGAGCGGGCAGGTCCAGCTGGCATGTTCATTATATGACCTCGTGAATGTCTGAATATGGCTCCGGTGATGTGAATTTGCTTTGCTTGAGCAAAGTTTACCTGTCGGGGGAAAAGAAGCATAGACACAGCTTGTTCCACCCTATCCTGCACACATAAAACAGCCTGGCTTTTATTACTTCACAGAAAATTCAGCAAAAATGGTGGTGCAATCCTGTGCACATTCACCTGGAAGTAAGCCCCATTAAAGTCAAGGGGACTACCTCTGAGGTAGGAATGCACTCTTAATTGCTTAGGATTGCACTCCTAATTTCCCGCCTCTTTGGAGGTGTACTTTAAGGTTTAGTCTGTCTCTGAAACGACTAGTTTTTTTATAAGCTATATTCATTCCTTGTCTTGTACTGTGTGGCAAACGAGAGTTTGTAAAGTTCCTTGGTGTTTGACTTTGAAGTGGGGAAAAGCAACTGATAAGATAGTGAGTTTAAAGAAAACACAAACACTGTTGAATACATACTTTGCTGTTGCTGCTGCTGTTGTTGTTGTTAGGATAGAGCACACCTTCAGTAAAACAGGAATACTCAAGTATGGAATAAAACAGAAATACTATACCATTTTGATATCACTGGAATTGTGACAGAACAGCTCTCATTTCAGGCTTCCGAAGAATATTTTCTTTGGCAAGCTTGTACTCAGTGACAGGCACAAACAATTGCAATGCCAGTTTTTGTAAGCTATCGATGTGCCCCCCCCCCCCACAAGCTCATCACTGCTGTATTTAAGAACCTGCAGTTTTCTTTGCCAAAATAGCAAGGAAGTAAGGAACACACTATATAAAATACAATTTGCATTGCACAGTTGCCTGTATCATCAGTGCTCCAATTCACTGGTTAAAAGCTAAATCCAAAGCTGTGTAAACCACTAAAAGTTTGCCAGTGGTCTGTTGTTGAAATAAGTATTATAACGGAGAGCAACATTCTTGATTATAAATTCGGGTTGGTTACGTAGGAACAGAGAGCACAGAGCAGATGAGCACAGATGCCTGGTTCTACTTGACAATGAACTTTGGATCCATCTTATCAAGGTTCATCTACAGCAGGGGTGGGCAACCTGCAGCCCCCCATGGCCTTGAATGTGGGCCCCACCACTCCTGCTGCCATGCCCACACTGCTGAAATTCAGTGGTGTGCAGCAAAAAAATGAACTGTTTGCCCTGAAATTCAATGGTAAACCACTGTGGAGACTCAAAAGTGCCAAATTTAGCTTGTTTTCAAATGCAATGTGGCCCTTTTGAATCTCTGTAGCAGTTTGCCACCAATTTTTTTGCTGCTATAGGTAATGCGGCAGCAGGAATGCAGCCCCCAGGGGAGCTCAAGGACTGGAAAATGGCCCCCCAGGCTACCCAAAGTTGCCCACCCCTGATCTACAGCAAGCATGGCCAAATTTAGGAATAGCGTACACAGAAGCAGCTTTCGTTTATACAAGCATTTCTATAGATTCTACAGATAGAATGCCCATTTAGCTGGGAGAGCCATGAAGTTCTGACTGAATCCCTGGTTTAACATGGTGTCCCTGTGCGGGGTGTCGAGGGCCACGCAGAGTGATTTGACTGTCACGGGGAAGAGCAGTGGCTCTTCCTGGCACTGTCTGAGTCCCCCACCGCCTGCATCCCTGCTGTTACCTCTGATCTCAGGCTGGAGATAACAGGAGGGATTCCCCGGGAGGCTCCATGGGCCAGATAGAGTAGGCTGGTAGGCCGGATTAGGCCTTTGGGCTGGCGGTCTGCTATAAATGGTTAATCTGCTGCCTTGGTATAATGAAATCTAATTTGATCAAGGCTGCGTGTTACCCAAGACCATGCTGAAATGCTTCTCAGAAGCATTTCATATGGGGAATTGCTTTTTTCAGAGCCTTCCTATATTAAATATCTCCCTAAACTATAAGTCTTTCCCCTGACATGGTAGATTTTCACATGCAAGGAGATTTTGATGGGGATGTACTTTCAAACAGGTAACCCCTTAAAGTTTGTGACTGTGCTCCATTCCAGTGAGAGGACTATACTACAGCAGAAGCAGAATATTTGAATCCTTTTAAAGACTCCTGAATTGTAGCTGACACATACCTTAGCTTTTTCTTTCTCCACAACTATCAGGACTAGAGACTTTATTTCCATATAAACTGAGGCTGGGATTCGATGCAGTCACCATTCTTAATCAACCTCTGGCCATCCAATGCAACATAAAAATAAAATTCTACAGCCTACACAAAGAAACCTCTGTCATAACTGGCTTTGCTATTTTTTCCCTTCAGCACATGTTTTTTTTAAATATATATATTCTTTTTCAGTTTGTCTCTCACAAAATTTTCATCTCTCTGTCATCTCTTATCACCTTCATTCCCTGACAAAGTCTTTCTCTGCTGGTAGCTTTTTCCTCTGAAATAAGCAGCTGTACAAATCCTGTGATTTGGACAGCCCTATTTCCTCACAAAACTGGCTTCTATTTGCAGACCTCGCTTCTTCTCCTTGGTTGGTTCAGAAATCTTCTCTCTCTCTCTCTCTCTCTCTCTCTCTATATATATATATATATATTCAGTGTCAGAGTATTTTTAGAGTGCGTACTTCTTAGTTTGTGAATTTAGGTCACCTTATGATCTCAGTCTCTGCCAGAAGAAAGTCAGTACCTTTTCTTTCCCTTATGTTTTGGTGTTTTAGGGCACAATCCTATGCATATTCAGACCGAAAAATGCCCTAAAGCTTCCAGCATTCCCCAGCCAGTCATGCTGTAGGACTATTTTCCTGTCTAAACAAGTATCAGATGGTGAGCTTACTAATTAAATGGTACATTTGACTTCTACAATATTAACATGGGTGGCACGACACCCCAAACCAACTCAAATGTCCCAAATTTTTAAGAACAAAAAAATTCAATTTGGAACAGGAAAGCTGTGATAAAATGGAGAGGAGGAGGAGGAGGATTATGTAAGCCGCCTTGGGTTCCTTGCAGGAAAAAAAGTGGGGTATAAATATAATAAATAAATAAATAAACAAAGAAACTGTTCCAGCCGCTGAGGGCAGAGTGATGCCTAGGACACCCACCAGGGGGGCGGATGTTATCAGCGGGAAGGCCCTTATCCCGAATCACAGCACATCAGAATTGTTTTAGGGTATTTCCATATTAGCAGCTTTCCGCAATAACCCCTGAAACTTCTGTTTAAACTCCCAACGTATTGTGGCTCCAAAACAGATAAAGATATTTGAGATGCTTGAGAAATTGGATTTCTGCAAATTCCTATATGTAATGCCCTGTACCGCACCCCCTTGAACTAATGCACTTTCCTAAATGTTTTCTGCAGTTCTAACATATCAAATCAATGGATTTAAACATGTGGTTTTAGAGAAAATACGCATTTAGAGATGGATTCTGAAAGTTCCCATTTAAATATGTACAGGCAGTCCCCGGGTTACGAACATCCCAACTTACGACAACTCATACTTAAGAACGGACCACCATATATGTAAAAATCTGAGTTAAATACAATGGTTTGTACTTACGAACGAACGCACTATACTTTGTGTAGGGGTGTACCATCGAGCCTTGTGCGGGCAAAACGAGGCCGAATCAGCCCCGCTCACACCCGCGCGAGGCCTTACCTTGACTTCAAGGCGGCTCGCCCACTCCACGGCAAGCCACCCACGCAGCCCGTTCCGTCCCGTCGCGTCACTTCCAGGACCGGAAATGACGTGACGGAACCCTGCGCAGGCGCGCTGTACCCCTGTGCCGCGTTCTGCGCCTGCGCAGGGTCCCGTCGTGTCTTGGAAGCGATGAACGGGCCGAAGTAGCCCGATCGAGCGGTGCACCGCACCGCTCAGAAAATAGTCAGGTCAGCGCCAACCCTGGAAAATCAACTTGGAGGCGTGACCCGGCTTGGATCCACCGCTAACTTTGAGACACTGCAACACTTTGAAAACATTGCACTGCTTCTGTTCCGACTTATGTACACATTCAACTTAAAGACAGACTTAGTTACAAATGGATCTCGTTCATAACCCAGGGACTGCCTGGGTTATTTACATACATATTTTGATAGTTTTTTTTTAAATTGCAGATTAATGCAGAAATAGAACAGAACAGAATTACAGGTAAAACAGAATTACAGAATTACAGGTAAAACAGAATTATGGAGCAGAACTATGTGTTAAAATGAAGATTCTGCCCAAGATTAATTTTTTATTTAGGATGATACCAATTGCAATATCAGATAAGGACCTTAAAGAATGGCAAACAATTATTAATACATATTGTAATGGAGGGAAAAAGTCTAGGATTACTAAAACAAGATGGTATAAAGTGCAAAAAGCAGGGGGTTTGGGTCTTCCAAACTTAAAATGGTATTATATAGCTAATCAATTAAGACATACAGTGGATATTATAGCACAGCCTAAAGAAATAATGTGGTTGGAGTTAGAAACATCTAAATTACGAAATACTTTGGAGAATATACTTTTTCTTTAAAAGAATAATAAAAAGATAAAAAATATAGACAACCCCTTTTTAAGAAGTTTGTTAGAGATTTTGGAGTACTACGAGGAATATATTTATACCAGGGATTTCTCCTTTAACTCCAGTGGTGGCTCTAAATGACCTTCTGGAAAATTTAAGAGTGGATTTGGAGGGTATATTAAGAGAAGCAAGGGTTATTAGATTATCGGATTGGGTGGAAAAGATGGGGACTAGAGACCAAATAATGGGAATTGTTGGGAGAAGAAGAGTGTCGTGGTTAAATTTATTACAGTTAGAACAGTGGTCGAAGAAGTGGAAAAGGAAAGCCAAGGATGAGAGACATTTAACTAATTTTGAAAAGATTGTTATGTCTAGAGATGGTTTAGAAGGGAACGTGTCTACAAGAGGTATAACAAGGGATTTATACAGATTGATTTAAAAAGCAGAAGAACAAAATGACCATCTAAAGACTATATGGGATAATGAATTTGAAAAGGTGACCTCGAAGGTGGGCTGGAACAATATATGAGATAGACAGATTGTGAGTTATGTCAACTAGAATAAAGGAGAATTTCTATAAAATAATATGGAGATGTTACCTAACTCCAGTAAGATTAAATAGAATAGATAACAATTGCTCCTCACTTTGCGGGAGAGGATGTCAGCAAATAGGTACATATGCTCATATGTAGTGGAGTTGTAAAAATGTTCTGGTCTTCTGGAATTTTGGCAAGAGGTTTTTACAGAAATATCGGAAATGATTGGTATTAATCTAGAGGTCTGTCCTAAACTTGCTTTGTTATCAATAACCGATAAAGTCACTTGTGCTCAAAATACGAAGGAATTAATTGTGAACTTGTTAACTGCGGCTAGGTTAATGATAGCGAGGAAATGGAAAGTACAACATGTTTTTTCTAATAACTGATTGGTATAAGGAAGTTTGGGATATAGCCCTAAATGATAAACTAACTTGTAGTATCAAATGCAAAAAGGGACAGTTAAAGAAGAATAATTTTATGGATATATGGAATCAATTATTAGACTATGTATTAATAAAGGGGAAGGGGAGTATGCCTTGTCAGGATATGTTATATTTTTGGAATGTGGAATTTAATTGATTAAGGGGATGGAAGTGCATTAGTTGGTCCCTAGGCGGGTGGGGGGTGCACCGTATGATTTACTGTAGTTGCATGTTTGTGTTTTATAGTTTTGTATGTAGTTTATAATAATTAAATAAAATTTATTTTTAAAAAAAGAACTATGTGAAAGTGACATGGACCAGAAATAGACTGATTGGTCCATCCCAATTCATTACTGACTCATTACTGACTCTTAAATTCAATGGGATTTAACTTGTTCCATTGGTTTCAATAGCATTTAATTCAAACTAAATTTAATTGGATTTTTGGGACTGCAAAGGAAATGCAGTATAGAAATAGCATGTGTGCTCCAAAGGCTGTGACTCTGTTGGCAGATCTTGAACAACCCCCCACCCCCTTGATTTGCAAGAGAAATGTTCACACATGACATTCAAATGTGTGTACATGTGTATGTGGATTGTACACTTGAGCAGTGATTAAAACCTAACATTCAACACATATACAATCATGTATGTACCATGGGTGGACAACCTTTTTGTGCACATTGGACATCAGCAGCAGGCCTGGGGGCTCTCCCTGCATACGTGTGTGTGTGCATACACACGTTCTCATAAGATTGCTGGGACTGGAGGGGAGGTGGCTTCGGGGTTCCCTGAGGGAGGGGGAGGCCAAAGTCTCCTCCACACACACCCCAGCGACCACGGCAGGCACGGCTGCTTGGGCTCTACCATTAGCAGCATGGAAGCAGAGATACGATCTTCTCCTGGGCAGGGGAGGCTGGTGACTCCTGTGCCAGGGGAGTTCCTTGTCCATTGCAGCTGCACTCCATCCCCAAAACAGGTTCACCACCATGGTGCACCAGGGTGGCTGCGTGACCGGCCGGATTAGAAAGTGTAATAAATAAATAAATAAATGGATAGCTCCTATAAAGTTCAGAATAAAAGCTGTCACGGAGAAGGGCCCCCACTGACATAGGAATCACCAGGCTCCCCTGCTTCTGGGTTACTGGGAGGTGGAGGAGTCTTCAGCTTCCTACCTAATCCTGGTGAACCCAATGGGTGTGACGATAATGTGGCCAGTTATTTAAATTTTATTTCTCTCCCTACCACCTGGCTGTTAGTTCACATTCACTAACCCAGTGGCTGAGATATGTTAGCTCCAGGGCATCAGTTTCCTCTCTGTCACAAGATTTCCCTCTCTCATCGAGCGGACAATCTGTCTGTGGGAGATTAACTCTTAACATACCAGGGCTGGTTATTGTGGTGTTTATTTTCTTAAGTAAACATTTCTTTAAGCAGGTACAACTCCTTTTCTCTAACCCTAAACTCTCAACTCTCAACTAAAACTATCTCACACACACAGGCACATATAAATATAGAGCTCCCCCTCCCATCAGAACCCTCTCCAGGCAAGCCCCGATTGGTTGTTGGGCGCATCTACCCTGCCTAACTGTTAACCCATTCATCACAATGGGCATTTCTGCTTTTCCGTGCTAACAGCATTGATGCTGGCTGCTACGGGGTCACTCGTGGGAGGCGGAGCAGGCTTTAGCTCACTACCACCACCACCACCACCCAGCAGTCCTGACTAGCATTGCTGCTTCTGCACTGCCATTAGTGGTGAGAAAGCAGCGATGCTGATTGTGTGTATGTCTGTGTGTGTGTGTAGCAATTCAGAGGTGGCAACCTGGTGGAGCATGGGGCTTGCACGACATGTGTCTGGAGGCTGCATGCAGCCCACAGGTTGTGCATCCTTGATGTGCAGTGTACATGAATTGCTATCAGCCTATTCAAGCATTAGGGATGTGTATAGATAAAAACCCACGAGGATGGGGGCGTGCTAACCCTGCCCTTCCATCACCATTTTCATTGCCCTCCATGCATGGAGGGAGACTTCTGAAAGGGAGAGCTTCCTGTATCTGGGGAAGCTCTTCATGCAATTCCAAATGCTTATGTTCATAACTGTCCTTATTAGTACCTGAGTCATAACACTGAGAAAGCTCATAGGCATTTTACAGGCCTTGATGTTTCCTTCAAGTCTGGAAACTCCCTCCATTTTGAACTATTCCTTTCCCTCTCTGGAACACAGAGTGCTTCTTGCCCGCTAATTAGCCCCTTATATTCGAAAAACCATTTGGGCATGGATTTTCAGTACAAACAAGCCTGTACAGTACAGATGAACCTCATGGCTACTTTCCCTCAACTTCCCCTCATTTTAACAATCAAAGGAACTGCAACAGCTGTCTGGCTTCTCCCTCCACACAGGAGGATATTTTAGTTACTGTCAACTAGTCATTAGAAAGTGCAGACTTGGCATTAATTAAGAAGTAAAAATGGCTGGCCGATGCTTCAGATGGATTGTAGCTAGATGTGCAAACATCTCAAGCTGCAATGTTCTGCCAAGTGGTAACAGCCAATGTAAGAGTTGCCAACTGGTTTCTGTTAGCCCTGCTCCTGTGCCTTTAAAAGCAGTCTAACATGCAGAAAATAAGCAAGTAAAGCTTTCCATCTCATGAAAATGCTGCAACTGAGGAGATGTCAGAGCTTAATAGCTACTGTTAAAGACATAGCCGGCAGGGACTGTAGAAGTGATGGCAACCCTGGCCAGAGGAACATAAGAAGAGCCATGCTGGATCAAGCCAAAAATCCTATCTAGTGCAGCATCCTGTTCCCACAGTGGACAAACAGGTGCCTACAGGAAGCCCACAAGCAGGACATGAGTGCAATAGCACACTCCTACCATGACGTGGAAAGGCTCATAACTCAGAAGGTCCCAAGTTAAATCCCTGGCATCTCCCGTAATAATAACAACAACAATAAAAGGCATCAGGTAACAGGTGATGTGAAAGACCTCTGCTCTGGAAACTCTTAGAGCTGCTGCTACTCAGAGTCAGCAATACTGGGTGACATGGACAAAAAAGTTTGATCTGGTATAAAGTAGCTTACTATGTCCTAGTTTAAGGTGGTCTCCATATGGTAGCCATCCCTTAGGCCTGTTGCTATTGGACTCTAGATTCTATTGAGGTTTTTCACATGGCAAAATTCAACCCTAGATTCTCTTGGTAAATTAACAATGATCATTATCACAAGCATTTAATGGAGTACTTTGTGAATGTTCAACACATTTCACAACAACCCCGTATTGCAGATCAATATTATTATGTCCATATTGTAGACTAGGGACTGAGCCTAAAAGATACTGACTTGACTAAAATGAGTTCAGGGGCATGATGCAAACTGGCACCATGACAAATCTTTGGGACAGGTTTCAGACTAGGGATGTACAATATTGGGAATAACATTTCATTTAAGCCCTATGGGATTCCACAGCATTTCCATTCCAGTAAGCAGCAGTGGACTGTAGTGGATTTCCCACCCAGAAATTTGTGCAATTGGGGGAAGGGATCTTGAAATTTGCACAAATGGTGTCATTTTTTTAAAAAAAATATTTAATTATTTATTATATTTATACCCCGCCTTTTTTCCTGCAAGGAACCCAAGGTGGCTTACATAATCCTCCTCCTCCTCCTCCTCCTCTCCATTTTATCCTCACAACAACCCTGTGAGGTAGGTTAGGCTGAGTCAGTGCCTGGCCCAAAGTCACCCAGTGAGATTCATGGCTGAGCGGGGAATAGAACCCGGATCTCCCAGGTCCCAGTCCAACACTCTCACCACTACGCCACACTGGCTCTTGGCAATCTTGCACAAGTGCGCATGATCGTAAGTCTGCCTGTCCACAGTTTAGCCTCGCATAGCCATATTGTGTACTTGACAAAGAATTTGTCAATTTCACCTTCCATTTCAGCACTTCCCAAGTGAAGGGGCAGGGGGAATTGACAACTTCTTTGACAAGTAGGGAATATGGCTCTGCTGGGCTAGACAAAGTAATGTAGGAAGAGGATGAAATTGACAAGGATATTGACAAGAGGGGAATATGCCTCTGTGGGGCTGCATAGCGCACAGGTTGGCTTGTGATCCGTGTGCACTTGCGCAAGATCACCAATCACCCCCCAAAAAAAATTACAACACCATTTGTGCACATTTCAAGATCCCCCCTAAAAAACAATTTGCACAAATTGCTGCCATTAGTCATCCACCCCTGAATCTGTGTATTGGATCAACTTGCTACAAATCGAGTCGACACCAGCAGGGGGGACCATAATGAAATCTGCAGGACCAATCTGGAAAAATCCGTCAAGTTTTTGTTGTTGTCCCCCGCAATTGAATTCTCATACATCCCTATGAATCAGACAACTGCTTAGTGGTCAAGTTTCTTTCACAATACTAGAGCAAACCTCATCACCTTAGTGATTCCTTAATCTTGATGTGCTTCCTCAATAGACCAAACTATCTAAGCCAAGAGTGGACTGGTGCTAAGTGTATCAGTTTGGCCCTTCCTTATTCAGCACAACATCTTGAAATAGCACAACAGACAAAATAGGCAGGAAGCATTAGATAGGTGTGGTAGTCTTGTGCTTGCCACAGTGATCTAGGAAAAATTATGCTCCAAAGATCACTAGTTATCAGTGGCACCCGGTGCCCATTGGGACTGGTGGGGCAGTGGGCAGGGTAGCTAACTGGAGGTGAGGTGGAGCCAGGGATCACAATAGGCAGAGCTAATGGTAGGTGAAGAGAAGGGTCACCACAGGTAGAGTAAATTCAAGAGGAAAGCAACTTCAAGATCATGAGTGCAAAGCACAGGGCTGAGTGTGTGGGGGTGGTTACTGATGATGCATGCAACAACACAGAAAAGCACTCCTCTGAATCCATGTTTTTTCTGGTCTAGCAGCAGCACATTACACAGGAAAGGAAAACTAAATTCAACTGCGTAGACCAGGATCTTGTGTACAAAGTAGAGGGGGGAAATCCACAAACATTACAGAAAAGCACACACCTTTGAACCAACACTTTTCTTCCTGCTTCAGCAAAGGGGGCCGACTGAAGCTAGGCTAAAAAAGAATATATATATATATATATATATATATATATATATAAGATAATATTTTTAACAATTAAGATAAATATTTTAAAATAAATTAGTGAAGAGTAAGCAGCTCCCAGTCCCTCCACTCCACTATCACAGCTGCAACCCCAGAATGGCAGGTTAAAAGAACTGAAAAAGTTGATTTTTTTAAAAAAATGTGAACAATGGGAGAAAAATTAGTAAGGGGATGGAGGCTCCCACACCCTCAATTGATCCTATGCCCCCAAGATGCCAGATAAAAAAGGGGGGAATTTATCAAAAATCCCCCTCAAAACACAGAAAAAAAATAAAACGTGAAAAAAATAAGCAAGGGTCTCTGCACTCCTGCCCCCACCACACCCATGATCATTTCCACACCCCAGGATGGAGGGGTGGGACACCCCAGGATGGATGTTTTGGAGGGGGAAATGGATGTCCCACACCCCAGGATGGATGTTTTGGAGGGGGAAATGGAGGGAAATAACAAGGAGTTGCCCCCCCCTCTACCATTGCTCCTGTACTTCCAGGATGCCAGGTTTAAAAAATGGGAAACTAAAAAAAGAGGTGTTGGTTTTGCTTCTTTTTAAAGCATAATTAAGGTTGACATGGAGATCACTAGCACCCATTCCAATATGGCTAGTTAAGGAGATAGAACAAAGGTTGTGGGCATTACTGAAATATAATTTCAAACGATAATAGGCAAAATAGTGATGTATGAACTTATTATTCTTTGTTTGGAGCTGGAGATGATCCACCAAATTAAAGGACACAGTCCGTATACTCTAGAGAAATAGTACGGAAACAAGGCTTAGAGAACAAATGAAGCTACGTATTTGTATGTCTTCAACTTCCTTGTTGTTGATGGATTCGAGAACTAATTGGAGCTCTTGGTCTCATTTGAATCTATTTTTGTCAATATTTTAATGGCTGTTCAGCAGAGAGGTGTGTGAGCAAAAGATAAAGGTCTTCTGTGCCCAGTAAGTCCTGTGTTAATCCAAAGGGAGCCAGCTAACATATCAATGCATGCTTCAGCAAGATTTCTCTTCCCGCAGTAAGGAGCAGTTGCACGTTGCTGTGCAAAGTGATCTGTCTGATTCTAAGTTTTCCATCCAGTTTCCTAATGTTGTTGTCGTGTTGCTGTTGTCATTTATTTATTTATTAACAATATTTGTATACTATTTATTTATTAATTATATTTATACCCCACCTTTTTTCCTTCAAGGAACCCAAGGCGGCTTTCATAATCCTCCTCCTCCTCCTCTTCTCCATTTTATCCTCACAACAACCTTGTGAGGTAGTTTAGGCTGAGAGTCAGTGACTGGCGTCATTGACGCTGGACAACAGCATCATTGCCAGACAACGACCCTCTCTGGAGAGGGCATTTCACAACTGGGTCCCTATGAGGTGATGTACAGCTGTGGATCAACTGGTGCTTCTGTTCATCACCATCATCATCATCATCATCATCATCATCATAATCATCATCACATTACATTTATATCCCACCTTTTTTCCTCTTGCAAGGAACCCAAGGCAGCTTTCATAATCCTTCTCCTCCTCTTCTCCATTTTGTCCTCACAACAACCCTGTGAGGTAGTTTAGGCTGAGAGTCAGTGACTGGTCCAATGTCACCCAGTGAGCTTCATGGCCTGAGTGGGGACTAGAACCCGTATCCCCCGAGTCCCAGACCAGCACTCTGACCATGATGCCACACTGGCTCTCTGTACATACTACACTGTACATACCAAGAAATTCTTTATTTGGGGTGGAATTAGATTTTTTTTCTCCCCCCCCCCCCGCCTTACCAAAATGTTCTTCACCTTCACTGGAGCTGCACTAATGACAGTGTTAAGTTTGCTGTGGAGCTGAGCGATTTTGTAGGGGTGTTAATCCTACGTTGGGGGGGGTGCTCGCCTTTGCTCGCCTTTCTCGGCGAGCAACCCCCCTGAAGGCCCAAATCCCCGTGCCGCTCGATCCGCTGCACCGGCAGCGTGGGGTCCCATCGCATCACTTCCAGCTGCCAGGAAGTGACACAACGGGACCCTGCACAACGTTTTTAGTGTAAAAACCAGGGCAACCCAGTTTAAAATGGCCGCAAATAGCAAATCACAGCCATTTTAAGCTAGGTTGCTCTTATTAAAAACGTAGCGCGGGGTCCCGTCGCGTCACTTCCTGGCAGCCAGAAATGATGCGACAGGACCCCGTGCTGCCGGCGCGGCATGGAGCAGTGGGACAAGCGGCGGGCAGGTAAGGCGTGCTAGTTTCAGGGGGGCCGAGCGGGGCCGATTTTGGCCTCACTTCAGCCCCCCCGAGACTCGCGATTATTCTCGGATACATCCCTATGATTTTGTCCTCAAAGTGCGATGCAAAAAGGTCACAGCGGGACTTTGAGGGGGCCAAGGCCCCATTCCTTGTTAACAGCCCCTGGAGTGTTAACAGCCCCTGGACCACATGAAAGAGCTCCGCTCTGCTGGATGGCTACTCATGGACGCACTGGAGGCAGCAATGCTTCTTTGCTGCCTGCACTGCCACACAAGAGGCACGATTATGCGCTCTAGAGTGTGCTCAGTCATCTTCGCTTTGAGTCTTACGCCATTTGCGCTCTAGCCGACGTCCAGCCTGTTTCATCGACCGCAGTTCCCCAGTATATCAAGGAGCAAAGTGGGCTTGACAGAGCCGGAGAGGACACTCGGGAGCGATTGAGTTGATGGCCCTCCGCATCTTACCATTCCCCAGTAAGACCAGGGCCTCAGCTGGATCACCAGCTCTATCCACTGGAAAATCCCCAAGAGCATTCAGCAATATGAATCTACTTTGTCATGTGCATCTGAATGCAAAGCATTAGCATCCAATGTAGTTCCCATATGCTCTAGTGGTGTTGACTGCGGTGTGCATTCCCACCTGTCTCACAATATGGACAATACTCACCACCACCGTGAGGCAGAGATAGTTTTTATCAGTATTTTATTCTTATTTTACCATTGCTAGCTGCCTTGTGCACCAATTTTTGGTGGAAAGGTGGGATATAACTTAATTAATCATATACATAGTATAATACAACATAACAGCACTCAGCTAAGTCTGGATTGGGGCAGGCATGCTCCGGGGCTGAGCCCTTGCACTGAAAATCACATTCAGGTTTATTCACCATATGGCAGGGGTGAGCAGAGTTCAGGCTTGTTAGATGTATTTTCTTTTTTACTAGAATCCCAAGATATACCAGCCAGAGCCAAGTGCAAAAAAACAGAGTTTCTTTTGATCAGAGCATATATTCCAAGTCTAGGAATTTGTTTTCAGTACCAGAACCTTGCACAAAAAAGTCCATAAAAGAAAGACAAGCTTTCTTCATTTCAGCATCCTAATTTAGGAGGAACAAGTCATGTTGTTATTATTATTAAAGACCTGGGGGTCAAAATACTTTCCGATCTACTGCAAATCATCACGACATCAGCTTGTAGATCCCAATCTACCTTCTGCCCACCCATGCTGTATAGCACTTTGGCTGCCTGATTAGAAACATGTTTACTTTGAAGTAATTCATGGCTGCATCAAGATAATTTTTCAAGATATTCTGAGTGATGGTTATAAAGTGTGAATTCTCCCCAAGTGACCGCTACCTTGGAACTTTCTACTCTGAAGAGCCTTCAGGAATGCACAAGGGAACTCAGGATGGTTACTAAGAAAGATCCTCTGTGTACAGCCAGAGGTCATTTTTATGACCAATAAGACACAGAAGCTGCAAGAGCTTTAGCCAGGGTTTAAAGGATCCAGTGCTAATCATTGCCATAGGCTGCTATCCTATCCTATCCTATCCTATCCTATCCTATCCTATCCTATCCTATCGGTTATTCTCTGTTGAGAGACTACAGCAGCGAGCTTCCCACAGAGAGTGCTCCATATGCTCAGGCAGTCTTCGAGCACCGTTTCCCGCAAGCAGGAACTTCACAGAGAGAGCTGTCAACACTTGCCATGGATCTTCTTGACTGCTCCCTGAGGTTGAGGTTTTGCCCAGGGAGAAAATGTTAATTTGTTATCTGTGAGTGAGAATTCACAGAGGGAACTTTTTTTTGCTGGTGGTGGGAGAATTAAGGATGTACTGGATATCTTTGTACTACCATCAGTTATTTGGAGAGAAAAATAGCAATGGCTCATGGATTAACAAGAGAGGACATGATCTACAAACGTCTGAAGCATTTATAAAAGGGAGGTTTGGAATCTTCAGCCTGAAGAGTTCCACTGATGTCAGGATGTGAACACTGTTGACTCTGATCTCGGTGGGGCTGCCTGCTTTTCTAAAGAGTGTCCCGCAGGTTGAGGCATGGTGATCTCTAACAGGAGTGGGGAATGGGTGGCCCTCCAGATGTTCTTGGATTGCAACTCTCATCAGCCCTAGCCCAGCATAGCCAGTGGTGACAGATGATGGAAACTGCAACTACATTGGAGAGCCAGACATTCCGTGTCCTGATCTAGAATAAAAGCAGTGCCACCCCAAGACATTTTGCTACCTGAAGTCCTTTCCTGTTAGGGCCAACACCAACCAATTTGTCAAATTTGGAACTAACCACTTGAGTGATGACATTGTTAATTATTACACTAAATTTAGCGTAGTCCTTATTACACTGCTGGACCCTGGTCTAGCTAAATGCGCATGCAGTAGCCAGTGCATCAGTCACACCACTGGCGATGGCACTGATCAATTGTTCAGGGAAAGAAGTGACTATTAGTTTTCCACATATGCCTACTTGGATCCTGGGATCAGCCTCAGAGGCCCTTCTCTGGGTATACCATGCCAAATAAGATGTGATAATGATTGGGAAATGGACCTTTTTTTGTGGTGGCATCCTGCCTGTGGAATGTTCTCAGAGAGAGCATAACAACATAATAAGAGCCATGTTGGATCAGCCCAAAGGCCTATCTAGTCCTGCATTCTGTTCCCACATTGGGGCTAAGCAGACACCCCAGTGGGAAGCCACAAGCAGGAAATGGGCACAATAGTATCCCCTGGTATTCAGAGGCTACTGCCTCTGATACTGAAGATAATACATAGCCATCAGGATAAGTAGCCATTGATAGTCTTATCTTCCATGAATTAGTCTAATCCCCTTTTAAAGCCACCCAAGTTGATGGCCATGACTTTATCATGTGGAAGAAAATCCCATAGTTTAACTATGCACTGTGTGAAGAAATCCTTCCCTTCATCTGTCCTGAATCTCGCACCACTCAGTTTCATGGGATGATGCCGGGTTCTAGTATTAAGAGAGATGGAGAAAAACCTTCCCCTGTCTACTTTCCAGTCCTCTGATACAGAGGTTGATCTTAGGGCTCACCTGGCACCTACTTTGTGGTCCTTTCAGTGCCAGGTGAAGATCTTTTTTATTTTCCCAAGTCTTTTCGGCCGCAATCCAAATTCCAATTGGGATGCCTGTAAGCCTCTGAACCTGGATGATTGCAGGCATCCTATGCAGGGTGGGAGGAGTGCAGAGGCAAAGATAACCTCTGCGTTCCTCCCACCCTGCTATTCAGGAAAATGGCTGATTTCGGCTGCTTAGCTGTGGTACTTTGGACAGGAAGGAGTACAGGTTGTATCCTGGTGGACCTGATTGATCTTCTCCTCTCCCCAGCCCATGGAATGCCCTCTTCACTCCTTCTCCGAGGTTGCTCTTACAATGCAGCCGGCATGGTTCTTTCGGGGGGGGGGGGGGATATGAATGCAAATTCCTAGCTCAAAGGTTGGAGCTCTTTTCCGACCTCAGAGCTGGGATTCTGAAAAATCCTATGGCCCCTACACTCTGTCTAGGGGCCATAGGATTGCTCTGCCCAACTCTTAATTTTAAACTGATTTGTAAGTAAATAAATACAGAGAGCAACTCTGTGCATGCTGCTCAGCACAAAGTTACTGCAACCAGCCTATGCAAATGATCAGTTCTGGATTCTCTCTTTTTAGTAATTAACTACTGAGTAAGGTTCATATCTACACCTCAGCTTAGAGTGGCAGCTTTATACTTAGGCGATTTTATTGGTCTTTTATTCAAAAAGTGAGGATCTCTCCTAGCCACAAACAGTCAGGCAGCTATAACTATTTTTTTCCATTGGTATTTTGGACCAGACATATTCTTCCCAATTTCTGTCTCAAGGTCAAAGATGCAAATAACTAGAATTCATATAAAGGTCATATAAAGAAACTTAGCCTGGGAAGCAAGAATATTATATGGCTGCAGGATGGGATGAAAGATGAATCATGTAAAATCAGCCAAAATAATCTGAATTAGTTTCAGCTGACTGTGTAACTTATTTAATATAAGATTTTACTCCCTATCTATGTATCTAAAATGTGAAGGGGTTAACTTTAAGCAGAGTGTGTGCGAGTTGGGAGAATTAAAATCCTGTCTCTGTGTGCTAGCAGAGCCTGAAATTCCACACACAGATCTTCCAGATCTCACCTCCCCCCGCGCAGCATGCAGCGTGTTGTGCCAGCAAGACCAGCCCAGTCGACCTTGTCAGACTGCTTCCAGCTTCCCCGTTGCAGATTAATCCATGGAGTCAGGAAACACTCTGGAACACCACAAGTCTAATTCTACCTGTCTATTCACTTAGCAAGTAAAGTTCTACAGAGTATACATTTCCTAGTTACAGTCCATGTGCAGAGTATAAATGCATAGCAAGCATTACATCCAGTGGAGTAAGTTGAGCTTCACTCCACCTCAGCAAAGACGTTACATTGTTGCAGTAACAAAGTCCAGCAAGAAGAAGCAAAGGAGATGCTTCAGACAGAAAAACAAGTTAGCACGTCATCAGAACATACAAACCATGTGACTAGCTCATATTGCTCCCACGGTCTAGCTTCCCATGCGAAAAACACAGGAATCTAGAAAGACATAACAAACTTGTTTACAGCCATTCTGTTCCTTCCATGTGTAAACAATGTGCTACAGCTGGTGAAGTGATACATATCACAACAAAATGTTTGTGGATCAACTTCTTCCTTGTGTAACTAGAAGACCCTAGCTTGTGGGGCTGTTCTTTTAGAAATCATTTGGGAAATGTGGTCCAGGAAAAAAACCCCATGACAAACAACTCGGAAAGAGTAAAAACAAAGGAGAAATGGTTGGTCAGAATATTGTTACTTTCTTGCTGAGTTTGCTTCGGCTGAGTTGTTGAGATGCTGTTCAACTTTGAAAGTAGCTTTGAACTACTCTCCTGATATATGCACAGCTTGAAAATGGTGTACTTTTGTTTTAAAGATAGCAAATCTTTTGAAGTTGTGTCATAATGGTGAGGTAAAATTCCATAACTTGCTTCAAAGTTAAGATGGTTTGAAGAACCAGGTCACTTGAAGGATAATCTCCTCCTATATATATACCTGCTCAGACCCTAAGATCATCTTAAAAGGTCCTTCTCTAGGTTCCCACACCAAATGAGGTGAGGTGGGTAGCTACTAAGGAGAGGACCTTTTCAGTGGTGGCACCCAGTTGTGGAATGCTCCAGCCTGAACAACTCCCCTGGTGCCTACATTATGGTCTTTTGGTGCAAGGTGAAAAACTTTTTATTTTCCTAGGCATTTTAGTCCTATTTTAAAAATGGTGTTAGTGTGGTTTTAGATCTTTGCATTGCTGCTGGGTTTTATTGTGGTTTTATTTTGTTGTTAAAGGCTTTTATATTACATTTTATGTTTTTGTATTTGATGGCTCTAAATTTTGTTTTGAGAACTGCCCAGAGGGGTTTGGCTATTGGGCAGCATAATTTTTGTTTCTTCAAGCCTAAATATCTACATATCTCAGAACAATGTTGTTATTACAGAGAGGCTTGATTTGAAAAGTGAAGAGCTTCTCTCTGTTGCTGCCACCTATGTCGGTGGAGCTTTGAAAAAACTTCTGTATTTACTGAAAGGCAGGTTTTTATTTAATGCACGGGGTTGCCTCACTCAGATGCTGTGTCTGTGTGAAGATTTATGCAGACGACGTATCTGTGTTTAATCAATATGTGGAGGTAAGGAAAGTGGAATTGTGCCTGCAGTGCTGGTTCCATCCCACAATCTCCATACATTGATCTGAACCTCTTCAGGGTACACATTGCATAGAGAAAACCCGTGTGCCTGTGGCTTGTTCGTGCATGGGCTCTTCCTTGCAAAGGATCAATGCATGGAAGTCACATATATTAATAACCTGTTTGATATAATGGCCAGAAGAATAGTCCCCAGTTCTGCTTTTGCCAGCATTGTGTCTGTCAACTCCTTTGCCTGTCAGGTGAAGCATGGATATCTGCAGTGCCGAATTTTGCACAGATCGGTATCTAGCAGAACTCTCAGCCCAAAGTAATAACATGGATCTGTCTTTTTTAAAAATATAAAGATATAATATGGAATGGAGACTAAATCAGCAGCTAGACCATGATATGAATTGCTGAAACCTGGCTGTGATGTCAAAATTCAACTGACAGAAGGGGATGATAACAAGCATATTATTTTTTTACATCTGATGTGGCATTTAACATCTGTCGCTGTATATTTTGGAGAACATCAGCTGGAAAGAGCTTGGAAGGTCAAAGGGAGGACAGCGAGGGATCAAGTCAGGGAAATGTTGGTGGAATGATAATATAATAATGGGGCTCAACCTTATGGCAGAAAAAGGAATCAACAGGGAAAATGATGTTTCTTAAACTGGTACTGCCCCCCCTTCTCTCTGCTTGTGTTTTGAAATGAAATTTGACTCGTATAGCGCTCTATAGTGGCTACAGAGTGCTATAACAGTCACATTTAGCTCCAAAACAAGCTAAATGTGTCCCGTTTAGTGCTCCGTAGCACTAATGTGGCCAATTAAAAAAAAGGAGGGGCTGTGGTGGGGACCATACTCTGTGTGTGTGTGTGTGTGTGTGTGCACGTGTGCGTGCGTGCGTGCGTGTGTGTGTGTGTGAGAGAGATGAGGGCTGCATGTGACCTGCATGCCGCATGTTTCCCACTCTTGCCCTAGACATACAGGATGTCCATTACTGTTCAGAGGCAGAAGATATCCCACAGCACGCATTGAGCAACAATGTGTATTCATGTTGTATAAGCATCCCAAGCAAAGATATGTGGACAGAGCCCCCCCCCCCCATGAGAAATTTCACTGTGAAATTATTTTGTTTCACTTGCATTTCCAAGGAATTATCATTTTAGGCAAAGGTTGATATTGATTGGTGGATCTACTCTGCACTTGTTCTTCTTTCCAAAAGGTTTCTTAAAAAAACAAATAAATGTTCTGAGCGAAATAAATGCCTTGTCTCTCAGTATCTAAGAGACCATCTTCTCCTGCATGTGTTGCCCCATGCCGTTCAGTATCTGAGATCTTGCTTCAAGTGCCTCCATCAAATGAGGCTTGGTGGATATCCACTAGGAGTAGGTTCTCTCAGTTCTGGCATTGACTTTAGCCCCCTTGAGCTATTACTCATATGGCTATGCCCCATATGTTGAGGGGCATAGGGGAGAGCTGCTGGTCCTGTCACCAAAGCCATACATGCTAACTATCCCTGCCCCTGAGATCCCCATGTTGAATGTTCTGGAACCATGTGTTCTGGAACCATGGGTTATCAGGGTTCCAGAACAGATAAAGATCTATGTGTGTAGGGTCCCTCACTGTAGAAATAAATCCACACTCAACACATGGATGTTGGTAACAAGGCTAGGTGGTGTGCATAGTATCAACAGGGCAGGGTCAGCAGCATGGCTCCACACCACTTCAAGAGGTGGAGCCCACCTTCATGTGAGTAAGGCATACTTTTGTGGAAAGGCTCCCCAGGGAGGCCCTTCAAACCCAGACATTATATGGGTTCAGGTGCCAGGCTAACTCCTGGCACCTGAACCTGAGTAACCTTTGAGCTAAGTTGAATCTGGAATTTTTATTCTAGGTTTGCCCTCTGCTTTCTGTATTTTGTGTGCTGATAAAATGCTATGGATTTTTATGGGCCTGTTTTGTTGTTGCTGTTGTGTGTGCAGTTTTGTATTTTTCCCCTGTGGATATATATATATATATATATATATATATATATATATATTTACTTTTTGTACTTTGTATTGACTAGTTGATTGATTCTTGTGCTGTTGTTTTAATTATATGTTGTTAGCCAGCTTGAGTTACCACAAAGGCAGAGTATAATTTTAAATATATAAAATAAACTCATGTACGGATCGTTAAAATATTCTTTTTCTGCTTATCTGCTACCTTCCACATGGCATCTTTGATCTAGGTCCACCATTAGAGGTGGTTAATGACCAGACCTGGGCACTGTGGCCCCTGTCCCCCAAAACACCACCCTGGTGGCACCCACTGGAGGCTGGTAACTTTTGCATCAGTGGGGTTCCATTGCATCTTTTCGTTTGAGCTTTATGGGAGCTAGCCATGGTGCTCCATGGTGGCGAACCTATTGTGGGGATGGAGTACAGCACCCCAGCAAGCTTATCAGGTGGCAGGGATGAGCAGTGGCAGGCTGCTATAACTTCCAGCCCAGTGCTTCTCTCAGTGCCAGGCTCCTTTAAAAAAAAAAGAAGTTGTGTTGGGTGTGCCACTGCTGCAGTCTGTGTTGTGATATGTATCACTTCACTAGCTGAAGCACATTGTTTACACATGGAAAGGAACAGAATGGCTGTAAACAAGTTTATTATGTCTTTCTCGATTCCTGTGTTTTTCGCATGGGAAGCTAGACCGTGGGAGCAATATGAGCTAGTCACATGGTTTGTATGTTCTGATGACGTGCTAACTTGTTTTTATGTCTGAAGCCATCTTAGAGAGAAGCAGGACTGCTTTCTCTCTTCTCCTTTGTTTTTCTTCTTGCTGGACTTTGTTACTGCAACAATGTAACGTCTTTGCTGAGGTGGAGTGAAGCTCAACTTACTCCACTGGATGTAATGCTTGCTATGCATTTATACTCTGCACATGGACTGTAACTAGGAAATGTATACTCTGTAGAACTTTACTTGCTAAGTGAATAGACAGGTAGAATTAGACTTGTGGTGTTCCAGAGTGTTTCCTGACTCCATGGATTAATCTGCAACAGGGAAGCTGGAAGCAGTCTGACAACAAGGCTGACTGGGCTGGAGAAAAACTGGCACAACACGCTGCACGCTGTGCAGGGGGAGGTGAGATCTGGAAGATCTGTGTGTGGAATTTCAGGCTCTGCTAGCACACAGAGACAGGATTTTAATTCTCCCAACTCGCACACACTCTGCTCAAATTTAACCCCTTCAGTCTGCCCTCCCCCCTGGAAAATTTGCCAGGGGGTTCACCAGGGTGGCAGTTGGGCATGGGAGTCAGGGAAAGGCAGCAGTGCTGGGTGACAGGGAGAGACAGCAGTGCTCACACGTCTGACACAACTTTTCCTTTTAAGGGTCCAACACTGAGAGGAGAAGCAGAGGGCTGGACGACGATGCAGCAGCCATCTTCTTTCCCCCCCCAAATGCTTCTGATCCTTGACATAGCATTACAGTGGGATGCTTCATCAGGGGTTGGGCCCAGACATATGTCCAGTTTCTATCACTATGGGCTGGTTCACATACACATACAGTACCTATGTGACCAGTTCTCACACAAATGGCACCTGTAGATGAGCACGGCTGGCCTATGAATATAGAGGTCCTGCAAGGCAATTGCATTGCGTGTGAACTAGCTCCGAGATATATGAAATGCAGGTCATGGGAAAGGTTAGCTGATAGTGAAAGGGGAAGTGCCAGCAGCAATTGGACAAGAAGATGTGACTTCCAGGAGCAACTTCTCCACTTCCCAGAAATACTGAGTCTGGGATGGGCACAATCTAATACAAAGATTGAAAGTGGATGGGGCAATCTATTCTTCACATTCCGTGGCTGGTACAGATAAATTACTCTGCCCCAGAAATTTGGGCACTGAAGTCATCTTTTGTAAAGGCTGTAAGAATAATCAAAAACAAATAGTCACTGTGTTCAGGAATAGGTAATGCCTTACCTTGCCTCGGTTCGGACTGGAATGTACCAGCAGCAGCTGCCTCCAGCAGATCACAATTCATGCACAAGGCATGATCCTTCCCAATGTTTGTCGCCAGCACCTGATATTCAGAAAGGTATCTTGCCTCTGCACTTGAAGGATCCACTAGTGATCATGGATAATAGTTAGCTATTGACAAATGCATCCTCTATGATTTTCTCACATCTTGTGGCAGTGAATTCCATAAATTGTTGAAGTGCTTTTCAACAATTTTGAACATACCACTAATCAGTTTCAGTGGGTGATTTGTGGTATTCAAGTTGTGGTATTCTTAGAGAGGGGGCAAATTCCCTTTCCCTAAGAATTAACAATGGTAGAACAGAGGTCCCCAAACTTTTGGGGTTGGTGGGGACATTTGGAATTTAGAGAGAGAGTCATGGTCTCACAAAATGGCTGCCATGGAGCTTGCACATTCATAAAATGGCTGCTATGGTGGGCATGGCTGGTCGCAAAACACTCATTTCCCAGAAGGTAAACTGCTGAGACTAAAAGAAAAGTAACCGGCCCAAGAACCCAAGTACAAAGCAGAGGTGGGGGCTGAGCTCTGAAACTACTCCTTTGAACCCATATAAAGATAGCACTAGAGGGCAACACTTCGCTTTGCAGCATGCCAGGTTGCCAGCCTCCCAGATTTTTAAAACAGTGTAATTTTAAAAAATCTGATGAAATAAAATAAAAATCAGGAGACTCAGGGAACCTGCGGGGGGGGGGAGTTGCTAAGAGAGGTGCCTGCAGGTGCATTGGCGCCCATGGGCACCAGGTTGGGGATCCCATCTTAGAACATGCCAAGGCTTGGAAGGGACATGTGTCTTGCTTTCCTATGAAAAGAAGTCATATGTAAGGTCTCTGGCATAATTTCTGTTTCACCAACTCATGTCATTACAGTAATACCTTGGATTACGAGCATAATTCGTTCCAGAACCATGCTCGTAATCCAAAACACTCGTATATCAAAGCGAGTTTCCTCATAAGAAACAATGGACACTCAGCAGGGAGCCACGCTGCGCCTCCACGGGCCTCCCTGCCAGGGAGCTGGCTTGCTTTGCCTTTAGACAGAGTATCTCAAAGCAGCTAATGAAAATTTCAGAGCGAGAGAGAGAGAAAGAGAGAGAGAGAAGGGGGAGAGAAGGAGAGAGATGTGGAGGATCAACAACCTGCAGAGTGAGCGGCGGCTCCCTGTCCTTAGGCAAAGCAGTGGGAGGCGACGGCCGAGCGAGGCACCGGCAGAGCGTGTGGCTCGCGTTGCGAGACTTGCTCGTCTTTCAAATTTAAATTTATGCTAAAATTTTGCTCGTCTTATGAGAAGCTTGCAATCCGAGGTATTACTGTATTTAAAATGCATCTCACCCTTATCCCAAAGGATTATTATTACACACCAGCAGCATAGCCCAATGAAAGGAAGTTTCACATGATTTAACAACTGTATATATTAAACATTTTTATTTACATATATTTAAAAACTGATATAACATAGCTCTTCATACTTCACGACATGATAATACATTGATATACTTTTTCATCAATTCTAGTAATAAACAGTTCTTTTGTTTTCCTAAAAGGGAATAATACACCATTTAGAAATTTTGCGTTGGAATGTAAATACTTTATCACAAGAGTCTAACTCAAGTAAAACTTGTTAGACGGACTGTACAGTATCAAATTTAGTTTATATTGGCTTGTATAGAGGCTTTTATAGGAAGAATGAAATTATACTGTCCTGCAAAATGAGGCAACATGATTTCAATGTATTTTTCCCTTTCAGTTATCAGAAATATATGGCCACTAGTAAATTTCTGTTGTTTAGATATATAATTTTTAACTTTCTAAAAAGTATATAATGTACTAACTAGACTGAAAAACTAATCTCCCTCCCCCCTCAAAAACCTAACATGTTAAATCCATGCAAGATTTTGGAAACTGGAAATAATATAATGAATAGGTTTCTCAAGAGACATTATCTTGTGTGGTGTTTTGTGTCCATAAGAGGCTTTTGTATGTGATGATGTGTAGAAACAGACTTTTTGAACATAATTGACAAACTACCTAACATGTGCAAATCCAGATCTATGCATGGTTGCTGCTTCACATTGGTAACTTGTTACAGGGTGGATACTACTACACAATCAGGTTTAACTTTCATGGAACAAAATCAAAGAAAGTGGCAAAATTGGTTTTGGGGATATTTTACTACCCCAGCCCACATTAAAATGTATCTTGGGATAGTAAATGTCCCGAAATAAACAGTATGTGTGGTTATGGTAGATTTGCACTTAATTCTTCTTATGTGTATCGTGGGATATTCCCCCCTCCCCACATGGGATGTTTTCTACTTCAGTAAGTTAACATTGGCTGGGAAACACCCCAATGGCAACCCTACAGCAAAAATAAATACTGTAAATACATAAAAATTTAAAAATTCTTGGGGTTACTTTTGTCCCAGGCTCATTTTGGTTTTCAGAAAGAAAACTGTATGGACACTCAAATCTGCCTTCCTAGATCAGTTTTTGTTGGATTTTTTTTTTTACCCCAACATATTATATTGACTGGAACAAACAATATTCCACAATGAAGGATTCAGGTTGTTGTTGTTTTTGTGGGGACATCTGTTGTCCCAGGCACTTTTTGTGTAGAGAAAGAAAGGTGTAACTGGTAAGTGGCTGAAATTTGGGGACATAGTTTACTACCATGCAGGTGACAGTCTTCTAAAAGGACTACATTTTAGGTCTACTTCTGTGTAAATGCTGCAATAAAAAGTATGACTGGGTAAAATTTACCCCATATTGTTAGATGAGTTATTAAGGCAGCTGCCACATGTCTGAAATTTGTTGGCTTGGCCCAAATGTGTTCAGTGTACTGTTAGAAATTCATAGCAGGGACCACTGAAGGGCACGACATATAGCCAGGGCCGGCGCTACCGCTAGGCAGACCCAGGCGGCTGCCTAGGGCGCGTGGCGGAAGAGGGCGCAGCGTTTCTGCGCCCCTTCCTCGCCTCTGGCGCGCTCCTGCCCCGCCTGCCGCCTCCGCCGCGCCTCCCCGCCCGCCCGCCTGCCAGCCGCTGCCGCACCTCCCCCCCCGCGCGCGCCCGCCAGCCACCTACCTACCTTCCCGTCATTTCTGGAGCCCCGCCGGCGTTGTTTTGGCGGGAGGAGGAACCAGGGCAACAGGGCTTAAACAGGGGTCCCGTCGCGTCGGAGGAGGAGGTGGCGGCAGCGGCAGCAGCAGCCAGCAGCAGGGGCGGGGGGGGAAGGTAGGTGGTGGTGGGGCGGCGGCGGCGCGGGGGGGGGTGTTGCAGAGCAGGGCTGCTTTGCTCTGGAGCCCCCCCCCAGCACGAGAGGGGGGGCGCTAAATATAATTTGGCCTAGGGCGCCAAACAACCCTGCACCGTTCCTGCATATAGCATACTTTTATTTCTCAAAAAGCCAGAATAGCCAACCGTGAGGGCTGATGGGAGTTATGGGCCAAAACATCTGGAGGGCCACATGTTCCCCACTCCTGCTCTACATGCTCCATCTCATGTAACTTCAGGTGGTAAGTTCAGGAGGTGCTATAAGAGAGGAGACACCCTTATTTATTTATTATATTTATGAATGGCCCATCTGGCCAGACATCTGGCCACTCTGAGCGATGTACAATGTAATAAAATACGGGGGGGGGGGACACACACACAGTATAAAACACAATTAAAAACAGTACAAAACTTAAAAATCCTAACCCACCCCATATTCCCGCCTGAAAAGCCACGTTTTTAATGCCCGGCGGAAGCTAATCAAGGAAGGGGCATGGCAGAGGTCACTGGGGAGAGAGTTCCATAAATTGGGGGCTGCCACAGAAAAGGCCCTCCTCCTAGTCCCCACCAGCCTGGTTTCTCTGGCTGATGGGACAGGGAGAAAGCCATCCGTGGCGGATCTTGTTGAGCGGCCTACTTGATGTTGCTGGAGGCGCTCCTTGAGATATACTGGACTGGAGCTGTACAGGATTTTAAAGGTCAACGCCAACACCTTGAATTCGGCTCGGCAAACAACTGGTAGCCAGTGCAACTCTTTGAGCACTGGAGTGATGTGATCACGCCGGCAGCAGCCTTAGGTATGTTGGAGCTGCATAGGGAACATTAGGGGGTCTACGAGACATTATAAAGACAACACGTACATCAGATCATTAGGTTAATGCACTCCAGACTGTAAACTCAGGTTAGGTGGTGCACTGCCACATTCTGCACTAGGAAAAACTTCTGGACAGTTGGTCAAGGACAATGCGATGTTGAGCACATGACAGCAGTGGCTATAGTATTTGCAAATGTGACAAAAAGAACTGAGAGCAATCCAAGGGTTGCGTCCGGAATCTGCCTTCCTTGAGAGGAAGGGCTCTACTCATGGAAGGTTTCCCCACCCTATTTTTGGAGGTCCTCCCACATCACAGCTCACCCCGTTCAGCAGGGTCTCTGGACTCTATGTGTAGGGGGCTGGAAGGGCTGCTGTGGGAAGGAGAGGGCAGGGGATATCCACTTACACCAGCACAGTTGATCCAGCTAAAATCTGGATCCAACCCCCAATACTTTGGCTACTTCAGAGTTTCTGATTAATTCTTAAACCCCCAATTAAGCTCTCTCAAACTGAGTCATGGATGATTTCTGGGTTATGAGGTAGCAAAGTGATGGAAAGATCTATTTCCCCTTCAACCTTCTTCCTCACTCCATCTTAGTACTGGTGCAGAAAGACTGGTCACCAGGTGGGTGCCCACTTTAAATGGCTACTTGGATACAGTGTTTCACCAGCAGATTGGGCATTTTTTCTCTATCCCACTGCAAACCTCAAACAGAAACCCATAAGGATTGCAGACAGTGGCTTGCAGGAAATTGCTAACCTGATGTACAATGCTGAGCCTGCAAGAAGGCACCACCACAGCAAGCAATTTCAAGTGTCTCTTTCATATACATGTGGCCACTTTGTATCCACCCAAAAACCACTTACAGTGGGAGGAAAAACAGGTGGTGGTTCATTGTATCAGTAAGGGTGCAATCCTATGCACGCTGACTGGGGAATGCTGAGAGTTGTAGGACTTTTTTCTGTCTAAACATGCATAGGATTGCACCCCAAGAGTTGTAACCAATGGAAGGGAAGCTATTTTGTTGGTTCAAACCCAACTGAAACATAATTTTAAAAATAAATTGTATTAAAAAAAAACAAACAATCCCAAGCTTAGCCTCAATGTACGAGTCACACATTTCATAGTTCTTACCCAATATTGAATGCAATTATTGGGTTAGATGATAATTAAAACATTGCTTGGATAAGCTTTGTTTTGTTGCCTGGGTAGAGATGTAGACAACAGGTAAGCTATACAAGTGACTTCTGGGGCTCAAAGAACCTTTTATCAGTTTTGGATGATGCGCCAGTTGATGCGCCTGGATGGAGATAGCTTAGCCCATGCTCTGGTAATCTCTCATTTAGACTACTGCTACATATTGTATACATATTGACTTTTAAAAATGGTTCAGAAACTGCAGTTGGTCCAGATTAGAATATAGTTGCAAAGTTATTAACTGATGCTAAGCATTTTGACCACATTATCCCTGTGCTTTGTCTGCTGCACTGGCTCCCAGTCCATTTCTGGGTCCAATTTAAAATTTTGCATTTAATCTTTAAATCCCTCAACAGTTTGGGACAAGGTTACCTGAAAAATTATCTTCTCTCATATGTACGTACCCAAACCCGAAGATTGTCAGAGGCTCTGCTCCAAATGCCCCCACCAAATGTGGAGGCAGATCTACTTGTGGGAGGGCCTTTTTGGTGGTGGGCCACAGTTATGAAGCACTGCCAGAAGCAGCCTTCCCAGAGAGGCTCAACTGGCACCCTCTTTATGGTCTTTTCAGTCAGTGCCAGGTGAAAACGTTTTTATTCACCCATGCCTTTTAAATAACCTGTCCATTAGCCTGGGTGTCTCAGTTTAAAATGTTGTGTTTCCATTCTGTTTTTAGCTTTAATCGTCCCCCCCCCATTGTTTTAAGTTGCATTTAAGCTGTTTGTGAGCCACCCAGATAACTTCTGCTATGAGGTGGCTATATAAACAAATAAATATAAAATACAACAGGCAACATATTATGATGAATTACTTAGCCCAGGATCCAAAGAGCTACTTCAGCCAGATCACCATGCCATGTTAACAAATTGATTTAAAAACTGCCTTCATGGTTAGTCGTGTGATGTGTGTGTGTGTTGGAAAGTGGGGGGGGGGAGGGGACACTGCGTGAGAAACCCAAGCCTAAAGCCTTTTTGCACTTCGGGAATTGTTGGTGTAGTTCAGGCAAGGGCAACTTGAGGGCCTCCAGATGTTTTGGCCTACAACTCCCATGATCTGTCAACATTGGCTATATGCTGTCTAGGACTCATAGGAATTGTAAGCCAAAACACCTGGAGGGCCACAAGTTTCCCACTCCTGATGTAGTTGTTTGGACTGATCAATAGTGTACGGCACTAGGGCAGCCTTCTCCAAATGTTTTGGATTACCACTTCCGGCATTTCTGACCATTAGCCTTGTTGGCAGGGGCTGATGGGAGGTGAAATCCAAAATATTTGGAGAGCACCAGATTGGGGAAGGCTGCACTAGGGTATTGAACTAGGGATCCAGACTGTAAAACCTAGGCAACTTATTCTTTATGCCACCAGGCCAGCATTCCAGATAAGGGTGATGTTAACCTGCTGGCTTAGCATCTGGCCAGTACTGGAGCTATGAGTTCAGCAGTTGCCAGGTGACACAAGAGGCCAGTAGGGTTCCATTTGGCCCTATGAAGTCTCATACTGCAGCCTAACTGTCCTTAGCTGGTGGAAATAGTTTCTCGAAGTGAAAACCAAGCTGCTTTCAGACTGTCCACCTGCTTGCCTGCTCAGTTCTAGCTTTTCTGCCAGCCCTGGCAGATAGTTAATAATTTCTCATGGATGGAATTTAAAAGCTTATTTTCCTTTGTGGCACCACATGAAAGATCTAATCCCAAGTATAAGGAGAAAGGAGAGAATTTAAAATATATAATTAAATTATTCAAAAAATCCTACCTTTCTGATAAGAATAGATTCCTGTTTCCAAAACCTTGCTGTTGTTTAGTTGAAAAGAAACAACAAAAATCCAAGATATTCATATACTGCTTGTGAATTAATAGATTATCTACAGTTTATAAGACAATCAATCCATTTAAATAGAAAAAAGATTTGTTTCACATAAAGCAAGAGAGAGTACAAAAGCACAGCTTTTGTAATTTGGTAATATTGCAATTTTACAAACATATTGCATAGAGTGTGTAAGAAAATAGTTCCATCTTTTTTATATATCTATATACAGAAGAACAACATTAACATGAAAGTAGCAAAACAAAAAATAAAGAAGTTAGCAGGCCCTGGAAAAAACACAACGAAGACATTGGATATTTGAACTTGCAAATATTTTGCAATTGCAATATAGTGAATGAGCTAATGATTACAAACCAGGGTTGTCTTGTCCACATCTGCTTGATTGAACTGACATCTAGATAAATGGTAAAGATTCCCTAGAGAAAGAAATCACTTGCCATTACAACTGTTGTCCTTATTAGCATTGGTCATTGTCTTTCATTCTCTTAAGAGTGCAGTCCTGTACATGTCTACTCAGAATTAAGTCCCACTGACTTCAATGGGGCTTATTCCTGAGTAAATAGGTACAGGATTACAGCCTGGATGTTTTATTCAATCAGATCACTGGAGAAACAAAGAAATATGTATAGGTGTGAATCCTAGGTTTTCACTCTGAAAAGTGAAAGAGCTTCCATTCACAAATGGAGAGTTCCACTCACAGAAAGGCTCCTTCCTTTCATGAATGGAAGCTCATTTTATTCATGGAGTAAAAACTTAGAAGCCAACCTGTCATCTTTAGACTAAAACAAAGATTCAACTGAAGCAAAAAAAATATATTATTATTATTATTATTATTTTTAAAAAATGGCATCTTTTTGATACACATTTCTTCTCATTCTTATGGTACTCCAATAAGTGAAATATCTATTATGCACAAAGAGCAGAATAATTCAGCAACCCAGTCACTTTCCCTTCAAAACTAATAAAAATGACAAAAAATGAAAGCACAAAATACGTTCTTCACAGATCTAAAGCATGTTACTGTCTTGTGTAGCAATTACAATGCATCATTCTCTTCATTCCAATTGAGAGGAGCTGAAGGTGCAGAGTCGTGTTAGATATAACAGAAATGTCAGTCTTTGGTCTTTAAGATTAAACCAATACATGAACTACAGTTTAAAAAAAAACCCAACATACAAGTAACAGTGCTCAAAGAGGTCATTATATAGTTTTATTTAAAAAAGAACAAGGAAGAGACAGTATCCGCTAACCTTGTAGCAGGGTTTGTGTGTGTGTGTGATATATTATATATATACCGGTATATATATATATATATATATATATTACAGTATCCATGATGCTGAAGAGACCAGAAAAACAGGAAAAGTGAGGTACCATTTTCTGTGGTGCGCAAACTGACAGGACAATGTTTTAAGAAGAGGCTTTATTTGATACATGTAGTCATAGCACCTGACTTTAAATGTTCATTTCTTCCTCTTAAATAGACTTTACCATTTCTTAAAAAAAGTTAATTTTTAACATATTTGGTATGCTCCAACAATGATCATGTTGGAACAGTGGAGTTTTACGTGGCACCTGAACTTGAAATGTACATTTCTTCCTGTTAAATTGACCTGTTGTTGTTTTAAGTTATTATTCTTTTTACATGTTTAGCATGCTCTGACAATGATCATATTGTAACAGTGGAGTTCTGCGGTGTGAGCTGCATGTTTATAGCCTCTGCCTGTTGTTTTCTATCTGGCAGTTCACACGGCACTCCGTTCAGCACTGCTTGAGACCTGACTTGACCTTGCTTAATGTAAGTAGCAGTTCAATGCTGGTAGGTTGCAATGCCTTAGGGTAGCTCACAGCAGAGAATCCATTCATCTTCCCCTTAGAGCAGTGTTCTCCAACCTTGGTCCCCAGATGTTTTTGGCCTACAACTCCCTGCATGCCCCAGCCAGCTATGCTGGCTGGGGCATGCAGGGAGTTTTGGCCAAAAACATCTGGGGACCCAAGGTTGGAGAACATCTTAGAGCACGCACCCTAGCTCAATGGTACAGGACATGCCTTCAAAATAGAAGGTCCCATGTTTAGTTCCTGGCAGCTACAGCTCTCACGTAGCAGAGCTGTGGAACAGGGATGCACGAGGATTTCATTTCAGTGTGTTTAATGTCAGAACACTCCCCAGTTGCACCCACAAATGTAAATGCAGACGCAGGCGCACTTTTTGGGAAAAGCACACAGATTCCAGAGCTTGCTATTGCATTCACAGAATGCACTTGTCAGGAAGACGCACACTTTGAAAATGTGCGCTTTGAAATTAATACGCATTTTCACATTTCGGGGGGGGGATATGCATTTGGGTGCACGCTTTTAAAAATATGCACTTAAATGTGCCTTATCCCTGTTCAAATGATGACAACAAAAAGTCACATTCGGGAACAGAAACAAGGCGGACCAAGCTTCAACGTGGAGCTCAGAGAAGCTTGATGAGCTCAAGCCTCACTGATTTTCCCATCCCAACTGTGGAAGAACTCTGCTCGAGCCCCTGAAAACTCACTGCCAGCTAGGGTAGACAACTCTGAATTAGATGAACAAATAGACTGACTCAGCATAAGCAGCTGGGTATATATATTACTACCCAGGCTACGTAACAGCTTTAAAAAACTGATGACTGGAAGACCTCATTGCTTGCTGAAATCCGAGATGGGCTTGTACATTACCTTGCACATAAGTTATCTATTAACTAGGGAGCTCATACCTTCTCTTCCTTCCCCTAACAAAAAGGATATGTCTTTTCTACAGAGTCAGCCAATCCATTCAACATGTTCAAGTTCCTGGCCAATGACAGAATACAGCTAGAGATGAGAACTATTAATGACATTCTATTCTTTGTTTCAGTGTGAGGTCCCCAACTTGTGGTTTGGAAGACACTAGTGGGACATGGGACTTCTGTGATTAGGGACTTCTGTCATTAGGATATTTGTCCAGGTCATTAGAAGCAACACTCATGTCTAATGTGGCATCCGCTTTTTAACAAAGATGCGTTTTCAGGTCAAGGTTTGGGATTAATGTGTGGGCACCCATGGGAAATTTAAAGCTGTAGTTCACTTTATTAAAAGATTTAGGAATCTCTAGTCTATTCCAAAAAACATTAAAACTTAACTATTACTTGCTCTTTTTAATCCAGATTCTGAGATCCTGTAAGGGCATCCATCTAATTCCATGTGAAAAGGTAGTTTGAGTGCTGTGTACATAATTATTCAACAGTAACACGAGTGGAACATGTAAACAGTAAAAGAAGAATGCATTATGACCTCTTGCTCTTTCTAAACAAAATTTGTTGAGATGTCGTTTAGAGAGGTCTAGAGCAGGGCTCTCCAACATTGGGTCCCCAGATGTTGCTGGACTACAGCTCCCAGAACCCCTTTCCATTAGCCATGCTGGCTGGGTATGCTGGGAGCTGTAGGCCAGCAATATCTGGGGACCCAGGGTTGGAGAGCCCTGCTCTAGAGGAATCCCACCCATTTTAAAGACCTCATATATAGGTACTCCTGATCCTGAAGAATTATACATCTGGTTATTGTAAGGTATAAAAAAGTAACCACAACAAATTTCCTTAAACTGCTTTTTTTTTTTTTTTTTTTAGCAATTTCATCTTGAATATGGTAATGAACCTTATTACCAATCTTACCTCCCCCAAACCTGAAATAGCACCCCTGACGATTACTTCCAACAACTATAGCATTTGCACTTCATAACTATCCTTCTAAATTCTTCAGTGAAAAAAACAAATTCGGTCTTACAGCCCAAATTACATCAAAATTCATTTCAGGCAGAAGAAGGAAGTGTTTGTTCAACCGCACTGCATCAAAAGGTGAAATACTTTGTGATCTGGTGACCAGTCAACCAGTCTGGGCTATCAAGAAAAATTGTCACAGCAACTCTATTCCTATTTCTTCCTGTAATTTCTATTGTGTTGCACTCACACATTACAAGGATAAGGGTGGGGTAAATTTATCCATTACTAGCTGCTTGTATGTTAGTACATAAAGATAACAGTTTATGCATAAAACTCCCCAAACACACATTAGAGTATCATCTTTTGAAGGTTTTTTTTTTTCCTTTTTAGCATTGTACTACTCAGGTTTGCAGAATGGCCTTTTAAATCTATACACTGTATTGCAGTGGGTGGATTTAATCAAAACACTCTACTGTGACATCTAATGGGTGTGTCTTATTTTGGGGTTGTGGCAAACTTTTCCCCCATTCCAATCAGCCCCCTTTCAACTCTCAGTTGCAATTTGGACTCAGCTGGTTTTGCTCAACCCCTATCTTCACTGGCTGATTAAATGATGTAGAATTTCAAAAGAGCAAGAGTTTATGGTTCATTGCTTCAAATAGTTTCCTAAGTAATCTGGTTCAAGTAGCAAACTGCTACTGATCTGAGAGTGGGACAGAGCAAAGAGAGGCCTTTATAGAGATAGAAAAGGCACTTTTATAGAATAGAAAAGGGTGGGGGGAAAGTTTTTGTACCCACATTAATTATTTTGAATTGTCCATTTGCCAGTTTAAAATTAATAATATGGCCTGTAGACTATATATATATATATATATATATATATATATATATATAATACTTCGAAAACATTCACAGTTTAGCTATACAAACTTCAAGCCCCCTAACCTATCTATTTTTATATTTTAATAAGATTATGACTATATATTATATAATGAACACAGGGATGAATTTTTACTTCCAGGGAATCAAACCATTCCTATAAATTCCCACTAAAATCCAGTATTTAACCATATTCTTCCAGTCTCACTTTGCCCTCTTTTTCTGCTAACCAAATGATTACACCATCTTATAGCATTTTCATTGTTTCCTGTGACTTCACAGGAGGGGTTTTTACTTGTTTTGGAAAACTAGTTTACACAACAAATTACATTACTTTACAGAAATCTTTGAATTTGCATGGGCCCCATGCAGATATTTGGCTTAAATAATATTTAACAACAGACTGGTCCAGTTCAGATATAACAAGAAAAGAGTTTCTCTCTATGTGAACCAAGCTGCAGCAAACCCCAGGTTTCTGTGTTACCTTCTCCTCACTCCTGCTCTTTCGCACCATGAGGTGATCAGATGTTTTTGTTTCTGATTTTAAACAAACCACAGTTCCCTGTGAGATTCAAACTGTGGTTTGTTTAAATCATGGTTAGTGAGAATAAACCAGGATCAAACAATGATTTCAAATCCTGGTTTGTTCTGAAGCTATAGTTAAAACAAACCATAGTTCCCTGAGTTTGGATGTCTCAATGAACTGTGATTAGTTTCAAAACAGAAGTGGATGCTTCTGATCTCTTCCTCTGGTGCAGAAAAGAGGAGGGGAGGGAGCATCTGAGCCTAAGGCTTGCCGCAACTCATTTATATAGTGGGGAACCATGGGGTCATCTTATATCAGACCTGGGCCACTATCTAGCCATAGGCCTGATTTACATGTTAGCCTCAAGTAGCTTAGTTGCCATAAATGTTTATTCTTTGCCTTTCTATTAAAACAACAACAACTCTCAAGGTGGTTTATAATCAATGAAATTAAATAATTTGGACAATAAAACAAAAATATCAATAATAGAAGTCATCTACTTTGTAGTTGCTCCAATTCTGCTTCTAGTAATGTACATACCTTCTACATATGACGTTAGGAAGTTACAAATGTTACACGGAGCAGTGGGGGAACATCCTGAGAGGTGGCAGCAAGCACACTCAAGTAACATGTAAACCAACCTGCAGCCATGGGAAATATTTTGATTTTGTGAATCTTTCCTGAATTCTGCAAGTTTTAGGATCCTTTACCTAGTACAATTACCTTAGTTTCTTACCAGCATAGCTTTTTACAATCCAATTTCTATAAAATAATGTTAAATGAAGTTTTTAATGTCCAATTAGTACATTCTATAAGCACATACCTGAGGGAGTCTACACAACATCAATTTGTTTGTTGTTGTTTCTTTCATTTAATATTACTCATGGACAGTTCATGATATTACTTTAAGGAAGTTGAGAGGAAGAAAGTTCCCTGTCCCCTCTTCCCACCTGCGCCCTCCCCAAAATCCACTCCAGAGGGTTGGCAGGGGGCTCTCCTGAACAATGTCGAATGTGTCAAGCAGCCTGAATGCAGAGGGGAGAATCACCTAAAATTGGGCAGGTCCAACCAAGGTTGGACAATTCTCCTCTTCCCTGGCAATCCAGCTGTGCCCTATCCCACATTGTTCATCCAGAAATATTTTTTTTTTTTGGGTGCAGATGGCTGCTGGTGGAGGGGGACCTTTCTTACATGACCTTCCTTAAGTTAACAGAGATCCAAGCCATTCTATTTTGAAATAGCACGATAACAGATGATAATAGCTGATGATAACAAAAACACAGTAACTCTAAGAATAACATTCCAACAGGCTGTCAGTGCATTTATTCATTCTAATACCTTATTTTCAAATGGCTTTGCTTAGACGCAACTACTACCATGCCAATCCAGTCATTTCTTACGAGGATGCTCCCCAATTCATTTTAATGACTGAAGTATTTATGTGTGCATGGATTTGCTGTCTCCACTGTAATGAATGAGAAATGAGGAAACCCACACATGCAAGAGCTCCATGTGCACCTGTTGGGCTCTGGATCAGGACATGGCTCTGCTTCCCATTACAAATCACTATATCTTGAGAAAAGTATCTAACTGATCATTCATTTATCCATCATGAGAAGTTCTTCAGTGGCCTATTGTTCCTGCAGCCCCCACCCCCCACCCCGCCATGACACAAGTTTTTTTAAAAAAATAAAATGTATTTATTATATTTGTTTCCTGCTCTGACATGAAGTTCCCCTTGGTCACCCTTTCATGTTACTAATCAGGTCCACACCTACTTAGCTTCAGCAGTTCAGCACCATCAGGTGATCCCAGACCATTCACTGGGCCCCAGATCATTCTTGTTTAAAGAAATTGCTTCACATGCTGTAGCTAGGTAATCATTCAAGAGCTGCACAAAAATACAAGTGGGTGTTATTTTAAGTCTGAATAGGTAATATTGCTAAGTGCTTCCAAATTTTTTACCCAGCTTACAAAACCCTAGATGTAGGAGACAAACAGTAACAATGCACTTAAAAAAAAAAAGATCGGTGTTCAGGGAGGGATTCTGTCTCTTGCTGTTTAAAATGTGAATTGAATTTTAATTGTCTAGTAAAGCAAGCGTTACACAATGCTTCAAAATTTTTAAAATTCAGGGATAAAAGTTTATATCCAAAAGTGATGGGCATATGAAAATTGTGCTTTCAGACAAGTAGAGTTATTTTTCATACTAATTCATCTCACCTTTAGATTCTGGGCAAATTTGTATAGTATTCTATCTATATCTATGTATCTATATATCTATGTATATATCTATATATATATGTGCAGTTTCTCATTTACAGTTCCTGCAAAAATCTAAAACAATGTGCTTCACTTCGTATATAGCAAAGGCACCTGTGTTTATTCTCCCTTTTGGACAAAAGGTGATACTAAGATCCAGGTTTCCTGACACAGACAACCATTCTTGTTCTCCCTTCTTTCTTCCATCTCTAAATTGTCCACAAGCCAGACAAAAAGGCCGCATTTTATTCCTTGCTTACACTGGAAGAGGTTGCTCTGTGGGCTGTTTGGAGCGTCATGATGGAACGAGGGAAACCGAGCAGAACTGTGAAGCAGAGGGACTGTAACGAAAAGGCTATTCTGGTGTGAGGAGGGATCAAGAGTCTTTTCAGCTCCACAAACAGATGTTGCTACTGGACTGACATGTGGAGCCTGCTCCTGCTGGGGAAAGGTAAAGTTTACCATTGGGACAAACACAGAGCTCATAGATAGTCTGTCGAGCAGCTGATGAGCTTGGCGAGGAGGAGGAGGAGGAAGAAGAAAATGAACCCAATGGTAGATTCCCTAGTCGGATTGAGTCTGCATTTAAAAATATCTAGAAGAAAAAGAAAAGAAAAGAATGTCAGGTCTTTTCTCAGTTTATATCATTGGACTTTATTTTGATGAGCACAGAGACACTTCCCTAAAATAGGCATCTTCCTGTATCTGGTTCAGAACTGATGAATGACTATAAATTAGCAGTTGCCAAACTGTACTTCCTGTGATGTTCAACCACATTTGCATAATGTCCAACAACTCAGACACAGGCATAAGCAGCATTCAAGGCCTTCCTGTGTACACCTCTTGACACAAATGGGACCCTCCTAGGTGTTCCCAATCTCTTGTAAATAATGAAAATTATGCTCTCAATCCAAGGCATGACTGTACTTCCCTTCATGACATTTTCCTGCTGAAAACTGCACGCCTAAAGCTGCTGTTGCCTCTAAAGCTGCTATTTTCTGCAAATAGCATCAGTACTTCAGCATTTATCACTTTATAGTAAATATAATAAATATGTCTGCTCCTGCCAGGGAACACACTAATGTGGACTATTGCGCTCAAGTCTGCAGGACGCAATGGGACTACATGGCAGTGTAATGACTGGCAATAAAGCCTCTCTTTGTACAGTCTAAGCTGTCATTATTCCGATGCAATACATGGTTTGGGCTGATGGTTAAATATTGATATACAGCTGAAGGCAGGGGGCACAGTGCATAAGTACATCAAAGTGCTTTGAAAATGAAAAGCACTGCACAACACTGTGTTCTTTGGCCATATTGATTTAACTGTGGCTCATTTATCAGTCCCATTTAGGAAAGGGGGGGGGAAGTGAATGCATTTTTCATCACTTACGTAGCAATTATATTTATACATTACTGTGTATCAGCATAATGAAATTTGAAAAGTGCACTGAAAATGAAAATGCAGTACTTTGCATTTGCTTTTGTTCATTTCAATATCCCCTAATTATTAGTACCATCTAGGAAAGGTCAGTGATATATGAGTTATTGATGTGAATTTAGACCACTGAAAAGTGAGACTCTTTGGGACCTGGTGGGATTGGTGACTGGAGAAACCTTCTGGTGAGATGGGAAGGTCTATTTTATAGAGAGATTAGTAAGGTACTGTTCTGAGATGGCTGGGAAGAGATATGCTGAATAAGAAATGGGGGGAGGAATGAATTTTACCCTTCAAATGATTTGAGTAGATCATATTTTTATTGGTGGATTAACTAAGTGATGGGGAGAGCGATCCTATGGCCCCTAGACATTGTCGTGGGGGGGGATAAAATAATTTGGATTCCTAGATCTGAGGCTGGAGACAGAGCTCCGACCTCAGAGCTGGGAATCCGCACTCCGATCCCCCTCCCCTACTCACAGCTGGCGCAGAAAGGGCCACACACTGGTTGCCTCTTCGAGTTTGGGAAATCGACCTCAGAGAAGAGGTAACGGGGGCGTTCCAGGAGTGGGGAGGGGAGGAGACTGGGGCCACCAGGATACGATGTATCCAGATGGCGCTCCAGTCTCCTTCACTCCCCTTCTGAAGCGCCTCAGCTAGATGGCTGAAAATGGCCATCTAGCTAAAATGCAGAGCGGGAGGTGTGCGGAGGCAGAGATCGCCTCTGCAGCTCCTCCCACTCTGCATTGGATGCTTGCAAGCCTCCAAGTTTGGGGGCTTGTGACCATCGAGGGCACAATCAGTAGGATTGCTCCCTAAGTTGTACTTGGTTTACTAGCTAATAAATGGATTGCTAACTAGTTAATTATATTTCCAATGATTTAGTTATTTCTTTATTACAATCTTAACTGGAAGTGTAGAGTTCTTAAGGGCTTGCAGCTATATTGAAGTTAGGTTGTGCTGAACCTAATGAACTAGTTCATTGTGTTGAACCTAATGAACTAGGGCAGAAATGAACAAGGAGGAAGGGGTAGGGAGGGACATAGGGGTTATAAGGGCAGGGGGTGCTATAGTGTTGTGAGGGTGAGAGTTCAATTGAGGGAAAGGCAAGTTAGACATCTATGCACTATCTCCCCTTCACACCCACCTTCCAGCCTCAGTAACACTGATGGCTTAGCTGCAATCCCCTCTGAGTCTGAAGGTGCTTCAGGGGAACGCCAGGCTGGTTCATGGAAAGGCTTTATCCATCTCTGACCTGACCCAAGAAGAACATGCTGACATGGTTTGTACAACTGAGACTAGGTTGGACAAAGGGGGAGGTGTCAATCTCTCACAGATGTGACCACTGGAGTATCAGCCACATCACCAAGCCTGACTCGAGGTATGGGGGATGGAGTGGCCACAATCTATAAGGCTTACAGTATTTTTCCATGTATAAGACTATACTTTTTCCTAAAATTGTTAGACTAAAAATTGAGGGTCGTCTTATACACGGAACTAAGCCAAGGAGAGAACCGCGCAGTTGCGAAACTGCCCAGTGGGGGGCGTCTTATACATGGGGGCGTCTTATAGACGGAAAAATACGGTACATCTCCCCGATCAGGTCAGGTACCCTATCAATCAGTCAATCAGCTCTGAGTGTCTGTACCTGGTGTTGGGGACACAATAAGATTGGAACCCTGTTAATGTCCCATCCTCCCCATTGCCTAACAGTCTCCCTACCCAAGCTAACAGAGATAGTCTTGGAGATGGTGTAGAAGTCTTCTGGACTTGGGGAACTTTAACATACTAGCTGAGGCTGCCTTGTGTGGAGTGGTTCATGATTTCATGACCTCCATGACAACCATGGACCTGTCTCAGATTATATCTATGCAGCACATATGGCAGGATACACTCTAGATCTGGTCTTCTGTACTGGTTTAGGTGGAAATGATCTGTGGGTGGTGGAGCCAGTGATGACATTGCTGCGAACAGATCTGTCCATGACAGATCATTGCTTGATTCAGTTTGATTCTGTGATCACTTAACCTCTCAGGTAGGGGTGGAGGACCAATTGTGATAGTCCACCCCTAGAGACTGATGGATCCAGTGGTTTCCTGAAGTATCTGAGGATGTTTCCTGCAGTTCTAGCTGGTGGTCCTGTTGAAACTCTAGTCTTTGCATGAGATAGGGAGATGATATGAGCTATCAATACAATCAGTACCAAATGTCTTCAGCCAAATCAAAGAGCTGAATCATTTTCCTGGTATTCTGGAGAGCTGTAGGCAATGAAACGGTTAGGTCAACAACAAGTGTGTAAGCGACAAAAGACTCATGATGAGAACAGCCAAAATGAGTAACAAACCACTATAGGACTTATTCTGTGGCTGTAATAGTGGCAAAATAAAATCTTCTGCCACCATTGCATCTGCAGAATGCTGGCCAATGGAGTTTTTCTGAGTAGTAAAGAACCTTTCACATACAGTCATGCCTTGGATTGAGAGCATAATTCGCTCCGGAAACTTGCTTGTAATCCAAAACACTCTTATATCAAAATGAAATCCCCCCCAAAAAATTTGTACAGAGATTTTTAATTTAAGCCATACTACAGTACTTGTATTGCAAGACGTCGCTTGTATATCAAGTAAAAAATATATTAAATAAATATTTAAAAATTTGCTTGTCTTGCAAAACGCTCTCAAACCAAGTTACTTGCAATCCAAGGTATTACTGTATAGGCTCTGTAGGCCAAATGGTAGAGCCCCCAAAGCCCCCCATGACTAGCTTGCATCACATTTCACATCAAATCACACATATATGTGAAATGGATGCAGCCTGGACACCATCTAGCCATGTTGTTTTGGATAATTTTCAGCTTGTACAACCTGATGATGTGAACGAGCTGCTTGGAATATTGAGTCCAACCACCTGCTCACTGGATTCTTGCCCCTCCTGGATATTAAAAACTTCCAGGACTGGGATCACTGTGTGGTAAATGTGCAATGAATGCTTCCTTGAGGGAAGGTGTAAATACATTCCAATTTGGCTTCAGCTCTGGGTATGAGATGGAAACAGACATGGTTGCCCTGATGGATGACTTATGTCAGGGAATAGGATGGGGGGATTTCAACCCTGTTGGTTCTCCTAGACTTCTCAGCAGCCTTCAGCATCATCAGTCATGATATCCTGCTGGGTTGTCTGGTTGGAGTGGGTCTGGAAGGCAAGGTATTATGTTGATTTTGGTCATCTTTGATGGGTCAAACTCAGTCAGCGGTGCTGGGGGACTTTCCCTTAACACTTCATGGACTTTTGGCTTTTGGGGTGTGGCAATGTTCCATTTTGTCCCCCATGCTTTTTAGCATCTACATGAAGCTGCTGGGGGAAGTAATCCAGAGTTGCGCTCAATTGTAATCCGTATGCAGATCACACTTAGCTCTACCTCTCATTTCCAAGGAGAATGTGGAACTTCAAGAGTTCAACAGGGATTTGGAGGTAGTTTTCAGATGGATGAGGATGAACAAGCTGAAACTTAATTCAGACAAGATGAAGGTAATGCAGATGAGGAAGTCGACTGATCTCGATGGAGGTGTTCAACTCCTTCTGGATGGGATTGTATTCCATCAGAAAGATCAAGTTTGCAGCTTTGGGGTCCTCCTGAACTCAGCACTATCTGTGGAGAACAGGTGGTGATGGTCACTAAAGAGTACCTTCTATCAGTTTAGGTTGGCATGACAGCTGCGATCTAAAAACAGCAGACTCATGCTCTGGTTACAAACTATCTAGAAACTGCAGACTCATGCTCTGGTTACAAGCTATCTAGAAACAGCAGACTCATGCTCTGGTTACAAGCAGAGTAGACTGTTGTAATGCGCTCAACATGGGGCTGCCTTAGCATATGGTTTGGAATGCAGCTGCCTGGATGCTTGTGGGGGCCAATCATTTGGACTAGTTTACACCAATTCTGTATCAACAGCACTGGTTGCCTATTTGCTTCTGAGCCCATTTAATGTGTAGGTTTTGACCTTTACACTAAGACTTAAATGGTTTGAGACCAGGTTACATGAAGGACCACCTACACCCATATGAACTTGCCCAAGCACTAAGATAAGCTACAGAGGCCTTGCTTGGAGTTAGATTGGTGGGCACAGGAGTCAGGACCTTTTCAATGGTGGCCTCATATTTGTTGTACTTCCTTCCTTGAGAGGTACATTTGGGTCTCTTCTGGTTTTCTTTTAGGTGGGCCTTAAAGACTTAAAAAAAAATTCAATCCACCTTTAGTTCAAGACAGCAGGTTGGATTTTCCTTATTTGCAGATAAACATGCACAGGATTGTGCTGTAAGTATCTGAAGAAAGCAAACGTTTGAAAGTTATTTTTAATGCAGAGAAAACCTATTACTTTGTTGCAGTAATGATCTGCTGTAATGAGGTGTTTTCCACCTAGATGTTTTCTGTTTGTGTCATGGTGCTCTGATCAAGCTTACCTCCCCTTCTGTGGACTGCAAGTGTAGCTCTTTCCTACAGGTGGCTTTTAAGTCTCCTGCAGCTGCACTCACTTGTATTCCCTTTGGAGCTTCCATTATCAAAGATCTAGTTGGTGATTCAAGCCTGAAAGGGTAAAACAAACAAACAAAGAAAAACAACAATAGTAGGGGAAAATATCTTTAAAAGATGATGTCCTATACACATGGCCCAACAGCATAGGTAAAATATTTCTCTCAAGACAATGGAAAAATAAAACTTCCACTGACTTCCCTATGTTTTGGAAAATTCACTTTCAAGATTAAAAAAAAGAAAAAGCCCAGACTTCTTACAGTATTGATACTTCATTCAAAATTCTTTTAGATCTCAGTTCAGACTTTAGTGGAGTACACTGTCTTTGTTTCTGGAACGAAGCCTATTTTTATTTGTATTTATTTATTTTGCAATTCATGATTTTTAAGAGACTGAACAGAGTTATCAGATATAACAAATAATTACATTTAAAAGGGATTGTTGTCTCAAGTTAGAGCCTGGTTTTAGGACCACCTCATGGTGTGGTAACTATTGCGTGTGCTGATGATAAATCCCCACTTCCATGTATGGAGGCGACCATGTGTGGGGTGATGGCACATGAGACATCTATGCTCATTGATATTTTTATCACATCCATGCAAACAGCTAGTTCTGACAGACTGAATTAGCGTGCTTGAAATCAATGTGTGCATTCTCTCATATCGCTGTCTCCCTTTGTGGTAGTAACGGCTCACTGTCAGCATGACTGGTGGCTATCAAGCCAGGAGGGTCATAAATAAGTTGTTCTAAGAAAGGCATCGTGTGAGGATCATTAGTTAGCACTATGTATGATCTCTCTCTCTCTCTCTCTCTCTCTCTCTCTCTCTCTCACACACACACACACACACACACACACGCAGAGTATGGATGAGCGCGGAGCTCGATTGGGCGGTGGAAGTCCAGCGAACTCGCCGGGCTTGACCCCCCCAAGCTCCACCCGCCCTACCTTTTCCCTGGCTTGACTCGCGTTCTCGCGAGCCGAGGAAGTGACTTCTGGGTTCCCGGTGCTATGCTGTTTACATAGAAAATGGCCTAATTTGTGCAAATTTGGTCATAATCTGTGCAAATTAGGCCGTAATGGGTGCAAATTAGGCTGTTTTCTATGTAATCAACGTAGCCCCGGGGACCTGGAAGTCCAGTGAGCGACTCAGCAGGCGCTTGCGCTCAGCTTGGCTCACACGCTGCAAGTCAAGTGCTGGGCATGTCGCCCATCCCTACACACACACACACACACACGCACCATGACTTTCACAATAGTTTCAACAGTCCCATGATGTTTTGTTTATTGAGACTTGGTATGGATTCACATCATATAATTCACATGATCACTGCAGTTCTTCCATGATAAGTGGAACCTGGAAATTTATTGTTTGTTTATTTATTAGTCTTATCCTCCACTTTTTCCTTTAAAGACCTCTAAGGAGTGGCTTACATATGGTTCCTAAGTGACCTTCTGTCTAGGTAACAGGTAGCTTATAGAGGTTGACCTGTTCACAGTCAGCAGTAGATTATGGGTGGAATCCAATTAGTTCATCCTGCTGATGGAACAGTTGGGGGAGCCCCCGGAGCAGATTTTGGGAGAGCCTGGGTGGCTGCAGGTGGGAGGAGAGGAGGAGAAATTTTCATTGCATGAACAGAGGGCCACTTGTGCAACATTGGATTCTGCCTGTGCAGTTCTGTTAACACAGAGCAGATTCACAGATTGTCAGATTCACAGCCCTCATGACCTCCAGAGACTCTCCCAAGCTGGCTGTTGATTAATTCCAGCCTGGAGCTGCCATCAAACAGTTCCCTCCCATTGGTTTCAATGGGGAGGATTTGTAAACAAACTAACAAAAAACAACACAACCCTAGGAATTGGAAATTCTGCTCCTCCCTCTTTTCCTCCCTGCTGAGCTTATGCTGGCAGGCAGGGTGTTAGATTCATTGGAGGCTCCAAAATGATAGGTAGGATAGCTTTGTTAGTTCTGCTTTCTAAAAAAACGACTTTCCAGAAAATGACTGCTACATCCTCTTCTAGAATATCCTCATTTCTTAACTAGGGGGCATGGTTTAAATTGCACGAAACTCTTCTTTTGAACACTTTAAGATCCAACTTTCCTGTCAGAGAATAAATTCCTCATCATAATATTTACTTCACTGCTGCCGACCCACATACTTTTATTCCCCCCTCCCACCCTTAGGCAACAGACAGATATGCCACCATATGACAAAATTGGCCACATTTTCTAAATGCTCCTCTAATGCACATGGAATTTAAAATATGTGTGGTTTAAAATAGGAATATCCCTGGCTTTACAGGCAAGAAAGATAATCTGCTAAGCAAATGGGTTTAATTTTGGATTCAAATGTGTCACCACTAGGTTGAAAGCATGGGTGAAAATGATGGGTACCATTCAGCCAAAGTTAAGGACATTTAAGTTCCATTGATTTCAGTCAGAGAGATTTAAGAATGTGCTTAACTCTCCCTGAAATCAGTGGGACTTGGAAGTACTTAAGATTTGATCGGATCAGACTTGCTGTGTATGTGTGTATCACAACAATCCTAAATTTGCTAGAACAGTAATTTCTAGTAAACAGTCATCATCATCATCAGGCGATCACTCGTGACCGAGTAAGATTGTCTTCCGGGATAAAAGGAGGAAATTCTAAAGGTTTGGTTGGTTGGGTTGGGTTGGGTTGGATGGGTTGGGTTGGAAGACGCCTGTGCGTGAAACTGTTTTATGTGGGGAGATCGGTGCACAACGAATCACCACACAAACTTGACAGAGTATGGCAGAGATCCAATGGCACGGTTACCCTGACGATTGGAAAACCATTCTCTGCTGCAGCCTTCATCCGCCTTCACAGCCGTTGTAATTTAGGTTTAATTATCTTCCGCCTGTTCTGCCGTTGAGGACTTAAACAGTAACTTAGGAGAGCTCATGTTATCTGTTGTAGTAACAATACAACTATTATGCCAGTAGAACTGTGAAAATTCACAATTAGCATGTTCTTCTTTAAGGACCAGGAGATAAAGCTGCACCTTCAAAGAGATATACCCCTATACAATTTACTCATCATATTTTGCTAATCATATTTTGCTCACCTTCCCAGGCCCACCTGTGAGCAAGTTGTATGGGTGTGTCTACGCATGCACAGAAGCCTTATGCTGGCTCAGCTTGTCTGAGCATGGAAAGCTAAGCAGGGTCAAGCCTGGTTATTACTTGGATGGGAGACCCCTCTTCTAGTTTCCTGCACTGAGCAGGGGGTTGGACTCGATGGCCTTGTAGGCTCCTTCCAACTCTATGATCTATGAAATCTATGGAATCAAACCACCTTAAGATCAATTCCAACATAGAAATAATTTCCTGGTTACACTGAGAAGCTATTTTTAAATGTCCCCAGGGATGGAAGTGAGTGCTGCCCATAGAAATCAATGGAAGACTCCAACATTTTAATGCAGCTGGAATTATTTTGTGTGAAACGTTTTTTTTAAAAAAGAAACAACAACAACCCTGCTAATGCCAGTTACTTGTTTCCATATTGCATTTTGGAAGCGGCTGTGGCTGGGGAGTAAGTGGTTGATGATGATGTAGTTTATTATTTTTATTTACAAGATGCCCATGAAACAAGTTTTCCAGGTATTGTACAATTATTTTAAAACAGTATAAAAACACAACAATACAGAACCAACATGCTAAAAATACAGATGCAAATACAATACAAAAGCCAACCTGATAAAAATACATTCCAAAGCCAGTCTGATCAAATATGGTAAAAAATGAGGAGCTAAAACCAGTACCAGGAATAAAACAGGAGTTAAAACCACCAACACGTAATAGGGACTAAAATAGCAAAGGAACTGAATACTGCAGGTCAGTATTTACAACAGCCCTGTAGTGTTGTCCAGAGCACATTGTGGATTGGGCTGAAGCTGAGAGAGTAGTTTACAACAACCCTGCAATCTTAATCAGTGCCTTTATCCTCCCACTTCAGGTTGAGTTGAGGCTCAAACTAGATACTATGTTTTATTTACTTAGTGTAACTGCATGTGGTCCCGATTCACATTGGGAACAACATGTACTGGGAGGGGAGGATTAAACCTCCCGCTTTTTAAACCAGAATTCTACCCTGATGGAGAAGGGGCAGAAAAAAGGGGGGAAGCCTCCATTGACTCCAACAGAGGCCTCTTCCTCCTCCTAACCCCCCACTCACCCCTTGCAGTTGCAGGGGTGGAATTTCGGTAAAACTGGGGGTAGGGGAGGTTTAATCCTCCCCTCCTGGTGCATGCTGGTTCCACCCAGAATTGGGACCCAGTGCATAGTTACACTGAAGTAAATTAAATTATCCAGCTAGCTCAGCCACATGCTACATAATTAACGTAATGCATAGCATGGCCCTGAGAGAGTAGTATGCCACAATCATGGTTCTACCCCTACTGCAGGTTGGAGGGCTGTGCTGAGAAAGAGCAGCTTACAGCAGCCCTTGCAATGTAGGGCACTGTTAATATTGCAGGTCAGAGGTGGGGCTGGGGGGGCAGGGAGGGGAGGAGACCGGTGCTGACAAGATACGAGACATCCTGGCGGGGCCTCAGCCTTCTGCCTTCCCCCTCCGAAGTGCCACATTCAGACGGCCGACATTGGCTGCCTAAGTGCTTTTCAAGGCAGGAGGGGTGCGGAATATGATGCCCGCAATCCTCCAAGTTTGCAGGGTTAGGGACATCCCGGTTGGATTGCACCGGCCAAGGGTGAAATTCTGTTTACTTACTGCTTCAATAACTAAGTCGAATCACAACTAATAGGAATAGAAAGATGCACCAATTCTATTGCAAAATCAACATTTGCCACACCCTCCAAATGATAAGTTACACAAATGAAACCAAATTCTGATCCTCTCCTCTTGGGTTGAGGTCACACATCTTGTGACTACACACGCTCTCTAAGAACCCTTAGAAAGAGGGCAGTGGAACAGAAATGGTCCCTTAGAAAACTGTTGAACCCCTCCCACTCTATTTCTGATGTAGAGCTTTTCTACACAAGGCTGTTAATCCACTGTTAATCCACTGTATGTAGTTTGTGTTTTGTCGCAGAAGTGAGATCCAAGCACTACATGAGGACCCTTTTATTTCCTGCTTTTCTGATACATCACCTCTTGGTGGCACTGTGGTATAGTGGAATAGCGCAAATACACAAGTGAAAAAAGTGGTTTCTTTACCTTTTACAATCAAATACTGTACAGCATTTTCCCTGCTCCAAAAAACCCACAAAACTCTGTGAAAGTGCTCTTTAGACACAGAAGCGAAGCTGGAGGGTCACAACATCATCTAAAGAACCTGCAAACAACCATGAGGAGGGAGTGATGGGCACACGATAAATGGCTCATGTAGAAAAGCCCATGGTATTTTCTGCAGCTTTCACAGACATGCATGGTATCTCCACCCCTGGAATCCCTTTCAGTGGGGGCCATAACATCCTCCAGCTTCAGGGATGGTGAGAATGTTTTGGAGGGCACATCTCCAAATGCAATGTTTTACTTTTCCCAATAGGACTGGAAGTGTGGGTGGTGGTGGTGGTAAGGTAAAATGGATTCCTGCCCCAATGACACCCATGTCTGGGGAAAGGTTAAGCTTAGCTCCATCTCAATCACACACCCCAGATTGCATTGTCGCTTATGCTAGAGCAGTGTTCTCCAACCTTGGGTCCCCAGATGTTTTTGGCCTACAACTCCCAGCATGCCCCAGCCAGCATAGCTGGCTGGAGCATGCTGGGAGTTGTAGGCCAAAAACATCTGGGGACCCAAGGCTGGAGAACACTGTGCTAGAGTATTGTGAAATGATATGCATTAAGGAAGGACAAATCCTTAGTGCATACAATCCTTAATGTCTGCTTTGCTTTCTATATTCACGTTTTCTCAAGCACAAGTTTATTCTGTCCAATTTCAGCATCAATTTGCAAGTTTTTGTTTTGAAAAGTTTGCATGAAAATGTGTGCGTTTTTGTGTGCATGAAGATTTGTATTCATTTTTCATTCATTCAAATGTATTCATTTTTGTACACAATGAAATTGTACATAATTTCTCCTAATATATACATTTTTGTAAGCACTTTCCCCTAATATATGCCTTTTGCACATAATGTTCTCTAATGTATGAATTCTAGTATGCAAATTTCCCCAGTGTACACATGTTTTAATGCATTTCTTGATCAGAAAATTGCATTGCAAAATTCAGAGAAGTGCCAACAGCAAAGGATAACTGCATTCCTGTTTACATATTAGTTTGGGAAGTGTGTGTGAATTAGGTTGGTTGGTATTAAAATGCAAACCAAAACCATTTCAGTCCCATCCCCTGGTATGCAAACAGCCATATGGCTATCTTTACTATGATCTTGTAATCATTTATAACTATGTATAAAACTCTCCATAGTATACAGATTCACACAGGGATATTTGAATATTCCACGTTTAACTTACAGGCCAAATGCTGTAAACTTTGCACTCTTGCAGCTTAAAATAATATATTCTGATGAGTGTTGTTTTGTATAACCTGGTATTCTTTGGTTTCAGATCTGTAGATAAAATTGAAAATAAGTGTTTGAAACCCCAGGGTTCCAGGAACAAATCAATGGAGATACTGAAATAAGAAAGAGCTTATAGCAGCTTAATTTTATTAATTGATCATCTATTGTACCCTGAGGGACAATCTCAGATATGTACACAGTGTTCTCCTTGATTTCATTGGAAACCCGATAGACACTGAAGTGCAAAATTCAGCCCCAGAAGAAATACCGTATTAGTTTATCAAGTCTCTGAAACTGGATGCCTTTTCTATACTTGTTTCCCAGTGTCAGCCTAACAGCTAGTTAGAACCACTGGAGCTCATTCTAAGCCAGAAATCTTCAGGGCTACAAAACTGAATTAAAAGCAGATATGGCCACCCTTTGGTGTCAAATTTCAAAAGCAGTAGAAGATTTCCAGGGATAGGGAACCTGGTGCCCTTCATACGTTTTCAACTGCAACTCCCATAAGCCCCAGCTAGCATAGCCAAAGTTCAGGGATTCTAGAGGGCAGCAGATTGCCTACCCCTGATTTAAACTCTTAAACTTAAAAAAAAAAAACCCACTTGGGAATGTCTATCAACTTGTCTGTTCCATTTAAGGAGGAGGTGCTGAACACTTTTTCTTCTCTGGGTGAAGCATAAACACGTCCTCATGGATCTGAAGCTAGCAGTGAATCCCAGGTAGAGAAAGGAAATCCCTGTTTATTTTATTTATTTATTTATATTTATACCCTGCCTTTTTTCCTGCAAGGAACCCAAGGCAGCTTACACAATCCTCCTCCTCCCCTCCATTTTATCCTCACAACAACCCTGTGAGGTAGGTTAGGCTGAGAGTCAGTGACTGGCCCAAAGTCACCCAGTTAGTTTCATGGCCGAGCAGGGACTAGAACCCGGATCTCCTGAGTCCCAGTCCAAAACTCTAACCGCTATGCCACACTGTTTCCCACTTAGGACACAATCCTATCTACGTTTAGACAGAAAAAAGGCCTACAACTCCCAGCATGCCCCAGCCAATAGAGGGGTAGGCTCTCTACCCCTCTATTGCACATTCTCTTCTCTCTTTCCTTCCAGACTCAACAACTTTCATCATCCCTTGAAGGGAAGACATCAGTTAAGAACACCACACACTGGAAATGGGGTCTCAGTGGCAACCACATACAGAGAGTGTAGATTTTGGTTTATTATTGCACAAATATAGCAGTAAAATCACATGTAGGGACGGACGAATCTGTCAGTTTCACTCTCTCCCACATTTGAATTCTTAAAATTTCAAATTCTTTCTCTCCCAAACATGAAGGACATTGCGAATTTCAGTCAATTCGGATCAAAAATGAACTGAAATGAAATTCTCACCCATACCAGCCAAATTCAGTAGGTATTCCCAGCATGCAGTGGACGTGTTGTACCTGCCTGCCATATACCTGTTAAAGATGAGGAGCCTTCAGAAAAAAAAAGAGGTGGCAACCCAAATGCAGCACTAACATGGTTCTATACACAAGGATTCAACCCCAGACTTTTAAGAGCTAAGCACTCAAAGACCTTGGCCTGACTGGATGAATCTTTTCAGTTTGTCTCTCCCCCACATTCATTAAACTAAATAAATGGCAAGTTCTTTTCTGTCCCGAATATGTTGAACGTTGCAAATGTTGGTAAATTCTTATCAAAAGCAAACAAACAAAATTCTCACCCCATCCTTAATGAATGTTGAATGCGAAAGACTCATTGGCAAGTCATCCAATTTTGCCTTTCAAACATCTAATTAAGGGGAAAGGGTGTTTAACTCTTTATACCAAATTATTTAGGGTGATTAAAACAAAAAGGGATTGTGAGGAGCTCCAATTATAGGGATGTTGGCGAAAATCGATAGGGGGTGGAAGTGGGGGTAAGCTTGTCCCGCTTGACCCCCCCCCAAGCCCCGCGGATCTTACCTTTCCCAGGCTCGGCACATCTCCCTGGAGAGGAGCCAGGGAGAGATACTTCCGGGTCCCCGGTGCTGTGCTTTTCACATAAGTTCCATAGAAAACCAGCTTAAAACAGCTGCGATTTGCTATTCGCGGCCGTTTTAAGCTGGTTTTCTATGGTGCCTATGTGAAAAACGCAGTGCCGGGGACCTGTCGCGTCACTTGCAGGTCCCCGGAAAGTCCGCCAGGAGCCTCATGTCGCCGTGAGAAGAGTCGAGCAGAATGGAGGCTCCCGCAAACTGGCTGGCAAAGGAGGTAAGAGGTTTGCCATCATCCCTACTCCAAAAGGATCACTCCAAACTGGGAGAATGGGCATCAAAATGTCAAATGTGGTTCAAAGTTATGTAAGTTGGGGCAAAAAATCCCAACTTCTGCTATAAGCTGATGGGATCTGAGCTAGCAGTGACTGATCAAAAAAGTGATCTTGGGGTTGTGGTGGACAAATCAGTGAAAAGGTTGACCCAGTGTGCAGCTGCTATGAGAAAAGCAAATTCCATGTTGGGCATAATTAGGAGAGGAATTGAAAATAAAACTGCCAAGATCATACTCTCTTTACACAAATCTATGGTGTGACAGCACTTAGAATACTGTGTACAGTTCTGGTCACTGCATCTAAAAAAAGGATACTGTAGAGTGGGAAAAAGTACAGAAAAGAGCAATTAAAATGATCAAGGGGCTGGAGTCATAGAATCATAGAAAAGTAGAGTTGGAAGGGGCCTACAAGGCCATCGAGTCCAACCCCCTGCTCAATGCAGGAATCCAGGTCAAAGCATCCCTGACAGATGGCGGTCCAGCTGCACCTTGAATGCCTCCAGATTGGGAGAGCCCACCACCTCCCTAGGTAGTTGATTCCATTGTCTTATTGCTCTGACAGTCAGGAATTTTTTCCTGATGTTTAGGTGGAAGCTAGGTTCCTGTAACTTGAGCCCATTATTCCGTGTCCTGCAAACTGGGATGATCGAGAAGAGATCCTGGCCCTCCTCTGTGTGACATCCCTTCAAATACTGGAAGAGTGCGATCATATCTCCCCTCAGTCTCCTCTTCTGAAGGCTAAACATGCCCAGTTCTTTCAGTCTCTCCTCATAGGGCCTTGTTTCTAGTCCCTTTATCATCCTTGTTGCCCTCCTCTGAACCCTCTCCAGTTTGTCTATGTCCTTCTTAAAGTGAGGTGCCCAGAACTGGACGCAGTACTCAAGATGAGGCCTAACCAGTGCCGAGTGAAGGGGAATTATCATTTCCCGCGATTTGGAAGCTATACTTCTATTAATACAGCCCAAAATTGCATTTGCCTTCTTTGCAGCCACATCGCATTGCTGGCTCATATTCAGTTTGTGATCTACCACAATTCCAAGATCCTTCTCACTTGTAGTATTGTTGAGCCAAGTGTCCCCCATTCTGTAACTCTGCATTTGATTTCCTCTCCCTAGGTGCAGCACTTGGCATTTATCCCTATTAAATTTCATTCTGTTGTTTTCGGCCCAGCGCTCCAGCCTATCGAGGTCACTTTGAATTTTGTTTCTGTCTTCCAGAGTATTAGCTGTTCCACCCAACTTTGTGTCATCTGCAAATTTGATAAGCATTCCCTGTACCTCCTGATCCAAGTCATTAATAAAAATGTTGAAGAGCACCGAGCCCTGTGGTACCCCGCTTGTTACCTCTCCCCAGTTTGAGAAGGAACCATTGATAAGCACTCTTTGAGTCCGATTCTGTAGCCAATTGTGGATCCACCTGATAGTTGTTCCATCTAGCCCACTCTTAGCTAGCTTACTAATCAGGATATCATGAGGCACTTTGTCGAAAGCTTTGCTGAAGTCCAGATATATAATGTCCACAGCATTCCCACAGTCCACAAGGGAGGTTACCCGATCAAAAAATGAGATCGGATTAGCCTGACAGGATTTGTTCTCTTGACAAATCCATGCTGGCTTCTAGTAATCACTGCATTGTGGCGGTGAGCCAAGTCAACTCCTCTATGAGGAATTTTTTAGCTTAGAAAAAAGGCGCGTAAGGGGAGACATGATAGAGGTGTACAAAATCATGTATGGTGTGCAGAAATTGCAGAGGGAGGCATTTTTCTCCCTCTGTCATAATAGTAGGACCTGTTGTCATCCCATGAAGCTGACTGGTGAGAGATTCAGGACAGATAAAAGGACATTCTTCTTTACACAGCTCATAGTTAAACTATGGAATTTGAATTCCACAAGATGTAGTAATGGTCACCACTTTGGATGGCTTTAAAAGGGAACTGGAAAAAATCATGGAGGAGAAGTGTATCAATGGCCACTAGTCCTGATGGCTGTATGCTACCTCCAGTATCCGAGGCAGTATGCCTATATACTCCAGTTACTGGGGAACATGGGCGGGAAGGTGTTGTTGCACTCATGTCCTGCTTGTGGATTTCCCTTGGGCAGCTGGGCAGCCACTGTGTGAACAGAATGCTGGACTAGATGGACCATTGGTCTGATCTTACATGGCTCTATTTATCTTATTTATTTATTTTTAAATCTCAAGTCTTGTTTGTCCTGAATATGGAAAACTTTGTGAATTTTGGTAAGTCCTTATCAAAACCACACTGAAACAAAATTCCCACCCATCCCTAGTTAGCACATACACACACACCCGCCACAAGTCTAATATACAAGATGGGATTTTGCCCATCCTGTATATACTGTATGTAAATAAATGAAAAAAATCTACTAAATGCTAGTAAGTCTAGTTACTTCATTTAATGGAAACAAAAGCCAGGGTAAATGCTGGAACACCTGAACTATCTCACCACTTGGAGAGATGGGCTGTATATGTAATAAGATGCATGATTGCATCAAGGTTCTTTTTGTGTTCTGTTTTATTGATGCACATATGCACTTGTACACATTGGTAAAACTCTGCAAAAATAGGGAGCAGACTTAGTGATTGTACACACATTTGTATCTATCAAGAGACTTTATGAATTGTGTTTTACCAAGGTTCAGGCATGTGTTTTTGCATCAGTAAAACACTGCACAAACTGTACATACTGGAATTCTGGAATTACTTTTAGAGTCTTGTTATTTTTCTTTTCTTTTCAAACAAACAAACAAACATGTTTATTCCATATTTTACAGCATTTGTTACATAAATACATTGATCTAATTCAGAAACATAATCCTATATACAAAAAAATCACGTCTTCTCCCCCCTTATATTACATCTTCAAACAACGAAACGCCAATCAATACAATATCAAGGGAATGCTTCAAATTATTCTTTAAGGAGTACACATATATCAGTTTTATCAGCCTTTCCCAAGCTGGTACCCTCCAGATGTTCTGGTTTACAAGTCCCAGAATTCCTGACCATTCGTCACTCTGGCTGGAGCTGATGGGAGTCATACTCTCTGGGGGGCACCAGGTGGGGTGTCAAGAAATCCATTTTTATTTCTGTGTTCTAGTAGTGTGTAAGATTCTATTTTTTGTAGGACTGACCCTGCACATATTAATTAAGCTATCTGTGTGTGTCATCTCATGATGTCTCTGGTGTCAAGGCCAAAGCAGATCCCCGGTTAATTGGACTGAGTGATCTCAGTTGTGTTCCTGTGGGAACTCTCTCTCATCCCTGCTGGATTCCCAGGAAGATTGCCCCAGCCAGCTTGCGATTGGATAATGGGGATCAGATTTGGCCAGAGGCTTGAGTATATAACGAGGGGGGAAGGCTCACACTGGGGAAGGTCACACTGGGGAAGGCTAGATCTTGCTTGAATTAAATTATCAGCTTATGGCCCCTTGCCTTTTAGACTGCAAGACGGTCTCTAGTAGGGTGTGTCTCAGTGATCACAGGATTAAGCAACTCTCCCTCTCTGCCCATGGAAAGCTAGCAGTTCTACTACAGGGCTTAGATGATCCAAAGGGCCATTAGGGCTTTACCTTGGTCTATGAAGTTTCTGTTTGTGATCTGGATCTATACTCATAGCTGTTCTTAGGTTGCTGGTCTCCTTGGCTGGACCCTGCCTGTCTCCAGACCATCAACACTGACAGATACTTCCTGTTCTCTGCAGTTTCTGACATTACTCTTGCCAAATAAGCTACCACCTGGAAGCTTCCTTATTTACATTAACATAGAAAAGTACAAACATGCAAAAACACATCCTATAGAATTTATGCTGATGACTGCTTTGTTAGCTCTCTCCCACCCCCACCAATAGTTTCAACTAAATGGGCTTTCTTTGAAGTTCTGTATCTTTTTAATGGGAAAAGAAATCACATTTGACCACTTTCTGGCTCAGGCTTTTAATGAAAGGGCATCCTGCCATCTTAGTGCTCTTTCTTATTCCCTCCATCTTTTTGGAGAAAGGCTCTTACCGATGCCATGCAGTTACAGCTTTGTAGAAAACACAAAACCATTGTGAAAGATTTGTGTATCTTCGATACAGATCAGAGTTAAAAGGGGCATCCTACTATCTTTGGCGGCTCCTTGCTGCTTGATCAATTTTCCATCTCATTATGCCCAGTGTTGGCTTTCAGGATTAGCTTATAGTCAATGGTACAGTAGCCTTGACGTTGAAGGGGGAAGAAAGCTATTAAATTTGATCCTGGAGTTCTCCCCAGAGGTACAGAAGAACAACAAAGCAATTTACCCCCCTTATCAAGAAGGTGATTGAGGGCATAGATTTCCGCATATAAACACAATGGCCTTTATTGTGCATAGAAGATATTACCTCCCAATGGGTACTTGGTCATACTGCATTGCTGTCATTTCAACCTATATTTTTGGGCTTATACTCTACTTGGCTTCGCTGTGCTGTTTGTGACAAAAAGGTGCCAATGGGAACCCGACGATTAAATTATTAAGATGTAATTCATTTCACTGATTCTAAGATAGGATTCTTTTATCTGCTTGTTCCTGCATATGAAAGTCAGGCTTAGTTAGGCAGAGTCGCTGTCAGCTTTGAGGGAGACTCAGGCAAGGTGCCTTCTGAGAGGGGTGGGATGCTTCTCTGGCTGCCCCTATCACTCCCCCATTTAAAACTTTTGTGGGGGTGGGAGACGGGGCTGCTCTGCTCATTCCCTGCCTGCCCTGCTGCTACCCTGCTGGTTTTTGTTTTTAGAAAACCTTTGGGTGGCAGTAGCACTCTTCTCCTTCTCCTCTTCCCAGGCTGGTTGGGTGGCAAAACTGACTGCCAGCATGTGCTGCCAAGCAAAGTGCTGCACTGGCTGACTTGAGGCTGCAGACACTTTAATTGGAAGTATTTCTCCCAGTCTGGGAGAGTGGCGGTGAGCCGAGCCAATCAGAAACTATCTTTGAAGGGGCCATGGCCAATGAGAGTACTGAAACAGGAATGGGGCAAACCAAGGGGGTTTGGCCCACCCTTTCAATGTCCCAAAAAGGTGGTGTCTGGTTGGTTTCGCTCCCTGCTGTTCTCCCACACTGAAACAAATACTTCAAAGTGTCAGGTAGCTGCAAGCTCAAGTCATCTGACAACGCACTTTGTCGTGCATGCTCCATTCTGCTGCTGGAATCCCACCACCTTTCTGGCATAGTTTGGGGATCATCAGGCCCCAGACCTCTGCCCCAAGGTCTGGTGGTAATGGGCAAACTGCAGTTAGGTTTCCTTGAGTCAGGTAACAGGGTTTATCAGCTTTCAAAAAAGAACAACAGGCAGAAAGATCTTACCAGTAAAGCTTTTCCCTGGGTAGATTTTATCACATAAGAACTGAATGGTTGACTAGCAGGGGAAATTAAGGGCACAATGCTTTGCATGTTTCACTCTGGTACATGGCAGGGCCAGGTCTGAGAAGACCTGCTTGTCCCAGGCCAGTTTGTTTGGGGACATTGTCTGAATGAATCTGCATCCAAACATTTGTTTGGGGCCACTTATCTCAATGTGCTGCTTAGTAATTATAGCAACTTATCTGCTACTGGAGTCTGGTTGTTTTGAGGGTCTCTCCCCTTACATCCTTTCTAGGCTGTCTTCCCTGGTCCCTTTTGGCTTCTGGGTAAGGAACAGGAAATGGTAAGGAACAGGAAAATCAAAGCCAGGAAATGTTGGCCCATCACAGCTATAGTTATTCTGCTTTAGTGTAGTGTGTTCAGCTAATTGATTCATTGGTTCTCTGTCAATGCTATTATTCTACACCAGGGGTGTGGAAGTCATTTTGGTACAGGGGCCAAATTGCCTTCTCAGACCTATCTGGTGGGCTGGATGAATAGGGGCCCCACCTATTTCCCCCTGCTCTGTGCAGAGAGAGGCATGGAGCTCCTCCAAGTGGCTCCTCCAAGTGCCGGCCAAGTCCCTCCTAGTCCCAATGGGGACACAGCAAGGCATACAAAGGAACTTGGCTGGTGTTTGGAAGAACAGCTCCTCCTACTGCTGGTGGTCCCTTCTTCATGCAGTGTTTATCATTCTGATGGGGATGGCACGCAGCATGTGAAGGAACCATTGGCTTGGGACGGGGCAGGGCCTGCCTGCAGAGCTTCCTCCATGGGCTGGATGGGGGGAAATTCATGGGCTCAAGGTTCTCTATCCCTGTTCTACACATACAAAGAGCATTTTAGTTATTTTTTAAAGTCCAGCCGCTCATTTTTCAATGATTCCAGGTTGATTAGATTCCCTTGTTGAAGCTCTCAAGTCTGATGTGCACGAAACACCAAAAATTGCTTTTTTATATAAAAAAGAGCAGGAAATATGATATCTGAAAGCAACCTTACCATAACCTCTGAACCTTGGACTGAAATGCAACTGTTTGTTTTAGGCTTACATTTAAGATGTTTGCCATTTTAAAAAAATAAATAAATAAATTGATGAAGACTCAGCAGTACAGTCAGATCTAAACTTTATAAAAGGCTTCACTTTCTAACTTTTCTAAAATCTCAGTTGGACTTAGAGGCTGACTGCAAATTTTCGGATTTGATCTTTTAGTTTTTATTCCCAGATATTTGGGAGAGCCTGTAAAAGCCACGAGTGATTCAACAGTATTCCTGAAGCCAGTTACACTGCAGTATCAATCCAATGACATCAGGAGTAAGCGGTTTTGGATTTGTGGCCTTTGAATCACTGTGGCAATGCAGATTCACAAGAAAATGAACAACAAATATGGTTCAAGAAGAAAAGGAAAAGGCAAGTTCATTTTTCAAGGACAAACCTCAGCATGTCTACCTTCTGCTGACATTTTTAGCTTGTACATCCAGAAATAGCTCACAATCGGAACAAGACCTCAGTCATGGATAGCAAGTGCTCTATAAACCCAACTTTGAATCTACTTCCAAACTAAGATGGCAATATATCAATCCTTAGCTTTTACAGGTTTAGATTACTTTGATACAAGATACAAATACATAACAACAGGGAAATGCTTTTATAAGAAACTCTACATTTCTGTCATTGGTTATTTTATTTTTTTCATTTGTAGGCTAAGTACTTGAATTTTGGGTTCATGGGAGGAGTGCAGATATGATTCAATTTATTAATGAACAATATGTTATAAATTAAAGTATTAGCTTGTGTATTCAAAAGATTGCAAAACAATACTGAAAACAGTGCTCTTAAGACACCTACTTGAGGTCTTGGGAAGGTTCTGCTCTGATATGGGGTGTCTCCACAGAGTGTTCAAATACAGCCCCTTCTGTGCCTAAAATAAATACATAAATAAGATACCAGACCGTTATATTTGATGCCAAGATCACATTTCAAATGCAGTACTCTCCTAAAACCATAAATAAAGACCTATTTGTGCCTGTGTGTGCACAAAGTTAATGTCCATGTTCCACTGCCCCATTTTATTCAACAGAGGCAGTACATCCATGCCAAAAATAATGTGCTCATGTACCTGCTTTCTCAACTGAAGTGAACAGGACAGCTCCTTCTGGTTTCTGCCCATCAGAAATAATGTACTCATAAGATACAGGACTGTCAAATTTCCAATAATGGCAAAGTATGGTTTTTTCCTTGATGAATATGAACATAATATGTGAATTTGTTCATGAGCTTAATATTACAGATGTTAGTCCACCATTCAAATTGTCCTGGGATAGATTTAGTTCTCCTGTATCTTATGAAATACAGTAATATCTTGGATTGCAAGTAACTTGGTCTAAGAGCGTTTTGCAAGACAAGCACTTTTCTAATTTTGGGGGGAGGTGGCTCAGATTCTTGCCAGGTTAATAAGACACTGGTGTGTCTTTGGCTTATTCACAACCGATTTTAGTGTTGGATTGGGGCCATTGGTTGCAAACACAGAGGAGATGAAGTAAACTAATCTCAATTAGCTTAATTAATTCATTAATTATGAATGCACTTCAGCTGCAATCCTATGTATGCCTAAATGGAAGCCACTGAAAATCCAGTTGTGAGTGAAGAGGGGGGGGATAAATAGGCGAGACACAGAAATATGGCATTAACTTGGATAACATTTATTTAAGAACTAGATCTGCAAAGTAGGAAGTGGTGAGGGCTTCTAAGCTTTCCTGGATGAGGCATCAAAGTCCTGCTGAGTGGTGTCTGTGGGATCACCACTCCTCAGTTCTACACCTTCAGGTGTTGGGAGGCCTTCCCATGTCACTCCCTCTTGGGGCTGCAAAACTCCAAGCGGATGAGGTGAGTTAGCCTCAAAGGCAATCCTTATCTCCCTACTGGGCCTCAAAGCCCTGAGAGGGAAGCCTCAGGTATTGCGTATCCCCACAATGGTGCCTTTTGATGCTCACCGACCCTAACCCCCACTACCTTGTCCAGCACCTCCTGCCAACAACTGTGACCAAATCAACCTAATAATCCAAATTATTGCAAAAAACCAAACCCATTCCTGTTTATAGTGTAGAGTAGGCAAAAAGACTCATGTCCATATCCAAACATATCCAAAAATTCCTCCTTGGCCCCAAAAGGTGACCAGCAATGCCCACACTGAGTACAGGGAGGGAGTGAGGGAGCTGGAAACCAGAAAGAGGCCAAGGGAGGGGCCACAGGAGCTAATATTGCCCCTGCAAGCCCCACCTTATCAGGCAGCATACAAACATGCCCATTAGCCCCCCCGCCTCTCCCCCCCCAACCACCTCCCCGTGCCTAGGCAGGCATAGTTGGAAGGAATTCCTTGTGGCCTTTCAAGCATGGCACACACATCTTCTTTGCAGTATGGTTTACATAGGCTCTAGAAGTGGGAACAGCTCTGTCACGTTCTCCTTTTGAACCCATGTTTTCTCCCCCTGCCCTGCTAATGAGTTACATGCAAAGGCACCCTCAGTAGGCCAGGATTCAAACAAACTTGTCAAAGAATGTATAACAGTAAAAACTTAACCTTTTTTTTGGTGACAAAATGAGATATTCAGGACACAGAAGATGGGTACACAGGAATTATAACTAATGATCATGGAAGTGCATTATGCTCATGCTCTCAGCTTTCAATACTAGGCAATGATATGTTAAGTAGAGGGTAGGCAATGCACTCTCTTAAACAGCCTGGTCCTGCAGATGGAGGGATCATCCATAAAGAAATTAGAGATTAAAGCAAACAGAGTGTGCAAAATCTCCCAGGATGTATCATTTAAATAAGGCAAGAAATCCCCAGGACACATGGAAGTGTAATAAATGGCAAGGGCTTAAAAGATATTTCTCTGACACAGAGCTCAGCATACATCATATCCATCCTAATTCAGTACAAACCACAGCTAGTCATGCATTCTCAAATTGCACTCCCTTGAAACTATGGAAACTGAAAATGTAGTACTCTCAGTGACTGACCAGTGTAAACTACTTATTTCTGCTCAATTTACCAGTTACTGAGATCCAGCCTTTGGAAAATGACAATGAATATGGTTTCATTAATATCACTGGAAGCATATATTACAAATTATAGAGCTGAAAGCCTGGTGATAGATGATGTTAGCCGTGCATCTAGAGAATGAACATAATGAGTGGGTACTTGTTATGTAAACAGCAAAACAGGGGATTTCTCCATGTATCATCTTGCTTTCAAAAGAAAAATGGCAGCACACTCAGCACAGTAACAAACAAAGGCTAAATTGTGCAATTATGCTCTTGTATTGGGAGAATTGTGTATGGACAAAAATTCAGCTATAATTCAATTATAACTTCAGGTCATAGTAAATGAAACCAAACTCAATGTTGCATGCACTGTTCATTTCAATGAAGGGACCAAACAGCATGGGATGGTTTTGGTACGTGGCTGGTTTTGCTGACAGAAGTTGCAGTGGCTGAAAAAGTGGCATTGGTGCTACAGTTAGGTACTTGATTAGGACTCAGCTGAATAGCCAATGGCAGAGATTTTATTCCTGGATATACTTGGATCATGATGAGGGCTTGCAGGAATCCCACTTGTGTATGTCTTTGACAACCATCTGTCAGTCAAGCATTACTTTGGAAATGCTGAATGCAGGCTCCACAGGTAGATCCAGAATATCGTTCAAATGGTTCTGGTGGGTCACACATTTGCAGGATACTGCATCAGTATGAAAGACAATGTGCTACATTGAGTAACTATCTTAAAATGGAATCTGTGAAATCAATGGCATTTGGCTTCAGTCTTAAAGCGTTACTTGGTAAAAGGGGCATATCCCCAACCCACACCAGTGCTCATACCGGTAAAGAGTTTTGATTAATACTATACCAAAACTAGAGGCTTGCCACTGCTAGAGCCTGTTTGTGGCCACAGATCTGTGTATATGTGGGGGGGAACTACCACCAGCTTCAATCACCTTGGCTACTCCTTTCTCTACTCCTCTTTCCTAGGCCATAAGAACACAAGATGTGCCCTGCTGGATAAGACAATGTTGATTGACAATGAATCAATGTAGTCCAGCATCCTGTTTGCTAGTGTCCAAGAAGATAACCATGGGAAGATCACAAGCAGGACACGAGGGCAATAACTGCTCCTGCTGTTGTTCCCCATCAACTGTAATAGGAGCATATTGCCTAGAAGTAGCAGTTATTATTACTTGACTTGTAATAATAAGCCTTGCCATCCATGAATGTGCCTAATCCACTTTGAAAGCCATGTAAGATAAGTGGACATCACATCTTCTGTTAAATAATTCCATACACTTAACTCTCTGGTTGCTCACCTTTCCTTCCCCCTTTCTACCTCATCTTCACTTTCTTTGGCCCCTGTTTGCTCCTAGACCCCCTGTCTCATTCATTTGTCCTTCATTTCACACATTTGCCACTGCCTACAGTCTGCTTTTCTCCCTCACCTTCATGTTCCTGCCTCCTTTCCTGCTCACCTTCCCACCTACTTTCAGACTCACTCAGTTTTCTAGCTTTAGCCTGCTCTCCTCTTCTGTGACTGCAAAGTAACTCATCCAGAGTAGCCTAGGGTTTTTGTTTTTTTGCCTGCCCAGTCCCTTCTGTGACATCAGAGAAGGTTGCCCAGTTGCCTCCTAAAGCTTCACAGAACTACCACAGTGCCACACAAAAGCCTTATTGCATTACAATGGAGATATTGTATATCATAATGACATTTAGGGCCATATCCACAGCAGCCTTCACCAACCCGGTGCCCTCTAGATGTTTTGGACTACAAATCCCAGAATTCCTGACCATTGGCCATGCTGACTGGGGCTGATGGGAGTTGAAGTCAAAAACATCTAGAGGACTCCATATTGGGGAAGGCTGGAGTACAGCATTAAAAAAATAATGCAACCATGTTGAGCAATTTTTGCTTAAAATAAGAACACTGACTTGTATACAAATAGTGGAATACATGCAGTTCGGTTTATCTTTTCTCAACAATATCCATTTGAAAACAGAAACTGATATGAACAGTGTCCATGAGTATGATATTTAATGCTATTATCCACATTTTATTATTTCATTTATTATTATTTACAAGATTTATATACCACTCCATATATATAGGTACTATATACTAGTATATACCATATGGAGATTTTGGAGTGGTAAACAATAAAAGATAAAACAGATAAAACATTTGCTATACATTTCAATAACTGCAGTAAGAAATGTGTGAATCACATGAGGGGAAGGTAAGAGCATGTTCAGCAAAGCCAATTGACCAAGGCTGCTGATGTTTCTATTTGTCAGGAAGAAAAAAAAACATATCTGAAAAGAATAATTATACTTATTATTATTTATATTTATACCCTGCCTTTTTTCCTGCAAGGAACCCAAGGGCGGCTTACATAATCGTCTTCCTCCTCCCCATTTTATCCTCACAACAACCCTGTGAGGTAGGTTAGGCTGAGAGTCAGTGACTGGCCCAAAGTCACCCAGTGAGTTTCATGGCCGAGCAGGGACTAGAACCCGGATCTCCCGAGTCCCAGTCCAACACTCTCACCACTAATTGATAATAATGATTCAGGCACGGTGCACTAGAGCCACCCATAGGTCACAGAAGCCATGTTGGTAGATTATAAAAGGTTCAACCACTCATTGAAGAGTAATGAAGCAGAAGAGGCTGACAGGCCCGTACTTCTGACTCCCCAGATTCACTTCAGAATTACCAGTAAAAAAAATGGCAGAAGGAATTGGTGATGAAAGAAAAAGCAGGAGGCAAAGTGTTTTTCGAACTCGTATTGCATTGGTCCACAGGATGACAGCATTACTAGAGATGGTATCTTACACCTGATAGCATCAGTCTATGGGGCCATAGATATAGCCACAGATAGAACCATATGAGGGTCCTTGATGGTTGAAGATGAATTTGATGGCAATGCTGGAATAGATCACAATAGTTGGGACAGAAAGGATAAGATGAGGGTCAGAGGTCCAGAGTTCTTTGTGCCATACTGAAAGTTGGTCCACCAGCCTTCAAAGTGCTTCGAGAACTTGTCCCTTTCCATCAGCTCTTTAACTTTCTCTTGCTTATTCATAACCTTTTTTATTTGTGACAGACAGCTTAAGACATGTTGGTGAACAGTGTCCTCCAGTGTGGTAAAAAATATATAGTAATAAACTAAAGAATTTGCTGCCCTTTAGCAGTACCCCAAACCTGCCATGAGAGGTGGGTCATCTCACCCAGCCTAATTGTAGGGCTGGCCCTGCTGATATATTATGGGCTGGTCTACACATTTCAGATACCACCTAGAAACCACTTTAATGTGATCCATGAGGTAGGGTTTTTTAAAATCATGTGACAAGCGCTGCAACCTTTCTCTGTGGACATTTGCACACTTCCCCAACCTGGTGCCCTTCACACGTTTTGGACATCAACTCCCATCAGCATGGTGAATAGTCAGGGATGCTGGGAGTTGTAGTCTAAAACATCTGGATGGCACTAAGTTGAGGAATGGTGTTGAAGTGAAAAACGCCTAGTCTGTGTAGTATGCTGCTTTACATTAATCAATTACATTAATCGATACAGGCACCAGTTCCTGTGCTTTTATGGCTTCTTTCCATGAGAGGATGAAAAATAATAGTAATGAAGATGTCTTTATTATTTGCTATTAAAATGATGAAAAAAGCTTCATTTGTAATGATGGAAGAGATTAAAGCCATAATTAAGAAAGATTTTTAAGAAAGATTTTTAAGAAAGTTATCAAGAAGGTTCTATTTTGATATTACCATTAGTTCTCTTGATTAATACTTGCACAATGGCTTTCCAGCCTTTCTCTCTCGAAAGCATGCTACCTATTCTCTGTATCAGGGAGCTGAATAACAGATGTAGAAAGCAAAATCGCACCTGTCATTGCAGCAATGCAAAAAAAAAGAAAAGACGAAAATTACTTATTGAGAAATGTTCTTAATCTTAACCATGGTTCAGAATGAAAATTTTGTAGCTAAGAGTGAAAAGGAGGTAAATATAGAACGGGGACGTGGCCACTGATATTCCCTTCTCTGTTTCAGCTGAGATGCAAAACAAGGCTCTTAATTTAGCAGTATAGGGGAAGCAGGTGTATTGTAAAGCGATTGCCTCCAGGGACGGGAAATCCAGCACAACCATAGCAATAGGAGGAGGGGGACGTGTAGCTTTTATTAATTAAACAGAAGGGATGTTTACTGCAGTCTAGGTGGCATTTGCTACAATAGCATCTGCCATACACTGCCATATATCACTGTAGCAGCAGTGAAGAACACAATGGTGAGCCACTTCCAACTTTCACTGTTAATTACTTCAAGAAACGTCATTGGTGAATGATAAAATATTCACTGTGGGTTGGATCCAGACTTAGAGCAGACTCATTTAATTGAAAGGGGCTAAAGTTTATTCATTTAAGAATATTTATATACCATTCCCCCATATAAAAATAAATAAATCCCAAAGCAGTTTACAGCAAATTGTAAAACAACACATCACTATAAAAGTGCACAAAGTTTAGACAAACTAATGGTTGGGGAAAGCCAGGATAAACAAGTATATTTTAAATAATCATCTAAAGCACAGAGAGGAGGTCATTCCAGGGGGAGGGGACCACCACAGAGAAGGCCCGCTGCTGTGTTGCTGCCAGATGGGACTCTGCAGGATGTGGCATGGACAGCAAGGCTTCCCCTGAAGATTGTAGTAGTCTAATGGGTCTATATGGTGGGGGACCATCTTTCAGGTAACCTGGTCATAAGTTGTTTAGGGCTTTATATGTCAATAATAATACGTTGAGCATGGCTCCATAGCAAACTGGCAGCCCGTGCAGCTCTTTCAGCACAGGTGTTACATGCACATGGCAAGGCACTCCATTCAACAGCCTTACTGCAGCATTCTACGCTAGCTACATATTCTGAGCCAGCCTCAAGGGCAGCCCCACATAGAAAGCATTACAGTAGTCCACCGTGCATGGATTTCAATGGTTAAGCTATCTTTGTCCAGGAACAGGCACAGCTGATGTACCAGCCAAAGTTGGAAGAAGGTGCTTCATGCCATGGAAGTCACTTGGACTTCTAATGAAATTGATGCACCCCCAAACAGCATACCTGTTTTTTCAGGGGGAGTGCAACCCCATCCAGAACGGGTAAACTCCCTAATTCCTGGACCCAGGAACCACTTACCCACAGGGCCTCCGTCTGATCGGGAACCAGCTTATCGACCCTCATCCAGCCCACCGCTGTGTCTAAGCACTGCTCCATTTACTGTGCCGAACATGTCCCATTGATTTCAATGGGTCTACTGTATGTATGACTATGTCTGGACTCAATCCTTTGAACATTTCAATAGAGTTGCTAGGTTGAAACCTAGAGATTTGCTCTGACTATATCTTTGAAACTAAAGCTTGGAAACAAGGCAGTAGTGGATTCCCATGTAAGAGATGCAAGGGTGTCTAAGTAGCATTTGGATCCATATGTACCTTACTTTCTGTGCTGTTGTGATGGCTTGCTAAAGGAACTGTGACCTAGGGATGCTGGAGAAACCTGTAACGGATCAAGATGACATTGGAAGTCTATGAAGTCTATGAATCTGACCCGCAGATTCCACAGTGGACCACCTTTTCTGAGTTGCACAGATCCTGCAGAGTCGTGGACCTTTTTCTTTTTAACTTTCCAGAATTGTACACAAATCTAGCAGTACACAATTATGAAAGTTGCTATAAACTACAGTAATGTATACACCATTTTTGTTAAATAAAAAAAAAACACCACCATTTTTTATACATCTCTGATCTTTCTTCAGCCTCCTCTACAGCCCCCAGCCTGTAGCAACTGGGTGTGTGTATGTCTGTGTGTGTGTGTGTGTGTGTGTGTGTGTGTTCTGCTCACTGATTGTACGGTGAGCTAAGAAAAAATATGCAAAATGTTACATGAGTGCAAAAGTTCTATAAATTGTGGCTAATATTGTTCATATTTTTATTGTTATTTATTATTATTTTAAACTTTTTCTTCACCGCCTTTCAGAGCAGAAGCCCTCCCAAGGCGGCATACAACAATAAAACACATAAAACCAGTACAATATTAAAAATGATAAAAACACAATAAACAGTAAGAACACTATAAAAACAGCAGTAAAAGCAGAAATATCAATAAAAACCAACAACAAAACCAGCAACGACAACAATCACATCAGGAGAAGGCCAGAGTAAAATAATACGTTGTCACAGACTTCTTAAAAGCCTGCAATGATGGAGTATGGCGGACCCCCAATGGGAACTTTTTCCAGAGGTGTGGAGCCACTGCAGAGAAGGCTCTCCCACATGTGGTCACGCACCTAACTGCTCTCACAGGTGGGCAAATGAGAAGGGCCTCCTTTGCTGATCTCAAAGTGCAGACAGGTTGATATGTGTGAATGCAGTTCTTCAAGTAATATAATCTGAAGGGGGAGGGGAAATCTGAATCTATCAATGAGTGAATGACAGAGTGGACAACAGCTGACAATCCACAAAACACAGATGGACCGAATTAAACACAATCCACACATCCCTTATTGCTGCTTTGTTCTATGTCATGCTGCAGCACACCATCACTGCATATGCCCAAAAGGTGGCAATGCAGCTACCATCTCAGCAGGGAACCTGTTGAACAAGGAGCCAGTAGGGCTACATCTGGGCCTATAAAGTCATTTGGGTGGGTTCACACGACACTTCGAAGCCACCCTACCACTGATGCGATCAGGCACATTGGGGGTAGGGTGCCTCTTCCTCCCCACTCAGTTCTCCTGTGGGTATCCCATGGGACCCTGCAGGAGCAGCGAGGTTCCCCCCTCTCCACTGCCACTTGACAGAGGCACCCAGGAGAGAGGGGAATGGGGCAGGGAGGGGTGACAAGCCGCTCTGCTTGGCTTCCTCTCAAGAAAAGCCAAGCAGAGTGGTTTTTCCCTGCTGCATGCCACTTCCCCAAGCCCTGAACGGGGATTGAACAGGCAGTGTGCGGCGGACATTGGCAGTGTCACACTCTGATCAGTCTCATCTGGAGGAGGTCAATCAAAATGCAGCTTACCCTGTGCTGCTGTGGCTGCAGCCATTTTGGCTGACAGCCACAGCAGTGCAGGGAGTCTCTGACAGCTGCTCCTAAGTGCCGCTTGGGCACTTTGGTGCAACTGTCATTGGCCAGAGCAACTTGCCCAGAGCAACAACCCTTTTTTTGTCACTCTGGCCCAGGGGCTCTGCAGTTTTTTGGCTTGACTGTGGTTTAGCGTGCCATCCGGGTTCAGACGACACACTAAGCCAAGGGGAGGGTCTAGCAAACCTGAAAACATGCCATGGCTTCTTGTGGGGTTTATAAGCCACCCCAGGGTGGCTTATAAACCACCCCATGGGAAGCTGGGTTCAGACCACACTCCAAGCCACAGCTTCTAAGCCACCATGGTTTCAAAGCCACCATGGCTTAGCATGTCATGCAAACCCAGTCATTGACTCTATGTCCCATCTGAGTAATCCATTGCTGATGTACAAACCAAGTCCACAAACAGGACCATCTTCCATCTGGTAACCTGTGTCCTCACTGTGGGAAGCTGTGTGGATCTAGAATTGGCCTCCACAGTCACTTATGGACCCATCGCTAGAGTCTACACATTTTTTTAGAATTTCCTCCTTTTATAATTTTCTTTTTTGTAATTTTATCCTGGAAGACAATCTTACTCGGTCACGAGTGATCGCCTACTACAACCCAAGTTGGTTTTGGACTGCCCAATACTGCTTGCCTTCAGACAACTAGCCCCGACAGTGTCACTATTCACTTTGCTAGTCTTTTCATCCATTTGCCCTTTCCTAACTACTGTGCAACACACTTTAGCAGAATGAGTAAATGGGACCTACTGTATCCTTAAAATTAAAGTTCATAGATTCATAGAGTTGTTCTTTCAATTATTTAAAAACTTTTTAAAGTCATGTTTTTCATTATGGTATATATTGATTTTCAGTCCCACCTATTTATTAATCATAGATTTCTGTATTGTGTGTGTACAAGTTACTTTGACACTGCTTTTTTTGGTGGAAAGTGATGCTGCATACCTTTAATTAAACACTACAACAATAATAATTTAACTTCTTCCCCCCCCCTTTTTTTTTTTACAGAAAACAGATACTATTTGGCACACAGCAAACAGACACACAGCATTTGGCACACACCACAAAGATAATGAGCTGCAGTAAGCTTAAAGTATTATAATATATCCTAAGTAAAATTAAGTTAAGATAAAAAGAGCAAAAGAAATTCTGGCTCCCTTGAAATCAGAGTCAAATGGTCACCTGATACCTGCTAAAAAGCAATAATCTTCATACTTGTCCGGTACACTGCCTGAGTATCACTGGGGACTTTTGAAAGTTCATACACTGCAGATTTCTGTCATCAACTAATTACAGAAAGAACTTTATTGAATCAAGGTTTGGCTGCACGTTAAAAACAAACAAACCAAAATTAATCATTGTTGTCAAATGCGCTTTCTCCAAATACCCATATCAACTACAGTGCACTATCACTGTGATCCCAATGATACTCATTAATTTGATGGTGCAGCTGCAAGGAGGGTGGAACAAGTTGGCCTTACTATGCTGCATACCTGTTGCAATATCATTATAGTGGCTCACTACCAGCATAGAAACAACATAGTGCAGTGATGGCAAACCTTTTTGAGCCCGAGTGCCTAAACTGCAACACAAAACCAACTTATTTATTTCAAAGTGCCTTAAATTTGGCAGGAAGGAGGAGGGGGCACTAGCTAATCACGCCCCGGTCTGTCTCAGGGCATGGCTCTTCACCGGGCGTGCAAAGATTTGGGCGCACGCACGCTGTGCTTCTGAGCAGTCTGTTCAGTTAGAAGGAAGGCTGGGTGCCAGCGCAGTCCGCTTCTGGGGGTGGAAATGTTGGAGTGTGCCTGCCTGTGAAGGCCAGAGAGGAATGAGTGGAAAGGAGTTACTATGGAAACCCGACGCTGAATGCAGAAGGGGATGGTCTTTTCGCGATCCGGCGACCAATGGCTCGAGTGCCCACAGAGAGGTCCCTGCGTGCCAGCTGTGGCATGCGTGCCATAGGTTCACCATCACTGACATAGTGGTTTTTAAAAAAATAGATGTGTTCTAATGGGCTTCCTTCCCTCTTTGTGATGCTTCCCATTATACAGAGATGGCACTATGGGACTTTTAGGATGCAACACCAAATCATGGTTTAGCATTACAAGAATGAGTCTTAGTGAGCCTCAGGCTCATTCTCCTTCCCCTCTCAACTAGCTTGGCCAGGAGGAGTTCAGAAGCTAAACACAATCAGACAGATTAGTCAGATTAGTCTGTCATCTGAACCCTAAATATGGTTAACTATGGTTAGATGAAACAAGCCACTGTCATAAACTATGGTTTGAAGTTGGCTTATTTGAATTAACCATTTTTAAGTTTAACCACAGATTGTCTGGGTTTGGACAACATGGCAAGTGCAGTTAATATAAAACAGAAGTGAAAGCCTCCAAATGCCTACTTACAGCCATGCTGGAGGAGGAGAGGAAAGCATGCAAGCTCTAGGCTTGGGAATCTCATTCTTGTAATTAGCCTTACATCTGAACCAGCCCTATCGGAGAGAAGGCCCTTTTCTGGTTCAGTAAATTAGAACAATCATGGAGAGAGAGGTGTGATATCAAAACTTTGCATAACCCTTTCTTTAGCAGGACCGGTGCAGGGCAGTTTGGCGCCCCAGGCGAAATAATATTTAGCGCCCCCCCCTCTCCAAAGCAGCAAAAAAAAACACCCTGCGCCGCCACCACCAACCTACCTTCCCCCCCCCGCCCTGGCTGTGGCTGTGGCGGCGGCTGCGGCGGCTGCTGCCTCCTCCTCCTCCTCCTGAAGTGACGCGACGCGCCCCCCGCGCTGTTTTTTGCTGGGGAAACCATGGCAACAGGGCTGTTTAAGCCCTGTTGCCCTGGTTCCTCCCGCCAAAACAACGCGGGCGGGGCTCCGGAAGCGACGTGACGCGGAGAAGGTAGGTGACGGGGGGGTTGGGGGGGTGGCGATGGCGGGTGGGCGCAGCGGCAGCGAGCGAGCGAGCGGGTGGGCGGGGGGAGGCGCAGTGGCGAGCGAGCGAGCGGGCGGGCGGAGGCGTGGTGGCAGCGGCAGGCGGGAGGGTGGGGGCGGCGCAGCGGAGGCGGAGGCCTGGCGGGGGCAGCGCAGCAGCAGCAAAGAGGAGCGCAGCGTTTCCACGCCCTCTTCATCCACGCGCCCCTCTTCAGCCGCGCGCCCTAGGCAACCGCCTAGTTTGCCTAGCGGTAGCGCCGGCCCTGTTCTTTAGATGGGGAAAGCATTGCACACATGAAAAGATGTCTGAGGAAAAATCTAAATGGGCCCTTTGCCAAACTTCCTTAACTTCAGAACTCCCTTTTAGAAGAAATGTAGGTAAGTCAGCTTGAGCTCTGATTCTTCTCCTTATGTCTGCTCAGGGTTTTCTGTCCGCTGCACCCACTGACCTATGGATGGGTGAATGAGCGATGTTTAATATCGATAGGATTCTCTGAATATCACCTTGCTGCACATCTCATGCCTGATTCCTGTTCGTGTTTGCAATTACTGCTTGCTCTGGACAAATGGGAAAATAGTGCAAATTGAGCAGCGATCAAACATGAAATTTCCTCAAATTTGCACAACTATCCTCTGAAGACTAAGGTGGGGCTGATTCAGTCTGCAGGGGAAATTTGTGCAAAACTGAACTGGGAAGTCACAGAACTCAAAAGCGAGCACATATCTGGCAATTTACCTAACCTACCTCACAGGGTTGTTGTGAGGATAAAAACGGAGAGAAGGAGGAGGATTATGTAAGCCGCCTTGGGTTCCTTGCAGGAAAAAAGGCGGGGTATAAATATAATAAATAAATAAATAAATAAATTTGCAAATGTTTTCGGCAGACATGTGCTCACGCATTCACAGATGCATTTGGGGCTTCGAACAGGGCACACTCGCATGTTCTGCAAGCAAAAACAAAATTTTCATACATTCCTAGCAGCCACATTATTGCACCAGTACAACATTTTGGTTTGTCTTGCAGCCCTGATTATAACATTATGGGTTGTGATGGTGGCTTGGCACAGCAGTCACTGTGCTCCATGCTGACCACTTCTTTTCAGGCACAGTGACTAATAGGATTGGGCCATCATGAGTCAATGTCTCAGCTATAACGTTAATCTGGAAGGTTCACATGAAGAATTTCAGTCAGTGGCTTTCCCCCCTGTAGTTCCATATAAATGGTAGATTCTGTGCACAATGTTATTTCAACCTCATGATGCACTGTACAACTTTTAATGAATTATTTCAGTGACTGTGTTCACCTCACTCTGGTGACTCCCGCATTTGCTGGTGTGATGGGTTTCCACAGAAATCCTGTTGCTCCAGGAAATTCTATTGGCACAGTACCAGAGGTTGCTCATGCTAGCATGTGAAGAACCTTGCCTAACTAAGAGAACTTACCTTGCCAATCATTGGTTCTCAGTCCCTGCCTAGCCCTCTCAGATTGGTTGTAGGGTTATAAAAGAGAAGATCCCGTAGGATTATAAGAAGCAGTTTGCTTGGAAGTTTTATGGATTCCTATAAGAAGATCACCCTAAGAAACTACCAAAAGGATTGGGCAAGAGCCAGCAACTTTAAGAGAGCACAGTAGCTTTTCACTTCTAACTTCCTTCCCACCCAAAATACTTGCTGTGACTTTTTAGCTAGTACCACATTATTTTTAAAAACCTTTTTCTCTCTGCCTCATATTCCTAGTATTCAAGTTTATTCAATCTAGGTTTATTCCCAGAAACTAATCCTTGAGTATATAGCCTGCTGTGTGAGCCAAGTCATGCCCACACCTTCATAGCTCTCATTTACAATACAGATGCAAAAAAATAAATAAAATGCATATATATATATATATATATATATATATGAATCAAAAAGAGACCTTATTATGGTTGGTACTACTGCACTGAATTTACTGCTGTCAACCTGAAAAATGTGAACACATCATTATCCTCTATCAAGGGAGAAATTCAACTTTACAATGCAGCATTTTTTTTGTTGTAGAGCCACATTTCTGTGGGTAATCTTTATTTTTATTTTCCTCTTCTGGCTAGGCTTTCCATGGATGAAAGCATTCTGAACTGATAACAATTGTCTGAATAATATCCAAATTGCATTGCAGTAAAAAAAACAGAAAAAAAACAGGTGTGAATCTAAAATTCTTTTCTAGACCCAAATCTGTTCCAAATCTGCTTGTGCTTGGGACAGTAAGAGGGTTGTTGCTGGTGCAAAATTGCAAGCATTCTCAGTGATGTGCTTGAAATGATAATTGTCATGTGTTTACATACCAACATTCTCATAGGCCATCAAAAGTCTTGGGACAGACATTCAAACTAGGACAGGGGTGGGAAAGTGTTTTGGGGTAGAGGGGCCAGATGACCCCACCCAGCCCTCAGCCCATGGAGGTGCCCCATCCCTGAACTAGGGTCTACCATTTCCATTTCTTACTCATACCCAACAGAATGATCTAACTCCTACTTCTGATGTTATATTTGTTGCAATGTATTTGCCTGAAAAGAACTGATGTAATTGGTGGCCACTTGTGCTAATGTCCTTAGAGGCTTTTGGACAAGTTGCATTTTGACTATTATATTCACTAGGGTTTCTAGGACTCCACCTGTTTCCAGCACATCTACTTAATGGCCATGTTCAGATGATCATATCTCAGTTTAATAAGCCAAGATACGACTGAGCCTCTTGGCTGCACATGCAGCTCCTCCCTTCACATGAGTGAGCAAGTAAGCCAGGAAGTCTTCCATTAACTATGAAGACTATGGTTAACAAGCAAGGATATGAAGTCAACTTCAAACTATGATTTAAGACCGTGGCTTATTTTGAATCCATTAACCACAGTCAGTTTCCCAGTTTGGATGAATCAGGAAACTGTAATTACTGAAAGACTTCCTGGTTTGTTTGCCAGCTTGCATGAAGGGAGAAGCAAAGGGGCTGCATACATGGCCAAAACACTCATTCAGATCTTGGCTTGTTAAGCCCAGATATAAATGTCCAACAGTGGCCATTGTCTACCCAGAGTGTACTGGGAATTTTGACTGTATTTATGATCAGCAATGTGGTGATTACAAATGCCGCCTATAATTTAGCTGAGTGAGTCACTCAGGTGCAAAGTATTGTTCTTTCTCCCACCTTTCTTCTGTCCATCAAAACAATAATCAAGCTTGAATTATGAACTGGCTACAGAGCAGGGCAAATGCAAGAAAGACTTCACCCATCAACAATGAAATGCCGAGTCAGCCATTGAAAGCAAATATATACCACCACCTCTCATAGAAACATATGTCAAATCATCATTTATTTTCTCTGCATCACAGAGCTTGTTTTAAATGGTTTATTTATATTCTTCCAACCTAATTTGTAATTCACACATATTCCTCATTTCCTCATAATTCTGTCATACTTCCTTTTTATAGCCTCAAACAATATTTCTAGTTTATCATCTCATTTTAACTGTTATAGCAATGCTTTGTATATCACTTCCAATTACCTGTACATTTATGCAGTCTTAAAAGCAAATCTAGTATGTTTATATCCTCCTATACATGTTTAAATTGTGTGGCTATTACAATACAAAAATGAAGTGTCTCGTTTTTCTCTGTACTACTATACATGAGTGCCTGCACTAGTTTCTGTTTAATTCATTAAATTTCTACATATGAATAAAAGTATAACTAGACACAACAGTGGGAAGAATATTAACTTTCTTACAATGCATTGTTCAATTGTTAACAGATTTTCTAGCCCAGGATCTTTATGACATAGAATTCAAGCAGAATGTCCATGCTTTCAAATTCAGTTTTGTGATTTCATTCTGGTTTATGAGAACTACTTCCCAATTACAAATGCCCCCTTCTTGGGTAATATGCTCAAGAGGGTGGTGGCAGCACAGCTGTAGATCCTCTTGGAGGATACAGAGTATCAGACCCATTTCAGTCTGGGTTGAAACCTGATTTCGGGATGAAATTGGCCTCAGTCTCTCTGATAGATGAACTTTTTAGGGAGATGGACAGGGGAAGTGCAGCCCTGTTGTTTTTCCTTGAGTTTTCAGCAGCTTTTAATACTATCAGCTGTGGTAAACTCCTGGAGGGGTCCTGTGAGGTTGGAGTAGTAGGCACTGTACTGCAGCGATTCTGTTTCGACCTGCAGAAGGAGGTCATTTCCAGAAAGTGGCATTGGGGGATTGTGCTGTGGGATGCCAAAGGGCACAATCTTGTCTCCAGTACTTTTAAATATCTATATAAAGCTGTTGAGGTGCAAACATTAGGGGATTTGGGGCAAGGTGTCATCATCAGTATGTGGATGACATTCAGCTCTATTTCTGATATATCTGAATCAGGTGTGGCCATGCTGTGCACAACCTGGACCAGTGCCTGAATGCAGTGGTGGGCTGGATGAAGACCAGCCAACTAAAATGGCAAGATGGAGGAACAGTGAATGGATGGCTCTCAGGTTTGGGAGCTGGGTAATTTACCTGTCCTGGATGGTGTGCTCTTGGATTCATCTCTATCACTAGAGGCCCAAGTGGCTAAGTTGCAGAGTGCCATTTACCAGCTTTGGCAGATACAACAGCTCTAACCATTCCTGGACAGGGACAGCCACAGTGATCCATGCATTGGTAACCTCAAGATTGGACTACTATAATGCGCTCCATGTGGGGCTGCTCTTGATATTAGTTTGAAAGCTGCAACTAGTACAGAATGCAGCAGCTCAGGTTGCTCAGTGCAGCTTCTTACCATGCACCTGAAAGTTCTGTACTGGTTGATAATTAGCTACCAAGACAAGACAAGTTCAAGGTACTGCTGTTGCTTGGTAAGGCCTTAAACTTCACAGTACCAGATTATCTAAGAGACCACCTTCTCCTGTATAGGCCATTCCAGTCTCTACATTCTGAGGGGGAGGTCTTGCCTACCACATCACAGCCTATCAATATATGTATCACACCTGACCTCTGCTTGCTGATGTAGTCATCCTGAGTGCTATTTGGTATTGCATGGAAGGATAAACCTGAGAACTATACATATGCTCTTTGGCATGTGTGGAGGCTTGCAGGTATGGTGCACATCGGGGCTCTTAACTATTTTGTTCAAGGGTTCTTTGGATTACAGCCAGAGGCAACAGAACTGAAATAAACAGTCCTTTCCAAATGTGGGAATCAGATGAGAATATTTGTTTAATTTAGATGAGTGCTAGAATTCAAATGTTACACCATATAATTCTATACTATTTGCTGAATACAAATGTCCCTGAGAAAGTGCATTTTGGTCCTAATAGCTGCCATTAACATTCATTCATTCATTCTACTTGTATACCACTTAATATCCTAAAATCTCTAAGTGGTTCACTATCTGTCTATTTATCCATCCATCCATCTCTATACTACTGTATAAAACAATATAAAAACAATGAAAGAACAATAAAACAATAAATACTTAAAAACATTACAAGGCCATCATAAAATGGAGCAGTGTCATAATCCATTAGAAGCCATAGAAAGCCTGAATAAACCAAATGTGTCTTTGAGAGGCATTTAAAGCTTACCACACTTTCTGCCTCTAGAACAACCCATGGGAGGGGTGGCGGTGCTGAGAAGGCCCACTATTACATTGCAACACTCTATTGGTCATGGAACAGCCAATAAGGCCACCTCAGATCTCAGGAGTTGACTGGGTGTGTATAGACTATAGAGGGCTTTACTCATGTGAAGTATGTTTATCCTGGGTGTACATGTGTGCTACCAATGCAGAGGCATCAAACACTGATGGGGCACAAGCCAGACGACAGCATTGCCAACTACAAATCAGTTAACTGTAATTTTTCTTGAATATATAATATTCAGTTTTAGACCAGCCTAAACAGAAGATGCTATAGAGGGTTAGATAACAGTCAGTTTGAATAGATGTTTTGTAATGCACAAAGCTAAATCTACGGTAAGTTGAAACTCCCATCTGTTTTCTACCATAATAATCATGTTTCAAGTAAATCTCTCTTCCCACTCTCAAAGAGTCTTTTATAAGATCCCAAGATTCAGGGCTGGTGTTCAAAATTATACTTGCCATAGGAATATTGCCGAGTCCGCCACCCCACAAAAATCCCAACTTCCCCATGGTGAGTGAAGACCTAAAAGGAAGTCAATATTCCTACATATAAATAGAAGTAGCTGAAGAATGTTCTGAGAAAGCTCCCAATCCTAAAGAGATCAACTGTAACAAGCTATATCAGGTTTGGTGTGTAATGGGTGGGAAGTAGAAATTTCAAACAGAGGACTGGGGAAGGAGTAAAAAGGGGTGAATGCCAACATTCAGTGATGTATTTGCCAGTATGGATGGGGAATCTCTTTCAGCCCAAGGACTGAATTCAGTTTTGGAGAAACTCTTGGGGGTCACGTTCCAGTGATAGGTGGGTCAAAGGAAAAGGGGAGGGGCCAAAGATACAAAAAATACCAGCATATTTTAGCCTAAAGCTCTTACTGCCAGTAACTAAGCCATAGGAGAGGCACTTCAACCTTTTAGAATGGGGAAAACATTGCAAAAGCTGGAAAACCACCAAATGATTGGCGGTAGGGCGAAAGGAGATGTGGCGAGGAAAAGGGCGCATGGCCATCTAGGGAACCCCAGACTGGGACCCCAGGAAGGCTGGATTTTGACCAGAGGCCTGAGGTTCCTCACCCTTGGTTTACAGGAAAATCAGTCATCTTTTAAGACAATATGATCAGTTCAGTATGCAGATTTGTTGTAAAGGGCAGGCAACAATGCTATGGTAAGTGAAGAGTTAATATCTGTAGGAAGGGCCATCAGCATGGGAAGAAGAACTGTTGTTGTGGTTGCTGCTGCTGCTGTTGCTGCTACTTAATGGGTGACATTAGGGGCTCTGGGCCTTAATTGTGTTTCATACTAAAATAAACAGTTTAAGTTCAGTCATCAGACACGCTATCTGTTCTTAGGGGAAGTCAGAGAACGCCACTGAGTCACTTTTACAAACAGTGTCTATGAGGTCAAGTAAGGACTGTGTGTGCTTCCTGAGGGCATTCCTTTTCCATTGTCAAATCACACCCCATAGCACAACAAGCTGTACACATCATGATTTTTGGGTAGAGAGCTGTGCACCTCACACTTTCCTGGTTTCATTCTCAGCAGGGCCCACTATTAGTGGTGCCATGTCCAGTGGGCCCATAGCTGGCAGAACTCATTTCAGTTCAGTTCTACATTGTAAAGTCCATCAGTTTCAGATGGAGCAGACAGTCTTACTAAGAAACCATGGCCCTTGTTTGCATATATTCAATTAAAAGTGTGCCTAAATTAGGATCTGTTATTTATCTAGGGGAAGGGATGGATAGATGGAGTAACCATAATGTACATGTGAATCAAATGCTACCCTGCACTATATTACCAGCACAGCCACTTCATGGCAAGGCTAATTTTCCTGTTGGACCAGAGCAGCAGTTTCAAGAACCACAACCAACCTACATCAGTCTACCAGAAATAAATGGATGCTTCCATCTATCTGTCTATCTATCTATCTATCTGTCATCATCAGCCATATCATCTATCTATCTATCTATCTATCTATCTATCAATCATCTATCTATAAATATAGATACACACACTTCATAAAAGTAGAAAATTCTCTATCTACTGACAGGCTAGGTTCCCCGTAATCAATGTTCCTGTGTGGTGTGGTGTCTTTGTAAATAATCTTGAGAGCCCAGATATTCAGGGAAACTCTGGATAAACAAAAGTTTAACTTTACTCTTCCCTTCAGTTCCCTGGAGAAGGGCCATTCTTTGAAGTATTTGTTCCCTTTCTTTTATGACTTAGGTTCTAAAAATAAGACTGACTGACTTGTGTTTAAAGGACACAAGTTTTTGAACCTGAAAACCCTTTTTTGCCTTTGAGCACATAACACCCCCCCTCATAATAACCTAATTGATTTGAAAGATAACCACAGAGTAGCTTTAAAGAGAGAGAGAGAGAGAGAGAGAGCAGAATTCTCTAAATTATATCTGGGAAAGTACCATTAAGGTCAGAAGGTGAAAACTCTTACAATTGTCAACACTTAGCATTGAACTTGTACAGTCAAGATGTTCAAGTTTTAAACTTCAGCACCTGTACAACATTCATGTCTGAATTAGGCTCTTTGAATAGTGCTTTGCCAAGTTTGCACAGTTACTTTTCTTGGCAACAAAATAGCCACAGTTCAATTGCCTGTACAACTAAAACAGGGATGGGAAATCTCTGGCCTCATTTGGCCTACTGAGGTTCTCCATCCAGCCCGCAGAAGCCCCTTGGATTCCTCCAAAGGGGTGGGGGAGAAGAATTCCTGGAGTAATCCTCTCTGTTCTCTCCAATCTGTGATTGGAGAAAACAGTGGTGATTCCCCTGTGCACCACTTGGGTGAATGTGGCACAGGGGAATCCCAGCTGCTATCTCCAATCCAGTGGAGGCTGGTGGCTCCAAGTGGGGCGGTATATCCACTCTGGGTTTTAGTCTGAATTTTAAAGGAGCTATCCATGCTGCTGAACCCTAACCCCATCCCCAAGGATGGGGATGGATATCTCCTTAAAAGTTCAGACTACAACCTGGAGTGGATACACCGACATTGGAGCCACCAGCCTCCATTGCTCTTATCACAGATTGGAGATAATGGTGGGTGTGAGGAGGGCAGGGGACTTGGTCAGCCCTGGCCAAGTCTGTTTGTGTGTTGCGCACTGCCTGTATGGATGACACACCCTGCATAAAGCCAGGATTCAGACATGCTGTGCCGTCCCCCATTGGGGAAGATGCGGCCCAGGTGAAGTGGCCTCAACCGAAGCGGGCAAACTTTCCCTGGCCAGGGAAAACAAAGCTGACATCAAGGGCATAGCCATGCCCTCTGACATCATCCAGCCCGTGAAGGGCTGGGTGGGGGCCATTCATCCCTCCACTCCAAAAGTGGTGTACTATGTACACTTCTTTCATGTACACATTTTCTTTGTTATATAATAAGCATTTCCAATGAAACATTTACAGCCAAACCTGCTCGTATTCATGCTTTGCTGTTTCTGGAAGCATGGAGTAATTTTTCACAACATGTTATGTTAAATGAGTAGTTTGGCATGGTGTGATTCTCTCTGAACTGTAAACAGCAACAGCCAGGGAGGCCTTACTAGGACTGGACAGAGGTTCTTCTTCTATTTACCTGTTTACCCTGTGCCATGATGCCCATGAAACTCCCCTCCTGCCAAAGCTGCTTTTTCTGTTGGGAAGGAAACATTCAGGCTTTTACACAAAACATTCTGGCAACTGGCCCAGAGATCAACTAATAGGTTGGCTGGCAACACCAATTAATAAGATTTTGATGGAAATAACTATCAGGGACTCTTTATGCCCATATCTTATTTCTAACAAGAAAATAACACTATTAAAAGTGTGTTTCTTACTTTTAAGGCACTAAATGGACTGGGACCAGGATACCTTAGACTTAGGGACTGATCCTATGGCCCCGAGACATTGTCAGGGGACCATAGGATACTTTGGATTTCCAGATAAGAGATCAGAAACGGAGCTCTGACCTCGGAGCTGGGAATCCACACTCTGACCCCCCCCTACCCGCCCTCACAACCAGCATGGAAAGAACCACACTAGCTGCCTCTCTGAGGCCAGGAAATCAACCTCAGAGAGGGGGTAAAGGGGAAGTTCTGGGGGGCAGGGAGGGGAGGAAACTGCAGAGGCCAGGCTTCAATGTATCCTGTGTCCTCTGCAGCCTCCTTTCCTCCCCCCTCCAAAGCGCTCCAGCTAGATGGAAGAGATCTTCAACTACCCACTCCTCCTGCTCTGGATCTTGCAAAAATTCAGAGCAGAAGGAGTGGGTAGGTGAAGATCTCTTCCACTGCTCCTCCCGCTCTGCATAGGATGCCCATAATCCTCTGAGTTTGGAGGCTTGCAGGCATCACAATTGGATTGCACCCTTAATTTATTGTTTACAGTCTACCAACCACAGACATACAGAATAAAAAAAATATAAAATGCATATTGAAAAACAGAAGTACATAGACATTTAAGAGCAGATTCATGAAACAATCATAGAGGGTCTAATCTGGATCACTACATTAAAAAAAAAAAAAAAGCAACTTGCTCTGTAATTGAGATGTTAGAAGAACCCAAAAGTAAAATAATCAACAAGGACTCTAAGGATCATCCAGGAAGGGATTGCATAATAGGGTAAATCGAAATTTCTCTAGCTCCTTGATAAAAACTGCAATTAAAGAAGATGTGTGGAACAGACTCCATGTGTCCATTGTTGCTATGGTTGTTGGAGAAATCCACAACAGATTCAAATGATTTCAAATTTCTATGAATCTGACCCATGGATTGCGCAGCAGACCGGGTTTTCCTGAGTCACATGGATTCTGTGGACTTGCAGACCACTTTTTTTTTAACTTTCCATAATTTTATGCAAATTTAGTTGTAGAAAAAATATGAAAAATAAAAAAAAAACACCAACCGAAAATGTGCATCCCCCCCCCAGACTAAAGTGTGAAAATTTGCATATTTTGGGGTGATTTTGGCATTTTAGGAAGTGTGAATTTACACAAGTGCAAATTTGCACAAATGCATACGAATGTATTTCGCAAAATCAGATTCCATCAATAAGCACATGATAGAACAAAAGGCACCTGATAATCCTCAAAATGCAGACGGAGCAGAGTTAGTTAACAACAGCAGTACATTCCTAATTTTTGAAAAGGCAATGTCTATTATTAACTGGAATTTTATTAGATCTACCATCTAGAAATTTAGCGGGGGGAACATTGCACTGAGCCAAAAAGAATACTCTCCTATATATGGGAAGAGATAACCAGTTTATACAGCACATCCTATTTTTAAAGTTTGGGCCAGGCAAACACGATAACCAAGGAGGGCACGGACTGTGTGCCACTCTGTAGAGGTCTTGAAAAGAAAATCAATATCCAGTAGCCTCTGTTTAACAACAAATTTAGCTCTCTCAGTTCACAGATAGCAAATAAGGAGACAGCCCAACTGAAACAACTTTCTTCACCACTTCCTTCTTGCAGGCAGACTTGCAAGAGTACCGTATGTCATCACCTGGAATAGAGTACAGTTGGGAGTAAGCAATAGGCAGCAACGAAGCCAATGGCTGGAATATATTCAAGCAAAACAGTTTAAGGAGTTAAGGCCGGCTTCCAGTGTAATAAATAATAAATCAACTTCATCAAGTCTATGATTATCCAAGGCCCAGGAATATTCTTCCTCTTAGAGAATACCACAACTTTAGATTCTAAATAAATAATGGTTAGAATATATATATATATATATTACAATAATCAGCAAACCCAGTCAATAATCACTTGAAACTCATTTGTGTTTGGGAAATTAGAACTGCATTGTCTGCATAAAGAAGAATAGATATCTTCATAGAGTGGATCTTAGGGGGATGAGATGATACTGACCCCCCAAAAAGAGGGGAGATCAGCCAAGTACAGATTAAACAAAGTGCAGGAGGAGAAAATCTCCTCAGAAAAGCGGCCATAACTGCTACAATGTACCTGAGCAGATGTATTATGGTGTAGTTGCCTTGAGTGCCATTTTTTGGTAGAAAGACAGGGTATAAATCAAATAAATAAATAAATAAATAGTGCATGTATTGGAAACAGTAACCTCTTATATAGGGAATACTGTTCTAGTTTGCTCGAAGGGACCAGGGTACATAAAGGACTGCTTCTTACTGTAATAGTAGGCAATCACTCGTGACCGAGTAAGATTGTCTTCCAGGATAAAAAATTACAAAAAGAAAATTTTTAAAAGGATCAAATTCTAAAAAAAAATGTGTAGACCTAGCGATGGGTCCGTAAGCTTCCCACAGTGAGGACACAGGTTACCAGATGGAAGATGGTCCTGTAAAGAATTCGTTTGACGTGCTTTTCGCTAAGCACATTTCTCCCTTTCACCTTGCACTCAGGCTTCTTCAAAGTCCATGGAACCTTTGTGAAAGGCCAACCTCCAGTTAGATCGTTCATGGGCCAGAGCTTCCCAGTTTTCGATGTTTATATTGCATTTTTTTAGATTAGCCTTATGAACATCTTTAAACCTCTTATGCTGACCACCGATATTCTGCTTTCCATCCTTGAGTTGGGAATAAAGTAACTGCTTTGGGAGACGGCAGTCAGACATTCGAACAACATGACCGGTCCATTGAAGTTGGCGCTGAAGGATCATTTTTTCAACGCTAGTAGTCTTTGCTTCTTCCAGTACACTGACAGTTGTTCGCCTATCTTCCCAAGTAATTCGCAGGATTTTCCGGAGGCAACGTTGATGAAATCTTTCAAGGAGGTGGAAATGACGTTTATAGATAGTCCATGTTTCGCAGGCATACAATAAAGTTGGTAATACAATGGCTTCATAAACCAGTGTTTTGGTCTTCTTACAAATATCCCGATCCTCGAACACTCTATGGTTCATTCGAGAAAATGCGGCACTTGCGGAGCTCAAACGATGCTGGATTTAAATGTCAATGTTAGCTGTAACAGAAAGATAGCTGCCAAGATAGAGAAAATGATCGATATTTTCCAGTATTGCCCCGCCAAGCTGGATAGATGGCATCACCAAAGGGTTAACTTGCACTTGCTGATGAAGCACTTGCTGATGAAGCACTTTGGTTTTTTTGATGTTAAGTGAGAGACCAAGTTTTTCGTATGCTTCTGCAAAAGCATTTAGGATAGTTTGGAGATCATCCTCTGAATGTGCGGAGACCACATTATCATCAGCATACTGAAGTTCCACAACGGAGGTTGTAATTACCTTACTTTTTGCTTTCAGCCTGCTGAGATTAAAAAGCTTTCCATCTGTTCGATATATAATTCCCACACCAGTGGGAAGTTTCCCCTCGACAAGATGTAAAATCATGGCTATGAAAATAGCAAATAATGTTGGGGCGATAACACATCCCTGTTTAACACCTGATTCCACTTTAAATGGAGCACCATGAGAGCCGTTGTTGTCCAAAACCGTTGCCGTCATGTTGTCATGAAGAAGTTGCAAGATATTCACAAATTTATTGGGGCATCCAATTTTCATAAGGATAGTCCAGAGGGCCGTTCAGTCTACAGTATCAAAGGCCTTAGCCAAATCAATAAATGCCATATAAAGGGGTTGATTTTGCTCCTGGCATTATTCTTGGAGCTGACATGCAGGAAAAATCATGTCTACTGTTCCTCTAGAGGGGCAAAAACCATATTGAGTTTCAGGGAGGATCTCTTATGAAATAGATAGAAGACGGTTTGTGAGAATACTAGCAAATATTTTACCTGCGGTAGCTAAGAGAAAAATGCCCCGATAGTTTCCACAGTCTGTTCTATCACCCTTCTTAAAGAGGGTGATAATTATGGCATCCCTGAAGTCTTCTGGGATCTCTTCTCTTATCCAGATTTTTTCGATGAGTTTATGAAGATGTTGTACAAGTTTGGGGGCCCCTTCTTTAAAGATTTCAGCAGGAGTCCCATCTGGTCCATTAGCTTTGTTATTCTTCATTTGATTAATGGCTTTTATAACTTCATCCAAGTGGGGAGTATTGCAAGTTCATCTCTAATTTGTTTTTGCGGGATTTGCGAAAAAATCTGTTTGTTTGGTTGGTTGGGTTGGAAGACGCCTGTGCGTGAAACTGTTTTATGTGGGGAGATCGGTGCACAATGAATCACCACACAAACTTGACAGAGTATGGCAATGATCCAATGGCACGGTTACCATGACGATTGGAAAACCATTCTCTGCTGCAGCCTTCATCCGCCTTCACATCCGCCTCCACAGTCATACCACCCATGTTACAGAATGCTCTTCCTAGGGAAGCCCACCTGGCTCTGTTACCATTTAGCTTTGCTGTAAGGTGAAAACACGGTACCTTTTAGGAAGTTTCGGGGGGAATGGGCAAAATGACTGATGACAAATACTGTTGCTGATCTTCTCTACTGCTGCATTTTTAAAACAAGTTTTATGTGGCTTTAGTCATGTGTTGTTCTTTTTATATAATTTAACTGTACTTTCTGGTGGTGTTGATCTGTTTTTTAATTGATCATGCTTAGCTGGTTTACGATGTTTTTTAATGGAAGGCAATATGACAATGAATAAATTAATTAATAGTACAGCGTAGGTGGAACTTCTGGGTCAACTTCAGCCACTGTGAAGGGAAAAAGTCAGAAAACTACCTTCCAAGCTGCTTCAGGATGTATAGGTAACGAAAAGAACCAGTATCCTGTAGGGGACCTAACTAGACCTGGAGTACTGGTGTGATCTCCTGCTGTCAGGTAGCGTGCTGTCGCATTCTGTACCATCAGCAGCTTTCTAGTAGTCATCAAGGGCAAGTCGCATGTCATCTAGCCTCGAGGTTACGAAGGAATGAATGATGGTTGCAAGGTAAAACTAGAACACTGCCAAAAGGCATTATATTCCCCAAGCTAGGAGTACAGAGATAACTTTCTCCTTGTAGTTGTCTTTGAGTTTTGACCCCCAAATTGTGTTGCTTTTAAATTTTTCAGCAAACATGAGCAAGTCCCCATGGTTTGCATCAGTCGGTTTGCATTATGTCCTGTGACATGATATAACTGATGAAATCTGGCAAGGCACTGGAGTGCCAAGTGTCACAGAGATTTTTTTAAGAGCTACACACGCCCACGCCCCCTCCTTCAGTTATACATTCAATAAGCACTTTACCTTGAAGGGCTTGAAGTAGGGGGAGAAGAGGTAGGAGTTTAGTTTAGACCCGGCAATACCAGCTTGTGGGCTGGATCTGGACCTTGTAAACTTTTTAAGCAAGGTGTTACAAAAACTTTACCTGACATTTTACTTGCAAGGAAAAGTAAAACATTAATGATAAACACCTATCTTGAATTTATAGGGAAAGTATGTAATTCTATTGTATGTGCAATGCTCTTACTATGTCTCTGAACACATTTGCTCCATAACTGTGAAACCCTTACTGCTTGGTGGCATCACCATTATCAGATGATATTGTCCCTCCCAACACTAGTCCTGCTGAACTATCTGTGGTCAATGCAGCATGGGGCAAGTACTCCAGCAGAGTTTCATTTCAATGCTGTATGATAAAAGATTTGGATAGAAGATCACATGCAGAGAAATGTTTTCAGATATAGTCTCGTTCCTACTCCACACAGCATTTGAGGAAGGAGATAGGAGAGGCCATAGCACAATGGTAAAGGGCATGTTTTTCACATGGAATATCCCAGCTTCAGTTTTGGGAAAGCCATGGATGTTCAAGTTCACTGAAATTCTCTGAACTTCACCACATCAAAGCTCAGTTCAGCCCACTCCCACTTTTGTTTGTGACCTGTTTCTCAGTGCACATTTCCAACAGGGATAGTGTGCATTTCTGTGCACATTTTTCAAAAGTGTGTACTTTCCCCCATTGACTAAAGCATGAAAAAAGGTATTGCTTGAAAAAAATGTGCATTTCAAAGTGCACATTTTCCCCCAGAGAAAAACACAATTTTTGAATGTGATTGCAATTTTGGGAGTATGTGAACATTTTTTGAATGTTCACATTCGGGGTATTAGGCAACTTCAATTATTTGTGAACTGAACTGAAATTCTCGTACATCATTACTTCAATTCCCAACATCTTCAGTTAACAGTGCTGGCCTAGAGAACTGTTACTAATCATAGTAGAGTGTACTGGAGCAGAGGAACCAATAGTCTAACCTCAGCTTCATATCTTTTTTATATTCATTTACATTTTGATGCAACATCTGTCTACATTTTGATAGTCCTTGTGGATCAAGTATTTCAGAAAGTCCACACTCCAATAAGAGTTTCTGCTTAATACTAAACAAATATGGATTTGGTTAAAAGGAATTAAGAACATCTTTCTTATGAAGAAAACATGTTATCTTCCAGGTGTGGGCAGACTTAAGGCTTGCAGGGTCTAGTTAATTTTTACCACTAGGTCTACCAGGTGCAAAATACTGCCTGCAGGGTGGAGCAAGACTCAGAATGATGGCTCAGGATGATGGCAAATTGTTATTGCACCCTTTGAGCCATACACTGGAATGGCCTGCATATACAAGTGCAAATTAGCCCTCTTCAGATGTTGGAAGCATCTGTAGGCTCCACCCATGAGGAAGAGGAGGAATGGGGATGAGTGTGCCCCATTGCTATTCTGGTCACCACCTGTAGAGGTCTCCACATGGTTGAATGTGGATGGGTGGCGCAAAAGCCAGCATGCTTATCCCTGCTCCCCCTTCTCTCATGTAGAGCCCACACATGCTTCCAATGCCTGAAGAGAGCTACTGACAACTGAGATACTATACATCAGATCTAATGGCCTACTTTGTGGGGCAGGGTGGGGGCTTTTGTTGTTGTTGTTGAATAACTATGTACCCTAAATTCAATGGTTGTTTCATTTTCAGGTGTATTAAAAATCCAGCTCTATTTTTTAAGGCTAAATTTTGTCATTCTTTTTCAAAGATATTTCAGAAATAGATATATTAACTAACATGACACAGACCATTAGTTTTCCTAACTCTTAGCTATTTTGTTCTTCTTCATTTGATGAAACTTTTAATAACTGTTTTGAAAGTTTGTTTCAGTTGTTTGCTCTAGGTTGCAGATTTATCAGTCTATTACAATTTATTAGCCAGAAGGATTCTGAGTGTATTCTTAATTTTTTGTTTTTGTTTTATTTTTTTACTTTTCAAATTTCCTTCCTCGTCCTCTTCTTCTTCTGAAAATATCTTGAAAATGCCTGCCTCTCAATAGTTCCTTTACATAAAAGGACCAGATATTTATTTTTCTTTGGCTTTTCAATTCCAGCAAACAGGCACTTGTTCATTGGTCACCGGACAACTGCCTATTTGTCTGCTGGATTTTAAAGGCTCATACCCAAAGAAGTTATTAAAATGTCAATATTAATTAACTATTACTGGCAGGAAAGAGTGTATTTAGAAAGACAACAAGAAAAATCCACTGTTTCCTTGAAACAACAGAGGCAGGAAAAATATTTCAGTCAAGGTTAACCCCATTCTTCATTGTCTTGGATAGATCAGGATTAGAAAAAAAAAAGAAAGAAAAAAGGATGTTTTGATAATCTGGCAAGTTCAGTTTCCAACATGGTAGTTCCACTGATTAAAACATGTATCCTGGACTTTGCTGATATATCCAATTCTATCCAATTTAATTTCTACTGAGGTGGGGTGTGTCGTGTGTGTAATATTTGCAGCTGAATGCACCAACTCCGGTGCATGCTTCTCAGAGGGGGGGAAATGTGGTTGGCTCTACAATGAAGGGGCATCTCTGGACTGAAAGTTCGTTGTCACTTTCTCCACTGCAATTCATAGCTGTTGAATTGGAAACTATGATGTGCAGCGCAACACTTTGCTTAAAATTGTGCAAAGGTTGTTAAGAGCTTTAGTGAAACTGAAATCTTGGCCCTGATATCTGGCCCGCAATGTGGGAAGATGCCAACTGCATGAACAGAGGTGGCTGAATGACAATGGTAGTTCAAAGCTTGCACGATAATGGTAGTTCAAAATAAAGCTTTTGTGGCCACAAAAATGAGACGCGGTACAACTACCACATGGAGCTAGTCCACATGGTTGTGTATTGGGGGGGGGGCAATGGCGGAGAAGCAAAAGACAATTGAACTAGACCATGTGGTCAGTCAAGTAGAAAGAAGCATTCAGGGTTTGTTTGTTTGTTTGTTTGTTTTAAAGCTGGCTGGCAAGAAGCAAGTTTGGAGACCTGCTGTTGCTTTGAGATATTGGTGCTACTTTAAAAATGAGTACTTTCAGTCTGGATAGCTGAATAATTTTCCCCAGCTCAACTTACAGATTTGTAAATAGAGATGCCACAAAGTGGTACCCTGGTACTCTGGTACTCTTTCATCATAAGAAAACTGATGAAAGTCAATGGGACTTCCTACCAGTTGAGGAAATGAAGGTCATGAAACAATGTTCTCAAATGTCTTCCTCATCATTTCCCATTATCTAACATTTAGAGTGGTTTTGTGCCTTAAACTGTAGAACTTTGGACTGTACAACTTCAAACTGAAGTCTGCAGCAGCCAACACCAACGCCTGGACGTGGTCACTCTCGGGAGAGGAAGGTGAGAAGACCTGGGCTGCCTTTTTCCCATCCTGCAAGCCTTTCTACCATCCTGCCAGCTGCCTGCTTTACCACCTCGTCAGCCCTCTGTCTTGGTTGACGCTGCTGCTGCTGGCTGGATTGGGCCCCTCTCCTGGGAGAAGCTCCACTGCCAGCAGGAGGAGGGCGACTCCCCCAGGCCTGCCTGATTGAGACGCCTGCCACCTGGGCTTGCTGGACGCTCCGCAGGCCTTTATCTGCCAGCCCGGAGTGGGGCGGCGACGCCCCGGCGGCGACGGCCCCGAAGGGGACGACGCCAAAGGAGGTCGCCCCTTTGGGGGGAGCCACTTCGGGGGTGCCACAAGGGCAAGGGCCTCCCCTTTAATATTGCTATTGTTGCTCGGTGCCCTTGGTGGGGGGATTGCGTTTTTCCCTGTCTGGGGCCTGAGCATGTGCCTTGGAGGGGAGTCATGTGGTCAAGTGGGGGGTTCTGTGTTCCGATTAGTGTAGTGACGGGTAGAGGGAGATATGGCGTTGGGAGGAGGACTAGCCAGGTAAGGGGAACAGGGCCCAGACACTTAATGGCTGTGCCGTGTTCCGGCCCTCCTCGCACCCGCAGGGTTGTTGGTTGCCCCATCAGCCTGCCCTCGGGTCTCCGGATGCTGCTTCTAAATGCCAGATCGGTGCAAAACAAAACCTCCCTCATCCACGATTTAATAGTGGATGAGGTGGCCGATCTGGCATGCATTACCGAGACCTGGGTGGGAGAACAGGGAGGAGTTAGTCTCTCCCAGCTTTGCCCACCGGGGTACTTGGTGCAGCATCAGGGTAGACCTGAGGGCTGGGGAGGGGGGGTTGCCGTGGTTGCCGTGGTCTATAGGAATTCTATCTCTCTCTCCAGGCTCCCTGTCCGTCTGACTACTGGTCTGGAGTGTTTGCACCTTGTGTTGGGCCAGCGGGACAGATTATGGATTCTGTTGGTGTACCGCCCACCCTGCTGCTCAACAGACTCCCTGGCTGAGCTGACGGAGGTGGTCTCGCTGGCGATGCTGAGGTCCCCCAGGCTGTTGGTCCTGGGGGATGTTAACATCCATGCTGAGGGCACCTTGTCTGGTGTGGCTCAGGAATTCATGGACTCTATGACAACCATGGGACTGTTCCAACATGTCATCGGCCCAACACATGTAGCAGGGCACACTCTAGACCTGGTTTTTTCAGCCGGACATGGAAATAGTGATCTGAAGGTGGGGGACTTTGAATCGGTCCCCTTGTCATGGTCAGATCACTACCTGCTGAGATTTAGGCTAACGGCAGCTTTCCCCCTCTGCAAGGGTGGGGGACCTATTAAGATGGTCCACCCCCGGAGGCTGATGGATCCGGATGGTTTCCAGAGGGCCCTTGGGGGTTTTCCTGCTGATATGGCTGGCGGTCCTGTCAAATCCCTGGTTGATCTCTGGAATAGGGAGATGACCCGGGCGGTTGACACGATTGCTCCTGAGCGCCCTCTCTGTAGTAGAGCTCATACGGCTCAGTGGTATACCCCGGAGCTGAGAGTGATGAAGCAAAACAGGAGATGGCTCGAGTGCAGGTGGAGGAAAACTCCTAGTGGATGCAATCGAGCCCTGATATGTGCCTATAGCCAGGTATACCTAGAGGCAGTGAAGGTGGCAAAGAGACAACATTTCACTGCTTCTATCCAAACATCTCTCTGCCGCCCAGCGGAGCTCTTTAGGGTCATCTGGGGCCTGTTATACGCTGGCCCCAGGGACATCATCGACCCATCTGATGCCCGCTGTGATATATTCGCTAGGCACTTCCAGGAAAAAATCTCTTGCATCCGCAGGGACTTAGACTCCAATGTTATAGCAGTAGAATCAGGAGAGGTACCCGGAGCACAGCCTGGTCTAATTATTTTGGATGAGTTTCAGTTGGTACAGCTCGAGGATATTGACAAGGTGCTTGGACGGGTTCGTGCAACCACGTCTGTTCTGGATCCTTGCCCCTCTTGGCTTATAAAAACTAGCAGGGAGGGAACGGCCGGCTGGGCCAGAGAGGTGATCAATGCCTCCTTGCGAGAGGGAGTGGTCCCATGCCACCTGAAACAGGCGGTGGTGAGACCACTCCTGAATAAACCCTCTCTGGACCCGGAAGATCTTAACAACTTTAGGCCGGTGGCGAAACTTTAGGCCTGGGCAAGGTCCTTGAGCGGGTGGTGGCCAACCAGCTCCAGGTGCTCTTGGATGAGACTGATTATCTGGATCCATTTCAGTCTGGGTTCAGGCCTGGTTATGTGGTATATCTTTTGGGAAAACCCTTGAATATACATTAGAAAAGCCCACACAGTGATGGTTAACAAGGGTTCTCCCTCATTTAAAATAAACTATGGTACATTTATATAAATCTTACGAATGTATCATACAGTTAGCAACAGGAATAGACCAATCTATCAATTTCAGTTTCTCCTTTTTCTAGTCCTTAGTTTGTCCCATCCATCTCCCGCATCAGTTTGTGACTTAAAAAAAAAAAAAGTCCACACAAAAATTCATATGCATTTTTGTGTGCATTTCTCCGAACATACACATTTTTGTACACAGTTTTGTCTAATATATGCCAGGGATGGGGACTCAGACTCTAGGGCTCGACTCGTGAGTCGGACTGAGTCCCCCCTCTGACTCGAGTAAGACTCGAGTTCCAATATTTTTAATGGGACTTGAGACTCGACTCGGGACTCGTCCCAATATTTTTAATGGGACTCGAGACTCGACTCGGGACTCGAGACCAAGGACTCGTGTTTCAAAATCATGTTCCTCAAATGCAACATGGATAGGTTTTAGGAAGTACAGCAAGTTTATTTTTTAAAATCATTTTCCTAAAATGCAACCTTTCAGACATTTTGGGTTTGGCTGCCTCTGCCTGCCTGTTTGGGGTTCCCTGCCTCCTCTGCCTGCCTGGTCTCTTCTTAACCAGTTCCACAGTTTGAATTGTCCAAGGCCAAGGCCTCTGCCTGCCTGCTTTGGGGTTTCCTGTCTCCTCTGCCTGTCTGGTTATTTTGGGTTTGTCTGCCTGGTCTGTTCTTGCCAAAATCAGTTGCAGAGTTTTGAAATAAAAAAATTCTTGTGCCTAGAATTTCTTTAAGCCACACATCTGAAGTAGCCTTATTTTGTTGGGAAAACCCTCCATTGATTTTAATAGGGACAGCTTTGGGAGTGACTCGTGACTCGTGAGTCACCATTTTGGACCAAGGACTCGGACTCGAGTCCAAAGACTCGTGACTCGACTCGTGACTCGAAACCAAGGACTCCTCAACATCCCTGATATATGCATTACTACTTGGCAAGCAGTTTTCCCTTATATAATACTGTTTTGTACATTTCTTTCACTAAGGCAGTGATCCTATGGCCCCTAGATATTGTCTGGGTGGCCATAGAATACTTTGGATTCCGAGATCCAAGGTCGAGGGCAGGACTTTGACCTTGGAGCTGGGAATCTGTGCTCTGGACCCACTCCCTGCTTGCAGCAAGTGCGGAAAGAACCGCACCGGCTGCCACTCCGAGGTCAGAAACTCGACCTTGGAGAGGGGGTAAAGGGGGTGTTCTGGTGGGTGGGGAGGGGAGCTGCAGAGGCCAGGCTACGACATACCCTGAGTCCTCTGCAGCCTCCTTCCCTCCCCCTCCAAAGTGCCTCAGCTACATGGGCAAAGACGGCCATCAAGCAAGAATGCAGGAGAAGCAGGAAGGCAAAGATTGCTTGCACTGCTCCTCCCAGTCTACACTGGATTATTGTCAGCCTCCATTTTTGGAGGCTGATGACTGTCTTGATGCTGGCTGGAGCATGCTGGGAGTTGTAGGCCAAAAACATCTGGGGACCCAAGGTTGGAGAACACTGGTGCTCTAATACATGAATTCTTTAGCACACTTTCTTCTAATATATGCATTTCTCGCAAGCATTTTTCCCTTATATAATGCTGTTTCATACATTCTTCCCGGTTATATGCATTTTTGTGTACACTTTCCCCTAAAATGCATTCATTTTTGTATGCATTTGTTGTTTGGAGAACTGTATCTCAAAATACTGAAGGAGTGTGAATGCCAAAGGATAACTGTGTTCTGGCTATTATATTGATTCAGGAATTAGGAATTTGGTAAGTTGGTCCCAAAATGTGAACTTAACAAAAAAAAAACCCATCCCTAGCACTGTGTGAATATCGATCGATCGATTGATCAATAGATAAATTTCAGTCTTAGGGCCTCCACCATTACTACCTACCTGTGACTTTCAGTCTGTCAGCTCCGATGACGATCTCTTCTTCATCAGCAGAAAAGAGCACCCTTCCATCTTCACTTGAGCTCACTTCAAACCTTTTACACTGGGCTTCTACAGCATCAGCACCTAAAACAGACAAAATCAAGCCTGAAGCCAGAACCCAAATATCCCTTTGCATGAGCTCAAGCACTTCCACTCTCCGCTCTGGAACTTTTTCAGCATTCAGCTTCAAAGGCAGCTCTTCACTACTTTGAAAGGCGGCTGTGGATGGCTGCTCAACCTTGAGGAAGGGGCTTTGGGGAGGATCACAAAGGGCTCTGGCATAAAGAGGTGATTGTGAAGCCCCAGTACATACACCAGCATTTCCCAACCCTTCATATGTTTTGGACTACAGCTCCCAGCATTCCTGCCCATTGGCCATGCTGGCTGGGGCTGATGGGAGTGGAAGTCCCAAACATCTGGAGGGCAACAGGTTGGGGAAGGCTGATATACCTGAAAGCCCCAATGAATGTGCAGAAGCCATTTGGCATGATTTGTTATATCCCACCCTGCTTTTCAGAAGCATATGTGCCAATTAAATGCCTAATGGTTGTGTTCCTGAAAGCCATTGAAGGTGAAATCCTCAAATAATATTTTTTCTCGGACCTAGTTTTACTGATTTCATTGGGGTGCATGTAGCAAGACTTTGTGGTTAATGCCTGCAGTTAAATGCCTTCAGCAACAGTTGACTTATACATGGTGGCCCCAATCAAGAACTGTTTGTGTGTGTGGGTGTGATATTAACACCCACAGGGCTGTATCCAATGTTAGTCTAACTTAAGTCCCATTCATTTCACTGGGTCTGCTCTAAGTAGGATTAACATCGGATACAGCCCAAAGCTGGAATTTTGTCTTCATTCCCTAAACAAAGCCACAAATATTCTGCATGGGAGGAAGTATCAGACATAGTCCTGCATTAGAAGTGTGTGAGCATATTAGGAGGGGGTGATGGCTGGTATGCCAAAATAAAAGCAAGAAGCCTACTTGCTTGCATATGCATATAAACATCTTTGTGAGATCAAAGCTCTTTGCTTAAGTTTAGTGCCTTGTATGATGCTGCAGAGTAATTCAAACCACTCAACATGAGCCTACTTTTGCAACAGCCTGCAACTCAGGCCCTCGTTGCACATTATTTTTTGGATGTACCGCCAAGATTTTAAAGTGTACCCCTAAAAATGTAATGTGAGGATAAAACAACTATATGTTTGGAAATACATTTATCTGTTGTAGGCACATTAACCATAGAGCAAGGGTTGGCTACAGCTTGTTTTCAAATCCAAGTTTGTGGTTATGTACTGTATTGTCTGGAATCTCTTTATTGTGGCCATCCCTGTGAACATGGTTTATACTTTTTTTCATGCAGCTAACCCTAATTCCATACATGAATCTTCCTCCGAATGCAGATATTGAGAATAAAGAAGCATAGCTATTTCTTTCTTGGCCATCTAAAATGTCTTGTTATCCCAATTCACTGTTTCATCCCCATGTATTAATATGTCAATGCCCTAAATAAATATCATACCAATTTATTTATCTGAACATTCAGGATTTAATTCAACTCTTACTTAATTGTTTATACTTGGAATTAAATCACAAAGCACAATACAGAACTTGTAAGGGAGGCTCGGAGGGTGGCAACAAGGGGGAGGGCCTTCTCACTGCTGGCCCCCGTATGGTGGAATAATCTCCCCACTGATGTCCACCTAGCACCAACTTTGTCATCTTTTCAGCGCCAGGCTAAGACAACCCAATATATTGAGGCGTTTAAGGATGTCTAGGGTTATTTTAATGGCTTGATGAGGACATCCATGTCAGGTGTTTCTGTTGTACTTTTCTGTGCAGCTAACATGATAAAGACTTAAACATCAATAAACAGGAGCAAGTGTAGTTATTTTAAAACTGGTGGAATGTGTTTGATATGCCTGTTCTCACTTAATAACTTTGGTGCCAATTTCCTAACCATCTTCAGGGGCAATACAACCCATTGCAATCACCCAGGCAGGCTGTTACCAGAGTGTGGATAAATGGGGCCAGGCTATCTCTGCCCAGGGGTGACTGTAGCTGGAACACCAGCCTAAATCAGTAAAAGGCATTTCATGTCACTGAAGGCACTTAGGCCTACAAAGACAGGGCCTGATCTAACAGGACTTCCACTTCCACACACAACAAACCTCATCCTTCAGGGGGACTGCAATAATGTGGCTCAGTGACAGAACACATGTTTTGCATGCAGAAGGTCCCAGGCTCAATCTCTGGCATCTTCAGTTCAAAAAAGATCAGGTCACAGATAATGTGAAAGAGCTCTGCTTTAGGCCTTGGAGAGATGCTGCCAGTCTGAATAAGCAACATTAGGCACAAATAATCTGACCTGGCATAAGGCAGCATCCTATGTTCCATCTCCATGGATAGCAGAATCAACTGCCAACAGGATCTCAAGCTGTGGAAACCTTGAGCAAGTGTCCGGAGGCAGTTTTGGAATGGATGAAGGAAAACGATCTGAGAATTCATCCAAAGAAGATGGAGGTATTGTGCACTTCCCCCTGAAAGACCAAGTGCACAGCTTGGAGGTCTTCCTGGTGGTGCCAGTTACTAGGAGTGTTTTTTTTAATCAACTTTGGCTGATTTGCCCATTAGAGAAAAAATCCATCTGGAGAAAACTGATTTCGCCAAAGTCATTCATGCCCTGGTTACATCCACATTAGACTACTGTAATATTCTCTATATGGGGCTGAAGCATGTTTGGAAGGTTCAGCTGGTGCAGAATGTGGCTGCCCAGTAGCTTATGGCACCTGCCTGGGCCCTAAAATGGGCTGCAGAGGCCATTTAGATGAATGAGCATAAGGGACATAGCCTTCTCAGCTGTGGCCCTGGCTTTGTGAAACTCCCATGGGATGTATGATTGGCCCCCTCTGCTGTTGTTTTTAAACTGGCCTTAAAGACCTCACTCTGTTTTTAATTGCTGGTGCTGGTCTGGATTTTTTATATGGTTGCTGCTTTTGTTCTTTATTAGGTTAAATTATTTATGGTGCATCATGAGGGAAGACGACAAAAATGACTGCACACGAATGGCTGTTTCACATGATACTATGCAATCCTTAACATTTTAAACATCTTTATCTGAAGTTGAAATGATTTAAAGTTAACACATGTTTAAAGCAAGTTTTGCTAAAATGAAGTAAGAGAAACCTTAATTCAAAAACAGTAAGACTTAAAACTGAGATGGCACATAAGAAAAAGGAAGGTAAGACGACGGTACACGAACTGTTCTGCTCTTGTGTATATACCGTTAATGAACTCAGGGATGGGTGCAGACATTCAAGAGTTTGTGTTCCTCAAGCTCATTATAAGTCATGCCCACAACTCCTTCAAAGGGTGGGCACAGCTCATAATGGGCTCATCCCTGCTTGTCCCAGGCCCCCCATTCCCTGCTGTCAGCACTCTTTCCCCACAGTTGGTCCCCCTTCCCCCAAAGTGTACCCTTGTGAAGAAGGTGTGTGTGTCTGATGATAAGAAAGACTTTTGATAGGACCTTTGAATGCTTATGCAGATAACCCACTGCTGCAAGGGAGCTTGGGAAACAGAGCCCCCAGTGTCTCCTGGCTCATGCCCTTGAATCTGCAGCCACTGGGAACGCCATTTCCCAGGCTTCCTGACAACAGTGGGAGCTCCTGGTCAAGCAAACATCAGGGCTAGAGCATCCAGGCCTTAAACAAGAGTCCATCACTGCTAAAAGCTCTCCCCACCATCACTTCTTGCTGCTGCCTTCTCTTCAGAAGGGTCAGTTTTTGGAAAGCAAGGAGGGGACTGGTTGCATGAACATGAAGAAGTTGGAGAATTCTTAGGGAAAACATTAACTAACAAACATTTTTTCCAAGAATTCTCCAAAAAAAGCTTGCAGAAACTGAGCTAACTAAGAGGTGAGCAGGGGGGAGCACGGCCAACACTAATTCTCTGTGCTAGTTTTTTTGAACTGTATGGTTAGTCCAGGACACCTTGCCCATCTTAGTGTGTTGGACTGGGACTCGGGAGATCCGGGTTCTAGTCCCCACTCAGCCATGAAGCTCACTGGGTGACTTTGGGCCAGTCACTGACTCTCAGCCTAACCTACCTCACAGGGTTGTAGTGAGGATAAGATGGAGAGGAGGAGGAGGAGGAGGATTATGTAAGCCGCCTTGGGTTCCTTTCAGGAAAAAAAGTGGGATATAAATATAATAAATAAATAAATAAATAAAATCTTGACCACCGGAATTAGGAGCACTGAAATTACAATGTCAATTTTCCAAATTTAAACCTCCTAGACTGGTTATCAGTATACGTTCCCTTTTTATGTGGTGCAAACTGGAGTAAGTTTAGACCATCCCTGAAATCTAGTTTAGGAATATTAAGCATAATCATTTTTATTATATTTAATACTTAGAAGCTAGTTCCAGTTGAGCATTCATTGTCTCTATCAAGATAGAGACTGACAGTTCCTCACCTCTCAATATAACCATTAATCCCCACAGTAATTGTTTTGCAAGTGTTTTACAATGTTACCAAGCTTCCTTTGAATTGATTTCCTAGATCTCTCTCAATTTAGATTTGCTGATTGCAAAGCAGGGCTGAAAGCAAAGTAATAGATAAGGGCATTTAGAATAATTTACTTTATAGCCCAATATAATATGCTGCTCTTTGTGTTAACTCCATAACCTTCTAGATTCTAAAGTGGAAATCCATGACTGATGATAGGCTATTATCTGCACATAGAATCAGTTTATATGTTCTACAGACCCCACTCAAATTCCTTCAATGATATTATTCATTCTTATTGATATTTCCAAAGGACTAACGAGAAGAAGGAAAGCAATGCCACTTGATACACCCACATGAATATTGTGAATTTCCTAGTGCCCTTTAATACTGTTCCAATAAAAAGAAATGGAACTGTGAGTGTGAGTATTCATTTGAGTCCAACTCTCCCCTTCACAGTGACTATGATTTTTATCGTCTCTTGATGACAACAGCAGCAGATACTCTATAACAGGGGTGCAGAACTTCAAGCCTGGGGGCCAAATGCGGCCCTCCAGAGTTCCCCAGAGGACCATGCCCCCTTCTACTGGCCCCATACCCTCTCCTAAGACTTAGTTACTGGCAGTAAGAGCTTTCAGCTAAAATATGCTGGCATTTTGGCCCTACCCCTTTTGCCTTCGAGCCTGACCACCCCTGGAATGCCCCCCCCCCGAGAACTTCTCTGAAATGGAATTCAGCCCTTGGGCTGAAATAAGTTCAAAACCTCTGTTCTATAATATACTAGGAGTCATGAATCAGGGGATCCAGTCATGGGGCCCAGGTACCTTATCCTATTTCCACACTTATTGTGCCATCTTGCCAGAGCAGAGGAACTGCAGGCCTGGTTTCTGCTGCACTGCAGCAAAATGACTGATGATAACCAGATATAGCATTGGAACTACCAACCCTGTGGGGACCAGGTGATGCAAGGTTGCTGATATGGTTCTATTACATGCAGACTGGCAGAAGAGTCTGCAGAAGCAGAAGGGCGATAGCTCAGTGGCAGCATGCATGCTTTGCATACAAAAGGTCCCAGGTTCAGTCCCTGGCATCTCCAGGTAGGGTTGGGAAAGACTCCAGCCCCAAACCTTGGAGAGCCACTGCCAGTCAGTGTAGACAATAGTGAGCTAGATGGACCAATGCCCTGACTTGGTATAAGGCAGCTTCCTTTGTAAGGCTGGATGTACAGGAGCAGACAACTTATTTGCTCTCTTATTTGGTCTGCTTCCCACGTAATGGGTTAAGAGTTTGTCTGTACATGGAATAGGCATTCCTGTGGGAAGTTACCCACTCCACAGACCCTATTGTGAAGCAAGGCTCACTGCATGGGTTGGGCCATAACATAGTGAGCTTCCCTGTTTCCAGTCTGCATCAATAGCAGCTGCCGGTGAAGTAATAGGCCAAGGTAAGGCTGCAATGGCAAAATTATTGTATAAACCAGTTCTAAGAGTGTGCATTATGTACATCACACAACTAGCCATGTCTATTCGATGTTGTGTATACATGGATGGAGCTGCAACCCTAGTGTGCAAGCCTAGTGTGAGGGTGGCTGAAATATATATTGCCAAATATATATTCATCCAAATATATAGTGATCTATTTAGCTTCAATGGATCATGATTTGGCAATATAAATGGCAGGTGTGGGGGGGGGGCAATATGGATTGGGACCATAGCAGGGGGAAAGAGTTAAAGCCGCCCCACTACTTCCCTCACAAACTAGGGTCACAATCTGGATTAGAACCCCTGAACTTACTCTAGAACAACAACAAGAAAGAAAAATGACAGCTGTGGTTTACTTTCAGACTTAGACAAACATCCACAAATGACATTTTGATCTTACCGTCTTCCAAGAGAATTTGTCTGATTCATTTTAGTGACTGGGGTACAAGAAGTGCTGAAGAGCTCATAGGATAAGCCCATCACCTGAGCCATTTAATGCCTGAATGCAAATGCTTGGTAGGTTAAGAGCATTTTAGTCATGATATCCACTGCATGGATTATCTACACGTGTGTGGGGTTTTTGCCAACATGGCAGCTGACACATTTAAATTGGCTCTAACATCAATGTAAGGAAAACTGGAGAATCATAGGGGCATTTGGCATCATACTCTCTGGGTTGGCACACCAAGATCAGACAATTTTTTTTTTACACTGACAGCTCCACAACAAGCATGAGCACAAGAAGCAAAGTATCAGCTGCAACCTTCTCACTGAGGTTTAATCGATGTAATAATTGCAGTCGGTCCTGCCTACCCAAATCAAGCCAAAGACATACCAGAAGACCACTGGCAGCTTATGAAGATGAAGCATTGCCATATATTTACAAGAAGAAACATTTAGAAGATGGAGTTCACAAGTTCTCCATATCTGTACCCTGGGCATTAGAAGATAGTTCTTGGACTGCCATCAAGCATGCTCACATAGTTACAGAGTAAGAGTTTACTATGGACCCATAATACTTTTCCCTTTTTGAATGTGAGTTGTTGTCAGAACTGGAGCCTGTCATGTCTGACCCCAACAGCAGCCAGGATGGCTCGTTGGATGAAGAGCTCGACCTGGCAGAGCATATACTCCCTGTGGAGTCCCCCGATGTTAGCAAGATCCCAGGCACCTCTGATGTCAGCGGAGAAAATGCATCGGGCCTATCTGCAGCATATGACTCTGAGGGAACCCCAGATGAGGACTGTAATTTGCCCATGGCGGCAGAGGAGGAAACCAAGTGCCTACTGAGCCCTTGAGCGCATCGGCTCCAGAAGGTTGAGACACAGGCTGCCACACGGAGACGAAGCACGTGCCTCAAGAATCGTAGTAACCAGACTCCTCATGAGTAAAGGTCTCCTCATGAGTAAGCCCCTCTTCACGGGTAGGACTTTTGCCAGAGGACCTGTAATGATCTGCAGGTGAGCCCCTGGTGGGGATCTGGAAGCTCTGGCTATATTAGTTGGAACTTGTGAGCTGTTGGAAACTTACTACCAGCTTGTACTCTTGTTCCTTTGACTGTGCTCCATGAGTGAACCTTTGTGCTACTGGCCTTTGGACTCCTTCTCTGAAAGCACTTTGGAATGCTTCTTGGAAAGCATTTTGTATTTAACTGCTTATTTGTGTTTGGACCTTGGCTCTGCCTCAGGCCTCTCTCTTGAAACCCTCTCTCTCTTGCCTGACTGCTGCCTGTTTATTGACTTGTCTTTGGATTGCCCCTTTAATGGCCTTAATGCTGATTCTGACCCAGCCCCGCTTTTTGGGTTGGTGGGCACATTTGGAATTTTCAGTGTTGCAGGTACTCTCACAAAATAGCTGCCATTGATTGAGGGTGCCTTGGCCAATCATAAATGGCTGCTATGGTAGTCATGGTCAGTCACAAAACACTCATTTCCCAGAAGGCAAACTAGTGAGACAAAAAAATAATCACTTGCCCAAGAGCCTAAGTACAAGGCAGAGGTGGGATCTGTGTAGGGACCTGGGCTCTTAAACACAAAATCACTTTTTTCAACCCAAATAAATATGGCAGTGGAGTGTAGCACTTTACACTGCAGCATGCCACCCTCCCAGCTTTTAAAAAAGTTTTTACTTTAAAAAAAATGTTAAGAAATAAAATAAAAAACAGGAGGGGCACAGAGCCCATGGGCACCACATTGAACCATCACCCCTTTGAGAAACTAACTCAGATCACAACACAACACTCCTTCAGTTTTTACAGTTCTCAGAAATTTGCAATACACTTCTTGGCTCAAAAATGTACCAAAATGTTCATAAAAATGCTTTTCTTAGGATAAAATACATACAAAAGTGGTGTGTGTGTGTGCGCTTTTAAAAAATTCACAGGTTGATGTGAAACAGAACAGACTTATGTATGAGCACATGCAAAACTGACACTGACCATAAATAGACTGTTCTATCCATCCCTACAATTTTCTGTCTTTTTAGATTTATATTAATGGGTAGCCACAAGCATTCCAAACCCAACACTGGGATACTTATTAGAATCCCATATTTCTAATGGTAGCATAGAAAGTGAATCAAGCAAGTGCAAAGGAGATAACTAAGTAAATTATTGAGATTTGATCATCCCTGCAAATAACAAAATGAATAAAATACAAATTTAATTATGTTTTGGATATGCTTATAATTATTTGCTTAATTGTATATGAAAAAAAGAGTAATTCCAATGAAGGAAGTCTTCCAAAATGCATTGATCCTTTGGAGACAGAAGGAATTATAAAGACAAAATAAGTTTTAATGAAGAAGTAACCTTTGACAGAATCTAAACTCAGGGTTATTATTTTTTAATTATAATGCGAAATATCTCTTAAAGTCTGCAGGATATCAGGTTAAGATTGATGAAGTTTCAGGTATGATTGGTCCCCAGAGGGTGTTGCTATTTTTCAGTGGATGCACCAGCAATATGAAAATATGTGAGGCAACGTATTAATTCAGGTGTGGGGAACCTGTGGCCCTCCAGCTGTTGTTGCACTCCAACTTCCATCAGCTCATACAGCATGAGCAATAGTCAGGGATGATGGATGTGGTAGTCCAAAAACCTCTGGAGGGTCACAGGTTCCCTCACCCCTGTGTTATTTGAAAATATATCTGTGGAATTTTAAGTTATTTCATTGGCACATTAAAAAAATATCTATACATACTATGGCAAGGACACAACTAGAGCTCTCAGTTTAAGATTTACCGGTAGATGGAAAAGTCCCTAGAATATTGAAACAAAATGATTTTAAGCCCCCACTACAATTGGAGATACATTTATAGTCACCAAAGGCCTCAGGTGCGCTTGGAACGTGGCAGTTTTATGACCCTAAAGAGAAACATGGTCTGCTTTTTTCAGCGAGAACAGCCATACTGTCTTCTTATCAGAAGTTACAGGATATATGGCACTCTATTTAGCTATATATGGCACTCTATTTAGGATATATGTGTATTTAGCAGTACACATTTAGTCTTATGTGTACTGGAGCCCAGACACCCTCCCCCAAGGAATTTTTCCCTGACCAATCATGTGTGTGTGTGGGGTAAAGATCCCCATATGCCATAGGAATGCAAAAACTTGTTACACAAACCTGTAAGATCAATATATTAATATGTTACCGGCATACCATTTACAAACAGACAAAATGCTCAGAATAGAGCTGACATGGTACTCCAAAGCATTAAAATGGAGAACTAGTAGGATGAATGGGGACCCCAATGCCTCTGCTTTACCCATTTCATCTATGAAAAAAGCTATGATCTGTCTTGTGATGGCTTTTTAGAAAAGAACAAACGGGAAAACATGTATTTCCAAGTCCCAGCACTATTTGCTTACCATTAAAAAACAGTCCTGCTATTTCCAGCTACTCTGTCCTGATGACTGGTGCGATCAAATCTGCCCTTGAATGGCTGGCTTCTCTTTCTAGCATCTATTATTTAGATGTATACCCGACGGGATTTGGAACATGGCGCTTAACAATAACAGGTGAGTGACTAAGAAATGGGCAACCCAAGCAAGAATTCTGAATTACTCAGGGAGGATTCCACTTGTACTTTGTCTAGAAGTGCCTAACACAGCAGCATCTCTGCCAAATATATGTATTCTCTTGAGATTGTGTTGTGAAACCACTGCAAGCACCTTATTAAATTCCGAACGCAGAGAGTGTATGCCACATTTCCTGTATACATTCTTGATCTTGATCTCACTCCCATTCAATACAATTAGATTTTTCTCATAGGCTTTAATAGATGTCAGCCTCATCCTCTGAGTGCTGGGTCAGCAACAGTGCCACAGAAACAAACAAAGCTTGCCTCAGTGAAATTGGTTAAGATTAATAGATTAAGGATGCACTCTGTAAAACCGAGTTATGTTAGATTTGCAACTGGTGTTTTATTTACCAATTCTGGGAGTGGAAAGCTCATTTACATGCTATAAGAAAGCAAAGAAAGTGATGAGCTGTGAGGAATTATTATAAAATCAACAGTATAAAACAGTATTATACGATATATAAAAGCTGTTTAACAGAGCAATCCTATAGCTAATAGCAATATATAGCTAATTAGCAATAGCTAATCAGAAATATGTTCCCTTGAGTTCAACAGGGCCCACACCCAAACACGTGTGTGTAGGATTCCAGACTAAGGATGCAATCTTCCTATACCTTCTTACCTGGGAGTAAGCTCCACTGAACTCAGTGGGACTTACTGCTGAGTAGACATGCATAGGATTTTGTGATCAGTGAACTTGTTGAACATAATCTTAAAACCAAATAAAATTTTAAAAGTAGGGGAAATACTTTATTATCTTTATTAGAGACTTGTAGCCCACCTTTCAGAGAAAAGACCGAGGTAGCTTACAAATATTCAGAAATACTACCATTGAAAAACAACAACATACTATGTACTAAAATGGATTAGATTAAAAGGCTTGCAAGGGGGAAAGTATTTCCCTGGAGCTGAAATGACATTGTGTCAGGCGACAGGAGAGCCTTTCTGGAGAGAGCATTACAAAGTCAGGGTGCCTCAACCAAAAAGGCCCATTTTCTGATAACCACCCACTGAACCTGATAGCAGGTAACCCAGAAGGAGTATGGGCAGACATACATGGAAACAGGTAGATCTCTTACACTGCATAAACCATGATGATGTAGGCTGACTCTGAGTATTAGGGAACAGTGCAGCAGCCAGCTCAAACTATTTCTAGATCAATTGAAAAGTAATGAAAGTTGAGCCCAGTTCAGTTTCTCATCTGGAACTGCATGGAGGCACCAACTGTATGAACTAACACTTTCACATGGGGTAATGTTGCCAACCCTTAAAATAAACAATTCTGTTACCTGAGGACAACCTGCACACAACTGGTGCAGAGTCCACAGAAAACACCCCTTTATCTAAGGTGTACACCTATTGTGCATAGCATAGCTACTGTTGGGAATAGATGGATCAATCTATTTCTGGTCCATGTTAGTTTCACATGTGTTCATTCATAAATTCCATTTCTGTGTTAGTCTGATTGATATATATGCATGAAAATTCATATTTCAAGATGTATTTTGAACATATTTTCCAACAAAATTTAAATTTATAAATACATTTTATCTCAAATAATGGGTTTCTAAATGTATTTTATCCTAGGACATACATTTTTAAAAGCATTTCGGTATTTTCTCCCAGTATATGATGCTGTTAGTTGTTGGTTCTTCTGACCAGGTAACAGGTGCTCAACCTGTTTTGGATGGGGTTCACGGAGTGCCTTCTACCAGCTTCGGTTGGTGGCCCAGCTATGCCCCTATGTGGACAGGGATAACCTGGCTTCAGTTGTCTATGCTTTGGTTACCTCGAAGCTAGATTACTGCAAGGTGCTCTGTGTGGGGCTGCCTTTGAAGATGGTTCAGAAGCTGCAGCTTGTGCAAAATGCAGCAGCCACATTGATAACAGGGACCAGAAGGTCTGAACATATAACACCGATTCTGGCCTGCTTGCACTGGCTGCCTGTATGTTTCCGAGCCAAATTCAAGGTGCTGGTTTTGACCTATAAAGCCTTATACGGTTCGGGACCACAATAGCTGATGGAGCGCCTCTCCCAGCAAGAGCGTTCCCATACACTACGATTGTCATGTAAGGCCCTCCCCTGGGTGCCTCCTCCAAGGAAAGCTTGCACGGCAGCAATGAGGTAGAGGGCCTTCTCAGTAGTGGCCCTCTGATTATAGAATGATCTCCCTGATGAGGCCCACCTGAAGCCAACGTTGTTATCTTTTCAGTGTCAGGTTAAGACCTTCCTCTTCTCTCAGGCATCTGGCAGCATACAATGTTTAAATCAGGTTTTGAATTTTTCTTGTTTTTGATTGTTTTAAAAATTGGTTTAGATATATGTGTTCTCTCTGTGTGTTGTATATTTATATATTTGTATGTATACAGTTTTTATAATGTATTTTAAAAGTTTTAATCTTTTTAAACCTCCCAGAGAGCTTTGGCTATTGAGCGGTATAGAAAATCTATTAAATGAAATGAAATGAAATATGCATTTTTAAAGCCAGAAACAGCATTGTGAAAATATGGAGAATTGAGAAATCAAAAGGATTTCTGATCTGGACATTACTCTGGGAGGACCTACCTCAGGCAACCTAGCTTATTACACATGATTACAGTTTCCTTTCCACTATTACCATCCACACACTGTGTCAGGCCCCGCCTAATCATAACACAAGCAACACAATTGTGCCACAATCAGTAAGCAAAAATAATAACCTAAATGAAGATCTGATACTTGAGAAAGAGAGCTAAGCTTAAGACTACAAATCAAGCCACACATATGCATTATATGCTTATGCAATTAACAGCGCAATCCTATGGCCGCTAGACAGTATCTAGATGGCCATAGGATTTTTTGGATTCCCAGTTACAAGGTCGGAAAATTGCTCCAACCTCATAGGCTAGGGATCCATACTTGGATCCCCCTCACAGCTGGCACGGGAAGAACTGTGCCAGCTACTTCTCTGCAGTCGCAAAGGTGACATCGGAGAAGGGCTTTTGGGGGCGTTCCTGAGGGAAGGGAGGAGACAGGCACCACCAAGATACAAGGTATCCAAGTGGCACCTCAGTCTCCTTCCCTCCTGCTCTGAAGCGCCGCACTTAGATGTCCAAAATTGGCCGTCTAAGTGCTTTGCAGGGCAGGAGTGCAGAGGTGACCTTCACCTCCGCGCTCCTTCCGAGGGATGCACGCTCACCTTGGGGTGTGCTTGCCTTGTTCTTGGCGAGCACCCCCCCACCGCTCGATTCCTCACAGCAGCAGCGAGGAGCCTGTTGTGTCACTTCCAGCTGCCAGGAAGTGACGCGACGGGACCCTGCAATGCGTTTTTAGCTTAAAAACCAGGGCAACCCAGCTTAAAAGTGCCATCACGGCCATTTCAAGCTGGGTTGCCCTAGTTTTGACGCTAAAAACGCAGCCCCAGGGGAACCGGAAAGAGACACACCGGGGAACTGAAGCTCCTTTCCCCGGCGCGTCATGGATCAAGCGGTGGGAAGGTAAGTCGCAAGAGTCTCAGGGGGGTGGCGAGCAGGCCACTTTCAGCCCCCCCAAGACTCATGGTTACTGTTAGGTTTTGCATAGTGGGCAGGACGAGGATTGCCACCTGACATGGAGGATGTCTCTTGAGGTGAAGTACACAAGGTCTTCAGTCACCAGACAGAGTCTCAAGGTTTGAGTCATGGACCTTGGGACAGGTTTGCAGTAAACATGGTGTGAAAAACAGGTTATATAATAGGTGAGTAATATCCTATTTACAGATACTATAAATGGGGTCTTGCTATATAAGATGGGGTAAGACACACATCCCTTCACTTGTCTTCCACCTCTCTCACTTGTTCTGGACTTCTACTTCAAGTCAGTCACTTCACTTCATCTCAGCCTTACCGCTGGGGTCTTGGACTTGTATCTGCAATGATGTAGTGAGTAAGAGATACATTGCTGGCCTTAATCCCATGTAATTGGGTCTTACAAATAAACTCTTTAATCTTTATTAACTGCTGTTATCTCCTCCTTCCGTCTGCGTGACTGGGACTAAGGGTCACTGGCTAGGTAAGCTTTTGAACCTGGGTCAGTCCAGCTCTCACAGTTACATCCCTACTCCTTCTGCCCGCAATAGGATGCCCGTAATCCTCTGTGTTCAGAGGGTTACAGGCATCCTGACTGGATTGCACCCTAAGTGTCTAGAGAACATTTGTCCATTGGAACACTAAGGTTGTGAATAGTCCCTCAGCGGCTTTTGATATCCTCATGGATCGCATTCATGAGATGGGAGTTGGAGGCACTGTTTTACAGTTGTTCGACTCATACTTGTAGGGTCAGTTTCAGAGAATAGCACTGGGTGACTGCACCTCGGCCCCACGGCAGCTGAACTGTGGGGTGCCACAAGGTACCATCTTGTCCCCAATGTTATTTAATACCTATATGAAGCCATTGGGAGTGGTCATCAGGAGATTTGGGGCAAGGTGTCACCAGTATGCTGATGACACCCAGCTATATTTCTGCGTGAGATCTGAATCGGGAGAGGCTGTGCAAAAATTCTGAACTGGATGCAGTTATTGCTTGGATGAGGGCTAATAAACTGAAGCTGAATCCCAGAGACCCTATGGGTTAGCAGTTACCAGGTCTGGGAATTGGGCTGTTTGCCTGTTCTGGATGGGGTTACACTCCCTCTGAAGGTGCAGGTATGTAGTTTGGGGGTGATCCTGGATCCATCTTTATCACTGGAGGTTAGGGATGTGCGCGGAGCTCGATTGGGGGGGTGGAAGTCCGGCAAACTCACCAGGCTCGACCCCCCAAGCACTCACCCTACCTTTTCCCCACCTTGACTCACATTCTCGTGACCCAAGCCAGGGAAACGACTTCCGATTTCCAGCGCTACTGTTGTTTATGTAGAAAATGGCATAAGATATGTTAAAAACGGCCGTGATTTGCGTAAGTTGCACAAATCACGGCCGTTTTTAACGTATCTTATGCCATTGTCTATGTTTTGTAAACAACATAGCACCAGGAACCCAGAAGTCAGCGAGCACCTCAGCTGGCGCACGCGTGCCACAAGTTGATTGCTGGGCGGATCGCCCACCCCTACTGGAGACCCAGGTGACCTCGGTGTCCCAGAGTGCCCACCACCAGCTTTGGTTGGTACATCAACTATGCCCATTCCTGGACAGGGATAATCTAGTCATGCACTGGTAACCTCACAATTAAACTCCTGTAATGTGCTCGCTCTATGTGGAGCTGCACTTGGGCCTGGTTCAGAAGCTGCAGCTAGTGCAGAATGCAGCAGCTAGGGTGCTCACTGGGACACTCAACTATGCCCACATAAGACCTGTGCTAAAAGAATTGCACAGGCTGCCTATTAGTGACCGAGTCATGTTCAAGGTTATGGTATTGTCATACAAAGCCTTACACAACTTAGGATCAGGATACCTAGCAGACCACCAAACATCCTCTCTGCTGCCAAACATCTTGTGCTGAACATCATCTCAAGCAATGTCAGAGTAACCAAGGGAGCATGAGAGCAGCCTGGTTTTCTCCATGCTGACAGCCCAGTGTGCAATGAGGCAACAGCTGGACCCAACAGCCATTCAAGTGTGGTACACAGAAGTCAGTGCTTTTGAGTCTTCACCCTAGTCCCTGTGCATGCATGCTCGAAGCACACTCATATCCAAAATAAAAGATTCTCTTAAATTAAAACAAAATGGGGGTTGTTGGAGGAAAGTGGATGTTTACCTCTCTTGCCCAGCTGGTGCGGGCCCAGACTCCCTAAAAGCAGCCAGTCCAGACAAGAACTGGATAATGTTGAAGCTATATATGCAATTCTGGCATCTTGCCTAGAAACAGAACGAGAAGGAGCAAAGGTTCTGTTGTTCTTCCAGGGACTCTAACGAATAGTACCTACTCATTATTTCACTCTCCATAGCCCCATGTGCAAGCATGGCCCTCCTCATTTGGCATGATGAGTTTTTCGACAGAACTGGGGCCTTGGACTGCCTTACTAATGGGCCAACCAAGAAGGAAATTAGATTGGCTGCAGTACTCAAAAACAGCAGAGTAAATGCTACAGATCTGTCTAATGAGGTCTTCCCCAACCTGCCACCCTCCATATGTTCTGGACTACAACTTCCAGAATTCCTGACCCTTGGCTGGGCTGGTGGGGGCTGATGGCAGCTGAAGTCCAAAACATTTGGACGGCACCAGTTGAGGGAAGGCTGGTCTAATGATTTGAACACCACTTTGGGCCAAGTCAATGTGCCCTTGGGTGCAAGTGCTTCCTTAAAGGTACAAGAGTCTTGAGTCTAAAATCATCAAAGTACTTACTCTCATTGAATATTAAAGGAAAAGGATCAGATTGTATTATACAAATCAAAGCCTCACCCATGCCTAAATGTCCCACTGGAACAACAGGAAATATTTTCAGGATTCATTACAGCTCCCTTTTTTCAACAGAGCTCAGTCACATTGTCTTATTGTTGTTCATCTTATTTTTCTTTTAGGTACACTGCTTACTGATTGACTGCTCTATTAGTTACTCTAAAAATTTGCCAGGTGTTAAATTAAACTTACTTGAATGTAATCCCTGGATCCTTGATTCCCCCCACCTTTTCTTAAAAATAGGCATTGAGTTTGACCTGCTGCAGTCCTCCGAGACCTTACCTGTCATCCGAGTTCTCCGAAATAATTGCTAATGGTGCCAATCCCTTCCCTGCTAGCTGCTTTAACATTGTAAGGTGAATTTCACTACAGGGCCTGAGGTTTTGAAATACATTCATATTAAGCATTCTTTAACCCTTTCTTTCCCAATCCCATCACAGCATTCCCAGTCTTGCAAACAGCATCTTGCTTTAGAAAAATGTAAATGGGGCAAGCCCTTACTCATTTTAAACATATAAATGTTTAATTAAAAACTCTGACATGCTTCGCAATTAAATAATGTTTAGTAACTAAAGAACCAGCTGCAATAAGGTGGTGAAATGTAATAGGCAGTTGGTAACATTAATTTTACAGTTGGATTGCCTTCCACCTAGACTCTCTCTGGAATTTTATGTCCATATAATTGTTTATTTAAACATGTATGTGCCATCCTCCTTTGAAAGAGAAATTCAGAACTGGGTAATACTGATTAATGAACACAATAATATAAGAGTAAAACAAAATTACCTCCAATACATCCAAATAGCAAACCTATAATAAAAGCAACAGAAATTCATGAACAGCAATCACATTTAGTGCCAGCCCCAGGTTTTTGAGAGCCCTTGGGCAAGACAACTGTAATACCCTCCCTCCCTCAATAAGGCTACCTTCTCACTGCCATTGTAATTGGCTGCTATTGCTCCTCATCCTCTTTTTCATCATTGCTACAATTTTGTTGTTTGACACTGCAGGCAATACAGTCCTGTGGCTCAGCTTGTCTGAGTGTGGAAAAGCTAAGCAGGGTCAGGCCTGGTTATTACTTGGATGGGAGACCCCTCCTCTAGTTTCCTGCATTGAGCAGGGGGTTGGACTCCATAGCCTTGTCAGGCTCCTTCCAACTCTATGATCTATGAAATCCATGAAACCAAGCAGGCAGCAGCATCTGCTCCTTCTTCTTACCACCACTGTTGCCTGGGTGAGATGGAGAGGCAGGTGAACAAGCAAGTTGCAATGGTGAAGAGGGGCCTCTTGAAAGTGAATCCCTGCTGAAGTATGGGCCCTTGACAGGTGCCCTACCATACCTATCCTTGATACCAGTCCTGCACATCTTAAGCATGCAATGGAACTAAGTGGCCATGACCAAAAAGGGCCTTGACACACCTGCTGAACTTTAGATACAACCTGAGCCTGCCTCACTAAACTGTCTTGTATCTCTGTCAGATGCTGCAGTCTAACTCACCATGAAAGGCACAGCCCTAAAAATATCCAGGTTATTGTGCTCTCCCCCTGGGAGGCCTTAAAATCCACAGTGGGGACAAAGGGCCCTTCGAGTGAACAACACCAGGGGAACAGACCACATCACAAGGTCAGTGCCATGAACTCTTCCCTCAGTATAATGCATGTTTTAATGCATTTTCCACATCATCTTCATCTTCATCAACAACATCATTTCTATACTGCCCAATAGCTGAAGCTCTGGGCAGTTCACAAAAAAATACACATCACAATACAAGATAATAAAAACATAATATAAAATCTCTTAACATACAAAATTTAAAACAATTTAAACAGCTAAAACATTTACAATAATATACTGCACCTGATAAAAACAACTGACATAAATGCCCCTTCATATGCCATCAAGTGCCTGGGAGTAGAGACCAGTCTTTACTTGGCACAGAAAGGATGACAGTGTTGGCACCAAGCAGGCCTCGGTGGGGAAAGCATTCCATAATGGGGGGGGGGAGGGGGCGCTACTGAGAAGGCCCTCTCAGTTGTTGCCACCTTCTGTTCTGAGCCTCCCTCTGATGAAGCACTCGGAGGAAGGCTTCTGATGTTGATCATAGTGTCTGGGTAGGTTCACTTCACACTCTTCCTCATAGAGCTCAAAGTAGCTGTTAGTATGGTTCTTATGGGGGTCTGCCGTCCAGGCAGCTTAGGGCCAAACTAGAAGAGTCACAGGAGATGTGAGAATAATCTGCACATGTTTTCCCCTGAAGGGAGAAAAGCATCTGGGTGTATATGTCAGTAATTGAGATCAGAAAAACAGCCTGTGGGTAAAGTGTTTAGCACTCCCTCCCTCCTGCTGCTGTTCCGATCAAATTTGCAGCCCTCTGTGGTTGCATTTCAGTAAATAATAAAATTGGGAGATGGTTTGCACACATCTCCCACATGCCATCTAATTTGGCCCTCATAGGTTCCGATGAGCTGAGCTTTAGCAAGAACTGCATGTAGTACCATTTTTTCCCTGTGTTTCATGTTTGTATATCATATTGTCATATTATTATAATGACTGAAGCTGATAGTAACTATACAGTTCCATCTGCTGTAATGTTTGGCAGAGAAAGATATATATTTAGGCTTAATGATGAATGTGGATGATGGCATTTGCTGCCATTCCAGCAAGATTTGGTTGCTATTCTACAGGGATGTGGGTGAAGAATTTAATTTGCATTTGTTTAAAAATAGAACTTGCCCCGTTCGCATATTCCTAACATGCACATTCGCAACATGCATATTTTAGAAAAATGTGCACTTTAAAAATGCACATTTTGGGAAAATATGCATGTTCACGCTGTAGTCAATGGGCAGAAAGTATGCATTTGGGTGCATGCTTTAAAAAATTGCAGCGACACATGCACACTTTTCAAACAGTGACAACAAAGATGCTCGTATTCAGGAACTAGCTGTGAGGTGGAACTCAGAGAACCATTGGGGTTGACCCTCGTGGATTTTCCCATCCGTACTATTCTGTAGGTGTTTGTTCCAATTCCAACCCACTTTCACTGCAGGACCCAGTAATATAAAATACATATACAACCAAAGGGTGATAACCAATGTGACAAGAGCAAAGTTCTGCTCATGCAACCAATCTCTCCCTTCTTTTCTCCCTGCTGAAGCCCCGTCTCTCCCCCACCTCCAATTGCTAGGAAGGTTTCCCAACCCTCCAGAGCAGATTTTAGGAGGGGAGTTGGGGGCTACAGGTGGGAAGAGGGAATGTGTTCAGCCAGGGCCGGCGCTACCGCTAGGCAAACTAGGCGGCTGCCTAGGGCACGTGGCTGAAGAGGACGCAGAAACGCTGCGCTCCTTCCGGCCGACTCTTCCTCACCACCGGCGCGCTCCTGCCCTGCCTGGCCGCCTCCCGAAAGGGGAAAGTCCGCGCTCTTGGAGAACCGAAGGGAAGGAGGGAGGAGCTTCCCGGGACAGGGGAAGGCGGCATCGCCGCGGCCTTCCGTCTGGGGCAAATCCGGGTTTTGGAAATCCCGTCCAGTCCCCAGTGTGCCGCGTAATGATCGGCGGTGGGGTGGGGTGGGGCGTGCGAGGATGCCCCAGGTATTTTGTGTTCTTCGGAGTCCTCCTTTGGCAGGTGATCCATCGGGGTGAAGCAGGCAAGCTGGCGGGCTCCGGGCGGGCTTGGGGTCGCGCTCGGCTTTCCTCGGCACCCGGAGCTAGGCTGGGTCAGGAGCGCGCGTGGTGGCGGCGACCGGTCCGAAGATGCTGCGCGGTGGGCGAGGCCGGCTTGGCAGCAGGGAAAGCGACTGCCGGAAGCGGCGGGCGGGCGGGGCACTGGGCAAGCAGGCATTTCCCGGCTGCTTTGCTCCGGAGGCCCCCCCCGGCACGAGAGGGGGCGCGCTAAATATAACTTTGCCCAGGTTGCCAAACTGCCCTGCACCGGTCCTGTGTTCAGCTGATAGATGCCATTACATTAGATTAGGGAAAGTTGTTAGACCACCCAAACGCTTGAGTATCACCCTCCAGAGATATGATATGGATATAGTGACTAAAATCCTTTTTCCAATGCGGGATGTCCCTTTGCTACAACTTTAACATCACACAGAGCTATTTTCCAATGAAAACACAGCTGAAAGTTTATGTCAGAAGGATGTGAGAATGGAAACACATTTTCTTGCTATAACCAAAAGTTATAATGTGCCACTAAATTTACTTGCCCTCTTCAGTGACCTTCTCATCCAGTTTGCATGCAGGATATATATATTTTACAAAAATTAATGAGATGTCTGAATGCCAAAAGGGGTGGGGAGAGAGCAAAAATAAAAATGTAATGTTCTGTCAGAGACTTGTTATAGGGCCGGATGCTGCAAATAATTTTACTGTACTTAGCACCCAGCAAGCAGCTTTGTGAATTTCATGACAGGAACACAGCATCTGCCTTAGCAGTGAAGTATTAGCAGTTAATATACACAAAACAAGCAATTTAATGGGTCATCTTTGGAAGAGGTGCACTAAACCACCTGAATAATGTTTGTTTTCTCATTCTTGAAGTCTCAGTAATTAGGAAAATAAAGTACTTATTCTCATTTAAGCATTTTCTAGTAGCAGTTTACTAGCTGTGTTGACTGCCTTAAAGTATGGGACTCCAACATTAGAGCAGATGCCTGCTTCTTTTATTCTACGCTATCATTCTATAACACAACCAGGATTGATCCCCCCCTTTGATTGGGTCTTCTTCCTAATTTATATACAACTCATAACCTCTACTATATTAAGTGCTAGTTCCTTTATCAGAGCATCAGCTATGTCTGGGGTCTCCAACGTGGTACCTGCAGATACCTCCCTTGGCGCTCTCCAGGCTCCCTTTCTCTTCCATTTTTTTTAAAATTTAAAAAAGTTAGCATGGAGGCTGGCATGATGCAAAGTGAAGCATCAGCTTCTAGTGCCATCTTTATTTCCAAGATGGCCTCTGGGCCTAACGTGGGCCTCAGAGCCATTCTAGAAAATAAAAAATGGTTGACAGCTGCAAGCCAGTGCTTCATTTTGAAGTGTCCACAGATGTCCAGAAAAAAAGAAAATTGGTACACTATGGGGTGAAAGATGTGAGCGAAGTTCCTGATTCATGGGTAAAGGAAAAAGGCCTGGAAAAGGGAGGAGTCAAGCCAGAACAGAACAGAGCTGAGGGAAGCTGCTTTGTACAGACAGTTAATAAACAGTTATTCACCTTGCCAAGTTGTAAAAGTTATTGGTTAAAGACACACAAAGTTTTGAGTAACAACACATGGTGGCAGTGGTACAAATTCAGAGGTCCACTACCTGAAACAAAAATGGGAAAGGAAAAAGGAAAGGAGTACCAAGAGACAACTTCGGCCTACTAAGAACTGTGAAGGTGAGCAGAGGCCTACATCTCTGGCAGGGAGAAAATGGCAGCAGCTTCCTTTAATTAATGTCTAGTCCCCTGACCCATTTCCATTTACAATCCCCAGTGAGTGGCCAAAATGGAGGCACAGATTTGAGAGGTTCCAGACAGCTTCCATGGTCAAAAAGCAAACCGGAAGAGGAACAGATTAATACTCTGATTTACCTAATGGGGGACCAGGCAGATGATACCCTGTTTTCATTCAGGCTGAGTGGGGGAGTTTCAAAGAAATATAATATAGTTATGGATAGCTTTGATTGCAAAGCATAATGTGATTTATGAACAGGCAAAGTTTAATTCACGTGTACAACAAGCACATGAAACGGTAGAGGATTTTATTGCAAATTCCTTCCCCAAAAAAATAGACCTGGAAGAAGTGGTTAAATGGGAATATAACAGAAAAGAAATTATGACTGTCATCATGGTGCCCAATTATGAGAAGACTTAGAGCCTGGAAAGGTGGTTTGGGTTCTTGACAAAAGAACATGGGCAACAATCAGTGAGAAGGCCCAAACACCTCACTCTATTGGGTGATTACTCCAAAGGGGAACCTCAGATGGAACAGTTTCCATTTGGCACAAGCCTACGTGAAAAGACACACCACTAGAAAATTTAAGTGGACCTGTGTCAAATGGACCATCGGGGAAGAGGAAAACCCAGCTGAGATTCAGCTTCAGAAAGAAAAGCTGCAGCCAATGGATGAACAGGAAGCACACACACACACACACACACACACACACACCCCATTCAGAACAAAGAGTGGGAGAGAGGTACACTCACCACAGAGGCTGAATTTGTAGAGTTATAAGGCTCCGACTCTCCAGAATGGAAGAATCTTAATAACACCAGAGGGGGATTTGTGTGTGTGTGTTTGAGTGTGTGTGGGCAGGGGAGAGATGTGAGAGAAGTTCCTGGTTCTTAGTAAAGGGGAAGGCCTGGAAGGGGGAGGAGTCAAGCCGGAACAGAGCTGAGGGAAGTTGCATCGTACAGACAGTTAATGAACACTTACTTACCTTGCCAAGTTGTGGAAAATATTGGTTAAAGTTACCCAAAGGTTTGAGTAACAACATAATAGGGAGCATCCTGGAGAGCTAGAGGGGGTGGTGGTGAGTGATGGGTGTGTTTCACCTGTGCTCGTGTGTGTGTATTTTACCCGGGTGGGATTGTGCTCATGTGTGTGCGTGGTGGTGTGGGTAGGTGATTTGCCTGTGTGTGCGTGTGTGTGTGCGTGCGTAGGGGGGGGTGTTTCTATGAGCATCACCAGTTTTATTTATTGTGCTTTGAGGGGCAAATATATGATTTGGCATTTAATGCTCAGACTCTACCTCTGCCTTCTGTCGTGGGAGAAAACTGCGTTCAAGAGTGGTTTTATGTTTTTTTAACTCAGATCCCACCTCTGCCTTGTACTTGTTTGGGGGCAAGTTGCTTTTCTTTTAGCCTCACCAGTTTATTTTCTGGGAAATGGCTATGCCCACCATGATAGCCATTTTGTGAACAGACAAGTCCCTCCATGGCAGCCATTTTATGAGAGTTCCCATGACATGCTCTCATAATTCTAAAAGGGTTCACTGGCCCCCAAAGATTCAGCAGCTATGTTATACAATATAATCCATTCTTTTCCAACAGATTCACTGCAGAAAAAACGTGGCTGGAGTCCAAAGAACCATACATCCAGTGAAGCTTTCCCCACCCCTCTGTGCCATATGGCAAAATGCTTTTGAAGCTGAGGGGAAGAGACTTTAAAATCAATTTGTGATATGGGCACAGGACACCTGCACTCAGGGTTGGCCCAAGACATTTTTCTGCCTGAGACAGAACAGCAAATCATTCCCCCCTTCCAAGCGAAGATGCATAGTATCCAAGGCTGGCCAAGTTATTTTGGAACCTGAGGTAGAAAATCCTATAATCTCAGGTTGTACGATTTTCTGAGGTTTAACCTCATTCTCATCTGAGATTTAAAATGCAACAATAAGAAATTAACTTCAATTAACAAAAAATCTTTGGGTTTAACATATTGTGTTAAGGGCTCTCCATGTTCACTCAAGCTGTTACAGGCCATGCATATTTAGGCAACATCCATATAGTATGGTGTCCTATTCTGTGGCTGGTTCCAGCTTCACCACTATCTTGAGCTGGATGGCTGTCAGTGGCAGAAAGGTGTACCCAGATTTGTCCCTTCGCTGGAACAGACATGGAGTGTATGCAACTGAAGCTACCATTCCATGTGAGAAGTATCCAACTGGCAACCAATACCATCCACATAGAATGACAGAATTCAGAGCCAGAGGACATTTAAGGTGATCTGGTCCAACCCCCTGCTCAGTGCAAGATAGTCACAGGTAAAGCATTCCTCTGTACTCCTCCTGTATACATCACACACAGAATTTTGTTTACTTTTGTAATACTGGGTGGGTGGGGGGGATTCCTGTACAGTAGCTTCATATTTTCCCATACTGCAGAATGAGCAATAAAGCTGAGAGAGAGCCTTGCTTTGAGTACTTTTGAGTTTATGACACACGAAGGATTCAAGCTTTGGATTTCATAGATTACTGAACTGCATCATATAATTATATGCAAATTTATTCAACAGAAGCCTTATATAAGGACTGGGATTAAGGCAGAATACCTCTTCATAATATTGCTTTCCTCCCCTCGTTTTATTCTGTCATCTCTCTCTCTCTCAACATTAGCTAAAGCCCAAATTTATGGAGGCTGGAAAAAATACATAAAACTAAGCAGATTCCCATATGCTCAGTAGGTATATAATCTATCTTCACAAACACAGTTTGGATGTATTTGGTGCAGAATACACATAGGCATCAGTATAAAATATGGAAAAGTTTTAGGTTCCCCATGCCGCTCCTGTCTTCGATAGATCTCGTCTGCAGACATATGTCATATGATGTTCTGAACATGGATGTAAGTACCGCTTATTGAGTACCATGGTCTGCCATGTAATAGAAAACCTTTTAAATTCAGTGGTCCAATCGTATGACATGAAAAATGTGGCCTGCAGGCCATTAAAATTCTTTCCCTTCCTTCATTTTAAACACAGTGATCAATGCCTCACTCATGAGCACATTGTTATGCTATGCAAGTCCTCTGTGCCCATTCTGCTCAGTCACTGAAACTAATCTCTGCATTATTGTGACTTTTATAACAGACCTATAAACTAAAGTCAGGCTTTCATAACACAAACTGAAGGCTTCTTAACATACTTTCCCATGCTTTTATTGCTAATATACACACAGTCACAGTCATCACATATTCTTTCCCAGATTTTATACCTGTCTGGGTGCCCCCGCCCCCACACTTCCCCAACGGCACAACCCTAGGGAACAGCACAGGCAGAAGCTGCATCTGCAATTTTCTCAGTGATAACATCAGGACAACTGGTACTAGATGGCGATAACAGACAGAGCTTTGCAGTTATTAAAAAAAATACCTAAAGCTATCGATTTACAGTATACCATTTAAATAGCAGGCAGCTTGCCATCACCCTGCAGTGAAATGGATGGTGCTTACTTATATAGTCAGAATGAATTTGAGCATGGTAACCAAATATTTAGGAGTTCCAGGGCATTGCCATCTGGCTTATTTACTTATTTATGTAATAGTAATACTTACATACAACTTAATATAATAAAATCTTCAACAGAGCAATCCTATGGCCCCTGACAGTGTCGAGTGGGCCATAGGATTGTTCAGATTCCCAGCTCTGAGGTTGGAAATTGTTCCGACCTCGGCACTGGGGATCCACACTCAGATCCGCATCTCCCCCCCTCGCAGCCTGTGCAGAAAGAACCGCACTGGCTGCTTCTCCGAGGTTGCAAAAACTACCTCGGAGAAGGGGTTTAGTGGGTGTTTCAGGGGGTGGGAGGGGAGGAGACTGGTGCCACCAAGATAACAAGGTATCGTGATAGCACCTCAGCAAAGCTCGCAGTTAAACAGCCAAAATCAGTGGTCTAGCTGTTTTGTAGAGTGGGAGGAGTGTGGAGGCGACCTAGGATGCCTGTAATCCTCTGAATTCAGAGGATTATGGGCATCACCATAGGATTATGCCCTAAGTGGTTTTTAATCCTAACCCACACCGGATTATTTATCTATGGAAAATATTTTAAGCATTTCCTTTTTCAAATGCTCAGGGTGACTGATATTCAATACTTACAATATAATTCTAGAATTAAAAAAAAATTGCTTTAAGACAGGCATGGGCAACACATGTCCCGTAGGCTGCATGCATCCCTGCAACCCCCCCCATCACCACTATACCACCGAAATCCACTGCAGAAAAAAAATGGCAGTTTGTCACCTAATTTTAGTGGCAAATTGCTATGGAATGCTGAAATGACCAAATCTAGCTTGTTTTCAAGCTAAATATGGCCATTTGAATGTTCCATAGCAGTTTGCCACCAAAAATCAGGGGCAAATTGCAGGTTTTTTTGCAGCCACTACTAGATTCAGCAGTGGCTGTAGGATAATGGCTTGTGGGGGTAGGAAAAATGGCCCTTGGACCTCTCAAAGTTGCCTGCCCTGATTTAAGAGAAGATTCAAGGAACTTTACAATTTTTTCATGCACCGACAATTGTAAGTTAAACACTAACAACTTAGCCTCCAAGCATCCATGCTCCACACTTTCCCTTGGTCCCCCCCCCCCCCCAGTCTACAGTCTACAGTCTACTTCTTCAGCAAACACTGACGCTTCAGTCAGAGCTTTTAAATGCTAAAGTCGAAGTTCTGATCACCAAGCTCTTGTATAGATTATCTTAAGCTGCAAAGCACAAGCCTTGGAATGTTTAGCCACAACTTGGTCTGCTCTGGTTATAAATTCTGAACCTTTCATTCTGACAACCAGTCCCTTGCAAGGCTTACAGTAAGCTTCAGAGTACAGTAATACCTTGGATTGAGAGCATAATTTGTTCCGGAACCGTGCTTGTAATCCAAAACACTATTATATCAAAGCGAGTCTCTGGCGGGCGTGAGTGGGGCCGATTTCGGCCCGCTACGCCCACTCAAGGCGAGCGGTTACATTCCTACGACTACTTAGATTGCAAGACGTCGCTTGTTTATCAAGTCAAAATTTATTTTAAAAAATTGCTTGTCTTGCAAAACGCTCTCAGACCAAGTTACTTGCAATCCAAGGTATTACTGTACAATTGCGCGCATGTTTAACCTAAAGTAAAATAATCAAAGGAACTATTCTGTCCCATCAGATTTGCCAACTTGCTCTGCTCCACGTGTAAATCCAAAGACTGGTAATTCATTTTTAACATAGTGAAGAGGTAGCAAAGGCCAATCCTTAAGCATCTTGAGTCATAAATATGGGACCTATTGACCTCTGACTAGTGTGTCACCTCATGATGATACTAGGAAATAGGCACCAATGCCCATCTGCCCCCAGTCTTGTGTCCACCCTGGAATGCCCATCTATCACTCTTGTTTTCCTCCTCCATACAGTCCAGCACCTCTAAGTATGCCTTTCTTGCTAACCCAAAAGCAAGCATACGCAGTGGCGTAGCGTGGGTTGTCAGCACCCGGGGCAAGGCAAGTAATTTGCGCCCCCTAACCCGTGGATTTTAGCACTCGAGTCTCTTCCACTAGATTAGTTAAAGAAACCCTGATCCGTGCTCTTTAGCGGGCAGAGATGGTCTCCTTCATTAACATGAAAGCCTCTCAGAAGGCACCTCCACTACCTTACACGCTATGATTTGTTTTACATTTTTATGTATTTATTTATTGCATTTATATCCCGCCTTTTTTCCTGCAAGGAACCCCAGGCGGTTTACATAATAATCCTCCTCTCCATGTTATCCTCACAACAACCCTGTGAGGTAGGTTAGGCTGGGAGTCAGTGACTGGCTCGAAGTCACCCAGTGAGCTTTATGGCAGAGTGAGTGGGGACTAGAACCCGGATCTCCCGAGTCCCAGTCCAACACTCTAACCGTTAGGCAACCCTAGCTCCTTTGAGCATCGAAGAGGTTAAACAGTTGCTGCTGAATCAGTTACAAAATTCAAACAAGAAACTCACAAAAACAGTAGCAACCCATTGAAATCAATGGCATGCTTTCGTTTTGTTCCGTGTTAATTTATTCTATAGGAACCGCTGCCTCCGCCTCCGGATCTGTACTCACAATCACCAAATCCGAATTGCAATCTCCACTTAGTCCCTATACACGCGTTTACCCAGATCTGCCTCTTGGCTCCTCCTTCCACCCCATGAAGGGGCGTTTAAAAAGTGTTGAATACCATCTTGAGAATTCAAACGGTTAGAGACAAAAACAACCAAGAGTCCTGTGGCACCTTAAAGGCTAACCCATTTATTATTGCATAAGCTTAAAGTCCATATCATCAGATGCATGAAAAGTTATCCTGACTTACCCTGAGCTGCAGGTAAATGTTTAAAGTTGTTCCATTTGTTTGTTTGTTTTTAAAGTTTTGAATTTGTTTCCAAAGTTTTCAGACTGGTTTTTAATGGGCCAAGGCGGCTCCCCGCCATTTGTGCTGGCTCGCCCATCATGTGCCCCTTCTTAAGAACACGTCGCTCAGGCTGCACATCCCGGGCTATGCACATACTTTGGGCGCGATCCAGTGGGACTTTACTCGCGAGTAAACGTGTGTAGGGTTGAACTACTGGTCCCCTTGCTTACAATTAGCAGGGAGCTCGGCGAAACTTCCTTCGGGAGTGCCAGACTTTGAAATCTCCCTCCCCCCCCCCAGCCCGTTTTGTTTTGTTTGGTTTTTGTTTTTCCTGCTGCTCTGATCTCTGAAGTGTTACTAATGGCACCTCCTGGATCTCTGCCTTGACGGAGGCAACAGCCAATCAGTAGCCAAAAGGAGCCGTGTATACAGCAGAATGTCCCCTTGGGAGCCGCTGCACTGTCCCTCCCCCAGATAGTCCCTCGCTCTCTCTTCGCACCCACCGCACCGCACGCCTGGCACCCCCCCCCTCCACAGTGGGCGGCGACCCGGCGGCTCGGATCGGATTCGCACAGCCAGCACTGCAGAGAGAGTGAGTGAGCCAGGCAGGGGCAGAGAGCTGCGAGTGCGAGCGCGCCCCCCCAGATGTTGCGCCCGGTGCGGCCGGCCCCCCCTGCACCCCCCACGCTACGCCTCTGAGCATACGGGGTCATTCATAAGATGGTGCACTTCTTCACACAATGCATATGTGATAAGGGCCATTGACACAGATGGCGTTAAAAAGAGCACAAGACACACTCAAAGAGGATCAGTTTATCAATGGACAGACAGATTATATAAAACCACATCCATTATCATAAGGACCATTTAACTAAGAGTGTGAACCCATTCTTGGATTGTGGATCCTTATGTAGCCAAAATGGCACCGTCCACGCACAAGAGAGAGGTATTACCAAGTATGGGGGGAATCCCGAGGTTTGCAGAAGTACAAAAAATCTTTAGGGGGGAAAAATGTAAGGGGGAAACTCTCCCCCTGGCCCCCAAAAACAACCAATGCGGACTGTCACTGTGCATGCTCAGTGGGCACAGAACGCTGACTGAATATTGGGTGAAAAAAACAGGGAACGAAGGGAGAAGGGAGAAGGGTTATGGACTTGAGTATTCTGAAAGAAGGCAAACAACAGCAGCACTCCATGCTGCAATATTTTGTTGCAAGTTCCGCTTGTAACTGTGCTAATGGATGTGATGTGCTTTGAACACTCCCAAAGTGCTATAGGGAATTTATCAATATCAGTACATATTACTATGCATGCCCCTTCTCCAGATGGACATTTATGGCTGCGAGGGCTTTATGCCATTGCAATGGCCGTACATGCATTAGTTACATCTTAACTGGACTACTGTCAAACTCTAAGTGGAGCTGCCCCTGAAAACTACTTGGAAACTTCAACTAGTACAGAATGCTACTGCTAGGTTTTTGATTGGGGCCACCAAGTGCTGGGATTATTTGACCCCTGTCGGCTGCACTAGATGACCAGTTCATTTCCAAGTGCAATTTCTGATGCTGGTGGTTATTACCTTTAAAGCACTAAGCAGATTGGGACTTGGCTACTTGAAGGACCATCTCCTCCCGTGTGAAGCTGTCCATCCTTTAAAATCAGCTGCTACACCCCTCTTGCACGCACCATTGTCTTCAAAGGCATGGTTGCTGTCAAAGTGCAAGCGGGCTTTCCTGTTGTAGCACCCCAGATGTGGAACTGCCCCACCCCAAGAGGTTAAGGCATCTTCCTCTTTATCAATGTTCTGCCAGCAAGCGAAGACATTTCTCTTTAAACAAACATTTGACTCTGCTGTTGCTTAATTTTATGTATTGAATGTTCGTTTCAGTTCTTTGTGTTTTTTGTGGTCCCTTGTGCTGCTGCTTTTAGCTTGTTGTAAACGTGTTTTAATGCTTTTTATATATGTTAAGCCACTCTGAAAAATTCCTTTTTGGAGGGGAAATGATTATTTCTAAGCCACTTCAAAAGTCTTTTTGGCTGAGGAACGGGATAAAAATACCCTAAATAAATAAATAATACATTTCTTAAATAAATGAAGTCAACTGACTGGTCCTGCAAAGCTTTCACCAGAACTAGAAAATAAGATAAGAAGAATGGAATGCAAATATAATATATTTTAATCAGTAAACTTATCTTAGAACCTGCACCAATGGTGTAGACTAATTAAATACTTTACAGGTGTTTGCAGTAATGACTAACAGAAGAACATATGTTTATTTAAGGTACTTGAAATATGGCATCTGGGCTTAATTCTATAAATATCAACAAGCAGAGTGGACTGTGCTCTCATGCAAATGTGAGAAAAGCTTGCTCATTCTCACGCTTGCAATTGCATCCACAAATGGCATCCTTTTTTAAAAATGTGAACTTTAAAATATGGGTTTCCCCCCCAAAGAGAGCATTTTCATGCTTTAATTAATGGTGGGCGTGGTGGAGTGGGCATTTGGTTGTATGCTTGGAAAAATATGAATTTTTCCTGTTTGGAAAAACACAATTTTCCTGTTCGGGAAAAAAAGATCCTTATGTTTGGGAACAAGAACAAGGCAAAACAAGCATCAAGGTAGAGAATAAAGAAGCCTGACAAGCTCGAATGTCGCTCATTCACTCATCCCTAGGGTTATCATTCATGAGCAAGTGTGCTACTGGTCACTCTGCTTGGCTCCTCCTGCCAGGGGAAGTGGCATTAATAACCAGGAACTCACCAGCAAGAAAAAAGCTTAGTGTTACATCTGAACCTAACTCCTAGTTTGTTGCTCCCAAACAAGCCAGTATTCATTAACCATTTTCAAAATCTAGCTTCAGACTATGGCTTGTTAGGAGAGCGACATAGCAGGAGTCTGTTTCGGATATAACATGAAGCTTTTTCCTCCTGGTGAGCTCTTGGTTAGTGAAGTCGCTCCCGAGGGAGGAGCCAAGTAGGAGTGATCAGGCAGCTTATATCAGCATGCTTGCTAATGAAAGATAAACCACGATTCTCCAGAATTCTGGCTTATCATTTTGTGTGAACGTGGCCATCATCTTAAGCTATTGTCTTGTATGGCATTTGAAACATCTGAATACTTTTTCTGAACCACTGCGTTTTGCATCACCAGGGCCAGAACCTACAAGAGACATTAGCAGCTTGGATAAATTAGATTTCTACTTACTATGTTGTTTAGTCTTTAAAACAGGTAGCAAGTGTCCTGCCCGCCCATGGATCAGGAGGACAATTGGATTTAGGAAATCTGTTGCAGGGGGAGGGGGAAAGTCTACTTAGCATAACTTTTTAACATTATCTGTTTATTCACTAATCTTTATGGTATTATTCAAGAAATATTAGTTGATTAATCATATATGTTTTGATCAATTAATTGCTCATTTAAATCTGCATACATTCCCATATGGAAAAAAAATAATAGTTCTGAAGTGGGGAAAAGCTGTTTTTAGATGTCTGCACAAATGTTGTAGTAGGCAAATCTGAGAAGTGCAGCACTCTCTTCTAAGATCACACCTGCCCAATAGTATGGGGGCATGTTTTTAATTGATCAAAAGCTTTTAGGGCACAATCCGATGCGTGTTTAGGCAGAAACAAGTCCTACAATTCCCAGCATTCCCCAGCCAGCATGTTGGGAGTTATAGGACTTCTTTCTGTCTAAACATGCATACGATTGCTCCTTTAGTTGATGAATCTAACTGATCAGTCAACAAAAGATTGCAGGCCTAGGGTTAATCTGTCACATGACCTCTAAGGAAAACTTCAGGATGGCATTTCAATCGAGACATTACAATGATGGCAACCATAAAGAAGAACACTACCCTAACATCAGATGATGATTTATGACAGAAATCATTAGGAACCACAACAATTGACCCTGAACATGAATCAAAACTGAACATATTGTATGGCATATGCTCACTATGGAGGTCATTATTTAAATACTTCTGTTCAAGCTTTCTGGAGAGTTTGCTTCCTTCTACAGACTGAAAAAAATCGTTCTAATTTAAAATAAAAATTATGTATCTATGGAGGGGCACTGGAAGTATTAAACTACCTCAACTTTATAGAATGTGCAAGGTATGTGAACTATCAGTGGAAGCTGAGAAGAACAAAAAGATTCTTGAACTAAACCAAGAGAAATGAATGAGGCTGGTTCCCGTGTACACGTTCATCACTTGGTATATCACTACTCCGTGATTTATTACTTAATGACCTATAGCAAGGGAAATCTTGAGCTGAAAATGTATTTTCTCAGCCACTTATATTTCTTAAATTTTTCAAAAGCATTGCTTGGCTGAAACCATGGATTGTCATCTCCAGAGTGTAACCAATTTTATTTTGGCCACAATTAATGTAAATGTGGGTGGGAGGTGGTAAGCTTTGTAACCCATTTGGAAATGCTGCTATTTTCAGTATCAAAAAACAAAAACCAAACATGGAAGTGTAGATCCTACAATGCAATCTATAAAATCTAAATTGGAATTTTAATATTTTGAAGAGTAGGGCATTCCCACCATATGTGGAAATACAGTCCAACAGTTTCTGATTTTCTCTAAGGCAGTATCAAATAGGACCACTGCACTCATGCAATTTTCTGTAGTGGGTAGCAAAAGCAACCTCTAGCACAACATTAATAAGCTGACATGATGAGCCTTCTGGGGAAACCCATCACACCAACTTATGCTATTGATGTTGAGTTAGAGGTGGCTTACGCCAGTTCTACATCAATTGCGTAAACAGTGCCCCATTGGATACTGCCCAATGTATCTAAGACCATGCTCAGGATCTCTCTGTCTTTTAAAAAAAGGTCATAAACTATGAAAGAAAATCCCCTGATATCAGCAAATATTGTTTATCATATGGATTACTGCAATGCATTATATGTGGGGCTACATTAGAAAATATTCCAGAAATTTCAGTTAGTCCAAAACAGGGCAGTGTGTGTGACTGTTAACAGGGACTAGCCTATTTGATCATATTATGCAAGTACTTTGTGATCTGCACTGGCTTCCAGTCCACCATTTCTGAGCCCAATTCAGAGTACTGGTATTAACCTTCAGAATACTAAATGGATTGGGGATAGGCTACATGAAGTACTGTATCCTCCCATATATATCTGCCTGGATCCTAAAATCATCTTCAAAAGCCCTCCTCCAGGTGACCCCACTAAATGAGGTAAACCAGGTGACTGCTATAGAGAGGGCCTTTTCAATGGTGGCATCCCAGTTGTGGAATGCTCTCCCCAGAGAGGCTCTCCTGACACCTACATTGTGGTCTTTTCAGTGCTAGTTATATTCTCCCAAGTTTTTTCAGTCATTCAGTTTTTAAAAACTGTTAGTGCACAATCCTGTGTTCCCCCTGACCTTGCCTGGGAAGACATGGGATTGGGCATAAAAGCCCCTGCAACCTCAGAAATCTTTTCTGAGGTTGCAGTGCTGTGGAGCACCCGCCTCCCTGTAGCCAGCTTGGTTCTTTCTGTGCCAGCAGGGAACCGAAGACGGTCTTCCATCTTCGCTTCCCCTAGGGGGGGGTGCGTTCCTGGGGGTGGGGTGGGGAGGAGTGAGGCTCCACCGGATCCTGAGGAATCCAGGTGGCACCTCAGCCTCTCCTCCTCACGAGGAGAAGAAAAACATCTAGATGGCCAAAATCAGCTGTCTATATGTTTTTGAGGGTGAGGGGAGCATGGCAGATATTCTGTCCACCACGCTCCTCCTGCCCTGCTCCTCCTGCCCGCAATCCTCTGTGTTGTGGGCACCCTCATAGGACTGTGCTGTTAGTGGGCTTTAAATTTTGCACTGCTGCTGGTTTTTACTTTTGTTTTAATCTCTTGTTGTGTTAAACTTTTTTAAAAAAGTTTTTTACATTGTTTTATTATGTTTTTATATTGTATGGCTTTAAGCTTTATTTTATGAATTGCCCAGAGAACTTCAGCTACTGGACAGTATAGAAATGTAATAACATAAATAAATAAATGAAAGAAATATGGAAATAATTCCCCCAGATTCCACTGTTATTCTCTGAAAATTCATCTCACCTGATTAGAAGTGTAAAAGAACTCTGTAAACAGAGGAGATGAATCTGCCTGCCAAAAATGGCCGAATTACAAGAAGATTCCAAAATACGGTTATGTCTCTTTTTATCTGATTATTTGTTGTTATAAATGATCTCTTATTTAGTTGAGATAAATTCTGCCAAAGTTGCAGCTATGTGAGAATCATGAGATTCAGAGTCCATTGAGCTAAATAATCTTAGTCTGTTGCCTCCTGTTACATCAAATAATTTAAAAGAAAAGGTGATGACAACGTTAACATGATACACAAAAGGCTTTATTAGAGAATAAGACTTACCTACAGTCAGCTGTCCGGTTAATTGCCCCATATGATTTCTTGCATTCACTGTAACATTCCTGTCAGACTGTAAGACCAGTGGGCTATCCTGGGAAACATGTATAAGACAGGAAATGAGAAGGAAAAAAATACAGAGGTAGCGTCAAGCTATAACTATCGACACACAAGTATGTTGGTAAGGTCTGGATCAAAATCAAACAGTCTTATGGATATTCGCTATAATCACCTGAAATTCACGATGTGGAATTTGAGTTCTGAGCTACTCCAGGCTTTTTAATTTGTAAGTTGGTCCCTGTGTCAGAGCAACAGGCTTGCAAACTGACATTATAATCTGATGCCACTGCATTTACATGCCCACTTGGAAAGCTGTAATTTGGGTTTAAATCTGTAACCAAAGTCGCTTTTTCTGGCACGTTGCAAATACTAAAGGCAATGCTACTGTTAGAGATTGGCCATTAAGGCATCTGAAGTGCTTAGGAGAGAGCTAGAGATGTCTGGAAAAGATTGCCATTTGGTTGCAAAGGGTGGGGATATCACATTCTAAACAACAGAATGTGAGCCGAATGAAAATCATTTTGAAAAAAGGCTGACTCCAGTTCGCTCAGCTGTAAGGATAAATCTATTGGAAATAAAATATGAAAAGTATTCACCATTCGCTTTTAAGTGAATGGTGAAAATGTTATCCTTTTTGCCAGGATTTTGGGGATTCTTATGCTGCTATTAGGGTTGGGTCAAAACCTCCACCCCCCAGTTTCATGGGCCCTTTTGCAGGCTTCTGAGGTATTTACGGCAAAAGAAATTAGTGGCTGGTGGCCACCAATGGAAGCCACAGAAATGCTGGTGACTTGATCCCACCCCAAACTTTGCCTTATGCCCCATGGAAATACATAAGAGGGAAGGCAATTTTTTTTAACCCATCTCATATCTCCCTTCATTGGCCAAAAGTTCTCATTCAAAAACATTTGGCCTGGCCCTAGTTTACATTGTTAATTTTATGAATATAATTGTGATTGATCAATTGTTTCAACTTGTTTTGTTTGTGGGTTCACTAGATTATCTTGAGGTCCTCTGCTGGTAGAAATGTGACATATAAATACACCCACGACATATAAATACAACATTTAAATCTTGCCTTTCCTCCAGGGCACTCTAGGCAGCATATAATATGCTTCCCCACTTCCACCCCAATTTTGACTGCACAGCTGGCCTGTGGGGTAGGTTAGGCTGAGAGAGTATGACTGGTCTAAGGTCCCCCAGTGAGCTTCATCATGGCTCAGTGGGGACTTAAGCTGAAGACCTCCTTGTTCCGGGAAGCCTTCTATGCTCTTCAGCCACCAATATAATTTTAGTTTGATGTGGAGCGGTATCATCATCCTAGCCCACTCTTTCCATATAGTAATGTTATATATAAATACCTCACTACCCTCTTTTGACTGATTGATTCCCCCAAACAGGTGTGCCTCAGCTACATAAGCCCAATATGCTAATGGGAGATGCTACATTTTTTCTGTGGTCTAAATGTTTATATAGTGAAGGTGTTCTGCTTAGTGATGGGTGAATTTACCCCGGGTGAATTCGCTATTTCCTCAGAAAGTAACAAATTCACTCATGTTAGCTCGGACAAGAGTTCTCCCTTAAAACGAACTCTCGATCTGTGTACATGGGTTTTAGTGCAATATCAGAGTGCATCTTGGGAGTCCACAGTGCAGCATGACAATCATGCATCACCACATTATTCCAGTGGAGGCTGGTGGTTCCAATGTCAGCAGGGCTGTGTATCCACTCTGGATTTTACTCTGAACTTTTAAGGAGTTATCCATGGTGCTGAACCTATTTTGGGGATAGAGTTCAGCACCATGGATAGCTCCTTTCAAGTTCAGACTAAAATCTGGACTAGATACACAGCCCCACTGACATTGGAGCCACTAGCCTCCACTATATGTACCCACTTCCTGATTGGTTGTTTTTGCATTGTCTGTGCATGGTCTGCCTCCTGATGTGATGTTTACTTGCTGTTGCACATCATCGGTAGATGGAGGAGAGGAGAAGATGGACCTTTAGAGTCCCCCTCCACCTCCTCATGGAGCCAGAGCTATGGGGGTGGTGACAATGAGGGAAGCAGTGGTGGACACACTGGATTGTTCAAGGGTTAACCAACCAACTCAGTATATGTGCAGAAATCATTTAGACGCAGACTGCACATGCTCCGAAGCTCACAATCAATTATGAACTTCTCAGTAAGTTCTTAATACATAAGTTCTGGCACACTACAAAGGCCATTAAGAATGGATGAGATTCAACCAATGAGCCAACTAATTATGAAATTTGGTGGCATCACTAGAAATCAGATATTTTGTTTAGCAGGAAGGATCAGTTTTATGCAAGGAAAACTTTGGGGGGCAGGAGGATCCATCTCCCCCCAGCCCCATGTTTTAGAAAGGGTTGCCAACCAGACAAAACAAATAAATAAGTACAATATTAGCCCGACCTGCTCCTGTGCCTTTACCAGAGGTCTGACATGCATAAATCAGCAGGTGACATTTTTAATGGCATGGAACTAAACATTATAACTTAACGGTTGCAGATAAAACTGGTATTTCAGGGAAAGCTACAGGGGCTGGCTTAAAAATTGACAGCCCTAGTTTCAAACCACATAGGATTATTCTTCTAAGCATACATTTATGGCCAACTGAGGGTTGGACTTCATTATGGCTACATAAAGGTAACATGATGTACACAGGATGTTTTTTTTTATTTTTAAAAAAGTAAAATCCATTACTGATAGTGTCTTATTCCATCTAGACTGAATTGAATATACACATTAGGGGATATGCCATATGCTGGAGGTATTGAAGATGGTGGACTAACTTGCTTTCATGATTTTTGGAACTTCCCTAACATTATACCACACAGGGAATAGTAGTAGAGAATTGACTGGTTGCATTTGGAAGTCTAAATATGATATGGAAATGACTGTACATATTTTGACAGCAGCCAAATGGCAATCATTCAGATACTTGGGAAAAAAACAACAGATTCATCATCTACAGTAGAATGACTGACTAAAACTGTATGTTAGAGAAAATAGACAGAAGGACAATACAGTTGTTAGAAAATATGCAAAATTCCAAATCTTTTGGAATGACCAAATACAATACAATAATGTGTAACTATATACAGTACATTGTTCAAACCATTATGAATAACTTTTTTTTATTGTTTTAATCTGTCCATTTAAATGATGACATCATTTTAAAATAGAATCAAAATATGTCTGGCCATGGCCAACTCAGTGATGAAGTTAGTTCACATACTGATAAACTATCCACCCTGAAGAGGACTGCTATGCAGAAACACTCAAATGAACAAACACAGGATGATTTGCTGCTGGAAAGCGAGGACCCTTTACCCCAACTCACTGATACCATGCATAACAACCTAGCCGACTCAATTACATCCAGCCTAGCATTGATTGATGGATGCCAACAAGAGTATGAAATAGATCTACGCTCTGTATGTAACGTTCCTCTTCACTCTGATCCCCAGCACTCAATAACCCTGGCACAAGAAATTCAAGCAGCCCTTTATAAAGAAAGCACTGCACAAATTGAGCTTACTCAGCAGATTCAACTGCAACCCAGCCTGCATTTGCTCACAAGGAACTGTGATGGGAATCATGTGGATCCTATAAAAGTATCAGGCAATCCAACTCCAGTTTACTTTAATAATACAAACTCTCTGACAAAGGAAGGGGCGCCAACAGTAATGTCTAGTGATTGACAGTTATATGCAGATCATAGTCTATCATTGACATCATGGAACATTGCAGGTTGGGGTGCCAAAAGCATGGATATGGCATTTACGGAGTTCATTTCTAAATTTGATATCTTGTTTTTGCAGGAGACCTGGATGTTGGGAGATTTTCATGTAGATGGCTACTACTCACATATAAACAGTGCTCTACCTAGCCAGACAGGTGGGAGACCCAGAGGGGGACTGGGCCTGTTTATTTCAACTAAACTGCAGTCCAAGACTATTCAATTACCTTATCACAAGGAGTGGATTTTAGCAGTGGTATTATGCTTTCAACATTGTACCCTGCTATGCATTAATATATATTTACCCCCTCAGCGCCTCCATCTACAAACTAAGCAACTCTGGTTAGAATTGGAACAATATGTAGAGCACTGGAGCTTTACCCTTGTGCCCATGTTATTATGGGGGGTGATTTAAACGCTCGAATGGGATCAAGTGATAAGGCCTTATTTGCACAGTTCCATCAATGGCCTCCAGATTTGGAAGGCGCCTCACCTCCGATAGTTAGGGCTTCTGTGGATGATAAGTGTAAGGACAGGTTGCTTACCTGTAACTGTGGTTCTTCGAGTGGTCATCTGTGCAGTCACACATATGGGCTCTGCGCATGCGCGGAGGCCGCTTCGGGAAGATTCTAAAGCTGAGGCAAATTTTGGGCGGGAACCCCTCCCCCCTTGCGTCTCCTTTACGCGGGTTCCCGCCCTCTCCCTCAGTTCCCCTGAGACCGCCATCGCGATCCCAATGCTAAGGGAGAACATAGGAAGACGTTTTCCCAATTTCTTGATACCAATACCGAAAGTAGAATTCGATGGTGTTACACGGTATCGATTAAAGTGTGCCCAAGGGTCCCGGTTCAGTACACCATCGAACTCGATAGTGACACCGTAGCGGGGATGGATGGGCGGGTTGTGTGACTGCACAGATGACCACTCGAAGAACCACAGTTACAGGTAAGCAACCTGTCCTCCTTCTTCGTGGTCTCTGTGCCTCACACATATGGGCAGAGTAGCAAGCTGACTTACCGGTGGAGGGTCGGTGTCGTCATAATTGTAGGACTGAGGAAAGGACAGCTCTGCCAAATGCATTGTCCCTCTGGGATCGAACATCGACTTGGTAGTGCGTTATGAACGTCGAAGGCGTGGACCATGTAGCCGCCTTGCAGACTATCCGTCAACGAGACTCCTCTTGCGAAAGCCGTCGAGGTTGATACGGCTCTGGTAGAATGAGCTCGTACCGAGCTCGGCAACAGTTGTCGTTTGAGGTCGTATGCTAGCTCGATACAGTGTACAATCCATGAGGATAGACGTTGGGTCGAGACTGGCAGGCCTTTGGAGCGTCCACCGTAACAGACAAAAAGACGGGGAGACTCCCTGATGGACTCAGTACGGGACTTGTAGAACAATAACGCCCTTCGAACGTCCAACATGTGAAGTTGATGCTCCAATGGAGTCGATGGACTTTGAAAGAATGCTGGCAATACAATGTCCTGATTAAGATGGAAAGAAGACACGACCTTAGGAAGGAAGGCCAAGTCTGGACGCAACACCACCTTATCCCTATGGAAACTAAGGTATGGTGGGTCCACTCTTAGAGCTGTCAGTTCCGATGCTCTGCGAGGCAGAGGTGATGGCGACAAGAAATACAGTCTTAAAGGTTAGTAAACGGAGGTCTGATGTCGCCATTGGTTCAAACGGTTTAGTCATAAGCACCTGCAGAACCAACTGTAGATCCCAAACAGGAGTGACTGGTTTGAACGAGGGGTTCATATTCTTTAGACCTCTCATGAAACGCTTGACCAACGGGTTCGAGAACAATGTAAAGCCGTCTTGGCCATCATGGAAAGCCGATAATGCAGCTAAGTAGACTTTCAACGAGCTCGTCTTAAGCCCTTTGTGTTGCAAATGGAGTAAGAATTGCAGCACACGATGGATAGGCGCTTTAGGGTAGGGTACCTCGATGTCCCCAAGGTACTCGCAGAAGGCTTTCCATTTTCTTGCATAGGAGGCTCTAGTGGACGGTTTCCAGGCTTCCCGCAACACGAGTTTGATTTCTGACGGGAGGGAGCTCGGAATTAAATCAGCCAGGCTGTAAGCCTCAGAATGGATGGATTCGGATGAAGCAGCGAGCCTCGAGCTTGAGAGAGGATCGTTGTTGAGTTCGGTAGGCGGCGATACTCTCCCCTGGACAACCTGAGGAGTGGTGCAAACCAGGCCTGTCTCGGCCACCACGGGGTCACAAGTATGCAATTCGTGCCTTCGGACTGGATCTTTGAAATGACTTTGGTCAGTAACGGGATTGGAGGGAATATGTAAAACAGGGTCCCCGACCAAGTTGTCAGGAACGCATCTCCGATCGACGAGTTGTCGTGCCCCGCTCTGCTGCAGAAAACGTGGCACGCTGCGTTGGCTGCAGTGGCTGAAAAGATCCACCGTCGGAGTCCCCCACTGTCGAAAAAGGGACTGACGAATTCAGTCCTCGAGTTGCCACTCGTGAGAGTCGAAGGACATCCTGCTGAGGGCATCCTCAAGAGTGTTGTCCTTTCCAGCGATGTGGATGGCTTTCACGGAGATATGGCGGGGAATCATCCAGCTGAATATACGGAGGGTTAGGTTCGTTAGCCGTATCGAGCGGGTGCCTCCTTCTTTGTTCAGATAGGCCACAACAGTGGCATTGTCCGTGACCACCTGTAGGTGTCTCGCAGCAAGTATAGATTCGAGGGATTTCATCGAGTTCCACACAGCTTTGAGCTCGAGAACGTTGATGTGGTTCCCTCGATCCTGTGGGCCCCACTGGCCTTGCGCTGTGTGGTCCCCGCAATGAGCTCCCCAGCCCAGGAGAGAAGCATCCATTGTTAGCGTGAGTGAAGGCGTGACGGGTTGGAATGGTAGTCCTTTCATCAAGTTGTGTCGCGTCGTCCACCAAAGAAGCGATCGCTTTACAGTGGCCGGGATCGATAGTCGGACTCGATGTGCATTCATCTCGGAATCGAACGACCTTATGAACCAGTTTTGGAGCTGGCGCATGTGAAGCCGAGCGAGAGGAACGACTGATATGGCCGAGGCCATGAGGCCGAGGAGCCATTGAATCAAGTAGGCTGTGCACGAGGTCGCCTTGTGTAATTACGAGGCGAGGGTAAGTATTTTTAGAGTTCTGTCTTTCGGTAGAAAGGCGCGACCGACAGTAGCGTCTAATAATGCTCCGATGAATTGGATCCTTTGAGTGGGAAAGAGTGTGGACTTCTTTTTGTTGAGGCAGAGTCCGAGAGTGTTCAAAGTGTCAGTAGTCAGGCGGAGAGCGCTCTGAAGGTCCTGAGCAGAGGGTGCTACGATGAGCCAATCGTCCAGGTAAGGGTAGAGTGTCACCCCTTGAGTTCGAAGCGCAGCGCAAACCACTGTCACACACTTGGTAAACACCCTCGGTGCCGTCGAGAGTCCGAATGGGAGTACCTTGAATTGGTAGGTATCGGATCCGACCTTGAACCTCAGGTATTTTTGGCTGTCTCGATGGATTCCTATGTGGAAGTATGCATCCTGGAGATCGATGGATGCAAACCAGTCGGTCTTGCGGAGGAGGAGCAGGATCGACTGGAGAGTGACCATCCTGAACTTCTTGGGTGGAATGTAGAAGTTCACTGAGCGAAGGTCCAGGATCGGTCGGAGTCCTCCATCCTTCTTTGACACCGTGAAATATCTGGAGTAAAAGCCGTCCTGTGTAAGGTGTGAAGGAACCATCTCGATGGCCCCTTTGAGCAACAAGGAATCGACCTCCTCTCGCAGTGCCAGAGATGGCTGCGTGGTGCGGATGCCAAGAAAGGGTGGGAGAGAGTCGAACTCGATCTTGTAGCCGTGCTGGATAATGCTCAGAACCCAACGATCGGTGGTAATTTTCTTCCATGATGGTAGGAAGAGGGATAGTCGAGTTCCAAACTGAGGTAGAGCCGGAAGAATCGGAGTCGGAAGGATCGGAGTCGAGGTGTCGGTCGTGCCTTGGGTTGCGTCAAACCCGTCGCCTTTGAGAGTCACCTCCTTTACGGGAGCCCCGGTACCGTTGCTGCTGATACTGACGGCTCGGTGCCCGGGGCTGCTGTGGACGAGAACGGCTGTCCTGCCACTGCTGGTGCTGCTGTCCTTGCTGGGCCGGAGCTATTGGGGGCGGATATGGGGCCCACCTACGGCGTCTGAATGGCTTAGCAGATGGTATCGGAAGGAGCCCCATCTTCCTTGCGTTCACCCGGGCTTTCTGAACCGCATCGAGGGAGTCGTCTGTTTTGTCATTAAAGAGACCAACTCCGTCGAAGGATAGGTTCTCAATTTTGGCCTTAGTCTCAGTTGTCAAAGTTGAGGACCGTAGCCAAGCGTGCCGGCGAAGGGCGACTGCACTTACCAGGGATCTCCCATGACAGTCCCCTTGATGTCTGGCAGTGTGAATCTGCTGCCTGGAAGTGTTTGTCGCTTCGGCCTGGAAGACCCTGGCCAAGTCTCTCTTCTCATCCGGTAGATAGTCTATCAGCCCGCTCATTTTCTCCCAAAGGAAAAGTTGGTACCTGGCCATCGTAGCTTGGTACCCGGCGACCCGGATCCCCAGGGCACTCGAAGTGTAGATTCTTCGTCCGAAGTTGTCTAACTTTTTTCTTTCGGGGTCTGATGGAGTGGAGTGTTGCTTGCCCGACTTGGACTGTGCCGACTCCACTATCATCGAGTTCGGAGTTGGGTGGGAGAAGAGAAACTTGGCTGTGTCTGCCGTCTGGCCTGATTTTGTAGAGCGCATCAAGGCGCTTTGCTGCAGGAGGAGCTGTGGATGGGGAGCTCCATGATCCCTGTACCGTCTCCAGCATCGTCGGAGTGATTGGCAGCAGTGTCGGACCCGAAGGAGATTTCGAGACAGCATCGAAGAGGGGGTCCACTGCTTTCTTCTCCTCAACCACCGTCTCTAGACCGAGGGCCTGGGCCATCTGAAAGATCTGTTCTTGGAAGGTGCCCATATCCTCAGAAGGGGATACCGCGGCCTGAGTGGAGACATGTTGGTCTGGAGACGTGGAAGATGGTGAAAGAGAAACGATCGAGTCCGAGTTCGATATGGGGGAGCAGGATACAGCTTCCAACGAGAATGTCGTTAGCTGGTCCTCTCTTCCTTCACCCTGTGATGGGAGGGCCAAGAGTTGAGTCGGGGGGGATCTTCTGGGGCTCGAGCACGCCCTCTCCCGCCTTGGTGGGGACCGTCTCCTGAGTGGCGACCTTTCTTGGGATCGGTAAGCTCTTGCCTGGTATCTGTATTCAGACACAGGGGAGTGTCCACGACGGTAGTTGCCGCGGAATGCCGAAGAGTATCTCGAGTCCCTCGAATCGCGAGACCTCTCCCTGTATCGTGGGGGTTCTCGTGATCTACGTGAGGCAGAAGATCTGGATGATGCCCGGTCCCGGGTGATCAAAACCTCCTCGATCTCGAGTGACCTGGACCGAGTCCGTGGGGTACGAGCCCGTACTTCACGAACCGGAGAGGCGAGGGCCGGCAGAGTAAAGGTCTGTGCCAGGGGCCTCGAATCTGAAGGCGAGTCCACGATCTCACCATCCGAAAACGAGATGGCTTGGTCAGCTTCCTTCGAGCCCGAAGGAGCTTTTGGTGTGGAGCAAGGCGTTGGGTCCCTCGAGCCCGAGGGAGCCGTAGCAGGAGGAGATCTGCGCCCAGCCGGGCGTTCAGCGGTCGCGACATCCGTCGGATCCGGAGCTAGCGTCGATCTCGATCCCGAGAGCGACGAAGCCAATTTTTTTGCTAGTCTCCTCGCTTTTTCCTTTCGTTCCTTGCTCTTTCTTTTCGCTTCCTCTTTCTCTCTGCGAGCCTTCTTGGCCTTGCTTTTTGATATCATCGTGGCCATGTAGGCCTCCTGAGCGTCCGCTGAGGAGACCGTGTGTGAGGGCGGCGTACTAGGCCTTGCCAAGGGGGTAGGCTTTTCCGCGGGCGGTTGGAGGGCCCTCTTATAGAGAATCGCCGTCAGTTTGTCTGCCCTGTGCTTCCTCGCTTGTTTTGTGAACGCTTGGCAATGATGACAAGCGTCCATGTTATGGCCTTCTCCAAGGCAGGAGAGACAAAGCGAGTGCCCATCCGCCGGAGGAAGCTTAGTCCCGCACCTTACGCATTTGCGGAAGGGGGCTTTTGGAGCCATAATCAGTGATATTGAAGGATCCCACGACGAAACGGGGGGGAAAGCTCTGAAGAATTCTCAGTTTTAAGTTGGATTCTATAAAAGAATTGAAGAACCTCTCGAAGAAACAGCCACACGCGATGGCGGTCGAAGAGGAACTGAGGGAGAGGGCGGGAACCCACGTAAAGGAGACGCAAGGGGGGAGGGGTTCCCGCCCAAAATTTGCCTCAGCTTTAGAATCTTCCCGAAGCGGCCTCCGTGCACGCGCAGAGCCCATATGTGTGATGCACAGAGACCACAAAGAAGAATTTTGCAGGCTTATGTCTGGCACAGATGGCTTACAGACAAAACCTATTTATTCTGAATGGCGCAACTCAAGATGATTATCCTGGTCAATACTCCTTTTGGTCTGGGCAAAGGTTATCTACAATAGATATTATGATTTCACACAGTTTGATCACTATGATCTCACACTTTAAAATTATAGCCAGACCTGAAAGTGATCATCTACCTCTATTACTCATCTGTAGCCTCCCTACAGGCCCCTTGAAAGTAGCAGGTGGTCAGCTTCCAGTTCTTTTGGAGGCTAACAGTCCTCAAAGGATAAAATGGAACGGCCAAGTGAGCGAGGCAGTAGCAAAATGGTACAATTCTCCTGACTGCAAATACCTAACTAGTGCAATATCCGAGAGATGTATGGCCCCAGATTCTGAACCTCAAGAGATAATGTCACTGTATGAATTACTCATTCATAAACTTCAAGGGTTTGTCGTAAGGACGAATTCTAACCCATCACCATGCGGCCTCCCTTCTAAGAAATGGTTTGACCATGATTGTAAAGTTGCAAAAAAAAGTATTAATGGACTCTTATAAACAGTATAAAATGAACCCCTCAATTAGCACCAGCCAAACTATAATAAAAATTAAAAGGGATTATAAAACCCTTTTGAAAAAGAAAAAAAGAGCAGCAGTAGTTCAGACCTGGCAACAACTGATTAAGGCAGTCCAATCCAATGATATGTCATCATTCTGGCGAATTACTGCTGGGCATCCTGATTCATGCCCATCAAGGTTGGCCTGTTGTATACCTGTGATGGCCTGGGAGACCCATTTTCGTATGCTCTATGCAGAACCCTGCGCCAACTCTCTTCCATTAGATCTGTCTAGTGAACAGCTACAGCACTGGCCTCCAGTCTCAGTTTCAGAGACCAAGCAACATAGACCAGTTAAAAAATGGCAAGGCCCCCGGTAATGACTCCATGCTGGTGGAGCTAATTAAAGCTAACTCAGAATGGTGGTCTTCTATGCTGGCATCACTGTTTACATATATGTTGTGATATGAATCACATTGACCAGCTGTAGCACAGTGTTTACACATGGAGAGGAACAGAATGGCGGTAAACAAGTATGTTGTGTCTTTCTACTTTCCCGTGTTCTTTCTCATGGGAAAGCTAGACCCTGGGATCATTATGAGCTAGTCACATGGTTTGTATGATCTGATGACGTGCTAACTTGTTTTTTCTGTCTGAAGCCATTTTAGAGAAGAGAAGGACTGCTTTCTCTATTCTTTCTCTCTTCTGGCTATTACTTGCTGGACTTTGCAACAATGTAACGTCTTTGCTGAAGTGGAGTGAAGCTCAACCTACTCCACTGGAATTAATGCTTGCTATGCATTGTACTCTGCACATGGACTGTAACTAGGAAATGTATACTCTGTAGAACTTTACTTGCTAAGTGAATAAACAGGTAGAAATAGACCTGTGGTGATACAGAGTGTTTCCTTGCTACTTGGATTAGTCTGAAAACCGGGGAAGCTAGAAGCTGGTGTCGGATTACAGGCAAGCTGGCTGGCAGCTTCAAACCAACACGCTGCACGCTGCGCAGAGGGGGGTGAGATCTGGAAGATCTGTGTGTGGAATAATGGGCCTCTATGCACAGACAGGATTTTAAATCTCCCATCCAGCACACGTGGGGCTCTGCTGTCACTCACGCGCCTTCAATATATAGATAAGACAGCACATATTCCTAATGATTGGGGAGTAGCAATTATTATCCCAATCTACAAAAAAGGTGATAGGAATGACCCAGCTAACTACAGACTCATAAGCCTTTTAAACATTATCAGCAAATTATATGCAAGACACTTGTGTTGCAAGCTATGTGAATGGATAGAAGAAGAGAGCATTCTTGAGGATGAACAAGCAGGTTTTAGGGCAGGAAGATCTACCCTAGATCACTGCTTGATTTTGCAGCATCTAGCAGAAAAATATACCCGCAATACCAGCTCTCGTCTATATGCAGCCTTCGTAGACTTCAAAGCGGCATTTGATTTGATCTCCAGACCATTTTTATGGGACAAACTTAAAAACTCTACAATTGACAAACGTCTACTATTGCTGATGTTCAAACTGTATAATAATACAAGACTTAGAGTGAGATGTAATCGTGATGGTCAGCTCTCTAATTCAATTGCAGTAAATAAGGGAGTCAAGCAAGGCTGTATATTGGCCCCCCATCTGTTTAATATATATATAAATTCCTTAATCAAACGGCTTCAAGGCCTAGATATACATGCCCCCAAAATGGCAAACAAAAGACTTCCTATACTGCTTTATGCTGACGATGCCTTTATCCTCTCCTTGACCCAAACCAGCCGCCAGACTGGTTACTGGTACACCTAGGGGTGCTCACATCACACCAGTTTTAAAAGCACTCCACTGGCTGCCAATCAGTTTCCGGGCGAAGTATAAAGTGTTGGTTATTACCTTTAAAGCCCTACATGGTTTGGGTCCAGGCTACCTACGGGATCGCCTTCTCCCATACAATCCACCCCGCACACTCAGGTCCTCTGGGAAGAATTTACTTCAGTCAGCCAAAACTAGGCTGACGGGTACTACCCAGAGGACCTTTTCTTCTGCTGCTCCCAGATTATGGAATGGCCTGCTGGAGGAGATTCGTCAGCTCACCAGTCTTTTGGAATTTAAAAAAGCCATAAAGACTGATCTCTTCCGGCAGGCCTATCCGGCGGAATTTTAGGTTGCCTTTAAGATGTTTTTACGATATTTTAATGATGTTTTAATAATGTTTTAATGATGTTGTTTATGATGTTTTTAATATGTTTTAAGATGTTTTAATAGTATGTATTGTGTATTTTATATTTTTGTTGTTCCCCGCCTCGATCTAGACGGAGAGGCGGGTAAGAAATAAAATTTATTATTATTATTATTACAATTTAATAATAAAATAAAATTTTATTATTAAGAAATAAAATTTATTATTATTATTATTAAATAGGACTTAGAAGAGCCTTAAAGGCTCTAGCCCAACACTGCAAGGAGGATCAATTACAAATCAACTATTCTAAAACTAAGATCATGATTTTTTCCAATAGTATTAAGACCCACAGGTGGCGCATAGATAACAATGATATAGAACAAGTCACCTGTTTCAAGTATCTAGGTGTCGTTTTCCAAGCTTCTAGAAGGAAAACTGCATAGGTTAAATATGCTTCCACACTTGCCAAGAAAAGCACAGCGGCAATCCTGAGGTTTTTCCGGTCGCGGGGAGGGAATTTCATTCCAGCTGCAATTAAATTGTTTCTGGCAAAACCAAGAGCGCAACTGCTATACGGAGCACAATTGGGTTCTTTTTCAAATTTAGCTACATACGAAAAAATACAATCGGGCTTCCTAAGGTCACTATTTCTGACGCCCAGATGCATCCCAAATGGGGTTTTGCGAATGGAGAGTGGATTACTCAGAATTGAAGCTATTGTGTGGCAAACCACCTTATTCTCTTGGCTTAGACTTAATTTGGCTCCAACTGGGTTGCTCCCCCTAATATTACAAGATAATTACCAAACAAAATGGTGGAACACCATAGTTAACAAATTGCACTCATATGGTCTTTCTCCTGAATATTTGCTAAATTTAGGATTGGAGAAAGCAAAAGATATTATTAAACAACGGATCTGGGATATAGAACTTCAAAATGACTTAAGTCAAAGCATATATATTTACCGCTCCCCCGAGATATACAGAATAGAGGGCCTGCGGCTTATATAAGTTCTCTTACCTATTATAAATATAGCTGGGCATTCTCTAGGGCTCGCTATAATGCTCTCCCCTCAAAGTTTCTAGAAGGCAAATATCAAAATATACCAGTCGCTCAGAGGCTGTGCCCATGTGACTCAGGGCAGACAGAGACAATTACACATGTCCTTTTATACTGCCCGTTCTACTTAAGATGCCCGGTCAAACTTGATCCATCCCTTGTTACATGATTTTCCAGGTAACACTGATGAATTTTACACCATGCATTTACTCGCGGACAGAGACCCTTCTATAACATATAAAGTTGCCAAATTTTGCTTTCTGGCTACAAGAACACGCCATACACTTATAACTTCTTAGGCCTTGTCTGAAGCTGTGAGAAAGGGCCAAAACCTGTTCTGTCTTCCTCATATTTAATTGTGATTTTATACTGATATTTGTTTTTATTGTATGCCATCCTGATATGGTTTACTGAAGGACAGCCTAAAACTTGGTATTGTACAAATTTTGTACACATTTTGTGTATCTATTGTCTGTTGACTTACTGTTTATGCTGGTCTTGGACCATAATAAAGATTTGATTTTGAATACAATAATGTGTAACTATATACAGTACATTGTTCAAACCATTATGAATAACTTTTTTTATTGTTTAATCTGTCCATTTAAATGATGACATCATTTTAAAATAGAATCAAAATATGTCTGGCCAACTCACTGGTTCTCTATACAACAAAATTATCCTAACTAATGAATTGAGTCTATATACTAGGAAGCATGTGCAGGACCGCACTGCTCAGCATTCTCACAGCTAAGGGATCTCTCAAGTCATAGGATCTCTTAAGCCATGCACTTCTTTTCTGCCTCAACCAGAGAAGCAAATGTGATATTTATTAGTAGTCCTGCCTGTGCTCTATAACCAAAATACTCCAGCAGAAAGTGTGGGGTGGGGGGAGCAGAGAGAATGTGGAGGAAAGGACTCCATAAGCCGGTTCAGGCCTGATCAGAGATGTGGAATATTGAACTCTTGGTACATAGATATAAATTAGAGCTGTTGTGAACCCCACTCATTTTCAACAATCCATTCACAGGTGGTAAAAATGGAGCGGGGGGAATTTTGCCGGTAGGGAGGAGATGAATTAAGGCAAAAGATTTGTGGGGAAGGCTTGCCTTTACCAGTGGTGGCATCATCAACAGCAACTCCTTTCAGTAGTGAATGGCTGCCCACTGGTATTGTGGAGAAGGAGCTTCTGGGTGTGTGTGGCACTGGTGGCTGCTATTCTTTCCCCTGAAGCCTGCTCTGCACAACACTACATCACGATGAAGAGCGGTAATGGGGAACATGTGGCCCTCCAGATGTTGTTGGACTACAACTCATTAGCCTTTGCCAGCATAGCCATTGCTGAGGGACGATGGGGGCTGCTGGCCAACATCTGGAGAGCAACGCTGATGTAGAGCAACACTGCTGCTGTTGCCACTCACCACAAAAGACAGTCCAAAGAAAGCAAAAGCGGTTAATTTTGCACACCTTTTCGCGGCTCCCAAATTCAGCCAAACATTTGGCTCAGCACTAAAATGAACAAATATTCTTTGGAATAATCACTTGACCAATGTTCTCTAGATCAGTGTTCTCCAACCTTGGGTTCCCAGCGTAGCTGGCTGGGGCATGCTGAGAGTTGTAGGCCAAAAACATCTGGGGACCCAAGGTTGGAGAACACTGATCTAGATGGTTCAGAGAAAAAGGCACCGGACCAATGGAATATTTTCCCATCAGCCATCTCCCTGGGAGAGGGACAGGACATGGTGCAGTTACGAGGAGAGCTTTTCAGTTAAATCCAACAAAAGTGACTAGCCAATAAAAAAATGTCTCCTAGTCCATGGGCTCACATAAATATATTAATCTTGGGGGAGGTGGGGAGAAATAATCAACAATTTTTAAAGCTCTGAGGCCCAGTTACCTCAAGGCAGTTTTTAACTCAGCAGGTAAGGACGTCAGTGGCTATTTTCAAGCCTCTAGTATAATCTGTCACTTTGCTGTTTATTGCAGTGTAATCAGTGGTTTGGTATTTCAACATTAATCCCCCGACTTGAGTGCGGGTTACCCAGGTGCCTTTAAAAATGCACAGATGGCCACTTGTTCTCTGTGACTTCCATTACTTATATGTAAGTGCCTGGATAGGGAGGTTTTGTTTCTTTTCTTTTCTTTTTAGTATTATTAATCCTAAACAGATATTCCCTTGATATCCAGGCTTCTCTCTTTGGAAACAAATTTTTAAACTTAATGTTTTATTTCTCATCTGTAAGCAGGTGAAAGAACATTTATTTATTTATTTATTTATTATATTTATACCCCGCCTTTTTTTCTGCAAGGAACCCAAGGCGGCTTACATAATGATCCTCCTCCTCTCCATTTTATCCTCACAACAACCCTGTGAGGTAGGTTAGGCTGAGAGTCAGTGACTGGCCCAAAGTCACCCAGTGAGTTTCATGGCCGAGCGGGGACTAGAACCCGGATCTCCTGAGTCTACATCAACAAGGAAATACAGATCAACTCAAACAGTTATGTCTTCTACAGGAAAGAATAGAAGTAGAAATAGTCACTCAAAGAAAAATAAAACAAACAAAACCCTAATCCATATCTCATTTACTATTTTAAAACAACAAATTAGAATTTCTGGCTTCCAGTATTTTCAGTTGCTACATTTACAGCACAATCCCATACATGTTTATTTAGAAGTAAGTCCTGGTATGTTCAATGTGGTTTGCTAAGTGATGTTTAGGATTTCAGTCTTGGCTGTCTTTTATAGTATTAAAAGAGAAGAGCTTTATACATTTGAGTAGTTTGCAATTTGTGTGTTAGTTTCTGGTTTATGAATGGTGCCTATGATAATATAAAATATTTTGATTTTCCTTGTCCCTTTTCTACTTCTATTTGGTGTGAGAGTTTCCCCAGTTTCATTAGTTCCCATATGTTATCCAGCTTATTTATTTATTTATTTAATATATACCCTGCCTTTTTTCCTGCAAGGAACCCAAGGTGGCTTCCATAATCCTCCACCTTCTCCTCCTCTCCATTTTATCCTCACAACAACCCTGTGAGGTAGGTTAGGCTGGGAGTCAGTGACTGGCCCAAAGTCACCCAATGAGCTTCATGCCCGAGCAGGAACTAGAACCCGAATCTCCCAAGTCCCAGTCCAGCACTCTAACCACTGTGCCACACTGGCTCTCCATTTGAGATCACTTTCTGCTGTACACTCTCTCTCTCTTTTACTACATTCTCTATAACTGCTAGAATGATGAGAATGCCTTCTTTCGTTATGGTAAAAATAAAATAAAAATACAAGACTTTATTCCACATTAAATGTGTTATTATTTGTTCTTGGCAAACAAAACAACCCCCCCCCCCGGAATATTCCACATTTGGAATATTTAACTGCATTTGGAGCAGTTAAAGTGTGTTTGGCATACTGTAATTTGGATACAAGGACTGGATTGCTGCATTTGTTATGTATGGAATACCTTATTGTGCAGGATTGTACCTTGAGAAAACACTTCCAGCTCCATGACTATATCGCTTTTTGCAAAAGGGACTGCCCAAGTGAAGCACACAACTGGTTACTAATTTTAAAACAATTTTAAGCAATCTGCCCTTTCCTATGGAAACATTTCCTTTTTCTAAATTGAAAAGGGAAGAAAAATAGCTGAAAATCATTGACTTACTGAATCCGGACTAAAGGAGAAACAATTAGTTTACAGGGGCAGTCCTAGACAGAATAAGGGCTAAACTGTATGTTATGTTAAATGCGTAGTGCATAGCTGATCCTAACTCTGTGTTTGTGTTGGGAGGGCACAAATGGATTTTTTTTTTCTTTTGCCCCGCTCGGGGGAGGGCCAATTTAAGGGGGAAGATTTAACACCCACCCCGACCTGTGCACAGTGGTGCCAATACGGATCAGGGCCCTGCATGCTTACACTAGAGTAAAAAGGGGGGGATTAACTACATGCTACACATTTAATGCAACTAGGGGTGAGCACTTACCCCTGAGCTTGCCTCGGTGAGTGCTCGGCAAGCACCCCCGCTGTGCGATCCATCTTGCGGCGCCAGCTGAGGCACTCAGTGGATTTCCAGGTCCCCAGCGCATCCCCGGCGCTGTGTTTTTAATGTAAAAACCAGGGTAAACTACCTTAAAACTGCCACGATTTACAAATCACAGCCGTTTTAAGGTGGTTTCCCCCGGGTTTTACATAAAAAATGCAGCACCGGGGACCCGGAACTGACACGCCGGGGACCTGGAAGTTCCTTTCCCCAGCTCCTCTCATGGGGACTTGTGCTGAGCTGGGGAAAGGTAAGTCTTACAGAGCTCGGGGTGTGTGTGTCGAGCAGGGCGAGTTCGCCCCGCTTCCACCAGTTAACCCCATTGAGAGCAATGTATCTCAGTAATCAGTAAACATGGTTGGAGCTGACCTGTAACAGGCAAACTAAACATTCTGCTACTTACAAATAGCAGAGCTATGCGTGTTTACCTTACTTACTTGAGTGTAAGTGTGGACAGCCCAATTTTGATTTAAGCTCCCATTCATGCCAAAATTCCATGCGGAGAGGGGAGTTAAACAAAGGGAGAAAAAAGTATCTCTTGGAATGTTGAATGATGGCTAGACGCTACTTTTAGTAGGCCTCCTGAGACTCCAACCTTGAGCTTCTCTCGCACAGGAAAATGCTTCTAGGCTGATTCCTCTGTTTGCCTTGGTTCATCAATTTGCATATAGACAAGTTTGAAGATATTGAGATCTGGTTTACAGGATGTCAAGGGTGCTCTGTGTTTTTTCTCCCTCCCCTCTGCAGTTGACTTATTTAATGGTTTGTCAGACAGCTTGTCCTCCTGCAGCTTGGCAGATGAAAGGTGCCTTTTGGCTTGTCTATATTTCCAGCTGCGGAGACATGGCTGTTTGGGAGGCATTTTGTCCAAAGCAATCATTTGGGCTGAGAATATGAACATTACCAAGGGAGGTGATGGCAACAAAAGCAGCTGCTAGGGATATTTTTCCTAAGTAGTGATTAGATTTTTCATGTCCCTTATGGACTTTTGAAGATCATTAGCCCCAACACCTGCTGGTCTGGCAAAAGAGGTTGTGGCAATAAATGACTTAATGGCTGAGGTATCAAAAATGCATCCTTAACTTTGTGACTTGTAGTAGGGTTGCTCTTTAGCTAGGAAAAACTATATTCCTGACACCGAAGACAACACACATGTGTACCTGAATGAGGCTGCCTCTTAGCATCATCTGTACAGCCTCTGGATAATTTTATTTAATTCATTTCCATTCAGTTTTAGGAAACAAGTTACAATGAGTTGTCAGGTCACAGGCTTTGATTTTGGGGTTCATTCTCAGAGTTGTGCCATAAGTGCAGGACTTTGGGGCAGAAGCCCAAGGCCCCACTCAGGAGAATGATCAGGAGGGTCCCCAAACGCAGCAAGGCTGGCTTGTCACATTGAATCTTGAAGTAATACTACTTACCATCTGAAGTAGAAGCCCCATGTAAAACCCTCAAGTCCAGAGTCTGAAATTACCTAAATGCACAACTGAATCAGCTACTCAGGACAATGTCTCAATCTCAGGGCTCTCAGGCAGGCTCATATTACTATCTTTGAGACATAGATCTAGAAGTTTTCCAGGAGTATTATTTTAAAATACTTTTAAAAAAAACAGACAAACTCACAATTCTAAAAAAGTTTCCATTTTCCTGGGCCTTCTTCAACCTCTTCACTGCTGGGTTACATTCCTGAGTCTTGCATATAAATCAGTTTTGTCTTTTAAGGGTTGGCAGCCCTATGAGATCACAAGCCCCACCCATAAGTCTCAGGCTTTGGGATGCCACTTGGCACCCATAAATTAAATGAACATGAAGATGGACTACTAGATTTATCAGTAGTGATGCAGACCATCCAGCTGTGCTGTTTTAATGCACTGTAATCACACCACAAAAGGGTTCTACCAAATACTTGCTATATAGGATTTTACCAGAGCAGGAGGGTCTGTAGTAGGTGCTATGTCTTTGGGGCTAAGACAGGGCTGGTCGTCCTACCACAAGGCAGACTGATGCGGCTGCCTCAGGCATCAGGTGCTGGTGGGTGGAGTGTAACAGTAGGGTGCTGGGACTGGGAGGACAGAACTGTGTGTGTCATGCAACCTGACCTGCACCCCTTAAGCTAGCCTGCTGTCCTCAGGTGCACAGGAGGACACCTTCCCAATGGCCAAATTGAAAGATGATTTAACTGCCCGTCTGGTCAGCTTTGGAATATGGAATGGGGCAGGTGGGAAACAGAACATTTTGCTCTTTGTCTCAGGCAGTAAAATGTTGTGGGCTAGCCCTGGGCTAAGCTGCTATCAAATTTCTCCTAAAGTTGAAGTTTCCTACTCCTGCATTATTTGGGGCAAACAAGAACAGGAGCTCGTATCATCATCATCATCATCATCATCATCATCATCATCATCATCATCATCGAGACCGAGGTACTTCTGGTGGGAGACAAGAGGAGGTATGGGGATGTTGACCTGGTACTGAATGGGGTGCATCTACCCCTGAAAGACCAGGTCCGCAGCTTGGGAGTCATTCTAGACTCCCAGCTGTCCATGGAGGCTCAAGTGTCAGCTGTGAGCCGGGCAGCATTGTATATCAACTCCATCTGATACGGCAGCTGCGCCCCTACCTTCCTTCCTAATCATCTGGTCCCATCGGTGGTTCATGCCTTGGTCTCCTCTCGCATAGACTACTGTAATGTGCTCTACGTGGGGTTACCCTAGAAGATGGTTCGGAAGCTACAGCTGGTACAGAACGCAGCAGCTTGCCTGGTTAAAGGCAGCCGCCGGCGAGATCACATCACTCCGGTGCTCAAGGAGTTGCACTGGTTACCAGTTGCTTGCTGGGCTGAATTCAAGGTGTTGGTTTTGATCTTTAAAACCCTATATGGCTCCGGTACAGCTTATCTCAAGGAGTGCCTCCAGAAGCATCAAGTAGGCCGCTCAACAAGGTCTGCCACGGACGGCCTTCTCCTTGTCCCATCAGCCAGAGCAGCCAGGTTGGTGGGGACTAGGAAGAGGGCCTTCTCTGTGGCGACCCCCAAGTTATGGAACTCCTTCCCCATTGACCTTCGCCATGCCCCCTCCCTGTTGAACTTCTGCCGGGCTTTAAAAACATGGCTTTTCAGGCGGGAATATGGGGTGGGTTAGGATTTTTTAAAAAACACTTATATGGTTTTAATTGTGTTTTAATTGTGTGTTAATTGTGTTTTAATGGTGTTTTAATTGTGTTTAATTGTATTTTATCTTGATTGTACGTTGCCCCGGGTGGCTGGCCAGATGGGCGATTTAAAAATAAAACAAATAAATAAATAAATCATCTACTTTAAATATAAATCATCTACTTTCTATTTTAAATAGAAAATATTTTTTCTACAGCAAAAGTGTGCTTATTCCCAAGTAAATGTGTGGTAGCAGCGGAAGCAAACTCCATTTTATTCCTGTTTTCATGATGGTTGTATAATTTAAAGGAATTAAACCTGCAGATTCTCAAAATATTTCTTTCTTTCATTCACCAGGGTTGGCAAACTGTTTATTTCCCTGTAAAAAAGACTCAGAAATGTAGAAGCTGTCATAAAGGATGGAATGGTGGTGGGGAGAGAGAAATATTAGTTCAGTGCTTCACAACTGAAGCAATACACGTGGCTGTCTAAAGCCCCACCCCTGTAAGACCATTAGGTCCAGCGTCTAAAGTTACCTAGCGGAAGCACTGCCTCTGCAGCGCCTTCAGCCCAAGTGGCCGCACAAAGGCCAAGGATTGCCCACTGTAGGGATGTATGGACTTTGTTAAATCTATTCCATCTGTGTTTTGTGGATTTTTCAGGTGCCTTTTCTCCTGTCGTCTGCTCATTGACGAAATCAGATTTTGTGCAAATGCGTTCATATGCATTTGCACAAATTCGCACTTCTGAAAATGTGCAAATCTCCCCCAAATATGCAAATCTACCCCAAATGTTCATTTTCATGCTTTAGTCTAAGGAGTGGATATGCATTTTCAGTCAGATTTTTTTTATTTCTCATATTTTTCTATGACTAAATTTGCGTAAAACTATGGAAAGTAAAAAAACTGGTCCACAAGTCTGCGGAATCCATGCGACTCAGGAAAAACTGATCGTCTGCAGAATCCACAGGTTGGATTCATAAAAATAAAAAATCATCCGAATTTGTTGCGGATTTCTCCGACTAGGGGTGGGCAATCCGTTGGGTTCCGACCTGCCTCCAGCTTGGTGGTCACTGCCGCTGCGCCCACCGAGCTGGGCTGAAAGCTGGAGCACGCCACACCATTTCCCAGACTGTTGGGTTCCCAGTTGGGCCACTGTTTATTTAGAAAATGCCTTAAGATATGTCAAAAGTGTCCGCAATTTGTGCAAATCACGCAAATTGCAGCCGCTTTAGGTGTACCTTAAAGCATTTTCTACATAAACAGCAGCCTGCCAGGAACCCGGAAGTTGCTTCCCCAGCTCGACTCGAGAGAATGCAAGTCGAGCCGGGGAAGAGGTAAGCAGGATGGAGTTTGGAGGGTCGAACCCAGCTAGTCCATCAGATTTCCACACCCAAATGAAATCCTCACACATCCCTATTCCGACATCCCTATTATATGCCCAGTCTGTGAGCACCTCAGGGAGGATTCTGGGAGCTGCAAAATGTGTGGACACCTTTATTGTCTCAAAAACTGCATTTGACCTGTCAAAAAGGCACATGCAGCTCCTGGGCCCATAGTATGGCCACCCCTGGCCTAGCAGCTTCAAACACTTTTCTAAAATGTCACAGATGTTCAGAGGAAGATTCAAATTATTTGACCAACAATAACGTTATTTATATACTTTCTTCTGATTATAAAATTGGAGCTGCTGTACATAAACAGGGTCACTTTAGAGTCATATTTCCATTTTCACTCTTTTGTCATTTGATTGGTATTAATGCATTTTTCATTAAACTGCAGGGCTAATGGATCATCTTTGATTTCAAACTGACTTTGTAGAAATGAGCCTGTTGCTTTTAACTGGAATTTGGAAGCACATTAAAATGAACAGAGCTTATTTGAATACATTATACGCTCATTAATTAAAAAAGAAAAAGGAAACCTTTCCCTCTGCCTAAAATATGCCAGGTGCTTTGTCCACAATGCAACATAGACGTGTCGTGTGCTTAAGACCTTGGGGCTCAGTGGGCTTAAGCGTTCCTTACCCTGTGCTGGATTGTTAAGTCTGTTCTTTAAGGAGTCTCTATCTACTTCATCTTTATGAAAATAGAAATTAATTAGTAAGATATATTATGTAGTCTAATATTTATGGTAGCATGGTCATGCAGAGTTTTATTAACTTCCTTATTTTCTCTAGGCTCTTGCCATTCACCTGTTCAGATATATTCAAAATTAGCTGGGATGTTTCTATGACCTTCTTCCAATGAGCTCATTTAATTAATTTTGAGTTATGTTTTGAGGATTATAAGAGCATGGTTTTTTATATTACTTTAAGTGAAGCCGATTTCCTTTTAGGCCTTTGGTTCACACAACACGATCAACCATGGTGGTTTCTAAGCCATGTTTGTTTCAGAGTGGCTTGTCGTGTCATCTGAACCTGGCCAGAGTGGCTTGGGCGTGGTTAACAAACCATGCTGCTGGGTTCAGACAACATGACAAGCCACTCTGAAACAAACATGGCTTATAAGCCACCATGGCTTATTGTGTTGTGTGAATTTATTTAGTTATTATTTATTTATTATTTACATTTATCAATCGCCCATCTGGCCGGCCACCGGCCACCCTGGGCGATGTACATAGAATAAAAACAATAAAATACATTTAAAACAGTATAATTTTTTTTAAAATCTTAACCCACCCCATATTACCACCTGAACAGCCAGGTTTTTAATGAGCGGCGGAAGCTCAACAGAGAGGGAGCATGGCGGAGGTCACTCAGGGGAGAGTTCCACAGTACGGGGGCCACCACAGAAAAGGCCCTCTTCCTTGTCCCCACCAGTCTAGCTGCTCTGGCTGAAGGGACAAGGAGAAGGCCGTCCGTGGCAGATCTTGTTGAGCGACCCACTTGGTGTTGCTGGAGACGCTCCTTGAGATAGACTGGACCGGAGCCGTATAGGGTTTTAAAGGTCAAAACCAACACCTTGAATGCGGCTCGGCAAGCAACTGGTAGCCAGTGCAACTCCTTCAGCACTGGCGTGATGTGGTCCTGCCTGCGGCTGCCTTTAACCAGGCGAGCCGCCGCGTTCTGTACCAGCTGTAGCTTCCGAACCATCTTCAAGGGTAACCCCACGTAGAGCGCATTACAGTAGTCTAGGCGAGAGGAGACCAAGGCATGAACCACTGATGGGAGTAGATGATTAGGAAGGTAGGGGCGCAGCTGCCGTATCAGATGGAGTTGACCCAGTCATCGTGTCAACTTATTTACACTTATTTACAGTGTAATCCTATACATTTATTTACACTTATTTACAGTGTAATCCTATACATCTTTACTCAGAAGAAAGCTTCAATGTATTCAATGGTCCTTACTCCCAGATAAGAAGAGTGGATAGGATTATAGCCTTACACAATTCATTCAGTTCCAAAATGGACTATATTACTTCAAAATCCTTGCTTAATATCCCCAAATATTTCAGTGATGAATTCAGTATTAATTTCAACAGTTTTCTTTTTCTTGTCTCTACCCTTCTGAGTAAGATTTTCTAAGGTTAGAAGAAGAATCATATATCTTAATAAAATCAGTTGTGTTTGGAAGATCAACAAAACAGGTTAAATGTTAGATGGTAGAGATAAACATAAAGAAATATCAGATGGCTGTAGATTTGTCGTAATCTTATTCTGTTTCCTTATCATGGCATCCAGATAACTAAGGAAAATAATCAACTGAAACCTCATTTCCACATCAAGGTTCCATATCAAGATCTAACTTTTTCCTGTTTAATTTGCTATCTGATAAATTGCCAACAGAAAGCATTACAGTTTTTAGACTTTTAAAAAATAAATAAATAGCACAAGCTTGTAATTTTTATATAGGTGAGACATATCCATATTAGCATTTAATATAGGAGCTGATTTATTAACTGAATCTGAAATCTTTTACTTAGGAGAGTATTTCCCACAATTAATTTGCTGAGCAGAGTCTAGGCAGGAAGGTCAGTAGGACAAAGATGACTTCCTCTGATTAATGATAGCAATTCCAGACCGTCCATCACACACCATCAACAGAACAGCCCTTGATGTATGTATCACATGTGAAACCATCATGTGGAAGAGGGCAGGATCAAGCACCACCACCCACATCACTGTGCCTCCCTGCCCCCAACTTCTGCATATTGAGCAGCATGTGTGACAAACACAGGGTTCACATACATTTACGTGGATGCAGTTCCACATGATTGGAACCCCTGTTCATGTAGAGGTCTCAAATCACGTGGAGTGCCTATGTATGTACAACCTTTGCACACATCCTGGTCATGGCACAGATGTTTTAGGGAAGGGGCTGGCACAGTGATATTAGAGGCTACATTTAAGCACATAGTCTCAGATGTTATTCATATTTGGCTACTGTGTCCTTATAGTAGTAGTTTTTCCTGACACTAACCTTGCGTGAAGGAAGAAGAGATTGATACATAATCTTTTAACAGTCAGCTGTTTGGGGAAATTGCACTGGCATTTTCTTTGTTTTCCTTACAGCCCTGGGAAAACACATTGTTGCCCCCTGCTGTCCCCTGCAATTGTAATTTTTTTAAAAAAAACAAACAAAATGGCATCCAGAGCAGTCATTTAAAAACTTTTTTGGCCCTTTGAGCTCCCCTTGGGGACCGTGGTGTAGCTGCTCCAGGTGCCATTTTTTTAATTTTTTAAATAATTTTTGGCACCGTGGGGAGGGCAGGAGGTGTGGCCTGTGGGGGGTGTCCAGGGGGCAGAAATGACCCACAGACCTCCCAAAGTTGCCTAGTCCTGCTATAGGACATGAGAACTTATGAACTTATGAATAAGTTGGTTAGAATTGCAAGGAAGCCTCTGACCACACCAAAAAGCAAAACAAAAACAAAACCCAGATTTTTTAAAAAATATATATTTATAATGTTTTAATATTTTGATTGTTGTATTTATTGATTTGGTTATCATATTGTTCTTTAAAAAAAGAAGAAGTAAACTTCCCCCAGGGCATCTGCCAGTGGGTCAGTATATCAATTTGATTAAGTAAAATACAGAAGTAGAGTTCCAGGCCTGTATTGTACTTCTTTCAGACAGTCAAAAAGGACCAATCTCTCTCTCTTCCACTGTTGGCCTTTATCCATTACTACATTGTCTGTCTTTGCTACGATCAGTTTCATCTAATTTTTAACTAAATGTTTATCTCTTCCATCAGGTTTCCTGAACAATGTAATTAGCAATTAAGTTCCAAAAGAGCCAAATTGCTAGATGAAACCAGAGTTTACTTTCATTGCAGGTTAGCTAACACAATTAGCAAAACTGAAGTTAATTAACATAGCTTTGTTGTTTTGTGTGTGTGTGTTTGGAAACTATTAGAACTTACAAACAGAGCAGAACAGCAACAGACTTTAATCAACCATGGAGGCGTGCAGCGAGATGAAGTGTCTTTGGTGATTCCAGACGGCAATGGCTGCTGCTATAGTGGGAGCTGGGGAAAGGTATCTTAACTGGAGGGTAGGCTTGCCATCTAGTTTTAGGGTTTGGCTCTACCGTTCATATTTGGATTTTGCCACCTGAGTTGGTCTCCCTGTCCATTTGGATAGGAAATGATCCGATCCAGGAAATGATCCTGGGCCAGTCTTTGTCAGGGAGAGCAGCCTGGAGGCAAGCAAACAGCAGCCAGGCAGGTAATTGAGCTGGGAAACAACTGGGCATTCAAGCAGGTGGCCTGTCAAGCCAGTCAACAGGTAAGCAGTGATGGGCAACCAGAGAGCTGCTCTGACTGATGATTTGGCTCAGGCTTGAGAGAGTCAGGAAGCCTAATAGGACCAAATCAAACCCTATTGGCTGTCTGTGTGTCAAGTGACTCCTGCTGTGTTGGCCGCTGCAATGTCACGATCCTCTCGCTATGTACAGTGATGGCCGTGAAATGCAACAGAGAGCAGGTTAGCAGCTCTTTCTTCTGACAAACTAGTGACACAAAGAGGAAAACATATGGTACTGCCAGAGTCCCAGGTTTGGTCTGCAGCCAATGTTAGTCCTACTTAGAGTAGACCTACTGAAATGAATGGGACTTAAGTTAGATTAACATTGAATACAGTCCTTTGAATCGTCTATCATTATGCATAGAACCTGGGCTCCCAGACGTCTGGTGTGCCAGTTCCCCCTGGAAGCAACTTTGAATTGCCATCTTACAGCTAGTTAATTTGCTTAAGCCTTGTTGAATTCAAAGGCCAAACTAGACATGATGATAGCTGTCGTGTAAACACTTCTTAAATAAAAAGTAAATAGCAGACATAGCAACCTAGATCAGTCGAGGGGTAATGTTGCTCACTTTTAAGGAGGGTAGAATCTACTCACTGTATGTAGCCCCAAACCATAATTTTATTTATTTATTATATTTATTTATTATATTTATACCCCACCTTTTTTCCTGCAAGGAAACCAAGGCGGCTTACACAATCCTCCTCCTCCTCCTCCTCCTCCTCCTCCTCTCCATTTTATCCTCACAACAACCCTGTGAGGTAGGTTAGGCTGAGAGTCAGTGACTGGCCCAAAGTCACCCAGTGAGTTTCATGGCTGAGCGGGGACTAGAACCCGGATCTCCCGAGTCACAGTGCAACACTCTCACCACTACGCCACACTGTTTCTTTCAGAACAGCAAATAGAACTGAACAGGAAAACGAAAGTAAAACACAAGAACAGTTTGAGGATGGAGTCCTTAGCTCCAATCCAGTATAATAAAGACATAAACTTTAACACTGCCATTTCCCATTAGTGCATTAGGATGTTAAACCCTTTGCTCTCCACTGCAGTCTTAGTCTGGATCACGCCCCCTGCATCTGCTATTTTCACTGGAAGAAAAGCTTCCATTGGTCCTTCCACTGGTACTCAATGAATGGAAAACTTCAATTGTTTTTAATCCTGTTTGGTTGACATTGATTTCACACGTTACTTTGTTAGCTACCTTAGCCAACTTGGCAGGAACAGTGGGATATACATTTATTTCAATAAATGATCCAGATGAATAGCAATCAAAGAGTTTATTAGTCAAGTGATCATAAAATACATACCAAACAGGAGACATGAGTTGGATCCAGATTTACTCAAAATATACCCATTGATTTTAGTGGGTCTACTCTAAGCATGACTAAGTCTGGATTCAACCCATACTGTATGGCAGGGGTGCAGAACCTCATGTCGGGGAGGGCAAATCCGTCCCTCCAGGGTTCACAATCTGGCCATCCAGGGACCCCCAGGAAGTTATGCCCCCTTCTCCTGGCCCCACCCCCTTTCCTCCAACTACTGATTGTTTGGTGGTGTCTCCACTTTTGTGCAGTTCCCCCCCCCCCCATTCTAAAATATTGAAATGTCTCTTCTCTGAGGCTTACTTACTGGCAGTAAGAACTTCAAGCTAAAATATACTGCTATTTTGCTTTCAACCCTGCCCACCAATGGGATGCAGACCCAAAGAGCTTCTCCAAAATAGAATTTGGCCCTTGGGCTGAAAAAGGTTCTTCACCCCTGCTATACAGTATCAAGAAGCATTTCTGACTATCAAGCAATAAAGGTCTAGTATTGATAACAATATTTAAGAATGCGGCTACTGACAAAGTTATATTGACGGTGACAAAAAGCAAGCAGAAATTCATCTGATCTGCCAGGATGAATCCTTATTAATGGAAACAGCAAGAGTTCCTCTCCACCATTATAAAAAATATCAGTAAAAACGGCAAATGACTAATATTTGAGCTGATAGCTCATGGCTCTCAGTCTCGGGATGTTCAAATGGAGAGAAAGCCACTCCGCTGGTGATTTGTGGATTATCTATCGACTTTTGCGCCACTGTCTGCCAATATGCAGTCTCTGAATTTGCATGAATGCGTTCATGTGTATTTGAACAAATTTGCATTTGCGCAAATTTGTGCTCCCAAAAATGCACAATGGCCAAAAGTTCACAAATCCCCTATAACGCATATTTTCACAATTTACTGGGTTTTTTGGTGTTTTTTTTTTTTGCGTATTTATGATTGGTGTTTTTTATTTTGCATATTTTTCTGCATCTAAAATTGGCACAAAAATATACACACACATCCCAATCAGTCTGCAAGCCCCAAGGACTCTGCGCAACCTGAGAAAGCCGATCCACCGTGGAATCCGTGGGTGGACTCTGAGAAATCTGGACTTATTTGAGTCCATTGCGGATTTCTCCAACAACATCCCTATCTCAGTCACAGCAAGTTCCATGTTCTCAGACATAAATTTCCGTGTGCTGGAGCTCACAAAAACAGCATCCTTGAAAACACCAGCTCCTTCTGTCCACTGTCTTTATGGGTATAAAGATTAATGTATAAAATGCTGCAGATAGTGCACTATTTATTCTTTCGTATAAAATTCCCTGCATTTGAGGAGTATGGGTCTGGGACTAGTTTCCTAGGCAGCACAAAGCTTCTGAAACCCCTTTAAGTGGAACAAGTAATGACAACCACGTGAAGATTTCATTTGTATTCCCATTCTTCATGCCGGGGGCAGCCAATCACTTTAACATGGTATGTTCTTCTCTCAGGTGAATCGGCCACTTAACAGCTCTAAAAAGATTTAAGGAGTGGATTTCAGCAGGTGAAATTATCTAAGCTTTTATTTCCTCTTGAAAGTACTTCAGGATCCACATAATTTAACAGGTAAAAGCTGTGAGGCTATGAAAATAAAATGCACAATCTACAGATTCTAGGCTCTGGAAAATTACTATTCTTAAGTTAAATGTATGAGCTGCTCAAAGTTGCAAGAACAAATAATTTCATATGGAAGAGGGGTTTAGTCTGCAAGATGCAACTAGCAATTTCCTGCACTTTCCCCCACAAGAGAAAACGTTGAAATGCTTTGTATATACCTAGGAGCACAGGCATTATTATACCAAAGTCTAAGAATCTCACATGCTATATGCACATTTAACCATCACTATCACCACCAGAAAATGTCATAGCAGAGGAAAAACATCTTTTTTATATATACATATTGGTTAGGAATATGTTTTACAATTTTGTGTTTTCTAGATTTCCTATCAAATTGATATAAAATTCAAGATGTTCACTGGGAAGCTGTCTACAGAAATTTCTGATGCTCTCAATTTTTGATACTCTCAAAGTGGTCCCAAACCCAAACATCTTTCAGGAGGACTAGGGATGTCAATTCTATTCTGTCTAAGCCTGACAGGATTTTACAGCGTGATGGCGGACTGTAGTGGATTTTTTTTTTCTGATTCCAGAAATGTTCACAGTTTTTTGCACTTTAAATAGAAACATTTTTACGGGGGTGGGGGTGGTCCCATGATTTGCACAAATGGTGATTTGTCTAAGTGGGATCTTTCTTTTTCTTCTTTTTTGTCTTTAAATCTGCATAAGTGGGGTCTTATTTAAACATATATATATATATTATCAGCAATCTTGTGCACACACACAATTACGCAAGTCCACATGTCTGCTATGTAGCTGAAAGCAGCAGGAACTACTCCCTCTTAATTCTTTCCTACATTTCATCTTTTCAAATTGGGTATGCTACAGATCACATCTGTATCTGATCTTATACGTATCTGACAGCTAACATGTTATCCAACTCAGCCCTTTAAATCCCTTAATGATCTGGAGCAGGAGGATGTGGAGTTTTGCTCAGGAAGCACTTAAGTGGAGGATGAAATTGACAAGGAGGGAATATGGCTCTGCTGGGCTAAACAAAATAGTGTGTGGATAGAATGAAACTGACAAGGATTTTTGCAAGGGCAATATGACTCTGCAGGGCTATGCAATAGACAGGGAAATGTGTGCATGTGCACACTTGAGCAAGATTGCCAATAAAAAAATATTTTTAAAAAAATTACAACCCCATTTGCACAAATTTAAAGACCCAAAGGGGAAAAAAAGATCCCATTTGTGCAAATTGTTGCCATTAAACCCCCCCCCCTCCATTATGTAAGCCGCCTTGGGTTCCTTGCAGGAAAAAAGGTGGGGTATAAATATAATAAATAAATAAATAAACTCCAACCAACCAAAATATTTCTCTGACCAGTTTTGATGACTATACTAAGGCTACAATCCTATACCCACTTGCCTGAGAATACACCCCACTGAAATCAATGACACTTACTTCTGGGTCAGGGTGGAATTCTAACTCAAGAAGAAGGTAGGCCCCCACAGATAATATTAGGCCACTGCTTTCAATCTACCATAATAATTCAGACTGGTAAAATGTGCTACAAACACAAAACAAGAAATAGAAATATTTGCAGAGCCAATATCTCCAGCATATGAATTTATCCATAGGCTATACATCAAGTTGCAAAAGATATAACATGAATATATGTAGCCTGTTAACAAAGATTTAAGGCTTTAGAAGACAGACTAGAAAAGTTTACCAATTTTACACACTGAATATACTAATGAAAATTAATTTTCTAAATATTTGTATTGTTTCTGCTAACCTAACAAAAGGCTAAATACTGAGAGCCTAACACAAATAAAAGGCTAAGTAATGAGACCTGAAGCTAATAATTACTAGTTAATAATAACTACCTTCAGCCCACCCATCCCTTGAATAATTCCATTCCTGGTTCTGAACAGAAATATATAGGACTGCATTGCAAAGATTTGGGCTTGTATAGGATCACAAGCAGCCTAATCAACAAACCAGCTGAACCTAAACTAGAGACCCCAAATTAAAGCTGATTTAGTTTGAGATAATCACTCAAACCCAAGTGTTCCAGTTCATCATGTCCCGGATCAAAATTGTCACTGTACTGCTTTGCTCCATGGAAATCAGTGGAAGTACCTGAATATGAAATAGGCAAAATGCATACCTCTAATTGGAAAATAATGACTTATACTAAGCTGAACATATTCCCGGGGTGTGCGCGTGACAATTTGGCTGATTTTTCAGAGGACGGAGAAAATCTACACATTTTCAGGAGTGGGGGGGGGCAGCCACAGATCCCCCCCTCCTTGCTTAAATGCAGTTTTGCCCTTCTGCAAATAAACTACATATAAGGAGAGGGTAGAGAAAAGTCTGCTGCCACTTTTCCTAGTATGTGAGATTTTCTTTTCTCCTCTCTCAGATTTGTAGGGTTTCACCCTCCCTTTCCGCTCATCCAGATTTTCACAGAAAAATGTTGCATTCAGAAATGTTGGCTCAGTCTTAATCTCAACTCAAACAATATAGTCCTGCTTCCACTGAAACAAATTGTTTTCCCACTGATTAATTTGGCAACGGATGGCAACGATGATGCAATTATTTTACTCAAGAATTACTTCCAAATAAATGAGTTCAGGACAGCACAGACTTTCTTACCTAGCTTCAACCACTGCTAGGAGATAACTTAGGAGTTTTCCACAGACTTGTTAAGGAAGCAACAAGACTGGTTCACAGAGCTGAAAATTGGTCCTGGCTGTGCAAGCTCAATGTGCATTCCACCTGGCTAGACAGACAAGTGTTTTTGTTTTGTTGTTCTGAAGTAGAACCAGATCAATTTTCAGCCTATGATAGCATGTGGGGAAAATCACTTCCCTCATTATGGGACCAAAATCTGTATGGCCACACACTGGAGCAAGCAAAAGTCCCCTTTACCCATCAGTATGAACATAACTACCATTCTGCTGTCAAATAACAAGCTCAATATTATTTGAATAGGCATCCCCAGATAATTACACTACAATGGTAACCTCAAGGCACACATCATGAGAAACACTAAAGGAACCAGCCACAGCCACAGGATACAAATCTGGCATGCAATTTAGCATTTTTCCAGCCTCTTAAGGTGCTGTTATCAGTGGGCAAAGCTCCTCCAAAATGGTGTTGGAGGTTAGAATTGCATGTGGATTTCCTGGAACTCTGTTTCTTTTTGTTGTAATTGCAATGTATACTTTTACTGATCTTTCATAACAGATAACACAGAGAACACTAAACAGAATTCTACCTCCCTCCAGATAACAGAAATAATTATAATTTCAATTATTGATTTTATTTCTTTAAAATGATTTTTCAATAAATAAATAAATACATTTATTGAAAATAGATATTTTATACTGCTTTTAAAAGTACGGAAAAAAACAAACAAACCTTCTCAGGGTAGATTACAAAATTGACTTGCCATAGCAAACAAAGCATCACTTGTTGGCCCTCCAATGTAATTTACATCACTGAATGCAAACACAGGGTACCATATTCAGTTTTTCGGTAAAACCTCAACTGATCTATACACACATTGTAAAAATCAGAAATCCATAATCTTGACCAAAATAAATTGGCACAAGTTGCAAAGCACTTCATTCCAGATAATTGCTGCCCCTCAGATTTCTCAGTTCTTGTAACAGAGATACTATATGATCCATAAACACTGGAAACAAGAGAAAACATCTGGATATATAGATTCAAGGATCTATACACCTTAACACCATGTCAAGGATATTAGAGAAAATATGGTCTCAATGTCACTTTTGTCATTTTTATTAGATTCATTTTTGCCCCAGAAGTCTTTGCACTCTGCTTAGCCATTTTTATTCCGGCAGCTTGTGCCTTTCTGAACTTTGCAAGACTCTTGGAACAGCCTGCCTAAGAAACTAAGGGTGTAATCCTATGCATGTTTAGACAGAAAAAAAGTTCTACAACTCCCAGCATGCCAGCCAGCCTGGCTGGCTGGGGATTGCTGGGAGTTGTAGGACTTTTTTTTCTGTCTAAACACGCATAGGATTGTGCCAAAAACCTCATGACTAAATACAGTAATACCTTGGATTGCAAGTAACTTTGTTTGAGAGCGTTTTGCAGGACAAGCAAATTTTTAAATATTTATTTAATATATATTTTTAACTTGATATACAAGCGACGGCTTAAATGAAAAATCTCTGTACAAATTTTTTTGGGGGGATTTTGTTTTGATATAAGAGTGTTTTGGATTACAAGCATGTTTCCGGAACGAATTATGCTCTCAATCCAAGGCATGACTGTATAGTGCTGCCTATATCTCTTATAAAAGATATTGAGAATATGAGTTGAAATCATTTTGATACTAACAGATGTAGCCTGGGTTCGCATGACACAACAAGCAACAGTAGTTTCTTACCATTGCTTGTTCCCCATGTCGTGTGAACCCAGCTGTGGTGACTGACCATTGTGACTTATTGTGGTTGTCAACCACAATAAGACACAATGGTCTGTTCCAGGGTTTGTTTGTACTATGATGGCTTGCTGTGTTGTCTGAACCCAGACGACATGACCCATCATGGCACAATCTTCAGAACAAGCGAGTCGCTTGGCAAGAGTGGACATTGCCACTCTTGCCAAGCGGCTGGCCACAGAGTGAGGCTGACAGCTTCCCTCAAAGTGCCCAAATGGCACTAGAAGGCAGCTGTCAGAGGCTTCTCTCACCTCTGCTGTGGAGTGGATCAGGCAGCCCCGCCTCCTCCTCTAGAGTAGACCTCTTGAAGAGGAGGCAGGAGGTGGCAATCTACTAGGGGACAGGGGATGAACCGGAGGGGGACGCTTCTCTGTCACGCCGATGACAGAGAGAATCACGCCGCCCCTCTGCGAGCCTCCTGCCTGAGAGGTTTACTCTCTGAGTAAATGTGATGCGATCCCCGCGGCTGCTCAGCGCATGAAGCAGCCGTGGGGATCACATCACAGCCTCCTGCCTGAGAGGTTTATTGAGGCAAGAGGCTCGTGGAGCAGCATGGGAGCACTCTTCTCTGTCATCGGAACGGCCGCGCCGGTGACAGAGGGAAGTGACCTTTCCAAGGAGCTGCTTGGAAAGCTGAGTGGGGAGGAGGGAGACGTTTCCCGCTGTCACCGGTGTGGTGCCGGTCAGTGGGAAGCCCCTCTTCCCTTGGCTTTCTGAGGAGCTTCCCAGAAAGTGGAGGGGGAGGCTCTTCCCGCTGACCACCAGTGACAGCAGGAAGTGCCTCTCTCCTCCCCCTCCACTTTCCAAGGGGCTCCTCGGAAAGTGGAGGGGGCGGGCGCTTCCCCCTATCACCGGCGTGGCCGCATCAATGACAGAGAGGACTGCTGCCCCGCCACTCTGCAAGCCTCCTGCCTGAGAGGTTTACCCTCTGCGTAAACCTCTGAGGCAAGAGGTGGTGATGCGCTCTCCGCTGCTGCTCTGTTCACGGAGCAGTCGCAAAGAGTGGAACCAGCACTCCCGCCTCCTGCCTAAGAGTAGACCTCTCAAGGAGGAGGCGAGAAGCTCCCCCCAGTTGCGCTTCAGTTCACGAGCCCTGTTTGCGCAATGGCGAGTCTTTGATAGCCGCTGCGACTGAAATCAGCTTGCGATCGCGGCTGTCAAAGAGAGGAGCTTCATTCCTCTCCGCTGTGTCCCCTGGAATATTGCCGGAATGAGGGGGAAAGAGGGGAAGGGAGGGAGTGAAGCAAGCCCAATTAGCCTGATCGTCTGTCGGGCTCATTGTGGTTGCTTCACGGGTTCCTTCAAATAACCATCGTAACTTACTTACCATGATTGTTGCCATGTCATGTGAACCTGGCCATATTCATTTTGTTTTACTCAAGCTGTAAGCTTTCATTGTATTTTTAAGTTTTACTTATTAGCCAACGTAACATTAACTTACGTAATTGTTAACATAAGTGGCAAGTGATAAACAACGTTGAACTTTTTCACCAAAACTCAGGAAAAAAAATAACACAAGGTACAGAGAAAGAGTTCAGAGAAAGGGTACCTGGTTTGGTAGAAAACATTGTATCGTTAATATTTAATATTTTCTGCTTATGAGGATGAGATGAAATATTTGAGATAGAATTCAAATCAGTTCATAGTTAAACTAGCCCAGAGTCAGATAAAATGGAGAACACTGTAAATAAACCAATAGAATGAAGAGACAAAGTCTCAGGATGTTGAAAAAAATATGTACAGTTTTATTCCTTGAAGTAGTCCAATGTGTTTTGGTGCATGTCTAAAAGTGGGAGACCTTGAGACTAATCAGAGATAACATGGATACAGCTGAAACTTACACACACACACACACACACACTCATACACACTACCACCTATCAAATATGTCAACAGTCATCGGATTAATCTTGGAGACATTTTTTCAGAGATGTCTGCAGACATTTTTAGAAATATTGGGTGAGTATACAAGGCAGTATTGCAATGTGATTAATATAATGATTTTTAATCTGAATGTTTTACTTTTAAAATGTATACCTACCTGTTTTTGTCTCTTTCTGCTTTTGGTTTAGCCCCTGCAGAAGGTTGATATATATCATACAGAGCCAAAATGGATTGGGCTACTTCAAGGAATATATATATATATATATATATATATATATATTCCTTGAAGTAGCTCAATCCATTATATATTATATATATATATAGTAACATCCTGAGACCTTGTCTCTTCATTCCATTGGGTTAAACTAGCCCAGAGACAAAAGGGATCAAAAAGGGAACTCAGATATAACCTAAAGTCAAGTATCTTGGAACTTAAGGGAAATCTATTGTTCAGAACTTTTTTGGAACTTAAGGGAAATCTATTGTTCAGAACTTTTTTGGAACTTAAGGGAAATCTATTGTTCAGAAGTCCTGACAAAAAGAAAAGGAACGACAAGAATAAATAAATATATTACACCAAGGCCATCGCTGGAAATTTTTATAAAACTGATATTCTATTGTTAAAGACTGCTCAGTTTAAGTTCCTTCCTTTGTTAACCACCACATACCAACTTATCAGGAACCATATAAATATTAGAGGCAGAGCTGAGATATTTCAGGATGAGAACACGTGTCCTTATCTTGATTTCTTCGGGGCAGCTCAGAAATACCACATGCATAAGACATTTTATTCTTTTTTAAGAAAGGCATGCTCCAGAAACAATTCTTACCAAGCTTTTTGCTTACTTGTGTTTTGTTAATTACAGCAATCACTTTGTATTTTGTATATGTTAAATGCTTTCATACCATATCTTATTGTCATGTAAATATTATTTGATACTTTGAAATAAATACGTTTTTTTATAAAGACTATACCTCAGGCTTTTGATCTGATTTTTTTTTTTTTTTGTCAAGTACAAGCACCTCCTGAACCCACAATAGGCTTCACTTCCTTCCTAGGAGAATTTATATCTCCTACTTTGTTTATAACATAGTCTTATCTTAATACTGGAGATGTGAAACTCTTTCCTAGAGGTAAACGAGAGAAGCACATGGACTCAACCAGGAGGATATCTGACCGCTCATATACAACAAATGCCACACTTCAGAATATTCTATCCTCACTGTTATATAACTGCCACCTTGACTAGAGGACCCTTTGATTCACATTCAGAGCAGCTGAAGAAGGTGGAAGCCGAAAAGTGTTACTTTAAAAGTTTAATATTTCTGTTACGTTAGTCACTGTAACAAATATATGTTTTTAGTGATGTCACCCTACAGAAACTACTTGAGGAAGCCTGCATGCAATGGACCAGTGTGGCACAATCGTGAGGTACACTTCTCACTCACTAGAGATGGAGGTCAAATGTGGGGGAAGGGAGGAGAAGAAGGCTGACAAAGAATGGGACAAGGTAGCAGCATTTTGCCTCAGGTGGTAAAAAGGCCACGGCCAGCTCTGATCCACTTGATATTTAGGACAATCGATAGAAACAAGAACTTTCAATAATGGGTCAGACTGCCATTTTATCTTGCTGTACAAGAAGTAGCTAGATGTTCCGAAGAAGCTCCCAAGTAGGGCAAGACATCATCTGTCTGTAGTTTATCATGACAATCTATCACTCAAAGGTAAATTCCTTCTAAATGACAGTAGCTTCATCCTTAGTTATGGCTAAAGCCATTGATAGAAGTATCCTCCATGAATTTTTCATTTTAGAGCCACTTATGCTGCCATACTTAGCATAATTTTTAATCCTGTGCTGCTCTAATGCTACAGAAAAGAAAGGCATTTTCTCATTGAAGCTGAATGTGTGTGTGTCAGGGGAACCAAATCTCCTTTCTTGTAATTTGGTTCAGGTCCTACTTTCTGGAACAAAAGAAAATAAATTTGTTCCATCATCTACGTGACAGCCCTTCAGATATTTGAAGATGGCTATATTGCCTCCTAAGCATCTCTTTCCCAGGCTAAACATGGGCAACTCCTTCAACCTTTCTTCATACGACTTGGTCTCCAGGCTCCTCACTATCTTTGTTGCTACCCTCTGGACACATTCCACTTTGTCAATATCCTTCTTAAACTGTGGTGCCCAGAAGTGGGCACATTACTCTGGATGAGATCTGACCAAAGTAGAGTGGTACCATTAAGTCTTGTGATTTGGTCAATATACTTCTGTTGATGCAGTGCAGACTTGCATTAGCCTTTTAAGATGCCACATAACACTGCTGACTCATGTTTACCTTGCAATCTACTGATAAAAAAAACAAACCCTAGATCAGTTTTCCCCACCCTAGAGTCCTCCAGATGTTTTGGACTACAGCTGGCTGTGGATGATGGGAGTTCTAGTCTAAGCCATCTGGAGGATACCATGTTGGCAATGGCTGCGCTAGATCCTATTTAAATGTGAATTTTCATGCAATTTTTTTTTTAAAAAAATCACAGATTGATGCAGAAGCATGATGGAATGGACTTATGAGTGAATAACACATTGACTAGAAACAAACCTTTCCATCCCTACACATAACTAGTTCCATGCAGCTAAGGGAGCTTTGAGCTTTTCTAGAACAGTACCCCCTTCAGCTGCATGGTAAAGAGCTTTTGAAATTAAGGGTGCTTTCCAAAGCACATTCTGATATGGTGTACGAAGTCTGCTATTCAAAGGAAATTAAGGGTTTTGGTTTTTTTTTAAAGAAAAGGACACCAGCTGTGGGCACATTTCATAGATTTCATAGATCATAGAGTTGGAAGGAGCCTATAAGGCTATTGAGTCCAACCCCCTGCTCAATGCAGGAAACTAGAGGAGGGGGTCTCCCATCCAAGTAATAACCAGGCCTGACCCTGCTTAGCTTTCCACACTCAGCCAGCGTGAGCCACAGGCCTGTCTTTGAAGTAGCCCTGGCCTATCTTCATCTATCTGCCTATATATATACCAGCACACACAAATATTTTTCATGTATGACGTTCTAAGTTCTTTCTGTTCATTTACCGTCTTTCTGAAACTGTTCTGATATTAAAAATTAGTCAGCCTTAAAATGCTATCTTTACTTCTACATAACTTCATCCCCAGGTGAAAGTGAATTACCATAGTTCAAGGAGAACTGATGAAATCTAACTCTGCAGCTTCATAGTATTTTAATAGTTTAGTAATCGTATTTGGCATTAGTACATCTCCTTGCCCTCCTGGGATTTATAATAAGGAATTCACAGATGAATAAACACAGCTGGCTTACATGATTACATCATTCCAACTAATTATAGGTAGGTCATTTCCTTTAAATATCCAAGATGTTTACTGTGGCAAAGGTTTGCAGGAGTTTAGTAGATCAGAAATATTCAGTGGAATTTGGATAAATGTTAGTAAGATGAAAGGCAAAATGAATAGCACCTTTCAACATTATGACATTTATGTCATGAAAAATAACCTCTTTGAGAAGACATCCACGATGGAGTTATGTTAGCTGGAGTTATGTTAGCTAGGGTACAAATATTATTTATGTAGTACATTTGCAAACTCTTTAAAATCAATTGGGTTTTAGAGTACCTGCTTTTAATTATGTCAACATTCAGATTTTTACTTAATCACATAACGTATAATAAGCACTGGTTTTCATTTTATTTGAGTTTCAGTTTTTAAAAGGTCTTTTACAGTTTTTCAACAGGCAACAATTTATTTTAGCTGGTTAGTGACAACAGCTCCTTTAAAACCTCTAGAGCAGGGCTCTCCAACCTTGGGTCCCCAGATGTTGCTAGCCTACAGCTCCCAGCATACCCAACCAGCATGGTCAATGGCAAGGGATTCTTGGAGAGCCCTGCTCTAGAGCATTCAGAATCATATATGCCCATCAGTCATACATAAATGAAATAGATAATGCGCAGGAAGTTATTACAACATTGGTTGGACCAGACAGATCAATTAAACATAGACAGGGAGCAGATAATCTTAGATTAGTTGTTGATTTAATAGCTTTAAACTCTGATAGAACAGACCAGGGTGCTATTGTTTCTTTGGATGCTAAAAAGGCCTTTGACAAAATTCATTGGAATTCATTTTTGCTACACTGAGTAATTTTGGCTTTCCTGATGAAATTTTGAAATGGTTAAAAAAAAATTATATTAAATCCCTAGAGCTAGAGTCATGTCTAACAGGTTTTTTGTTTTGTTTTTTGCTTTCTTTTTACTTGGGAGAGGTACCAGAAAGGATCTCCACTTTGTCTATTGATATTTGATTTATGTTTGGAACCCCTGGCATGTGCCATTAGGCAGAATAGTAGTATTCATGGCTTTGTGCACGACTGTTTAGAATTTAATCTTATTCTTCATGTGGATAATCTCTTACTATTTGTTTCACAACTCCAGGTGATTTGTCTGGCTATTCAATTAACTGGTCAAAGTCTGAACTGATGCCGATTGGAGACAATATATCACAATCACATGGTATATTAGCTAATTGGCAATTTTGATGGTGGCAGGATTTCATTACTTATTTGGGAATACTTATCCCCAGAGATATATCTCTAATGATTAAGTTAAACCTAAACAAATTGACTAGTGAGATCTCACTAGTGAGATCTGTAGACAGATGGGAATCATTAAAGTTGAGTTTGTGGGGTAAGGTTAATACACTTCAGATGAATATTATACCTTGGATTGTCTATGTTATACGTTGAATTCCTCTATTTATACCTGGCAAATATTTCCCCCCAAAAAACCTCTCTGCTTCATAATTTTTTGGGGGGAGGTCCTCTCTGCCACAAATATTCTTGAAAAGGATGCAACATTCCATCAAGGAAGGTGGGTTTGGCTTTCTAGATCTTGCTTTATATCATTGGCTCTATTTGCTGGCTTCTACTAAATTTTGGTGTTTCCCACCCACTTAGATTTGATTTCCCAGACTTGGTCAGTTCTTGTCTGGATCTGCTTTCCAAATGGATAGTATAGGCTCTCGGTATATTAAAATGGATAGGGTTCCTCCCACAGTTATGGTTGCTAGAGACGTGTGGTGGATAATATTGCGTCAATTACATTTTGATCCATTTTTGCACACTAAATTTACTTTATGGCGAAATCCAGACTTAAAAGTTGGTAAGTCTTGTGGCAGACTTAGATGGATAAGTTGATTTTTACTTTGGATCAATTAGTGGGGGTTGATAATGAGTTTCTGTCATTTTCGGCTTTGCGTGCCAAATACGATTTGCCTGCTATGGCTGAATGGCAATACTTGCAATTGCAGTGTTAGAATCTAGGTTTGGCCCTGCAGCATTTACAGCTTCACAGTCTCTTCCACTATTGGAAACAACTATTGAGGCTGATCAGTTATATTGACCCACAATCCATGTTTACAGATGTTTATTATTGGTGAATAAATATGATACACAGGGTCTGAAGCAGGAATGGAATGGGGAATTGGCTTGTCCTATTCAGTCTAATCAATGGATTGTCGCTTTAGCATCTATATCTGAAGCTTCAATGGATCTCAGGTTATTATGTCTTATTCAACACTAACTCTTGTTTCATGTTTATTGAATGCCACAATATAGCTTTAATGAGCTTTTGTCTAAGTTGCCTAACAGCTGGAGGTGTAATACTGCTAATGCTTCCTTTAATCCTGTATTTTGGCAATGTCCAGTAGTTCCTCCTTTTGGGGAGGAGGTTATAATATGGATAAACTTTGTATTGGAACACTCTTTAATATTCACTGATGCATACATTCTTTTAAATTATTTTAAAATAATGCTGCTTCCTGGAAGTAAATGCATGGTCAATGTAAATGGATTTTCTGCACCCTTTTGACAGCTAAAAAATCCTAATATTACAACATTGGAAGAATAAATGCTCACCTCCTATAATGCAATGGAATGAGGACCTAAGGATGCTTTCAGCATTTGAACGGATTACATATATAGACACAACTCTTGAATGGATACATACCTGGATAGTTGGTCTGCTTTTGTTGAAATTTATGTATAATTGATATATTCAAATCTATTTAGTTATCTATAGATATTTCCTCTCCCCCTTTTTATGGTTTTGTTTTGTTGAAACTTATTATAAAAAATAAATTTTAAAAAATGAAATAGATAATGTGCAAGAATTGAAATGAGATTGCTCCTAGCCAGAAATGGCACTAGACATTTTGGTGCATAAGGCAGAAATCAAATGGTTCCTCCAATTGACATTTTCCTGCTATTTCATAGCTCCTTAAAAGCTGCTGAATGCAACTGGCCACATCACTCTGCCTTATGATTGGACAGGCCCTGTTTCTAACTTGTAGGTTACCAATTCAGTTTTGTTGCTGTTTTGCATCTGAATGATGATGCTTCTTACATTAATGAATAGCACTCATGAAGTGCCTCTGTGAAAGATGTAGGTCAGTTTTGAGTTACTAATTGTTGTTGACAGTCTGAATCTTGTCCACAAATTTGTGGGTGCCTGTATAAACCTGTGTCTGATCATTCTCCTATTACTCCATTTTTGCCTGCAACTTAAGAAAGATGCAACAAAGGAAAAGTCATGTCAGAGCTAGCAATGCAAAATGCCATGTAAGAATTGTCTCAACTCAGAAGACAACTTATACAACTGGACCTCATTTCCCCTTGGCACCAGTTATCCTCCAAACCTTCTCCCCTAGGGTGGACAGCCACTTTGTCCATGAGGTGATTTTTGCACAGTTACTTAATAGAAATATATTTTGGCCAGGATCAAAAGAGACCCCATGTATGCGTGTAAATAATTTTCATGCAAGAGTGGGGGAGTTGCTGATTTTCCCTCCTGGTGTCAGACCCTCATGCCTAATTGACATCAGGGACTGCAGTAGGAAGGGGATGACTGAAAAGACCAGGCACAGCTAGAGATGTGATGACTTGGGGGGGGGGGGAACCTGGGAAATAACAGAAAAAATAGGGGGAAAACCACTTCCCTCCAAATTTTGCAAAAACAAATCTCGGGGGGGGGGGGAAAGAAGGGAAAATATGTTTGTTTTTTAAATTTTTCTGTTTTTCTATTCCCCCCCCTCCATTTTTTCTTGGGGGGTTTCCCAGGCTTTCACATCTCTAGACATCTTTAGAATCTTGACCATTGTATATAGATAATTATATGAAGTAGTAGCAAAGAGCAATGTGGCCCAGCAGCCACTAAGCTAAATGGTGTGATCTGGCTCTGAAAAGGAAAATTAGTACTCACTGTTGAGTTTCCTTTCTGTGCTCTCCAGATGCAGACAGTCCAACAAGTGCCCTCCCTCTTGAACTGAAGGCAGGATCCTGACTGGACAATGGCCTCTGGTCCTAGGGAGGAGTACACATATGCCTTACCCAGACCTATGGTCTGAACAATTCACTAAACTAAGAACCCCTAACATAAAATAATCATATACTATCATACCATCCTTAAGTGATTGGGTAACAAGATAGAAATCAACAGTAAAATAAAAAGTATCACCTTCAATCCATAAACAAGAATTTTATGCTTCCAGTGAATAAAAGATAAAATGCTCATCAGTTATATTTCCCTGCTTTTGCTCTCCAGAGGAAAATGTGCTATTATATTACTGCTGACCCAGCAAGCTGGACAAAGCATTCCAACTATACAGGCCTGTGGCTTCCACTGGCTCAGCTTGTCTGAGTGGAAAGCTAAGCAGGGTCAAGCCTGGTTATTACTTGGATGGGAGATCCCTCCTCTAGTTTCCTGCATTGAGCAGGGGGTTGGACTCGATAGCCTTGTAGGCTCCTTCCAACTCTATGATCTATGAAATCTATGAAACTATGGATGATGGTCTATGGGGATGCAGAGGTTTTTTTATATATAAAACTCCTGGTTTTGCTGCCTGCTTGGAACTGCAAAGACAGGGGGTTATAATTTGTAAAGCACTTGAAAGGCCATAAATATGTGGCTGGTGGGCTGTATTTGGCTCAATAGGTCACATGTTGTGCAGGCGTCTTACAGTTGTATGAAGTTCCCTACGAGCATGATTCTTCCGATATCAGCTAACCAAAAGTCTCCTCAAAGTATCCACCCAATTCAAGTAAATGATACATATAGACGCCCAAGTGGTTGTTCCATGTTCCAAAACCATTGCTGAAAACTACTATGCTTATCAAGGGTTGTACTGTGACCTCTCCTGGGAATTCTGGTGCAGGTGCTTTAAATGCTTCCTCAATGAATGCTCATAATATACCAGCCTAATTTAGACCCTCAATTCCCCCACTCCATAAGACTCAAGCCAGCTGACTGACACCTGTCATGGTGTGATCACATTCCCTCTATGTGGATCATGGAGCTGCTAAGATTGCAGGAATCACTGCAGTCCTTTTTGGATGTATACACATGTACTTCTGGTTCATTCAGAATAATCTCCACCTTGGTTATGGACACACACAAAATAACGGGTGGGAATTCAGCAAAACCATCAAAATCCATGACCTGTAAATAATACTCAATGAGTTGTTGTTGTTGCTGTTATTGTATTAACTTGCAGCTGAAACAGGTTCTCGGTTGCAGGGCTCTTACTTTCCACTTTGCTATCTACCATAAGGTCAGGAGTGGGCACACAAACAAAAGTGAACTTTTTAAATCCGACCTGGTGACTGCAGTTTTCCTAAAGACCTGAATAACTGGTGATTTATTTATTTATTTGTGGTATTTGTACACCGCCTTTCTGAAGCCATCCAAGTCAGTTTACAAAATATACATTTAATGTCACATCTAGTTCGGCTCTCAGACAAGTGAACAAGGATTAGTTAATTCAGCACTGAACAGTTCCATTTGATTTGGCTATATTTCCTTAGATGTTTGCCTTGCTGAAAAAGAAACAAAAGGAAGGTGCTACAAACAAAAAGATGAGGTGGATTTTTAAAACAAACAAACAAACAAACAAACAAACAAACAAAAAACATACATTTCTATTGATCAATAAAGCAGATTGTATTAAATTTCCAGATAGTATGAGCTTAACTGCCCTCCTGAATACTCATTACAGTTAAAAATCAATAAACACTGCATAAAATACTATTGAAGAGCAGAATGTGTACATAGCTTTAATGCATACATTCATAATATTATTTTTTGTAAAATGCCTAGAACAGCTGACAGATGTTATCACCAATAATCCGACCAATATACTCATTTCTCCTGACTACTACTAGATGGTTTCAGCTTTGAGAACAGCACGCACGCATGCGTGCACGCACGCACGCGCGCACACACACACACACACACCACTGCATCATGCTGCCAAGTGGTAAAAGAGAATTTTATTACTTCCCCAGAGTTCTAACACTGGCCAAAGTACTCGGCCTAGGCTCATTTATTGTTTTTGGGAATGGGGCAAAAATTATCCCAAGGTTTTTAAATAATCTTGATGGCTCTCTGAAATCTTATATTTTGGGGGAGGCAGGTGACTTACCATTCTGATGAAGCAGCTGAGTTTGTTTTTTTTCTTTTGGGGAAAATGGCTGCCCTATTGGGCATTGAGGAAGCCATCTCCCCCCACAAAGCCGCTGGAAATGATGCTACATCATGATGAAGTATTGTTCCCATTGGGGCAATCTATTCAAAATGAAGGTGGAACGCTGCCAGGCTGCTCTGCTACTACTTGAAACTGAGGCAGTGGGGTTTTATTTTTTGTGCGTAGTGTGGGAGAAGAAAAACCATAGTTACCTCAGCAGAATGGCGAGCCGTCTCCTTCCTCTCAAAAGGTATATACTTTTGGCAACCTCCCCAAAACTTCTGAAAGACCCTCCTCATGCAAGGGAATGTATAGACCTACATTCAGCCCTGCTTTGGTTCTGACCAGGTGCAGAATTATAATAACATTTTCCACACCATGTGGCAGGACAATTCAGCCAAATGGCTATATAAGGCAGGGATCTCCAACCTTTTTGGACCAGTGGGAACATTTGGGAATTTGAGAAACCGCTGTGGGCACCACCACAAAATGCCTAATCAGTGGATTGCCACTTTGGTGTCTACCTGTCACGTCTATGGATCTTAGGCTGCATCTTATTCAGCAAAAACTTTTGTTTTGTGTCTATTGGGCACCACAACGTCTCTTTAATAAGGGATTGTCTAATTCAGTTAATTGCTGGCAGTGCAATACTGCTAATGCTTCTTTTAAACATATGTTTTGGCAATGTCCAGTAGCTGCTTCTTTTTGGTAGAAGGTTATTACACAGATAAATTTTGTACTGCAACCATGTTTAATATTCACTGATATACATGCTCTTTTAAATTATTTACCTTCTTCATGGAAATTAACCAATGGTCAGTCTACATGGATTCTTCACTCCCTTTTGACAGCTAAAAGACTGATATTACGGCATTGGAAGGATAAACACTCACCTCCTATAACACAATGGATTGAGAATGTTACAACTCTTTCAATAATTGAATGGGATAGATGGCACTTTCAAATGGATTTTTATTTGGATATTTGGTCTGCTTTTGTTGAAACTTACGGTAGGTAAAATTGCTAGAATGTTGTATGCATTTCACATGCATTCATTGCTATGGATCAATACAAATCCATTTATGTATATATTTAAAAAATGGGGGGGGGGAAATAAAAAAAAGTTTTGTGGGTACCTGTGGGCGCAACAGTGGGGACCCTTTCACAGATGCCATTGGAGGTGCACACGGATGCCATTTTGGGGAGCCCAGAACTAAGAGGCAGGGATGGGGGACTCGGGGACTCGACTCGTGAGTCGGACTGAGTCCCCCCTCTGACTTGAGTCAGACTCGAGTCCCAAAAATATTTTTAATGGGACTCGAGACTCGACTCGAGACTCAACACCAAGGACTCTTCAACATCCCTGAATGGTGGGAGGCGGGGACAAGGCTGGGGCAGAGAAGGAGGAAGGGCAGCTCTTCTTCCTCTCGCGGAGACCCTCCCGCTCCCTCCATGGGCCGCCACTTTGGGAGTGACTCAGGACTCGTGAGTCACCATTTTGGACCTCGGACTCGGGTCCAAAGACTCGTGACTCGACTCGTGACTCGAGACCAAGGACTCTTCAACATCCCTGCTAAGAGGGTATATGTGAAGTGTGGCAAGTTCCTATCTGGTAGTAAAATCCACTGAATTTACAGAGTTGTATGTGAGGGAGGATGTGTTGTAATGCATTAAAGGTGGACATATATGTTAAAAGCAATGTGTGGCTGCCCCTAAAATTCAGGGGAGGGACCAAATCTCAAGAGTAGGGGAAATGCTTTGCATGCAGAAGGTCCCTGGTTCAATCCCTGGTTCTCCAGTTAAAAAAAGGCTTGGCTGGCAGGTGATGGAAAGACCCCTGCCTGAGTCCCTGGGGAGCTGCTAGGGGAGACTGTAGTGAGCTCGATGGACAAAATGTGTGCTCTGGTATGTCAGCTTTCCACATCCTTGTGAAATCAGCAGCCTCACATCTCCTCCTCGTCCTCTCTCTCCCCATTTAGGTGAAACATGTCACATCATATCCTTGTGTTGTATTTTCCCATTGACTGTTGCCTGACGGGACAGGGAAACATGCAGTGTGATGAACCTTAATGAAATATTAATTGATGAAAGAGAGAAAGGGATGACGCGGGTATCACTTGTAATGTGTCTTCCTGGTCTCAGGCATCGCGAAACCAACTCTAAAGCAACATCAGTTCAGGACCTTGATTTAACTGTTTCAAAGCAAGCTAAGAGAAATTTTTTTCTCATAAATGCCCTCTTTCAGTAACTATAAAGCACAGCCAGAAACAGAGGAGTTCATAATGCACAGTTCAGTGACTAGGTTCTTCAGCAAACTGTGTGTTCCATGGAAAGTTCAAGTTAAAATAGGCAGTAAGAGTTCCTTTCATCCCGTAATGGCCATAGAACAATCTAGAGGGTGTTACCCTTAAAGGCAGCCTGAAAATAATTTTAAATAAATAAAATTAAAGTAGAAGAGTTCCCAATTTCGACACAAGGTTTTACCATGTTCCAGGAAGAAATGTTGCCCCAAGACCTCAATATTGTTTTTAGAATTTTTTCTCTGCGTATTCCTACAATTGCATGGGAGGTTTCCGCTGTCCTTTGAAATCTTTATAGAACATTTGTGTTGTGAAGATAATGGTCTTTCTGTTATTCATAGGTCAAAGCCTGTTTATGGCTCCTTTAACGTAATTCCTTCAGCATCCTAGAGCAAAACCTCTTTGATATCACACTGTACAGGCACCGATAACAATCACTATGCTGTACATTGCAGAATTGATTTCTTACAGCTTTCCAAGCCATAAAATGAAACAGCATTATCCTATTTGCATGAATATTCTGTTGTGCTAGTTCCTGCAAGATCGGTTGGAAACTACTGACAGTATTGCAGAAAGTGTTTCTGCATTTCTCCTATTTTAGATCAAGAAAATAGAAATGCTATTGCTGGGCCAAGAAGAAAGACATCTTGACTGTAGACCATTGGAATGCACACTTCTGAAACACCTCTTGCAATGCATATGTACATCGACTGGAACACACTGGAAATATATATTTAGAGAAAACCCAGGTAACAGCTATGTGCCTGTTCAGCATCAGCTGAGTGGGTGTGAGAGACAGACCTAGCATATCTTTTAAATTGTGAAAATGATTTATAGGCAGGCAGCCAAACTTTGTCAAAATGTAAATAAGTTAGTGTTTGGCTGAGCATGCCACCAATTAAATCTTCAGTGTGCAGTGATAAATGGGGATGAATATTCTCTCTCTCTCTCTCTCTCTCTCTCTATATATATATATATATATATCTCAGAAGCACATGAATACTGTGGATTGGACATAGCAAAGTTTAAGCTAGTGGTGCAGGATTATTTAATGAACCACTATCCCTACTTCTGCTAAATCATAAGAAGTCATTTTAAAATTTTCTGGGATTTTCCTTCCACTGCATCGTTCCACATAATATTACCATATCTGTATGATAATGCAATGTGGGGTTTTGTGGCAGAAATGAAGGTTTCTAGCAGTGATTTATTGGCAGAGTTACCTGGCTGTCACAGAATGGCTGGGCAGATATGATGAGGTAGTCTTGCTGCCACTAGGTCAGCTTCTCTGATCCTATGGATCTCTGGCTACCATTGGCTCAATGTCTAATCGCTGAAAGTGGCAGGACAGGAGAACTAGATGAAATAAGGAGCTCGGTAAGGAGAGGCCATGGGCTGGAGAAGGCAGCACGCCAAAGGAAACTACTGGTAAAAAATAAGCAGTGGTGGAGCTCCTCATGTAAACTAGAAGCTGATGGCTGCCATTATTCTTCCCAGAATGCCCCTAGATCAATACAACATCAACACTACTGGTGGCCACCTTTCTTCTCCCCAACCCCCCAATGATGCTATATTATGACATTCTGGGTGGCAGACACCTGGCTGTCATGAAAAGCTCTGCCACCACGGGTAGCAAAAGGTTACGAAACAAAACATGAGAGAAAAAAGAAAAATGCCAATGCTGCCCAGCTGGCAATTGTAACTCCCCCCCCCCCCAGTTAATCCCCTGAAATCTACACGTTCCAAGTTTGGGGAGAATTCAGTGCTCAAACTTTCAGCTCACTATTTCATATATGTGTTTGATGTATAGCCTATTCACTCAACTTCTTCAGTTATCTACTCTGCGTAGTCTTTATTTGCTCCTATTTTCTGCTTGTGGCATATTTGTGGTCTGGCCTAACTTGATCACCCCTCCAACCTATTAGGCCACATCCCTGGGCTGATCTACTCCACCTTTGACCCCATGCACAGGAATGCCCCTAATCAATGACATTTTGGTGGGTATGCAATTTTAAATGGCTAATCACTTTTTAAAAAAAATCTCCAGGCCACGAGTAGTAAAAATCTTTCCCCCCCTTTCAGTTCCATATATTTATATGAGCAGAAGTGCAGAGACCTTCCACAAAAGTAAAAGCTGTCTCTTATTATAAGAGACCTTTGACAAAAAAGACCACCCCCCAAAAAAGAAAGAAAGAAAGAAGGAAAGGAAAGGAAAAGGAAATTAGATTAGGAATCAATTTAATATAAAAGAGTAGCAGTGAGCAAGATACTCAATAGTGGGTGCCATAATATTCTGACAAAAAGAGAAGGTTACATAGGGCTAATTAAAGCCCCCTTTTCACAGTGAGAACCAGACTTGCATTTAAAACAGACATATTAGACAAGGAACTTGTTTCATTTTCTCTGCAAGCTTATTCAGGCAAAAAGAAGAAAGAAACATTGTTAGAAAAAATAACATCACAGGTTCTGATGTGTATTCACTTCACACACCCTTGCATAAAGCAAGGATACTGGGAAATCAATCATAGATGCCATAGTTTGTAACTGGTCTGGTGCCTTGAGAAAAGTGCATTCAGCCTGAGAGCTCAAAGAGCCAATGGCAGCAGCCAGAGTAGACAGTACGGCATCAGAGGGACCAGCGGACTGACTCAGTGTCAGGCAGCCTAATTCCACCCTGCCCGCACCCCAACCACAGTTTTCCATGCTTTCCATGTCAGGCATAATTAGGAAAGGAATTGAAAATAAAATTATACAAATCTATAGTGTGACTGCACTTAGAATACTGTGTACAGTTCTGATCAATGCACCTAAAAAAGGACATTGTAGAGTTGGGAAAAGTGCAGGAAAGGGCAACTGAAATGATCAAGGTGCTGGAGCAACTCCCCTATGACAAAAGGTTACAACAGCGGGGATTGTTTAGCTTAGAAAAAAGGAGATTAAGGGGAGACATGATAGAGGTGTACAAAATTATGTATAGTGTGGAGAAAGTGGACAGGGAGACATTTTTCTCCCTCTCTTCTCATAGTATCAGACCTGGGGTCATCTCTTCTTGAAGCTCATTGGTGGAAAATTCAGGACAGATAAAAGGAAATACTTCACACAGCGCATAGTTAAACTATGGAATTCATTTCCACAAGATGTAGTGATGGCTACCAATTTGGACAGCTTTGAAAGGGGATTGGACAAATTCATGGAGAAGAAGGCTATCAGTGGCTACTAGTCTTAATGGGTATATGCTTCCTCCAGTATCAGAGGCAGTATGGCTATGTACTCCAGTTGCTGGGGAACTTGGGCGGGAGGGTGTTGTTTCACTTAGGAATGTGTGAGGAATCCGATAGGGGGTGAAAATCCAACCGATTTTCATGATTCAGCCCCCCTGGATTCCGGTTCACCAGCCCAGTGCTGCCACTGACTCACTATGATGTGAGTCAAGCCATCTTGTCGACTTCCATCTCTAAGACGGGCTGCAGTTTGCGCATTTTTTAAAAACACTAAGGGAATTTGTGCAAATTTGTGCAGATCAGCCGATTTCACGCAAATTGCAGTAGATCCACATGTTTTTTAGGTGCTTATTTGTGCAAATCATACAAAATTCCCCGATTTACGCAAATTGCATAACTTTATACAATTTGCATAAAGTTACGCAAATTGTACAAATTCCCTTAATGTTTTTTAAAAATTGCAAACTAGGGATTGGCGACTTACCCAGCACTCAACTTGCGGCGCTCAAGCCAAGTGCACTCATTGTGCGAGCCGAGCGCCAGCTGAGTCACTCGCCAGACTTCCAGGTCCCCAGCTCTACGTTGTTTACGTAGAAAATGTGTAAAATATGTTAAAAACAACCTAATTTGTGCAAATTAGACCGAGATTTGCACAATTTGCACAAATTAGGCCGTTTCCAACGTATCTTATGTCATTTTCTACATAAACAACGTAGCACTGGAACCCAGAAGTCGCTTTCCCCAGCTTGGCTCACAAGAATACGAGTTGAGCTGAGGAAAAGGTGAGTTCTCCGGACTTCCACCCCCTAACTGAGCTCCACGCAATCCCTAGTGCAAACTGTGGCCCATCTTAGAGACAGAAGTCCGCGGAACCCCAGTCCCCAGACTCGACCCACTTCTGATCATTGGATCAGAAGTGGGCAGGAAGTCCATCGAGCTCAAATGAGCTGGACTTCCCAGAGTCAGCACATCCCTAGCATATTTATTTATTTATTATATTTATACCCCGCCTTTTCTCCTGCAAGGAGCCCAAGGTGGCTTACATAATCCTCATCCTCCTCTCCCTTTTATCCTCACAACAACCCTGTGAGGTAGGTTAGGCTGAGAATCAGTGACTGGCCCAAAGTCACCCAGTGAGTTTCATGGCCGAGCGGGGACTTGAACCCAGATCTCCCGAGTCCCAGTCCAACACCCTAACCACTATGCCACACTGGCTCCCTGCTTGTGGGATCCCGTGGGCAGCTGGTTGGCCACTGTGTGAACAGAATGCTGGACTAGATGGACTCTTGGTCTAACCCAGCAGGCCTCTAGGGGTGGGCGAACTGCCCACCCTCCGACTCGCTGGGCGCTCGGTGAATGCCCCCACCACGCGATCCGTCGAGCGCCAGCTGAGGTGCTCGGCGAGGCACTCGATGGACTTCCGGTTACCTAGTGCATCACTTCCGGTTCCCTGGCCCTGCTTTTATGTAAATGCCATGGAAAACCACCTTAAAACGGACATGAATAGCAAATTGCAGCCGTTTTAAGGTGGTTTTCCATGGTATTTACATAAAAGATGCAGTGCCGAGGACCCAGAAATACCTTTCCCCGGCTCCTCTTGCGGGGCTTGTGCCGAGCTGGGGAAAGGTAAGTTGTGCGGAGCTCGGGGGGGGTCAAGTGGGGTGAGTTCGCCCCGCTTCAACCCCTCGATCAAGATCCGTGCACACCCCTACTTATGTCCTTATATTCCCGCTTCCAAGAGTCAGCCAACATGTTCAATTATCATTGGACCATTACTGGGGTTCCTCCCCCACATAGGATCTTTTGCAATCGTATGCATGCTACTTAAAAGTAAGTCTCCCTGTATTCAACATGTGAGTGTGCATAAGATTGCAGCCTTGTAGTGCTATGATTACACGACACATTCAGTTCATGTTCTTTTTTCAGGACTGGTTCTTAATTACACATTTTCTCCCAGCGCAGAGCAAAGTGTAACACCATGCAACAACACTTCTAGACCAAGGCAGAGTACTGTTCTTCAGTGTAGCTAGATGTTAAGAAATCGTACTGCATTACTCAAGTGTCCGTAGTGTCTTTGCAAGGGAAGAGGGTGGGGAGAAAACCAAAATTAGTTCGCTCTGCCTACCATTAGACCTGCCTGTTGTTACTCCCAGGCCAGCTCTGCCTACCACTGTTAGCTGCCTTCCCCTTCATCCCCACCAATCTCTATGGCGGGGTGAGGAACTCCTTTCAGCCCAAGTTCCAAGTTCAATTTCAGACAAGCTCTTGAGGCCCGCATTTCAGTGGTGGGTGGGGTAGGGCCGGGCCAAAGATACAAAAAATACTAGCATATTGTACCTTAAAGGTCTAACTGCCTATCATCATCATCATCATCATCATCATCATCATCATCATCATCATCATCATCTCATTTCTATACTGCCCAATAGCTGAAGCTCTCTGGGAGGATCTCCTACTAAATGATAGGTAGTTGAGGGAAAGGGGGTGGGCCTAGGGGAAGAGGAATGGCCATTTGGGGGAACCCCAGAGAGCTGAATTGGGATCCCAAGAGGGCCAAATTTGGAACCTGGGCCTGAGGTTCCCCACCCGTGCTCTATGGGCACCAGTGGCTACTAGAAGTCAGATGTAAATCCAGGTTCTGTCTGGGGTGGAAGTATTTTCAGACAGTAAGAAGGAACCACTGCTTTCTGATGGGTCCCAAACCCCTTTCTGGAAATAGCAAGTGTGGCCTAAGGACATCTGGGTGAGGCTAAGCCAAGCCCATGGTTTCCGCCCAGGTATGCATAGGCAGGGAGCAGCGAAGTCACCAATCCTGCACAGCACACACTGATTGGACTGTGGCATCTAATCAGATTCTACTACCCAATCCATAGGAACACAGGAAACTGTCTCATACCAAGTTATACCAAATGGTCCACCTAACTCAGTATTGTCTATGCTGGCAACGGCTCTTCGGGGTTCCAAGTCTTCCCTAGCCCTACCTGGAGATGTTGGGGATTGAACCTGGGACATTCTGCATGCAAAGCAGGGGCTCTACCACTTAGCAATGGCTCTTCCTCTTAAATTGGTGCAAACCTTCTGGAATAGAACCCAGGGTTCACACTCATCCCAAGTCAATATGTTTTTGGTTTGTTTTTCAGTGATGCTGAACACGTGTAATACAGGATAACACAATGTATTCATTGTGTGTTCTTTTCACAGTTAATGATGGGCAAGCCAACAAAGTCTTTGTTCTAGATGCAAATGGTCACAAACAGTCTAGTCTACAGTTGTCTTATGGTGGGATTACAAAAGTACAAAGAAAATTCCTTTTAGCTGTCATGCAAAGGAGGGTCCTTTTATTGGGAAATAATTGAGAGCTGATCTATCTCTATTTTTTGTATACTTTGTGAGTTATGTGTAAACTTTGTGGTTGGCTTTTTAAAAATTTATTTATTTATTTATTTATTTTTATTTGGGGCATATGACCATGATAAATCTTACTACTACTACAAAGAAAAGGATGATTTGGAGGTGCAGCGATGAACTGGTGACCAATATCCATGCAAATTATTCTTGAGCTGCCAGATTCTCATATGAAAAAAATCCAACAACCTGGAATTAACAAAAATATGTAACTTATCTTTCATTTTCTGTCTTGTTTTTCACATATCTCTTTAGTATTTCCATGGTTTTGGTACTTAGATTGAATCCTAATTAATGGGCAATCAAACCAACCATCTGGATAATCAGTTCACACCCACCTGAGGGCCAGACAGACTAGATGTGACACAACACATGGAGGCAGCTTTTATTTTTTTACTTCAATGCAGCCAAAGGATGGCTTGATTGGGAGAGAGGGTGAATAATCCTTTTCCAATGGATAGTTTTCCTATCAAAAAATTCCCCCCCTCCTGAAGCTGCTATTGTTTCCACAAGGAAAAGGTGCCAGTAACATTTCCCTGGTGTAGTATGTATTTATTTATCATTCAAAGTGATGTACAATTAAAGCCAAATAAGATGAATCAACTGAAACAATTAAAACCAACAACAATAAAGCAAATGCTAAAAGGCAGCAATATAAAATAGTATGGCACAACGAATTTCAATTTCCAAATGCCATTTCAAATAAGATTGTATTAACAGCCAGCACATAGAGAAGGGGCCTCGTAATTCTAATATTAAAGTGGGGCGAGGGTAGAAAAAGGGCCTGCTGGATCCCTCCATGGAGGGAATTCCTCAATTGTAGTGCCATCTCCAAAAAGCCCTGCACCCGGTACTTGTCAATCGTATGTCATGTTGAGGTCCCCATCAGGGTGCCAGTGACTGCCGATATACATACGGACACTTCTCTTGGCATATGCAAGGCTCCATGTCCTTCCTTCCTGATTTTTATTTTATTTCTTAATTATTTAAAACTATTCTTGTTTTTAACTGGGAGGCTGGCTTTCTGGAAAGCAAGTGCTGCCTTTCAGTGCCATCTTTATTTGGGTTCAATTCAGAAAAGTGGATTTGTGCTTTGGAGCTCAGACGAGTCAGACCCCACCTCTGCCTTGTACCGAGGTTCTTGGGCATGTTCTTGACCCAGTTTTGCTTCTGGGAAATTAGTGTTCTGTGACTATCCATGCCCACTATGACAGCCATTTTATGAATGGGCAAGAGGCCCCCATGGTAGCCATTTTGTGAGAGCACCCATGACACTTGCTCAAAATTCCAGATGTGCCCACCAACCAAAAATGTCTGGGGACCTGTAGTATACCCAATGGAGACAGGTCTGAGAGCAGGGCCCCTTGAAGCCAATCAAAGGGGCTGGGCAGATTCGTATGTTTTTAATCATGAAAACAGCCCACTGGGAAAAGCACCTCCTCTCCCTGCCTGGGTCACTTCTCTATTCAAATTCAGAGCTTATCATGGCTGTATTAAAGTTTGGCTCTATGTACATCTGCACTACTGGACTTTTGAAGTATATGGTTGGCTGACCTTAGCCCTCCATTCCTTCCTTTCTCTTCGAGGTCCCTCCAGTATTTATCTGCAGGTCACTTAACCCAGTGTAGAGTCTTATGCCTTGTTCTCCAGGAACTGGTAAACCTGTGTCCATGCTGTGTATCATCTCAGATTGTAGGTGAGGGTTCACATGACTGAATGTTTCAATAATAATAATAATAATAATAATAATAATAATAATAATAATAATAATAATAATAATTCCTGCTACATAGAAAACGAGCATGTCAAGGAGAAGGCTGGGCTAGAACCGTTCTCTTGACATCTGCTTCTCCACACACAGGATTTGGTGGGGGTTTGATGATGATGATGATGATGATGATGATGATGATGATGATGATGATGATGATTACGAGACGACGATGACGACAATGTAACGTTCAGTTTTATGAGCTCCTGCCTGCAATGTGAAATGGTGCATGACTCAAAGACTGACCAATCACCTCATGAGATAAACTAGGCCTTAGCTGAACTGAATAATAAAGACCTGCATTGGATTCCTCCTGTGTGCCCCCTCCCAGTATTACCTTTAGTCCTATTTCAGCATTCAACCCTTCACATGATTCCGATCAAGTGAAGGGGAGAGCAGGGCCCCGCCTCCTCTATGCATCCCCAAAGGCCTGTTCCCACAGCCACCCAGGCATTTGGGGCTGAAGATCTGAGATGGGGTGATTGCTATACTTGTGCAAGGTTCTAAATGACAAGGGGAACCTATGTAGTATGTATAGGCTCTCTCTCCTTCAGACCATCAGTCCCATCATGGGGATGATGCAGGGCCTCGTTCTCCCCCTCATGCAACTGGAATTGCATAACTAGGCTAGGTTGGTTCTCTCTGTGTTGCCCTTTCACCAGCAAACTGATGCATTTTTATTCAGGTAGGCCTTTGGCATGAAAGCTGGTCTGTCGCTGAAGGGGGTGGGAGGATTGTATTGGGTTTGGTTCTGTTTATTTCTTTCACTGTTGTGCTTTTAATGTATTTGGTTTTATGATCGTTTTTATGAAGTTTTTGTTTTAATCATCTTATTATTGGTAGCTGCCCTGAGTACCACCCTGAGTGGAAAGACAGGATATAAACAAACAAACAAACAAACAAACAAACATTTATACTTTTAAACTACCAAACAGGGCTTTTCAGCCTCTTGATTGTGGAGGCTTTCATTCCAGTTGCTTTTTTGCTACATGGACACATCAACTAATTTCTTCAAGGTTCTCAGGGACTCTGGAAGACACTTGAAAATAAGCACTTGTAACACCTAGAACTTTACCATCAAATGAGGGAGGGGGGGAAACAATATCAGCAGTGCATTTCAATATGCTCTCACTATTAATGTGGGGAGACAGAAATTAATTTGTTTTAAGACAGTTCCATAACATTAGAAAATAAAGCAAATATAGCAAAAATATAATGGTATAGTAATTCCCCACCCAAATTTCTATATAAAAAGCACCCTATCCATAAGACTTGCAAAGCAGAGAGTTTCCACAAAGATAGGGAAAGTGCATCAGCCAAGCACTTTTTGTACTATTGCTTTGGCAGCAGACCATATTTCTTTTAACATATTCATGCTTTGATTTGCTCTTGACCACTTGAATTTCCCCACACATACATTTAAAAGACACTATAACGTATCCTTGACATACTCCTGACAAAGGATGAACAGATCTCCTTTTTCCATTCTATTCATGTTTTGCTGTTTTCAAGATAAACTCCATTCTGCTTTTATACTGTGGATTATTATGAACTCTCCATGTATAGGTTCACTATGTTGCATATAAGTCATAGTTATTATGAACTCTCCTTTTATAGGTTCACTATATTATATATGTTGTTATACATATGGTATTTATAAAAACCCTGTACCATAATTAACACATTTTTATATATACATATTTTGTCCTTTTTGCATACTGATCTCTTCCCAATGTGGCTTCCTCCTTGCCTATCTAACTTCCTTCTCCCCTCCTACTTTATTTTTAAGCGTACGCTTAATTTAGTTGAATAGTTTTCTGCATCACCTCCTGCTTGCTCTTCCTTCCTGCCTGGCTAGCCCGGGTGCCTGCTTTCTCTTTGGTTTTACTCTTGCTGGTTAAGCTAACTAAGAACTGTAAATATACAGTTTACCTACAGGACCGGTGCAGGGCAGTTTGGCGCCCTATGCTAAATTATATTTAGCGCCCCCCCCTCTCGTGCCGTGGGGGGGCCTCCGGAAAGCAGCCCTGCTCTGCAACCTCCCGCCCCCCGCCGCCACCGGAACCCCCCCGCACGCTGCCGCTGCCGCTGCTGCCCCCCACCTACCTTCCCACGCCTCCTCCGAAAAGGGACCCCCGCGCTCTGTTTTTGGCCGGGGGAAACCAGAGCAACAGGGCTGTTTAATCCCTGTTGTCCTGGTTCTTCCCGCCAAAACAGAGCGTGGGCGGGGTTCCGGAAACAGCGCGGAGAAGGTAGGTGTGGGGGGGGAGGCAGCGCGGAGGAGAGGCGAAGCGAAGCGAGGTGGGGGGAGGCGGCGAGGTGGGGAGGAGGCGGCACGGGGGGAGGCGGCGCAGAGGTGAAGCGAGGCGAGGTGGGGGGAGGCGGCGCAGAGGCGAGGCGAGGCGAAGCGAGGTGGGAGGTGGCGCAGAGGCGAGGCAAGGTGGGGGGGAGGCGCCCAGGCTCAGCCCCACCACTACTCCGGGCGCAATCCCCCGCACTGACCTAGCTTTCTCGGAGAGGCGGGCGGGCGGGCAGGGCAGGAGCGCACCGGCAGCGAAGAGGAGTGCAGCATTCTGCGCCCTCTTCCGCTACGCGCCCTAGGCAACAGCCTAGTTGGCCTAGCGGTAGCGCCGGCCCTGTTTACCTATCCACCTATCCTTTACCTATCCACAAACACATGCATATTATGCACACATAATTGTTGTGATATGTGTATACAGTAGGCGTGTGCAGTAGATTCAGTCAAATCATGAATTCAGTACCAAATTGGGCGGATTCAGACAGATTCAGGGGATGTCTGAATCAAAGGAGGTCTCCTCCAAAACTATCCCAAACTGAATCGGAACATTCCTGAAGATACAGGATTCAGAGAGACACAGACAAAGTGTCTCCCAAAATTGATATATTTCTCTCCAAGCTTTCCATATAAGGAAAACACCAGGATGGGAGAGGGAGGAGGGAGAGAAGGGAGTTTAGTTTTGTGACTGGCAGCTCTACCTTCTAATCCCCAAGAGTGGGGGATGCCCTCTTGATGGTGCCACATTTGCCTGGAGTTCAATATGCGGCAACTGGAGAGAGGGCGCTCTCAATAGAGGCATCCTGACTGTGAAACTCCCTCCCCTCTCAGATGCTGGTGGCAACAAGTCTTACAAGCTTTCATCACCAACTAAAGATCTGCTTGTTCACCCAGGCTTTTGATTAAAATTTCCTATTCTTGTCCTGCATTGTGTAAACTGTTATTTATCTGTTACTGATCTCCCGTTTATGGTTTTTGTCAATGTTGTATTATTTTACCATTTTGATTGCTTGTACCTTGCGTTGCAATTGTTTTATAATGAAAAGCAGCAAAGAAATTTCTTAAATAAATACATCATCATCATCATCATCATCATCATCATCACCACCACCACCACCGAAAATGGTTTTACCGGAGCTCTCCGACCCCAGTGCTTTGGGGGATGGATGGTGAAAGAATATATCGCAGGACTGACCTAGTGTTCAGTGCACTTTCCTTATTCTCCCTCCCAGGACCAGAGACCTTAGAAGAGCTTTGTTGGAGTCTGTGGGACCTGGGAGGTTGTAGCATTGGGTGCTTGCTTAGAAAAAGTTCTAGTCCTTCTGCCTTGGCCACTGTCTGTTCCATGTGCTCTCCTGTTGTATTGCACTTTGCTGGCAACTGAGCAGAAAACAAACATGTTTTTCATTCATTGTAGCTCCCTAGCTCCTTCACTTATGCTTCTGAAATTTTGCAGGTTTCTTGCCTATGGACACCTCTATATGCCATTTTCACACAAATTGCCAAAAAAAAAAAAAAATTCAGGAAGAGAGATAAGGGAAGGTGAACCACGTACCTCCCAAAGGTGAACATTCCTCTTACACACACACACACACACACACACACACACACAAATACTACATTGATCCTTCTCATTTTTTGTGCAGTTTTCTTAACTAGGGCCCCCTCTATGCTGGATGCCATTTTCAGAATAACTGGCCACAAAAATGTGCAAGGATAAGTGCCTCCTGTCTTAGAAACCACCAAACTGTAAAGGCTTCTCTTGCACAAAGTTTCTTATATTTTTTTATGTGAAACTTGGCAGTTTTGACCCGCTCAGAAGGGGTATCTATGCCTGAAAATCGCATCCAATGCTGCCAAGAAACAAAAATGTTATTGGCATTTCCCTTTTAAAAAACAAAAAAAACCTCTAAAGGCATTTACCATGAAAAGCCGCTACAACTATTTTTCTGAAATTAGACGGCATAATTCTCTCATAAGTGATTACTATGATGGCATATTTCATTCAATTCTGATGAATAGAAAAAAGTTACAGCAATTTGTTAATTTCCAATAATAGTCAATAGGAGGCATGAAGATTTGGATTTCCAAACTGAGAAGTAGATTCTGATCCAAGTCAAAGCAGGCAATGTCAGAATCAAGTCAAACCGGGCTGTTTTCCAAATGGCCAAATTGGGTCCAAATTGAATCTTGTGTTTGGTGCATACTACAGTATACAGTTTGACTGTGGATATTGGAAAACTATGACTTAGGATGCAATCCTATGCATGTTTAGACAGAAAAAAGGCATACAACTCTCAGCTTTGCAGGCCTTTTTTCCATCTAAACATGATGCATCGGATTGTGCCATAAGAACTTGAAGCAGCACATAAGCATGCAGGAAAAGACAGTCTGTGCAGATTTATAAAGTTTGAAAAGAATTTCATGCTGTGCAACTTCCTCATGCATCCTTACTCCTGACTGGATGTGTTTGTAGCTGGGGGAAATGGGGTGTCAGAAATACTGAGAGATGTCATGTCAGGCCATAGTCTGATAAATGAAATAAAATACAAGGAGTTACTTCCCCCATCCCGTATTTTGTAACCTGTTTATTGCACACTGGTTTACCATTCCATGTACGAGAATCAAGATACTCCCTGGGGTTAGACAAGGAGTCCATACAGTTGATCAAAGTGCCCTTGGGGAAGTTTTCTCACGATGGGTTAACTTGGTCACATGGGTAGATACAGGCAGCCATTTTGCCACATGACCTGCCACACAGTTTGCTGTCACATCTGGCATGTGGTAAAATCCTACTTACCACCTGGCAGGATGGTGTAGAAGACTACCAAGGTAACCAAGTTGAACAATCTCACCCCAGGGATACACTTTGGCTATCTGACTGGACAGAGCTTATCATCCTAGCAAGTGGCCAGGAGCGCTATAAGATACATCTGGTGCAGATTTGTGATAAGATGCACGGCAAGATGATGATCTGTATCCACCCAATTAATCTTGCATGGCAAGAATGTTGATTCTGTTCGCAAATAATATGAACATGGCCTATTCACAATCCTGAACAAGAAGAGGAGCAGGAGGGCTTTTTTTGTAGAACTGTTTGCGAATTCCCGAAATTGTGATTGCATTTGACAAATGTGTATTTATTTTTTTTAAAGCACACTTTGAAATGTGCAATTTTTTTAAAATACGAGTTTTCATGCTTTAGGGCGCAATCCCATGGCTGCTAGGCGCTGTCTAGATGGCCGTAGGATAATTCTGAGTCCCAGCTCCGACTTCGGAAAAGCGCTCCAAGGTCAGAGCTAGGACTCCGAATTCCGAGCACCCTCCCTCTGCCCTTGCAGCTGGCGCAGTTCTTTCCATGCCAGCTGTGGCTCCTAGGCTGGAAGACCGACCTCAGAGCTGGTGCTGGGTGGGGGCTCTGGGGGGCAAGGAGGGGAGGAGTGAGGCTCCGCTGGGATACCAGGTATCCTGGCGGCACCTCCGCCTGTGTTCCTCATGAGCAGCTGCAAAAATACTTCGCCAAAATCAGCTAAGTCTTTTGCAGGGCAGGAGAAGCGCAGAGGTGACCGTTGCCTCCATACTCCTTCTGTCCTCAATAGGATGCCCATAATCCTACGAGTTTAGAGGATTATGGGCAGCCCCATTGGACTGCGCTGCCCATCAAAGTGCAAGTTTTTGAAAAATACACACAGAAATGCAGTTTTCTTGTTTGAATGAGCCAAATAACAGGTTGAAAATGAAAATGGGAGCGAGCTGATATGAGCTTCGAAGTGCTTTTCGGATAATTTAGGCAAGCTCAAAAATCACCAATTCTCTCACCCCTACCTGTATCTGCTCAAAGTCAGGTCAATTTAGTGTCCTTTCCTAATATAGTTTAGATTATTGTGTTTTCCTTATTTCCGCATCATCAACAAGAAGATAGTGGTTGTCTCTGCCATTCATATCTGAACAGTAATGTCAAAATGTTCTCTGAAGAGAGTTTGATAGTCAGCATCCAATAAAGAAAACAAGATTTTCTCCTTTGTGTATTCTTATTTCTTAAAAACTGCCTGCCTGTCAAGTAAGCAAAATGTTAAGCCTTAAGTCTAAACAAGTAATTAATTCTATGTACAAAAGGGCTTACAAGCCCAGAGCTTGCTTTTCAGGAATAACAAACACTTGCCAGTCAGTGTAGCTGAAATAAGCAAGAGTTGGGAACAGAAGTAGCCACTCTATACATGGATGCTCAGTTGACAAGTTGTCTTTTGTCCCTGTTTATTCAAAATGCTGCTGAGTGTCTTTTGAAAATTGCTGGAATGTCTAGCATGATTTGACATGTTCTCAACATGACTGTGCAATCCAATAAAAAATATTTGGCCTCAAACTGATAATGTAGTTTCACATGTACAGAAAATGATGCCACTGCTAAAAATGATTGCTTGCAATGATGATAGCAATAATATAGATCTAAATGCTGATCCTGTTTTCATGAGTGTAGTGTATCTCTAGGCTTAAGAAAGTGGAAAGAAGTTTAATTTCCCACACAATTGGGAAATGCAACATTTGTGTATAATAGAAAATGGAAAATCCTCCTCATTCTATTGGATGGGTGCCAGCTCTTTCATTATGTCAGAAACTGTATACTTTGCATGTGTAGAGGGGGAGAACCATAGCTCTGTGGTAGAGCACATGATTTGCATGCAGAAAGTCCCAGGTTCAATCCCTGGCATCTCCAGGTAGATTGGAAAAAACTCTTATGTGAAGCTTGGAAGGGCCTCTGCCAGTCAGTGGACAATACTGACCTTAGAGGGAACAATAATCTGATTTGGTATAAGACAGCTAGAATCACACCAATTGACTCTATTCTGAACCTCCATGCATTCAAGCACTCTGCATGTTCAGAGCTTCTATGGGCAGTATCCAACTGTGCCATTCCGTTAGCAGAAATGACATTGCGCTAGCAGAAACTAGTTTCTGAACTATTCGCCAGAGAAGAATCCAACTAAAGTTGCATTTGCGCAAGCACGGTTGAGCAACTGGTTGTGCATTATGCAGTGCAACCCATGTACAACCATTGTGCAACCCATTACGCATTCTGCTTGCACAACCCATAGCACAATGCATTGCACAACTGCTGACACAACACTGTTAGACACTGCCCCTTGTGTCCAACTTGAATGCACAGGGTTTTGTTCCTCATATGAGCAAGGACACTACAAGAACTGGGGTCCCTGATCACATGGAGAGTTCATAAAAGTTGTATGCAGTGTAGGTTCTGTGCATATGTGGAACTTGGGAGTGGGGCTAGCAGGTATGATACTGCTTCTCCTCCATATGTTTGATCCCCATGGTTTCTGACCATGTGGAGAAAAAATATTATTATTACTATTATTTACAGTATTTGTATACAACTCCACATCAAGCAGATTCCGTTGCGGTGAACAATAAAAAGACAAAAACAGATAAAAGAAACGAAAACAAAAAACTGAAAACAAACTAAAATTACATTGGTGGTTGAAGAGCAGAGAAGGCTTCCTGGAACAAGGAGGTCTTCAGCAGGTGCCAAAAGTAGCACAATGTTGGAGCCTGTCTGACCTCCAGAGGCAGGGAGTTCCACAGAAATGGAGCCACCACACTGAAGGCTCTTCTCCTGGTGGACTCCAATCAGGCCAAAGGTCCATGAGGAACCACCAGGAGCATGCCATCTGATGACCTCAGCAACCAGGCAGGTTGGCATGGGAGGAGGCGCTCTCTCAGGCGCTCTTTCAGGAGCCAGTGTGGCGTAGTGGTGAGAGTGTTGGACTGGAACTCGGGAGATCCGGGTTCTAGTCCCCGCTCGGCATGAAACTCACTGGGTGACTTTGGGCCAGTCACTGACTCTCAGCCTAACCTACCTCACAGGGTTGTTGTGAGGATAAAATGGAGAGGAGGAGGAGGATTATGTAAGCCGCCTTGGGTTCCTTGCAGGAAAAAAGGCGGGGTATAAATATAATAAATAAATAAAATAAATAAATAAATTTGCTGCCAGTCACTACTGCTATATATCAGCAGTTAAATACACCTCCAAGAAACAATCCAGTTGCCTTTGTTTCCCACACCAACCTCATAAGTAGCAAATATAATTATCAATTTAATTTTTAAATTATTTTTTAAAAATTTACAGTGCAATTAGCTGTTACTAGCCCAAATACCACATGCTCCTGTTAGGAGCAAATACTAACTTTTATTCTAAGTAGTTCTTCTGTGAACAAATAATTAAACTATGATTCTATCTAATCATAGCAAAAGAAAATGTGGATGTTGGTGCTGTATCATGTACCATGCATTCATAGAAATCTTTGGCAAGTGACTTGATTGGGAGGAACCAAGTCCAGAACAGTGTTTTATGTAGAGATGCAGCCTCCAATGAGAGCAGGTAACTCTGCTGTGCTTTGCACTGGAAGTAATTGGAAGTAATTCAGTCACTCCAAATGCGAGGATTATCCACTCCCCCAGTAGAACTTGACTGGAAAAAGGTATGCCTAGTGAACTGAGTCACATAGAAGCAGATTAGTCTGTGGGTGGATGCTTATGTGTGCAGAGGAGTCTTAAAATTATTTTAAGGGCTAAGGGCCAAGCCACATGTAACGTCAGGAGATCCGCGATAGCATTTCTCATGGTTTTTTTCAATAGCAAATGCAGAGGTCCAATTTGGACTGGGGCCAAGGTGTTGGAGGAGATCTTTTGGAGTACTTGTATGTTCTTCCCTCTAGGGCAAACAGCTGCTCCAGAGGAGGGGCAGTTTAGAAAGAGTGCAGGTCGAAAAGGTTTTTTTTTAAAAAAAAAATCTTCCCCCCAGCGCTATAGCCTTGATCGAAATATCCACTGTGCTCTCTCTCTCTCTCTCTCTCTCTCTCTCTCTCTCTCTCTCTCTCACACACACACACACACACACACACACCAGATACCTTTTGTGAAAACTGCAGAAATCTGATCAAGAATCTCCTGACATCACATTAGGTTTGGCCTTAATACAGTAATACCTTGGATTGCAAGTAATTTGGTCTGAGAGCATTTTGCAAGACAAGCAATTTAAAAATAAATAAATTTTGACTTGATAAACAAGCGACGTCTTGCAATACAAGTAGTGTAGGGGGATGTAACTGCTCACCTCGAGCGGGCGTAGTGGGCCGAAATGGGCCCCGCTCATGCCCACCACAGACTTGCTTTGATATAAGAGTGTTTTGGATTACAAACACGGTTCCGGAACGAATTATGCTTGCAATCCAAGGTATTACTGTAGTTGTTTCATGGCTATGGATGCACAGGTTTTGCTAAATTCATTCCGTCTGTGTTTTGAGGATTGTAAGGCATCATCTCATCTCCTAATTGACGGAAACAGATTTCTTTTTTTTACCATACGTTAGTTCTACTTGTGCTAATTTGCATTAGTTCTAATTTACATTAACTGATGTGGATTAGTGCATTTGCACAATTGCACATTAGCACCAATGCATACTTGCAATAATGTGCATTAGCACAAATCCCCCCCCCCCGAAAGTGAAAAACTGGTTCGTAAGTCCATGTGACTTGGAAAAAGTCAGTCCACTGCAGAATCTGCAGGTTAGATTCATAGAAATCTGAACTCATTTGAATCCATTGCAAATATATATATCCGACATCCCTGCACATGACACATGTGATGTGTATACACAGTTTAGGTAGTAGGATATTAGCAGAAAATCCAAAATTACTCCTAAGCATTACAGTTGGGATAGGGGAGACCAGATCATGTGAATTCACTAAAATGAGCATAGCAAACACCAGACTACAAAACACAGTAGCAGAAGCTGTTGCTATGAGACAAGAAACACTGCAAACTCTGTCAAGGTTTTCCTTATTGTCTACAGCAGAGAGCCTTGCTCTCCTCGTTTGTTGCTGTCCGCTGTTCAGTAGTGCACACAGCATGCTGAACAGGAGCCCATTCTATTCAGGCCAATAAAATAAAATAAAATAAATAACGAGGAGCAAACTCCTCAAAGATGTTCTCCGCTTGACATTGTATTCATTTATTTATTTCAATTATTTTTCGATCCTTCTTTTCAAGGCACAAAATCTTCCCAAAGTGGCTCATAATCAGAAAACTTTTTTAAAAGTGCAACAGAGAACCTAAAACATTGTTAAAAAAACTAGCACCGCAGCCTAAGGACAGATGCTAATTCAGAGCCGCAATCCAGTAAAAGCAATTTAAACAGTTTCACAGTTTAGAACGAAGAGTAGCAGCATCTGAGAGCCATCCTATCGTTCCAATAAAAGGCAGATGAAAATAAGAAGGCCTTTAAAGCCTGCCTGAAAGCAAATTGGAAAGGATCCATCCACACTTCCCTCGGGAGGGAGGATCTCTCTACTTAGGAGTCCCTAAATAGAGGACCGTCCCTGTTTTATTGATTTATTTAAAATTATATCCTGCCTTGCAGTTGATGAACTCACCGGGGGGGGGGGGGGGACACGGACACACACACACACACACTTACAATAAAAATAAGACAGTACAGCTCCAATTCTATACATCCCTGCTTATCAGGGAGTAAGTACCACTGAACTCAAAGAGACGTACTTCTGAGCAGATGTGCATAGGATTGCAGTGTAAAAAAATAAAATAGAAGTTACTGTAGAATATGGAGCATAGACTAAAAAGATTGCGATCAGCAGCAAATTAACATTGATATCAGTTTTTTAAAAGTTGAGATTAAAAGGGCTGGGTAAATAAAAAGGCATTTCCCTGAAGTAAAAGGACAAAAGACTCAGTCTTTCTGGGCACCCCTACTAGAAAAGGCCCTTTCTCCTATTTCTCCCTGCTTCTCCTAAGAAAGTCAGGGAACCCAGAGAAGGGCTTCCAAGATTATCTCATTACTCAGGTAGCTTTGTGAAAGAGCCAGCAGACTTTCAGATATCCAGCTCCCAAGCCATATATGTAGGATTTTAATAGTGAACTCATATGCATGCCTCTTCAGAAGTAAGGCCCATTGAGTTTGATGGGTCTTACTTTCAGATAATTGTGTGTAGGATTGAGCCTGTAGGTAGTTTAGGCTGCAATCCCAAGCACACATCCTAGGGAGAAAGCTCCGTTGAACACCATGGGGCTTACTTCCAAGTAACCATGCACAGAATAGTGCTGTAAACAATTCTATATACTGTTACAAGGAATTTAACTAAAACACATCTTCTTAACTCAGAAATACACATAGCCACAAATCTCTTATCAATATGGTTTGTTTTTTAAGAATAGTTTTTTCAATGCAAATACCTCTGTTGGCAAATGCATCAGTGCCTAATAAGGGACACCAGCTCCGTATGAGAATGTGGATAAACTGACTTTGTCATTTTTTTTCTGGTACAGATAATCAGGAAAGCTAATTAAACAGGCCAGGATGTCCACTCTGTTTTTGTTTTGCTTGCTTTAAAAGGTAATGGAACTCCTTTCCTCCCCTCCCTGGTTTGGTAGTTAATTGGCTTCTGCAGAAACCTCTACAATTAAATGGTATCCTGGAGGTTTAAGGAAAGATTTGACTCATTTGACACCAACAGCAGCTTCAAAAAGAGTCCAGATAATAGATGCAACTAATTTCACTAGTATTGATTTAATGTTTGCTCGCTTCATATCTAGGGGAGAGGGAACCCTTTGTTCCAACAATGCATCAAAAGTAGCGATAGTGGTCTCTCATTTTCTCTCTTTGCAATTTAAAAGTAGGGATGCTTATGAAATTTCCCCCAGTAAAATTTATCCCTGCTGTTTGGGGTTCCTTCCAAATGACTCAATCGTCTCTGTGAAACAGCACCAATGCATTAGCCATCCACCATTCTTCCACTTTTGATTTCTGGACTTTGTTCAGACTGCTGCACATACACTGTTTATTATGCCGTTTTTATTGTATTTGTATTTTGTATGGTATTGTATGAATTGTTAACCAAACAGAACCTAGTCGCAGAGCAAAGATTTAAAATACTATACCAGATTTAAAACAGAAACTGAAACGGTTCTTTCTGCACCGGTGGGAAGGGGGAGGGGATTTGGAGCTCAGATGAGTCCCCCTTCTAAGGTCGGAGTGCTGTTTCCAACCTCGGATCGGGGAATCCGAAATATCCTATGACCCCTCAGATGGGGTCTTGAGGACATAGGATTGCTCCCTCAAACTCGTGTATTAAGTGATTTTAGCCCTTTATTTGTATTGCATTTTATTATGCTGGTTTTTGTACTGCTTTTTATTGTGCTAGCTTTGCATTATTTTCCTGTTGATTTTATATTGATTCTTGCTGATTTCTTTTAGATTTTCATTAGATTTCATTGCATTATTGTTCTTTTAAAATGATTGTGTGATGCCTAGGAGATTTAATAGGCATCTCATAAATACAAATGATAAATCAATCATCTCCCAAGCGGCAGCTGCTTTTTACATTTTTATTTGACTACTGTAAGTTTATCAATCTGTAATTCTGATGTCACCCATTCTTTGCTTCCCTTATTTTTTGAAGTCCCTTGTGTATACATTTTTTCCCCAAAACTTGCAGCAAAAATATCCTTTTATAAATCACTGTCAATAGATACAGAAACACACAATACATTGACATCCTTTTCTTTGGGTTTTGGGTAAGTCTGGAGTGCTTCTAGTAAGTCTGGATTATTTATTTCATTTCATTTCTATACAGCCCAATAGCCGAAGCTCTTTGGGCTGTTAACAACAATTCAATTCGTTGCCGTCTCTTTTCAAGAGTCAACATGCCTCACACATTTACTCAGCCTTATATTCCCATCTTATATGTCAAACCTACATTTTATTTTATTTCCATCAGTAGCAGCAGACCTTATTCCTGCAAGTGACCAAGAGTTGCCATTCATCTGCCTGGCCCTGGCTAATTATCAATGGCTTCCAGAGCAGTGATCAGATCTTACTTGATGAAACACTGCTGCCTGTTTCCCCTTCCTTGTTGCTGGCTGTTTGTAGGGATGTATCAAATAACCAAATAGGAGCACCCGTTAAAGTGAGCCCCTCTGTTCAATTAGTTGTGAGCAGATCTGAGTCAAGCAGAGCTGTGCATGTAGCCTCCAATGATCTGGGCCCGCTTGACCTACAGCGGAGTCACCCGCTGCTATTGCCACTTCGGCCACCACCTTCCCCCTCCTCCCCAACATCCCACCCAACTTACCCAGGGCAGGAGAAGGGGAAACAGTGGCAGTGATGCAGCTGTGGTGGCCAAAGTCCGGGGCACCACAGCCCAGGGTGCCCCCAAACAACCACCCAGAGAGCAACAGGTGATGAGGGCACCAGGGTAGCGAAGAAAATGGCATGTAATTCCTGCAGTCATTGTGGTGCTATGGTTTAAGTGAGCATAACATGCAGAATTGCATGTGCTCAGAGTATCTTCATTTGTTTGTTCAATCAGGGTTGGCAAAATTCTAATGTATAAGGAATAAAGAAGAAGTCGTAAAGCATAGAATGGCAGTGGTGGTGGTGGGGAGAAATGTTAGTTGTCTGCTTCACAACTGAAGTAATGCACAAGGCAGTCTAAAGCCACACCCACAAACGCACAAACATAAAACCATTGAGGCCCGCGTCTAAAATTATCAAGCTACACCACCGGGCGGTGGCAGCAGAAACTCCAGCTCCTTGGCAGAGCATCCTTTCCTGCCAAGTCCCAGTGTCCCTGGTGGAAAATTATGCTATTTCTATCCATTTTTGCTGACAGGCCATCTCCACTGCCTCACCCTCCTCCTGCTAGAGCAGGACTCTCCAACCTTGGGTCCCCACTACAGCTCCCAGAATCCCTTGCCATTAGCCATGCTGGCTGGGTATGCTGGGAGCTGTAGGCCAGCAACATCTGGGGACCCAAGGTTGGAGAGCCCTGTGCTAGAGGTATATTGGTTGGGCCCTGGGAGGGGGAGAAAGAAGATGGCCATTTGAGCACCTGCAAGTACCTTGTGCTCGTTCATTTGTGGTGCATGCAAAACATCCTTTGTGCATCCCTGCTTCCTGTTCTTGACTCCCTGGCTCCTGACTAGTGCTTGACCTTAGATTTTGTTTCCATGATTCCCTTTAGCACTGTGTGATCTGACCAACTTGATCACTGGCCATGATTCTAAACACCTTTAGCTGCATTCAGCATGTGGCCTGTTAGTTGAGCTTTGTTGTTGCCTTGAATTTCAGCTAGGACTCACAAAGATCTTTGCATGAGAACTTACTCTTGGTAGCACTGCAACTTGTGCTTGGCTATGAAACCATTTCTACGGTTGCAGGGGGCATATGCAGACTTGGCAAAACAATGCACAGAAGACCTTTGCATCTGAGTTCAATATTTATTTTGTCAAGTTAAATGAGTGGGGAAAGGATAGAGAAGGGAAGAACAAAGAAAGAAACAGTTTAGAGATTGTAACCGTTGATGATCATGGACTTTTGTATATGGTTTATAATTTGAAATGTACAAGAAGTACTGGTTATTGCCTGTTTTGTTTTTTGTTTGTTATTCAAAAAAAACCCCTTAAAACTAATGGCTTAAATAATGATTAAGAATAGTTTTCTGCCAAGTCTTAAATTGGAAGGTAGTTTTTATAGCCCCAAATATCTTGATGCTTCAACTCCATACAGGAAAACATGGGAATAGAATAGTTTTCTGCCAAGTCTTAAATTGGAAGGTAGTTTTTATAGCCCCAAATATCTTGATGCTTCAACTCCATACAGGAAAACATGGGAATAGATAGCTGATGATTACCCTAGAAGTTGTTCAGTCAAAATGAACATCTTGGGTAGCCATATTCCATAATTTCCAGTAAAAGAGTTAGAGATCTGTACAAATGAGCAATAACTCAGTGAACTCATAAAAGGAGTGCCACAGTGACACTAAAAATGATGTGCTCAAAAGGTGAAGTTTGGCAAATGGATGACTTAAGAGAAGCTGCAGTGAAGTATAAAAAACCAAGGGCAACATCATGAATCATCAAGATCTATGGAGTTCAGCCAACTTAATTTCATGGCAAATACTATACAGGCCCCAGTAAAAGTATGAATGAGTAGTCCCCATTGGCAGAGTTTGTGATTAAGAAAACATTATATAGTGTTCATTGACAATGAACCAACTCATTACAGTGGTGCCCTATCAAGTTAAGAGTTATAATAGTGTGGATGACTTTGTTTTTACAACATTCATAAAAGTCTGAAAACTAACCAGAAAAATAATAAATGGTTGGCCGATATGGATGTTATGGCTAGAGATACAGTTTAAGACAGAATCAGAAAAACAAAACAAAAAACCAAAAGCCCATTATGTGATATGGTTTGATTTGCTCAGAAGGCATTATATTGGGAAAGCAAGCATAATTTAGAAAATACTTGTATGTGCATCAAATTACTCAGCAATACTCCCAGGGAGGGAAAAGTCATAAAAATCAGAGGGGGGGGGGAATGGGCCAGTTCGTTTAAATTAAACTTTCTTTAGTTTAACAAGCCTGCTAAATAATCCATGGCTTGAAATTGACTTGTTTAGAAATTGCCCCCCAGAACAATCTTTATTTGGGTTCAAATGAGTGTTTTGGAGCTCAGATCTCACATCTGCCAAGTGCACTTAGGTTCTTGGGCAACTTACAGGTTTTTTAGTCTCAACATTTGCCTTGTAGGAAATGAGTGTTTTGTGACCAGCCATACCTACCATGGCAGGCATTTTGTGAGAGCACCCATGACACTATAAAAAATTCCAAATGTGCCAACTTGACCCCAAAAAGTTGGGGACCAACAGAACATGTGCAAACCACATTCACCTGAATTTGATGGAGCAAAGGTGAACCACAAATTGATTTCAGGGTGGGGGAGAATTATAAGTAACTTTTTTGGGGAGGGGACTCTCCAGGAGCTATGGTGGAGGCAGATTTTCCTTTCTCTCCTTTTCTTTTAACCACCACTTGCAAGCAGCAAAACAAAATGAAAAAAGAAGGGGGGAAATGGAAGAAAAGCCATTTCCACCACAGCTCCTAGTAACCTGCCCCCTCCATACCCAAAGGTTATTTAGAATTCTCCCTCCTTCCTGGAGAAATTGTCATACAGCCACTCTACATTCACCATCAGAGAATGTGGTGGCAATTTTGGAGCGGCCGTTATATAATTAGAAGTCACTCAAGTTCCCTAAGCAGGCAGGCATGTAACTTTTCAGACTCAGGATGAGGAAGAGTCTGACCACATGGGAAAAAAATAGGCCTGGTTCATTCCACTTTTTGTTCCCTCAGCAGGGCAGTCCTTTTCAGGCCTTAAGATGCTGGAAGGGTCCGATCCAGCTGAGGCAACTCAAATACCAAAATGAGGAGATTCAAAATGATTACTACTTTTCAATTTTGAATATTTATTTACTTGGACATGTAATAAATGAATTTGGATATACACTGCTGGCTCTTCTATTGATATTTATAACTCTATGGCAAATATTTCCTTGAGGTCTTGATTCTCCCAACATAGAAAGTGCTGAGAGCATGCAAATACAGATGGCAGACTTCACAATAGATAGAACAATCCAGGCCAATCCAGTGTGTGTGTGTGTGTGTGTGTGTGATACAGTTCACTCCATACTTTTGTAAAACAAACAAACAAACAAAAACAAACAAAAAAACTACTGGAAGGCTAAATAAAATATATTCTTGTTATAAAGACAATAAGGTACTGGCCTATTTTTGGGAGAACAGATGTATATCAGATATATTCGCTTTATCCACTTTCTTTTCCCAAAAAAGACCGATCCAAAGCCATGCTGGATTCATGATGTTATCCAACTATTTGGATTCACGCATTTCCCAACTATTTCACAAGGTTGCTTCCAGAACTGAAGGACCTCACAATTTTGCATCACTTTGTATAAAAGATGCAGCTACTGGATGCAAATGTAAATGAACTGTAAAAATGATTCTCCATTGACGATGTCAGATACTATCTGAGCATATTAGTGGTGCTGCGAAAAATCAGGGTTTGGTAGGAAATGTATTTGCCCAATACCGCTTGAGCTGAGGTCTGCAAACATTTACTGTATATCCCATAATGCTTGCAAGCTGAGCCGGGGGAAGTGACTTCCAGTTTCTGGCGCCACGCTACATTGTTTATGTAGAAAATGGAATAAGATACGTTAAAAATGAACATGATTTGTCTAATTTGTGCAAATTGAGGCCTAATTTGCGCAAATCGCGCCTGTTTTTTAACATATTTTATGCTATTTTTTATGTAAACAACATAGAGCCAGGGACCTGGAAGTCTGGCGAGCGCCTCAGCTGGCGCTCACACTCAGCTTGTGCGGCAGGAATGCTCGGCTCATACGCCACGAGTCAAGTGCCGGGTAGGTCGCTCACCCCTAGGGAAATGGGGAAATCATTGTGAACATGAAATAAAACTGAACATTCATTCAAACATCACTACATAACAACAGCTCTAGCCACTAACAGAAGAAACAAACATAATCTACCCTTATCTGGGATAAGCAAAAACAATCTGCCCTTCGAAGTACTTTGCATGAAAAATCTGCACACAAAGGAAATACTTTGTCAGAAAAGGGAAAATCCACTCAATAATGAGATGAAAGCTACCATAATTAAGATAGATTTCCTGAGCATTAGAAACACATTATGGACACTTTCCAAGCATCATCTTTACAATCAGTAAACAAAACAACTACTGTCATTATGCTATTACAATATAAATTGCTGTTGATAAGCCAGGTTGGAAAGACTCCATTTCCCAGTTATATATAATTTAAAGAATGTATTTCTCCTACATGGGCAATATATCTTTTGAGAGACAATCAGTTTCAACCATTGCTCTACTATTGTATAATCAAAGGTACAATGTAAACAGATGGATTCAAAAAGATAAGCAATGAAGAACATACAGCCTTAGTCTTAGCAGTGCTTTGGGGTTCTTAGATTTGTATTTACCAGAGAATAATTTACTTTTGGCAGTTAAGTTCAGACACTACTAAAATGAGCAAGAGTTGCACATATGCTAATTCACACACAGAGAAACATTATGTCATGCCAGAATTTTACAAAATCTTTCTTGTTTTCTTTATACTTATTCTGGCAGATTGGCCTGAAAGAGGCCAGTGGGCATTGGGGTTTGATAGGTAGATTCAGGTGCTTATTGTACATCAGCAACTAGAGCATTTTGTGTCCAATGCAGACAGATATATGTCACAATGAATGTCCAAACTGTAGCAAATGTTGACATTCACATGTGAATGCCAGCAATGTCTGACACATTTTGTGAATGCCCATATATTTCCCTACTTTTCTGACATTCACAAGTGAATACTGACAATTATGTTTATCAGACTGTCAACATTCATCTGTGTTATCTGCATTCATGAAATGTGTCTGGGATTGTCAACATTCACATGTGAAAGATGACATTGATGGTAACATAATAAAGGGAACCATTGTGGTTGTTATTAATTTATTATTGTTGTTGTTGTTGTTATTATTATTACTATTATTATGCTTAATATAATAAAATCTCCAAGCAATTCACATATAAATATTAAAAACATCCAAATACATCATTAAAAACAACTGCAACTAAAGTAACAATTCAAATCACATATAAAACACACCATTAAAAACAATTCCACCTACAATAACCATACAAAACAATACAAGGAACAGTAAAATGGAGCAACGTATGATTAATTGCAATTAATTACACAAGCCAGAGAAAGCCTGGGCAAACTAGTGCAGTTTCAGGAGGTGTTTAAAACATACCACATTTTCTGCCTCCTGAACTGCACGGGGAAGGGTTTTCCAGAGGGTGGGTGCCACCACTAAGAAGATCCACCTTCTATATATTACGTAGTGACATTCTGTTGGTTGTGAAATGACCAGCAAGGCCTGCTCTGAAGATCTTAAAGGTTGGCTGGATATAAACAGGGGAAGGCGGTCTGCTAGATATCCTGGTCCCAAGTTGTTTTGGGCTATGTATGTCAACAACATAACTATGATCATGGCTCAGTAGCTAATAGGCAGCCAGTGCAGTTCTTTGAACAGAGATCTTATGTGAACATAGCTGGGTGTTCCAGTGAGCACCCTAGCGGCTGCATTCTGCACTAGCTGCTGCAGCTTGAACCAGGCACAGGGGCAGCCCCATGCAGACTGCATTACAGTAATCTAATTGGCAGGTAAAGGCTGGGATGTATGAGAATTTTGTTTTTGCTTGCAAAACATGCGAGCATGCCCCGTTCAAAGCCCCGAACGTGAATGTGAGCACGTGGCTGCCGAAAATATTTGCAAATTGTCAAACACATGCTTGCATTAGTCTTGTTCCGGTTTCCCAGTTCGATTTATGCAAATTTCCTCAGTAGACTGAATCAGCCCTGCTTTAACCTGTGGATTAAATCTTGGCAAATTTCAGGAGATTTGCACAAATCGTCCATTCGATCACTGCTCGATTTGCACAAATCTCCTGTTCACAAATTCTAATGAGAACTGGGCACAAGACAAGCGGCGAGATGATATTTGGACAATCCTAGCAATCTCGAACATCACTTGTTCACCCGGCGAAGGTAACATGAAATTATTGTCATGATGACTGGAAAAAGAACTCAGATAAAACACAGGGAATTAAAATACTCATATCTAATGTTAATGAGGCTATTTGTTGGAATATTTCTATCTAATGTCTTAAACTATAGACTAGATGATTCAGTCAACTCTTCTTATGAATCTAAAGAATACATAGAAGGGTGTCTTGCCCAAGAAATATAGAAGAAGTGATAGTTTCACTAAGAAGGCTGTGTGCAGCATAATGCTCGATTGTGGCTCAGAAGCCTCTGTGTAAAGGTTGTGTACTGGCTTTGGCTCCTGTAGTTTTACTTTTAGTCTTCAACACATGAGCATAGATGGCCAACATAGATTACGAACATGATGTCAGCACTAAGTTTGTTTACTTATAGTGGCTAGGGGATTTGGTGATATTATTAATATTTCAACATGGCAGTGTGATGATGACAAATGTTGCAGGATATGTTCCCCAGAAGCCCAAGGAGTAATTTCCACCTGTAATGGTGCAACTATTGCCTTATTAAACAGGGATGTGTGCCTTCCAGAGGCCCAGTGCCCAAGGAGAAAAGTCCATCCATAGCATTATGTGTGAAACCTGGCCAGGTCCCAGATGATTTGCTCACATGACACTGAGTCCTAGCAGGATGGTGGTCATCGCAGGCAGACACTCATCTACCCAATCTGGGGATGAAAGCATGCCAGAGGCTGAGGCTGTGAAGTTAAATTTGGAGAGCCTGGCTGAGATGGCTTCCTCCCCTTCCAGGTGGATACAAGTCTGATCTAATTGGCTCTGCCTTCCACAGAAGGGAGTAGTGATTGTGGCGAGTGTACTTCAATCTTACTCAAACCCACATGCACATCCCTAAAAAAGGGATGTAATGCTGAGGAAGGTTTATTCAGGAAGCAGTTATTATCCACTTAAGGTGCAATCCTATGTGTGTTTTGACAGAAAAAAGTCCTAGAGCTCCCAGCATAGCTGGCTGGAGAATGCTGGAGGATGTAGAACTTTTTTCTGTTGAGGCATGCATAGGATTGCGACCTTACATCCCTATGTCAGGGATTGGGAGATACCACACTTAGAAGGGAGGGAGTTTCAATGGTTTAATTTGATTCTGGTAGTCAAATCAACACTTCATGAATATTTGATCTTTAGGGTCCAGTCCTATACTGGCTGGGGAATGCTAGGAGTTGTGGTACTTTTTCTGTCCCAGATCACCTCACAGCTGTTGTTTTTTTAGCTAGGTAATTTCAAAACAAGACTTATCAGATATAACAATTTACTCCTTCAACCCATGCAACATGCAACCACTCAATTTCCATGCAACAAACTGCAATTTAAAGTGTACACACATCTAATGAATGAATCTATATTTTAGAAGCAATGATGGCAACTCAAAGCCACAATTGTTTGGGAATTGTTAGTTAAATGGGGTTTTGCTTTGACTTCTTGGGCTACACTTTTTATTTTGCTGTTTTATCAGCAGATAAGGATGCATAACATAAAGTACTGCAAAACCCTTTGGTAATATAAACGGGATTTTTAAAGTAACATTATTCTAATTCACCGCATGGAAGGAGACAAACACAGCCTTAATGCAGACTGAAGCAACTTAAAGTTCACAGTCTTCTAATAATAGCAAGGTCCTGTACAAAAGGCTCACAATAAATTTTCTTTTAACTAGATCAAGTGCCATGCTCAGAATGCTTCTAGTCTACTGGAAGGTATCGCAGAAGTCCCAGGTGCATGGAATTAGTTAGAAAAGCTGGTGGGAAGGGGGAACGGGCAATAATAATATGAGAAAACATGACAGTAGGCCCCGAGTGCCTACATTTTTAAAAGCATGTTTTAGGTAAATAAGCTGTCACAGACTAAACCCAAGAGCAAGAAGAACTAAATTATTTCTGACTGACACTCTTACACATTCTAATTCATATGAATATTTCTTTCCTTATTGTAGACAGAAACCTGTGGGATCCATGACCTTCTGGGAAATTTCTTCTTTCAATTTATCAAGGTCCGTACAGCCTGTGAAGACCTTACAACCTATTGAATTACTCATGAATTGCTATCACTTGGGCAATGACTTTGTCCCAAAGAGCAACTTAGAAGGGAAGAACAAGTTCTATAACTCAGTCGAAGACAATAGCCTAACTTAGGTAAAATGTTGCATAAAAGTTTCTCCCATTGTAGGGCAGAAGGACAGGTAATTTAAAATCAACATGATTGTGACCTTTCTTCTTTTTATAGGTGACAACCCACAATCCTCGTTCTGCCCCCAAAGTGGGTGAACCTATGGCACATTTAAGAGCTGGGAGTGCACATTTACCATTTACCTACCTCCTGTTGATTTCTGAAGGACTTATGGCAAGCATGGCGTAGAGCCAGTGTGGCGTGGTGGTGAGAGTGTTGGACTGGGACTCGGGAGATCCAGGTTCTAGTCCCCGCTCGGCCACGAAACTCACTGGGTGACTTTGGGCTAATCACTGACTCTCAGCCTAACCTACCTCACAGGGTTGTTGTGAGGATAAAATGGAGAGGAGGAGGAGGATTATGTAAGCCACCTTGAGTTCCTTGCAGGAAAAAAGGTGGGGTATAAATATAATAAATAAATTGAATAAATAAATAAGCGTAGGTAATTAGTTTGGGGAAATTGCTACGCTACCCCCCCCCCAGTTAACACATACATGGAATTAAAAATCACTGGCTTAACACACACACACACACACACACACACACCTTAGAAAATGCAGGCTAAGAAACGAACACTCTTCTGGGGTTACAGAATTTAAGAAGAAAAAACGGGAAAGTATTTGGATTTTTTCTTTTCTTTCCTTCAAAGGAGAACAAAAGATCACATAGAAAAATCATGGCCATAGCTGCATAGGGGCTTCTCCTGATGGTTCCCTTGATGTTTAACTGACCAAAGACAAAACAAAAATTCTTTTAAACCATATCTGTTTATAACAAAACTGCACGGATGCGCATCAAGACCTCCTCTTTCCTGACCCTCTCGAGCCAGGGTCTGGTAGAATTCAGGTCAGGATGTGTTTTTACTGCTAGGGCTCACCCTGGGTAAAGGCTGAAGTTCAGTGGTTGAGCATATACTTTGCATGCAGAAGCTCCCAGATTCAGTCCCTAACACCTCCAGTTAGAGGATGCCCTCTGCATCCAAGGACAGAAGCCACCATGGAGTTTTGGAGCTGAACGATTTCATACTGTTCTCTGTCAGAACTCCATAGAGCAGAATCAAGCAGTTGCTGCATGTAGCAACTTCCATTTATTTCCTTTTAAATAGGAAATTTTGGTCCTTTTAGTAACACTTTGCTCTTAAATAGGCAATATGCAGCACAGGGAAGGGTGGCCACTTATCCAGAGCCAAAACAGAGGAAATGGATCATCCAAAAAAGCATAAAGGAGGACACAGATTTGCATAAAATATGCATGTGCTAATTTCATATGTACTGATGCAAATCTAGAAATAATTACCATCATTTAGGGCGCAATACTATGCATGTTTAGACAGAAAAGTCATATATAACTCCCAGCATGTGCCAGTCAGCCATGCTGGCTGGGGAATGCTGGGAACTGTATGTCTTTTTTCTGTCTAAACATGCATAGGATCGCACCCTTAAATGCATTTCGCCATATTGGGGAAGACTGTGATTAGGTAACCTTCCCAGTCTGCTGTTCAAGTGCTAAGTATTGATGTGGCAATTTCAAGGCCCCTGCACTCCCAGCTTCTTATGGTTATTCTTCTTTAAACCAGACTTGGACTGGAAAGCACTTCAAACAGAGGACACCTTCAAACATGGAATCTGGGAGCTTCTGCATGCAAAGTATATGCTCAATATGGATGGGGTTGCACTCCCCTTGAAGGAGAAGGTTCGTGGCTTGGGGGTGCTCCTGGAGCCATCTTTGTCACTTGAGGCTCAAGTGGCCTCAGTGGCAAGGAGTGCCTTCTACCAGCTTCGGCTGGTGGCCCAGCTACGCCCCTATCTGGACAGGGATAGCCTGGTCTCAGTAATCTATGCTCTGGTGATCTCTAAACTAGACTACTGCAATGCACTCTACGTGGGGCTGCCTTTAAAGACTGTTCAGAAGCTGCAGCTTGTGCAAAATGCGGCAGCCAGGCTTATTGCTGGGACCAGAAGGTCCGAGCACATTACACCAGTTCTGGCCCATTTGCACTGGCTGCCAATATGCTTCCGAGCCGAATTCAAGGTGCTGGTTTTAACCTATAAAGCCCTACACGGCTTAGGACCACAATACCTGACGGAACGTCTCTCCCAACCGCTATCTACCCGGACACTACGCTCAACATCTGGGGCCCTCCTCCGATTGCCACCTCCAAGAGAGGCTCGGTTGGTGGCAACGAGGAGGAGCGCCTTCTCGGTGGTAGCCCCCCAATTATGGAATCAGCTCCCCACTGAGACCCGCCTGGCGCCAACCTTACTATCTTTTCGGCGCCAGGTTAAGACCTCCCTCTATGCCAAGGCATTTAGTTAGGACTTGGAATAGCACGGGGGGGATTGTCACCTGTAGGCTCAGTTTTATTGGTTTTTGTACTGTTATTTTAAACTGTGTTTTTAAATTTGGTTTTTTAATTCTTAAACTATGTTGTATGTTTTTATTGTTTTTATGCATAAAGTATTGTGAACCGCCCAGAGAGCTTCGGCTGTGGGGCAGTATATAAATGAAATAAATAAATAAATAAATAAACACGGGACCATCCTCTGAGGGTGTTTCAAACAGAGTGCTGTCCTCTGTGAAGCAGGACACATAATAGGGACAAAGTCTCAAGTACTATGTGAAGCAAGCAGGTTTGGTATTCTATGATACTGTTGGTTGGATATTTTGATTATTGAATCTGCTGGTGTTCATTTGAAGTGATTTGTATGTGGAAAAGATCCTGCCCATGTAGTTCTTCCCCTGATATGTTAATTCTATACCTGATGACCTTTTAAAACTGAATCCATGACATTCTATCAAACACATTGACTGAGTTCGCACGATCACCACAGCCCACTGTGGCTTAAGCCATGGTGGGTTGCAGCATGTGCTGGTTGCCATTTTGATTATTCAAGCCACAGTGAGTGGTCACCGTGGCTTATCACGTTGTGCAAACCTGAAGAGGGTGTCTTATGCATAGGTAAACAACCCTCAGATAACCCATGGGCTGTTTTAGGGTAATGCGATGGTTGTTTAATCTTTCCATAAACCACCCTTGCTGATTTCATACGATACAATAAGCCACGGTGCCCGGCCCGGCTTGAATATTCAAATGGCCGGCAGGCACTGCAACAATGGGCTGTGGCAATCGTGTGAACTGGCCCATTGAGTTAAACTTTGCTTCTCTATGTAAATGAAAGAAACATTGGGACCAGGGGGGGATCTGATTTTTTAAACTAAGCATTATAAGGTAATGTAAATACGATATGCAGCAGAATATTAACATTTGTGACTGTCAACCAAATAGCAACCAGGGCACAATCCCACTAAAGTTAACCAACTTTAAGTCCCATTGACCTCAAAGGCAAATAGTCAGGCCCATGCATTACTCTCTCATAGAAATCAATGGGGGTTAAACATGCTTAGTTTGGGCTAAATCACATGGAGAAACATTATTGTGCCTAATAACTATCGGTCTCTGTTTATGGAAAGTTATGGGCTTTAGTCATCTAGGAAGTCATCTTGCTTAGTGTCCTTGTGTGGGGACAGAAAGTGCAAAAAAAAAAAAAAAGAAAGAAAGCCTCCACTTTCACAACTACTCACCTTGACTCTAAGCACTAATTCTGTAGTGCAAAAGGTTGCAGAGTATAAGATGGACCCAAAGGTGCCCTTCTGCAAATGGAAGAGATCCTTCCATTCACAGAAGGCAATGGGATCCAGTAAAGCACCCTTCCCCCATCCCCAACCTGGAGCCTTCCAGATGTTTTGGACTACAACTCCCAGCATTCCTGACCATTGGCCATGCTAGCTGGGGCTGTTGGGAGTTGATGTCCAAAACATTTGGAGGGCACCAAGCTGGGAATGCTGCAGCAAAGGCTCCAGTGAGTGACCGTGAGGCGGCAGGAGGAGGGCAATTTTTTGCTGATTCTGCTGTCCCCAGCAGCTCCCGTGCACCGTCTTCCACTCTGTTCCAGAACATTCTCCGCACACCTTCTGACCTACAGCACACAGTTCCTTTCTGTTCTGTGTGCTCAGATAAAATATATTTGTATTAAAATGATTCAGAAGGGTTTTACGGCTTATGATAGTTCCATTTCTCTCCCCCCATCCCCTTTTTAGCAGTATTCCCACTTTGATATATGCTCATGGGGTTGCATTTCACATTAAAATGTATTTTCTTTTTTTGTAAAAAAAACAAAACAAAATCTAATTATACAGAGGTTCATTTATGTAACTATAAAATCAAATAAATTACATAGAGGTCATTTATGTAACTATAAACTTTTGATTGTGGCAAGTACTACATCAGAGCTACGGTATTTGCATTTTCTAAATACACTCAAGTGACCTCATTACTGACAATTTACTTAAAGATTATGCTTAATTAGCTTTTCCTCTTTTAAGCATCTATGTCCTAACAATTTATTTTCACATGGGCAGCATTTATAGGAAACATCAGACTGACTGTGAGCTGAAAACATCAGTCACCATTACCTACGTATTAAGGTCCTAATTCAATGAAGTCAGCATGATGCAGCAGCATATTGAACATACACTGATATATTTGGAGACATCTAACAGTTACAGTCTTAGAGGTGCAACTGGATTCTTAATAAGATTATAACCAAACTGTTTAACAGAATAATTGCAAGCATCTCTTTCACACGCACACACACACTATCTCAGGGTCACACTACATGTTAGGTTAATTACATAGCATGTAGCTGAGAGACTTACCATTTTTTATTATCTAGAATAAGTGTGTGTGGCCCCAATTCAGTTGGGACCACCATGCACAGGGAGGTGAGCATTAAACCTCCCACCACCACACCGTTTGCTTCAAAAAATACTCCCCCCCACACACACACTCAGTTGCAAGGGTTAAAATAAAGAAAAGTCTTCATTAATGAAGGCTTCCCCCCCCCTATTTAAACCCCTATGAGTACGTGGAATTTTGGGAAGGAAATTATGTGGTGTGTGTGTGTAGGTTTAAACCTCCTCTCCCAGTGTGCAGTGGTTTTGATCTGAACTGGGGCCACACACGCTTACTTTAGAGCAGCCCAACCTGGTACCCTCCAGATGTTTTGGACTTCAACTCCCATCAGCCTCAGCCAGTGTAGCCACTGGTCAGGAATTCTAGGAGCTGTAGTCCAAAACATCTGGAGGGCACCAGGTAAAAAAAGAAGATAAGGCTCAGCGACATTTTATGCAATTAAGGTAACATATAGTTTGATCCTCATCCACACAGACACAGACACACACCAGATCCCAACATCCCATCACTCACAAAGCAACAGAACCCAAGATGGACTTATGTACAGAGGATTAAACTTGATACTTAATGGCTGAAGTCCTGGTGGGGGGCAGGGGAAGAGGGGCTGCTTGACTGTAACTGATGTTCTTCAAGTAGTTATCTGTGCAGTTCCATGTATGGGCTTGTGCCTAAGCAGCAGGGCTGGCCCTCCCATGTGGCAAGGTGAATCCCCCTAGCTTGGCAGCAGTGGTGGTGGGAGTGGCAAATTGTGCATTCTCTACCCACCCACGAGGAGGCCCCCTGCACTACAGCAGCACCATCGGGGTGTGGGGAGGAAAGTAAGGCATGACATGACAAGACAAGACAAGGAAACATAGGAGGAGTGTGGGAGAGGGAGGGAGAGGGGGAGGGAGGGAGGGAGGCAGTATAGGAAAGCTGGGGTGAAACTGAGTGATATGAAGGGATGGAGTGTAGAAGGGCATGAGGAAAGAGCATGGAGACGCGCCCTTACCCCATCCTCTCAGCCATGAAATTCCCTATTTATCTATTTATTATTGAATTTCTGTCACCCTTTAAACAAATGTCCATGGCAAGTTACCACAAGAACAACAACTATCTCATGTATGTAAGTTCCCAGCATTTCACTACACTAGTGTGGTGAAGAAACGGGATGTGGCAGTGCAGTCAGATCCTGAATGGATAGGGTCCACCAGGGGCAAGAAGTAGGTTTACCCACCCACCCCACCGGTATCCTTAAACATTTTCCTTTAGTTCTCTCCATACAATACAACTCCCATTTACTCCCGTGGGGAAATGCAAAGCAGTAGTGTACTTGGGGACACTGTTGCAATGACCACACCACCTGCCTTCTATCTAAATCTCACTGTGGATGGTCTTCTGGGCTCTGGCAATATTCAAGTCTTCCATCAATGCACACTCCACCCATCATAATGATGGACAATTTGCTAGAGAACTCTCTACTGTATTTTGGTTGCCATGATCTCGCTTGATATTTTATGTACATGTTATGTCCATAGAAGTCATTCCAATCTAATAAACTGTCCACAATAAGCAACATGTTAAGAAGTACAGCCCCAAATGGAGAAAACTGAATACTTTGCTGAATAACGTTAGATGGTATGTTAGATGGGGGTGTGTGTTATGAACTGTACACAATTAACTCCAGTAGGCATTAGAATCAGTGTTTATTGTAGACTTCTTGGTGCAGACAAGTTTTTAAATAGCTCTTCATTCCTGACAATTTTGGAGCAGCTATGCATATTAACATTCTTTACACTTCATTGACTCAAAACATGTTAGCATCTCTCCTTAATTACTGGTTAGCACTGATATGCTAGAAAGAACTTAAGAACTAAAAAAATAAAAGAATAAAAAAACAGAATTTCTAAAATATATCTTTGAGAACTCTATTGCCACATGATTGAATTGAAATAAGTGGCCTTGCTCTAGAAAATACAGTATCATGATTTCATTTGTTTTCTGCAATGGCCTACTTTAAGTGGTAAAACAATTTAACACTTACATACTAAACAATAATGTGATGTTTATTGTTTAGCTGATGCACTTTTGGATGAGATACCTTTCACATTAAAAACATTTTCTGCCTCTGCTTTATATTAAACCCACTTACTAAGGACGTAATTCAATGGATGGGTAAGGCCCTTAATTTCAATAGGCTCAAGCATGTTTATGCCTGTGTTGAAGTACAGACTAAGGCTGCAAACATGTGTACTTAGTTGGATATAAATTCATTGGAATCAATGGGAATTATTTCCACGTAAACATGACCTTGATCAATTTGACAACATGGATTCAATCAGTTTGATCAGTAGAGCAACATGGCCGTGGGTAATTGCTCAATTGTATTGCAACGATTTGGACGCTACGTGTGGTATCAAATGTTTCCTTCACAAAGGCAGAGTAAACATAAACTTGCTTTCTATATCCACATAAACAGGATGGTACTTGCTATGCCATTGACTCAAGATTTCACACAACAGCAGATACCCACAGGCCAAGCATATGCTTCAAATGTACCAGTCTTCTCACTACACTTACTAGATGCTGCTATGCATCTAATTTCTTCTAAACATTAAATGTTGAATGATATATTCCAAAAATATATCTAGTACACTGCTAGAGTATTAGCTTTTTTATTACGGTACTATTATTAAAAGAGTAAATATCTGGTAACATGACTTTGAACATAAGAAAAGTCCTGCTGGAGCAGGGCATGACTCATCTAATCCAGCATTCTGTTTTCCACAGTGGCCAACCATCCTGTCCACCAGCAGGACATAAAAGCATCAGCTTTTTCCCATTGTTATCCTCAGAGTTGGTATTCAGTGGCACAATGCCCCTGAATCTGGGCTTCTCAATCTTGGTGCCATATCTTTGCTAGTCCATGCTGAGTTTTGAATTTTGTAGCATTTACAAGCCAGGTAAGTATGAAATTCAGAAAAGAAAGATTACAAAATTGTTGACTGGTAAACAATTCGCACAACATGGTAAACCATGGTGGGTTGTGAGCCGTGTTTGTTTCAGAGTGGCTTGTCATATTGTTGTATAGGGATGTATCCGCAAGTCTGGGGGGGCTGAAAGCGGCCCGAAAGCGGCCCACTCGCCCCCCCCCAAGACTCTTGTGACTTACCTGGCCACCGCTCGATCCACGCCACGCCGGGGAAAGGAGCTTCAGTTCCCCGGCGCGTCAGTTCCGGTTCCCCTGGCGCTGCGTTTTTAGCGTAAAAACCAGGGCAACCCAGCTTGAAACGGCCGCGATTTGCTATTCGCGGCTGTTTTAAGCTGGGTTTCCCTGGTTTTTATGCTACAAATGCAGCGCCAGGGAACCAGAAGTGATGTGACGGCAGTTCCCTGGCGCTGCGAGCAGCAAGATTGTGGCGAGAGTGGGCGGGGGGTGCTCCGGAGCACCCCCGAGAGCAGGTATGCTCCCGCTCAGTTTACATCACTAGTTGTTTGAACCCGAAAACATGGTTTGTTAATCACGCAGAAACCACTCTGGCTGGGTTCGGACAACATGACAAACCAATCTGAAACAAACATAGCCCACAACCTACCGTGGCTTATCAGGCTGTGTGAACCCAGTCAGTGTGTAGTATCCAATGTGACATGGGCTCTAATGTAAATCATGTTGCGCTAGCATAAAGGACCTCTAGTGCAACGGCAATCACAGTGTTAGCTTGCATGAAGGGTTTTCCAGGGAATCCCACCACACCAGCTAATGCTATTGGCATTACACTAGAGTTCCCAATGTAATTTACGTTAGCACTCATGTTGTGTTGGATACATACTACCCTGTATTTTACAGATGGTAGGAGAAAACACATTTTGAAGTGAAGGTTTCCAAAATGTTTTTGGACCATGTCATAAAACAGCCGCCTATGGTAAAACTTGTTTGTTCTACGCCCACTCTGAAAAACTACATTTTCACATCTGTGTGTATCGATCTTAGAAATGTTGTAGGGCAGCCTACCCCAACCTGGCTCTATCCACAGGTGTTGGACTACAACTCCCATCATCCCCAGCCAACAGTGCTATTGGTCTAATACGCGTCTAGAGGCACCCAAGCTGGGGAAGGCAGTGTGAAAACTAATATTTGATGCACTTTAGTCAGTTCTTCTGTCCAAAAGACTTCTCATTGGGAATCTTGAGTTAAATGTCACTTTAATTGGGTCCTTGAAGTCAAATGCTTTCAGGGTGGTTTGGTTTTTTTTAAATATTAAAATAATAATAATAATAATAATCCTATTTGTTCATGTAAGCAAAGCAGATGTTGGAACCTACCTTTCGGGAATGGATTTCTTTCACATACAATGGAAGTAGAAATTCAGATATACCTTCGAGTCGAATTCCTTTTTTGGTAACTCTCAGATTCCCCATTCCGTCCTAGAAGCAATAATATACAAATGTGTGTACATGTGGCTTATGTGGGAAGCTAATCACGATATACAAACCATTACTCACTCCCATCAAACCTCAAGTTTAGAAGGTTAATGCTAAAAGCAATGTAAGTGCACGGGAAAGTGAAAATGTCTCTCTGATTACACAAAATTCATGACATAAGTGCATATTTGACAAGAGTTTGGATAGGCACATCAATACCTATGGACTTTTTTCTCATTAAAAAAATATATGCATGGAACTGGCACAGAATAGATTTGAAGGTGGGGAAAAGAGGAAGTTTGTGGAAATTGACTTGACAGATCTGCCTATCCCTACTTAAAACTAGATGGAAGGTAGGAAGAATGTAGTTAAAGAACGTTGATATTTTCCACATGAGACCCAGTGTGGTGTAGTCTTTAAAGTGTTGGACTGGGACTCGGGATATACAGGTTCTCATCTCCACTCGGCCATGAAGCTCACTGAGTGACTTTGGGCCAGTCACTGACTCTCAGCCTAACTTACTTCACAGGGCTGTTGTGATGATAAAATGGAGAGGTGGAGGACTATGTAAGCCACCTTGGGTTCCTTCTTGCAAGAGGAAACAAGGAAGGAAACAAGAGTAATAATGAATAATAAATGTTTATGTCTTGGAAAAGGCATAGATTACCCTACCCACTTCTAAAATCCAATTGTATATTTACACCTAGTGTGAGGCACACTTTTGATTCTGCCATATTCCTGGCTGCAATGAAAACCACCACCACCAATTCTTTTGTATTGGAACAGGACAGCTGGTGTATTGGATTAGGACAGGAAGGATCTAGACTCAAATCCCCAACCAGCAATGAAGCGCAGTCAAGACAAAGTTAATTGATAAAGGAGAGGATGAGGTGCAGCTCTTGGACTCAGAAACTGACTGTAGCATCTTACTTGTTATGCCTTGGGCCAGAGCTTAGCTGTGGAGTGAGGTGCCAATGTGAGCTTGGCAGAGAGCTGATGTATAGAGAGAGAAAGGGAGACAGAGCTGAGGTGGAGAGGCCAGGCCAAGCCCTGACTAGTGAGCGTCTAGCTCTTCTACTATTCGATAATATTCATGAACAGTGTCTTTCACGATTGCTGAGATTGCTTTTGAATTTAATTTTCGGCGCATCTCTTTCATTCTCACCCTCCCTAGGACAGGCAGCCTGGTTGGATCTCCACTGTGTGGAGCAGTGGTATTGGGGAAAGATCATAGATTAATGGAATAGATTTAAGACTGAGGGAAACGTTTGCCCATGGAAGGGAATATTCTATAAGTTACATGGAAAATGTTAATTGAATAGTTATTGTCCTCCATTTGGTGACTGTTCCATTCAAAAGTCTCAGGTACAAGACTTTCATTAGTATAAATTGTTAGAAAAGAAAGCTACGCTGGTAGGATTTATGAACTGTATTTAATCCACTGGGATTTAGTTTTATTTAATCTATGGGGAAACCCTGAGATCCTTAACAGAGCCATTTCCTCTCTCATGAAAAAAGATAAATTACGGTCCCAAGAAAGCAAGAAAATGAAAAATAATGAGGTTCATGGAATTCAGTCATGCTGCTCAATGCTAACACCAAGGAACTTTTAAGCCTCTGGATCTGGGGCGGGGGGGGGGGGAGAGAAGGCACCTATAATATAAGCATTTTAAGGACCTGTTAAATGGATTTAATATACAGAACTGCAAATGTAAAATGAATGTGGGATATTTTTAAAGAAGCAAAATAATATTCTGGCATGGAGCAGACAGAAAGAAGAACAGTTTAATTCTTTTTAACCAGTGCATTGTAAATCCCTTCAAACATAAAAGGCATGGGTAATGCCTGAAGAATATTCCTTATCTTTATCCAATAAACCTAATTGAATAAAATAGTATTTTATACTCACCATTACATAGAGCAGATAGACAATTTAGATAAATTAAGAATGTAAGACCAAAGGCCTATCTAGTCCCATGTTGCAGTTCTAACAGTGGCCAACTAGATGCCCATGAGAACCCCACAAAAGCAGGACACAAGTGCAATAGCCCTTTCCCCCTCTTGTTCCATAGCAACTGGTATTCAGAGCCAGAGTGCTATGATCCTGGAAGTAGCATATAGTACAGGCTGGAGACTCCAGTGTCAGTGGGGCTGTATCCATGCTGGATTTCAATCTGAACTTTAAAGGAGTTATCCATGGTGCTGAACATGGGTTTTTTTTGGAGGGGGAGTGTTCAGAACCATGGATAACTCCTTTAAAGTTCAGATTGAAATCCAGCATGGATACACAGCCCTGCTGACATTGGAGTCACCATCTTCCACTGCATATAGCCATATGCAGGATATATAGCATATGGATCTTGCTTTCCAACTAAGACATCTCTCAGTACTCCAGTAAAGGGGAAAGGTTTAAACCCCCCAAAGTTATTAAGAATGAGGGAACCTGCCTTATAGGTATAGCATATGGCATGTAAATTACAAAACACCAGTGAGCAAAATAATGTACAATGCACCTAAAACACAGAAATGCAACAGAACAAAGCAACACAGACACAATTTGGTGTTGATTCTCAACCAATCACATGGGACAGAGGGAGCACTAAACAGTGCAATTAAATGCAGGGCTGCTGCCAAAATTGTTAGCAGCATGACTACTTGCCTGTCCACTTCTGTAACATCTAGTACAACCTGCCTGTTTCTCAATGATACAAAGTGTCACACATTTGCCTGTCCCTGCTCCACTTGCAGAAGGCAAGTAAAAAGAGAATAGTATGATGATGTAAGGACATAGGTATATAACTAGACCTATGAAAAGGGGAGTGTACTAGACTGCAAATTACTGCAAAATTATTTCACACTAATGCTGGGTCACATGAATTATTGCTTTCATGTTTGTGTAATTGCAGTACCTTTGGAAATGAAATTATCCTTCACACACCACCCATTATTGGCAAGGAGTCAAAGCCAATGCTAAAAGGTTGTTCTCATAACTTGAAAATTCATAAAGGAAAAAAAAAGATAATAAATATTGTGCAGGCGGGAGTTTTGATTTCTTTGAGGTATTAGACTTTCTTTTTTAAAAAAAATCCTCAAGGCAAAGGAAAAGCAACAATATCAATATGAGTTCAGTGTTATGAGACTCGGAGTTTTAATTAAGAAGGGCTTGAACTCTAGGACCCAACTTTCACTTAGTAGATTTTAGTAGTTTCAGGTTGTCAATTTCTAAAATGTACTCAGAGTTCATTAGGACAAAGCACAACACATCAAGATTAGTAGAGACAGATAAGAGGAGCATTTTGGTAAGGAAAAGATCATGCTGTACTTTATCCTTTCAGGAATTTGCCGTGTGCCTGTATACGTGTCTATCAGTCAGTCAGTCAGGCGATCACTCGTGACCGAGTAAGATTGTCTTCCAGGATAAAAATTTACAAAAAGGTGATTTTAAAAGGAGGAAAATTCTAAAGAAAATTGTGTAGACTCTAGCGATGGGTCCGTAAGTGACTGTGGAGGCCAATTCTAGATCCACACAGCTTCCCACAGTGAGGACACAGGTTACCAGATGGAAGATGGTCCTGTAAAGGATTCATTAGATGTGCTTTTTGCTTAGCATGTTTCTCCCTTTCACCTTGCACTCGGGCTTCTTCAAAGTCCATAGAACCTTTGTGAGAGGCCAACCTCCAGTTAGATCGTTCGTGGGCCAGAGCTTCCCAGTTTTTGATGTTTATATTGCATTTTTTTAGATTAGCCTTAAGAACATCTTTAAACCTCTTATATTGACCACCGATATTCCGCTTTCCATCCTTGAGTTGGGAAAAAAGTAACTGCTTTGGGAAACGGCAGTCAGACATTCGAACAACATGACCGGTCCACTGAAGTTGACGTTGAAGGATCATTTTTTCAATGCTAGTAGTCTTTGCTTCTTCCAGTACACTGACATTTGTTCACCTATCTTCCCAAGTAATTCGCAGGATTTTCCGGAGGCAACGTTGATGGAATCTTTCAAGGAGTTGGAGGTGACGTTTATAGATAGTCCATGTTTCGCAGGCATACAATAAAGTTGGTAATACAATGGCTTCATAAACCAGTGTTTTGGTCTTCTTACAAATATCCCGATCCTCGAACACTCTATGTTTCATTCGAGAAAACGCGGCAGTAGCGGAGCTCAGACGATGCTGGATTTCACTGCCGATGTTAGCTGTAACAGAAAGATAGCTGCCAAGATAGAGAAAATGATCGACATTTTCCAGTGTTGTCCCGCCAAGCTGGATAGATGGCATCACCAAAGGGTTAGCTTGCACTTGCTGATGAAGCACTTTGGTTTTTATGATGTTAAGTGAGAGACCAAGTTTTCTGCAAAAGCATTTAGGATAGTTTGGAGATCATCCTCTGAATGTGCGGAGACCACATTATCATCAGCATACTGAAGTTCCACAACGGAGGTTGTAATTACCTTACTTTTTGCTTTCAGCCTGCTGAGATTAAAAAGCTTTCCATCCGTTCGATATATAATTCCCACACCAGTGGGAAGTTTCCCCTCGACAAGATGTAAAATCATGGCGATGAAAATAGCAAATAATGTTGGGGTGATAACACATCCCTGTTTAACACCTGATCCCACTTTAAATGGAGCACCATGAGAGCCGTTGTTGTCCAAAACCATTGCCGTCATGTTGTCATGGAGAAGTCGCAAGATATTCACAAATTTATTGGGGCATCCAATTTTCATAAGGATAGTCCAGAGAGCCATTCGGTCTACAATATCAAAGGCCTTAGCCAAATCAATAAATGCCATATAAAGGGGTTGATTGCTCCCGGCATTTTTCTTGGAGCTGACGTGCAGTAAAAATAATGTCTACTGTCCCTCTAGAGGGGTGGAAACCATATTGAATTTCAGGGAGGATCTCTTCTGAAATAGATAGAAGACGGTTTGTGAGAATCCTAGCAAATATTTTACCTGCGGTAGCTAAGAGAGAAATGCCCCGATAGTTTCCACAGTCTGTTCTATCACCCTTCTTAAAGAGGGTGATAATTTTGGCATCCCTGAAGTCTTCTGGGATCTCTTCTCTTATCCAGATTTTTTCAATGAGTTTATGAAGATGTTGTACAAGTTCAGGGGCCCCTTCTTTAAAGATTTCAGCAGGAATCCCATCTGGTCCACTAGCTTTGTTATTCTTCATTTGATTAATGGCTTTTTTTACTTCATCCAAAGTGGGGAGTATTGCAAGTTCCTCTCTAATTTGTTTTTGCAGGATTTGCGAAAAAATCTCATTATCCACCTTAGATTTATGATTTAAAAGATCATAATAATACTCTTTCCAACGCAGTGCAATAGACTCTTTGTCTTTTAAGAGTTTGGTGCCATCTTTTGATTGTAAAGGGTTTGTACCATAGGTTTTTGGTCCATAAATGGCCCTTGTGGCCTTAAAAAAGCCCTGTGCATCATGAGATTCTGCAAGTTATTGAATTTCTTCAGCTTTCTTTTTCCACCAGGCATTCTTAAGTTCTCTTGGGACATTGTGAAAGACAAGGTATTGAAAAGGTTATGATCATATTTTCTATTTTTAAAGCATAACATCCTAAAAGCAACATTATAAAAGGATACATGTGCAATGACCTCACACACCTGCGAAGGAGCCATGATGTGTGAGAGGTTTTGTATAGGCTCATAGCTTGATATATAGATTCCCACCTGCTATGTTGGTGGTATGTTCCAGGAGTCTAAGAAACAGCCTTTGAACAAGGTATGGACAGATTAGTCTATTTCTGTTCCATGCCAGTTTCACATGTGTTCATTCATAAGTCTGTTCTGTCTCACCTGCCATCAATCTGCGATTTTTAATTTTTAAAAAATGCATGAAAATCTGCATTGTTTTTAATGTATTTTTCATCAAAATACAAATTTTGTACACATTTTATCTTAAAATACACATTTTTATATGTATTTCATCCTATAATACATATTTTTATAAGCATTTTGCTATGTTTTTAAAGCCAAGATCTGTACTGCAAAATTTGGGGAAGTGTGAAAACTGACGGAATATAGTTCTTGTACAAAATTTGTATTTGTAAACTGTGTTCCGATCTGCTTATTCGTCCAGCAAGTGTTGATCAGGTTGGTCTGCTAAAAGAGAGAGAGAGAGAGAGAGAGAGAGAGAGAACTGAACAACATCCTAGAGCGTCCCTACTTTGAACCATGTGGTGAGTCTTGTACCCTGATCAACCTGTGATTCTGTGTCTTTCAAGTGCATGCATCACCCTCCATTTTTGGAGAGTGGTGGTAGGAGCGGGAATGATGGACAATGCCCCATAATTGGGTAAAAATATATATCTTACAACAGCAGGTTTTAATTTATGACCTTAACCTTGCACGTCCTTCTGCGAGACCCCAGGCCACCACTGAACTGGGGTAAAGAACAGTGGTAGGCCTGGTTGTTGCATCATGAAATCTAGGCTCAGACTTGCTCCTACCTCACCTTGAGGTGTCTGGCTGGAGATCCATGCTACATAAAACATATGCAAAGGTAGAATCTCAAATCCCCTTATTTGGAAGTCGATTATATGAATAGAAATGGAAATGAATAGGGCTTACCTCCAAGCAAACATTTTTAGGTGTGAGACACACAGCGTTTATATTTAGTGAGAGATCAGAAGGGAAATTGTCTTGTCCAAAGAAAGCCATTCTGAGCTTCCCAAAAAGTGATACATAATATATACAAAGATACACACACAAATCTTAGCCTCATCCACTAAATGCATGCAGATGGTTTAACTGGGGCTGCTAAAGTGAGAGTGAGTATAGTATGGTGCTGCTTGGAATAGCTAAAAAGAACAGAACCTGTCCCCTTCACCAGCATTGCCAACGTTTAGGAAAATAATATTTTTAATCATGGGTATTATCCAGCCAAAGTTAAGTACTTTTAAGGGCTTAACAACATGATCTGTGCATATGCGTGTAACAAAACCAAGGTGGCTGCTTTTCCTTGACAAGCTGGAATGGAAGAGTAAATTGCACCCGCCAGGATCCTAAATGTATTTGCCCTCAGTGCTGAAAAAGTGGTTGTGGGAGTTGGGGGAGATATCAAGCAGAGAAGCAGATTCCCACTACTACTCGGCTTCAAATTATCCCCTCCCCAAAGCAGCTTTCCCCTAGGAAAAGCATTCATTAGGCTTTTGTTACACACATATGCACATAAGGTAAATTCCACCCTAATTCCTACTAATTTAACTTAATAAAGTTAAGTATGTGCTTAACTTTCCCATCAAATCAATTGGACTTTAAAGGATGAAGTGATTGACTCTGCCCTATGTTACAAAATATGGTAAAACCTTCATACAACTCACCCTTCCACAACAATCCTAGCTTAATTTTTTAATATGTCGGGGCTTTGGGTGAATGAGCAGAAGGACTTTCAGTGGTTGTACTGGGATATTAAGGAATGTCAATTAATTTAATGACACATTAAACTGATTAAACTCTCCTTGAGAAGTAAAAATTTGCATTTGTCAAGTTTGATATAGCATTTTATCCTAACTCAGAAGTAATCAGCTAAAATAATCACTTTCCATTGTGACATTATTAAGATTAAGCATTTGTTACTAATGTTTATCTTGAAAGTTGATGACACTAATGCTTTTTCACAAAAGTGTAGGTGATTAATTGAATCAAGGAAATGGCATTGGATCTACGCCTAAGTAACATTTACGTTTCATTGTGAGAAATAAAGAAAAAACACTAGAGATAAACACTGGCCAGGCTTAGTGATGGAGGAAGAAAAACTGTAGCATAGATAGTTAAATACTATTTAAATGGTGAGACTGAAAGAACTGGGCATGTTTAGCCTTCAGAAGAGGAGACTGAGGGGAGATATGATCGCACTCTTCCAGTACTTGAAGGGATGTCACACAGAGTAGGGCCAGGATCTCTTCTCGATCATCCCAGTTTGCAGGACACGGAATAATGGGCTCAAGTTACAGGAAGCCAGATTCCACCTAAACATCAGGAAAAATTTCCTGACTGTCAGAGCAATAAGACAATGGAATCAACTACCTAGGGAGGTGGTGGGCTCTCCCACTCTGGAGGCATTCAAGGTGCAGCTGGACAGCCATCTGTCAGGGATGCTTTGACCTGGATTCCTGCATTGAGCAGGGGATTGGACTCGATGGCCTTGTAGGCCCCTTCCAACTCTACTTTTCTATGATTATATGATTCCTAGGGATGTATGAGAATTCCATGGGTGTGTGTGTGTGTGTGAAAATTCAATGGATTTTTCTCTTTCAGCCCTGGTGGACTTGGTTCCGTTTCCCCCCACTGGCATTGACTCAATCTGTAGCAAGTTGATCCAATACACAGATTCCATGTATTTTTAATGGCGGCAATTTTTGCAAATTGGATTTCTGTGTGTGTGTATCTTGAAGTTTGCATAAATGGGGTCATCTTTTTTTAAAAAAAAAAAATCTCCCCTGCAGCAGTCTTTTGCAAGGGCAGAAATTCAGCTGTTCAACCAGGAGAAAAATAATAGTAAGAGAAGGGAGAAACCCATTTGTGCAATTCAGAAGCACTGAAAAAGAAAACGAAAATGTGAATGAAGTAAGTGTTGTGATATGTATCACATTACCAGCTACAGCACATTGTTTACACATGGTAGGGACAGAATGGCGAGGTAAACAGGTTTATTATGTCTTACTAGAATCTCGTGTTTTCGCAGGGGTTACTAAAGTGTGAGAGCAATATGAGCTAGTCACATGTATGTTCTGATGACGTGTTAACTTGTTTTCTGTCTGAAGCCATTTTAGAGAGAAGCTGAACTGCTTTCTTTCTTCTTCTTCATGGTGATGCTTGCTGGACTTGTTACTGCTACAATGTAACGTCTTTGCTGAGGTGGAGTTAAGCTCAACTTACTCCACTGGATGTAATGCTTGCTATGCATTTATACTCTGCACATGGACTGTAACTAGGAATTGTATACTCTGTAGAACTTTACTTGCTAAGTGAATAAACAGGTAGAATTAGACATGTGGTGTTACAGAGTGTTTCCTGATTCCATGGATTAATCTGCAACGGAGAAGCTTTGCTGGTTCACTGGCACACACGCTGAACGCTGAAAGTGGGAGGAGGGAGGTGAGATCTGGAAGATCTGTGTGTGGAATGTACAGGCGTCTGTTGGCACACAGACAAGGATTATAAATCTCCCAACCCGCACACACTCTGCTAAAGTCCAGTTCGAACAGGGTTATGGGCCCAGATGGAACCAGACGGAACCAGTGGACCCAGATTGGACCAGTACCAGAACCAATCGGAACCAGATTGGACCAGAACCAGATGGAACCAGCTGGACCAGAACCAGAGCGGGTCGGTGTCAAAACTGGGACCTGTTTGGCAGCAGCTTCAACTCCGGAGAATGCAGTGATTAATGGCAGAGGAGAAAGACATCAAGGAAGAAAAAATTTCTCCTGGTCCTTCAGCCGGTAAGGGGGAAGAAGGGGGAGAGGATTTATTGGCTGAAACAGGAGACAGCTTGCAGCCAAATTCCAAGGCCGACAGCCTTGAGGGTGAGAGCGAGGCTGAAATTTCTGGTGAAGAGGAGGAGGGAAATCCCCCTTACACAGAAATGGCTGCTGCACAATCCCTGAATCCACAAATTGTGGAACGGCTAAATGGGTCGAACTATGCGCTGTGGAATTTTCAAATGCAGCATTATTTAACCCATGCGGGACTCTGGACTGTAGTGACACAAGATCCAGTTGCAGTGGGAGACCAGGCATATGACGAATGGAAGGAGCGAGACGATAAGGCCAAAGCAATTTTGTGTTTATCTGTTGAAAGCTCACAGGTGCCATTTATCCAATTACAAAACACTGCAAAGGAGATCTGGGAAGTGTTACACAATACGTACCAGATGCAAACAGCAGGTAGCAGAATTTTGATTGCATGTAAGCTGTATAAATTAAGCTTGCAACCAGGTGGCTCTATGCCGGAGCATTTGAGCACCATGAGAGGCTTGTTTAACAGACTGAAAGCTCAAGGGATGACTATTGATCCATTGAATCAGGTTTCTATTCTGTTATCAAGTCTGGACTCATCTTATGACACAATTGTCACTTTGATGGAAGGCCAGCCGGATCAGAATCTGACCATGGAATATGTGTCAGGCAAACTTCTTTCTGAGTGGGAGAAGCGACTAGGAAAGAAAAACAACTCTGGCCATAAATTTGCAGAGAGCCAGGCTGACGGGGAAAGCAGCCAAACTGCAAACAATAACAAGCTGGGAGTAACCCAGGCCGCTGCTTTAAAAGTAAAAAAATGCTTCAGTTGTGGATCTACATCTCATCTGAAAAAGGACTGTAGGGTCAAACAGAAAAAGAAAAAAACCAAACAGGAAACAACGAGCACACCTGAGGAGGCAGTTAAAACGGGCAAAAGTTTGATTGCAAGGGTGGGGGTTGCAAATAACGTTTGTGTGTGTGTGCGGGGGCAATATCTCTCATTTGGCAATGCAGCCCTCTATTATGTGTTGAACTGACACTTGTCAGTGTCCTCCTCCCTTTCAAGACTTCCCCAAGTCTCCAGCAAGTCCAGGAAGGGGAGTTATTGGCTCCCCCCCTTTTTGTGGCTCCTTCTCGCAGTAGTTACTCCTGTTGCGCAGATTTCCCCTTGGTTTACTGCCCAGCCTTTAAAGTTGCGCAAATTTAGAGACTGAGAAGTAAATGGAGGGGAAATTTACACAGCCTTTATATCTGGCTACTGGGGAGAAAGCAAGGCCCTGTCATGGGCCATGACACCCCCTGCCAAGGATCCTGTTGACTCAAGGGTCCTCGGCAGGGGTTGGATGCCCCTCAGTTATTTTCGGGGTGCACCCTCTGCCCCATGAAAACCAATGGAGACAGCACTGTTTCCACTGACGTACGTGTGTGTGTGTATGTATGTGTGTGCATGTACCAAATCAGCTGGGGGGAATCCTATCCATGCCAAGGGCCCTGTTACTCCAAGGATTTTTGGCAGACAGGTACCTTCCCACAGCTATTTTCATTCATCCACATTTCCTTTCTTCACAAGTAAGTCAATAGAGACAGTGCAGTCTCCATTGGATTGCATGGTGGGGAAGAAAAAGTGTGCATGCATGAAAATAGCTGGTGAGCAGAAATGGAGACAGCATTGTGTGCCTTGACTTACATGGGGGAATAGAAAGGCTGTACCCCGAAGCTATGAACAGAAATCCAAACCCACTGCAAAAGAAAGAAATCTGGATTAATAAAATATGAATACAAATTGTACAAAACAAAGAAAAAACAATAGCTTAAAATCGAAAAAACTAAAGATCCCCCCCCCCCCATTGCACATTGCTAAAAAATATGAAAGTAACATTGTTCAAGTTCACAGTGTTTTTCTTGGCCATGCTAAAGTAGGTATCTGTTTAGTTGTTTCATTGTGTTAATCTTATTTTTAAAAAGTCTTATAAAGGTTTCCATAAAGTCGCACTAAAGTTAAATGACGATCTTTCAAAATATAACCTTGTAAAAATCAAAGCTAGATATGTCTTGCTACCTTACTAATTTTTTCTTCTACCATGCTTGAAACAGATAACGAAAAGTTAGAAGAGCATCAATGAAGAAGGATTTTATGAGGGTTTATAGATAAGTTCTCCCAGATCAATTTTTAGTCCCTGTCTTTTGCACTGCTGCAAGCATTAGAGTTTGTCCTAACCTGTCCTTGAATCCAACTATCTTATCATTAGGTTTAATTTATGATGTCAGCTTTCCCAACATTTATTGTGCATTTTATTGATCAGCAAAAAGTATGTATACTTCGTCGGTTCATAACCACAAACAGATGTTTTGCTATAATTGTGTCATGAATATGACAAAATTTACAGCATTCTATCAGCAGTGAAACAGGCAAAAACGTTACTGGAATGAAAGGATGCAAAGCCTTTATTTCTAGATTTTATGGCTTGAATATAATCTATATTTTTATTGCTGGGTACATACACAGAGTGCTTTGAATGAACCTTATTTATTACTATAGCACATGAAAAGCGAAGGGCTTGGTAAACAAATGCTGAAATACCAGCCTTGAGGCATCTGTATGCTTGAGCTATGTACAGTTTACTGTTTTAAATTTGTCTTATAAATTATTCCATGGAGACAGTTTTGACAATTTTAGGTTGCAGCCCTCAACTATGGCTGGGCAAACAAATGATATTCAAGATCACTAAGATTCTCCTAACATTGTCTTGCCGCTCGTCTCATGCCCGATTCCCTTTTGCATTTGTGATTGCTGCTCGCTTCGCACAAATGGAGATTTGTGCAAATCGAGCAGAGATCAAATGGGATTTGTGCAAATCTGCCAAATTTGCATAAATGTCCTCCATAGGTTGAAGTGGGGCTGATTTAGTCTACTGACGAAATTTGCGCAAATCAGGAAATTTGCACAAATTGAACTTGGAATTGGGAATGAGACAAACGCAAGCACGTGTTCAACAATCTGTGGACATTTTACGCAGACATGTGCTCGCACTCATGTTTGGGTCTTCAAACAGGGCATGCTTACATGCTTTGCAAACAAAAACAAATTCTCATGCATCCCTACCAGCCTCAACATACTTCATGGAAGTATGTAACATTGAAATCAATGGTCTTAATTATGAGTCCATTTGGGCAGGCTTGGACTCATCAGTAGCAGTGTTAAGTAGGCATGTATGGATTTTGTTAAATCCGTTCCATCTATGATTCTCATATTGTCAGGTTTCTTTCATTCTGTCATCCACTTATTGACGGAATTAGAATTTTTAAACCAGAATTTCATTCTCCTTCGGCTAATTTGCATTAGCGTATTTGCACAAGTGTGCATCAGTGCTAACGAACACTTGCACTAATGCAAATTAGTGCAAACTCCTCCCAAAAGTTTTATAAAATGGTCTGCAAGTCCGCGGAATTCATATGACTTGGAAAAATCTGGCCCACTGTGGAATCCGCAGGTTGGATTCATAGAAATCCGAACTCATTTGAATCCACTGCAGATTTCTCTGACATACCTAATACCAAGGATGGAAAAGGTGCCAATGTTTTGTCATCTAACAGGTTCAAGAATGAAGACAGTTTGATCTGTACATCTCAATTGTACATCTCAATTTAAAGGCAATTGCTTTGAAAAAGTAAAGATTTTTTTACTTTTTAAAAGTAAAGTTACTTTCCTCTGAATCTGACGGAGGAAGATCAACCTTCAGCCAGATCAGATCATTAGGAAAACTTTAAGACAAAGAAGAAGGTTTCGTATATGACTTTTCTTTCATATACCAAAGAAAACAGAAACTCTGCGATAATCATGCCTATTTCTCCCAAGCACTTCACTAATCATTTGTAACACAGAATTTGCATTTCACTGTTGCCATACACTGAGGGCTGACATTGTCAATGAGCTTTCTACTATGATCTTATTTCAGGATTGTCTTTTGATCTTATCAGCTTATACTAGGAGGCAAGATAGTCTCATCTGCCATTTTGTTATTTTTTCACCTAGTTCGAAGAGAATCTTTTAGAGCACTTTACAGTATTGCTTTAGACATCAACAATCCAAATAACTTGGTGCCATCTGCAGATTTGTCTACCTCACTTTAGAAGACATATTTCAAAGTTGCCTTTAGTTCTAATATTGGTTACCAAAGTGGTCTAAAAGAGCCTCACATCAACATTCTTCTGACCATATTGCTAAATCTGTCTGATACATCTACTGTAGGTTCTTGAGAACATACACAGCTTTAAAAGGGATGGGAATTTATACTAGATTCACCAGCATATACATACTATTGCTTTCATATTAAATCAAAAGTAGTTTCCTTTAGAGCAGGGATGAAAATTCCCCCTCCTTCACAGGACCATCCCCCCCACCCCACCCCAAGGTGTGGAGAGTTTGTTGGTTGGTTGGTTAGTTGGTTTGGGAAGGGAGAACTCCATGGAAATTTTCAGAGGACTTGGCTTACCTTTCAGGAGGTGTTTTTCTTTTTTCTTTTTTCTGGTTAAAACTTATTAAAAGCCTCATTGCCAATGTTAGCAGTGGCAAGGTTCTCCACAACCAGTAGTTGCCCATGGGTGGCAGCTGGCTCGTGGAATGCCTTGCCACTGCTACCAACAGCAAAGAGGGTTTTAAAAAGTTTAAAATGGGGAAAACCCCTCATCCACCTTATCTAAAGATGGATGTGAATTGTTGTGCCCCCCTCTCCATGAATTGTCCCAAAGAGATTGGTCTGATTGAGTAACCCACTGAGAGTAGGTTACTCAAGCCACAAAACTTATCTTCCCCTATGAATGCACCACTCCTTTGAATGCTGGACCCAGCCCCGGAGCAGCGGATCATGTTCAGTAGCCTTGGATCACTGAGAGTCAGTTGGAAAAGAAAACCAGGGGAAGGGGAATGGAACTGGCTGGCAGTGGCTGCAGCAGCTCTGGAGGCTTCAAAATGTCACAGATCAGCTGGCAGACAGGCAGGAAGCAGAGCTGAGCTTAGTTACACAGAAGACAAGGAGTGCGAAGAGGTTAAGGATGAAAGTGGAAATGGAGAGAAAAAAAGGATGCAGGAGGCGACACATAGATATAAAAAGCACAGGGAGAACCATCTTATCATCTGGATAGGTCATTTCCTGGTTCACATTGAGCAGCTATTTTTAAATGTGCCCAGGTATGTCTCTGTGTGTGAAATGACAGATGCTCATAGAAATCAGTGGAGAAATCCAACAGTTTAAGAGCTATATTGAGCTAGGGAAAAGGATAGATGACAGGTGAAATGCAAGAGGGAGAAGAAGGAAAAGGTTGGTCCAAAACAGGGCTGCAATGCAAGATTATTAAGTGGGACTGGGTGTTTCTATATTACAACAGTACTTTGTCAGGTCCACTGGCTCCCAGCCTGTTTTTCAAGGCCCAATTCTTATGGATGTATCAGGATTTTATTTTTGCTCGTAAAACATGTGAGCATGCTCCATTCAAAGCTCTGAGTGTGAGCGCGAGCATGAGCATGTGTCTGCCGAAAATATTTGCAAATTGTCAAACGGGTGCTCACGTTTGTCTCAGTCCCGATTCCCAGTTCGATTTGCTCAAATTTTCTAATTTGTGCAGATTTCTTCTTTTGACTGAAACAGCCTTACTTTTGCCTATGGAGGAAAGTTATGCAAGTCAGGAAATTTGAGCAAATTTTTGGGGGGGGAGGTAACTCTCCCATTTGATTGCTGCTTGATTTGCACAGTTTTCCCATTTGCGCCAAGTGAGCAGCAATCGCAAATGCGAACAGGAATCAGGCATGAGATGAATGGCGAGACGATGTCAAAGCCCTTAATGGTTACCTGAAAGATCTCCTTCTCCTGCAAATGTCTCCCCAAGCCTTAAGATTGTCAGAGGCCCTGATCGGAGTGCCCTGCCAAGTGAACTGAGGCAAGTGGCTATTGGGGAGAGAACGTTCTTGGGGGTGGCATTCCAGATGTGGGACAGCCTTTCCAGAAAAGCTGGTCTGGTGCCTTCATTATAGTCCTTCCCAGTACCAGTTGAATACCTTTTTATTCATCTAGGCCTTTAAACCTGATTTTAAGATCTGGGTTCTAAATGACAGATTTTTAATTTATTTCACATTTATGCTGCTTTATTGGTTTTATTTCTTCCTCTGCTGGTGAAAATAATTTTATGCTGCAATGTATAGTTTTTGATATTATATTTTAATATTGTATTTTATTTTTTATGAGCGTGCCAGAAAATCCATGTCATTGGGTGACCTATGTAAATATGGTTAGTAAATAAATGAATGAATAAATAAATAGCTATATGTTGTCTTTTCAGTTAATTCAAGTTCTTTCCAATAATTCAATTAGAAATGGAGTTTAACTAGAAGTTGTTAAATAACAGACTTGGCCACAAACCAAGACAGAGTGAGTCATGATCAAGCCCATCAATTTTAGTTTGCTTTAGTGTGCCTAACTCTCTGCTGACTGTGGCCCTGTGTCAGGAGCTTCTGGGAACTGGGGTCCTTCAAATATGTGTGTGGCTCCACTGTACGATGAATCACTGAACAGCACGTTACAGCATCTACCTAAACAATTTAGTATCCTCAGGCCAGTGACTGACCCTGTCCACTCAGGCCAGTCTATCGACCTTTTAAGACAGGAAGGACTATAAGAGTACTTCCCATCCCACTTAATCCTTGCTCAAGGAACAATGTCCTCCTGAGCTCCGGTGCATATCTGTTGGTTGTCCTTTAGACCTGACTGCTGGGTTGCTTCTTGACCCTGCTTTGTCCTTTGGTCCTAACTTGTTCTTTAGTTCTGACCTTATTCCATCCCATCACCCCCTGGCTCACCTGGCTTATGTCCATGGCCCTCTCACCCTTGTTCTTGTTCCACTCTAAATGACTACTTCAAGCATAGGCAAGAGTAATGTTTACTGAATTAGGCAAGAGCGTAAATGTTTAGTGTCTTGGGCAAAAAGCAAGGGATTATATTTGGCATGTGAATATGTATAATTTCTAGAAGAATATTTTTATTTAAACAAATGTAACAGTACTTGGGGAGAAATTCTGAAACCCTCTAGGAATCTGTCTTCCTCAAAAGCAAGGGTTTGGTTCATGGAAGGTCCCTTGGTTCACGGAAGTACAAGAAACAACTCTTAGGAAAAAGAAAGAAGCTGTGTTACAACCCTTGCCAATGGTGAGCCCTACCTATGAGAAACTGTTGGGAGAACTTCTCCTCTCCTTGGAGAAATTCCATGAAATTATTCCTCCAATTTGTCTGCCCTACTACAAATAGGGTGGTAATTTTGAGATGCCACTTGTGTACAGTTCTAATTTCAACCTTTTAGAATGGGGGGGAGTGTACAACCACCAACTGGTAGTGGGGGCAGGGGGTGGGAAAGGGGCAGTGGTCATCTGGGGACCCTAGGAGGGCTGGATCTGGCCCATAGGCCTGAGCTTTAACAACCCTGATTGAATCCTATTGGTTGTTAAATCGTATTGGCAAAATCCCCTATGTGCTTTTGGTGATGATGTCACAAATGCTAAGTATAACATGCTGCTGTCTTGTTTCTCATGAATAAAGTCATATGATGTGCTGCAGTCAATCAGATTCAATGTCAGTATGGGCAAAGCAGGCTGAGGACTCTGAGGGCAAAGGATGAAGAAAAGGATGCTGAGTAGAAGCAGCAATGAGAAAAAAAGGGCCCCAAAATGGCACCAAAATGTGTTCAGTGACCTGAGTGTTTTTTCCAGCAGTCTCTGTTCAAGCTACATCAAATGTATGTGTTAGTTTCAAAGCAATATCAAAATTAGGAAACATTCAGCACAGCCCTGCAAAACATGTGCCGTGGAAAAATACTGGCTATATAACAGAGCTTTTATCTTCACTTCTAAGACTCATGTGTCACATCCAAGATTCAAAGCTTCATGCTTTATAGAGAGAGATCTTCTACTTACAGTAGAAGGGAAGGGAATCCATATACTCTGCACATTCCAGAAAAGTAGCTGTAGTGTAGAAAAAGACCCATTTCATTCTGAATTCTCACCTAGTTTCAGGACTGAAAGGTTGGTTGCCTGAAGTGGTGTAGTGGAAGCAGGGCTTGCAGGGATGCCGCACAAGCACCTTTTTTAATTAGCTGGGATGGTGATGTCATTGGCCACCCTCGGACTTCTCTATTCTCTCTGAGCTTAACTGCAATCCACACAGTAGCTGAATTTTCTCAGCAACAATCAGTCAGTCAGGCGATCACTCGTGACCGAGTAAGATTGTCTTCCAGGATAAAAAAAAAAAGAAAGAAAAGAAAAGAAAAGAAAATTTACAAAAAGGAGATTTTAAAAGGAGGAAAATTCTAAAGAAAATTGTGTAGACTCTAGCGATGGGTCCGTAAGTGACTGTGGAGGCCAATTCTAGATCCACACAGCTTCCCACAGTGAGGACACAGGTTACCAGATAGAAGATGGTCTTGTAAAGGATTCATTTGACGTGCTTTTCGCTTAGCACGTTTCTCCCTTTCACCTTGCACTCGAGCTTCTTCAAAGTCCATAGAACCTTTGTGAAATATGTTGTTCCCTGTTGTAATGCAAAGTCTTTTGGGGCGGCTTGGGACAGTCTTTGGGATTTCCACAAAAGTGAAAAGAGAGCTAATGATCTGCATACTTCATATGGAACTCTAAAAATGTCCTTCCAGCACCATGCCAATAATAGTCATGCAAACATATTCCGTGTTTGCTCTTAACAAAACAGGATGTTTATTTGACAGCATATACAATATAGCTTTATTTTAAATCAAACTTTTAATTTGTGCAGCTTAGGCTTAAAGTATAACAGTTCGGAATTATACATTTTCCCATAACCCTTTCTCCCTCAGAATTCCTAGTTTTTTCAATGGGTTTCTTTCAACAGGGTTTTTTGGGGTGACATTCTGAAATCTACTTAAGAAAACATTTCATCCTTTCCAGGGCTAATGCATTTATCCCAGCTGACAGAAATCCTGTATCTTTCATCTACAGAAACTGGGAAGTTATCAGCTGTTAGTAACAGTATCTTTGATTATTCACAGGATATTGAATGTGGCACACTGCCACCTAAGTATTTCTGTGGAAGGATTGATTCCAATGATTTTATTTTATTTATTTTTTAAAAAGCAAGCTTACTGGTAGCTTTAAATCAGCCATTTAAATAACTGTGTAGGGCACTAGCTATCAACACATCACTCTGCTTCTCCCTCACCTCTTGCCACTAAAAGCAGCACTTGGCAAGGAACCTATACAAGGCTGCTGTGGTGACAGAAAGAATGGGAAAAGGCATGGAGCAACTAGGTGCTGTTTGGCTAGCAAGATAGATTGTCTTGCTGAGCTGCTATTACCAGTATCAGATCTTTTTTTAAAAAAAGATCTACCTAACATTTCATTGCTGAGGAAGAATAATACATCAGATTGTTTCATCTCTGGGGGATTTTTGAGTCCAACAAACTGCAGGCTACCTATGTAGGGAGGCACTGTTGCTCAGTGGTAAAGCCACATGCTTGGCATGTAGAAGGTTCCGAGTTCAGTTCCTGACATCTGCATGTTTTGTTTTGTAGGATCAGGCAGCAGGTGAAAGCTCTGCCTGAGACCCCGGAGATCTGCTGCCAATCAGAGTACATAAATACTACCGAAAAAGTCCCATTGATATATGCTACTGATTATATACTACTGGTGATATATAGCCTTGAAAAAGTCCCATTGACTCATCTGAACAGTACTATTAGGAACCAGTTTTAAATTATTTTAGATATCTTGAAACCTTATAAGCTAGTTTCCTCAAGTCCCAACTGGGAGCTATAAGTTCTGATAAGAATATTTACAGGATATTGATAAAACCGGCTTCCAATGCAGGGATCATCTTGTATCTGAAGAACATGGCAATGCCCAAATGCGATTATGTGGGACAAGACAGCACACCAGTCTGATCCAGTCCCTGTGTTATAAATATGAAGAAAATGCCAAGACATTTGTGTGGTGGAACCTCTCAGTTTGATCCCTTATAGGTCAATCAAGCGAAGGGCTGACACTTATTCTTTCTTGGACTAGCATATGCTCAGCTCCAAAAAGCAATATACATTATTACTGCCAAGTGCCATTCATCATCATAGTCCTTAAATCCTTTATGGTATTAATTATTTATTGGGCAAAGCCAACTCCGCATTTGATATGTAAAAAAAGGGATACAAAGCTGCTTTGATTTATACATTTCAAAATGTAAAGTGTCACAAGTCTTCGAAGCCAGGCCTTCCCACAGCTTACAGCCTTCAAATCACATCAGCCTTATCAGAACGGTTTTGGACACTAGCTCATTTGATTTTGTTTAAATAATCTACTTTGAGAGCCTGTTCAAATGGCACAGAGATATGCGGAGGGCAAAAGGGCAAATAAATTTTCCTTCTCCTTAACTGGCTTCTATGGTTAACATCCAAACTAGGACTCAAGATCAATGAATTCAAGAACAGTGAGCCCCTAATGACTTTGGGAGCTCGTCTCACTGTGGGTAAGATATTTGAAGATGGCCTGCCTAGGGGCACAATCCTATGCATATTTAGACAGGACTTGTAGGCCTTTTTTCTGTCTAAACGTGTATAGGATTGCACCTTAAGACATTTTACTGCCTGAGGTGGAGCAGCAAATGATGTGCTCCTCCCCCCATAAAGTCAAGGTGCATAGTTTATTTTGGCACCTGAGGAAGAAAATCTCACAATTTATTTATTTGTTTGTTTACATTTATATCCCACCTTTTTTTCTCTTGAAAGGAACCCTAGGTGGCTTACATAATCCTCCTCTCCATTTTATCATCACAACAACCCTGTGAGGTAGGTTAGGCTGAGAGTCAGTCACTGGCCCAAAGTCACCCAGTGAGTTTCATGGCTGAGCGGGGACTAGAACCCGAATCTCCCGAGTCCCAGTCCAACATTGTAACCACTATGCCACACTGGTTCACAAGCACCTCTCCCCTTTCCTGGCAGTAAAAATACAATCATATATTTTTTTAAAACCTAATACTCTGCTGTCCTTTCATGACACCCCAAATCTGCTGCCTAAGTTGAGTGCCTCATTCTGCCTAATGGTAGGGCTGGCCCTGTCTCTGAATCTCATTTTGGCCTAGCATTCATCCGATGTTTTTTGCTTTTGTTTTTAATCACACCTTTCTCAGAATTCATGATGCGTGGGTCAAAAAACACCAGTCAATTTTTTGGGGTGTAAGTGTGTGTAGGGGAATTAATGTCTGGAGACAGGGGCTTACTGGGAGCAGTGGCAGAAATGGATTCTTCTTCCTTGTATTTTGAAATGTTTTTCTTTTCCCTCTGCTTGAATGTGGTAGTGGAGTGGTGCTCATGTCCACCATCTGTTTTCCCCAACAGTGGCCCTATAGAAGAACACTAACCTACATGCTACATGATGTAGCATTGTTCCAGGGCACCGTTGGGAAAAAGTGATGATGACTGCCAAAATGCTGCTCCTCCCACCTCCAGAAGTTAATTAGAATTCATGCCCTCTCCAGAGAATTTGCCAGAATTGGGTCCCTGCTCTCACAGCCTGCAGATGATGCTGTGAGAATGGGAGAATCTCAAGATCTTTGCTCCTATGCTTTTCTCCTGGTTTCTTGGTAATGTTTTGAACTGACTTTCATGGCTGATTCTCACAGTTGCCCCCAGCATAGCAGCAGCCACTACTTGGACTCTCATCTAACTGCCAGAGTCAGCAATGCCTAAAGTTTGTACATACTGACTTTTGTTCATGACTCTCAAAGTGAATGCATGTGGAGTCCCTATTCATGCAATTAGCTTGTGCCCAGTTGCCTATGCGTGCCACACTAATGGCTATGCAGGAATCCTTTGACCTGGATTCCTGCACTGAGCAGGGGGTTGGACTTGATGGCCTTATAGGCCCCTTGTTCCAACTCTACTTTTCTATGATTCTATAAGAAAGGGAATTGATCTTTAAATGCTATTGAAATTAATCAAACTCCCACTGAGTTAAATTGGGCTTAAGGGTAACCAATTTTCTCTGGATTGGGACCAGAATGGTTAGCCGCTGCCATGCTGGAGGCAGTGGTGAAAAAAAGGCCCTCAGTCAGTAGGTAAAACACATACTCTTACTCTGTATATATTCACTCCTTCTAACAGACATCTTAATGAGCCATCAACCGCCCAATATATTTTATTTTTTTAGTACTATTAATTTTAATCAGATATTTTGACAACTTAAACTTGAACATTTTTGCAGAGCTTATAATATTCACACGTGTAGGGCAGGTGTTTTTACTTTTCTTTGCTTTAAATCCCTCTTGGGCATCAACATTCTCTGTAAAGAAAAGAAATATGCCACTATTTCAATTAAAAATGGCTTGGTTTTCCTCAGCTATTTGGCATCCATCAACCTGCTGAAAACAACTTTTAACGACCTCAAAATCTACCTGACTGACATCTTATGCTACAGGTCAGATTAGACTTCCCCCAACTTGGTGGCCTGCAGCATTCCTGGCCATAGGCCATGCTGGCTGAGGCTGATGGGAGTTGAAGTCCAAAACATCTGAAGACCAGCAGGTTGGGGGAGGCTGAATTAAAGGTAACACAATACTAGCAGGTTAGTACCCATATCATTAGACACATTATTTTTTAAAAAAATATCTAACAAGCAATTTGTATATTCAAATGGGTATTGAATTTTAACTGCAAATTATCCTCTATCTGAACAACAACATTTAAATAGCAGTGTTTTCAATGAGAATGTAATAAATTCCAGCACCTCCTTTAGTTTCTAGTAATGATGCTGTTGAAACATGTAATTAGCCAGTTCGTGTTATAAATCTAGCCTTTTCTAAATTCCTTATGTATAATCCTGACTCTGAAGCATCAAAAGTGTCATATGTTCATAATTAATAATGAGATTTATTACAAGTTAATTTCTCTTTTTTGTGCCAACATGGTCTGCATATCTAAGCAGCCAATGTTAGATGATATTTGCCATGCTCAGATGTTGCTTATTTTAACCCTTTACTAACTCAAGGACATGGCGGCATCTACTGTTGGCACATGATCACAGTGATTTTATTTAACCCCTCGTTCCCAAAGAAACACATGTGGCAATGGACAGAGATTGATGCAGTGTGACGCATGATACCATGAAGCACAAGGGTGGAAAATGAACATTGTACTTTGGAAGACAATCTTACTCGGTCATGAGTGATCGCATACTACTACTAATATTTGGGCATGATTGGAAGCTCAGAAGATAATGTTGAATCATCTTGGGGTCAGTTCACTCATCACTAAAAATTTCTAGTAACTTGCTTCTCCTAGCAAGACTTCAAGTCCCAAATGAAATATTCTACTCCTTTTAATAATAAATGTATTAAAATGTGCTCCAGTGGGTTGCTGGAAAGTCATACCAAATCTTGGTAAACTATGCATTTGCTTTCAAGAAGCGAGGAAGTGCCAATTGCCAAATAACCGTGTAAGAATGAAAAACACACAAGAAAAGGCAATGCTGCCAGGGTCAAATCACAGGCCTCCCACAAACTGGATTGGACTGGAGCCTTGCTTCTTGAGTGGGACTGGCTCACTGCTGTGATTGGTCACTGCCCTTTCATCTCCCTATATTGCACTTCCTCTTCCTGTTCACAGACTTTGTGCAACAGACCATCTACTTGGGTGTAGCCCACCAACTTTGCTCCTTGCCTGGCACTACTTCCTTGCTCCAAACAATCTGCCTCCTTCCCAGGGCCGGATTAAGATAGGGGCTATTGGAGCTGCAGCTCCAGGCCCCTACCACAAAATAGGCCCACAGGCCCGGCAGCGCCCACTCGCCCGAGTCGCGCCGCCGCCTGCTGCTGCTGCCGCACTTGCCCTTGAGTCTCAGCTACTGTCCGTCTGCAAACCTGCAAAGCCCAATTCTTGGCACCCCTGAAACCACAGCGACACTTCCGGTTCCTCAGCGAACGCGGCCTCTTTGTAGAGCGCCCCGAGCAAAGAGATGGGACCAGGGCATCTATGGCTGTAGAGCAGCTCCTCTCGCTCTGCGCTAGGCAGCTGCCTGATGCTCAAAGGGAGCCGGAAGTCTAGGCTGTGTGTGTTTCATTCAAACCCCCTTTCCTATCTCTATGGTCCATAGAGGGTGCGCTTGGAAATTGGCCTCCTCGCGAGTTTTCCCGGGCGAAGAGCTGAAGCGCGGCAGGGATTCCGGGTGCAGCACTTGGGTGAGAGCAGGAGCAAGGTTGGGGGGTGGAAGACGACCGCTTCCCGGAGGGGCTTCTCGGTGCAAGCTGCTGCAAAAGGCTCCCGGACCTGCAGTGTTTGCAGTGCCCGCCGCTCCTCCTGCCTTCCAAATTGAGGAATTTGCAAGTAAAAAAGGAAGAAAAGTTAATGTGTAATTTTATTTTAATCTACCAGCTTGATTCATTTAGTTTAAATGCAAGTTAGAGTTCAGTGAATAACCTGTTTGTGTGTTTAAAACTAGTGGTTGCTATTTATTTCAAGAGTTACTCTCTGCACCATAATCATAACGCAGGCTGTATTGATTATGATGCTTTAATAATAATAATAATAATAATAATAATAATAATAATAATACTTTAAGGAACAAATTTTTACGAGCCAAACATCATACACTTATATTTAAATTGTTTATATGGTTTATGTTTATTTTAAAATGGTTGTTGTGAATGTTCTATTTATAACGGTTTTATTGAGTTAAGCTTATTGTTTACAAAAAAAGAAATATTTTCAATATGTTTCTGTTTTGGCACTTTAATGGTAATTAAAATATTTAATTTGTTTTAATATAAAATTGCATCTTCATTTTATTTATTTCCATAAAAAGGCTCACCAAAATCCTCAGCACCAGGCCCATAATGCTCTTAATCCGGCCCTGCTCCTTCCCTCTTTTACCTGCCTCCTTCCCTCTTTTTTTTCCTGCACTGTTTTCTTAGAACGGGCCTCAGCTTGCTTGTCTGACCTGCAATGTTATTGTACCTTTTGATCTGTGGCTGACATCTGAGCAGAGAACAATTGTCCCTCCCCACCCAGTTTTACCTTTTAATCTTTAATCATTTAATTTTTGTTCACTTTGAAAGATTCAAGTGGCCGACTGTAGACTTCTGGGCCTCCCCTGCTGGCTGACTTGCAGCATTTTGGACTGCTGTTGGGGAGGGGGCAGATAAACATGCCTGGTGATGAAGATAGCAAGGAGGAGTCATGCTGGCTTGGGTAGCCAAGGCCGTGTGGCTCCATTCAATTGAGCTTAACTGTATTGTTGCCAGTCCTGCCAGCAGAGCAGCTGGATAGCATCAGCGGTGAGACAGGCTGGCAGGGGGAGGTGTGCGTCAGAAAATATTTGTTATCGGTGTGTGAAAGAGGGTGGGTGTGTCTATGAAAAATGTGAGAAAATAATATGTGAGTGGGAGCGGTGCTTAGTTCCTTGACCATGAAACAACACATTGGCTTGATCTGCACTTTGTGGCTTGCCTCATTTCCCTTTCTTCTGCCATGTATGGGTTTTGAGTTCTCTGCCATGGATTCTGATTGTCCTTCATACTATAGAACAGGTTCACTTTGTCTCCAACCTTTTTGGACTTGTGGGCACATTTTGGAATTTGAGAAACTGCTGTGGGCACCACCACAAAATGGCTCCCATGGAGGATGTGGATAGTGGGGACCTCGCTAGTCAAAAGAGGCGTGCATGTATGTGGGGGGAGAAATAGCAAGGCTAGAGGCTGGGAGGAAGGGGGAAACAGTAAAGCAAAGGGACAGAAGGGAGAGAGAGAGAGAGAGAGAGAGAGAGAGAGAGGACACTAGGAGCGGAGAGAAACAGCAGGATAAAGGGGTGAGTGGTTGAGAAAGAGCAAGGCTAGGGAGGGAAAGAAAGGTGGCTATGGATGGGGAAGGGAGACAAATAGCGAGGAAAGTTGGTTGGGTGGAGAGAAATAGCAAGGCTAGAGGCTGGGAGTGGAGAGATAAGGGAGAGAGCAAAGAGAACGGTCCGTGTGGATGGAAGAAGATTGGGCGGGACCAGGAAGGAACTCTTTCCTTCTCTTCCTGCCCACTGAACAGCTGTGGAACAGGAAGAAGAAACTGGTGCCCTAACATTTTTCAAGGATTTTTAAAAGGAATAATAAATTTTTGAAGGAGGCAGAAAGTGGAGAGCTTTGTTGGGGGTTCCTGCAGGTACCATGGCACAGCGTTGGGGACGCCTGCTATAGAATTTCATTCTCAGTGTTTCCCATCTGTAAAATGGGTAAGTTGTTTTCTAGTCTTCTAAATGCTTAATTCAGACTTCCCCCCTCCAACCTGGTGTCTTCCAGATGTGCTGGATCAATGGTCATGCCGCCTGGGAATGATGGGAATTGCAGTCCAACCCATCTGGCGGGTGCCAGGTAGGGGGAGGCTGGATTAATTCCTTAAGTGCGTTACACATGTGATTTGATACGGAGTCTGTGACTCAGCTCACCGGTTATGCACTTTTAGTTCATGCTTTGTGTTTCTGACACAGTTGAAGTCTGGATCATGTAAAAATCTTTGCTGATCTGATCTCATGTATGGATATACTGCTTGGTGGCAGGGAATGTGTAAGCACATGCAGTAGCTATACAGTCTGGATGAACCAATTTTCTGTGGCTTCCACTATTGTCTCACCCCATTAGTGTTGGGCTCTTCCCCAATCACATGGCCCTTTTGGCCAAGTCTCATCTGTGGTCCTGCTGGGTTACACCTGCAGACTACACCCAGGTACCAACATTTTGTCTTTCAAGAGTTGATCAGACACTGTGGCCTGGAAAAGGTCCCTTCCTTTCCCATAGGAAGTCCTAAACCTGCAGGGGGCACAGAACCACCTCTAGTGCATGACAACATGTGGGTATGTATGTAAGCTATGATTTCCAGATGGTCTACTTGCTAAAGTTCCAAAGTTTGAATTGACAGCAATTCCGCCCAGCAAGTAAGCAAAAATCATCATATCTATACATGCATATGAAATCATGCTCCTGAATCTCTACTGCAAGAAAACCCAAGTAGCTTGCAAAAATTGAGTTCCAATTTATGGAGATATTTTTGTCTACTAACATCATATATTTATTTATTTATTTATTTATTATATTTATTAATTGCCCATCTGGCCGGCCACCCGGCCACTATATGAGGATATAGTGTCCTCATGCTTGTATAAATCAACTCCCACTGAAGAACTGCTCCTCAGCTAACAGGCCCGAGACTTACAGAATTAGATATCTTTCCAGTACCATTAAGCATGTACAGATACCCATTCATGGAATCGGTGTGTTGCAGCACAACACTCAAATGGTATGTCAACTCCAAGACGAAAGTATACAATCCTGTCAGTCCATCCTCTTGCCATTGACACCTGGGTAGACCTCAAGATGCGACAGCATTAATGCCTACCACCCAATTTAACTATTACCTATTCAGCAGATCAGCATGCAAATGAAGAGCTAGCAGATCTTGTGGAAACCTAGAAAGAAACGTGGTTGAAAGATTAGGAAATGTCTGTAGGCAAGATGTTCAGACATTTTCCCTAGCTGAACAATTGCTTTTGTGAAGCCTCAGAACATGCCCACTGTCATCAATTCCATTTGATTAGGTAAGCAATCACTTTACTTACTCATAGCACCTGACTGACATCAAAAGCACCACTCCAGAGCAAGCCGGGTTTTAGGCTATCCCTAGCTATTTTCTTTAAATCAGTGTGATATCATCAGGGCGGGGGGTCAGCGAGAAATAGAAGGTGAATAGTATATAATTAATTTCAATTTTACACTATCCATAGATTGCTTTTCAATAACAGTCTCAAAGTGTTTCACAATGATAAAGTCAGATTTATAGGCAGACGGTGTTGCCTTCAGAATGACAAATCCCATGAAGTGTCTCTGAGCATTGGAGAAGGTACTTTGTGAATATTGTTATTCTGTTGGTCTGTGAGAATTCCTGAAGCAAATGGAGAGCTAGATGAGATTTTCTTACTTTGTGTCTTTGGAGAAGAATTTGGCTTTTACTGTTGTGATTTTATGAATCTATCAGGTCTATTATATTTATCATTTTACCTGGGTGGCCCCAAGACATTTTGCTCCCTGAGGCAAATAGTACCTCCACCACCCCACTCCCAAATCAAGGTGCATAATACCCAAGGCCAGCCAAGTTACCTTGGCTTCTGAGGCAGAAAATCTCACAAGCACCTCTCCCCCTCCATAGTAATAAAAATACGATAACAACAAACTAAACAATGATTTGCTGCTCTTTCATGGCACCCAAAATCTGCTGCCTAAGGCAGCTGCCTCATTCTGCTTAATGTTAGGCCCAGCCCTGCATTTCACTAGATTTAAAAATATGATCTACAGTAATACCTTGGATTGCAAGCATAATTTGTTCCGGAACCGTGCTTGTAATCCAAAACACTCTTATATCAACGCGAGTCTCCGGCGGGCGTGAGCGGGGCCGATTTCGGCCTGCTACGCCCGCTCGAGGCGAGCGGTTACATCCCTACACTTGTATTGCAAGACGTCGCTTGTTTATCAAGTCAAAATTTATTTTTTAAAAATTGCTTGTCTTGCAAAACGCTCTCAGACAAGTTACTTGCAATCCAAGGGATTACTGTAGTTCAAAAGCCTCAGGTTTTCCATCACTCTCCCCACACTGCATGTTTAGCTGGAGAAAGGGGAAAGAGATGGCGAAGGAGTCAAGCTCACAGGGGAGATGAGTCATGTATAGTATGTCAATCACTAAGCTCAGATCCCAGAAGGCTTAGGAGTTGAGTGGGAACTGCCACTCTCTGGTCTCTGCTCTGTCCCTCAGGTAGGGATGTCGGAGAAATCCACAACAGATTCAAGTGAGTTCAGATTTCTATGAATCCAACTGTGGATTCTGCAGCAGACCAGCTTTTTCCAAGTCATCCGAATTCCACAGATTTGCACACTGTTGTTGTTGTCTTTTTTAAAAAAAATGGGGGGGGGATTTGCACAAATGCACTTGCAAATAGGAACAAAATTCTTGTATACCCCTAAATATATATATGATTCTGTCAATGAGTGGACAATGGAACAAAAGATGCCTGACAATCTATGAAACACAGACATCCTTACCCTTAGCCCTATACAAGGGCAGGCTTGGTATCTTCCAGCCATTCTGCTCATCCCGCCTCTTTCAGGATCTTGGTCAGGATCTTATGTATTTGTTTATGGATGGCATTCTTATCTCAGCTCCATATGGACCAAATATTGCAGGGGTGGGGAACCTCAGGCCCAGAGTCCTCATCTGGCCCTCCTGGGGTTCTTGCCCCCTTCTCATGGTTCCCCCCTTTCCCCCAACCACCAATCATTTGGTGGTTTCCTGGCTTTCGTGCGGTTCCCCGTCCCCCATTGTAAAAGGTTGAATTGCCTCTCCTAAGGCTTCATTAGTAAGACCTTTACTAAGGACAGTAAGAGCTTTAAGCTACAATATGCTATTTTTGGTATTTTTGGCCCTCCTCCCCTTTGCCATTGGCCCTGCCTGCTTTGCCTTCAGCCCTGCCCACCACTGGAATGCAGCCCCCGAGAGCTTCACCAAAATTTAATTCAGCCCTCAGGCTGAATGAGGTTCCCCACCTCTGAAATATTAGATGCCAGGTTACGGAGATGAAATATTTTTTCACTCTAACCGCTGAGTGGCTGGTAGATTTCTCCCCTCCATTCTCTTGTAGCCATCTTGGAAACATAGAGGCTATTCAAGAAAATTGTCTTGTTTGTGTTTCTAGCTGTCACCAATCTTTTTTTTCAATGGATAGGAACTTGTTATAAATGGGGTAGCAGGTTTTGGCATCAGGTGGCATGTCTTGAAAGTCCTTTGGGGCCCATAATAATGTACAAACAGAAGGTCCACCACCATTCTGGGCCAAGTTCTGTGGCTGAGGACATACATTGGCCTCTGTGTCATATCATCACCCCCTTCCATTATATCCTCAGCATTCAGTCCAGGGGTTGTTGATTCATGTTGTTGGATCTCTGACCTTACATGCATACCTACTAAATCTTTGCCTCATATAAAAGGTTAAGACATATCATTTACCAGGCTGGTATTTCTGTTGGATTCTCCTCCTCTCCCCTAATCGTTACTGCAGGTGCAAATCCAAATTAAGAACATAAGAAGAGCCCATCCAGATCAGACCAGAGGCCTATTTAGTCTAGCACCCTGTCTTGCACTAGTGGCAAACAAGATGCCTGTGGGAAGCCCATAAGCAGGACGAGAGGGCTGTTGTTCCCTTGCAACGGGTATTGAGAGTCATGCTTCCTCTGATCCTGAAAGTACCACATGGCCCAGGAATGGGGAATGTGTGCCCCTCCAGATGTTGTTGGACTGTTGTTTCAACTCCCATCAGCCCTAGCCAGCATAGCCAATGGTGAGGGATATACTATTTTCCCTGCAATGTACTGCCACTGGGAAATGTTAAGGGTGGTCAAGAGTGCAGCTCACGTGATGCAATGATAAAGCCATGGTCAGTGACCTGTGCAGACAGTGCGCCTTTGAACATGTCACACAGAATTCTCTGCAGCACACAGGAGTTTCAGGGAAGATGCACAGCCACTCTTCCGCAATTCAGAGCCAAATTGGATGGGAAAGGGCCATAATTCATGTGGGTTTGTCAGATTCACGTATAAAGTGTGCATGGCTCCAGGTTCTCTTTTGTCCCTTCCAGTACTGGAAGTGAGCCAGAAACAGAGACAAGTGTTTGGAGCAATGGACCGAGGGGAGATAAGTCTCCATTTTTACTATTAAAGTAAGACACCCCCCACCCCCATATAATATTTACATACAAACAATGGATTGCATTGCATCTCATTCTTCTTTTTATATATATGCAGACGTATACACACACACACACACACGACACAAGCAAGGTATGTAAAAAGGAAGACATCTCATCTAGTTTGGCCCTAAGTTAGGAAGAAAAGGTTTTGCTGGAGGTATAAAGTTTGAAAAGGACTTACTTAATATACGACATATCTAGCATGACTTAGCCAATGCAGAGATTTGGATCTCCAGCCTCCCGCAAGCTAAGTAACGCAGGAGCTGACACACTTAACAAGCTACAGTGCACCAGTGAGTCACCGAACACTGCAGTAATTGGTGTCATAAAGGCTGCCCCTGAGCCACTCTACTTATTAGCAAATCATCACCTCTGCTGGCTTTGCTGAAGGGTTGTTGCTTGCGGTTTCCTAATCAATCCCTCAAGGTAGCCTTCACAGGACACAGCAAATGGTTCTGATTGTTATTTGGCAACAGGTACACTTCCTGGCTGACCTAGTAATTTATAACTATTCTGGGTTCTTGTTACACCGTACTTCGTTTCATATTTAGATGCCCCCATGATATTAGCAGTATATTTCTGGGACAGAGGCCATAAAACTGAGTTCCAGGCCTCCTATCCAGTAGCAGATGACAATCGGGCAAACACAGGAGACGCAGCACATACACACAAAGGAAGACCAAGGTGTGACTGATAAGGAAATGTCAGCTGATTTATGCCATTATAAAAAATAAAAAAAACCTTCCCAGCCACTGAAAATCATCAGGTGCCTGAGGACTAGGAGAAGGTCTGAACATACCTCTTTAGAAATTAGTTTGACATTATGCAACACTTACGAGATATTCTCATACATTAGAACAGCCATACAGCTCTATTTTGTGGATGGATAACTGGTTAGGGTAGTTATTTCAGGGATTCTAGCAAGTGGTCATGAAGCATGTTGGAAAGCCTACCTTCTGTAGCACCCTGCAGTAAAACGTTGCAACAAACCAGACAGTACATGCATATGCAAAATATTCCTGGGTTCAGCTGACAGGTGATTGCAGCATTCAACCACCTAGTCAGGGACAGTGTCAAGGGCAGGCATGGTCCACACCCCAGCAGGAGCCCACTGACAAGAGCCCCCTGGAGTTGCTCCTCTTCACCATTACAACCAGCTTGTTCACCTGCCTCTTGCTCTGCCCAAACAGTGGTGGTGGTCAGAAGGAGGAGCAGTAGATGCCACTGCCTACTTGCTCACTAGCTCTCTGCCTGCAGAGCAATGAAGTGGTAGCAATGACGAGAAAAAGGAGGAGGAGCAATAATAGCCAGTGACAATGGCAGCGAGAAGGTAGACTCCCTGGGGGAGGGAGGGGAGTGTCTTGCCCAAAGGCCCTCAAAAATCTGGAGCCCACACTGCACCCGTGGATTGGCTTTTTCCCTAGGAAGTTGTGGCCAAGAGAGAGCGAGAGGATTCTAGACGTGGGTTTTGACAGTATGGATATGGAACAGGAGGGGAACTTGGGATAAACCTGTGAAAAACAATTGCTGTCAACCAGGATCTAACTTGGCAAGGGAAGAAAGATTTGCAGCTGGTTCAAGTAAACATTTAATATGCTTTCAATCAGTTAGATGCATTTGTGAGTATGCCTACTCTTAGCACTTTTACAGTTGTTTTGGAAAATGAAACGTATACCAGTATTTCTCTTCAATAACTTTAATAATGAAACCATCATTTGTATTTCTGAAGTTAAAAGGAGTAATAAATCTATTTTATTGGAACATATTTAAACTTTGATGCCAAGGAGGATGAAGATTGGCAGATTTCTTAGTTTATTCTGCATGCTGAAACAAGTGAGTTCAACAAAATATTGAATTATGGTGATATTACTGTATAAGACATCATCTTTAATCAGGCCAGTCTGATGAAGGGTAACATTAAGCATAATAAGTAGGCACTGAAGTGCATACAAAGCTTGAGTCTGCAATCCTATACACACTTACCTGAAGATAACTCCCCTGAACTCAGTAGGACTTACATCTGCTTTCATTTTTGCTTGCAAAACATGTGAGCAAGCCCTGTTCGAACCCCCAAATGCGAGCATGAGCACGTGTCCTGCTGAAAATGTCTGCAAATTGCCAGATACTTGCTTGTGTTCGATTTGCACAACTTTCCCAGCTCGATTTTGTGCAAATTTCCCTTGCATACTGAAAGCCCCACTTTAGTCTATGGGGGAAAGTTGGGCACATTTGGGGGAAATTTGCAAAAATGTCTCATTTGATTGCCGCTCGCTTTAAGCAATTTTCCTGTTCGCACAGAGCGAGAAGCAATCGCAAACGTGAACAGGAAATCGAATGGCAAGACAACATTCAGAGAATCCTAATGACCTCAAACATTGCTCATTCACTGCATTTCCCTCTGATTATAGAGATGTCATGGGTTTCACAGGTTTTTTTGGGGGGGATTAATATGGTGTGTGTTTTTAACATGGTATTTCACATGGTATTCAGTATTTTGAAGAGATGATGATGATTTTAAAAAATGGAATAATTATCTTATTCTGAAAAACTAATGTTGGTTTTGAAACTGTTTGGGCACTGCTGCTTCTCTCTACAGCAGAGAATGACTTTCATAAATAAGATCTCAGGGAAGTGAACACAGCATTAAAAACAAGCAAACAAATCCATCATAAAAACCATACAATTACATATTAAAAGACAAATTTATTTATTTATTTATTATATTTATACCCCGCCTTTTTTCCTGCAAGGAACCCAAGGCGGCTTACATAATCCTCCTCCTCCTCTCCATGTTATCCTCACAACAACAACCCTGTGAGGTAGGCTAGGCAGAGAGGCAGTGACTGGCCCAAAGTCACCCAGTGGGTTATACAAAAATATTCAGTGGCTTTGCGATAGATTTTCAGATATAAAAAAAGGACTGGGAGAGAGCAAGATGATATACATAGCAATCATAATCACAAGCTAGGTTTACATAAGTATGAGGCAAAAGTAAAGCATTTTCAGAAGCAGCATAAGTATGAAATGAACATCTAGGATACATCTAGATTTGGGGTGGGGAACCTGCAATCCATGGGCTAATAATCTGAGATGGCCCTAATTTCATGCAACCCACAGAGACGGCTTGGTACAGAGAGTGACACAGAGTGAGGGATGGAGCGGCACGGAGAAGAGAACTATACAATCTTGCAAATCTGCCCAGTTTTTGGCTTTGGCTCTGCCACCATTCGGTTCAATACAATTCAAAACACTGATGAAAACAAGCAAATATTTCAAAAGATGAATTGAACTTAAGACAGTAGGCACTGTCGGTGGAGACAAAAGTTTGCTCAGCCTGAACACCAACCCAGCAAGGTAGGCTGCTACCACCCCTTACGGCCACCTCAGTCTGAGTCAGGGGAGGGGACTTCCAGAGATATTACAGGACACCACTACAGCTTAGGACAGGGGTCTTCAAACTACCCGCGGGCCACATCCCGTGGGCCACATCCGGCCCGCCGGGTCTTTTCATCCGGCCCGGCGGCCGATCTAACTTATGAGGGAAGGGGAAGAGGGCTGGCTAAGCCAGTGGGGGGGGACACGGGCCGCCTGCTCGCCCGCCCGCCGCCCTGCATCTCCTGCTGGCAGCAGGAAGGGGAGGAGGGGCAGCTTAGCCGGTGGCGGGACGCGGACAGCGCCCATCCTCCTCCCTTCTCGTCCACCCCCGCAGGCTTACTTCATCCTCCTCGCCGCCTGCTGGTCCCGTCGCGTCACTTCCGGCGCGGCGGAAGTGATGCGATGGAACCCTGCTCCGTTGCGTCCATCCTGGACCCCGCCCGCACTGTTTTTCAAAACTGAGCGCGGGCGGAGTCCAGGATGGACGCAACAGAGCAGCTCCGGCGGCGGCGGACTCGGTGGCAGCAGCGCGCAGGGGACCAGGTAGGACGGGGACGGGGATGGGGTGCAGTGGGGAGCTGCGGGGGCGGGTTACGGTGGTGGGGGCGGGTTACGGTGGTGGGGGGGGGGCGCAGGGGGCTTTACCTTATCCGCCTCGCCGCCCACTGGTCCCGTCGCGTCACTTCTGGCGCGGCGGGACCCTGCTCCGTCGCATCCATCCTGGACCCCGCCCGCGCTCTGTTTTTCAGAACTGAGCACGGGCAGAGTCCAGGATGGACACGACGGAGCAGCTTGGGCGGAGGCAGCGGCAGCAGCAGCAGGAGCAGCACGCAGGGGACCAGGTAGGACAGGGGTGGGTGACAGCGACGGCGGTGGGGGGGTGCGGCGGTGGCAGCAGGGGGCAGCGGGGCAGTCCTGTGGCGGTGGCGGTGGCAGTGGGGCGGTCCTGTGGCGGCGGCGGCGGCAGTGGGGCGGTCCGGCAGCGGCGGCAGGGGGGTCCAGCGGTGGGGGGTCGGTCCTGCGGCGGCAGGAGGGCGGGGACGGCGGCAGGGCAGTCCAGCGGCAGCAGTGGGGGTGGGGTGGGTCCGGTAGCAGGGGGCGGCGGGGCGGTCCTGTGGCAGGAGGGTGGCAGCAGGGCGGTCTGGCAGTGGCAGGAGGGCAGGGGATGGCGGCGGCGGGGGGGGTCCTGCAGCGGCGGGGGGCAGCATGATGGAGGCGGCACGGGAGCCGAGGACCGCCGCCAGCTGAGCCGCAGCAGGGCCCTGGGGGCAGTGGCGGCCGGTGAGTCCCAGTGAGTCCGGCCCCCCAACAGTCTGAGGGACAATGAACCGGGCCCCTGTTTAAAAAGTTTGAGGATCCCTGGTTTAGGATATGGGGATGGGGCGGCAAACTAGCAACCTCTATTTCTAAGGCTTAGCCCTGAAACCTTAGACAGTAGCATTAACCAAGAGGAAGGCTCTGGATTTAGTACTGAGGCAATTTATAATGAAGCATATAAACAACCAACTATAACAGGTAGTAAGTTTATTGGGAGAGGGGAAAGGGAAATAAAAGGCATACAAGAACCATAGTATGTTTGGAAACCATACTTCAAGGAAAGAAAATAATAAAGCTACCTAAACCTGTCTATACATACCTAGGCATGAATCGTCAAATAGGACAGGGCCCAGACAGAAATACTTGTAGTCCAAAGCAAAGGCAAACTGAAGACGAAGACAATGGGCAACTGTAATCGCCCTGGTTATATGCTCAAGCCCCTGCCAACTCTTAAGGTGATCCCTGTAAACCAATCATGGGCTAGCTAGAATAGTTTTCCCAGGCCCCAAAGGGGTGGGGGTGAGAGTTCCCACAGGAATGCAGCTGAGATCACTCAGTCCAATTAACTGGGTCTTGTTCTGAACTTGGGGATAGAGACATCCTGAGATAACACACATGCAGGTGATTTACCACTACGTGCAGCTTCCGCCTTGTAAAATGGAAACTTACTGCTAGGACAATAACAGAAAACTGAGTTCTTGACACTACCCTATGTCCGGGTTGCAAGAACTTGTTTCTTGCATCAGGGAGATTTGTTACACCATTAGAGAAGGAAATAGTAGTATAGAAATATATTTATGATATTGGGAACAGAAGCTAGCCAGTTCCCTTTGAGGGTGTGCACCTAGTACTAACTTTTACCATAGCTGAGTCTAATCTAAATCAAGAAGTATAATTGAAACAACTTCCTGCAAACAAACATGTTGCAGTATAAAGAATTTGACCTGATATTTTCAGTTTTATATTCCAAAGAGATGAAACGTATCCTCATTAATGACTGTGAATTTCATTAAGGTTAAAGGCAGAATGACAAGCTGCCCAATTAAAAAGATGTTAATATTCTTCCAATGTCCTGTGCATAAAAAGTGTCACAAAATAACAAATAGAAAATATTATAGCTAGAATGCAATTACTTTAAAAAGTTTGCTATATGATGTCATCCTAACTTGCCGGCAGAGATGAACATTAGTGCCTTAAATTACCCTCTAAATTTTCCTTTAAGGAAAACGTTAATTTTTTAATAAAAATGCAGAAAGATAAGATACTAAAGCTGCAGTTGAGAAATCAAGATTATATCAAAAGTAAATATATACTCATGTTTTCTCAATATTTATATAACTCCAAGCCATGTATAAACTTTTCTTTTTCAAATATGCAAATTATATTAATTCAATTAATTCTTAAGTAGAAATCTGAAGTATATTAAATGGCAGTAATTTCTATTGAAATCAATGGTGCTTACTTCCATGTAAATATGGTTAGGATCCTTCCACTGCCAGATTCAGTTCTATTAGGAGCTGGAGACAATGTGATTCAACTAGGTTTTTAATGGATTTTTTAAAAATGCTGTATTACAATGGACTCTCTGCTGTTATTTATCTCCATTTTAATGCTTGTTTTAATTTTTATGATTGCTGTTTTTTTATGATGATTATATTATTGTTTTACTTTTTGTTGTGTGCCACCTTGGGAAAATACGTTTGAGGAGTAGGATACTAGTAGGATATACAATTTTATATCTATAGCTATATCAATATATAAATATATAGATAGTATGTTTATTTGTTTTATGTTATGCTTTAATTAAGATTTTGTTTTAAATTTGTATTTAATTGTAATTTGTGTTGTCTCCTTGACCACCATTTTTGGTGGAAAGGTGGGATACAAATATCGATAGGTGATTTTCATAATCGCCTAGATTCTCTGAAAACCAATTTGAAGCTTGTCTCACCTCATTTCCTGCATTCGTTTGCACCCATTTTTCAATTTGGTTGGACAGGAAAAATGCGCATTTTGAATGGAATAAAATGTGCATTTTTAAGAGAGTGTACCAAAAATGGGCATTCTCCCCCCCATAGAGTAAAAGTGTGCTTTTTTTTTTAAGTACATTTTCCTTTGTGTGCAAATGCACATTTGGGAATTTGCAAGTGTGAGATCTCACCTCCACACTGTGTCTACCTTCTCCAGCCCACCACCTCTTCAAGCACTTCAAAAATCAACACTCTTAATCTCCTCCGCTGCCACCAACTCCTTCAGGGTAACTAACTAACTCGACATACGCAAACTGCTTGCACAACCAGTTGTGCAGGCGTCATGAGCAACCCCTTAGGCAAGAAGATTCAGTGGAGCTCCATGAGCAGTATTTGAGTGTGCGTAACGACACTGTTGGATACTGCCCCATAAGTTTAATGCATTGTGTGAAGAAAACAGCATTTTAAATGCAAAACAGCAAAACGGGGATGTCGTTTTGATATAAGAGTGTTTTGGCGGGGGATGTCGTTTTGATATAAGAGTGATTGGCTCATGTGGACTGCAAACTTGATAGATCAGTGTGATGGATGGAGCAGTGTGCTGCTGCTCAGGATTCCAGCCACTCCACTCCTTCCCCCACAATTTGCCCCTCAGTCAGTCAACAACATTACAAGTCTGCTGAGCAAGCTTTTTGGGGTCCCCCCTTAGGATTTTTTCCTAAAGATTTTTATACTTCTGCAAACCTTGTGGCTCCCCCAAGCCTTTTGATATGTCCATTTAGGCTACTACATAAGCAATAGCACTCACAGCCTGAACATCCACAATAAAGGGAATGGACTTCCCCCGGCACCGCCTTCTGGGGGCGGGGAGAAGTTTGCGTGTGGGGGAGGGATGAAGAGTCAGAATACAGTCAGGCCACATTGACCAAGCCAATGGGCTTAAGTGGGGCGTGGAGCTGGGACCCTCACTTAAGACCCTGTCTCCCCTGCCCTCTGCCTCTGATCTGTTCATTGAAGATCTGCGAAGGGCCCTGCTCGCTATTTTATCGGGCAGGTGGGGGAGATTCGACTAAGTGATAGCTTGTCTCTCCCTGTGGCGGGAAGTGCGGAATTCATTAGGCAGTGGGGCATAGGTGAGCATCCAGTGGCATCCTGGTGAGCATCCAGTGGCACCTTTTCAAGGTGACTGGCGGTTACCCGAGGCTTCCCTCACTGATGCCTTGAGGCCTGGCAGGAGGGAGATCGGGCCGCCTTTGGGGTTCTACCTTTTCTCACCTACATTGGCTGTCTCGTGGCGCCAATGGGAGGCAACGCTGGTAAGGCCTTCCAGCTCCACATGGTGTGCAACTGGACAGTGGCGGGGCATCCCGCCTCCGATTCAGTTAGGATGGCTTCGCCCAAATCTTGGTTTTTACCCGGCCAATGGCCAGGAGTAGATTAGTACCGCCCTTCGCCCTTCACAGATCTTTAATTCAATAAATGTGGCCCTGATTTTATACCATATACAGTCATGCCTCGGATTACAAGTAACTTGGTTTACAAGCATTTTGCAAGACAAGCAAATTTTTAAATATTTATTATTATTATTTTGACTTGATATACAAGCAACGTCTTGCAATACAAATACTGTAGTACGGCTTAAATTTAAAATCTCTATACAATTTTTTTGGGGGGATGTCGTTTTGATATAAGAGTGTTTTGGATTACAAGCACGTTTCCGGAACGAATTATGCTCTCAATCCAAGGCATGACTGTATACTGTGTCTGACTCTTCTTTATTTCACCTATACACACGCAATGAGACCTTTGTCTCTTTGTCTCTGGGCCCCAAGATTGTAGTACCTTTTTTGCTGATGCAATCATGCACCATGCAGGGACTTGCATGCTGTCTCCAGGGGCTTCCTAGCACTCTGAAGAGCTTCAGCAGTCAGCCCCTTCCACACATATATAAACATCAAACTCTCAGTAATGATGGGGAATTATTTCTGAAGGTGAAAATGATAAAAACGAATGCCTAATTTGAACAACAGCATGTTCTAGGGAGGTTGATTCAGGGTATTTTCTGCTAGGAGCTTCCACTGATTTGGCTACTAATCTTGAAGCCTGTCAGGAAAAACAAAACTTCTCAGCTACATTTATGCTTGGTTAGTTCCCAAGGGCATTTTTAATACCTCCCTAATTAAAGGGATGCTTTACTAGTGTTCCTGCAGTTGCAGGTAATTGGCAATCACCAACTGCAGGGGTTTGATGAAGGGTTTGTTAAACAAAAAAGTAAGGAAAGAAAAAGAAAAATTAAGCTGTTGTTTTTTTAGTTACATAGTTTATATCTTTTAAAACTGATCTCATATATGTAAGAAATTCTTACTTGGGAAAGATTCAAGCAGACGAAGCAACCCATGAATCAGTTGCACTGAAAAATTCAAGACTTTGATTTCCCAAAGGCTAGAAATTGTAAAGCTTAATCCCACTAACATTACTCTAGGGAAAGTCAGTCTTAGGGTATTTAGTCTATTTGCTTTATAAATGCTGACAACACAGGCAGCAGAGAGACAGCAAAGAGGATTACAACAAAAAAGAAAACAACTTCATTTTGCTCCAAGCATGAAGCCCCAAATTCAAGTTCCAGCTCAGTTTTAATGCAAATTGTTTTTCATAAAATAACTGAAGGCCATTATCCTATATCATGATCTGTGTGGGAAGGTCTGAGGTCAATTGCACTCTGAACTACCATACCAAGCGCTTTGCCACTTTTGTAATTTCATTGCATCAGCTTCCTGCACTCTTCAAAGAAGAATCTAAAATAATAATTTACTCCTCCATTTGGACTTGTAAAAACTGTTTTGTTTTTTTTTGCAGTTCAAGTTCTATAGAGAATACTGCAATGCATTAAAGTATTAATATTTTATTGTATTGAACTTTTTAGACACACTTTAACGGAAACAGAATATACATGGCTATTGGATTTCTAATTTACAGGGATTCAGAAATCAGATGCATGCACAGTATTTTATTTATTTGTTCAAGCATTTTGTATATCACTTTTGTGGTAAAACCAACTCCAGAATAAGGATACTTGAGGAATTTGATCTTAGTCAATTCCAATATAAACAGTAATACCTTGGATTGAGAGCTTAATTCGTTCCGGAAACGTGCTTGTAATCCAAAACACTCTTATATCAAAGCGAGTCTCTGGCAGGCGTGAGCGGGGCCGATGTTATATCCCTACACTACTTGTCTTGCAAGACCTTGCTCGTTTATTAAGTCAATATTTTTTTTAAATGGGCTACTACCTGAAGGATAAATCCTACCTTCTTAGATGAGGCTGGAGAGAAACAGTTGGAATGTTGCCAGCGAAGGAAACGGGAGTCTTGAATTTTTGCAACTGACAGACAAGGAGTCTTGGGGAGGGGCATGGTAACCATTGTCCCCAGTGCTCAATATATATTTGTAAATATATATTACAAAAATATCATGTTTCCAGTATGTGCTCCTCACCTTGTAAAAGGCTACCCCTGGAACTTCCTGTTGCTAAATGGGGTACATCTACCCCTGAAGGACCAGGTCCGCAGCTTGGGAGTCATTCTAGACTCCCAGCTGTCCATGAAGGCTCAGGTGTCAGCTGTGAGCCGGGTGGCACTGTATCAACTCCATCTGATGTGGCAGTTGCGCCCCTACCGTCGTAATCATCTGCTCCCATCAGTGGTTCATGCCTTAGTCTCCTCTCACCTAGACTACTGTAATGCGCTCTACGTGGGGTTACCCTGGAAGACAGTTTGGAAGCTACAGCTGCTACAGAATGCAGCAGCTCTCTTGGTCAAAGGCTGCCGCTGGCGTGATCACATCACTCCAGTGCTCAAAGAGTTGCACTGGCTACCAGTTGTTTGCCGAGCCGAATTCAAGGTGTTGGCGTTGACCTTTAAAATCCTGTATGGCTCCGGTCCAGTTTATCTCAAGGAGCACCTCCAGCAACATCAAGTAGGCCGCTCAACAAGATCTGCCACAGACGACCTTCTCCCTGTCCCATCAGCCAGAGAAACCAGGCTGGTGGAGACTAGGAGGAGGGCCTTTTCTGTGGCAGCCCCCAATTTATGGAACTCTCTCCCCGGTGACCTCTGCCATGCCCCTTCCTTGATTAGCTTCTGCCGTGCATTAAAAACGTGGCTTTTCAGGCGGGAATGTGGGGTGGGTTAGGATTTTTAAGTTTTGTACTGTTTTTAATTGTGTTTTACACTCTGTTTTTTCTTGTATTTTATTGGACTGTACATCGCTTAGAGTGGCCGGATCACTGGCCAGATGGGCAATTCAAAAATATAATAAATAAATAAATAAATAAAGTAAGGAGTGCAAAGGAATATGTGTACAACTATAGCATTTCCCTCCCTTTAAATGTGTTGGGCTGCAACTCCCAGAATTCCCAGCCAGCATGTCCACATTTGGAGGGCACAAGGTTGGGGAAGGCTGTACTATCATTACTCTGTGGCTCCTCTTATAAACACATCAGTAATTTTAAAAAGGCATAAAAAGAGAAATAAACAAATGCAGCAATAATTACAAGGCTCCTGATGATTCACTCATTTTCCCAAAACAAAAACAACACATAGAACTCTGCCCACACATACACACTTTTCCACAAACACAAAGTGCTTCCAAACCAATCTTGCTCTAATGAAGTAGTCATTGGCCTTTACTCTGTCTAATTGCCAAATGCACCTTCCCACTCTGGTTAAAAAAGACAACTGGAACCAAAACAGAAGTGACCTGGGATGATTAAAAGAAAAGAAAAAAATGTTGAGGACAAATTTGGTCCCAAGTATGTGATGGTGAAGTGTACTTCAGATGATGGAATGGAAGGTCTTCCCTAAACTGAAGACATCTGGGGGAAAACATACAGTCCTGCATATATGGTATGCAGCTATCATTCTGAAAGTCATTTATTATAAGTCTTTCCCACTTAGCAGTTACTGTACATTTATACTTCTGTGGTTTAGGTAAGCATTTTAAATTAGCAGCCATCATTGACTACAGCTCTCCAAGGGCTTCTTTCCACCCATAATTTTTATTTAATTTTACCCTGGGTTTCAGAGGACAGTGGAACACTTAATAGTGTTGCAGTGTCAATTTATAAAAGCAAGGAACATTAGTTTGTAGTAATTTAAGTGACTCTCTGGTGCTTTGTGCAAGGGCCAGGTGGAATGGAAAAATAACTGCTGATGGAAGGATTTCTTAACTCAGCAGAAACCTACGGAATCAATTAGGGCCAGGGAGGGGGGATACTCTGAAATCCAATATTAATACGAACTCTTTTCCAATTTTCTCTCAGAATGCACAATAACACCAGCTTGTAAGACAGCTAAGCACTTGATTAGAAGTTGAACAATTTGTCTCATGTATGAATTAAGAAAGCTCAAGAAAGCTGATGAGAGAGAGAGAGTTTAGAAGGACAAAAGGCCATTAAAGAAATAGCTTTTTTTTTAGATGGCAAATGGAGGCTGATAAATTTAGAAACCTAAGAAAATTGCAATTTGCATTTGGACTTCTATCTGCAGCTTGCATAATGTAAAATTGCACCTAGACTCACAAATGAAGAAATCCCATGCAGAAGAAACACATTCATGGGGAACATTATTTAAATATTCAGAGCTGAAAGTTGGTGAAATATTGCATTTTATTTCATACTATTTTTCCAGTGATGATCTTGAAAGAGACCAATATTTTTCTTGTGTTATTAATACAACCACTCAGAACACTGTGGGTATATGCTTTATATTTCTTTAGGTTTACTTCGGGGGGGGGGGGGAGGAAGTCTCACTTTAAATTTATTATTCTTCATTTTACAATGTATGCAAATCTATAATATTGACTGGCTGCAGCTATGCAAGTAATTGAAAAAGATGTGTTTGAACTGGGCATGGAAAGTACATTTATGACTCTGGCTCCATACTGGCATATGCTGGAAAATTAACCATGCATTTGCTGTAATGTTGCTGATTTCTGCAATGTCAGTTTCTTAACAATGTGTTTCTTATTTCTGAATTACAGTAATACCTTGGATTGCAAGTAACTTGGTTTGAGAGTGTTTTGCAAGACAAGCAAATTTTTAAATATTTATTAATTTTTTTTAACTTGATATACAAGCGACGTCTTGCAATACAAGTACTGTAGTACGGCTTAAATTAAACATCTCTGTACAAATTTTTTTGGGGGAATTCCGTTTTGATATAAGAGTGTTTTGGATTAGAAGCACGTTTCTGGAACGAATTATGCTCTCAATCCAAGGCATGACTGTACTCATGTTAACCAAAGCATTCTTGTTGTGGTAGGCAGCATCCTTTGTATGTTTAAGTGTAACTGGAAAGGGGAACTCTGTATAAGTTTAACATTTAGAATTCTAATTACCCACCTCGATATAACCACTGTGGCAAAACTGAAACTATGTATAATTATGATTTATGTCCATATATTTCATAGATCATAGAGTTGGAAGGAGCCTACAAGGCTATCGAGTCCAACCCCCTGTTCAATGCAGGAAACTAGAGGAGGGGTCTCCCATCCAAGTAATAACCAGGATTGACCCTGCTTAGCTTTCCACGCTCAGACAAGCTGAGCCAGCGTAAGCCACAGGCCTGTTGGTCCCTGTGACTGCTTTTTTTTATTAATTTACATATGTTTTTCCACAGGGTGTTCAAGAAACCAAATGCACCTTCCAAAATGGTTGGCTGTGTTCATGGTTTATCATGACATAAAAGAGTCACCCCTCCTTCTGTGCTTGCACACTTCCACCTCTCCTCCGGTGTGGCCACAAAGAGGAGTTTGCAAGTTTTCACTGCCACCTTTGATTAACTGTAGCTTGTTTTCCAAACCTGACAAACTGTGGTCAATCTTAACTATGGCTTGTTTTAAATAATCAAAATTCAAAACCGTGGGTTATGAAGCTGGCTTGTTTCAACTAACCATAGCTTAGATCAAAGGTGCAAAAAGTGTAGGCCACTGGCTGCAGGTGTCCCCACAAGTCTTTCTGACAGCCCCCAGCATCTGCCACCATGGACACATAGTGGAAGGGGAAAGCTCTAGGAATAGGTTCTGTGGTTGCTGCCATACAGCAGGAACCTCATTCCTAGAGCAGCCCAGGAAGCAGTGGTTGAAGGTTCTTGCCTACTTCCTGTGATGCTCTAGGAATGAGATTCCTCCTCTCTGGCAGGAGTCATCCTGTTCCTAGAGCATTTTTAATCCATTATTACTCTATATTATTATAAATTAAGCTTCTTAGGGTGCAATCCTATGCCCTTTGAAGGAACGGTCTGATGTTGGAGTGCTCTGAATATCCTATGTTCTGTGGGCAGATGCCCAGCAGAGCAGAAGGAGTGAAGGGGGCCATTTTTGCCTTTCTGTATCCTTGTTGTTTTTTCTTCTTAATGGGCTGCTGAATCCATCTAGAGAGGTCACACTGCCAGGGGGTGGGCCCAAGGCTGGAGATGCCACAGGATCCTCTCCTCTCCCCACCACATCCCTCTCTTTGGCTGAGAGGGGGAGGGGGAAGGAGAGATCAGAACCCAAAGCCTCTCTCCTGAAGTTCTAGGAGTGTCTGTGGCCCTAGGAGGAGGAATCCAAAAATCACCACACAAGCCAATGAACATGTACTTCATTTCTCTCTCCTTTCCTGTTCTTTCTTCTCCTTTTCCTCATCTGTCTCTTTACCTTCCACCAGGGCCGGTGCTACCATTAGGCCAACTAGGCGGCTGCCTAGGGCGCTGGGCTAAAGGAGGCGCCAGAAATGCCTTGGGGGAAAAAAAATACATCACGTATTTTACCAAGTTTGTTTTACCAATCATGTCCTGTGGCGGGGAAGGGAAGGCGAAAGAAGCGAAGCGCACCCCTCCCTCTCTCTCCTCCAGCTCCTTACCAGGAACAGCAGCAGGCAGGCTCCTCCTCACAACCAGCATCAAACGAGGCAGAGAAGGCTACAGACTGGAGGCGGGGAGGCGGGCAGGGGCCAATGATGGGAGGCTGGTGGGCGGCTGCAAGGATGCACCTGCAAACACCTCATTCGCCTTCCCTCTCAAGGATGCACCTACAAACACCTCCTTCGCCTTCCCTCTCAAGGATGCACCTACAAACACCTCCTTCGCCTTCCCTCTCAAGGATGCACCTGCAAACACCTCCTTCGCCTTCCCTCCCTCGCTCGAGCCTCAGGTTCCTCAGCTCAAGGTCCCCTGAAAGCAGTTATTTCCAGCAACCAGGGAGGGAGGGAAAGGTATTTTAAGCTAGCTGGGGTTCCAATGTTTTAATTATTTACCATGCTGTTTCTGTGTTTTGGCTTCAAATGGTTTTAGGATGCAATCCTATGCGTGTTTGGAGGGGGGGGGGAATCCCACAACTCCCAGCATTCCCCAGCCAGCCATGCGCAATCCTATGCACGTTGAGGTAGAAAAAAGCCCCACAACTCCCAGCGTTCCAACAGCCAGCCATGCTGGCTGGTGAATGCTGGGAGTTGCGGGGCTTTTTTCTGCCTCAAAGTGTTTAGGATTGTGCCCTGAGCTGTTGATGTTTTCTTTACTGTACTTTGAATATTGTTGTCTGCCTTGAGCACTAGGCTGGCAAAGGGAAAGACAGGATAATATACATTATTCTGATAAAGAAATATTGCAACAAAGTGATAGAGAGAGGAGGGGAAGCAGCAAGTTTCGTAAATCCCCTCCTAAATTTGAACCAGATGATCCACGGGCTCTCTCTTTGCTATGTTTCTACTACATGCATCCCCCCCCCTGCAACCCAGAAGGTGTACGAGTCAAACCGGTGTACGAGGTAGGACAGGCTGCAAGACGCCCTTTTGTCTCTATTCCTCACAGGTAGCGCCACCACACCTCTCTCACATCCTTTTTTCATATCCCTTGTGCTGCCTGCAGGAGGAGACAGGCTTTTAAATATATATGGAGTAGGAGAAGGCCCTTGGGAGTTCCTGGCATAGCTGGGCTGATGTTGCCTCTTTGCTTTCCTCGTGAACACAAAGGAAAAGTCTCAAAGTCCACAAAGTTTTTCTATGGGGCTCGGCAGTTCCCAGGGAGGGAAATTTATTTCATAATGGGCATAGGGCTGGAGGGAGGGAGGGCTCAAGTGGGAAGGGGGGGCGCTAAATATCTGATCTTGCCCAGGGCACCAAATTGCCTTGCACCGGGCCTGCCTTCCACCATTTCCATGTCTCTCCTCCCTCTTTCTTCCTTCCCCATATGAATCAAATGGTAACAAGCAATGTGTGCCAAGTGCAAACACAACACTGCAAAACAGAGTTGTGGGGGTGGATTGTGGGTGGGTGGGTGCGAAATCAGGAAATTGTAGTTTAACTTATTGCAAAAATATTTTCTGCAAAAATAACAACAACCCCACCTGAAAAATTAGAAAGAAACTTTTAATACCCCCATCTTTTGCAGAATATTTCATTTCATTTCTGCTGCATTCTTACTATTTCAGTCTGGGTGTAGGATAAAACAAAAATAATGAATCCTCTAGAAGTTTGTTGTAAACCGCCCAGAGAGCTTTGGCTATTGGGTGGTATAGAAATGAAATGAATGAATGAATAAATAAATGACCTGCATGCTCACAGTATGGCGTGATGCTGTTATGGTTCTTCATGGGTTAAAGGGAGAATAGGAAGGAGAGTTGGATTTCAATAAAGGAAGGGTGCTCTCCCCCGGGAGAGGCACTTCAGTTTCTACTTCAACATAGCTGATCTTTCATAATCTCTACATGGTTTCAGAATGGGATGATTTCTTGATCCAGCAGAGGAAAATTGAGTTAGAGGAAAAACAAGAACTCTAGGTTGCAAGAGGGGTGAGTAGAAAATGAAAAGAAAAATGAACAACAGAAGCAAGGTATTTAAACAAACCCAGAGCAGGGAAGAACCACTGAAAAGTGAAAGAGAAAGAAAAAAAAGGAGAGAGAGAGAGCTCCTAGTGAGGGAAGGCAAGGGGAGAGACCCTGGAATTATCAACGAGCCAAAAGAGTATTAGAAGACATACATTTATAAAGCTATGGATCCTATAATACAAATGGCTCAACTTCAAAAAAAAAAAAAAAAGATTTTCAAAATTCAAGTAGCTGGCCCAGCTAGATTAGGAGATTTAAAAGATAAGATGGCTTCTGGGTTGATACAGAAATCACAAGAAGACCAAGTGAATGTTCTCATTTTTGCAATAGGGGACACTGTAGCCAATACTCTCTGTAGTCTACCTCTCACTGCTGAAGACCAAAAAGATTATAAAAAGTGAAGGGAGCTTTTGATAGCCATGTTATAAGGAAACAAAATGTCATATATAAAAGACAAAAATTTAATATGAGGTGACAGGAGCAAGGGGAAACTGCAGAAGCTTTTATCACTGCTGTACACACCCTAGCAAAACAGTGTAACTATGAAACAATAAAAGGAGCTTATAAGGGACAGGATAGTTGTAGGCATAAAGGATACAATATTGTTTGCTCAGCTGGATCCTGGACTCACATTAGCCAATGCAATAGCAAAAGTGAAAATTTATGAAACCATAACTAAGCGACACATGAACTTAGATGCTCGCCCCACAAGCAGTGATACACCAGATAATGTGGACACAGTAAAAATCAAGAACAAAATGGGAGGAAAGGTAGTCAGACTAAAAGTGCAACCTAAAACCTTAGCACAGACTATGTGAGACCAAGACATGCCACCAGAACCTCAGAAGAGAACATATGTGGAAGATGTGGCAGGAAATGTGCTCAAAATTGACAGCAATGTCCTGCGAAGGAAGTTGAATACAGTCATGCCTTGGATTGAGAGCATAATTCATTCCGGAAACGTGCTTGTAATCCAAAACACTCTTATATCAAAATGAAATTCCCCCAAAAAAATTTGTACAGAGATTTTTAATTTAAGTCGTACTACAGTACTTGTATTGCAAGACGTCGCTTGTATATCAAGTCAAAAAAATAATAATAAATATTTAAAAATTTGCTTGTCTTGCAAAACGCTCTCAAACCAAGTTACTTGCAATCCAAGGTATTACTGTATAGGCAATGCCATGAAATAGGGTATTTTGCAGCATGCTGTAGAATGCCTACAACTGTAGAAATAATACAGAAACAAATAAGGGCTAATGATGAATAACCTAGAGATGCCATATTTTTAGGATCTATATTGTCCGTAGAACAGATGCCATCTTGGTATACAAACATAAACTTAAATAGGAAAAAAATCATTTAAAATTGATACAAGAGCTGCTGTCACTGCAATTGAGAGCCAGTGTGGCGTACTGGTTAGAGTGTTGGACTGGGACTTGGGAGATCCGGGTTCTAGTCCCCACTTGGCCATGCAACTCACTGGGTGACTTTGGGCCAGTCACAGACTCTCAGCCTAACCTACCTCACAGGGTTGTTGTGAGGATAACATGGAGAGGAGGAGGATTATGTAAGCTGCCTTGGGTTCCTTTCAGGAAAAAAGGTGGGGTATAAATATAATTAATTAATTAATTAATTAATTCCCACAAAAGACTATGATCCATATTGAGATGGACAATCACAACCAAGTTTCTATTTGCAACCAGTAACAATACACTGAATGAATGGGGCCAGTTTCAGGCAATATTGGAAAAAGAGGGAAGGTTCTCCATCAACCTGAGTATGTGATACAGGACCCCACTGAACCCCTATTGAGTTGCCTGCAAAACAGCAACTACATCTAGTATAGAGACTGGAGAACATCACACAAAACAAAACAAATATTTCAGAAATGTACCCCCAGGTTTTTACAGGACTGGGCAAGATATCAGGAGATTATAAAATAAAGATGATGCTGACAGTCACTCCTTTTGCCTTGACAGCACTGCATCAAGTCCCAATTCCTTTGCAAGTTAAGGTAAAAGGTGAATTATCCAGAATGGAAAAGATGGGAGTCATCTCTCAATAGATGAACCTACTGAATGGTGCAAAGTAATGGTGGTTGTGCCAAAGCCCAATGGGAAAATCTGAATCTAGCACAACTTAACAAACATATTTGCTGGGAAAGGCACAGGCTTCCAGCGGTTGATCAGACAACTAATTTATCAGGAGCAAGGATATTCATAAAGCTTGATACTACAACTTGTTTTTGGACTCAAAAACCCTGGATGATCTTCCACCTAGCATCCAAAGGTTTCAACTCCACCTATGGAGATTTTCCTTTAACATTGAACATATGCCAGGAAAATCATTTTCATATATTTCATAGATCATAGAGTTGGAAGGAGCCTACAAGTCTATTGAGTCCAACCCCCTGCTCAATGCAGGAAACTAGAGGAGGGGTCTCCCATCCAAGTAATAACCAGGCCTGACCCTGCTTAGCTTTCCACGCTCAGACAAGCTGAGCCAGCATGAGCCACAGGCCTGTAGACACTTTTCAGGGCTTCTGTTCAGATGACACTCATGAAGGAAGAAAAGGCTATTGAAACAGATGAGAACCTTATTTTATATATACTTTATTCAGGCTCTGACGCCAGCATCAACAGGGTAACTTCAGCAAATTTGGACTGAACAGCAGGGAGATGCTATGTATCAGAAAATCATGCATCTCTGCCAACATGGATGGGACTACAGAAGACAACTCTCAGTATGTGAGGCTTTATTGGCTGACAGGAATGATCTTCACATAGTAGATGGCTGTTTCTGAAAAATCACCATATTGTTATCCCCACAGAGGTCCAGATACAGATGGTACAAAAGGTCTACAAAGGGCATCAAGGTATTTCTAAGTACAGGGCAAAAGCACAACAGTCCATTTGGTGGTAAGGACTTAGCAAGTAAATACAAACCTTAGTTGAAAATTGCATGGAATGTATCAAAACAAGGAAGCAGAGACCTAAACCGTTACTCCCTGCAAAGCTGACTGAGAGGCCTTAGCAACAAGTAGCAACAGAAATGTTTGTCTGGAATGGGAATACATATACTGCAGTCACTGAATATTTCTCCAGATATATTGCCCTTGCTTTACTCACTCAATTTTCATCATATCGTGTCATCCAAAACCTGAAAGCGATATTTGCTAGACATGGAGTTTCAGTGATTCTTGACCCTGATAATAGACCACAGTAAGTCTCTGACAAGTTTAAAGAGTTTTCAAACACCTATGACTTTGACCACCGCACCAGGAGTCCACATTATTCCCAAAGTAATGGAGAATTGGAAAAGGCTGTACAAACTCTTTAAAATCTTTTGGAAAAGACAGATGATCCTTCTTTAGCACTCCTAGCATATCGATTCACTTCCCTGTCTTCAGGACTCTCTCCAGCAGAACCATCTGAAATGTTTACTATGGACCTCCTTAACAATAGCATCTTCTCAGCTAAATCCCAAATGGTGTGCTTTGAAGGAATTTCAAAGACAGGATGAGGAAAGGAAGCAACAATAGCGGTCTAACTTTAATGCTAGGCACAGAGCAAAACCATTACCTAAAACTGTCTTCAGATGATACTGTTTGGATACAAACCTCCCAGGAATATGGAACTGTACAAAGAGAGACAAAAAAAAGTCTTATACTGAAAAATTCCCACAGGAATTGCTTTGAAGAAACTGGGCAAATCTTCAGTACCTCCAACGTCATATAGCAGACAGTCAAGCACAAGAGGAACCACAGCTTAGGAGAGTCTCCCATACAGAAAGGAAGGTCCTGGGAATACACCTGTAGTACAGACACAGTCTGGAAGAATTATCAGACCACCTCAAAGACTTGACCTTTGAAAATAATTTTATTAATAATTTGTAAGGAAGATTCACTGTTTCCGTATATGTCAGTAAGCGTTGCTTATAGGCACTAAGACAGTTTAAGTTAATGTGGTTAGTAAAGAAAGGGACATGTGGCATGATACTGTTATAGTTCTCCATAGGTTAAAGGGAGAATAAGGAGAGGTGGGGTTCAATAAAGGAGGGACTATGGGAGAGGCACCTCAGTTTCTGTTTAACATGGCTGCTGGTCTTTATTTCATACTCTCTATAAACAGTATCCCAAGCAATGAGGAAAATGTCATGTGTATTTTATATGCAAAATACTGGAGGCAGACTAAAATTCCAGCTATGAAAGAGTGACTTGACAAAATGTGGCACTAATGCCTAAACTAACAAATTATGTTACAGGAGAAAGCTGGGACAAATTTATTAACTGGAGTAGTTTTATTAACCTTTACAAAATCAACCAATTATGTCCAAATATACAAACCTTGCTTCAAGATGTTCTAGCCACTTGCCAGTACAAATAAATATGTATAATTACATTTTCATATGCTGAAGAGATAGCTCTGTGGCAGAACTTATTTCTCACTCAGATCTTCACACTGAATCTTAGGAATTAAGGATGTTTCAGGGAAAAAAATGTGGTTTGAAAAAAAGAAGTAAAGGAGCTCACCTTTAAAGTTTCTGCTTATGATACCCCTCTTGAGGAATGCATGGATTTTAGCATATCAAATTTGATCTTGCCCTATGTTGCTGCTGTTGTATTAAGGCTAATTTTACAGTCATGCCTTGGATTGAGAGCATAATTCGTTCCGGAAACGTGCTTGTAATCCAAAACACTCTTATATCAAAACGAAATCCCCCCCCAAAAAAAATTGTACAGAGATTTTTAATTTAAGCCGTACTACAGTACTTGTCTTGCAAGACGTCGCTTGTATATCAAGTAAAAAAAATTTAAATAAACATTTAAAAATTTGCTTGTCTTGCAGAACGCTCTCAAACCAAGTTACTTGCAATCCAAGGTATTACTGTATAGTATTTTTCCTGTGTTGATCTGATCTATTTGGATAATCAATATATGGCTTTAAGAAAATGAAATCCTCTCAAAATTGTTAATTTATGTTCATTTGGGATAACAGGGCTTTCTAGGAATGCTACAGACTTCTTGGTGGTTTTGCCCTTTTGTTCTCATAGTAGGTAATACATCACTTTTGGAGTTGATAACTTCCTGCCATTGCTCTTATTATATAATTTTTACTCATGCTATGTCCTTACCTTATATATTAGGCATAATGATTTAACATCCAGGATCAGTTTCCTGTGGTTTTGAGCATAACACCATGTTCACACACATGCAATTACTGCCTTGGCCTGCCAAGAAACCTCAGGAGGCTTCTAGAATAGAATCTCCATGTTGATACTTGAAAGTCACCAATATTTCAATATCTGGAAACATACAGGACAAAATGATCCCTGGAAAGAGACATGAGTAACAGTGATCCAAGTAGGTATACACGAGAATTTCATTTTTCTTCATTTTTTTTACTCAAATTTGCCCCATGCACATTTGTGAACATGAACGAACATGGCCACATTTGGGGTGGGGTGGGAGCTCCCACATTTCCGAATTTGCATTTGCATCTGAAAAATATGCACTTTAAAAATGTGCACCTTTAAAAAAAATACACATGTTCATGCTTTAGTCGGGGGGGGGGGGATTGTGCATTTGAGTGTGCACTTCCCAAACATGCATTCTGAGTGAAATGCACATTTTCCCCATCAGAATGAAAAGAAAAACAGATTGTAATTGAAAATAGGAGTGAGGTGGATGGAGCGTTGAGATGTAACTTGGAGAATCTCAATAGCTTGAGCCTCACTGATTTTCTCATTCCCAGCTCCAAGGAGCCTCCGGATAGTTTTACTATTACATTAGCTGGTCTTTAATGGGTGGGTAGACTATGTGAGCAGCACCAACACAATTTCCTTTTTGCTTGTTTAGATATTTTTTTAAAAGAAGGAAAAAGACTGTGGCAGAAGGAAGATAAAAAATGGGTATAAAAAAAGAGGGAGGAGAAGGAAAGAGAAATGCACATACATTAAAAAGTGGTTCTTTTATTGTAGGTTGGGGTAAGGTTGTCTGAAAAGATTGAAGATTACCAGGGCCATATACATACAGATCACTGTGCTGTCAGCCACTGACGTTTCTACTGTCCAGTCACTGACTCTCAGCCTAACCTACCTCACAGGGTTGTTGTGAGGATAAAATGGAGAGAAGGAGGAGGATTATGTAAGCCGCCTTGGGTTCCTTGAAGGAAAAAAGGCGGGGTATAAATATAATAATAATAAATAAATAAATAATGAATAAATATTGCATTTGTTCAATCTAGTTTTTGAGCCTTTGTATTGTATTGGTATACAATTATGAATGTATTATAGCTTATTATATTATAAAGTATGTTTCATGAGCAGTGGAAGTGCATGTTTGGTCATTCACAAATTTTTGTAATGCTGCTGTGAAAACATCAGTCACCATGGAAACTCATTCCTTTTTTATAAAAATAATAACAACAAAAATGTTATCTGGGACAATCTTTTTAGACACTACTCTTTTAATATAGAGACCCTGTTCACCATGCTGACACCGTGAAAACATCTCATTGGGACATGTAGACCAGCTTAACACTTCAATTCCAAGCATGTTTACTCAGAAAGTAAGTTTGTTTAGAATTGCAACCTAAATTGCATAGGTGGCTCCGTAATAAAAGTCATTGCACACAATTGGATACAGACACAATTCACTAATTTGCCTGATACAGAAACATGTGAAGAAAAAGCCTCAGTTTCCTGCACCACACACGTCATGCAAAATGTACATAGTTCCTCTGATGGCTCTGGGCCTCAAAATCTCCTGAAAATTTACATAGTTCCTTTGATAGCCCTGACGCCTCAGAGTCTCCCATGTCTTTGATGTCCCAGTATTTGCATGCAAATGCGGCCCAAGCATTCTATTCATGACCAAAGAGCCACCCCTCTTCTGCTTGGCCCAGATGAAGTTCATCCTGATTGGCCAAAGACAGCTGGGCTACTGAAAGGAGGGGTGGGGGGAAGAATATACTGCTGCTGTGGTTTCTGGTTTGGGTTGTTGATGTCTGGACGTGAAGAAGCGCGGAGTAGGGCTTTGGCTGAGGCCAGCCCTAATGAAGACCAACCCCCAGGCAAAGAGAGTAAGTGCCTGGGTAGTTATATAGTAAAAGAACTAGTTTTGTTGTTTTATAGCTCTACTTGTATGTACCAAAATGTCTCCCCATCTTTCTCCCTCTTCCCTCCTTCCCCACCTTTTATTGTAATCTGTTTACCTTAAATAAACTTCCCTGGTTTTATCCCACACGGTGTGTGTGGTTCCTCTGTGGTTCAGTGCTAAATCCAGTGTATAGACCCAGGGCAAGGCCCTGAGAGAATCAAGTCAAGACGGCAGAGCTAAGGCTGGCAGTTTTGCACCTTTGAACTCTGGTCTTGAGTAAAGGACCGGTTGTTGGGTAGGGATGTGCTAATTTAACTCAAAGGTGTTTTTTGCATCGAGATAGGTCTGTTCTGTTCACTCACTCAGCATGCTTAACGATTTTTGCGAGCATAAAAAGGTGCTCTCCCAGACATCTGCATTACAAACCCGAGCAAGAGCTGTTGTTCTCAAATTAGCATTTCAATCTTAAACAGGTTTTACCTGTGTTTTACCACCTGCTGTGACTTAGGTTTTGCATTTCAATCGCTGTTACTACATTTCTTTGTGTGAGAACTTCTTGCTGAAGGACATGGGGAGCTAGCTAGGGTTTATAATATTCAGAGTTAGAAGGGAGCTATCTCTTGAGCCTCGAGCAAAAGATCTTGCTGATTCGCAGCTCAATTGTGTTCGCGTGTCAGGTCTGTGAAAGGGGGAGAAGGAAAATCGACTAGCTTGAAGAATTAGTTAGGCAGCTGCTGTAAGGCTCGCTCCCACTTCTAGTTGGTAGTCCTTCACAAAACATAAAAGAAATGTGCTATGTATCAGAGTCACAGCAACACAGTTTTTGTTATGATACTGAAATTGATCAAGAACCAGAATCTTCTTCAAGAAAACGTGTTGAAACAAAACCATGCAATTTCCTATACAAATGTACAATTATATGGTGTGTTGAACATTATGGAACTAAGTTGAAAGGAGTTAAATTCACAAGTCATATTTGTTAAATAGTAATTTATTGTTCTGGGACTTGAAGACATTGGGCACACTGCAGTTTGTGGACTTGGGGTCACTAGCCATATTGCTCCTCCTAAAGACTGGAACACAATATATACTGGTCAATTAAGAATAACTGATTGATTTAAATAGAATAAAGGGTGCTTGATTTGCAGGAAAATACTTTCTGAATGCTGAAATCAATTAGATTAAGGAAGAGTCTCCCGAGGAAGTGCTGCCACCAACACCATTATTAAACATAGATTCTGTTCCAATTTACTTTAAAGCAGCCTTCATCGTTTCATGTGCTAATTATACAGATGCCTACAAAGCATGTTTGAAATCTTTAAATCACCACCTGGGGGGGGAAATTATCACTTAAAGTGAATGTGTTGGTCTGTGTTCCAGAGTGGCCTAACTAACTTGAGTGAGTTTATTTTTCAGTAAGGAGGGCCCCAGTACTAATGTGAAGCCATCAGGATGGACCATAGAGAAGGACTCTTCTCTCTAGTCGTCCCCAGCTATGCCCTGTCCCCTGGTCAGCCATGATTTGCAATGCTAGCTAGCCCATTCATTACAGGCTCTTTCAGCCCCTCACCCAAGCTCAAATGGGCCCCCAGGTGATTCTGCAATTTGATATTTCAGTTAATTTTGTGTGGGAACACCACTCCATGGATTCTTTGCAATGATACCATCATTCTGTGTAGCCCCACTGACATTCATGCTATGTATTTATTGAGTGATTTCATTGTCAATGATCACAGATGTCTAAATATATGTATTTCTTTTGAGAAACAATAAAACATCACCTTCCATATTGGTATATTTAATGTTATTGTGAAGTTATATATTATCCCTATATTCCATAAATATATGGCTACGTTACTAGGAAATATAGCTGAAATGACAAAAAATATATATGTTAAGTGAACATGGAGTCAGATGGAATTCTTTATATTACAGTCAAAGAAAGGCGAATGTAATACAGTTACAGTCCTGAATATTTCATTTGCTCTTTTATGACCCCCTTTGTACAAAAAAAGAGATTTGTTGCATTCCAACTGTATAGAAGGTAAATATTTGGCTCTGGGTGGCTTCATTCACCAAAAGGTAAGCATGTGTTCAGCCAGTTGCTATTCATCCCCCCCCCCCAAATAGAAAACAAATGTTGTATTGCCAGAAAATATTATCTCTTTTATATGGGATGAAAGAATCAGGATGTATGAGAAATTAATTTCAGTTCGGTTTTGATCAGGATTTACCCACTTTGCACCTTCTGGAATAAGCATGAACTTGGACACAATTTGCGGTCAAAGTTCGTACATTTCCAAGCTTCCAATATGATTCACAGACATCCCCCCGCCCCAAATGTTTGACAGCATGCATGCATACATTTGAAAAATGCACATGAAAAATGCATACTTTTGAAAAATGTGCATATGCAAATATACATGGATTTTCATGTGAAAAGAAAAAAAAAGTTTGTAATCTGATCCAGACACATCCAATTCTGTTCACAGGTCATCTGATCCAGCATTTCTCCATGTACAGGCCAATGGTCAGGGAATGTAATTTCATTTGTTTGTTTGTTTGTTTGAATGGTATAACAGACTGAAACCATGTTTTTGCTATCATTTCTGGTGTTTTTTGTTTCTCAAACCCAGGTAGCATTTCACCCATGAAATATAAACTTCCACTGCTTTGATATGCTTGGTAGTACAGCTCCTTATCTTGATTTCGGTGTATAAAATGTCTAAATCAGTTCATTACTTTAAAAGCTGTGAGAATTTTCATCTCTACCAGGAGCAGGTCTTGTGAAAAGCTAACGGGTCTTCATTGCCCATTCAAGGCCAGGTCACCACAAATACTTTGCATTACAACAGGGATAGCTCATAACAACATATTATTGGGCATGGGATGCACTGTATTGCAGTGGTTCCAGTCCTTCCTCTCTGGAAGGTACCAGAGGGTAGTTCTTGGGGAGGAGGCTTCGGACCCTCGGCCGCTCACTTGTGGGTGCCGCAGGATTCCATCCTCTCCTCGATGTTATTTAACATCTACCTGAAGCCGCTGGGAGATATCATAAGGAGGTTTGGGGTGCGCTGTCATCAATATGTGGATGACAAACAGCTCTACCTCTTCTTCAAGTCCTCACCAAGGTTGGCTGTTGAAACCCTGTCCAAGTGCCTGGAGGCAGTGGGTGGCTGGATGGGAAGGAACATGCTGAAACTTACTGAACCCCGACAAGACCAAGGTACTTCTGGTGGGAGACAAGGGAAGGTTAGGGGATGTTGACCTGGTGCTGAATGGGGTACATCTACCCCTGAAGGACCAGGTCCGCAGCTTGTTGGGAGTCATTCTAGACTCCCAGCTGTCCATGGAGGCTCAGGTGTCAGCTGTGAGCCGGGCGGCGCTGTATCAGCTCCATCTGATATGGCAGTTGCGCCCCTACCTTCCTAATCATCTGCTCCCATCAGTGGTTCATGGGAGCAGAGGTCTCCTCTCGCCTAGACTACTGTAATGCGCTCTACGTGGGGTTACCCTGGAAGACGGTTCGGAGCTGCCGAGAACAAAGAGGGTGTGGGGCGGGGCTGCAGGTCCTAATATTAGCTCCTGTAACCCCGCCCCCCTACCTGAGGCGTACCTGCGAGAACTGGTAAGTCTCACCTCACCTCCCCCCACGTCCGCAAAATTTCTCCCCGCCCACAGCTGCGCGATTCTTTTCTCCCTTTTCTATTGCAAATTCGAATCCAACTGAGATGAACAGCAAGATCTTTTGTGTGCTTTTGTTTGTGTTTCTTAATTGACTTAAGTCTTAATTGACCTGACTGAGGAAAACCCACTGATATGCTAAATTTCTTGCTAAATTCCTAAGGGATTATGCTAATTTGAACAGCAAGCTACTTAGAATGAAAAAGTATTTTGTGTTATAGATTTTGTGTTATAGATTTTATAGGCATGTGCTAATTGATTTTAAGGTAACTTTTTTTCTAGTTCTAACTCTGACTGTCTGAGAGGGAAGCCTGCTCAGTATTATGTTTTATAGATTTAGTTTTATAGACATGTCATGTGCCAATTGATTTTAAGGTAACCTTTTTTTTTCTAACTCTGAGAGGGAAGGAAGCAAACCCACTGATATGCTAAATTGCTAAATTCCTAAGGGATTATGCTGATTTGAACACAGCAAGCTGTGGCTGGCAATAGTCTTTGAATCTCTTGGAAAAACCTGTATTACAGCTCTGTTTTTTGAATCTCAAAGGAAAAACCTGTTTTACAGCTCTGGCTCGCAGAGCTCGGAAGGTATCTCTGTTAATGCGGGAGAACTTATTTTTAAGTTCACAATGCTCGTTAATTATGCTGTGTGATCAGCGAGCAGAGCTTACTCGAAGAAGGAAAAACTCACGATTTTTTTAGCACATGCCTATTCGGAAGTTGCAGCTGATACAGAATGCAGCAGCTCGCCTGGTTAAAGGCTGCCGCTGGCGTGATCACATCACTCCAGTGCTCAAAGAATTGCACTGGCTACCAGTTGTTTGCCGAGCCGAATTCAAGGTGTTGGCGTTGACCCTTAAAACCCTGTACGGCTCCGGTCCAGTTTATCTCAAGGAGCACCTCCAGCAACATCAAGTAGGCCGCTCAACAAGATCTTCCACAGGCGGCCTTCTCCCTGTCCCATCAGCCAGAGAAACCAGGCTGGTGGGGGCTAGGAGGAGGGTCTTTTCTGTGGCAGCCCCCAATTTATGGAACTCCCTCCCCAGTGACCTCCGTCATGCCCCTTGCTTGATTAGCTTCCACTGTGCATTAAAAACATGGCTTTTCAGGCAGGAATATGGGGTGGGTTAGGATTTTTAGGTTTTGTACTGTTTTTAATTGTGTTTTATACTGTGTGTGTGTGTGTGTGTGTTTCCCCCCCACCTTGTATTTTATTGGATTGTACATCGCTCAGAGTGGCTGGATGTCTGGCCAGATGGGCGATTCATAAATTAATTAAATAAATAATATTATTGCCACTTGCTGGGAAAATCCATTTCCCCAGCAGCCACTGTGAGTATGGCAGCTAAGCTCAGAGGGAATAGGGAAGCCTGAGGGGGATGGGGGTGGGGGTGGCAGATGATGTCATCATCACTGCTAACCAGAAAGTCCCAGTGCTTCAACTTCATGAGCCAAAGCTCCATTTCAACACTGGAATGTGCCCTTAAAAATTAATCATTTTTGTGGGTGACCTACACCCACATCTTCTTTGTCACCTCATGTATGGTTGATCTGGCATAGATGCCTGCTTAAAAATTAGATGTGTGAAACTTATGGGACAATTTTGTTTTTGGTTCCTAATTGTCAGAGATGAGTTTCAATGGAAATTCTTACTCAGAATTCATTTTTCAACATTTTCTGCTTATCAGTTTCTTCACTTTTAAAGAAGGCTCCCAGATTTTTTTCTCTCACATACAAGACTCAATTGCAGTCACTCTATGTCACACATTGTTTAGTTTTAAGGGTAAATTAGTGGTTGCTCATTCACACACAAGAGAGCTGATATGTTACAAGAAAAAAGATGGTTTGGCACCAAGCTAATGAAGGGGCGTGAGGAAAAGCAGAGTGCCTCGCGTGTGTGAGATGGAAGATTTAAAATCCTATTCCTGTGTGCAGACGCCCATAAATTCACACACAGAAGTTCGGATCCTTCTCCCCCTCTCCCTGCGCAGCTTTCCAGCGTTTCGGTTGTCAGCCAGCTCCCTGTAATCTGACACCAGCCCAGCTTCCTCCGTTTGCAGATTACTTCAAGTAGCAAGGAAATAACTCTGTAAACTCCACAGGTCTATTTAGCTACCTGTTTATTTGAATAGCAAAGTATATGCTACAGAGTATACATTTCCTAGTTAAAGTCCATGTGCAGAGTACAATGCATAGCAAGCATTTAATCCAGTGGAGCAAGTTGAGGTTTACTCCACTCAACAAAGACGTTACATGATTGCATTAATCCAGCAAGCACTAGTCAGAAGATAAGAGAGAAAGAGAGAAGTTCAGCATCTCTCTAAAATGGCTTCAGACAGAAAAACAAGTCAGTACGTCACCAGAACATACAAACCATGTGATAGGCTGGCTCATACTGTTTCCCATACACTCTAGTAACCCCTGCGAAAGCACGAGATTCATAGAAATACATAACAAACTTGTTTACCAGCCATTCTGTTCCTTCCATGTGTCAACAATGTGCCACAGCTGGTGAATGTGATACATGTCACAACAGCTAAAATATTGCAAGAATACAGATGATGTGGCACAAAAAAAAAAAAGATTAAAAAAAAATAAGAATATTGTGAAAGAATAAAGAATGCTGGTTCTTATAAGCAGGACACATAAATGGATTTGTAGAAAGCATAGCGGTAGTCATAACAGCTGCCAAAGTTTTCCGATAGGGATTTGGAATTGACAGAACCAGAATTCAGTGTTATATTATTTATTTGCACATTTTGGAAGGAAGACTTATAAAATTATTATAAGATAGGTGCTGCTTTCATTCAGTTTTAAAAAAAACAAAAACTATTGTTTTGTCAGATGTTGCTGTTTTATATGATATCTGAATTAGTATTGCTTTCAGTACACTAGGAAGCCGCCTTACACATAGTCAGACCATTTGTCCAATTAGGTCAGTATTGTCTAAACCAGCAGTGGGCAGAAGATAGATCTCCAAATGTTTTGAACATCAACTCCAAGAAATCCCTGCCAGTATGAGCAATGGTCAGGAATGCTGGCAGGGGTTGACGTTTAAAACATCTGCAAATCTATTATCTGCCCACCCCTGGTCTACACTAAGTGGCAGTGGCTCTCCAGTGTTTCAGATAGCAGACTTTTCCAGCCTGACCTAGAGATAATGGAGATTGAATCTAGGGTTGGTAGATCAAGTCTATTTCTGGCCCATGTCAGTTCCATGTGTGTTGATTCATAAGTCCTTTCTGTCTTGTTTCGTCATCAATCACTCTGATTTTTGGAAGGACTCCCTCACATAGACAGTGTTTCCATGCAAGCTGGTTGCTCTAACTAGTGTTAGACAAACTTCAATCAAACCTATATTTTTCATTGATATCATCATCATCAGGCGATCACTCGTGACTGAGTAAGATTGTCTTCCAGGATTTGGTTGGGTTGGGTTGGGTTGGGTTGGAAGACGCCTGTGCGTGAAGCTGTTTTATGTGCGGAGATCGGTGCACAACGGATCACCACACAAACTTGACAGAGTACAGCAATGATCCAATGACACGGTTACCATGACGATTGGAAAACCATTCTCTGCTGCAGCCTTCATCCTCCTTCACAGCCATTGTAATTTAGGTTTAAATTATCTTCCGCCTGTTCTGCCGTTGAGGACTTTATGTTTTGGATTGTTCTTTGTCTGGTTCCTCTCCCCGGACCTTACCGCCATGGGTTACCCTACTGGGAGTATATAGCTCCTGACGGCATTGCTCACAGGGTTCATCGGAACACGCAAGCCCACTCACCACTTCAAGGTGATGATCCGGCGAGAGGGAAAATATGGAACGCTTCACGAATTTGCGTGTCATCCTTGCGCAGGGGCCATGCAACATGCAAGAATTCTTGTAGGAAGGATTGGGAGCTGTGCTACCAAACATATTCAGTCTGTGGAAATGTATTGTTGATGCTATAAGGGCTTGAGCAACAAGAACACTATGGCAAAAAGGTGAGGTCTTCAGAAGGCCCAACCTGCAAGAATTCTTGTAGACATATGAGAATAAAGGCCTTCATATTAGGTATGACCTTTGGCACAAATATTTAAGAACTGACGTAGAGATGAGTGAGAATTTTGTTTGAATTTGGTTTTGAAAAGAAGTTACCAAAATTTGCAGAGTTGTCCATATTCAGGACAAAAAGAAAAGCTGTCTTTAACGTTTTTTTAAAAAGTTAAAAAAAATAGAAGTTTTTTGAGGTGTTTTTTTTTTAAAACTCTCTATGGGAGAAACAGAAATGATCAGATCCACCCTTCCAGGCCCAGGACATTCAGTGCTTTTATCTTAAGTGTCTGGGTTTGAATCCCTGTGTATTCAACCATGTGTTCAACTAGGTTTGCCACCTCTTTCTTCTGGCAGGCTCCTCATCTTTAATACTACATGGCAGGCAGGTACATTATGGTCCTCTCCATGCTGAGAATAGCTGTAGCTATTGAATTTTGCTGGTACAGATAGGTGATAATTTTGTTTCAGTATGTTTTTGATAAGAATTCACCAAAATTTGCAAATTTCTTCATCTTCAAAATGGAAAGAACTTGATTTTTTTTTTTAAAAAAAAAAATCTCCAATGTGGATGGACCATTGAGGCATAATGCTAACAATTTCTTCAGTGATGTAAATTTAGGAAGAGCTGATTTGTTTCTTTTTTGATAAAAAAAACAAACAAACAAAAACAAAAACTCTGTCCATGGACTAGCAACTGCTTTGGGGCATTTGTCTTTCACCTGGTGTTTAAAGGGCTTCCCATGCATTTTGTAAAAATGGTATACAATAAATATCAGCTTGATGCTTCTTGGAAGAAAAGAAAGGATAGAATAAGGGGGAAAGGACTGCTTGTAGAAAACAAGTAAACAAACTATAGATACAAAACAGCTTTGGCTTAAAGTCTAAGGAGCTTTTAATGTAAGACATTAGCAGCTGAGAATTACTGATTCAGTGCTAGCTCAATATTTTTTTTTATTTAAAAAGCACATTTAACGCAGTAACGATATTAAAGAATGTGATAATTTTGCTTCAAATGCAAATACTTTGTTGGCCTGCTTTTGTAAAATCCACTTTGCCACGCTTTCCCTCAAAGTTAATCTTCTTAATGGGAGCCACAAGCTTCCATTCAGAACAACAACAACTACACTTTCAGTTGTATTGTTTGGGAAACAGTATTTGGTGTTACATATTATTTCAGAAAATAGAAATGTATGTTTAAAAAATGGACCAAGCATGATGAATCCAGTGGCCTAACCTTATATACAAAAACTTTTAAAACTACTTCTTCATTTGAATATGCATTATTTACCACCCATTGGCCACAATGACAAAAACAGGCTGCATTAAACTATTGCTTGAGGTGAAACCTTGCAAATACACTAGCCTTTATTAAAAATCTGTAGCTTTTATACTTTTCAGGTACTTTCTGACAGCACTTTTGTTGCTGTGCTTTTGCTTCAGTTTAGAAAGCCAATAAGCTAATGCAACCAAGAGAAGGTAATTTTCTTTATTTTATATTACGAAGACAATTTAGTCCTAATTTTTATGAAATATACGTAGGGGTGTGCACCAAAGACAAAATTCAGTTCAGACTCTGGTTTGGTGTTTCGGAAAGCAAGTTGATTTTGCTTGGGCCATTTTGGGCATGGCCAACTTCAGCTGGGGTCTGAAGCTTTACAACAGGGCTCTCCAACCTTGGGTCCCCAGATGTTGCTGGACAAGAGCCCCCGGAATCCCTTGCCATTAGCCATGCTGGCTGGGTATGCTGGGAGCTGTAGGCCAGCAACATCTGAGGACCCAAGGTTGGAGAGCCCTGCTTTAGAGAATCCGAGAGTTTTGCAGAGGTGTCCTAGTAAGTAACTTGTAAAATTTAAGAAATATATGTATGGGGGTAGGGAGTTATGATGAATGGAAACAGTTTGAAGGGGGTGTGTGTTTTATTTTCTGCTCAATTGACAACTGACAAGTTCCTTCTATGGCCTTCCTAAAATCCCTATGACTAGAAGTAAAAAGGTGTAGAGCTGTCAGTCAAAAAGCAACACCCTCTCCCTCCTCTTCCCCCTTCTTGCCTGTTCTCCTTTTATGGAAAGCTTGGAAATTATAACTTTTTTAAAAAAACCTTCATCCTACAAATCGCTAAAGTGGACACAAGGCTTTGGGAGTAGCGTGATTCAGTTTGAGCTACTTTGTGGAAGCCCAGATTGTTCTAAAGCAGCCTGTTTCAGTTCTGGATTAATGCTTCATCCAAAGCAGATGCACACCCCTAACTCAATTTATACAATCAGCACCATCTGGTGGTAAATCTTTTTCCTGGACTAGAAACTGTAGGTGAGGGTTTGCAGGTTTCTAGTTGGGAAAAAGGGGATGGCCTTTTCTTTCCTCTGATATGCTCTTTTTCTACTTTTGTGGACATTTTTCCTATTGTAGAACATTCTAAATGCCTATTGCAGAATGTTTTAAGTGTTACGGAGCTTTTCTGTAGAAGGCTTTTAATCCACTGTATCTACTTTTGGTTTTGTCGCAGATTTGAGATCCGAGCATTACATGAAGAGTGGTTCCTTTCCTGCTTTTCCACAACATAACCTCTAGGTGGCACTGTGGTATAGTGGAATCAGTACAACCATGCATTGGGAGGAGAGGATTAAACCTTTCCCCTCCTACCATTTGCTTCCTGGAATCCTCCCTCCCCCGTTGAGAGGTTCAAAAAGAAGAAAGCCTCCATACCAAAGGAGTTGCTTACTCTGGAGCATTTAAAAAACAAAACAAAAAAACCCTCAGCTACACTCTGTGCAATCAGCATAATGTGCAGTTTGACCCTTAATTGGACATGGATGAACCCCATTAGTTCCACTATGGGGTGGGGGGAGAGAAAGACTGATCCTATTGCATTACTTGGTCAGACATGCTGTAGCATAGTAGAATTCCTAGTTTTTAACTGCTCTGCAGAGAAAGAAACACAGTATTCAAAATACTGAAAGTAATTCCACAGGATTCTGTGAAAGAATCTCTTTGTACGCATACATTATATGTAAGTAGGATCATAGGAAGCTGCCATATACTGAGTCAGACAATGGTCCTTCTTCTACCTCACTATTGCCTGCACTGATAGGAAATCTATGCAAGATGGCAGCAGTTCTAGGGGGTTTCAGACAGGAGTCTTTCCCAGCCCCATCTGGAGATGCCCAGGAGGTCAGTCAGGTGATCACTCGTGACCGAGTAAGATTGTCTTCCAGGATAAAAAAGAAAATTTACAAAAAGGAGATTTTAAAAGGAGGAGAATTGTGTAGACCGTGCGATGGGTCTGTAAGTGACTGTGGAGGCCAATTCACAGTCTAAAGGACTACCTGAGCAGGACCGACGAATACATGGAGTAGGCTTTGCCATAAAAAATGAGCTAGTGAACTCTTTGTCAGAAGTTCCTACTGGCATTAACGAATCCAGGAGGACTGAACCAGGGACTTTTGGTAGGAAACTGTAGTTTTCTATGTACTTTCTATTCTAGTGCAGGAAGCAGTCATGAAAAAGAGCTGTTTCATTCAGACCAAATCTATGCAAGATAGCACAGAAAAGCACTGGAGTATCAGAGAAATGTGATCAAATTAAGAGAGATTATGAAAGAGGGATGTTCACCCCAGGAATGTGTTAATTGCCACTTAGATGCTGAATGTCAAACCAAGAAAAGTCACACCTTCCTCTTTGTCTTTGAAATAATGCAATTTACATACATTCTGTTACCCAAACCCAAGCTATAGAATTCTTGCTTCTCTGATGAAGTGGAAGTGCTCAGAGCGGTAATTAGAACTTACTTTTGTCAACAGTTTAGAGTTCAATGATCTATTATAGACTTAGTCTATAATCTTTATCCCTCAGTAGTCCTTTAAATTATTTTGCCCCCGCCCCAATCTTTCACAATTAGGGGGTGGGCTTGCCATTACAAGACTCAATCAAATAATCCTTGTTCAATTATTTCCCCCCAAGATTTGCATAGATTTATTATTAGTGATCTTCCAAAGAAAATAATTGAGAATACCATCCAGATAATTTCTTATCCCCTTAATGAGCAATGTGATGCATCACTGTATGCTGTTTATTTTATTCTTTAGGAACACATAACATTATTAACATCTTCACCAGCATTTTTTAAGTTGTCCTGACTCCTAAGTGGCCATTTCTAACATCTACCTCTTTGAGACATATACCTACATGCCTGAATCTTAAGATCATAGAATCATAGAGTTGGAAGGGGCCTATAAGGCCATCGAGTCCAACCCCCTGCTCAATGCAGGAGAACAGATATGGGCAGCCCAGACAGTCACCCATCCAAGCACTGACCCAGCTCATACCTGCTTAGCTTCAGCAAAATGCATTCAGGCATCATATTATACATGCTGGATAGCTGCATGGTAGGGTAGTACTACATATTAACATTAGGTGTGGGGGAGAAATTAGTTTCATTTGCATTTTAATGCATATTTACCTACTTTCTTACTTTTGAATCAATATGTGAACCAGAGTTCACTTTGCAGTGGAGTTTTCAATCAAAAAATGCATATAGAAATCTGTATATTAGGGGAAATTACATTAAATATGTGTTATATTGGGAAAATTGCTTGCAAAAGAATGTGTATATTAGGCAAAACTGCATACTAAAATGCATGTATTAGGAGAAATGCACACTAAAATGCATATGAATTTTCCTGCAAACTTTCACGCATCCAGTGTAGCCCGCTCCGCAATTCAGCTAGACCGTCAATTTCGACTAGCTGCAGTGCTTTAGAGTGGGATGGAAGGAGCCTGAAGTACCGTCAGGATACCTCATATCCTGGTAGCCCCAGTCTCCTCCCCTCCCTGCCCCCTCCTGCCCCCTTTACCCCTGCCCAAGGTTGATTTTCCGACCTTGGAGAGGCAGCTGGTGTGGTTCTTTCTGCACCTGCTGTGAGCAGGGGGAGGGGGATTGGAGTGTGGATCCCCAACTCTGAGGTCAGAGTTCTGTTTCTGACAATGGATCTGAGAATCCAGAGTATCCCATGCCCCTCTAGATGCTGTCCAGGGGCCGTAGGATCACTCTCCCCATTGCACTGAGGTCCCATAGAAATCAATGTGAAAAGTTAGTCATGGTTTGAGTTTAGTCCCACTGATTTTATGGCAACCAATTTAGTCAGGATCCAACCCAGAGATGTGAATGTTACTTACCCAACGGCTCTATTTGCTAAAACTGCAGAGACTGAGAATCACAAAACTCAGATGATGAGGAGATGGCTGTTTCGGGGGTGATATCATCTAATTCAGTGTTCTCCAACCTTGGGTCCCCAGATGTTTTTGGCCTACAACTCCCAGCATGCCCCAGCCAGCATAGCTGGCTGGGGCATGCTGGGAGTTGTAGGCCAAAAACATCTGGGGACCCAAGGTTGGAGAACACTGATCTAATTAGTTTTAAATATAACTTCTCTGTGTATGTGATTTTGGATGTGATATTTCGTAGATGTGATAAAACTAGTTTGATGCTCTCTACACCAATGTAACCCTCCATTCTGTTTTGTGGTGAAAGTTGGGTTTCCGTGTGGCAAATGGCTACACACAAATGAGCACTTTCCATGTGGTGGGATTTTAAGACGCTCTCATGTGGCCAGTGGGCCATCTGAATCAATCCTTAGTAAACATGCCAGGTTGCCAAGAGCCTCCCTCCTGCCTCTTTCACACTTCCACGCCCACAAAGAAGGAGGCAGGCAGGTTCCCTTGTGCACACCTAAAAGTTCTCTCTGAACACAGCTTTAATCTTCAACCCATGTCAGTGTTTTATCATACAAGTCCTTCAAGGAAAAATGGCAGGATGTAAATAATAATAATAATAATAATAATAATAATAATAATAATAATAAAAGTTCATATAAGATTCTTGGGTTTTAAAGAGAAATCAAAGCAAACCAAAAGCAATACTTTAAAAAATCCATCATATTTCAATATAGGTTTGCCTTGATAACTCATATTTTAATTTGTAGCTTGCAAATGTGTGATAGCAGTAGAATCTGCTAAAATTAAGCTTCAACCTTAGACAATCCATTTTCATAGTACTATAAATAAAACCATAGCAGTCTTGTGGAATAGAGTCTGGGTTGTGTTTCTTTCCCAAATGTTTTGACAGTGCAAAACATGTCTATACATGTCTATTCAGAAGTAAGCCCCACTGTATTCAATGGGATTTGCTCCCAGGTAATAGGACTGCAGCCTGTTGAGATTTATTATTAATGCACATGCTTTGGTTGAGTGGGCAGTGCACCAGCAGGACCCAGAGATTGCAGAAGGAAGTTCTGCTGATCTGTCCCATTCCAGAAACCAGGGTTTCGGCTTATTACCAGGGTTCCTTTAGGAAGTGCTAGCTTCTTGTTGCACCAGGAGTCAGCTCCATGGGCACAACAGAATGAGTGGAGGCACATGGGTAGCTGGATACTACCCAGTAAATTTAATGTTCAATCAGAAATTATATAGCTGTATACATTGTTAGTATATTTGGACTGCTGATTTTGGAAGCACAGCAGTAGATGATGGATAAAAAGTTTCTCAATATTGCTTCAAGGATATGTTGAAAATAATTTAAACCATAAAAATCCTGTATATGTTCCAGTCTAGGTGGGGCTCATGAGCTCAGATTGGGATATAAGGAGTGCATATGACTATGATTTCTTTTTGTATTGCCCGGTTTTAAATATGGCACTTGCAGATGGTCCAGACATTTGTAGCACAGAGACACAGCAACAAGTTGCCAGCTTTTGATTATGATGAACTGTTTCCTCTAGGCTAGACTGGAAATAAATTTTGTTCAATTGCTCACTGCACATGAATAATAGAATGAATAAAATTGGCTGGCAGAGCATATTAACTAGGACACACAGCATTTAATATGTCAAACACCACACAAAAATGAAAAAGGTAAGAATGGCCTACTCCACTTTCAGTCACTTGCATCTTCAGGTTTAATACAAATACTGTCTTCGTGACAGTGTCATATCAATATTCAATTTGTTACCGTGCCATCTCAAGACCATATTTCCTTTACAAAGTAGAAGTGTGCACAATTTCCTCATCCCTAAAAGGAGTGGGAATAATACCAAAAATTCCTACATCTTTGACTTCCTTTATACATAGTAAACCAATAGGAAAATATATTAACCTGTTTACCTGAACATATGTTTACTTACTTACAATGTCACACACTTCCTTTAAGAGCATAACAGCCTTGCTGTGTCCGACAAATGACCCATTTAGTTGGGCGTTCTGCTCCCGAGAGTAGCCAACCAGATGCCTCTAGAACAGGGCTGTTGAAACTCAGGCCTGTGGGCCAAATCTGCCCCTCCTGGGATCCAATTCTGGGCCTCCATGGTTTGCTAGATGGCCGTGTCCCCTTCTTCACATCACCAGGTGGTCCCTGCTTTCCCACCCCGATAACCAAGCATTTGGTGGTTTCCTGTTCACTACTAACACATGCTAAAGGGTAGAAATGCCTCTCTTAAAGCTTGGTCACCGGCAGCGAGTTAAAATATGCCGAGGAGGTTGGGGTGGTGGTGTTTTGGGCCCTCCCCTTTGCAGTTGGCCCCCATTCATCATCGGAATGCAGCCCCCTTGAAACTGAATTCCTCCCTCAGCCTGAAAAAGCATCAACTCCTTTGCTCTAGACAGTAAAGAAAAAAGAAAAAGAAAAAAACAGGACCGGCAGGTAACTAATAGCCATCCTCCTGTTTCTCCCAAGCACTCAGTTGTACACTGCACTCCACATCCACTCGTTTTCACACTCTTTACCATGCTAGGGACAAAGGCTAGCCACCTATTGACGGGGCTGGGGAAATATTTTACCCACATCCATGGTTTGTCACAGCAAGGCAGGGATCTTGCCTTCCTTGCAGCAATGTTAACCATTTTACCATTCCATCGCCATGTCCTCTATTTCCATCACAACTTTTTAGTTGCGCACACTTGAGGCATTGGGATGGATCTGTAACTGGGGTAAGTGAACCTGCAGGACCAGGCAGCAGAGGGAATCTGCAGCACTAGGGCTGTATGCAGCCTTTGGCCTGATTTCAGGAAGCCCTCGGCCTAATTTTTCAAATGCCTTCTGCAGCTGATCAGCTCAGACTTCTAAAAAGAGTGATCCCTCCCCGGCAGTCCACTGAGAGGGCAGAGAAGAGCAGGAGATGGCAGAGAGAAAGAGAGAGAGAGAGAGAGAGAGAGAGAGAGAGAAAGCTCTGACCCCATCCACTGCTGGCATGTGGTCCCTGACATATTACCCCCAGGGAATGTGGCACTCAACAGAAAAAAGGCTCCCCAGTCCTGTCTTGGGGTGTTCCTACAAGGCTCCAGCCCAGCTTGGGGGCTGGCATGGCTGCCACACACCCAGGTTGGAGAAATGGCCTGCAGTACTGGTTCATGCGATTGTAGGCCTGAAATTTCTGCTGCCCTCACCAATGTTCTCCCAGCACAGAGGTTAGGTGGTTATCTTGGTTAGCAGTGGGGCTGTTGGATGACTTCGATCCTTCCCCTATCCCACACCAAACTGTTAGCTCAAATCCATAAAATGTGGGGGCCATTGTTAACCCACTTCTGTGTACATGTCATTCTTGCTCCCATGCCCTGCCCTGCTCTGCACTGCGGACACAAACTTCTACTAGGGTGTCCAAAGGATGGTTCTCTGTTAGAAGGGCTGAAAGTGAAAGAACCCTAAGAAGGGAGAGCCCGGGGGCCTTGACGTTGTTACTTATCAACAGTTAGCACCTTGACAGCAGACTGAGCAGGCACAGAGGTCACCTGGTCAATCTTTTCCACTATGGTGAGAATTTAGGGATGTGCGAGGATTTTGTTCAGGGGGTGGAAATCCAGCAGACTAGCCAGGCTCAAACCCCCCCCCCCAACTCCATCCCACTTACCTCTTCCCCAGCATCGACTCGGATTCCCCTGAGTTGAGCCAGGGAAGCAACTTCTGGGTTCCCGGCAGGCCACTGTTTACATAGAAAATGCCTTAAAATATGCCTAAAGCGGCCACAGTTTGCATAATTTGCACAAATTGTGGCCGCTTTTGACGTATCTTAAGGCATTTTCTATGTAAACAGCGGCCCACTGGGAGCACAAAAGTCTGGCAAGTGGCGCAGCTTTTGGCCTGGCTCAGCAGGCGCAGCAGTCTGCTGAGCCGGAGGCACGTGAGTTGGGTTCTGTCGGATTGCCCACCCCTAGGTATTGCATTTCTATTTAGATTATAGTTATTTCTAAATCTGCATCTATACATTTATATTAGAGTATGCAAATGCTATGTGAATTGGTGTCCTCTTTTGTCCTCCTTTTTGGTGATGCATTTCATCTTTTTTGGTGATGTGTAAGTGGCCATCCTAATTATGTCATTCCTACAGTTTCATATCTTTCCTCTAAGGGAATGTGCTTCAACCTCCACTATTTTCACTGCCTTTTTCTGCCTTAAGCAATCCATCTTAGTATTTTTTTTCAAACAGGCTAGCTTCAAAATCCTCCTAACAAGAGCAAGCAAAGGGGGCTGCTGTAACTCAGAACTGTGAGGACTACCTCAGTGGGAATACCAAGCATATCTTACAAAGAACACCTACAGAGAACTATAAGCTGACCCCAACATCATGTTATTGATTGAATACTTCTCCCCCACTCAAATCCTTCTCATCCGCATTTCTTAGAGCCATAGAACCATCAGTTTTCAGTTTGTGTTCCCATGATATTCAAACTGAGTTCATGCAGGATTACAAGTAGAGCCTACAGGCCTAGCCAGTGCTCTGCGTAAACTAACTGTGTTCCCTAGAATATATCCAGAGTCTCTGCAACATAAATGGAATGTGCAAAGTTTCCTCAGGAGAGAAATAGTTAAAGGGGGGGGATACCCATGTGTAGCAGTGTTCAATGCCCAGAAGCCCCTGCCAGCATGGCCAATGGTCAGGAACTCTGGGTGTTGAAGTCCAAAACATCTGGAGTCTACTTTCTGCCCACCCCTACCCTAGAAGATGGGAATATGGTGACTTATCAGGCTTGTCTTAAAACTTTATATTTTAAGAAAGATGGCTGTAACATACTTCAGTTGTCCCCATTCCACAAATTGCTATTCTGCTAAAGAAATGTGTGTGGTTCTTTGGGCCCCTTCACCCCACATAAGGGGAAAATATGTGAAGTAATTCACTCCATGTGCTCAGAACTCCACTGTCCCATTTCCATCTGCGTGATTCAGCTTTCTACATTACTGGTGAGCCCAGGGAAAGGTTAGCTTTATAGCTGCCCATGATGCATCATGGAGTATCAGCAGGGCCCTGATCCAGAGCATGTGTTTTATCCGGTTTCCTCTTCTCAAGTAAATAAAAAAATCAGGTTGATATTTCCTTTGGATCAATTAGTGAGTGTTGATTATGAGTTTTTGTCATTTTTGGTTTTGCTAACTAAATATAACTTGCCTACCTCAGCTGAATGGCAATACTTGCAATTGCAACATTTGTTAGAATCTAGGTTTGGTCTAATTGCTTTTTCAGCTTCAGAGCCTCCTTTGCTACTGGATGCATCAATTGAGGCTGAGCAGTTATATCAACCTACGATTCATGTTTATAAATACTTATTATCAGTGAATGATTATGATACACAGAGTCTTAAAGATGAATAGAATAGGGAATTAGAGGGTCATATGTTGCCTAATCAATGGAATCGCTCCGCGCTGCTGAGAATATCGTGGTGGCGGGGCGCCGCCACGGAGAGGCGGGGCGAGGACCCCCCCAGGTTTGTGGACATCTCTAAGTGTTGTAATAACTTGTTGCAATTTATCAGCCAAAATTGCTGTTAATATTTTAATATCAACATTAATTAACTAAATAGGTCGATAGTTAATCATAAATTTAAGTCCAATTGATTTCAGTGGGGAAAAGTTAAGCACACACTTCACTCTCTTCCATTGAGATGGATGGGACTACATGTGCTTAACTTTAGCTGGATCCTGCTCACACAGTCAACACCGTTTCTCTAAATATATATTAGACTACTGTTATTACTTTGCTTACAAAGCCACAATTGAGATCAGACACAATACAATTAGGTGCTATTCAAAAAAGGATTCAGTCCACATTCGGTGCACTCAGTGTTCCCCAGAAAGGTCATATTGTGCTGATTAGCTGCTGCAAGAGACCGGTTCTCTTGACATTTGTTCAGAATTTACTTCTTTTTACTTCCACTGGATAACTATTTGCCTGTATGTGAAAAGGGCTTAATTACTTTAAACTATGTCTAACATTTGTCATTTTCTCAATTATAGCCATTCTAACTTCTCTCCTGCCCATGATGAATGATTACACCTCCACAGGCCCTTCTAAGTCCTCCAGTTCACTAAACTCCTTTCCTTGTCCTTTTGTAAATGCTCCAAAATGCATTGTAGTATATTTTAAAGGGATAAAAGGTGACAAAGGTTGACTCTGCATTTTAGAAAGCGGCTCACTGTGCAATTTGTGTGTGTGTATGTGGTGGGGGAGGGGATGACTGGGGTTGTCAAGCACAACAGTGACCTTTTAGAAGACTTTACCACATTAAGGCAAGCCTATGTACCGTGATGCGGAGTAGGAAACATTGAGCTTATGTCAGGGCACAGCTAACGTGGATGGCAGTGCAACCCAGCCTGCTGAATTCTTACTTCTGAGACTTATTTCTGTGTATGTATGCGTAAGATCAGATTGCCCAAATCCAGCATTCAATTATAGCACCTGGAACTTGCTTATTTAGACTGTGTTGTTGTGGAGCAATGCATTAGCTTGCCATATCATCTCAGAGCTAGGCGTTTTCCCAGCATTTCCCAGCATTCCCTCTCACCGGATCGTCACCTTGAAGTGGTGAGTGGGCTTGCGTGTTCCGATGAACCCTGTGAGCAATGCCGTCGGGAGCTATGTACTCCCAGTAGGAAGGAAACCAAGGCATAAAATGAACATCCACGCCCTTCAAGATCCTATTAGGCAAACTCGTCTTCAATCACTTCTTAAGAAGAAAATGCCGGGAGCAAAAAATGGCAGGATGTAAATAATAATAATAATAATAATAATAATAATAATAATAAAAGTTCATATACCTACCTACGGAACCTCCTACGGACATTGAGGACCATTGGTCTAAGCTGAAAACCTCCATTACTGCAGCTTGTGAACAAACTATTGGATATAAAACTAAGAAACATCAGGATTGGTTTGATGAAAATGATAATGAGATTAAATATATAATTGACCAAAAGAAGAAAGCCTTCCAAATATGGCAAAATGATATTAACTGCACTGCCAAGAAAAAAAATCTATGCTAGTGCAAATTTTGAGGTCCAAAGAAGAACAAGAGAACTTAAGAACGCTTGGTGGAAAAAGAAAGCTGAAGAAATTCAATAACTTGCAGAATCTCATGATGCACGGGGCTTTTTTAAGGCCACAAGGGCCATTTATGGACCAAAAACCTATGGTACAAACCCTTTATAATCAAAAGATGGCACCAAACTCTTAAAAGACAAAGAGTCGATGGCACTGCGTTGGAAAGAGCATTATTATGATCTTTTAAATCGTAAATCTAAGGTGGATAATGAGATTTTTTCGCAAATCCTGCAAAAACAAATTAGAGAGGAACTTGCAATACTCCCCACTTTGGATGAAGTAAAAAAAGCCATTAATCAAATGAAGAATAACAAAGCTAGTGGACCAGATGGGATCCCTGCTGAAATCTTTAAAGAAGGAGGGCCTGAACTTGTACAACATCTTCATAAACTCATCGAAAAAATCTGGATAAGAGAAGAGATCCCAGAAGGCTTCAGGGATGCCATAATTATCACCCTCTTTAAGAAGGGTGATAGAACAGACTGTGGAAACTATCAGGGCAGTTCTCTCTTAGCTACCGCAGGTAAAATATTTGCTAGGATTCTCACAAACCGTCTTCTATCTATTTCAGAAGAGATCCTCCCTGAAACTCAATATGGTTTCCGCCCCTCTAGAGGGACAGTAGACATGATTTTTACTGCACATCAGCTCCAAGAAAAATGCCGGGAGCAAAATCAACCCCTTTATATGGCATTTATTGATTTGGCTAAGGCCTTTGATACTGTAGACCGAACAGCTCTCTGGACTATCCTTATGAAAATTGGATGCCCCAATAAATTTGTGAATATCTTGCGACTTCTCCATGACAACATGACGGCAATGGTTTTGGACAACAACGGCTCTCATGGTGCTCCATTTAAAGTGGGATCAGGTGTTAAACAGGGATGTGTGATCGCCCCAACATTATTTGCTATTTTCATCACCATGATTTTACATCTTGTCGAGGGGAAACTTCCCACTGGTGTGGGAATTATATATCGAACAGATGGAAAGCTTTTTAATCTCAGCAGGCTGAAAGCAAAAAGTAAGGTAATTACAACCTCCGTTGTGGAACTTCAGTATGCTGATGATAATGTGGTCTCCGCACATTCAGAGGATGATCTCCAAACTATCCTAAATGCTTTTGCAGAAGCATACGAAAAACTTGGTCTCTCACTTAACATCAAAAAACCCAAAGTGCTTCATCAGCAAGTGCAAGTTAACCCTTTGGTGATGCCATCTATCCAGCTTGACGGGGCAAATACTAGAAAATGTCGATCATTTTCTCTATCTTGGCAGCTATCTTTCTGTTACAGCTAACATTGACAGTGAAATCTAGCATCGTTTGAGCTCCGCAAGTGCCGCGTTTTCTCGAATGAAACATAGAGTGTTCGAGGATCGGGATATTTGTAGGAAGACCAAAACACTGGTTTATGAAGCCATTGTATTACCAACTTTATTGTATGCCTGCGAAACATGGACTATCTATAAACATCATTTCCACCTCCTTGAAAGATTTCATCAACGTTGCCTCCAGAAAATCCTGTGAATTACTTGGGAAGATAGGCGAACAAATGTCAGTGTACTGCAAGAAGCAAAGACTACTAGCATTGAAAAAATGATCCTTCAACGCCAACTTCAGTGGACCGGTCATGTTGTTCGAATGTCTGACTGCCGTCTCCCAAAGTAGTTACTTTATTCCCAACTCAAGGATGGAAAGCGGAATATCAGTGGTCAGTATAAGAGGTTTAAAGATGTTCTTAAGGCTAATCTTAAAAAATGCAATATAAACATCGAAAACTGGGAAGCTCTGGCCCATGAACGATCTAACGGGAGGTTGGCCTTTCACAAAGGTTCTATGGACTTTGAAGAAGCCCGAGTGCAAGGTGAAAGGGAGAAATGTGCTAAGCGAAAAGCACGTCAAACGAATCCTTTACAGGACCATCTTCTATCTGGTAACCTGTGTCCTCACTGTGGGAAGCTGTGTGGATCTAGAATTGGCCTCCACAGTCACTTACGGACCCATCGCTAGAGTCTACACAATTTTCTTTAGAATTTCCTCCTTTTAAAATTTTCTTTTTGTAAATTTTTATCCTGGAAGACAATCTTACTCTGTCAGTGATCGCCTGATGATGATTTCCCAGCATGCACTTTTAAAGGTATGAACACTGTTTCCTTAATTTCAGTTCTTCCTTTGTCAGAGGAAATGAACTCTGCTTAACCACTTATTCTTTAAGATTCTCATCTCTCAATGCTACTTTTCACTGTATCATTATTCTGACTGGAGGCAGTTTTATTGCAAGTAATAAATATTTCCTGCGAAGTTTATGCATCCTGCAATTGTATTTATTTTGTTTCACCATCGCATCATGAACAATCATAATTGTTTGAGGCCAAAAGCAGTTCTATATTAATATAAAATTTATAGGCACTCATTAATTGGACAGGGTAATAAAGGAAGAGTTATTAATGGCTTTCAGGTATTCAAGACATCCATGGCAAATCTAAATATTTAAAGATACACTTAAATCATAGAAAAGCTTAGATACTATGGGTTGGATCCAGACTTAGTCATACTCAGAGAAGACCCACTGAAATCAACTGAAGTCCTACTGGTTTCAATAGGTCTACTATAAGTTGTATTATGTCTGAATAGAGCTCTGTGTCCTTTAACTTCCTCATTATAACATGTATGAAGTACAGCTAGGACAGCACTGCCAAAACAGAAGTAGGGATGATTGAGAAATTGAATCTTTGAAAATTCCTATACAAAATAGCCTGATCCACACCTCTTGAACTAATTTGGGGATTGGAATTCAGCTGTCTACCAAACTTTACACGTCTCCACATGATGTGACACAGTTCTTGGCAGTTTAAATTTATCAAAATACACATTTAAATATTTATATGAGAGAAAACATACATTTAATTTTATCTATGAAATGCATATTTTTAATTATCTTTTGTAAGCCACCTTGCGAGGGCTTTCCTATTAAAGGCAGCATATAAGTACTTAACATAAGTAAAGCTGCAATCCTATGAGGCTGTTCAGAACCCTCCAAACTCAGTGGATTACAGGCATTCCATGCAGAGCGGGGGAAGCACAGAGTCGAAAGTCACCTCCGCATTCCTCCTGCTCTGCAAAACAGCTAGACAACTGATTTCAGCTGTCTAATTGTGGTACTTCGGAGAGAGAGGGAAGGAGGCTGAGGCGCCACCAGGATATGTTGCTTGCTGGGAGTTGTAGGCCAAAAACATCTGGGGACCCAAGGTTGGAGAACACTGACCTAGACACTGCCATAGGCTTGTTCTGTAAATGAATATTAAAATACTATTAAGAAGATTTTAAATCAATCAATCACAGATTGGTGCAGAAATTGAACAGAACTGAATTCTGGGTAAAAACATGCAGAAGTGACCTAGACCAGAAACAGACCCTACCCTAAATTCTAGGATTAAAATATAATCAAGCACTGTAATTTGGATATTAAAGTAGCTATTGATGCAGCAGTGGGCTGTAAGGCCTACTTTTAAAACAACAACAAAACAACAACAACTAACAGTTCAATGGCCTACCAATACGTTTTAAAATTTATGAAGAAAATTTAACCACTAAGTGATCTAGAATATGTTCTTTTGTTTAAGTGCCGTGTGGAAACAGACCCAAGTTCAAATAAATCAAAGTTGTTTGAAAGGATCCCAGCATACAGTAGTAAATAGACCAGAGGAAATGTTTTCCCACCACTTCAGTAAAGGAATGTTTTTTAAAAAAATCAAAAACAAAACTTTGACTAGAAATTAGAAGAGTTACCAAATGTTGAGGTTCTTGCTCAGGCAATACATCTGAGGAAGTTCAAAGAAGACAAGATGTGTTTCAAATGACTAATGAAAGTTCTCAGGAGTGGGTGGTGATCATGCCTAAACATCTCCAGCTTGTTATCATGAAATTTCCATTACAGTGAGATTTCAGATGAATTGGGAAGCTTATTTTGGGACAAAGCATCTAAGGAATGTTGTAAAAAGCTAGAAGAATTTCATGAAGGCTGGCAAATTTTTGTGAGGAAAGGTGCTTCACAACTGTCTTTCAAAGGAAAAAAAAAAGTTCTTCTTCCTGAGTCATGTCTAAATAGAGCGGAGGTCGTTAATCCAAGAATTGACTTGGATAGACACCTTTGTAAAAGAACATACTGCAGCTGTAGAAGACAAAAATCCACTGCTTTGTCAGTAAAAAGCTGTGAGGTAACAAGGAACATGTCAAGTCTTCTCTTTCACCAACTTTGCAATATCCTGAAGATAATGAGACACATGTGAACATGTGAACATGTGAACATAAGAGCTGTGCTGGATCCAACTTCTTGCTGGGAAGTTCACCAAAGATCAAATTTTTGCTCTTACTGTAATGGCTATTCCTAATAATGACAATGAAATAAGTGAGTGCTACCAAATTTTGAGAAATGATATTGCCTGAGCATAGTAAGAGATTTAATTGTTATATTTACACTCCATTTTTTCAGCCAAGATTGGCTCCCAATACAAATGGAGTTATTTATTGTTTAATTGCCGACTCTCAAAAGGCACAAATACAATTTTATTTTAAGGAGTGCTTTTAAAAAATCCCCAATGAAAGCCCAGGTAATAGGGAAAGTAGTACATTTAGTCTTGGATCAAATTCTTCTAAGCCATATTTAGTCTAATGGAAGACTCTAAAGTATACAATAATTGAGTCAATGCCTAGCACTTTAAACTTCAGTCAAGGCTTTTCATGGTTTTATGGGATTGAACATCATGTTTTTAAATCATTAAATGAAGCACGGAACATAGTACCTTTTAAATTATTCCAAAATCTCTATTAGTGTAGTCCCTTTATTAGGCCAGGCAGCAATTTTGAATATTCAAACCCCGCCAGGGGGGTTGCCATTGTTTGTTGTGTCATCCAAACCCGGGCAGCAGGGGTTGTTTGAGGGTTAAACAGCCCTCAAATAACCCTACAACGTACCATGGGTTATTTGAGGGTTGTTTAAACCTCAAACAACCCCTGCCACCCAGGTTCGGATGACACAACAGTTCCCGGGACTTGAATAGGTAACCTGGCACCCACGGCTGCCATGGCTCATTGTGGCTTAAATAGGCCACATTGGGCTGCAATGAACATGTGAACCAGGTCCATGTCTTCAACATAAAGTCATATTTTATCTCTACCTGCACTTGTTCTTTTGTAACATCTTGCCAGATGAAGAGAACTAGAGATCTCAAAAGGCTGCACATAAACAGAGCAATCAGAGACAGATACTTCAGCACCTGGGAGAGATCCCAGCTAGCATCTGACTGACTTATTTCAACTGAGTTTCCAGGACTGCCTGAGAATGTAATCCTCTCCTGGCCTGGCAAAGTTTCCCAAGCTCCACTGAACAGTGGAGGGCTTTAAAGTGGTACTCCCCTGGCTTGGAATCCAGCAGTTCTGTCTGTACTTGCTGGTTGTGTTACCTTCACTGGTGAGTAGGGGCTGATGATTGTGAGACACTTTGTGATGCATTTTAATTTATAGGGTTGTAACGAATGGCTGTTTCCTCGCTCGCTGGAGGCACGTCGAGCTGTCCCTCCTCCCTCGTCTCGTTGGCATTGTAATTACGGACCAAGCATTTGTTCGTGAGCCACTTTCTCACTCAGTGCCCATTACTTGCGCATTCAAAATGTGCAAGATGTGGGCGTAATCCTATCGTTGTCCTCCCATTTCATCCGCATCTCCTAATCCTTTTTTCTCCTGGCTCGTGCAATGTAATGAGTGAGTTGATGTATGAAAAGTGATGTAATCAGATCAGGACGGGGGGAAAAGGTGGTGTTTGGGGGGGCAGAAGGCGGAATGGCATGGCACACACACACACACACACACACACACACGTGCGCACACACACACTGATTTTCTATGGCTGGATTCCATGTCCTGTGCTGCTTGATTCACAATCCCAAGTGGATGTAAGAAAGTAAAATAAAGATAATTACAATAGAAACAACTTGCTGGGCTCCCCCCCCCCCATAACACACAAATGAGCACGGGCTTGCAATTTCAAAAAAATATGTTTCCTGTGGGGAGAGAGAAACCTCACCGGAGCTCTGTCGGGCATGTAGCCAAATTGCAAAATTAGTTTGTGTAAGAAGGTGTGACAACATCCCCTCCCCTCCTCCTCCTCTAGCCTCTCTTGCGAAAGACTATCGTGCAAGAAAGGCTCGCAGGGCGTAGAGAGCTGTAACTCATGGTCGGCTCGCGATGCGACGAGTCGGGAGGAGGGAGGCAGCCTCAACAAAAGACTCGGAAGGTCGGGCAGACTCAGAGCTGATTCGAGTCGCCATAAAGCCCATTCAGGATTTCAAACACAACCTTAGAAGGATCCATGAGTTTCTCCTGGTGGATATATACACAGTTACCTAGGAATGATTTCCGAAGGATCATAGAAGGTATGTAAGAACTGACCAGGTGGTTTACAATTGTTTCTCTCTCTCTGTCTCTCTCTCTTTATCAGACAGAAGAGTATAGTCAACTAGTCTATAACCTTTTGCAAACATTGCCTTCCACATGCAGGACTAAACTCATGGACCCAGTGTGGGACCACACCTACTTGCTCTGCCTTTGATGTCATAACCATGGCCTCACCCTACAGACATCCTTGCTTTGAGGGCAATGTGTGGAAAGGGGAAGCCCAAGCTGAAACGGAAGTGTGAATTCTTAACTGCTGCTGATTCAGTGCATATTTTTCATAGTGCTACTCTTTCCTTTCTGCTCATATATGGGACCCTGATATTCAAGAAACATATAGTAAATATACAGAGGTGTCATGCTGATCTCACTGAGGGCAAACAAAGTTAATACAGATGGAGAGCAATGCTTCCTGGAGTGGTGAACTTTTCAAAAGCAGCTGTGGAAGGGGGAGGGGTTCAACACTGCAAAAAATGTTCATGAAAATTAGTAAGTTGGTAAAGTTGATCTGAACTCTATATCACTGATGTACTGTGGAAATTCCCAATAAGTATCAGTTGAGATTATTGTGTGGATTGACTAGTGAATATGCAATTGTACACATTTGCATGAAGGGATGGAAAAGTGGATAAATTGATGGCATTGACAACTAGCGGTGGAAATAAGGCTGGGCGCGCCGCCCCCCTCCCCCTCCCCGCTTCGTTTTTTCGAGCGGCGCGTAGCCGAACGAGCCACTTACCTCATTCGCTGCGTTCGGGACCCGGAAATGGGTCCTGCGCAGGCGCAGAACGGTCCCATCGCGTCATTTCCGGTCCCGGAAGTGACGCGACGGGACCGATCGAGGAGCGCGGGCGGTTCTCCGCCGGATCGAGCGGCTGGGGCGTCTCTCTGTGGAGTGCGCGAGCCACCCAGAAGATAAGGTAAGGCCTCACCGAGGCATGAGCGGGGCCATGTTCGGCCTCGTTCTGCCCCGGCGAGGCTCGTTCGTACAACTATACTGTACACACTGCCCAGTCAATATGTATAATCAAAAATGGATGTCAGAGAATGTGATTGAATCAGAAATATTTTGTACATTGCTTGGATAATACACGTACAGGCAGTCCCCGGATTATGAACGAGATCCATTCCTAAGTCTATCTTTAAGTCAAATGTGTACGGAACAGAAGCCGCACAATGTTTTCAAAGTGTTGCAAAGTGTCACAAAGTATAGTGCGCTCATTTGTAATTATGAACCATTGTATTTAACTCAGATTTTTACATATGTGGCGGTCTGTTCTTAAGTATGAGTTGTCCGTAAGTTGGGACGTTCGTAACCCGGGGACTGCCTGTATTCTAATTTCAACTGTGTACATTGCCAACATAAATTGACCAGACAGTGTACTGGTCAACTTGGAAAACCAAGTGACATGACATTGTTTACCTGTGTACATTCATCAACTTCACTTGGAGACTATGTACATTGACTGGTCAATATGCAACATTCCTGATCAATTTGTGCACATACTCCACCCATTCAGGCAAGTAATCTGCACAGTCCCTGGTATTTATGCAGATTCTCCATTAAACTTGCATTAGCCATGACATATAAAAATATAGAGGCCAAAGTATTGAAGATCAGAGTAAGAACATCTAATGACCTATAAGCCTTATAAACTTTCTACTTATTAAAAGGCACAAATTATCATGCTCTCACCTTGAAAATGACCCAAGTGTCCTTCAAATAAAGGACTGAGTTGGCTAGACTAATGGAGAGAGACATTAGAACATCCTCTTTTTTTGTTTAAATAGCTGTTAGAACAGCTACAGGGGAAATTGTCAAACAAGAAGTACATTCCAGGATGATTCTAAGCCTTATGGAAAGCTCTTGTCAACTCAAGCACACTTTGTACAAGCAACACATCAACCCACTACCTATATTTTGGACAGTGATTGATTTCTTCGGCAACAAGGCCCTTCCAGAATATATTTTCCATCACTTGCTGTGACAGGGAATTGTGCCAGTAATGGTAAATGTTTTGAACATTTTACTGGTTTTGCACTTGATTACTGTCACAGTGTCACTTTTGTCAGCAAAACCAAGAAGTCACTAAAAGACAAGCCTGTAGTTTGTATTTATCTTCTTTGCCCACCCCTTTCCCCATCAACCATGCTTAGGGCGCAATCCTATGCATGTTTAGAGTTTTAAAAAGTCCATGCTGGCTGGGGCATGCTGGGACTTGTAGGACTTTTTTTAAACTCTAAACATGCATAGGATTGTGCCCTTAGTAGCTCTAGCCAATATAGTCTGGTGCAACATTGTTGTCCTTAACTTTCCCATTGTTCTCTCCTAACTGGACCAAATTTTAAATCAACACATAATGTTAGTTTCCCCTTCCCCCAACTTCTAGCATTAGGGTTTTGCTTAGAAGTATTTTAAAGTTAAAATTAATTATTGAAATATTCAGAATATGTTGATCGTGCATCAAAAAGCAGTTCCTAGTAACAGTGTACAATTTACTTTCCCTTTCTGAAGGGGAGTAGAGGCCAAAAACTGACTGGAAAACCTAGTTATATAGGTATGTGTGTCTGGGCTTTGAAGCTTGAACTATAAAGTGTAATTTAACAAGGTTTTGCCAAACCAGTTGTTGTTTTTATAAAGCTGTTGGATGCTCTAATTTCAAGTGGCGTCTCCAGTACCAATAAGTATTTTTTCTGTTTGTCCACCCACACTGTTTGAGTTCACTAATAAGATAAGGATTCCATGAGCAATTTTTAAATATTTCTTGTGGATGGACACTTTCATATGAGGTGATATATACATTGGATTGAACATGAATGAAGGACAAGATGGCGTAAAAGACAAAGCTCACACAATCTGTATCTCTGTGACTGACAGACCCAAGTGATAAACCCAAAACCGGAGATTTAAGATTAGAAATCAGGAATAAAACACAAAACCACACAAATATGTGGCCTGCATCTATCATTCAAACTATAATTCTGGTTTAGTTACTGGAGTATCCAATCCCATCTTTAAAAAACTGAGCACTAAAGAATCAGAGAAACCTTTTTCTTTTTCATGCTGTAAAACCACCTAGAGAGCTTTGGCTATTGGGCAGTTTAGGATGCAATCTTATCGGGATGCCTGTACACTCCCAAACTCAAGAGGCTTACAGACTTCCAATGCAGAGCAGGAGCAGCAGCAGAGGCAATCTTTGCCTCCCGGTTCCCCCGTTCTGCATTTTCACTAGACTGGCTTTTTTGCCTATTTAGTTGGGGCGTTTCAAAGGGGGGGGGAGGAAGGAGGGGGCGTGGTTTCAGGATACCTCATATCCTGTCTGTTCCAGTCTCCTCCCCTCCTTCCCTGCCCACTGAACCATCCCCTTTTACCCTCTCCAAGGTCACTTTCCCAACCTCAGCAGCTGGTGTAGTTCCTTCTTCCACACTGGCTGTGAGGGGGCTGGGAAGGGTAATCAGAGCTCTGACTCCCAGCTGCCAGGTTGGAGCGCTGTCTGCAGCAGCCTCAGAGCTGGGAATCCCAACTACCCCATGACCTCCTCAAGCAATGTCTAGGGGCCATAGGATCATTCCCTCTGAGATGTGATGAATGAATGAACGGAATGAAATGAATATTTTCCACAATATTTATTTATTTATTTTTAAATATTAACTGCCTTTTGACTAAGGTAGCCTTATGGAGGATCCCCCCCCCTTTTAAACAACAACAACAACAATCAACATGGTCCTAAGGCTGCAATCCAATACCGCTTATCTGACAGTAAGCCCCATTGAACTCAATGAGACTTACTTCTGTCTGTGTATGCATAGGATTGCACTGCAAAACATCTTGTATTCAGTTCACTTGTTGTAACAGATTCATAAGTCACCTCAGGGGGAAAATAAATAAATGCAAATAATAGATTTGCAAGAGAAGTACTTTAAAGAGAGAGTAAAATAATCTTACTGGGGTGAAGTAATAATTTCTAAAGAGAAAGAAAAATACAAATTTCCTGTATTTCTTTGATATTTAAAATAAGATTGACCACATTTTCCATATGGGTAATACTAAAATTAATATCTTCCATATCACTAAATCCCAATACAAATGTAACAAAAAAGCTTGACATATAACGTACGCATACATACGTATACAAGCCACTACTAGGTCAGCAACCATTTATCTTCCAGAGCCTTGTCTACCCATTTCAGTTTAGATCTATTTGAAGCTACTTTCAGCAAGTAATTGGTTACTAGAAACAACAACTGCAACTGCAGTCCTCAGACTTACAGAGAAATACACCAAAAGCAATGTAATTGGTAAGCTATTGAGCAAAACATGACTTCAAAGCATATAAATGGTACATATTACACTACAGCTCCTATGGCTTCAGTATTGCTTTAAATCCATCCATTCTGCTGCTCAAAAGTGATCTCCAAGTGTTTGGTCCATTAGATGAATCATCAGAGTTTGCTCCCTTGGAGACAGTATCTATGTTGGATCATTCTGGTATTTCAAAGAGTTTCAGCTACTGGTCCTATCCTTAGCTTGAGAAGACATTCAGTTTAGCTCTGACTTGGCTTACACGGAGGCTGCTAATTTTCTGCTGCTGCTGCTGCTTCTTGACACAGAAATTAAAAGAACAGATGTGGAACCTGAAACAAAATATTGCACTGTGGAGTGCTGCTGTTCAGTGTTTCAGCCAGCCACGATCTCTTCCAGGATGCTCCATTCCACCCATCCACCAAGATTTCTGGTCACCCCATCTACAAACACTCAGCATTCTGTGGCCTCTGAACATGCTCAGTCCTCAGTGGGCTGTTTTGGGTTCCCTTCCCCTTTAAGGGTTTTTCTAAAAAAGAAAAAAAAAAGTATTTTTGCAAACCTTGGGGTTCCCCCAAGCTTGCTGACATCTTGTCTGTGGAATGGACACAGACTCATAGAAATCAGAGAAAAGTAGAGTTGGAAGGGGCCTACAAGGCCATCGAGTCCAACACCCTGCTCAATGCAGGAATCCAGGTCAAAGCATCCCTGACAGATGGCTGTTCAGCTGCACCTTGAATGCCTCCAGACTGGAGAGCCCACCACCTCCCTATTTAGTTGGCTCCATTGTCTTATTGCTCTAACAGTCAGGAAGTTTTTCCTGATGTTTAGGTGGAATCTGGGTTCCTGTAACTTGAGCCCATTATTCCGTGTCCTGCAAACTGGGATGATCGAGAAGAGATTCTGGCCCTCCTCTTTGTGACAACCCTTCAAGTACTGGAAGAGTGCTATCATATCTCCTCTCAGTCTCCTCTTCTGAACGCTAAACATGCCCAGTTCTTTCAGTCTCTCCTCATAGGGCCTTGTTTCCAGTCCCTTTATCATCTTTGTTGCCCTCCTCTCTGAACCCTCTCCAGTTTGTCTACATCATTCTTAAAGTGTGATGCCCTTCTCTGTCTCTTTTGGCTACATAAGGATTGACACTTGGAGAATAAGTACCCTGTTTGTAGATATTATTCTGGTAACTCTCATTAACCAGACAATATTATTAGTCAGCATTTGGCATTCTGGATGAAGTCTTGGACCATCCCCAAACTCTACAGAAGGAGCAGTTTGCATCACCACCACTAGGATGGACATAGTACTTGGGTCTTAAGAGAATGGGTGAAAACAGAAAAGAACCTTGAGGAAAGCCACAGCCAGAACTTGCCTGGTAGAGAGAAAAAGGACAGATTACAGTTCTAACACTGGTCCAACACGATCCAAGTACTCAAGGTTATCATATTCCTCCAAGTTGGGGGGCCGCTTGGAGCCAAGCACTCCCAATGCATTTCCTCTGAATGACACATCTATCAGTAGACTCCAGCACCGACCACTGGAGGAACCCAAGGAGGCTCCATGGGCTGGATGCAAACTTCCATGGGTCAGATTGTTATGCATCCCTGCAGTAGAGGAAGTCAAAGCACTTCTGGGATGTGCTGATGGAAAGATTATTGTGCTCTGTCACTTGGCTGAAGGAGAGCCAGGGATGGGGGAAAGACTAAGAGGTGTAAATGCCTCTACTTGCACTCTCTATGTGGGGAATACCATCTCACCATGCATCTAGAGCTTGTACGTCTTTTCTCAAAAAAGATGCATTACTCCCTGCTTCACAGGTTAGACAAGCAACTTTATTAGAGGCACTTCTGTTTCATCTCCCATGCATTTATGGTAATATCCAAAATGCTCCCAAATAGCCATCAGTTGTGAATGTGCATAGGTAACTGACACTATGTTGCAAACTTGACACAGAACAGACATGCTGAGAAATTCAGTGGGATTTACTCCCATGTAAATATGCATAGGATTAAAGCCCTAAGGAAAGGGGACAGATGTGTCTGTGTAAATGCCTTGTTGTGGTGAGTGTATGTCTCTCTCTGTCTGAATGCCTTGTGGTTTGTGTGTGTATGTGCATAAATGACTTGGGGCTTGTGTGTGTGCTTTTGTGTGGGTGTGCTGTCTGATTCTTCTCCCCCCACATCTGCCTCTGCACACACTTGGCACTCATGATTTCAAAGACAGTTTATTCAGTTTCCTTCTCTGTGCAATGTGGGTTGCTGTTGGAATGAAAAAATGTGGCGTCAAAGGAGTGCTTTAGCATCCATCAAGAGGATGGATTTTGAATGTTCTGAGAACTTGCTGCTGTGTCTGACTATGGGTTATGTCAGCATTGCAAATAGTCTATAGCTGTTATGCCCATATATTTGGGAGGGAGAGCAATGTAAGACATCACTGCAGTGTAGACCAGAGTTGTTATCTAGTTGGCTAGTGGTTTGGGTTGTTTTGGTTTATTTCATAGATTTCATAGATCATAGAGTTGGAAGGAGCCTACAAGGCTATCGAGTCCAACCCCCTGCTCAATGCAGGAAACTAGAGGAGGGGTCTCCCATCCAAGTAACAACCAGGCTTGACCTTGCTTAGCTTTCCACGCTCAGACAAGCTGAGCCAGCGTAAGCCACAGGCCTGTATTGTTTTTAGAGAAGTGCAGTTGGGGGGGGGGGATAGGACTGTGAAGTATTCCATGGAAAGAAGGATTCTTACTTTCATTTCCTTCATTAATTTCCTTCTGACCTCACTGTTTATAACCCCCCCACACACACACACACCATATGTACCATATAAAAATCTGAAAAAACCCATAGTACTCCATGCATCTGATGAAGTGGGCTATAGACGATGAAAGCTTATGCCAGAATAAATTTGGTTTGCAGCTTGGGTGTACTTCTGGATTCAGCCCTGAGCCTGGATGCCCAGGTCTCGGCGATGGCCAGGATGCATTTGCACAGTTAAAGCTAATGTGCCCGCTGCACCCATTCCTGGTACTATCTGATTTGGCCACAGTGACACATGCCTTAGTTACATCCTGTTTGGATTACTGTAACGCGCTCTACGTGGGGCTGCCTCTGAAGAGTGTTCGGAAACTTCAGCTGCTGCCTGACTGTTGACTGGGGCTGGCTACAGGGAGCACACAACTCCTCTGTTACAACAGCTTCATAGAATCATAGAAAAGTAGAGTTGGAAGGGGCCTACAAGGCCATCGAGTCCAACCCCCTGCTCAATGCAGGAATCCAGGTCAAAGCATCTCTGACAGATGTCTGTCCAGCCGCACCTTGAATGCCTCCAGACTGGGAGAGCCCACCACCTCCCTAGGTAGTTGATTCCATTGTCTTATTGCTCTGACAGTCAGGAAATTTTTCCTGATGTTTAGGTGGAATCTAGGTTCCTGTAACTTGAGCCCATTATTCCGTGTCCTGCAAACTGGGATGAATGAGAAGAGATCTTTGCCCTCCTCTGTGTGACATCCCTTCAAATACTGGAAGAGTGCGATCATATCTCCCCTCAGCCTCCTCTTCTGAAGGCTAAACATGCCCAGTTCTTTCAGTCTCTCCTCATAGGGCCTTGTTTCCAGTCCCTTTATCATCCTTGTTGCCCTCCTCTGAACCCTCTCCAGTTTGTCTATGTCCTTGTTAAAGTGAGGTGCCCAGAACTGGACGCAGTACTCAAGATGAGGCCTAACCAGTGCCGAGTAAAGGGGAATTATCACTTCCCGCGATTTGGAAGCTATACTTCTATTAATACAGCCCAAAATTGCATTTGCCTTCTTTGCAGCCACGTCGCATTGCTGGCTCATATTCAGTTTGTGATCTACCACAATTCCAAGATCCTTCTCACTTGTAGTATTGTTGAGCCAAGTGTCCCCCATTCTGTAACTCTGCATTTGGTTTCCTCTCCCTAGGTGCAGCACTTGGCATTTATCCCTGTTAAATTTCATTCTGTTGTTTTCGGCCCAGCGCTCCAGCCTATCGAGGTCACTTTGAATTTTGTTTCTGTCTTCCAGAGTATTAGCTGTTCCACCCAACTTTGTGTCATCTGCAAATTTGATAAGCATTCCCTGTACCTCCTCATCCAAGTCATTAATAAAAATGTTGAAGAGCACCGGGCCCAGGACCGAGCCCTGTGGTACCCCGCTCGTTACCTCTCCCCAGTTTGAGAAGGAACCATTGATAAGCACTCTTTGAGTCCGATTCTTTAGCCAATTGTGGATCCACCTGATAGTTGTTCCATCTAGCCCACTCTTAGCTAGCTTACTAATCAGGATATCATGAGGCACTTTGTCAAAAGCTTTGCTGAAGTCCAGGTATATAATGTCCACAGCATTCCCACAGTCCACAAGGGAGGTTACCCGATCAAAAAATGAGATCAGATTAGTCTGACAGGATTTGTTCTTGACAAATCCATGCTGGCTTCTAGTAATCACTGCATTGTTTTCAAGGTGCTTGCAGACTGACTTCTTTATAATCTGCTCAAAAATCTTCCCCGGGATTGATGTCAGACTGACTGGCCTATAGTTCCCAGGTTCCTCCTTCCTGCCCTTTTTGAAGATGAGAACAACATTTGCCCTCCTCCAGTCGTCTGGCACTTCACCTGTCCTCCATGATTTCTCAAAGATAATAGACAGTGGTTCTGAGAGTTCTTCTGCCAGTTCCTTTATTACTCTAGGATGCAGCTCATCAGGCCCTGGAGATTTAAACTCGTTCAGAGTAATCAGGTGCTCCTTGACCATTTGCCTATCAATCTCAAGCTGCAATTCTGCCCCTTCAGTCTGCACTTCAGATTTGCCAGGGGGGTCATAGACCCTCTTTTGGGAGAAGACCGAGCCGAAGTAGGAATTGAACACTTCTGCCTTTTCTTTGTCTTCTGTTATCAATTTGCCATCCTCATTGCGTAGTTGAACCACCAGTTCTTTCTTCTGTATTTTACTGTGCATGTATCTGAAGAAAGCTTTCTTGGTGCTTTTAGCATTCCTCGCTAACCTTAGCTCATTCTCAGCTTTAGCCTTCCTGACACTATTCCTGCAGTTCTGTGCTACCTGCCTGTACTCTTCCCCTGTAGCCTGTCCTTCCTTCCACTTCCTATACGTGTCCTTCACTGGTCTGTTTCTGGGCACAATTCAAAGTGCCGGTTATGACCTGTAAAGCCCTATACAGCTCACGTCCAGGTTATCTGAAGGACCGTATATTCTCTCTTATGAGCCCGCCCGTACACTGAGATCTTCAGGGGAGGCCCTTCTCTTGGTTCCGCCACCATCTCAGGCATGCCTGGCAGGAACTCAGCAGAGGGCCTTCTCAGTGGCTGACGAGACACTCTGGAATTCCCTTGGTATGCGTCGTCTGGAGGCAGGCAAAAACTTTTTTGTTCCAGCAGGCCTTTGGGAATAGTCTGGACCTGTGAGATGGATTCCACTGTATATATTGTTCTTGTTGTTTTAACTGATATTTTATATAATTTTAATATTATAGCTAATTTAATTATATTTTTAACTTTTGTATATTGCTATTTATATGTTTTCATTGTACAAGGCCAATCACATAGCTCTTCCTCATCATATGAGCTCCTTGCTTCCTTGTGGGCTGCTGGTAGGGATGGTGGCATCTGTCTGTTTCACTTTCTATAACATTCATATTTTTTTTCAAGCACAAGTGCATTCCATCCCATTTCCATGTCAGTTTGCAAATGGTATTTTTTAAAGTCCACACAAACATGTGCGCACATTTTGTGCGTGAAAATTCATACACATTTTTTTGCCAGCACTTCCCCCTAATATATGTCTTTTGGTATGCATTTCCCCCTACTGTATGCATTTTTGTACACACTTTCCACTACTGTGGGCATTTTCTGATCAGAGAACTGCATCACAAAATTAGAAAACCAAAGGATAATTGTGTTCCAGTTTACGTATTAGTTAAGGAAGTGCAACTTAGTTTGGTTTGTATTAAAATTAGACCCACATTAATTCTGCTCCCATCCCTAGCTGCTGGTAGGGTGGGAAAAGACCCACTAATCAGTCCTGTCCATGTGATTGGAATATTCATACATATGGAATGACATGAAGTCATGCCACAGTGAATGGGCACTCATGTTACTGGCTCTGTGTGTGGGGAAGAGAGTGGGGTGGAGGCTTCTCTTAAATTAACTAGCATCTAACTGTAACCCAGTGTTCTCCAACCTTGGGTTCCCAGATGTTTTTGGCCTACAACAGCATGCTGGGAGTTGTAGGCCAAAAACATCTGGGGATCCAAGGTTGGAGAACACTGCCAATTGCTACCTGATGCTTGGCTTCCGGACTTCAGCCACAACAAACTCTGATCACTTTTGCTGAATAAAATCTTCCTTGTTGCTTTGTCTACCAATCAATCAATTTATTAATTCGGCCAACAGACCTCACAACACAAACATCTCAGTAAAAATAATAACAAAATAAAAATAAAATAAAATAAGATTTACATTCAGAGCAGTACTTAACTGATAAAAATCCTAAAACACCAATACATAAATATGTATAGATATATGTACTATAAAATTTATGTACAAATGCGGGGGGACCAGAAGATTAATATAATACAATTTCTTTCCTAATTCTTATTGCTCTCAGTAAATATTTAGCTGCAATTTCCGTAACAGGCTCTTTCAGATCTGAAAGAAGAAAAAAGACATAATATTCAGCCGTTCTTCCAGGGTAGCGTGAAATCAATGGATCGATCAACTCCCTACGTAAATTTCGATAGAAATTACAAAAGAGGAAAACGTGATTTATAGTTTCAATTTCCTCAGAGCCGCATGGGCATAATCTATTTGAATAAGGTATTCCTCGAAACCTTCCCTCCAAGAGGGCTGAGGGTAATACATTGAAACGGGCAAGCGTAAATGCCCTCCGATACTTAGGAATGTTTAATTTATTCAAATACTTAGCTTGGAAATTAGGAGAGAGTTGCTTTGTCTTGTTCTGATCGTGCCAATATCAACTTGGTCCTAGTAACACAGAAAGATGGCAAGTTTCCTCTAAAACGGTGAGCGGGTGTTCCTTTGTAAGCCCATTTGTAAAAAAATATTCACTCTGTGTGATATGTCTGTCTGTCTGTCTGTCTGTCTATCCACACACACACAATATTTAAAGTATCAAGCAGCACTTCAGACAAATTTGTTCCAGATCCCAGAAGGATACAGTTAATCACTTAAAAATATATATTTATTAGAGTGACTAACAAAACAGAAAAATTAAAAACATAAACTGTAACATTTCAGGTTCTGCCTTCAGCCGCTCTGATATGACACAAAACTTTGATTTATATCAGAGCAGCTGAAGAAGGTGGGTGCCTTACCTACATAAAACAAAATACAACCTATGAAGAACATTAAAATCATAACTCTAAAAAACACAAATATATAATAAAACAGAATAAAATCATCAGATATACTCCTTATTGAACAGATTCCCTTCTAACCACAGGGTACAGCACAACAGTTCTTATATAAAAAAGCAATAGTTCCTTTACCTAAGGTAGCATCATAAAACACAAGAGTACTTGCCTAATTGTTTTTCGGGAGGATGCACAACAGGTTGATAAATAAAATCAGTTCCCCAATGCAATTATCGAGTCATCAATACAGGGTTTACAAAAAGGTTCACTCTGTTGCTAATGGAATGCACTCCATGATGTAGCAATTAATATTTGAGGAAGTCTTTTCATTTCTGTTAATAAGCAGCTGTATTTTATAGGCTTATTATCAACCTTTTGAAATACTACCCCAGCCAAAATTTTCAGATAAGTAGGGCACACTATTGTGAAATATTTATAGGCCTTGATTGCTTAAATTGCCTTTTGCAAGCCCATTTCCTTCTCTGCTATCCCATTTCCAGACATACTAATAATGTGATAGACTCTTTCTGCTGAGATTAGCCTTTTATGAAACATTCTGTAATTCATGCTCCCTTTCATTTTATGAAATGAGGTAATGAGTAAGGAAATGTTCTTAAACACTTTCCCCCTTTATAAACCCATTCCAATAAAATTATTTACAGGGCGTGTTCATTTGTACAGTTGATTTATTTAACTAACTCAATTCTAAAGTGAACTGTAGGCACCTGAAGCAATTATCACTCATACACACAATGGATCTGGAATCTCTCATTATTTCCCTTCGAAATGTTTTCACATTATACCAGAAAATCTTTATCTGATGTGCAGCTTTATTTTCTTGAAAGCAACCAAATGTTGAATCAGAGGCACCCGTTAATTCTTTTCTAAGATGTAAGAAATCAATAAATCTTACTTCACACAAGTTTAAGAGTCAGTTCAAAACCTCAAAAAATAATTTAATTACAGTGTATTTCTCTACAGACCAAATTAGTCACTCTTTTTGAGGTGACAGGCAAACCAGAGAGGTTTGCTCTCAATGGACCACATATCTATATGAATCTATGAATCTTGTAGATCCAGAACTCTGGCAACTTAAATGACTATATTCCAGGCTCACACAATGGTTTGCTCTCCACCCCGTCAATTTCCAAGAAGGAAATTAGATATCACAGAGTTACAGATGTCACGTCAAGAAGTGGATACAAGTGTATGAACAAAATGACTCTTCCACTTTTCTGAAGGAGGACTTCCACAGAGGAGATGCACAGACTTGTCTGCCCATCTTGAGCTTGCACATCTCTTCCATACATGTTCCTCTTCAGACATTGCAGCAAAAGAGCACGTAACTCATGCCTCAACTGGTTGGCTCTTCCTGTAGTATCTGAAGCTGCTCATGGTCTATTTCTGTTCCCTCAGCACATACCAAATATGGCTACTGTATAGCAGGAATGGGCAGGCCATTTGGGCAGGCCATTGGCTTGCAGGATCATTCTATCTTTGCCAGAGCTTTGAAATCAACCAGCCAAAGCCAGAGTGGCTTGGGGAGGGTGCCAGTCACAAAATGGTGGCTTGTGGCAGAGCCAGTTGCAACTATCTGCTTCATCTCATGATGAACCATACACTGGGATTACCTGCCTGAGTTGATACACAATGTACTTGACAGTTACTACAAATCAGAGAATCAACCCATCCGCAAAAACCCCACTCTGCTTCAGAAAGATCTGGTTACACTGATCGATTTTTTTAAAAAATATATCGTTTTAACTGGGGGGGAAACAAAACAACGTTTATAAGTCCCAAATCCAAATCAACGCCCAATTTGAAGAAAGCAAAGTACAGCTATCTGTGGAACTGTTGCACTGGAATTTGTCTGCAGGTTTTGAATACTTGGTTGTATAATTGTTGACAGCTAATCTCAAGTTGGAATCCAGGTATTCATCTGTGTGATTGGAATTATTGTTACTAATTACTCAGCATCTCACAAAATATTCTCTTGAACTGCCCTACATAATATAACACCACCTGTCAGTACCCTAGCGGCCATATTTTGTACTAACTGTAGTTTCCAGACTGTCTTCAAGGTCAGCCCCACATACAACACATTACAGTAATCTAACTGGGAGTTTAGACCACTGGGGTGGATGAAATATATACCCCATCTCCTTGCATTAGATCAGTCCAGGGCTCACAGGGACACAGCACTGGCATTTTAAAATTATTATTATTATTATTATTATTATTATTATTATTATTATTAGCAGGGATGCTGACATTATCTCCCCCCACCCCACCCCTCAGGATTCCCTGCTTTCTCTCAGCTTTGCTGCAATCTTCACAGTTGCTGGAGGGAAATGAATTCTCACAGTAATTATATATTGTTCCCTGTCTTAATACAAAGTATTTGGGCTGGCTTGGTCTTGAATGGGCAATTAAGCTTTACAAAAGACCTGCTTCTGGTGGAGATGAAGACTGCTAGAACCAATTTGTTTATGGATCAACACAGCTGCCTGCATTTTTGGATTCTTCTTGGGGGTGTGGCTACGGGGTCTGTCATGGTGAGCGCCTGCACTTCAAAATGTACTACTGGTGAATATTAGGTGGAGTAGGTAGGTGGTGGAGTCAGCAGGTGGATATTACATTGCACCGATCCTTTCCTAATAGGTTTCTTTGGGATCCTCAGATTACCATTTAAGGTTTTCCACTGAAGACAGAAAACCTAGGTTAGTGAAATCAATACATTTATTTATTTATTTATTATGTATGTATGTATGTGAAATTAATTCAAACAGATCACAACCATCGGTACGTAACTTAAATTTTAAAAAGCCCAACAGCCATAACTTCTCAGCTCTCCAATTAGCAGCAAAAATAGAGAAATGATATATAAAATCAGGGTGTCATCGCCCATCTGCTTCCCCCTCCTCTGCCATCCTAGGTAACCATATGAACTGGCATGCAAAATGGAGCTTTACTAAATGGCAAGGAATTAAAAGTGAGAATTTCGAATGCACATGAGTTAGTAGAACAACAGACCTCAGAATGACAAGGTGACAGTTGCCCTTGGGGAAAGGATAATGTTTCAAGAGCTCCTCTTCCCAACAAACAACGGAGGTCTGAATGTAATAACGTATCAGCACAATGACTAGAGGAAAAACAAGATGAAAAGAACTGAAGTTAAAGGTTAATTGTTCTTGCTGCTCAAAGGATTAATAAACACATGATTTAAGGGAAAACAAAGCAGCAGAATTTTTATCAGATTCTTTCCATGGCAATGAAGGTACAGACGTCCGTTTTCAAATATCAAACCTGATTTAGAAAGTCTCTTTAACTACATGAAGGGGTGATATACTCGCTCCCCTAAAAAGAAAAGCCTCACTTTGCCCTGTGCTTCACCAAAAGAGGCTCTCCAAAGTTCCTGAAGTCGTCTTTTTTTTAAAAAAAAATCTCTATCAGTGCAAGAAAGGGGAAGAGCAGGGGAGTCAGAAAAATATGTTAATTCCACTAGGACACAAACCTTGTTCTGTGCACTTCAAAAGGAGCCAGAACATTTGAGCAAATTCACTTCTACATTCATCAGAAAGCGTTATCCTCAGATTATGTGCAGAGAGTTCCTGTGTGTGAGGAGGGATACTGGTCAATCAGGCTCCTGCCGACCACACCACCTTGTGTATAGGAACTCTCTGTGCGCATACATCTGTATTTGTGGGTGATGCCTTCCAAAGAACAGATGTTCCATCAGGTGGCCATGCATGATCATGGCAGTGGGCAGGGCTGGACTGCATCACCCCACCCCCAATCCCCTCTGTGTACTCATTCATTGCATAGAGAGGGTATGTCTGTACCCCCGGTGCTATATGCACATCATCATTCTATCCCTGCAAAATGTAGTTTGGTTCACCTGCCCTGCATTCACTCCACAACAACATCCATAATTTCAACATTCAATTGATGCCCCAAATAGGAGTGTGGGCAAATCAGTCTGTTTCAGTTTCTCCTGCATCAGCATTTTTAAAATCTCAAGTTCTTTCTCTTCCAAACATGAATAACTTAGCAAATGTTGGTAAATTTAAAACACACACAACTGAAATGAAACTCACCCTTCTGCAAAGACTACTAGCATTGAAAAAATGATCCTTCAACGCCAACTTCAGTGGACCGGTCATGTTGTTCGAATGCCTGACTGCCGTCTCCCAAAGCAGTTACTTTACTCCCAACTCAAGGATGGAAAGCGGAATATCGGTGGTCAATATAAGAGTTTTAAAGATGTTCATAAGCAAATCTAAAAAAATGCAATATTAAACATCGAAAACTGGGAAGCTCTGGCCCATGAACGATCTAAATGGAGGTTGGCCTTTCACAAAGGTTCCATGGACTTTGAAGAAGCCCGAGTGCAAGGTGAAAGGGAGAAACGTGCTAGGCGAAAAGCACGTCAAATGAATCCTTTACAGGACCATCTTCTATCTGGTAACCTGTGTCCTCACTGTGGGAAGCTGTGTGGATCTAGAATTGGCCTCCACAGTCACTTACGGACCCATCGCTAGAGTCTACACAATCTTCTTTAGAATTTCCTCCTTTTATCCCGGAAGACAATCTTACTCGGTCACGAGTGATCGCCTGATGATGATGATGGATGGCAGAACCTATGTTTTTTGAGCTTACTAAAATTCTCTGAAATTTGTTCAAAGTTTGTTTCGGCTTGCTCCCAATTTTCATTTTCAACCTGCTTTTTGGCTTGTTCAGATGGGGAAAGTGTACGTTACTAATGGGAAAAGTTAGCATTTCTGTGCATATTTTTCAGAAGTGTGCATTTCCCCCTATTGACTAAAGCCTGAAAAATGCTTTTGGGGGGTGGGCGGGGGAGGAATGCACACTTCAAAATGATCATTTAAAGAAAAAATATTTTTGTTCTGAATGTGATTGCAACTGCAGGAATTTGCAAACATTTCTCAAAAAACTCTGCTGCCTGCATTTGCATTCAGGATTTTGAATGGGACATGTTCTCATGATTTGTGAACACAAATTAAATTCTTGTGCATTAATGCACTGGCCAAATTCAGTAGCTGCTACAGCTATTCCCTGCATGGAGAGGATCATGATGTCCCTACCTGCCATTGTGGCGTAGTGGTGAGAGTGTTGGACTGGGACTTGGGAGATCCGGGTTCTAGTCCCCGCTCGGCCATGAAACTCGCTGGGTGACTTTGGGCCAGTCACTGACTCTCAGCCTAACCTACCTCACAGGGTTGTTGTGAGGATAAAATGGAGAGGAGGAGGAGGATTATGTAAGCTGCCTTGGGTTCCTTGCAGGAAAAAAGGCGGGGTATAAATATAATAAATAAATAAATAAATAAATATAGCAAAGATGAGGAGCCTATCAGGGGGGTCAAACCCAGCAAAGCACTCAAAGCTCTGGGCCTATATATATTTATATTTATTTATATTTATTTATTTATACCCCGCCTTTTTCCTGCAAGGAACCCAAGGTGGCTTACATAATCCTCCTCCTCTCCATTTTATCCTCACAACAACCCTGTGAGGTAGGTTGGGCTGAGAGTCAGTGACTGGCCCAAAATCACCCAGTGAGTTTCATGGCCGAGCGGGGACTAGAACCTGGATCTCCCAAGTCCCAGTCTAACTCACCACTACGCCACACTGGCCTAGATGATGATGATGATGATGATGATGTAGTTTGTTTCTAAACCACCCAACAGCTAGAACTTGCTTGGCAGTTCTCAATATTTTTTGTCCCAGATATGGAGAACTTTGTGAATTTTCACCCATCCCTATAAAATGAACAAATCTTGGGAAGAAAGAGAGATTTTTGTCAGCAGCAATTAAGAGAATTGACCTGAACAGAAAAGATACTCTCCAAACAAAAGGGTGCTTGGTTAGGTGGTCTAGTCATGTAGTTCCTAGCAGAGTAACAGAGTTTCAAGTAAAATAAGGGATTTAACATTAAAAAGAAAAGAAAAAAACTTCTGTGAATGCACCAGCGCAGTCAGCTAGGAGTGCCTAATTTGCTGAACATTACCTTGTGCATGAGCAGAAATGTGTTTAACATTCTGAGTCAGAGAGGAGCTTCTGGGGGAAATGGTGCTCAATTTAATTACAAGCTGGGCAAAAAAAAAAAATCCATATACTGAACCAGGTAATTACAGAACTCCGGCAACATCACTAGCTCTATAGGTTTCTGATAAATGTATAAAAGCACAAAGCAGTCTCTCTCAGCCAAATCATAGTATGTGCATATGTGTGAGTGTCTCTATTGTGGGTCCCTGCATATTTGTAAAGTGTCTCCCTTTCACATCTTACATTATGGCACACACTTTTATATCATGAGACTTCTATCATGACAAGCATCACTCCAACAGCACCAATGTGCCTCTGGTGCCACATCTAGCATGAATCGACTCCAAGTAGCTCCACAGCAGCCAATACTAGCCTGGATCCCTTCTCCAAGTAATTTACAAAGCTAAATAACTATCCTTCCCTTGCACTGAATATTAAATCAAAGCAAATGAAAGCCAGGCAATACAAAGATAACAATGTAAGAGTTGCCATATCTGCCACTTTACAAAAATAAATATCCTTAATCAAGTCGAAACACCTGCTAATACAAGACAAACACCAGGCATTTGATAACAAAATAAACACAGCTCAACTTTGTCAGTAGGAGCCTAAGGCTGGTTTTGCATTGAAGAGCTGAAATCAGGAAGAGAAATGAGTTGTTTCCAAGGCAATGGACAAAAGGGGACATTAGCAGCATCTCTGTCTGTATCAGAGTTGCCCATGGTGCCACACATGGGGAATATATGCAACTCCCTCATTATATGCACTGTTTGTTTATATGCAGGGGAGGGAAATCAGCTTTGGGGCAAAATTGGAGGTGCTGGGCTGCAAGCCACTCCCCCCCCCCCACAAACACACTAGACACAGTTTCACCCCCATAGGAACTGATGGAGCCATTTGTTCCTATAGCACATGGGGAAGGAGTTCTACATGCATACTGGCCAACATGGAGGAAAATGCTGGCCAGGCCAGCATGAATACAGCGTGCAAACAGAAAATGGGCAATGTACTATGGGCCTTCTCTGTCCTAGCTGGGATGTGAAAAGAACCGGGCAGCAGCCTGCTCAAGATGGGCCGTGCATCTTGCCACAATTCTGCACACAGAAATCAAGGAGAACTGTTTGCTTGTAGAAGTCACTCCGTTCCTCGCGATGTCCCTAGCTGACTTGTGGCTCCAACATATCTCTCTCTTCTCGCCTTGAATGACTACTAGCTTTTTTTATGGCTAAGAGAGAAGGGGGAGGGGGGAGAGCAGAGCATTAACATGTGCAGGGTCGCATGGAGCTCGTGATAAGTGTGGCTCAAGTTGTCACTTTTTTGTAGGGGTAGTAACAGCTCTTTAAGGCCAGAAGGGAGGAAGAGCACACCTCACACGTGGATCTGCTGCCTGCCATAGCAATGCATTAAGACAGTGTAGCATTGTGAAGCCTGCTTGTCGTGCAGCTCTTCAGAGAGAAAGAAAATTGAGCAGGAAAGTGCTCAATGTTCAGAGATGTGTAACTTTACTTATGAAACCAAAGCAGCACCACCCACACACAAGTGGGAGGTATCAGCCACAAGGTTTGCAGAAGTACAAAAAAAAAAAAAACCCTTCAGGGGAAAAAAAATAGGTGGTGCCACTAACCCCACCTTCAAATAACACCCCAATGAGAGCTAAGCATGCTCAGTGAGCATGGAATGCTGGCTGACTGTTGGCAGGAGGACAAAAACCAGATGGAAGCATGAATGGAATGGAGTATCCTGAAAGGAGGCTTGGCTGATTGACTGGAACGCTGAGCAGCAACACTTTACTCTGCAACATTTTATTGCAGGTCTCACTTGGCCTATTCTGGGAAACTGCAAGGGTTAACAATGCATGTTTCCTGCACACTTGTCTTGTCTGGCCACCTAATATAGATGCCTTGCAGGCTGCTGACACTGCTGTGCAGTCTAAGCCTTTGTGCAGTATAAATGAGGCAGTGTTTGGATATTCCACCTGATTTAAAATCCCTTCTTATTATTAGCCTGGGTCTAGAATGCGTGGTTGAAAATGACAATTACTCGGCAAAAGAGCGCATCTTAACTCCATGCAGAAAATTAAAATGGAAAATGGATTAATTCATGATTCATAAGTGCAAACATAGGAAGCTGCCTTATACCGAGTCAGACCATGGGTTCACCTAGGCCAGTATTATTGACAGTACACTGATTGGCAGTGGCTCGCCAGGATTTCAGGTAGGAGTTTTTCCTGCCCTACCTGGAGATTCCAGGGATTGAACCTTGGGCCTTTTGCATGCAAAGCAGGTGCTCTACACCACAGAGCTATGGCCCCTTTCCTTTGTTTCCCAAGATTCTGCAGATTTCATGATAGTTAACTGGCAAGCAAAGACTTAAAAGGGGAATTTGACATCAGAGTCTTCCTGGAGCAACGTATATTTGGGTCTTTTGACTGGCATGAAGGCCACAGAAGCAACAGAACACATCAGATGCAATGAAACTAGTGGTGAGTGAACTCCTTAGGACTCATTTCAGAATTGGGCAAATAGAGCTTATATATATATATATATATATATATATATACACACATGAAAATACCTTTCCCCCCCTTCCAAGACCAATTCCAAATTCTTGTTCTTAGTAATTCAACACTTTGGCAGTATCACTACATGAAACCTGTTCTTAAGAACAGAAGTAACGCTGTGCTGAATCAGACCAAAGGCCTATCTAGTCCAGGATTCCGTTCCCCAGGTGGCCAACCAGCTGCCTGTGAGAGGCCACAAGTAGGACATGAGTGCCATTGCACCCTCCCGCTCATGTTCCCAGCAACTGGAGGCATACTGCATCCGATATTGGAGGAAATATATAGCCATCATGACAGCCATTGATAGCCTTATCCTCTATGAATTTGTCTAATCCTCTTTGAAAGCCATCCAAGTTGGTGGGTATCATTACCTCTTGTGGTAGCAAATTCCATAGTTCAATATGTACTTACTTTTATCTGTCCTGCATCTCCCACCATTCAGCTCCATGGGAGGACCCCAAGTTCTAGTATTATAGGAGGGGGAGAAAAGCTTTCCATTTCCCTGTGTCCCTCTCCCACCCCCTGCCACAAGTAGTGGTGAATTTCGTACCTTTTGGGGGAGCGTATCGCCTCTGCTCTCCTCAGCAAGCAGGGCCCCCCGATGCTCCAAGCCTCCAATTCTCCGTGGTGCGGAGGGGCTCTCTGCCCGCTCTCCGCGCCACTCGGGCAGCCACGCCGCCCACGCAGGCTCCCAGTCGTGTCACTTCCAGCTGGCCGGAAGTGACGCGACGGGCCCTGTGACGATGCAGCTGAACCCTGTTGCTGCGGTTTTGGCATAGAAACCAGGGCAACAGGGCTTCAAATGGCCATCGCAGCCATTTGAAGCCCTGTCCCCCTGGTTTCTACGCCAAAACCGCAGCAACAGGGTCCAGCCGTGTCAGCGCAGGGCCCGTCACGTCACAGCCGGAAATGTGATGGGAGCCTATGTGGGCGGTGCGGTGGGCGGTGCGGTGGACCGAGCGGGCAGCAAGGTAGGCCTGTGAATCACTGTGAATATCGGGGGGCTGTGAGCGGGGCCAATTTCGGCTCACTCCAGCCCCCCGATATTTGCGGTGACATCCCTAGCCTGTTATGAATAGGGATAGGAGACCCATCCGGCACTTAACTCGCGGCACGCAAGCCAAGTGCTCCCGTTGTGCGAGCTGAACCAAACCAAGCTGAGGTGCTCACTGGACGTCCAGGTCCCTGGCTCTACATTGTTTATGTAGAAAATGGCCTAATTTGCGCAAATCTGGCCATAATTTGCACAAATCAGGCCATTTTCCATGTAAACACCGTAGCGCTGGAACCTAGAAGTCGCTTTCCCTGGCTCGGCTCACGAGAACGCGAGTTGAGCCGGGGAAAAGGTAGGGCAAGCAGAGCTCAGGGGGTCAAGCCCGGCGAATTCGCTGGACTTCCACCCCACCCCCCATCGAGCTACGTGCACATCCCTGGTTATGAAGTGCTGTCTGTCTTGTAAAGTCGTTCTAGTTTATACATTTGCAACAAACAAACACACCTTTTCCCCTATGGTTTCTGTGCACTTTAGTGTAACCTTCAAAGATGATAGCATGATTGCTTTTTTACTTTGTAGAAACTGAAAGTGAAATTTGAGTCTACTTTGAAGAGCACTGCTCAGATGAACGCACATATTGAGTGACCACAGCGGGTTGATAAAATTTGGGAGACTATCTCTATGTATAAACTTACTCAGCAAGTGCAGCAAGCAAGAAATCCTAATTTTATGAAAGCTATTATGGCACCATGATTTTCATTTGGTTCCTATCTTGAAGCCCTTCAAACTTTTGATCAAATTCCAACCAAGTATAGTTGCCTATATTTTTTATGACTAATACACACATACACACAATAACACAGACGTGCACACACTCCTTATATATGCCGTATAACTTGTATTTTCATTCTTCCATTAGATAGTGAGCTCCTACTTATCCTGTTTTACTTAGATGTTCCACAAGCAGATTGGTGATAGACTAAGGGCAGAATCAATACAATGGGGTGCTTATGCCAGGGATGTTGAAGAGTCCTTGATCTCGAGTCACGAGTCGAGTCACGAGTCTTTGGACCCGAGTCCGAGTCTGAGTCCTTGGTCCAAAATGGTGACTCACGAGTCACGAGTCACAAGTCACTCCCAAAGCAGACTCCACGAGTCCCTATTAAAATCAATGGGGGGTTTTCCCAACAAAATAAGGCTACTTCAGATGTGTGGTTTAAATAAATTCTAGGCACAAGTGTGCCTTTTTATTTCAAAACTCTGCAACTGATTTTGCAAAGAACAGACCAGGCAGACAAACCCAAAATAACCAGGCAGGCAGAGGAGGCAGGGAACCCCAAAGCAGGCAGGCAGAGGCCTTTGTCTTGGACAATTCAACTGTTGAACTGGTCAAGAAGAGACCAGGCAGGCAGAGGAGGCTGGGAACCCCAGACAAGCAGGCAGGCAGAGGCAGCCAAACCCAAAATGTCTGAAAGGTTGCATTTTAGAAAAATGATTTTAAAAAATAAACTTGCTGTACTTCCTAAAACTTATCCATGTTGCATTTGAGGAACATGATTTTTTCTAAATGTTTGGCCCCCATTCTGGAACGGTGAGATCTCATCACAATTCCACCCTCACTGAACACCCGCTCCACTGGTGATGAACTTGCTGGAACCAGAAACACACTCAGAGCAGCCACACAGAGTAATCTCAGGTCCTTCTTCTGCCTCTCCCAAGTATGCAACACATCAATCAAAATAAATCTTGACACACTGTTGGGGCTGCACTCCTGGTAGCCGTCCATAGTGGCCGAGCAGCGGCACACCTCGCTTCCATGCACTCTTCGCCAGCAATCACGCTCCTCTCCACAGCCCAGGGATGTTGAAGAGTCCTTGGTCTCGAGTCCTGAGTCGAGTCTTGAGTCCCATTAAAAATATTGGGACTCGAGTCCGAGTCGAGTCAGAGAGGGGACTCAGTCCGACTCACGAGTCGAGTCCTCGAGTCCGAGTCCCCATCCCTGGCTTATGCTTCCGCCGATTCTCTTGCACCTTGCCAGTTCCCATCTGCAAGCGGTGCCTAGGGATATGTGAATCAGCAAAACATGAGCTTACCGAAGTTCTATTAATTCCATCCTCGAAGCTCGTTCTGATTCAAGTCCGTATCAGATAAGATTGTGAGCTTTGGGGCTTTTTTTCTTTTCATATGAAAATCTGTGCATATTTTTCCAAATGTATGCATCAGCTATGTGTAGGGATGTCCACAAACCTTTGGGGGGGCAGCCCCCCGCCTCTCCGTGGCAGCCCCCCCCCCGCTGCTCAATCCTCCACGGTGCGGAGCGATTCTCTGCGCCGCTCGAGCTGGCCGCACCGCCCGCGCTGATCCTGTTGCGTCACTTCTGGCTGGCCTTAACAGCCCTGTTGCCCTGGTTTCTACATAAAATACGTAGAATTGCGGTCCCGGCGTGCTGGTGCAGGGTCCCGGCGCGTCACTTCCGGCCAGCCGGAAGTGACGCAACAGAACCGGTGCAAGCGGTACTGGGTGGCTTGCCATGGAGAGGCAAGCGGCCGCTGGATTCCAGTAAGGCCCGCTCGCCTCTTGCGGGCGTGAGCGGGGCCGATTTCGGCTCCGCTACGCCCACTCAAGGCGAGCGGATACATCCCTAGCAATCTGCACAAATATGCTTCAATCAATGGGAGAAGAATGCATAGTGCCCACCGCTTATAGAATGAAGATTTAGTGCTTCTGGGAGCAACCACAAACAAACAAAAATACTAATTTCTGGAACAGGGCAGCAGGTCAGTTGAACTCGCGTTTCTGCTCATTTCGGGACTTCCTCTGGGAAGTGCCAAATAAATCTCTGTTGTGCAAGTGGTGGTCTGCTTGCAAAACAGAATTGGTGAGATCCACTACTTGTGCAACAGAATCTGCAGGGTGCAAGAGAATTGGTGGGGGCCTAAGCACTCGATTGGATTCTGCCCTAAGAATTATAATTAGTAAATTTCTTTGTTTCTTTAGTAATCTTTTTATATTATTATGTGTCTTCTTTTTCTTGCCTTTAAAATACTTTATATCAAAATAAAATAAGATTTCATCGGGAAAAGTATAGAATTATTGCCCAGGAGATCTCCTTGAGCAAAAGCCTCACTTTTTTACTATACAGTGCAGAGTCTCAGAATAGGATCTCAATCACCACATTGGCATCTTTCGCCTAGTCTACCTGAAGACTGATATCCCAGCCCCAAACAGCTCTCACAACATATTCTCCTATTTTTTATATTCCACATCTAAACATGACTCTACAGTGTTGTAGAGTCTACGGTTCCCACATGATCGATGCTTCTGTAGAGTAGTTGACCTTACCTTAAGTCTGTCTGACCGTATGTCTGACAACTACCTTTCCCTCCCTCCACACAGTGTTGTTAAACTATGCATCACTACGGGAGAGAATCATAGAATCATAGAAAAGTAGAGTTGGAAGGGGCCTACAAGGCCATCGAGTCCAACCCCCTGCTCAATGCAGGAATCTAGGTCAAAGCATCTCTGACAGATGTCTGTCCAGCTGCACCTTGAATGCCTCCAGAGTGGGAGAGCCCACAACCTCCCTAGGTAGTTGATTCCATTGTCTTATTGCTCTGACAGTCAGGAAATTTTTCCTGATGTTTAGGTGGAATCTAGGTTCCTGTAACTTGAGCCCATTATTCCGTGTCCTGCAAACTGGGATGATCGAGAAGAGATCTTTGCCCTCCTCTGTGTGACATCCCTTCAAATACTGGAAGAGTGCGATCATATCTCCCCTCAGTCTCCTCTTCTGAAGGCTAAACATGCCCAGTTCCTTTCAGTCTCTCCTCATAGGGCCTTGTTTCCAGTCCCTTTATCATCCTTGTTGCCCTCCTCTGAACCCTCTCCAGTTTGTCTATGTCCTTCTTAAAGTGAGGTGCCCAGAACTGGACGCAGTACTCAAGATGAGGCCTAACCAGTGCCGAGTAAAGGGGAATTATCACTTCCCGCGATTTGGAAGCTATACTTCTATTAATACAGCCCAAAATTGCATTTGCCTTCTTTGCAGCCACATCGCATTGCTGGCTCATATTCAGTTTGTGATCTACCACAATTCCAAGATCCTTCTCACTTGTAGTATTGTTGAGCCAAGTGTCCCCCATTCTGTAACTCTGCATTTGGTTTCCTCTCCCTAGGTGCAGCACTTGGCATTTATCCCTATTAAATTTCATTCTGTTGTTTTCGGCCCAGCGCTCCAGCCTATCGAGGTCACTTTGAATTTTGTTTCTGTCTTCCAGAGTATTAGCTGTTCCACCCAACTTTGTGTCATCTGCAAATTTGATAAGCATTCCCTGTACCTCCTGATCCAAGTCATTAATAAAAATGTTGAAGAGCACCAGGCCAAGGACCGAGCCCTGTGGTACCCCGCTCGTTACCTCTCCCCAGTTTGAGAAGGAACCATTGATAAGCACTCTTTGAGTCCGATTCTGTAGCCAATTGTGGATCCACCTGATAGTTGTTCCATCTAGCCCACTCTTAGCTAGCTTACTAATCAGGATATCATGAGGCACTTTGTCGAAAGCTTTGCTGAAGTCCAGATATATAATGTCCACAGCATTCCCACAGTCCACAAGGGAGGTTACCCGATCAAAAAATGAGATCAGATTAGTCTGACAGGATTTGTTCTTGACAAATCCATGCTGGCTTCTAGTAATCACTGCATTGTTTTCAAGGTGCTTGCAGACTGACTTCTTTATAATCTGCCCAAAAATCTTCCCGGGGATTGATGTCAGACTGACTGGCCTATAGTTCCCAGGTTCCTCCTTCTTGCCCTTTTTGAAGATGGGAACAACATTTGCCCTCCTCCAGTCGTCTGGCACTTCACCTGTCCTCCATGATTTCTCAAAGATAATAGACAGTGGTTCTGAGAGTTCTTCTGCCAGTTCCTTTATTACTCTAGGATGCAGCTCATCATTTAAACTCATTCAGAGTAATCAGGTGCTCCTTGACCATTTGCCTATCAATCTCAAGCTGCAATCCTGCCCCTTCAGTCTGCACTTCAGGTTTGCCAGGGGGGTCATAGACCCTCTTTTGGGAGAAGACCGAGCTGAAGTAGGAATTGAACACTTCTGCCTTTTCTTTGTCTTCTGTTATCAATTTGCCATCCTCATTGCGTAGTTGAACCACCAGTTCTTTCTTCTGTCTTTTACTGTGCATGTATCTGAAGAAAGCTTTTTTGTTGCTTTTAGCATTCCTCGCTAACCTTAGCTCATTCTCAGCTTTAGCCTTCCTGACACTATTCCTGCAGTTCTGTGCTACCTGCCTGTACTCTTCACTTGTAGCCTGTCCTTCCTTCCACTTCCTATACGTGTCCTTTTTTGTTTTCAGGTCATCTTTGAGTTTATTGTGAAGCCACATTGGCTTCTTCTGTTGCCCTCTGCCTTTTTTCCTTGTGGGAATTGATTGCAATTGTGCCTTTAAAATTTCCTTTTTTAAAAACTCCTACCCCTCCTGGGCTCCCTTTCTCGTGAGAGTCACTTGCCATGGGATCTTACTAATCATTGTTCTGAGTTTGTTAAAATTGACTTTCCTAAAATCCAGGGTACGTGTTTGGCTACACTCAGCTTTTGCTTCCGTTAGAATCAAGAACTCAAGTATAACATGGTCACTTGCCCCCAGAGTTCCCGAAACTGCCACTTTATCCACTAACTCGTCTCTGTTGGTTAGAATCAGGTCAAGGGTAGCCGATCCTCTAGTTCCTTCCTCCACTTTCTGTAGGAGGAAGTTATCAGCAGCACAGCTCAGGAATTTCTTGGAGGGGCCATGTTTGGCTGAATAAGTCTCCCAACAGATATCAGGGAAATTGAAGTCTCCCATTACTACCACATCGTGCCTCCTTGAAACACTGGCAATTTGCTTTTCAAAAGTTCCATCCTCGTCTTCCCCTTGATTGGGTGGTCGGTAGTAGACTCCAACCGCCATGTTCGTCTTATTCTTTGCCCCCTTTATTTTAACCCAGATGCTCTCAATGGGGCTGCCAAGCTCCTCTTCCTGTATCTCTGTGCAGAGATACGTATTTTTAACATACAGTGCAACTCCACCTCCCTTTCTGTTGCTTCTGTTCCTTTTGAACAAGTTATACCCTTCAATTGCTGTATTCCAGTCATGGGAGTCATCCCACCAGGTTTCAGTTATCCCTATCAAGTCGTACTTGCCCTCATGTATCAAGAGTTCAAGTTCGTCTTGTTTATTGCCCATACTCTGGGCATTAGTATAGAGACATTGAAGACTATGTGCTTTATAGTCCGACTTTCCCCCTACATTTTGTGGTAGACTATCAATGGGCACCGCTGGAGCTGTTCTCTCCATTGTGGCATAGAGGCCTTCTTCCATTGGTACCCCCGAGTTTATGTCTCCCTCCCCTGTTGGATTCAGTTTAAAGCCCTCCTGATTAAGTTCCTCATGCTGTGTCCAAACACATTCTTCCCAGTCCTTGTGAGGTGCAACCCATCCTTTGCCAGCAGTCCATCTTCCAGGAAGTGTAGCCCGTGGTCCCAGAATCCAAATCCCTCACGTCGGCTCCACCTTCGTAGCCAGTCATTCACTCTGAGTATTTTTCTTTCCCTTTCTATGCCTCTTCCAAGTACTGGAAGGATGGATGAGAAAACTATCTGGGCCCCGAAGTTCTTGAGTTACCTTCCCAGCTCTTCAAAGTCTGCCGTGACTTCTTTGTAACTCCGCTTGGCAGTATCATTTGTACCCACGTGGAAGAGAAGAAAGGGGTATGTGTCGGTGGGCTGCATGAGCCTCGGCAGCTGCTCTGTCACATCCTTAATCCGTGCCCCGGGGAGACAGCACACCTGGCGAGTCCATGGGTCTTCGCGACATACTTTGGCTTCGATCCCCCGCAGGAGGGAGTCTCCCACTACGAGTCTCTTCCTCTTGCTGTAGGCCTTGGTTTGATTGCCTCCACTTGACTGACCCTCAGCCTCTTGCTCGCTGTCACGTTGGGTGCCCGGTAATCCGTCCTCTGCAGGCTGTCCTCTGCTCTCGTCCTCAAGTACGTGGAAGCGAGTGTCTTGTAGTTCTTCTGCTCCTAACAGTCACCCTTTTCCAGGGAGTTCCCCCTGCGTTATTTTCCCTTGCCTCTGCAGTCTCCGACTCCGCCTCATCCTGCCGTTGCCCTTCTGGCTCCTGTACTGTGCTTTGGTGCTGTAGATCCACTGTTCTGTCTAAGAATTCCTCGCTTTCTCTTATGCTCCTGAGGGTTGACACTTGCTACTCCAGTCCTCTGACCTTTTCTTCCAACAGCGTGACCAGCTTGCACTTGTTGCACGTGTAGGCCATGTCGATCTCCGGCAGGAAAACAAACATTGCACACCCCTTGCAGGTCACCACCACTGCTGAGTCCTTTCCTTCCATAGTGCTCTGTTTCTGTCTTCCTAGAATTTTTTTTTTTTTTTTTAGGGACCTCCCCCTTGACCTCCCCTGCCGAACTCCGCTGCCAAACTCCTGTTTTCTCTCCCTGTTTGCTCGCTCTGTTCGCTCACTCTCTGGGAGCCTGCTTGCCTTATCACAGCCCCAAAAACAGCTGGAGCCTCTCTCCTGTTGTGCTCCTGCTCAGCTGGGAGTCAGGAACAGAATGAGCTGTCAGGCCACACCCTTCCTTTTAAGCTCTCAGACCACACCCTTCCCTTTCAGCTCCCAGGCCACACCCTTCCCTTTCAGCTCCCAGGCCACACCCTTCCCTTGCAGCACTAGTAGTTGTTGTTTGTACAGCAGCACTTGCTGTTGCAGCACTTGTCGTTCTACTCCGCTGCCAAACTCCTGTTTTCTCTCCCTGTTCGCTCGCTCTGTTCGCTCGCTCTCTGGGAGCCTGCTTGCCTTATCACAGCCCCAAAAACAGCTGGAGCCTCTCTCCTGTTGTGCTCCTGCTCAGCTGGGAGTCAGGAACAGATAAAGCAGTGTTAAATCAATACTGCTTAACAACAATTACAATGTTTAGTTGTTAATACAGGCTTGGTATGTGCAAAGAATTATTATTTTTTATTCCATCTCAGCCAGGCATCTTTTAAATCTTACTTGTCTGTATCTGTGTCTGCTTCTAAAAACGCAGCAAACTAGGGAGCATCTATTATTTTATTTTAATTTCTGCTCCAGACATCTCAACCTGAAGAAATGTTCTTTGCAAAATCTGTCACATGACCGTATTCCATTAGATACCTTCTTATATTTCAGAACCACATGATTAATTATTGTCGCCTAACAAAAATCTGACTGTGCTGACTGATTGTGCCAACTGGCTGTGAAATCACAAGCTCATTGATTCTACAGCTGACGTACTCTGTGTGTGTGTGTGTGTGTGTGTGTGCGAGCTGGACATAAGTTCAATAATCACCAAAAATGCATGCTCAGTATGAAAGACTACAAATCCCAGCCAGGAAAATCAAAACAGCTGCTAATCGTCCACTTCTGCTTGGAGCTAGGTTAATAACAAATTACAAACGCACTTTCATAATCCATATTGAGCTTGTTTGAACCCATGCAAAAGTGCTGAACATCGTTTAACGTATTTTAGAGGGGCTCTCGTTTTGCCCAATATTTTTAATACTTCTAGTAAACACCTGCTGCAGTAATGAGACCAATACAAGCTACGATACCACCCGCCACATAAACCAAGCCTATTGGGAGCACTTTATTCAAAACATTCAATAGAAAAAGACTTTGATGCAAAGAGAGATTAATATTCAGGGTTACCATTCTGGCAAACATCCAAATCACAAAGATGACTTTGCATTTTCCTTTTCAACATCGTTATTTGTAGCAACCCAGCATGAAATTCTGAGCAAGGTATTCTCTTTTTCTAACACTTGTCCAATGAAAATAGATTTACATTTCCTTTCTGGTAAAGGGTAACACCAAATAGAATAAGATCTGACACTTTCTGTTTTCATCTAGACAGAGACTTTTTTTTAGTATTGCGGATTCTAGGAGAGCTATAGGAACACATTGTACTCAAGTTAATAAATCTCCTTTGAGGATCTGATGGACATACTCTGTAACCAAGGTGCAACAGAAACAATGCAATTATGTAATGCCTTTTTGTAAAAGGAAAATAATGTAATTCTGTTATAATGCAATACATCACACTGCCATTAACGTACATACAGAAACAACCCCATTAAGTGAAATCTGAAAGTCTAGAACAACAGATCAGTATATCCTCAATTCCACCCTATCCATCCTAGTCTATAGGACAGCACCCCCATTAAGAGGAGCCCTGATATTTCCAGTACATTGTACTGGAAGATGGTTCGGAAGCTTCAGCTGGTACAGAACGCAGCAGCTCACCTAATTAAGGGCAGCCGCCGGTGTGATCACATCATGGCAGTGCTTAAGGAGTTGCACTGGCTACCAGTTGCTTGCCGAGCCGAATTCAAGGTGTTGGGTTTTTTACCTTTAAAACCCTATATGGCTCCGGCCCAGTTTATCTCAAGGAGCTGCCTCCAGCAACATCAAGTAGGCTGCTCAACAAGATCTGCCACGGACGGCCTTCTCCTTGTCCCATCAGCCAGAGCAGCCAGGCTGGTGGGGACTAGGAAGAGGGCCTTCTCTGTGGCGGCCCCCAAGTTATGGAACTCCCTCCCTCCATGACAAGCTTCCGCCGCGCATTAAAAACATGGTATTTCAGGCGGGGATATGGGGTGGGCTAGGATTTTAAAAGATTTTTTTATACTGTTTTAATTATCATGTTTTATTGTATTGTTTTAATTGTATATCGCCCAGGGTGGCCGGGTGACCGGCCAGATGGGCGATTAACAAATATAATAAAATAAATAAAATATAATAAATTGTGTGTGTCTAATCCCATTTTGCAAATTAGTAGAACTGTTGGATGCATGTACCTCACACCTAGGGGAGCCCAACTTGTCTCCTGATATCATGTGAGAGGAAAGAACTCTGGTGTTACCTATAAATGCTGGTAGCGGATCTGGCTAAGAAAAAGGGAGAGCTTCAGCCAAAAAATAGCAGTGCCTGTGGATGCAAGCTGTGAGAGGGCAGAGCAAAGTAACCTCTGCTGCCTCCTGCTGAAGACTTTCATTCTGTTTGCCTTTGGAGGTGCCTGTTCAGGTAGGAGGGAGCTTGATGCCCTCAGAGAATAGCCATATGACTAGAGAGAAGTGATTGTGCAAGACAAAAGCACCCTCATTCATTCCAACACAACATAAAATCTTGTCACACCTTAAAGACTAACAAATTCATTGTGGCATAAGCTTTATTATCCACTATATCAGATGCATGAAGTGTTATCTTGAGCTGCAGGTAAGCTTGAGGGTCAGGTGAAATAAACAGTGAGGTCAGAGGGAAATGGAATGCTGAAAGTACAGACAGTGACAATTACCTTATTAATGGCAGCTATTCATAAAATAGTGGTTTCACTGGGTAAGTTAATTAGCACATATAATTAAACACACACACACACACACACACAAAACAAGCCTTATCCCAATTCAAGCCACAGAAGATAGAATTGAACCTTTTGTTCAGTGCTTTCTCTTTCTAGTCTCCCTTTGAAGTTCCTTTGCTCAAGAATGGCCACTTTAAGGTCATTCTTGAAAACAAACAGAAAAATCTCTACAATCTCTGCAAAATAATAAATTGACACAAATCTGACATCAGAAATTTCAATATGCAGAACAACTAATGGGGGGACATTTCAGGCTCCCAAGACACTCTTCCACTTTAAGTGTTGCCAGGATCAACTGTTTTATGAATGGCCACTGTTAATAATAAAATTATCACTGTCTATACTTCCCGCATTTGATTTCCCTCTGACTCACTGCTTATTTCCCGCCCTCCCTGCCCCAACCATGATGGGTATATATATATAACTGCAACTCAGCATAACACTTTATACAGCTAATGAAGTGGACTCCATCCACAACACTTAAGCCATAATAAATGTGTTAGCTGTTAAGATGGCACAAAGGTCCTTGTTGTTTTGTTACAGCAGACTAAAATGGCTACATCCTCTGAAACTCCTTCATTCAGAATCTGAGATGAAATAAACATAGATTGCAGAAATCTGTTTCTGCAGAGAAATATTTGAGGGGTGCAATCCAGAGAAGATTAGACATGTCAACACCCTTTGAAATTAATGGGACATACAGCTCAATTCCATTCATATATACCTTCAGCAGGACTTACTCCCAGTGGGAATAGGCATAATAATGTAGCCTTAGATACCCAACCCAGCTAGAAGAGCCCTTAGTGCAGCCTTTCCCTAACCTTGCACCCTCCAGATGTGTTAGACTTCAATTCCAATCATTCCCATCCTGTGTGGCCATTGGCCATTCTGGCTAGGAATTACGGGAGTTGCAGTTCAACCATCTGCAAGGCTCAAGGTTGGAGATGGCTGCACTAATGGCAAGATGGTCCCCACCATCTTGTTCTGCCATGATAAAGAGAAATTTCAATGCAAAATTTCAGGTTTCTACTCAGATAAAATGTACGAGAAATTTTAGAGGGATGCCAAAAACTATTGGAACTATTTATTTATTTAAAACATTCTTATACTTCCCTTCATTAAGTCCAATTTCAGGGTGGCGTGCAACTTTGCTCGGGTGGTGGTGGTGGTGGATTGTTTCCAGGTTTGGCCTCAAAGCAAATTTGGAATGTTATTGTCAAGAGAAACACCTGAAGAATCTCAAGAGAGGTCAGAAAACTACATAGGGCAACCTGCTCAATATTCACAACAGCAAGGCAAGACGTACAATGAATTTGTTGACTGGAGGAGCCAATAAAATGAAATTTTCCTGTATCCCCAATCTTCTCCCTCCTATAATACAATTTCCCTCTTAGTATCCTGGAATCCCTGGAATTCAGGGGATAACCCTGGAGTGGTCCATTTTGGGGGTTGGGGAAGTTGATTTTGTACCCTTTTTTGCAGTGCAACACATCTGGAGGGCACCAGGTTGGGGAAGGCTGTTCTAAAAGGAAGAGAAGAAGGTAGCCCTAGGTTGTTTATCATCTGTTTTGTACAACCCCACAGTCACCCCTGCATATCATATTCTCCATCCTGTCCACATGGTTTATCTGCTTTCGGAGAATGAGAATTTGCACATTCTGCATCCTCAGGAAGGATGTGTTGTTAAGGCTTGTGAGCCTTAGCGCACAATTTCCCTGGGTTTTGGTGCTTGGTTGAAAACAACATAGCTTTAACTTTTCTTTTCTTTTTTCTTTTTGAGTGTGTGGTAAACTGTAGCTTATTTATTTATTGAATTTCATGGGTTTGTGTAATGGAGGAATTGAATTGCAGATATTATTATTCAGTTGGCAACCAAGCCACTTGCAGCCTGGACCTTACACTATGTCAATATCTAATATAAAATCAAAGTGAGGATTACAAATTCAAACCCATTTTCAAATTAATAAATGCGCCTCAGAAGTTATGCTCTCTCTGTTAATAATATGCCAAGGCTGAAATCCTATACCCACTTAGTTGGGAGTCCCCACATTGTACTCAGTAGGACTTACTTCTGAGTAGACACATATATGATTGCACTGTAGATGAAAGGAATGTCCATTATAATCAATGGCACTTAAAAATTCATTTCATACAGGAATGTACAATAAATTAAATATTAATGATTAATTAATAAAACAGTAAAAATGTTTCCTTTACGATTTATTATTACATTTTACCTCCAAGTGGGGATGGTCTGCACTTGTGCTTCAGGTATCACTGCTTTCCAAAATCGCTAGCTTCCTTGAGCTTCTTTTTCATTTAGGTTACAATCCTATATCTACTTACCTGGGTGTCATAGAATCAGGGCCGGCGCTACCGCTAGGCAAACTAGGCAGTTGCCTAGGGCGCGTGGCTGAAGAGGGCGCAGAAACACTGCGCTCCTCTTCGCTGCTGCCGCCACGCCGCCCCCGGCAGGCCTCCTCCCCCGCTGCCCCGCCCGCCTGCCCGCCCAAGCCGCCGAAGCCACCGCCGCACCCCCCCTGCCCGCTGAAGCCGCCGAAGCGCCTCCCCCGCCCGCCGAAACCGCCGCCACACCTCCCCCGCCGCCACACCTCCCCTGCCGCCACACCTCCCCCGCCGCCACACCTCCCCCGCCGCCACACCTCCCCCGCCCGCCAAAGCGCCTCCCCCGCCTGCCGAAGCTGCCACACCTCCCCCGCGCCTCCCCCTCCCCCGCGCCTCCCCCGCTACCTACCTTCTCAGCGTCGCTTCCGGAGCCCCGCCTGCGTTGTTTTGGCGGGAGGAACCAGGGCAACAGGGCTTAAACAGCCCTGTTGCCCTGGTTTCCCCGGCAAAAAACAGAGCGCGGGGGTCCCGTCGCGTCACTTCCTCTTCGGAGGCGGCGGCAGCAGCCAGGGCGGGGGAAGCTAGGTAGGTAGGTAGGTGGTGGTGGTGGTGGCGGCAGCGGCGGCGCGGGGTGTGTGTGTTTGCAGAGCAGGGCTGCTTTGCTCCGGAGCCCCCCCCCGGCACGAGAGGGGGGGGCGCAAATTTTATTTTGCCTAGGGCGCCAAACTGCCCTGCACCGGTCCTGCATAGAATCATAGAATAGTAGAGTTGGAAGGGGCCTATAAGGCCATTGAGTCCAACTCCCTGCTCAATGCAGGAGAACAGATATAGGTAGCCCAGGCAGTCACCCATCCAAGCACTGACCCGGCTCATACCTGCTTAGCTTCAGCATGTGGCCTGCATGCATTATGTGCTCTCAGTCCTATTGAACTCAATGGGACTTGATTATGAGTAGACATATACAGGATTGTTTGATCAATATCATATCAAAATTGCCCCCCAGTCCACCAAACAGTTGTTTGGCATGTATGGGGTTGGGGTGGGGGAGGCCTGAATCTGCTTGGAAACAGGTGTGCAAGGAGAGTCCACCTCATGCACTAGTTTGCCAGCAGAATCCCCCCCTTCCCACCAGCATGCCAAAATGTTGTTTGGTGGGGTGGGAGGCCTAAATCTTCTAGGAAACAGAAAAGTGAAGGCGGCCCTTTCAGTTTTTCACCCATATTCTCAGCAATACGAAACTGGGGCCTCATAGATTTCATAGATCATAGAGTTGGAAGGAGCCTACAAGGCTATCGAGTCCAACCCCCTGCACAATGCAGGAAACTAGAGGAGGGGTCTCCCATCCAAGTAATAACCAGGCCTGACCCTGCTTAGCTTTCCACACTCAGACAAGCTGAGCCAGCGTGAGCCACAGGCCTCATTTTAGTCACTTTTGAGCTTCAGGTGGAGAATTTCTTGGGTACGTTTCAACTTGAAGTCATTCTTGCTGCCAGTATCTTTGTTTTCCCAAACTGCACCTTGGCATATTTTGAGGTGCACTCTGAGGGGAAATCATGGCTGCTTCTCCCCCTCACCCCCAAAAGGCCAGCCAAACCATCTTGTTTTTGGTGCCCTAGTACTTCTGATCAAAGGTAGAACTGGTTAGTATTTGAACTGATTAATCTGTCACTGCATTTCTCTTGATTTCCCTTCTCCTAGGGGTTGCAAAATTCTTAAGACTTTGTGGACAGTTTGGAGATGTGGGTTGTTACTTGTTACTTTTCTCTTTTTACCAATCAACTGCAATGGTTTGTCTTTACTTTTAACTCTTCCCCTCACTTTCATCAAACAGGAACTGGGGAGGGGAGGAAACTCATGGGAAGAGGAAAAAAAAACACTGAATGAAACTCTGTTAGTTGCCATGGCAATAAATGGCGTGCTGTTGACAGTATTTTGTCAGTTATTACTGGCTCCAGACTAGAGGTTTCCTTGTAAGTGTGCCCATAGAGATATAACTACAAAGTCTAATATGTATTTAATATCCTACCACCACCACCCGCCACACACACAAAATTACAATTGAGTAGGAAAGAGTCTATATACACCTTAGATTTTATCTTCTGATTTCAGTTCTCCCCCAAGTGAGATAAGATTTTAAAGTTCTGATAAAGGATATCAGACCCACCAAGTTACTGTTCCACTATTCCACTAATCAGAAGCTTCTGCATATTAATGCAAGATAAAAATGACAAAACTAAAGTTACAGGTGAGTAAGCCCCACATAACATAAGGGGTTTTTCTTTTAAGTAAACAATCATGACTGTGCATTACTCCCTTCAGTAGAACAAGAGAAGTCCTCCCAGCTCCTATCAATGCAAGCAGATGTTCTCTTGCCTCATCGCAAACATCTCATAGAGAGATGGACTACAATCTTTCTCAGTTGGATTTCTGCCTACAGTTCCTGGAGGAAACTGAAGTGGTCCCCTCCCCCCTTTTATCACTCCACAGGAGTCAAGGCTTACACAGTATTATTGCTCTAACCAGCATACCATGCTCCCTTCAGCAGAACTCACGGTCAAGGAGTCCTCCTGGCTACTATCAAGTTCTGTTTGGTGCACTGTTTAGTGGGCTGTGGGGGCTGAATCTGCTGGGAAATCAGAGTGTGAGTAAAGTCTTCCTCATATGCCGGTTTCCCAGAAGAATTGGGGGGCTCCCCACCACCCCACTTTCCCCAGCAGATTCAGCCCCACCACCAACCCGCCAAACAGTGTCGTCTTCTCAGCCCTTCTCAGTATTATTCCCACTAACAGTATCAGTAAATGACAGTTCCCTCCCCTCTATAGCATTCTAAATCAGCTGTGGTGGGGGATGGGGAAAGAGTGTGCTACTGCTGAGTATGCCTGGGCTTATGGTTAGACCCACTGACTATCATTACATGTTTTAAAAAGCTTATTTTAAAGACTAAATGAAATGGAAACAAAAAAAAAAGTTTTCCACCAACTCCAATACAAGAAGAATAGAAAGCCATCATTGTTTCAGTTGAAAACCCTCTGGTCTCTTCAGGAATTGTGACTACAAAATGGATGCCAATGTTTTCCCCCCCGTCACTTTTGACAGAGAGAAGGTGTTTTGTTTTTGTTTTGTTTTTTGCTTTTTGTCTTTAAACTGCTCTTTCTCCTCAAAATTTCACCAAGCTTCCTGAAATGTTCAGGGTATGTAAAACCAACATATCTTTCTGGCTCCTGAAAATGTCAGAAAGATTGGTTCAACTGTTTCGATTTTATGAAGATTAGAACAACTCCATGCCCTATTACCATTTTACATGGTGGATCCCTCATTTACTGACGGCCCTTAACAAAGGAAACACTAGCATATCTCATCTCTTTTAACATGTAGACTATGAAACCAAGAGCATCTTAACTGAGAACATGTTAGTCTTACTTAGGGTAGACCCACTGGGACTTAAGTTTGACTAACATTGTATGCAAGCCATAGACTGCTATATGCCACAAACATCAAGATTCCATACTGAACCACACTATGTGGTATTCAGTCATATGCAGAATACATGTTCATAATCTTATGTCGACAATGCACTCCATAGAAATTCTTGCAAGGGCAATCTGATAGTTTCTCTATCACAGTGTTCTCCCACCTTGGGTCCCCAGATGTTTTTGGCCTACAACTCCCAGCATGCTTGGAGTTGTAGGCCAAAAACATCTGGGGACCCAAGGTTGGAGAACACTGCTCTATCATAAAAACCAAATGATCCTGTCAGTCAGCCTTCCTCAGAACAGAACCAGCTGATGACAACATGTTCAGTATGTTCAAACACAAAAATTAACAAGTATGAATCTCCACTTAAGGGATAGGAAACAGCAACAATGAAAGTGAAATATAATTGTGGTAGATCAATAAGGTTCCCTGAACAATTTGCACAAGATTTGCTGCTTTTTTTAATATCACTCTTAATTTATTTTCCTTCTCTGTTTTCTAAGGCTTCCTATTTGAATAGAGAAGGAAAGATGCTGGTTCATTCTCATGGAGTAACAAAGGAGAATTAAAGATTAATTTTCACTTGTCAACTGTGTACAATCTAATTGGATTTCGAACTGAGGGGCAGTGTTCAACTCCACGTTAGCTAAGTGATTTTTTGAAATTCCATAACCAGTGCAGTCATTAAAGACTGGGTTTAGGTATAAAGCGCATTACACGTCAAAAGTTATCTGTGGAAATCATTCAGCTTCTGTTTGTATAATTACTGCAGCCTTGGGTATACAACTCAAGCTAGTGAAGCAAAGACCTTAATCCACCAATCAGCAGGCAGGGAATGAGTCCCCCTACCTCCTTGCTGTACACTAAATTTGATTCTATATTCCATTATAAGAAGCTAACTTGCCACTACATACCTATTAATGGGTTGAATCTAGACTTTGAGTAAACCCACTGAAATCAATGGTACTTTTAGTCATGACTACCACCCCCACTGATTTCAATGGGCCACTATAAGTCTGGATCCAACCCAGGGTGTTTTAAGGTGCCATTTCTAAATAGCACTAACCACAATGATTTAAATATTCAAGTAGCGAGATGAGAATCTAGATTCCATACTTCCAGCCAACGTTACCAGAGGAGTCTCTGTGGCATGTAATAAGTTAAAGGAGAGGGTTCTACCCTTAAAAGGCAGTCTGATAATGATTTAAAATATAGAAAATATAATAATGAATAAAACATATTGTGTAAGGCAGCTGCAATATAGCTCCAACTTACAGGTCCCCTTCATGTGTGAATTGCATAAAGGGGCATTGTGTGCAGAAAGGGATTCTGGGGGCACCCTCCTGACCCCACCCCCAAGGTTGCTTGGGTGCTCAGCCCTCCCCCAGATGTCCACAGGTTAGACATAGATGTCTGCAGGGGAAAGTGTACATGCACAGGCCTTGATGTGCATAGGCTTTCCTTGTGAACGGGAACCCTGCACGACCATGTAGGCTTCCTCATGCAGACATCCACACCTAATGCATGGACATCAGGGAAAATGCTGTGGGAAGCCACACAACCTCAGGAGCAATGCCAGCAGCACAGCCCTGCAGCCCCTAACAATGTTTTCCCATTCCAAGCCACAAAATGGGGGTGGTGGGCAGTATTTCAGCCCCACCCAATAAAGTAGACAGTTATCTCATGAATCAAAACATGCCCAGGTGAAACAGTAACTGCAAAACAATATTGCATGCCCAGTAAAACTATATTTCATTAGTACCATCTGAATAACATATGAATGGCCTTGCTGAATCAGACTAAGGCTCGTTGTTGTTGGATCTGGATGAGCATTCAGCTTCCCAAAAGTGGCCAGCCAGATACCTCCAGAAAGATACTCCAGAAGGACACGATGGCAAGAGCTAATTGGTTACGTTTAACTCTAGCATCTCATACTCAGAGGTGTACTCCTTGGAACATGCAGCTGTTAATAGGTATTGATAAATCTCCCTTCCACGGTCTTCCAAACTTATTTAAAGCCATCTGAGCTAGTGATCATCACTGCATCTTGTAGAGATGAATACCTAGAAGTTATATGGGGTGTGAGGCCAGATAAAATTCCTTCATTTTATCTGGCCTCAATCTACAAACCTCTAATTTAATTGGATAAACCTGAAACTTTCTTCTACTGTGAAAATGAAAAGGGTTTCTCCAGACCATTGTGAGAGACAATATGTCATTGGGGCCTGTGTGTAGAGTCCTTGTCAATTTGAAATCTATCATTTTGTGATACATTCAATTGAGTATAATTCATCCTATACATTAAAAGAGGGGAAACACACACACACACACACACACACACACACACACGAGGGGAATAAAGAAATGACCGGATTAAAAAAATATTAAAATACACAGCCAGTGAATATTTCAATATACGAAGAGGACACATTTAAATAGTGTTTGGGATGTTGTTGTTTTTTAATATGCTCTGAATCTGGCCATTTCTGTATTCTGTTTTTTGTTTTTAATGCACAGGAATAATTTTTAACTGAATAAGACCACTGAATCATCCTAGTAGAGTCATTACACACCAAATTTTAATACATAAACAAGACACTGTAGATCTATAGAGATGAGGAAGACACTAGGTTGCTAAATAAAAGTTATTATGACTCATAAAACACCCTGATAATATGGATAATAAAGCCAAGGGATTGTCAGAGTGCATATTCCATAGATTTGCATGATAAAAGCAGATAATAAGCACACTCCTCTCTAAGGCAAAATAAGACTCTATCCAACAAAAAGTCAAGGGGAAATCAGTATGTGTTTCCTTTGTAAAATTACACATTAAATCTACAATGTTCTATGACTGGGTATCCATGGGCTGTTCATTCTGCAGAAGACATAATTTCAGAATAGCAGGGGCACCATTAGGATCAGTGGGGGAGGAAGGAATTAATCTCCCACCATGTGTTTCAGGGGCTCATGCTTATTTCTCAGAAATGTCTCGGTCTCTGTGTAGAACCAGCATACTGGTTCTACACACCAAGTGACTAGAAATGGGCTGAAACAGACAGTTCCCCTATGCAAAATTTTGATGAAATCATCCCACTATGTCAGAACTCGAGAGGGGATTGTGGAGCTTCCATAATTAACTGCAGGCACTTGAAGATCTCTAGTATTGCAAGGGGGTCTGTGTAAACACACTACCCCGCACAGGATTAGAGACCTTTAGGGTGTGAGGGGACATGGAATAGAAGGTCTAGCATACAGCTGAACTTGAGCCTCCCCCCCAACAATCACATCAGTCTAACTTACGGTAAATCCCATTTATTTCAATGGGTCTACCCGAAGTAGGACTAACAATAGATACAACCCAGAATGTCTGATTCAGTGAGGTTGCAGGGTTTTGTTTTGTTTTTACTAGAACTGAGCCGAAGATTTCAACTGAGCATTTTTTCTCTCTCTGAAAAACAGTGGTGGCTGGGAGAGAGGGAAGGAGAAGAACATAATGCATTTTCAGAGGATAGGAAAATATCTATTTTAAAAAAATTGCCCCGGAAGGAGGGGTTTACCATGATAAGTGGTGGCAGCATTATTCGGGGTGATTCTTTCTTTATCTACTTCCTTCACCACTTGTGGAGATGGAACTGCAATCAGTGGTGCAGTAGGTGAGTTTAGACCCTGGGCATAATGATCTTATGGGGGTGGGGATATGGCCAGATGGGCGATTAATAAATGTAAATAAATAAATAAATAAATAAATACATGTGAAGCACACAACAAACAATCCTCATCTCCCTCACCACCACTCCCTGCTTTACAACTCCTTCTACAACCCTGACACATTAGAACAAAACAAACAATCAATAGTGTTTGCCAACCCAGATTTTTTTTAAAAAAGTAATCTGAGCATGTGCAGTTTCATGTTTTAAACTCATTTATAGCTTATAACCATCATGACTATATGAATGAAATGGCATTTGCTTCTGCTCTCCTGATGCTAAACACATTTACTTGGGAATAATCAACATTTTGTTGTAGAAAGGGATAATATCTATGTTAAAGTATAGAGAACACATGTGTAACAATGTATATGCCTGACCAGCTGGCCCCTGAGTATAATTTTAAAAAAGACAAAAGGATGCTGCAGTATCAGCATCAGCCTTGGTGGTCCCCAGCATGCCCATGATGGCCCAGGTGCTGGCTCCCAGCCTGTATGAAGCTGTCCCCATCACCTTCATCTCTCTGGGTGCTCATGTGGAGGGCCTGTGGGCTGTAGGGGCCTGGACTTTGGACCGGAGGTCCAGCCCAAGCTGCACCACTGATTGGCAGCCTGTTTCATCCTTTGAAATGCCATGGTTTGAAGATGCTATGTCAGGGCATAGCATTGTCCCAGAGGCATGGTTGGAGGGGAAAGCTGGCAGCCCCAACAGAGCCTCTGGATGCCTATGCCAGGACGCGTAGCATCATTCAACACAGACATTAGGAACATAGCAAGCTGCCTTATACTGAATGAGACCATTGGTCCATCTAGCCCAGTATTGTCGAAGTTAAGCTCTCCTGGGTTTCAGCAATAATTCTTTCCAACCCTCCTTGGAGAAGCCAGGGGATTAAACCTGGGATGGAACCTTCTGCATACAAAGCAGCTGCTCTACCTATGGCTATGGCCCCTGCCAGCTACAGCCCCATACAGCACATGGTGGTCCATTGGGCCACCAATTGCCACTCCATTACCTTAAGCAGTGGCACAACAAGCAGTGCCAGAGCAATTTATTAAAGAATAGACCCTCCAGAAAAGCTACTGCCAATACTATCACTTATCATAAGCCACAGGCATAGGTCAAACTGGCAATATTCTCAGCTCAGTGCTAGTTTTTACCTATCCCTCTCTGGAGATAAAAGTGTGCATCCCGACAGCCCCAGTCCAGTGAAGGAGGATTGTTTTTGCTTTCCACTCTCTGCATCAGAGGCCTTAGTCATCAAATGCAGAGTTCGCTCCTCATGTCACAGTAAAAGGTCTCCAGCTGAGAGATGATAAGAAAGGAAAAACACCAGCCTTGTTGGTTCAGAGACCTTAAGTGTACTAGGGGGAGGTAATGCAGCCCGGGGCTGTGTCAGATCCAGGATTCACATGCACATAGAGTGGAAGGTCTCTATTCCACAGAGGCCTAGGGAAAAAACAAAACAAAAACAAAACATGGCTGGATCCGAGACCTTCTCTATGTAAGAGGAAAAATACACCTCTCCTTCCCTGGACTCCTGGAGGCCTTCCTTTATTTCTAAAATGATTTTGGATCCCGCCAGAAAGTAGCAGGTCCTGGCCTGGGTCCACCCCAGAAATGCTTCTGCCTTCCACCCACAATTCTGTGGGGGGACGGGACTCCACAGCATCCCTATGAGCCTTTATTGTTATTAATAGTTAAATGAGCTTATACACTAGGCATGTTTGCCGTATGCAGACAGCATTGCTAGTGTTATTATGAGATATAAGAAAGTAACCACAACCAATGTTCTTAACAGTGGCTTTCTTTCAACTCACACTTGCTAATCTGTGAGATTATCAGAGATGTGCTGTGAATTTCTGTTCTCTCATGCCCCCTCCCAATCTCATTGTCCTCCCCATCAAAATCCAAAATGGTGCCCCTGCTAAAAACAAGTAATTTGCCCATCCAAAGAATAAACAAAGGTTCCTAACACCAAAGGACCACCACCCAAACTCTTTAAAATGTACAAACTAAGAATCAAATATTGGTGCTACTTACCACTGTGAAATTCATTACTTTCAGTATCCATATCGTCATTGCTAAGTTAACTATCATGGTAACCAAGAGCAAGAGGACAAAGAAGTATAGGCACCTCTTGCGCCAACCATAAATTCCTACTGGATAAAGCTGAGGGTTTTCTGTTCTTGGCAGATTGTTTTGCTGTGTTGCCAGTATATACTGTTCTCGGGTCATCTATTAAAAAAAAGAACAACAACAAAATACAAACATTAAGTATTTATCTGAATAATCAATTAAAATATGCTGTTTTCATATAACCCTATTGCAATAGTTGCCTCCACTTTTGACTAAGGGACTCCCTTATTTATTTTTTAAAGTTTTGCAAAGAAATTAAAGATAAAAGAGCTGGGGCAGCAGCCCAAAGATGTACCTTTCTTAACCGTACAAAACAGACATACAATTTCACATATTAATGACCATTAAAGAAATTCAGAAGAAACCAACACCATACAAAACATGATCAAAGCTACAGATAAAAAGTATGTACATACTGGCACAAAGTATTAATTCATGTTTTATTTCCACATCCCTTCCTTTACCTAAGTGATATCCAAATGTTCCAGTAACAGTGGGCACTGGGCCTGCTGTGCTCCCGTTACTCTTCAGGAAACACTTCCCATATAGGATTGCCTACTAAGTATTGTAGAGGATTCTGGGGCATGTTTAGGGTGTATACACAGGTCACATGATGTACCAGTTAGTACTTTGCAGACCTTATTGACACCCTACACAATTAACTTCCCCCCCACGCTTCTGTGGGGGGGGAGAGTTTGCGCGGGAGGGTGAGTGGAGGGCGCGAGAAAAATGAGGTGATTTCACCTCCCAGCAGGGCCCGGGGCAAATTGGTTGCCCCCTTTTGATTGGCTCTAAGGGTGGGGCACTGAGGCTATATTTAGGCACAGGTGACCCCACCCAATGCCTCTCTTTTCTTGCAGCTGCGGGGAGAAGACCGGAGCCTCAGATCTCCTTCGTCTGGGACTGCGTCCTGTGCCTTCGCACGGTTTGGCAGGCGGTAAGTGCGGTGAATAGGTAGTGGGGGTTAGGGTTTCGGTGTGCATCCCATGGCACCTTTGAAGGTGATTGGCAGGAACCCGTACTTCACCAATGTCGATGCCCTGTGGTTCCATTGCTGGGAGTTCGGGGAGCCTTTGGGGTCTGCACAGGTCACCCTCCTCGGTTGTCATGCGGCGCCGGGGGCGATGGCTCATGGTAGACCCCCCAGTACTTCGTGTGTGGAATTCGAGAGTGGCGAGTCACCGCGCCACCCTCGAGTTTGGGATGTTTTCGCCCTGATGCGCTCCACTGGCCTCTTGGCTGGCCTTAGTTAATCCCGCACTTCACCTTCACAGAACTTCGATTCAATAAATGTGGCCCTGTTTTCAAACCATTACAGTTGTCTCGTCTCTTCATTTCACCCTATACCCGCGCAAACAGGGTGTCCACTCTAAACGCATAGGAAAAATATTTTTTAAAATGTAGAAAGGGTATTTATTGAAGGATCTGATCCAACCTATTTTGAGTCTGTAGGCTTCATCAAGAGAAAAATTCAAAATGCACGCTGAGACTGTCAGCTCCATGCTTTGAGGATCCTGGAGCAAGACACTCTCAATGGGGGCCCCTCCCACAGGGAGTCTACCTTCTCAATGGCATTGTCACAAGTTGCTCTTGCTCCTCACCCTCTTTGGCATCTACTGCTCCTCATCCTCACCAATTCCATTGTCTGAGCCAGAGCAAGAGGCAGGTGAATAAGCAGGTTGCAATGGTGAAGAGAACAACCCCAGGGGGCTCTTGTCAGTGGGCCCCTGCTGGGGTGTGGGGCCCTCAGCAGGTGCCTGACTATGCCTACCCTTGATGAGTGCACATGCTCAGAGAACAGGTCTGTCTTTTTATAAGAATGATTTCCCTGAAAAAGAGTTGATATTGGAAATGCATTATTAGGTTTCTGATCTCTTGTTTTGCACCATTTTGGACTTTGTTCTTTTTGTTGTCATGATTATTTGTTGATACCATCCTGCTACATGACTTCATGCCCTACAATGCCACTCCTCATCTTTACATTTTTAGGGGAAATCGGTAACACTGGGCAGGCTGTTTATCAGTGAAGCTTGGCTGCCTGGCTGCCATTATTGGTCTTCTCGTGGAGAAATACCTGATAAGCTTTCAAAGAACTCCAGTATCCCCTAGAGCAATGTTTGAAAACCGCGGCTGTAGCTCATTGTGCCATTAGTAATTTCTCTCACACACCTTTCCCCCAAGTTTCAAGGCAGTTAATAACCAGTTACAAGAAAAAGGAATATAACAGTACACTCAATTGATCAGTACCATATTGACATTAAAATGACACCATTCTTGCAGTTTAATAGCCATCCTTAAGAACACACTGAAACTAAGTCTTATAACCCATTTGGAAGTCATAGAGGCTCAGACTCTACTGGACCTCACAACAAAGCTCCACCATTATGACCTCAACCTTTATTGAAATATAAGGGCCTGCTTCATACCGAGTCAGATCTTTGTCCATCGAGCTCAGTTAGTATTGCCTATACTAACTGGCAGTGGCTCTTCAGGGTTTCAGACAGGCATCTTTCCAAGAGATTTAGCCTGGAACCAGGGGAGGCTATTGACTCCTGTGTCAGTGGGTCTCCTTATCCATTGTAGCTTTAATTCTGAGAGTTATAGGAGCTATCCATGGTGCTGTACTCCATCCCCAAAATAGGTTCACCACCATGAAGCACCATGGATAGCTCCTATAAAGCTCAGATAGGGATGTTACCTTTTTTTTTTTTTTGCATTCAGAACTCATGAGCTGGTCTGAGCGAAAGGAGAACGTTCGCGAACAGACTCGCGTGAGCCGAACAAGGTGAGTTCGAGTTTGTTGAACGGCTCACCAAAAATTCTCACACAACCCTACGGCCGCCTCAGCTGCAATGGATAAGGAGCCCCACGAACACAGGCACTAGGGATGTCAACAAACCTGGGGGGGGCGCCCCACCTCGCCTCTCCGCGGCTGGGGCCCCCTCGCCGCTTGATCCACAGCAGCGCGGAGCGATTCTCTGCGCCGCTCGAGCCACCCGCGCCGGCCACGCTGGTCCCATCGCATCAGTTCCGGCTGGCCGGAAGTGATGTGATGGGACCTTGTGCCCGTGTGCCGGGACCCCAATTCTACGTATTTTCCATAGAAACCAGGGCAACAGAGCTTAACAGCCCTGTTGCCCTGGTTTCTACGGAAAATAAGTAGAATTGGGGTCCCGGCGCACCAGTGCAGGGTTCCGTTGCGTCACTTCCGGCCAGCCGGAACTGACGCGACGGGACCGGCGCGGGCGGCTTGCCGCAGAGAGGCGAGAGGGCACCGGGACCCGGTAAGGCCCGCAAGTCTCTGGCGGGCACCAGCGGGGCCGATTTCAGCCCACTATGCCCACTCGAGACGAGCGGTTACATCCCTAGCGCCACCAGCAGCCTTCCCTGCCTGGAACCTTTTGCTCTACTGCTGAGCTATAGCCCTTTCACACCAGCCTAATCACTTACAAGATTCACACAATCCACTGATAGAGATCAAGCTACCATTTAAAAAATCCTGCAGCAAAAATTGCAGTAACGTATTAAGGTTGCAATCCTATACATAGTTATCTTGGAGTAAGTCCTATTGAACTGGTAGACATGCATAGGATTGTACTGTAAGAGGGCATCAGATAGATTTGATTTACAGTTACTTCCCCCTCCCCCTTCACCAATGAAATCCCAGCTCCCACGGGACTACACAACAATGAAAACCCTGCTCCCCTCCCCAGGACTACACAATTAAATCCCAGCTCCCTAAGAACCACACAAGGAAAAAAGGTGGGGTATAAATATAATAAATAAATAAAATAAATAAATGAAATCTCAGCTCCCCCGGGACTGCAGAATGAAACACCTTTTCCCCTCCCCCGGGACTACACAACAATGAAATCCAAGCTCCCTCCCCCGGGACTACCCAATGAAATCCCTGCTCCCCCCCGGGACTACCCAATGAAATCCCTGCTCCCCCCCCGGGACTACCCAATGAAATGCCTGCTCTCCCCCCCCCCCCGGGACTACACAATGAAATGCCTGATCCTCCAGGACTCCACAAGAATGAAATCCCAGCTCCCCTGGGACTGCATAATGAAACCCCAGCTGCCCCGTGTAGGCCCCTGCAGCATTTCACATGAACATTCTAAATGATGTAGGAGTGATTTGCATAACCACTCCTGATAGGCTCCTACGGCAGGCAGTTCACATGAACATTCTAAATGACATAGGGGGGCTCCTATGTCAGTTTGCCCATAAGCTACATAAAAGTGGGTCATACATGCCCAGTGATGGGTTTTTTTGGGTTCTAACCCCGCCAGTATTCTTCCTTGGGTGATGGAGTATGTGTGCCAAGTTTGGTGGGGATCCATCAAACTGTGTAGGAGCCTATGCGGAACACACAAACAAACAAACACACAAACAAACTTTCACATTTATATAGTAGATAACATTAATTAAAACATCCACACTGGTTTCACTATAAAATAAATTATTTTAAAAAATATTCTTTCAGATGAAGAAGTGAAAAACAAAAGGCTGATTTGGGTATGTATAGTGATGATTTAAAAACTCAAGTATTTGCTCTTATAAAGGGAACCATGGATTACAAATTAAAGCTAGCAGTCACCAGTAATCCATAATTAATAGGCTACACAGATGCCGATTGGGCAGGAGACAGAACAGACCACAAATCCACACATGGACACTTGTTCTTTTATGGCGGAGGACTAGTCTCCTGGTCCAGCAAAAAGCAAACCATTGTTGCACAGTCTTCAACTGAATCTGAGTATGTTGGAGCAGCCTACGCATGAAAAGAAGCCCTATGGCTGGACAAGTTGCTCAGAGATCTTGGCATAGAAGAGCAAAAGCCCATCCAGAATCCTGAGGTTAACCAGAGCTGTATTCACATAGTTCAAACCCAAGGCTTCGTTGCAAATCTGAAGTACATAGATGTGAAGTACCACGTTGTTCGTGAAATGACTCAGAGGTGACAGATCCAGATGGTGCACTGCCCTACCAAGGAGATGCCAGCAGACATCTTGACGAAACCACTGCCTCGAGACCATTTCCAAGAACTAAGAAACAGACTAGGTTTAGTTGATTAATGCATGCAATATTAAGAAGGGGTGTTGGAAATTGTAATGTTGCCTGCTTAAATCAACAAGGTAATACAACCACTAATTAGAGTGGGAGGAAAGGGTTAATTGAAGATTCCCAGGGTGCATATCTTTGTAACCCCTCCTCCCTACTTCCAGCCTCTCTGTGGCCAGCTCTTGCTCTCTCTACCTCTCCAACCTGATGGACTCACGGCCTGAGCTGGCTTCCAGCCAGTGATCTCCAATGAAACAGACTCTTAACACCAAAGACTCTAATCTGCCTATATGCATCCTGCATATATGAATAAATGAATTGTAAGTAAAACTAATAAATGTCTTTATTAGTTTTAAACCTTTCTGGGACAATCCATTTCATTTTAACAGCCTTTTAGCAAGGTTTAGCAACCCACATGATGATAACCAGTTTCAATAACCAGGGTGCGCATAAGGGGGAAAACTCTGCTTGTCCTATAGGCATGACTCCTTCCCATATCCTCCAACAGCAGTAACCAGAGATGGCCTTAAAAGTGGGAATGAATGGGGCATGATATGGGATCAACAGGGGAGTGGCAATATTAGTTATATATTTTCTACCCATAGTGGTGGGCTTAGCACATGCAATGTTGTACTTAGAACCCAAGTGTATTAACTCAGAGTACCCCATTATACAGAGTACAGCATGACACCACTCCATAAGACAGAGAGCAAACTTGTTCAAACCAATCCACACACAACTGTCAATAACACGGCCAACAAGGATGCACACTGGGATAAGATATTATCTCTTCAAACAAAGACTCCTCAAACAAATGCATGAAGATGGGATAGGACCACAAACGGGATCCCCAAACACAGTAGATGGGAAAAGAGAGATGACTCAAGATGGGGGCCAAAAGACAACAGTGCCCCCCCAGTCCACAAAATACCACACATACATACTACCAGACCATCAAACATCTTGCACTGGATGAGAATCTACAACAAGGGATAATACCACACAAACAATGGGTGAAGGAGAGAGACTGAGAGAGTATGTAGAGTCTGCAGGGATGGGGACTCGGACTCCAGGACTCGACTCATGAGTCAGACTGAGTCCCCCCTCTGACTCGAGTCAGACTCGAGTCCCAATATTTTTAATGGGACTCGAGACTCGACTCGGGACTCGAGACCAAGGACTCATGTTCCAAAATCGTGTTCCTCAAATGCAACATGGATAGGTTTTAGGAAGTACAGCAAGTTTATTTTTAAAAATCATTTTCCTAAAATGCAACCTTTCAGATACTTTGGGTTTGGCTGCCTCTGCCTGTCTGTTTGGGGTTCCCTGCCTCCTCTGCCTGCCTGGTCTCTTCTTAACCAGTTCCACACTTTGAATTGTCCAAGACAAAGGCCTCTGCCTGCCTGCTTTGGGGTCCCCTGCCTCCTCTGCCTGCCTGGTTATTTTGGGTTTGTCTGCCTGGTCTGTTCTTGCCAAAATCAGTGGCAGAGTTTTGAAATAAAAAGGCACACTTGTGCCTAGAATTTATTTAAGCCACACATCTGAAATAGCCTTATTTTGTTGGGGAAAAACCCCATTGATTTTAATAGGGACTCGTGGAGTCAGCTTTGGGAGTGACTCGTGAGTCACCATTTTGGACCAAGGACTCGGACTCGAGACTCGGGTCCAAAGACTCGTGACTCGAAACCAAGGACTCTTCACTGAGAGTCTGCAACAACCACATTGCTAAACAGTAAGCATGAAGCAGTAAGAGGAGACACTACACACTCAAACACAGGATGGGATTTCAAACAGCAGCAAACAATGATTGGAAATACATGTAAACACAAGCCCTGTGTATGCTGGCCCTGCCCCAACATTTCCTGGCATGCCAGTCCCACTTCCCTCAGTTCAGACCTTGTCTGAACAGGACCTTTGCTTGAATGCAAGTAGAACTCTCAGCGCAATCAGGAACCCTGAGAAGGCAGGGCCCACAATTGTGCTGAGAGTTCTACTCACATTCAAGCAAACCCAAGTAGAATTCCTGTTCAGACCTTGTTGGTTCAACACAGCAAGGTCTAAACTGAGGGCAGAGGGGCTGTCCATCCTGGAACCCTAAAGAGAAACACTCCTTTTAGGAGGTGGATGTACTGCAACCATTTTTTGCTGGTCCCATGTAACTACTACAAGTCTGACCTTCTTAGCTCACCTGATCAATGTAGCAGTACCCGCTGGCTGCTGCCCTTCAGACTTCAGCTTGCATCTTTGCCAACTTCCACTTGACCTAAACTCTGCCAGCTTTCCACCTGGGTTGAACAACACTCAACCCACTTCAGGCATTACCTGTGTGGAGGGGCCATTGTGCAGTTAAAAGGGCTGCAGGGCCATGCCTCTGCCCCCCCCCCCCCAACAAGGTACAGTCTCCACAGGCCCTGTCCTTCACATGTTACTGTGGACAGACCTCTACACTTGTAGGCCTCTCCAGATCCTGGAAGCCTAGTTGCGCATGCTTCCATGAGTCAGGGAGATCTTCACATGCTGGCTTCCCTTGTCTTAGTTGTCCATGCTAATGTGTGGATGAAGGGGGTGATCTGTGTGTTGTCAGTGGACGGGGCCAGAGGTATGGTCCCATAACTCCTTTAATAACATGATGCCTCATCATGCAAGTAATGTGTGAAGGGGGCTTGATTCCTAGCTTAGTTGAAGTTACATTTGCCAAAGTCCTTGGCTAGGCTCTAACATTTACATTGCTCACAGCTGGCTCTAAATAAAGGTGAATACAAGCAGCAACAGAGTGCAGAAGCAAGCAAGATATACTGGGCCTCTCACTCTCCTCCAGACTCAGGAGGGTAAAAGCAAATGACTCAGATAAAACCTCCAGGGGAAAATAGTTCATGGTTCTCAATTAAAATAATTCTAGTCTTCATTTTAAACTAGTCTCAATATATGGCAATTTAGGAAGTTAATAACTGAAAATGTCAGGGCACATGTATTCACTAGATCGCTAATCTTCTGGTATTTAGCAAAAATTGCTTTAATGATTTCGGGATTAACTTTTATGGTATCCCTTCATTTCCACATCCTTTTATTCTAACATAAATTTATTGTCTGCTCAGTATGCACACCTCCATTTTTATTTGTACAAAAAGAAAGGTTCAATATTAATGACTGACAAAAAGGAAATGAGGACTTTTGTTGTTTTAGAACAATTTTCTTCATTAACGTCATGATAAAACTAAAGTTTTTGACCTATCAGTGTACAAAATACCTTACATTTAAAGATACCAATAAACATGTGATCTCTCTCCAAAGAGCTAACACACAGTATTGTGTGTTTGCCTTATTTCCAAAAAGGATTACCGAAACAGGAAGTATAATCCAAATACAATCCCCTTCTGCAACATGTAAGATGAGTTCAACAACATCAGGTAAAATGCAATATAGCACTGACAGAGACCAGGGAATGGGGGAAGAGAATAGTGTTATCTTTGAGAGTCTGCCCTAAAACGCAAGGTAGTATGGGAGCAACCTACAAAGCCCTCTCAGCAGCAGTAGGTTTTAAAGAAGGGTGTGATAGACGCAATGCTAGTTCCAGGTTTTTGAGGGCCCTTGGGCAAGACATACTCAATGGGCCCCCTCCTTCAGTGAGTCTACCTTCTCACCTACCATTGTCACCAGCTACTATTGCTCCTCATCCTTTCTCATCATTGCTTGCTTGACAGGCAGAGAACCCATGAACATGTAGGCAGTGGCACCTACTTCTCGTTTTCACCACCACTACTGTCTGGGCCAGAGCAAGAGGCATGAGCACAAGTAGGTTGCAATGGTGAAGAGGAGGAGCAAGTCCCAGGGCCTCTTGTCAGTGGGCGCCTGCTGCGGTGTGGGCCCTCGGCAGCTGCCTGAGCATGCCTAACCTTGATGCTGGCCCTCAATATTCCCAATATGCCACCCATTCCCAATAAGTCACCACCTGCCTCCTATTCACTAATTATCCTTCCACTGGTAGCACAGGTACCTAGTCTGATGGGAGAAGAGGAAGCTCCTTCTGAACCTTTCAAAACTAAAGCTGAAGTAATCTAGGATACTTTGGGCAGGCCTGTGAAGGAAAGGGAGGGTCAGGGTTTATTAAAACGCAAACCAAAAACACTGAAATATGTATTTAAATTGTGTTTGTTTTCTTTAAAAAGATATATGGCAGGATCTTAACATGGTAAGATTTTGTTTAGGCCAGGAGCAGGCTGTAGCGGACGGGACCCCTCACCCCAAAGCCCACACCCTCAATGTGTACTTCGCTCTCACCAAGTGCCACCTTGTATTGGTTACTTCAGACTTTAAGCTGTCTTTTAAAGTTGCGTTAGCCGATTATGTGTCTTAGGTCTTATATGTAGCTGTTCACCCACGTTTGTTTGTCTTTATTAAGCAGTTTGTTTTATTTGATTACTTGAAGCAGGGTGCCCCTCCGTTAATTCACTTCTTACTTTCCTGTCACCAGTCAGACTCTGGAGAATTAGAACTTTGAATAAAAAGGTTGATTTATTGTTCTAACAAAGTCTCTAAACTGATATTCAACTCAGGAACAGATAACTTGGAATTTTCAACAGTTACATTCAAACTTGTTCTTTGCTTAGATTCAGGTTAAAGGCAGGCAGATATTATACAGCGCTCTTTGTATCAACTTGGCTTGGTTACTTGAAAGTTACAGTATCAGACTAGGGAACTTAACTGTCCCTCACACTAGTCCAGAGTTTCTCCTTCTTCCTCAGACAGAAGGTCCTTCACTCCCTAAGTGGAGACTCCTGTGAATTGTTCTACACTAACACCTTCACGTTTGCTTTCTCACAACTTAGTACTGGATTTCCTGTCTGAACTCTTCTCTTCAGTACCACCTTTCCCTACCTACTCTACTAACCTTCCACTCCCTCTCTCACTCCAACCCACTCTCTTCCCCAACTGACAACCAATTCCCTTAACTGTCAACTCCCTGGGGTTCTATGCTCTCCTTCAACCAATCAGAGCCTCTGGAATGTTCAGGTTGGCCCCTCCCTGGGCCTGTCACTCCGCCACACAGGCCTGTTTCTCTTACCATTTCCACTCCTCCTTGGGTTGTTATACTGTTGCCCAACAGAAAACTAAAGAAAAGGGGTGTTCACCTAAATGTGCAGTCACACTGTGTGTATGTTTGTTCAGATGACTGGGAGAATCTAGCCCTGTTCAGACATTCACCTGAACGTGTGAGGGCTTAAAGTGGGTAGAGGGTTGAGTATAGCGTTGGTAGAGACACACCCCTATGTGTCCAGGTGTGCTTGCTCCACTCCCTGCAATTCAGACCTTGGTGTGTGGAATCAGAAAGATCTGAAAGGTAGTTCTAGTCCCATTTGCCTGAATGCAAGTAGAAGTCTCTGTCCTGATGGTTTTATCACAGTGCTGATCATGCCAGTAGAGCTCTTGCTCAGACCTTGCTGATTCAACATGGCAAGGTCTGAACTGAGGGGAGCAAGGCCAGCACATAAGAGTGCACAGCCCTGCCCACTTAAAGCCCTCATGTGTTCAGGCATACTCCTGAACACAGCTTTTGCCTACATGTGTTCATACCCAATTTGTACTAAGGTGCTAGAATCATGGGTATGGCTGTATCTGGGCTGAATGAACACACATTTTAGCCCTATTCAAGCGTTACTGAACTGAGATCACTGAACGCATAAGCGAAAGAGCACTTAAGGGCCCTGATTTTCCAGGGTTCTTAATCATATGGAGAGCCTCCACAGATACAGGAGGCCCTACTCATCACCCTCCATGAGTACAGGGTGATGGGAACGTATGAGGAGGGGGCAGGGCTAGAACACTTCTCAGTTCTCACACATATAGTGAACTCGGTTTAATAACGCTTGAACAGGGCTATAGTTGTGTGGCTTGATGAGTGCATGTTCACTTTATGTAACAGTGTAAAGCAGGAGTGTTGAACCTTTTCCAGCCCAATGGCTTATTTTTTGTGGCATGGGGCCAAAGGTAAAATGGGTGGGGCCAAAATACCAAAAATACCAGCATATGTTTGCTTAAAGGTCTTACTTTAGCATGGGCTTCGGGGAGGCATCTCAACCTTTTAGAATAGTGAAATCCCTGCATAAAAGGGGTGAAACCACAAAATGATTGGTGGCTGGGGAAAGGGGGCGTGTCCATCTGGGGAACCACAGACAGGCCAAATTTAACCTCTGCACCCCTGATGTAAAGTGTAGTCTTCTGTAGTGTTCCTGGAGCACAACTCTTTTTGGCCCTGAGGAACTGCCATAGGCGATTCTGGGGGGCGGGGTTTGTGAGGAAATTTTGGGGAAGAGCAGACAATTTGAGAGAGGAAAATGACTGGGGTTGGCATAGAATAAAAAGCACCAATTAGAGAAGACAGAGAGGGAGAGTACTCTAGGCAAATACCTGGTATTACCATTGCACAGCATTCATCCAGCAGCAGTTTTGAGGACAGAGAATTTAGGGCTGTTCACACATTACACATTCAGTGCATGTATAATCTGTGTACATGTGTACACAGACTGTCAATCTGTTTACATGTACAGTTATTTACACATAGCGTTCAGCATGTCTTCAGTCAAGATACAGTGTACACAGATTGCTGTTCTGTACGCTCACTCACATGTAGCAGAGTGTACGGCGGTTTCTAGAGCTCCATCCCTGAGTCTACCTTTGGTTTATGGGGAAGGTCTGCCATGTGGGGTGGTATAGAAATGGAATGAATGAATGAGGCTTTAACTGTGTGCTAAACACTGTTACAATCCTCCACGGGACTGAGAATCCTGTGGAATCTGGGTGCTGTGGCTGATTTGGCCACAGGGTTTACATGCCCAGGAAATGCCAAGGCCAGAGATCAGTTTTAGTTCCTTGTTCACTCACAGCTTAGCAGAGAAACATTGTTCAATCATGTGAGCTTCGGGGGGGGGGGGAGACTTTCAGGGAGATTGCGGCACAAGGCAGCCCGAAATGAGCTGGGGTCCATCGCAAGAGCCATTTATGGAATCAAGCAGTTTTTGCCTGCTGGGAAGTGTTCAGGTGTTCTCTAATGGTACTGACCTTGCTTGCTTTCAACATAGTTGTTTTTTTTTAAATTAACTGTATGTTGTTGGGTTGTTGTTGTTGTTTAAAAAAATCTCTACGTGAAAGTGAACATGATACAACAATTTCTAATTTTTGAGGATAGAGTAATGCTGTAGAACACTAATCCATAATCACATTAATCAGATTCTGAAAAGTGTAACATTGTGTAGCCTTTTCTCTAATATTAAAGGAGGACGTGTGTCTGTCCGTCCATCTGTCAGCACCCAGACTGTGAAACCTAGATACCTGAAGCTTGGCACACACACTAAGGGGACACTAGGAATGTGTAGCTCAGGTTTATTTTGCTTTTAAAGTGCATTAATCAATTTTAATTAATTTAAATGTGTCCATGTGGTTGAAGCCTGCATTAAGATATTCTGCCACTAGGGCAGACTTTCTTAAGAAGCAAATAGCTTTCCAGTCCATACAGTTAGAAACCAGGGGAGATTAGTAGGCTGAGGGACAGAGTTATATGTCTGCCCCCTTCCTCCTGTTGTGGGGCAACCCTCCCACCTCAGGAGAATGGAGTCAACATACCCTTTCATTAAGGGGCTATATGAGTACACTATGGTATTCAGAAAGCCCTACCCCATTTGATGTTGGGTTCAAACCCCTTTAAGCTCAAAATAGGGTTCACCCCTGCCACTAGCCAGCCTTCCCTTGCCAGTTTCCTCCCTTCCCCAGCAAAAATCCTGACTTTTGCTAAGGGGAGGTAGTAACTGCAAGTAGATGGAGTTACCATCCTGCTCATGAGATGCAGGAAAGATGTAGTCTCTGACTTTAGCTGGAAATGATGGCACTGAGCATGCTTAGAAGTATCATTTCCTGCAAGGGATCACATGGAATTTACAGGGGATTTTTTTTTCTGCCTATTGAATTGTATTGGTCTAAGACATCCTTCCCGAACCTAGTACCCTCCGGATGTGTTGGGAATGATGGGAGTTGTAGTCCAACACATCTGGAGAGCACCAGCCTGGGGAAGGCTGGCCTAAGGAGTTATTCATTCCTTTGAAAGAGCTACAATTGGTGCCCACATTTTTAATGTCAACATTCAAATTCTGGAGTGCTGCAGAACAATTTGCAACCCGAACATCTGCATTGACCCAAATTTTATTTTGGTGGAAATGAGTGTTGGATTTGGTCAATCTGTTTATGGTACAGGGTACTGAGCTCGGTAACCTTCAGGATGCCTCCTGTCATTCTACAGCTGTATAGGATTTGTATTAGAGCTGTGCTCAAATGGCCTCCCAAAATTATTCAGCCTATTTGTGGGCAGATAAATTGGGGGGACAATTTCGCCAAATTTCTCCAAGGTGAGCAGAAATCATCCAACAGTTTCTCATAGGTAGGTCTCACTATTGGCAGGAGCTGTAGCACAGCTGCTTTCTTTTTTTCCTAAGGATTTTTGGTTTTTTGCATTGCCACTGCAAGTGGCAACAGCAGCAACTGTGTCAAGGCTTCCAGTTTTCTGCCACATCCTTACAGCATTTTATTTTTAAAAAATGAATTTATTTTGGAGGTGTTTCTGAGCTGATCTAATCACTGCAAGATGGCAAAGGGTGCTGTGTGTGTGGTTTTCTTTCTATTACACATCTCTCCATTGCTCTGCAGCCTCCCAGGGCACCTGCACTTCCTGAACCAAAAAAGCCCTATGGGAGGAATGACTTCATGTTGTCTACGACTGGTCTTTAATTGAAGTGTGGGAAGCTGAAGAGGCTACAGGCTCCCACAGAGATTACTGCACCATGAAAGCAGGACACTTACACACTCCTCGGCCACCTCCTAAGTAAGGTAAGCACAAGAACCCTGAACCCAACCCATGAGCATTTCTCTGCAATTTTCTTCTCCTTTGAATTTCTTTTCAAAAGCAATTTTTTTCCCATTCAAATTGAAGGGGAATGGTCAAAATAAATGTGGAAGAAATTTTCAGCACCACACTAATTTGTGTTATATGGTATCACAGAAATCTGGTAATTGCTTTTTAAAAGGCAGCAGGGTAAATATACAAAGAAAAAAAATAAAGCCATTGAATTGTAAACCGAGTGTGACCACATACAATATAATGATAAGATAATTTACTTTGCTTTACAATATTTCTTTGATGCTGCCTAGGAATTGATTTGCCTGCTCAGTAGTAATTGACTAATGTATCCCATGTTAATTTGTATCCAGAGATTCCATTAATTGTAAAAGCATTACATTATTGTTTACTTATCAACATGCATCAGCATGTTGCCACATGCTTTTGTTACTTCCAAAATAGGTCAGCTTCAATTCACTCATGTAAAATGAACATCTATCAAACAGGTTGGCACCATTGTTAAGCTTTTTATGGCATAACATCAGGCAGTTGGGCACCAGGCATTGGTGATGTGGGTGGTTGCCATCTGGCGGGATGCATCAAAATTCTCCAAATTCAGAGCCAGTGTGGCATAGTGGCGAGAGTGTTGGACTGGGACTCGGGAGATCTGGGTTCTATTCCCCGCTCGGCCATGAAACCCACTGGGTGACTTTGGGCCAGTCACTGACTCTTCAACCTAACCTACCTCACAGGGTTGTTATGAGGATAAAATGAAGAGGCGGAGGAGGATTATGTAAGCCGCCTTGGGTTCCTTTCAGGAAAAAAGGCGGGGTATAAATATAATAAATAAATAAATAAATAAAATCTACAAATGGGCCTAGAAGTATGGGAAAGCAGAATATCCTGCCATGGAAAAGCTTTAAATGTAGAAGCTCATTCTGGTGGTGGCTTCTCATGGTCCTGCTTTGGAAAAATTGACACAACAAGGAGTACAGGAAGTGTCCCCCCGCCCAACTGTGTTCCTTTATGGGGAGCTGCTAAAGCTCAGTGGTAGTAGAGCACATGCTTTCAATGCAAAATCCCTGGTACTTCCAGATAGTGCTGGGAAAGACTCCTGTCAGAAACTCTCAAGGGCCACTGTTATCATCTGACTCATCACAGGACAGCTTTCTTTATCTGTGTGTGTGTGCATCACGGGCCATACTGCTCCCACACTGGCCCCTGTCATTTCTGTTGACCAAAAGTAACTGAAGTACCCCACAAGTTTGAGCTGCAGTAATTGCAACACCTATAATAATCTATGCCCTCCAAATGATGAATCCAAAAGAGGCTTCCCATCCTGACATCTCTCCAAGAAGTTACAGCAGCACTGAACAAGAAGCAAACCAGGAAGCACCTTTTAAAAGACACTTCCTAGTGCAAGGGTTTATAACAGGGGTGCACAACCCATACCCCCCACAAGGCCATAACTGCAGGCCCCCAAGGCCCTAGGCCAGTGATGGCAAACCTTTTTGAGCCCGAGTGCCCAAACTGCAACACAAAACCAAATTATTTATTTCAAAGAGCCAACGCTGCAAATAACCTGAATACCGAGGTTTTAGTTTTAGAAAAAAACAACTCATACAGTTGTCCGAACTAATTAACATCTTTGGCCTTAAAAGAAAAGCACAATAACAGAGCTTTCAATGATACAAACAGTTTTTTGTTGAAAAAAAAAATCAACTCAAAAAATTATTATAGTACTACATTGTACACATAGCCTGAAGGGAATTTATACAAACTTTCTTCAAAATTTTTTAAATGTGATAACAATGTAGAAAAGAATTCTGTAACAGGAATTCTAGAATAAAACCATTCTGTTCCACACTGTGAGAAAGAACAAGATCATTAGTGTTTTGCAGAAGGGGACGGTCTTTTCGCGATCTGGTGACCAATGGCTCGGGTGCCCACAGAGAGGTCCCTGCGTGCCAGCTGTGGCACCCGTGCCATAGGTTCGCCATCACTGCCCTAGGCCTTCCACTACTAAGCCCACCCACCGATTCCCTGCCAATTGTTCCATTGTAGTTGTGACTGCCACCACCCCTACTTGCCACATGTTCTATCTTCCCTCCCCCAGAGATCCTGATACAACTTGTTTTTCCTTGCAGGTAGCAGCAGTGAGGAAGGAGTGATCTGTATCAGGATCACTGGGATTACTGGGGAATAGGGTGGAGAGAAGGCTCTCTAGTCCCTCTCCCAGAAATCTTCCTATAGATCCTGTTAGCAGTAAGGAAAGAGCAATTGTATCAGGACCACTTGGATGTGTGTGTGTGTGTGCAGCCCCCAAGCCAGCATCACATGTGGCCTTCAGGGTCAAAAAGGCTGTGCATCATTTTTTTTAGAATGACATAAGATCTGCCTCTTGTGGTACTCCTGCTAGTCCATCTGGACTAGCAGTGAACAGTATTTAGATGTGTGGCTATATAAATAAGAAAAGGATAATACTTACCACTTTGCAGGATAATACCGATGACTGACTACCCAAGCAGTTCCATGCACATGGTGGGAAATGTTCATCTATATCCATCCACCCCAAGGTAAGCTAAAGAAAGTTCCCTTCATCTGCACATTCTCAGATAATTTCTTCTCAATAACATTACGATGTTGTGGAGTAGAACATGTGACTTAACATCCATCAGTATTTCGATCAAACAATTATTTGTGCAAGTGTGGAAACACCAAGCGATGTGAGCTGTGAAAACCCATCAGAATAGCTCAGGGAGAAACCTTTAAAAATATACTCACTAAGCTAAAAGTGCCTGCATCAGCATTTAGAGTGAATCAGAAAGGAAAGGGGGGAAATCTGCCTGCTAACCAGCCACAGCAGCTCAGGAGAACTCTTTCAAAATGTTAGACAGGTAATTTAGCAGAACCAGCTGGTTTCCTTTACTCCCCCTGACAGCAACATGCCCTCTAGCTATGCAGTCCTTGCTGTGGGCACCTATTCTTTTCTCTCCAATGTGTCAGCAAGTCACTCACCCTACTCCTGGTTTGTACAGCATGGGGTATTAATTAAACTTACAGATGAAGTATCATTTCAGATTTTCTTTGCACTCTCTGGCTGGCTGGCATCCCACCATATGTGGGATACATAACACGTATCACACAGCACAGCTGATGGCATGTAAGAGCACTGTAGTAATCTCAAACTGCAGTAATTTCTCAGGCTGCAGACAGACACCTAAATACATACATTTAGTATATGTATGTATTTAAATACATACATAAAAGGGGCATAATGTTTTGGGCATCATAGATTTAACAATGGGCTTCTCTCTTTCTCTCTCTACCCCACCTCCCCTCTCCCTCCACACACACACACACACACACACACACACACACACATTATTTATTGGCCACCTTTCAGGGCAGGAGCCCTCCCAAGGCTGCATACAACAGTAAAATTCACATAATAAAAACCGATGTGGTAATAAATACAGCAAACATTCTAAAAAACAGACACCACCAGCACAAAACAAAACCTACAACATACAACTGAAATTCGATAAAATATAATCAGGAAAAGGCCAAAGTAAAGTAGTACATATTAACACTTGGGTGGATGCATTTTGCACCAGCTGAAGTTTCTGAGCTGTCTTCAAAGGCAGCCCCACATACAGCACATTACAGTAGTATATCCTGGACATCAACAGTGCATGGATAAATGAGGCAAGGTCCATCCTCTCCAGATAAGGCCTAAGCCGGTAAAATGCACTCCTGGACACTGCAGCTTCCCCAGTTAGCGCACAGTCCAGGAAGACTTCCAAACTACACACTTGGTATTTGGGGGACGGGTGCAAACCTATCTAAGATGACTTGTAAACCTCTATCCAGAGTAGTTGGTTTCCTAACCCGTAGTACCTCTGTCTTGTCTGAATTAAGTCTCAGTTTGTTCATCCCTGATCCCACCCCCAAAACAGCCTCCAAACACTGATTCCAGAGTTTGACAGCCTCCCTGCGATTTGTAGATGGAAATGAGAGGCAGAGCTGAGTGTCATCTGCATACTGATGAGACTTCAGCCCAAACCTCCTGATGACTTCCCCCAGTGATGTAGATGTTAAAAAGCATGGGGGGCAGGATGTAAACTTGCAGCACAGGCTAATGGCCATGGGGTGGAACAGGAACCCCTCCCCCCAGCACCACCTTCTGAGACCGTTCCTCTAGGAAGGACGAAAACCACTTTAACACTGTGCCTCTTAAGTCCAACACAGATAAACAATCCAAAACGATATCACAGGTGATGGTATCAAAAGCCACTAAGAGGTCCAGAAGAACCAACAGGGTTGACCTCCCCTCAACCATTTACCAGTCTAAGTCATCAACCAGGGTGACCAAGGCTGCTTTCATCGCATAACCAGGTCTGAAACCTGATTGGAATGGATCTAAATATATATGTCACTTACCAGTGTGGCGTAGTGGTTAGAGGGTTGGACTGGGACTCGGGAGATCCGGGTTCAAATCCCCTGCTCGGCCATGAAACTCACTGGGTGACTTTGGGCCAGTCACTGACTCTCAGCCTAACCTACCTCACAGGGTTGTTGTGAGGGTAAAATGGAGAGGAGGAGGAGGATTATGTAAGCCGCCTTGGGTTCCTTTCAGGAAAAAAGGCGGGGTATAAATGTAATAAATAAAATAAATACTCTCCCCACCATAGATTGATTTGTAAAAGAAACTCTATGAGTTAAACAAATAGATTTACCATGGAAGCTCTTTCAAAGCCAAACACTTTAAATAAATATATCTAGACTTGTCATGTTTTAGAGACAGATAATGATGCTCAAGCTGATTTATTCATACATTCTTCAATAGAGCTTTGTTTCATATAGCTGAGCTTGAGAATCTTTTAAAGTTTAAATATAGTTCTGTTTTGATAACCAAAAAACATAGTTCTGTTTTTATATCCAAACTCACGGGATAAAGAGGGTAATGAACACTAAATTAGCTCATGAGTGGAGACAGGCAAAACACCTTTTTCTCTAGTTAGATATGTAATTCCGCACAACATGCAAAGTTATCCCCCTACCCCAACACACACACATGCACACAAAGACAAAAGAGGGGTCTACCCTTAAAGGTGGCCTAAAAATCATTTTAAATAAAGAAATAAATAACCTTGGTTTATTTCAAATGGTTCTGATCCTTCATGCAACATTCTCTCATGAACCTTTCCTCTCATGACTATTTAACCCGTGTCAGCCTCCAAGACCCCGCCCCCATCAGCCTCCAAACCCCTTCCCTCTGCTTACTTGGCTGCTGCTCTGGCAATGCCAGAAAGGGGGGAGGTTTCTTTCCTCCCTCTCCCCAACACTGCCTGAAGCACTATGCAGCTGGTGATGGGTGATCTGGCAGAACTCCGGCTTGGTGGATGCCGCTGCTGTGCACACTGAGCCAGACCGAAAGCAGGTGTGCGCTTGAGCCACTTGGCAGACTTCCGGGTTCCCGGTGGGCCGCTTTTTACATAGAAAATGTCATAAGGTACATTAAAAGCAGCTGCAATTTGCAGCAGGACCCCCACCTGTGGCACATAACAAAAGAGAAGATCTGTGTCATGGCCCAGGATCAGCAGCCCTGAGAGACTGCAGCCTTCAGCAACAGTGACTGTGAGGAGGTGCCAGAACCAGTTCCTGGTCCTTCTCAACTGAGGCCCACCCTCCTTGGATCTCATATCCTAGTCACGCAGCCCCTAGAAGGTGCCACGGCTCTCTAACTCTGAGGAGTGGGCCTTGGACTCCTGTAGTGAACAGGGAGACCCTGAGGAGTAGTCCCCAACCAGCTCCTCATCCCTGCAACCTTCACTCCCTAGGGTATGCCAACGCCTGCAGGAAAAAATGTCCTTTAACAGCCAGATACAGCACCTGACGGGGTACAGCTTCCGGAAGGACTCTCCTGGGCTGAAATCCCTGCCTGCTGCTCCCAGTTGGTGCTGGGGTATCATCAGTACTCTAGCTCTATGACTACTGTCCATGGTCCTGAAATTAACTCCAGGCTCAGATGTGATCCATCTGCATGTCCCACTTCATGCCTCCTCACCTGAGCTGTCACCCAGAGCAGATGATGGAATTCCAGATGGAGCAGGACAATCTGCTTTCTTGCCACATATGCCCAAGCTTTCACTTGACATACCCAGGCAAAATGTTTGTCTTTTTCCTAGAGTCAAGATGTTTGTATACAGCTCCTTGACAGCTCCTGACTGATGGTCCTTGAGAGACCTATTTTCCATGAATTTGTCTCATCCCCTTTACTAGCACAGTGTGGGGAAATCAGGCAGGAGTGCAGCTCTGGCAGTGTGCCTGCATTAGCCAGGCCCAGAGTCCTGCACTCTCTGTACCACCTGTGGCCACAGGTTGGCCATCCATGATCTAGATCACCATCTGGATCAGATACATCACAAGCCAGTATCCTTGCTTTGCCCATGTTGGTTATTGATGCCACAGTAATCTAACAGATGGTTATTCCACTGCTGCAGACAATGATCCCAAATCTCCCTTATGTCAGATTTTGCCTGCCGATGGTGGTGGGGAATATCAGCAGCTGGATGTGCAAACTAAGTAGACCAAAGTAAAGCAGATGCAGAAAGGATACCAGAATGTGCATCCAAGTGAGGATGTCTGTATTATTGTCAAGAAGATGCACCTTCAGATGTGCATTCGATTCCACTAGTAGTGCAACTAGCGATAGATCATGATAGTAGTCATTCTGCTTCATTTTATCATTTACAAAATGGATATTTGAATAGTATTTTTTGCATTAGAAGTATACTTTCTAATCATGTTCCCACACTGATCTCTAAAGAAGCAACATGCAATTGTAGTAATTATTCTCCTGTAGAATTCATTTGGACTTAACTGTAACTTTGGCTGATTCGTGCCCAATGGATAAGACTTATATAACCCACCAGCTATTTAAGTTCATCATATGTGCTAAACAAGCCTCAAACATAGGTATCAGGAAAACATCTCCTTAAAGCTTTACCTATAATACCTATGTTTGAGAGTTTCACACAACCTCCTATATGTTACATTATTCAGCCACAAGGTGGTGCTGCAGTGAAGCGGAATTGCAAAAATACAAGATCATTTTGTAGCGTTTCATAGCGTGATAGCCCTTTAATAGCTCATTACCGTCATTCTAAAAATAGCAGTGGAAATGCTCAGAAATGCTCAGAAAGCACAGGAGAGGCCTTGGAAGATGACAACAATGTCTAAAGACCCGCAAAGTACCGTGAGTGAGTAATCACAAGAGCACAATAAATGCCTTGTGTAGACAAGCCCGTAGTTAGGGAAATGAGAAATTAGGTTCGCCTATCCCTAGCTCAGAGACACAATTTATTCCTTCTCTTTTTATACATATAGTGGGCATGGCTGGCCAGCCTACTTGTTTTCATGCCACTCACACATGGGAACCTATTTGCTCCTCATATCAAGATCACAGCTTTTATACCAAAGGATTCCATTCCCTCTTCCACAGGACTGCATACATATGCTGCCCTTCTCAGTGAGATTTCCCAGGATCCAAAGAAAGCAGCTGCCCAGAAACTTTCTGTTCAAGTGACAAGATGGATGGAATCTTCCCTTATCATTTATTGCCACATTGCTGTGCTACAGTATAGCTCATTTGTTGTTAAATAACCTAGAGAGTTTCTCTGTGAGCATGAATGAATACACAATTCTGCCTTCATTGAAAACTTATTTTCAGACTATATTCCAGGGAATCCTGGAAAGCTTATTGGGGCTTTCTCAGTGAGAAGAACAGTAACAGTGGCCAAGTTCACCAGTATTGATCTTCCCCTGAAGTATACATCTTCAGGGGAGTCTTGGATAAGTCCTATGGCACACTCACATTTGATATGGGTTAATATTGACATGCCAAGGGCCTGGCCATAGGTGAACTAAGTGGTTCACCTAGAATATGCCTCAGAATCATCAGCCGTGTATGTGGGTTCCAGTCAGATGTGCAGAGGTTTTTCAGAAGAGTGGACAACGTGGAAGCTTGGAAGAGATCTCTAAAGAGATCTCTAAAAGACTAGGAAGTCTACATCAAGGGTGAAGAACTTGTGCTCCCCCCAACTCCAACTTCCATCAACCCTGGCCAGCATGGCCAATTGTCATGGATGATGGGAGTTTTAGCCCAACAATGTCTGGAGGGCCAAAGGTTCCTCAGTCCTGGTTTAGGGCCAGGTTCAGACTAAGGTTCCTAGTCCTGGTCTAGGCTCAAACTAACAATCCTTGCCTAGAGAAAGTTCCATAGATAAAAACAAAATAAAAATCTGGAGTTTAGGTTCCTAAATTCAGGGGAACCCAGTTTTTTCTTAACTGCTCCTCTCTGGGGGGAAAAAGAATACTTTTTTTGACATCAGTGTCAACAGGGCTTATGTCAGCATGTGTCTTCTGATACTGCAGTTTGCTTGGGTTTATGCTGTCAATGAGAATTCCATTTTCCTGCTAAGTCAATACAATTAGATTACTACCGAGACTTCATTACAGCCACAGGCAGGACAGCCGCCGAGGTATACAATTTTCACACTATGGTGCCAGAACTACTAAACAGTTATTGGAACAATCATCTATAAAAGGACAATAAATGCCTCTATTTTAAATATTGTTTTCCAATACTATTATCACATTGAAAGGGGAAGCGAGTTAAATGGGGGGAACAGCTGTAAGTTAGATGCTGCTGTTAGCATTACCACTTAGTGAGAGCATTTATTGGTGCTCTGTATTTAACATATTTAATTATAATTCATGTCATACAATCACATTCACGGCATGCAATCAGAATTGAATAATCCTATGATGAACGGTTTCCATATTTTCACAGGCTTTGAAGAAGGACTAAAGTGCTGGGTATAGAACTACCTTCCAGTGTAATCAATTAACAGCGTGATCCAATGTGGCTCCCCGTAACCCTCCGAACTCGGAGGATTAAGGGCATCCTATTGAGGACAGAAGGAGCGCAGAGGCGAAGGTTGCCGTCGCGCTCCTCTCACCCTGCAAAAGATTTAGACAGCCAATTTTGGACGTCTAAGTCTTTTGCACCTGCTTGCAAGGAGGACAGGCTGAGGTGCCACCAGGATACATCGTATCCCAGCAGAGCCTCACTCCTCCCTTCCCCCCAGAATGCCTAGAAACCCCCGGTTGTGAGGTCGGGCTCCCGATCTCGGAGCCACAGCCAGTGCGGTTCTTTCTACACTGGCTGCGAGGGTGGAGGGAGGAAGCTGTGAGTGAATTCGGAGTCCCCCAGCTCTGACCTCGAAGCAAGTTTCTGATGTTGGAGCTGGGAGTCCAAATTATCCTCTGGCTGTCTAGACAGCATCTAGTGGCCATAGGATTGTGCCCTAAGACAAACAAGAGTCACTTTAATTGTAAAGACAGTGCATTTTTTGAATTTTTTGTACTGTTTCATATCAGTTGTTCGTATTGTTATATACCTCATTGGTTTGGGAAAGGTGGTACAAAAATTAAATAAACAAGCAAGAAACAAATCTGCACATCTTTGTTGAATAGCATGCCCTCTAGGTTCAAGAGTTGCTACATTACTGAAAAGTGATGGTAAGTTAAACAAAAACCAACAGAAAATAAATACAGACCAAGGCACCACTGAAAATCTTGAGGCAGTAATTCCATCAAGCAGTTCAGATAGCATTATAAACTCATGGAGAAAACGTTTAGAGCTGTTTGTGCAGCCACCAGGATTCCAAGGAAAAATTATATCATCATTCAAAGTCTGCATTCCACTCCCACCCCCATTCTATGAGATATACTGCGTCAATCCCCTATTTTCCTTTTCTCTGCCTTCTGTACTAATGCAGTGCTCTGGTGCAGTTTTCTGTTATTATACACACAGAGGTATTTAAAAACTTGCTGATTTACTATAAGCAGTGTATGGTTCTGGTGTTAACTTTTTTCCTCATAGGTTCAAGATGAGAATCTCTTTCTTAGAAACCAAACCCCATTGCAATCTCAATGAACTCTTCCTAACTATAACTCTTCCTAACTATAAACTCAAGAAAAAAGTTATGAAAAAAGTTACGTACCTTGATAGCCTTTTGAATGGTCTTTCACTGTATTTTGGTTAATCTGAATTGCAAAATAATGCTCCAAAGAGAATGAAATTACCTTTCAGTTTAGACCCTTTTGGATTTCTAAATTCTTTTCTTATCTGAAATGCCCATCTCAGTCTGCTACCCTTGAAGGCTCTTCCTCAGAAACTCCGGCCTTATGCAAACTCTTTTCAAGTGGCTTGGGTTTGTTCTGGAATTGAATGAAAAATCTAAACCTAATCCATTCTTTCTGTTAAGGGACATCACCACTTTTTAGATCTAATGCAGGGGGGGGGGCTGGCCCAAGGCATTTTGCTGCTTGAGGCAAGGAACAAGATGGTGCCCCCTCCCATAACATGTTCAAAAGCTGATTAAACTGGCAGTTGAATCTTCCTTCAACACTGGTGATGGGACAGCATTCTCCATCACACTTGAAGGAGCAAGCTGGCTTAGGGAGCACAGAGCTGGACACTTGGCGGCACACAGCTTTCTCCTCCAACTCCTTGCTGCCACCTCCCAGCTGCTACTGCCTGAGGCCAACAGCTCACTCTGTCTAATGGTAGGGATGGCCCTGGCAGTGGGACACAATGTAAGGCCCATAGGCTGCAGCTTTTCAATTTGAACTTCACCCTGCCAATCCCATCCATTCTTCCAACCGGAAATTCTGGAATAAATCTTGGCAGTTTAGATTCAGCTCATAGGCCGTACGTTACTGACCCCTGCTCTCCAGAGTCATTTTATTTTGTTTCCAGTATTGCATCAAGCATAATTCATTGTCTTTCCATTATGGAGCTATAATACCATCAATTCCTTTCCAACCCATTCTTGTCTGCATGAATCCCCATTATCCAAGAGCGCTAAATGTGATTGGCTGGAAATATCTTGATGTTTTCCAAATGTATTCCTTGTATTTCCAAAAGATATAAAATCAGCATAGGGGGGGGGAGCCTGTGTCCATTGGTAACCACTTCAGAGCCAAGGGTGGTAACGTCAGGATGGGATGAAGCCTTTTCCACTAAAATAAAAGATGTTCAGGGGAGGCTAGAGGCCACATGAGGCAAATGAGCTGGAGTTAGTTAAAAGGTCTGACAGTGTAGCCTTATTCAGGCATTCTCCTCTTCACATGATGAGGGGGAGGGTTGAGACACATTAGCTCCACCCCTTATGTTGTATCTCTGTCACTGGTCCGACCACCCTCCATATGTTTGAGGGCAATTTTTTGCATCAGGAAGGCTGCTGGGCTCAGGTAGGCTCCTTGCACAATCTAGAGCCCTGCACGATCGTACAGTAATACCTTGGATTGCAAGTAACTTGGTTTGAGAGCGTTTTGCAAGACAAGCAAATTTTAAAATATTTATTTATTTATTTATTACTTGATATACAAGTGACGTCTTGCAAGACAAGTACTGTAGTACGGCTTAAATTAAAAATCTCTGTACAATTTTTTTGGGGGGGATTTCGTTTTGATATAAGAGTGTTTTGGATTACAAGCACGTTTCTGGAACGAATTATGCTCTCAATCCAAGGCATGACTGTAGTTCCAAATCATGCGGGGAGCTTAACAGGAATCCAGCAGGTTCCCCATTGCAGATGTTCACAGGGCTGGGCCCAGATGCCATTGAAGGGGCAGAGCTTGTTAGCATGTCCCTGTCTCCTCTCACAAGCATATGCCATATTCCTTGGATTTAAGAGGGAATGGGGCTGGCCAAGTAACTGAACAGATCTCCCATGTAGTTTGTAAAGACGGAGCAATGGTCTTGAGTGTTCCATTCATTGCCTGTCTTCATACAAGGCTCATAGTAACTGAATCTTGTTAACTTCAGTTGATGGATTCATGTATGGGGATTTTATGCCCCCCCTTCTCGGTGGTTTCCCAGCTCCTGAATGATTTCTATACCATTCTAAAAGCTTGAAGTGCCTCTTCTAAGGCTGTTACTGGCAGTAGGAGCTTAAAGCTAAAGATTGCTAGTATTTTTTGGTATTTTGGCCCCCATCACTTTTGCCCCCTCCTCTTTGCCTTCGGCCCCTCCCACCACTTCATCCCCAGCCCCAGGAGTTTTTTCTGAAATTGACTTTGGCCCTCAGAATGAAAGAAGTTCAACACCCCAGCCTTAAGGGTAAATGGACCTCAGGGTATACATAAACCTTGATAAACTGTCAGTGGAGAGAAATAAAGGAATACATTTTCAATGTATTCAATTTCCCCATCATAAGAAGTGGACAGTTTCACTGAGTTAGGAACAATCTCTCTTCACACTTCCAATTGCCAATTGTGGCAGTTGCAACTATATGTTGATTAAAATATTCACCCGGCATATTTATTCTGAGAAGCTCAAGTTTCTATGCACTCAAACATTAAATAGCGACGCCTCTGCTTGTAATCCTAAATAATGCATGAGGTTTGCAGCAGCCTAGTTCATATCTGCATATTTAAAGGCATTTTCTGTGGATCACATTGCTATGCCTTGTGTGCTCTTTATGGATTTTCAAACTAATGGATTCTTGTGTGCCAGCACAACTGATTTAATAACTTTTGTTTATTGAAGATCATGGGTAGCATGAATTACTACTGGCAAACCACAGTTATTCAAAACTCTGAAAGATCGTCACAGTGAATTTAACCTTTGCACTTTTCTAAGCAGACTGTTATTAGCACTAATAGGCTTGGAGAGTATGATTATTTACATATCAGCTGCAATGTGGTCAGATCTTTATGGGTGGAATTAAAAGATAGGCCCAACCTGAAGAAAATTTACAGTAGAGATACATGGCTTGTACACCAAGGCCCTATTCCGGTGTTCTCTAAAGTGTGTCGCTTAAACACACAAGGGGGGGCGTGTCCTAACCCCGCCACCCCGCCCCCGCCCTCCATTGTCATGCTTGTCATGCTGACGGCATGGAGGGTGTCTGTCTGAAGTAGACAGACCCAATGCTCCGGATCTTGTGGCGAGCTCTGACGGACACAGGATGCTCTCAGCTTCAGGCAGTTACCCTCCCCACGCATGACAAGAGCATTGACAGAAAGGGGTGGGGCTGGAGCGCTCCCCGTCCTTGTGTGTTTAAACATCACGCTTTATTGAATGCCCAAGTAGGGTTCAAATATATGATAAATGCAATACAGTATATGGATTTGCTACTCTTATTAAGTGGTTGGGAGAGGCGTTCCATCATGTATTGTGGTCCTAAGCCGTGAGGGCTTTATAGGTTAGAACCAGCACCTTGAATTCAGCTCAGAAGCATATTGGCAGCCAGTGCAAACAGGCCAGAACTGGTGTGATATGTTTGGACCTACCAGTCCCCGCAATAAGCCTGGCTGCCGCATTTTGCACAAGCTGCAGCTTCCGAACAGTTTTCAAAGGCAGCCCCATGTACAGTGCATTGCAGTAGTCTAGTTTAGAGATTATCAGAGCATAGATTACTGAGACCAGGCTATCCCTTTCCAGATAGGGGTGTAGCTGGGCCACCAGCCAGAGCTGGTAGAAGGCACTCCTTGCCACTGAGGCCACTTGAGCCACCCAAGAAATTTTTGCGAGTCCTATTGTACCTCTTTTTTGCTCCCCTCTCCTCAGCGAAACCACCAAATTCATTTTGAATTTTGCACACATAAAAAGTTGGTGGCAACTCCAGTCACAGGTAGCTTGCGACATCTGACCGGTGATGCGCCCAAAAATCTTGCAAGCCAGGTTAAGCTGAGAGAGAGAGAGATGAGAGACAGAAAGACATCACCCAACCAGTTTCATGACTGAGCAGGAAGGAATGTGACCACAGGGCTCCTTGGTCTAATGCTGTATCTACTACAATACCACACTGGCTTTCTTTGCATCAAGCCTGTGGTTGCTTAGTTGCAATCTCTGAATCCACCTGCATAATTCTGTGTTGTCGTATATTTCAATGTGTCCACTGTGTTGGAAGCAGTGGCCACTTTCCAACATATTCTGTATGAGACTCTGCAGATGTGCCTATAGCATTATATAACCTGAAGTTGAAGGGCTGACTTAGAGTGCCACATGCTTATCTGCACATTCTAGATCACACTGGCACACACGAAGAAAACATCAAAATGTTGAAAGCAGAAATAAATACATTTCAAAAGGCATTTCTGTTCTTCTTGCTAGTGGCAGAGCTTTCCGAATTGAGACTAAGAATTGCCAAGTCTCTTTGCCAGCTTGAGGCCACCGCAGTCTTGCCTTGGAGTAACCAGTGCTTCTCAATTATTTTCTGTCATGCCCCCCCTAGGAAGAAGAAAACATTTCGCGCCCCCCGCGCGACTGTAAATAATATCATTTGTCTATAAAATTGTTATAAGTACACCTCTGCATAACACTGTATCCTTATTAACGTATAAGAGAATAAAAAAAGAAAGAAATGTGGATCAATTTACAACAAAGAATAGCTTTATTAACTGTAGCAGAAAAGATTTAAAGGAGCACAGGATTTAAAGGAACACAATATTAAAAAAAACTTTTAACTGAGGTCAAACGAGCCCCCCTTTACGGAGCCTCGCGCCCCCCCCTGGGGGGCCCGCCCCACTATTTGAGAAGCACTGGAGTAAACAAAGGACACCAATTTCATTTTCTGCTAATCCCATTATATTAATTAAACAAAGCATCTACTTTCTCCATATCAACAAACCCATTTAGGCTTCAATCCTACACACCCTATACAATGAGTGAGAAGAAGTCCCATTGAACTCAACAGGATTTACTTCCAAGTAGAAATACAGAGGATTGTACTACTAGTCCCACTACTGCAGACAATTTCAGCAGAGGCCATAAGCAGCAAACTACACCTAAGAGCAGTCAGTTGTGATTAGGCCATTTACACTGTATTTCAGGCAAAATTTCACTGAGCAATGCAATACAGCGGCTGAGGTCAAATGCTCAGATAGCACTATTGCTCTCTGCCTGTACAGTACAAGTTGAAAAAAAACCCAAACTCTGGAGAATAGAATGCCCCCCAAGAAACCTGAAGCTTGCCATTCCTTCTTTAATCCAAAGAAAAACATTTATTTCCATAGGTCAGCAGCATGAACTAATTTTCAGTCCATTTACTTCTATTTTTGTGTGTGTGAAAAGCATAGCTATTTCTCAGTAATGATGACACAATTTTTCACAGATCGGTATAGATGAATCAAGCACAAAATGTCACTTCTTACTTCAAAGGTATGCATGATCTTTCCACTGAATGAAATGGAAGTTATGAATCTGGCAGTGAAATCCTATACACGGCCACTCAGGTGTAAGCCCCTCTGAGCTCAATGGGACTTACTCCCATGGAATTGCGCAAAGGAGGGAGGCCTTAAACAGAGCAACCAAATCTTGTGTTGCTATCTTTAGCCACTGCTACCATAAATAGGTCTGATTCTCAGTTTAGGGTCCATAAACCAATAGAGGCCGTGACAGTTGCTCCCAATGTGACTATATTTCAAAGAATTGTTAGAAGAGACGAAGATGTCAAATGATATGTAGCTCCCAAAGGACATTTCTAAATTGGCATGTTTAGAAGCAAAACTGTTGTCAAGTGTATATTCAGTTCATGGCTAGTACTTCCAAATGTTTAAATTCCATACTCTCTTTAAAAATAATGATCTTAGGGATGTCAGAGAAATCCAAAATGGATTCAAATGACTTTGGATTTCTATTAATTCAACCCATGGATTCCACAGTGGACCGGCATCTTGTGAGTCATGTGGATTTAGACATGTAGACCATTTTTTAACTTTCCAAAACTGTACACAAATTTGGTCATACAAAAGTATGAAAGTTACCAGAAAACACATTAATATATACAACATTTTTTTTAAAAAAAAAATCCCAACATTTTATACATCTTGGATTTCTCTTCAGCACTCTCCTCATTCATCAAGAATTAAGAACAATAAGCAAAATACTGGGTACCAGTGAAAGTTATGTAAATTGTGGCAGATGTTTTTGTGTACTTTTCCAAAGTGGAAAAAAATCCGATTCTGTCAATGAGCAGCTGATGGAATGAAAGTTGCCTGACAATCCACGAAACACACAGAGAATTGATTAAACAAAATCCACACATCCTTAATAACTATGCAATCCTATTCATGTCTACTCAGAAGTAAGCCCTGTTGAATTCAATCATCTTTTACCTAAGCAAGATCATCTAGCCCAATACAGTCTCCTTGACAAGCATTAGGATTTCAGGGTCCTTGGCAGAGATCTTTCCCAACTCCACTATGAGAACTTTTTAATTAGAGCAGTGGTGGATAACTTGTAGCCTTCCAGATGGTGTTGGAGTCCAACTCTCATCAGCTATAGCCAGCATAGCCAATGGTGAGGGGTGAGGGGAGATGCAGTCCAGCAAAATCTGGAAGGCCACATGTTACCCACCCCTGAACTAGAGATCCCAAGGATGGAACCTATGATCTCAGAAATGCAAAACAGGTGCTCTAGTCCTGAGCTATAACCAGCCGTGTAGCACAGCTTCAGAAAACTGACCAGCATTGAGGGGTCCTTGTAATTTCCAGGCTGCTGTCAATGCAATGGAAGTAGATGATAGTGGACAGCAAAACACCAGTTTATTGGAAGTAAAATGCTTAGAAATGCTTCAAAGAAGTCTAACGATCATGAATATTCACAATTTAAGGGTGTGCACCAACCACAGGGTTCAGTTTGGACCCCAATTTTGAAATCAGCCAGCTGTGCCTCAGAGCAATTTGGACCAAAGCTAGGGATGGGTGAGAATTTTGTTTCTGTTTGGTTTAGATAAGAATTTACCAAAATTCTTCAAGTTTTCCATATTAGGGACAAAAAAAAAATACTTGAGATGAAAAAAAAATCAAATGTGGGAGAAACTGAAATGGACAGATTTATCCACCCAGGCCCAGAGCTATGCTCTTAAGCTATGCTCTTAAAAGTCTGGGTTTGAATTCAACCATGCTAGTGCTTAAATGGTAAGTTGGCACATTTTCTTCAACATTTCAGAAAAGCTCCTATATTAAGGTTTATTTATATAGAAATGCACAGTTTGATTAGTTAATCAATGAGTTAAAAGGAAGATGCTTAATCAACTAAGGGCACAATCCTACGGCTTGTGCCCTCGATGCTTGTAAGCCTCCAAACTCGGAGGCTTATGAGCATCCTCTGCAGAACTGGGGAAAAGGTGGAGGTGATCTCCGTGTTTTTCTCCTCCCACCCTGCAAGTCAGCTGATTTTGGCCATCTAGCTGCGGCTCTTCAGATTGGGAGGGAAGGAAGCTGGAGTGCTGCCAGGATACCTCATATCCTGGTGGCCCAAGCCTCCTCCCCTCCTCCCAGAATGCTCCCTTTACCCTTTCTCTGAGGTTGCTTTTCTGACCTCGGAGAAGCAGCTGGCTGGCATGTTCTTTCTGTGCTGGCTGGGGGGGGGGGGGGTAGGGAGAAGGATCCAAGCTCGGATCTGGGAATCCAAAAAATCCTATGCCCGCCCCAGATGATGTCTCGGGGCCATAGGATCACTCTGCTTAATTCTTTAATTTGTCAGCAGCCCAATTCAGTTTGCTACTACTATATTTACAATCCACAGTTCTTCTGTATTATCCTTCCCCAATCTGGTGCCCTCCAGCTGATTTGGACTACAACTCCCATCACACATGACCATTGGTCATGCTGTCTGGGGCTGATGGGAGTTGTAGTTCAAACCATTGCTCTTTGCTCTTCCCTGTGTTATTCACTATAATGTCAACATCTCAAATTTGGCAGTTGCTAGTAGTCTGTGATGGTTCCAAAATGTCTCTACATCAGTCTCTTTAATGATCTCCATTGGTTCCATCAGAATATTCAAATTAGTCAAGCACCTGCCCCAGCTTGCATAGTGGATAGGATCCTGCAATCTTCACCAGTTTGCCATTGGCAGACTCTCAGTTTAAGTCTCATCTTAACTCTTATTTCTTTGAACACAGGTTTTGTGTGCTAAAAACTAAGGTAGAAGTGAGCAGGTACAGAGAGACAGCCATGCTAGTGTGCTGCAGCAGCAAAGCCAACACACACAAATATATTGTGACATGAAGTTTCATGAGCTGCAGGCCACTTCATCAGATGTATGAATGTGTGATCACCTAGGTCAGTGGGTCCCCAGATGTTTTTGGCCTACAACTCCCATCATGCCCCAGCCAGCTATGCTGCTGGGAGTTGTAGGCCAAAAACATCTGGGGACCCAAGGCTGGAGAACACTGACCAGGATAGATAAGTATATATATCCTGAGTACAAAAGAGAGAAAGGAAAAAGAGGCCAAAATGCCAATCAATACAAGAGATAGCAGTAAGTGTGATGCACAGCAGCGCACCAGTGAATACAGAAATAAATCGAGTGAACATGGGAGTGACTCACTCCTGACTAGAAGCCACTGGTGATGAATGGGCATTACACAAGATCAATGATGTAAATAAACTTGTAGAGAGACAATGACTTTCTGGTTCATCTAAATATCTCAACTAATTATAACTAAGAACTTTGTAGTGCATTTGTGTATTGAGTACTTGTGTATCAGAGTCAATTGAAGGCATTTTGTAATTTTCTGGGCACATTATTAATGGATCTGCCATCGCCTCTGCTGGAGAGGGCCAAGCCAGGCAAGTAGCCCAGCCTTGCTGCTTGCTGCTTGCTGCCTGGGAGGGACCACCCGCACCACCGGTGGGACTCCTGGCTGCCGCTGCAGGACCGGGCCCAGCCAGGAGCCACCCCGCCTCACCTGGAACTGTGGGGCCATAAAGATCCGGCCCCAGCGGGGGCGTGTCCGCCGCCGGCGGGGTCGCCACCGAAGGGGCGACACCAAAGGGGGTCGCCCCTTTGGGGGAGCCACTTCGGGGGTGGCACGAGGGCAAGGGCCTGCCCCCGTGCTGATGGGGATATAGGTGGGGCTGGGGTTTTTAAGAGGCCCTGCTTTTTGAAGGGCTTGGGGGTTTTAGGGGTTGATTTTAGGGGTGGGTCTCCCGCCTGATCGACGGAAGAGAGGGGGCATGTGCCTCTCCCAGGGAGATGATGGAGGGAGTTCTGGGGGGCAAAATATACCACTGTTGAGCGGCAGGCGCTGGCAGAACGCTAGGGGCAGGCCACGCCAACTACAGGGGACAAGGGATCGATGCTTAATACCTATCCCTTGTCCCGGGCCTGCCCAGAGCCAAGGGATAACTGGGGGATGTGTGGCTCCTCCCCATACCTTGCGTTTGCTGTTGTGCAATGCCAGGTCCGTTACCCAGAAAACATCTCTCATCCATGACTTGATCCTGGATGAGGGTGCGGACCTGGCATGTATTACGGAAACCTGGCTGGACGAGGCCGCTGCTCCAACTCTGGCGGCCTTGTGTCCAGCTGGTTTCTCATATGCCCAGCAGCCAAGGGTTGGGGGACGGGGAGGGGGAGTGGCTGTTATCTATCGGGAGTCCTTGGTCCTTACCAGACTCCCTCTCCGGGAGACCAAGTTTATTGAGTGCATGTACTGGAGGTTGGGTCCCAAGGGCAGTCTGGGGATTCTGCTTGTGTACCGTCCACCCCGCTGCATGACAGACTCCCTGGCCGAGGTGCTGGAGGTGGTCTCTGATGTGCGTGTGTTGTCCCCCAGGCTATTGGTGCTGGGGGACTTCAATGTGCATTCGGGGGCTGTCTTCACGGGGGCACCTCGGGACTTCATGGAGACCATGGCTTCCTGGGAGCTGCACCCTGTATTAACTGGACCTACCCATGTAGCCGGTCATGCACTGGACTTGGTTTTTGTTTCTGGAGAAGGGGGAAATGATCTGGAAATCGGGGGTATATCCGCCACCCCCTTGTCATGGTCAGATCACTATCTGGTGGGGTTGGATTTCTCGATGCCACAACCCCTCTGCAGGGGTGAGGGACCTATTAGGATGGTCCGCCCCAGGCGTCTTATGGATCCGGATGGATTCCTGAACGCGCTTGGGGAATTGGAGCACACAAACGGTAGCTCGGTCGAGACCCTGGTGGACGACTGGAATGCTGCAATCACCAGGGCATTAGACCGAGTTGCTCCGAAGCGCCCTCTTCGCCTAAACAGAGCGCGCGCGGCGCCATGGTTCACTCCGTCGCTGCGAGCTCTGAAACAAGAGGTGAGAAGGCTAGAGCGCCGATGGCGTAATTCCCGCTCCGAAGACAATCGAACACTGGTTAGAGCTGCATCTTCAGCCTACCGGGTGGCGGTGAAGGCAGCAAAAAAGAATTTCTATGCTGCCTCCATTGCGTCTGCAGAGTGCTGCCCCAGGAGGCTGTTCCAAGTGGTCCGGAGTCTGGTCGGTCCAGTCGCTCCGGACCCATTGGAACAGTCTAAAGCCTCCTGTGAGGCTTTAGCGAAGCACTTCGCAGATAAAATCGATCGGATTAGGAGTGGGATATCGTGCGTTGTGGACACAGGGAGTGAGCGGGAGGAGGCCAATGGCAGACCGGTTTTGTGGGATCGGTTTCGGCTTCTTCCTTCTGATGAAGTGGACAAGGTGCTTTCATCTGTGAGGCCGACCACCTGCTTGCTTGATCCTTGCCCGTCCTGGCTCATCATGAGCTGCAGGGAGAGACTGGGTGAGGGGATCAAGGCGGTGGTGAATGCCTCCCTCGAGGAGGCAGTGATGCCATCAGCCCTCAAGGAGGCAGTAATAAGACCGCTTCTAAAGAAGCCCTCCTTGGATCCCCAGGATTTAAACAACTTTCGCCCAGTCTCCAATTTACCATTTCTGGGCAAGGTGATCGAGCGGGTGGTGGATGCTCAGTTGAAGGCACAATTGGATGAAGCCGATTATTTAGATCTGTGCCAGTCGGGCTTCAGGTCTGGACATGGGACGGAGACGGCCTTGGTCGCCTTGGTGGATGATATGAGGAGGGCTTTGGATAGGGGCGAATGCTCCTTTCTAGTCCTCCTCGATCTCTCGGCGGCTTTTGATACCGTTGACCACGGTATCCTCCTGGACCGCCTGGAGGGGTTGGGCTTGGGAGGCACTGTATTGCAGTGGTTCCGGTCCTTCCTCTCTGGAAGGTACCAGAGGGTAGTTCTCGGGGAGGAGGCTTCAGACCCTCGGCTGCTCACTTGTGGAGTGCCGCAGGGTTCCATCCTCTCCCCGATGTTATTCAACATCTACCTCAAGCCGCTGGGAGCTATCATCAGGAGGTTTGGGGTGCGGTGTCATCAGTATGCGGATGACACGCAGCTCTACCTCTGTTTCAAGTCCTCACCGAGGTTGGCTGTTGAGACCCTGTCCAAGTGCCTGGAGGCAGTGGCTGGCTGGATGGGAAGGAACATGCTGAAGCTGAACCCCGACAAGACGGAGGTACTGCTGGTGGGGGACAAGGGGAGGTTAGGGGATGTTGACCTGGTGCTGAATGGGGTACATCTACCCCTGAAGGACCAGGTCCGCAGCTTGGGAGTCATTCTAGACTCCCAGCTGTCCATGGAGGCTCAGGTGGCAGCTGTGAGCCGGGCAGCGCTGTATCAACTCCATCTGATACGGCAGCTGCGCCCCTACCTTCCTAATCACCTGCTCCCATCAGTGGTTCATGCCTTGGTCTCCTCTCGCCTAGACTACTGTAATGCGCTCTACGTGGGGTTACCCTTGAAGACGGTTCGGAAGCTGCAGCTGGTACAGAATGCGGCGGCTCGCCTGGTTAAAGGCAGCCGCCGGCGGGATCACATCACGCCAGTGCTGAAGGATTTGCACTGGCTACCAGTTGCTTGCCGAGCCGAATTCAAGGTGTTGGTTTTGACCTTTAAAACCCTATACGGCTCTGGTCCAGTTTATCTCAAGGAGAGTCTCCAGCAACACCAAGTGGGCCGCTCAACAAGATCTGCCACGGATGGCCTTCTCCTTGTCCCTTCAGCCAGAGCAGCTAGACTGGTGGGGACGAGGAAGAGGGCCTTTTCTGTGGCGGCCCCCGTACTGTGGAACTCGCTCCCGAGTGACCGCCATGCCCCCTCTCTGATGAGTTTCCGTCGCTTATTAAAAACCTGGTTGTTCAGGCGGGAATATGGGGTGGGTTAAGATTTTAAAATTTTTATATTGTTTTAATGTATTTTATTGCATTTATGTATTTTATTTTGTGTACATCGCCCAGGGTGGCCGGTGGCTGGCCAGATGGGCGATAAATAAATAAATAAATAAATAAATAAATAATAATAATAATAATAATAATAATAATAATTTGTGATAGGAAAATGTACCCTTACTCCAATTTTCTTTTCAGTGAAAAAGTACGCCACTACTCCATTAATGGTTTATGAACCTGTTACCAAATGCTTGCATAAGAGACCCATTTATTCTTATACAAATCTCTCTCATTATACAAATCTCTCTTATGTAGGTATTCTGATCACTGGCATGGATCAATATGGATTTACAGAGTCTCTCTAGTAGTTGCACCTTTGTTTTTATTTAGGTAACTTGGTGATAGCAAAGGAGGAGATTAAGGCTGCAATCGTATACCCGCTTACCTTGGAGCAAGCACCACTGAACTCAGGGATTGTGCTGTAAGAAAGCAGTATTGGTAGCTTCCAGTTTCATTAAAGAAAAAGCCTGAAATAATCAGATCTCTCATTTCTCCTTGCAACCAGTGCATAATTCACAGTCTTTCAACAAAGGTAGAAGCAGAGGACCACTTAACTGGTTAACAAAGTTACGAATTATGACAGAATATATTACTACACAGAGGAGGCAAGAGGTATGCACTGCTTTCATCTATTTTCCATCTCAAGGAATCCAGAGCTTGCAAAAAATCATGAGCCTCCATCTTGCTACTCACAAAAATCATTGTTCCAGCATATGTAAAGGCAGTAGCAGGTTTAAAGGTCTCATGGATCTGATCACTAAACAGTCTTGAGTACCCTGTTCTGTACTCTTACTTAGGGATGCTTGAGGAATCAGATATTTGCTAGTTCCGACACAAACTGACCTGATCCGCACCTCCCAGACTAATGTGTAGATCAGAATGCAGCTATCTATCAAATTTCACTCCTCTCTGAATACTGTGACACAGTTCTTGGGTCAAAGAACATACCAGCGTGCATTTGAAAATGCATGTTTTGAGATAAATGTATCGATAAACATGTGATTTGAGATATAATGTTTAGAAATGCTTACTTTAAGAGCCAATGTTTTCAAAAATGCACATTTATGGCATGGGGGGAATGCAGATTAATATAGAAACAGGACTGAATGGGATTATGTGTGAACACGTGGAAGCGGCATGGCCTGGAAACAGACTGATCTGTCCACCCCTGCTCCTACTACTGGCTGTACTACACAGAACAGCAGAATATAAGGTGATAATTGACGGCGCATGGGTTTATTGTCACTGTCACAGTTACAAAAAGTCACAGTCACATGGTCTCACTGGTCTGCCATGAGTGAAATCTAGGTACAGTCTCCTGGCAAGCAAGGATCTTTCAAGCAGCACATTTCTTTTTACCAAAGAACAGACTAAATGTTCCTCTTCTAAACTGGCCATGTCCTGAGCTTGCTTGAATGACAGTTCTCCTCTACAGGCAGTCAGCAGTGCTCAGAGTTGGCACTAGCTATGCAGTCAACCCATACAAGGGCCAGCGTTTTGTCTTTTATCTCCAGTCTATTCACAGAGCCTAGTAAAGCTTGAATAAAAAGCTTCAAAGGAGGTAAAATTGGAGTCTGGAGTTAGAGGAAATAAAAGAGTTGCTATGATGAGGTGGAAGCAACAGCGAGGGACATTGCTGCTTTTGAGCACTGTAGAGAATGTTATCAAGGTCTCGTTCACACATTCAGGTGAATCCCTTGCTTCACAGAATTTAGATGCCAGTCCTAACTTCATAAGGATGGGGGAGAAATTTGTTTAGTTCACATTTTAATGTGAAATTACCTAATTTTGCAGTTTTGAACCCCTACGTGAACCGAAACTCCATTAATCCTTCAAAATTGACACTTTTCCAAATATTCCGAAGGAGCTCTCCAATAATAATTAAAAAAAGCATACAAAAAGGCATGTATTTGGAAAATTAGTGTTAAAAATGTACTATATTGCCAAAGAATGGGTATATTAGGCAAAAATTCACGCAAAAAAAGTATTAGGAGAAATGTGTACAAAAATGCTTATGAATTTTTATGCAAAATTAAGCAAAGAAAGGTATCAAAGCTTGGGATGAACAGAATTTAAGACTGGAAGAATGAGAAACTGAGAGAAACTGAAATTGACAGAATTTCCCATTCCTATTCCTTCTCCAAACTCATGCTTCACAGAAACAAACTGCCCAACAGAAAAGTATAGTCAAATGCCTCTATTGTTATAAACCAGGAGTGGGCAACACATGGCCTGGAGGACCAAAGGTGGCTCCATGTAGCCTTGAGTGCAGCTCTTCCCCCCACCCCGCTATCATCCCCACACTGCTGAAATAAATAAATAAATTTGTTTGTTGTATTTCTGGATTGCCCGTCTGGCCAGCAAACCGGCCACTCTGGGCGATGTACAACATGATAAAATACATTTAAAATACATGATATAAAACATATTTAAAACAGTATAAAACAGTATAACTTTTAAAATCTTAACCCACCCCATATTCCCGCCTGAATAACCATGTTTTTAGTGAGCGGCGGAAGCTCAACAGAGAGGGGGCGTGGCGGATGTCACTAGGGAGGGAGTTCTACAGTATGGGGGCCACCACAGAAAAGGCCCTCTTCCTAGCCCCCACCAGTCTAGCTGCTCTGGCTGAAGGGACAAGGAGAAGGCCGTCTGTGGCAGATCTCGTTGAGTGGCCTACTTGGTGTTGCTGGAGACGCTCCTTGAGATAAACTGGACCGAAGCCGTATAGGGTTTTCAAGGTCAAAACCAACACCTTGAATTTGGCAAGCAACTGGTAGCCAGTGCAGCTCCTTGAGCACTGGCGTGATGTGATCCCGCCAGCTGCTGCCTTTAACCAATCGAGCCACCGCGTTCTGTACCAGCTGTATCTTCAGAACTGTCTTCAAGGGTGGTTTGCCACTGAATTTTGGCAGCAAACCACCAATTTTTTTTGCTGCCGAAATTTGGTGTGGTGGCAGGAGTCCAGGAGAGTCCAGGTGCTGAAAATTGGCCCCAGGACAAACCAAAGTTGCCCACCCCCATTATACATGGAAAGGTGCGCCTACATCTGGGGGATAAACATGTGCAATATGGGTCATTACTGAGGGTTCCAGATGAGGGAACCTGAGGTTATACCCTAGGATACTAAAGTAAGAGAGAAAGAGACTTCTCTGGCTTTGGCCCTGTCCACTGCTGGCATGCAGTCTCCAACAGGTAATCCCTAAGGAAATGCAACCCGCAACAGACAGAAGAAGGCTCTCCACCCCTGCTCTATAACATTCTACACAACTTACACAATGTGAATCATCACCATTACATTGTCTGCTTCCTCAAAACTCCCCCACATCACTGTCCATGCTTGCAGGAGTGGGCAAGTGCACTGCATGATACTATCATGAGTAACGTATCAGATGGAGGCTGGTGACTGCTATTTTGGTGGGGCTCCTAATCCATTGCAGCTTTTATTCTGAGCTTCATAGGAGCTATCCATGGTGCTCCATGGTGGTGAACCAATGTTGTGGATGGGGTTCAGCACCATGGATAGATCCTATAAAGCTCCAAATAAAAGCTGCAATGGATTAGGAGCCCCACCAAAATAGGAGTCACCAGCCTTCCCATTCAGATGTTGAGGGGAATTCAACACAAAGGTGACATATTTGGCAGTAGCCTTGTGTTCCATGTAACATTTACAGTGCAATCCTTACGTGTCTACTCAGAAGTAGGTCCCACTAAGTACAGTGGAGCTCACTCCTAGGTAAGTGGATATAGAATTTCACCCTTAGTTCCACAATTAGTTTCACTTAATAGCACCTTGATGTTGCACCCTAGGAGAACTAAGGGTACAAAAGAATGTCCATTTTCAGTCTTATTAGCTACAGCAGCTTTTAACTCGTATCACACATTCTCTGCATTACTGAATTTAAAACGCCCCAAAAGGAATCAAAATAGATTTAAATCGTTTTTTATTAAAAAAAAAATAATAGTTGGATAGAATATGTTGCACCAAGATATATCCCATTATGAATGATTACCAATGGCTTCTTAATTCCAGTTGCTAATGTACAATTGAAGCCCCCCTCCCCTGACAGAACTCTACATTATAAAACTAGCACTGTGCTTATAGACAGCATAAGGTGAAAAAAGAACCGAATATCAATTCAGGAAGCCAGCGATTTAGTAGGAAATTGGTCCATGGAACATCTTCTGGGCTTCATAGAAGCTGTCAGTTAAATGTCAGCTTTAACTCTGTCTATTACATAATGGAATATCAAAAGGAAAGAAAGAGGAACTCAAGCTTAAAAAGCACTACTTCTACAACTGATTTGATCCAAATTAGAAATGTCTACTCATATCTGTGGGTTTAATAAAAGACACCCCTGAACATTCTGCAATTTAATAACAATGGAGCCTACGAACTCTTGCTTATCTCTTCCCCCTGCCCCCACCACTAATTAAAATGGTTATTGTTTTAAAGACCAAAAGAGAAAAAAAAGTGCCCAATGTATAGCAACAGCCTCTTTGATCATTTTATAGAAAGTTAGTATATATGAGATAATATATATTCTCTTATATATTATTCTCTTAAAGAAAGTGAAGAGGGGATTTTTTCCCTTTATAAGCTTTTGGTAGATTTTAATAGCCGTACAATTTGACATCCTGCTTAATTACTTTTGATGGCTGGAGGGATTTTTGTAACACTCCACCTTCTTGGATGGTAGATCAATTTAAACAATTCAAAATCTGGCCAGACACAGAAAGAAGACTCCATTCTGTAGCTGGCTGGCAAGACACAGCTTTGGGGAAGTGCAAGGGTGTGCTGCTACTTCTGTGGCACTGATGTGTGTTTTCATTATTAGCACGGTCTTTTAGGGATGCCTGTTGCTTCCCCTGCTCACTATAAGCAGGTCTCATGCCATGGAAGGCTTAGAGGATGCACCAGTCAGGAAGTTAGACAAGAACTTTATTGTGTTTCTCCAACAGGAACTGAACAGACACAGGAAACACCCAACTCCACCTGAATACAATTAAATGCAGTGCCGCCTAGTGACTTAACTGTATAAGGACACTATCCATATGCCTCAGTATCTGCTATCCATAAGCATCAGGACAATGGTTTATGGGTCTTTCAAAACCATCAGGTTATTGGGTAATAAATTTGGAATTTGCCATCTCTACTCACTTATCACAGGGGATCCAAACACCCCTCACCCCAGCAAACACACCTATTTATGGGGAAAGAGAGCAATATTTTTATAGTCCTCTAATGGAAATGATTAGCAAAATATATGATTAACAGTGCACACTCTACTCAGATAATTTTTGAGGTTTATTCATTTCTCAACATCTTTCCCCCTTTAAGTCACATGCGGATCTGGATTCCTATCATGAACTTGAGTTGCATAATGAATATTAAATTCTATAATTTATGATCCCAAAACTTAAGCTGCTGCAGAATGTTGTGGTGCCTCTACTGAGAGCCATTACAGAACATGTTTCACCAATCTCTCCCTCCTGCGATTCAGTCAGAGAGATTATGCCAAGGAGAGAATGCTGCTTGCATCCACAAGGAGCTCCCGTATTATTACAGGACCGCAAAAGCTCTAAAGAAACAAAGTTTGGGGAGGAGGGGAGATTTCAGCCAAGCATTAGGAAAAAACTTCCTGACAGTAAGAGCTGTCCGACAGTGGAAACAGACAGCCTTGGGAGGCAGTGGGCTCTCCTTTGCTGGAGGTATTTAAGTAGAGGCTGGTCAGTCATCTGTCATAGATGGTGCAGTTGCATCCTGAATTGTGCAGGGGGTTGGACTGGATGAACTCCATGGTCTCTTCCAACTCTATGATTCAGTAAACATGCAATCCTGGATCCTAGGCAGGGCTTCTGTGATTCAGAGAGCCTGACTTCCAGGCAGGCTTATGCTTTAACACACACACACACACACACACACACTAACCCCTGTCATTAGCCAATGTCAAAGGTGGTGCCAACTACCGATGATATGTAGTATTTTAGAGCACAAGATTCCAGGCCCACGCTGCTTAAATATAAGATTTCAAATAATCAAAAGGTTACAATGAGAATTAGTTCCAACACACCAATTACTGCAACTTCTCCAGTTGACTCTTCCTCCCCACTTTTCAATAGGAGGCAGATCTTTACACTGAACTAGGTGAAAAGTACGGCAATATTTTTTTTTTCTGATCTAGGTAATTTCAAAATAAGAAGGGGCAAAAGGCCTGAGATTCTGAAGGTACTACAAAAGCAAAAGCTGGTATAACTTTAAATAATTTCCTAGGTAAAGTTGTTTCTATATCCTCATCTAATGGCCTTGCTGTTGTTTTGAGTCCTTTCAAAACTAAAGCTTCACTTCACTTTTTCTCATAAAAGGCTTACAGTTCAGCTTACAGTAAATAGATCAGGAACTGATAAATGCAAAATGAACCACGGGTCCACGGCTATGACTGAAAATGGTTTCCACTCCTTGCAAACAATTGCAGCCTTCATTGGCTGTGTGCCACATATACAGTAATATTCTTCATTGGCTGGGCAATAATTATTCATTTGGTATCTTTTGCAGCTGGTATTGATCTCTGAAGTAACACTTGGTGAGTGTCAAACTCCAAAGAATCCTTTGTGCCAAATCTCTGAATTTCCTGCATGGAATTTAAAGACCTAGTTGCTGAGTGTGAACCTGTTTACTGTGGCTTCAGGCATAAGAGAGTCCTGTGTGACAGACCACCCTCTTCCAAACATCAGCCTTTGGGCCAAGTCTAAGAAATAACTTTGGACTCAGAGGGCAGTAGCAGGGGTGGGCTCCTTTGGGGGGCAATTTTAACCCCTGGAACCCCCCCTGGGGTCTGCAGCCCTGCTACTGCATGCTGCCAAATTTTGGCATCATGATCGAAACAATTGGTAGTGTTCCTGGGGCCACTGTCACAGTTTGCCTCAAAAATCTGGTGACAAGCCACAAATTGTTTTGATGCTGCCTCAGCAGGCAATTCAGCGGCAGCAGGGGCTCCACTTACTTACAGCCCGGGGAGGGAACATGCAGCCCATGAGCCATGTGTTGCCCACCCCGGTCTATGGTTTGGGGCCTGCGACTAATCTCCAGCACTGAGGTAATTGTATTTTCTTCAGAATCAGCATGTTTACATACCTCAACCTCTTTGCAGCCATCAAATAAACCAGGGAAGCATCAATCGTCTTGGGGAAGGGCTACAGCTCAGTGGTAGAGATCATGCTTTACATGCAAAAGGTCCAGGGATCAATCCTTGGAATCTTCAGGTAGGGCTGGGAAAGGCCCCTGAAGAGCTGCTTTTAGTCAGTGTAGAAAATACCAACCGAGTGCTCCTATAGAACCAATTACCTAGGGAGGTGGTGAGCTCTCCCACTCTGGAGGCATTGAAGGGATGCTTTGACCTGGATTCCTGCACTGAGCAGGGGGTTGGACTCGATGGCCTTGTAGGCCCCTTCCAACTCTACTTTTCTATGATTCTATGGTTCTATGGCCCCTAGACAGTGTCTAGAGGGTTGTAGGATTTTTCGGAGTCTTAGGGGCTGAGACTCCATGCTCAGAGCGCCCCGCCCCCCCGCAGCCGGTGCAGAAAGAACCACGCTGGCTGCATCTTTGAGGTCGCAAAAGTGACCTTGGAGAAGGGCTTTGGGGGGCATTTCATGGGGTGGGGAAGAGAGGAGACCGGTGCTGCCAAGTGTGACGATAACATGGCCGGTTATTTAATTTTATTTCTCTCACTGCCACCTGGCTGTTAGTTCACTTTCTTTACCAACCCAGTGGCTGAGATATGGTAGCTCCAGGGTATTAGTTCACCCTATTTTAAACTATCCCTGTTCCCACTCTGTCACAAGTTTTCACTCACTCCCAGACAAACCCGAACGGACAATCTGTCTGTGGGAGATAGACTCTATTAAAATACCATGGCTGGTTATTGTGGTGTTTATGCTGGATAGATATTGATTATCTTGCTCTTAGCAGCTGTACCAAGTGACTAGGTGAGTGAGCTTCAGCATGGAAACAGTTACCAGACAGTCTCTTCCCAACAAATAGTTCTTTATTTTCTTATGCAAAACATTTCTTTAAAAAGGAACAACCTCTTTTCTCTAACACTCTGACACTCTAACTCACTAACTCTAACTCTGACTCTCTAAACTCTGACTCTGACACTCTAACCTCTAATTCTGACTCTCTAAACTCCAGGGATGTTGAAGAGTCCTTGATCTCGAGTCAGAAGTCTTTGGACCTGAGTCTCTAGTCAGAGTCCTAGTCCTTGGTCCAAAATGGTGACTCACGAGTCACGAGTCACTCCCAAATCTGACTCCACGAGTCCCTATTAAAATCAATGGGGGTTTTCCCCAACAAAATAAGGCTATTTCAGATGTGTGGCTTAAATAAATTCTAGGCACAAGTGTGCCTTTTTATTTCAAAACTCTGCAACTGATTTTGGCAAGAATAGACCAGGCAGACAAACCCAAAATAACCAGACAGGCAGAGGAGACAGGAAACCCCAAAGCAGGCAGGCAGAGGCCTTTGTCTTGGACAATTCAAACTGTGGAACTGGTTAAGAAGAGACCAGGCAGGCAGAGGAGGCAGGGAACCCCAAACAGGCAGGCAGAGGCAGCCAAACCCAAAATGTCTGAAAGGTTGCATTTTAGGAAAATGATTTTAAAAAATAAACTTGCTGTACTTCCTAAAACCTATCCATGTTGCATTTGAGGAACACAAGTCCTTGGTCTCGAGTCCCGAGTCAAGTCTCGAGTCCCATTAAAAATATTGGGACTCGAGTCAGAGGGGGGACTCAGTCCGACTCATGAGTCAAGTCCCCGAGTCCGAGTCCCCATCCTTGCTAAACTCTAAACTCCTCTCACATACACACAGGCACATATATACAGAGCTTCCCCTCCCATCAGAACTTTATACAGGCAAGCCCCGATAGGTTGCTGGGCGCATCCACTCTGCCTGGCAATGCTAAATGTTAACCCATTCATCACACCAAGATACGACATATCCTGGTGGTGCCTCAGCCTCCTTCCCTCCCACTCTGAAGCACTGCAGTTAGGCAGCCCAAATCAGCTGTCCAGCTTCTCTGCAGAGCAGGAGAAGCATGGAGGTGACCTTTACCTCTGTGCTCTTCCCACCCTGCATAGGATGTCCGTAATCCTCTGAGTTTGGAGGGTTACAGGCAGCTTCATTGGATTGCGCCCTAAACTACACTAAATTAAACACTTATAATTATGGCTATTCTTTCCCTTGTTTTGTGAACCGCTTTGATCACAATGTACTGTGGAAATTGCGGTATACAAATAAATTAACTATGACTGCAATGAATACTCAATGAACTAATGGTCTGACTTTGTGTAAGGCACCTTCCTATGTTCCTATGCTTTAAGCAGAATGGCAGAAGTCCCCAAGAAGAGTCCCATTTCCTCCCCGGTCCAGCAGATGATCTCGGCCATCACAGCACTAGCCATCTGTTAGGCAGAGAGTCCCCAGCAGGGGCAGGTTGTTTTTGTTTGTTTGTTGTTCCCTTTTAAAAGTCAAATAAAAATAGCAACGCTGTTAAGTGGTTGAATTGGACATACTGTCCCTTTCACTTTGCAAATATTCCTCTATCATCTTTGCAATGTGGGTTTACTGTCTCGTAGTCTGACAACAGTATTGACTATCATGTCACTGGTGTGGTGAAGCAGCCTGTAGACCTTACCAATTACCTCAATATAAGATGCTGTCCTCCTGCTTGGATATTCACACCTGTATGAGATGAAAGTGGAAATCTTCCAGAATAAAAACTCCTAACAATGAATACAGTCCAGACATGATTAAGCACTTTCAGATCCAATTGGTTCCAGTGAAATAGCATGACACATGTGCTTCACTCTCCAATGAAAAGTCACTGGGATATAAAGGTGCTTAACAGGGATGGACAAATCTGAGTGAATTGAATTTCTCCCCCCGCTGTCCCATCCCAAGTACTTAACTTTTCCTGCATCGTGACTATTCTTTCCTCTTCTACCTTTCAAGAGAAAGAAAATCCAAAAAGTTCATCATGTGTTGACCACTTTTGGGCAAGACTGAAAACCAAGTATTTGAAGGAGACGTCAGAGTCTCAGGCAAAAGAACGCGGAGACATTATCTAAGAGAATACAGGCATACCCGCAGAAGAATATGAATAATATGAAGTGCTTCAAAGTACTGGTTTACACTGCCTTATTTGCATCCTGTGTGTGATGCTACATTATTCACCTAAAGCTGCTTTGAATCTCTGTGAGAAAAGCAGGTAAGAATGTATTTCCAGAATGAACAAGCATCTCCCACTCTTCTTCATTCCTATATCCAACAGGAGGTGCTAGAGAGTTCTCCTCAATCAAACAGTTAAACATAACACATAGAATAAACGGATATGTTTTGATGAGGGATAGGGGAGAAATGCACACAGTATTTAGCTAATTTTGCACTTTCAAACCAATATGTGAACTGAAATGCAGTTATTCTTGAAAATTCACACTTCTCTAGATTTTGTAATGGAGTTCTCCAGTTAAAAAAATGCATACAAAAATCCATATATTAGGGGGAAATCCACACTAATTAGTGAAAATAGCATTCAAAATGGATGATATTAGGAAAATTGGTGCAAAAAGTGTCTGTATTCGGCAAAATTCCATACAAAAATGCATGTATTAGCAGATATGTGCATCCACATTTTAAAGCAAACTTAAAAAAAAGAATCTCACAAAGAATTGGGAGAAACTGAACTTAATGGGAAAAATAAGAAACTGAGAGAAAGCAAAATTGAAAGATTAACCCATCATACTTTAACCTTAATATCAGTAACCGAGGGACAAACTACACTTTAGCTTTAATTTGCTTTAATCTGCTTTATTCCTATGCAAATTTCAGGCCCCACCCCCAGGATCCAGACTGGGGCCATAGCAGGAGACAATGGTTTTAAGCCTCCCTACTACCAATGCTAGAGTCCCAATTCAGATTGGGTCCCCTATGCTTTCTTTTGAGTGAGAAAAAAACACTGACATAGCTGCATGCTACGAATTAAATGTGTGTAGTTTGGAGAAATGCTCTATGAGGATACAGACGCACCAGCAGAAGGCAATGCCAGAGCAGCAGCAGAAGCAGCGACAACAGTCTACAACACCTTAAAGGCTAAGAAATGTATTGTCAGCTTCTGTGGAGTAAAGCCCACTTTATCAGATGCAACTGACTGGGTTCATTTACCATTCTTTGGCATGCCCTTGTTGTTTTCACAGTCTTTAGATGGCCACAGAAGCAGGCCATGACAACAAAAGCAACTGCAACTGTGCCAGCTAATCTCTTAAAATAACTGAGTAATAAGCACTTGCTATAGCCTTTCCAAGAATAAGCAGGCAGCTGCTAATGAACTTCGCTGCAAGAGCAGAGAGCCAGATCTAGCAGTCTTATTTGCAAATGTCATTCTCTTGAACGTGTTTTTCAGACCTGCAAATATGACCCTTCCCCTCTCTTAAAGGACACTTTCACCATTTGTATTCAGCCCTGCTGTGTTTCATCCCCAGAGAAACCTGATGGTTATCCTAAGTAGAAATCAAATCTCATGCATGCACATGCTGTTTTAAATTATATTCCATATGCTGGAACACATGTGTTTTTCCCATGGCTATGCAACTCACCACCTCCTTGCAATTACCAGACTCCTGTCTGCTTAGCCACTGATGAATACTAACATGACTTTTGCCACTGGACTGAATCCATGGCTGCCAGCATAAATAATTCAGGGATAGCTTCAGGACCTTGTAAGCAAAAGGGAAAACAAAACCACAATTTATGCCATTTGACATGTCAAGAATGAAATATTGAATAGGTATAACATACTATAACACATGCCAATGAACCTAGGATGTGAAAGAAAAGCCTTCCTTCTTCCAACGGTATTATGTGAGCCTGAATAGATGCATTTGCTTTTATGCAAATATTGGACACAAAGAACCTAAAATGGGTTTCCAGCAGTTTCAGCCTTTGCTCTTTGTGATAATAAAATACTGCTAACAATAGGAGAGTCTATGACTGAGTAAACAAGCCAAAGTTCAGCATGGCTTTTGCTCTCTGCACTTCAAGAAGTAAGGTTCCTATATAAGATGTTGTCTGTTCTGCATTTACCCCAGGCCCATTGAAGAGGAACTGGTCAGAAATTATGTTTGGTGGACTTCACCAATTGAATGCTTCATGCACATCAATCCTAGTTTGGGGTCTGAAAGAACAAGTGTGGGACTTGCCAGTAGTAAACATAACATCTTTCTGGTGACCTCCTGCCCTGGATGCTCAATATGGTAAGAGATCCCTCACCAGTCACCACCCTTCTCCCTTTCACTTGGAGGGAAAGGAGCCGTCACTTTACATGCAGCTATGGAGCAGGGCTACCCCAAGAAATTTTGCAGCTTGAGGTAAAGGAGAAGATGCCAGAAGCTAACTGGACTGAATCTTACTTCAATTCTGGCAATGGGACAATGTCTTCCAGTAAACCTGAGGGCAGCAAGGTAGCTTAGGGGTCATAGGGCAAGCTGAGTCACACAACACACAGCTTTGTCCTCCAACACCTCACTGCCATTCTCCTCTCCTCAGCATCTGCCACTTGAGGAAAACACTTCACTCTGCCTTATGGTAGCGCCAGCCCTGCTACAGAGGCACTAAGGAGTAGTTAGAATCTCTCCTCTGGTAGATCTATCACTTTGTGTGAGGCTTTGGAGAAAAAAATGAGAGAGATTCACCCCTGAAGCCAAGTGCACAGAGAATTTTCTGGCTATGAGTACATGCATTCTTTCATCTTTTCTTTTGGCTTTAATGGATTATGAGGTAGGCTGCTTTGTCAGACCCTGATTAACAACACCCGGGCTCTTCATTGAAAGAGAGATAGCAATATTATTTCACAGATCTTTTCCTTTCTATCTGAGCAATTTATGAGGTATATTGCAAAACCAAGACTGGGGGAAAATGTGACCAGGTGGCCTGTGTCAGTCTGCGGTCTGCGTGATGACTGTTGATGGGCAATTTCAAGAGCCCTGAACTCCCTTCTTATGGTTCCTTATTTTTAAATCAAACTTGGACCAGACAGCCCTTCAAATAGAGGACTGTCCTCTAGAGGCCTGTTCTCCATAAAGTCGAACACAGGGCCACACTAATTATACCGATACTTGTTTGTTTTTTGGTCTCAATATTACGCATCAAACTAGAGTTAACTTTTGCTTTGTTTTTGTTAGATTTGCCACTGAATTGCACCTAAAGGGCAATTTGTGGGATCCTCCAGAAGCTAGGTATCTGCAGGGATTTTAAGGAAGTTAAACAAATTTAAATAAGTGGTGAAAAATAACTCTCACCTCTTTTTCTGAGCTTCACACAAGGGAAGTATGGGGAAGAATTCCTACAGTCGGTGAGTCTTGGCTTGGACTGAATATGGTAAATACCCAAATTGGCCTTAGCAATTGTAACTTGAGAAATTTTGCTGAAAACATGAAGTTGGGTCTTTGAAAGGCTGTGAATACTTTGATATTTGGTGGTGGTGGGGACTTGTTGCAGGAAGTATCAAGTGACAGAAGGGGTAGTAAATGTAGTTAAATGTAGAAGTAAATACAGCAGATTGGAAGAGTGTAACAATTAAAGGGGAGAGCTCTATAAAGATAAATTATATGCAAAGAGCAGATGGGGAAAGAAAGGACACTGGAACAGATGTAAACATTATTCTAAAGTAGGAAAGATTTATCAAGACAGCAAACACAGTAGTGAAGAGTCTATTTTTGTCCATTGCTCTCAGTTCTGAGCCTTGGCCCCAAAAGAGTTAGCAGTGGAATGTGCTTCTTTGATTGTCAGCCTGGGAAACAAGCGAGTGATGGTCACAATACAGGCCTGTGGCTCATGCTGGCTCAGCTTGTCTGAGTGTGGAAAGCTAAGCAGGGTCAGGCCTGGTTATTATTTGGATGGGAGACCACTCCTCTAGTTTCCTGTATTGAACAGGTGGTTGGACTTGATGGCCTTGTAGGCCCCTTCCAACTCTATGATCCTATGATATCCTAGGAGAAGCCAACCACTGTGTCATCATCAGAGATTTATGCATGCTGCTACTTCATGCAGTTTCTTTCATATAAAGCATTGAGTTCTGCTAGCTTTCTTAGACAACTGAATATAAGACAAAATACAAAGGCAGCATAAAATACATTTGAATGGCAAACAAATGAGACAGTCTCAAATTTCTCCCAAATTCTGGGATAGGCCTACATCTCTTATAATAGAAGAGGAATACAAAATAAAATATAGGAATTAAGACTGATGGGTACCAAAGCCATTCTAATAACCTATTCCAGGGATGGGAAGAAAGTAGATCTCCATATGTTTTGGACTTCTACTCCCAGCATTTCTGACCATTGGCCATGCTGGCAGCAGCTTCTGGGAGGTGGTCCCAAAACATCTGGAGATCTTCCTTCTGCCCGCCCCTGACCTATTTAACCTGTCGAATAACTGTATGGATATTCATATGCATTTTTGTAACATGTGTATTAATATTTGCAATTTTGAGTGCATCTTTATTCATGAGTTACTAAAATTTATTCTTACATATAGCCGACTAGAGTGCCATTCTTGGTGGAAAAGCAGGATATAGATTAAACAAACAAACAATGCTATCTTCTACAATGCTATCTGGTTGGCATTTAAACCTTCTATAAAGCATTTAGTGCTTTGACAAGAGGAAACCAATCATGAAAGCATGATTGCAGAATAAAGGAGGTTTGAGCTGCACAGTTGTGGCATTCTGATCTATATGTTACAGCTACTGAACCAGGCTGTGTTTATAATTTAACCCCCTACCCCCATGGATAATCCTGTACGCTTTATGGCCAACCTGGGTTTGCTTATGCAAGGAAAAATAAAAGGGCTAGATACCTATACAGGAATTAACTCTAATTTCCTCCTGAGTGAGTTTGAGGTCTATACAAATTTCACACACTGAGATGTGAAAAAGAAAAGAGCCACTCAGAGTTTGCAAGGACAATCCTTTATTTTGCAATGTACAAAGCATTTACCCAGCCTGATAGGAGAAGTAAGTTTCTGTGCTCAACGAAGTGGGGTTTTGGAGTAGACCAAGTGAATGTCATTCATCTTGGTAAAAACATAGCAGCAATGTAAGTTATCCGTGCCTTTGTCATATCATGTGTATGCTATTGCAGTGTGCTCTATGTAGGACTACTCTTGAAGAGTGCCTGAAAGCTTTGATTGGTGCAAAATGTGGCAGCTAGGCTGCTCATCAGTGTACAGTATAAAGATCATATCACCCTTATATTGCAAGAACCACACTGATTGCCAAATGTTTTGGGGGTACAATTGAAGGTGTTGATTTTGAACCTTTGAAGACCTAAACAGCTTAGGAACTGGCTATCTAAGGGACCGCCTGTCTCATCATGAACATGCCCAGTTATTAAGATCTGCAGGAGAAGCCCTTTTGAGGACACCATTGCTCCCAAAAGCCCATTTTTCAGGCATGCCTGAAAGCGTTTCCTCCTGTATTGTTGCCAAACTATGAATGCCCTCCCTTCAGAGTTATGACTGGCCCCAACTCTCTCAACCTTTTGAAAATATGTTAAGAGCCATCCTTTCAATCTGGCCTTTTAAATTGTTATTAGTGTTGTCTTGATGCTTAAGCATGGCTTTATTGTTAACTGTTATGTTTCTGTGGTATTAATAGTGTTGCTTTATTTTGCTTGGTTGCACACCATCTTGTTGACTTCTATGGAAAGAGGGTATAAATTGTTATGAGTAGGTATAATCATAACGATCTGTTTATGATTGTGTCTCACAAGGAAGGCCACAACAGGCCCCAGCAGCAGTTTGGATAAGCTCGGGTTTGTGAGAAATGACTGGCTAGGCCATTTGCTGGACTAACAGAATGAGAGAGAGGAGATGCAAATGAGGGCTTGAATGGAGCATGATTGGATTCCTGATGCAGATGAGGGCATGAATGGGCAGTGGCTGAAGTCTTGCAATGATCAGATTAAAACATGTGGCCAAAAGGGACAGGAGAGAGAGTCTCCTGAAAAGAAATTAAAAACAGCCCTGTAAAAGGATGGCCTCCAACCAATGGCAGGATTCAATCAGAGTCTTAAGCTAATCAGGTGAAGGAAGCCCACAAAAGACTTCTCCCTATCAAGAACACCCATTCACATATCAAAGGCCCCAGCCTCACACAAAGGACAGGACACACTCAGCAATAGTTGCACAAAGAGGACAGCCCCGGACATGCCAAATCCAAGCATTCAAGAATTAATGTGGCGGGCACAACAGGGTGATTACCAGTGATTAAGAACATTGGGGAAGCAAAGAAGACTTTTGTCCCTCTTGTGTAGCAAGGAACTCAGGGAAAGGTATAAGAACTGAGGTTTTAGTAATGAAAGTCAGTCAAGAGAGTCATCCTAAGCTGTCTAGCACGCTGGCATGTTGAGACACAGACCTCTGGTTCACCTCCTGCCTCCATGGGACTATGGTTGGGAATCTACTGCAAGGACCACACACAGACAGGTAGTAACCAGGACTTCTTTCTCTGACTATCCCTTTAGATGGAAGTCTTTCTTTCTGTAGGCTACTAGGGCAGAAGGGACTCTTTCCTCTCTTAGAATTATAGAGTGTGTTTGAGAATAGTGTAATAGTGTACCTGCTCTATATTTCACCTTTAATAAACAACTCATTGCTTCTGATGTCAGTGTATGTGTGTACGTTTAGGGTTAAAGGGCGAAGCACGCACTTCACCCAGATGCGTGCATTACGTTTTACCCCAGCCAAAGATCCCAAACCTTTTTCAATAGTGTGGGGTTAGCCTCACTTCTTTAAGAGAATCTAACGCCCAGATTACCTATCATAACATACATGCATCAAAAATAATTATACAAATAAGCAATGACTGGACCAGGATAGGAAGTGCAAGCTTTGAAGATTTACAATTCCATTCCATGTTGTCTGATCAGGCATCAACAAATTGCGTCTGGGTTTGGTAGCCAACAATTCTTTTTACTAGCCAGTGGGAACATAGGCAAAATGTCCCTGAGCACATGCAGGATGCAAGTGCAATCTGGCATGCCCCTCTCACACAGAATTCAAGAGAAGGATTTATAGGGCAGACATTTCTCTCCCACAAATATGAGACTTTGCATGTCTCTTCTTTTGGAAATTAAACACTTCTCCACCTCCCTAGCATACATTACTAGAGAACACAGACTTCATCTACAAAAAATCTAGTCCTGGGTTTTCCCAATTCCCATTCAGCAACTTTTCATAATTAAAATATAGGTGCCACAGGCAGGCTCTTGAATCTGTGTAGTCCACCAACACAGAGGGATGGAGGAGAAATTCGTTCAGTTTGCATTTTAATGCAAACGTACCTAATTTCTCACATCCAAACCAACATGTGAACTGAAATACACGTTCTTCAAAATTTGCACTTCTCTGAAATTGAATTTTGCAATGTTCTCCAATTAAAAAAGAAAGCATACAAAATGTGTATATTAGGAAAACTGCACACAAAAAAGCATATATTAGTAAAAAATAACATTCAAAATGCATTACATTAGGCAAAATGCCTGCAAGAATGGTGTATATAGAGAAAATGCATGAGTGAAGGGGGAGAGGATGTTGCCCAAACTCCCTGCAGTGTAGGCAGTGGGCAAACAATTACCTGGTAGACTGCTACCACCCCTTAACATCCACCTCAGCCTGAGCCAGGGGACTCTCAGACCTTACAGGACCTTCCAAGAGCTTCAGAAATAAGGGGCCAAGCCAGCAGCCTTTATTTTAAGCTATAGGCCTAAAACTTTAAACAGTAGCAAAACCAGTCAGAAAGGCTCTGAATTTAGTACTGAGGTTTACCTAGAAGCAAGCACACACAGTTCTAAAGGTAGAGATTATTTACGTAGGGAAGGGGGGGTGAGAAATAAAAAGGTGTACAGGATTCAAAGAAAACAGAGAAAACCCTTTGGAACAATGGTGCAGGCAAAAATAACCCTATCCTATGCGTTACCTAAGTAAGGGTCTTAGGTAAGGGTCAGGGTCCAATTCAGGATCCAAAAGTTCACAGGCCCCAAAGCCAGTTAGCACAAGCAGATAGAAGGCTGAAGATTAGAATGAAGATGAAACTGAAATCAAAGATGAAGACACAGGGCAAGAGTAGCCTCCTTTGCTTTATCCCTCTCCCCCGCCAGGCCCTTGACAAATGTGAGATGAGATTAACTGAATTTAAGATTAGAAACAGGAGAAACCAAAATTGCAGTGTTGTCCATCCCTATATTTGTGTCAGAGCATAATCTAGCAGAAAACGGCTTCCCTTCAGCACCAGGCTAAAAGTGTAGTAGTCTTTCCTTCCACAGAAGAAATCTACCCCAGTTTTTCTAGCTGCTATAATGCACCTGCTCTCCTACCCTCAGCTCCGCCTCCTGCTGCTTCCTGTGATAATTAGAAATCAAGGTCATTGATTACTGCATTCCTGGCTTGCATGGTATCAGGCTGTAGGCCTCACAATACATGGAAGTGGTCTTGTCCGATGCCCTCTTTCTCCCTGAATTAATGGGAAACATATTAATGGGAAACATACCTTTCTTCTGTGTTCCTCTTATGAGTAGTAATTGTTGGTGCAAGCACATAGAATTCCTTGAAAAATGGTATTGTTAATGGCTGGTTTATTATAGAGCTGGGCTTTTAATTTCTATATCCCTGGGCTTGTCATGTCATTTAGAGTTGGAAAGGTAGCATATGTCCTTATATAACTGTAATTGCATTAAAGTTAATAAGGATAATGCATGAAAGCTGTGAGGGATGGAAACATTCTTCCTATAACAAGGTTTTGATTTATTTTACATTTCCAAGACAGATCAAAGCCAAGCATGCCATCTGTTGCCAAGGAAGAAAAGTTATTGCTATTGCCACACTAGCTAGCTCTTGAAAGCTTGATGCATATGGGAGGATCTTGGTACTGGTTCGAATATTCACTCCACTACCGTGGCTCAAAATGGCATTGACCGCCCTTTCTTGCTCGCACAAGACTTTTGTTATCCTTCAGCAACAGCTGCAGTAAATAGTGGTACAAGTATTAAAGACTGGCACACTGAAAGCCGCTTCCTTTAAAGCAGCACTGGGCAGAATACCAAATGCATTGTCTTCAGTCTGTGCTGGATTTATTCAGTAGCAGAGAACTGAATGGTTATTCTTGCAAGTGCTCTTTGAAATTTTCTCGAAGATTGCCTTGGTAGGCTTGCGTATAAACACAGGGGATATCCCGTACTGGGGGGTGGGGAGAGAACTGATGATTTCCATTTGTCTCAGTGAGGAAAAAATACCCTGCAGGATTTAGTACATGGACTAATGAACAGGTGAATCTGTCTCTCTACATTGTTGAGTTTTTGAACATCTTTTGTCAGGTTTGGCAGGCATTTCTTCCAGCATCTGTTGGTTTGTGAAGGAAAAGACTAAGTGATGAAGGCTGTAATCCTAAATGCATTTACTTGGCTTTACCAGATTGATGAGAAAAGGTGGCTTGGAATATGTGTACTGTGGAATTGTTCAAACATACTTTAGTTAGATGTGAGTTGTTAACAGAGCTTACCTTAGTAGACAGCTGCTGGACACTCCCACACTGTTTCTCTCCCAGCTTGCCTATATTGTCAGATCAGTGAGAATGGGAAGCTGATGATGATTTTGTTGTTGCTGTGGTTATGCATGGGAGCAGCAGTAGGTTGTATAACTGACCAACAAAACATAAGGCACTCAAAAACTTGGGATCAATACTACATGTTTGAAGCACTATTCCAAAACTGCTGGAAAATTTCAAGGGGGTCTGGAGGCACCCCCCATTTTGCTGCCTGCAAATGGGGTGGAGGATATCAAGCACAATTGTGGATCCTCCCTAATATATTTTAATTTTGTAGAAGGGAGCAATGGCTTTGACCTCTACTCAGTCTATTCCTCCTGTCTGCCTGCAAATGGGGTGGAGGCTATCAAGCACAATTGTGGATCCTCCCTAATATATTTTAATTTTGTAGAAGGGAGCAATGGCTTTGACCTCTACTCAGTCTATTCCTCCTGTCTTAGCCCAGAGCTTCCATCATCCATCAATATATATAATTAGTATATTATATTATACTAATATAATTAATTCAGTATTAACTGAGTTGAAATTTTGTTTTAACTATTGGAGAATACACACACACACACACACACACACACACCCTGGAGAATATTCAACAACACATAAGCTACCATTTCATTCCCAACAAATAGGCTGGAAAATTTTGGGAGACCATTTTCATTCAGCTGTCAATATGATAATAAGTGCATCAGGGGGTCTGTTGATCAGATTGAGAGCCATGAAGAACATGCACAGATTCTTGTGCCACCTTTGTCCTGCTCTAGCTGGGTCAGACTATGTGCTAGGCAAATACAGGGCCAAATCCAACAGACAAATCAGTTAGGCAGGCAAACAGTCAAGCACAGAGATAACAGTCCAGTACGGGATCAGTTTAAGGCAAGAGTAGTCAAGATACAGGCAATGGTCAAAGCACAGCATTACCAGGCAAGTAGGTGGCTTCCAGAACAAAGTTCTGAGACATAGCCAAAGTCAAAACACAGGAGAGTAGTCAAAGAGAAATGCAGTCCAAAAATCAGAGTCAGGCAGGAGTCCAGAGGCCAGTAATATTGCAGTTCAGTCACAAGGCCAGGGACACTGAAATTGAAGGTAAGATGCTGTTCCAGCAGCTAGTAAGCTCTGAATGAAAGCTTATATAGCTGGAGATTCCAGAGCCCCACCCAGGGGCTCAGCTGCAGTACGTTACAGGCCCCCTGGCAAAAGTCATACTCATGACTAGGGCTCTGCTCTTGAGCAGTGCTTTCATCATGAGGAGGCCTCCTTCGTAATCAAGCACTCCTTCTCAAAGGAGCCCTATTAGACTGCCTTTGGGTTGATGGTGCTCTTGGGGGCTAGGTAGTTGCCCAGCCTCCACCTCAGAGCTGGAGCCCCCCGCCTCCTGCAGGGATGGACCCACAGTCATCTCCCCTAAGGACCCAGTCTCCCCCAGGTAACCTGGCATGAACGGTTCCTTGGAGTCATCCATCTCTCGGAGCTCTAGCTCCTCAAAGGTGGATTCTTCCACGGGGTTAAGGGTGGAACCGGGAGACATCTCGAGAAGCACTCAGAATCAACAGTGGAGGTTAGAGGAGTTACCTCAGCCTGGAGTTGAAATATTGTAACAGTTTTCAAGATAAGCAAGCAGCTGAAAGTCTCCCGGTTCCACCCTTAACCCACACTGTAAGGTGTGACAACCTTACAGACAGCTCTGAAGGAGGAAACAGTAAGCAGTTCAAGCTCAATCCTGATCCTGGCAATAGGATGACATTAGGGAGCAAGTCCAATGCTTTTGTAAAATACTGGACATGAGGCATGTAAATTTCATATAGGTGCCAATAAGAAATTCAGATGGTTTTCTATTTGCAATTACATTTTTCAGGAAACATATAGAGATTTCTGTCACAAATGCAATCACACATGGGAATTTATAGTCTGTGCAATATTTCTAGTCCTTTTTCTAAATGAGTTATGGACAGAGCAATCCTATGACCCCTAGACAGCATATAGAGGGCCATAGGATTTTTCAGATACCCAGATTTGAGGCCAGAAAACAGCTCAGACATTGGATCTGGGGATCCACACACTAAGATTCCCCCACCCCACCCCCCCCACACACAGCTGGCATGGAAAGAACTGCACTGGCTGTTTCTCCAAAGTCGTAGGAGCAACCTTGGAGAAGGGGTTTAGGGGGCGTTCTAGGGAGCAGGGAGGGGAGGAGATTGGGGCCACCAGGATAGAATGTATCCTGGCTGCACTCCAGCCTCCTTCCCTCCCCGTCCAAAGCACCACAGCTGGATGGTGGAAATCAGCCATCTTTGCAGAGTGGGAGGAACATGGAGGCAACCTTCACCTCCACGCTCCTCCTGCTCTGCATAGGATGCCCATAATCCTCTGAGTTCCGAGGAGTATGGGCATCCCCAGTGGATTGCGCCCTAAGTGTTTCCTATAAAAACTATATAAGGATAATTTGATTAGGAAGGAACATGGAAAACACTGTAATAGACACTGAAGACCTTTTGTGGTAGCAATGCAGGCAGTTGAGGTGTTAATCAGCATCTTGTGCTATTTTTAAGCACTCTAAAACAGTAGGCATTATAGCGTTTTGTCATTCTTATCAGTGACTTGCAAGAAGTGCTATGCGACTCCATTCAGTGCATGGAACTGTGAGTGCACATCTGATCACACAGAACTATAGTGAAAACAACTTATTTTGCTTATTCATATAGCAAAATATCTTGGTGACATACACAGTTCTCTGTCAGGCGTCAGCTATTTCTCACGAGATATTTTGTATTCAGGAATAGATACATACAATATATGCAGTACATCAGATATAAACAGTACTCTTGTGTTTCAAGTTGTTGATGATGATGATTGATGATGATTTAACTATCCTCCTTAAAACAACAACACACACTTTAAGAACATAAGAAGAGCCATGCTGGATCAGACCAAGGTCCATCTAGTCCAGCATTCTGTTCATGCAGGGGCCAACCAGCTGCCTATGGGAAACCCAATCTTTCCTAATATAATATTGAGGTCAAATAGATCTCAATTAAGCATATATTTGGAAAAAGAAGCATAGCTGACTATGTTGGACGTAAAAACAATGTCTATACTGGCAACAGTCAGCTTTTCACAGATGTGCCCACCACCACAACCATTTTAATTTTACCGCTGCCACCACTTTTCAATGTGACACACCCACCTCTGCCCCCACACTCGTGGAAGCCCTCAGTAGCATCTATGTCAGGTGTTTTAGCCACCTTACTCTTTCATTTCAAACAGTTCCCTTGCTCAAGCTATGGGCCTTTATACTCAGGCCCTGTACCCAGGTCACTACATTCCCCTCAGGTATCCTGCTTGCCCCCCACCCGGGATTCATGGAAGACGCTCAGCCTCCTTCAGTGAGGCTCCTCTTCCCAATCCCTCAGAGAGAGACACACCAACAGTTGCCCGGGACACTCCCCTCTCCTCACAAACCTTTGGCCCTAACCGCCTCGGCTAACTAGGGTAATGACCTGAATACTGTTATATTCCCTTGCTACCACCTTTCTCCTCTGAAATTGTTCTCTCAGATGTGTGTGTTCCTTCCCTTAGTCACTCACTGCCACGGTGTAAGGGTTAACAGTAATTTGAAACAAGCTTATTTCTACAGATGGAAACATAAGTTACTTTCAGCTGCTTGCTTATCTTGAAAAAACTGTTACAATATTTCAACTCCAGGCTGAGGTAACTCCTCTAATCAGCACTCCACTGTTGATTCTGAGTGCTTCTCGAGATGTCTCCCGGTTCCACCCTTAACCCACACTCACTCACCGCTCCACGGCCTGTCACAGCTTTCTGCCCCCTTGCCAGCATTCCAAGAGCCGTGATAGGCTCTGCACTCTCAAGGAGGGAGAGGAGGAACTCCAACGTCCGTCACACTGACAATGACTCCAATTTCATGAAACAAAATAGGAAAGTGCTTTAAGGCTTAGTGTTTATGGTACATCAGGTACAACTGTATAAAGATGGTATCTGTAATAACTCCCAGTAATAAGAGTCCAGGGCCTCATTATCTATCTCATACCGTCCAACATTTCACAGATGAAAATAGGGACACACATGTGAATTTGTAAGAGGTATGGTTGAGCAACATGAAGGTGTGATCAAGAGGGCGTGGCCAGGCAACATGAGGGAATAGGCATGGCCAAGGGTATGGCCAGGCAACCAAAGGGCATGGTCAAGTACAAAAATTATTAGAGGAAGCACACAAAATCTTATATATTATAATTATTACTTTATTATATATTATTTTATAATATTTCATTAGTGGCTTTTGTATAATTTTTTTACCTTACTTAAATCCTTAATTGTTGATATCTGCTGTTTTTCAGGGGGGGCGGGTCAGTGCTTGCAGGGTAATCTCTTCTTGTTTTAAAATTGTCAGGATTGGTCCTGCATTTTCAGGGCAGCTGGAGAAGGAGAAGAAAAGAAGGAGATGTGGAGGAGGGGGAGCTTTTCATAGATTTCATAGATCATAGAGTTGGAAGGAGCCTACAAGGCTATCGAGTCCAACCCCCTGCTCAATGCAGGAAACTAGAGGAGGGGTCTCCCATCCAAGTAATAACCAGGCCTGACCCTGCTTAGCTTTCCACACTCAGACAAGCTGAGCCAGCATAAGTCACAGGCCTTTTGGGTGGGGGAAAATACAAAAAGACACATTGGGGTTTTGAGCCCCTTCAGCGTTTTGCTCCTCCAGTCAGTCAGTCAGGCGATCACTCGTGACCGAGTAAGATTGTCTTCCAGGATAAAAATTACAAAAAAGGAGATTTTAAAAGAAGGAAAATTCTAAAGAAAATTGTGTAGACTCTAGCGATGGGTCCGTAAGTGACTGTGGAGGCCAATTCTAGATCCACACAGCTTCCCACAGTGAGGACACAGGTTACCAGATGGATTCATTTGACGTGCTTTTCACTTAGCACGTTTCTCCCTTTCACCTTGTACTCGGGCTTCTTCAAAGTCCATAGAACCTTTGTGAAAGGCCAACCTCCAGTTAGATCATTCGTGGGCCAGAGCTTCCCAGTGTTTGATGTTTATATTGCATTTTTTTAGATTAGCCTTAAGAACATCTTTAAACCTCTTATATTGACCACCGATATTCCGCTTTCCATCCTTGAGTTGGGAATAAAGTAACTGCTTTGGGAGACGGCAGTCAGGCATTCGAACAACATGACCGGTCCACTGAAGTTGGCGTTGAAGGATCATTTTTTCAATGCTAGTAGTCTTTGCTTCTTCCAGTACACTGACATTTGTTCACCTATCTTCCCAAGTAATTCGCAGGATTTTCCGGAGGCAACGTTGATGAAATCTTTCAAGGAGTTGGAGGTGACGTTTATAGATAGTCCATGTTTTGCAGGCATACAATAAAGTTGGTAATACAATGGCTTCATAAACCAGTGTTTTGGTCTTCTTACAAATATCCCGATCCTCGAACACTCTATGTTTCATTCGAGAAAACGCGGCACTTGCGGAGCTCAGACGATGCTGGATTTCACTGTCGATGTTAGCTGTAACAGAAAGATAGCTGTCAAGATAGAGAAAATGGTCGACATTTTCCAGTATTGTCCCGCCAAGCTGGATAGATGGCATCACCAAAGGGTTAGCTTGCACTTGCTGATGAAGCACTTTGGTTTTTTTGATGTTAAGTGAGAGACCAAGTTTTCCGTATGCTTCTGCAAAAGCATTTAGGGTAGTTTGGAGATCATCCTCTGAATGTGCGGAGACCACATTATCATCAGCATACTGAAGTTCCACAACGGAGGTTGTAATTACCTTACTTTTTGCTTTCAGCCTGTTGAGATTAAAAAGCTTTCCATCTGTTCTATATATAATTCCCACACCAGTGGGAAGTTTCCCCTCGACAAGATGTAAAATCATGGCGATGAAAATAGCAAATAATGTTGGGGCAATAACACATCCCTGTTTAACACCTGATCCCACTTTAAATGGAGCATCATGAGAGCCGTTGTTGTCCTAGACCGTAGCCATCATGTTGTCATGGAGAAGTCGCAAGATATTCACAAATTTATTGGGGCATCCAATTTTCATAAGGATAGTCCAGAGAGCTGTTCGGTCTACAGTATCAAAGGCCTTAGCAAGATCAATAAATGCCATATAAAGGGGTTGATTTTGCTCCCGGCATTTTTCTTGGAGCTGACGTGCAGTAAAAATCATGTCTACTGTCCCTCTAGAGGGGCGGAAACCATATTGAGTTTCAGGGAGGATCTCTTATGAAATAGATAGAAGACGGTTTGCGAGAATCCTGGCAAATATTTTACCTGCGGTAGCTAAGAGAGAAATGCCCCGATAGTTTCCACAGTCTGTTCTATCACCCTTCTTAAAGAGGGTGATAATTATGGCATCCCTGAAGCCTTCTGGGATCTCTTCTCTTATCCAGATTTTTTCGATGAGTTTATGAAGATGTTGTACAAGTTCAGGGCCCCCTTCTTTAAAGATTTCAGCAGGAATCCCATCTGGTCCACTAGCTTTGTTATTCTTCATTTGATTAATGGCTTTTATAACTTCATCCAAAGTGGGGAGTATTGCAAGTTCCTCTCTAATTTGTTTTTGTGGGATTTGCGAAAAAATCTCATTATCCACCTTAGATTTATGATTTAAAAGGCCATAATAATGCTCTTTCCAACGCAGTGCAATAGACTCTTTGTCTTTTAAGAGTTTGGTGCCATCTTTTGATTGTAAAGGATTTGTACCATAGGTTTTTGGTCCATAAAAGGCCCTTGTAGCCTTAAAAAAGCCCCGTGCATCATGAGATTCTGCAAGTTGTTGAATTTCTTCAGCTTTCTTTTTCCACCAGGCGTTCTTACGTTCTCTTGTTCTTCTTTGGACCTCAGCCTTTGCACTAGCGTAGATTTTTTTCTTGGCAGCGCAGTTAATATCGTTTTGTCATATTTGGAAGGCTTTCCTTTTTTGGTCAATTATATATTTAATCTCAATATCATTTTCATCAAACCAATCCTGATGTTTCTTAGTTTCATATCCAATAGTTTGTTCACAAGCTGCAGTAATGGAGGTTTTCAGCTTAGACCAATGGTCCTCAATGTTGTCAGGAGGTTCCGTAGGTAGGTGTTCCTTAAGAAGTGATTGAAGACGAGTTTGCTTAATAGGATCTTGAAGGGCGCGGATGTTCATTTTACACCTTGGTTTCCTTCCTTGAAGCCTACATTGGGGAGCAATGTTGATAACCATAGTGGACCGGATTAGTCGGTGGTCTGTTTTTTAAGCACAAGGAGTAACTTTGAGGGGCTGAACACCTTTGTTGTTGTTTGTTATTATGGAAAGCCCCCAGTTTAAAGCACTTTTGGTGTTCTATTCACACAGTTAAGATTTAAAGAAACAGTTAAAGTGGAATAATCTTACAGAATTTAAGTAACTTGAATTAAGTTAAAACGAACAGTGGAATCCTACGCAGTTACTCGGGAGTAAGTACAAATGTCTTCAATGGGTCTTACTTACTTAACAGGGGGCAGCAGGTAGAGCACGCACATACACACACATCCTTGGTCTCTTCCCTTCCTGCTTAGGGTCCATGGGCAAAATCCTTTTATCATCACCTCTGCTAGGGATGTACCCGAGCAGCCCGACAGACACGAGTGAGGCCCGAACTAGGTCTGCTTGTGTTCGCGCGGGCTCTCCGCCTCCCGCACGGGCTTACCTTCAGTTCTTCGCTCTCCGCGGAGAGCCGCCCGCGCGGGCCACACCGCCTGCACTGGTCCCGTCGCGTCACTTCCGGCGTGGCGGAAGTGACGCGATGGGACCCTGCTCCGTCGAGTGGCGTGAGCGGCGCGGAGAATGCTCCGCGCCGCTCAGAAGAGCAGGATCGGGCCGCCGCTGCCACGGAGATCCGAGCCGCGGAGAACTTCAGCTCTCCGCGGCGGAAGCAAGGGGGCATGTGCCTCTCCCAGGGAGATAATGGGGGGAGTTCTGGGAGGCAAAGTATACCAATGTTGAGCGGCAGACGCTGGCAGAGCGCTGGGGGCAGGCTACGCCGATTAAGGGGGACAAGGAATCGATGCTTAATACCTATCCCTTGTTCCGGGCCTGCCCAGAGCCAAGGGATAACTGGGGGATATGTGGCTCCTCCCCACACCTTGCGTTTACTGTTGTGCAATGCCAGGTCCGTTACCCAGAAAATATCTCTCATCCATGACTTGATCCTGGATGAGGGTGAGGACCTGGCATGTATTACGGAGACCTGGCTGGACGAGGCCGCTGCTCCAACTCTGGCGGGGACATGCTGGGAGCTGTAGGCCTTTTTTCTGTCTAAACCTGCATAGGATTGCACCCTAAATGTCATTCATGAGTTCAGAAAGGTAGCTGTCTGAGAATGTCAAATTGAAAATGACAAGAACTCCTATGGCACTTAATGGGCTGTTTAATATATCTTGATGTTCTTTCGTTCTAGTGTTCATCTATGCATATTTCATTCTATACTGAATGTTTATCTTACAGCTAAATATTTCTTTTCAAGTTCTTATTAGTCCACACAATACCCCCATGCATACTCTTAAAAGCAGTTTGGCAATGTGGGGAGTGAAGGGCTATTGAAGCACATAAATACATATAAGATCTCATTATGTGCATTCATCACTGTCAGGAGGATATATACATATATTTTCTAATGGAGGAAAGCCCTTTAGAAGTCTCTCTCTCTCTCTCTCTCTCTCTCTCTCACACACACACACACACACACACACACACAAGTATATAGAACAATAGCTCTTCTTCTGATATGACATAATGAAAGCACATGGATGGATGGGGGGAGAGCAGGATCACATGTGCTTGTCTCCCTACCCCTGAACTATGCATAATTCATTTGAGGGTCTGGAGAGAGTGTTTTTGCATGATCAGGAATCCTGCTTTTTCAGGGTTCTTGATTGTGCAAAAAAAGCCCTAAACATGTTGCATTTAGGCTCTCTTGAGACCTTTAAATGAAGGTGCTTAGGTCAGTGGCCACGATCCCTTTCCCCCTCAGCATGTTCAATATACCCATATTCAACATCTGAAAAGCTCCAATATAGTTATCAAGCTGTGTATTTCTATTCTGACAGATGTTTGAATGAGCAATGCTATGGGTATCAACCACCTTTCACCTTCTGATGTATATGCTATCTTTCCAATGAAGGTGGTGGGCAGGGTTTGGGTCTAACAAGTGCTGCAATAGGTAGCAGAAATGTGTTGCAATCCCTCGGTTTTCACCTGTCTTTCCATGGGAGAGATGGATGTATGAGAATTTTTCATTTATGTTCACAAATCATGTAAACATGCCCCATTCCCATTTGAAACTCCAAACATCATCGCGAGTAGACGGAGTAGACGAGCATGTTCTCCAAAAATGCTTGAAAATCCCCAACTTGCATTCATGCTAAATAAATTTGCAGTTACTCTATGGGGGGAAATTACGCCTTTCCAAACATTGTGCAAGAAGCATAAAACAGAAAATAAAACTCACACTTCTGTCTTCAGAACATAATATCAAAAGCTCAAACCCTTACAAATGTTTTTTTTTTATTTGTCCATAGTTGTTGTTCAGAGTCTTCCCATTTTAACTAAAGTTATTGGAGTGTGAATAATTATTTATGGGTGGCCAAATTCTTGACTCACTTGGGTTTACTGATTTATTATTATTATTATCATTATCATTATCATCATCATCATCATCATTATTATTTTGGACAGTATTGGTGATCACTTATTCTCCTTTCCGCAGTCCAGGTTTACATGAGTAACGATTGCTGTTTGCGAGATATTAGCATCATGCCACCAAGCTATGATGGTAGATAATTACATTGTTATTATATTGACCAAACTTTAAAAAAATGATCTAAATGATCTAAATGATAACTGATATCTTCATAATCTTTGTTGACATGTAGTGCACAGTTATTATTACAGTATGTGACATTAGCATGAACCCATTCTGTTCCTTATAAGAGACAGATGGCACAAGCAGTAGCCCTAGGCATTGCTGTGTACAGCAAAGTGTTACCAGTTTTTATTATAATGGATGAACAGTTGTACAAATAACCACAGGGATACTCATTTAGTCAGAATTGCTCCTCCAAAATAAATTGTGTAAGGACCCTCGTAAATTGTGTACCATGTATAAATAAAATTATAACGCACATAGTTATTTAGAGCAGCATTCTCTGGTGTTGGGTGGAGAGGAAAATTAAAAGGAAGAATTCTGATCCTGCATAGAAATGGCCAATTGTATTCAACAGCTAAAAGTTAAAATGCCATTTGGAGTCTTCAGTCATTCCCCCCACATCCCCCCCCAAATAATGTGAATTAAATTATTATTTCCTCAAGTTACAGGAACCTAGATTCCACCTAAACATTAGGAAAAATTTCCTGACTGTCAGAGCAATAAGACAATGGAATCAACTACCTAGGGAGGTTGTGGGCTCTCCCACTCTGGAGGCATTCAAGGTGCAGCTGGACAGACATCTGTCAGAGATGCTTTGACCTAGATTCCTGCATTGAGCAGGGGGTTGGGCTCGATGGCCTTGTAGGCCCCTTCCAACTCTACTTTTCTATGATTCTATGATTCTATGATTCTATGATTCTAAATGAGCGATTAAAAGGTGGAAGTGCTATTTCTAAGAACAAACGTATAATTTCAGAAAACCTAGTATGACTGCAGGAGTTGTTTGTCTGGAAATACATTCTGTGTTACCTGTTCAACAATTAAATTCTCCTCTGCTATACAGGGGGGGAAAAGTTGCTTTGCTTGGAAAATGCTGTCAAGCAGCAGGAGGTAGAAAGTATGGTAGTGCATATGCTTTCTTTTTACAACATTTGACACATTTAGGCTATGATGCTAAGTATACTTAGGATGGAATTCATTTCCATCAAAATCAATGACCAAAATTAGGGTAACCATTTCAACTTGCGGGGATCCAAAAATAAGATGTACAAAATATTTTCAGTCATTTTTATTCCATTTGAGTATTTTATGGTTATAAATTTTGTTTTGTGAACCACCCAGAGAGCTTCCACTGATAGGCAGTTATAGAGATGTAATAAATAAATAGATAATAAATAAAATACATGTTCAGTGTTTTATCTACTCAAATTCATATGCAATTAGAATTTTAAAAACCTAGGGAATCATTCTGATACGGTGGGGTGGGCAATGTGTGACCCTCCAGATGTTGTTGTACTGCAACTCCCATCAGTCCATAGCTATCATAGCTATAGCTACACCATAGCTATAGTTGAGAGATCATGGGAATTACAGTCCAACAACATCTGAAGGGCTACAAGTTGCCTACCCTGTGATTAGAGATACACATTCAAGTTTGGGACATCCTGTTGCCTCTAGAATGAAGATATAACATCATGTTTCACTCACAAAAACTGAGGAGAGAGGAATATCTCAAATTTGTGGGGAAAACCTGGATAATCACAGTCAAGAATTACAATAGTTATGTTCCAAAAATGTATTCTTTTCCATTTTGAAGGGTCATGGGGGAAAGGTTGTAATGCTTTTTAGCCCTAAGTTCCAGGCCTTTACATCTCTGTATCAAATTAATCAATAATATTGTGAATAAAATTTTTACTGTTCCTCAAAACTAAATTTTTTAAAACTAAGTATGAAGAAAATAAATAGATATATCTAATAATGTACTAGGTTACTACAATGCTAAACAATATCCTAGAGAACCGGGAGTCATTCTGAAGGTGTAATATTGATATCTAAATATATTTTGTTGTAAAGCTTTAGAAATTGTTTATTCATCAGGAAGGCTTAAAAGATGCTCTCGAAATACTCCTACAATGAGGGAGTTGCAAGACAGCAAACCAGATAAATAGAAAGCAGGACTCAAAGTCAAGAAGGATGGTGTTGTATATAAATCAGAGGGAACTGCTGTGGAGAACAAAGCAAAAGGAACAGAAGGAAAAGGAGAAAAATGAATGCACATCTACAGTGAACCTGGTATATTCAGACTGCAAATGTAATTGAAAAAGAGAGATTGCAAATAAATGAGGTTTTTCAGGGAGCTTTCCAAGAAAAGACTGTTGGCCAATGTGGAACAAACTCCAACAAAACTTTAAATGAAATCGTTCTGAACAAGCCTGCAGGATTATCCAAAAATGGTGACTACAATTATCCTTTTGACTTGTAACCTGGACTAAATTGCATTAGTTTTTTGTTATTTATTTATTTATTTATTTATTCATTTATTTATTATATTTATACCCCGCCTTTTTTCCTGCAAGGAACCCAAGGCAGCTTACATAATCCTCCTCCTCTCCATTTTATCCTCACAACAACCCTGTGAGGTAAGTTAGGCTGAGAGTCAGTGACTGGCCCAAAGTCACCCAATGAGTTTCATGGCCAAGTGGGGACTCGAACCTGGATCTCCCGAGTCCCAGTCCAACACTCTCACCGCTACACCACACTGGCCAAATATATTTGAAATCCAGTATCTGAAATGGCTGACCTATGGTCTCAGTACATGCTTGCCTACTCTGGCTTGTGTTCATTTACTTCAGGAAGCTATTGGCAGATTAACTTAAATTAGTGCCCAGAGCAAAGGATCTAAGTTCGCACCAAGTGAATACTTATTCTTAAATTCACGATGTGGGGAGAGATACTAGACCAGAACTTGGTTCACACATAATACCAAACCATGGCTTGCCATTACATGAATAAGCCTCAGTTTCATGCTCCTTTCATCTCCCTCATATGCTGTGATTCACTTACCATGTTGAACGCAAACCAGTTTACCATTTCATATAAATGGACCAGTGTATGTCAGTTCAAGTGTAACAGCAAACTATGGTTTGTACTAAACAAGAAGTAATTAAATGAATGGAGCTATGTGACAGGATAGATAGGATGAGATGGTAAGAATGTCTAAGGCTTGCTCATATAACACCAAACTAGGGTTTGACATTATATTTGTACCAACCCTAAATCTAATTCATTTTGGTGTGGGTACTTTGGGAGGCACTCCCCAAGGCCCAGTGATCAATTACATCTTTAGTTGGTTGGTAATTAGTGTCATTAATTTATAAGCTAAATTTTCATTTTAATTATGTACAGTGTGAGAAGTGGATAATGCAAACAGGTAAAGGAAATGAACAGAGAATGAAGAGTTACCAGCTATTAATTAAGGACCACTGTGGATAAATTATTTAGGAATCAGTGTGCTTAGAATTGAAAATCTATTTCCATCATTTGTGTATACGCCTTTCTTTCTTGGAACAAAGGAAATGACCTTTTCATATATTTCACTTTGCTACATATACTGATATGTCTGAGGATCCCTAACACAGTTCTTGTATCCTCTCCTCATAGGTACTACCTTGTGATTTCATCTCAGTGGTGTTTTATTAATGAACTGATTCCCAAGCTCATTCTCTGATTCTGTTCCCATTCCCCGCCAGCACCCTCAAACAGTATAGCCATGTTGTTGGTTTGGCATTGGGCAGTCCAATCCTATGCCCTTGACACAATGGTTGATAATGGTGCTTCGTTTTTACAAGTGCAAGCTAGTCAGTATGCTACATCCATACTCAGCAGCAACCCAACACCTGAACAACATTACTAGAATAAGAAACTCAGCAATTGTGATAATATGTGGCACAGAATTCTGAACTCTAAGCAGTTTTCCTCTTCAGAAATTAATTGTTCTGCAAGCTATAGGCCCATCAATACAAACCAGTTTTGATACATTCCTCCCAGGGAAAGGGAGTTCAGGAGTCTGGGCTTCAGAGCAAGGCAGCCATATTTAGCACATCCCCCAAGGACAACTCTGCTGATAGTGAGACAAGGGGGCAGGGCTAGGGATATGTGAGAAATTAGCTCCATTGAGGTTTTTACCCAATTCACACCTGCCAGACCTGAACACAGACCCAAACTGAATTTGTGATCAGAAATCCATACATTTCCAAGCTTGCAATGTGTTCAGGGAAAGAAAAATAAAAATGTTTACATTTCCAAAATGTGTACAAACATATTAGTCAATTTGTGCATGCATCCAAAAATGCTTCTGTTTCAAAAAAAGAAAGAAAAAAGAAGAAGTACCGGTATGTGGGAGAAAGCAAGATTTCATCCATCACTAACAAGCAAGATTGTGGGAGAAAGCAAGATTTGTCCATCACTAACATTGGATGAAGTGGACTCTAATTCATGAAAGCTTATGCTGGAATAAATTTGTTAGTCTTTGAGGTGGCACAAGTCTCTGTTGTTTTTGCTGCAACAGACTAACACAGCAAGAAGTAACTAATGTGAAGGAGAAATAAATGTGGAAGAATTTTCCCCTGTGTTTTTTCCTGTTCTTTTCCTACAACCCTAATTATTGTTACTACATCTTTTCTTTATCAAACTAATATTATAATTAATTGCATCAATTTATTTAAAATATTTCTATGCCCTCTTTGCAAAAGCTCAAGACCAACACACATCACTACATAATTTTTTTTTTAAAGCAGCCAAAAGCAGGAAAAAGTTATATCCCTCAGCCACATGCTTTCATAAATAAGAAAGTTTCTGCAACCCTTATGAAATGCAGTGAGGGAAAAGGCCCTTTCACAGCCTAGGGGCAACTATGATAAAGGCCTTTCACTGTTACTTTTTCACTTCTCATATTGAACAAACTCAGAGCAAAACCCACCCCTACAACACAAGTCATGTGGATGTTCATATAAGAATAGGTGGTTGCTATACTGTATAGGCCCCAGGCCAAAAAGGGATTTAAAGATGCCATTTTTAATTGGGCTAACTGACAAGATCAGTGATTAAATATATTTTAATTTCCTGGTACATATCAAAAGCATTCCATTCCAGCTGTAGCTTCATTCTAAGTCATCTCCAGTAGCAGCTAAATAACCCCAATGAGATCAAAATTAAATAAAAAGAAATTTGGATACTGTTGAGCATGGCTTGGGTTTCTGCAACCCCCTTTTTTGGTAATCCAAATTCAAACCTTGTTTTGAGGAAGGAAGGAAGGATTAGAGATGCAAGATCACAATCCATTTGAACATTCTGATAAAGAATCATGTTACTGCCTTCAGGCTCCTCATTGCCAATTGGGACATAGACAAGGCTTTTATCTTTGACCTTTTATATTCAGTTAGAGTTATTTAGAAGGTAGTAAAGGGGGGAAAAACAAAAACTTATGAAGGATCAGTAACCTAAACTACAATACATTCTACCCAAACCAAAAGACAGGAGAGGAAAATTATCAATTATCCCTTCACCAATTTGTACTATGTAAATGCGCTAGGTAAATGTCACTTAATGTTTCCGATTTGCATACACACACACACACATGGGCAGCAGAATTCTATGGCCACTAGACAGAGTTTAGATGGCCATAGGATATTTCAGAGATCCAGCTACAAGGTCAGAAAAGTGCTCTGATCTCATAGCTGGTCTCTGAGCTTGGAGCTGGTACTGAAAGAACCGCACCAGCTGCATCTCTGAGGTCACAAGAGTGACCTTGGAGATGGGGTTGAGTGGGAATTCTGGGGGGATGATACCAAGGAAAGAAGGAAGGAATTAGAGATACATGATACCAAGTATTCTGGCAGTGCCTCAGCCTCCTTTCCTCACATTCTGAGGCACAGCACTTAGATGGCTGAAATCAGCTGTCTAAGTGTTTTGCAGGGCGGGACGAGCGGAGAGGTGAATTCCTTCCATCCTGCATAGGATGCCAGTAATCCTCTGAGTTCAGATCAGAGGGTTATGGGTATCTGGATTGGATTGTGCCCTTAAACACATAGGATAATATAATAAACATTATCCAACATGCACTTCTTAAAACACAACTGTTTCATATTTGCCATACATGGGTAATAAAATCTCTATAAATTGCTAATACAGCACATGAGGCAACATGGCAACTGTGCAGTTGAACTCTGTTGATTTCTGAATCAACTACAAATTGGATGTCCTAATTAATTCAATTAATTAATTATGAAAAAAGGTTGATGGGTTCTGCCCACCCCTAATATTTTTCTAAAAATAATATTTTGGGACTTGGTCCTTCCAATACCAAAACATTTTCATGTGCTTTTAAATATACAAGGAAAAACAGATTTAATATTGCTGTTTCACTTCCCTCAACACATCAATTCTACCCTCCTATACTGCCTTGCCAAGACTGAGGCACTGTGCAAGGATCCCAGTGAACTATTTTGAGGCCCAATGAGACAGACTAACAAGTGATACATTCACAAATTAGTCATTTTATTTTTGTTACCACCAGACCAATGTGTGATTAGTTAATGTCAATTCAGTTACCTTATAATAATACCACTTATAAAAGAAAACAAATATTTGCATAGCATTAATCATGATATTTACATAGAATATGTTTTCCCACTATTGTAGCTATCCTAATTAAGGCATAAACACCCCACCCCTTTCCCCCTCAAGAATTTTCAGTAAGAAAAAGCTTCAGTGTCAGTTCGCTACCAATAATTTACACTGGCATGTCTACATTTGGGGTGATTACCTGGGCTGAGCATAACTTGGAGGCTGTTTGATTGTGATAAAATTACAAATAGAACAGTTCTAAAAAAAAAATGCTAAGAAGAACTGAGTAAATTAGGAAGACAACAGGAGCTGCATTAACAAACCAGGAAAGGAAATTCTAAGGTTTTTGTTGTTGTTGTTTTTGCTTTATTTTTTGCAAAAGAAAAGCTGTACCACTTGTGTAGGCCATGAGTGGTACAGTTGCTGCTGCTGCTGCTTCCTCTTTTTCTTCCTCCTCTTCCTCCCCCCCCCCAAAAACCCCTCAGAATTTACGGCCACCTGACTTCTGATGCAGGCTTCCAGTGTGAGTTTAATGTCGACCTGACGCTTCCTCGAAATCGGGGGAGACCGATACGGCGTGAAATCCAGTCAAGGGGTTATCCTGGCTGGGTAATCTCCTCGGAATAAGAGGATGATCTAAGAGTGATTCCCAGCATATCTCTAAATGCTCTCTCTGTGAGTTATTTTGCAGTGGTTTGGAGGCAGCTGCAGTCTCTCTCGGGAGGGGTAGAGAGTGGGAGTATTCATCATCGCTCACCGCTGTGTCTGGAGTTCTTTTCTCAAGAACCTGAAGATCGACAACTCCATTTCTTAAAGATTTATTGCCAGTTAGTAACAAAGAGAAATTTTATCCACAATAAGGACTAAATACCCTTTTCTCGGGAATATTAAAAAGAAAATAAGTTTCAAAACCTACATAATCAGAAGATCAACAAATGTGCCTTGAAATGAGAAAGAAAGAGGTATTGTAACTCCTTTTACTTTGGATTTTGGAAAAGTATAAAGCAGTATTAACAGACTGTTAAATTTTTACTGCGTCACGGACAAGATGGCTACTTATGATTTGTGGCTGCAGCTAGCCGGCGAGTTAATGGGGATGTTTAAAGTATTTCAAAAAAATGGCTGGGGAGGTTGGTGAAATCAGAAATAAATCAAAAATTCCAGGACAATACTGAGGGTGACGGTGACCAATCATTTGTGAAGTCTGAACAGAACAGGGAGAATAATTGGAAGATTGATGTGCTACGAGAGATAACAAGTGGACTTTCAAAGAGAGAAAGCAAAAAAGAGGACATTGCCACTGAAGTGAACACTGAAGATGTTTTTGAGAAGTCATTCACAGAGAACTGGGAAGATGATTGCTGCCGGAGGAAGCCAGCTATGGGGGCTCACAAGAGAAAAAAAAGTTTTTTGTGGAACATGAGCCTGAAAAAGATGTATATTGTGAACACTGTGTTTGATCGGGGGAAATGGTTTGTTGACTATTGGATGGGATAAATGGTTTGACCCATGATATGAAAAAGTAATTTGCTTATTATTTATTAATATTCATAAATCTGAACCTAAAGGGGTGGGTGAGAGGAACCCCTTTGAGAGAAAGGAGAACTTCTCCAGAGTGAGGTGGCTTTTCTTTGTATTTTTCATTAATGTGGTGGCTTTGATCTTGAAGGGGGCATAGTTAGGAAGGATGGGATTAGAAAAAAGATTACTTGCTGAGTAAAATAAGAATAAGGTTTAATATTGAATTAGAATCTGAATAATAATTGGTCATTGGTAAAAATGTATTGAGTCTGGATGAAACTTAGTATTGAGAATGATTAATGGAAAGGAACTAACTAAATGTAGATTAAAATTTGGGTTGTGAAGTAATGTGGAAATGTGAAACTATTCTTAAAAAATTGAAATAAAAGCTAGGCTGTTTGTTTTTATAAATAGAGGGAAAGAAGACAGATATTTTCATTAAATATAAGTAGAAATATTAAATATTGTTCAAGTAGAAAGATTATTATTTATGTTTAGGAGTAAAATGTAAGATTTCGAGGCTTTGTGAATTTGTGAGGTTGATAAATAAGAGAGGGAGGAACTTATATATATATAGCTTAAGAGAGAAAAAAGCAATTTCTTTATAATGATTATATATAAGATTTGATGTTACTTATACTTGGTTGTGGAAAAATTGGAAGTCCTTTTTAGTTTAATGTCGTTTGGTCTCTGTAATGTATGGTTGTTTGGTTCTTGTTTTGTTCTGCTTTTTGTATTTTGTTTTTATGGATTTTAAAATTTAAATTTAAAAAATTTCAAAAAAAAAAAAGAATTTACAGCCACCTGATTGCAGGACCATTTAAGCTTGCAGTTGACTCTGAGCTATTGCTTGGACAACAATCCAAGCCCTTTGTTGGTTGTCTTGCATCTAGCTTGACTTAACCAGCTGCAACCATGAGCTCTCCATGGTACTGACTAGTGCTGTGCTGAAAATTTCTCCCAATTTTTTTTAACCATTCTCATTCAATTTGATAGAAAAGAAATTGGTTTCAAAAGAAATTCAAAGAAGAAAATTGAAGAGAAATTCTCATGGGTTGGGTTGGGTTGAGTTGAACTGAGGTTCTTGTTCTTAACTTACTGATGAGTTGGCTGAGGAATGTGCATGAGTGTCCAGTCTTTCGTTGTGCAATCATCTCTCCGGCAGCCTGTAGTTTCCTTGGCTTCCCACACTTCAATTAAAACCCAGGGGAAGATATATTCCTACTATGGGGCTTTTTCAGTCCAGGAAGCACAGGCAGCCTGGGATGCTGCAGAACAATGGATGGACGAGAAAGAAAAACAAAACACACAGTACCCTTGGCCACCTCACAGTTATTAAACTGAAAAACACCACCAAACTAAATTCAAAATAAGCTATAAAATGCCCCACGAATGAGGCAGAAAAATGGAGGCCTTCAACATCTGAGGCCTTCCCCTGAATGCCACCAGTGCGGGAAGCTCAGAGGGTAGCAATGAGGGAGAGGGCCTTCTCAGTGGCACCCCCTCAATTATGGAATGATCTCCCCACTCAGGCCTGCCTGGCACCAACTCTGTCAGCTTTTTGGCACCAGGTTAAGACTGCCTTCTTCTCCCAGGCGTTTAATGGCATTTAAGGGCATAATGGAACATTTATGTCAGCTTTTTAAAACAGGACTAGTTTGTACTACTATTGTTTTAGCTATTAAATTGTTTTTTGTTTTTTTTAAAAAAAGTGTATTGGAAAGATTTTATGCTATTTTTAATTGTATCTGTGGCCTGTGTTTTTATGAATTGTTGCAATCTACCCAGAGAGCTTTGGCTATTGGGCAGTATAGAAATAAATAAATAAATAAATAAAGAAGAAGAAAACTTTCAGAAAATTGGAGGACAGATTTTGGCAAAACACTATCTCCACCTATTCCCTGGAGCTAGATACAACACTGCCCCCTCAACCTGCATTGTAGAGGATGCAGAATGAGGGCCAGGCTGCCAACAGAGTTGATGCTGTTGCCACTTGCAGTGCCAGTGCCAGAAACAACCCTTAGGAAAAAAGGGAGAAGTTGGGCTACAAGCCTACAACCCTTGCCAATGGTGAGCACTACCTGCGAGAAACTGTTGGAGAATTTCTCCTCTCCTTGGAGAAATTCCATGAAATTGTTTCCCCAATTTCTCTGCTCACAAATAGTGTGGAGATTTCTGAGAGGCTGTTTGCACACAGCTCTATCTTGACCACTCACATGCCCATAAACTGAAGTAATCATCAGAGGGTCTTATTTGGGTTCCAACTCCAGTAGAGGTGTGTGGCAGGGGTGACCGAGGAAAAAACATTTTGATGGTGCCACTCCTGTGTAACACTTTCCCCAGAGAGCCTTGCCTTGTGCCTACCTTGTTATCTTCCCAGCACCAGGTGAAGACTTCTTTTTTTAAATTTCCTAATTTTAATGTTGTTATTTTATTGTATTTAAACGTTCTTGATTCCTTTTGTTGAACCTTTCATAAGCAGCCCTGAAACATTTTATTTGAAGAGCAAAATCTAAATTAATAGACATCCTCATCCATTGCAGATGTGCCCCCTTTAGGCAATTTTTGGGAAACGGTGCAAAACCATTCACAAAGGGGTAGGTAACAAGGGGGAAGAGGAATGGAAGCATGTCCCCACTTCCAAAGCAAAGGAGCCAACACTCCCTCACCCTGATTCAGTTCCACATAGATGATCAGTTGGAATGCAGTGTGTGTCTGAATGCACATCCCACTGAGAGTAATGCAGTGTGGATAGATGACACATGCATCTGGATGTGCACTGGAATGCAGATGTCATGCATCTGCACTGCATTAATCTCAATGGGATTTGCATTCAGATGCACACACCCTGTCCACATTCTGGCCAAACTAATCATGTGTAATTGGATCAGGGCAAGCATCATGATATGTAGTGCTGGTGGATAAATAAAACACAGCAAGACAAATACACATACAGGACTGTGGCTCATGCTGGCTCAGCTTGTCTGAGCGTGGAAAGCTAAGCAGGGTCGGGCCTGGTTATTACTTGGATGGGAGACGGAGACCCCCTCCTCTAGTTTCCTGCATGGAGGGAGTTGGACTCAATGGCCTTGTTGTAGGCCACTTCCAACTCTACAATCTATGAAAATAGCCTTGGTCTGGTTACTTGGACAACAGGAATGCAGCCCTTCCAATTCAGAGGGCAATGGGAAAGCTTCGTGTGTCCTCAGAGGGTGAGGTTGTCAGGCAGTCACATGGGAAAATCTGATTGGCTGTGTGGCATTGATAATGCTCACTATATAATCATGCTCACTATATGATCTCTCATTACCTGGGAATGGGATGATGTAGTAAATAGAAAAGCCCTATTTATTTATTTATTTTTATTCTTTTGTTTAAATAGGAACAGAATAAGCAGGAGATTGGGAAGGCAATGGCTGCAAACAGGTGTGAAAAGTGATCAAAAATGTGAAAGGTAGTTTTTTTTAACATTGCAAATATTTCTGCAACTCATAAAATGGCAACTTTTGCATCAAAAGTGACATCTCAACTTTTTCAGCATGTCTGAGTTCCCATTTCTCAATTTCAACAGCCAGCACCCAAACAAATAAATAAATAATTCCATTTCCAGTGTCACAAACACCAGCCCACCAACCTCAGTGACTAAACTGAATGTACCCATTCGCCCACTGCAAGGAAATCTCATGACATCCCTCTTTCACCACCAAGTCCACCTATCATGTATAGCAACAAACTATGGAAACTTCCAAGATGTGCTAGAAAAAAATAGGAAGTACACATTATCATTTCTAATTTCTATTCAATGTCAAAAAAATCTTGATCATTTTTAGAGGATGGGCAATAAGATATGGCATTAAAATATACACAGAATGTGCTTTTGCAGGGGGAATGGACCACAGATAAGGTCTGTGCAAATATCTCCAGCGAATAATCCTTTTGTGATCTTGCAATCAGGTGGATTTGTACATGCCTGGCCTGTAAATCAAATTTTAATGGAAAGATACAGTGTGTGTGTTTCCACGTGTGCACCTGCCTCGCCTCCTGCCTGCCTAACGCATACATAACAGGGAATGGTAGCAAATGGCTAGGACCCAGAGATATCTATTTCAATGTACAGTGGCATTGTAAACACAATTAGAGGTTTAACTGCATACCCAAATATAACTGGTGCATTGAGATGTGAAATTAATTAAGATTTACATTTATTCAAAACTGTTTGCTGCCTTTTTATCAACAATTAAAATAACTGAGAAAGATCACAAAACCAGATCAATCCTTTCTTGAATTCCTTGAATTCAGTAAAAGCTAATGTATTTTTGTCTTCACGTAATATGAATGTAAAATTTCTTCCCCCATCCAACATAGTTACTCTAAAATATAAATATATTAAACACACACACACACACATACACACACACACAGGTTAAGGAGAAAAAACCAGCAGAACTGAGTAAGATCCAATTATCATTTTCAACTACTCTCAAGTAAAATGTGACTTTCACCTACTGCTAATTTTATTTTAGCTACAGAGATCAAGGCTTCTGTGATTTATAGGAGGACTGCTTTAGAAGTTGCCTAATCAGTACTAATGAGCCTGACGATAAGAAGGGACAATTATGTTAATAAATACAAGGGCACAAAAAATGGCTCCTTTCATTTTCCCCCCAAAAGCTAATTTTTCAAAATGCTGTCCATCCAGCCACTGGTGACAATGCCTCCGTCCTGCAAAGACTAGTTTACCGTTTATGTTTCAGTGAAAGGCGGCATGATCATTGTCTAAAATCCTCACAGGGTCTGACCAATGCAAATTTTATTCACATCAAGGGAAGAGGCTATGTGTGGGTTTGCAAGAAAGGTGTGCAGAAATGTACTCCACAGCCTCACAGATCCCTGTCATCTGAAAGAGGGGGACGATTTATCCCTCTGCCATCAAAGCTGCTCTTTGCAGGGTGCTGCAGCCTGCTACAGAACAGCACCAGAGCTATTGCAGAATGCTGGAGGTAATCTCTTCCATACAGAAAACTCCATTATTTTCAGCAAATATTAAAAGGGCTTTTGAGATTAAAAACTAAAGTTGCTATGATTTATGTAGGGAAAGAAGGCAGTGTATACCAGATATCCTTACTAGTAATCCTGCAGAGGATTCAGGAGAAAGAAAAAGCAAGCAAACAAAACAAAACAAGAAAACCTGCTCACATCCTCTAAGAGACACCCTCAGGGAAGTCCTATGGAATGGTTGATAGCTTATTTATTTATATATTTATTATATTTATACCCTGCCTTTTTTCCTGCAAGGAACCCAAGGCGGCTTACATAATCCTCCTCCACTCCTCCATTTTATCCTCACAACAACCCTGTGAGGTAGGTTAGGCTGAGAGTCAGTGACTGGCCCAAAGTCACCCAGTGAGTTTCATGGCTGAGCGGGGACTCAAATCCGGATCTCCCGAGTCCCAGTCCAACACTCTCACCACTTTTCATACTAGATGTTTATGAAACTTAAAAGTGCAGCTGTGTGTGTGTGGCGGGGGTGGGGGGTTATTCCCTTGGAAGTAAACCCTGTTGTGCTTGGGCTTCCCCTGCAGTGTGTATTTAGGATTGCAACCTTAATCATGAGATGTTGACTTTCAGGTCCACCCATTTTGGAGGGTAGCTATTGCATTTCAGGTAAAGCAGGGATACAAGAAAAATAAAGTTTACTACTATTACTGCTACTACCCTCTAGTTGGATTTACCTAAAAGTGTCATGGTTACAGCATTCTGAATATCCACACTTATTTTCATCTTATACATCTGAGTTGGGAAACTGATGATACAGAGAGACAGTTTAAACACATTACGTAGTCTCCTAACAAGTAGGGCCTGAAAAAAATGTTGCAGTGTTCTGGATTTCAGCCACTTCATTCCATTTCCCCCACTTTCTGTCCCCCCCCCGAAGTCAATCTGCATTCCATGGCACACTCAGTTTTCATTGGACTGTTTTGGGTGGTCCCCCCCCCCACCTCATTTAGTGCTTTTTTTCACCTAAATATTTTTTTATACTTCTGCAAACTTTGAAGTTCCCTAAGGCTGCCCATACCTCCTCTTGTGTATGGATGGTGCCAATTTGGCTATTTAAGCAATGGCACTCATCATAGCCTGAACAGCAGAAATAGAAGGAATGATGAGGCATTGCAGGAACTGAAAGCTTTATGCACCTACATAGAGACACACAGTTTAAACAGACATTAGAGGCTCATGTTGTTGGAGCACCTTTTGTCAGCCCTCACTTTCCTCGTATTTCCTGCAGCTGCCCACTCACCATCACAGCAGCCTTACCTTTTCCTTAATACTAGGTGAATCAAGGAAGTCACTTTCTGGCGATTGGCCTTGCTTGCTTTTGCTTCCCTGCTGCTTCCTTTTCTGTATATATATAAATGTTATATAAATGTTGTAAATAAATAAATAAATAAAGAGTTTGACAATATACATATGTTTGAAATGTGGACATGGAAAAATGCATACTTTTAAACCTGCACACAAACATGCTTTGAACACTGGGAGAAGAATGTGTACATTTCAAAAATGCACACAACTGACGTGTACATTTGAGAAAATGTGCATGAAAATACGCACAAATTTTCATTTGAAAAGAAAAACCAAAGAACGCAATCTGATACAGACATGAGTCGGAATGAGCTTCAGAGTGGCAGAACCTTGACGCACTTGAGTTTTACTGATTTGCACATTCCTAATATAGGATTGTGCTGTTAACGCACAGCTGAAGGGCTGAGCTGTGATGAAAGAACAGAATTTTTACCTGTAGTGTTTGTTTGTTGATGGCCTCTTCAGCACAGCCAAGTCACAATTTCATGCTGCAGTCATCATGAGGAACATACATGTTTCTCTCAGGTCTCAGTGTGTCCACAACATTTCAGGCAATATACAGTGTGTGTTTTGATTACACACAGTACTGAAGGGAAGGGGGGGGAGCTCTCTGTGGTACTTGACCGAGAGCTTTCCTGTGGTACTGAGACCTGTGTCAGAGTCAAAAGTTGTATCACTGCTGAACAGCTTTTAAAGCTCAGACTAGGTATGTCATGACACATGACATACTGCCCACAGAAACACTTGCAAGACTGTCCCCAAGGATAATCCGGGGCTAGGGGCACCACCTGGGAGGCAAGCATTTGTCATCATATATCACCTTAGGACATACAGGGTGGATAAGCAACAAGCCTATCAGGCCTATGGAAAGCTATATAAACACATTGCCATCTGATTTAAAAACAACAACAACACAGCTTGCACAAATATTTGACATTAATTTGTGTCTCAAAGGCTGTGTTTCTCTTAGTAATCACTACCAGGTTTATCCTGCTCCCTTCAAATCAAAGAATGATTCCACTTCAGTTGATATCATAGAATTCACTTAATCCTCTTTAACTACATTCAAAGTCTGGAATAATAGGATTGGGGAGCAGGGAGAGTTCTCCCTCTCTGTACTCTGACCACAGTAGGTCAATGACTCTCTCATGCCTACAGCATAGACCAAATTACTGAGTCTAAACAGAGCCACTCGGCTAGCATGGTTCTCTCCATACTGGCTGCCTGTGAGGGGGTGAGGGAGGGGGCTTGGATCTCTGACTCCCCCTTCTGAGTTCACTCAGAGCACTGTCTCCGACCTGGGAGGGGGAATCTGGTCCCTGGGACTGTCGCCCTGGGACCATAGGACTGCTCTCTTAAATAGACATCTTGAGAGTTGACATATCACACATACATACACATTATATATACACTTTCTAAGAATACTGCTACTATGGAATTATGTATAATGGAATTATGGGATTTGGTATTTTGATATTTGTTAGGGTGTTGTCAAGTAACATGGCAAAATTTACACTGTTTCTCATTTTATTGAGGCAGCTAGTAAATAGAGGCAAGGTGATTCTAAGTGCATTATCGAAACTAAACCTGCTTCCAGTTAAAGCATGAATCTACCAGATGAATATATAAATTATGCAGACTAAATGTCCTCCAATTTCCTCATTTAATACAGTTCAGAGAATGTATCTCAGTGCCAGGGTATCTCATTGTTCAGCCTGGAGTTTGGACTACAAACAAGAGGATGGTGCCATATAGCAAGACCACCAACATTTACACTGGAAAAGCCACAGCATACTTGCCAGATCATTTCATTGTTCTCCTGGTGATTTCCCCTATCTCTCTTGGTTGTAGCTATGAAATTCAGATTTGGCATAGTTTTTAACCACCATGTCTAAAGGTTGGAAATACATATGTAATGCTATTCTCATTCAGGAAGGACATTAGATTATACCATTACGCAATATCTATGGCAATGTATTCTTAGCCATGGCTTGGATCCATAGGAAACTGAGTGGCTATGGACAGTATTAAATGCCAGAGAACAGGAAGTACAAGTGTCTCGGTTTTCCTATTTTCTGTATTGCCTTGTAATCTCCAAACAGAACTTGCAGTGACTAAGGTGGCCAGTGGAAGTTCAGAATGTGGAAACAGCCTGTAAAATTCTATCAGTTGGTGCAGTAGAAAATGAATCATGACTGTTCTGGACATTACAATGAAGAATGAAGGACAGGAAGCCTGAGGGGAAAACAAAAGGAAATGTAACCAACAAAAAAATCAACAGCCAAGTTGGGATGTGTAATACACACACACACACACACACACACACACACCAAGAACAACTCACAGAAACCTTACAAATGCATATAACAAGATTCAGAGCCACAAAAATTAAATGCAAGAACTTGGAAGCATCTCAAGAGTAAATAAATACGATCTCCTTTACAGATGACAGACACCAAACACATTTTTTACTATTAACTGGCCTTCTTCAGTGGTCTAGTAATATCACAATGATCACAATGTCTTTTATAAGCATAGGGGGAAACAGTACCCTGTCGCTCAGCCCAATCTGCCAAATAAATTGAAACACCAATAGTATGACAGCGGGTGTCACCTGCAACTTTGATGGAAACTGATTGTTGAAAACAAATACAAATTGGCATGAAGAATAATTGTAATTTAAAAAAAAAATGTTTTAAAGCTTCAAAGAACACACACCCAAAGAGTCAAAAATAAACTCACCACTTAAAAGCCGCCATCACACCCATAACAAGGGCAAAGAAACATTTCCCTATCCACAATCCCGGGAAAATGATTAAGAAAAAGAAAGAATAAATAAAAGGGGCCCCAATTCCCCTTACTTTCCGGGCACGGATCCAGATTCAGGTCCCTGTGCCTATTCTAGAGTACTCTAGAATAAAATGGGGGGGGGGGAGAGATAGCTGCTAGACACACATTTAAAGCAATGTCTGTTTTGGCCCTAACTTACCCAGGTTGAAAACAAATGCCAGTAAGAGCTCAGATACCAAGAGAGGCTGGCAGCTAACATGGCTAAGAGACTTGGACAACATGTATGGCCAATACTACAGATATTACTACTAATACTAACTGCAAAACAAGTACAGTCATGCCTTGGATTGAGAGCATAATTCGTTCCGGAAACGTGCTTGTAATCCAAAACACTCTTATATCAAAACGAAATCCCCCCAAAAAAATTTGTACAGAGATTTGTAATTCTGTGAATACTTCTAGTCAATATGCTAACAAGGATACTGAGTAAAAAGGATTCAAACAACCACAAGAGGGGAAAAAACATTTATAGGAATAAAGAATAGCCAAACTACTATTCATGTCCAGAAGATACAAAACAGATACCCATGGCAAAATTGTCCATAACCTTATTCAGTGAGTGCATAAGTTGTCATTGCCAAATGGTCAATGGAAGTTCAAGATGTGGAAAAAGCCTGGGAAATCCTGTCAGTTTGTGCAGGTAGGAGATAAACAACATCCACTGTGGATATTTCAAAGAAGAATGAAGAACAGGATGCCTGAGCCACCTGTACTTTCTTCCTCTTTCTCTATCTGATAACACAGCCTTCTCTAATCTGGTGCCTTCTAAATGTGTTGACCACAGCTTCCAGCATCTCCAGCCAGCTGGGAGTTGTAGTCCAACACACCTGGAGAGCACTGTGCTGGGGAAGGCTGTGGTAACATAACAGAAATGCTCATAACTGTCCTTTAGTATAAACTCTGACTTATTTATCCCCCCCCCCCCTTATTACATTTCTATACCTTCCAATAGCCGAAGCTCTCTGGGTGGTTTAAAACAATTAAAATCATAAAATACAACATGATAAAATTCAATATAAAAGTTTAAAGGTTTAAAGCTGCAGTGCAAAATAAAAATAACCAAATAAAACCTAGCAGCAGTGCAAAGATTTAAAATACAGTAACAGATTTAAAACAGAAACTGAAAGACTAAAATGCCTGGGAAAATAAGGTCTTCACCAGGTGCTGATGGGCAGAACCAGGGTCAAAAGTGGGTGGGACTGCGATTGGAGGATTATACATAAGTTTTGAAATATAATTTCTGCCTGGAAGAGGGCTTGCTTTATTTGTTCAACTTTATTTATTGAGAGTTAAGATGGAAGGTTAGGGCTCAGGGCTCTGTTAGGGCACAATCCTATGCATGTTTAGACAGAAAAAAGTCCTACAACTCCCAGCATGCCCCAGCCAGCTATGGTTGTAGGACTTTTTTCTGTCTAAACATGCATAGGATTGCACCCTTAATCAAGTACCTTAAGAACTCTGGATGCTGCTGTTAATATTTTTTAGAGAAAATGAATGTATTTAAATATTGGCACTCATCCTGGAAAATTAGACACACTGTTAAAGAAATGTGGTAATCTGTATTTGATTGGGATATTGAATCAACATCTAAGCTAGAAGTTAGATTAGACTAAGTTAGACTTGCAAATTTACAACAGAAGGAGACATGCAGTTTTCTAAGATGAGACTCCCTGATTTACAACCAATCCATACACTATCTATCTTCAACGTAAGAAATGGAAAATTATGTTCAGTACAGAAGTTTTGAATAATGAGTCAGCAGGTGGATGCAGTGAAAGAGTCAAAAAGGATATATATATATATATATGAGAGAGAGAAACTAACTTAAATTCAGTGGCCTTGCATAAGGATTCTCAGGGATCCATCCCTTGACTGTTCAGTAAATCTGCCAATGGAGGGTAATACTACAACAAATGTGTGATATGGAAGATTTCTCATGAGCCTGAGATCAATCATATATCATTGCAATGACAACTTTCTGTTTTGGTTAAAGGATTCAGTGAATGTGGTGGAAATATGCTATATAATAGAAATAAGCATATGAGACCTACACTGCCTTGCAAAAGTATTCACGCCGGGGGATATTCATAGTTTGGGATATTGTTTTATAACCCAACCCTGATTGGGGCTTCTGCACAACTTTATCCCAGAATTGTTGTGATAGCTCCTTGGACTTCATGGTGCTGTTTGTTTAGATATGACCTCCTACAAACTCTGGGGCCTTCTAGAAACAGGTGAATAATCTGAGATCATGTGGCACTGGAATTGCACCCAGGTGGACTCCATTCAACTATAGTATGTGACTTCTGGAGACAATGGGTTGCACCAGATTGTATTTAGGCATGTCACAGCACAGGGGGAATACTTACACAACCAACAAGTGCCAGTTTGTTTTTGTTTACTTAACTTTTGTGCCACAATAAAACTATTTTGCACCTTCACAGTGTTGCGTATCTTGTGTACATCAAGTGGTAACAATGCCAATTAAATCCATTTCAATTCCAGGTGGTAACATAACAAAATGTGGAAAAGTCAAAGGGGGTGAATACTTCTGCAAGGCACTATAGATGCTGAGGCATGTTGCAGTCAGGGATAGTGGAGAAACTAATTTTCAGTTCACATTTTGATTCAAACTAACTTTGCACTTCCCGAATAAGTATGCGGACCGAAATACAGTTGGCAGTCACACTTACATTAGTGAAAAAAGTACCAAAACCAAAAAGCATTACATAAGGGAAAACTGCTTGCAAAAAATTTATCTCTTGGGTAAATAGGCATACAAAAACATGTATATTAGGAGAAAGGTGCAGGAAAATCCATACCAATTTTTGTGCAGACTTTTAAAACTCAAAAATCTCTCAAACTGATGCAGAAACTGGACAGAACAAATGAAGGAATGGAAAAATGAGAAACAGAGAGAACCCAAAATTGACAGATTCATTCCTCCATCGCTCATTGCAACAGAGCAGGAAAGAGAAAGGTACAATTTCTGCAGGCATTGTAGTCCTCTGTGCAACTCCATACATAGTATAGGTTTGTTATTTTCAAATTTGAAGAGCCTTCAAGAGCACCTCTTCATTCATACTTCTGAGATGGCTGCTTTTGTCTTCTCAAGATCAAAGGCAGGCTCAGTCCAGTGCTGCCTACAACCCCAGTGGGGGAAAAAATCATTTTGATGCTTTTACAACTGTCTTCTTCCAGCTCCTTGCCCCTCTGAAGCCATCAATAAATTCTTTCTCTACTATAAACAAAGCGGCTTCCTTGCTAGATCTCTTGCAGCTTCAGTTGTTTTTTCAACTTTTGATACCTTCCCAGCTTACCTGTGATTTTGTTTCCCTGTTTTGCTCTCCAAACTTCCATTATCCACTTCCTGACAATTTATCATACTTTTGTTAAATACTACACAACCCAATTGTCTGTGTTTCTCTCACTACCATTGATCTCAGTACAGTTATTTCAGTTTTCTTTGAAATTCAAATTCAAATCCAAATCAATCTTACATTTATTTTACCAACAATAACAACCATCAATATCCTAGTGTGCTATTTTCCTTCTTTTTAATATAGTCTGTTTATGCTTAATCACAGTAGTTCCTTTAGGGCACAAAAAGTCAGTGGACCCATCCTAGGTGGGGAATGCTAGGAGTTATAGGACATGTGCCCTTAAGGGCACAATTCTATCGTGTGACTATTGTAAGCCTCTGAACTTGAAGGCTTACACTCATCCTATGTAGGGCAGCAGGAGCAGCGGAGGTAATCTTCTCCTCAACCACCCACTCTGTAGCTTTCACTAGATGGGCTTTTTAGCCCGTCTAGCAAAGGTGCTTCAGAGGGGGAGGAAAGGAAGATGGAAAAGGTTCAGGATAACTTATGTCCTGGCCTCTCCAGTCTCCTCCCAACCCACTGAAACCCCCCATTTTACCCTGCCCTGAGGTTGTGTTTACTGACCTTGGAGATGCAGCCGGTGTGGTTCTTTCTATGCTGGCTGCAAGGGGGAGGGCGTCAGAACTCAAATTCCCAGTTCTGAGATTGGAGCGCTCGCTATCTCTGAACATGGATCTGGGAATCCAAAATATCCTATGGCCCCTCAGACGCTGTCTAGGGGCCATAGGATTGCTCCCTAATTGAATTTTGAAGGCAGCAGAAACCTCTGCTTCATATTTTACAGCCCAGAGGCTCAAGACTTCTGTAAAAACCAGATCCAATAAAAACAAAATATGCCAAGTTTCAGTCTGATTTTTTTTTTTTTAAATAGAGATGGTGCCAAAAATTGTAGTTGGAGGATTTTGAATCAAACTGCCAAAGTTTGGAAAACACCAGACTGAACACCAACTTCCCAGAGTTCAGCCCCAGCTCGTAATGGTTTGCTCTTGTGCCAGAACGCCCCACACCATCCAACATCCTTCCCAGCTGTTGGGTTCTCCCCTTCCCCACCAAAACATACTTTGTGGAAGAGGGAGGGCTTGTGTGGAGGGTTTTAGCAGCTGCTTAAGCCTTCTTCGTAAGGCCTGATTTCTCCTAGATTCTGTGCATTCTTAGAAGAGGCTATTGCATCTCTCCCAGCATGGGATACTGAGTTCCCAATGTCCCCTGGCTCAATTCATTAAGCAAGGAGTCACTAGGAACTCAAATTTCCAGGCTTCCAGACATATTATTTTTCTGAACATGCTCAGAAGACTCCAGGAGCAAACAGACCTAAAAGATGAGTGGTCAGAGTGAGTTTTAGGAACTGGGGACCACTGGGCTTGGCTGAGGGGAAGATCCCAGGGCTGACATGAAGGGTAGGCATCACTGGGCACCTGACGAGTACCCACACACAAGCGTGGGCCCACTGAAAAGAGACCCCTGGAGTTGTTCCTCCTCTTCACCATTGCAACCTGTTTGCTCCCCTATCTCTCACTCTTGCCCAGACAACGGTGGTGGTGGTGGTGGTGGTGGTGGTGAGAAGAAAGAGCTATAGATGCCACTGCCTATTTGCTCACTGGCTTTCTAAGTGTCAAGCAAGGAAGTGCTAGTAAAGATGAGAAAGGAGCAATAGCAGCTAATGACAATAGTGGTGAGAAGGTAGACTCACTGAGGAAGGGGGCCCACTGAGCGTGTCTTGCCCAAGGACCACCAAAAACCTACAGTCAGTATTTCAAGATCCCCTGGGCATGGGATTTCCAAGAATTCTCTGAGAATTCATAGAAAATCAGAGCCTTGATGGACAAGGCTGACTAAACAAGTATGTCTATCTGATAGAAAGACACTACTGGACTAATGTATTGATATACAGTTAACGTTTATTTCTGATATAAACAACAAGTCTTCAGAACAGCATTTCTCAAGTCAACACAGATAATTTGGGAAGGACTTGATTTATTTTTATTTATTTATTTATTTTTAATAAATTGTATTTAGTTATTACAAACTACATACAAAACTGTAAAACAAAAACATACAACTAGAATAAATCATAAGGACTTGATTTCAATCTGATTGTTAATTCTGTGAAGATCTGTCTCAATTCATGACACTGTTCATTTGTGTTTATAATGTGTATATTTCATTTTCTGATCTTCTTTGGATTTATGTTTTCATTTTGTTTGGTTTACTTATATTATTTCTATGAAAAATTACAATAAAATATAATTTGTAAAAAAATAAAAATAAAAGTAAGTCAGAGCTAACATGTATATTAGACTAACATGTATACACAACACGAGGTGGGAGAAATTCACCCATAACTGCTTTCAAGTAACTGAATTTAGGAAGTTCCATTGATTTCAGTGGAATTATTTCCCAATAAGTGTATTTAAAACCACAATTTATAGCTTGACCTTTGCTATGTTTACACAGAAGTAAGTCCCACTAACTTTCAAAGACAGCTAAGGCCACAATCTTCTGCATGTTTAGACATAAAAAAAAGTCCCAGTATGAGGGACTTGTAGACCTTATTTCTGTCTAAACATGCATAGGATTGTGCCCTAAGAAAACTAGAGCAATGGGACTGGGTTGCAAGTCCTAAACACTTCAAAATTCTTGGACAGAAACAGGGCCGTTAGGCACTTATAAGTTTCAGGGTCCAGGCCCATACGACATAGATTTGCATTAAATCTGCATATAATAATTTATATCTGTATAGGTAAACTTAGAAATAATTACTAGAGTTGATTTAAATTTCACAGGAGGCCAAACCAGCCAAGTAATTTCCTATCCAAATAATCTCAATTAATTTGCACCCTGTCCCAGTAGTTTCCCAAACCAATGGAAAAGATTTTCTTCTAAGCTTAACTGCCAAGCGTGTGTGTGTGTGTGTGTGTGTGTGTGTGTGTGTTCCAGCATGTGGAAAGGGGAGAGTTAGTCCTTCCCTTCCCAGCTGCAATCCCCCTTGAAAATTGCCCCCTGCCTGGCAATTAAGCTGAGAAAAAAGACCTTCTATTGCAGTGATGGTGAACCTTTTTGAGCCTGAGTGCCCAAACTGCAACACAAAACCAACTTATTTATTTCAAGGTGCCAACACTGCAATTAAACCTGAATACCGAGGTTTTAGTTTTAGAAAAACAACTCATACAGTTGTCCGAACTAATTAACATATTTTGTCTTTAAAGAAAAACACAATAACAGAGCTTTCAATGATACAAACAGTTTTTTGTTGGGGAAAAAATCAACTCAAAAAATTATTATAGTACTACATTGTACACATAGCCTGAAGGGAATTTATACAAACTTTTTAAATAATTAGCACATGTATTCTTGGATAAGGGATTCTCAACTTGTAATATGATTATATGCCAGACTGAAATTGTATGGGGCAAGCTTTACTCCGTGTCCTTTCCCTGCTTCTACAGGTGTCGGATTAGTAAAAGTAAAAGTCAACCTGTACTAGGATGAGCAAGATAAACAAGAAAAACTAAACGTGCTTAACACATTTTAAACACTTTATGTCTTGGACTGCAAACACTGCATTAGGTAAAAGTTTGCATTGGGCATGCTTTTGCACAATTACCAGTAATGTGATTTTTGCTATTGCATGCATGCTGTTAATTTGTCAAACCTTGGCTCATACTCCGTTAGTTTAAGAGCAACACATGCAGCACTCAGGTCAACTGTTAGGGCTTTACATCCAAGCCATGCTCTGTGCATCATTCTTCAAAATCTTTTAAATGTGATAACAATGTAGAAAAGAATTCTGTAACAGGAATTCTAGAATAAAATCATTCTGTTCCACACTGTGAGAAAGAACAAGATCATTAGTGTTTTGCAGAAGGGGATGGTCTTTTCGCGATCTGGTGACCAATGGCTCGAGTGCCCACAGAGAGGTCCCTGCGTGCCAGCTGTGGCACCCGTGCCATAGGTTCGCCATCACTGTTCTATTGGCACCAAAAGAGACTCAGGGCTCTGTGGAATAGATACAAGGCCCTGGGAAATAGATTCGGGGTTAGAGCCCCATAGGCCCAAGCCTAGCAACACCCCTGGACAGAAATGACATATGGCCAGAGTAAATAAAGTATTACATTAAAAATTCTACTTGCATTAACTAAAATAGTGAGTTATTGTTAGCATTTTATTTATTCCCCATTTTCAGTCTTTCTTCTCTGGTACCAGTTCAGCATACACAGAACGTAGCCTCAAATGATACTATTCCCTTTGAGGGTCCTTCAGAAATGTTTCCAGCAATTATTCATGTATTTTATTGTAGTTGTTTCAGTAGTGGGGGGGCCAATGCATTTTGAAGTTTTTGGCACCGTAAGGGTCTTTGTTATTGCTGGCATAATTAAATTCTAGGTTTACTAAATTATATTATAAAGAAGTAGCTGCACCTCCTTACCAGTGGGAGTAATTTGCCCTACAGAAATCTGTTCTAGCATTTAAATGAAATTGTTAATCAGGGACTATTTACAGCTGCACCTGCTCTCATTTGTTACATTAGACTATGTAATCACTGTCGTGTTTTTTTGTTGTTGTTTGTTTGCAGATTCAACCCACAAATACAACAGAAGCATAGTTAAAATAGAATCCCCATCTGCTGAATCACCCTGGGTTTCCAGTGGGGAATGGAGAACAGGACTGCAATGGTCAGTAAGAAAAACTCCACCATTCCCCCCCCCCACTTGAATTGGTTGTTTGGTTGGTGTCATGCACCGGAGCATGAATCTCACAAACGAAAGATTGCGCCTTCATACTCCTTGCTGTGATGAATTGCACTGAGGTCAAGCTATGACAGAGCAAACCAGTGACAAAAGTAAACCAAGTGGACGACGATTGCTTCATTAAAGGAGAAAAACACAAAGAATCTATGTAGGCTGCTTGTCTCATTATATTTGAAAGATACAGGCTTTGTCTCAGAAGTCACACTTGTGCATAAAGAGCTCGGCAAACTCATTCATCTGTCTCAGGGAGAAAACCCACACAGTCTCTGGGGCCATCTCACAACGTTCTACCAACACAATTTTCCTTCACATCAAGGAAGATTGTTCCAGGACATTGTTATGAAGGCTGAGGGTTGTTGCTGATTTTGTTTGTTTTTATTGTTTAGGACAGGTACAGCAATGGACAATGCAGTAAAGTTCACTGTGACTTAAATTGCCCTATTAGCAGAAGACTGCAGCAGCTTGTCTAGTCTCTGGGTTCATGTGCCTCCTTACCTCAATTATGGTGGGTCATGTCCAATTCTCATACACTATTCCGTGCTTCAAGCCCACATACATCAGGGGCTTGAAGCACCCACAAGCAATTTCTGCAACCCTGCACAAACTGTGGCCCACTGAGTGAAATTCAACCCACCAGCCTTGCATGCATCATGCCTTTGATGTGCTGGACACCCCTTGCAGTTCCAAGCAGACTAGAAAAAATGGAGGTTTATTGAACCATGGCTGGTGGGTCATGTTTGCTTGATGAGTAACAAGCTGTGCATGTCTCTCTTTCTCAGAAATCAATGCCATTATACTATATTTTTCACATTACATTTTCATGGATCTTTAAGCCTATGTGCTATTCTTACAAGTGCACTAATGTCATTTTTGAAAGCAAAATGGCAAGCATGAAGCATCCCTGAACTGAAACATATCTGAATAGCTGTCTTTTTAAAAAGCCTTCAAAGTCTTCCAAATTAATTTCTGAACTCTTTTGAGATTACATGGACTACAACTGGATGTCAAAATTTGAGGAGTAAATTCTGTTGCATGCTTCCACCAGCCATCGATCTTTATATAGATGTCTCTGTGAGACAAATCAAATGGTTTTTATCATAAAAGCTTTATACGGCTGAGCCTCCTCCCCCTTTTACACAGAGAATGTAACAACACTGTTTTCCTTAAAAGGGGAATGATTTTACAATTTATACATATGAGAGAGCTGGGCATAAAGCAGAGAATATAGCCAGCTGACAAAGTAAAAATAACAATGTATTCCATGATCGATAGGGTTTTATGAGTATTATCTATCTTACTCCTATTGACTGCATGTCTCTGGGAGACAGTTTTACTGCATCACTAGTTTTGAGATCTTCGAATGAATGACACCAACCAGTTCCATAATATACAATCAATCCTAGTCAGTCAGCACTAGACAGGGTGGCTTATTTTGTGATTTTATTTAACAGGGCTCAGGGGGGAATTGGAGTTTGAATTTATAATAATAGATTTCTGATAAATATATATATAGAATCATATATATATATATATATATATATGATTCCCCCAATTCTTTTTTAATAAAAGCAAGCAAAAACACAGAATCAGGCAAATATGGGTCCAGTTCAAACATTTCCCATACTGATGATCCTCTAGGGATGGTTGGGCATCTGGACTGCACATGCCGCCCATGTGTTCAATATCACATGAGGCCTAGGTCATATACATAAATATGACCCTTCCACCATCAAAAACAGGGAAGAGGATTGTAAGAATCGGACAAGCTCATAGTCATATGTAGATGAGCACATCCATGATCATAGATGCTGACTTATACACAGTCGTTAAGTAAATGGTGGGTGATAGAGTATGAATCAACAATCAGACAGGATCAGATCCATAAGTTATGGGAAATGGGTTTTGCCTTCTCTGCTCTGACATACCTATTGCAATAAAAGGGGGGGCAGGGCTGGCCCTTCTATGAAGCAGGATGAAGCTCCTGCTTCGGGCAGTGTATCCCAAAGGGCAGCAAATTCCACCCCCAGAAGAACTGTGCACCCCACCTGGTGCTCCAGAAGGCCATGCTGACTGATCTCCTGCTGTGGCAAGAGTGGGTGGCACAGCTCTCTGGAGTGCCACCTGCCTGATGCCTTGCACTGAGGACCCTCACAGTGCGGCATGGCATCAGGTGGGCAGACTCTCTCTGGAAAGCCCCATCCACTGTTCATAAGAGAGAGCAGCCAGTGTGGCTCCTGAGAGAGCCTGGCCCAAATGCCTGGCTGTGAGGGCTCCTTTCTTAGGGCAAGGCATTGGCGGGGAGGTGGCCATGGAGATTGCCTGTGCTGCCACAGCACAGGCAGTCTGAAGTTCTACCTCCCTGCCAATGCCTTTCTTTGAGGCATTGAATGACATTTCTCTGAGGCACTGAAGGCATTGAAGGACATGCCACGGTGAGGCATTGAAGGACAGCCCTGTGGTATGGCACAGCAGCACCATGGGGGGGGAAGAGAGGTGGTGGTGATGGTGGTTGCCATCTCTGCCATCTTTGGAGGGGGGAAGAGGAGGAGAGCAGCAATGATGACCAGCAACTGGTGTCATCATCTGGAAAGGCAGGAAGAGTGATGGGCCACCATTATGACAACATGGCCAGCGGGGGAGGGAAGAGAGGGTAGCAGCAGAGTAGGGTGTGGGCAGGCACCACAGAAGCATCATGACATCATGGCCAGGGGAGAGGAGGGTGGGCGGCGGCGGCGGCTGCGGCTGCCACCATCACTGTCATCATTGTCAGTGGGGAGAAGGCAAGAGGAGGGCAGGTGCTGCCGCCATCATCAGGGAGAAGAGAGGAAGCGGAGGAGGAAGGGGTGGGTGGGCACTGCCACCACTGTCATCATGGGAGAGAAGAGAGGGCTGTGCAGGGGGAGAGGGCGGCTGCTGTGGCCACCATAATCATCATCGGGGGGAAAGGAGGAGGAGGGGGCAAGCAGTGGTCATCTTCGTCATGGCTGGGGGGAGAGAGGAGAGAGGGCAGGGTTGAGGGAAGAGGAGGGAGGAGGAGGGCAGACACTGCTATCATCATTGTCATTGGGAGGAAGAGAACAGGAGGGGGAGGAGGGGGAGGGTGCATGCACCGCTGATCTTGTCATGGCCTGGAGGGGAGAGAAAAGAGGGTGGTGGTGCGACCTCCTGCCTAAGGTGGCGGGAAGTCTTGTGCCAGCCCTGAAATAAGGGAATTCTGAAGTGGAAGTTACTTGTTCTTTGTGTTTGTCCATTTTTGTTTTGCAGCATATAAACCAGCTCTTAGCTCTGTTGCTTATTCATTTAATGTTACACTCTAATGTTCTTTAAATTGTGGTTCAGTGTGTGTTACTGTTCTGCATCAGATGCATTTATATTCTAAAACATACTACTGAGGACTGAAGCTGAGGAATAGAGTGTGACCCAGGAAGGTGAGAACAGATTGTGCATTCCGCACCAGACAACTGGAAATTATGAGAGGAGGTTCACATGCTGTGCCAAATCTATTAATTCCTTTTGCCATTTATGTAAAGAGATTTCAAGACTGCTTAGCTTAACTGGCATGGCAACCAACCAAGGAACCATGGGTGGCGAAATTTTGGAAACATGCTCAGAAGGATCAAAAGAATTCTCATCATTCTTTGGCAAAAGCCATGACAGCTAAATCAGATTCCAACCACATTAAGGGTGCAACCCTAAGCATGTTTAGACAGAAAAAGTCCTACAACTCCCAGCATTCCCCAGCCAGCAATGCTTTGAGCTAAGACAATCCTATTCCTGGGAATAGGGAATCAGTGGTCCTCTGGATGTTTTTGGGCTACAGCTCTCATCAGCTCTAGCCAACATGGCCAATGGTCAGGGAGAATGCAAGTTGGAGTCCAAGAACATGTGAAGGGCCATCGGTTCCTCATCCTTGCTATAGCAGAACAAATGTAATTTTGAGGACAATGATAGATGGATGTTGCCTTATGTAATAATAATACAACATTCCCGCATAGTCATTTAAACGTACAACAAGTTTGTGACAGTTTATCAATTGGTATATATTATATTTCCCACAAATAATTAGAATGGCAAATTAATATCTTAAATATTAAATTGCATGCACACAGGCAAAACAGACAAAATGTAGTATTATTCATTTATTGACTGTTTGCAATTTAGTTATTTTTTGCAGATCTGTTCTATTAAATACAGTTGCAATTGTAGGTTAAATCAGATGGATTATGATATTCAGTGACAACAGTAGTTAACAAAAAGTTACAATATAAAACCTACTTTTAAAATACAAACTATGTCATTCAATGAGACTACTTTTATTAGCATACCCTGAATTTCAGAGGTAACTTGAAATCTGATCTATTTAGGGCACAATCCTACGCACGTTTAGACAGAAAAAAGTCCTACAACTCCCAGAATCCCTCAGCATGGGGTATGCTGAGAACTATAGGACTTTTTTCTGTAGATATCTTGCCTAGGATTGCACCCTTGATGTTCAGTATGAAAATAGTAAAGTAACCTTGGGTCTGTGTAAAGATATAATTGCAATTTAGCATTTTGCATGTGAATAGTCTTGAATCAAACATTTTGATGATTTATTCAGAAGTTTAGGAATCTTCCAGTTCTGTAACTTATATGCACTTCGAATCAGAATAGCTACATTTTATGGTACAAAAACTTAGGGAGTTTTTTAAAGATTTAATGATAGGGTTTGGTATGAATGCCAGAATAAGAGCTGATGAAATGAGTAGGAAGGCAGGTACCATATAATTACTTTAATTACTCATGAGGAGGACAGTAAAAAAAAAAATCCATTAGGAACTGGCATGCCTGGAAAGTCACTTGCATTGGCAGAAACAAAGGCACAGTAGAAACATTTATTTATTGAAATCTTAATGCATAAGCTTCCTAATTTATTTATTTTTTAAAAAAGAGAGAATTGCATAGTTCTTATTGCAAAAGTTATAAAATCTCATAGGGATGCAGGAGAAATTTGTTCAGCTGGCATTTTAACGTGAACTTATCTAATTTCACACTATTGAGCCACTATACGAACCAGAGGGCAGAATCCAACAGAGTGCTTATGCTGGTGGTAACTCCTATTTCCGTGGTGGCTCTTTTATCCATTGCAGATTTTGCAGATTTTTTTTGGAGCTTCATAGGAGCTATCCATGGTGCTCAATGGTGGTGAACCTATTTGGGGTGTGTGTGTGGAGTTCAACACCATGGATAGCTCCTATAAAGCTCCGAATAAAACCTGCAAAATCTGTAATGGAAAAGGAGCCCCACCAAAATAGGAGTCTACAGCCTCCCCTGCTTATGCCCCTGCTGATCCCCCTCCCGATTCTGTTGCACAAGGGTCCCACCAACTGTGTTGCACCAGCGGGACCCACCGCTTATGCAACAGAGATTTAGTACTTCCTAGGGGAAGCCCCCAAATGAGCAAAAATGTGAACTCCGCCAATCCGCCTCCTTTCAGAAATGAGTGTTTCTGCTCTTTTTGGATTGCCCCAGAAGCACTAAAGCGCCATTGCACAAGTGGTGGGGGCCACTTGCACAACATAATTGATGGGGTGGAAGTGAATCAGCGGGGGCAGGGGCTGAAGCACCCCATTGGATTCTGCCCGAAACTTAGTTATCCTTTGAAAATCACACTACTCTAAATTTTGCAAAGGAGTTCTCCAATCAAAAAATGCATACAGAAATGAATATATTCGTGGAAAAAAATGTTTTAAAATGTGTTATATTATGGAAATTGCTTGCAAAGAATGTGTATATTAGGCAAAAATGCATACAGAAACATATGTATTAGGAGAAATGTGCACAAAATGCTTATGAATTTCCATGCAAATGTTAAGGATGGAAAAATGAGAGACTGAAAGAAACCATAATGGACAGATTTATCCATCCCTACTGAACCAGTTTATTTCTGGCCCATGTCGCTTTCATATCTGTTCATCTATAAGTCCATTCTGCACAGAAATCCTCATTTAAATATGTATTCAAATACACATTTCTAAATGCATATTTTGTCTCAAAATACACATTTTAAATGTATCTTGATACTTTTTTTGCACTAAAAACTACAGCTGAACATTTGATAAAGGCAAAAGCTGGTGGAAAATGAATTCAAATCCACACATTAGTCCGGGAGGTGCTAATCATGTAAATTTGTATCATTGCTACAAGAAAGCCAGTGTGGCATAGTGGCGAGAGTTTTAGACGGGGACTCAGGAGATCCGGGTTCTATCTAGTCCCCACTTGGCCATGAAGCTCAATCGGTGACTTTGGGCCAGTCACTGACTCTCAGCCTAACCTACTTCACAGGGTTGTTATGAGGATGAAATGGAGAGGAGGACCATTTAAGCCACTTTGGGTTCCTTGCAAGAGGGAAAAGGTGAGATATAAATGTAGTAAAAATTAAAAAATCTAAAAAATCAAAATAGCAAATTCCTCAAGCATTCCTACTTTTGCATTCTTCCACTTGGAAGCTGGTAACATGAAGAACAAGATGAAACTGACACAAAGGATGCTGAGGGCTAGAGAGGCAAAGAGACAGAAATAAATTGGCATTAGATATAGTATCAGTAAACTGCTGTGGTCTGGTATCGCCATCTTAAAAAGTAAAGGAAATATTCCTTTTCGACTCTAACGTCGTAATCCTAAATTCATTGACTTGGGAGCAAGTCCCATTGAATTCAGTGGGACTTACTTCCAAGTATGCATGCAAGGATTACACTGCAAACAATATGATTTGGGCCTTAATGTAGATTAACCCATCAGGCTGACAGACATAGCTATTTCTTTGCCCTATGCCAAAATATATTTTCTACAGTCTACAGCAGGGGTGGGGAACTTTGGAAGGCCCGGGGGGAATTTTCACGCCCCAGAGCCCACATAGGCCACAACTCTCCCACCCTGCAGTATTGAAAAAAATAATTTAAAATAATAATTTAAAAAATGGCATCTGGAGTGGCTATGAAGTGTCCAAATTGACTGAATCAGTTTGTATTTTGCAGGTCAAAAACACTTCAAAAAGGGTTAAAAATGCTTCAAAATGGCTGCTCTAGACACCATCTTGTTTTTCTTATACATGTTTTTTTTAATGATTTGGGCCAGCAGTGGGGGGCATCAGAGGGCCACTTGTAGCCTGTGGAATGCACACTGTCCACCCTTGGTCTAGAGCTATTAAAAAGTCATCCAGACACAGCAGCCTCCTGAGTGCTGATTAGCCATTAATGTTATTTCCTTCATTCTGGACCCCAGAATGAAATACCATTTAATTTAGCAAATCTGCATGTTAAACTAAACGGTAAAGATGGGCATTTCTGAAACGCACGCGCGCACACACGTGCGCACACACACACTTTACTCTATGGGGGCATGCGCCCATTAATGCTGCCATTGGAAAAATGTGCACAAAAATACAGTTTTTTTTCCTGTTGAGAGAGAGAAAGAGAGAGAGAGCTGCACAGAACCGGCACATAACAGATTTGGAGTGGGGGAAGTACAGGGAGGGAAATGGTCTGGGGAGTTCTTCCCATCCCTAGCTACTGACACACTGAAAGAAGATAAAATATAATTGTACTTACTACAATCAACATTCCAGTGAAAATGGAACTCTGTCTCCTGCGGTGCCTTTCCATCAGAGGAATTCTGCAAGATTCTGTACTGCTAATTAGTTCCTTCTATTCCTGCAGTGCTCTCAGGAGGAGAGGCATGTTCACAAAATATTATTTTGTTGCAGTTCTGATGTGCCATTGGGCTGTTAATTGTTATCAGGGTCACTGCAAACACTTCTGTATACCTTCGTATGCATACTTAGAGACTTCCATTCTCACATTGGGATTGGTTTAATCTTGTGTCTTGTTTGACCCAGTTTGTGGATTTTTATTTTTAAGCACCTTTTAAAAAAAAAAAAAAAAACCCACAAGAAAACAGGGATTCCTGTTTAATCTAACAAATCTCTAAACTGTGTGATTTAATTAATAGATAATTAAATGCCCAACGATGAACTGCATCAGGGAATAGCATGTTATTGAAACAGCGGAAGAGTACGAGGTGTTTATATTTAAAGAAAGATAATCTTGACTGCAGAAGGGAACTGGGAGCTGAAGAAAAGCTCCTAGATTTTAGAAATGTTGTCTGCTGTAACTAATGCATTCCAGTATTTTTTAAAAATATCAGCTCTCCTGTACTGTCAATGACATTACATTTTGCAACTGCAATGTATGGGACGATAGCTGCATGCATACATCATATTGTTCCTTACTTACAATTTGCTATCATACCACGTGTTATTAAGTTTACTGTTAGGGCTTATTTTTTAGCCTGCCATATTTTGAAGGCTCAGAATCCCTTTTAGGGTATTAGGTCCCCCTCTACCACCATTCATTCAAAACCCATCAATATATATATATATATATATATATGACAGTTGACCAGTTCAGTGCTTACCTCCAACTCCACATCATTTTTTTAAAAGCTAACGAATAGCACCAGCCCTAATATAACTCCTTAAAGGACCCCACTTGTTACTTCCCTCCATTGCAAGGGAATGCAATTGCTTCCTGTCCTCTGCTGCCTGTGGTTCAGCCAGCTACTAATCCATAATAGGACTGGTCCTCTTATCCTATGGCTGTTTAAATTTACTCAGAAATCTTTGGTGAGATACTTTCTCAAAAGCTTTTTTGGAAGTGCAACAAGGAACCAATATCTGAACACCGGTGTAATAAACTTTTGGAAACCCACAATCATAAGTGAGAGTTATATCAAGCAAGGTAGATAAAAGAAAAAGACAATTCCATATCGATACACGGCTTCAACATAGATTTGTAACGTTCTGAATGATCCAATGACTGCCAACTCATAGAAATGATACACTGGAAATGGTTATCCCTGATATGTTTCTAGAATGGATTCTTTTCAAGGTTCAAGCTTGCTGAGATAATCCTATTTTCACCGCTGAGCTCAGTTCAGTTCATTCCTGAATATGAGCTTTTCTTTTCGAACTGGAAAACTGTACATTTTGGTGTGCATTTTTAAAGTGTGCACCCAACCTGTGCACTTTCCCTCATAGCCTAAGAGTGAAAGGGCACATTTAAAAAATTGCATTTTTTAAAAAATGGATTTTTAAGTTGCACATTTAAAAAAAAGAAAATCACACTTTTTGACTGCTACTGCAAGTTCAGAAACTTGTGAGCTTTTCTGGAAAATTATGCTCCTACTTACATTCATGTTCAGGGTTGTGAACAGGGAAAATTTGAAGTAAAAATGAACCCAAACAAAATTCTCATCCACTCCTTAGTCTAAAAACACTTTACCTTGCATATTATGGAGCTAATGAACCCTAACAGGTAACTAGACAGAAAACTGAAAGCATTCCTTTAGGTCAGGGGTGGGCAGACACCCCCCATATGCTGCACTCCGAAAAAACAATGATCTTAAAAAATCAGATTTTCCTGCTGAAATTCAGTGGCAAACCACTTTTTTGTGCTACAAAGAACTGAGAGGGTAATATTTAGCTGGTTTGCAAGCTAAATTTAATCTTTTTGGTGTTCTGTAGCAGCTACGCAGGCCCGGTGCAAGGCAATTTGGTGCCCTAGGCAAGATCAGATATTTAGCGCCCCCCCTTCCCACTTGAGCCCTCCCTCCCTCCAGCCCTATGCCCATTATGAAATAAATTTCCCTCCCTGGGAACTGCCGAGCCCCATAGAAAAACTTTGTGGACTTTGAGACTTTTCCTTTGTGTTCACGAGGAAAGCAAAGAGGCAACATCAGCCCAGCTATGCCAGGAACTCCCAAGGGCCTTCTCCTACTCCATATATATGTAAAAGCCTGTCTCCTCCTGCAGGCAGCACAAGGGATATGAAAAAAGGATGTGAGAGAGGTGTGGTGGCGCTACCTGTGAGGAATAGAGACAAAAGGGCGTCTTGCAGCCTGTCCTACCTCGCAGGGTGGAGGTGCAGAGACACCGGTTTGACTCGTACACCTTCTGGGTTGCAGGGGGGGGGATGCATGTAGTAGAAACATAGCAAAGAGAGAGCCCGTGGATCATCTAGTTCAAATTTAGGAGGGGATTTACGAAACTTGCTACTTCCCCTCCTCTATCACTTTGTTGCAATATTTCTTTATCAGAATAATGTATATTATCCTGTCTTTCCCTTTACCAGCCTAGTGCTCAAGGCAGACAACAATATTCAAAGTACAGTAAAGAAAACATCAACAGCTCAGGGCACAATCCTAAACACGTTGAGGCAGAAAAAAGCCCCGCAACTCCCAGCATTCACCAGCCAGCATGGCTGGCTGTTGGAACGCTGGGAGTTGTAGGGCTTTTTTCTACCTCAACGTGCATAGGATTGCGCATGGCTGGCTGGGGAATGCTGGGAGTTGTAGGATTTCCCCCCCCCCTCCAAACACGCATAGGATTGCATCCTAAAACCATTTAAAACCAAAACACAGAAACAGCATGGTAAATAATTAAAACATTGGAGCCCCAGCTAGCTTAAAATACCTTTCCCTCCCTCCCTGGTTGCTGGAAATAACTGCTTTCAGGGGACCTTGAGCTGAGGAACCTGAGGCTCGCGCGAGGGAGGGAAGGCGTAGGAGGTGTTTGCAGGTGCATCGTTGAGAGGGAAGGCGAAGGAGGTGTTTGCAGGTGCATCATTGAGAGGGAAGACGAAGGAGGTGTTTGCAGGTGCATCCTTCCAGCCGCCCACCAGCCTTGGCCCCTGCCCGCCTCCCCTCCTCCAGTCTGTAGCCTTCTCTGCCTCTTTTGATGCTGGTTGTGAGGAGGAGCCTGCCTGCTGCTGTTCCTGGTAACGAGCTGGAGGAGAGAGAGGGAGGGGTGCGCTTCTTTCGCCTTCCCTTCCCCGCCACAGGACATGATTGGTAAAACAAACTTGGTAAAATACGTGATGTATTTTTTTTCCCCCAAGGCATTTCTGGCGCCTCCTTTAGCCCGGCGCCCTAGGCAGCCGCCTAGGTGGCCTAATGGTAGCACCGGCCCTGCAGCTACGACTACGAAAAGGGTAATATTTAGTTTGTAAACAAGCTAAATTTGAAATTTTTTGCATTCTGTAGCACTAAATCCACTTTCAAAAACAAACCAACAAAACAACCTGCTGCCGCCTAATTCAGCAGCATGGTAGGGGGCAGCAGGCGATGGATGCAGGCGAATGGCTACATGTTGCCCACCCCTGCTTTAAGCACCCATACAATGCATCCCTTAAGTAACTATATGCCTGTAAAAGAGGAATGGCAAGGTAATCCATCTTTGCCTCAAGTTACTAGCTCCAATATCAGAAGAGTGTACTTTCTGTACCTGCCTCTTTCTTGAAATGAACCTGGGGTGAGGGTGGAGAGAACAGAAGATTCACCACACTGGGACTGGGACATGATGTGATAAAGTTCATAGGAGGAGGATCAGGCATCACAAGCACTGTTCTAAATCAGCTTTCCCCCACCCAGTGCCCTCCAGATGTGTTTGACTACAACTCACATCATCCCCAGCCAGCAGGGCCAATCTGAAAGGCATCAGGTTCATAGAATCATAGAATCATAGGGGCCTATAAGGCCATCGAGTCCAACCCCCTGCTCAATGCAGGAATCCAGGTCAAAGCATCCCTGACAGATGGCTGTCCAGCTGCACCTTGAATGCCTCCAGAGTGGGAGAGCCCACCACCTCCCTAGGTAGTTGGTTCCATTGTCTTATTGCTCTAACAGTCAAGAAATTTTTCCTGATGTTTAGGTGGAATCTGGGTTTCTGTAACTTGAGCCCATTATTTCGTGTCCTGCAAACTGCGATGATCAAGAAGAGATCCTGGCCCTCCTCTCACTATGTGACAACCCTTTAAGTAACGGAAGAGTGCGATCATATCTCCCCTCAGTTTCCTCTTCTGAAGGCTAAACATGCCCAGTTCTTTCAGTTTCTTCTCATAGGGTCTTGTTTCCAGTCCCTTTATCATCTTTGTTGCCCTCCTCTGAACCCTCTCCAGTTTGTCTACATCCTTCTTAAAGTGTGGTGCCCAGAACTGGACGCAATACTCAAGATGAGGCCTAACCAGTGCTGAGTAAAGGGGAATTATCACTTCACGCGATTTGGAAGCTATACTTCTATTAATGCAGCCCAAAATAGCATTTGTCTTCTTTGCAGCCACATCACATTGCTGGCTCATATTCTGTTTATGATCTCCCAGGTTGGGGAAGGCTGTTCTAGACCAACACTAGTGGAAGAAAGAACATCCAGCTAAGGATGGGCAAACGTACGATGTTCAAGCTCGGTTGATGTTCTCCAAATTCTTCTTCGAAGCTCAGTTCGCCTTCTTAGCATCCCTGAATGCAAGCGCCTCTTTTTTCCCCATCAGGAAAAATGCACATTTTCTCATGGGGAAAAATGTGCATTTCCCTGCATAGGCTAAAGCATGAACATGCATATTTGGAGGGACAGGGATGCACAATTGTGCAAATGGGCACTTTCAAACACAAGCATAAGTTTGGGAAATTGTGAAAATTTCAGGAGCATTACATTCCTGCCCATATTTGGGGTTGTAAATAGGACACGTTCTCATGGTTTGCAAACCGGAGTGAAATTCTCAAACATATACCTTCCCATTGTGAAATGCTGAAAAATAAATTAAACCTATCTTAGTTTTTACACTTATATCTCTTGAACTTAAAACTGAATCCAGTAACAACTCAACCTGGACAATTTTCACAACCTCACATCTCCTTCAGATTTGCATTGTTAAATTTAGCTTGCCTTGATTGCAGAGCAGTATAATTTCCCACCTTGGAAGGAAATGCCACATCTGAGATTGCATGATGTGCTCTGACTCCACAAGTGGTAAGAACCAATTAGGAACTAGACCGGCAGTTCAGAGACCACAACTATATATATTTCAGTAACAGCAAGTCTAAAATGACAAACGTAGTTGGCTGCAGTGCCACTGTGTAGCTCCCAAGTTGCTCGTTTTTACTAAAAAGTAAAAAGAAAAAAAAGAGTAATTAACGAAGCACAATATAATAGTTTCCAACCTATTAAGCTATTTTCATGGGAATCAAAATAAACTAACTATAATTAGAACATATATATATATATATATATATATATATTCAAATTCCTTTGCCTCCAGAACACTGGATTGAAAGCACTGTCGAAAGTAAGGCCTACCCATTTTTCACAGGCTTTTAAAATGGATCCCCGGATTTACACTCATGGGCTCCAGAGAAAAATTTAGCACTAATCCTCATTCTTTTATCAAATTTGCTTGCTTGAGAAGCACACACACTGGAGAATGTATGCTGCCCCAAGGGAACGTTAGTCATGACAGGTTGGATAGGTTTATTTCTATAATTTCTCTACATTATGTTCTAGCTCCTATCTATATTCATGAAGAACTCCTAATAACAGTACAATAGGTTTTAGGGACTTGGAGGTTGTATCCTTTAGTGAGTGATGAAAAACCAAAAAACACTCATAGCTCCCGTCCCTTCATGTATTCCAGGACTGAGTCTTGAGTTACAATATACATTTAAAACTATAAGGTTCTGGAGGTTCAAATTAGGGACTTTGGCAACTAGAAATAGTTGACTGAGGGGGAAATCCTATGTATGTTTGGACAGAAAAAAAGTCCTACAGCTCCCAGCATTCTCCAGCTGGAAGCTGTAGGACTTTTTTTCTGTCTAAACATGCATAGGATTCTTCCCTAACTCCCTGTGGCACTGCATGAGTTTGCAAAAATACAGTTGCTGGCCCTACTTTGTTTAGGCATTGCCAGTGCAGAAGGTAGGAAGAGGGTAGTACAGCAAGTTTCTGGTTATTAGGTGACACATGAGGCCTACTAGGCTTCTACCTGGCCTGGTTTCTCAATCTGAGCAACATGTCACGAGTCAAGAGAAACTGTTCCCAAGCTGCCTATACCTGCCAGACTGCCAACCCTGACCATAAAATCAGAGGCAGGCAACTCCCATAACCCCTAACCATTGCCCATGCTGGCTAGGGCTGATGGAAGTTGTAATCCAAAACTTCAGGTTGCCTCCCCCTGCCATACATTAGTAGGTCTGTAGAGGTACTCGAAATAAATCTGAAACAGGTTATTTTGGGTTTCAGATCAGAACCCTTAAACTTACTCCGGGGGTGGGGGGAGAACCAGAGAACCCATCCCCCCTTATAGAACCCAATACCCAAGATGGGGCTGGCAGATAGCAACTGAAGTAGCCACTTAAGTACAAGAGGAACAGTGGAGATGTCAAGGCCCAAGGGACAAGGAGAGGGAGGAAGTATCTTCTTTGTATTTTTTAAAGTTTGAGTACCCAAAAATCTAATAAGAAAAAAACAGAGATGTGAATGTTGATAGTAGCTCCTCAGGACAGCCCTAATTGTTTTCCCCCCTTTCATGTGCTGCTAGTCTGAACCCTTGTTCAGTTTAAGTCCTGACGAGCACTCAGATGCTGAATCTAGATTGTCAAAAGAGCTAAAAATTGCATTGATCATACCTTGGAAGAACCCATTTGGCAGTTCTAATTTTCTATCAGTTTATCCCTGGTTCTCACATTAAGTATGTTGGCACTTCTGGCATCACACAGATGGCCTTACTGTGAAACAAGTACTCTGCACTGATAGCCTGATGGCACAGGCATCCAATTCACACAATTCCCCCCACCCCTTTTTAAGGGGGATTTTTTTTTTAATTGGCACCAATGTGGTTAGGATGTCGATGCAAAACAGCTGCTTCATGTATAAGGTCATGTGCATGTGGAGGAGAGGGGAGACTGCACCCATTTCTTCAGTATAAGAAAAAGAGCACCACCAGGAGGAAACTAAGGACCAGAGCCATGAGTCCTTCAGACCAACTTGGCAATCATGGTTGTAGGAACCATGTGCATGAGAAGCTAGACTTCATTAGTGTTTAGAACATTTCAAAAGATGATGATTGCGTTTGGCTGACATCATATGATGCACAGATGCAGCTCTTCTTAGACAAATGAAATAGGGAAGGTGGATAATTTTTAATTGACTAAACAGACAAAAAAATGAGCGAGCATCTAAATTAGAACATTGAACGACTAAGCCAATTATATTAAATGCCTGGTAAAGTATGACCTACTCTGAAAATGAAGGAGATGCTAGCAAATATACCATGACTTAGTATGAAGGGGGGGGGGAGGTGATGACCGCCACCCTAAGGGAGTGGAAACTCTAAACTCATCACTTCCTATTCTGAACTACTCTTCAAATAACTGCCAAGTAGAAAGAACAGTTTTTAAAAAAACAAATAGTTAAGGTCCATCAGGTGTCAACAAAGTTTAAAAAAGGGGGCGGGTGGCCTTCACCATCCTCCTGTAATCATTTGTCTACAAAACCTAAGAGACAAGCTATCAATTTTACAGTCTGCCAGGGGAAACCAACACCTTAACTCAGACATATGAAGCTGTCATTTTTCCCACCGGTGGTGGATAACTGTATTTAATACAGTTCAGAAACTATACTTAAATTTGGGCCTTCAAATATTTCATATAACAAGCAAAGGTTTGAAGAGCAGCACAAATTATTATGTTTAAAATCACAAAATAAAATCAAGAGAGACGTGGGAGGGGAGAAAGAGTAAGGAATGCTCAAGGCTTCCCATACCTCCAAGTACAGACAATTAATTTGACAACAAGGTTTGTTCAAAGATGACCACTTAAATTAAGAGTTACTGCAGAATTTTGCCTCCAGGCTGAGTGAAAAGACAACTAAATCTTACATACCCCTCCCCCTTTTTTGAGTAAATGTGGACATTTCAGCCTAAGCAAGAACTACAAGGAATTTCAGGAGTTTTTTTTATCATATTAGTGGGGTTTCTTTATATTTCTAATTCAAATTAATTTGGATGGGGTAATGCTATTACATTTTTAGTAAATATAGTTATGTTAAGCCTTGAACATTGGTAGAGGTAAATGAAAGCATTCGATGAGCACTGTTTTAAAAGAGCCCACAGTTAGATACATCTCCAACAGCGCAGTCCTATGGCTGCTTAATAACATCTAGATAGCCATAGGATATTTTGGAGCCCCAGCTCCGACCTTGGAAACTTGCTCCAAGGTCGGAGCTGACCCCAAGCTCATAGCACCTTCCCAAGTCCCATAGCCAGCGACCTCAAAGAAGGGCTTTTGGGAGCATTCCGGGGGCAGGGAGGGGAGGAGACAGGAGGAGTCGACACGATATGAAATATCCTGGTGGTGCTGCTTCAGACTCCTTCCCTCGTGCTCCGAGGTGCAACACTTAGGCAGTCGAAATCAGCTTTCTAAGAGTTTTGCAGGGCGGGAGGAGCACGGAGGCAACCTTCACCTCCACACTCCTTCTGCCCTGCACTGGATGCCTGTAATCCTCCAAGTTTGTTGGGTTACGGGCATCCCAATTGCATTGCATCCTAATATATTTTACAATTCTTTTGAGTTTTTGTATTTCCTTCTACCTTGTTTTCAAAAGAACAAAAAAACCACTCCGTTCTCCAGTTCAAGTGCATTACTTTCTATAAGCTCATGATGTAGATTTCAAATGATGCACATAACAGTATCAAGAGCTAAATCTACATTGTGTTTATATTAATATAATATAAAAAAATCTTCTAGATGTTACGGTAAAGACAGAGTGTTGTATCCAATGTTAGTCCTACTTAGAGTAGGCCTATTGAAATGAATGGAACTTAAGTTAACCTAACATTGGATACAACCCAGAGAGAAAGGACTACCAGGCTGATTCCCATTGCATGCTTTCCAAGAACAGAAATCATGACAATCACATTGCAATATCTTATCTTGACGGATTCCAAGGGAAAAATACTACATTAACCAACTGGTTAAGACAGAACCAATGTCCAAATTTACCAATGTTGTATCTTAGTTTTTGTATTTATACAGGTGGATCCAGATTTAGTCATACCTAGAGCAAACCCACTGAAATAAATGGGACTTAAGTTAGTCATGCTTTTCTCTAAGTATAGATCCAGCCCATAGAATGATAGTGCACCAATGACCATTTTAAAAGTCTAAAAAAGGAAATCTGGATTTATTCTTCATGCTATCATATTTTCCATATAGTTTACTGGGCAAAACATTATATAGTATTTGGAGAGGGGGATGTGGTGCATATGCAAGCCCCACCCCCAAATGTCCCCAGATGACCTGCATATGTTCCACAGTTTACAGGGCAATTATATACTATGTGGGGCTTTCCTTCAAAAGGGTTGATATTATTTTAACCATCACAAATTCAGAGAAGCTTGGTGCATGTTTAAAATTCATGGCATCGTTACAATTGTGGAAATCCTCATAGTTCTGTCTACATAAATGCTGCCTTAAGTGCAAAGTTCAACATTTAGGAAACAATCCTATGCAAGTTTAGGACAGAAAAAAGGCCTACAACTCCCAGCATGCTCCATAGCATTGTGCCTTTAGTCAGATAAAATAATGGTCACCTTCATGAAAGCTAAGCCTATGGCATTAGCTGACATGTCTAAATTCAAATGCTAGATGTACTTTTAATGAACAAAGGGAAAAGGAGGGAAGGGAACAAATTCTTAGTAACATCAGTATTATTTATAACAGGGGTGCAAGCAGACCTTGGCCTAATTTCAAACCCTGCCCACTGTGCAAAATCTGCCCACTGTGGCACGGGCTCCACCCACTGCTGGAATGCATACCCCAAGAGGTTTCAGTCAGGGTAATGTGGGCAAGGAAAAGGTTCCCTGCCCCCGATTTAAAAAGTAGCATTCAGAGTTCTTTATCAGTGTTATCCTATTTCTTTATCACTACATCATGCTTACTATAAAACTATCAGAATTGTGCTTCTAAATTCACCTTCACAAAGGAATTGCAAAAACTTAAAGCAAAAAACCTCACACGCACAAACACACACACACACAAACACGTCAATATTATGGAAGAAATAGTAAAAAACCCACATGTTTTCAGTGTTCCATTTATACCTATTTTAATATGTATGAAAATCTATAATGTAATTGTGAGCTAGCATGTCTGTGTTTCCTTTTCTTTTTTCCCTCTGTTTTCAAATGGATCACACTTTATCTTTCTTTTGATTGACAAAAGGTTCCATTCAAATGTTAATGCCCTACATCTCAGCTGATAGCAGAGGAATAAGAGAAAAAGATAAATGATACATCTTAGTATCCTTTCCTCTGAAATTACATTAGCCTTCTGAGGTACTGGATAGAATGAAGCTGAAGATCCTAAGATCATTACACTGCTTATTACCCTGCGTATTTATCTTCTTTGCCACAAAAGCTTTACAGAAAATCTAATTTATCTAAGGCTGCATTAGCATCAAAACCACCACTTTTGGGAAGCTGGGTGAATTCCAGCTAGCAGATAAATGCATCAAAGGATCGGCCTGAAAAAAGAGTTCTAATAAACTTGAAAGCTTGCAGAGTACACTGTGAGTTTGTTTTATTGGGGATGGGTCCTAAGAAAAAATATTGTTTTACTATTCCTGTATAGATATATCCATGTAGCTTTGTAATAGTGAAGGGATGACACAAGACTAAAAGCTGGGGCATTTGGAAAAGGATTAATTCGGAAGTGATATTTCTGCTTTAGGGCAAGAAGCAGATTCTTTAAAATGTGGCTCAAGTCAGATGAAGGGCTAATCTACACTAGAGCTCCTTCCGTGTATCAGGGAGCGCTCTCATGGTAATTATGAAAATCTGGTTACCACTGTTGGGGACATGCTAATAAATACAGCACAGTTTCTACTGTGTTGAAAACGCGATCTTCTCTGTCACACACAAATGCAATTGCGGGAGAATGAGGAGAAGTTGGTAAGGTGATGTGTGCAGGGGAAATGGCTCTTTAAGTTTCTTTGTCTTCGTCTTCGTCTTCGTCTTCTTCCATCCTTTACGCTTATGTGCACATTCGCTGGTGCAAAGGAGTGGAGATTAAAAAATAACTGACAGCTCCTCCTGCCCCCCACAAAAAATCATGGAGAAGGGGTGGGGAGAGAAGAGGAGGAGGAGGAGGAGGAGGTGGTCCTGCTGCCATCCTCCCACCTCCCATGGGGTGAAGCCAGAAAGACCAACACCTCCTGTTCCCCTCCACCCAAAAGCAATTCCTAAAAGCAATTGCAGCCTCTCTTCCCTCCCAACTTTCACAAGAGTAAGCACCACTGAATACAATGTGATGTACTTCTGAGTAGACATACCGGTATATATTGGCATGTTTCAGCTAGTTGTTCCTTGAGGCAAGAAAATAGAGGACAAAGGAGACAATTGGGAAAGCTTGAAAAGAAATTCCAAGCTTTATTTTTTTCAAAGGACAGGGGAGAAGAGGGGGAAGCAGCATTGCATTTACTCTCCAGTTCCCTGGGCAAGGCAAAAAGAGGGAGAAGCTGGGGGGTGGGCAAGGGAGGCCAGTACTGCACATTTAGCACACACTGAAATATATACCACAGAAAAAATGCAACATATAAAAAAGTTGTGATATAACTAGTATCATCAGCATCATTTTTTAATGTGAATTTCACCAAAACAAACAAACCATATAAAAGAAAAGAAAAACTACAATTTTCTTACAGAAAATAAATCACTTACATTAGGTGTGTATGAAATGTATGTCCATAAGTATATGTAAGTATGTGATAATACAGCTATCGAAAAACAGTTATACATAAGCTTCAGAAAAGGCAGAGCAAATATCCATATATTTTTCCATCCGCAGGTGGCATCTAAATGCCAGCCATTTGAATATTGAAAGCATCGTTAGTCCTCAATCCATTGTGTTACAGGGGGTGGGCGTTTATCTTTCCAGTGTTGTAATGTCAGTCTTTTAGCTGTCAAAAGGGCACAGAAAATTCACTTACGTTGTCCTTGTGATAAATTCCATACAGCAGATAAATAATTTAAAAGAACCTGTGTATCAGTAAATATTAAAGAGCATTCTAAAAGTTTATCCATACTATAACCTCCACCCCAAAAAAAGCAATCACTGGGCATTGCCAAAGGATGAGGGTAAGCAAAGCATTAGTGGTATTACACCTCCAACAGTTAGCCGTCTTAGACAAACCTTCTGTCACAGATGCAAAAACAATGTTCCATTTATTAGGCAAACAAAACAATCTAATTCCCTATTCCATTTGCATTTAAGACGCTGTGTATTTATTTATTTATTATATTTATACCCGACCTTTTTTCCTGAAAGGAACCCAAGGCGGTTTACATAATCCTCCTCCTCCTCTCCATGTTATCCTCACAACAACCCTGTGAGGTAGGTTAGGCTGAGAGTCAGAACCTAATGTCATCAATTTGAAGAAAGGTTCCAGACATAAGGATTCCAAAACTGACCAAAACTGAATAATATAATCTAACTGGAAAAGACCCAAATTTTGAACTAGTCAACAAATAAGCCCTATGTTATAAGGCAAAAAGCCAAACCCACCTTCTTTAACTGAAAGTTGCATCCTTTTCAAATACATTTGTGCGGGGGAGGAACCCCAGAAAAAAATTGCAAACCAAAGCATTAAATTTTTGAAAATAGTTGCCAGCTATAAATGGAAGAATTCCATGTAAAGCATAAACAATCCTAGGTATAATATTCATTGTAAGGGTATTCACCTTATCCCACAAACTCAACTGAAGAGATGCCCATCCTTCTATATTGCATGAGATCTCATTAATCAACTATCTCATTTTTAGCTTAATCATTTGAGATATGTCTCTGGGAATAAGTATTCCAATAGGTAATAAAATCTGGGCACCTGGCACCATCAAAATTTCCAATGAGCTAATACACTGTGAGATATAATATCTCCAATTGGCATCAATTCAGACTTTGACCAATTAATTAAATAGCTAGATAAATAGCAAATTATTAATCACCTGCATCAAAGCTGAACCAATGATTGGAGTTTCAAGATAAACAGTAAAAGATAATCAGCATAAAGAACCATTTTGAATTCTAAACAATCATATACAAATAGGTAAATACTACTATTCAGTCTACTACTACTGACATGCCAGAGGTTCCAGACATAAGTGGTGAATTTCGTACCTTTTGGGGGGACCCATATCGCCTCTCCTCTCCTCGGCGAGCAGGGGGGCCCTGATTCTCCGATTCTCTGTGGCATGGAGGGGCTCTCTGGCCGCTCTCCGCACCCCTCGGGCAGCCGCGCCAGAGAGCCACTCGCGCGGGCTCCCATCACATCACTTCCGGCTGGCCAGAAGTGATGCAACGGGCCCTGTGCCAACACGGCTGAACCATGCACCGTGGTTTTGGCGTAGAAACCAGGGCAACAGGGCTTAAAGCAGGCCATTTTAAGCCCTGTTGCCCTGGTTTCTATGCCAAAACCGCAGCACAGGGTTCAGCCGCGTCGGCAGGGCCTGTCACGTCACAGCCGGAAATGACGTGCCGGCAGCCCGCGCAGGTGGCGTGGCATGGCGTGGCGGACCGAGTGGCAGACCGAGCAGGCAGCAAGGTAGGCCCACAAATCGCCGTGAATATTGGGGGGCTGCGAGCGGGGCTGATTTCGGCTCACTCTAGCCCCCCGATATTTGCAGTGACATCCCTAAAAAATATTTCCATATCTTGCTCTGATATTTCCTTACCAGTACTATACAAATCAGTATAAAACCTTTAAAAAATGTGAATTTATATCTTTGGGGGAAGAAGCATATATCATATTGCTCTCATCTTTAATGGCAGAAATAACACTTTGATGTTTTTGCTGTTTAAGGCAATGTGCCAAAATCTTACTAGGACATTCACCATTTTCCCAATATGCCTGTCGTAAATAGGTTTAGGCAAATCCCACCTCCTGTGAAAGGATATTATTCAATTCATAGTTAACATTCTGCAGTTCCTGGTACAGTTGTGCAGTTGGAGAAGTGACAAATTGGGTTAGAAGAGATTTCAACTTCTCACTTAGGGATATTTGTTGTATTTCTTAAATTTTGTTTTTTAAGAAGGCATAAGCAATAATTCAGCCCTGTGTAAAAGCTTTACTGGCCTCCCACTCAGTGGCACATGAATCACCTGTGCCCTCATTAATTTTAAAATACTTGATTAATTCTGCCAAAATCTGTTTTTTAAACATCTTAACACTGAGAAGAGAAACATTTAAGTGCCAGAGTACTGGAGGGCCTGAGAGAATCTGAAAATTGCAACTCCCAACAAACTGGGGCATATATAACTGGTGATATAACTGGTCTGAAGAAATCTGGGGTATAATGCTAGAAATAGTGTGAGGGGGTCAGTTTGTGGTGTTCATCATATGACATGAGCCAGACATAATAATGATGGTAAAAAATCCCTAGTATAGATCCCACCCCCCCAAAAAAAATATTAAACCAGTGAGCATTAGAGCCATGCTTATCAGGAAGTGGCACGTTCATATGGACTAGAATCCTCAGACTGCCCAGCTTACAGTCATAAGGGCCCATCCTTATGAAAGGTCACATACACAGATAGGCATACAGACGGAAAATTCAGATGGTACTGATAAACTTCATTCAGAGGATTTAATGTCAGAGAATGATGATATGGTATGTGAGCAGGGGCAAAAGACATAGATGGCCAAAATCAGCAGTCTATGTCTTTTGCAGAAGAGGGAAGTGCAGACCCAATCCTTGCCTCCGCACTCCTCCCACACTCAACTGGATGCCCGTATTCCTCCAAGTTCGGTGGTTAGGGATGACCACATTGGATGGTGCCATAAATCGGCTAAGAAACCACAAACCACAATCAGCTAAAAAAAACCTTGCATAATCTGTCTCATCATAGGTAATAACATTTGTAATATTTGCAAGTTTGCAACAGCAACAGCCCAAATTCTTAGTTTTTGGGTTGCTAGTTGTCTAGCTGGTTTGCGTTCTTATTCTGTTTTTAATGCATTATTTTATACTTTTATCTGTTTTATCTTTTTATTGTTCACCATTCTGGAAACTGCCTAGACATGGAGCAGTATGCAAATGCTTTAAATAATACAAAAGAAATAACATTGACCTGAACTCAGCTCAGCAGATTATGTCTGTGTAAGGTCATGTCAGCAACAAATCAACTTTACAGTATATTGCAAACATATTAAACACGGATCTATGTATGACACTGCTAAGCCGCACTCTCCTTTTTGTATTCTCTCACACAAGACGCTTCATAAGCCAATAAGGGTATCTCCAGGCTATAAGTACTTATTTTATAGTATTATTGATCATATTGTGAGCCCTAAATCATATGAAGCAGTGTACAGTAATTAAACTACCTTATTACAACAATAAGGCTCTAAAAATGGCCTTCAAGCAGCAGAGCTACTAGACTGTCAAATCATATTAAAACCAGCAGCAAAGTATCAGAGAGGCCCCAACAATTTAAAACACCAGCAAATCTATTCAAAACCAAATATATTTTTTGCTTTCTAATTGAAAACAGCTAGGAAGCTCCCCAAGTGGATTTCCTTTGCTCCTGTTTAGTGTTCTATATTTTTAAAATGTAAATGTACCCTAATTTATTTAAGCAGTAACTTACTCATGATCAGTCTAGGCCAGGGGTAGCAAACTGGTGCCCTCCAGATGATTTGGACTACAGTTCTCATAATCACTGACCACTGGCCATCATGGCTAGGGCTGATGACAGTTGGTAGTCCAAAACATCTGAAAGGAACCACATTAGCTACCCCTGCTCTAGGACAGGGGCGGGCAGAAGGTAAGTCTCCCGATGGTTTGGACTTCAGCTCCTAGAAGCCTCCAGCATGGCCAATCGTCAGGAATACTGGGCGTTGAAGTCTAAAGCATCTGGAAATCTACTTTCTGCCCACCCCTGGTCTAGGCAATGTCTCACAAGATCTCTGGGCCTTTCTTGACATCACTTTCAGGAGACAGTAGCAAGTAGACAGCTCCTGTCCTGATCATGAAGTATCTCATTAAAGAGACACTTCCTGTTCCAGAATTCTGAGTTGCACTCACTGTTTATCCTTCACTTCAGTGGTAATGCTACTGAATTGGTTGCAACTTGAATTAGGACACACACCCCTTTCACATTGATTGTGTGGCGTACAGATGAACTGCGTTCTGAACTTACATGCCTATCAGCTGCTAATGTACTGTGAGTGACACCTTGGAAAAGTTTATCCTAACTCAAACTATTCTGTATATCATTCCAAGAAATCACACCAAATAATTTGAAACTTGTCTTCCTTCTGTAAGTTTTTCATGGGCTGAATACTACTACTGCAAGCCAAAATGAAATGTAACACATAGTATTGCTACAAACATACCCCAAGAAGTATATAGTTATTTAATAACTTAGAGAATATCACTTGGAATGAAGGGAGGGACTGCAGCCCAGTGGTAGAGCACGGGCTTTGCCGCAGAAAGGTCGCAGGATCCATCCCTGGAACAAGTGATGTTAGTGTTTGCCTGAATTCTCCAAACATCAAGTCGATGCTCGTCTCCCTTTGTTTACTGCATTCGTGATCTCTTTTCGTTTTGCAAAAGTGTGCATTTCTGTGCGTATTTTTCAAAAGTGTGCAGTTTCACCACATGGGCTAAAGCATAAAAATGCACATATTTAAAGATGAGCACTTTTAAAGATGCACATTTAAAAAAAAAAGTGAATAATTCACAACATGAACAAATGTTTGCAAATTTGTGAAAATTTCCCGAGAGCGCGTTCTCCTGCTTGCATCTGCATTTCGGGTTGTGAACAGTGCCCTGTTAGCATGATTTGTGCATGATGTTAGCATGATTTGTGAACATAAACGACATTCTCGTTCATTCCTACTGGCAGTGGTATCCTTAGTTAAAAGGATCAGGTAGCAGGTGAAAGACCCTTGCCTGAGACTCTGGAAAGCTACTGCCAGTCATAATAGACACTACTAGTCTGGGTGGAGATAGTGTATGACTTAGCATAAGGTAGCTTCCCAAGTTGCTTTCAAAAACCACTATCTGGACGTTAACATTCCTCTTGTAATATACTGTACACTGCAACGATCAATGCTCAGAAAGTTATTTATTAAAGAGGAGTTTCCTGGCACGTAGATAATTTTTAGTATTTTTTTCCCCTTTACTTTTGCAAGTGATGGCCAAACTCTTCTAACTAGAGGACTGTAGCACAAAACATAAGAGAACAAATATTGTTGCCTGCCAATGCATGGGCAGCATTTCAAAAGGACTATACTTTAGGGTGAATTCCAGATGCAAGGACAGCAGAACTACATATTTGGATTTTTAAAAAGCTACAATGGCTGTCCTTGCACAGGACATTTTCTACCTGGCAATTCTGCCTACCACAGAGTGAAGCATTCCACTTTGTAATTCTTTATAAGAAATGAACCTTGAGAATTCACTCCAGTGGCTCAGTCTTCCAACATACTATGGCCTTTGCATAATCCGCTTCTAGGCAATCATGAGGCCAAAACAGACATTACTCGATCTGTGTCTAGCAGCTACAGCTTTTTTCATTTTTTTCATCCGTTTCTAGTATAAAATTTCAACAAAAACAAGAAAAAAGAAAAGAAAAAATGTAGCTAAATAAATTTCAATATATCCGTTTCAATGCATGCATATGAAGTGTGTGTACATATATATCTATATGAAAATATGGCTTTCTAAGAATTATACATAAACTTCAACAAAAGCAGACCAAATATCAAAGTAAGTGTCCGTTTGCAGGTGACGTCTATACACTACCCAGTCAAATGTTGAAAGCGTTGTGAGGTGTTCAATCCATTGCATTATAAGAGGAAAGCATTTATCCTTCCAATGTTGTAATATCAGTCTTTTAAAGTGCAATCCTATTGCCCCAGCCGTCAATGCACATAAGCCTCTGCACTTGGAGGCTTACATGCATCCAATGCATGGCGGAAGGTGCGTCAGCGACCTTTGCTGCCGCCATGCCTCGCACCCTGCATTCCATTTAGATGGCCATATTCGGCAATCTAAATGAAGATCTTCGGAGGGGGAGAGGAGGAGGCTGGGGCACCATTTGGATATGGCGTAAGCCATCGCCCCCAGCCTCCTCCCCTCCACGCCCCCAGCAGGCTCCCACCTTTTCCTTCTCTCCGAGGCCAATTTGTGACCTCAGGGAGGCAGCCGGCACAATTCTTTCTGCTCTGGCTACGAGGGTGTGTGTGTGTGTGTTCCGTTGTGGAACTTCAGTATGCTGATGATAATGTGGTCTCCGCACATTCAGAGAATGATCTCCAAACTATCCTAAATGCTTTTGCAGAAGCATACGAAAAACTTGGTCTCTCACTTAACATCAAAAAAACCAAAGTGCTTCATCAGCAAGTGCAAGCTAACCCTTTGGTGATGCCATCTATCCAGCTTGGCGGGGCAATACTGGAAAATGTCGATCATTTTCTCTATCTTGGCAACTATCTTTCTGTTACAGCTAACATCGACAGTGAAATCCAGCATCGTCTGAGCTCCGCAAGTGCCGCATTTTCTCGAATGAAACATAGAGTGTTCGAGGATCGGGATATTTGTAAGAAGGCCAAAACACTGGTTTATGAAGCCATTGTATTACCAACTTTATTGTATGCCTGCAAAACATGGACTATCTATAAACGTCACTGCCACCTCCTTGAAAGATTTCATCAACGTTGCCTCCGGAAAATCCTGCGAATTACTTGGGAAGATAGGCAAACAAATGTCAGTGTACTGGAAGAAGCAAAGACTACTAGCATTGAAAAAATGATCCTTCAATGCCAACTTCAGTGGACCGGTCATGTTGTTCGAATGTCTGACTGCCGTCTCCCAAAGCAGTTACTTTATTCCCAACTCAAGGATGGAAAGCGGAATATCGGTGGTCAGTATAAGAGGTTTAAAGATGTTCTTAAGACTAATCTAAAAAAATGCAATATAAACATCGAAAACTGGGAAGCTCTGGCCCATGAACAATCTAAATGGAGGTTGGCCTCTCACAAAGGTTCCATGGACTTTGAAGAAGCCCGAGTGCAAGGTGAAAGGGAGAAACGTGCTAAGCGAAAAGCACGTAAAACGAATCCTTTACAGGACCATCTTCCATCTGGTAACCTGTGCCCTCACTGTGGGAAGCTGTGTGGATCTAGAATTGGCCTCCACAGTCACTTACGGACCCATCGCTAGAGTCTACACAATTTTCTTTAGAATTTCCTCCTTTTAAAATTTTTCTTTTTGTAAATTTTTTATCCTGGAAAACAATCTTACTCGGTCACGAGTGATCGCCTGATGATGAGATAGCCACACTGTGGCAAGCTCCACCCCTGAGCTCCATAAATTATACATGAAGCTGAATGCACACTGTTTGGGGCAGAGACTGCCTGCCATGGCCACTCTCCTACAGTCTTCTGCATTCTTCCTTCACCTGCAGCTCTTCCTAGACCACCGAAGGTCACACATCAGGACCCTGTCATCAAATGCTGGCCCTTCCATATGCTGTCACCCTAAGGCTGCATAGTGACAAAGCCTGTCCTAAAAAAGATACGCTTTGTATTCCCCCCTCCTCAATTTCTTGTATGAAGGATTTTACAAATAGGAAGGTAGGCCTACAATATTTTATCTCCTATGCTACTTTCACCACCCTCTCTCCAACAAGTTGTCAACACTTTCAGAATTAATTCCTATTTAAACCACATATTTTTCTTACAAAATTCCTGCCGGTTTATTTCTATTACACACTAATTATAGACTTGCTTTATAGTTCCCTTTGATACAGTGTTTCGGATACATTTCCTTCCACCAAAGTCAAACTCAGCAGGGTGTGCTTCCCAGGATACACTGAGCTACTTTGAAAAAGGTAAGTCCATTTTTTTAAATATAATTTCTCCTCCTGTGCTGTCATTATTAATATTACAAAGCTGTTAATGAGGGATTGCCTCACTTGTATAGTAGGCTTTTATATTAGCACTTTTGCTTTTGCCACCTCTTTGCCAGTGATATATCTTCAAACATTTGAAGGAACTTCATCTATTAATCAACTGAAAACGTGTTTAATTCACTTTTCCATTCAAAAAATGCACAATAATTAAAGTCCAACACAAAAATATCATAAAGAATGCAGATGGAACCTAGCTCTACTTCTGTACCCTAGAACTTTATCCCTCTACCCAATGACACATTTCCAACTATCTCCCTGATATTTGTACTTGGATGCCTCATGTTCATCTCAAAATCATTATGTCCAAGACCAAACATTTCATATTTCCAGCCCCAAGTCCTCATCTTCTCACACACTATCCCGATCCATTGATAATGTCATCATCCATCTTGCTGGATGGGAATGTAGCCTTAGCTTTGTCTGTAGTTCTCTCTCTCCCCTTCATTCCCTATTGTCCATTGCCAAGGTGTGAGATTTCTCCCTTTAGATCAGTGTTCTCCAACCTTGGGTCCCCAGATGTTTTTGGCCTACAACTCCCAGCATGCCCTAGCCAGCTATGCTGGCTGGGGCATGCTGGGAGTTGTAGGCCAAAAACATCTGGGGACCCAAGGTTGGAGAACACTGCTTTAGATCCTGACCTTCCTCAGGGCTAGGCATTGTGAGTGACAAGGCCATAGAGAGCGCCTGTTAAACTTTAAAGAGAGGGAAACTCCCATTGTCACTAGGGATGAATGAAGGTGACAGTTTCAAACTTTAAATCTCAAATTCTTTCCACCCCATTTATGAAGGAATTTTCAAGTTTTGGTACATTCTGATCAAAAAACAAACCCAATGAAATTCTCACTCATCCCTAAAAGGCAGATTTCCCCCCCCCCATTCTTTATAGCAGCTGTAGGGGCTCCAATCCAAATAAAAACCAAAGGTTTAAAGCCCCCTTCTCCCCCTTACCATGGTCCTAATCCAGATCTCTCTCTCTCAGACACACACACACACACACACACACACACGCACAAACACAAACCCATCTGCTATTTAGTAAAGAAAAACACACGTGTAAGGGCCAATCATGTGATTAATATCACTTCTAGTTTAGCCCTTAGACTGCAAGATCATGAGGACAAGGACCCATCCTCTTGAATTTGTAAAGCACCGCACATATCAATATGTTCACATACAATTTCACTTTAGGGGAAATTCAGCAGCAACTCTAACATCTTTGACTTATCTTAATATTTCTAATCGTTTCTTTTTATGGCCCAATTGCTTTGGAGACTCAGTAATCCCCTGGAACACTCCTCTTCTGGGGGACAGAAATGTAAAGGGTTTTTTTTCTTGTTTGCATTCATGGTTATTCCCTACAAAAAATATCTCAAAGACTTCCATGTAGTCTGCCGAGTTGATGAACAATACAGCACACAGGCACATTCTTTTCCCCTCTCCTGATTCACTGCAGCTGCATTTATCATTCACAAAGGCTGCCTATTCAAGTGCTCAGTGGTTGAGAGCTGACCCTCCACTATGACCCATTGCATCCTGACTCATATTCAAGCATAAGAGTGCATGCCACTGAAAGCAATACCATGTGGATAGAGGTGAATTACAATCTCTTTGAATATAATTCGCTTCCAATTCACCTCTATCATTCTGCCACATTTCAGCAATGCGCCTGGTGTCAAAGTTCTTTTTCATTGCCAGGCTTTCAAGTTTGCTTGTAGCTTCTTGGCATGGATGATAGACACTTTTAACATCTCATTAGGGGTGCCATTTAGAAAGGGCATGGGGAGCATCTACTCCCCATCCCCCTTTCAAATTGCATTTATTTATAAGCTCAGGAGCATCTTTGCTTTGGCTAACTCACTGGTCCTACATATTGGGGCCAGATGTTAATTGCAGGAATGTTTTGTAAATAGCAGCCACAAGGGAGGTTGAGCAATGGAGGCTACCCTCCAAACAGCAACTGGGCGGGGGAAGCAATTTTCACAGGAACCATAGCACAGGGATGTTGAAGAGTCCTTGGTCTCGAGTCGAGTCACGAGTCTTTGGACCCGAGTCTCGAGTCCGAGTCCTTGGTCCAAAATGGTGACTCACGAGTCCCGAGTCACTCCCAAAGCTGACTCCACGAGTCCCTATTAAAATCAGTGGGGGGTTTTACCAACAAAATAAGGCTACTTCAGATGTGTGACTTAAATAAATTATAGGCACAAGTGTGCCTTTTTATCTCAAAACTCTGCCATTGATTTTGACAAGAACAGACCAGGCAGACAAACCCAAAATAACCAGGCAGGCAGAGGAGGCAGGGAACCCCAAAGCAGGCAGGCAGAGGCCTTTGTCTTGGACAATTCAAACTGTGGAACTGGTTAAGAAGAGACCAGGCAGGCAGAGGAGGCAGGGAACCCCAAACAGGCAGGCAGAGGCAGCCAAACCCAAAATGTCTGAAAGGCTGCATTAGGAAAATGATTTTAAAAAATAAACTTGGATTGTTACTGCAACTAGGTCCAGACTGCACCTGCAGGTGGCATCAAGCAGGGATGTTGACGAGTCCTTGGTCTTGAGTCCTGAGTCGAGTCTCGTCCCATTAAAAATATTGGGACTCGAGTCCGACTCGAGTCAGAGGGGGACTCAGTCCGACTCACGAGTTGAGTCCTCGAGTCCGAGTCCCCATCCCTGCCATAGCAGGAGAGAAAGGGTCAAACTTGCCCTCCCCCCGCAGTCCGAATGCTGCTCAAACTCTCTTGGGGCTGCTGTTTCCATTCAAAAAAATGCCATTAGCAACATGTCTAGCCTGGTCCTGAGTGATTGCTATATAAACAATTAAATAGGTCTATTTAATTGCATTCCAAAGAGAGACATTTCCCAGAGGGGAGAGAAGAGCAGCAGGAGCAATTAGTTCCTTCTTTTTACCTGCTCCTTCCCTCTCCTGCTTTGCCCCTGCTTCTTTGGCCCAGTCAAACAACACAAGAAGCAGCCTTCCATGTGCATATCACTTGCTATCTCAAAGATCACATGTGTACATTGGGCTAAAGGGGGGCAGTTTGCTCCGTCTACCCTTCAGCAACAATAGAATAGAATCATAGAGTTGAAAGGGGCCTGTAAGGCCATCGAGTCCAACCCCCTGCTCAATGCAGGAGAACAGATGCGGGCACCAAGCCCTGACCCAGCTCATACCCGCTTAGCTTCAGCATGTGGCCTGCATTATGTGCTCTCGCGACAAAGCCATCACAGGGGAGAAACGGGTCAGAGGAAGCATGCCTCAAAAGCCTTCCTCCCCCCCCCCCAATTTTCTTATACTGATCTCAGTTGTATAACCACTAGCCAAGTAGCACAGGCAATTTCAAGTGCCACAAACTGGGCAAAGGATTAGTATCCTCACCACTGAGTAAAGGATCATTATCTAAAGTGCTCAGTTCTATAAGAGATCGGGCTGACAACAGCAATACAAAGAATTAGGTGGAGCAACTGCCTGGTGCCCTAAATTGGCTTGCTTAATGACTCTCAAAGCAGCTCAAGAAGGGGTCAACTTGTGCCATTGTGTTATGATCTTACTTGAAAGTTGGTGCATGGAAGAGCAGTGCTTCCCCATCCCCAACTGTGCCATGAGGGGGGGAAGGGCAAATGAGAGTGCAGAAGGGTGATGGGATCTCTAAGGGCCATAGGAGCTTACCAACCACAAAGGGGTGTGTGTGTATTTTTTTTAAGCAAGCCAGATTTCTGTGGATTAACAGAGCAATCCTATGGTCCATGGGAGGGCATCTCAGGGGCCATAGAAAATTGTGGATTCCCACCCACCCCAAGGACATAGAAAGGGTTACAACTTTTAGGGGGGAAATCTGAGCAGGGATTTCCCCCTACCTATCTACCCAGCCCTCCTGGTTGCAACTTCAGACAAGGACGGGGAGGGCTGGAAAGGGGTGTGTTGGTGGGCAGGGAGAGGAAGGAGAAAGACAGGCCATGGATTCACAAGTCTCTCTATCCTTGTCTTCTCCAGAAATGTGCAGCTTCAGAAGAGTGCTGGCCATTTCCCAGGGCACAGAAAGAAGAGAATTCAACACCAGAAATGTCACTTTCAATCAATCTTGCTTGGTGATGCCAACAGATTTTTTTTTTTTTTTAATCTTGCTTACTGATTTCAATAGATCTTTTTTAAAGCGCCGGGCTGAACCTTTGGTCCAGCCAAACTTCAGAGGTTTTGAGGGGTGGGTGAAAACCCTTCTGAAGCTCAGGAGGGAGGGCCAAGGGTGGAATATCCCGCCTTCTTTTAACAAGCCAATGTGTGTTGTGCTCCAGGCAGTGCCAAAGTACACCCGCAGTGGGCCCACTGTTGCTGAGGTGTGCTTTGAAATTGAAAACGGGGACTGGAAGTGCCCTGGGAATGATACTACTTGATCACAGAAGAATTGTTTACAGGGGCACTCCTCCTCCCCCAGTGTCAAAGCATGCCTCAGCAGCAGTGGGGCTTCTGGGCGTATTTTACCACTATTCGGAGCCGCACACACCTAGGCTTTTCAAAGGAAAGGGGGGAATCAGGCCTTGGCCATCTCGTAAACTGTAAGCATTAGTAACCTCCCCCCCCCCCAAGTCATTCAATTTTCAACCCATCCATGCTGAATGTTTCCAATACTCCCTCCCCACTTCAGAGCAGATGGAGTGGAGATCTATTGAAGGTGAAATGATTTTCACCCAGTCCTAATTTCTCTCTCTCCCTATTAATGAAGGAGTAACAAAGTGTGTGCACACAAACAAACCATTGTACCTTTGACAAGAAAAGTACAAAAGCAAAGAAAATGCGACAAAATAGTTATTCCAACTCATTTTAAGTAACACTTCTAAGGTTTCCCAAGACAAGTATTTCAACTCTTCAAGGAGCTGAGATATTGCATTTAAAGAAACAGCTTATTACAGAATATCTCCAGAGGGAATAAGTGCCTCTTTAGATAATATGGGAGTAAATGTGCACATGGTAAAGAGCAGAAAGCTTTCACAGCAACAGGTGACAATAAATTAAAGGTTTAAAAATGAGGGAGTGACTCAATCCTGTAGCTATTTTCACACATTAAAAACACAATACTGTGTAATCTTAGGAAATCAATACAGAGCTTTGGAGCTCCACAGTGCTATAGACTGACACTTATTTCTTACGCAATAAAGACCAAGCTAAAATCTCACATAAGAATGAGTGGTTCTCTGTTATGGTAAACCTATGCTGATGTACGGTTATCTCAAGGCAGGGCTGGAAAAAACTCCTGTCTAAAGCCCTGGAGAGCTGCTCCCAAGCTGTGTAGACCAGGGGTGCAGAACCTCAGTCTTGGGGGCCAAAACCAGCCCAGATGGGATCCCAATACAGCCCTCTGGGGCTCCCAAGTTGGCCATGCTCTCATCCCCCAGCCCAACTCCCCCCCCCAGCTTTTCCAGCCTTTCGTGCAGTTTTTCCCCATTCAAAAATTTTGAAATACCTTTCCAAGGCTTAGTCACTGGCAGTAAGAGCTTTAAGGTAAAATATGCTGCTACTTTGGCCCCATCCACTTTGCCCTGAAAAACATGGATAAGAGGGAAAGGAACAAATGTAACTTTATTAAGAACTGACCCTGGATTACTAGTCCATCGATTTCTCTGGCCCTTGAGGAGGATCTGCCCAACTACTCATTCAGGCTTCTGCTGCAAAGGTGAAATTATCTCTTGCCCCCGCCTCCCCCATTTCACTCACATGGCCTGCTCCTGCTGAGGTCTCCTGGGCTTTCTCTTAAAGAGGCAGTACACACAACAGACATTAGCATTTATATAGTGCTCTTGGAATAGTCTAAGTGCTTCAAAGAAATTCACCTTGGAAATCCTGACAGCAACCTAGGGTAAATCATAATCATTATCAGCATCCCATATATGGAAAATGGAAGGGGGGCCCTGAGAGGCCCAGTGGCAGTGGCAGCATGGGTGGGCAGCTGATGTAGGCCCAGGAAACTCAGAAGAGCCCATGCCTGCTGCAGTTGCCACCATCCTCTTCCTCATTCAGTCACCTGACCAGCCCTGCTGGCAAAAGAAAATACCATGGCTGAATCTGCAGGCCCTTTGGTGTGTCCCCCCTTTTTAAAATCACATTTTGAGTAGCAGTGATCTGAACCAATCAGACACTGCCTTTGGGGAAAACTTGGCAAATGAGGGCACAGGAGTGACTTAAAGACTGCCCTGTGCCCCCATTGGCCTTGTGCACCCTCCAAAGGCAGAGTTTGATTGGTTCAGATCACTACTATTCAAAATATGTTTAACACACACCCCCACTGCAAAGAAACAACTTTTTAAATCATGTGTGGGGCCAGGCTCGGGTGGCTGGGTGCTGTAGCACTTTGCCAGTGGTGCCAGCCATGTGAGGAGGAGGTGGAGGAGGCAGTGGTGGTGGCACTAGTGCTGTCGCTGCCCCCCCCCCCATTAAAAAATGGGAGGAAGGCAGGCAGGGTTTGGTGGTGGTGGTGGTGGAAGTTGGCGTGCCGGCAGGTGTGGAGCTTTGGCTGGTGAATGTGGGAGGGCTTTGGTGGGTAGGGGGCGTAGCAGCAGTGGCCCATTGGCAACACTATGCCGAGAGCCCCCCTTGGAATCTGGCACTGACCTGGGCCTTGAGATGCAGGATAGAAGCTTGCATACAAACATTAAAAATAAAAACAGCCCCTTGATGTTCTGTCCCATTTGGCCTCTCCTGTCTCCAGCAATATTAGGATAAAGACGATTCAGTAGTAGTAGTATTCAATTAATATGGAGATATTAACTGACAGTAGAAGAAATTGAGTTGGCTATTATTATTTTTTAATAATCCTTACCCACTTTGGATTTTTCCTTATCTGGAAAACCCTCATGGTAATAATTCTCCATATCATATCAGTGAAGCAAATATAGAATTTCAGGAGTATGACTTGATTGCTAACATGCAGTACCATTGCTTCGATGCAAACCGAGAGATCCTTTTATAGACTCTGAGAGAACACTTTATTTCTTGCTGCGCCAAAACAGTGCCTACTTCAAAATCTAATTCACTTTGGACTACATGCCAAACTATTTCTAGCATAGCAATCTTTCTAAAAAAAACAAACAAAAAATGTATTCATAGGTAGTTGTGAAGATGGGACATGGCTGAGGTTAGGCTAAGTTCCCCCTTCCCCCTCCTCTGAGATGATTTTGAATTCTTGTACCCTTGTTCTCTTGCTCTTCCTTGGAATGCGCCAGGTGTCCTTGGAGAGTGTGAGTGAGATAGTTAGTGGCACCTGGGAGATAACAAGTTATCTGCAGAACTGTATAGCAAGGCCAGAGCTAATTGGGATGAAGTCATGAGAAAGTGCCTGCAGCTAGGAGGGGGCGGAGGGGGCACCCTCCTTCAGAAAGCAGGATGATGGATATGGTGGAGACTGGGCGGGAAAAAGAGCCCTAGTTTTGGATAAAGGAGTTGGGTTGGGAAGGCTCGGGGTTCTTCCTCGGGCCTGGACACTGTGGGAGTTCCATCTTGGGCAGGTATGCCGGATTTGCAGGATAGCTGGGGAAGCTAGGCCTGGTTTGGCTCAAGCAGTTCTTTGTACACTTTTGGGGTTTGTTTTAGATATCCTTTTAGAGTCCCTATTTATTCCCTTTCCCTTTTCCTCACAACAACCTACCTCACCCCCTTTTCCCTACCTTCTTTTTAGCCCTTTCTTATAAGGGATTATTTTATATATGTATTGGACCATTGGAGACCTTACACTGCTTAATTTCTAATTTTTGTTTTAATAAAGTCTCCATCTTAAGATTTGTGTGAGTTCCTTTTTGGTCTGTAAGGCTGGGCTGCTACACCAAATTGGTGTAGGGGAACCGGGGAGCTGGGTGACAGTCCGGGGGTAAGTTGGTACTGTGGCCTACCTTGTAGGGCTGGCGAAAGCAGCAGTCCTTCACAGTAGTAACAACAGCTCCACTAGTAGCTGAATATTTTCCATTCATTCATTCATCTTATTTGTACATCAACTTTTCCCTCCAAAGGAAGCCCAGAGTAGCTAACATCATCATACAGAAACAAATACAGTAATTTCAAAGGACAACCATCCATCATCATATGTTTATTGCTTTAGCCATAGGCCATTGCAAGTACAAAGGACAGGACAACCAAAGAATATGAAAAATTATCCAACAATAAAAATGTTACAATAAGCCTATAAATACACCTTCGGTTCAATACTTAAGAAAACACTAATTCATTTGATAAACCATACAGAATCCATAAACCATATATCAGTAAAGAAGGGGATAATTAACTATAACCCATATTTTAGGCACACTTGGATGAAGCTGATTATTTAGATCCGTGCCAGTCGGGCTTCAGGCCTGGACATGGGATGTAAACGGCCTTGGTCGCCTTGGTGGATGATATGAGGAGGGCTTTGGACAGGGGCGAATGCTCTTTCCTAGTCCTCGATCTCTCAGCAGCTTTTGATACTGTTGACCACATTATCCTCCTAGACCATCTGGAGGGGTTGGGCATGGGAGGCACTGTATTGCGGTGGTTCCAGTGCCCCAGTCTTTCCTCTCTGGAAGGTACGAGAGGGTGGCTCTTGGGGAGGAGGCCTCAGACCCTCGGCCGCTCACTTGTGGGTAGTGATGTCCATGAACCTGTTGGGGGGGCGCCTCTCTGCCGCCTACTTTTTGGTTTCACTCACCCTGAATTAAGGATTTTTTCGAGCCTACTGGCTGGTCGTTCCCCGACTCCCCGACTCATTTGCATTACAAGCGAGCCAGAGAGAGCTGCTCTCAAATTAGCATTTCAATCCTAGTGTTACATTCCTTTGTGTGAGATAGAACTTCTTGCATACAGACTCAGAGTTAGAACAGGAACTTAGCATATGTAAGTCATAGGATTACATTCAAGCAGACAGGTTATGTGTTTATATAATATAGAAATCATATATTAAATTATATTTTACCACACAAGCTCTAAGTTTATTAAAAATTCCTCTGTAAAAAATGTATGCATTTCACAAGAATTACCACATTATTATGTCTAATCTGTAACACAAAAGGATGAGAGCTCTCTCTAGCAAAGGATCTTGTTCGCATCTCAATTGGGTTTGCATGTCAGGTCCGTGGAGGGGGGAGAAGGAAAATCGACCTAGCTCGAAGAATTCGTGAGCCAGGAAGGAAAAGGTCAGACCCATCCCTACGAGGGACCAGGTAAGTCCCTGCGAGCCTCCGGCGGGTGTGAGCGGGGCCGATTTCTGCCTGCTACACCCGCCACGAGGCGAATTGTGCATCCCTACTTGTGGGGTGCCGCAGGGTTCCATCCTCTCCCTGATGTTATTTAACATCTACCTAAAGCCGCCAGGAGCTATCATCAGGAGGTTTAGGATGCGCTGTCATCAATATGTGGATGACACGCAGCTCTGCCTCTCCTTCAAGTCCTCACCGAGGTTGGCTGTTGAGACCCTGTCCAAGTGCCTGGAGTCAGTGGGTGGCTGGATGGGAAGGAACATGCTGAGGCTGAACCCCAACAAAACCGAGGTACTTCTGGTGGGAGACAAGGGGAGGTTAGGGGATGTTGACCTGGTGCTGAATGGAGTACATCTACCCTTGAAAGACCAGGTCCGCAGCTTGGGGGTCATTCTAGACTCTCAGCTGTCCATGGAGGCTCAAGCATCAGCTGTGAGCTGGGCAGCACTGTATCAACATCTGATACAGCAGCTGCGCCCCTACCTTCCTAATCATTGGTCCCATCGGTGGTTCATGCCTTGGTCTCCTCTCGCCTAGACTACTGTAATGCGCTCTATGTGGGGTTACCCTGGAAGACAGTTCAGAAGCTACAGCTGGTACAGAACGCGGCGGCTCACCTGGTTAAAGGCAGCCACCGGCAAGATCACATCACACCAGTGCTCAAGGAGTTGCACTGGCTACCAGTTGCTTGCCGGGCCGAATTCAAGGTTTTGACCTTTAAAACCCTATGCGGCTCCTGTCCAGCTTATCTCAAGGAGCACCTCCAGCAGCATCAAGTAGGCTGCTCAACAAGGTCTGCCACGGATGGCCTTCTTGTCCCATCAGCAGAGCAGCCAGGCTGGTGGGGACTAGGAAGAGGGCCTTTTCTGTGGCAGCCCCCAAGTTATGCAACTCCCTCCCCAGTGACCTTTGCCATGCCCGCTCCTTGATGAACTTCTGCCTGGCTTTAAAAACATGGCTTTTCAGGCAGGAATATGGGGTGGGTTAGGATTTTTTTTTTTAAACTCCTATATTGTTTTAATGGTGTTTTATTGTATTTTATCTTGATTGTACATCGCCCAGGGTGCTATTTCCTGTAAATGGATGTTGAGATGTCTTGTCTTAAGGAACAGTTCAGACTTTTTGTTGTTGTTGTTTTAAGCACTTTATATTCCACACCACTACTGGGGAGCTCAGAGAGGATAGATTTCGGTGAAAGCCAACCAAATACTGCACTTAGCAATTATACACCATGAACATGCTCTGACATAATGACAGCAGAAGCAACAGTAATGAGAGTCCAAGGCGATCAAAAAGTCAAAGTGACATTTGACAAGAGATATATACAGGGTGAAATAATAAGCAGCTAAATGCATTGTGTGACTGCCAGCCTCAGAAAACAGACAAACCAGTGTACCCTATCAAAGCACGAGCCTTTAAAAGAGCATTAGGGAAGGGGGAAGGTGGTCCCACATAAACAACAGATTACACACACACACAGCTTTTTTTTTTTTATATGAACACACACAAATGAGTTCCCAACCAAGCATGTATGGGAATGAAAAACCCTATAGAATGGGTGGGGGTGACACACAGCATCCCACATGCATTGAAGGAATGGTTGTGGAGCCAACTGGACTAGCCCCATGCCCATCGTGTCTGGCTGCCATGCTGTTTGTGCATTCAGAAGGTGCTAGAAGGGTGTTAATACGAGCGCAACCATGGATGCGTGTTTGAGACAGGAGTCCTCCTCACGGGGAATTCTGCATGAACACCCAGGCACATGCGTACATCCCCTTCCACGTGCTCTCAGTGCATGGATGCTGGGGAGGGGAGCTGCCAGAAATCGTTTATTTCTTTTTATTTATTTAATATATTTGTTCCCCGCCATCAGCCGAAAGGCTCCCTGGGCGGTTTACAAAGAGAAACAGGATAAAAGCAATCATCTTAAAAACAAAAGAACATTAAATAAATCAGCAGTAGGATGACAGAGCTAGCCCATGGAGCTCTGCAACCCCCCTCCTACTTGCTTTCGATGCAAGTGCAAATCCCCTGCTGTAATCAACTATTCAACTATTTGCCTCAAGTGAAATGTATTCTCACTAGAATGCAATTCCCTTTCTATCAAACGGAATAAAAATGGTTGGGAAAAAGTGGGAGACTTTTTTGGGCGGAGCACTAATCCTCACACACATCACCGCTGCATCTCAGTCAGTGAAGGCACCTGGAAAAGAGCCCCCAAAGACCTTAGTGAGCACACAGGGTTATATGGAGGTAGGCAATCCTTCCATTATCCTTGTCCCAATGCCATGAAGGGCCCTGTGAATTGTGCCCGTGGCGTGGACCAGGAGCCAGTGCAACTGCCAAAAGAGTGGTAAGATATTTCTAACGCCTGCTCTCAATTAGCAACCTAGCCGCCGTTATTCTGAACTGAATGCAATTTCCACAGTTTTCAAAGGCAGCCCCATGTATGATGCATTAAAATAGTCCAACCTAGGGATAGACAAATCTGTCAGTTTCGGTTTCTCTCCGTTTCTCATTTTCTAATCTTAAATTTGGTTTATCCCAAATATAGAGAATTTCTTTTTTTAAAGTTTGCATGACAAGTCATGGGGTGCAAATTACTCCTAATGCAATGCACCTTCACATGCAAGTTTGTGTCATATACATATATTTGCAAGCAATTTTCCTAACATTTATGTATGTTAATTTTCCTAACATATACATTAATTTCACTAATAATATATGTATTTCTGTGTGCACTTCCCCTTAATACATGCATTTTTAAAATTATTATTGGAGAACACCACTGCAAAATCTGGAGAAATGCTAATGTTGAAGGATGACTGAGTTTCAGTTCCTCTGTTAGTTCAAAAGTGCAAGATTAGCTAAGTTTGCTTTAAAATGCAAAGTGAACAATCCCCCCTCATCTAACCTGGAGGATACCAGAGCTTGGATAATTCTGTCCAGAAGGACCCACAGTAGACATATTATCAGAGGAAGCTGGTTCAAGGCATTCCATGCCACTGATGTCAACTGTGTCTAATGCAGAGCGGAAGGATGGGGAGGCGAAGATCACCTCTGCTGCTTCTCCTGCTCTGCATCACGGACTTACAGGCATCCTGATAGGATTGAAGCAGTCTGGAAAGCAGAAAATCTAGGTAGCCACACCACACAAATTAGCAGAATCAATCCCATTGCTGCTTCCCCTTTCAGAACAACAAGGAAAAGCAGATTAACAAGTGGGCGTGGTCAGAAAATGTGTACCTTCTCATTGGTCAAAATGTTCAGAGTATTACCATAGATTCATACACTAGACTCACACTAGCTAGCTTTTATGTTCAGTTTGGAAGCCAAATTTTGGGTCTTCTTTGGAATGGGAATAACAAATCCCTATAGAAAACTGTTGAATAATTAAGTTGCAGTCAAAACCTATGGCTCATGTTTCACCAAGTAGTTGGGTGAAATGGTTAAGATCACTGGTATCTTCTAGGGTGAATTCACTGGAAGATACTCATTGAATTATTAACAGCCTGAACAGGAAGTGGGCGTTGCTCCCAGCTTCTTCCTCTTTCTGTTCAGACTCTAGTGAGCTTGGGACCACCAGGTTGTTGTCTCCACGTGGTCCTTGTAGCAGCATGTAGCCAGAGTTGCTGGTCTGAACTCCACAAGTTCAGACCCCAAGTATTTCCAGATGAACTTGTAACCAACTGTAAGAAACGCTTTTAAGCCTGCCTGAATGAAACTGCATAATCTGAGTGAGTAAATGTTACTTTTAACTTTTACAAGACTGTGTCTCTGATTATTGTTCTGAGGGAGAGAAAAGGGGGCAAAACCAGGGAAATCCAGTCTGCCTTAAAGCATCCTGGATTACCAAATGCTAACTGGCTAACACTAGCCAAATCTAAGCTTCTTTTAAGCTAGAAAGGGACTCTACTCTGCTGATCTCACTAACGTGAGATAGGAAGGATATTACTCCACAATATATCCTCTCCTAGTATCTTTTTCAAGTCCCAACAAAAACAATGGAGAAACCCACTCTGCATTGGATGAACATGATCCTCCGAGTTTGAGGGCTTACACTCATCTCCATAAGACTGTGCCCTTATTAGTTCAACTTGTCTCTAGCGTTGGTGCCCATCTTATGCTTAAGCCTCTTATATCAGCTACTAGGAGGTTTTAAAGTATTCTAACGGAATTGGTGGCATCAGGAAAGGGTCAGCTTTTGGGACTCTTGAGTTATAGTGGCAGAGAGTTCCTTAGGCCCAGAAATATAAGCATTTGCTATAAAGAAGGAATCCCATAGGTAGGACTGCCCAGTAAAGGAGAATTCCCAACATCTCACAGCTGTAGTTCAGGCAGAAATGTTTCCAGCCCTCCTGGAGATGCTGACAATTGAACTTGGACCTTCTACAAGCAAGACATGTGCTGTACCCCTGAGCCACAGCCCCTGCTGTACCTTGCTAATGGCAGTAGGCCCTGGGCAATAGGCCCTGGGCAATTGCCCCACCCATTTGACCTTTGGATAAAAGGTCCTAATTCCAGGCATCCGTCTAGCACTTCCTTGTAGATTTCCTTAATCCATCTTCTCTGTGCACACACTTCCTTTTTCATCAAGATCCACATCAAAAGACCATTCAAGGAGTGGAAGAGACTATCCTGGAAACGAAATTGACAGCTCAAAATGCATGGAGTGAATATTAGTTCACATTCCCATTTCAGACAAAAAGCTTTGGATGTGCCACCACAGCATAGCGTCCAATTCGCCATGCAAAATAGCAATTACAAGTTTAATACCTTGCACAAATTATGGATATAATGCTGTGTTTTATTGCTTTCACCTTTCCAACATTCTGATTCTACTGAGTAATTATTCTACTCCCATCAGTGCTTTATACATTCTTCTGTATGAAAAAAAACCCTGATAAGCTAACAAGGAAGTTCAGTATTTCCAGCTATTAGCTCAAACCAGTGACCACAGTGTTCCTAAGCAGGAACACACAAGCTTCAGGTCTTGATTCAGCCCAGCCTTCTCCTAACAGGTGTATGCCATGCTAGGGGGAAAAATCACATGCTTTTGAGGTGCCTACAACTAAAATAAATAAGTTGGAAGTAGTGCGCTCTCTTTCTCTCTCTCTCTCTCTCTCTCTCTCACACACACACACACACACACATTACATTTTCAGTCATGGCACATTGTTACCTCCTGCTGGTCAAGGTTATGAGCTGGTCAAGAGACTATGGATATACAAAAAGTGAAAATATGAGAACAAAATTGTGAATAACTCAATCAAAAGCTGTAGTGCAGTATCATGGGAAATATATATGGGGTGGGAGACCTAATAGATATATGCAAATCAATCAGACATAAAATGCATGTACAAAAGAAGCAGCAACAACAACAAACTGTAGGTGACTTGAAAAGTAATGTTTGGGGATGGGCACATATGCATTTAAGAAGAGAAGCAGAGAAGTTAGACAAATCATTTGTTATGAAATGCAGAGAAACCATGAGAAACATCTGAATACACTTTTCATTTGGAGGGTTGGGTTTTTTTACACACTGTCAGATATATCTCCAAGTTAATTTATATATCCTGTACAAGTTACTAGCTCAGTCTAAGCTACCTCACATGACTGATAGGAGGTGAAAACACGCCTTTGAGCTCCTTGGAGAAAAATGGTTAGCAGTGTTGTGAATACCTATGATTTTCATTTCCTGAAGTGGAAAAAGACTGCATGTTTGCTGTTGCAGGTTACCGTCCCAAAAGGCCACACAACTGGAAATGTTATAGGGAAACCTGTAATTAAAAAATCCAGCAGCTTAATTGTGTAAACTGTCACACAATTAGACCAGCGGAGCATGCAGTGTGTGTGGGGATCACTTTTTCATGGCTGTATACTGCTGCTGTGCTTTTGAATAAATAGAAAGCACAATGCACAATCACGCAGGTGATGTACAACAACGTTTTGGATTTACTTTGTGAAATTAAATATCAGCTTTTTCTTTTTTTTCCTTTCCTTTTTTTTTTTTTTTGTTGTCAAATGTGAACATAGGAGGCTATTGTATATTGTGTTTTTTTGGTAACTCATTATATAAAAGTGTAGGAAAATATTATTTGAAAAATAGGAATTGCCCTGAATGCAATGTCAGCCTATGGGAACGTGAAAATATCCATGAAGATACAGAGACAAGTTTCACCAATCCCTAAAAGTGAAAAATAACTGTGAAAACCTACCTACACTAAATGACTATCAATGCCGTATTCTCCCTGTTAATGTATCAATGTTGCTGCACTCAAATACTGCCATTTGGTCTTTGGACATGTGTTGGCAGGAACATCAACTACAAAACTCACTACGAATTCATATCAGCCTCCTGTTGTGCCTCCATTTGGGATGGAGGAGGAAGACGTAGGGCAACCGAGCCAGAGTGTGTTTGGGGAGGGGCCAGGCATGTGTCATCTGCAGCCTGGCCCAGCTGTGCTGCCTTGCCAATCAGCGCTTGCTTGAAAGACAGGCCTCAAACACACTTCAGATGCTGGAAGTAATTGTTGTTGCAAATCAGCCATAGCCAGATGCTCCTGCCAGCCCCCCCAGACTGAGACTTGTGCTTTTTGACTTTGGAATGACTTTGACTACGCTTCAGGCTTCTCCTAAACTGCTTCATGTTATCTTGATTTCGGGCACATATTTTGGCTTCTAACCTTTGGCTGTGTTAACGACTATGGCTTATCTCTGGACCAGACTAATTTACGACACCTCCATATAAGCCCTTCCTTGGCCTACACAGAAAATACACACCTCTTAAACTCTAACCAAGTGGAATGTTTAATTGGCATTCTCAGCTACTTCAAGAATAGTGTACATGATGGGTTACCAAGGGAATAATATCACATACACACAGAAAAGAGAGTGAGAAGGAATGAATATTTTTGGATTTCCACTGCTGTTCATACATGTGCCATAATGCAGGGTCAAGTAAACTAAGGCCCATTGGCTACATACATTATGACAAAGGTTTTTCCCAACCTATGCACTTGTATATGGCCGACATATGGCAATTTACTGGCCCTTCTAGGGAAAAACCATTTGTGGGGAGAAAATCCATTTTAGGGCAGACTGAGCAAGGAGACCTTATGCTGCCTACCCTGTTAATGTACTAGCAAACTGATGATTTGCCAACCCAATCATCATGTGTTTGGATAGTTGCACCAGGAAGCATTGCATCCCCGACAAATGATGAAGTAGTCAACCACTAGTGGTCAGTAGTTTTGTCCCCTTAGAAAAGTTATCCCAAAGTGCCACACCTTACATTTAATGTAGGGTGGATGACAATGACAGGGCTCGGATAACATGCAGTGGCTCATCATGGATTATTTAACCTATGGTGAGCCTTGGGGCCCGCAGGTGCCAGGTTGTATATCCAACCCTGCTCAGGGATTGTTGTGTCATGTGAACCTGGTGAACATGGGTTATGCAAAGATTAAATAACCCTTGCATAACCCTAAAACAGACCATGGGTTATGTGACGGTCTCACCCACATTTGCTTGGTTCACACAACACAACTCCTGAGAGGTGGTTGCATATTCAAATGGTGGTGGCACACACCCGCACATGCTGTAGCCTCACTGTGGGTTATTTAACCCATGGTGGGCTGTTGTGTCATGTGAACAGCCCCAGAGGGTTTGCTCTGCCCCATGGAACTCTCAGTGTGAGCCATTTAGAACTGTGTCCGGCCATATCTGCGTAGCTCTGCCCTGCATTGCTCCTTGGTCATGCTAGAGTCTGCCAGAATTTTGGGAACTGACTTAATTGACAGAGAAATGGCATTTGTGACACATTCACTAGACAGTAAACTCCTTCATACATGATGTTTCCTACAATGATATCCTATCCATATTAAAACAACCACAACAAAAACACAAAAATACTCAACTTGCATTTTATAAATGGTGGTATATACATGTTGGTTGTTTTCCTACATTATTTCAGTGTAGGAAAACATTCTGCATTACTCAGCTCTCAGTCATGGCTGCTCCTGGGAATTCATGTTCTAATCATCTGGGTTCACTGAATTTTCCCAAATACTATGTCACTTTTTTGAGAAATAGAAGCCACATCAAAAAGATTAGTAAAACTGCTTCCATTTTCCAACCTCCTGCAATCCTTTTATAAATTAAAATACTTCATAAACCTCCAAGGTGCTTTTTAAGTACCTTCCTTTTTGTAACAACTTTTTCTTCCAAGAACAGTAGTTTTGCTTGACCCTGCTTGGGTCATGCGCGGTTCCTATGTGAGTGTGTGGACTGTAGCGAATTGACAAGGATCCAACTCTCAACCATTTCACCCACCTTGAAATGGTTTGTTTTGATCCATCAATATCTCAGAAGGGAGGTAAAATTATTTCATGGGGGGGGGGAAGAGTGAATTGGAGGCATTGTGTTCTCAGAAAGTTTTGTTACAAGGTGCATTTTGCAACTAAATGTATACATGAAACTTGATGAAATTAATAAGTGAATCAGAATTGGAAGGAGTTCACAGACTCATTTCTCCTCAAATCACTGGGTCATTTTCTTTTTTTTTCTTTCCTTTCCTTTCCTTTTTTTTTTTTTTTTTTTGGTCAAATGTGAACATAGGAGGCTATTGTATACTGTGTCAAACCATTGATCCATCTACTCAGTACTGTCTACACTGACTGATGGTAGGTCTCCATAGTTTCAGACAGGAGTCTTTTTTCAGTCATACCCGGAGATACCAGGAATTGAACATAGGATCTTTCACATGCACAGAATGTGCCCTACTACTGAACAATGTGACCTGATCAAATCAACCCAACACAGTCCCTTAGCCATGTATTGGGGCCTACGAGTTGCTTGACGACAAGCCCCATTTTGCTGTCACAGGTGGGCAGCAAATCCACATAGTTTGTTGAGCCAGCCCTTCAGACTGCTATATTGTATATGACTTCCAAGCTTGGTGGATCACAAGTAAAAATGTGCTAATCATCATCAGCAAAATGTGAGCTCATCAAGGTTCTCCAAATTCTACCTCAAAGCTCGTTCCGACACATGTCCATATCAGATTGCGAGCTGCTGCTGTTGTTGTTTGCATGAAAGTTTGTGTACTCATTTTTCCAGTCAATTGTGCACATTTCTGAAAAGTATGTTTTTTTTCTCCCATTGATTGAAGTGTCTTTGTGCGCATTTTTCAAAGGTACACACTTTTTCATGGGTACTTTTCAAATGTATGCATTTTCAAATGCATTTTTCTTTGGTCTGTGCATTGCAAGCTTGGAAATGTATGGACTTTGACTGAAGATTGCATTCAAGTCCATGTTCGAATATGGGAGGTATGCACTGGGTAAATTCTGGTCTAAAAGAAACAGAAATGGAGTCCTCATGCGTTCCTACCTAATCATAACTTGTGATGGGCAGATGTATGCAAAGTCCTTGTACATGACCAATGAATAAGCACAGCCAGCTCCCACACATTAGGATTAAAGGGCACAGTTTTCAGGTCAAAGAGTATGGTTCATACAAGTCTGGCTTGGCCCAACACTGAATTGCTGATTTTCAGTGTAGCAGAGAAGAGAGAAAGGCACCTTGTAGTGGTAACATCAACGCAACAAATCCATGCTTTGGAATGTTAGAGGTGAGGATGCTAATGCTTTACAAAGCCTGTTCACAATATTTACGAGTGCTTTGTCAGGTAATCTGGGCATCGTAAATGTAAGGTCTCATAACCTACTATAATTGAAATGGCCAACAGTCTGGGAGAAGCCGGACTTCAAAAATGTCAGCTGTGAAGGGCAAGATGCTGCTGGTACAGAAGTTCAACCCAGTGTAATTGCCAGTATTGACCCCAGCTTCATTTGCAAAGGAAACAAGAAAAGGTCCTTTCGTTTGCTTTTTGTCATAGCATCTGCTATTTGAAAGCTGGTCAGGAGCTGGGAGCATATTTTGACAGTACGTTTTCCTTTCAATAATTGTCTTCACCCACAACATCATTAATCGTGTGATCACATGTACTACATGAGTTGACGTACAGACATTGTAACATCACCATGGAAAGTTTTAAAGGCTGTGTAAATTGAGTGCGCAGAAGCTTGAGTAATTTGATCTTTGTGAATTTTAATATGAACTGATGCAGTCTGTATGTTCCGGACTAATGGCCCCAAACCTAGCTATCCCTGAACTAGGGATGGGTGAGAATTCAGTTCAGTTTTGATAAAAGTTTACTAAAATTTACAACTTTCTCCATATTTGGGTCAAAGAGAACTTGAGATATTTAAAAAAAATCAAAATCAAATGTGGGACCCAGGACTTTGAGTGCTTAGCTCATGAACCTCTGGGTTTGAATTCCTCTGTATTTGACAATGTTAGTGCTGAACTGGGGTTGCCAGCTCTTTTTTCTGACAGTCTCCTCATCTTTAAGAATTTTACCCAGCTTTCTCTTTCTCCTACATTCATTATTTTTTTTAAAAAAAAATAATAATCTCAAGTTCTTTCTCTTCCAGATAAGAAGAACTTTGCTAAATGCTTATAAAAATGAACTGAATGGAAACTCTCACTCATTTGCACCAGCCAAATTCAATAGGTACAGCTATTATCCACATGAGGACTATGATGTGCCTGCCCGGCATATAGCTGTTAAAGATGACAAGCCTGTTAGAATAAAGAGGTAGCAGCCCTAATTCAGCTCTAATATGGATGAATACACATGGATTCTAACCCAGACTTTTAAGAGCCAAACACTCATAAGAACATAAGAAGAGCTGTGCTGAATCAGACCAAGGGTCCATCTAGTCCAGCATTCTGTTCACACAGTGGCCAACCAGCTGCCTGTGGGAATCCAGAAGTAGGGTGTGTATACAATAGCACCCTCCTGCTCATATTCCCCAGGGACTGGCATACAGAGGAATATAGCCTCTGATACTGGAGGTAATATATAGCCAGTTTTCTGAATTGGTGGTTCGTATTGACTGATCAAAAGTACCCTGGACACGTCCATAATGTCTCTGTACCAGAGACTGTCTCCATATGAATATTTCAGAGATTATGAGGCATCAATCTATATTTAAACACAGCAGCCAACAAGGAGGTATGCAGACAGAATACAACATCCGCAGTCCTACTAATGGAGGATCCATCTGCTACATCTGCAGAGGTATAATGCTCATCAGCTGCTCATTTAAAAAGTTAAATACCTATTACTTTCTACAATATTACCAATGGTTTAATTTCACTAAAGTAATGCCACTGCACAGTTATAGCTTTAGAAATTTAATTTGGTGTAGAGTATATTTTCAGCTAGACAAAATATTTTTCTTTGATGATTTTATGCATGCATTCCTGTGATTAAGTTGGCGTCTTTTAGAGAGACCTTCTCTTGGCTCCCTTCTCGCTTTTAACTTTAGAAACCATGGTGAAATAGATAATAGACTAGAATGGAGATGATGCCTGATTACCATTGCGAAATGGGAATCACTTTCAGCTGCCTCCTTCCTTTCACCTGCCTCCTTCCTGTGCTTGCCACAGTAATGTGTGAATCAGGCCTTAAAATTCTCCAACTTTGCTGGCGTTATTATTTTTCTTGCAACGTACTATAAATTACGAGCTGATAATACTCCCTACTAGTTCTTGTATAGACATCAAAGCAGTGGAATCTCATGCACAGAAGGGATGTGGATGAGATTCAGGCAAAGCCCATAGAACAAGACAAATTGGTCCCCTTTGTGACTGACAGCTCTACCTTCTAATCCTAGGGCATGCTTTACTGTGGGCTCTCCAATCACTATGCTTTGGGGGAGGGAAAGGATGAGACTGTGAGATGGCTATTCTTACAATGTTACCAGGCTTCACTATGAAAAAAAAAAGCCTTAAACTGGTTTTCAATTTAACCTAACTCCCTAGCCCCTGAAAATACCTATCTTTCTGAAACTTTGCAGATTTCTTACCTGGAGACACCTCTATGATGTGTGCCATTTTCGTATGAATTTCCAGAAAAACTACCGAGGGAGGGGGAATGAAGCAACTCAATCACCACTCCCCAAATTTGATGACACCCCCCCTTACACATAAACCACAGCATCTACCCTTCTTACTTGGGTCTACCTCTATGTTATCTGTCATTTTCAGAAGAATCCTCCACAAGTAACATATGGGGATACTCTTTTCAGATACCTTCAAAATGGGCTGAAACCTGGCAGGCGCGATCCCCTTGGAAGTGGCAACTATCTCTGCAAATTTCATCCAATTCTGCCAAGAAATGAAAAGTTGATTGGCTGTTCCCTTAAAAAAGCAAATCAATTTTGGTTGGAAATACCTCTATGATGTGTACTAGTTTCATGAAAATTTCCCAAAAAACCACGGGGAAGGAATGGGAAGTAAATCATGCACTCCAGTTTTGAGGATTCTCCTTCCATATAAATCTACCCTTCTGAAACATTGCAGTTGTCTTACTTAGGGCCATTTCTGTGCTGTGCATTATTTTTTTAAAGAATGGTCCACAAAGAACAAAGTTCTGTTAAACCTAAACTACTTGCAGGGCTTCCGCCAACAAGCCTGACATCAGTTCAGCCCTGTAATCCGGGGTGGGCAACGCACAGGCCACAGGCTGCTTGTGGCCCTCCCACGGCCTTTTTGCAGCCCCCTGCTGCTACTGAGTTTGCCATAGTAGCAAAAAAGGTGGCAATTTCCTTGAAATCAAGGCATATGGTGAGTGCATGCCTTGTTTGGAAACAGAATTGTGCTCCTGGAAGTCCCCTGGGAGTGCAATTCTGCTTCCAAAGAAGAGGTGCACTGCCTTGATTTCATGTGCAATCTGCACTATTTTTTGCCACTGTACCAGCAAATTCAGTGATGGGGTTCAGGGGTATAGCCCCCTGTGGGATCCAATAAAGGCCAACACAGCCCCCGGATGTTGCCCTGCCCACCCCTATATACACACTCTTTCTATCAGGGTACACTAAACATCTTGAAGAACATTCTACAGCAGAACATTGTACAAAGTCAACATTAATGATTTTGAGCCAACAGGCATTGAATTAATCAGTGGAATAAAAATCTCTTTGCCCGTGAAGAAGGTGGTACACCAAAATGCACCTGGCAGTGCCATTTTGCATCTTTTAATAATAACTCTCCACTCTTGAACAAGAGGCTTTGCCTCTTTTATTTTGGCATCCTGCCCTTTTGCTACTGTGCCTCCTTTTCCTACCAGTTGGTGGGAAACCTGTATTTGTCACCGCAGCTTCCATTTATTTCAGAAGTATATAGATGAGCAGTATAAGACACAATCCAGCCAAAGTTAAACACTTTAAATTTCCATTGATTTTCATTGGGAGAAATTTAAGCACATGTTTAACCCTCCAACTGAAATCAGTGGGGTTTAGAAATGCTTGCCTGCTTTGACAGGATCATGCCTGTATAGGTATGATCCTGTCATGCCTGCAGAGCCTCAAGTGTAGAATGTATTTTAGAAAGTTTATGGTCATGGCTCACACCATGTTTTCCAAGTAGTACAATACAGCAATAATTAATGGCAAGATAATTCAATGAGATAATTTCATGATACATAACAGCAAAGGCAGATGCTTTGATCAGAGTTCCTCATGAGTACTTTCTGGAACACATGTAGCCATGACCAGTGTTATGGAGGTCCACCTGGACATGGGCCCCAGATCTTCTGAGATGTGCCCTGGATCTTTAGAGCTGCCCTACTTGCCATTACAGTCATGCCTTGGATTGAGAGCATAATTCATTCCGGAAACGTGCTTGTAATCCAAAACACTCTTATATCAAAACGAAATCCCCCCCAAAAAAATTGTACAGAGATTTTTAATTTAAGCCGTACTACAGTACTTGTATTGCAAGACGTCGCTCGTATATCAAGTAATAAATAAATAAATATTTAAAAATTTGCTTGTCTTGCAAAACGCTCTCAAACCAAGTTACTTGCAATCCAAGGTATTACTGTATCTGCCTTAATATAAGCCTGTTTCTTCCCTTGCAGATACTAGGAATCCTTAGGACTCCCTTCATGCTACACATCCTAACAGGGAGTGTAGCATGAAGGCACCAACCTTGTAAACCAGAGGGGAGACTGCCCCCTTTCCTTCCACAGTCTGCTCATTATTCTGATTAAGTCCAGAGTCCAAAATTGTCTAACAGCACCACTATCATCCGGCTTTCTCAGAGTGTGCCTGATTCTGCAGAGACCTGCCCAGCCAATTGCTACTAGGCAATTTCACTTGTGCCCTGGGCCATTGTAGACAGTGAGTCCCTGACAAGAGGAATAGTAGGCACATTGGCGGCTCACATATCAAATGCCCTTCCTCATCTCTCCAAGCTGGCACAGGCCCCTTGCCTGGGGGAAAAATAGGAGTTTGCTTGCAAAAGGGGTTTGAATGAGCAGCAATGTCTGAATTTGGGGCAAGGTAATGTATGAGTGTACAGCTTGTCCTAGCCTGCTGGCTTGCTTGTGTATGTCTGAAGCTCCTTGGCTCTGTAATCATCTTTCTGCAGTGCACCTGCTTTTTGCATGATCCATGTGGCCAGATTTTGGTGGGTGCATGGTCCTCCTCCTTAGCATCAGTGTTTTGCACTAGGCTAGAGAAAGGTGAATAGATGTGGGGGAGAGGATAGGGGCTTCTGGCTCTTTTGTGTTCAAAAGCCACAGTGCCTTGTTGTGGCACCTTAAAGACTCACCAATTTACTGTGGCATAATAAGCTTTCATGGACTGGTGTCCACTGCACAGAAAGCTATTTTGAAAGATGTTGCTTTTTATGTAACTGGAGAAAAGTGTCACTTGCTGAAATAAAGGTACAGGAGCCCAGTTGATCTCTGTTGCATCTGATCCCACTGGACTAGCTGGCTTTATGCCCACATGTGCTTCCTTCCCCCTCCTGCTGCCTCCCTTGAATCTTTCTGCCTAAGTCCCCCCCGCCCAAATCAAATGTCTTCCTCTCCCCTGTCCATACATCCCTTCTTACAAATCAGGGTGTTCTTAGGAGACAGGGTCCTTTAAAGACACACACACATTTTAGAGCCTGAGGCAGCTGCCTTAGACAGCTGATTTGGGGCATCATGAAAAAAAGAGCAAATTATTCATTATTTAAGTCACTAATTATGATTGTATTTTCACTGCCAGGGAAGGGGAGAGGAGCTTGTAGAATTTTCTGCTTCAGGGGTCAAAACACCTTGACTGGCTTTGAGTACTATTGTGCATCTTGCCTGGGGTGGGTAAACGCTGTTTGCTGTTCTGCCTAAGGCAGCAAAATGTCTTGGGGCCAGCGCCTGGACATGGCTATAGAGACCTGTGGGGTGGGAAAAGGTAGCTGAGATGGTAGAGGAAATTATGTGAGGTAGGGAAACCACTGGGGAAAGAGAAAGATCTGTGGATGGGGAAGCATGTTCAGGATTACATCAAACTTACTGGGTAATCCTAAAGATGTTTAATCAGAAGTAAGTCATACTGAGTTCAATGGGATCTACTCCCAGGTAAGTGTATGTGAGATTGGAGTCTTACTCTTTAGTAAATGTCCTCAGAGCTGCAACCTGCCTTCCCCAGCCTGAAGATAGTTCCAATGGACTGGGACTCGGGAGATCTGGGTTCTAGTCCCCGCTCGGCCATGAAACTCACAGGGTGACTTTGGGCCAGTTACTGACTCTCAGCCTAACCTACCTCACAGGGTTGTTGTGAGGATAAAATGGAGAGGAGGAGGAGGCTTATGTAAGCCGCCTTGGATTCCTTGCAGGAAGAAAGGCGGGGTATAAATATAATAAAATAAATAAATAACTTTGGTGATTTATAAAACAACCAACCAAAAACAAAGGTGGCCCTGCTGGTCCATGAGAAATAAAAAAAACCAAATCCACAGTTGGGTAATACCTTTTGGCGGGTCCTAATAAAGGTATCTAACTATGCATTTTGGTACTTCAAGAGTTGTATGATGACAAGATTGCTAGAAATTTAATATTGCAATAGTTGGTGTAGATTTTAGGATTTCAAGAAGTTAGAGCCCAAGAACTGTAAAAAGGGGGGGGAAGTGTTCTAGAATTCCAGAAACTACAAAAAAAAAGAAATACTTAGGAAAAAAGGAAGAGCCACCTTTGGCAGTGGCTCTCTCTGCCTCCTCACCCGGTCCAGGGACCAGGAGCAGCAAAGAAACATCTTCCAGTCCTGACTGAGGTCTCTGCCTGGTGCTGTTGTGCTTGTTGGTGATGGCAGGGGGGGAAGAGTGAGTGAGGATTTACTCAGAAGGAAATCCCACTATGTTTAATGGGGGTAACTTCATAGTAATTGTGTAAACTTGCAGCCTAAGAGCATGGGATATTATAGTCTACTATACACTCCCACATTCTCCTTTGCCAGTGTGCCATGTTCAATTTGCAATTAATTAGTAAATGTAAGGTGCCACACAGCTCTTTGCTAGTCCCAGGGGCAGCAGGAACTACATCTTCCCCATCTGGATTTGGGCCTGAAAGACCAAGGAAAAGAGTGGGTACGTGGAGGCTAGATTTTAAGCAAGCACAGTTTGGGTCATTGCACAGTTTTGTCCTGAAAGCAAGCAAGAGGTTAATTAGCTTCTCTTGTCTTCTATAAAATTTAAATTAGAGTAATTAGTTCTAATTATGCACATATATTTGCATATGTAAATTAGCAATATGTTTAAAAAAATTGTCCAATCAGCCTGCACCCTGGATCTTTCAGGCACCTAGCACTGCCCCTACATGTAGCTCCTGAAGGCTTCTATATTCATTTGAATGAAACTATATGAGCAGAAATCTAATTAAAACTATTATTCATACCAAGGAATGTATGCTAATCTAACAAAAAATATCGATCTACTGTAAAGAAAAAAACATACAAACATACTAGAAATGTGTTTTAATAATATTGGGCATGATCCAGTTAAAAGGTTAAGTAGTTAGAAATCCCACTGATTACAATGACAGAGTTAAGCACATGCTTAAGACTCTCCCACTGAAATTAATAGGACCTAAGTGCTGAAGTTTGGCTGAATTTTGTCCACTGTATTTAATATGGTTTCTTTATTGAAAAGCCTCCCAGAACACTCACAAATCCTCCCTTTAACCCCCCCCCCCCCGTGGTTCTTTTAAGGGGTGGAATTGGGCACTGTTATCTCTTTCAGCTCTCTTCTCGAACACACTGTGTTGGGAATATTGAACAGGCCACAATTTAGGTTTTACAAGCAAAAGTGAATTAAATGCATCTTGGGAGCTACAAACTCTTGTTGGATGGATGACTTGGCAGTACACTGAATTGAGGGGAAAAAGGATGCTACATGCCAGCAGTCACTGCAGCAAAACCTCAGTGGGAACTGAGGCAGTAACTTCAAAGAAAACATGTACCTATATACACAACTTGAACATGTAGTTTCACTTGAGACAGCTAACTTTAAAAACAAAACAAAACCGGCCTCATGTAGATTTTGGGGGATATTATTTATGCTTATACTATTATTCTTGTTTTAAACCAACTTCACTGGGTACTGATTAATTTCCAGATGCAATTCAAAGTACTGGCTATCAACTTTACAGCCCTAAACAGTTTGGGTCACAATTAGCAGGAGAGGCCCTTCTGCATACACTATTACCATCTGAGGCATCATGGGTTGATCGGAATAAGCTTTCTCTATGGATGGATCTGTCAGTTTCACCTTCTATAACATTTGCATCTTTTAAGACAGAAGTTTATTCTGTCCCATTTCCGCATCAGTTGGTGAATATTTCGTTTTAAAGTCTGCACATTTTTGTGTGTATTTGGGTGTGCACAAAATGTATACACACTTTTATGCAATTTTCTCAAATATATGTGTTTTTGCAAGCACGTCCCCACCCGCATCTATATGTTTTTGCAAGCACTTTTTTGTAGGCATTTGTCTGACTGGAGATCTGCATTGCAAAATTTGGAGAAGTGTGAAAACTGAAGGATAATTGTGCCCCAGTTTGCATATTAGTTCAAGAAGTGTGAATTAGGTTGGTTCATATTAAAATGTGAACCCAATGAATTTTTCCTCTGTCCCTAGCCTTCTCTGTGGTGGCACTCAGAAGGTGGAACTCCCTGTCCCAGAAGGTGGAACTCTCTGTCCCAACAAGATAATTATTTTACCTTTTCTTTCATAGTCTTCCACCATGATTTGAATACTTTTTTTTTGTCCCATCCTTCACAGCATTTTAGTCTGTTTATTGTTGTTGTTTAAATGTGGAAATGGTCAGTCAGAATCACAACTGTGCTTGTTCCACATGATGCACACATGAACTGATCCTGCATCCCTTAGATGCAGGATCAGTTGCAGGGAAAAAGGAATATTTCTGCTGTAGGATTTTTAAATCGACATCCTTCCTTCGCTGCAGAGGAGGTGTAGATCAGAAAGGACCTGCATCGATCAAACTATTAGGTTGGATCCAGATTTTAAGTTATGGTTAGAGTAGACCCATTGAAATCAATGGGACTAAAGTTTATTGTGACTAACTTGTCCCATTGATTTCAATGGGTCTACTCTAAGCATGACTTAAGTCTGGATCCAATCCATTGTGATTTAGATATTTGGACCAAGTATGGCTATTTTTGAAGAAATTCACAAAATGAGTGAGCCAAAAATTAGATCCTCTGATGGTGGTCCTGTGATGGAAGTGAGTAGACATAGAATGGAATGAACTTGCTCTCATAGGGGACATACCAGGCAGAGCACCTTTAATCAAGTTAGATACATTGAGCTAAATCTAGAAAAATCAGTCTCATTCAAAGCCAGAATAGCTTTACAAGATATATTTTCTCTAAGTGCCTATTCAAGCCTATGATTTGCCAACGAAAATAGTCCCCACCCCTTTCCTCTCTTTTACTCAGCACATGAATAGGACACATTATGCTTAATTGAAAAGTGCAGTCAGGAAAGCAATCAGGCTGACACGGCTAATAACAGGCATGCCTATTAAAGTATCATTACAGGCTAAATTAAAATTTTGCATTCCTTTTCTAAATATGAAAGCTGCTATTGTTATAGGATGCGATTTGCTTCTCAATGGGGATTCAGGCGGGGGAATCAGAGCTTTTGTATATCCTTTATTGGGAGCCTTACATCTAATGGAAATGTTTCAGATTTATTATTGTTGTTATAGCTTTTATTTCCCTTTAAATCAGGAGCATAAAGTTAAGACAAAGCCATAACTACAACAACCGTTTCCATCCAACTTTCAGAAGTGCACTTTATGCTTAGGATCAGATGATGGCAATTTTCCCTCCATGATTCAAATGCTGAGTACCCCAAATGCAGCCAGGGCTTTCCACTGTCGGACAATGAGATTGCTTAGGCTCATGGATCCTTCTTGCCATAGGGAAGAGAGGCCATAGCTCAGTGTCAAAACACATGCTTGGCATGTTGCAGGTTTCACACTCAGTCCATGGCAACTCCATTTTAAAGGTGATCAGATAGCAGTGCCATTTTCATAGCTGATATGTTTGATTTTCAAGGGGTGAAGCAGGACCTCTCAGGGAACTCTTACCGCAGAAGGCGCAAGAGTTCCCCTGAACTCTGCAAACACATGAATCAATCTGGCACTCCTTAATTTCCTCTAATCAGTGTACTACCAGAAGCTTAGCGCACCACTCTTATACCAGGGGTGGGCAAGGTGTGGCTCTCCAGATGTTTTGGCTTGCAACTCCCATCCGCTGAAGCCAACATAGAATCATAGAAAAGTAGAGTTGGAAGGGGCCTACAAGGCTATCGGGTCCAACCCCCTGCTCAATGCAGGAATCCAGGTCAAAGCATCCCTGACAGATGTCTGTCCAGCTGCACCTTGAATACCTCCAGAGTGGGAGAGCCCACCACCTCCCTATGTAGTTGGTTCCATTGTCTTATTGCTCTGACAGTCAGGAAATGTTTCCTGATGTTTAGGTGGAATCTAGGTTCCTGTAACTTGAGCCCATTATTCCGTGTCCTGCAAACTGGGATGATCGAGCCAATGGGGATGATGGGAGTTGTAGGCTGTCTTATACGTTAACAAGCAGTGCTCTGGAATCAATGGAATAAGCCAGCTCATTTTGTTGGACCTCATGTTGTAGGTCCACATATCTTTATCTCCCTTCTTTCCTTTGATCCACTTTTTCCTCAAATGAAGGACGAAAAGGGACAATACAAGGTTCAACTACGTTTGGATAGGGTAAAGAGTTGTTATTATGGAAAGACTCATTCAGATGGTGTTTAAGAACACTGGATTAATATAAGCCCTATCCAGTCATTCTCCCCACTCACACCATTGCGTGAAAAAGAGTGCAGGGAATGGGATGAGCCCATTGGCTTTGCCCCCTTCCACCTACACCTTCTTGTAGCCTTCCACTCAAATAGGTTCTCCACATGATAAGAACCCTGTTCTTCCAGGGTTCTAGATCATGCAGGGAGCCAACATGAATAGAAAAGTTTCCTCACTGCATAAGTACAACCCCCAACATGTGGAAAGCTACAGGGATTTCATAGATTTCATAGATCATAGAGTTGGAAGGAGCCTACAAGGCTATCGAGTCCAACCCCCTGCTCAATGCAGGAAACTAGAGGAGGGGTCTCCCATCCAAGTAATAACCAGGCTTGACCCTGCTCATGTGATGGTAATGTGTGCAGGAGAATGACTGACTA